>CM070773.1:115998825-118768825 GCA_036346955.1 Dipus sagitta | reverse complement strand
AATATTCACAGAGCACTTGGTTTTATGGATCTAAATAGAGAAATGTTTTTGGATAATCATTAGCCCACATACCCTGTAACTTACACTCAAGGGATGGAGTTGTAAAGTGCTTTTATAATACAATATTGTTAAAAGCAAGGAGTAAACTTTATTTTATTTTGACATGGCATGTCCTGAAATAAATACCAATATGAAAATATATATATATATATATATATATACACACACATATATATATATATGATTTATGTCTTTGAGAGAGTGAGGAAGAGAGAGAAAAAGAGGAAGAGGCAGATAGAGAATGGGCACACCAGGGTCCGTAAGCTTCACAGGCAAGTACCTTAAACCACTAAGCCATCTATCCAGCCCATGGATATAATTTTAAATGTAAAAAGCATAAATATGCAGGGTCTGGTGGCACACACCTTTAATCCCAGCACTCGGAAGGCAGAGTTAGAAGGATCGCTGTGAGCTCAAGGCCACCCTGAGACTACATAGTGAATTTCAGGTCAGCCTCAGCCTGGGCTGGAATGAAACTCTACAAAGAAAACCCCAGAGAAGCTCACAATGAACACACTTGAAAAACAGAGCACTGGGCTGGAGAGATGGCTTAGTGGTTAAGGCACTTGCCTTTGAAGTCTAAGTATCCAGGTTCAATTCCCCAATACTCATGTAAAGTCAGATGCACAAAGTGGCACATACGTCTCGAGTTTGTCCGCAGTGGCTAGAGGCCCTGGGAAACCCACTCTCTATATATATCTGCTTCTCTCTCCCTCTCTCAAATACATAAGAGGGAGGCAAGCAGGATGGCAGGCAGGAAGGCAGGGCAGAGTGACTCATCCCACAACAGAAAATCTTGTAGGATGAACAACAGAAACCTTGCACACCAGAACACAGAATGATATGTTTAAAATGCTGAAAGGAAAAAACTGAATGAACAGAACAATCAAATGAAAGTTCTATATCTGGTAAAAATATCATTCAAAAATGTAGGAGTTGCCAGGCTTGGTGGCACATGTCTTTAATCCCAGCACTTGGGAGGCAGAGGTAGGAGGATCACCATGAGTTCAGGGCCACCCTGAGCTAGAGAGAGAACCTACCTGGAAAAAAATAAAATAAAACAAAATAAAATAAATAACAGACACTAAGACATTCCGCAATGCTTACAAAGCAGATGGAATTCGTGAAATTTGCCCTCTAAGAAAAAAAAAGAAAATTGGGTAGATAGCTTGGTGGCTAAAGGCGCTTGCTTGAAAGGATCTAGGTTCATTTCACAGCATCTACATGAAAACCAGAGACAAAGGGGCACCAGCATCTGTGATCCCAATATACCTACGACAATGGGAGGCAGAGCCAAGAATATCCGCAAGTCTGACTTTCATTTGCAGGCTGGAAGTGGTAAAATGGAGCAGATACCTCAAAGCTGTCTTCTGAACTTCAATCACAAGCCTTACCCTTCCCCACAAATAAACAAAAATTAAAATAGATAAATAAACACAAAAGATGTAGACAGAAGAAACTCAAAACACTATGAAAATATGAAGTTCAGCTAGGCACATGCCTGTAATCCCAGCACTCAGCAGGCAGAGGTAGGGAGATACCTGCGGTTTGAGGCCACCCTGGGACTACAGAGTGAGTTCCAGGTCATCCTTGGCTACAGTGACATCCTACCTAAAGATAAACAAATGATTAACTAAATAGGGGCTGGAGAGATGGCTCGGCTCTTGCCTGTGAAGCCTAAGGGCCAAGGTTCAACTCCCCAGAACCCACATAAGTCAGACACACAAGGTGACATATATGTATAAGGTCACACATACACACAAGGTGGCACACATGTCTGGAGTTTGACTATAATGGCTAGAAGCCCTGGCATGCCAATTTTTTTCTCTCTCTCTCATAAAAATATAAAGAAGAAAGAAAGAGAGAGAGAGAAAGAAAGAAAGAAAGAGTTCTCCAGTAGATGTAAATACATGACCAAGCTGGGCATGGTGGTGCACACCTTTAATCCCAGCACTAGAGAGGCAGAGGTAGGAGGATCACCGGGAGTTCAAAGCTACCCTGAGACTACATAGTGATTTCCAGGTCAGCCTGACCTAGAGTGAGACCCTATCTCGAAAAACAAAAATAATTTTAAACCTTCTTTTTTAAATTCTTTTATAGAATTTAAAAGATCAAGACATTAAAAATTATGCACATATGAACTGGGGAGTTGGTTCAGTGACCTGAGTTCTGCCTCCAGAACCCACGTAGAGTGGGAAACTGTGTCACAAGCCTCCATAATCCCAGAGTGCCTACAGAAGGATAAGAGGCAGAGACATGAGAATTCCCTGGAAGCTTGCTGGCAAACACAATGGTGAACTTAAGTAAGAAACCCTGCTTTAAACAGGGTGGAAGGGTAAGAACTGACACCCAAGGTTGTCCTCTGAACTCCACACAAATGCTCACATTAATACATAGTAACACACAAACACCAAAAAAATTATCCATACATGTTAAAGAGTATATAATATAAAAAGATATAGTTTGTAAATCAACAAGTACAGAGACTTGAGGTACTTAAGGGTATATATGTGTGTGTGTATACACACATATATATACACACACACATATTTTGTTGTTTGTTTTGTTTTCTGAGGTAGGGTCTCACTCTAGACCAGGCTGACTTGGAGTTCACTACACAGTCTCAGGGTGGCCTTGAACTCACGGCAATCCACCCACCTCTACCTCCAAAGTGCTGGGATTAAAGGCGTGCGCCACCACACCTGGCTTTAAGGGTATAATTTTGATAAGTAATTAAAAGTATGAAATTAGGGTTGGAGAGATGGCTTAGCAGTTAAGTCACTTGCCTGTGAAGCCTGACCCATGTTCAATTCCCCAGTACCCACGTAAGCCAGATGCACATAGTGTTGCATGAGTCTGGAGTTCATTTGCAGTGACTAGATGCCCTGGCAGGCCCATTCATACAAACACACACACACACACACACACACTCTCTCTCTCTCTCTCTCTCTCTCTCTCTCTCTCCATAAAGTATTAAATTAGAGGCTGGAGAGATGGCTTAGTCATGAAGGCGCTTGACGGCAAAGTCTAAAGACTCAGGTTGATTACCCAGGACCCATATAAGTCAGATGCACAAGGTGGCACATGCATCTGGAGCTCGTCTGCAGTGGCCAGAGGCCATGGCATGCCCATTCTCTATCTGCCTCTCTCTTTCTCTCTCAAATAAATAAATAAAATTAAAAACATGAAATATAACTTTATAGTTGTAACACTGATATTTTACATGTAGTTCCCATGTTAATAAACAAATAAGGTATCCACAGGATATACCTTATACATAAAGGAAATGATGAAAAATGGTTTAAAACATGTCATTACAAAAACTCAACTAAACATAAAGGAAGGGGGGAGGGAAGAAATGTGGCAGTATCAAAGATGTCAGTCCAATCATGCACACAACAGCCTAAGTCACAAAAGGGCAACAGTAGAAGCAAGCTAAATGTCTTTCAACAAGTTTATCTTAAAAAATAAATTCTGATACCTGCTACAACATTAGATGAATCTTGATACTGAATAAAAAAAGTGAGTCACATGAAAACAAATGCAGTTTAATTTCATTAAGTATGAAAACTCTTAGAGACAGATAATAAAATTGCATGCTACAAGAAGTGGAGAGAGAAGATAGGAAAATGGAGAGTTGATTAAGATGAAGTTATGGAGACAGAAGATAGTCATGGTGGTACAGGAATGTGAACGTACTTAATGCCACAGGACTATAAACTCAGAAGCGGTGCAAGAACTCCAACAGGAGCTCTGTGCTAGACTGTGTGTTTAAGGATCTATGTTCAATCCACAGCAAAAAAGGAGATCAAGACCATAAAGCGTTTTGTTTGTAAGGGGGGAGAAAGGGGAGAAAGAGGAGAGAGAGAGAGAGAGAGAGAGAGAGAGAGAGAGAAGGGGGAAGGGGAGGGGAGGGGAGGGGAGGGGGAGGGGGAGAATAGGAGCACCAGTAACGGGCTAGACTATGCATTTAACGACCTGTGTTCAATCCACAAAAGAGGGGGAATCTATAAATCTTTTTATTATTATTATTTTATTTGGGGGAGGGAATGAATTGGCGCAACAGGGCCTCCAGCCACTACAATCGAACTCCAGATGCAAGCACCACCTTGTGTACAGGTGCAACCTTGCGCATTTGGCATCACTTTGTGCATCTGGCTTACATGGAACCATGAAGAGCCAAATATGGGTCCTTAGGTTTCTCAGGCAAGTGCCTTAACCATTAAGCCATCTCTCCAGTCTCCGTAAATCTCTTTTAATTATTTATTTATTTATTTGTAACCAGAAAAAGAGAGAGAGAGAGAGACAGAGCAGACAGTGAGTGGGGGGGGGGGGGAGAATGGGAGCACCAGGACCTCTAGCCAAATGAACTCTAGCAAATCAACTCCAGATGCATGTGCTACTTTGTGCATCTGGCTTCACACAGGTCTGTGCTAGACACTAGACTACGTGTTTAAGGACCTGTGCTCAATCCACAACAAAAAAGGGGGAAATCAATGGGCTGGAGAGATGGCTTAGCAGTTAAGGCATTTGCCTGCCAAAGCCAAAGGATCCTGGTTTACCTCTCCAGGACCCACATCAGCCAGATGCACAAGGGGCACATGCATCTGGAGTTTGGTTGCAGTGGCTGGAGGCCCTGGCGCGCCCATTCTCACTCTCTTTCTGTCTCTCCGTCTCTGATAAATAAATAAATATAAATTGTTCTTTAAAAAGCGGGCTGGGGGATTAAGACCATGAATCTTTTTAATTTTTTAATTCATTTATTTGTGAGTAGAGAGACAGAGAAGGGGGACAGAATTGGAACGCCAGGACCTCTAGCCACTGCAAACAAACTCCAGATATATGTGTCACCTTGTGCATCTGGCTTTACACGGGTACTGGGGAAATGAACTCAAGTTGTTAGACTTTGCAGGTTAAGTGCCTTAACTGCTAAGCCAACTCTCCAGACATGTAAATTTATGTATTTGCACTTAGAGTGGCGGGGAGAGATAGAATGGGCACACCAGGGCCTCTTGCCAGTGCAACAAACTTCAGATGCATGTGCCACTCTGTGCATCTGACTTTACATGGGTATTGAGGAATCAACTTGGGCCAGCAGGCTTTGCAAGCAAGTGCAAGACAGTAAGTTTGTTTAATTTTTTTATTTTTTAGTTTTTCAAGGTAGGTTCTCACTCTAGCCCAGGCTGACCTGGAATTTACTATGTAGTCTCAGGGTGGCCTTGAACTCATGGCAATCCTCCTACCTCTGACTCCCAAGTGCTGGGATTAAAGGTGTGCACCACTACACCCAGCTCTAAAAGTTTTTACTTATCTAAAAGGCCGGGGGAGGGTGAGAAGAGAAGAGATAGAATGGGAACACCAGGGCATCGTTGTGCGTCTTTACACGGTTTTACGTGGGTACAGGAGAATTGAAATTGATACAAGTGCTTTACTGCTGAGATCTTGCCAGCCCCCGGAAGACAGTAAATTTTATGCCATAAGTTGTATAATAATTATAAATTTGTTTTAGAACATCTAAACATAACCACTTTCCTGTACCAGAAATATCTAATACTGAACAACTTTGTTTCAACAGCATCCGTTCAATTTCACTAACTAGTTGTCAGGTTAACAGTAATCTGACATATATGCTTGCATATTATTGCTGTATCTTGTTGATTTTTAAGCATCAGATAAAGCACAGCTGACTGAATATACAGCTTATTACAAACCACATGAATCTCATGCACAGCAGATAGCAATATAAAACCACCCCGTACACATTTTATAATCTACACTTGGCCTGCACATAGCATAGCTGTTACAGTAAAGTAGGGTTGGGAGATCACATTCTTGTATTTTGTTGTTGTTGTTGTTGTTTATTTTTATTTATTTGAGAGTAACAGAGAGAGAAAGAGGCAGAGAGAGAGAGAGAGAGAAAGAATGGGCGCGCCAGGGCTTCCAGCCACTGCAACGAACTCCAGACACGTGTGCCCCCTTGTGCATCTGGCTAACATGGGTCCTGGGGAATCAAGCCTCGAACCGGGGTCCTTAGGCTTCACAGGCAAGCGCTTAACCGCTAAGCCATCTCTCCAGCCCCATTCTTGTCTTTTTTATCCAAAGAGAAAGATGAGGGACCCAGGCTGGATGCATTATTTTCCCATTTTACAAAGAAAGGAATGTTACGTGAAAATGAGAACCAAATACCCCAACAATCAACACGAAACATCACAAATGATTAAAAGGAAAGATGAAAATGAAGGAATCATCTCTGCATGTCCATTAGGGGGGATCAGTGAAATGCCTTTTGTTAAAACCACAAGCTATGTGAAACCAAGAAACCACCTCTCTTTCCCGAATCTGTACTTCTCCTTATGGGACGCCTGGGCCCACTTGCAACCATTTTTTTAATGTGCTCTTTGAAATAAACTCAACCACTGTACTGAACTTTGATTTGGGCACACAGATTTTTAACAGTCAAATAGGAACAATTTTCAACTTATCTATTAGGAAAGGAGGAAGTATGGACCACATGTATCTGAAGCAAATTGTTGAAATTCCATGCATATGGTGTTCAAGTCAGGTCTCATTTACATTAAGTGGGTCAGAAGATACACAACAAAAAATTGCATTTAAAGTTAGCACAAAATTTCTAAAGACTACACCAACTACAAGTGCTAAAACAGGAGTCCCCTCAACACCAGAAAACAAATTCTCGCATGTTTAATTAACCTTCTCCAAGAGTGTAACAAATGAGAGAAACAACTGCAGTGTACACTGTTTTATGACTTTTCCTTCCTTACCAGTCACACAATGGCATGTAGTACGTAACATTAAGCACTGTGTATAGTGTTATTACACAATCTACTATATGGATCCAATACTCCCATTCATTTAAGAACAACTGGAAACAAAATGAAGACACTTGTTTCAACTTAATGAGCCCACTTACTCTTTTTCTTCAGAAATCATCTGAGACTCATGTTTATATGGTGCATATGCTAAACTTCCAAGAGCAGGAACATTAAAATGTCAAAAAGAGTAAGTCTTGACAGGCGAGGTGGTGCATGCCTTTAATCCCAGCACTCTGGAGGCAGAGGTAGGAGGATCACCGTAAGTTTAAAGCCACCCTGAGACTATATAGTGAATTCCAGGTTAGCCTGGGCTAGAGTGAGACCCTACCTCAAAAAACAAAAAATAAAACAAAACAACAACAACAACAAGAAGCCATAATGTGGCCTTGCTTCTCAGACAAATGAGCAGAACATGGATATTCTATATGTTCAGGCTTGTAAGTGTTCTCTCCCTCAGAGCCAAGCATATTACTAAGTACACAGCATCATACTAATGACTCAATTACAGCACACAGGGGCATGAACATTCAGTACAAGGTGAGCCTATTAAAATCACAGAACAAGCTGGGAGTGGTGGCGCACCACTTTAATCCCAGCACTCGGGAGGCAGAGGTAGGAGGATAGCCGTGAGTTGGAGGCCACCCTGAGACAACATCGTGAATTCCAGGTCAGCCTGAGCTAGAGTGAAACCCTACCGTGGAAACCCCCCCCCCCAAAATAAATAAATAAAATCACAGAACAAATACTACTGCTATGATTTAATATTTTTAAAAATATATATACTAAATAACCAGGCATGGTGACACACACCTTTAATTCCAGCACTATGAAAGTAGAGGAAGGAGGGTCACTGTGCGTTTGAGGCCAGTGTGGGACTACATACAGAGTGAATGCCAGGTTAGCCTAGCTTAGAGTGAGACCCAACCTCAAAAACAAACAAACAATAAAAAAATACTATTATGTACAGAATAACATCTGAATCTCAATAATGTATCTACTATAACCTTCCCACAAACAGTTCTTGAGAAAACATTAACATGTCTATCTATCTGGGTATGGTGGCACTCACCTATAATCTCAATCAGAGGCAGAGGTAGGAGGATCGCTGCGAGTTCAAGTCCACCCAAAGACTACATAGTGAATTCCAGGTCAACCTAGGCTACAGTGAGATCTTACCTCAAAAACAAAATAGTCGGTGAGCCGGGCATGGTGGCACATACCTTTAATCCCAGCACTCAGGAGGCAGAGGTAGGAGGATAACCATGCGTTTGAGGCCACCCTGACACTACATAGTGAATTCCAGGTCAGCCTGGACTAAAGTGAGACCCTACCTCAAAAAACCAAAAAGAAAAAAAAAAAAAAAAAAGGCCCTGGCATGCCCGCTCTCTTTCTCTAACTGCCTCTTTCTTTCTTTCTCTCTCTCTCTCAAATAAATATATTTTTTAAATGGGGGAGGGAGAGGGAGGAAGGCCTGCCTAGAAAACAGGCTAAAATGAAATGGTGTGGAATTATTTTCTGAATAATAGGAAGGTTAGCTTCCTACCTTATGACTAAATACCAAAGCTTTATCTTTACACTAAAGAATAATACAGGCTGGGAATGGTGGTCCACACCTTTCATCCCAGCACTCAGGAGGTTGACATAGGAGAATCGCTGTGAGTGTAAGGCCAGCCGGAGACAACATAGTAAATTCCAGTTCAGCCTGGGCTAGAGTGAGACCCTACTTCAAAACAAACAAAGAAATGCCAGCCAGGCCAAATGAGCCAATGGGTACAATAGTGGCACGTCTGTCATGGTGGAAACCAACTGCCCTCTAATTGGACTGGAGGCCTGCTCCATGGGAGGGAATACATCCCTGAAACTGAAAACCTACAACAGGGGTAGTCATGAGCCCTAGGGGTGTAACGTCTGCTGCTGTCTGGATAAATGTATATACTATGCTCACCAAACTGCCCAGTAAGCACTTCTCTTAATGTTCATACCCTTATATTAATGCTACTCTCAATTTTGGCAGAGAACTTTCTCTTTTCAGATGGTAGTGACCTTGGGATGACTCAGAAGGCATCATGGTGCTGGAAAGAAGGGACAGGAGTGCTCAGTACTGCAATATCTTTATCACACCTTCCAAGGCTCAGGCTCCATTGCGGAAGAAGTGGCGGAAAGAATGTAAGAGACAAAGGAAGGGTAGGACTCCTTACAACGTGCTCCCCCAGACACAAAATGGCCTGGATATCCATGACCTCACGGTGCCTGACACTACCTACACAAGACCATCATAATAGGAGGAAAAGATCATGACATCAAAATAAAAGAGAGACTGATTGAGAGGGGGGAGGGGATATGATGGAGAATGGGGTTTCAAAGGAGAAAGTGGGGGGAGGGAGGGCCATTACCATGGGATATTGTTTACAATCATGAAAGTTGTTAGTAAAAATAAAAAATAATAAAATTAAAAATAAAAAAGAAAGGAAAAGAAAGAAAGAAGAGGAAGAAGGAAGGAGGAAGATGACAAAGATGAGGACGACAACTGACAACAGGATGTTTAATTAACCTTCTTCAGGAGGGTTACAAACAGACGGAAACAAATGCAATGCACAGTGACTGCACATTGTCAAGGTTGTTTATAAAACTGGTGCCATCGTGATTTTTCTATCTTTTGATACTAAATGTACTATTAAAAAATTAAAAACCCATACACTATATTTAGATCATCACTAAGACGGCTACGTAATCACTGCCTGCTGTGTAACGTGACTCCCATAGAACTTCCTCTTCTCAGAATAAACAGCAGGCACACTCAATCACATGAGACAGCTCTCAGAGAACAGCTGAGTCACCTGTCCACAACCGTTCACTTCAATTCCCAGAAACTCAGTGCAAATGTCTAACATACAACACTTGGAGCAAGTGCCTTTAACCAGCGCCATCCCTCCAGGCCCTAACATTTGGGTGTTGTCCCATTCCCACCAATAAGTAACAGTTTCCTAGAAATATGCCCTAAGCAACACCAAACAGCTTAGGATAAAGGTCAGTTTAGACATCACATGGTTCTATTACTTATTCTAACCGACACACCAAGTTCCTAACAATACAAACACAAAATCAAGCAAAAATGGGTGAATTAGGCTGACAATATACTTCAACTACGTCCACTTTGGAGAGTGTCTCTCTAGTTGACGTGGAGGTAAATATAGCACCATAGTACTCTACATAGCTTGTGCTTTTAGGATATGTCCAATATATTCCTACGTTCCAAAAAAATCCTATTTACAAAGCATCCAAAATAATAATCCCAGCACTCAGTAGGCTGAGGTAAGAGGACTGATGTGAGTTTGAGGCCAGCCTGGTCTACAGAGTGAGAGCCTACCTTGAAAGACAAAGAATAAAAGATATAAAAGAGAGGCCGGGTGTGGTGGCAGACGCCTTTAATCCCAGCACTTGGGAAGGAGAGGTAAGAGGATCGCTATGAGTTCGAGGCCAGTCTGAGAATGACTACAGAGTGAATTCCAAGTTAGCCTGGACTAGAGTGAAACCCTACCTCAAAACACAAAAGAAAACAATACAAAACAAAAAGATATAAAAGGGAAAAGCTTATACAAAGAAAACTGTCAAACACTGCTGGGGCAGAGAGAACCAAGAAATGAAAAAGTCCACATCTCCCCAATAGAGGATTGGAAGCATACTGGCTAATTTGGGATACATTTAAAGCAAGTTATGGCTAAAGCAAAATATAACTAATCCATCCAAAAACATCCTGTTCCTCCTGTCCCATTCCAACCTCAGGAGGCAGAGACAAGAGGATCCCTGACTCCTGCCAGCTAGCTGGTCTAGCTGAATAGGTAAGCACTAAATAAATGGGTGAGACAAAAACAAGGTAGAGGGCTGGAGAGATGGCTTAGCAGTTAAGCGCTTGCCTGTGAAGCCTAAGGACCCCAGTTCGAGGCTAGATTCCCCAGCACCCATGTTAGCCAGATGCACAAGGGAGCGCATGCATCTGGAGTTCGTTTGCAGTGGCTGGAGGCCCTGACACGCCCATTCTCTCTCTCTCTCTGCCTCTTTCTCTCTGTTTTGTCTCTCTCAAATAAATAAATAAAAATAAAAAAAAAAGATGGAGAGCAACTGAGAAAGACACTTAATGTTAACCTCTGGCCTCCCTATGTATACCTGAATGCACACACATGCACATATCAATACACATACAAAAACAATAAATTTGCAAGGCTACACTCAGGGCCTATTCAAACAGTGCTCCAGTAGAGGTCACTCAATTCTGAAAGAAATTTCTTCTCTCTTCAACATCAGAAGACACTAATACTAGAAAATTAAAGGGACTTTGTTTAAAATGTTTTCTACCAAAAATACTGCTCTTACTTAATTATGGCTTTTGGAAATATTTAAATGAATGCTTTAGACAATTCAACCATTCTAGGCACAGTATGTTTTATTTCATATTGAGGACATCTAGTTACTTTTACTCTTTGTTACTTCATAAACAAATATTGAACGAACATAACTCTAAACCAACTCAAGTGTACTTTGGAATCATTCACTGCCACCCAGCAGCAGCTGTACCTGTCATGTGTCTCTAGTGGCAAATGTCAAAATATTTATCATTATAAATAAAACTCTAGAATGTGAAAACTTTGAAGTCAATTGACTTCACACAATAGTCTATAAACTGAAATACTAACAACTTAGTATAATGAAAAGATGAGCTTAATCTCTCATGTTACATTTCTTTGTTTTTGTTATTTTTTAATTAATTAATTTATTTATTTTGGTTTTTCAAGGTAGGGTTTCACTCTAGCTCAGGCTGACCTGAAATTCACTATGTAGTCTCAGGGTGGCATTTAACACATGGTGACCCTCCTACCTCTCCCCCCCCCCCCCCCCGAGTGCTGGAATTAAAGGTGTGCGCCACCATGCCTGGCTCGAATATTTTATTTATTTATTTGAGAAAAAAGACAAGGGCAGACAGAGAGCATGAGACATGCCAGGGCTCCCAGCCACTGCAAACAAACTCTAGACATACGCACCATCTTTGCATCTGGCTTGTGTAGGTTTTGGGGAATGAAACCTGGGTCCTAAGGCTTCACAGGCAAGTGTCTTAACTGCTAAGCCATCTCATTTAGCACTTCCCTCCCTTCTTAAAAATGGGCAAGCTAGGCATGGTGGCACAAGACTTTAATCCCAGCACTAAGGAAGAAGAGGTAGGAGGATCACTGTGAGTTCTAGGCCACCCTGAGACTACATAGTGAATTCCAGGACAGCCTGAGCTAGAGTGAGACCCTACCTCGAAAACCCAAAATAAACAAACAAACAAACAAACAACAACAAATTTTAATTAACATTGAAAAGAAAAGCCTTCCAGTGAGTTGTTAGCCAGGGAGGTCCCTGATGTCCCCAAAACATTATAGGCCATTGCCAAGGCCTTTGGTTTCCCACCAGGAATAGACGGTAAGACCCTATTGCTGAAGACTCCACATCCTTGGGCTGAAAGGTCACTGAGAAATCCTGCTGGAACTGAGCTGATAACCTCCTCCATGTAGACCAGCTGACAGAAAGCTGGAAGAAACCATTCTGCATGCAGTTCAATGGGGGAGAGAGAAATCACCAGTGAAGATATTCAAAAGTGGACACTGCAAGTCTTAAACTTTGGCAGCCAGGCCAAATGAGCCAATGGGTACAATAGTGGCATGTCTGTCATGGTGGAAACCAACTGTCCTCCAATTGGACTGGAGGCCCGCTCCATGGGAGGGAATACATCCCTGAAACTGAAAACCTACAACAGGGGTAGTCATGAGCCCTAGGGGTGTAAAGTCTGCTGCTGTCTGGATAAATGTATATACTATGCTCATCATACTGCCCAATAAGCACTTCTCTTAATGTTCATACCCTTATATTAATGCTACTCTCACTTTTGGCAGAGAACTTTCTCTTTTCAGAAGGTACTGTGAGACCCTTCACAACAAAACAATAAGGGGCTGGAGAGACGGCTTAGAGGTTAAGGTATTTGTCTGTGAAGCCAAAGGACCCAGGTTTGATTGTCCAGGACACACGTAAGCCAAATGCACTGGGTGGCATATGTATCTGGTGTTGGTCTGCATAGACCAGAGGCCCTGGCACACCCATTCTCTCTGTCTCTTTCCCTCTTTCTCTATCAAATAAATAAGTAAATAACAAATACACATGCAGGAACTAAAGACAGTGGACTTATAGCATGCCACAGATAAGACTAGTGATTCTCCTAGATTAACAGAAATAACAACAGAAAAATAATGACAACTACAAAGTTGGCATTCCACACTAAGGAATAACCCTAGAATTCTAGACAGCCGGAATCAGAAAAACTCTTACTGACCCTAGAATTTGCAAATGAAAAGGAACTTCTGTGACACAGAACATTTATAAGAGGTTTTACACTTTAGTACTGAACATCATTTATGTATTTTTTAAATATCTATATATAATTTGTCTGAAAGAGGGAGAGAGAACTGGGAAACTGAACTTGGGCTGGCAGACTTTGAAAGCATTTTTAGTTGCTTAGCCATCTTCACAGCCCCTGGACTTCATTTCTAACCATCCTCCAAATTCCTAAATTCTGGCAACACCACCATTTCAATTTCACTCTCTCAGCTGTAAAGATGTCAGCTGCTTCCTGAGGAATTAGTTCTGCATTGTATCTTCCTCCTCTTTTCAGTAACTGAGCCAGGATAACAAATTCATGTTTAAAATTCTCTGTAACTGAACTAAAATAGTGCATTTTCCTGACAAGACTCTGGCAGCTGCACAATGTACTTAACTAGTTGTCATGACATGAAGGCTAGCATGAACTACAGTGAGAACCCGTCTAATATGAGGACATAAAGGAGACAGGCAATCTTATGGGTAATTAGGAACAGTAAAGAGCTGAGTATGGTGGTGCATACCTTTAGTCCCAGGACTCAGGAGGGAGGGGTAGGAGGATCCCTGTGAGTTTGAGGTCTGGGACTACAGAGTGCATTCCAGGTCAGCCTGGACTACAATGAGACCCTACCTTAAAAAAAAAAAAAAAAAAAGATAATTAAGATTTGGAGTAATAGGGCTGCAGAGATGGCTCAATGGTTAAGACACTTGCCTGCAAAGTCTAAGGACCCAGTTTCAATTCCCCAGTACCCATCTAAAGCCAGATGCACAAGGTGGCACATGAGTCTGGAGTTCATTTGCAGTGGCTAGAGGCCCTGGTGCACATTCTGTCTCTATCTGCCTCCTTCTTTCCCTCTCTAATAAAATATTAGACCTACACAGCATCCGACACAGGCGATCAGAGGAGCAACCAACCAACCAAGCTAGCCTACCTGAGCCCACAGCACAGCAAAGAGGGACCAAAGCAGATGTAACATAATTGAGACCAAAGCCATCCCAAAAGGTAACTTGGATTACACCAGGTCAGTACCCGCCAAATAAGCCTGGTATATAGGCTTGCATCAGAAGTGCTAATTGCACCTTCCATGTCAGGGTAAATTATATGTTAAATCTGATGGATGATCGGATTTGCCATTCTTAAGCTATATTTTGGGCTTGTCATTTGTTGCTTCCTGATTTATATAGCCTTTATCTCCTTTTCTGTCGTTCGTTGGGGAAGGGTCTTACTCAGTCACAAGCTGACCTTGGAACCATCTACAGACGACCAGAAATATCAGCCTCCCAGTTGACAAGATTAAGGGTGTGGGGCAACATACATCCTTAGGGACTGTGACTTTGTTAGAGGATCTGGTTGTCACAATACCTGCTCTTGCATAAATACTCTATGCTGTTTTTCATTGAATGTGTACATTGTTTAGTTAAATTTTAGAATTTGCTTGTATTTTGTTCCACTCAGCCTACTTGAACACTATCATACCAGGCAGACCCAACACCTAGGGTCACTTTTGTGGTTACTCTCACAGTATTAAGAGCCACACCTAGCATCTGAAGCTCCTACCCTGAAGATATATAACATCAGATTGATTGATACATCTAATAATACTGCAGATAATTAGAAAACCCAAGCATTAAATTAATCCAAGATGCAAATATCTTTACGTTATAATACAAGAAACACACACACACAAAAATCAAGACAATATAAATCTACCAAAAAGTATTAATGGAACCGGGCGTGGTGGCACATGCCTTTAATCCCAGCACTCAGTAGGCAGAGGTAGGAGGATCACTGTGAGTTCGAGGCCATACTGAGACTTCATAATGAATTTCAGGTCAGCCTGGGCTAGATTAGAACCCTACCTCGAAAAAAAAAAAAGTATTAATGCATCAGAAATGACCTCCAATGAGACTGATTTAGAGGAAATGCCTGAGAAAGATTTCAAAAGAATGATTGTAAATATGTTCAAGGAAATCAAAGGAATCAAAGAAGACACAAGAAATCAATTAATGAAATAAGAAGGTCAATACAAGACATAAATAAGAAAATAGAAATAATAAAGAAAAACCAGTCAGAATTACTAGCAATGAAGAACATAGTCAGGGAAATAAAAAACTCTGTAGAAAATCTCACCAGTAGAATGGATGAAGGAGAGGACAGAATATCTAAACTAGAAGACCAGGTGGCAGATCTAATACAGCCCAACAAAGAGAAAGACAAACTAATAGAAAAGTATGAATGGAAATTTCAAGATATTCAGGACACTATGAAAAGATCAAACATAAGAATTCAAGGTATAATAGGAGAAGAATTTCACTCCAAAGGCATAGTAGGTGTTTTCAACAAAATCAGAGAAGAAAACTTCCCCCAAATTGGGAAAGAGATGCCAATGCAGATACAGGAAGCCTTTAGAGCACCAAACAAACAAAACCTGGAAAGAACCTGTCCTTGCCATATTATAATTAAACTACCAAACATACAAACCAAAGAAAATATACTGATAGTTAGAAAAATCAAGTCACATACAAAGGCAAGCCCATCAGGATTACAGCAGATTACTCAACACAAACTTTAAGAGCCAGAAGGGCTTGGAATGATGTATTCCAAGTTCTGAAAGATAAAAATTGTAAACCAAGGTTACTTTATCCTGCAAAGCTATCCATTCAAAGAGACGGAGAAATAAGGACATTTCATAGCAAAAGCAGACTAAAGGAATATTTGAAGACAAAACCAGCTCTACAGAAAATACTTGAAAGAATCCTCCATGCTGAAGAGAAAGAAAAGTAAACATATAAGGAACCTGGAAAAAGCAAACTATACTCAAATACTAGTTAATACAAGAGAGCAAAGATAAAACCAGAAGAGCTACAAAACAAGAAAAATGGCAAAAATAGGGCTGGAGAAATGGCTTAGCGGTTAAGCACTTGCCTGTGAAGCCTAAGGACCCCGGTTCGAGGCTTGCTTCCCCAGGACCCACGTAAGCCAGGTGCACAAGGGGGCGCACGCATCTGGAGTTCGTTTGCAGTGGCTGGAGGCCCTGGCGTGCCCTTTGTCTCTCTCTCTCTCATCTGTGCCTCTTTCTCTCTCTGTCTTTCATTCTCAAATAAATAAAACAAAAAAATTTTTTAAAAAAGAAAAAAAAAGAAAAATGGCAAAAATAAATACACACCTTTCAAAAATAAAAATACCAATGGCCTCAATGCCCCAACCAAAAGACATAGGTTTGCACACTGCATTAAAAAGCAGGATACAGAAAGAAAGGGAGGAGGGCTTTTATTAGGTTGGTATTGTATATATGTAAGTAGAAAGATTGAGATGGGGAGGGGATATGATGGAGAATGGAATTTCAAAGGGGAAAGGGGGGAGGGTAATACCATGGGATATTTTTTATAATCATGGAAAATATTAATAAAAATTGAGAAAAAAAAAGCAGGATACTTAGGCTGGAGAGATGGCTTAGTGGTTAAGGCATTTGCCTGCAAAGTCAAAGGACCTCTGTTCAATTCCCCAAGACCCATGTAAGCCAGATGCACAAGGGGGCACATGCATCTGGAGTTCATTTGCAGTGGCTGGATGCCCTGGCGCACCCATTCTCTCTCTCTGTGCCTCATTCTCTCTCTCAAATAAATAAATGAAAATAAAGTATTTTTTATAAAAAAGCAGGATCCTTCAATTTGTAGCCTCCAAGAAACTCACCTTTCTACAAAGGATGGACGTTATCTTTGGGTGAAAGTTTGGAAAATGGTGTTTCAAGCAAATAGGCCTAGAAAACAAGCAGGGGTCACTATCCTAATATCTGACAGGGTAGACATCAGACCAACATTAGTTAGCAAAGATAAGGAAGGTCACTTTATATTGATTAAAGGCACACTCCAACAGGAGGACATTACAATCCTAAACATGTATGTACCTAACATTGGGACTCCCAACTTCATCAAACAAACATGATTAAAACTAAGGTCACAAATAGCACCAAACACAGTTGTAGTAGGTGACTTCAACACCCCACTCTCACCAATTGACAGGTCATCCCAGCAAAAAAATAAACAGAGATGCATCTGAATTAAATGAGGTCATAGAACAAATGGACCTAACAGATATGTGCAGGACATTTCATCACAATGCTGGAGAATACACATTCTTTTCAGCAGCACATGGAACATTCTCTAAAATAGACCATAGGACACAAAGCAAATTTTAACAAATACAGGAAAATTCAAATAATTCCTTGCACTCTATCTGATCACAGTGGGATCAAACTACAAATCAATAGCAAGAAAAGCTATAGAGCATACACAAAAATCATGGAAACTAAACAATACACTACTAAATGATGAATGAGTTAATGAGGAAATCAAGAAGAACATAAAAAGTTCATAAGAGACAAATGATAACAAGAACACAACATACCAAAACCTTTGGGACACAATGAAGGCAGTCCTAAGAGGGAAATTTATAGCTTTAAGTACCTATATTAAGAAATTAGAAAGGTCTCAAGTAAACAACCTAATGCTTCACCTTAAAGCCTTGGAAAAAGAAGAACAAGGCAAACCAAAAATCAGTAGATGGGAAAAAATAATAAAGATTAGGGCAGAAATTAATGAAATAGAAACCAAAAACACAATCCAAAGAATGAATGAAACAAAGAGTTGTTTCCTTGAAAGGATAAACAAGATTGATAAACCACTAGCAAATCTGACCAAAAGAAAGAAGAGACACAAATTAATAAAATTAGAGATGAAAAAGGCACCACCACAACAGATACCAGAGAAATTCAAAAATTCATAGGGACATACTATAAGAACATATACCCCACTAAGTTTGAAAATCTGAAAGAACTGGATGGTTTCCTTGATTTATATAACCTACCTAAATTAAATCAAGATGAGATTAACCACTGAAATAGACCTATAGCAAGTATGGAGATCCAGGCAGTTATAAAAAAATCTCCCAATGAAAAAAGGCCAGCTCCAAAAGGCCAAAGCCACACAGTCAGGTGTCTATCGGTACCGCTTTACTGTTGCAAACAGGTTCACATTGCTGGTAGAAATCACACAACCAAGAGCAGCTTGTGGGAAGAAAAGAAGTTTATTTTGGCTTACAGGCTTGAGGGGAAGCTCCATGATGGCAGGGAAAACAATGACATGAGCACAGGGTGGACATCACCTCCTGACCAACATAAGGTGGACAATAGCAGCAGGAAAGTGTGCCAAACACTGGCAAGGGAAAGCTGGCTGTAATATTCATAAGCCTGCCCCCAACAATACACTCACTCCAGGAGGCATTAATTCCCAAATCTCCACCAGCTGGGGACCTAGTATTCAGAACACCTACGTTTATGGGGGACACCTGAATCAAACCACCACAGAAGGAAAGGGGATATGATAGAGAGTTTCAAAGAGGAAAGTGGGGGGAGGAAGGAATTACCATGGGATATTGTTTACAATTATGGAAGTTGCCAATAAAAAAATTAAATTGAAAAAATGAATATTTTTTAAAAGATTTGAGGGCTGGAACTTAGCAGTTAAGCATTTGCCTGTGAAGCCTAAGGACTCAGTTCGAGGCTCGATTCCCCAGGATCCATATAAGCCAGATGCACAAGGTGGAACATGTATCTGGAGTTCATTTGCAGTGGATGGGGGCCCTGGTGTGCTTCTCTCTCTCTCTCTCTCTCTCTCTCTCTCTCTCTGCTCTCTCTCTCGCTCTCGCTTTCTCTCACTCTCTGTTGTTCTCAAATAAATAAATAAATAATTTTTTGAAGTAATAAATCCTTGGTTAATAGTGTTTGCCTGAAAATGGAGAATCAGGCAATAAATTTTAAAAGGGATTTTTTTTTTTTTTTTTTTTTGTTATTTGAGGCCAGGTCACATTCTAGCCTAGGCTAACTTGGAGTTCACTACACAGTCTTAGGCTGGCCTAAACTGTATAGCAATCATAGCAATCCTCCTCCTCCTGCTTCCTGAGTGCTGGGATTAAAGGCATGTGCCACCACACTTGGCTTTTTTTTTTAATTTAATTTTTATTTATTTGCAAGGAGAGAGGCACAGCAAATGGGCACACCAGAGCCTAGATCTGGTGCAAACGAACTCCAGATACATGCACCACTTTATGCATTTGGCTTTACGTGGATACAGGGAAATCAAACCCAGTCACTAGGCTTTGTAGGCAAGCATGCCTTACCCTCTGAGCCATCTCTCCAGCCACACACACTGCACATTTCTAAAAAGTTCTGGCTTGCAAAATACTTAAGTGGTTTGGACCAGCTGCTTGTGTCAAATCACAAATCGAACAGGAAGAATCTCAAATTGGGGGAAAAAACAACCTCTCCCCCTTATGATGCCAATTATCAGTTGCCTACATTTCAGCTCGAAATTCACCCTGTTTGCCTGTGATGTGAAAATGGATGTGTGCTCTATAAATACAACAAAAGGCACTGAAAAGTCACTGCAGGAGATTTTGCTTGCTAGTTTCCATGGGTTTGGCAACAGACTCCTGCAAACCAGAGGGCTTCACCAAAATTTGGCTTTTCCAGTGACAAGCTCCCCCAGTGGGCAGTTTCTCAGAGACGGGCTTCACTGCAGCCCAGCAGACAGGATACCCAGCAGCCCAGTGCAGGCTGTGCTATGGGTTTATAGCAGAACTTCAAAGAATCAGCTATGGGAGCAGAGCAGTGTTTTCCCTTCAACACTACAAGGTAGGATTACTGTGAGTTCAAGGCCACCGTGAGACTACATAGTGAATTCCAGCCTAGGCTAGAGTGGACTCTACCTCAAAAAAAAAAAAAAAAAAAACCTCACAGGGCTGGAGAGATGACTTAGCAGTAAGGCACTTGCTGGCAAAACCAAAGGACCCAGGTTCAATTCCCTAGTACCCACATACAGCCAGATGCACATGGTGGTGCATGCATCTGAAGTTTGTTTGTAGTGGCTAGAAGTCCTGTACACCATTCTCATTCTCATTCTCTCTCTCTCTCCCCCTCCCTCTCTCCTTCCCTCCCTCTCAAATAAATAAGTAAAAATATGCCAAAAGTTTAGTAGGTACTTTTAAATTTTTTAGACAATGTGTAACACATTTGAATGTGCAATGCTGACTAACCTACAGAGTCACATGGGAAGTTTCTAATTTTGAATAAGAAAGAAGACAAAAGAAAATTCTGGATCAAGTATAGCTTGCAGCACCACCTGCTCAACCACTTGGGACAAATAAGGCAGCCAAGCCCATGTTGCTTGAATCATCTCTGGTGGACAAAAGCACTGTAGCAGCCTTCGTCAGGTGCACTGAAACTCCATACTACAGACAAGTGGCACAGTAGCAAGTTTTTCTGTCATTCCATAGGGAAAATTTCTAGGAGGTTCCACAGGAGGGACTTGAGTAAGTTCTACTCTGCACCACCACAGGGACTTTTCAACCATGAGGGAGTCGAGGCCTTGGCAGCATCCCTAGAAGAAAGGGTCCACCTCAGCCCAAGAACATAGCTTCCCCAGGAATATTCTTTGTTCTAAGTCTATCCATGACAACTCCAACCCCCTGTTCTACTTGATTAAACTGTCTGTATTCAAGTTTCTGCAGTTTCTCTCTCTTCTAAGATTCAGCAATTAATATACCTTAATTACAGGTTAGGTGGGTCTGTTTAATATTACAAAAACCAAAACAAGAACCTCAAGTAAAGAGTTCATTTTGCCTTCAATATTTAAAACTCAAAATTATACAGAAACAGTTTAGACTGAATATAAGCAAAACATAGAACTGATGACAGAGTAATCTGCATATTCTTTGACAGGGCCTGACTGGTTCCCTTCTGGTAAACTGTAATCCCTGTTATAAACATTCAATAGCCTAAACTGTCATTAATTACCATCTGATTTCATAATCTTGACTTTAGAACTGTTTTTATTAATTCCAGAACAGCCAATCCCTAAAAACCTTAAAATATGAAAGCAACAATTAAAAGCATTACAAAAATAATGTTCATTACCAAAAAGAATAGCTCATCTCAAGCAGCATAGGCCAAGGTTCTTGAATTAACTCCTCCATAGTCCAAACTTCATTAAGCCTAACAGAGTCCAATAATCTACTTACAAAATCAAAAGCCAAGCCAACAAAACATTCACCAAAGTTATTCATCACAGATGAGCTTTTTATAAATTAAATATTAAAATAATGTTCTAATTACTTAAACAATAAAAAAGAAAAACTAAATACAAATACACTTCATTCTTAATCACTCCAGAATGAAATATATGAAACTATTAGCATCCACCACTATGGGAGTGTCTGAAAGATGTAAATGACAAAATGAAATTACTCCTTTTTGTTTTTTTGTTTTTTGAGGTTAGGTCTCACTGTAGCCCAGGCTGACCTCGAATTAGTCTTGGGGTAGCCTCGAACTCACCGTGATCCTCCTACCTCTGCCTCCCGAGTGCTGGAATTAAAGGTGTGCACCACCACTGCCCAGCTTTAACAATCTTTTGAAAATGAGCTTTAGAAAAGTAGAAACATGCAAGGTTTACAGAGAAAAAAAATCCTACTTCTCTTACTTGAGAGAGTCCAGGGGACGATGCATGTCCCGGGGGCGTTGCCGAAAGATTTGGATGCCCCTTGTTTATCTCATGTGCTGAGTAAGGGGAAGGGGTTGGGGGTCCCGGCTGTCTTGCTACTTGTGTTACCTGTGAAGAAATCAAAGAATATTAATAATCCAGCCTATAAATACAGCTAAACAGATTAAATCATTTCATAAAACTGGATTGTGTGCCTCAAAAGTTATGATATAATAAGTACTTTACTAAATAAAGGCTTAATTTCTCAAAAATGAGAAAATAATCCAGACGTTGTGGCATACACCTTTAATCCCAGTACACAAACAAAAATAAAAATATAAGAAAATGTTTAAAATGCTATCTTAAGATTATGGTGGATCGTTTAAGCATTACTTATGTATTTTTAGATTATGCTCAATAATTATCAAACACAAACATATTCATGTGCATCTTTAAAAGATCCATCCATCATTCCTTCCTTCCCTTCTTCCTTTTTTTTTTTTTTTTTTTTTTTTTTTTTTTTTGATTTTCAAGGTAGGGTCTCACTCTAGCCCACACTGACCTGGAGTTCACTATGTAGTCTCAAGGTGGCCTCAAACTCATGGTGATTCTATTACCTCTGTCTCCAGAGTGCTGGGCTTAAAGGTGTGCACCACGCCGCCTGGCTTCATTTACATTTTTAATATAATGCAATTGTCATGAACTTTTACAATAGAAAAAAGGTCAGTTTTAATGTAAAATAATCTTATTTTCTCTACCACTTTTTTTTGCGGGGGGGGGGGGGGCGAGCTGAGTGAGGATATGCTGCAGCACCACAGGGACTTTTCAACCATGAGGGAGTCAAGGCCTTATCAAGGCCCATGTGTATGAACACTTGGTCTCCACCTGGTGGCGCAGTCTCAGATGTTGCAGAATCTTTGCCATTACGGGGGGGGGGGGGGGCCTTGAGAGTTATGGAGTGAGCTTTGGTTAAAATAGCTAAGCTCTGCATCAAGCCCAACCTCCGTGTTTCCCAATCAAACAGAAATGGCCCATTTCATTTATGTGGGGGCATGCTTGTGAGTGTGTGAGCACAGGTGCACATGACACAAGAACACATATGTGGTCAGAGGCAATATGTGTGGGTCAACTTTCCACCCTCGTGTGAATCAGGGTTTCTGTTTTGCATTCTTGCTCTTTCCTTTTTTGATCTTTCTTGTGTTCACCATGAGCTTTTAGGACATTCTCCTGTTTTTTTCCTGCTATATGTGCTGGGATTACAGAAACCCACCACAGCTTCTAGCTTATGTGGGGTTTGTGGATCAAACTTGAGTCCTCTAGCTTGAGGCAGAGAGGAGAGGTCTAAATGGCTGATAACTGATAACTATTTACAACCCCTAACAAGTTTTCCATTACAGAATATATTTATTTGGTTTTTCGAGGTAGGGTCTCACTCTAGCTCAGGCTGATGTGCAATTCACTATGTAGTCTCTGGATGGCCTTGACCTCATGGCGATCCTCCTACCTCTGCCTTTCAAGTGCAGGGATTAAAGGAGTGCAACACCATGCCCGGCTGAATGTCATTCTTAAGCAAAGTTTCAAGCAACTCTTGGAGTGCTATGTGTGTATTTTATGCAAGTTTATAAATTATGCCAAAGAAACCATTATTCCTTATGATACACACGTTGTTTGTGCAGTCACCTGATGATGGAAATGTAATGGCAGTCACTCCAGGAAACAATTTTGTATTAACACATGGGCTTAAACATAAGATTCCCTAAGAATCAGCTATCTACTCCTAGCTATTCACCTTAAAGAAACTAATGAAAATATGTACCAGGGCACATGTCCAGAAACAGTCACGACTGTATTGTTTGTACTAACTGCAACCTGGAAACCACTCAGTTTTTTGCTTACTAAAAAGGATTAACAATGAAATCTTTTCCTCTACAGAAATGGAATAAACAGCAACATAACTTAGATGACCCTCCAAAATGATACTCGGTGTAAAAGAAAGTCAAGAATCCAAACAGGATGACATCATTTATTTTAAAAGTGTCAAAATGGGGGCAGGAGAGATGGCTCAACAATTAAGGTGCTTGCCCATGAAGCCTAACAACCCAGGTTCAATTCCCCAATACCCACATAAAGCCAGATACACAGTGGCACATGCATGTAGAGTTTGTTTGCAGCAGCTAGAGAAACTCTCTTCATTCTCTACTTTCTCTATCATTCTCTGCTTGCAAATAAAAGAATGAAAATATTTTTAAAGGCTCCAAAATAGGCAAGACTTGACTAAAAACGCCTAAAAAAGTACATGAAGTGGTCAACACTATAAATAAAGCAGAGTTTTTATTGTTGGTGAGGCAGAAAGTATTAGGGAAGGAGGTAATTGGTAACAGAGGAGGATACCTAGTGGCTGATTTGTTGAGCTGCAAGGTTATGCACAGGTTTTGTTTTAAATGTGTTAAAAGTTCTCTATGGTGGATTGAACGTGAAGTGCCCCTTACAGGCTCATAAGCCTCACACACATTCCCCAGTTTTTTTAAGTAATATTTTATTTCTATCCTTATTTATTTATTTGAGAGAGAGAGAAAGAAGCAGAGAGACAGATAGAGAATGGGCACGTCAGGGCCTTCAGCTGCTATAAATGAACTCCAGATGCATGAGCCACCTCGTGCATCTGATGGCTTACATGGGTCCTGGAGAATCTAACCTGGGTCCTTTGGCGTTGCAGGCAAATGCCTCAACCACTAAGCCATCTCCCCAGCCCTACAACCCCCAGTTCATAGAGCCTTGTTGAGGAGTAAGTCACTGGGGGTGAGCCTTAGGATTTTTTGGGGGGAGGGGGAGGGGGAGAGTTTGAGGTAGGGTCTCACTCTAGCTCAGGCTGACCTGGAATTCACTATGCAGTCTCAGGGTGGCCTTGAACTCATGGCAATACTCCTACCTCTGTCTCCCGAGTGCTGGGATTAAAGGTGTGCGCCACCACGCCCAGCTCAAGCCTTAGGATTTTATAGTCCAGCCCAATTTGCCAGTGCTTCCTACCAGATGATGTGACAAGATGCACTTCTGTCTGCTGCGCCATGCTTTGCTGCCATGATGAAATCTCCGGTCCAGAATGCAAACCAAAATAAACTCTTTTAATTGATAAGCTGCTTCTAGTCAGTTTTGTCCCAGCAACAAGAAGGTATCTGCACCAATCTACTTTTATGCTTTAGGTAGTATTATACATCAATGCTATTTACCAAACCTACCTCCAAAAAATTAACACCAAGCTGGGCGTGGTGGCACACACCTTTAATCCCAGCACTTGGGAGGCAGAGGTAGGAGGATCACCATGAGTTTGAGGCCACCCTGAAACTACATAGTGAATTCCAGGTCAGCCTGGGCTAGTGTGAGGCCCTACCTCGGAAAAAAAAAAAATTAACGCCAAAAACAAACTATGTGACACTTGAGATAAAATGTTAGCTTTATTGATACTAGTACAATTAGCTACTCAGCACAGTAGAAAAAACATACAGTAAAATACCAATGGAAGAAAATCTCTAATACATGCTCCAAATTCTTAAGAATTAGCTCACCTGACATTTTAGCTGGCTGAAAACTGCAGGTAGTTAGTAAATTTTCATTCAATATTTCTTTTCTATTTTTATTTTTTTTGAGGTGGAGTTTCACTCTAGCCCAGCCTGACCTGGAATTAAGTATATAGTCTGAGGCTTGTCACAAACTTAAATGCAATCCTCCTACCTAGGCCTCCAATGTTCTAGAATTAATGATGTGTACCACTGTGTTCAGCTTTATTCAATATTTCTACCTAAAAGTAATCTCCCAAATAATCAATAACATTTGATGGTAAGTTGTAATGTTCCAAGCAAACTAGAATTAGTCATTATGTGTAACACTGACCTAGCATTAACCTATCAAACTGATCAAATATAGCCAATTAATAGCTATTGATACATATTCTACAATTTTTAAACTTTTAAAAAGTTATTTATTATTAAGTTATTAAGTTATTTATTTAGTTATTTATTTTAAGTTATTTATTTGACAGAGGGGGAGGGAAGAGAAGATAGAATGGGTATGCTAAGGCCTCTAGCAACTGCAAACAAACTCCAGACGCATGCAACACCTTGTGTTTCTGGCTTTATGTGGATAGTGAGGAAATGAACCTTTGGCTTCACAGGCAAGCGCCTTAACCGATAAGCCATCTCTCCAGCCCTACTACTGTCTTTTTACTAGACATACATGTGTGCAACAAAAGAAAGCTTTGTGTATTTATAATTAACTAGGCATTTGTGTTGAGTCTGTATATTTGTCTAGTATCTAGTCATAGGTTTATGTGTATTTGTAGAAAGCTTTTTTAAAACATATGTATATTTTATTTAAGAGAGAAAGAGGCAGATAGAGAATGGGCATGCTAGGACCTCTAGCCACTGCAAGCGAACTCCAGATGCATGTGCTCCCTTGTGCATCTGGCTTACATGGCTCCTAGGGAAAAGAACTGAGGTCCTTAGGCTTTGCAGGAAAACACCTTAACCACTAAGCCATTTCCCCAGGCCTGTAGAAAGTTTTTAATTGGTGATAATCTTGAGGTTGCCATACTCTAGAGCTATGTTCACAAAATGATTGCTGTGTGTTTTAAATAGAGATGCAATGCTTTACTAGCTGTATGTTTGGAAGTTGGACAAATTCTAAATTTTGGTTTCTCTTAAGAAATTGAAGAATTGGGACTGGAGAGATGGCTTAAGCGGTTAAGCGCTTGCCTGTGAAGCCTAAGGACCCCGGTTCGAGGCTCGATTCCCCAGGACCCACGTTAGCCAGATGCACAAGGGGGCACACGCGTCTGGAGTTCGTTTGCAGTGGCTGGAGGCCCTGGCGCGCCCACTCTCTCTCTCTCTCTCTCTCTCGGCCTCATTCTCTGTTTGTCACTCTCAAATAAATGAATAAAACAGAAAATTAAAAAAAAAAAAAAAAAAAAGAAACTGAAGAATTGTGTCAGTATTCCTCATTCCTGTGACATTGGCTTCAACTGAAGATGTCTTCCATCTACTGGAGGGGCATTCCTGCCAGTGTTTCAGAGCAGTCCTCATTTGCTCACACTCTGACTATTACCCCATGTTTCCTGCATGTTATTCCATTTGTTTTGAGTCTTGAAAAAATGGCTATATTCAGCAAACTTTTCCTCTCTCTCCAGATCCCATGTAAGCCAGACGCACAAAAGTGATGCAAGTGCAAGGTCACACATATGTACTAGATGGCACAAGCAGCTGGAGTTCGATTGCAGTGGCTAAAGCCCTGGCACACAAATTCTCTCACTCTGTATTAAAAAAAACAAAAGCCAGGCATGGTGGCACATGCCTCTAATCCTAGAACTTGGGAGGCAGAGGTAGGAGGACTGCCATGAGTTCAAGGCCACCTAGAGACTACATAGTGAATTCCATGTCAGCCTGAGCTAGAGTGAGACTCTACCTTGAAACAAAAAGAGAGAGAGAGAGAGAGAGAAAATGGTAAACCAGGCATGGTGGTGCATGCCTTTAATCCCAGCACTTGGGAGGCAGAGGTAGGAGGATCGCTGTGAGTTCAAGGCCAGCCTGAGACTACATAGTGAATTCTAGGTTAGCCTGGGCTAGAGGAAGATCCTACCTTAAAAAAAAAAAAGATAATAGTATGGAGATAGAGAGCTCAGCAGTTAAAGACACTTGCTTGCAAAGCCTGGCAGTTCAATTCCCTCACAGCCAGGTAAAGCCAGATGCATAAAATGGTACATGCTTCTGAAATGTGTCTGCAATTGTAAGAGGCACCAGTGTACCCATTCTTGTGCTCTCTTTCCCTCTCCTTCCTTCTCCCTCTCTGCTTGCAAGTACGTAAAAATATTTTTTTATTTTTTTGTTCATTTTCATTTATTTATTTGAGAGTGACAGACACAGAGAGAAAGGCAGAGAGAGAGAGAATGGGTGTGCCAAGGCCTCCAGGCACTGCAAACGAACTCCAGACGCGTGCACCCCCTTGTGCATCTGGCTTACATTGGTCCTGGGGAACCAAGCCTTGAACCAGGGTCCTTAGGCTTCACAAGCAAGTGCTTAACCGCTAAGCCATCTCTCCAGCCCCATAAAAATACTTTTTAAAAAATACAACAGGTCGGACTGGAGAGATGGCTAAGCAGTTAAGGTGCTTGCTTGGAAAGCCTGAGGGCCCAGGTTCAATTCCCTAATACCCACATAAAGTCAGATGCACAAAGCAGCATATGCACCTGGAGTTCATTTGCAGTTGCTAGAGGCCCTAGCATGCCTATTCATTCACTCTCTCTTTCTATCCCTATCTCTCTCCTTGCAAATAAATTTTTTTGAAAAACACAACAATTAAGAAAAGCAAAGTAATGAAATCTTTACTAAAATACAACTGCCACAATCCCAAATAATCCTTTTTTTTTTTTTTTTTTAGCAATTAATATAAAGGTAAAAGAGGTACATGGCTTGTGACCATGAAGCCATCCCTTACTTTTTTTTTCATCCCAAGATACTTACTTAGTGACATCATCTAAATACATGAAAAACCTAAGATGGCCAGGCATGGTGTCACATGTCTTTAAACCTAACACTCAGGAGGCTGAGGTAGGATTGCTGTGAGTTTGAGGCCAGCCTGAGACTACGTAGTGAATTCCAGGTCAGCCTGGAGTAGAGTGAGACCCTACCTCAAAAAACAGGGGCTGCCGGACGTGGTGGCGCACGCCTTTAATCCCAGCACTCGGGAGGCAGAGGTAGGAGGATCACCATGAGTTCGAGGCCACCCTGAAACTACACAGTGAATTCCAGGTCAGCCTGAGCTAGAGTGAGACCATACCTTGAAAAAAAATAAAAACAGGCTGGAGAGATGGCTTAGCAGTTAAGGTGCTTGTCTGCATAGCCAAAGGACCCAGGTTTGATACCCCAGGACCCAAGTAAACCGGATGCACAAGGTGACACACATGTCTGGACTTCGTTTGCAGTGGCTAGAGGCCCTGACATGCCCATCCCCCCAGTCTCTTCTTCCCTCTCTCAAATAAACAAATAAATAAAACTATTTTTAAAAAGGGGGAAGGGCTGGATGTATGGCTTAGCAGTTAAGGCACTTGCCTACAAAGCCAAAGGACCCAGGTTTGATTCCCCAGGACCAACATAAGCACAAAGTGGTATATGCATTCTGTTTCTGTGTGTGTGTATGTGTCTGCCTCTCTGTCTCAAAGAAATAAAAATTTTTAAAAGTTAAAAAAAAAACAAAAACCTTAAGTGGTGACACACACCTATGATCCCCATACTGGACAGGCAGACAGGAGGATCAGGCTAACAAGAGATGTGGCATCCAAAACCCAGCCGGGCATGGTGGCACATACCTTTAATCCCAGCACTCGGGAGGCAGAGGTAGGAGGATCGCCGTGAGTTCGAGGCCACCCTGAGACTACATAGTGAATTCCAGGAGAGCCTGAGCTAGAGTGAAACCCTACCTCAAAAAAACAAAAAAACCCTACCTAAAAAAAAAAAAAAAAAAAAAAAAAAACAAATGGGCTGGAGAGATGGTTCAGTGGTTAAGGCACTTGCCTGTAAAACCTAATGACCCAGGTTCTATTCCCAAGCACCTACATAAAGCCAAATGCACAAAGTGGTGTATGCATCTGGAGCTCATTTGCAGTGGCTGGAGACCCTGGCACACCCATTCTCTCTCTGTCTGTCTCTGCTTGCAAATAAAATAAATAAAAACAAACAAACAAACAAACAAAACCATTCCAACAGCTGCAGCTCCCAGGCAGAGATGAGTTCAATTAGGGGTCACCAGGAAAGATGATAAACTTTGTGCACTTCAACACTACACACACACACGTCCTCAAGCAGCAGAATGGTTTGTTTTGTTTTGTTTTTTAATACTCTAACATTCCTTGGTTACTTTTCATTGCCAGACACCTTCCATCTCCCACAGAGAGTACGTGCACTTTCATTGATTTAGTCCTACCAATATGCACGAGCCTAGTATGTCACAGCAGATGTTCAGTAATACCTGGTGAATCAATTTTTGAATTGAGAATGTATTGTGTTAATTGCTACATTAAGCAATTACAGCTAGGCTTTTCTGAATTGTGGTGCTATTTCATTTTTATTAATTTTTTAGTTAACAAACATTGTTTTAGATAGGCAGAAACTCTGCTTTCCTGATGTCAGGACAGAATGCAAAGGATAGGAGAGAGACACAGCTCATCATAACAAGGTAAGTCAACAAGAGTCCTACCTTCACCCTCCTGCTATATGGTGAGCACTTCCGGAGCATCCATACCAAGTCAGGCCCAGTATCAGACCTGGAGCTGCAAATATGAAGTAGTCTTTACCCTTAAGGAATTCTCACTAGGAGGGAAGTCTTCTTTCCCATTATACTATCATATCTAGGTTTCTATTTTTCTATGAAGCACCTAGTATTTCAAATTTGTTCTTTGGAATTTGTTAGAGAAGTTTCCACACTGGCTTATCAAATTCTATAAAAAATGGCACCTGACTGTAATCTCAGCACAAGGGAGGAAGAAACTAAGGGTGTTAAGTTCAAGGCCATCCTGGACTTCCCAGTGAAACCTTGACTACCTAAGAAAACACCTGTGTAGCCCTGCAGTCCTGACAGCAGAAATGGGGCTCATTGAGTACTTAGAAGTATGCTTGCCGTCAAATGGCTGTGCACACACTGAAGTATAAATGGTACACCATGTTACTAATTCTTTTTAAGTATTTATTTATTAGAGAGACAGAGAGAATGGGTGTGCCAGGGCCTCTAGCAACTGCAGACAAACTCCAGACACATGCACCATTTTGTGCATCTGACTTACAAGGGACCTGGAGAATTGGACCTGGTTCCTTAAGCTTAGCAGGTAAGCGCCTTAGCCACTAAGCCATCTCTCCAATCCTATGTAACTAATTCAACCAAACCTCACTACCTATTATATGACTATTCAGGAATAGATTCATTTGGCTTATCGACCCATAAACATTTTGGGCAGCCAAAGTAACCTGTAAACACAGACAGAAGGCCAAGATGATAAGCTTTTGTTTTGTTCATTGCTAATAGTAACCCAGAGAACTGAATTCAGATGCTCAGTAATAAAAACTCTGACCTAGGATAGCTGTTTTGAAAGCAAACACAATGAATGGCAAGGATTATCAATCCTTTTTTTCTTTTGATGACAGCTTCCATAATTGTAAACAGGCCATAATTCCCTCCAAACCCCTACTTTCCCTCTCTATCATATTCCTCCCCCTCTCTGTCTCTTTGGTTCCTCAAGATAGGGTCTCGCTCTAGCCCAGGCTGACCTGGAAAATTCACTAAGTAATCTCAGGTTGGCCTCAAAATCATGGTGCTCCTCCTGCCTCTGCCTCCCAAGTGCTGGGATTAAGGGTGTGCCACAAACCTGGCTTTTTTTATTTCGATGTCATCATCTTTTCCTCTTATTATGAAGGTCAAGATTATCAATCTTACTAAGCCTTATCACCCAAGACCACACAACACCAGTAACACTGTAAGAATGACCTATTAAAGTCTCATTTTTTTTTTTTCAGGGACTATCTGTTGCAAGCCATTTGCTGTCCCCGTGGTCCTTAACACATCAAAGGTGATGTGTGGCTTTGGTTTATTGGGTCAGGGTCCTCACTATATAGGCAGATTGGCCCGAAACTCACCATGTAGCCCAGACTAGCTTCAAATTCACAGCACGTACCTTTAACCACTAAGCAGTATCTTTCCAGCCCAGAAAAGTCTCTGTAAATAGCAAACTTCTTTTCATCACATGCCTATTGTGGATGGGCATGTTCAGCACTGTACATAGAAGATCAAGTTTTATACAAAAATATACTTCAAAACGGCCTGGATATCCATGACCTCACAGTGCCTGACACTACCTACACAAGACCATCATAATAGGAGGAAAAGATCATGACATCAAAATAAAAGAGGGACTGATTGAGAGGGGGAGGGGATATGCTGGAAAGTGGAGTTGCAAAGGGGAAAGTGGAGGGAGGGAGGGCATTACCATGGGATATTGTTTACAATTATGGAAGTTGTTAATAAAAAATAAATACTGTCTTCCAGAAAAAAATATATATACTTCAGATTTAAGGAGGAGGCCAGGCTTGGTGGTGCATGCCTATAACCTTAGCACTTGGGAGGCAGAGGCAGGAGGATCACTGATGCAAGTTCAAGACCAGCATGGTCTACAAAGTAAATCCTGGCCACAGTGCTATATATTGAGAGACTACTTTTCTGCAATCATATCTGCTATGATGCAGTTATTATGACTTTAGGCTACTACCAGCATCCCAATGGGAAGCTATATAACTCTGTTGTAATTCACTCCTACTAATAATCTTGGGCCTCAAAATTCAATAAGGAATTTTTTTTGTTTTTTTTTTGTTGTTGTTGTTTTTCAAGGTAGGACTTCACTCTAGTCCAGGCTGACCTGGAATTCACTATATAGTCTCAGGGTGACCTTGAACTCACAGTGATCCTCCTACCTCTGCCTCCCTAATGCTGGTATTAAAGGCATGCGCCACCACATCCGGCTCAATAAAAAATATTTTGAGTGCTGGAGAGATGGCTTAGCGATTAAAGCACATACCTGCAAAGCCTAAGGACCCAGGTTTGATTATCCAGGTCCCACATCAGCCAGATGCACAAGGTAGTACATGCGTCTGGAGTTCATTTGCAGTGGCTAAAGGCCCTGCCCCCCCCCCCTCTGTCTCTAACAAATAAAAAAATTTTAAGGGAATATTTTAATACTCTAAGTCCTGTGCCTTTGTCAAGTACATAGCTTCTCCTACTCATCCTTGGAACTCAAGCCAAATCTCCTCTCAACACTGTGCTCATGGCTGGGTTTTACATGCTGTTCCACACTAGAAAGAACTTCAAGTCATTCATTCTCCACCTGTCTCCATCTTGCTGAACAAACCCCAGATTGTTTGTGCTTTCCTTCCAGGTGACAAATGCTACAAGGCAGGGAACCTTGCACCCTGGAGTCGTGTGCAAGGCCCTGCAAGGGGGTGGGTTTGGGAAGTGTAGGAAGAAAGCACATGAACTTTAGTTCATTGACACTGTGGGCCTGGGCTAAGATCAGAAGAGTTTGCTTTTGCCTAGTGGGACTAGTTGGTTTAGGTTTTTATGTCCTAAAGGGCCAAATCATTTGTATCGTTAAATTCTTTTAGCCACTTTCCAAATTTTGTGAGTGCATTTCCTGTTTCCAGCCAAAGCCTACAAACAGAGACACCTCTCTAGACTACTTTTTCTTCTACAGAGGCTGCCCCACACATAATAAGAGAAAAGAATCCTGCCACCAGTCCCTATCCTAGTCAGCTTTTTGTTGTTGTTGTTTGTTACTGTTTTTTGTGATATGGTGCTGCATCTACTGGAACTAATTACATATACACTCCTTGGGTAGATTTTCATGACTATTCTTTCAGAAACCTTCTCATCCAACCCACCTATTACAGTCTAATAATCTACCAGTCACACATTTTGAAAGTACGCCTCTTTCCTTGTTTTTTTGATTTTTTTTTCCTCTAAATATTTTTGTCAAGGGGGAAAAAAAACTCTCTGCATTTTCAAAGTCTCTTCCTTTAAACAGGTTTGAAATAATCATTTCTAGTCAATTTTCCTGAAATTCCTTTAAGGTTTTTATTTACTTATTCATTTGAGAAAGAGACAGAGAGAGAAAATGGGCACGCTAGGGCCTCTAGCCACCGCAATGAACAAACTCTAGATGCATGCATCACCTGTACATATGGCTTTACATGGATACTGGGGAATAGAACCCAGGTCCTCAGGCTTTATAGGCAAGTGCCTTTAAATTCTGGGCCATCTGTCCAGCCCCTGAATATTTTTAAAACTTATTAAGCCAGGCGTGGTGGCATACACCTTTAATCCCAGCACTCAGGACACAGAGGTAAGAGGATCACATGAGTTCAAGGCCACCCTGAGACTACAAAATAAATTCCAGGTCAGCATGGGCTAGAATAAGTGAGACTATACAAAAAAAAAGAACAGAACAAAAATTACTAAACAGCACTCAGAAGGCTGAAGTAGGAGGATCTCCTTGAGTTCAAGGCCAGACTAGGGACACAGAGTGAATTTCTGGTCAGCCTGGGCTAGGGTGGGACCCTACTTCAAAAAGACCAGAAGATGGGCTGGATAAATGGCTTAATGGTTAAGCCACTTGCCTGCAAAACTTAAGGACACATGTTCGATTCCCCAGTACCTACAGAAGCCAGATGCACAAGGTGACCCATGCATCTGGAATTCATTTGCAGTGGCTAAAGGCCCTGGTGTGCCCATTCTCTCTATCTGACTCTTTCTCTCATTCTTTCTCTTTCTCAAACAAATAAATAAAATATAGTTTTTAAAAAGGAACAGAGAGGGCTGGAGAGATGGCTTAGTGGTTAAGTGCTTGCCTGTGAAGCCTAAGGACCCCGGTTCGATGTTCGAGTCCCCAGGAACCATGTTAGCCAGATGTACAAGGGGGCACACACGTCTGGAGTTCGTTTGCAGGGGCTGGAGGCCCTGGCGTGCCCATCCTCTCTCTTTCTCTATCTGCCTCTTTCTCTGTCTGTGGCTCTCAAATAAATAAATAAATGTACTTTATTTAAAAAAAAAAAAAAAAAGAGCAGAGAACTGGAGGGATTGCTCAGTGGTTAAGGAGAGGGCTGCAAAACCAAAGGACCCAGGTTCAATTCTCCAGGACCCATGTAAACCAGATGCACAAGGTAACACATGCATCTGGAGTTAATCTGCAGCAGCTGAAGGTCCTATGCCCATTCTCTATCTGCCTCTCCCTTTCTGTCTCACTCTCAAATAAACAAATAAAATTAAAATAAGACTAGAAGAAAATCAAAAAGAAAGGGACAGCATTCCTAAAAAACATGATACCTGCCGCCCTCTGGCCTGCACACAAATGCTCACATATGAGAACATAAACCTGCGGGCAGACACACACACATTACAAAGATGCAAATGAAATTAAATATACTGCAAACATTCTATACTCTGTGGTAAGGAAACACCACAGAAACAATATACTGCCACCATCATTCCCTCCCCCAAGTGTTGGAGATCCACCCAGAGCCTAGTACCTAGGCAGTGTTCGACCTCTGAGCTGTATGTAACACCAGCTTGAGGCCACCCTGAGACTACATAGTAAATTCTAGGTCAGCCTGAGCCAGAATGAGACCTCACCTCAGGGGAGGAAAAAAAAAAGTGACCTAAGGGCTGGAGAGATGGCTTAGTGGTTAAAGTACTTGCCTGTGAAGCCTAAGGACCCAGGTTATACTCACCAGAATCCACGTAAGCCAGATGCACATAAAGGCACATCCATCTGGAGTTCATTTGCAATGGCTAAAGGCCCTGGAGCACGCGTGCGCGCGCTCTCTCTCTCTCTCGTACATAAATGAAGATGCGACCTCTCTAATACTACCAACTTCATAACAATTATACATCCATTCCTTAAGAGAATTGTTTTTGTTTCTTTTTATCTTAACATAATTACAACTACATTTACCACACAATTAGTTATGCTAATCTAATTTCCTATGACTTATTTTACCTGAGACTGGTCTATGATAGTTGTATGGCTTAGAACAATGATTCACATAATTTACAAATTGGGCTCTGGAGAGAACAAAATATTCCTTACTTTTAAAAAACATGCTATCAAAGTTCTCTACCATTAAAGGACTTATTATTTCAACTCTTATCTGAAAAGTCCAAAAGCCATTTGCAACTGGCATTTAACAACAGAATACTTCTTTATATCTTCAAGTTAATCCTCCTTTTGAAAAATAAAGTAAATACTTACGATATAAATGATGCTTTAATTAGGTATCAGATTTAACATTTAATGAGAAATCCACATTAAATATTAACAAAGAATCCAAACTTTCATAAATGTCATTCATTAGCAAATACTAAAGATAGGCAGAAAGACAGATCCAGATTTTTTTTTAGTTTTTCAAGGTAGGGTCTCACTCTGGCCCAGGCTGACCTGGAATTCACTATGCAGTCTCAGGATGGCCTCAAACTCACGGCAATCCTCCTACCTCTGCCTCCCAAGTGCTGGGATAAAAGGCATGTACCACCACGCCCAGCTCAGATCCACATTTATAAAAATATTTTATTCATTTATTTATTTGAAAGAGAAGGAAAGAGGAGGAGGAGGCAGATACAGAGAGAGAATGGGCACACCAGAGCCTCTAGCCACTGCAAACAAACTCCAAATGCATGCGATACCTTGTGTATCTGGCTTGTGTCAGTACTGAGGAATCAAACCTAGGTCCTTTGGCTCCACAGGCAAGCGCCTTAACCACGAAGCCATCTCTCAAGCCCAAATCCAGATTTTTAAAAAAATTTTTTTGTTTATTTTTATTTATTTGAGAGCTACAGAGAGAGAGAAAAAGAGGCAGAGAGTGAGAGAGAGAATGGGCGCTCCAGGGCTTCCAGCCACTGCAAATGAACTCCAGACGCGTGCGCCCCCTTGTGCATCTGGCTAACGTGGGTCCTGGAGAATCGAGCCTCGAACCAGGGTCCTTAGGCTTCACAGGCAAGCACTTAACCGCTAAGCCATCTCTCCAGCCCTTTTTTTTTTTTTTTTTTGAGGTAGGGTTTTACTCTAGCTCAGGCTGACCTGGAATTCATTATGTAGTATCAGGGTGGCTTTAAACTCATGGTGATCCTCCTACCAGTGTCTCCCAAGTACTATGGATCAAAGGTGTGCGCTACCACACCCAGCTCCAAATCCAGATTTTTAATAATCAGGATATCACTCTACACATAAAAGCACTTGAGAAGTGACAGAGGAATGCTCAGCACTGAAACACCTCTATCACACCCTCCAAGGCTCAGGGTCCATTGCTGGAGAGGTGGCGGAAAGAATGTAAGAGCAAAAGGAAGAGTACCATTCCTTACAATGCAACTGTCCAGACAGAAATTGGCCTTGATACCCATGACCTCACAGTGCCTAGCAAGATCCTCATAATAGGAGAAAAAGACATCAAAATAAGGCTGGGCGTGGTGGCGCATGCCTTTAATCCCAGCACTCGGGAGGCTGAGGTAGGATTGCCGTGAGTTCAAGGCCACCCTAAGACTCCATAGTGAAACCACAAAAAAAAAAAAAAAAAAAAAAAGACATCAAAATAAAAGAAAGACTAAAGGAAAGGGGGGGGATATGATGGAGAGCAGAGCTGTAGAGGGGAAATGGGAGAGGGGAGGGAAATATCATGGTTTATTGTCTATTAAGTATAGAAGTTGTCAATAAAAAATTAAAAATTAAAAAAGCACTTTTTTGTTGTTTGGTTTTTTTGTTTTGTTTTGTTTTTCAAGGTAGGGTCAAACTCTAGCTCAGGCTGACCTGGAATTCACTATATGGTCTTAGGGTTGCTTTGAACTCATGATGATCCTCCTACCTCTGCCTCCCAAGTGCTAGATTACCAAGGCATGTGCTACCAAACCTGGCTCTAAAAGCACCTCTTAAAAAGCACTTGGGAGGCAAACGTAGGAGGATCACCGTGAGTTCAAGGGTACCCTGAGGCAACATTGTGAATAGCCAGGTCAGCCTAGGCTAGAGTGAGACCCTACCTCAAAAAATCAAAAATATATACATATTTTTATATACATATATATATGAGCAGAGTAAGCGAGCAAGCACATGAGCAAGGTAGGGCCTCCCACCACTGCAAACAAACTCCAGATGCATGCACTACTTTATACATGTGGCTATATGTGAGTACTGGGGAAATCAAAGCCAATAGGCTTTGCAAGCAAGTCCCTTTAACTGTTAAGCTATCTTTCCAGCCCCAATAAGCACATTTTTTAAAAGTGCATACAGTTGGGCTGGAGAGATGGCTTAGAGGTTAAGAGCTTGCCTGTGAAGCCTGAGAACCCCGGTTCGAGGCTCGATTCTCCAGGACCCACATTAGCCAGATGCACAAGGGGGCACACGCATCTGGAATTCGTTTGCAGTGGCTGGAGGCCCTGGCGCGCCCATTCTCTCTCTCTGTATCTGCCTCTCTCTCTCTCTCTCTCTCTGTCTGCTGCTCTCAAATAAATAAATAAAAATAAACAAAAAATTAAAAAAAAATAAAAATAAAAAAAATAAAATAAAAGTGCATACAGTTAAAAAACAAGTGCATACAGTATGATTCCAATTTGTGTGTGTATGTATTTGAGGTAGGGTCTCACTCTAGCCCAGGCTAAACTGGAACTCACTTTGTAGCCCCAGGTTGGCCTCAAGCTCACAGCAATCTTCCTACCTCTGCCTCCTGAGTGCTAAGATTAAAGGTATGCACCACCACACCAAGCAACTCCAATTTTTTTAAGTATAAATGAGCCAGGAGTGGTGGTACATGCCTTTAATCCCAGCACTCTGGAGGGGAGGCAGAGGTAGGAGGATTGCTGTGAGTTTGAGGCCACCCTGAGCCCACATAGTAAATTCCATATCAGCCTGAGCTAGAGCAAAAACCTACCAAAAACAAAACAAGTACAAATGAATCCAAAATGAAAAAAATGCTTTCATGTTGGAAAGGAAGAAATACCTATAAAAGGGCCCAAGGCACCAGGTATGCTGGCTCATATCTGGAAACTCAGAACATGGGGGGCTGAAACAGGAGGAGTGCCATGAGTTTGAGCCAGTCAGGGCTCCATAGAGAAGTTTTAAGGCAACCTGTGCTAGAGTGTGAACTTCTCCCTAAAAAAAGGAAGAAGGGAGGGAAGAAAAAAATAAAAGAACAAAAAAGAAAGGTTTCCCAAGAAGCTGAGCATAGTGGTTATTACCAGAGTTGGGGTCCGAGCCTGAGCCCTAGCAGCCCTAACATACCAGGCTCAGCCTCCAATCCTCAATAAGCCAAATTAATAGTGAAAATCAGACAAAGAAGGTTTATATAATGTGGCTATATCGAGAAGAAAGACAAAGATACCTACTGACACACACCTAAGGCCATCATGTTAGGTTTAAGTAGAGGGCCAGAAATACACACTGTATGCGATGTCAGTCAAGGAGTTCCAGTAAGTCCTGCACAGTGGTCTGACAAGCCAGCACTGCATAAAACCTCTAGAAAGAGAAGCTTTCCCTCTGGCTAACAATAAGTTTTAATTTTTTCTTTCTCATAGAATGAAATTCCTGAGGTAATTCTAATTTCTTGTGGGTCTTTGTTTCAATAAAGAAGGGCACAAGTGTCTCTCTCTCTGGAGTGTCTTCCTTCCTGCCAGTAGTAGATACCTATAATCCCAACACTCAGGAGGATGAAGTGAAAGGGTTGCGGATTCCAGGCTATACCTGTGAGACCCTGTCTCAAAAAAGCAAAAATGGGGATGGAGAGATAGATGGCTCAGCGGTTAAGGTACTTGCCTGCAAAGCCTAAAGACCCATGTTCAACTCTCCAGTTCCCACATAAGCCAAACGCATGAAGGTAACACATGCCTACTAGGTGGCACAAGCATCAAGTTTGAGTGCAGTGGCTGAGGCCCTGGAGCACCAAAACAGGTATTTTTTAAAAAATATTAATAACAAAAAAAAAATGAAGGAAAACCTCATGGGTATTCACATCTGTCAACACTAACTTACTTCAACATTTTAAATACATGTACCCTGCCATATATCAAATGTAATGCCTCCATAAAACTATATAAGTACAAATAAAGCATTACTTCAACTGGTGTGTTTATTGGATTGAAAAATTCTGTCTTGGGAGTACAGCACAGTACAGATTTATATATGAATGGACATGAGTGCCTAATAAGTACTGACTGACCAAGACTGTGTTCTCTGTAGAAAGGTCTCCACTACCATGCTGATGCACTCAGTGCTCATCAGACTTTGTAAAGAAGACCTAAGAACAGGAGTTTCTAAACAGAAAGCATACAGCTATATGAAGAGCCAAGAACTTACTATGTATAAATGATCAACTGGCTAATAGGATCAAAACATTTACACACAGGTTACAGAGACGGCACAAGAGTAAGGAGCGCTTGGTGCCCAAGAAGGCCTGAGACAGCCCAAGTTCCATCCACCAGCACCCATCTGTAATCCTATTGTACAGACTATAGAATTGTTGGATCTTGCTAACTTTAAAAAAAAAAAAAAAAAAAAAAAAAGGCAAGCCAAGCATAGTGATGCATGTCTTTAATCCCAGCACCTGGGAGACAAAGGTAGAATCACCATGAGTTCAAGGCCACCCTGAGACTACATAGTAAATTCCAGGTCAGCCTGGCCTACAGTAAAACACTACCTCAAAAAACAAGGGCTGGAGAAATGGCTTAGCAGTTAAGGTGTCTGCCTGTGAAGCCAAAGGACTCAGGTTCAATTCCCCAGGACCCACGTTAGCCAGATGCACAAGGGGGGCACATGAATCTGGAGTTCATTTGCAGTGGCTTGAGGCCCTGGTGTGCCCATTCTCTCTCTCTCTCTGATTGCAAATAAATAAATAAATAAATTTTTAAAACTAAAATAAGTAAATATATGCATAAAGTTTTTAAAAAAAGAAAAACAAAATAAAAAAGCACTTCTAGATTAAAAGAGACTTTGTCTCAAGGAAACAGGCAGGTGAGAAGAGGAAGACACCTGATGTTCCTCTCACACCTATGAATGCATGCACAAAGAGTGAAGGCATTTGCATACACTACACACACCACACAGCCACACAAACCTTGCACAGCTCTAAAGAGTAATTTGCTAACTAAGCAGTAATTTAAATAATTGATATAAAGGAAATTTTCATAAGTCATTAATAAGACAACCCTTCGAATGGCTCAGAATATAGTTGATCCTGTTGTTTTCTTTTTATTTACTTATTTATTTAATTTACTTGAGAGAGACAAGGGCAGAGAGAGGGAGAAAGAAGGAGAGAGAGAGAATGGGTGCACCAGGGCATCCAGCCACTGCAAATGAATTCCAGAAGCATGCACCATCTTTTGCACCTGGCTTGTAGGTCCTGGGGAATCAAACCTAGGTCCTTTGGCTTTGAAGGCAAGTGCTTTAACCACTAAGCCATCTCTCCAGCCCTCCTTTTGTTTTTGTTTGTTTCTTGAGGAAATGTCTCATGAAACTCAAGCTACCCTGAACTAACTAGGTAGCCAAAGATGACTGACCATGAACTCCTGATCCTCCTGCCTCTACCTGCCAGTGCTAGGTTTATAACCCAGCATGAGTTACCACATGCAGTGGTGGTTTTTATAATAATGTCAGTATTTTCCATTAACTTATTTATGAATTTATTTATTTATAAGCAGAGAAAGTGAGTGAAAATGGATGGAAAATCCAGGACCTCTAGCAACTGCAAACTCCAGATGAATGTGCCACTTTGTACATATTCCCTTACATGGGTACTGAGGAATTGAACCTGGGTTGTTAGGCTTTGCAGGCAAGTGCCCTAGCCACTGAGCCATCTCACCAGCACTCATTATTTCATTATTAATATTATCTGGAATATTAAAAATACTAGTTTAGCAGGCTGGAGAGATGGCTTAGCAGTTAGGTGCTTGCCTGCAAAGCCTAAGGACCCATGTTCGACTCTCTAGGTCCAGTGAAAGTCAGACGCAAGTGGGCAAAGATGCACATGTGTACTAGGTGACACATGCATCTGGAGTTCAACTATAGTGGCTAGCGGCCCCAGCACACCAATTCTGTCACTCTCTTGCTTAGGGCTGGAGGGATAGCTTGGCGGTTAAGGTGCTTGTCTGCAAAGCCAAAGGACACCGGTTCAATTCCCCAGGACCCATGTAAGCCAGATGCACAAGGTGATGCGTCTGGAGTTCATTTACAGTGGCTGGAAGCCCTGGGGCGCCCATTCTCGATCTCTCTCTAAAATAAGTATTTTTAGTAACTTTTTAAAAATATATATTATTTATTTGAGAGAGAGAATGGGCGTACCAGGGCCTCCAGCTACTGCAAACCAATTCCAGATGCATGCCACCCCTTATGCATCTGGCTTACATGGGTCCTAGGGAATTGAACCTGGGTCCTTTGGCTTTGCAAGCAAGCTCCTTAACCACTAAGCGATCTCTCCTGCTCTAAATTTAATTATTTAAGCCGAGTGTGGTGGCGCACACCTTTAATCCCAGCACTCAGGAGGCAGAGGTAGGCAACTGCCATGAGTTCGAGACCACCCTGAGACTATATAGTGAATTTAGGTGATCCCAGGCTACAGCAAGACACTACCTTGAAAAAAAATTTTTTTAAATAGTAGCTTAACAGTCAAAAAAATCTAATTTCTCCCCCAGCGTGGTGGTACATGCCTTTAATCCCAGCACTCGGGAGGCAAAGGTAGAAGGATCGTCAGGGGGGCTGTAAAGATGGCTGAACAGCTAAAAAGATGGTTCAGTGCTTGCTTGTAAAGCCTGGTGGTCAGAGTTTGATTAACATTAGATGTACAAAGTGGCACATGAGTCTGAAGTTCCTCTGCAGTGTTAGGAGGCCCTGGAGTGCCCATGTTCATTCTCTTTCCCTCTGACTCTCTCTCTCGCAAATTAGTAAAAATACTTTGTTTTCTTCTTCTTTTTTTTTTTTTTTTTTTGGTTTTTCAAGGTTGAGGTCCACTTTAGTCCAGTGTGACCTGGAATTCACAACGTCTCAGGGTGGCCTTGAACTCATGGTGAGCCTCCTACCTCTGCCTCCCAAGTGCTGGGATTAAAGGCATGTACCACCACACCCAGCCTAAAAATACTTTTTTAAAAATAGGCCTGATGTTGATACTGAAACCCTGCAACAGGGGTAGCCATGAGCCCTAGCAGTGCAACGTCTGCTGCTGTCTGGCTAAATGTATATACTATGCTCATCAAACTGCCCAGTAAGCACTTCTCTTAATATTCATACCCGTCTATTAATGCTTCTCTCACTTTTGATAGAGAACCTTCTCTTTTCAGATGGCAGTGACCTTAGGATGACTCAGAAGGCATCATGGTGCTGGGAAAAAATAACAAAGGAGTGCTCAGTACTGCAGTATCTCTATCACATCTTCCAAGGCTCAGGGTTCATTGCGGAAGAGGTGGCAGAAAGAATATAAGAGCGAAAGGAAAGGTAGGACTCCTTACAACATGCTCCTCCAGACACAAAATGGCCTGGATATCCATGACCTCACAGTGCCTGACACTACCTACACAATACCATCACATAATAGGAGGCAGAATGAACAACAGAAGCTCTGCTCAAAGTCCTGTCATTGCAAGGATTAATTGCCTTTGACTGCTGCCCTAGGACACTTTGAGTGGGGTCATGTCAGTGTGTGATGGTAAAATACCTGTAACCAGGAATCAGATTTGAATTTTTTTCTATAGGAATAAATAAATAAATAAATAAAATAGGCCTGATGTGGTAGTGTACACCTTTAATCCCAGCACTCAGAAGGCGAAGGTAGGAGGACTGCTGTGAGTTTGACATCAGTCTGAGACTACACAGTGTATTCCACTGGGCTAGAGTAAAACCCTACCTTGAGAAACCAAAAAAAAAAAAGCATATAATGTGAGCCAGGTATGGTGCCGCATGCCTGTAATGCCAGCACACAGAGGTGAAGGTAGAAGGATCACTATGACTTCAGACCAGCCTAGATTACAGAGTAAATTCCGGGTCTGCCTGGGCTATAGTGAAACCCTGCTTGAAAAAGAAAGAGAAGAAAAGGGAAAAGCAGCATTATGACATTTCAAAAGAATTGGCTAGGAGTGTTACTGCCTTTCAAGGAATTTCCCCTACTCAATGAAAAGTGACATATGGGCACCATATGCTGGAACCATAGGAGGTGAACTGAAGGTTAGCCTTTATTTTGTGACACAGAAATAATGCTAATGGGGCCGGAGAAATGATTCAGCAGTTAAGGCTCTTGCTTGCAAAACCTAAGGACCTAGGTTTGAGTCCCCAGGACCCATGTAAGCCACATGCACAAGGTGGCGCATGTATCTGGAGTTCATATGCAGTGGCTGGAGACCCTGGTGTGCCCGTTCTCTATTTGCTTCTTTCTCTTTCTCAAATAAGTATGATGCTAATGAATCAAGAAACCAGAGAACTGAGCTCTGCACAGGACACTGTGACTGACACGGACTATAAAGACACCAAAGGGAGGCCCATGCAAGACCCTGTGGCTGACATACAGGACTAAAGCACACAGACACATTATTTCCTAGTAATGTGTACCATGCTATAAAAGAAGGTGGAAAGAAACAAGTTACTGAGAAAAAAAATTATTCAATATGTGGGCTGAGTAGCAGTCTAAAGGGTTTGCTTGCAGAGCCTGCTGGCCCAGGTTCAATTCCCCAGTACCCACATAAAGACAGACATAAAATGTGGAATATGAATCTGGCATTTATTTGCATTGACAAGAGACCCTGGGACAACTGTATACACACAGATACACATAGAAAAAAAAAATTTTTTTTCAGGTAGGGTTTCACTCTAGTCCAGGCTGACGTGGAATTCACTATGTAGTCTCAGGGTGACCTCAAACTCAAGGTGATCCTCCCACTTCTGCCTCCCAACTGCTAGGATTAAAGGCATACGCCACCATACCTGGCTCAAAATAATTTATTTCATTTTATTTTTATTTATTTGACAGAGAGAGAGGGAGAGAATGAGTGCATCAAGGCCTCCAGCCACTGCAAACAAACTCCAGACGCATGCACCCCCTTGTGCATCTGGCTAACGTGGGTCCTGGGGAATCAAACCTGGGTCCTTTGGCTTTGCAGGCAAACGCCTTAACTGCTAAGCCATCCCTCCAGCCCACAAAATAATTTTTTTAACTGGAAAAAAAAATAACTGGAGAAGAGCTGGACAGATGGCTTAGCAGTTAAGGTGCTTGCTTACAAAGCCAAAGGACCCAGGTTCGATTCCCCAGGACCCACGTAAGCCAGACACACAAGGTGGCACATGCATCTGGAGTCAGTCTGCAGTGGCTGGATGCCCTGGCATGCCCATTCTCTCTCTGCCTTTTCTCTCTCTCAAATAAATAAATGAAAATAAAACATAAGAAGAGACTAAAAATACTGAGGAAGCTACCTGGGAGGTGGAGACCTAAGGATCATTTAAACCCTACAACCAAGTTGGGTAACACAGCAAGACCACATCTTAAAAATAAAAATTAAAGCCGGCAGTGGTGGCGCACGCCTTTAATCCCAGCACTCGGGAGGCAGAGGTAGGAGGATCGCCGTGAGTTCAAGGCCACCGTGAGACTCCATAGTGAATTCCAGGTCAGCCTGGGCTACAGTGAAACCCTACCTCGAAAAACCAAAAAAAAAATAAAAAATAAAAAATAAATAAATAAATAAAAAAAAGACAAAAGGAAACAGGAGGGCTGGAAGGGTGTCTTAGCAGTTAAGGCAATTTCCTGCAAAGACAAAGAACCCAGGTTCAATTCCCCAGGACCCACGTTAGCCAGATGCACAAAGGGACACCTGAGTCTGGAGTTCGTTTGCAATGGCTGGAGGCCCTGGCGCACCCATTCTCTCCCTCTCTCCCTCTCCCCCCCCCAACTACTCTGTCAAATAAATAAATAAAAATTTTAAAAACATAAAGGGAAACAGGATTAAGTGGAGAACAACATACTAAAGGTAATTTTTACTGCCTAAAATTCCTTGTCCTACCTGAGTAAGTACAATATATAATATGTACTGTATGTATGGAAGTAGTTTTAGGTTTCTTTGTGTTTTCTTTTTTTGTGTGTGTATATGTATATGGGCTGTACCTGTGTGGTGTATGTACATGTATAGGCAGATGTATGCACCCTGTGTGTACATAAGCATACGCCAGAAAAAGAAATTGGGTGTCTTTGATCACTCTTCTGCCTTTTCCCTAAGACAGGGCCTCTCAATGAAGCTCTTCCTTTTTCCTTTAGACTAGCTGAGCAGAGAGCCTCAGTGATCCTCCTGTCTCTACCATCATCAGCGCAGAGATTTAGGCACACACAGACATTCCCAGATTTTTTTGTTCCCCCACCACCAACCTACCAGGCAGTCTCACTCTAGCCCTGGCTGACCTGGAATTCACTTTGTAACCCCAGACTGGTCTCAAACTCATAGCAGTCTTCCTATCCCAGCCAACCAAGACTGAAAGCATGTGCTACCATGCCCCACTCACCTGGCATTGGTCCTCTTGCTTGTACAGCAATCACTCTTACCCACTGAGTCATCTCCCAAACCCTGAGAGTAGCCTTAATTAGTAAAAAGCCAACTCACTCCAAGTGAATAGATAAATCAACAGCTTCATATAAGATGCACTACAGCAGGTACTAGGGCTGGGAGTCCAGTTCGTGGAGTATCTCCTTTAAGTACTGTCTGGGGTTTAATAGTCTCATCATTAAAGTGGGAGTTTACACTGTCACATGTCCATTTAAGAGGAAACTAAATAGTAGGTCTTTTTTGGTAGGGGGAGAGCTAGCAGGTTTTTTAGACAGAGTCTCATGCTAGTCCAGACTTACCTAGAATTTACTCTGTAGTTACCAATGGCCTCAAACTTACAGTGATCCTCCTACCTCTGCCTCCCAAATCCCGGGATTAAAGGCACAGATCACCATGCCTGGCAATTTTTTTTTCTTTAAACACAAGGTTTTGCTATGTAGGCCCCACTAGCCTGAAACTAACAATCCTCCTGTCTCCCTTCCCTCCACAAATGTAAAGATCAGAGGCTGATATGCACCTCAAAAGCCTCTTCTTGACTCAGTAACTTCATTCTTAGGAAACTATTCTTACAAAAATCATGCAAATTGGCCGGTGTGGTGGGCCACGCCTTTAATCCCAGAATTTGAGAGGCAGAGTTCAAGACCACCCGGGGACTACACAGTGAATTCTAGGTCAGCATGGGATAGAGACCCTACCTCAGAAAACAAAAATAATAATAATAATAATAATTCCATGCAAATTCAGGAAAAAAGCTTTAAATTTGAAGTTATAACTTCAAATTGGAAACAATCTAATGGTTTAACCCTAATCAAAATAATGTTTGAATGGGCTGGAGAAATGGCTCAGCAGTTAAGGTACTTGCTTGCAAGTTCAAATTCCCTAGTACCCACATACAGCCAGACACAAAGTGGTGTGTGCATCTGGAGTTTATGTTCGGTCAGGACAAAATGGAGTCAAAGAGGAGGGCAATAGAGACACAAGGAAGTAGGTCATCCACATTCCTCAAGGAACCACCCAGCCATCATCCCTTCCTTGTCTAACAATGCCCCCTGTCTAGGTTTCCTGCCCCCTTATCTGTCAGGACAGCAGGTTACTGGTCTGATGTCACACCCTGGCTATCTTAGATCTCCCCTAAAAAAAAAAAAAAAAAAACTTTCTTTTACTTCCCCCTTCCTCACCTTCCCCCAACTGAAGAACTCTATATAGCCCACTATCTGTAATCCCAAACTGACTGCTCCCCTCTTGAGAGTCAGTCCTGGCAGCTTGTGTTTTCCACGAATAAAAGCTTCCATCTTTGCCTCAGAGTGGTCTCTATGGTCTTGGTCACTCCTGAAACTAACAGTTTGTTTGCAGTGGCCTGGAGCACCCATTCCCTCTCTCCTTGCAAATAAATAAATTAATTAAAATTTAAAAATAGTAATAATGTTTGAAGCTTGGCCCTACCTGGGGGAAAAAGTGGTTGCAGAGTTGACTTTTCTCAATAAAACCCTTGAACCTCATTCAGTCATCTGCACAGTGAATAGGACAGAACCATCCTCGTTCATCTGTTCAAGCTGAGATCCAAGACACAGTGCTGGGTTCCTCTTACTCTGACAGCCCACACTGAAGACGTCAGCATATCTACTGACTATACATTCAAACACACAGCATATACGGCTACTGCACCACTTTCTTTTTTTATTGTTGCTTTTTGTTTGTTTGTTTGTTTTTTGAGGTAGGGTCTCACTCTAGCTCAGGCTGACCTGGAATTTACTATGTAATCTCAGGGTGGCCTCGAACTCACTGCGATCTCTTACCTCTGCCTCCCGAGTGCTAGAATTAAGCCAGCACGCCCACCTTACTGCACCACTTTCAAGCAACCAGTCATCTTGAGCCTGTGCCACTAACAGTAGCTTCTTGCAGCCCTTTGCCTCTGGTCTACCAAACCCTGTCATCACAGTTTACTATCCACATTGTAGCTACAGAAACTATTTATTAATTTATTTACTTATTTATTGTATTTTTATTTATTTTTTGTTTTTTTGGAGGCAAGATCTCACTCTAAACGAGGGTATAAAGCTCAGTGGCAGAACTGACTACAATCTGTAAACACTCACCATCAAAAGAAGTATTCAAACTCAAGCCAGGAGTTACAACTGTGCTATCATTACTTTAGATGCCAGCTATCTATTGGCTTGCTTCCCTCATTTGATTCTTTTTTTTTTTTTTTTGGTTTTTTGAGGTAGGGTCTCACTCTGGCTCAGGCTGACCTGGAATTCACTATGTAGTCTCAGGGTGGCCTCGAACTCTCGGCGATCCTCCTACCTCTGCCTCCCGAGTGCTGGGATTAAAGGCGTGCACCACCACGCCCGGCCCTCATTTGATTCTTAAGTTTTTTCAAAGCACAGGAATAAACAATATGTAGAATTCACATATTATCAGACAGGTTTGAATCCCGCAAGTTCCTTCAATTCCCACAGGTCCACATCAAGACACACCTCCTTTATTACCTTCATCCTCTTGTAAAATTTTCCTTTCACTTACATATCCAAATTAATCATTTAAAACATGACTTAAATTTCCCCCAGTGTTCACTCTGGCAATATCTCTGAGTATTTTAGTTGCAATTAGGGAAAAAGAAAACTATTCAAAAGAAATTAAAAATCAGTGTATACCTCCAGATATGATATGGTTATTACATTCATGATCTCATAGCAGCTGTTGTTACGTGCACAATATTGGGCCCATCAACATTCCATCATAGACGGTAGAGGGACCCCCAAAAAACAGAACATAAAAATAGAAGAAGGAACTAGTTGGAAAAAAAGAGGTTAAGGAGAAAATGTAACCAGAGAGAATTATGATCAAAATGCATCATATACATATATAAAAAGTATCAATAAAAAAGTTTTAAAAAGGAAAAAAAAAGTTTAAAAAAGGGGGCTAGAGAGATGGCTTACAGGTTAAGCACATGCCTGTAAAGCCAAAGGATCTCGGTTCAAGGCTCTATTCCCCAGGACCCATGTAAGCCAGATACACAAGGGGGTACATGCATCTGGAGTTCGTTTGCAATGGCTGGAAGCCCTGATGCACCCATTCTCTCTCTGCCTCTTTCTCTCTCTGTCACTGTCAAATAAATAAAAATAAACAAAAATTTTTTTTAAAGTTTAAAAAGGACTGGAGAGATGGTTTAAGAGACTTCTGTGAATCATAATGACCCAGGTTCGATTCCCCAGTACCTAAGTAAACCAGATACACAAGGTGGCACATGTGTCTAGAGCTTGTTTGCAGTAGCTAGAGGTCCTAGCCCACACTTATTTTCTCTTACCCTCCCTTCCTGTCAAGTAAATAAATACTCTTTTTTTAAGTCTAAAAAGCCAAGTGTGGGACCTGGAAAGATGGCTTACTGATTAAGATGTTTGCCTAGAAAGCCAAAGGATCCTGGCTCAATTCTTCAGGACCCGCATAAGCCAGATGCACAAGGGGGCACATGCACCTGGAGTTCGTTTGCAGTGGCTAGAGGCCCTGGCGTGCCCATTCTGTCTTTCTCTCTATCTGCCTCTTTCTCTCTCTCTCAAATAAATAAATAAATAAATAAATAAAGCCAAGCGTGGTGGCACATGCCATTAATCCCAGCACTTTGGAAGCTGAGGGAGGAGGATCGCTGAGAATTCAAGGCCAGCCTGAGACTACATAGTGAATTCCAGGCCAGCTTGGGCTACAGCTAGACCTTACCTGAAAAAAAAAAAAATACAAAAAGGTTTTAAAAAAAATTTAACTCAATGTACAAAAAGAATCATAAGCCAGGGCTTGGCTCCATGGTAGACTGCTTACGTATCTGGTATGCAGGAGGGCCTGGGTTGAATTCTCATCACTGGCAAAAAAAATTCTTTAATACTTTATTTAATATTTTATTTTATTTGCAACAGAGTAAGAGAGAGAGAAGAGAGACAGTGCGAAAGAGAATGAATGCACCAGAGCCTCTCGACACTGCAAATGAACTCAAGACACATACGCCATTTTGTGCATCTGGCTTTTATGTGGGTACTGAGGAATTAAACCTAAGTCATTGAGTTTTGTAGGCAAGCACCTTAACCAGAGAGCCACCTCTCTAGCCCCTCAAAAACTCTTAATAAGATCACAGTTGACTATACATGGAATGAGGGAATCTATCACCAACACGTGGTCTATTTCACCACTCTCTTTTAGATTTAAAAAAAAAAGTGTACTTACCAGATTACATTATATCTCTCTAATTCTATTGAGACCTTCTGCCTCAACTTGATGTTAATCAAACAAACACTGCCAGTAACACCAAGTGCTGACATGCAGAGGAAGGTGGCCAAGAGGCAAACAACCTAGAGATGCTTACCGTGCTGTAGACCGCGGAGACCGGGGGAGGGAAAAGGCGATCCTCCAGAGGCTGCTGCACAGGTCCTCTAGGAATTCTAGAGGGTGAGTTAAGGATGAGGAACTCAACATGGAACTGCTTAGCAGGAACACAAAATTAGGGCCACAAAACTCTACCAATGACCTAAGTATTTTTACCCAATTCATGGAGTTATACACGTATTCCTTTGAAGAAACTGGAAAATAAAGTATTTTAAATTTCCAAATGTGATTAGCTCCATTTCTCCAAAATTATCTCCCATGATAAACATTCCACAGAAACTCAAAACATGCACAATTACACAAGACTTCACATTTTAGGCCCACGATGAGCATCTACACAGATACGACTGTGAAGTAAAAAGAAAATATTGCTGAGTGTTGTGGTACACGCCTTTAATCCCAGCATTCGAGAGGCAGAGGTAGGAGGATCACTGAGAGTTCAAGGCCACCCTGAAACTACATAGTGAATTCCAGGTCAGCCTGGGCTGGAGTGAGACTCTACCTTGAAGAACAAAAACAAAATTGTGTGTGTGTGTATGTTCATGATGGGAACATGGCTCAGCAGTTAAAGGAACTTGTTTGCAAAGCCTATCAGCCCAGAGTTCAATTCCCCAGTGCCCATGTACAGCCAGACACACAAAGTGGCACATGGGTCTGGAGTTCATAAGATCAATTCATTAGATGGGAATGGTATCACATGCCTATAATCCCACAATTCCAGAGGCTGAGAGGGAAGAAGATCACCTTAAATTGAGGCTAGCCTGACCTACATACTGAGCTCCAGGACAGGCTGAAATAAAGTGAGACCCTGTGTCAAAAAATAAATAAATAAAAATCATTAAGTAGAAATTGCTGACCAGGAGGAAAAAACTTTATTCCCTGTTTTTGTTACCTTTTTTTTTTTTTTCAGAGGTAGGGTCTCACTCTAACCCAGGCTGGCCTGGAATTAACTATGTAGTCTCAGGGTGGCCTGAACTCACCACAATCCTCCTACCTCTGCCTATTTGTTTTACTTAGCTATTAATTATCCTGTTACAAAATTAGATGGAAGGAAAGAACAAAAGTTGTCTTCAGCCAGGGCACACACATGGATTTTGGTCCTTGCCTTCCACCTCCTTTTAAGGCAGAGTCTATCATTCTTAGTGATGTCATTGACAGCTGCACTTGCTGAGAGTGCCCAAATTTCCCAGAAATTCTCCTGTCTTTGCTTCCCTCCTCCCCAGCAGGTAGGACAAGAGAAGCCTTCCATAGCTTCTAGCCTCAAGAAAGAAGTAAGGGGTCAGGTTTGAGTGGCAAGCAAGTGGCATCCACTGAGCCTTCTCCCCCATTCCTCCTCTATTTTTGTTCTCCATTAAATCTGTGTGTGTGTGTGTGTGAATCACTTTGTACATTCTTCTTTAGCTCACTCACCGAAGAGCAGATATGGTATGAATAGTGTAAATGTGTACTATTTTAGGTTGTGAAAGCTCTCTTTACTGCATAGTTCTGTTTGGTAATTCCTGTTGTGTACAAGCCATTATCATCTTTGTCTCATTCATTCTGTTTGTAAATAATCAATTCTATGAAAGTGAGCGCAATCTATTTAAAAAGTACATGCGGGCTGGAGAGATGGCTTAGTGGTTAAGCACTTGCCTGTGAAGCCTAAGGACCCCCGTTCGAGGCTTGACTCCCCAGAACCCACCTTAGCCAGATGCACAAGGGGGCGCACGCGTCTGGAGTTCGTTTGCAGTGGCTGGAGGCCCTGGCGCGCCCATTCTCTCTCCCTCTCTCTATCTGCCTCTTTCTGTCTGTCACTCTCAAATAAATAAATAAAAATAACAAAAAAATAAAATAAAATAAAATAAAAAATAAAAAGTACATGCTGGGCTGGAGAAATGGCTCAGTGGCGCTTGCCTGCAAAGCCCAAAGACCTGGATTTGATTCCACAGTACCCACGTAAAGCCAGATGCACAAAGTGGTACATGCATCTAGAGTTTGCAGCAGCTGGAGGCCCTGGCACACCCATTCTCTGCCTCTCTTATATCTCTGCTAGCAAATAAATACAATATTTTTAAAAATTTTTTTTAAAGGACTGGAGTGATAGCTTAGCAGTTAAGGCACTTGCCTGTGAAGCCCCAAGACTCATGTTCAACTCTCCAGCTCCCATATAAACTAGACACATAGTGATGCAAACGCACAATGTTGCATTATGAGCACAAGGGGGTGCATGCGTCTGGAGTTTGATTACAGCGAAAGGAGGCCCTGGGATGCCCATATTCTCACTCCCCCTCCCCCTCTCTCATTCTCTCTCATATAAAAGAAAAAAAGGCCAGTCTGTTGCACTTGCCTCAAAAAAAAAAAAAGAAGAAGAAGAAGAAGAAAACAAAAAGAAAAGCCTAAGGACCCAGGCTCAATTTCCCCAGTACCCACTTCTACACAAGGTGGCACATGCATCTGGAGTTCGTTTGTAGTGGCTAGAGACCCTGGCGCACCCAATCTCTATCTGCCTGTCTCCCTGTCTCTTCTCTCAAATGAATAAATAAAAATTTTAAAAATTAAAAATACAAGCCTGGCATGGTAGCACACACCTTTACTTCCAGCACTTGGTTGGCAGATGTAGGAGGATTGTCACGAGTTCAAAGCCACCATGAGACTACATAAGTGAATTCCAGGTCAGCCTGGGCTACAGGGAAACCCTCCCTTGAAAACCCCCCAAATATAAAAATAAAAAATGCAGTCTATGCTGACTTGTTCATTTCAGTTGTAAGACAGGGTCTCATTTTGTAGTCCAAGTTGGCCTTGAACTTGTGATCTTACCTCAGCCTCTTGAGTGCTAAGGTTACATACAGATCCGTTCCACCACACCCAGGCCTGGCCCAATTCAGTTTAAAAACCAATCTTAGACTTAATGTTTTAACCTAAATTTCCCAGTAATCTTTGCACAATTAAATATTTCATCTCACTTTAATAACCACTGGATGGAAAAAAGTCAAAACTAAAGAAAAAGTACACATTGCTCCAGTTGTACCTCCATGTAACCCACCCCACTCTGAGTGCAACTCATTAAACAGCTGCAACTTTCACTTGTGTTAATTCATTGTAAGAACTTTAGCTATCACTAGCATTTCCTTGAACTCAATTTATAGCCTATATAAAAGGCAAGGGAGGGCTAGAAGGATGGCTTAGTGGTTAAGGCGTTTGCCTGCAAAGCCAAAGGACCCAGGTTCGATTTCCCACGACCCACATTAGCCAGATGTACAAGGGGGTGCATGCATCTGCAGTTCATCAGCAGTGGCAGGAGGCCCTGGCACGCCCTCCCTCCCCACCCCTCTTTCTTTCACTCTCTTTCTCTGTCAAATAAATAAACATAATTTTTTTAAAAGGCAAGGTACATCCCGTATTTTAGCATACAACTGGTTAGAAAGAATATTTTTAAATTTCTTATTAAGGCTGGAGAGATGTCTCAGCAGTTAAAGAGGCTTCCTTGCAAAACCTGATAGCACTGGGTTCAATTCTCCAATGCCTGTGTAAAGCCAGATGCTCTAAGTGGCTCATGCATCTGGAGTTTGATTGCAGTGGCAGGAGGCCCTGGCACACCCAAACTCTCTCTATCTGTGTCTGTCTCTATCTGACTCTCAAATAAATTTTAAAAAGAGAGAGAGAGAGATGAGTCACCAATAGTAAATCATAGCTAGAAGAATACAAACATAAAAAAATTAACCACCTCTATTCATATATTATAATTATATTGTTATAATTACTTTATATATTATTTATATATTATTATATATTATAATGTACCCTGAACATGGCTTAGTGGCACCCATACATATACCCATGACTCACACATGTGTCTAAATAAATAGATAAAATACTGCTATCTTTATATGGTGAACTACCTGAAAAAAAGGATAGTAAACACTAAAGAAAATGTGCTTTTATTTTTAAAATGGAAGCATTCCAACGAGATGGACTAATGTCAGTACCTTACCTTTCTCTCAATCACTGAAAGGAGGTAAAATTTGGTGAATGTTCCCACAGTAGGTCAGGGACTATCAGGGTCTACTACCCCTCCCCAACCCACAGCCCTCTTCATTAGTGGCTATTTTTTTTAATTCTTTTTTTTTTTTTTTTTCCTAAGGCTTTGCCTTGAGAGTTGGCTTCAAAGAACTGTAGAGTAGCATACTAACACAAGTGGTCAAAATTGCAACACATGCCCTTTCCAGCCAGAGGAGAAAAGCTCATATGGGCAAAAGATTAGGGGAAACCAACAGACAACTGAGAAAGGAGGCCTCACATTTAGTGTGAAATTACAAGTTGTAAGCTCATCCCTAAGCTATGAGTGAAAACAACATACCCAAAGCCATGGTACAATGCAGCTGTTAACAGTGAACAGACTGTGCAGGTAGATGTCTCAGCAGGTAACAGCACTTGCCACACAAGCATGAGGGCCTTACTTGCCCTGAGTTTGACCCCCAACTCCCATAGGAACAGCTAGGAATAGCCAGGTATACCTGTAACAACAGTTCTGCAGGAAGCAGACCAATGAATCCCTGGAGCTCTCTGATAAGCCAGTCTGACCAAAAAATGGCAGTTCCAGGTTCAGTGGTTGTCTCAAAAAAACATGGATGATGAGTTCAAGACCACCCTGAGACTACATAGTGAATTCCAGGTCAGCCTGGACTAGAGTCAGACCTTACCTCGAAAAGCTAAAAAAAAAAAAAGAAAACATGGATGAGCAATAGATGACACCCAAAGTTCTTCTCTAGCCTCCACTGCAACCCATGGTCCATGTGCATGGCTCCATCAGGCCTACATGCAGGTAATCCAACAAGCCTGCTTCACACTATCCATGGCCATTTCCAAAAATACAAAACTGTGTTGCAAATCCAACGACACTCTTTTTCCTGCATTTGCTACACTCCATAATACCAGGTGGACTACCAATTTGTTAATCCAGGGAGGTAATAAAGCAGACATTGAAGAACAGGTCACTCTTTTAGCACTCAGGACCCTTCTAAAGACTCTGCAGTTTTCCTGCTGTCCCAGTGCAGATCAGCTGGCCCAATCTCAAAGGTTATAATCTCTCATACAATTACAACTGACAGGCAGAAGTTTGGGACCAAAGACTTCTTTCTGTGCCACATCCCTCTGCTCAAACCAGTTTCTACACAATGTAACCCTGTGCAAGTTCTCAAAACACAAGCCTAACAGTAAGCCTCTCACAGAAACTGCTTCTAGCCCAGTCCAGACAAAACTCTTTCTCACCCTCATAAGCCAAACCTCACAGTCCATAGTTCTTACTGCATTCAGGTCTTTCAACTCTGACCAGAATAGTCCTTTATGCTGTACTTACAGAACTACAAGGCCTCTCTTATGCCCAGGTTTCAAATCCTTCCAAATTCCTCTCAAAAATCAGCTCCAAAAGACCAAAAGCCACACAGCAGTAATGATCCCACTTCTCAGTACCAACTTTATTGTTGTAGTCAGGTTCACACTCCTGGCAGAAAACACCGGACCAAGAGCACCTTATGGGGAAACAGGTTTATTTTGGCTTGCAGACTCGAGAGGAAGCTCCATGATTGCAGGGAAATACAAAGGCATGAACAGAGGGTGTATATCATCTTCTGGCCAACATAAAATGGACAACAGCAACATTGCCTCCAGGAGGACTCTAAGGAGGTTCTAGGAGAAACCTAAGCATCCAAAAATACTTAAGTTTATGGGGGACACCTGAATCAAACCACCACACCCTCCAAGCACAGAAATTTAAGTGAGAAAGCCAGAAGCATTCTGCTTAATGAAAGTAAGGACACCAAAGACCTACCCTCCCCCACCTTATATGTAGGAATGCACATTAACTCAAAAATGGTCATGGAATGAGATCATCAGACAAAGCCCTAAGGGCCTTCCATTCACACTGACAGAGAACCACTGTACATTTGTGAAAAGAAATATGATTATTCATTAATGTTCTTTCTGGGAAAAAAAGAGAACTAATTGATACATACAATGGAATGTATGTATAGCAAACCTCTAAAGTAGCAATGGTAGCTTTCCCTGCTGTTTCCCAATGCAACGGCTCTTTGTAAACCTTAAAGCCCATGGTTAGATAATTGTCCCTCTTCACCTTACCCTTGGGATCTTACATTGCAAACCCTTCCCATACCACCCTCACTCATCAGAGCAGTTCAAATCACTGAGAAGACAAAGACTCCTTATTCTTTCCATCTCCAATCCTGCTAAGACCCTCACCCACCAGCATGAAATGTTCCTACCAATTAGGCACAGCAATTCAAAGATCTACAGCTGTTCAATAAATCACTGAAGCCCAGAACTGAATTGGAACGCATCAATTTCATGCTATTCCAAAGAGAATTACTACACTTCTAGTAACACAGACTTTAGGGCCAGTCTACTCCCATCAATTAACTGGAGGGCAAGTTTGATTTAAACATGCTAGTCCTTCCACTTACTATTGGTGATTGCCAGAGCAAGTTAATTTAACATCTATCTAAAAGCATAGGGTTCTTCACTCAGAGTTAAATGCAATTTAAAGACCTGACAAGCAGGGCATGGCGGAGCACGCCTTTAATCCCAGCACTCAGGAGGCAGAGGTAGGAGGATCACAGTGAGTTCATGGCCACCCTGAGACTACAAGGTGAACTGCAGGTCAGCCTGGATTAAAGCAAGACCCTACCTTGAAAAACAAACAAAAGATCTGGCATATGATAGGCATATGATAAACCACTCAGAGTTCTAGAGTGGAGCAGAGAGAATCAATTAGGTAAATCATGAGGATCCCTGTACCTAGGTAAGAATGCTGGGTATGTGCAGGAGAGATGACCTAGAGGTTAAGGCAAAGCCAAAGGACAAAGGTTAGATTCCCAAGGACCCACATTAGTCAGATGCACAAGATGGCACATGTGTCTGGAGTTTGTTTTCAGTGACTGGAGACCCTGGTGTGCCTATTCTCTCTCTTTATCCCCCTTCCCTCTCAAATAAATACAAAAAAAAAAAAAATTTAGAGCTGGGCATGGTGGCAGATGCCATTAATCAATCCCAGCACTTGGGAGGCAGAGGTAGGAAGATCACCATGAGTTTGAGGGCACCCTGAGACTACATAGTGAATTCCAGGTCAGCCTGCCTGAGCTAGAGTGAGACCCTACCTCGAAAAACCAAAAAAAAAAAAAAAAAACAACAATGCTGGGTGTGATGGCATGTGCCGATAATCTGAGCATTTGGGAGGTGGAGACAAGTAGGATACTTTGAACTTGCTGGGCAAACAGTCTAGCAAAAATGAGGTCAAAGCTAATGAAAGATCCTTTCTCTAAAAGAGTGGACAGCCGTCCTGAGGATGACATGTGAGGATGTCCTCTGGTCTCAACAGACACACACACAAAAATGTACAAACACATACATACATACATACATACATACATACATACATACAGGTATTACAGCAAAGGAGTTCTAAGAGCAATGCTTTCCAACACAAAGGTCAAAACAAGATATCAGGCTGGCAAGATGCCTTAGCAGTTAATGTGCTTGCCTGCAAAGCCTAAACACTCATGTTCAACTCTCCAGGTCCCATGTAAGCCAGATGCACAAGGTGACACAGTACGCAAGTCGCACATATGCACAAGGGAGCACACACATATGGAGTTCAATTGCAATGGCTGGAGGCCCTGGCATGCCAATTCTCTCTCTCTCACACATAAAAATAAAAAGGCAGTCCACTGGGCTTGCCTAAAAAATAAATAAAATGGACATGGTTGGTGGTACACGCCTTTAATCCCAGCACTTGGGAGGCAGAGGTAGGAGGATCACTGTGAGTTCAAGGACAGCCTAAGACTATGTAGTAAATTCCAGGTCAGCCTGAGCTAGAATGAGACCCTGCCTCAAAAAAAAAAAAAAAAGAAAAGAAAAGAAAAAGAAAAAGAAATAACATAAAGAGCTGGGCATGGTGATGCATGCCTTTAATCCCAGTACTTGGGAGGTAAAGTTAGAAGGATCACTGTGAATTCTAGACCACCCTGAGACTACATGGTGAATTCTAGGTCAGCCTGGGCTAGAGTAAGACCCTACCTGAAAAGAACAAAAATATAAAAAATTAAGAGTTAGGCATGGGAGCACACCTTTAATCCCAGCACTCAGGAGGCAGAGGTAGGAGGATCGCCATGAGTTCAAGGCCACCCTGAGACTAAATAGTGAATTCCAGGTCGCCCTGGGCTAGAGTGAAACCCTACCAAAAAAACAACATATATATATATATATATATACACACACACACACACACACACACATATATACAAACACACATACATATAAAATTATAAATATATATAATTAAAAAATAAAGGGCCCAGGTTCAATTCTCCAGCATCCACATAAAGCCAGATGCACAAAATGGAATGAGTCTGGCAGCAAGAGACTCTGGTGTACACACACGCACACACACACACAGAAATATTTCTAAAAATTAGTAAAAGCTTGGGCTGGAGGGATGGCTTAGCGGTTAAGGCCTTTGACTGCAAAAACCAAAGAACACAGGTTCAATTCCCCAGGACCCAAGTTAGCCAGATGCACAAGGTGGCACATGTGTCTGGAGTTCGTTTGCAGTGGGTGGAGGCCCTGGTGTGCTCATTCTCTCTCTCTCTCTTCTCTATCAAATGAATTTTAAAAAAATGAAAAAAAATTTTTTTTAATTTTTTTAATTTATTTATTGAAAGTGACAGACAGAGAGAGAGAGAGGCAGAGAGAGAGTGAGAATGGGCGCACCAGGGCCTCCAGCCACTACAAACGAACTCCAGATGCATGTGCCCCCTTGTGCATCTGGCTAACATGGGTCCTGGAGAATCAAGCCTCGAACCGGAGTCCTTAGGCGTCACAGGCAAGGGCTTAACCCCTAAGCCATCTCTCCAGCCCGAAAAAAAAATATTTTAGAAACTTAGTAAAAGCTTAAAAAGGTACATTCTCAGAAGCCAGGCATGGTGGCGCATGCTTTTAGTTCTAGCACCTGGGAGGCAGAAGTAAGAGGATTGCTGTAAGTTCAAGATCACCCTGAGAGTACATAGTCAATTCCAAGTTAGCCTGGACTAGAGTTGAGACCCTACCTTGTAAAAACAAAAAGAAGGTACATTCTCAGTCTGGGGAGATGGTTCAGCAGTTAAAGGTACTTGCTTGCAAAGCTTGCCAGACTGGGTTCAATTCCCCATTACCCACATGAAGCTAGATGCACAAAGTAGCACATGCACGCGCGCTCACGCTCTCTCTCTCTTGCTCTCTCTGCTTGCTAACAATAATAAATAGATAGATAGATAGATAGATAGATAGATAGATGGGGGGGGGGCAGTGAGGTAGGGTCTTGCTCTAGCCCAGGCTGATCTGGAATTCACTGTGTAATCTCAGGCTGGCCTCAAACTCACAGCGATCCTCCTACCTCTGCCTCCTGGGTGCTGGGATTAAAGGCCATGTACACACCCAGCAATACACAATATTCTGAAAAATAAATTCCCCACTTCATATTATATGACATGACACAAAAATATTAACTGCAATACCACCTGACATGTTGATTCTTAAACCTCATGAATTAAATTAGCCATAGAGAAATGAAAACTTTGTGCATTTTAAGTAAGAATAGGGGTGGTGAAATAGCTTAGCAGTTAAGGCGTTTCCCTGCGAAGTCTAAGGACCCCAGTTCAATTCCCCAGGACCCACGTAAGCCAGATGCACAAGGGGCGCATGCATCTGGAGTTTGCAGCAGCTAAAGGCCCTGGCGTACCCATTCTTTCTTTCTATCTGCCTCTCTATTTCAAATAATAAATAAAATATTTAAATAAGAATATAAGTTTAGAATTTCAGGTCAGCCTGAGCCAGAGTGAAACCCTACCTAAAAAAAAAAAGAAAAAAGAAAAAAGAATACAAATTTAAACTAAGCATGGTAGTACATGCCTTTAATCCCAGCGCTTGGGAGGCAGAGGTAGGAGGATCACCATGAGTGCAAGGCCATCACATAGTGAATTCCAAGTCAACCTGGGCTAGCTAGAGGGAAACCCTACCTCAAAAAAAAAAAAAAAAAAAGATCCAGCGTGGTGGCACACGCCTTTAATCCCAGTACTTGGGAGGCAGTTTGAGGGCACCCTGAGGCTACATAGTGAATTCCAGGTCAGCCTGGACTAGAGAGAGACCTTACCTCAAAAAACCTAAAAGGAAAAACACAAAACAAAACAGGGCTGGAGAGATGGCTTAGCTGTTATGTCGCTTGCCTATGAAGTCTATGGACCCATGTTTGACTCTCCAGATCCCACAAGGTGACACAAACACGCAAGGTTGCACATGGGCAAAAGGTGGCACATGCATTTGGAGTCAAGTGCAGTGGCTGGAGGCCTTGGCGTGCCAATTCTCCCCCTTTCTCTCTCATAAAAAATACAAAAAAAAAAATTTTAGTCTTTTAGATACCACAGTGCACTGTACCCAGCTACTAATAAAATAGGTTTTACTATGCATTTTTCATTTCAAGAAATTGGATTTTTCAAATGAATTATGTTAATAATCATTTTTTAGTAACTATGCTCAATAGTCTTCACATACTCTATAATTTCAAAAATACAAGTAACATTACAATTTTATAAAATTTACAAACTTCTGGAAATAGAATATTTCTCTAAATATTCAAGTAGCCATATGGTTTATCAGTTTTTTCACTAGACTATCTGCTCCATGCTTTGCCTGACATTATCCCCATTCTAGTTCTATTTGTTTAAAAAATGGCATAAAGGCTGGGCATGGTGGCACATGCCTTTAATCCCAGCACCCAGGAGGCAAAGGTAGGAGGATCGCCATGAGTTCAAGGCCACCCTGAGACTACATAGTGAATTCCAAGTCAGCCTGGACTAGAGTGAGACCCTACCTTGGAAAAAAAATGGCATAAAGATGTGTGGAACAACTGTGATGTTACTGACAAAGAAAGGAATTTGGATTTTTTTCTTTTGCAACTGTGCACTGGTAAGGAGGCAAAATTCTCAACATGATACAGTGCTGCTACACAGCGTGATCAGTGAAGTGGGGCTCACCCAGCAAATGGAACCAGCACAAGTCCTAACAAAGGCTCTGCACACCGGCTCGGCTCTGCTAACCTCTGAGGATGAAAGCACCCTTTGTCTTTCTGGTGAATGCAAGTCCTTTCAGGGTCCCAGCATATACTTTAAGTGGGAGGATGGGATTTCTGCTTCCTTAAGGGATGTCTCCTCAGTTGCATAGACACTGGGAAGCTTTGCAGCAAGCATGCACTTACTAGGTCTTTGTCTATTGACCCAGACCAGCAAGAAGGGCTCCGGGAATCCTGTTTAGATGACATCATAGTTTACTAAACAAACTCCAGGAATTGCATTTATTTTTACACTGATATTTGCAATCTAGTTTATTCAGCAAACTACAGAGGAAATAAAATATTTTGTCATACAATTTGGACTCCAGGAAATCAGTTATGCTTGAGAAGACAGGAGATATCACCTCCACTCTGCCAGATCTTTATCAAAAGACCAAAGTACCATAGAGGTTCTCTTAAAAAATTAACGGACCATGGTGGCGCTACCCTTTAATCCCAGCACTGGGGAGGCAGAAGCAGGAGGATCGCCATGAGTGAATTCCAGGTCAGCCTGAGCTAGAGTGAGACCCTACCTCAAAAAAACAAATAACAACAACAACAAAATTAACGGTAAAACTTTTATTAAATACTTCACATATATTTAACATAGATGCACATCTCAGTACACTGTACTTGCTGTGAAAACAGTAAACCCTCAAGGTGTGGGTCACAACTGTCTTGATGACAGAAGTTCACCAACTCATATACAGGGAATAAAAGAAGCTTCCATTGTTTTGTTTTGTTTTGCTTTTTGCGGGGGGGGGGGGGGGAATCAAGGTAGGGTCTCACTGTAGCCCAAGCTGATCTGGAATTCACTATGTCATCTCAGGGTGGTCTTGAACTCACAGCAATCCTCCTACCTCTGCATCCCAAGTGCTGGGATTAAAGGCCTGCACCACCACGCCTGGCTTAGCTTCCATATTTTAACAACTTGACAACCCACTCTGATGTCATCTAAAAACTAAAATCAGCTGTGCAAGGTGATAAGCATTTAATCCCTGCATTCAAGGTCAGCAGAGGTAGGAGGATCACTGTGTGTTCGAACCCTGAGACTACATAGTGATTTCCAGATCAGCCTGGGGTAGACCTCAAAAAACAAACAAAAAGAAAAAATAAACATTTCCTTTGAGACTATAAACAAAGAAAAAGTTCATTTCCCTAGTTTTAGAATCAAAATAGAAATATTGCTTTGTTTGAGATATATTTCATATTATATACACATGTTTTCATTAATGGAAGTTTATGAATTCTAACTCCATGGCTACAATCTTATTAATACATGGCTGATTTTACACAATTATATTAGCTATAAATCAGTTTGCAAGTTCAGCTTAGTAATTAAAATTTATTCTAAATGCCAACTAGGTTTTGGTAACTAGAAACCTTTCTGCAGCACTTGGGAATTGGTGAACTCCAGCATTTGATTTGAAATGTATATGAAATGACACAATCGGAGATTTGGAAGAGGTTCTGGAAGATAATCATATAAAATGAATGCTTGACTAACTGAAGGGGTTTAAAAGACTCAAAATGAAACCACCTGCTTCAGGTTTCAGAGCGAGAATTCTTTTAGACTGACAGACAATACAAAGCCAATTCCACACACAGTGTGCAATCTCATTTTTACTGGCCATAATTTACAAATAAAATAATCTTCTATTCATTTGAAAGGGAAACAAAATGGCCTGGAAACCACGTTCTCTTGTGAAACAAAACAGTATTTTACCTGGGCAGGATGGTTACTTGGGTGGTTGAGGCAGGAGGCTATCAAGGCCAGCCTGAGCTACAATTAGTTTGCAAGACCAGCCTCAGCAACTTAACAAGACTATCTCAAAACAAAAAAGCAAAATGGAGACAGGCATGGTGGCACATGCCTTTGATCCTAGCACTTAGGGGGCAGGGCAGAAGCAGAAGGATTGTGTGAGTTCAAGGCTGAGACTACATAGTGAATTCCACGTCAGCCTGGGCTAGAACAAGACCCTACCTTGAAAAACCCTAAGAAAAACAAAGACAACTGAGCTTCAGCGTAGTGTACAGCATGTGCTTAGCATGTTAAAGGTACAGGTTCAATCCCCAGGAAGGGTGGGGAGTGACAATAAACACCCTCCAAAAACGAAAGGAGGGGTAAGGTGCTTGCCTTTGAAGCCTAAGGACCCATGTTCAACTCACCAGATCCCACATAAGGTAGATGCACAAGGTGACACATGCATAAGATCATGCATGCACACAAGGTGGTACACACATCTGGAGTTCAAATGAAGTGGCTGGAGGCCCTGGTGTGCCAATTCTCTCTCTCCCTGTCTCTCTCTCATAAAAAAAAAAATAAAAATAAGGCTGGAGAGATGGCTTAGCAGCTAAGCGCTTGCCTGTGAAGCCCAAGGACCCCAGTTTGAGGCTCGATTCCCCAGGACCCATGTTAGCCAGATGCACAAAGGGGCACATGCATCTGGAGCTCCTTTGCAGTGGTTAGAGGCCCTGGTATGCCCATTCTCTCCCTCCCTCCCTCCCTCCTTCTCTCTCTCTCTCTGCCTCTTTGTCACTCTCAAATAAATAAATAAAACAAAAGAAAATAAAAATAAATATTAAAAAAGAAGACGAGTGTGATAGCACACACCTTTAATCCCAGCACTAGGGAGGTAGAGGTAAGAGGATTGATTGCTGAGAGTTTGAGGCCACCCTGAGACTGCATAGTGAATTCCAGGTCAGCCTGAGCTAGAGACAGACCCTACCTCAAAAGAAAAGAGGGCGGAATGGGAAAGGGAAAGAAAAGGAAAAGAAAACAAACGGGCTAGGGAGATGGCTCAGCAGTTAAAAGCACTTACTTGCAAAGCCTAACAGCCAGGGTTCGATTCCCCAGTACACACATAAAGCCAGATGCACAAAGTAGTGCATACATCTGGAGTTTGTTTACAGCAGGAGGCGGCCCTGGCACACCCATTCTCTCTCTCCTCTCCCTCTCTCAAATAAACAAACATTTAAAAAGAGAGAGAGAGAGAAGCTGGGCATGGTGGTGCACACCTTTAATCCCAGCCCTCAGGAGGAAGAGGTAGGAGGATCATTCAGGCGTTTGAGGCCACCCTGAGAATTCCAGGTCAGCCTAAGCCACAGTAAGACCCTACCTCAAAAAAATAAAATAAAGACAGAGACACACACACACAGACAGAGAGAGAGAGAGAGAGTGAATGAGTGAGTGTGTGCGGGCAAGCTGGAGAGATGGCCTAGTGGTTAAGGCACTTGCCTATGAAGCCTAAAAACCCAGGTTCAACTCCCCAGAACCCATGTAAGCCAGATGCACAAAGTGGCACATACATCTGGAATTTGTTTGCAGTGACTACAGGCCCTGGAGTACCTATTCTCTCTCTCTCATATAGATAGATAGATAGATAGATAGATAGATAGATACATACATACATACATACATACATTCATTCATTCATTCATTCATTCATTCATTCATTGCTGGCTGGTGAGATGGCTTAGGAGTTAAGACACTTGCCTGCAAAGCCAAAGAACCCAGGTTCAATTCCCCAGGATTCATGGAAGCCAGATGCACAAGGCATCTAGAGTTTGTTTGCAGTGGCTGAAGTGCATGCCCTGGTGTGCCTGCACTCTCTATCTGTCTCTTTCTCTGTCTAATGAAATAAATAAAATAAATTACAGAGAGAGAAAAGAAACTACAGCTCCATGCAATGGCCAGACTTTTCTATATAGGTGATGTCCCCATTATCTTTCCTGTTCTCTTATTTTTTTTTTAATTTTTCTTAAGATAAATCAAATTTTTGTTTGTTTGTTTATTTTTCTGAGTTAAGGTCTCACTCTAGCTCAGACTGACCTGGAATTCACTGTGTAGTCTCAGGGTGGCCTCAAACTCATGGCGATCATCCTACCTCTGCCTCCTGAGTGCTGGGATTAAAGGTGTGCGCCACCACGTCTGGCTAACAGAAGGATTTTTATTTTATTTCTTTGTGGGGTGAGGGGAGGGAGGAAGAGAGAGAATGAGCATGCCAGGGCATCCAGCCACTGCAAACGAACTCAGAACCATGTGCCACCATGTGCATCTGGCTTACATGGGACCCAGAGAATGGAATCTGGGTCCTTAGACTTCACAGGCAAGCGCCTTAACTGCTAAACCATCTCTCCAGACCTGTTCTCTCTTATTTAATGGTAGTAAAACATCTATGTATTCTCAAAAAACATGAATTTATTTTAATCTTCCCTAGTCTACAACCACTGAGACAATGGTAGGCTTAAATGACACATAAGACAATGAGAGGGAGAAAGGAGTCAGTCCTATAATTCTAGGTACTGAGGAAGTTGAGACAGGAAGATCACAATTTGAGGCCAACCTGAGCTACAAGAAAATTGGAAAGGTGGAAAAGAGAGAGGGAGGAAGAGAAAGAGAGAGAGAACTAAGTATCCACACTGTAGTGATCACAGCACTTGGCCAACAACATGGCTCAAGCTTTCCTGTCACTAAGGTGAAGATAGGGCAGAAATGGGATCTACACTGGACATATGACTTCAACAGTAGAACATAAACAATAGCAGACAAAAGTCTTTCCACAATAGCCAGGTGTGGTGGTGCACACCTTTCATGCCAGCACTCAGGAGGCAGAGGTAGGAGGATCACCTCACCTGAGTTCGAGGCCACCCTGAGACTACATAGTGAATTTCAGGTCAGCCTGGACTAGAGTGAAACACTACCTCAAAAAAAAAAAAAAAAGTCCTTCCATGATTGTAACTAAGCGGAATTCTACCACATAGACAGCAAGAAAGTACAGAAACACAACTCGGGGTTTGACTTACAATGGCAGTGAGCATACATCCAACAAAAGGAGTTTTATGAGAAGGAACTGCTGTGATACACACAGTACAGACAACTTCTGATGGCCTGGGATCACTTTTGGGAGCAGAAATAAATTACATGGCCCTCAAACATCTCAAGTCTTATTTTTTTTATTTTTCAAATCTAAGATGTGTGCCTTCAACAAATGTATTTCATTTGGCGTACCGACTATTGTCTGAGCCCCTGTATGACACGGGTAGTATGGGCTCTCATACCAGACAGCCAGCAAACGTGACACTCTAGGTTGGAAACTTAAAGGCTAGGCTTTGTGCTGCTTCTGCAGGGGCCGCCCCACTACACCAAGGAGATGGTTCTCCCTGACATTTATCAAGACTGCACTGAGGAAAAGCCTGAGAGACCAATTAATCTTACCTCTCAGGGTGATTCACAGATCAAAGGGTCCCTCCAATCTAATAAATGGTTTAATCCGTTGACAGGTTCAAAATCTGAATTAGATTGGGAGGTGGCAAACTGGGAAAGGTGAGGTGACTGGAAAATTGGGTGTGTGACCTTAGAAACATACCTGCTAAAAATGCCAGTGATCCCCCACAGCCAGGCTCACCTGGAAACCTCTGACACCACAAGCAAAACAGATCTTTGCTCCTTTGTTTCTGTCAGGTACTGATGAGAACCAGATGAAAGTGCGATAGGGCAGGGGTAAATAGAGAAGGCTCAAGTTCAGGACATGTTCTGGGACATTCAGAAGCCTTCAAGGGCTGAGGAAAACTTGAGGAATGTCAGAATTCTTTAGAATTTTGCAAAATTTCTAGTCAAATTTTTCAAAAATTCTTGTCAAATTGTCTCTCCTAAGATTTGTTAATATCTCTGTGTGCTAGCTTTTAAATTTTTCTGAAGTCTTGCATAAAGGAAGTATTAAAGTATCATTTATCCTGGCCTGCCAACAAAACACATTGCTCAACTGTTAAATAGTATGGAGGAGTAGGGTTTCATGTAGAGCCCAGGATGACCTCAAACTTAGCTAGGTACCTAAGGATGACTCTGAACTCTTTGGTGTTTTTTTATTTGTTTGTTTTTCATTTCTTTTTTGTTAAAGTTGGAGGGTTTTATTTTTTTATTTTAATTTTATTAACAACTTCCATGATTATAAACAATATCCCATGGTAATACCCTCTCCCCCCCATTTTCCCCTTTGTTTATTTATTTATTTGAAAGTGACAGACAGAGAAAGAAGGAGAGAGAGAATAGGCATGCCAGGGCCTCCAGCTACTGCAAACGAACTCCAGACACGTGTGCCCCCTTGTGCATCTGACTAATGTGGGTCCTGGGGAATCGAGCCTCGAACCAGGGTCCTTAGGCTTCACAGGCAAGCACTCAACCACTAAGCCATCTCTCCAGCCCCCCATTTTCCCCTTTGAAACTCCATTCTCCATCATATCTCCATACCCTCTCAATCAGTCTCTCTTATATTTTGATGTCATAATCTTTTCCTCCTATTATGATGTTCTTGTGTAGGTAGTGTCAGGCACTGTGAAGTCACGGATATCCAGGCCATTTTGAGTCTGGAGGGAGCACGTTGGTTGTAAGGTGACTCTGAACTCTTAATGCTCCTTGCCTTTCCTGCCTGAGTGCTAGAACTACAGGGACACACACCACATATTTTGGTAAGAATAAAACCAAATATTTAAATCTAATCAAACTAAAGACCTTCATATCTGTGAGAATAAATGTTCCTTTCCTCAACTGTTCACCAAAACAGTAAGGTTACTATGGTAGTCATCACTCTGTTCTAAAGGGCTTCCTACTTATCCTTCTTTAATATCAAACAGATCTAAAATCACCTTCAGATCACATTAACTGTTTCAACATCCAAGTTGAGGAATTAATTGTAGAAATTGTCTTCCAAATTGATTATGCTCCACATTACCAAAAAAGACAGATAGGGAGCCAGGGTAAAGTGGTGCACACCTTTAATCCCAGGACATGGGAGGCAGTGGTAGGAGGATCACTGTGAAGTCATGGCCAGCCTAGGACTAGAAAGTGAGTTCTAGGCCATCTTTGACTACAGCGACACACTACTTCAAAAAAAGCAAACAAGCCAGGCATGGTGGCGCACGCCTTTAATCCCAGCACTCGGGAGGCAGAGGTAAGAGGATCGCCATGAATGGTTCAAGGCCACCCTGAGACTACAGAGTTAATTCCAGGTCAGCCTGGACCAGAGTGAGACTCTGAGGCTGACCTGGAATTAACTGTAGTCTCAGGGTGGCCTCGAACTCAAGGCAATCCTCCTACCTCTGCCTCCCAAGTGCTGGGATTAAAAGCGTGTGCCACCATGCCCATTTTTTTTTTTTCTTTTCTTTTCTTTTGAGAGAAAGAGAAAGAGGCAGATAGAGAGAGAGAATGGGTGTGCCAGGGCCTTCAGCCACTGTAAACAAACTCCAGACGCATGCGCCCCCTTGTGCATCTGGCTTACATGGATCCTGGAGAATCAAACCTGGGACCTTTGGCTTCACAGAAAAATACCTTAAACACTAAGCCATTTCTGCAGCCCAGTCATATTTTTAAAATATTTTATTTATTTATTCATTTATGAGAGACAGAATAGGCATGCCAGGGCCTCCAGCCACTGCCAACCCCAGATGCATGTGCCACTTTGTGTATTTGGCTTGCATGGGTACTAGGGATCAAACCTGGGTCCTTAGGCCTCACAGGCAAGCACCTTAACCACTAAGCCATCTCTCCAGCCCCAGCCATATGTTTTTTAAACGACAAAAGTAATTACAATATGCAGCCAAGACTGAATATACTTACTTAGCCTGTCCACATTCTTAAAATACTTCTCTTATTTTTGTGGGCTTTTTCCTTCCCCTCTGGTGCTAGGTACCAACCCAGGGCTTTTGCAAGGCAAGGGCTCTTCCACTGAGCTACATCCCCAACTCCCATGTCTCAATTTTAAAAGTACTGTCCCAATTTATTGGTTGATGGCTTATCAAGAGTTATGTCAGTAAGTACTTTTCTCCGGAAAATATAATGTTCTCTAAGCATCTACATACAAATGTTTATCAAACTGATTTTCTAACTGGAAAGATAACAAGAAACAAGAAACTTTTTAAAACTCAGTGTTAAGAACAATAAAATGTTTTTCCTTTCACTAAAATTCAAAATACAAAATCCTAATAGTATGGCACAATAACTTAAGCAGCAATCTATAAAAAGATTTAAAAAAAGCAAGCTGTTTTCACTAAAGGATTATATAAAAATACTACCATATCAAAGCAAGACTGTATGCTACAAATTACACCAAAATAACATCTTAGAAAGCAGGAATACCCAAGCTAGAATAGAACGTGGCTAGCTATTTCTCTATGTTACAAAAGCTTTGAAGATTAAATTAAGTTCTTCCTGTAACAACTAAAAGCAAAAGCAAGTTAACAGTTACTAAAATAAAAACTATTGGGCTGGGAAAATAAATCAGTATTTAAAAGCACTTGCTTGCAAAGCCTGTCGGCCTAGTTTCAATTCCCCAGTATCCACATAAAGCCAGATACACCAAGTAAGCCTCTTCTCCCTCCTCCCTCTCTACCACTCTTCTTTCCTTGAAAATAAATTTAAAAAAAACAAAAACCTATCACTGGAAAAGGACTCAATGTGTGATGTGGTTTTTTGGGGTTTTAGTGGTTTTGTTTTTGTTTTGGGGTAGAGCAGTCAAGACAGGACTCACTGTGTATGTATGCAGTCCAGGTTGGCTATCCTCTGGCTCAATCTTAGCCCGAGGGTCAGCATACACACTATTCCCAGCTAATGAGGTCCTTTAAAAGTACAGTTAGCTGCCTATCAACTTGAGAATAGTTAATATATGTAAATTCATAGTTTTATGACTATGAATAATATACAAATATTAAGACAAAGAATAGGGACAGGGGAAGTAACTCAGTCATAAGAGGGCTTGCATTTATGAGGTCCTGTGGTTTCAGACCCAGCTGAGGGGGGGGGCATCATTGAATAAAACAAGGAAGAGTGTTACCTGTTTTATAATTGTGATCGCTTACACTTATTAAACTGTATTATGTGTCTACTCTTCAAGCATTTCATATGTTAACATTAACCCTCAAACAATCCTAGAAGAATTCCACCATTCCAAACACAAAACCAAGGTGTGTAGGAAAGCACAAGCTACCAAGGACCTCACCATGCAAGTGGAAGACCAGGACCCAATTCAATAGGCCAGATCTTCACCACTCAGCAACTACTCTTCACTCTGTTCCATGCTGCAGAAGAACTGGCGACACACTGCACATGAAGACTAGTTGCAGAATAAATGTGTGTTTAAATAGTACATTTTCATTTCTATTTGAGGAGGAAGGCTATTATTGCATTGTGTATATATCCTTCTCTATACTTAGAAAATCAGAATTTTTTTTTTTTGAAAGAATAGTTTGGGGCTAGGGAGATGGTTCACCAGTTAAAGGCACTTGTTACCAAAGCCTGCCAGCCCTGGGCTCAATTTCCCAGTAACCATGTAAAGCCAGATGCACAAAGGTGCACATGCATATGGAGTGTGTCTGCAGCAGTAAGAGGCTCTGGCATGCCCATGTTCTCTCCCTCTCCTCCCCCACCCCTTCTCATCCTCTCTCTGTTTGCAAATAAACAAATATTTAAAAAAATAGTTTGGCTGGGTGTGATGGCATATGTGTTTAATCCCAGCATTCAAGAGGCAGAAGTAGGAGGATCACTGTAAGTTCGAGACCACCCTAAGAATACATAGTGAATTCCAGGTCAGCCTGGGCCAGAGTGAGAACCTACCACAGGAGAAAAAAAAGTTTGGAGCCCAGCATGGTGGAGTACACCTTTAACATCAGCACTCAGGAGGCTGAGGTATGAGGATCACTGGGAGTATTAAGTCAGCCTGGGCTAGATAAGGACCTTACCCCTGAAAAAATAAGTTTGGGACCTGGGGAAATTGCTCAGTGGTTAAAGGCATTTGCTTGCAAAGCCTGAGAACCCGGGTTCAATCTCCAGAACCCAAGAAAAGCTAAGATTCACAAAGTGACACATATATCTAAAGTTTGTCTGCAATGGTAAGGAGGCCTATTCATTTTCTCTCTCTCTCTCTCTCCTCTCTCTGAAATAAATAATAGTTTGTATTTTTCTACAAAGAGGGAAAATACAAGACAAATACTGTCCTTACTAACTGATGAAGATACAACAGACCCCATTGTTTTTCTACTTTAAATCAAGAAAAAACCGGGGCTGGGGGGAATGAATGAAGGAAGGAACCTGAGAATACAGATGTGCCTAGTGGCACACTCCCGCAATCTCAGCGCTCTAGAGACTGAGGCAGGAGGATCAGGAGGTCAAGGTCAGCCCCAGACAACATAAAAAGATCCTGCCTTAAAACAAAAAGAGAGAAGCCAGGCATAGTGGAGCACACCTTTAATCCCAGCCCTTGAGAGGCAGGAGTTGGAGGATGGAGGCCAACATGGAACTACAGAGTGAAATCTAGGCCAGCCTGGGCTAGAGTGAGAACCTACCTCAAAAAAGAAAATATTGAAAGATGCTAATTACAGTAAATAAAGCAAGAAGTTAAACAGAACCAGAAAGTAGCCCTCATTTAAAACTCAAGAGTTAGCATTTACTGGATACAACCTTTGCCTACTTCATACCTTGACATACTTTCTTTATCCCTCTGATCTACTTCTATAATTTACCTCCAGAAATATCCATTCATGTACAAAAAGGATCTGCATAAAAATGTTTTCAGAGGGCTGAAGAGATGGCTTAGCAGTTAAGGCGCTTGCATACCAAGCCTAAGAACCCAGGTTTGATTCTCCAGGTCCCACATAAGCCAGATGCACAAGATGGCACATGCTTCTGAAGTTCATCTACAGCAGTTGAAGGCCCTGATGTACCCATTCTCTCTATCTGCCTCTTTCTCTCTCTCTCCCTCTCTCTCTCTCTCTAATACATAAAATAAATAAAATTTGGGGGCCTTTTAAAGTCTTATTCATTTGAGAGCAAGAAAGAGGTAGATATATATAGAGAGTGAGTTTGGGTGTGCCAGGGCCTTCAGACGCTGAAAAAAAAAAAAAAACTCCCAGACACATGCACCACATTGTGCATCTGGCTTATATGCATCCTGGGGAATTGAACCTGGGTCCTTTAACTTTGCAGGCAAGCACCTTAACACCTAAGCCATCTCTCCAGCCCAAATAAATAAAAAATATTTTTTAAAAAAAGGGGCTGTGGATATAGGTCAGTGGTACTATGCTTCAGATGCTAGAGTCCCAGTACATTCCTGTCATCCCAGATAAAGACCAGGAATTCAAGCTCATACTCAGCTAAAGGGAGTTCCTGAGCTATGAGACTCTGTGGAGGGGAAGGGAGGAAATACACAGAAGAAAACATCATCCTGAAACTGAAATGGCAAGAAATTCTACTTGTTAATGTTTGCTTGTCTGCCCACCCACACCCCCTCTCAGGCAAGGTTTCATCCTAGCCTATGCTGACCTAGAATTCCCAGTCAGCATCCAGAGTGCTAGGATTATAGACATGGGCCACCATGCCTGGCTGATGATTTTACTAACTAAAATATATCATAAAATTCATAACAGCACAATTTACTCATTAAACAAATAGCCAAAATAGTAATAGCATCATTTTTTAAATACAAGACAGTGTGCTTATTAGTCTTTTATAAAGAGGACCTCATTTTATCCTCAGGACAACTTATAAGGCAACATCAGCCTGCTAATAGAAAAGGAAAATGACAGCCGGGCGTGGTGGCGCAAGCCAGGCGTGGTGGCGCACACCTTTAATCCCAGCACTCAGGAGGCAGAGATAGGAGGATCGCCGTGAGTTCAAGGTCACCCTGAGACTCTATAGTGAATTCCAGGTCAGCCTGGGCTAGAGTGAGACCCTACCTCGAAAAACCAAAAAAAAAAAAAAAAAAAAAAGAGGGCTGGAGAGATGGCTTAGCAGTTAAGCACTTGCCTGTGAAGCCTAAGGACCCCAGTTCGAGGCTCGATTCCCCAGGACCCACGTTAGCCAGATGCACAAGGGGGCACACGCGTCTGGAGTTCGTTTGCAGTGGCTGAAGGCCCTGGCACGCCCATTCTCTCTCTATCTATCTGCCTTTCTCTCTGTGTCTGTCACTCTCAAATAAATAAATAAAAATGAACAAAAAAATTGTTTAAAAAAAAAAAGGAAAATGAAGCTCAAAAATGTTTACACTGAGAGCCATGCGTGGTGGCGCACGCCTTTAGTCCCAGCACTCAGGAAGCAGAGGTAGGAGGCTTGCCATGAGTTTAAGGCCACCCTGAGATTAAATGGTGAGTTCCAGGTCAGCCTGGGCTAGAGTGAGACCCTACCTCAAAAAAGAAAAAAAAAAAAGTTTACACCAAGAGAACTGCCAGCATCTGGGGATGTAGCTCAGTGGCAGAATGTGAGCCTTGCATGCATAAGACCCTGGGTTTTAATCCCCAGCACTAAAAGGAAGAAAAAAAAGTCAAGTATCATATATATATTTAAGTGTTAGAACCAGAACTAAGAATTTCTAGATTTGTTAAAGGTTTTAGTTGTTGTCGTTAGAGACACTCTGTGGCTCACATTGACCTGAAACTCTCAGAGTATCCTTGAATGGTGGTGCGTGTGTCTAGATTTCGTGTGCAGCAGCAAGTGGCCCTAGTGTGCCCATATTCTCTTTCCTTCCCTTCTCTTGTCTCTCCCTCTCATAATATTTTTTTTTTTAATGACAGTAAATGAGCTAGGCATAGTGACACATGCCTGTGCATGTCTTCGTGACATATGTGAATACTTCAGTAGGATAATTACTCAAGAGGATAAGACAAGAGGATCACAAGTTCAAAACTAGCCTAGGCTAAATAACACTACTTGGTCTCAAAAAATAAAAAAGGGGACTTAGGAGATGGCTCACTGGATAAAGTGCTTGCCATGCGAGTAAGTACCTGAGTTAAGATCCAGAACATTCACGTACAGCCACAAATATAGCACAAGCATCTGTAATCCCAGCACACCTGTTGCCAGTAGGGAGGACAAGAATCTCCAGTTTGTTTGCAGCAGCAATAGGCCCTGGTAAACCAATATTCTCCCCTGTCCCACTCAATAAATAATTTTCTTTTCTTTTTTTGTTTTTATTTTTGTTTTGGTTAAATTAATTTAACCAAATAGAATTAAGCAGCTTAAATAATTTTTTTTTTCCCCAGGTAGGGTTTCATTCTAGCTCAGGATGACCTGCAATTCACCATGTAGTCTCAGGGTGGCCTCGAATTTATAGCAATCCTCCTCCTGCCTCCCAAGTGCTGGGATTAAAGGCGAGTGCCACCTCGCCCAACAATTAATAATTTTAAAGAATATGGGCTAGAGAGATGGCTTAGTAGTTAAGACACTTGCCTACAAAACCAAAGGACCTCAGTTCAACTCCCCAGGACCCACATAAACCAGATGCACAATGTGGAACATACATCTGGAGTTCATCTGCAGTGGCTGGAAGCCTTGGTACGCCCATTCTCTCTTTTCTCTCTCACACTCTGCTTCTTTCCCTCTCTTAATAAATAAATAAATAAATAAATAAATAAATACTTAAAAAAGGAAAATCTGACTAAAAGGAGAAGACAAACAAATTAATAAAATTAGAGATGAAAAGTGTACTATTACAACAAATACCAGAGAAATTAAGAAAATAATTTACAGCTATACAATACTGTATAAACATATAAATATCAACATATATATATATATATATACATAAACAATTTATTTGAGAACATTTATCAAAATGCTAACAGTTATCAATAGTTTTTAAAGCTGTTATTTCTTTTTTGTGTTTTCTACAGTATGTTGTGTAGTTTTGAGTAAATATTTCTCATTTTTTATGTTTTCTACAATGATCACAATAGGATTATTCTGGGGAAGGGAATGGCCTTTGTTTGTGTTTGTTTTTAAAATGCAGGGAAAAGCAGGCGTGGTAGCACAAGCCTTTAATACCAACACTTGGGAGGCAGAGGTAGGAGGATCACCATGAGTTCGAGGCCACTCTGAGACTACATTGTGAATTCCAGGTCAGTCTGGGCTAGAGTGAAACCCTGCCTGGAAAAACAAAACAAAAAACAAAAAGGCAGAAAAGCCAACACCTATAGTCCCCTAGCTACTTGGGAGACTGAGGATCATTTGAGCTCAAAGTCACCTGAGACAACATAGCAATATCACACTTCCAAAAAAATGTGTTAAACGAGGAAAAGTCTTTACATCAAGTATTTTAAGAAATTGGAAAGCCGGGCGTGGTGGCGCATGCCTTTAATCCCAGCACTCGGGAGGCAGAGGTAGGAGGATCGCTGAGAGTTCGAGGCCACCCTGAGACTACAGAGTGAATTCCAGGTCAGCCTGAGCTAGAGTGAGATCCTACCTCAAAAAACCAAAAAAAAAAAAAAAAAGAAATTGGAATAGTGTGCTACTAGCCATAAAGACATAGTGAGTGCATCTTCCTGGTTGCTAAGCAACAGATACTGAGTTTTCTTCATTGCCAATGTCTAACAGAAAGGACAAGCACAGGCACAAATGGCATTCATCTTGAAGTGACTTGAAGGGCACAGACAACAGCTTCAACTCTCCATTTCAATCACTCCCAACTCTAACTTTAACACAACCGGCTTTCTTTTTGATGTAACACAATGTTTCCACCCAAGCTGCACACAGGAAAAAAAAAAAAAAAAAAAAACCTCTTTAATTCTCCCCTGCTGTCCATCCACTCCACCCATGAATGATGATCTACACTTCACTAAATGCACCAACTAAGCCAGAAATCCCATTGTTCTGGATACTTCTGTCATACCGATATGCTTTCTGAAAATAGCCAATCTTGCTCAGTGCCTGACAGCATCTGCTAAGACTGCTCACTGCTAGAGAAGGGCTGGTTCCCCTGCTGAGGCTACCAATCCAATACTCAGTGCTATTTCTTCCACCAATAGCATCTGCAATGTGAAAACTCTCCCCCAAGAAAACATCAATATTTTGATAAGGGTTAGAAGAATGCTGACCCACAGCTTCTCCCAGCTCCTCCTGCTTCATCACGGGGACCACAGCACATCTGTTACTCCACCCCTGCTGCAGAAGCATGTTTCAAAAAGTTTGCTATCTGTAAAGAAGACAATAATAGGAATTGTACTTGAGCGAACGCCTTTAATTCCAGCACTTGGGAGGCAGAGGTAGGAGAATTGCCACGAGTTCAAGGCTACCCTGAGACTACATAGTGAATTCCAGGTCAGCCTGGGCTACAGCAAGACCCTACCTCAAGAAACCAAAAAATAAATAAATAAAAGAATTGTATTTGAATTCAACTTTCAAAGGAAAATTCTGCAAAAGCTGATGATATATTAAAACAGCAGGGTAGGACTGCTTACAACGCAATCGTTCAGACACAAATTGGCCTCAGTATCTATGACCTTACAGTGCCTAGCACTACCTTCACAAGACCCTCATAGGAAGAAAAGATGATAACATCAAAATAAAGACTAATTGAGAAGGGAAGAAGATATGATGGACAGTGGATTTGTGAAGGGGAAAGTGGGGGTGGAGAATTATCATGGTTTAATATCTATAATTATGGAAATTATCAATAAAAGTTTAAAAAACACAGCAAGATGGAGAGGTTTGGAAGATGGCTCTGCAATTAAAGGAACTTGCTTGCAAAGCTTGACAGCCAGGGTTCAATTCCCCAGCGCCCAAGTAAAGCCAGATGTGCAAAGTGGCACACGCATGTGGAGTTCATTTGCAGTAGCAGGAGACCTCAGTGTGCCCATACTTTTATTTTTTTGTTATTGTTGAATTTTATGGGCTGGAGAGATGGCTTAGGGGTTAAGGCACTTGCCTGCAAAGCTTAACTACCCTAGTTCAATTCTCCGGGACCCACATAAAGCCAGATGCACAAAGTGGCACATGTATCTGGAGTTCTTTGCAGTGACTGGAGCCTCTGGTGTGCCCATTCTCCGTCTCTCTTGTCTCTCTCTCTGCTTGCTAATAAGTAAATAATTTTTTATCTTATTAAAATAAAATATTTTATTTTTTATTGGCTTTAAGAGCGAGAGAGATGGAGAGAGAGGGAGAACTGGAGCACCAGGGCCTCAGTCACTGCAATCCAACTCCAGACGCTTTCACCACCTAGCAGGCATGTGCGACCTTGTATTTGCCTCACCTTTTTGTGTCTGGCTGACATGGGATCTGGAGAATCAAACATGCATCCTTAGGCTTCACAGGCTAGCACCTTAACCATTACACCATCTCTCCAGCCCTAATGACATTCTTTTTTTGAAGCAGGATCTCACTCTAGCCCAAGCTGACATCTAACTCACTTTAGTCCCAGGCTGGCCTCAAACTCACAGCAATCTTCCCACCTCTGCCTCCCAAGTGCTGGGATTAAAGGTATGCACCACCACATCTGGCTGACAATCCTTACACAATCATACAATGTATTCTGATCATAATCCCCTCCCATTACTTTCTTTTGGGGGGGAAGGAGTTTGAGGTAGGTTCTCATTGTAGCTCATGCTGAAATTGAACTCACGGTGATCCTCCTACCTCTGCCTCCCAAGTGCTGGGATTAAAAGCATGTACCACTACACCTAGCTAATTATATTTTTTTAAAGGTTATACTCTTGGGATGGAGAGTTAAGGCACTTACCTGCAAAACTAAAGGGCACAGGTTTGATTCCCCAGGACACAAGTAAGCCAGATGCACAAAGCTACACATACATCTGGCTAGAAGTTCTGGTGTGCCCATTCTTCCTCTCTTTTTTAAAAATATATTTTATTTGAGAGAGAGAGAATGGGTGCACCAGGCCCTCCAGCCACTGAAAACAAACTCCACATACATGTGCCACCTTGTCTTTCCTCTCTTTCTTCCACAATGTTCCCTGAGTCTTGGCAGATTTGTTATAAGTTTGATTTAGTGTTGCATTCCCTGTAGCCCAGGATTTCTGTTTTGATGAGTTTTAAGTGATGATAGTATCTGTCACCATTTCCCTGGAACTGGTTGTCAGGCACTTTTACTTTATCTCTCTAAGTAAATAAAAATATTGTGGGCTAGAAAGATGGCTCAGGGTTAAAGTACTTACCTGCAGATCCTAACAACCTAAGTTCAATTCCCCAGTTCCCCTGTAAAGCCAGATGCACAAAGTGGAACATGCATCTGGGGTCCACTTTCAGCAGCTGGAGTCCCTGAGCTGCCCATTCTCTCTGTTTGCAAATAAATAAATAATTTTTTAAGGGACTGGGAGACTAGCTCAGTGGCAGAGTACTTACCTAGCTTGCATGAAACCCTGCAATCCACCCCCAACACAGTAATAATAAATAATATCACCTATGGGAACAAAAAGCAAGATCCTAAGCCAAACTGCCTCTCACCTGCTGCACTTGGGAAGAGACCTGCTTTATCTCTACCACTAGATGCTCAGTTAACACAAGACTGTGCTCAGACAAAAGAAGAGCATTTAGGGCCTTGAAATATGGCTCAGTGGGAAAAGTGCTTGTGCAAATGTGACAGACAATCTGTGTTAGGATCCTCAGAACACATATAAAGCTAGGCATGGTAGTGTGAGCTTATACTCCCAGTGCTAAGTGAGATGGTAAGTGTAGACAGGAGAAACCCTGGAAGCTTGTGGGTCAGCCAGCCTGCTGCATCAAACAACAAAGAGAGCCGTCTCCAACGAGGCAGAAGGACAGGACCCTCACCCAAGGCTATCCTGCAACCTCACACACCCCTGCACTCATACACATTGAGACCTTATTTCAAACAAAAAGAAATAGAGAGCAAGAGGAAGGAAGGGAGGAAGAAAGGAAGGGAGGGAGGGAGGGAAGGAAGAAGGGAGGGAGGGAGGGAGGGAGGGAGGGAAGGAAGGAAGGAAGGAAGGAAGGAAGGAAGGAAGGAAGGAAGGAAGGAAGGAAAGGCGGGCGGGCAGGCGAGATGGCTCAGAGGTTAAAGGCACTTATTTGGAAAGGCAGCCCTGGTTTGATTTTTCCAGCACCCACATAAAGCCCACTGTAAAAATCTGGCATTCTGCAGCGGCAAGAAACCCTAGCATGCCCATACATACATGTGCAAATATATAGAGAGAAATCCAAGACACTGATCTAAGAGCTAAAATAAATTTAAATAATCCTCAATTATCACTATCGACTAATCCCAGTACTGAAGAGGATCCAAGTTCAAGGCCAGACTGGGCTACACAGTGAGATGTTTCAAAAGAATTAACTATCAAGTAATTCTGCTTACACATTTATTGGTGACCTAATCCCTAAATATTTCAGTGTCCCACTCCCTTCATCAAGCTAATGTTCCAGTTATATTTAAAAACTTTCAGGGGGCTGGAAAGATTGCTTAGTGGTTAAAGCGCTTGCCTGTGAAGCCTAAGGACTCATGTTCTACTCTCCAGGTCCCATGTAAGCCAGATGCACAAAGTGATGCAAGCACGGTCACGCATACACACAAGATGGCACACATGTCTGGAGTTCAATTGTAGTGACTAGAGGTCCTGGCACACCAATTCTCTCTCTCTCCTCTTTAATAAAAAATAACAATGTGATAAAAAAAATAATTTGATAAAAAATAATTTGATAAAAAAATAATGGAGAGATGGCTTAGCAGTTGAGGCATTTGCCTGCAAAGCCAAAGGACCCAGGTTTGACGCCCCAGGACCCACGTAAGCCAGATGCGCAAGGTGGCACACACATCTGGAGTTTTGTTTGCAGTGGCTGGAGGCCCTGGCATGCCCATTCTCCCTCCCTCCCTCCCTCTCTCTCTCTCTGCTTATTTCTGGATCTCTCTCAAATAAATAAATAAAATTTAAAATAATAATAATAAAAACATATAAAAACTTTCAGGGACAAAGGTCACTCTTTTCACAACATCCCACAGTTCTGAGGCACATAGAACAGGCATCAATGTGTTCCTGCACCAACCTGCTCTGGGTCACTTTTTTGTTTGTTTGTTTGTGTTTTGGTCTCGCTGTAGTCCAGGCTGACCTAGAATTCACTATGTAGTCACAGGGTGGCCTCGAACGCACAGTGATTCTCCTACCTCTACCTCCCACTACCTCCTGAGGGCTGGTAATAAAGGCATGAGCACACCACTATGGCCCGTGCCCAGCATCTCAGCCACTTCTGAATGTTTCTGATTTCAGACTACAAAGTTGTCCTCATAGCTTCCTTCATAGAAGAGAGTGCTGGGCTCTTTCAGAAGTCCCGAGGGCACTCAGAAGAGCAATGTCACTACTTACAACTATCTACTATGGCATCTGCCACAGGGATGCTTCTTTTTGAGGGTTGAAGCCCTGTGAGTAGGGGATGAATTAGGGCATTTCCATGATCTATTCTGATCTTCACATTCTAAGACTGGTTTCTTTTATTCTCAATCACAACTTTAAATAATGCAGGGACATGGGTGTCTGGGGCTGGGAGATGAGTCAGCAGGTGAGGCCATTTGTGGGGGAGCAGTTTCATTACACATTGAACAACAGAGAAGCCAGCAAAGACAGATGCCATTGTTTTCACTGCTGAACATGCTGTCGGTTCCACAGGCCTATAAAACCATCTACTGTCAGCAAGCCTCGTTTTTCTCAGTTAAGAAGCAGCACACTTAGCTACTAGCTGCTAAAACATAGCAAACAAGCTCTTTCTCAAAAAAAAAAAAAAAAAAAAAACACCTTGTTTATCCACCAGAATCCAGGTTAGTGGCTTAAAGGAATGAGCTCATTTTTGAAGTAGCAAGTAGGTAACTCAAAACCACCCTATAACTAGATATGAGCCCCTACAGCAACAACCCAGGGCCCATGTAACTAACATCACATGATCACACACTACAGTACTTCCAACAAAAACAGTAAGTCAAGAGAAAAAAACTATTTAAAGCACAAAGAGGAACTGAAAACAAGTGAATGAAATATCAATTGCTCATCTTTTTTGTTTTGTTTTGTTTTTCAAGTTAGGGTTTCACTCTAGTCCAGGTTGACCTGGAATTCACTATGTAGTCTCAGGGTAGTCTCACAGCGATCCTCCTACCTCTGCCTCCAGAGTGCTGGGATTAAAGGCGTACACCACCATGCCCGGCTCTTGCTCATAGTTTTTGACTGTAAGAATGACAAAGCAACCTGAAACACTTAATAAAATCATCTCCTGTTCTGGTTTTAAGTATTTCAACTCAGTTTTACTACTTTGAGCAAAAGCGTTCATCTTTTGGGGTTTTCTGCTTGTTTTTTTCCAAGGTCGGGGGGTCTCACTCTAGCCCAGGATATCCTGGAACTATCTATCTCTGGCCCCCAACCCATCTCAGGCTGGACTCAAACTCACATCAATCCTCATACCTCTGCCTCCCAACTGCTGGGATTAAAGGCTTGTATCACCACACCCATCCAGCCAAAAACATTCATCTTTAAGTAGCCTTCCATCATTAGGAATCCCCTCTGCAAATATGTTGTTCAAAATTCTTATATCCACTTAAGGAAAGAACTGAAAAATGCCCTCTGCTTTCTTGTTTCATATGCAGTGACTGATCTAGACATTAAACCCCAAAAGCTCTGATCTTTCATTCTCTCAAAGTCTTCCAAAGCCAGGTGTGAATCAGCAGGTGTCCATATTACAGCTACTAGGGAGACTAAGGCAAAAGGACGACTTGAGACCAGTGGTTCAAGACCAGCCAGCAAGCTCTCATCTCAAAACTAACTATATTAATACACAGCCTAAAAATTACACAACAGTGACTGAGATCAATGATTTCATAGTAATTACTACCCAGAAGCCAGGGGGCAATTTAGATCATATTTTAAAATTTTTATTTATCTACACGTGTGTGTGTGCATGCATGCACGTGGGTATATAACAAAGTCTCTTGCTGCTGCAAACGCCAGACAGAGATGCATGCATCAGTTTTTTTTTTTTTCTTTCTTTCTTTCTTTTTTTTTTTTGTGTGTGTGTGTTTGAGGTAGGGTCTCACTCTAGCCCAAGTTTACCTGAAATTCACTATGTAGTCTCAGAATGGCCTCAAACTCATGGTGATCCTCCCACCTCTGTCACCCAAGTGCTGAGATTAAAGGCATGCACCACCCACTATGCCCAGCATCCAATTTTTAATCTGAGTGGCACAGAAATGGACCTGAGCTGGCAGGCTTTGCAACCAAGTGCCTTCAACCACTGAACAATCTCCTTAGCCCCGTATTTTTGACTTTTTTTTATTATAAAATGTGATTTTAGAAAATGAACAAATAGAGCTGCAGCGATGGGTCAGTGGTTAAGGTGCATGCCTGCGAAACCTAAGGACCCAGGTTCTATTCTCCAGGTCCCACGTAAGCCAGATGCACATGATGGCACACGCATCTGGAGTTCATTTGCAGTGGCTAGAGGCCCTGGCATCCTGGCATGCCCATTCTCTCTCTCTCTTTCTCTCTGTCTCTCCCTCTCTCAGTCTCAAATAAATAAATAGAAATAAAATCTTAAAAAAAGAAAATGAACAAATATAAGGCTGGAGAGATGGCTTAGTGGTTAAGATGCTTGCCTGCACAACCTAAGGAACCCAGGTTCAACTCTCTAGAATCCATGTAAGCCAGACACACATGGTGGCACATGTGTCTGGAGTTTGTCTGCAGTGGCTAGAGGCCCTGGCATGCCCATTCTCTCCCCCCACTACCAATAAATAAATGAAAAGACATCAAGAAGAGTTGTCTTTTCCATCTTCCCTGTTTTCTCAAATTAGGTCTAAGATCTTAGAACTCCTACCTACTATAATGGTAACTTGACTAAACTTTTCTGCACAGTGCTGACAGGAAAAACTCTGCCATCACAGATTGACTCAAGGGTACTCTGCCATGCTCTCACTGACATTAAATAAAACCTTGGACCTAGAATCTGTCTCAGAGTCCTTCCTCCTGAACCTGACAATTAGGAAGTTGGTATTTCACATCAGTATCATATTATGCTAAACAATACTAACCCTTAACCAACCGTATTGTGATTTTTGGATTCAGAATTAAAATGCAGCCCAGGGGAAAAGTCACTAAAAAACAAAAGGAGCTATTTTATACTCTCAGATTTTTTTTCTTTGGGGGGTTTGTTTTGTTTGAGGAAGTCATACTCTAGCCCAGAATAACCTGGAATTCACTATGTAGTCTCAAGCTGGCCTCAGAATTCACAGTGATCCTCCTATTGAGATTAAAGAAAAGTGGGGGCTAGAGAGATAGCATAGCAGTTAAGGCACTTGCCTGTAAAGCAGAAGGAGCCAGGTTCAAGTCCCCAGGACGCACATAAGCTAGATGCACAAGGTGGTGCATGCATCTGGAGGTCGTTTGCAGTGGCTAGAGGCCCTAATGCACCCATTCTCTATCTGCCTCTTTCTCTCTCTCCCTCCCTCCCTCCCTCTCTCTCTCAAATAAACAAAAATAAAAATAAGGTGGGCGTGGTGGCACACACCTTTAATCCCATCACTTGGGAGGCAAAGGTAGAAGGATCGCCATGAGTTTGAGGCCACCCTGAGACTACATAGTTAATTTCAGGTCAGCCTGGACCAGAGTGAGACCCTACCTCGAAAAACCAAAAAAAGAAAAATAAATAAATAGGGCTGGACAGGGGGCTTAGCAGTGAAAACACTTGCCTATGAAGCCTAAGGACCCATGTTCTACTCTCCAGATCCCACATTAGCCAGATGCACAAAGGTGAGGCAAGTGCAAGCTTGCACATGCCCACTAAGTGGTGTAAGCATCTAGAGTTTGACTGCAGTAGCTGAGACCCTGGCACACCAATTCTCATTCTCTCTCTCTCTCTCTCTCTCTCAAATAAAAAACAAAAATAGAGCTGGAGAGATGGCTTAGCGGTTAAAGTACATGCCTGTGAAGCCTAAGGTCCCAGGTTCAATTCTCCAGGTCCCACGTAAGCCAGATGCACATGGTGGCACATGCATCTAAGTTCATTTGCAGTGGCTAAAGGCCCTGGCATGCCCATTCTCTCTCTCTAATAAATAAAACTCTTTAAAAAAAAAATTAAGCCGGGCATGGTGGCGCACGCCTTTAATCCCAGCACTCGGGAGGCAGAGGTAGGAGGATCACCGTGAGTTCGAGGCCACCTGAGACTCCATAGTGAATTCCAGGTCAGCCTGGGCTAGAGTGAGACCCTATATCGAAAAACCAAAAAAAAAAAAAAAAATTAGCTGGGCATGGTGGCACACACCTTTAATCCCAGCACTCAAGATGAAGAGGTAGGAGGATCACTGTGAGTTCAAGGCTACCCTGAGACTGCATAGTAAATTCCAGGTCAGCCTGGGCTAGAGTGAGATCTTACCTTGAAAAACCAAAAAAAAAAAAAAAAAAAGAATTAAAAGATTAAAAAATTAATAATAAAATAGTTCAAATACAGTTTTTCTTTTTTAAAAGGGAACTGTTGGGGCTGGGGAGAGGGCTCAAGCGGTTAAAAGAGAGCTGACATAATTTTTTCCACTTAAGTCCACATGCTAACCTTTTACACCTTAAAAAACAAATGGAATCCTGGTGTGGTGGCTCATGCCTTAAATCCCAGCACTTGAGAGGCAGAGGTAGAAGGATTGCTGAGAGTTCGAGGCCACCCTGAGACTATATTGTGAGTTCCAGGTCAGCCTGGACTAACGTGAGACCCTACCTCGAAAACTTAAAAAAAACTAGAAAAAAAGAAATGGAGAGCCAGGCAGGTTAGTACAGGCATTCAATACCATCACTCTCGAGGCAGAGGCAGGTGGATCATTGTGAGTTCAAGGCCACCCGGACACTGCATGGTGAATTCCAGGTCAGCCTGGGCTAGAGTGACACCCTACCTCAACCACCCCCCTCAGAAAAGAAAAGAAAAATGGGATAGGGAAATGGCTCAGCAGTTTAAGGTACTCGCTTGCGAAGCCTACTAGCCAGTTACTCCAATTCCCCATAAAGCCAGATGTACAACATGGTGCAAACATCTAGAGTTTGTGTGCAGTGGCAAGAGGCTCTATCATACCCATTCTTTCTCCTCACAAATATATATATATATATATATATATATACACACATATTTTTTTAATTAAATGAGGGCTGGAGAGATGGCTCAGCAGTTAAGGTGGTCACCTGCAATACCTAACAACCAGGGTTCAATTCCCCAGTACCCATGTAATGCCAGATGCATAAAGTGGTGCATACATCTAGAGTTTGTTTGCAGTAGCTAGAGACCCTGGTGTACCCATTCTCATGCCCCCTCCCCTTGCAAATTAATAAAATATTTTTTAATTAAATGATTAAGCCGGGCATGGTGGTGCACGCCTTTAATCCCAGCACCTGGAAGGCAGAGGCAGGAGGATCCCTGAGAGTTCAAGGCCACCCTGAGATTACGTAGTGAATTCCAGGTCAGCCTGAGCTAGAGTGAAACCCTACCTCAATAAAAAAAAAAGGCTGGAGGGATGGCTTACTAGTTAAGGCGTTTGCCTGCAAAGCTAAAGGAAACCAAGGTTCAATTCTCCAGGACCTACATTAACCAGATGCACAAGGGGGCACACACGTCTGGAGTTCGTTTGCAGTGGAAACCCTGGCACGCCCATTCTCTCACTCTCTTCCTATTTCTCTGACAAATAAACAATTTTTTGAAAATTTAAGTAATTAAATATAAACTGCTGGACAAAGGAACATAAAACACTTTCACAAAGCATTTCAGCAAAACGTCAAGAAACAGCAGAAAACTCGTAATTTTCTAAGCACTGAAATAGATAGTAGGGGGTAACTATATAATTTACCATCCAAATCAGAACCATTACAGGAAAAAGGACATTGTCAATATTACTCAAGTTCAGATCAAGGATGAAACTGCTGGCTTTTCACATGCATTCAGTTTTTACTGCTTGCCTGAACTGAGAGTACACCCAAAATAAAAGGGGACAAGCTAAGGTCAAGGGCTCTGCTGTCTGCTTCAGGAACAGCAGTTACTCAGCAAGCTGGGCTGGTTCCAAAGTCTATTTCTGAAAAAGATCAACAATGTAATACTGAGAGTACCAGCTGACTATATTAGCTTCAAAGACTCAACAATTTCAATGAGATCCAATGTCTTTAAAATCCTACAGAGAGCTGGGTGGGGTGGCACAAGCCTTAACTCCTAGCACTGGGGAAGCAGAGGTAGGAGGATCGCTATGAGTTCAAGGCCACTGTGAGACAAAATTCCAGGTAAGCCTGGACTAGAACGAGACCTTATTTTGAAAAACCAAAATGAAAGAAAGAAAAAAGAAAGCTGGAGAGATCGCTTAGTGGTTAAGGCACTTGCCTACAAAGGCTAAGGACTCTCATATTTGACTCTCCAGATCCCACATAAGCCAGATGCACAAGGTGACACAAGAACGCACATGTGCACAAGGTGGTGCATGTGTCTGTTGTCCGATTACAGTGGCTGGAGGCCCTGGCACATCAATTCCCTCCCTCCGCCCCCCTCTCTTGTATTAAAAGGAAAAAAAAAAAAAAAAGACCAGTCTGTTGGACTTGCCTCAAAAGAAAAAAAATTCCTACAGGGCTGCAGAGATGGTTTAGCGGTTAAGGCGCTTGCCTGCAAAGCCAAAGGACCTCGGTTCAATACCCCAGGACCCATGTAAACACAAAATCAAAGAGGCCGGGCGTGGTTGCACATGCCTTTAATCCCAGCACTCAGAAGCAGAAGTAGAAGGGCCACCCTGAGACTACATACTGAATTCCAGGTCAGCCTGGACCAGAGTGAGACCCTACCTTGAAAAAAAAATTATATATATAATTATATATATATGTATGTATACATAAAAAGATCAGGGGCTGAAGAGATGGTTTAGTGGTTCAGGTGCTTGTGTGTGAAGCCTAAGGACCCAGGTTCGATTCCTCAGTACCCATAAAAGCCAGATGCACAGTGGCGCATGCATTTGGAGTTCATATGCAGCAGCTAGATGACCATGAATGCTCGACTGCTTCCTCTCTTCCTCCCTCTCCTTGCAAATAACTAAAAATATTAAAATACATACAAATAAAATTAGACCCAGCATGCATTTAATCCCAGCACTTGGGAGACCTAAGTAGAAGGATGGCTGTGAGTTAAAGGCCAACATGGGACTACATAATGAGTTCAAGGTCAGCCTAGGCTACAAAGAGACCCTACTTCATAAAACAAACAGAAAAAAATCAGAGTCCATGCGTTCTTCTCCCCTTCTTCAGACCTTCTCTTTTCTTCCTTCCTCTTTTCATTTTCTACCCCAGTAACAGACTTTTCCCTAAATCAGGGAGATTTTCTTTCTGTTCTCCTCTCCCTAGGGAGAGAGCTTCTTTTTTGTTTTTGTTTCTTTCTTTTTGTTTGGTTTGTTTTTGTTGGTTTTTCTGTAGGTAGGGTCTCACTCTAGCTCAGGCTAACCTAAAATATACTATGTATTCTCAGGGTGGCCTTGAACACTCATGGCAATCCTCCTACATCTGCCTCCCAAGTGCTGGTATTAAAGGCGTGTGCCATCACACCCGGCTTCTTCCTTTTTTTTTTTTTTTTTTTTTTTGTTTGTTTGTTTGTTTGTTTTGTTTTTCAAGGTAGGGTCTCACTCTGGCCCAGTCTGACCTGAAATCAACTATGTAGTCTCAGGGTGGCCTCAAATTCAGGGCAATCCTCCTACCTCTGCCTTCCGAGTGCTGGGATTAAAGGTGCGCGCCACCACGCCCAGCTTACCTTTTTTTTTTTTAATGTTTATTTATTTGCAAGCAGAGAGAGAGACAGAAGACAGACAAGAGAGACTAGGCACACCAAGGCCTCCAGATGCATGTGCTACTTTGTGCATCTGACTTTATGTGGGCACTGGGTAATCAAACCCAGGCAGTGAGGCTTTGCAGCAAGCACCTTAACTACTGAGTCATCTTTTCTAGCCCCAAGAACTACCTCTGAGTAGGTGCTTACCTATTTTGTTTTCCCTGTTATCTTAATTCTTTCTAAAATAAATATAATTTAATTTACCCTTCAAAAAAAAATCAGGGGCTGGAAAGATGGTTTTGTGGTTAAGGTGCTTGCCGGCAAAAAAGGACCCAGGTTTGATTCCCCAGTGCCCACGAAGAGCCAGATACATAGGGTAGTGCATGCATCTGGAGCACATCTGTAGTAGCAAGAAACCATGGCACGCTCATTCATATACATATTCTCTCTCTCTCAAATAAATAAAATATTTATAAAGAATCAGAATCCAGCCAGATGTGGTGGTTTACACCTTTAATCCCAGCACTGGGGAAGCAGAGGTAGAAGGATCACCATGAGTTCAAGGCCACCCTGAGACTACATAGTGAATTCCAGGTCAGCCTGGGCTACAGTGAAACCCTACCTCAAAAAAACAAACAAAAAAATCAGAATCCATGTAGAGCTGGAAGTGTATTTCAGTGACAGAGCACACACTCAGGTTGTTCAATGTCCTAGATTTTATACTCAGCACCAAAACCAATAAATAAAATAAAACAGAAATAACAAAATGTTAACAATTATCCTTTACAAAACAAGGTTATAAATTGGGCATGGTGGCACACAAATGTAACCCTAGCAATTGGAAGTGTAAAGCAGGAGGATCACATGTTCAAAGCCAACCTGGGCTACAGAGTCAGACCCTGTCTTAAAGAAAAAAAACAGTGAATTCCAGGTCAGCCTGAGCCAGAGTGAGACCCTGCTTCGAAAAAAAAGAAAAAAAGAAGCCGGGCATGGTAGCACACGCCTTTTAATCCCAGCATTTAGGAGGCAGAGGTAGGAGGACTGCCCTGAGTTCAAGGCCACCCTGAGACTAATTCCAGGTCAGCTTGGGCCACAATGAGACCCTACCTTGAAAAACCAGAAAAAAAAGGGGGGGACTGGAGAGATGTCTTAGCAGTTAAGACACTTGCCTGAAAAACCAAAGGACTCACATTCAATTCTCCAGGACCCACATAAACCAGATGCACAAGGTGGCACATGCATTTGAAGTTCATTTACAGAGGCTGAAAGTCCTAGAGTGCCCATATTCTGGCCCCCCTCCAGCCTCTTTCTCTCTCAAACAAATTAAAAAAAAAAAAAAAAACCTTCTCCATTTTTTAAAATTTCCTGCTTTTCAGTAATGATGGCACACACCTTTGATCCCAGCATTCAGGAGTCAGAGGTAGGAGGATTGTTGTGAGTTCAAGGCCAGCCTGGGACTAAAGAGAGAGTTCCAGATTAGCCTGGGCTAGAGAGAGACCCTACCTTGGGGTGGGGGGGAATCCTTCTGTTACTCATATAATGATAAAACAAGGCTTTCAGTATTTTTGTTTGTTTATGAGAGAGAAAGAGGCAGATAGAAAAAGAGAGAATAGGCGCGCCAAGGCCACTAACCACTGCAAATAAACTCCAGATACATGTGCCACCTTGTGCATCTGACTTGTATAGGTACTAGATAAACAAACCTGGGTCCTTTGGCTTTGCAGGCAAGCACCTTAATTGTTAAACAATCTCTACAGCCCAAAACAACCTTTTTTTTTTTTTTTTTTTTTTGGTTTTTCGAGGTAGGGTCTCGCTCTAGCCCAGGCTGACCTGGAATTCACTATGTAGTCTCAGTATGACCTCAAACTCACAGTAATCCTCCTACCTCTGCCTCCCGAGTGCTGGGATTAAAGGCATGTGCTACTACACCCGCTCCAAAACAAGTTTTTAATTAATTTTCCTTGTTTGTGATAAGATCTCATGTATCCCAGGCTGGCATCAACCTCTCCATGTAGCAGAGGATGACCTTGAACTTCTGTTCCTCCTGCCTCTAATTTCCAAGAGCTAGGATTACAGGCATGTACCACCATACTTGGTTTAAGTTTTTTGGTTTTTTGAGGTAGGGTCTCTATGTAGCCCAGGCTGACCTGGAATTCACTATGGAGTCTCAGGGTGGCCTCAAACTCATGGCGCTCCTCCTACCTCTGCCTCCCGAGTGCTGGGATTAAAGGCGTGCACCACCATGCCCGACTTGGTTTAAGCTTTTAATTAATAGTATTTGGCTGCAGATGTTTCTTTGGCCTTTATACCAATCCTAATTCTTAGTATTTTAGTATATTTTATTTATTTATTTGAGAGGGAGAGAGAATGGGCGCACCACGACCTCCAGCCACTGCAAAGGAACTCCAGATGAATGCGCCCCCTTGTGCATGTGGCTAACATGTGCGCATGTTGGTCATGGAGAATCGAACCAGGATCATTTGGCTTTGCAGGCAAACGCCTTAACTGCCAAGCCATCTCTCCAGCCCTAGTATTTTAACTTCAAGTACAAGTCAGCCACTTTAGTTTTTTGGGTGTTTTTATTGTTTTTTGTTGTTGTTGTTGTTTTTTCAAGGCAGTATCTTCCTTCTAGCCCAGGCTGACCTGGAATTCACTATGTAGTCTCAGGCTGGCCTAGAACACACAGTAATCCTCCTACCTCTGCCTCCAGAGTGCTGAGATCAAAGGCACGTGCCACCACACCTGGGGAGCCACTTTAGTTTTGTAAACTAGATATAAGTGCTAATCCAACTTAAAGGAAATTACATGTAATTACATGTATATATCAGTGCAAAACAATTTTAGGGCAGCCTTGAGGCTAAAAGCGAGCTCTGATACTATGGCCCTACTACTGAGCACCATGTATACAAGAAATTCCTCAGTGAGGAAAAAAAAAAAAAATCAAGCAAACAAAAATGTCTGCCTCCATGGAGCATATATGCTATTAACAAAACTTCATGTATCCTAAGTCAGGAAACACACATGGGGCTCTAAAAAGTATAAAACAACTACTAATTAGTTAGTAAAGGTCATAAAAACTGACAAATTTCAAATGCACTTAAAATAGCTTAAACTGTCTCACATTTCAGCTGAGACTACAGGAAAGGAAAAGGAACTAGAAGTGCCCTAGAACTCAGCCATAGCTGGAGCTCTGCAGTGCCCATTAAGTCTCGGCTGCAGCTTCTTCTCTGCTTGAACAGGATGCCTGGGAAATGGTTACCTTACTTCAGCAGCTCAAAATATTACTCCTAATGTAAAAAAGATTGTAGCTCATCCCAGAAGCTTGTTTCACAGTTAAGTTTACCTTAGAATGAACTCAATGTACCAACACCCAAAGTAAGTTAGCCATTGATCAGGGCAATCTTAATTAATGCTCTCAAACCACCCCATGACTGACTTCATATGCCCTAGTCCAAAGTCAGACACACATTTTAGATAACCTGAGTACCAAGCCATAAACCTCAGGCTAATCTTATTATGAGCAGGTTTTCTTAACTCAGAGCCCCGTGAGCATGCCTCTAGTAGTAATATGACACTGTCCACGTTAACTGGTTCATGTAACAGAATCATAGCCATTATAATCAAAGAAGGTCACTAAATAAATGAGTCTGGCCCCCACGTATCAGCGAAAGGAAAACTAATGCTACAAGTAGTTAACATAACTACACCAATATGACGCCTCCATTATTATCAAAGAGCCAGGAGATAAGAGGAAGGCAGACCAGCCTCACCTAGTCATCCTTACCTACACAGTGAGCTAGCCTAAGCTATATAAAATCTTGTCTCAAAATAATAAATACAAGGGACTGGAGAGTTGGCTTAGTGGTTGGGACACTTGCCTGCAAAGCCTAAGGACTCAAATTAGATTCCCCAGTACCCACATATGCCAGATGCACAAGGTGGCACATGCACCTGGCATTCCTTTGCACTGGCTGGCAGCCCTGGCACGCCCATTCTATCTGCCTCTTCCTCTCTCACAAATAAATAAATTTTAAAAATATAAATAAAGTAGGAAGGACTTCAGGAGTAACATTATAAACCAGGCATGGTGGCGCACGCCTTTTAATCTCAGAACTCAGGAGGCAGAGGTAGGAGGATCGCCATGAGTTCAAGAGCACCCTGAGACTACATAGTGAATTCCAGCTCAGCCTGGGCCACAGTGAGCCCTACCTCAAAGAACCAAAACTAAACAAATGGGCTGGAGATGGCTCAGTGATAAGAGCACTGTCTGAGCTTGAGGAAGCCTAAGACTGCCTAAGTTCAGTTCCCCCAGAACCCACATAAAAAAATGGATATAGGGCTGAGGAAATGGCTTAGCGGTTAAGTCATCTGTCTGCAAAGCCTAAGGACCCCAGTTCAATTCCCCAGGACCCACATAAGTCAGATACACAAAGGGGCGCATGCGTCTGGAGTTCATTTGCAGTGGCTGGAGGCCCTGGTGTGCCCATTCTTTCTATCTGCCTCTTTCTCTCTCTCTCTAACAAATAAAAAATATTTTTTTAAAAAAAGGAATGGACATTAGCCACACAGGTCTGTAACCCAATCCTGCAGAGAGCAAAGACACAAAAAATGGCAAGCTCCAGAAATCAGTGAACATCAGGAGGGAGGATACCTAACATTCTCCTATGGCCTCCACAAGCACATACACAGGAAGCATGCATCTGTGCACACACACATGCATGCACCACACACACACATCACACCTACCACACAGATGCAATAAATAAGTAAGGGGCTAGGAAATGGCTCAGAAAGTAAGGACTTGCTACGGAAGCATGAGGACCTGAATTCAGATCCCCAGAATACACATAAAGCACATCTATAACATGCAGACAGACAGGACAATCTCCAAAAGCTTGCAGGCTAGCTAGCTTAGCGCATGTATACAGTGGTGAACAAGAGACTGCCTCAAACAAGGTGGAGGCAAGGACTGGCATTCCAGGTTACCCTCTTACTTCCACATGTATCATGTCACACACACACATCTTAATTCACACACATGAATACACATATTCCCCCCCTTCTCTCTCACAGATTTAAAAATAATGAGTGCAAGCTTTAACTCCACCAGATTCAAAGCAAGCACTTCTGAATATACCAAGCTAGATTTTATATTTTAAAGCTAATAGAGGCTAGGTTTGGTGGCACATGCCTTTAATCCCAGCACTCAGGAGGCTAAGGTAGAAGGATTGCTGAGAGTTGGAGGCCACCCTGAGACTACATAGTGAATTCCAAGTCAGCCTGGGCTAGAGCAAGACCATACTGAGAAAAAAAAAATTTTTAAGGCTAACAGGGACTGTAGATGGCTCACTGGTTAAAGGCATTTGCATGTAAAGCCTGCCAGTCCGGGCATAATTCCCCAGTACCCACATAAAGCCAGATGCAAAAAGTAGCTATGCATACAGGTGAAGTTCCATTTGCAGCAGCATAGGGTGCATCCATACACATACACACAGAGAGAAATAAATAGTTTCATGAGCAACTCAATTAAAAAAAAAAAAAAAAGGGTAACAGGTACTGTTTCCAAGCCAGTCTAATATCAAAAGGGCAGTAATGGGGCTGGGAAGATGGTCAGCACCTGGGGCACCAGAGGGACACATACAAACACACATGTGCAAACACACAAAGAGCAAGCAAAATAAACAAGGGGATGGAGAGATGGCTCAGTGATTACAGTGCTTGTCTGTAATGCCTAACAACCTGCATTCGACTCCCCAGTACCCACGTAAAACCAGATGCACAAAATGGTGCATACATCTGGAGTTTGTTTGCAGTGGCTGAAGGTCCTGGTTCACCCATTCATTTTTTTTTTTAACTTTTTCTCTCTTTGCAAATAAATAAATAAAATATTTTATAAATTTTTAAGAAGGTGAAAGGAGCCAGCTATGGTGGCTCATCCCTTTAATCCCAGCACTCAGGAGGCAGAGGCAGAGGCAGAGGCAGAGGCAGAGGCAGAGGCAGAGGCAGAGGCAGAGGCAGAGGCAGAGGCAGAGGCAGAGGCAGAGGCAGGAGGATCACCCTGAGACTATATAGTGAATTCCAGGTCAGCCTGAGCTAGAGTGAGACCCTACCTCGAAAAACCAAAAAAAAAAAAAAAAAAAAAAAAAAGGTGGAAGGACAGGGAGGGTAAACACCCTCAAGTTGTCCTCTGACCCCCAGACCTGCACAATAGTACACATACCCCCAACCCACACACACATCATGCACACAAATGTTTGAAGGGCAAGAGGGTATATGAGATTAAATGGGAAGGGAACCAAAAAGGTCTGTCACATATCTTTTCACACACTAACCCCCCCCCCCCACAGATTATGTAGTTGAAGACACTTTAAATTTACAGCAATTATGGTTTAGGTTTTTTTGTTTGTTTTTGGTTTTTCGAGGTAAGGTCTCTAGCCCAGGCTGACCTGGAATTCACTACGTAGTCTCAGGGTAGCCTAGAACTCACAGTGATCCTCCTACCTTTGCTTCCTGAGTGCTGGGATTAAAGGTGTGTGCCACCATGCCTGGCTTGCAATTATGTTTTGACTGCCACTTTCTAAGGTACTTCCTATAGTTCCCATTTCAGGGAAAAAGAGAGACAGAGAGAAGGAAGGGAGGGAGGGAACAAACATACATGATTAAAATCCACATATCCTGATTCATTTTTATTTATGTATTTATTAGAGACAAAGTCAGAGAGAGAATGGGCATGCTAAGGCCTCTAGCCACTGCTATCAAACTCCAGATGCATGCTCCACCATGTGCATCTGGCTTACATGGGACCTGGAGAGTTGAAGCTGGGTCCTTAGACTTCACAGGCAAGCACTTTAACCACTAAGCCATCTCTCCGGCCCCTAAAATGCACTTATTAAAATTCTTTGCAGGAGCTGGAGAGATGGCTTAGCAGTTAAGGAACTTGCCTGCAAAGCTTAAGAGCCCAGATTCCACTCCCCAGAACCCACATAAGCCAGATGCACAAGGGGATGCACACACACAGGTCATGTACCTGTCTGGAGTTTGATTACAGTGGCTAGAGGCCCTGGCATGCCAATTCTTTCTTGCGTGTGCATGTGGGTTCTTCTCTTGCTCTCTCTTACACTGCTCTCACTCTCACTCTCGCTCTTTCTCTCTCTCTGTCATAAATAAAATAAATTTAAAAATTCAGGCGGGCATGGTGGCGCACACCTTTAATCCCAGCACTTGGGAGACAGAGGTAGGAGGATCGCCGTGAGTTTGATGCCACCCTGAGACTACATAGTGAATTCCAGGTTAGCCTGGGCTAGAGTGAAACCCTACCTCGAAAAACCAAAAAGAAATCTTTGCAAGACTGGGGAGATGACTCAATGGTTAAAGGCACTTGCTTGCAAAACCTGCTGGTCCAGATTCAATTCCTCAGCACTCATTGTAAAGCCAGATACAAAAGATGCAGAGTGACACACGTGCCTGGAGTTCATTTGCAGCAGCAGGATACTCTAACATGTCCATATGCAAATTAATGATTTTTTTTTTAATTCTTTGGATTAGCACCAAAACTGAGAAAAATAAGCTGGCACGAGCTTTGTAAACCTGGGCTAGTTCTATTCAGATAACAACTTTTGGGAAGCTCTATCTAATTCCTCCTTCCCCAGACTAAACTCAGAGCAGTTTTATCACTGTGTCTTGATTACATCATAGTAATCCCATTTATTTACCTGTCTAGACCAAGTTCTCTGAGGATAAAGATTATCATCTTAGCTTTTCAACCCTACACCTACCACCTACAGTACAGTACATAATAAGCATTAAATAAATGAACAAATGAATTCATAAAGGTAACACGTACACTGAAGCCTCAACACCAATGACCAAAATGCAATAATCCTCCCCACTGTGCATAAAACATGGTTTAAAAACAAGGTTTAGACGACAGGCCTTGCTATGTAACCAGTAAACCCCAGGGAGAGTGGCAGCAGCTGAGCACTAACGCAGGCAGGCATCAAGTAACTCTCCCTTGCACCTGCCTCCTCTCTGAGGAGCTGTACTCCATATTGAATACTTCCCGGATGCTGGGGTTTAGGAGCAGACTTGCTGGCTACCACAGCAGACTCATCATTCTGTCAGTTATCACAGCATTTTGCTGAAGGCTTTGCTGACTTCTCAACAAGTAGAAACATGCACTGAATCCAACGTGGAGGCCTATGCTATATGGCTCAGTGAGGTGAAAATAACCTACTTGTCTACAAGTATGTACTGTGGACTAATTAAAACAGGTCCAGTATCACTGTGTTCTACATTACTCCACGGAGCTTCTCTTCTTCCGTACAGAGACTTTTCCCTAGCTCTCAAATACGGGTGAGCATTCTTCCTCCCAGTCCCACATGGGGGCTGGGTGAGAAACAATTGAGCAAAGTAAGGACACCTATGGGCTTAAATTCTGTCACAGGTGTCTAGCTTATAGACCACCATTAAAAAAAAAAAATTATTTATTTATTTATTTGTTTGTTTATTTATTTATTTGAGAAAGTGAGAGACACAGAGAGGGAGAGGGAATGGGCATGCCAGGGCCTCTAGCTACTGCAAATGAGTCCTGACACATGTGCCACCTTGTGCATCTGGCTTACAAAGGTACTAGGGAATCAAACCTGGCTCTTTTAGGCTTCACAGGCAAGTGCCTTAACATTTAAGCCATCTATCCAGCCCTAGACCACCTTTTTTTTTAAAAATATTTTTTGTTTTTATTTATTTATTTGAGAGTGACAGAGAGAGAATGGGCGTGTCAGGGCCTCCAGCCACTGCAAATGAACTCCAGATGCGTGTGCCCCTTGGGCATCTGGCTAACGTGGGTCCTGGAGAATCGAGCCTTGAACCGGGGTCCTTAGGCTTCACAGGCAAGCGCTTAACCGCTAAGCCACCTCTCCAGCCCCCTAGACCACCTTTTGCTGGGGTAAATAACCTTAGAAACTAAACTTTCTTGCAACTCAGTATCCTCATCAATAAAATAGGGATAAATCCTGCCTTCAGAGTACAGTTCTTAACACAGGCAGTCACAAGATTGAGGTAGGAGAATGGCAGTGAGTTAAGGCTATACTGGGCTAAGAGTGAGTTCTAAGTCAGTCTAAAGTGAGACTCTGCCTCAAAAAAATATTTTGTCAGGTGTGGTGGTGCGTGTCTTTAGTCCCAACACTCAGGAGGCAGAGGTAGGAGGATTGCCATGAGTTCAAGGCCACGCTGAGACTACAGAGTGAATTTCATGTCAGCCTAGAGCAAGATCCTACCTCAAAAATCCAAAAAATAAAAAATAAAAAATAAAAATAAAAATATTCAGTACCCACATAAAGCCAGATGCACAAAGTGATGAATGCTTCTGGAGTTTGTTTGCAGCGACTGGAGGCCCTGGCATGCTCATTCTCTCTGTCTGTGTATCTCTCTGTTAGCAAATAAATACATAAAAGTATTTTTTAAAAAGCCGGGCATGGTGGTGCATGCCTTTAATCCAAGGGCTCGGAAGGCAGAAGTAGGAGGATCACCGTGAGTCTGAGGTCAACCTGAGACTACATACTAAATTCCAGGTCAGCCTGGGCTACAGTGAAACCCTACCTCAAAAAACAAAAATTAATTAATTAATTAAATTTAAAAAAATAAGCAGGGTGTGATGACACACACCGTTAATCCCAGCACTCAGGAGATAGAGGTAGGAGGACCACTGTGAGTTTCAGGCCAGCCTGAGACTACATAGTGAATTACAAGTCAGCCTGGGCTAGAGCAAGACCCTACCTCAAAACAAATTTTTTTTAAAAAGGGGCTGGAGAGATGGCTTAGCGTAAGGCGCTTGCCTACAAAGTCAAAGGACCTCAGGTCGAATCCCCAGGACCCACGTAAGCCCAGTACACAAGGTGGCGCATGCATCTGGAGTTTGTTTGCAGCGGCTGGAAGCCCTGTCGTGCCCATTCTCTCTCCCTCCCCTTCCCCTTTGCCTCTTTCCCTCTCACAATAAGAAAGATAAAAAAAAATAATAATACCAGAGCCAGGCATGGTGGTGCACGCCTTTAATCCCAGTGTTTGGGAGGAAGAGGTAGGAGGATTGCCATGAGTTCGAGGCCACCCTGAGACTACATAGTTAATTCCAGGTCAGCCTGGGCTAGACTGACACCCTACCTCAAAAAACCAAAAAAAAATAATAATAATTAAAAAAACAAAATTGGGGGCTGGAGAGATGGCTAGCACTTAAGGCACTTGCCTGCAAAGCCTAACTAACGGCCTGAGTTCAATTCCCCAGTACCCACATAAAGCCAGATACACCAAGTGACACGTGTGTCCAGAGTTTGTTTGCAGAGGCTGGAGGTCCTGATGTGCCCATTCTCTCTGTCTCTCTTTCTATTTCTCTCTCTTTCTCTGCTTGCAAATAAATAAATAAAAATTTAAAAATTAGCCAGGCGCAGTGACGCACACCTTTAATCCCAGCACTCAGGAGGCAGATGTAGGAGGACCACTGTGAGTTCAAGGCCACCCTAAGACTACATAGTGAATTCCAGGTCAGCCTGGGCTAGACAAGAGCCTACCGCGAAAACCCCCCCAAAAAAGACAACAGTAAATATTACATGTTTCAGCCTTCAAGATAAAACTGGAAAATCAACAGAGAAGGAAAAAATACCTCCAAAACAGCAAAAGAAACATACATGCATCTAAGATACACAGACACAAACACACACTCACAGAAATCCTCCTACCTCTGCATTCAGAATGCTGGGATTAAAAGCATGCATCACCACACCCAGCTTCTCTTCACTTCTTATTTGTCACCTGATCACTAAGTACACATGAAGGACACTTTGCCATGTGAATCTCTTTCTAGTACTTTTACAAATTTAACTATTTTAGGGCTGTAGGCATGGCTTAGCAATTAAGGCGTTTGCCTGCAAAGCCAAATGACCCAGGTTCAATTCCCCAGGACCCACGTTAGCCATATGCACAAGGGGACGCAAGCATCTGGAGTTTGTTTTCAATGGTTGGAGGCCCTGGCACGCCCATATTCATTCTCTCTCTCTCTGTCAAATAAGTAAATAAATAAAATAAAAAATAAAAATCCATTTTAGGCAGGCGCAGTGGCACATGCCTTTAATCCCAGCACTTGGGAGACAGAGGTATGAGGATCACTGTGAGTTCAAGGCCACCCTGAGACTACATAGTGAATTGAATTCCAGGTCAGCCTAGGAGATCCTACCTTGAAAAACCAAAAAAAAAAAAAAAAAAAAAAAAAAAAAACTATTAGAGCATATTAATTTGATACCAACAATATATTTTGAGGAACTAGTGACCTATTCAAGTCAGGGAAAGGGCAACTCCAGCCTCAATGCTTTCATGTTATCGACTTATTACATGATGACACTTGCATGAAGTGCAAATTCCCACAGGACTATTCTACTTCAATCCATTTCTTACCTATTCCTCACTACCACGTGACAATATTTTACCACTGCTGTAATTTGGTGAAAACTGCAACCTATAGTTCATTTACTATTTATATAAGTACTTCTATTTTAGCAACATAACTTTTTTGACATATAAAGCAAAGTAACATGAGTTGTAGAATACACCAAAAGAAAAACTGCAGGGGTGGAGAGATGGCTTAGTGGTTAAGGCACTCCTGCGAAGCCAAAACCTAGATTCAATTCCCCAGGACCCACATAAGCCAGATGCACATGATTGCGCATACATCTGTTGGTTTGCAGTGGCTACAAGTTGCGCATACTGGAGTTGGTTTGCAGTAGCTAGAAGTCGCGCATACTGGAGTTGGTTTGCAGTGGCTAGAAGCCCCAGTATACCCATTCTTTCCCCACCCTCTCAAATAAATAAATAAAAAGAAAAGAAAAACAAAGAAAAATTTAAGCTTCAATGACATGAATTAAAATAAAAACCTAAAGCAACATAGAAGTATCCAACATTACCACAATGAGTTTTAAAAAACCCATTTGCAGCATTAGTATTCCCCCCCCCCCAGGCAAGCACACCAGAGTGTCTTTTTTTTTTTTTTAAAGCAAGAGAGAGAGAGAGAATTGGCACGCCAGGGCCTACAGCAACTGCAACCAAAGTCCAGACGCATGCATCCCCTTGTGTGCATGTGCAACCTTGCCGTGCATGCTTGCAACACTGTGGTTCTGGCTAACATGGGACCTGGAGAATGGAACATGAGTCCTTAGGTTTCGCAGGCAAGTGCCTTAACTGCTAAGCCATCTCTCCAGCCCTAGTAAGTACTTTTTTTTTTTTTTTTTTTTTTTTTTTTTTTGGTTTTTCGAGGTAGGGTCTCAGTCTAGCCCAGGCTGACCTGGAATTCACTATGGAGTCTCAGGGTGGCCTCAAACTCATAGCGATCCTCCTACCTCTGCCTCCCAAGTGCTGGGATTAAAGGCATGCGCCCGGCTCCTAGTAAGTACTTTTAACTTTTAACTTGCACCAACTCAGCCTTTGTAAGTGTTTCCTTCATGAAATGTGCTGAGAAAAAAGCACACTTGGAATACATAAGTCACAGCTCTTTGTCCAAACAAGCCACCAAATACACCAAGCACTGTCATATGCAGTCCTACTTGTTACTTCCTACATTAGAAACATAAATGTATATAATATATATTACATATATTGCAGGGCTAAAGAAATGGCTTAGCAGTTAAGGCACATGCCTGAGAAGCCTAAGGACCCAGGTTCAATTCTTCACATCCCACATAAGCCAGATGCACATGGTGGCACATGCCAAAAAAAGCTGAGCATGGTGGCAAATGCCTTTAATCCCAGCACTCAGGAGGCAGAGGTGGGAGGATCACTGTGAGTTCAAGGCCAGCCTGAGACTACAGAGTGAATTCCAGGTCAACAAGACCTTACCTCTGAAAAAAAGGGGGGGGCCCTGCAGAGATTGCTTAGAGCTTAAGGCACTTGCCTGCGAAACCTAAGGACCCAGGTTCAATTCCCCAGGTCCCGTGTAAAGCAGATGTACATGGTGGCACATGCATCTGGAATTCATTTGCAGTGGCTAGAGGCTCTGGTGCATCCATGCTCCATGCTCTCTCTCTCTCACAAATAAATTTTAAAAACACACACACACCTATAACACCAAATAACTGTCATATGCAGCCCAACTTGTTACTTCAAACACATTACAAGCTTTCTTAGGTTTAATTGCCAAAACAGTTTCAAGACGAAAGTAATGAATACTTTTCTTGTTGGCAACCTGCAGAAACTTACAAGACAGACAATCAAGAAAAACAACCCTAAAATTAGAAAGGAATTTGAACTCACAAAGTATTAAGTGAAGGTGGCTACATCTGAGAGCCAGCACTGCGTTCTACTCTCAAAGTACTAAGTGAAGGTGGTTACGTCTGAGAGCCAGCACTGCGTTCTACCTTGAAGTAGGCCAACCAGACAACCTTTCCCTCAGGGCAAAGCGGCTAGCGGTGTGGGTCACAGCTAACCAGGTTTTCCACCAACACTGGACATTCTCATCAGCGAGCAATTCTGAATAGAATCATGCAGGATAAAAACATTATGAAATCAGTACACGCATCACACTGGAATGGAATTTATCTTTCCTCTGCGCCACCATGTCTGGATTGAGAAATATAGACCAACAATATTTAAAGAACAGAGAAAATGATACTTGACAGAAACCAAACAATGGCCTGAAATGACTCTAAAAGGGAGATGTCTTTACCCTTGTCAAAGTAATTGATACAGACAAGAATCAAACATGACTGTGGTCCTCACAGCCCTGTTATATATTTGCTGAAATACCCCATCTCTAAAAGTCAAATACTTGATGACACAAATACAAACACACACAACACATATGAAATCCAATGATCATTTGTTAATTTGCACAAACTCAAGAGATGTGGGGAAGAGGGGTGCATGATGAAATATTATTCTCAGACAGGTAACACATTTCTAAATCTCACTGGAGTCATGAATTCAACGTTTTATCCTCACTCACTTGAACACCTGGTCACCAAGACTTTTCAAAAATCCTGTCCAAATTTCTACAACCAAGCAAAACAAGATGAAATTACACATTCAAACCCACTCTCCTCCGGGAGCCCTGGTACCCTCCAGGCACCAGACCTATGAAGAGCAAATTAAAAGCCCTTGAAAAATACTGTCAGCATAACACAGGTCTTCCAAGAAGTGAGACTTGGGTGGGTGGGGGGGGGTTATGGGTAATGTGAGTTAACTTCCTCTTCCTTTAAAGAAGGTCAAAAACAGGGAAGCATCCAGCTTAACATTTCCTCCTCCTTAGACCGAGTTCTACCACAAACCACCACTCTCCTCCCCATCTCCCAAACTGCTAAAATATAAATAAATAAACATTAGCTAGAGGGGGTGCCTTTTGTACACTCGCACCATAGACTGAAGATCCAACTTACCTCTCGAACAAGCAGATAAGTTTCGAACAGCAAATCTGCCAGTCAAGTTTATTATGTATTAATAATAACCAGGGAGGCCACTGAGCCCTGCTACTACTGCAGGGACAGCTGAAGGGAGCAGGATGGTGTGATCCTCACAACAATCAGAAATAAATATATGATGAACAAATAAATAAATAAAGCCTTGCCCGCAGGGTTGGTTCCAGGCACCGGCAAATTCTGCCCAATAAAAGGGGAAGGGGGGGATAAGGGTAGGCGGTGACTGGGGCAGATCTAAGAGCCCGGCTACAAACAGAGATGGCCCAGTGCAGCCGGTGTTCCCAGTACTGCAGAGGGTCCCGGGGTACCACTCCATGCTGCAGCCAGGGCACCCCAAGAGCTTCGAAAGCACAAAGCTTCAAGCAGCAGCTTGCTAACTGGGCTGTGGCAGTCACCAGGAGGGTTCCCTCTGGATTGCGGGGATCCCCCTCGGACAGCAGTGCCAAGGACCAGAGGATTGACAGGAAGGTGAGAAAAGGATACTGTTGGGGCGCCTGGGTCTGGAGGGCCCTGATGTTCGGGTGAGGAGGGGCCGCTGCTGCCGCCGCCGCTACTGCTGCCGCTGCCGCCGCCGCCGCCGCCGCCGCCGGGTGAGGAGGCGGTACCGGTACCGCTGCCGCCGCCGCCGCCGCTCCGGTGCCGGGTCCGGGTCCTGCTGCAGCCGCTGAGCCTGATTTCAGAGCCGGTTTCTGCGGTAAACTCATGGCAAAGCGAAGCCACCAACCCCCCCAGAGCGGGACCGGGCGCGCCGGGGTGCAGGGGCCGGGGGCAGCGAGGGGGCGGGATGGGGGCAGACCCGGGGAGGCGGCGGGAGCGGGGGGCCAGGGGGAGGCTGGGAGGAGGAGGAGGAGGGGGCCGGGACCGGTCACACACGCCCTCCGCCGCCGCCGCCGCCGCCGCCGCCGCCGCCGGCAGCAGCAGCCGCCCCGCGGGCCAGCACCACCGGCTGCCGGTCTCCGTGACAACGCGACCCCGGGGGAGGGGGGCCGGACCCGGCGGGGGCAAGAGACGGAGAGACCGGACCTTTCACGGCAATATCCTCATGGACCGGCGGCGGGGGGTCTTTATCCCCCTCCCCGGGGGAAACGGCACCCTTCTCGGTAGCGGGGTTCAGGCGATGCCGGCGGATTTTCTTCAGTCAACGAGCAGAGCATCCAACATGGCGCTGCGGCCGCCTCCAGCAGTCCGGCAGGGACGGCCTCTCGGAGATTTTCGGATCTTTTCGGAACAACTCGGTAAGCCGAGACTCAGAAGCTGCTTCGGCTGTTTCCGGAGAGTGGGAGAGGTCGGGAAGCTTCGGAAGAGTTCGGACGCGTTCTCGGACGCCGCTCGGCAGCGCTCTGGAATGGGTTGGCTTGCTCGGGAAGGATCGCCGGCCCGGGCTTCTCTGGCTTGCCTGGACGCGGCCGCGGGGCGGAGGGAGACACGGAAGGAGAAGCCTGGCCGGCGAGAGCTCTCCCCTGCGGCTCAGCCTCGGAGAACAATGGTAACGTTCCCGGAGCCTGCGGGCCGCACACACCTGCCTGTAGGCGGCGGAGCGTGAAACCCGGGTCCCCTCCTCCCCCCACGGGGTAGGAGCCGCTCGCTCAGAGTGAAAAACGCCGGGACTTATTAGAATGACATATGCCACTCGTCGGCCTTTGACGGCGCATGCCACGGGCATTATGTCAGCACGTCGTCTTCTCCTGGGACACTCAGAGCGGTCAGGGGAATGAGAGCCCCGTTTCCAGAGAAGGCCCAGAAAGGAAAAAGTGACTGGCCCAAGGTCACCTGGCCGGAAAAGGACAGAGCTAACCCTGGATATGAATTCCACCTTCTTGCCGATGAACCTTGCCGCCTCCTAAGTTAGTCAACTGACCCTCCTTACATAATTAACAACCTTGACCCAAAGCTCTGTGGAATGGACGCTTCCCAGGACTGAAGCGCCCTTTAGCCACAACCAGTAGTCCCCTCCCCCTTTTCTTTTGCTGAGATGACACTTGTTGTTGATAAGGTCCCTTCCTCCCTGGCTGGACCTGTGAGGATCACCTTCATGCACAGCGTGGCAGGAGCCTTTTCCTATGCACATGGTCTTCATTAGCTCAGGCCGTCCTAAGAAATACGTAGTGGCCTTTCGAGGTAGGGTTTCACCCTAGCCCAGACTGACCTGGAATTCACTCTGTAGTCTCAGGGTGGCCTTGAACTCACAGCGATCCTCCTACCTCTGCCTCCCGAGTGCTGGGATTAAAGGCATGCGCCACCATGCTGGACTCATTTTTTTTTTAATTAAGTTATTTATTTGAGAAAGTGAAAGAATGGGCACGCAGGGCCTCTAGACGCTGGGGGTGGGGGGGAAACTCCAGATGCATGTATCACCTTGTGCATCTGGCTTTACGTGGGTCCTGGGGAATCGAACATGGGTCCTTTGGCTTTGCAGGCAAACACCTTAACTGCTAGGTCATCTCTCTAGCCCCACAGTACCCATTTTACAAATGAAGAAATTGAGACCAAGGAAGGCTCCATGCCATCACACAACCAAAGAGCTGAGAAATTCGAGGTTCAAACTGGCAGGCGATTTTATAGGCTAAGGCAAGATCAGTGTTCTAGTCTGTCTTCTGCTACACCTGAGGAGTGTGTTTTACGGATTTTTCATGTTTTTCATGGGTAGGTATGTTCATATGTGTGTGGGCCCACATGTGAGGGGATGCATATGGCCAGAGGTCAATGTCTGGTGTCTTCCTCAATCATCAGGCACCTAATTTATTTTTGCTTGCTTGTTTGTTTTTTCAAGGCAAGGTCTCACTCTAGTTCAGGATGACCTGGCCTTGAACTCAGAAATCCTCCTACCTCAGCCTCCTGAAAGTTAGGACCAAAGGCTTGTGCCACCACACCACACTTCCACCTTACTTTTTTATCTATTTATATGAGGGAGAGAGAGAGAGAATGGGCATGGCAGGTCCTCTAGCCACTGCAAATGAACTCCAGACACATGTGCCACCAAGTACATCCGGCTTACATGGGTTCTGAGGAATCAAACCTGGGTCCTTAGGCTTTGCAGGCAAGTGCCTTAACCACTAAACCATCTCTCCAGCCCCCCCTTTTTTGGGGGGGTTTTCAAGGTAGGGGTTTCATGTACTCTAGCTCGGGCTGACCTGGAATTCACTATGTAGTCTCAGGATGGCCTAGAACTTGTGGCGATCCTCCTACCTCTGCCTCCCGACTGCTGGGATTAAAGGTGTGCACCACCACACCCGGCACTCCAGCCCTTTTTATTTATTGTTTATCCGAGACAGGGAGAGAGAGAGAGAGAATGGGCACACCAGAGCCTCTAGCCACTGCAAACAAACTCCAGATACATGGGCCACCTTGTGCATATGAAGGAATCAAACCTGGTTCCTTAGGCTTCACAGGCAAGTGCTTTAACTGCTAAGCCATCTCTCCAGCCCCCACCTTTTTTTTTCAATTTTTATTTTTTATTTTTCGAGGTAAGGTCTCACTCTAGCCCAGGCTGACCTGGAATTTGCTATGTAGTCTCAGGGTAGCCTTGAACTCATTACAATCCTACCTCTGCCCTCTGAGTGCTGGGATTAAAGGCATGCACCACTGTGCCCGGTACCGCCTTAGTTTTTTTGAGACAAGGTCTCTCACTGAACGTGGAGTACAACCATTTAGCTAGACTAGCTAGCCAGCAGCCCCTAGAGATTCTTCTGTCTCCATGCCACACTGGGCTTTTACATAGGTACTATGAATCTGAAGTCAGGTCTCCATGCTTTTCTAACTGAGCCATCTCCCCATCCCTGTTGTTGTTTGAGACAGGGCCTCATATAGCTCATACTGGCCTCAAACTCATTATGTAGCTCAGGATGACCTTGAAGTGATCCTGCTGCCTCCATCTCTCCTGAGCGCTACGATAACAGACATGTGCCACCTCATTCCAGTGTTTCCTTGAGACAAGAGTCTTGCCCCCCAGTTGCAGTGAATTCCAGTCTCTGTCCCCTCTCCCCTTCCAACTGCCTTTGAGTGGATCCCAAGGAGAGGAACTCAGTGGTCTCCAGGCTAAGAGCCTGTTAACCACTGGGTTAAGAACTTCCTCCTACTAGCCTTTTTTTAAAAAAAGTTTTTTGAGGCAAGGTTCTACTCTAGTGCAGGCTGGCTTTGAACTCTCAGCAGTCCTCCTACCTCAGCCTCCTGCATGCTGAGAACATAGGCATGAAGCAACCATGCCTGGCAAAGCATTACATGTAGTCGAGTCTTACTTAATTCATGACAATCCCTGGTATCCCTCAGATGTTCTGTAGAGGATAAAGGAGCATCTGGAAGAGGGAGCTCCTCCAACCCCCACCACCTCTGTCTGGCTGTGGTTCCCTCCACAGCTCTTGGCATTAAAAGAAAAGAAAAGATCCCTCTCTGTCCAGACTGGGAGACAACAGCTAATTCATACTTTGAAATTCTAAAACATTTTGATTTGAACACCTGGTTTCTTTTGTTTGTTTGTTGTTTGTTTTTATTTGAGAGCAACAGACAGAGAAAGAGGTAGAGAGAGAGAGAGAAAATGGGCACACCAGGGTCTCCAGCCACTGCAAACAAATTCCAGATGCATGTATCACCTTGTGCATCTGGCTTACGTGGGTCCTGGGGAACTGAGCCTTGAACCGGGGTTCTTAGGCTTCACAGGCAAGTGCTTAACAGCTAAGCCATCTCTCCAGCCCTGAACACCTGGTTTCTTAAGCTTGGATTTTCTGCTGCTCTTCAGGCTTGCCTAGCTCCAGGAATAATTCCCAAGTGGCCCTTCATTTCCCCCGGTTCTCATTTCATGTTCTGAGCTCTCTTTATCCCAATCAAAATCTGTTCCCAGCAAAAGATTTGACTTCTCATTTACACTAGGCTGATAACAGACTGATAATTGCTTAATTGTTATTCTTCTCTGAACTGGTTTCTTACTTAATAGCTACAAGCATCAGGCAATTAGTGTGTGCTTGGTCTTTGCTAAGGACTTTGTGAACATTATCTCTTTCAAACCAGATAGACCTCAGGCAAAAATAGCATAAAAGATCCAGATAAGATTCTAACCACAGGCAATCAAAGGCAGAAAAAAAAAAAAAAAAAAAAAAACACCAGGAGCAAAATCAAAAAGTGGCATTCCAAGCCGGGCGTGGTGGCACATGCCTTTCCTCCCAGCACTCGGGAGGCAGAGGTAGGAGGATTGCCGTGAGTTCGAGGCCGCCCTGAGACTACATAGTTAGTTCCAGGTCAGCCTGGACAAGAGTGAGACCCTACCTCGAAAAACAAAAACAAAAACAAAACCAAAAAAAAAGTGGCATTCCAGCTGGGTGTGGTGGCACATGCCTTTAATCCTAGCACTCGGGAGGCAGAGATAGGATCGCCATGAGTTCGAGGCAAGTGCTCTGCCACTGAGCTACAACCATAGTCCTCCGCTGGGTTTTGAAGGATCAGGAGCTTGTAGGCTTTCCATGAACAGTAGATAATTCTAGATGGGAGGAAAGACAGCCTTGGAGACACGAAAGTGGTTGGCTCTCCAGGGTGCATGTTGCTGGGAACTGAAGGAACCAAGATGGACAAGAGCCAGATGTGACAGGACGACAGCTGGCCAGCGGAGGAACTTGGACTCCATCCAGTACCAGTTACCCAGCATAAATACCAAGAACCAAGTATCTTCTTCAAGTTCTCTATTCCAGTGGAAGGAAAAGCATGTAATGAGGGTGGAAAGAAAAAGAGAAATGGTCACTGAATTTGGAAAACCAAAAGATGTTTGTCTGCAGAATTAATTCTAACTCACTGCTATTTTCAATCTTGGGTGGCAGGGAAAATACAGAGCATTGCAATGCTTCAATCTTTCCAGGTGTCTGGAGTGCTGGCGGGCCAAGCTGGGCTGTCAGGCCAGTTCTCACGGAGATCACTAGAGCCCATCTGATGCTTGGCGCCAGCTGTGGGCATCTGGAAATCCAGCTTCCTCCTCTAGTCACTAGACATGAGGCAATTCAGAGCCCAGGCTTTTCCCAAGGCCACAAGCTTGGCAGGATATTTAAATGGCCTCCAGCTTCCCAAGGGCTTAGCGGAAGGCTGGACCACCCAGGGCATAGCATGTGGTTTCTAGATTCAAGAGGAGTGTGTGGGTTATTGATGAAGTACCCTGGCTTGGGTGCTGGTTGGTACTGGTGGCCTTCACTGGGCCTGGCCCAGAGGAGGTGCAGGCTGGTGTGTGTGAGGGTCTTACTGATAAAGTCTGGCCATCAGAGAGCCCTCAGGTTGCCTCGTTCTTAGGTACAGAGGGTGCCACCCAAACATATTGAGCGACTTGCCAGGATGGAGGTGCCTGCTCTGTTTTTTGTTTTGTTTTGTTTTGTTTTCTGAGGTAGGGTCTCATTCTAGCTAGCCCAGGGTGACCTGGAATTCACCTGCTCTGGTTCTTCTACCAATAACACTCCGAGTCCAGCTGGGCATGGTGGTCCCCACCTGTCATCTCAGCAGATAGGAGGTGGTAGAGTTAGAAGGATCAGGAGTTCAAGGTCATCTCCCCCCCTCCAAGATTCAATTCCCCACTACCCATGAAAGCCAGATGCACAAGGTGGCACATGCATTGGGAGTTTGTTTAGAGTGGCTAGAGGCCCTGGTGTACCCACTCCCTCTCTTTATCTGCATTTTTTCTCTCTTTCAAATAAATAAAGTAAAATAAAATAAAGTGACCAGTGTAGGAAGCAATAGGGCAGCTCCTCAAAAAGTTAAACAAATGGACAGGCACTTGACTATAAAGCCTAAGGACTCAAGTTCGATTCCCAAGTGCCCACATAAAGCCAGATGCACTAAATGGCCCCATGCATCTGGAGTTGGTTTGAAGCAGCTGGAGGCCCTGCCACATCCATATTCTCTCTCTCAAATAAATATTTTAAAAAAAAAAGAAGCCCCAGCTTCAACCCCTAGCACTGAGTAAACCTGGCATGGTGGTGTGTACTTAATCTCAGCACCCAGGAGACCGTGAGATTAGGTGTTCAAGGTCATCCTCAGCTACATAGCTGGTTTGAGGGAAGCCTGTCTTAAAAAGAACAGCCATGGTGGCGCACGCCTTTAATCCCAGACATAGGAGGATCATCGTTGAGTTTGAGGCCAACCTGACACTACATAGTGAATGAATTACAGGTCAGCCTGGACTAGAGGGAGACCCTACCTCAAAAAAAAGGGGGGGGGCTGGAGAGATGACTTAGCAGTTAAGTGCTTGCCTGTGAAGCCTAAGAACCCCGGTTCGAGGCTCTATTTCCCAGGACCCATGTTAGCCAGATGCACAAGGGGGCGCATGTGTCTGGAATTCGTTTGCAGTGGCTGGAGGCCCTGGCATGCCCATTCTCTCTCTCTCTCTTTCTCTCTCTCTATCTGCCTCTTTCTCTCTCTCTGTCACTCTCAAATAAATAAAATGAAAAAAAATATTTTATAAAAAAAAAAAAGGCTGGAGAGATGGCTTAGCGGTTAAGCGCTTGCCTGTGAAGCCTAAGGACCCTGGTTCGAGGCTCCATTCCCCAGGACCCACATTAGCCAGATGCACAAGGGGGCGCACGCATCTGGAGTTTGTTTGAAGTGGCTGGAGGCCCTGACATGCCCTCTCTCTTCCCCTCTTTCTCTCTCTGTCGCTTTCAAATAAATAAATAATTTTTTAAGTAGAATAAGGAGGAGGAGAAGGCCTCACCAGATGCCAGCGCCATCCTCTTGCATTTCCCAGTCTGCAGAACTATTAAAAACTAAATGTCTTTTCCTGATACATCACCCAGCCAGCAGTATTCAGTTACAGCAACAGTAAGCAGCCTGGGACAGGGGGCAAAGCCCGAACTCGGGAGTCAGCTCACGCTGGATGTGAACTCAGCTTTGTCACTTCCTTCCTCCCTGGCTCCTGTTCTTCCCTAGATTCCAGCTCTCCGCTAAGAACAGCAATGTCCGTCCCACACAGCACACTTGAAGTGGAGGATTACAGAAGACAGTGTGCCCATAGGCTCCACCCAGCAGCCAGGCCGATGGTGGATGGCCAGGGAACAGCAATTCCTTTCTGGGCCCTCTGGTTGGCATTCTGCCCCTTCTCCACGCTGGCAGTGCTTACCAAGTTCAAAAGTAGCTGCTGCAGCTGTCGTTTCTGGAAATATGTTCCATTTCTCTTTTGTATCTTTTCATCTAAGTCTTCCCTAAATCCTTACACATTCTTAAATTGAGAGTTTCCAAAGATGAAAAGCTCAACTGTCATTTTGCTAGGTTGGCAAATGTCCTAAAAGATCTTGACCAAGTGTCGCTAACTTCACTCTTGGTCCCTTGGTCCCTCCATCACATTCACTCCTGACGAGATCAATGAGGAAAATAGGCAGCGATGATGAAAGGGGCTGACAAAGGCTCTTGGGACAACTCTCCCAACAGGACGCCACACCATGCAAAAGTGCATGCAGAGCTAGTCCAGAAATGCTCTTCCACTCGTGAGCATCCCTCATGCCCAGAGAAACCAAAAAACTTGTTCCCATGACAACGCTGCTGCAAATGTTATATATAAATGTGTGTCTGTGTGCTCCTGTGTGTGTACACAGCCACCCCAGGATGCACAGAAATAAACTCTTGGCACAATTTTCTCTATTCCAAACGTGAAATAACCTGTAAGATTGAGAGCTGGAGGAAAGGACGAAGAGGGTTTCCGAACGAACACGCTTCCCTTGGAAGGGCTCCGGTGATCTGCACCTGTTGTGCTGTGCCTCTGGCTTGTTTCTTGCATCTGGAATGGAGCAGTCGGTAAATAATTGTTAAAGGAATGAATAGGTGATGAGTTAACAAAAAAAAAAGAAAAGAAAGAAAGAAAGAAAGAGGGCTGGAGAGATGGCTTAGAGGTTAAGCGCTTGCTCAATTCCCCAGGACCCACGTTAGCCAGATGCACAAGGGGGCGCGCGCGTCTGGAGTTCGTTTGCAGTGGCTGGAGGCTCTGGCGCACCCAATCTCTGTCTGTCTCTATCTGCCTCTTTCTCTCTCTGTCTGTCGCTCTCAAATAAGTAAATAATAAACAAAAATTTTTTAAAAAAGAAAGAAAGAGAAGGAAAATAAGGGGGGGAGAGGCTACAGATGACTTAGTGGTTAAGGTGTTTGCCTGCAAAGCCAAAGGACCAGAATTCAAATCCCCAGGACCCACGTAAGCCAGATGCACAAGGTGGTATATGTGTCTGGAGTTCGTTTACAGTGACTAGAGACCCTGACTTGCCCATTCTCTCTCTCCCTCTCTCTCAAACAAATAAATAAAAATAAAAAGTATATCTAAAAAAAGAAAAAAGGAAAGTCAGGCATGGTGGCTCATTCCTTAAGTCCTAGCACTCAAGAGGCTGAAGTAGGGGATCAATGTGGGTTGCCAGCCTGAGGTTATAGAGTTCCAGGTCAGCTTGGATTAGAGTTGAGTCCCTGTCTCAAAAAGCCAAATAGCTGAGGTGTGGTGGTGCAGGCCTTTAACCCCAGCACTCAGGAGGCAGAGGTAGGAGGATTGCTGTGAGTTCGAGGCCGCCCTGAGAGTACATAGTGAATTCCAGGTCAGCCTGAGCTAGAGTGAGACCCTACCATGAAAAACCAAAGGGAAAAAAAAAGCCAAATAGCTGGGTTTGGTGGTGCACACCTTTAATCATAGCACTTGGGAGATAGTGGTAGGAGGATCACCCATGAATTTGAGGCTAGCCTGGGACTACATAGTGAATTCCAGGTCAGCCTTGGCTAGAGGGAGACCCAACCTTGAAACACCAACCAACCAACAAACAAAAAAGCCAAATAAAAGGGAATGAGGAGGGTCTGGAAAGATGGCTTAGCGGTTAAGGCGCTTGCCTGCGAAACCTAAGTACCCAGGTGCAATTCCCCAGTAAGCCAGATGCACAAAGTGGCACATTCATCTGGAGTTTGTTTGCAGTGGCTGGAGGTCCTGATGAATCCATTCTCTCTCTCTCTCTCTCTTTTTCTCTCTCTCTTTCTCCCTCTTTCTATCTCTCTCTCCAATAAAAGAAAATATTAGAAAAAAAGGAGGGATGAGGAGATGGCTCAGTGTTTAATGTGCTTGCTTGCAAAGCTTGCCAGCCTGGGTTTGATTCTCCACATAAAACAAGATGCAAAAAGTGATGCAAGATCTGGTGTTCATTTGCAAGAGACCATGGCGCCACTCCTGCCATGTGCAAAGGGAGAAAGAAAGAGAAGAAGGGAGGGAGGGAAGCAAAGTAACAGCCTGGAATGTCAGGCTAGAAGGGCTCCTACTGAAAGTCCAGTCACCACTCAGCCTGTCTTGATGTTGGAGAGACTGACACTCAGAAAGGGGAAGGCATTTCCAGGAGTGGCGGTAGAAATCTGTAATCCCAGCACTTGGAAGGCCAAGGCAGGAGGATTGTGAGTTTATAGTCAGATTTGGCTATATAGTAAGTTCAAGATTAGCCTGGGCTACCTCCAAGACTCAAAGAGAGAGAGAGAGAGAGAGAGAGAGGGAGGGAGGGAGGGAGGGAAAGAAAGAAGAAAAGAAAAAAAAAACAGAGATAAAGAAAAACAAGAGAAGTCTCACAAAAGGGGCTGGAGAGATGGCTTAGCGGTTAAGAGGTTGCCTGTGAAGCCTGAGGACCCTGGTTCAAGGCTCCATTCCCCAGGGCCCACGTTAGCCAGATGCACAAGGGGGCACATGCGTCTGGAGTATATTTGCAGTGGCTAGAGGCCCTGGCATGCCCATTCTCTCTCTCTCTCTCTCTCTCTCTCTCTCTCTTCTCTGGCCCTTTCTCTGTCTGTCACTCTCAAATAAATAAATAAATAAAAAGGAAACAAAAAAAATTTTAAAGTCACAAAAGAAGCCTGGAGTGGTGGCACACACCTTTTAATTCCAGCACTCGGGAGGCAGAGGTAGGAGGATCTCTATGAGTTCAAGGCCAGCCTGAGACTAAATAGTGAATTCCAGGTCAGCCTGGGCTAGAGCAAGATCTGATCTCAGAAAACAAAACAAACAAACAAAAAAAAGGTACAAAAGAATTACCAGCAGGGTCACAATCCTAGAAAATCTAGAGGGAGAGAGGGAGAGAGAGAGAGACTGGACATGTCTGGGCCTCCAGCCATTGCAACGTAACTCCAGATACATGTGCCACCTTGTGCACCTGGCTTATGTGGGTCCTGGGATATCAAACTGAGGTCCTCTGGCTTTGTAGGCAAATGCCTTAACCACTAAGTCATCTCTACAACCCTAAAAAAATTTTATTTTATTTATTTATTTGATTTTTTTTGAGGTAGGGTCTCACAGGCTGACCTGGAATTCTCTATGTAGTCTCAGGAGGGCCTTAAACTCACAGTGATCCTCCTTCCTTTACCCCCAAGTGCTGGGATTAAAGGCATGTGCCACTACACCTGGTTTATTTATTTTGAGAAAGAGGCAGATAGATAGATAGAGATAGAGAGAAAATGAGTGCACCAGGGCCTCCAGGCACTGCAAAGTCCAGATGCATGTGCCACCTTGTGCATTTGTCTTATGTGGGTGGGTACTAGGGAATCAAACCTGGGTACTTAGGGTTCACAGGCAAGCACCTTAACTGCTAAATTATCTCTGCAGGCTTTATGAAGTATTTAATGACACTTAAATTTCTTTTTTGTTTTTTTTTGAGGTTAGGACTTGCTATCCCAGAATAACCTGGAACTCACTCTGTAGTCCCAGGCTGACTTTAAACTCACAGCAATCCTCCTAACTCAGCCTCCTAAATGCTGGGATTAAAGATATGTGCTACCATGGCTGGTATATCTATAATAAACACTGAGCAACTTTTGTTTGTTTGTCTTTTGTTTTTTTCGAGGTAGGGTCTTACTCTGGCCCAGGCTGACCTGGGATTCACTATGTAGTCTCAGGCTGGCCTCAAACTCATGGTGATCCTCCTCCTACTTCTGCCTCCCAAGTGCTGGGATTAAAGGCATACACCACCATACCCAGCTGAGCAACTTTTTTTGAACATGGGGAGGTTTGAGGTAGGGTCTCACACTGTAACCCAGGCTGGTCTGGAAGTCGCTATGTAGCTCAGGCTGGCCTCAAACTCACTACAATCCTCCTGCCTCAGCCTCCTGAGTTCTGGATTACACGTGTGAGCTATTATGAGCAAGTATCATGTGCCACAACTGTGCTGAATACATACAGTGTCTCCTTTCACCTTTGCAATCATGCCACAGGCATGTTAGAATTCTCATTTCACAAAGGTGGACACTGTGGTTCTGTGTGGTGCCGTCTCCTAACCTAGGTTATGGTAAATTAGGGCTTGGGGTGGGGATTAAACTATGGTCACTTAACAATGAGCTCTGAGTCGCTATATCACATAACCCCTCCCTAAAATGAGGCCATTGGCCAGATTCTTAACTCTGTTCTTGCAGAAATCGCAGGCCCTGAAAGGTAACTGAACATGCTCAAGTCAGCAAGCTGTCCAGGAGGGACTAGAACCCACATCTTCAGGCTGGCAGTCTGAGATTCCTTAAGTTTCCGCCCTCACTTCTTAGGTGTTGGTTAGAAGGCAGGGAAGTCAGTCAGTCCAGTAAGTTCCCTAACTGGCAAGAGGAGTGGACTCCCTTTTTTTTGTCATTGCCTCATTGGACTCTCCTCAGGAGGTGGAGCCAAGGCTAATTCCTTTTATTTTTAATTTATTTATTTTATTTTTTTATTAACAACTTTAATTCCTTTGTTTTAACGCCACCTGTTGGTCATATCTTAAAACTGTTTCAAGAAACAGGCTGGGTTGGCTCTAGGACTCTGGAAAGAAATGGAGATGGTGAACAGGGTCCTGGGTATGCCATGTGCCCCTCTTCTCTGCCTATGTGGTCTTCCCACTTCCCCTCCAGCACACCTGCACTCTGTTCCATGCTCTGCACAGCCCTCTGAACAGCATTTTTAATATTTTTTTAAATTTACTCATTTAACAGAGAAAGAGGGAGAGAGAGAATGGGCGTGCCAGGGCCTCCAGCCACTGCAAACTAACTCCAGAAGCATGCACCCCCTTTTGCATCTGGCTAACGTGGGTCCTGGGGAATCGAACCTTGGTCCTTTGGCTTTGCAAGCAAATGTCTTAACCACTAAGCCATCCCTCCAACCCTGAACAGAATTTTGTTGTTGTTGTTTTTCAGTTAGGGTCTTACTCTTTAGCCCAGGCTGACCTGGAATTCACTATGTAGTCTCAGGGTGGCCTCAAACTCATGGCAATTCACCTACCTCTGCCTCCCAAGTGCTGGATTAAAGGCGTGCGCCATCACCTGGATGAACAGCTTTTCAAAACCCAAATCTGGGGCTGCAGAGATGGCTTAGCTGTTAAGGCGCTTGCCTAGGAAGCCTAAGGACCCAGGTTTGATTTCCCAGAACTCACATAAGCCAGATGCATGTGGTGGTGCATATGTCTGGAGTTTGTTTGCAGTGGCTAGAGACCCTGGCATGTCCATATTCATAATCTCTCTCTCTAATAAACAAATATAAATAAACCCAAAGCTGGGGATAAAAAAAAAAAAAAAAGCTCAACTGGAGACTACATAGTCTCAGATCAGCCTGGGCTAGCGCGAGACCCTACCTCAAAATAAATAAATAAATAAAAATAGCTGGACTGGGTGTAGAGTGTGGAGGGTCATGCCTGTAACTTGCTAGGACTTGGAAGACTGAGACAGGAGGATACAAAAGTTCAGGGCTTGGTGGTACTCGCCTTTAATCCCAGCACTTGGGAGGCAGAGGCAGGAGGATTGCCGTGAGTTTGAGGCCACCCTGAGACTACATAGTGAATTCCAGGTTAGCCTGGGCTACAGTGAAACCCTACCTCGAAAAACAAAAACAAAAGAAAGTTCAATGCTAACATGGACTAGATAGGGTGAGAAGTTATTTTTCAAGGTAGGGTCCTGCTCTAGCCCAGGCTGGCTTGGAATTCACTATGTAGTCTCAGGGTCACCTCAAACTCATGGCAATCCTCCTACCTTCGCCTCCCGAGTTCCTTGACTAAAAGTGTGTGCCACTACGCCTGTCTTCTCTCTGGATTCTTGCTCTGCTGTTCTTTGCTGTGTTCTCCAGGAGCGTCTGGGAATCGCTCCTATCCCTTACCTCCAGTCTCACTGTCAGTATCGGAGGAGTGGAATTCAGAAGTCCGCTACAGCTTGTGGCTTTTTCCTTGGGATCTGGCCTTGAACTCGGGTACTCCAGCTTGAGCTGTGAGAGCTTGATCTGCTGAGCCACCTTCCAGTCCCAATTCAGATCTGCTTTGGTGGTTTTCTTTGTAAAGGTCTTACCCATTTCTCACTGGGCTCAGCACTATACTCAATTATTTTCTTTTTTTTGACAAGTGCATGCAGACTCGTGCATGGGGGTCACAGGACAACCAAGAGTGTCTGTTCTAGCCTTTCACCTTGTTTGTGGCAGGATCTCTCCCTCTCTCTCTCTTTTTTTGGGGGGGCGTTTCAAGGTAGGGTTTCACTCTAATCCAGGCTGACCTGAAATTCACTATGTAGTCTCAGGCTGGTCTCAAACTCATGGTGATCCTCCTACCTTCCCGAGTGCTAGGGTTAAAGGCATGTGCCACCACACCCAGCTTTTTTCTTATTTTTTTAAAGTATATTTTATTTATTTATATTTGATAGAGAGAGGCAGACAGTGAGTGAGAATAGGCACACCAGGTCCTTAAGCCACTGCAAACGAATTCCAGTCACATGTTCCACCTTGTGCATCTGGCTTTATGTGGGTACTGGGGAATCAAACCCAGACCTTTAGGCTTTGCAGGCAAGTGCCTTAACCAGAGTCATCTCTCCAGCCCTGTTTGTTTTATCCAAGGTAGGGTCTCGTTCTAGCCCAGGCTGACCTGGAATTCACTACGTCTCAGGCTGGCCTCAAACTCACAGTGATCCTCCTACTTTTGCCTCCCAAGCACTGGGATTAAATTTTTATTTTAGAGAGAGAGGGAGGGAGGGGGAGAGATAATTGGTGTGCCAGGGTCTCAGCCACTGCAATCAAACTCCAGATGCTTTTGCCACCTAGTGGGCATGTGAAACCTTGTGCTTGCCTCACCTTTGTGCTTCTGGCTTACATGGGATCTGGAGAGGCAAACATGGGTCCTTAGGCCTCACAGGCAAGTGCCTTAACTGCTAAGCCATCCCTCCAGCCCTTTTTTTTTTTTTTTTTTTTACATGTGTACAGTATGTGTGGTGTGGTGGTGCATGCATATTGGGCAGAATCATGTACCGGGTGCACATGCCTGCGGAGGCCAGAGAACATCAGATGGCCTCTTTTCATTCCATGTTTCCTTGAGGCAGAGCCTCTTACTGAACCTGGAGCTGCTGTTTTGGGTCAGACTAGCTAACCAGTGACCCCTGGTGACTCACCACAGACGAGGGTTACAGGCATGTGAGGCCACAGCCAGCTGTTCCAGGCTGTGCCAGGGAATCAACCCTCAGAGTATATCAGGTCTTCATGCTTGCGCAGCAAGTGCACTTACCCACTGAGCCATGCCCCAGCCCTGAGGCAATGCCTCCAGTTTACCACTGCTTCACCAGGCTAGCTGGCCCATGAGCTTCTAGAACATTCTCTTGCCTCTACCTCCCTTGTCACAGTAGGTGTACTGGGATTACTGGAGACCACTAGTGTCCAGCTTTTTAAATTTTTTTGTTTTATTTTTATTTATTTGAGAGAGACAGACACAGAGACAAAGAGGCAGATAGAAAGAGAGAGAATGGGTGTATCAGGGCCTCCAGCCACTGCAAACAAACTCCAGATGCATGCGCCCCCTTGTGCATCTGGCTAACGTGGGTCCTGGGGAAACGAGCCTCGAACCAGGGTCCTTGGGCTTCACAGGTAAGCGCTTAACCGCTGAGCCATCTCTCCAGCTCATACTGTCCGGCTTTTACATGTGTCCTGGGAATCTGAACGCAGGTACTCGTGAGTGCTTCATCTACTGAGCCATGTCCCCAGCCCTGCACTGGATTCCTTTTTTTTTTTTTTTTTTTTTTCCTTTTCTTTTTTCCAAGGTAGGATCTCGCTCTAGCCCAGGCTGACCTGGAATTCACTATATAGTCTCAGGGTGGCCTTCAACTCATGTCGATCCTCCTACCTCTGCCTTCCAAGTGCTGGGATTAAAGGTGTGCACCGCCATGCCTGGTTCTTTAACCATTTTGAGGCTTCCCTAAAGAGAAGGATAACTCTCTTTGGCAGCTCTCCCGGTCTCCCAGAGTTTCTTCCAGGCCCTTGTGCCCAACAGTTCACTGACAGCTGACATTTTCCAGATGGTCACATCTTATGTCTTCAAAGGCTATAGGGTAAAGCCCTGAAGAACCAGGTAGGAATCAAATCCTGTGTGGGGACGGGACATCGTTGATGAGCAGGAATGTGCTGTTGGGGCTGGAGAGACGACTCAGTGATGAAGGCGCCTGCCTGCAAAGCATAGCAACCTGGGTTCTATTCCCCAGTGCCCACGTAAAGCCAGCTAAGTGGCACATGCATCTGGAGTTTGTTTGCAGCAGCTGGAGTCCCTGGCATGCCCAGCCCCCTCTCTGTATGTCTCTTCTATCTCTCTGCTTGCAAATAAAAAAGAGAATGTGCTGTTAATGAAGGGGGAAAGAGTTGGGGAGGCGCAGAGATTCAGAGCCTCCTGCTATCCTGGTCCTTGGGAAAGGAAGTATCAGGAGGTCTGGTATCTTAAACCTAGCTAGGAGTACAGTGAGAATCTAGCAAGAAAACAATTAGGAACTCTTTCTTGGGAAAGGGATGGGCAATACCCAGGCACCTCCATCCTGTGTGTGCATGTGTACACATATGTGACTGCACAGAGTGCATGCCTGGGGCCACTCCAGTGCCTAGCAGTCTTGCGCACTTTCTTAAGCACTTTAGAAAGCTGCCTGTGTTCAGAATCCAGCACCCTCCCCCCCCCCCCCACACACTTGCTGCCTTGCAACTCAATGGCCCTGAATGAGTCCTCGGTCTGTAAAAGAGGGCTGGGAAACTGCCTATCCGGGAAAGCTGTGAGCATTCAGGGATAAGATGGAAGGCACAGTCTCACTCACACAGGCAGGAGATACATTGGAGGTTTAACCAAAATCCATAGATCCATACTCATCAGCAAAGGACGTGTGGAGAGAGAGTTCCAACTGAAGGGTGAGCAGGCCCCAGAGCTGGAGCTGGAAAAGGCCTTTGTCAGTTTAAGGTAAAGGAAGAAGCTTGAGAAGTGCATGAGCGCTCGGAGGGAGGGAAACGGAGGAACACAGGTGCCATGAGGCACTCGTGTGAGTGCAGTAGGAGCAGGTGAAGGAGAGGGACCTGGTTTCTAAACAGGCAGGTCTCCTGAGGACAGGAGTTGAAGGAGAGGAGGTTGTCCCTGCTGTACAGATGAGGCTGGGGCCTTCGGGACCACCTGCCAACGAACACGTACCTTGGGTAAACATTCTGAGGACCTTAAAGCAATCCTCAAGTATCTTCAGTCTCTCCAAATTGTGGGTCCCACAGGGAGAAGACTGAATTAATTGAAATGACTTACTCCCTTGTTTTGGAGACAGGGTCTCAACTCAGTAGCACAGGCTGGCCCGGGACTATATAGTCATATGAGTTTGGGGGTTTGAATGAAATGTCCTCCATAGGCTCATGTGCCTCTTTCTTTTCTTTCTCCCTTCCTTCCTTTCTTTCTTTCCTGAGATAGGTTCTCACTCTAGCCCAGGCTGACGAGAATTTCACTATGTAGTCTCAGGGTGGCCTCAAACTCACGACAATCCTCCTACCTCTGCCTCCCGAGTGCTGGGATTAAAGGCGTGCGCCACCACGCCTGACTCTCTCTCTCTCTCTCTCTTTTTTTTTTTTTGTTGTTGTTTTTTGTTTTTTTTCGAGGTAGGGTCTCTAGCCCAGGCTGACCTAGAATTCACTATGGAGTCTCAGGGTGGCCTCGAACTCACAGCAATCCTCCTATCTCTGCCTCCCCAGTGGTGGGATTAAAGGCGTGCGCCACCATGCCCGGCATTTCATGTGCTTTTTCTAATATACTTTAAAATTTTTTATTTATTTATTTGGGGGGGGGGCTACAGATAGAGAATGGGCATGCCAGGGCCTCCAGCCACTGCAAACTCCAGATGCATGTGTTACTTTGTACATCTGGCATTATATGGGTACTGAGGAATCAAACTCAAGTCCTTAGGCTTTGCAGGCAAGCGCCTTAACTGCTGAGCCATCTCTCCAACCTTTTAAAAAAGTGTATTATTTATTTATTTATTTGAGAGAGGGAAAGAGGCAGAGGGAGACAGAGAGAATGGGCGCACCAAGGCTTCCAGCCACTGCAAACGAACTCCAGATGCATGCACCATCTTGTGCACATGCTTACATGTGTACTGGAGAAGCAAACCGAGGCCCTTTGGCTTTGCAGGCAAACGCCTTAAGTGCTAAGCCATTACAACAGCCTCCCCCCTTTTTAAAATATATTTCTATTGATAATTTTCATAATTGTAAACAATATCCCACGGTAATTCTCTCCCTCCCCCATTTTCCCCTTTGAAACTCCATTCTCTATCATGTCCCCTCCCCCTCTCGGTCTCTCTTTTATTTTGATGTCATGATCTTTTCTTCCTATTATGATGGTCTTGTGTAGGTAGTGTCACGCACTGTGGGGCCATGGATATCCAGGCCATTTTGTGTCTGGAGGAGCACATTGTAAGGAGTCCTATACTTTCCACCACCTCTTCCGCAATGGACCCTGAGCCTTGGAAGGTGTGATAGAGATATTCCAGTGCTGAGCACTCCTCTGTCACTTCTTCTCAGCACTATGTTGCCTTCTGAGTCATCCCAAGGTCACTGTCCATCTGAAAAGAGAAGCTTCTCTAACCAAAAGTAAGAGTAGCATTAATATATGGGTGTGAACATTAAGAGAAGTGCTTACTGAGCAGTTTGGTGAGCTTAGTGTATACTTTTAGCCAGTCCTCCTAGGGTTCTTGACTACCCCTGTTGTAGGTTTTCAGTATCAGGGATGTATTCCCTCCCATGCAGCGGGCCTCCAGTCAAATTAGAGGGCAGTTGGTTTCCCCGTAACAGACATGCCACTATTGCACCAGTTGGCTCATTTGGCCTGGCTGGCCAAATATAAGGCTTGCAGTGTCCACTGTTGGGTATCTTCACTGGTGATTTCTTTTACCCATTGAACTTAATGCAGCACCTTTTAAAAATATATAGTTAAATATTTTATTTACTTATTTGAGAGAGAGAAGCAGATATGAAGAGAGAACAGGCACACCAGGGCCTCTAGCCACTGCAAACAAACTCCAGATGCATGTGCCACCTTGTGCATCTGGCTTATGTGGCTACTGGTGAATTGAACCTGGGTCCTTAGGCTTCGCAGGCAAGTGCCTTAACTGCTAAGCCATCTCTCCAGCCCTTTAATATTTATTTTATTGTTTGTGAAATAGAAAGAGGGAAAGGAGGGAGGAGAATGGGCACACCAGGGCCTCTAGCCACTACAAACTCCAGATGCATGCACCTCCTTATGCATCTGGCTTATGTGGGTCTTGGGAAATGGAACCTGGGTCCTTTGCCTTAACTGCTAAGCCATCACTCCAGCCCTGTTTTTTTTTAAATATTTTATTTTTATTATTTGACAGCATGAAAGAGGCAGAGATAGGAAAGACAGATTGAGAGGGAATGGGCATGCCAGGGCTCTCAGCAACTGCAAATGAACTCCAGATGCATGTGTCACCTTGTGCATCTGGCTTATGTGGGTACTGGGGAATCAAACTGAGGTCCTTTGGCTTTGCAGGCAAGTGCCTTAACCACTAAGCCATCTCTCCGGCCCTGTTTTTTTTAAAAACTATATATATATATATATATATATATATATATATATGTATATATATATATATATATATACACACACACACACACACAATTTTTTTTTGAGGAAGAAAGGGAGGGACGGAGAGAAAAAGAGAGAATGGGTGCTCCAGGGCCTCTAGCTGCTGCAAACAAACTTTGGATGCATGTGCCACTTTGTGCATCTGGTTTATGTGGGTCCTGGGGAATTGGACTGGGGTCCTTTGGCTTTGCAGGCAAGCACTTTAACTGTAAGCCATCTCTCCACACACCTACACCCCTTTTTTAAGTTTTTTGAGGTAGGGTCTCACTCTAGCTGAGGCTGACCTGGAATTCACTATGGAGCCTCAGAGTGGCCTCAAACACATGGTGATCCTCCTATCTCTGCCTCCCAAGTGCTGGGATTAAAGGCGGGTAGCACCATGCCTGGCTTTATTGTGCTTTTATTGGCTGGGCATGGTGGCGCACGCCTTCAATCCCAGCACTTGGGAGGCAGAAGTAGGAGGATCGCCATGAGTTCAGGCCCACCCTAAGATAATGACATTGTGAATTCCAGGTCAGCCTGGGCTAGAGTGAGACCCTATGTCAAAAAAAAAAAAAAAATCAACTGAAGAGATGGCTTAGTGGTTAAGGTGCTTGCCTGCAAAGCCAAAGGACCTGGGTTCAATTGCCCAGGACCTATGTAAGCCAGATGCACATGGTGGCGTGTTGTAGTCAGGTTCGCATTGCTGGCAGAAATCACCCAACTAAGAGCAGCTTGTGGGGAAAAGGGTTTATTTTGGCTTACAGACTTGAGGGGAAGCTCCATGATGGCAGCGGAAACGATGGCATGAGAAGAGGGTGGACATCCCCCCCTGGCCAACATCAGGTGGACAATAGCAACAGGAGAGTATGCCAGACACTGGCCATAATACCCATAAGCCTGCCCTCAACAATACACTGCCTCCAGCAAATATTAGTTCCCAAATCTACATCAGCTGGGAACCTAGCATCAGAACACTCACGTTTATGGGGGACACCTGAATCAAACCACCACATGGTGCATGCATTGGGGAGTTCATTTGCAGTGGCTGGAGGACCTGGCACACCCATTCTCTCCTCTCTCTCTCTGCTCTCCCTCTCCCCCCCCAAATAAAAATAAAAATAAAAATTTATAAACAGAAGTGATACCTAACATTGAGGTGGTGACAGCCCCACCAACTGTCATCTGACCACCGGTGTGGGTGTCTAGGACTGACTGGCAGAGAACTCCCCACTTTTCGTGCAGCCTACTAGAATTGCGTGGATACAGGCTACCCAGATTCCTGTTTGCCCATCTGACCTGCCGTCCATTCATTTGTCCGTTCGCTTCACCTCTTTCCTTTGAAGCTCCACCCTGACCCCAGCCTGACTCTGTGGCTCTGTTCAGTTGTCATCGTATAATGCAGACTCTTGTATCCCTGTTGTTTCCCAGTCAGGCCTTTTGAAACCTCGTTCATTTTTAACCCTTTGTGGCCATTCCGTAACCTACATATAGCAATAAATTTACTGTGCGAGATGCAAAATGTGGTCTGTCAGTATTAGTAATTAAGATTGGAATAAAGTGGAGTGATGGCTCAGCTGTTAAGGCAAAGCCTAACGACCTCGGTTCAATTCTCCAGTACCCACATAAAGCCAGATGCACAGAGTGGCATCTGGAGTTCGTTTGCAGCAGCTGGAGGCCCTGGTATCTGGCATACCCATATTCTCCCTCTCTTTCTCTCTCTTGCTCCTTCTCTTCTCTCTGTTTGCAAATAAATATTTTTTTAAAAAAAAGATTGGAATAAAACATTTGTTGTTACCTCAGCCAGGGCTGTCAAGGAAAGCCAGAATATCTGACAGATTTCTGTCATTGAAGCTGCTGTACCTTGTGAATTTATTATTATTCAATAAATTCTGATCTTGTGGAAAGAAAAAAATTAGACATATATATAATAAAATTTAAGAAATATATTTTGGGCTGGACAGATGGCTAGAGGTCCTGGCAAGCCCATTCTGTCTCAGTCATAAAAAAAAATAAAAGGTGCTGGGCGTGGTGGTGCACACCTTTAATCCCAGCACTGGGAAGGCAGAGGTAGGAGGATCACCGTGAGTTCAAGGCCAGCCTGAGACTACATAGTAAATTCCAAGTCAGCCTGAGCTAGAGTGAGACCCTACCTCGAAAACAAAAAACAAAACAAACAAAACAAAAACCAAAAAGCCGGGAGTGGTGGTGCGCACCTTTAATTCCGGCACTCAGGAGGCAGAGGTAGGAGGATTGCTATGAGTTCAAGGCCACCCTTAAACTACAGAGTGAATTCCAGGTCAGCCTGAGCCAGGCCCCTTGCTGCTGCAAACACACTTTAGATTCATGTACCATTTTGTGCATCTGGCTTTATGTGGGTACTGGGGAATCAAGTCTGGGTTGGCAGCCTTTATAAGCAAGCGCCTTTAACTACGGAATCATCTCTCCAGCCCAGGCTCATGTGTTTTGAATACTTGGTCTCTAGCTGGTGGAGATTTGGGGCAGCTGTGGAGCCTTTGGGAGGTGGGGCCTTGCTGGAGAAGTGTCACTGGAGGCGGCCCTTCAGGGTTATCAGTCCAGCTCAGTGAAAATGCAGTTAGCTCACTCTTGCTGCTGCTTCTCGGCCACTGCGACAAGATGTGACTCCCCGGCTGGCTGCTCTGCCGCGATGAAAGTTCCCCTCATAACCGTAAGCCAGAAGAAACCCTTTTCTCCCCTAAGCTGCTTCTGGCCAGATGTTTTGTCCCCAAAGCAAGAAAGTAACGGCTGCAGAGAGGGTATAGGCAGAGATGGGAATGTTTCTTCTTTAAGTCACGCAGCACCAAGGATGGTAGCAGAATACCAGAACCCAGGAGGGAGGCCTGAAGCAGACTGCCCCACACCATCCTCGGGAAGAGCCAACACCTTTATCTCCAAACTTTTTAGTCCTGGGATCTAAGAACTAGTTTTACCATGAGAGGAAGGATGTGTATAATTCTCACCAGCAGGGGGCGCTCACACGAGCACCTCCAAGAAGGAATGGCCAGGCGGGCCCAACTAGCTACAGCAACGTTCTGGTATTTGTCAAGGCCCAGGGACTTCCGCTCTGCAGAGAGGTGCAGCCTCTGGTAAGGCGAGGGCGGGTAGCTCTGAGCTGGCCAGGGGCCCTTCCACGGCCTCACAGATCATACATCCCCCAGGACAGACAAGACACTCAGACACGTGGTGCTCAGTACAAGTACTTTAATTACAATAGTGCCACACCAAAACTACAGTAGCACAAAACATAATACAAAAAATAGATTCCCAGCTCCAAACCTCATGTCCTTGTACCCACAGGGAAGCTCCCAGGCTTGTGGGGACGGGGGGGCTGTCTTTGTACCCATCCACCTCTGCCTGGCCTGGGCCCTCTTCTCCCCCTGCCCCCGTCCACCCCCCACACCCTGAGCACTGAGTGCAGTCTAGCTTCCTCAGGCCGGATCACAGCCCAGGGCCTCTGCATCTGGCTGGTGGTGCTGACCCTTTGCAGGACTGCCCCTCCATGGGGAGGCAAGATGGGAGAGGGGGCAGAGATGACCGGGACAGGGAAGGTCCATCTCCGTGTGACAGGGCCCAGCCCCCAGCTCTTTTCCTATCTCCTGTCTTAACTTTCTCTTGAAGAGCTACCAGGTCTTCAACTTGCTTGAAGGGACCAGGGACCTCTTCCGAAGTACTGCTGGGCTGCCCAGTCTGTCACAAGGGCTTGCCTCCCCATAGCCCAGCCACGGGGACCATGGTGATCTCTACCTGGTGGGGCCCATGTATCCATCTGCTGTTGGAAGATGCTGTGCCCTCAGGAAAGGGATGGAATTCCTGAGGCCCAGACCTGGATGAGGAACCTTTTGCTCTCAGCCACCTTGGGGGAGGAGTCTGTGCAGCCATAAGTACTGACTTGATTCAAATCAAGTGACATCATCAGGAGCAGCTGCCCTGTAGGCCAGAGCTGCTGGGGTCTGGGAAGGGTAGACCTGGGGACCCTGGGAGTAGGGCTATGGCCTTGGCTTCTAGTCAAAGATGCTTGAGGGTTCTGCTGAGGAGGCCAAGGCCCTCGGGCAGGGGCTGCTCCTCAGTGGAGCTCTGGGCTGCAGCCTCAGGTAAGGCACTAGAGAACTGATCCTGGGAGCCAGGCCAGGCCAGCAGCGGCTACAAGGCTCAGAGGGAGGATTTGGGCTGTTCTTTCTTTTCTCTCTTTCCCTTGGTGAGCAGGATCAGTGAAGCAAGCCACCCTGGATGGGGCGATTGCTACCGAGAGGAAACAGGTCCCTACAACAGACATGGAGCGGCCAGAGGAGGCGGGATTGAAAGAGGACATCTTTGGACTGCAATGCGTATCTGATGGGGGGCAAGGGGGAGAGGGTTGTCTCAGCCTCACAGGGTCCCTGTAGCGCAGTCCAGGGTCCTTGGGGGCCCCCAGACTGTGCAGCCTCATGCTGCCACAATCATCGAGGCCCCCCGAGACAACCTCAGGGATGAGCCCTTCCTTGTTGGGGTTTCCATGGATGGTCCAGAGAAGAGGACAGGCAAGCTGACAGGGGCTGTTGCTCACGAGCTGGACCCCTAAGCTGGATCCTCTCTCTGCTCAGCCCCCACGTGTCTGTCTACACAAACAATTGCACATCCTAAGGACTGAGACATATTGAGGCTCTCAATTTTATGGAACCTGCTTAATGGTCTAGGGTCCCCTTGGTAAATCAGTGGGGTTTCCTTTGTCCACAGGTTATTTAGAAAAACAGAACATAATAAATATACCAATCTTTCCTTTAAAAAAAAAAAAGTGTTTTAAATGCATTTTTTTTCCCTGAAGATTTCCAGTGTTTCCACAATGTTTAAAAAATAGTTTCCCCAAAAATATATCTTTAAAACATTTGACACAGTGGTATTGTGGTATATCTGGCATTGGATGTGGGCGAAGGGCTGCATCCCACTGCCCTTGTCAGTGTGAGGCCCAGGCCTGGCGAGCCACCAGCCTGACACTCACCCACTAGCATGGATAGAGGGGTGTCTGGAATGCCAGGGCTTCACAGGGTATCAAATTGTGAGTTCAGGTGAGAACCTCCAGCCCAGGGTTGGGGCCAGCTGGCTGTAGATCCTCCAGTGTGGGGAAGAGGCCATGGGTGGCCAAGGGGCTTGGGCAGTACCCTGCAAGGAGGGGCGACTCCACAGCCCTGCGGGGACTGGTTCTCAGCTTCTTCCCCTACTCCGTATCGGCTGTGTGCTTCGCTCCTTACCAAACCTCACATTTGTGATGAGGGTTCATGGGGGAGCCAGGTGGACAGTGAAAGTGTTCAGAGAACTCCTTGGAGTTGGAGAGAGAGCCAATGACCCGGAAGCGGGAAGGGCTGTGGGGGTCCGTGATGAGACCTTCGTGGGAGCTCTCAGGTGTGCGGACTGAGCACCAGACCTTTGAAGGAGCAACGGGGAGAGGCTGGGGTCACTGAGAGGCCCTGAGGCCACCAGACTGACCCACACAGGACATGAGCAGAATGAGCCCCCCAGGTGGTCCTGAGATCTCAGGGAGTAAGGAGGGCCTGTCTGTGAGGGAATTAGATGGAGTAGATGTGTGGGTCCCCATGCCTGTACCCTCTGGGGGCGGGTCCCTCCATGACGTGCCCCTCCCAGTGTGAGCAGAGTTTCTGATGTGTCCGCACTGGGCTTTGTCTGAATAGGGCCCTGCCTGAACCCCACTCTGGCGACATAGGGTTTAGTCCAGACCTTGTGTTTCCTGGGCAGGACACTCTGCCTAACTGCCTAGTAACTCTAACCCCAACAGAAGGTTATCACCTAGACACCTAACTCAAGTTTGGGGACCACCTGATGTAGTTTAAGAAACTTCTAAGCCAGGTGTGGTGGTGCACACCTTTAATCTCAGCACTTGGGAGGCAGAGGTAGGAGGACCATCGTGAGTTCAAGGCCACCTTGAGACTACATAGTGAATTCCAGGTCAGCCTGGGCTAGAGGGAGACCCTTACCTCAAAAAAAAAAAAAAAAAAAAAAAAAAACTTTTAGATACCTAAAACTAGTATGGGCCTTGACTTACCCAGAGTACCTTTTTATCTGATCTACAGGCTACTGGATCCTTCAGTATCCTTATAGAGGAATGGCCACGGCCTTGGGAGGGTAACCACCCGAGAAGAACTTACCTTTGGCTCCGAAATTCTCACCGTATCCCCTTAATGAGCTCACCTGTGCAAATCCCAGGAAGAAGAGCTGGTCATTAGTGAGGCCCAGCGTCGGCAACGTCTGCTCAGCCCCATTCTTCTTCACCCAGTTCTGGTAAGCCTGGGAGGAGAGAAGAGCTGTGTTTAGGAGCTGCACAGCGTAAGTGGGGGTGGGGGGGTGGAGAGGTGGCTCAGCGGTTAAGACGCTTCTTACTTGCAAAGCCTATCAACCCGGTTCAATTCCCCAGTGCCCATGTAAAGCCAGATGCACAAACCGGAGCATGCAGCTGGAGTTCGTTTACAGTGGCTACAGGCCCTGGCATATCCATTTTCTCTCTCTCTGTCTCTCTCTCTTCTTGCAAACAAATAAACAGATAAAAATAAGTGGGGGTAGTGTGGAGGCTTTCAAGAATCTTTACCTACTCGGGAAGGGGTGGGTGTCTGGGCCTCAACTTCCTTCTCGGTTTCCATGAGAAAGGGAAAGTGTGAGCCAGATGTAGTGGTGCACACCTATAATCCAGCACTCAGGAAGCTGAGGTAGGAGGATAAGAATGGGTTTGAGGCCAGCCTGGGCAAGACAGTGAGTTCCAGGTTAGCCTGGGCTAAAGTGAGACCCTGCCTCAAAACAAAGCAAAACAGCTGGGTGTGGTGACGCACGCCTTTAATCCCAGCACTTGGGAGGCAGAGGTAGGAGGTGAGTTCGAGGCCACCCTGAGACTCCATAGTGAATTCCAGGTCAGCCTGGGCTAGAGTGAGACCTTACCTAGAAAAACCACCTCCCCACCCCGCACACAAAAAAAGAGCCAAATATAGTAGCGCATGCCCTTAATGCCAGCACTTGGGAGGCAGAGGTAGGAGGATCACTGTGCATTCAAGGCCAGCCTAAAGCTACATACTGGGTTTCCAGGTCAGCCTGGGCTAGAGTGAGGCCCTACCTACCTTGGTAAAATAAACAAACAAAAAAAGGGGGATGGGTAGAAGAAAAAGAAAGGGCAAACGTTAAACTCTATGGCTAAAAAACACTTCACTGCTTCCAACTCCCAAAAGTGTACTTTCCACTCCAGTCTCAACCTTAACATAGCACAGAAGGTAACAGATCACACGCAAGTGCACACGCACTCCTGCTAAGCTTTCCCACCACAGTCCATAAACTCCTACCCCTAGTCATTCAGGCCCGAAGACCAGAACCTTTTCTTTCTATTTTTTTTTTTTTTAAGATGGATTCTTCTTTTTTTTTTTTGTTGTTCATCTTTATTTATTTATTTGAGAGTGACAGACAGAGAGAGAGAGAAAGAGGCAGATAGAGAGAGAATGGGCGCGCCAGGGCCTCCAGCCACTGCAAACGAACTCCAGACGCGTGCGCCCCCTTGTGCATCTGGCTAACGTGGGTCCTGGGGAATCGAGCCTTGAACCGGGGTCCTTAGGCGTCACAGGCAAGCGCTTAACCGCTAAGCCATCTCTCCAGCCCTCTTTCTTTCCTTCTTTCCTTGTTTCCTTCCTTCCTTCTTTTTTTTTTCTTTTTAATATTTTTATTTATTTGAGGGCTGGAGAGATGGCTTAAGCAGTTAAGACTCTTGCCTTCAAAACTAAAAGACCAAGGTTCCATTCCCTAGGATCCACATGAACCAGATGCACAAAGTAGCACATGAACCTGGAGTTCATTTGTAGCAGATGGAGGTCCTAGCAAGCCCATTCTATCTGCCTGCCTCTCTCTCTCTCTCAAATAAATTAAAATAACAGGAAATATTTTAAATATTTTATTTTATTTGAGAGAGGGGGAGGGGAGGGAGAAATATGTGCACACCAGGGCCTCTTGCAGCTGCAAATGAACTCCAGATGCACAAAGTGGTGCAGTATAATGGGTACTGGGGATGTGGACTCTGACCAGCAGGATTTGCAAGCAAGTGCCTTTGACTGCTGGTCATCTCCCCAGCCCCAGCCCCTTTTATTTATTATTTTTGTTTTTTGAGGTAGGGACTTGCTCTAGCCCAGACTGACTTGGAATTCACTATGTAGTCTCAGGGTGACCTCGAACTCACAGCAATCCTCCTACCTTTGCCTCCTGAGTGCTGGAATTAAAGGCATGCACCACGAGGCCCAGCTCTTTTTTATTCCTTTGGGTGCTGGGATTAGAGGCATGTGCCAGGGCTGGAGAGATGGTTTAGTGGTTAAGGCACTTGCCTGAGAAGCCTAAGAACCCAGGTTCAATTCCCCAGAACCCATGAAAGCCAAATGCACATGGTGGCACATGCATGTGGAGTTCGTTTGCAGTGGCTAGAGGCCCTGGCATGCCCATTCATTCTTTCCCTCTCTCTCTCTCAAATAAACAAACAAATAAATAAAAATAAAATATTAAAGGTGTGTGCCACCACATCTGGCTCATGATTCTCTATGAAACCAAACATCCCAGCTCTAACCGCTTCTCAACCTCTACTTCTGGCCTGGATAGCCTCCACAGCTTCCTGACTAATCCCCCTGCCCCAAGCTGACCGGGTTCTGAGCCCTTCCCCAGGCAGCAGCTTCAGTGAGGGCAGGAGAGTCAAGTTCTCAGCTCTGTGGGCCAAGAGCCCCTGTGCTAAGCATTCAACTGCTCTTAGAGGTGAAAAGGAGCTAAAGGCAAACCCAAGTGACAGACATGGCTATGCTTCCTAAAACTACTTAGATAGACAAGGTTTACTGACCTCTTTGAGAGGTAAGTTAGGCCACAACATTCCCCTAAGAATCCTGCAGCGCCTCTCCACTGTAACCAGCTTAGAACCCAAGCTCCTTTCTCACTCAGGGGTGTGTGTGGGGGGGGGCTTGCACTGCTCTGAAACTGGTGGCTTCTCTGCTCCCCTCAACTTTGCACTCTCCTTCACTCTGCCTCCAACTTCTTCCTGTCCCTGAATGTGCCAGGTTGGTGTTCATGTCATGGCCTCTGCACTCGCTTTTCCTCCTGAGGAGACTATGTCCTAGCTTTCCCCTGCTTCTTTTATCATTGAAGCCAGAATTTAGAGCTGGAGCAGGGAATGGTGGCACATGCCTTTAATCCTAGCACTTGGGAGGCAGATGTAACATAGTGAATTCCAGGTCAGCTTGGGCTAGAGCGAGACTCTCCCTTGAAAAACAAAACAAAATTAAAATTCAGGGCTGAGAGATGGCACATGGTTAAAGTAGTCCTTTCTTGCAAAGCTGAACAACTGGGGTTTAATTCCCCCATATCCACATAAAGACAGATGCACAAAGTGGTGCATGTATTTGGAGTTCATTTGCAGTGGTGGGAGGCCCTAGCGTACCCATTCTCTCTCTCTATTGCTCTTTCTTAAATAAAATAAATTATTATTAATTCAGGGCTGAAGAGATGGAGCAGCATTTAAAGCACTTGCTTGCAAAGCCTGACAGTCTGGATTCAATTCCCCAGTGCCCACACAAAGCCAGGCGCACAAAGTGGTGCATGTAGCAGTGGCGAGAGGCCCTGATATGCCCATTCCCTCTTTTCTTTCTCTCTCTTCTTCAAGATAATTCAATGAGTAATAAATATATAAGTAAGTTTAAGTGTTATTCCCTTCAGAAGGTCAGTCCTGACTTCCTCTACAATCTACTCATCACCTGGCCTTATTTCATACTCTTCATCACGTCAGTACCAGAGCCACTCTTCCTTCTGTATTTAGATAGTTTTCGCTGCCCCTGCCTCCACTCATGTCACAGCTGCACGGGAGCAGGGCCTACCACTCCAATGCCTAAGTCACAGCACAGATGGGTAGAAGGTTCTCAATATAAGTCCACTGACCGATGGACATCAGGCAAGTTCTGTAATATTCTTTTTTTTTTTTTTTTTTTTTTTTTTGAGGTAGGGTCTCACTCTAGCCCAGGCTGACCTGGAATTCACCATGGAGTCTCAGGGTGGCCTCGAACTCACGGCAATCCTCCTACCACTGCCTCCCGAGTGCTGGGATTAAAGGTGTGCGCCACCACGCCCGGCTTAAGTTCTGTAGTATTCTGAGTTGAGTTCTTCCATTTGTAAAACAGGGATGCTAATACCCAGCTGGGCAATGGCTAGGAACTTGAGGTCTGCTGCTGTTACTGTCATCGCTAGGAGGAGGAACCTGCCCTCTGCCAGACACCCCATTTCTCTAATCCTGTTCTCTTCCACCTAGCTCAGTGACCTCTCTCTCTCCTTTTTTTCTTTCTTTATTTTTTATTTTTTTGATTTTTCAAGGGTAGGGTTTCACTCTGGCCCAGCTGATCTGTAATTAACTATGAAGTCTCCGGTGGCCCTCCTACCTCTGCCTCCTGAGTGCTGGGATTAAAGGCATGCACCACCACACCTGGCCTCAGTGACATCTCTTGAGTACCCCTCTGGGCCAGACGTTGCTCCAAGTCACCAGGTTTCACCTTCCCAACAGTCTAGTAGTACAGGTGCTAGGGATTTCCAACCATTCAAACTGAGGCTCAGGTCACTTACTCTAGAGCCAGGGCTTGAACTCAGAACTGACTTCCTGCCCACTGTGGCCCTCTCTCCCAGGTTCCTGCTGCCTGAGGTGGTGGTGGCTTCCCCAGTTCAGGAAAGGATGGGCAGGCACTACAGGTTGACCCAGCCCAGGCCTCTTCCTGTGTCTCAGGTGGGTAGACTCTGGGCAGGAAGTCTTCTGTGGGCTGAGCTTCAGGCGGGCTGCTTTTCCAGCCAGCTCTCAGGCAAGCCTCAAACCCGTTTCTCAAACAAGCAAACAGCGGCACAGGGCTGCTAGAGCTGGCCCAAGGCCTACGGGGAGCTGACATACCCGGTAGGCTGCCTTGAGGCCTCCGTTGTCAGCAATGTTCTCCCCAAGGGTGTGGCGGCCATTCACTGGCTCCCCGTTGACGCTGTAGTTGCCGTACTGTTCCACCATGCACTCCGTCTGCTGCTTGAAGGCCTCCACAGACGAGTTCTTCCACCAGGGCCGGAGGTTGCCGTCCTTGTCATACTCTCGTCCTGCGGGAGGAGGAGTGGTGACCCGGTGGGACCTGCCGCTCCTTATCACTCATCCCACTGCCTCACCCTGCAGGCAGCACGGGGACAGGCTCGTCCTCACAGTGGGAAACTGGGCCAGTGACAGGAGATGATGCAGGAAAGTGCTCCCGGCCATCAATGAGTTCAAGGGCGCAGAGGGCCAGGGCTGGTTTTCAACACTAGCTAAGGTTCGCCGACCCATCAATGTGTGAAGTGCACAGAGGGCCAGGGCTGGTTTTCAACACTGGCTAAGGGCTGCTGAACCCAAGGAACAGGTATCTGCCCAAGCCAAAGAAAATAGAGCCAGCAACCCTGGATCACAGGCAGCCCAGGCCTTTGCTTATTAGCTGCGGAATCCCCAACACAGGAGACAATGAGAGGTCTAGACGTTAGCTGACAAGGACGGCCTGAACTGCACTCCTCTGGCTAGAGTCAGACCAGAGAAGTTTCTGGAATGGTGGACAACTGTATACACCCTGCTGAGGACTAACACCCCCTCCAAAATAAGAGTATCTGCCATGATCGGGGGCTTTACAGTAATCTTCCCAGCCCTCCCAACACCACCTGGCATCCTCACACCCATTTTACAGACAGAGCAACAGAGGTTCTGAAGCTCAGAAAGCAGGTGACACCAGCAGGATTTGAACCTTGATCCTTCTGTCTCCAATACTATAACCCTTAGGAATGAAGGAACTAAGGAAGCAGAGACAAAGTGGTTAGCAAGCTACTTAAAAACAGGACCCCAAGCAACCCGTACCTTGGTCATCAAAAGCATGAGTCAGCTCGTGGCCCACGACGACGCCAATACCACCAAAGTTTAAGGCACTGGATGGGGGTGGGGGAAGAATGGGACAGAAAGGTAAGAGTGAAGCCCAATTATGTGACCCTGCTTCCCAGGCCCGAGACACAGCAGAGTCGAGCAGGGCTTTGTGGGGACATGGCTCTGGAGACAGGAGGCTTGGCAGAGTCTTCCAGAGCCAGCTGTGGCCACTGGGCACCACTCATAGTTCCTGTTCAGTCACCCCAGCAGAGTAGGGGCTCCTATGGAAGAGCAGACTGAGGCTGGGAGCCCCGTGTCACCCTTTTTCCCCAGGGATCCGTCATGGGTTTCATTACTCGAATGGTGCTCCCAGCCCTAGATCTGACTGTTTTAAATGTTGTCTGGAACAGTCTAGAAGAGTGTTTTCCCCAAACAGGGCTCTCAGCTCGATGCCATGTACCTCCCATCCCCACTGTGCGGGGGTTTCCAGGCCAAGAGGCACCTGGAGGGAAGGGCAGGGCATGTGGAGGCTGTTTGCTTGGCACCAAATCCCAGGCCACCTGGACCCCTGGGCACCAGTGGTTCAGAAAGACTGAGTGGTCAGCTGTGGGCACAGGGCTGGGCTGAACTGGGCAGAGGATGAGGAGTTGAGGTGACAGCAATGGAGGCGGCCTACTTGGGTGATGAGCGGGTATAGAATGGCGCCTGCAGGATCCCAGCCGGAAACACAATCTCATTCTTGGTGGGCGAGTAGTAAGCGTTCACCATGGGCGGGGTCATGCTCCACCTGCAAGCCAGAAGCACGCGTGAGATCTCAGGCATAGCTGGTAGATCAGGTAGAGATGGCCCAGGGGCCAGTGTGATAAGCCTTGAAAACAGGGGTTACCCCTTGACCTCAGGAGCAAGAGCATACAAGGAGTACAAGGACCTGCAGAGTAGCCAGTCTGAGAGGAAGCTGAAACAATGCTCTGTGAGTAAGGGGCCCCTGAACAGTGATGTCATATCACGGGGGCACAACAGCAAGGCCCTAACTAAGAGCAGGATGAACCATCCTATACTGAAAGTCATGCTCAAGGCTGATGTATCTAGCAGCAGTTCTGGAAGTGTGCCCAGGTGGACAGCTGACAGCAGGTCTCCAAGAGCCTTCCAGCGGGTCTGTAACCTCAAAACTACGTTAGGGCTGGAGAAGATGGCTCAGGAGGTAACAGCATGTCCCACGGAAGCATGAGAGCACAAGGGGGCGCATGCTTCTGGAGTTTGTTTGCAGTGGCTGGAGGCCCTGGTGCACCCATTCTCTCTCTCTTTCTGCCTCTTTCTCTCACTCAAATAAATAAATAAAATATATTTTAAAAATATTTTATTTTAATTTTTTTATTTGAGAGATAGAGAAAGAAAAAGAGAGAGAATGGGTGTGTCAGGGCCTCCAGCAACTGCGAACAAAGTCCAGACACAGTGTGCTACCTAGTGCATTTGGCTTACAAGGGTCCTGGGGAATTGGACCTGGGTCCTTAGTCTTTGCAGGCAAGCGCCTTAACCACTAAGCCATCTCTCCAGCCCCTGCAAAACTATTTTCAAAATCACATGAAGGCATTATCTGCCTCTGCCACTGTGTTGACACTTAGCACAATGGTCCCTTGCAAAGTCAGCAGCGGACAAAATGCTGGAGTCTGAGCTGGAGTCCAGGCAGGTTCTAAGGGCCAGTGAGCCTTCCCTACAGTTGCTCTACCAAATACCAGACCAGTCAGGAAGATCAGAAGTTCAAGGTCATTCTTGGTTATATAGCAAAGTTGAGGCTCGCTTATGCTACATGAGAATCTGTCTCAAACAAATTAAAACAAAACAAAACAAAAAACCTGCTGGGCATGGTGGTGCATGCCTTTGATCCCAGCACTAGGGAGGTAGAGGCACAGGGGGATCAGAAGTTCAAGGTCATTTTGGCTACACGGTGAGTTAAAGGCCAGCTTAAGCTACATGAGACCCTATATCAAAAAACAAGGACATCAAAATAAAAGAGCACCTGATTGAGATGGGGAGGGGATGTGATGGATAATGGAATTTCAAAGGGGAAAGTGGGGAGAGGGAGGGTGTTACCATGGGATACTTTTTATAATCATGGAAAATGTTAATAAAAATTGAGAAAAAAATTAAAAAAAATAAAATAAAGACATAAAACATCAAAAAAAAAAAAAAAAAAAAAAAAAAAAAAAAAAAAAAAAAAACAAGGGTTGGCTGGGCGTGGTGATGCACGCCTTTAATCCCAGCACTCAGGAGGCAGAGGTAGGAGGATCGCCATGAGTTCCAGGCTACCCTGAATTCACTACACACTGAATTCTAGGCAGGCCTGGACTAGAGTAAGACCCTATTTCAAAAAACCGAAAAAGAGCCAGGTGTGGTGGCGCATGCCTTTAATCCCAGCACTTGGGAGGCAGAGGTGGGAGGACTGCCGTGAGTTTGAGGCCACCCTGAGACTCCATAGTGAATTCCAGGTCAGCCTGGGCAAGAGTGGGACCCTATCTCGAAAAACAAAAAACAAAAAACAAAAAACAAAAACGAAAAGGCCAAGCATGGTGGCGCACTCCTTTAATCCCAGCACTTGGGAGGCAGAGGTAGGAGGAGTGCTGAGAGTTTGAGGCCACCCTGAGACTACATAGTGAATTCCAGGTCAGCCTGGGCTAGAGTGAGATCCTACCTCAGGAGAAAAAAAAAAAAAAAAAAGCTGGGCATGGTGACACACACTTTTAATCCCAGCACTAAAAAATCTGGGATAGGGCTAGAGAGATGGCTTAACAGTTAAGGTGCTTGCCTTCAAAGCCAAAGGACACAGATTCAATTCCCCAAGATCCACGTAAGCCAGATGTACAAGGTGATGCATGTGTCTGGAGTCCATTTGTAGTGGCTGAAGGCCCTGGTTTGCCCATTCTCTCTCTCTCTCCCAAAGAAACAAATATATATTTTAAAATCTTTAAAAAAAAAACAACAATCCTGAGGTAGGAGGATACCATGATTTTTTTTTTTTTTCAGGCTAATGGTTAAATCCAGACAGTACAAGTCATTGGCCCAGTGGGAGATACCCACAAGACTGTCATTAAGAAATTATCACTTGCCCTTTCAGGATGAGTGGAAAACCAGGGATTTTCAGATTTGAACACTAGAAATGTTCTTGAAAATGAGTAATGTGAACCCATTACCTCAGGAAAATAACCGACATTACCTGTTACCAGTGAAAACTGAGGATTCTTAAGAGGGAAGGGCTTTAAAAAAATAATTTAGTTGGGCTGGAGAGATGGCTTAGCAGTTAAGTGCTTGCCTGTGAAGCCTAAGGACCCTGGTTCGAGGCTCAGTTCCCCTGGACCCATGATAGCCAGATGCACAAGGGGGTGCATGCGTCTGGAGTTTGTTTGCAGTGGCTAGAAGTCCTGGCGTGCCCATTCTCTCTCTCTCTCTCTCTGTCACTCTCAAATAAATAAATAAGAATGAACAAAAAAATTTTTTTTTAAATTTAGTTAAGCTAGTGTGGTGGTCCACACTTTAATCCCAGCACTTGGGAGGCAGTGATAGGCCAACTGTCATGAGTTCAAGGCTACACAGTAAATTCCAGGTAAGCCTGAGCTAGAGCAAGACTCTACTTCGAAAAACATAACAATGAATTTTTCTTCCTTATTTTCAGGCGCGGTCTCACTCTAGTCCAGAATGACTTGGAACTCACTCTGCAGCCCAGGCTACAGAACTCATAGCGATTATTCTATCTCAGCCTCTGGAGTGCTGGGATCATAGATGTGAGCCATCATATTTGGCTTCAACAATTTTTGGAAGTTTCAAATAAAACTTAAGATGTCTGAAAAACTCCTACTGACCACCACAAATGTGACACTAACAAATGAGGATTAAAAAAAAAATATATATATATATATAGAGAGAGAGGCAGACAAACAGACAGACAGAGAGAGGAGAGGAAGGGAGGGAGAGAGACAGAGGCACACTGTGGGTGTGCCAGGGCCTCTTGCTACTGCAAACAAACTTCAGACACCTGCACCACTTTGTGCATCTGCCTTTATGTGGATACTAGGAATTAAACCTGAACCAACAGGTATTACAAGCAAGAGCCTTTAACTGCTGAGTCATCTCCCCAGCCTGAGGATATTTTGTTTGCTTTGGTTGTTACTATCTCTAGCTGGAAAAATCTGTAAAACTCAAGAAACTCTGCACCACTGACTTCCAAACGGTTAATCCATGATAATGAAAGCCAGGCTTGGGTAAGAGACCTATCTGCTCACAGTGCTACAGGATGAGCTGGTGGATTTCACTGAGACGGAGGGTGAAAACTTTGTGCATTCTAACTGCACGTGCATCTGAGGACCTGCTGGGGCTGGGGCTCAGTGGTGAAGTGCCTGCCTCGCATGATGGAAGCCCTGGATTTGCTCTCTAACATCATAAAAAAAAAGAGACTACTTGATGAACTTAGGTATAATATCAGAATAATGTGTACAAATAGTAGGAAGACTACCTGAAGGTCATAATCCTAGCAGTTGGGAGGTGGGAGGCAAGAGGACCAGGAGTTTAAGGTCATCTTCAAATACACAATGAATTTGAGGCTAGCCTGGGCTACATGAGATCTTGTTTCAAAAACAAACAACAATAAGGAAAGCAAAGAAAAGACTATTAAAGTATTCCCCCTGTTCTAACCGTATGTCTGTGTGAGGCTAGATTTTTCTATAAATACTTCAAAACAACATGTTACAACAGATTGTGGAAGCAGATATGAGAACCCAACTGCCTTCTGTTAAGCCAGGCACTGAAGAACTTGAAGAGGCTGAGATGTAGCTCAGTGGTAGAGAGGCCTGAGCTCTATCCCTAGCACTTCCCCCACCAAGGAAGTTCAAGGCTTTCACCTCCACACTGCATTTGAAAAACTACTTGGGTTGGGACTGTAGCAAAGAAAAACAATACCTTTCTTTTCTGAAAATTGTTATTTTTATTTTGTTTTGTTTTTGGTTTTTTTTTTTGAGGTAGGTTCTCACTCTAGCCCAGGCTGACATGACACTGTCTGTAGTCCCAGGCTGGCCTCCAACTTACAGCGACCCTCCTTCCTCTGCCTCCAAGTACTGGGAATAAAGGTGTGCACCTTTTATACCTTCCTCTGTCTCCTCAAGGTCGGTACCACAGAAGTGGCTTAAGGGGTGACACAATGCCATGTAAAGATGATGAGAAATTTATGTCATGCTTATATATTCAAATAATCACATACACATTACTGGATACATGATAAAATTTAAATGCAAAACTTCCTCTTCTTATTATTATTTGGTTTTTCCAGGTAGGGTCTCACTCTAGCTCAGGCTAACCTGGAAATCACTATGTAGTCTCAGGGTGACCTTGAACTCATAGAGAATCCTACCTCTGCCTCCCAAGTGCTGGGATTAAAGGCATGCGCCACCACACCCAGCTTAAATGAAAAACTTTTAAGTTAAAATTTTAAAAATCAGATGAGGGCTAGAGAGATGGCTTAGGCAGTTAAGACATTTGACTGTAAAGCCAAAGGACCTCAGTTTCGATTCCCAGGACCCACGTAAGCTAGATGCACAAGGGGGGAGCATGCATCTGGAGTTCATTTGCAGTGGCTGGAGGTCCTGGCGTGCACATTCTCTCTCTCTCTCTCAGTCTGCCTCTTTCCCTCTCTCAAATAAATGAAATAAAAAAAATCTTTAAAAAATCAGATGAATTTGTAGCCATGCCTGTGCTATATTATGAAGGTAAATGCCCACCTTTTGTAAGATGAGGGGATGGCCTGATAGAAGAGAAACTTGGCAAAGATATTTGAATCTGTTGTCCACAAGGGGGCGTACGAGGCAAAGAGAAGTTCCTAGTATCTACTAGTAAGATTTATCCTGCAAAAAGGAATTGTATTGGGCTGACCATATCTGACATTTTTGAAACTTTTTTTTTTTGAGGCCTAGGCTAGCCTCATACTCAATATGAGCTGAGTATGATTTTGAACTTCTGAACTTCCTGCCTCCACCTCCAAAGTGCTGGGATGCCAGGTGTGCAGCACCTTGCCTGGCCTTTATGTAGTACTGAGGATCAAACCTAGATCTGTGTGCATGCAGGGCAGGCAAGAACTCAACCCACTGAGCTACAACCTCAGCTTCAGACCGTTATTTCTCAAAGCAGGTCCTCACTCTAGCCCAGAATGACCTAGAACTCATTCTGTAGTCCCAGGCTGGCCTCCAATTTTCAACAATCCTCTTACCTCACCCTCCAGAGCACAGGGAGTAAAAGCATGCACCACCACATCAAATAAGTAAGCAAATAAATAAATACAGATATTAAAAAATCAAAAAGAAACAAAATGGGAAGCTGGGCGTGGTGGTGCATGCCTTTAATCCCAACATTCGGGAGGCAGAGATAGGAGGAGCATCATGAATTCAAGGCCATCCTGAGACTACACAGTGAATTCCAGGTCAGCCGTGGGCTAGAATGAGACACTGTCTAGAAAAAAAATTTTTAAATAATTTTTTAGTATTTATTTATTTTGGTCTTTCACGGTAAGGTTTCACTCTAACCCAGGCTAACCTGGAATTCACTATGTAGTCTCAGGCTGGCCTTGAACTCTCAGCGATCGTCCTACCTCTGCCTTCCCAGTGCTGGGATTAAATGTGTACGCCACCACGCCCAGCTTATTTATTTATTAGAGACAGGGAAAGAGAGAGAATAGGCACTCCAGGGCCTCTAGCCACCACAAATAAACTCCAGATGCATGCGCCATAACGTGCATCTGGCTTACATAGGACCTGCAGAATCGAACCTGGGTCCTTAGGCTTTGCAGGCAAGTACCTTAACTGCTAAGCCATCTCTGAAGTCTGAGTTTACTTTATTAAATTTTATTCTTAATTTTATTCATTTACAAGCAGAGAAAGAGAGAGAGAGAAGAGAGAAGAGAGGGACAGAAGATGTGTGCACCAGGGCCTCCAGCTGCTGCAGACAATTCCAGATGCATGTGCCACTTTACGTAGGTCCTGGGGAACTGGACTCAGGCTGTTAGCCTTTGCAGGCAAGGGTAGCGTCTCGCTCAGGTGGTTTCAAACTCACGGTGATCCTCATACCACTCTGCCTCCCCAGTGCTGAGATTAAAGGCGTACGCCTGGCTCCTTTTTGAGACTTTTAAAAAAGACATCCCAAAGTTGGGCACAGTGGCACATCTTGTCATCTCAGCACTGAAAAGGCTGAGGCAGGAGGATTACTGGATCTCAGGAACTTAAGGCCAGTCTGGGCAACATACCAAGACTTTATCTCAAAAACCATAAACAAACTAGTAAGAATGGTACACTCCCAGTAGTTGGGGAGGTAGAGGCAGGAAGATTAAGGGTTCAATGTCATCTCTGACTATGTAGCAAGTTTGAAGCCGGCCTGAGCTACATGAGAGCCTGCTTTAAAAAACGAAAGTGGTGGTGCCCGCCTTTAGCCTTTAATCGCAGCATTTAGGAGGCAGAGGTAGGAGCATCTCTGTAAATTCAAGGCCACCCGGAGACTACATAGTGAATTCCAGGTCAGCTTGGGCTAGAGTGAGACCCTACCTTGAATAACAAAGCAAAACAAACAAACAACCCCCCCAACCCCAAACAAACAAAAACAATTCCCCAGTCCCCATGTAAAGCCAAATGCCAAGTACCACACATCACATACATACATACATATGCAAATAAAAACAAAAAAATGAAAACCAAAAAACTACAAAATAGAGAGTAAGTCTCACTCCAGACTGTTCTGATTTAAAGTCACCAGTCTAGACGAGCCTCCTTGGAGAGCCTGCTTCCACCAGGAGTCTCATATTTGACTGTTCCAGTGACCCAACTGCCCACGGCAAACAATGAAAGGCAGGGTCTGAATGCTGAGGTGGCCGGGCTGGCACATGGGGCCGGGGCCAGCTCCTGGTGATACACAGACCCACCAGTCCCCAACTGGGTCCCATGTGCTCTTTATTCTCTTCATCCAGAAAGTGGAATAACCACTTCTCAGAGGACCTTCATGAGACGCACCCAGCCCTCCCCTGTGCAGGGAACCCACACCTTAGGGGACTCACTGATCTCTGTTGGGGGCTTTCCTGAGCTGGTCAGCGGTGACTCTCCAAGAGAAGTTGAAAAAGCGCATGGCGTTCTCGAAGTAGAGGTCTGGAACTGCGGTGTACTAGAGGAACAAAGCAGAGACTCAGGGTCAGAGCGCGCCCAGGCTGGGATCGCCTTCCAGCCTGAGACCCCACAGGCTGTGGGATGGGTCTGCAGGCCAGAGACTGGAACAGAGAGCTCAGGGCTTCCATCCTGGGTTCCTCCCTTGGCCTCACGGCCCCCCTCCTCGCCCCTTCAAGGACACGATAACAGCTTCATCTAGAGGTGCTCAAGAGTGTCACAGAACTGCGGGATGCCCCACTGTATGATGGGCATATCCTACACCTACCCTGGCCCACCCACGTGGTAAATGCTGGGGGCAGGTAACTATGAAGCATTTCAAATGCCCTAGTGTGGTTTGAAATGGTTCAATTTCCTTCGGGTTGGGGATATAGCCCAGTCAGAAGAGTGCTTGCCTAACATGCAGGAAGCTCTGGGTTTGATTCCCAGCATCACCATAAACGGGGTACTGGTGGTACACGCCTGTAATCCCAGCACTCAAGAGGTGGGAGCTGCACAGGGAGATCAGGAGATCAAGGTTATCTTTGGCTACACAGTGAGCTGAAGACCAGCCTGGCGTACGTGAGACCCTGCCTCAAAATCAGTAAGTAAAATTTAATTTAAATTAATCAAGTCGCTCCCCCATGACTGCACAGCACAGATCTAATGCAAGGAACGTGGAAGTGTCAGGAGACAGGTATCATCACACACCCCTCGTGTCCTAGTCTGGCTTTTCCTGACAGGCACAGAAGTCTCCCTTAGATGCACTCCAGATCTTTCTGATGTAAGAAAAGGCTGCTAGAGGGCTGGGGAAATGGCTTAGTGGTTAAGGTGTTTGCCTGTGAAGCCTAAGGACCCCGGTTCAGTTCCCCAGGACCCACGTTAGCCAGATGCACAAGGGGGCGCATGCATCTGGAGTTCGTTTGCAGTGGCTGGAGGCCCTGGCATGCCCATTTTGTCTTTCTCTCTGACTCTTCCTCTCTCTTTCTGAAATAAATAAATTAATTAATTAAATATTTTTAAAAAGAAAAGGCTGCTAGACACTAGACCCCAGGGAAAGACCTTGGTCCTGGAGCCATGGGGGGTGGGAGTAGGGGGCTCCAGGAGCCACGGTCTTGCATCAGGACTGCCCTAACAATTCTCACGGAATTAGGCCAAAGCTGGACTCTCACAGTCTTTGAGGGAATTCTAAGTTTCAGGTTTTAAATATAACTATGAAGAATGTTTGTTATAATTTCAAATCTCAAAAATACCCAAGCTGATCAATTCTAATCATGGAGAATATGTAAAACTTCTATCATCTGGGTCAGAACCTCAGTCCCATTTGATCTGCCTAAATTCTGAGCAGCAGGGGTACGGCAATTACCCCTTGCTGCATCCAGTAAGCTTAAAAATGCACTTGGGAGGCAGAGGTAGGAGGACTACTGTGAGTTCGAGGCCACCCTGAGACAACATAATGAATTCCAGGTCAGCCTGAGCTAGAGCGAGACCCTACCTCAAAAAACCAAAAAGAAAATTAAAAAAAAAAAAAGCACTTGGGATTTATGCTTTCTCTTTTCCATTAGTATTTCAAGGTCAAAATTAGAGGTCCAAGTTTTCTCTGAGGAGACAGGGCAGGATCCCAGGGACAAGGAGCAATGTGAAGGGCCCTGCTTTTTTTTGGTGGTTGTTGTTGTTGTTTTATGAGGTAGGGTCTCACTCTAGCCCAGGCTGACCTGGAATTCACTATGTAGTCTCAGGGTGGCCTCGAACTCACGGTGATCCTCCTACCTCTGCCTCCCGAGTGCTGCGATCAAAGGCGTGTGCCACCACGCCTGGCTTTCTGTTTTTTTGTTTTTTTTTTGTTCAGACCCCTTTTTTATTTATTTACTTATTATTATTTTTAAGCAGGATCTCACTCTAGCCCAGGCCAACGTAGAAATCACCCAGTGATCCTCCTACTTCAGCCTCCAGAGTGCTGGGATTAAGGCTGTGTGTCACCACATGTGGTTTTGTTGTTCTTCTTTTGTGGTGCCAGGGATGGAACCCAGGGCCTCATACATGCTCTGTCATTGAGCCACCTACCTCCCAGCCAGTCTCCCACCATTTTCTACTTATTCACTGGAGCTCACCACTTCCAGTAGGGTAGGGCACACAACACTTGTTCTGGTAATAATTGCAAGGCACTGGCTGACGGCTCAAGGAAGGCAGGGCCCCTGCTGACCCAGGACACAAAGAAGCAGAGAAAGGCTTCCTCGGGCTGGACCCATTCCCAAATCCCAGCCCACATCATTTTGAGATGTTCTGACAGCCATGCTATCTCCAGCATCCCAACTGGGCCCAGCCCGACCTCTTTCCTACAGGGATATTAGGGAGTTTCAGGGGGCAAGTCAGAAGTCACTTACATCGTTGAACACCTTGTCCAGCTCCTTGGGGTCCATGATGAAGTTGGGGTAGCCTATCATGTTGTAGATGGCATCCGCCTGGACAGGAGGGACACGGAGAAAGTCACTTGGAGACAACTGGTCAGCCCCAGCTCTATGGGTCCCAAGCTTAGGGTCAGGGCCAAGGGGAGACAGGGCCAGCCTCTTGCCTCGTTAGAGCCTCCCAGGGAAGAGTCTCTCCTTGCCTGACTTCTGCGACTGTTTAATATTTTTATTTACAAGTAGAAAGAGGGTGAGTCTGGGCACTCCAGGACATCCTGTTGCTGCGAACAAATTCCAGATGCATGTGCCACTTGGTGCATCTGGCTTTACATGGGTACTGGAATCGAACCCAGGCTAGCAGGCTTTAAGCAAGTACTCTAAGTGCTGACCCAACCCCAGGTTTCTGTTTAAATGTCACTTTTCCAAAGGTAGCTGTTATAGTCTAGATGTGTCCCCAAGTCCACGTGCTGGGAACTGAAGCCACAGCACAGCAGAGGTGAGAGGTCCTCATGAAGGAACACAAGAGTGTGGGAATGGTCCGGCTCGGCAGGGATGTTAGTTATCCCCCACAGCTCTTGTGGGCTCTGAGAAAAGGGTTAGTCCATCCCCCTTGGATGTGTATGCCCCCTTGTCCTTTTGCCTTCTGCCACAGGATGTCTCCTACCATCACGGGCTTCAGGATGTCCTGTATCCTGCTAGACTGGGTACAGGGCATGACAGCATCTAGTGCTCACTGAACAGATCAGCATCTCCTGTCCACCTCCCTCCTCCACGTGTGGCTTCTGCCACTGCACTGGAAAACCAACACCCTCCAAGCTCGCAGACAGCCTCACCTTCTCCTTGGCTGACTTCCGGGTCTCTTCATCCATCCACTTCAGGGTGCTCAGGCTCTCCTCAAAGGCCTTCTTGATCTCCAGGATTATCTCGCTGGCCTGAGGAGACAAGCGGTGCCTCACTGGTCAGTTCTGAGCTCTGTAAGAAGGGTGCTGCCAGCCAGGGGCTTAAGCTCGCGCTTGGCTCAAAGCCTCGGGCTCCTGCTAAGAAGGAACCACAGCTGCGTTCACCACCCACTGCCCTAACAGCAGCTTACAAGACGAGACTGGCCTCTCATAGATAGGACTTGGGGTCAAACAAGCTGGGACGAGTTCTGGGGAAGCTGGTAAAGACTCTGTTGCAGGACTTTTCAGAGCCTTAAGTGGGGAGGGTATAAAGGTTTTCTCTTTTTATTTATTTATTTTGTTTTTGCAAGGTAGGGTCCTCACTCTAGCCCAGGCTGACCTGGAATTCACTCTGTATTCTCTGGGTGGCCTCGATCTCATGTTGACACTCCTACATCTGCCTCCTAAGTGCTGAGATTAAAGGCATGTGCCACCACGTGCTGGCCTCCAAGATTCTTTTTAATTTTTTTTTTTCCCCTTGGGCTGAGGGATAGCTTAGCAGTGAAGGCGTTTGCCTGCAAAGCCAAAGAACCCAGGTTCGATTCCCCAGGACCCATGTTAGCTAGATGCACAAGGGGGCACACGTAGCTGGAGTTCATCTGCAGTGGCTGGGCCCTGGCGCACCCATTCTCTCTCTCTCTCCCACTTTCTCTGTCAAATAAATAAATAAATAAAAATAGCAGGGCGTGGTGGTGCACATGCCTTTAATCCCAGCACCCGGGAGGCAGAGGTAGGAGTATTGCTATGTGTTCAAGGCCACCCTGAGACTACAAAGTGAATTCCAGGTCACCCTGGGCTAGAGTGAGACCCTACCTCAAAAAAACAAAATAGATAAATAAATAATAAAATAAAATATTAAAATGTTTTTTCTTGCTGAGCATGGTAGCACATGCCTTTAATTCCAGCACTTGGATGGCAGCGGTAGGAGGATCACTGTGAATTTAAGGCCAGCCTGGGACTACATAGTAAGTTCTAGGTCAGCCTGGGCCAGAGTGAAACCCTACCTCAAAAAACAAATTCTACTTAAAAATTTAAAATAAGGGCTGGAGAGATGGCTTAGCAGTTAAGCGCTTGCCTATGAAGCCTAAAGACCCCGGTTCGAGGCTTGATTCTCCAGGACCCACGTTAGCCAGATGCACAAGGGGGCGCACGCATCTGGAGTTTGTTTGCAGTGGCTGCAAGCCCTGGAGCGCCCATTCTCTCTCTTTCTCTCTATCTGCCTCTTCCTCTCTCTGTCACTCTCAAATAAATAAATAAATAAACTGAACAAAAAAATTTAAAAAAATAAAAATAAAAATAAAAGGTGTGTGTGTGTGGGGGGGGTGCTGAAGAGATGGCTGAGCAGCAGGTATGCGCACTTCCTAAACAAGCAGTAGGGCCTGAGACTGCTTCAGTTTGATTTCCCAGCATGCACATTCTATAAGCACAATTTGTCAGGCATGGAGAGTGGAGAATCACTGGGGTTTTGCTGAATAAAAAACAGCTATTCTGGGTTGAGTGAGAAATTCCACCTTGAGGAAACAGGCAAATGAGGGAAGAGAAGGACATTAGACATTTTCCTTGGGCTTCCACATGCATGCACCACACACACACACACACACACACACAGATCACATCACACACTATACCACATATACACCAAAAAGAAAAAGAAAAAAAAAAAAACACCTCAATTTTTTTTTTGTTGTTGTTTTGAGGGAGGAACAGGCCCACCTTCATGTCACAGGTGAGATGAGAGCTCTGCTGAAGTCACTGAGCAGACAGTGACAGAGCCACCTCCATGAGGTACTCAGTGTGTCTAGAACAATTCTGTCCCCCACAGGATAAGAAGAGTACCACGCTCTGGGCCGTAGCCACACTGCCAACATTATCTTCCTGGGGCCTTTAGGGCCCTGGGAAGTAGAAACGGCTGTGTTAACCCTGTGGGGGCCACTGGGAAGGTCACATGGGCTAACACAGATGGTGGCCTCACTACCTGTGCTAAGTGCTCACACTCTCCGGGCCTTGGAGGCAGCGCTCTGAGGTGCCAGCGTCACACAGGAGACACTTACAATGTTCTTGCTGTCCTCGGCGAAGGTGGCTTTGACAAACATGGGCCCCAGGGCAAAGCCCAGGTTGTTCTCTGTGTCACTCACGCAGAATTTCCAGCGAGGGAGGCAGGTCTGGAAAACATAAGTGTGGGCATCACTGGTACCAGTCCTTCCAGCCCCTTTCTGACTGGGAAGTGGTACCACCGGGGGTCAGTGTTTCCCTCCGAAACTTCAGAGAAACATTTCTTTTCTGATCCCACGGAGATTACTCTAGGCACTGGATCAAGAACACAGGAAACTGGGGGTATAGCTCAGTGGTGGGTGCTTGCTTAGCATCAGAGAGACCCTAGGTTTAATCCCCAGCACCACTAATGCTCTCCCAGAAAAAAAGAAAAGAACACACCTCCAAACCAAACCAAAACCACTCTGAGTCTAAAGCTAACTCGGGATAAAATGAGAGCCTGCCTCTTAAAAAATGGAAAAAAAGAAAAGAAAAAAGAAGAGGGTTTGAGAATGTGACATAATGGTAGAGTGCTTCCCTGTCACACGCAAAGCCCTGGGTTCAATCTGCAGAACCACACAAACTGGGTATGGTGGCACGTGACTGTCATCCCAGAACTTGGTAGATGGAGGCAGGATGAAAGTTCAAGGTCATCCTCAGCCACTTAGTGATTCAAGATCAACCTGAGACATGAGGCCCTGTCTCAAAAAAAAAAAAAAGAAAATCAAAAACAAAAATGAAAATCTATGGAAAGCACATAAATCAACAAAGGTCAGTAGAGTCTCCTGGTACACCACCTGGCACTTCTCTAGAAAGACCAGGAGTTGGCTCTGGACCAAGGTCTCTAGTAACAATCATAGAAACAATGATAATGCTGGAGAGCCAGGTACTAATGTTTCTGGGGACGAAGCACTATCACTGGGAAGAGTGGTGGCCAAAGGGTATGTAAGTGTGGACTGCCCCCCAATCTCATATGCTTGTTTATTTACTTGTTTTGGTTTTTCAAGGCAGAGTTTCACTCTAGCCCAGGATAACCTGGAATTTACTATGAAGTCTCAGGGTGGCCTCGAACTCATGGTGATCATCCTACCTCTGCTTCCTGAGTGCCTGGCGCACCGGGCAGAAACCACTTCTGCTGTCAATTCGCTCAGCAGCTATGAGCTCTCTGCCCTCTGAGTTGGCATATTCACTTCCTCTCAGAACTTCTTCCCACCCACCCCCGGCTCACATTGCCCCCAGACAGCAGTCAGTCTCTTTCAGGGCCATCTGCATTCTCTTCTCTCATGAAGCTCACGGCTCCAGGAGCTCACCAGTCACGAGCATTTGGCAGGTGACACCTCACCTTCTTGGTCCCGTACATCACTTCCATGAACTTCTCATCAGCATCCTGGAAGCGCTGATCCAGGAAGGAACTTGTCTTCCGCACCAGGTTCCAGATCATGTAGTTGTTCAGGAGGCTGGGGAGAGAGGAGCGCTCAGAGGTGTCCTGGGAAGCACTTCCCCTGAGGACCTCTAGGGGGCTCTCAAACTCAGTCTCCGTCCTAGGCTCTGGACTGTGGTGGAATGTAAGCAAGGCCCACTCTTCCACAGAAAACCCTTGGTGTCTAGCACAATTACTTGTATACCATGGGTACTCAATAAATGCTACTGCTCAGTTGCTCTGTCCTAGCTGGGGAGGGGTCTACGGCCAGTTGGTCAATGTTCCAGCTGCCCAGGTCATAGGGAACCTGTCTGTGTTTCCTGTCATGTTTTCAAGTAAGTTTCCTTCACACAAAGATGTTCAATCCATTGGAATCAACCAACCAACCAATGCCTGACAAGGGAAAGGTAAAAAACTGTTTTTTTTTTGTTTTTTGTTTTCAGATAGGGTCTCACTCTAGCCCAGGCTGACTGGAATTCACTATGTAGTCTCAGGCTGCCCTCAAATTCACAGTGATCCTCCTACCTCACCCAGCTTAAAAACTATGTTTATACTTGATGGAACACCAAGTGACCAAGAAAATGACATGTGCAGAGGGTTTGGGATGATATGGGGAAAATGACAAAGGCCATGGAAAATACAGGCTCTACATCCAGTCAAAATGTGCAAAGATGGAGGAAAAACACTATGTATGTTTATTATGCATTAGAAAACTATCCACCTATCCATCTAGCTGGCTATCTGCACACACATATACATACATTCTAGAAGCTCAAGAACAGTGTTTTGGGTAACTTAAAATTTTATTCTAAGCCGGGCGTGGTGGTGCACGCCTTTAATCCCAGCACTTGGGAGGCAGAGGTAGGAGGATCACTGTGAGTTCGAGGCCACCCTGGCACTACATAGTTAATTCCAGGTCAGCCTGGACTAGAGTGAAACCCTACCTTGAAAAACAAAAAAAAAATAAAAAATAAAATAAAAAATCCAAAAGGTATCATAAGTACTCATTAAAAATAAGAGCTAGGGAAAAAAAACAAACAAGAAAGAAAGAAAAGGGCTACAGGGATGGTTTAGAGATTAAGACGTTTGCCTGCAAAGCCAAAGGACCCAGGCTTGATTCCCCAGGACCCACATTAGCAGAGAAAGAGGGAGATAGGGTGAGAGAATGAGTGCACCAGGGCCTCCAGCCACTGCAAACAAACTCCAAACACTTGAGCCCCCTAGCTAATGTGCGCACGCATCTGGAGTTTGTTTGCAGTGGCTGGAGGCCCTGGTGTGCTCATTCTCTCACCCTATCTCCCTCTTTCTCTGTTAAATAAATAAATAAATAAATAAATAAATAACGGCTAGGACAGGGAACATGGCTCACTGGTTAAAGGAGCTTGATTGCAAAGCCTATCGGCCTGGGTTTGATTCCCCAGTACACATGTAAACCCAGATGCACAAAGTGGTGCACGCACCTGGAGTTCATTTGCAAGTGTCAAGAGGCCCCAGTGCACCTATTGACACGCTTTCTCTCTTCCCTTGAAAATAAATAAATAAAAGTAACAGGTAGGCGTGGTGGCACATGCCTTTAATCCCAGCACTCAGGAGCCAGAGGTAGGAAAATCGCCATAAATTCGAGGCGAGCCTGAGACTACATAGTGAATTCCAGGTCAACCTGGACCAGAGTGAGAACCTACCTGGGGGAAGAAAAAAAAAAGTAACAGCTAACATTGACTGAGCCCCACCATATGTGAGGCATTGTTAACATCCTTTCCATGGTTACATCACCTAATTTCCCCAGCTCCTTAAAGCCTCATTTTAAGGACGGGAGAGTGACCCTGAGGAAGGCTAAGACACTTGCTCAAGGCTACAAAGCTGCTACGAGAGGAGAGAGGAGCTGGGACGTGAACCTGTCCTCATTACCAGGATGCCCTGTTGTCTCTCACCACAGCCCACCCAGGAGCTGGGGAGATGGCTCTGTGGTTAGTGGCACTTGTTTGCAAAGCGTGTTGGCCTGGGGTTTGACTTCCCAGCATCTACATAAAACCTGATGCACAGTGGTGCAAGTGTGTGTGGCATGTGTACACACACACACACACACACACACACACACACACACAGCTCATCCGAGCCCCTTTCCTAAGTCCAGGTATCATCTCCTGTCCCCACCCACCCTGTCTGAACTGCCTTCGAGGGACTCATCTGGGCCATGTCCCCTTACCATTTGTCTGTGTTGTTGATGAGGGTGGAGACCTGCTCCAGGTACTCCTTGTCGTAGACCACAATAGGCTCAGTTTCGTTGATCTCCACAGGGTGGAAGATGGTGTTGAGAAAGGGTAACCAGTTGATGGCGGGTGCCAAGGTCTGCAAGGGAAGATGGCAGTGTGACGCTGGCCAGGCCCCTTCCCCTCACAGCCGGGGTCTCCAGGCCTGAAGAAGGCACATTGCCTTTTGACCAAGGACAGAGGCACCGGGCAGAGGCAGATGGGCTGGCCAACTTCTGTCAGACTTACTGTCAACAGCACTCTAAGGATACAGGCTTAGACCTCACTGGAAACCTGGCACAGCGGCAGCTACTCAGAAGGATGAGGCAGGAGGATCCTGAGTTCAAGACCAGACTAGTTTCCATACAGGACTCTTGTCTCTAAAACAACCTCAGGGCTTGGGAGATGGCTCAGTAGTCAAAGCTACTTGCTTGCAAAGCTCGCTGGCCTAAGTTCAGTTTTCCAGCCACCCACATAAAGCCAGACAGGTATTTGTTTGCAGTGGCAAGAGACCCTAATGTGTGTACACACACACTCATAAAATAACCCCCCCACAATCTCACTTAAAATAGAACTAGGAAGGAATAGAAGACCCAGTAGTGGCCATCACCACCAGCATAAGGGTTACCCCAAGTGATCCTCAGAGACACCAAAGGGCAGGTATAATTAAACCCGCCTTAAATTTTTTGTTTTGTTTTGTTTTTCGAGGTAGTGTCTCGCTGTGGCCCAGGCTGACCAGGAATTCACTATGTATTCTTGGGCTAGCCTCAAACTCAGGGTGATCCTTCTACCTCTGCCTCCCAAGTGCTGGGATTAAAGGTGTGCACCACCACGCCCAGCTAAAAAATTTTATTTTAGCCAGTAAGCTAGAAAAGAGACACAAAGGGAAAAGAAATGAAGGGAGGGGGGTACTTAATAGGATGGTATTGTATATATGTAAGTAGAAGAATAGATTAATGGACGGTAAAAAGGCCCAAGTGAGGTCAGGGGAAGAGACTGAGTAAAGGAAAGGTGGAAGGAGGGCTAATCAAAATCTAAGAGGATATAAATAAATCATATGGAAACCTAAAAAAAATATTATTTTAAGGCTGGAGAGATGGCCTAATAGTTAAGGTGCTTGCCGGCGAAGCCCAAGGACCCAGGTTTGACTCCCTAGAACCCACGTAAGCCAGATGCACATGGTGGTGCATGCATCTGGAATTTATTTGCAGTGGCTAGAGGCCGTGGCGTGCCCATTCCATCTCTACTCAAATAAGTATAAAAGTATAAAATTTTAATTATTTTATTTTATTTCATTTTATTTATTGTTTTTTTGAGATAGGGTCTCACTCTAGCCCAGGCTGACCTGGAATTCACTATGTAGTCTCAGGGTGACCTTGAACTCACAACAATCCTCCTACCTCTGCCTCCTGAGTGCTGGGATTAAAAGTGCACCTGCATGCCTTTAATACTTTTTAAAAAGTTATTTGCAAGCAGAGAGAGAGAGAGAGAATGGGCACACCAGGGCCTCTAGCCACTAAGTATGAACTACAGATGCATGTGCCACTTTGTGCATCTGGCTTTATGTAAGTACTGGGGAATCGAACCTGGGCCATTAGGGTTTGCAAGCAAGCATATAAACGGCTGAGCCATCTCTCCAGCCCCATGCCAACTTTTTACATGGATTCTGGGCAGCTGAACTTGGAGGCCTCTGGCCTGGTCTCATGATAAAGAGGCATGTGCTTTTAACCCCTAAGATATCTCCCCAGCCCTTTTGGCCTTTGTTTTAAATATTGTTAGTTATTCATTTGCAAGGAGAGAGAGAGAGAGAGAGAGAGAGAGAGAGAGGGAGGAGGGAGAGAAAAGAGAAGAAAGACACATAGAGAGAAAATGGGCACGCAAGGGCCTCCAGCCACTGCAAACGAACTTCAGATGCATGTGCTGGCCTGGAACTATGTTGTCTCAGGGTGGCCTCTAATTCATGCTGAACCTCCTACCTCCCAAGTGTTGGGATTAAAGGCATGTGCTGCTACATCTAGCTTTCTTTCTTTCTTTTTTTTGGTTTCTTGAGGTAGAATCTTGCTCTAGCCCAGTCTGACCTGGAATTCACTCTGTAGTCTCAGGGTGGCCTTGAACTCATGGCAATTCTCCTACCTCTGCCTCCCAAGTGCTGGGATTAAAGGTGTGCACCACCACACCCGGCTTACCTCTAGCTTTCTATGTAAGTGCTGAGAATCCCTGAACTCAGGTCTTCATTCTTACACAGCAAGTACTGTTATCACAGAGCCATCTTTCTAGCCTCTGCTCTTTTCCCCGCTTTCTGGTGCTAGGGATTGAACGCAGGGCTTTGCTCATGCTAGGCCAGTACTCTGCCACTAAGCCACATTCCCAGCCCCCAGGCCTTGTCCCATTGTGGCTAGCTGATTTCACTTGGTTGCACAACTTTGGAACAGTGTGCTCTAACCCTGTGATGTCCACATGTCCTGTTATTTTTAGTGTGCAACTTTACAGGACAAGAGGTCTTTCAGGGCTGCCCAGACTGTGCCTTAGCAAAGATGCCTGCCCGTGGCAATCACTTGGGTGGGCACCTGGCACTAAGTAAGCCATCCATCATGTTGGGCCATTCCAATCACTGCTCAAGGTCTCCCTGAAGTGGCCCTGGCCTTGTCTAATGTCAAATTCTGTTGTCTGTTCCTTTGAAAAAGAGTAAGATATAAGACAAATGGAGAGAGGCGTGCTACAAATGTCCTTCTCACGGGAACACAGAGAAGTTAATCTCTAACAGCAGACAGCCTACAACAACCTGCCAGTAACGCTCGTGAGGCCCTCGATGAGGGAGGTGGCCACTTCTGAGATCTCTCATCTAATAAGCTGAATTTGCACGTGTGGTAAGGTGACTTTCCTGAGGTCACTGTTAGTTGGAGCCTGTGCAGGTCTAAAATGCAGGTTCACTCACCTCTGGGTTTATTTTGCTATTTATGGTAGCACTTGGCTAGGTTTAAAAGGATATCTTGGCTACTGGAAAACAGAGACTTTGAAGGACAGGTGAGACCTTTGAGGACCCGCGGGTAGAGAAGTTCCCAAAGGCAATAGTAAGCTGGTATCGGTCAACACACGGCAGTGAGGGGCTGATGTACTCCTTTCGTAACGAATATCCCCATGCTGAGTGCAAAGTACCCTCCTGGCTAGGGCACGTGCACAGTGGGCACGGCACCTGTGCACTGTGGCATAGCCCTGCTGGCCACAGTGACAGACACGTGAAGCTGGCAGTGGGTAGATTTGATGTGGTTTCGCAGCAGGAACCAAGTTGAGGTCCTTGAGGCATTTTCTGTTCTTTCTGTAATGGGGGGGACAACAATCCCTCCACCGCAGAGCTGACTACTCTAGGACTGACGTGTCCTGTACCCGGGTTCCTTGCCCCCCTGGCTGGCCCTCTCTGCCCTCTTACTGTCAGGAAATTTTTTACATCTTAGAACCTATATCAACCTCTAGTCTTCACATGCATGCACACACACTTGTGTCCACATGTAGGAACACACATAAACAAGACTCATGAGCTCTTCAAATAGGATTCAGTAATTACAGACACCTGACTGCAGGACCTCAGGCTGGCAAAGATCCCAGAAAATGGATACATTCATAAAATGTCACTGTTCACACCCAATTCATGAGAACTGCAAAAACTGCAGGCCGCTGGAATTCTCTGATAGTGGTGTCAATGGTGAGAAGTCACACGACTTCCACACAGCCCCATCCTTTAAAGACAGCAGGTGTTCTGTGCAGAGACGTCCCCACAGCTCTGAATAAAGATAGATGCGTGCACAGCACCAAGGGTTCCACATTCCAATCGGTCACTTTAGTGACGCCTAACTTAAACATCTCTGTGGAGATGCCTGACTGTATCAACTGGGACGTTCTACTGTAACTCAATCCCTGTGGGGACACTGGTGACCACTACTTTCCACACCCCAATCCAAGAAGCCCTGCTTGGGAAATCCACTCAAGAGGCTCGAGAAGTAGGAGAGAGCAGAGTGCTGGTGCACACCGATGAGCACGGCACTTAGAAGTTAGAGGGAGGAGGACCACACTTTTGAGGCCAGCCTGGGCTGCATAAGGATATAGCTTAGTGGTAGAGCACTTGCCTAGCATGTGCAAGGCTCTAGGTTCAATCTGTAGTACTGAAAACAAACAGGGAATGAAGAGAGAAGTGTTCATGCTCTCAGACTATCTCAGCTACAGAACACTGGCACAGGAGGGAGCTCAGCGCCTTTGGCACGGGAGCCGCTACAGAGGCATAGGAAGACGCCTGGAGGAGCAATGGCTAGACGGCCCGTTCCTGGCTCTGAACTCAGACTTCACTGGGGGCCAGCCTGAAGGCACGCAGCCCAGCAGCAGGGCTAGCCCAGAACTACGCCGTGAAGCCACAGTACCTTTCCCTGACTCGCCCAGAGTGTGGGAAGAAACAAATCTTCAGCTACCAGAGACCGAGACACGCTCTGTCCTAGGATGGAATGATGCAAATCAACTCAGTCCCAGGGACGAGGGCACCCTCAATGATCCTGAGAGAAAAGTGACTATGACGACTAAGGTAAGATGCCGCGCTTCCGCTGCACATGTCCACTGACAACATGGAACCGCAGGCCAGGCAGAGAGGCTTACGGCAGCCTCGTGGGGCCCAGAGCTCCCTTAACGGTTACGTGTAATTTCTCTTACACACACACACACACACACACACACACACACACACACACACACCTGTCCATTTCTCTTGGCTGACATTCTATTTTTTTCTAGCTGTTCTCCAAAAAAAGACCCTATGAGTTAAAGTTGAGAACCAGGGCTGGAAGAGATGGCCTCGCAGTTAAGGCATTTGCCTGCTAAGCCTAAGGACCGAGGTTTGATTACCCAGCACCCACATAAATCAGATGCACAAGGGGGCGCAAGTGTATGGAGTTTGTTTGCAGTGGTTAGAGGCCCCGGTGTGCCAAGTCTCTCTCTCTATCTGCCTCTTTCTGTCACAAAATAAAATAAATAAATAATACATATATTTTTTGAAGTGGCACAATTGTTTGGTGTTTATTTGCAGTGGGAAGAAGCCCTAACGTGCCCCCCTACACACACGCACTTGCACAGACAAATAAATGACTAAATTAAAAAATAATAATAAAGTTGAGACCCACCAACCATCTCTTTTGAGGGCAGGGGCTATATCACCTCTGTATCTTGGAACTGAGCAGCAAGTCAGTAGATGGGCCATCCCCTATTTTACCAGTTAGGAGAACAAAGTGCAGAGGGTCAAGCCATCAGGTCTGCCACTAAGCATGAGACAGGGCTGTGTGGGCAATGTGTTCGGACTGCAAGGCTGGCACTGTGTTGGCCACTGCTGCTGCTGCTGCTGCTACTGCACTCTTCCTCCCTTTCCTTTCTTCCATGGAAGAAGAGAGCAAAACCAAGGAGATGAGGCTGGGGGAAGGCTGACTGGTACGCTCAAGGTTACCACACCATCCATTGCTCTGGGGATCGACGTCAGCACGCGGCCTCCATGAAGCCGTCATATGATCTCTGAGGCTGAGTTACAAGGCTGGAGTAAACAGCATCTCCCTCGACCTCCTGGCCTCAGAGCGGAAAACACTGCCAGATGGTGCCCAACACAGGCTCGCAGTCTCCCTAACAACCCTCACGGCACTACATCGCCGGGGACCTGCAGGGCAGCTGGCAGCTAGCAGCAGGAGACTGTGTGGGCTGCTGCCCCTCCTGGGACACCATGTTGGCCTGGCTAATGCGAACTCATCATTACAGTCACCTTCCCTAGCTTCTCCCACCTGGGGCTGTTTCCAGATGGTTCCAACAGCTCAGAGCCACATGAGGGCAAGGCCAAGGTGCACCTGTCAGGTAGAGGAGGAAACAACGGCGGGACCTGGTGTTTGTTATGAGAGAAGGGACAGGGCTGGGGAGATGGCTCAATGGGTAAAGTGCCTGCCATTCAAGCTGCAGTACCGGGGCTCCAGCCCCAGACCCCCCACAAAAAGCCAGAAGCCATGCAGGCTTCTGTAATTGCAGCACACTGCGTTGCTGGTGAGATGGAAGGCAGAGACAGGAAAATGTCTCAGCAACTCAAGCCAAAAAATAGCAAAAGGGAGCAGAATAAGAATCCAGAGGGAGAAGCCCTGCCTTAAATGAGGTGGACAGGCTAAGACCAGAAAAGCTGTACTCTGACCTCCTGTGCATACTGGTAAGCACATGCCCACACTCACCCATGAACATGTGCACGCACATGCACGCGCACACACAAACAGCTATAAAATTTTTAAAAAATCAAGGTGGGCGTGGTGGCGCGCACCTTTAATTCCAGCACTCGGGAGGCAGAGGTAGGAGGACTGCCGTGAGTTCAAGGCCACCCTGAGACTCCATAGTGAATTCCAGGTCAGCCTGGGCTAGAGTGAGACCCTACCTCAAAAAACAAACAAAAAAAAATTTTTTTTAAAAAAGAAGAAGGGATGGTCAGGCAGAAGCTGGCTGGGCAGAAGGACAGGAGAGGACCATGCAGATGTGGCAGGGAGTCCCCACACGGGCATGTTCTCTTCCCTAGAGGAAGAGTAAGGCCTAGTCAGGCTTTGCTGCCTGGTGAGGCCCCTCTGCTGACTCCCTGGAGTTCCAGAATGGGCGACACTATCCACAGAAGCCGTTACTGCTATGACCACAGTCTCCAAGGAATCGTTTCATTTACTATCTGTGTGGCCTTTGACAGGCAACACTACCTCCAGAGACTCGGTCTACCCACATGTGAACAACTACCCTTTTTCACTGGGTGCTTCAAGGATCTTGGGAAGGTGGGTAGGCAGCATCCCCTCCCAGTGCCCTATCTGAAGCCCGGTGGCTGGCCCAGCCTCTGCACTCAAGTCACCTGCAGCTCAGCGGCCGTGACTTTGTGGTAGATGAGCTCCTCATCCCTGCGTTTCTCCTGGGGAATGGTGATGTTGGCCAGTGCCGTCTCGAAGTCTAGGATCTGTTGCATCTGGGGTCGGATGGAGTCCTCGTCGCCCCCGCCTAGCAGCTTCCCCAGCTGGACCATGTAGTTCAGGTATCCAGTAAGGACCTGTGGAGCACAGCCCCCAAACCATCAGTGGTGGCCACCTGCTGACTTCTGAGCTCCATGTGTACGTGCACACACTTGCATGTGAGCCCCCCCCACATGTGGACCAACATGCATAATAACATGTATATCACACACATACACATGCCAAAGAAAGGGTCTTAGCTCCCACAAATGGTGGTAAAACAATGACCCCTGTCCCCTTCTAGCCCTTGTGCCCATGTTGTCTGACTATGACACAGTCAGTTGGGGACATCTCAACTGCAGCAGGAAAGCAGGAACCCCTAAAGCCCATGCCTAGGCCCCTGGGGATGCACACTGCAGGGTGCACTGGGGAGCTCACCTTCTCGTTTTCTGTCTTGTTCAGGTAATAGTCTCTGGAGGGTAAGCCCAGGCCAGACTGGTCCACCTGCAGAGGGAGGCAGGGTGAGAGGGAGTCCCCACTCCCCGTGGACAGGCCCCCTGCACGGTTTCCACTTGCCCAGGGGATGGCAGGCACGTGGCCCTGGAAGATGACTAGGGTACCAGCAGGAGCCCAAGGTGGTGGCTAGTATCATTGATTCATCTACCCAAGGACTAAGGCCAGGGCAGATACATTCCTTCCCATACACATGGTCAGTTGCAGGGACTGCAGGCCTTTCAGAAGGGCCAGAAATACTCTCTTTAATTATTATTATTATTTTGAGATAGGTTCTCACTCTGGCCCAAGCTGACCTGGAATTCACCATGTAGTCTCAGGGTGGGCTCGAACTCAGTGACGATCCTCCTACCTCTGCCTCCCGAGTGCTGGGATTAAAGGTGTGCACCACTATGCCTGGCTGGAAATACCCTCTTTAAGTATCCCCCAGCCTTGGTAAAATATATTATTTCACCATATAATGACCAAGTGGTTAAAGCCATCCCCAATTGTATGATTATGGTCAAGTTACTAAGTCTGTCTGATCCTCAAATTCCTCCTCTGGAAAATAAGAGAAACTGACTGCAGAGGCAGACTCAGGACTCACAGAGCCAATGGTAGTGAAGAGTCTCCTGGGAGCCAGGCAAAGAGAAGAGAATTCTCGAGAGCTACCCCCGGAGCCTTCTGGCCACATCCTGACATACCTGGGGCAGGTGCTGTCACAGTGCATTTAGTTGACAAGGAAATTACAACTCAGAGAGGCTGAGCCACTTGCCGAGGGCCACACACTGAGCACATGGAACAAATGAGTCAGGAACTCAGCTTTGACTGAAGCTGACCTTCAACCCAGGGCAGGTGGGGATGGGCAGGGAGAGACGGATTCCAAGCCTGTTGTAAATAACTGAGTTGCTGAGACGAAACACTCAACTAAAAGCAGCTGATGGTAGGGAAGGGTTTATTTTGGCTAACAGTCTTAAAGGGAAGCTCCGTGATGGCAGGGGAGAAAGCATGGTGTGAGCAGAGACTGGACATCACCTCTGCCACAGCAGGTGGAGAACAGCGGCAGGAGAGCCCAACACCGGCAGGTTAGGGTCTAATAAACCTCAAGCTCTGCCCTCAGTGACACACCTCCTCCAGCAAGGCTCCACCTCCCAAACTGCTGGGAACCAAGCAGTCAAAACACACAGTTTGCAGACGGCATCATGGTGCTGAGAAGTGACAGAGGAGTGTTCAGCACTGAAACATCTCTATCACACCTTCCAAGGCTCAGGGCCCATTGTGGAAGAGGTGGCAGAAAGAATGTAAGAGCCAAAGGAAGGGTAGGACTCCTTACAACGTGCTCCTCCAGATACAAACTGGCCTGGATACCCATGACCTCACAGTGCCTGACACTACCTACACAAGACCATCATAACAGGAGGAAAAGATCATGACATCAAAATAAAAGAGACTGATTGAGAGAGGGAGGAGATATGATGGAGAATGGAGTTTCAAAGGGGAAAGTGGGGGGGGGGGAGGGAATTACCATGGGTAATTGCCTATAATTATGGAAGTTGCCAATAAAAAAAAGAGAAAAAAAAAGCAAAAAAAAAAAAAAACCCACAAAAACAAAAACAAAAAAGCATGAGTTTGGGGGTTGGGCATCCAAACCACCACAAATCCATTCCAAGCAGAGATGTAAAGCCTGGGCTTGAGGTGGGGAGCAAGACGTGTCTACAGATGTGCTTAGGAGTTGACATCACTCATCACAGTAACACACCTATCAAAGAGGGTGGCCTGCTTTCTCTTCGTCTCCTGCCTACGAACAATCACACTGGTGGGGCTGTCAGAAACAACCCAGGATGAGGCCAAACAGCCTCCTTGCTCGGGACAGGGCTCCTCTATCAGTCCTGTCTGTCCTCTTCCTGGGGCCCAGCTTACCTGGATCACGTTGCTGTTGGAGTTCTTGGAGTCAGCACTGACATAGACGGAGAAGAAGGGTGAGGTACGGTAGTGGGCCGTGACTACCTGCAGCGTGTCCTGGAAGTTGTCCTTGGCCCAGGGTCCTGTGATGTTCCAGCCACCAAGCTATGGGGAGAGAACAGATAGCGGCTGGCTGGTGTGCATGTACGCATGTGCACACTGACTGCATGCATGCCTGAGCGTGAGGAGGAGGGGAGAGCTGTACGCAAATGCTGGTTTGTTAAGTTCATATGTTCTGTGACCTTGGAGCACTCCCCTGACCTCTCAGGTAAAAGACAAACGACGGGGGCTGGGGAGATGGCTCAGTGGTTAAAGGTGCTTGCTTGCAAAGCTTACTGACCTGGTTCAATTCCCTAGTCTCTACATAAAGTCAGATGCACAAAGTGGTGCATTCATCTGGGTACACCCCTTCTCTCTTTCTCCCTCCCCCATATTTCCTTGAAATAAATAAATAAATTTATTTTTAAAAATATAACCTTGGTCTTCCCCAATTTGGCACATGGTGGCCAAGGGCCTTGTATGAAAGATGAGGGACACAGATGGTCCCAGTGTCTGCAGTCACTAGCCCTGTTGTAAAGACCTTTCTGGAGCTGAGCTGGGAGGCAGGACTCTCAAGGGGGTGTGGGAGGTCAAAAAATGTCTCCTGTATCTCTGTCTGTTCCAGGGAGCCTGGCCAGCTTCAGACAGTCCTCCATGGAAGTCACTAGAACCCGCAAATCTGCCCAGGAAACGGAACAGTTCCACTACTCAGGAGTAATTAGGGTTTTCCTCTTATGGAGGGGTCATTTTGGCCCAAGACTCTATCAGTGTTTCTAGAATAACCACACACTTCCAACCATACATGAACACATCCTCCAAGGAAAAGGAACAGCAAGGGCTGCAGAGATGGCTTAGCGGTTAAGCGCTTGCCTGTGAAGCCTAAGGACCCTGGTTCAAGGCTCGATTCCCTAGGACCCATGTTAGATGCACAAGGGGCACACGCGTCTGGAGTTTGCTTGCAGTGGCTGGAGGCCCTGGCACGCCCATTCTCTCTCTCTGTCGCTCTTAAATGAGTAAATAAAAATAAAAAAAAAAAAAACAAAAAAGAACAGCAACAAGCCAGCACTTGGGAGACGGGAGGATTGCTATGAGTTGGAGGCCAGCCTTGGCTACAGAGTGAGTCCAGGTCAGCCTGACCTAGACACTCTGCTTCAAAAAAAAAGCAGGGGAAGGAGCTGGAGATATGGCTTAGTGGTTAAGGCATCTGCCTGCGAAGCCTAAGGACCAAGGTTTGATTCCCCAGAACCCAAATAAGCCAGATGCACATGGCGACACATGCATCTGAAGTTCTTTTGCAGAGGCTAGAGGCTCTGGCATGCCCATTCTCTCTCTCTCATAAATAAGTAAATAAAAAAAATATTTTTTAAAAGGAGCAGAAACAAAGAGGAAGATTTCCCTGTGAGTACGGCCCCTATCCCTCACCCAGATGCACCAAGACACAAACACACACACAGACATCCACATCAGATGCTCACACACACCCCTCGTCATTCACACAGATGGTCCCACCCACACTGAGCCTTACACACACATGCTCAAACAGCCCCAATATTCATAGCACACAGATGGGCTCCATGTTCCCTCTGGGCGTGGTGGCTGGAGGTATGAGGTGGCCAAGTCCCAGCAGTACCTGAGCACTGGGACAGAAGCCAGAGGGGCTAGCTGGTGGCACGCACAGGAGGAGGTTGCCAAAGTCTGTGGGAGGGACCCACCTTCTCAATCAGCTCCATCAATGGCTTGGCCCGGAGCTCTTCTATCCTGGTCTCGTTCATACATGCACGGTAGTATACCTGGGCCTTCCTTTCTGCCTCGCTGACACTGGCTGTGGAATTTTCTAGAACAAGAAATAGCAGAGTTGTGATGTGCCCCAATTTGTCTACTGGGGAGCGCTGAGTGAGTCCTTTCTAGAGCTTAGTTCACCCAGCTGTGCAAGAGAACCACGCTGTGAAGTGGGGGAGAAACAGTCCTAGGACTACGAGTGGCCCTGGGCAGAGCTGGTGAACTGGAGGTGCTCCGAATTCTAGCTGACTGATCTGAATCCATGTTCCCTCCTCTGCAGATGGTAGTGTGGGCTGTTACAGAGGCTGCAGTGTCTGGCTTTGCACGGGTTTTCAGGGATTCAAACTCAGGCACTTCCCTACCAGCCACCATGTGGCCCTGACTTCCCTGCCCTGGTTTTCAGATCCTAGATGACCTCTCTCAGGGAGAAAGGTAGGAGGTGGATAAAGCTTGAAAGGTCTAATTCATTATGAATTGATTTTCCACTTCTTCCTGTGTGGGGCTGGTGTACTCCCGAAACTTAAGGCAAAGGGCTATTTTCCACTTCCTGCCTGACAACCCAGCCTAGGCTTGCATCCCATCAGGACGCAGGGCTCAGGGCTTCTCCAGCACCCAGGAGCCTCCCTTCTCTTCCTGCTCAACACCTGGGCCATATGTCACCTGTGCATGATCTGGAAGGCTCCCGTTTATACCCAGGGAAGCTGGCCACTTCCTGCTGCCAAGTTTTTTCATGTATGTGTACAATGCATTTTGATCACCCCAATCACCCTCTCTTCCCAGCCACCTCCCACCAAATCCTTCTCCCATTAGGTCCTCATCCTACTTCCATGTCTTGTTTATTGTATTTTTATACCCAGTGATTTAAATCAGGATCGCCTGCCTAACTAAACATGGGTGGGATGGTTATTTACTGGAGAATGGGCAATCCTCTAGTGGAGGCTGCTAGATTCTTTTTATTTTTTCTTATTTACTTATTTATAGTTTTTCAAGGTAGGGTCTCACTGTAGCCCAGGCTGACCTGGAATTCACTCTGTAGTCTTGGGTGGCCTGGAACTCACGGTGATCCTCCTACCTCTGCCTGGAATTAAAGGCGAGCGTCACCATGCCCAGTGATTTCTAGATTGATTTTTTTTTCAATTGTTTATTTTTATTTTATTTGAGAGTGACAGAGAGAAAGGCAGAAAGAGAGAGAGAGAGAATGGGTGCACCAGGGCCTCCAGCCACTGCAAACAAACTCCAGATGCGTGCACCCCCTTGTCCATCTGGCTAACGTGGGTCCTGGGGAATCGAGTCTTGAACCAGGGTCCTTAGGCTTCACAGGCAAGCACTTAACCGCTAAGCCATCTCTCCAGCCCTGATTTCTAGATTCTTCAAGGACCTACTGTGTGCCAGGGTTTCTGTGCCTGAGCCCCGCTCCATCCTAAAGCCCAGCTCCCGCGTCCCCTGATCCCACCGCCCAGCTCTTTCCCTCCCTGGGGAACGTGGCAGTGCTGCGGCCTTCTCCTCATCTTGGCTGTTCCTCAGTAAACACTGTCATGATGGATCTTTGTCCATTCGTTCACTGAACAGACATCAGATGTTCACTCCAACCCAGGCACTGTACAAGCTCTGGGGATGCAGACTATAAACCCTCCTCCACGAGGCTTCTGCATGGGACCCTGTTAAACCCAGGTCTTCTCTCATTGCCTTGAAGTTTCTAGTCAGACATTTGCTCCAGAAGGTCCTCAGCAGTCTGGACACCTACTGGGTGTCAGGAATCAGGCTGGGCACAGAATTTTACAGATGAAAACGAGGCCTGCTCCTTGGCCTCAAAGAGTTAACAGGATTCTGATAGGTTTCAACAATGCAATCGTGCACAGAGAACAGTCACTTGGTTTGGAGGGGTAGGACGTGGCTGGGACTTGCAGAGAACGTTCCATTGGAGCTGGGTCTCAAAAACAAAGTCGTTCATAGGCATAAGGGGGAGGAAGGGCCCTTGCGGGGTGGGGGTGGGGTGGTGGAGAACAGGAGGAGGTCAAGGAGGGAAGTATAAAAAGACAGGAACAATTTGTTAAAGAGAGAAATCACTGTGTCACAGCCAGTGGGCGCCAAGGGCACAAGTCATTTCCTGGCGCATCTTTAATCAGCCTCTCCAGCCTTCACGTCTGAGCGCGCCCACCCCTGATTCTAACCAGAAATGGCATCACAGTTGCCACTGCTCAGACAGTGCACGCCCTGGTCTCATGGGAGGTCATGGAAAAGGGATGGGCAGGACCCCCGCTGTGGCCGAGAGAGATTAGGGCCTATGGAGGGTCCACAAAGCCCTGGAGAGCACAGTGCTGGAAACACCTGTGTGTCCTGCAAGGGAGGGATAAGATGAGGTCCCCTGTAGAGGGAGGGTGGACACAGGGAAGGCCAGCGCCTCACTCCCCGAGGCCTCATCTCGATGGCAACGCATCCCCGCAGCTAGGGAAAGCACAGTGGTCTGTGCTCACCAGCTCCCAGGGGCATCTCACCATCCCCACCTGGCTCCAGCTCTGCCCTTGGGAGGCCACGGCCAGGCCGGTGGGGGTGGGGGGGTGCTCTGTGCACTGACTCAAGGATGAGCCTGTCATCCGCCTCCCCCTGAGTCCGAAGGCCACCGAGATAAGAGGCTCACAGAAAAGCTCTCCAAGAACAGTCTGCATTCATCACAGTGAGTTCTGAGTTCCAGCTGGAGGGCCCCTGGCTGGCACCTAGGAGACAGAATGCCCACTTCAAGTGCAGCCTTCCTCTGGCTTTTGCTGCGAGGTTCCTCTGACCAAGTTCAAACCTCCTGCAGCAACTGTGCCGCGCTCGGCTTTCCCGCAGCTGGGGACTAGTTTCGGGGCTGGCAGCTGCCAGGCTGAGTATAGGAAGTAGATGCACAGACTGCACAGGGCCCGCAGCCCAGTGGTGAGACAGCCAGTGGCGACGGGAAGGGTCTAACTACACATGAGGTGAACTGCAAGAGCAAGTCTAGGAAGCCACGGAACGACGGTGGATGGAAGGGCGAAGCCACAGAGGAGCAGGAGCAAGGATTGTGCCTGGCTTGCTCTTAAAAAAAAAAAAAAAAAAAGTATTTAAATTTATTTATTAGAGAGAGAGAGTAAGAATGGGCACGCCAGGGCCTTTAGCCACTGCAAACGGACTCCAGATGTATGTGCCACCATGTGCACCTGGCTTATGTGGGACCTGGGGAATCGGACCTGGGTCCTGAGGCTTCGCAGGCAAGCGCCTTAACCCGCTAAACCATCTCTCCAGCCAACCACCCCTTTTTTAAATTTGTGTGTGTGTGTGTGTGTGTGTGTGTACATGTGTGTGTACAATGTCTCTTGCCACTGCAAATGCCCATGTGGCTTTACATGGGTAGCTAGGGAACTGAACCTGGGCTGGCAGATCTTGCAAGCAAATGGCCTTAACTTCTGAGACATTGCCCCAGCACCACGTTTGGTGCCTTAGTGATCTCTGTATCTCAACAGCAGCAATGCACAGGTACACATTAGCCAGGTCTCAGGGTTCCCAGGTATCCAGACACTTCCCTCCAGGGATTCCACACATGAGTAGAGCTCACACCAAATAAGCAGGACATCTGATCTGGGGAAGGAGGACGCCATGAGGCCAGTATCAAGTTGAGACCTGTATGGAGGAAGGGCCCGGATGTGTGGGCTGGCTGGTGTTCATACCTCCTCCAGGTTTTCTCACCTGTATCAGGCTGCTGCTGCTGCTGGCCAAGACAGGAGCCTGGGGAAACCCATAGCAATTCCCTCCTCCTCCTGTCCATCTTCCTCACTCAGGAGTAAGCTACTACCTTGTAGGCCCCAGGGGGATGGGAGTGGAAGCCAGATGGCTTCCTATATAAGGAGGTACCGCAACAGAGGAACACAAGAAGAGGATCTGAGAACCGAACCACCGTCTCCTTAGCCTAGGTGAGGAGACTGTAGCTAAATGGGGGTGTGGGGACTTTGGAAACAAGGGCGCACTTTGGAGGGAATACCTCAGGGTTTCTAGTAATATGAAAACCATTTGGCAGCATAAGAGCTAGACAACAGGGTTCCCAACTGCGTAGGTACTTCCTTTTAGGGACCCAGTTCCAGAAACTTCTATAGTCACTTCCTTAAAGGCCCAGAGAGGAAAGACAATACACCATTTAATCAGCCTGCCTCTTCCTCTGGGAGTTTTTATTGGAGTACCCTTTCCCACATCACTACTAGGGCTAGGAAGCAAACGCCCAGCCAGGCAGGGCCGGGACTGAGGTGGGCTATGAGGACGAGATGCCTGGGAATTCCATGGCCTCCCTGGCTACAGTGGTATACTGTTTGGCCAGGAGCAAGTGGGGCCCAGAGTATCCATCAGGGCAGTGTTTGTTTTAGATAAAGCCAGACACTCAGTTCACCGCAGGCTGGGGAGCCCCATCCTGCAGGGCGGAAGGTAGGCTGATAAAGGAGGCGCCCAGCTCTGCAGGAAAACACCATTAGCACTTCCTGGTGCAGCCTACAGCCAGGCAGGGCCTGGATCTCATCATCACACAATGCCCCAGGATGGCTGTGGTTTTATCAGCCCTGGTTCACAAAAAGAGAAGGAAGGCAGCCAGGTGAAGGCGCCTGCTCAGGCAGGGCAGCCTAGTAAGAGGCACGCTGGAATGTGAACCCAGGCATTCTACAAGCCTCCCCGAGAAAGTGGACTGACTGCACGCGGCTGTGGCTGTGTATGTGCATCTTGTCCTGACAGTCCTCACATGTGGCTCTTAGTAGTATCACGCCCAATTTATAGGCAAAGTGGTTGAGTAATTTAGCCAAGATCACATGAGTAAGTGCTTTCCTGGTTCTTCTTGCTGATATGCTGGGCAACCAGACGGGTGGGAAGCAGCCCAGCCATCCCCTCCCTGCCTGCCTCGATGAGGCCACTGAAACCGACCCACAGACACGGCAACAGAGGGAGGCCGTTATGAGGCAGAGAGCAGAAACGGGCAGCGAATATTGGGGAAAACATGTCAAAATAAAAATACGAGATGGGGCTGGAGAGATGGCTCAGTGGTTAAGTGTGCTTGCATGCAAAGTCTGCTGTTGATTCCCCAGGAGCCACGTAAAGCCAGATGCACAAAGTGGTGCGTGTACCTGGAGTCTGCAGCGGCACAGGGTCCTGGCACACTCACTCTCTCTTGCAAATAAATAACAATAGAAAAAGATATGAGAAGACACAGGGTGACATGACTCATATCAGATTACTGACGAGGGCACATTGTGTGTGACTGGAGTACTCAGTCTCAGGGAGAAGAAAGCCACAAGAAAGCTACCCTTTCCCTCCCTCTTTTCTACATTTATCTGTCTGTCTATCTATCTATCTATCTATCTATCTATCTATCTATCTATCTATCTACCTATTTATTTATTTATTTATTTAATTTATTGTGGTACTAGGGATTAAACCTTGAATCTCATGCACACCAGATGTGGTGGTTTGATTCAGGTGTCCCCCATAAACTTACGTGTTCTGAATGCTAGGTTCCCAGTGGGTGGCAATTTGGAAATTAACGCCTCCTGGAGGCGGTGTATTGTTGGGGGCGGGCTTATGGGTGTTACAGCCAGCTTCCCCTTGTCAGTGTTTGACACACTCTCCTGCTGCTATTGTCCATCTGATGTTGCCAGGAGGTGATGCCCACTTTCTGCTCATGCCATTGTTTTCCCTGCCATCATGGAACTTCCCCTTAAGTCTATAAGCCAAAACAAGCTCTTTACTCCCACAAGCTGCTCTTGCTGTTGGTTGGTGGTTGGGTGTTTTCTGCCAACAATAAGAAGCAACTGCAAGACTGCAATACCAGACAAGAACTCTACCCCTGAGCTACGTCACTAGCCCCAAGTTTTTTTTTTTTTTTTTTTTTTGAGGTAGGGTTCTGTTCTAACCCAGGCTGTCTTGGAATTCACTATGTAGTCCAAGGGTGGCCTCGAACCCATGGTGATCCTCCTACTTCTTCCTCCCAAGTGCTGGGATTAAAGGCATGCACCAGCACGGCTGGCCCCAACTTTTACTGATGAATCTATGTTGCTTTCAACTATAACAATAAGCATGCATTATCTTTTTATGTATTCATCTTTTATTGGCGCATGTACTAGGGTGTTTATATGTGTAATGTGCGTGTGTGCGCAAATGTGCACACCTAGTGCACAAGTGTGCATAGGCCAGAGGGGAATGTCAGATGTCCTCTATTGCTCTGCTTTTTACCTTGAACAGAATTTCTCACTTAAGTTGGAGTTGCTATTTTCAGCCAGATTGACTGCAGCAAGCTCCACTGATTCTCTGGTCTCTGTTCCCCACAGGACTGGGGTTATACATGCATAGCTATTCCTGGCTTTAAAATTTTTTTTATTACTTTTGTTCCAAGCAGAGGGAGACAGGAGAGGGAGAGAGAGGGAGAGAGAGAGGGAGAGAGAGAGAAAATGGGACAAGCCAAGGCCTCTTGCCACTGCAAGCAAACTCTAGATGCATGTGCCACATGGTGTGTCTGACTTTATGTTGGAACTAGCTAATCAAACCAGGGTCACCAGGCCTTGTAGGCAAGCTCCTCAACTGCTGTGCCATTTCTCCAGCCCAATACCTGGCTTAATATATTATTATTTATTTATTTGAGAGGGGGAAAGAGGCAGAGCGAGAGAGAGAAAGGCACGCCAGGGCTTCGAGCCACTTCAAACCAACTCTAGACGCCTGCCCCACCTTGTGGATCTAGCTTACACGGGTACTGGGGAATCTAACCAAAGTCCTCTGGCTTTGCAGGCAAATGCCTTAACCACTAAGCCATCTCTCCAGCCACCCCCTCCCCTTGTTGTTTCGAGGTAGGGTCTCACTCTGGTCCAGGCTAACCTGGAATTAACTATGTAGTCTCAGGGTGGCCTCGAACTTACGGCGATTCTCCTACCCCTGCCTCCTAAGTGTTAGGATTAAAGGCGTGTGCCATCACGCCTGGCTCTAACACCTGGCTTTTTTTTTTTTTTTTAAAGGGGGACTGGGGATCAAACTCAGGCCCTCTCAGGCTCTCATGCTTGTAGACAACTGCTCTTGCCTGCTGAGTCATCTCCCTAGGCAATATGTATCAATATATAATTTTAACTTAAATTATATGTGTGCGTATATATGCCAGGGTCTCTTGCTGCTGCAGATGAATGCCCTATCTGGCTTTACATAGGTAACTAGGGAATTGGACCCAGGCCCGCAGGCTTTGCAAGCAAGCACCTTTAACCACTGAACCATCTCCCCAACCCTGTTATTTACTTGTTTGTTTTTTTCTCAAGATAAAGTCTTATTCTAGCTCAGGCTGACCTGGAATCCACTCTGTAGCCCTATGCTGGCCTCGAACTCATGGTGATCCTCCTACCTCAGCAACCGAGTGCGTGTGTCACCATGCCTGCCTCTGTTACTTATTTTTTTGAAACTAGGTCTTATGTAGCTTAGGCTGCCCTTGACCTCCTGATGTTCTGTCCACCTCCAGAATGCTGGAATTACAGACATGTGCCAGCAACATGTTCCTATTCTAGTATATGAGGCGGTAAGCAACACACTCACGTGCACGTGCACACACATACATGTATAGCTCAAGTCCTAGGAGGCCCTTTGGCGGCCATGGGAGACATTAACAGAGGAAGCAGATTTAAGAAAATCCTGAAAGGACTTGGGGACGGGGTAGCCTCTCTAGATGGTAGGATAGTGTGAGCCAAGTACAGCTGGAAGGCCAAGGTAAGGCCAAGTCTACGGGGTGATAGGCTCTTCCTCTGATGGTGTGAAACCACAGTACTGTCTCCTCCAACGGTGGCAGAAGTGTGGGTAAGGCATGTGATCCACACAGATGAAGCCACTCCTTTCAAGGTAGTAGGTTGCGAGGTCATGTCACAGTGGCACTTGGTCCAGATCAGCCCACCTGCTCCAGCTCTGTCTAGACTTCCTCTAAGAGGCTCTGTGTGTGTGTGTGTGTGTGTGTGTGTGTGTGTGTAATGAGTCATCAAAGAAATGAGTGGCTAGCCTAAGGCCGCACCACCAGTACAAGCTGACAGCTGTCCTGTCTGGCTGGAAGCGTAATCTTCCCTGGCACTCAGAATGTCCCTGTTCTTCTCTCTATCCACCCCAGGCCCCCTTGGAGGACCTAGAGCACTCTCCGTTGTTCTGTGTGCACCAGCTGTCAGCACTGGCTCCTTCTAAGGCCTGCTGCCTGACCCCTTTGTCTTAGGGAAGCGGAAACAAGCCTGGCCTTAAGCCCAAGAATGCCCTGGCTGGCATTCCTGCAATTTTTGTCACCTACACACCTGCTTCCGGCCCCTTCAGGGATTCCCAGGCATCAAAGTCTCATGATCAAGGACACAGGTGAGAGGCCATTTCTGTTAGTTCAGAGAAGGGAAGCTGGGGAAGGGGGCCCGAGGGCATGCCTTGGTACAGGGGGGGGGGAGCTCCTGACTAGAGTGACATGAAGGTGACTTTTGCTTTTGGCAGAGCTCAACCAAGCAGCCACTGGGGAAGGAGGCCAGGATCCACATTCCTAAGCAGTGCTGTTCAGGGCCTCTCTGAATGTGACTTTCAAAGAGCCAGGAAAGAAAGAACACAGATTGTGAGACTCCACCACTCTGGCTTGAGCCCCACGGTCACCATTTCCTGGGAAATCCATTTTTGTCTCTGGGACTCTCATCTTTAAAATGGGCATGTGCTGATACTTCCATGGATGCACTGTGAGAGGGACACGAAACACCCCAAGCAGCAAGCTTAGCAGTCAGAGATACGTCCGGTACCACCTTCCCTGGTAGCCGGATCCACAGTACTCCTCTGAGAAATAAGACGGTCTGTGATGGCACCTTCCTTTGATGCCCTGGTCAATCCTCAGAGCACCCTTACCAACAATCTGTGTGACAGCCCACATTGTAGATAAAGAGCCAGGGCTCTGGGAGGACCCTCTGCAGTCACACAGCTTGCTGGGGAGGAGGGCCTGGGATTCACGCAAGGCCAGCAAAAGGACAGCAGTACTTCACTGAGCACTGCAGGCCCCTGACCCTGTGCTCAGCTTGTGGAACCACCACATGTGACACTATCCTCCTAGTGACCTGATGTGTTTGATGTTTTGCAGAGACTGGAACTGAGCCAGAGGGAACGGGTCCCTGGGTGATCATGACTCTGTAGTGTGGCCTCCTGATATCGTCAGGCTCTGGCCTTGACTGCCTGGTTCTGGCTGTTCTGTGCCCATCACAGGGCAGCTCTGACCCTGAGGGATGACAGGGTAGATGAAAGGCCATTCCTTGTGAGCACTGCCAACTTAGTTGGGGGAGCAAGGCAGGCTGATTCAACCTTGGTGGAGATCCAAGGTCCTCCCATTAAGAACTAGCTCCAGGGCTGGATAGATGGCTTAGTGGTTAAGCACTTGCCTGTGAAGCCTAAGGACACCAGTTCGAGGCTCGATTCCCCAGGACCCACGTTAGCCAGATGCACAACGGGGCGCATGTGTCTGGAGTTCATTTGCAGTGGCTGGAGGCCCTGGCGCGCCCATTCTCTCTCTCTCTCTCTCTCTCTGCCTCTTTCTCTCTCTGTTGCTCTCAAATAAATAAAAAAAAAAATTAAAAAAAAAGAACTAGCTCCATGGGCTGGAGAGATAGATGGCTTAGTGGTTAAGGCACTTGCCTGAAAAGCCAGAGGATCCAGGTTCAATTCCCCAGGACTCACATAAGCCAAATGCACAGAGTGGCACATGCATCTATACTTTGTAGCAGCTGGAGGCCCTGTGGCATGCCCATTCTCTGTCTCTTAAATAAATCAATCAATCAATAAATAAATAAATAAAAATAAAATATACATAAAAAAGAACTAGTTCCAGAACCAGGGGATCAGGAACCTTTTGGCACCTAGAGCCACAGGGCACAAGGGCCAGCTCTGGGGCTGAAGGGGAAGTGAAGACAGCCTGTAAAATATTAAAAAAGAAAAGAAAAATGATGGGCTGGAGAGATGGCTCAGCAGTTAAGGCGCTTGCCTACAAAGGTGCAATTCTCCAGGACCCACGTAAGCCAGATGCATAAGGTGGTACATGTGTCTGGAGTTCATTTGCAGTGGCCATAGGCCCTGGCGCACCCATTCTTTCTCTATCTGCCTCTCTCTCTCTCTCTAATAGATAAATAAAATACATTAAAAAAAAAGACAGCCTGTCCGCCTTTCTTCCCCATCCCTTCTTAGATTGCTCTCCAGGGTGTGGGCTCTAGGTTGCAAGAGTATTCTAGCATAGTTACTTAGCATCTCTACCTCAGTTTCCTCACTACAAAGTGCGAATAAGAATCCCTAAGTGCCAAGGTCATAGTGAGGATACTTTGAAGAGGCAATATACACAGAGGCAGTGCTGGACCCAGCCCATCCTGGACCCTCAACAAGCATCTGCCTCTTTTCCCATAAGCCCTTAGTGCTCCAGGCTCCCTGCAGGCTCTCAGCAGCAAGGTGGGCAGGAAGCCGTGCCTGTCCCTCACACCTGGGACAGCGGAGATTGGGCGCATAACTGGGAATCATGCAAGCTCCAGTTTTGCTGCTTACGAGCCTGTCTTCAGGACCTGTGTGGACCTCAGGTTCCTTGTCTGTTAAATATGGCGAACACTATCTCCCTAGCTCCCACGCCACAGGATCAGACTGAACCTGATATGGATTAGGAGCAAGATGGCTCTTTCTCCTAATAGGTACTTAGTTAGGGACTGGCCCACAGAAACACGGATGCCACCTCTCCTGCCCTGGCAGGACCAGAACCCTGCCTGATCCAATCTCATCTAAGATGGCTACAAGCATCAATTCCAGTGACAACCTCCTGCTTCTTTCTCAACCTTTCTGGGCTTAACACCTGTGGGCTGGCCCTTCCTGAGTCAGCCACTTGAGCTCACCAACCAATCAGATCTGTCCCTTACAAACATGAGTCTGATGATGAGCCTCATCCTAATTGGATGTTTGATGTATATAAATGGCCCTGAAACACATGTGTCAGTTTCTCTCGGTCCCTTACTGCTCTTGGCTCTCTGTAATTCCCTATGTGAGGGGAAGGGGGAGAATTCCTTATGTTGCAGGGTAGGGGGTTTCCTGCTGCGCTTTCCGTGTGTGTGTGTGTGTGTGTGTGTGAGAGAGAGAGAGAGAGAGAGAGAGAGAGAGAGAGAGAGAGAGCCCTTTCCCCAGAGGCTTCTCTTCCAGAAAGAGACCTTCCTTATGTGAGATTATTGTCCACCACCACCCCCCCGCCCCATTCCCAGGTAGGAATGGGGAGAACTTCTGTTCTCTGAGTCCGCATTTTCAATTCTTTGATCACTTAGATGAGAGCACTGGAAGTTAGGGTATACAGGCTTGGATATCTCCAGCATCACTATAGAGATCTAAGCCCCCAGGACTCCAAGCCTGCATCTTTACTGCTGTAAAGGGTGGAACAGGGCTGGAGGAATGGCTTAGCGGTTAAGGCATTTGCCTGCAAAGCCAAAGGACCCAGGTTCGATTCCCCAGGACCCATGTTAGCCAGATGTACATCTGGAGTTTGTTTGCAGCAGCTGAAGGCCCTGACGCACCTATTCTCTATGCCTCTCTCTCTCTCTCTCTCTCTCTCTCTTTCTGTCAAATAAATAAAAAAATATATTTAAAAAGAAAAAAGGGTAGAACAAAGGTCAAGGCCAGACAAGAGTAACCTCGAACTAGATATCAACATGCATGGGGCAGAGAACCTTAAACGTAGCTCCCTGTTGAACTTTCATAACTTGGTGGGGGCATGGTTCTCATTGGATGGAGGAGGAAACAAGTCCAGAGAGGCTACAAAGCTGACCAAGATCTCGGAGCAAGAGGCAGAATCTACACGACACCAAGTATCAGCCTGTGATGGTTCACACTGACTGTCAGCTTGATGGAACCTAGAACCACGGGCAACCAGCCTCTGAACATGCTAGTGAGGGGCTAGGCTGGCCTCCGAGCATGTCTGTGAGGGATTTTCCAGATCAGGTTAATTAAGGTGGGAAGGTCCACCTTAACTGTGGGTGGCACCATTCGCAGGCTAGGGATCTGGACTGTAAGAAAAGAACAAAGCTGGCACTGAATGTGAGCAGCTACCTCAAGCTACTGCCACCACGCCTTCCCTGACATGACAGACTGTGACCTCACAGCACATCCTGAAAAGAACCTGAGTTGCTTCTGGCCGAGTACTTGGTCAAGGCAATGAGTAAAGTGACTAGTACACTACCTCATCATACTAGGCCCCTGCTTAAGGCCCTGGCTAGGCTGGGGAAAGGGACAGTCCTGAGTTCCAGTCTTGAAAGCACAGACATATTTGCCTTTTAAGCTTCTGGTTCTTTGGTTGGCACCAGGCAGGCAGGAGCCATCATGGGCTGGGGCTCTGCTGGTTTGGGCATGCAGACGACCTTCACCCCCACCTTCACACAGCACCTGCTCCCATCGCCGCTGGGACAAGCAGTAAGCTACTGCTGCTTAGCATGATCTGAGGGGTCCTTCCCAGGAGCCGCTGGGGAAAGGGTGGTGGGTTACCTAGCAACAGCTATACCTGGGATTGGGGTAGGAAAGACAAAGTGGCCTTAACCTGATTATGTGCTCCCACTTTCATCTATAAGACACAGCTGGCTGAAATTCAATCGTCAAATTCTAGTCATTTCCTATCTCATAAGATGAGCACTGTCCCTTAGAGAGGGCATATATATATTTTAGGTAACTGTTTATATAATACCCATCAGCCAATAGCTTGAGGGGTTAAAACAAATCTTGATAGAGCCAGGTGTAGTGGTGCACGCCTTTAATCCCAGCATTTGGGAGGTAGGAGGATCGCCGTGAGTTTGAGGCCACCCTGAGACTACATAGTGAATTCCAGGTCAGCCTGAGCTAGAGTGAGACCCGACCTCGGGGGGGGGGGGGGGGAGCCTTGATAGAGTGGCTCACACTTGCAATCCCAGCACTCGGGAAGCTGAGCCAGGAGGATGTCTGTAAATCCAAGGTCAAGTCTGGAATACAGAATAAGACCCTGGTAGTACACACCTTTAATCCCAGCACAGTGAATTTCAGGTCAGCCTGAGTAGAGCAAAAGAATACCTTGAAAAAACAAAAAACAAAAACAAACAAACAAAAAAATCGTGGGCTGGAGAGATGGCTTAGTGGTTAAGCACTTGCATGTGACACCTAAGAACCCCGGTTTGAGGCTCGATTCCCCAGGATCCATGTTAGCCAGATGCACAAGGGGGCGCACGCATCTGGAGTTCATTTGTAGTGGCTGGAGGCCCTGGCACACCCATTCTCTCTCTCTTTCCCTCTTTCTCTCTGTTGCTCTCAAATAAATAAATAAAAATAAACAAAAAAAAATTTTTTTAAGTATCTACTCACCAACCCCCACAAAAATGTAGTAAGTATTCATGCATGGAATTGAAGTTCTGTCACTGATGGATGAATGAATTGTCTCTTTCATGATCTGGCCCTTTTCTCGGCTTTGAGGGACCCAGGATAGGTCAGGGGTGAGCAGAAAAGGGATCTGGCCAAGGTCCTATCCACCAAGGGTTCCAGCCAGGATGTCTATGGCTCAGCATATATTGGGACCCCTTCTGGAAGCAGATCCACCGCGTAGGAGGGAACTTAAACATTAACCAGAAATATAGCTGCAAGCAAGACAGACTTGGGATTCTAACCAACTCCAAGATCAAAAGGACTTTGGTCAGCTGACTACCTGTTGATTACCAGGAGGCCAGGGAAGTCTCAGCCTACAATGGAATAGAGGAATAAAGAACTCTAGGGCTGGAGTGATGGCTTGTGGTTAAGGCACTTGCCTACAAAGGCAAAGGACCCAGGTTTGATTCCCCAGGACCCACGTGAAGCTAGATGCACAAGGTGGCGCATGCATCTAGAGTTTGTTTGCAATGGCTAGATGCCCTGGTGCTCCTATTCTCCCTCTCCCTCTCTGTCTTTCCCTCTCAAATAATAAATAATTAAAAAAAAAACTCTAGCAAGCTGTTCCTACAACTATATGTATATATACATATATGTTTATTTATTTATTTATTTGAGAGAGAGAGAGAACATGCCAGAGCTTTCAGTCACTGCAAAGGAACTCCAGATGCATGCACCTTGTGCGCATGTGTGACACTGTGTGCTTGCATCAGTGTGTGTCTGACTTATGTGGGACCTGGAGATTCAAACATGAGTTCTTAGGCTTCTCAGGCAAGTGCCTTAACTACTACGCCATTTCTCCAGCCATATATATATATATATATACACAAATTTTTTTTTTTTGGTTTTTCAAGGTAGGGTCTCACTCTAGCTCAGGCTGACCTGGAATTCACTATGTAGTCTCAGGTGGCCTCAAACTCATGATGATCCTCCTACCTCTGCCTTCCAAGTGCTAGGATTAAAGATGTGTGCCACCACGCCCAACTATATATATTTTATTTATTTATTTATTTGAGAGAGATAGAGAAAGAGCAGATATATACAGAGAATGGGTGTGCCAGGGCTTCCAGTCATTGCAAATGAACTCCAGATACATGCCCCACCTTGTGCATCTGGGTCCTGGGGAATTGAACCTGGGTCCTTTGGCTTTGTAGGCAAGAGCCTTAACTGCTAAGCCCAATACATACGCATTTTTAAGACAAGGTCTTACATAGCCCAGGTGGCCTTAACCCTGTTGTGTAAGCAACGCTAGACCAGGCTGGCCTGGAACTCACTCTGTAGTCCCTAGCTGGCCTCAAACTCATGGTGATCCTTCTACCTCTGCCTCCTGAGTGCTGAAATTAAAGGCATACACTGCCACCTTTTTTTTTTTTTTTTCCCCACCACCCTTATTTTATGTGGTGCTGAAGACTTGAGCCCAGGGCTTTCCGCATGTTACACAAGCACTCCAACCTCTGAGCTACCTCCCCAGTCCTGTGTTACACTTTCACTGATCACAACTGTCCAATCTGATGTAGTCATCAAGCCTCAACTCCTTCAAAACTTGCAACACTGCCAACTTCATCAGTGCTAGTCAAGAACTATGCTGTAGCTTGGGAGCCACAGCTCTAGCTCTGCGACATATCTATGCTGACGCTTTTCATGTGTGCTCTCTATGGCTCCAAATTGCAGTGTGTGTGTTACTAATCCATCTCACAGACAGAGACTGAGACTCAGAGTTAAGCAACTTGGCGGGATCAACAGGGCTGACATTAACCTAGCTCCACTTGCTCCAGAGCCTGAGATCAATGACTCCTGTCCCAGGCTTGGTGGGTGGATGCAGCAGACCCAATGCCCTGTGGCCCCTTGGTTGGGCTCCCTTGTACTTACCAAGCAGGTGCTTGATGATGGCTTGGTTGTGTTCCCAGAGGTTGCTGAAGGTCCCCCATCGTGAGTGGCCGTCGGGCACGGGGTTGGCTTTGATCCATCCCCCACAGGCATAGCTGAAGAAATCTTGGCAGGGGTCTACTGTCGGGTCCATGGAGCTCAGGATAGAGCTGGTCACTGAGACACAGGCCTCACTCAGGCACACTGAGGGCCCTCCTGAGGGTCAAGGACAAGAACAGAATGAAGGGTGGGCAATGCAGGTAACCTGGGCCCAGGGAGACCCAAGCTCCACCCTGGCCCTGACAAGATCACTAGACCCTGATGACATATGAGTTCAGCAGATGTAGGATCTACTGGTATGTAGAATAGGACCTCTGTTTCAGGCTGGAGAGGTTTCTCAGTGGTTAAAGACACTAACTTGCAAAGCCTGACGGCCCAGGATTGATTCCCCAGGACCCATGTAAAGCCAGCTGCATAGTGCCAATGCATCAGGAATTTTGTTTGCAGTGACAAGAGGCCCTGACATGACCATTTCCATTCCCCGTCTCTCTCCTTGCAAAACAATACATAAATAATATTTAAAAAATAGAACTCTGGGGGGCTAGAGAGATGTCTTAACAGTTAAGCACTTGCCTGTGAAGCCTAAGGACTCCGGTTCAAGGCTCGATTCCCCAGGACCCACATAAGCCAGATGCACAAGGTGGCGCATGCATCTGGAGTTTGCAGTGACTGGAGGCCCTGGCATGCCCATTCTCTCTCTCTCTCTCTGCTTTTTTCTCTGTCTGTCACTCTCAAATAAATAAAAATAGACAAAATAAAAAAAAATAGAATTCTGTTTCACTGTCCAAACTCCCTTCAGTGGTTTAAAAGTACTAGGACAGGGTTGAAGAGACTGCTTAGAGGTTAAGGCGCTTGCCTGTGAAACCTAAGAACTCATGTTCGACTCTCCAGATCCCACGAAAGCCAGATACGCAGTGATGCAAGCATGCAATGTCGCACATGCGCACAAAGGGGGCACACTTGTATGAATTCATTTGCAGTGGCTGAAGGTCCTGACGCACCCATTCTTCCTCTCTCCCTCCCTCCCTGACTCAAAAAAAAAATGTATCCAGGCTAAAGAGGTTTTCTCCAGCCATCCTTCCTTCCACAGACTGCCCTTTTCTTTTCTTTTTAAATATTTTATTTATTTATTCATTTGGGAAAGTGAGAGAAAGAGGCAGAGAGAGAAAATGGGTGCACCAGGGCCTCTAGCCACTGCAAACAAACTCCAGACACATGTACCCCCTTACACATCTGGCGTACATGGGTCCTTTGGCTTTGCAAGCAAGTGCTGTAACTACTAAGCCATCTCTCCAGCACTAGTGGCATTTTTTTTTTTCGCAAGGTAGGGTCTCAAAATCTAGCCTATGCTGACCTGGAATTCACTTTGTAACCCATGCTGGCCTAGAACTCATTGGCAATTCTACCTCAGCCTCCTGAGTGCTGAGACTAAAAATGTGCATTTCCATGCCTGGCTTTCTCTTCTCTCCGTTTTTGTCTTTCTTACATTGCTGGAGATAAAACTCAGGGCTTGGCACATATTAGGCAAATGCTCTGCCACCGAGTTGCACTCCCAGTCCACAGAGAAGCCTTTCTACAGCAAAGGTGATGTAATCAGTCACAAGAGTTCTAGACCAGACCATCTTAAGAGCTTCATGCCCCAGTTCCCAGCCATGGGGATGGCATGAAGTTTATGAGGGGGAGAGGAAGAGAAAGAATTTCTGTGTGTGGTTTGTAAAAGGCTATTCACTATTATGATAAAATTTTGCATTAGGAGAAGAAAAAGAATGCCTATTGTTTTTATATACCAAACTGCAGGAAGTCAAGCCTGACAAAATCTTGGTTGGAAATACCCAGAAGACAGACTGGAAGGAGACTTGGGTTTGAAAACAATGCAAGAAAACAAGTCTAGGGCTGGAAAGATTGCTCAGTGGTTAAGGTGCTTGCCTGCAAAGTCTAGGGTTCAATTCTCTAGTACTCAAATAACACCAGATGCACAAAGTGGTGCCTGCATCTGGAGTTTGTTTGCAGTGGCTGGAGGCCCTGGCACACCCATTCTCTCTCTCTCTCTCTCTCTCTCTCTCTCTCCTCATCTCTTTGCAAATAAATTTTTAAAAACTTTTAAAAGAAAGAAAAGAAACCAAGTCCAGCAGCCAGTCTCAGAGGCTTGAGTCCTTCAAGAAGCACCAGTCTGCAAAACATGTGGTGCTTATGAAATGCCTGCTTGTTAGTTAACTAATGGTTGGTAGATCTTTAAGGAACCTGGCCCAGCAGGTGCTTGATGCCAATTTGATGGACCAATTTAAGGACTTAGGGCCTGCCTCATCTAAGGCTCCTGTTCTTTAAGGAAACCTTCCCAGACCCTCTCTGGATCCCTTGGCAGCTGTGGGTGTCTATTATCCTAGCATAGGCTGTGTGGTATCATGATCATCTCCTTGTATCCCTCCCCTACCAGAACATGACCTTGAGGGTAGGGCTGGCATCTTACTTGCTTTCATATGTCCTTTGTCCAGTACTGTGCTTGGCATCAGCAGCTGTTCAACGCATGTTTGTGCTTAACATACGGTCACCCCTTGGGGAGGTGGCAACTATCTCTTCCCTTTAGGACATGCATAGTCAGTTGAGAAAGCAGGAGTCAGTCCCAGACCTAATTCACTCATCTGAACAGAGCCTGGCATCAGTGCCATCCAAGATGCTTTAAAATACTTCTTGGAAGACTTTATTGCTAGTTGTGCTGGTGTTGTTTACAGAGCATCTGCCAGTTTCTGGAAAGGAGGGTGAAACAGGAAAGTAGGTCAAATCGTACTTAAGTGCTAAGATATCACTGAAAAGTAGGGCTTCTGGAATCAACTGAGGATGTGCTTTGGCCTGATGCTTGCTCAGACGTGGCCAATGTCAGCACCTGGTGATGCATAATGAGGTTACTATCAACACACAAGGTGGCCAGTGATTTCTCAGGAGTCACCTGATCCTTAGCCCTATCCCATCCTAAAGGAAAAGGGACATAACTCTCTCGAATCCAAGCTGAGGAAACCCTCCTTAGATATGGAGAGGGCTGAAACAGAGACAGAGCCCATTCCTCTCTATGAGCCCCGCCTGTTTGAGGACTCATCCCTAGGACCTGTCTTTTGAGGTTACTCCTTAAGTCCTGGGGAAGAAGCAGCTTGGGATTCCCGGGGGTAGTCTCAGAGCAGCAGAGCTGCTGGAGTCCAGACTGCTCTGGGTCAACAGCTAGGCAGAGTGCTGGCTGGGTTCAGCATGCTTTGAACCAAAGCTGATTCAGGATGAAGTCAGCAGTTGCAGAGACAAGACCATCAACTTGTGTCCTGTTGGTTGAGCGGGCATGTGCACACATTCACACACATCTCCATAGCCACACACACAGACACACAGTGCACACACACACACCCCTCTCCAGACACATATGTGCACATACTCACACATCTCCGACACACTTGCAGACACTGACACATCTCCACAGACACACTCAGTAGGGAAGGGCTGTTCCCAGATTAGCCCTCTTTTTTTTCCTCCCTCCCTCCCTCCCTCCTTTTGCCTTCACACCTAAGGCATGCAGGCCCTACACTAAGTCCATATATGGTTTAAGGTCTGGAGATCAGTAATTAACCAATCAAATATTCATTAAGCACCTGCTTGGCCAAGTATATTTGGTAAGGCACCTATAAACCATTAGTCAGTCACATAATGAAGCAATTACTTATTTCCAGTTTTAATATATGTGCTACTAAAGCAAGCATCAAGCAATTACTTCTTTCTCCCCTCCCCCCTTCTGCCAAGGTAGGGCCTCACTGAGGCCCAGGCTGACCTGGAATTCACTATGTGGTCTCAGGATGGCCTTGAACTCATGGTGTTCCTCCTACCTCTGCCTCCTGAGTGCTGGGATTAAGGCGTGCGCCACCACAAGCAACTATTTCTTATGTACTGGTACTTAGTGCCTGACAGAGTAAGCACTCGTGAAATGTTTGTGAAATGAGCATGAGCCCCACACAGGAAAGGTATATGAAAGGCTTGAATGAAATCTCAGGCCTATCTTTAGGACCCCAAGACCCTTTCCCATTCCAGTCCAGCATGGCTACCCTTAAAGACCAGCAACTTCACAGTAGGGATGGCTCAATACAGCCACAGTCTCTGATGCGATGAGTGTGACAAAGTTAGTGGTTGGGATCCCAGTACTTGTTTTTAACTTGGGTCTGGCCCGGCCCTGTTCAAGCAGTGCTAACCAAGCAAGGAGGCACTGGCTGCATCCATCTGGCCAACAGAGGGAATGAGCCTTCAGCCCTGACAGCCGATCAGAGGGGCCTATCATGACAGTGGTGTCAGAAGCGCCTATCAAAATGGCAGGGCCAGCTGGGCGTGGTGGCTCACACCTTTAATCCCAGCACTTGGGCAGCAGAGGCAGGAGGACTGCCATGAGTTCAAGGCCACCCTGAGACTACATAGTGAGCTCCAGGTCAGCCTGGGCCAGAGTGAGACCCTATCTCAAAAAAAAAAAAAAAAAAGGGCAGGGGCAGGGCAGGGCCAGGGCTGGAGAGATAGTTTAGAGGTTAAGGCGCCTGTCTGCAAAGCCAAAGGACCTACGTTCAATTCCCCAGGATTCATGTAAGCCAGATACATCTGGAGCTCATTTGCAGTGCCTAGAGGCCCTGGTACACGAGTTCTTTTCCTCTCTCTCTCTCTCAAATAAGTAAATAATAAAATGATTTTTAAAAAATAGCAGGGCTAGAGGTGCCCATCACAATAACAGGGTCAGCGGGACCTACCATCTGACCATCCAAGGAGGGACACACTGATGCATATACACGGTGTACATGGCAGGACAGCCTCTTGGGGGTTCTGATGTGCTCTGGACTGTGCTGTGATTATAAATGAAGTTGGGGTCTCCAATTTGGATTTGTCTGGAACCTGGAGGCTTGTGAGCAAATCCAGTCTCCCCATTTAGTCTCCCTAGCTGCAGCCTTGAGCAAGTCACTTTCCACGTCTCACTTCCCTCAGATGTCGAAGGACCACACACCATCCACCACACCTCGCAGGGCTGCTTGTGTGACGAGAGCTGCACTGTTGGGGCCATGGAAAGTGCTCAGTCAAGAAAGTCATCACTGCTGTGCTGCTGGGACTAAGGAGGCGGGCAGCTTAGCCTGTGTCTGGCCAACCACACCCTCACAGTAAGAGCTCAGAGAGAGCTAAGCTGAGGAAGTCCTCTGAGGTACCAGATACCAATGTCCTCAGAACATCCCCCAGCTGGAGATTCTCTCACCACTGAAAGCAGAGAAGACACAAGCTCTTGAAAATTAAGTGGCTTGTCCAAAGTTACAGGACCAGGATGTGGACTCATGTCCTTCTTTTGTTTTTGAGACAGAGTCTAATGTAGCCCAGGATGGCTATGGAACTCAGGGTGGCTGTGAACTCCTGATCGCCTGCCTCAATCCCCCTAGCAGAGATGACAGGCCCGGCTTTGTCCTTCCGACTCCGAAGTCTTTGTACCACCCAGGGCTTAGCTATCTTGGTATCGTGAGGCCCTAGGTGGCCTGGCTCCCTCCAGAGCCCTGGAGGCTAGTACCAGCTTGAAGAGGGACACCCTGCCTTGCACATATGGACAGAGCAGAGGGCAGGATGGTTAAGCCACCACAAATCATTAAGACACCTACTTGTCCGGTACTGGATTCCTAGGGCTGCCAGGCAAGCCACCAGTCCTGCTGCCAGAATTGCCACCAAAACCACCAGCCGCTTCTCCACCAGGGTCCGCTCTGCCCAGCACCTCTGGCCGCTCCGGTGGCTGCGGAAGTTCACCTGCAGGGAAGGAGGCAGGAGGGGAGGGGAGAATGTGAGGCCAGGGCGCCCCCTCCCTAGGAGGAAGGGGCTCCACTGAGGGCCCAGGCCCTGGGGAGGCATCAGGCTGCCCTCCTATCTCAGGGGTGGTCTAGTTCCCACAGAATCAGCCCTAATCCAGGAAAGGAACCACCACCCTGGCCAGTAGCTCAGAGCTGCTCCCAAATATCTGAGCGTTAGCAGCTCAACCCAGGAGGGTTTGTGTTTTCTATGTCACCTGATATGGGTAGAGGAAAAAAAAAAAACAAAAACCTACAGCTTTTCCCTGTTTCTCCAGTAAGGAGCTCAAAAAAGAACAGGATGTTTGGACTCACAGGCCCCCAGAGGGCAGCCGGCTGGGCTAAGTGCTCTTGAAACCCCAGATCCACAAGGCTGGGAACATGCCTAGCATGACCATGGCTCAAGGTTGTCTGCAAGTAGGGACATCCTTAGCTCATTAAATCTTCACAATGCCACGAGAGCCGCCTCGTGGTTCTCTTTTTACAAATGAGGAAAATGAAGTCCTTGGCCATGCGTGTCACACCGCATAATGGTCAGAGGCAGGGGACTGAGAAGAAAGGGGAGAAATGCTTTATTCCTGCAGGTCCTCAAAGGGAGGAAAAGTGCGGCCAGCCTCACAGTCTAGCTAAACAGGAAAGGAGGTACAATGAGGGGAAGTGGAGGCGGGGCCAGCCGTCAGGGCTGTAGGAGGGAAACACCCACCCACAAGGCTCAAGCCCTTCACACCCAAGGCCAGCGTGGGGTCCTGGGTTCTAAGAAGTGCTTCCAGGGCGAAAGCCAGACACACAGGACAGGAAGGGTCTCCTGAAGGTGCAGCGATGACACTGTCACCCTGTACTAAACTCTGGCCACCAACTGAATGGGTAGATAAATATAAATATAAATAGATAGAAATGGGACTGGAGAGATGGCTCAGCGGTTAAGGCACTTGCCTGCAAAGCCTAGGGACCTGGATTCAATTCCCCAGTAGCCGTGTAACACCAGATGTGCAAGGTGGCGTCTGGAGTTTGTTTGCAGTGGCTAGAGGCCCTGGCACACCCATTCTCTTTCTATCTGCCTCTTTCCTCTCTGTCTCTCGCAAATAAATAAATAAAATATTTAAAAAAAGAAAGGCCCCGGCCTGGCATGGTGGTGCACACCTTTAATCCCAGCACTAGGGAGACAGAGGCAAGAGGATCACTGTGAGTTCAAGGACAGCCTGGGACTACAGAGTGACTTCCAGGTCAGCCTGGGCTAGAGTGAGACCCTACCTTGGAGGAAAAATAAAAGAAAGAAAGAAAAGAAAAGAAAAATAGAGGCTGGAGAGATGACTCATAGGTTAAGGCACTTGCCTACAAAGCCTAATGGCCTGGCTTCGATTCCCCAGCACCCAGGTAAAGCTAAATGCACAAAGTGGTGCATGCATCTGGAGTTTGTTTGCAGTGGCTAGAGGCCCTGGCATGTCCACTCTCTCTATATATTTGCCTCTTTCTCTCAAAAAAAATTTTTTTTAAAAACTATTCAGGTGCAGGAGAGATAGCTCAGCAGTTAAGGAGCTTGCTTGCAGAGCCCAATGACCCTGGTTCAATTCCCCAGTACCCTTGTAAAGCCAGATGCACAAACTGGCACATGTGTCTGGAGTTTGTTTGCAGTGGTTAGAGACCCTCGTGTACTCATTCTCTCTCTCTCTCTCATGTATGTGTGCATTTGTTCACAAATATATATATAATTTATTCATGTAAGAGCCAAAGGAAGGGTAGGACTACTTACAATGTGCTCTTCCGGACACAATATGGCCTGGATATCCATGACATCGCAGTGCCTGACACTACGTACACAAGACCATCATAATAGGAGGAAAAGGTGATGACATCAAAATAAAAGACAGACTAATTGAGAGGGTGAAGGGATATGATGGAGAGTGGAGTTTCAAAGGGGAAAGTGGGTAGTGGAGGGAATTATCATGGTCTATTGTCTATAATTATGGAAGTTGCCAATTTTAAAAAGTAAGAAAATAAAAAGGGAAAACAAAAAAACTTTAAAAAATGTATTCATGGGCATGTCAGGGCCTCTCTGTTGCTGTGATCCAATTATTGTGGCTTTATGTGGGTGCTTGTGGAATTGAACCTGGGCCAGCAGGCTTTGCAAGCAAGCTCTATTGACCACTGCATCTTTTCCCCCAGACCATATAAGGTTTTTGTTTTTTTTCTAGACATCAGTTATCTCGCTCAAATCATCTCAGGGGGGCTAGAGAGATGGCTTAGTGGTTAAATTGTTTGCCTGCTAAGACAAAGGATCCCAGTTCGATTCTCCTGGACCCACGTAAGCCAGATGCACAAGGGGGTGCATGCATCTGGAGTATGTTTGCAGTGGCTGAAGGCCCTGGCACGCCCATTCTCTTTCTCTTTCTCTCTCTCAAATAAAAAAAGCTGACCTCGGGCATTGATGTGTAGAGGGACCCCAAGGACTTAAGGCAGGTGCTGCCTTACCTGTGGATACTGACACTGGTACCCCTTGCCTGGCTGTCCAACACCTGGATTTGTCTCAGCCTTCCTATTCCTCCTCAATGTCTCTCTAGCCTCATGACCATGGCTCAGCTCCAAGGGTACAGAGGCAGTGACACTGGGGTGTAAGAGGTCCCCCTCTGCCCGATGCCAGCTGGGGGAATGCCACCTCATCCAGACCCAGAAATGCTCTGGTGAGAGGAAATGGAGACAGGCAGGCATAAAGGCTTCTGAGGAGTTAAAAGAGAAGGAACAGAAGGCAAGTGAACAGGGTGGAAGAAGGGAGGCAAGATGCCAATGGCAGACTATAAATATTTGGGTGCTGACATTTTGTGCCTGGTACCCACTCATTCCATTTTGGTGCTAGGTGGTGGGAGACTAGTTAGTAGTGTTTTGCTCCAGAGGAAACACAGGACAATGAGACGGGTCAGCTCTCCAGAACATGCAGCCGCATCCAAGGAGGCCACACCGCTCTCAGAGAGCAGGCGGCAGGCTGGGCTTCACTGTTCCACGTCAAGCTATGTGTTGACTCTAAACAGATGACATCCACTGTAAATTAAATTAGAATTAAGCCAGCTCTGAGTTAAAAAGTCACAGCTCCAAGCAAAAATGGCAAATGGAATTTGGAAACGGGATCGTTAACCTTTGCCATGTTCGTGCTCTGCTCAACCTGCCTTGCTGGGCCAAGCGGCTCTTGGTTTCCGGATGGGCTTCACCTCTGGGGGCAGACAGAACCCAGAACAGTCCCAGGAGACACCTGGGGCACTGGGCTGGGAGAGGAGTACGGTGGCCATTTCCGGTGCAGTGGAAGGGGCTGGGCTGCATCTGGGTACCACTGTCCCTTCTCTGTGAGCCCCTATTGTACCTGCCCAGCCTCCTTCGTGAGACCTTGGAGACAATCCCGTGACATGAGATAACAGCAAGGAGAGAGACGTGAGCGATTTCCCGCTTTCCTTTTGGAAACAAGGGCGTGTCAATCACGGGAGACTGGGCTACAGTCACTCCGAGGGCAGGCGGAAGGCGGATTAGTGGCGAGCAGCCTAATCCATCGTGGGAGAGGTGACTGGGAAGTGGCTGTTGGCCAAGGAACGGAGCTGGTACGTGGAAGATGGAGTTGAGAATCACTGTGGGCGTTCTGCTCGCTGCCGGCCTTAATGGTCTACTAAGCATCGTGTGAGGCGGTGACAGAATGAGAGCAAGAGACAGGAGTACCCTTCAGAGAGAGGTGGCGAGGAAGGAAGGAGCTAGAGACAAGAGGAGCAGAACGGGAACGCCAGAGGGGGGACAGCAAAAACCGAGCTGTCCCTGGAGTTCTCAGGGTTTGCACGGCCAAGGGAACAAAGCCCTGATCAAGGATCAAGATTCAGTTACAGAAATTAGTGCCTGGCTCACCTAGGCTTGCTGTCCGAACGAGTTCTGCAGGTGAGCCAGGACACCCGCCTGGGGCTCAGCACATGAGCCAGCAGGGCAAGTGGGGAGCCAGGCTAAGCCTGCCCTCAGAGTTGGGTCCAGAGGAAGGGCAGGGGGCCCAGTGACCTGGCTTCATCAAACAACAAACGGGAGTCATCTGCCCAGGGTTTGGCGGGGAGCCCACCCCCTACATAGCCCAGAGGCCCAGCAGCGTGAGGGTTGGCAGGGGGACCAGGCTGCCTGCTTTGGAGTCAGCCTTTCAGAGCTGCTGGAGCGTGACAGCTCAGCCTTGCAGGGGCCCTTGCCTCTGTCGTGGCGTCACTTTGGGAAAGTTCCTTCCAGTAAAGTTTCCATGAGGTGGACTTCCCGCTGAGGTCACTGGGGTTAGTCCAGAGCAAAGTTATGATGTCCTCTTGTCCTCCCATCTCTGCCTGAGCCCAACCTGCCACCTGCTCCTCTCCCTCCATGCCTGAGCTTCTTCAAAGTGACTAGTGACAGCTTAGCATTGCCTGTTGGACAGGGGAGGGGCCTTCAGGTGACTTAACCCTCAAGAGGAATGACAGTCTGGTACTTAGAAAAAGTGTTTCTTAGAAGGGATATCCACAGTGCCAGTGGCATGTGGAAGAAAGACCAAAAACTGGCAAAGTCAAAAGTCAGCCAAAGAGCTGGAGAGCTGGCTCAGCAGTTAAAGGCACTTGATTGCAAAGCCTGCCGGCCTGGGTTCAATTCTCACAGCATAAAGCCAGATGGGTATTTATTTGCAGCAGCAGGAGACCCTGGTGCCTCCTCCCACATAAACAAACACACACACACATAAATAAACAAATAATTTTCAAAGAATATTTATGAGCCAGGCGTGGTGTCACATGGTTTTATTCCTAGCACTTGGAAGGCAGAGGTAGGAGGACTGCCTTGAATTCTAGGCCACCCTAAAAATACATAGTGAATTCCAAGTCAGCCTAGACTAGACTGAGACATTACCTCAAAAAAACTTTAAAAAAAATTATGAGGGGGGGATTATGACTATGGCATGCCAGGGCTTCCTACTGCTGCAAATGAACTTCAGATGCATGCACCACTTTGTGCATCTGGCTTTATAGTGCTATCAGGCTTTGCAATCAAGTACCTTCTCTCCAGTCCCAATAAATAATTTTTTTAAAGTAAGCCAAAGTCATGAGGTATGCTAGGGCAGCCTCTGAGCCTGCCTCCCAACTGTAAAACTAGGAAACTGGGACGAAGTCTCAGGTATGATCGTTTCAAACCTAGTACCCAATGGCCAAGAACCTAATGCTATAACCGGTAGACAGAGAACCCCCTGACAAGCAGGGAAGGGGAGGGGAGAATTTAAATATTTCAGCTTCACTATTTCTTAATTTTCTTCCTTCCTTCCTTCCTTCCTTCCTTCCTTCCTTCCTTCCTTCCTTTCTTTCTTTCTTTCTTTTTTTTCTTGAGGTAGGGTTTCACTCTAGCCCTGGCTGACCTGGAGTTCACTAGGTAGTCTCAGGGTGGCCTCAAACTCATGGCCACGATCCTTCTACCTCTGCCTCCTGAATACTGGTATTAAAGGCATGCGCCACCATGCCGGCTTTGTTTTTGAATTTACATATATATGAGAGTGAGTGTGTGTATGGGAGCGCCAGGCCTCTAAAAATACATGTGCCACTTTGTGCATCTGGCTTTATATGGGGAATAGAACAAGCAAGCACCTTAAAATGCTGAGCTATCTCCCCAGCCCCTTAATGTTTTTCTGAATTGGATGTGTCTTAGAGGTTTTGGCAGGAAGTCATGGCCAGGCTCCCCAGGCTGTCTGCAGGTGCAATTTTGCCATTTTTCTTCAAGCCACTGCAATGCTGTGATCAGATATATGTGGGGCAGGGGAAGGAGGACCAGGCACTGCGGTTCACAGTACAGATCTTTGCAGGGGAAAGGCTATGATACTGGGGTCACCTCTGAGACATCACACATGCTGAGTTTCTTTCTTCGTTTTGTTTTGTTTATTTTTATTTATTTATTTGAGAGCAACAGAGAGAAAGAGGCAGAGAGAGAGAGAGAGAGAAATGGGCGCATCAGGGCTTCCAGCCACTGCAAACACACTCCAGACACATGCGCCACCATGTGCATCTGACTTATGTGGATAGTAGGGAATCAAGCCTCAAACCGGGATCCTTATTAGGCTTCACAGGCAAGCACTTAACCTCTAAGCCATCTCTCCAGCCCCACACTTGGTGAGTTTCTACAACAATTCTACCCAGTTATTTTCTGAGCACCAGACAGTTCACCTACACTGCCTCATTTGAATCACTGCAGCAGACCCAAGTGATGGGTTAACAGTAGTAAATATCTTATAAAGAAAGCCATGGGAGGGCTGGGGCAGTTAAGGGTGCTTGTCTGCAAACCCTGCTTATTTAGCCAGGCATGGTTGCACACGCCTTTAATCCCAGCACTCGGGAGGCAGAGGTAGGAGAATCACAGTGAGTTCAAGGCCACCCTGAGACTACATAGTGAATTCCAGATCAGCCTGGGCTACAGCGAGACCCTACCTCAAAAAAACCAAATAAATAAATAAAACCTGCTTATTCAAGTCCCGAGTACCCATGTAAAGCCAGATGTGCAAAGTGGCACATTTGTCTTTAGGGTCAAAAAGCCCTGGTGCACCCATATTCCTTTATTCTCATTCTTTTTTTTCCTCTTTCAAATCAATTAAAAAGAGAAAGCAATGGGTGTGAGGTACTTTCAGGTCTCACAGCTCCTGAGAGACAGACAGGGCTAGGTGGCATTAAATTCCACATTTAGTCCACGACGACTCATTTCAGTGGACTGCAAGTCATTTCCGGCTAAGATGATTAACGGCAGGGGACGGGGCCTCCTTCACATGGGGTACAAGTAGATCTTTGCTCCAGCTGAATTCACCACTGTACCAACACAGTAATGGAAGGTGGCAAATTTGGCTGAGAGATGAAAATTTTCACTTATAGCTATTGGTGTTGATAGCACTAGACTAACAAATGGCTGATTTATTTTATATTTTTATTTATTCCCGTGTGTGTGTGTGTGTGTGTGTGTGTGCGCGCGCGCGTGCGTACATGTGTGTGGGGGGGAGGGGGATGCCAGGGACTCCCGCTGCTACAAATGAATGCTAGACTCTTGTGCCATTTTTTTTGCGCCCACCTTTACGTAAGCGGCTGGGGAATTGAACTCTGGCCAGCAGCCTTTGTAAGCAAAAACCTTTAACTCTTGAACCAGCTCTCCAGCCCTCAAATAGCTTATTTTTATAGCTGTCAATCAAAAGAAGATTCGGGGTGTGAGGTCATCTTAAAACTAGTAATGGTCTAGTTATCAGTTCATAGGAAATAATCTAAAAGGTTAAATTAGGTTCAATCACAGTGTGACAGCAACTGGGCTTAGATTTAGATGTCCTACTGTACTGGACTGAATAAAGATACTTAAAAATATATATTTATTTATTTATTTATGAGCAAAGACAGACAGCAAACCAAGTATGGGCAAGCTAGGGCCTCTTTGCAGCTGCAAATGAATTCCAGATGTATGTGCCACTTTGTGCACCTGGCTTTACATGGGTACAGAGGAATTGAACCCAGACCAGCAGCTTTAACCTTTAACCTCCGAGCCATCTCCGCAGCCCCTGAATAAGGATGTTTTTTTATGTTGGTACCATGGTGTTGTTCCTTTTTATAAAATTTTTTAAAAGTATTTTTATTTACTTGAGACAGAGAGGAGGAAGGGAGGGAGGGATGGAGAGGGATAGAATAGGTGCACCAGGGCTGGAGAGGTGCCTTAGCGGTTAAGGCACTTGCCTGCAAAGCCAGAGGACTCTGGTTCAATTCTCCAGGACCCATGTAAGCCAGATGCACAAGGTGGGGCATGTGTCTGGAGTTCATTGCAGGTGCTGGAGGCCCTGGCACGCCCATTCTCTCTCTTTGCGTCTTTCTTTCTCTCTCTCTCATAGATAAATAAATAAATGTACTTAAAAAAAAAAAAAGAATGGGTACACCAGGGTCTCTACCCACTGCAAATGAACTCCAAACGCATGTGTCATCTTGTGCATTTGGCTTACGTGAGACCTGGAGAATAGAACCTGAGTCCTTAGGCTTTACAGGCAAGCGCCTTAACCATTAAACCATCTCTCCAGCCCATGACTTCTTCTTTTTTTTTTTTTTGAAACAGGGTCTCACTCTAGCTCAGGCTGACCTGGAATTCACTATGTGGTCTCAGGGTGGCCTCGAACTCATGGAGATCCTCCTACCTCTGCCTCCTGAGTGCTGGGATTAAAGGTGTGCAACGCCACACCCGGCATGTTATGATTTTTAATGGCAGCACATTCTGGAAGCTGGGAGGTTTGTTTGTTTTTTTCCGAGGTAGGGTCTCTCACTCTAGCCAAGGCTGACCTGGATCTCACTCTAGTCCCAGGCTGGCCTCAAAAACATGGCAATCCTCCTACCTTTGCCTTCTAAGTGCTGGGATTAAAAGCGTGCAGCTAGGAAGTTTTTTTATAACAGAAAATGCATATGAAGCAGGATTGAGTGAAAAATACAAGATATAACTATGTATATTTAGAATGGAATCAATTATGCCTGAGAATATGTACATTCAGGGGCTACATTGCTCAGTTGGTAGAGAGTTGCCTAGCATGCATAAAGCTCTGGGTTCAGTCCCTAACAGCACATAAACTGGCCCTGGTGGCACACACCTGTAATCTCAGCACTCGGGAGATGAAGAAGCTTAAGGCCATCCTTGGCTACTTGGTGAGTTCTAAGACAGCCTGGGCTATGTAAGACCCTGTCTTACAAACAAACAGAGAAACAAAATATGCTCATATAGGCCAGGTGGTGCATGCTTATAATCCTAGCACTTGGAACTGAGGTAAGAAGATCCTGAACTTTGAGACCAGGCTGGGCTACATAGTTGAGATACTGTCTCAAAATTGTGTGTAGGCTGGGCTGGAGAGATGGCTTAGCGGTTAAGTGCTTGCCTGTGAAGCCTAAGGACCCCGGTTCGAGGCTAGATTCCCCAGGACCCATGTTAGACACATCTGGAGTTCATTTGCAGTGGCTGGAGGCCCTGGCACACCCATCCCATTTCTCTCTCTCTCTCTCTCTCTCTCTCTCTCTCTCTCTCTGCCTCTTTCTTTCTGTGTGTCCGTTGCTTTCAAATAAATAAAAATAAACAAAAAAATTAAAAATGTGTGTAGGCGAGGCCACCCTGAGACTACATAGTGAATTCCAGGTCAGCCGGGGCTAGAGTGAAACCCTACCTTGAAAAACCAAAACAAACAAACAAACAAATTATGTTCTTATTTAGTGTTACTATATAACTGGTGTGCCTGTGTAGTTTTTTTTGTTCATTTTTTATCTAATTAAAAACTTAACATTATGCAAATTTTTAAAAATGTGTGTAGGTAGAAGCCTGGCAAGGTGGTGCATGCCTTTAATTCCAGCACTCAGCAGAGGTAGGAGGATCACTGTGAGTTCCAGGCCAACCTGAGACTGCATAGCGAATTCCAGGTCAGCCTGGGCTAGAGCAAGACCCTTACCTCAAAAAATATCAAACAACAACAACAAAAATATGCATGAGTTCAAGGGCAGTCTGGGCTAGAAAAACCCTACCACAAAACCCTCCCCACCCCACCAAAAAAAAAAAAAATGTGTGTATATACAAGGAGATATAATCAGCTCATGCTAGAAAGAGGCCCTAAGTTAGACTCCCCAACGTGCGTGCATGTGCGAATGTGTGTATGTATGTATACACACTCACACACCACAAAACTGATTTTTTTTTTTTTGAGGTTGGGTCTCGCTCTAGCCCAGGCTGACCTGGAATTCACTATGTAGTCTCAGAGTGGCCTTGAACTCACAGTGATCCTCCTACCTCTGCCTCCCGAGTGCTGGTATCAAAGGCATGTACCACCACACCCAGCTCCAGAACCTATTATTTCTAAGTAGTGAGATTAGTCCATTTTTAAATTCTGTGTGTGTGGTGGGGGAGGGGGGAGTACTAGGGATCAAAATTGGGGCCTAGGGACTGGATAGATGGCTCAGCAGTTAAAGACACTTGCTTGCAAAGTCTGATGGCCTTGGTTCCATTCCCTAGTACCCAACTAAAGCCAGATACATAAAGTGGGGCATGCATTTGGAGTTCATTTGCAGTGGCATGAGGCCCTAGCTTGCCCAAACTCACTGTCTCTCAGTCAAGCCCAGGCTGACCTGGAGTTCACTATGTAGTCTCAGGGTGGCCTCGAACTCACAGTGATCCTCTTACCCCTGTCTCCTGAGTGCTGGGATTAAAGACATGCACAACCATGGCAGGCTTCCAGACACAGTTTTAAATATTTTTTTACATTTGTCTTTTTCTTCCCACAAATGAGTATGTAAGGCTTTATTTTTTAAAATATTTTATGTATTTATTTATTTGAGAGAGAGAGAAAGAGGCAGATAGAAATAAAGAATGGGCATGCCAGGGCCTCTAACCACTACAGAGACGCATGTGCCACCTTGTACAGCTGGCTTTACATGAGCACTAGGGAATCAAACTCAGGTCCTTCGTGTAAATCTATATTTAATATAACTTATTTGCAAGCAGAGAGAGAGAGGAGAGAGATAGACAGAGAGAATGAGCATGCCAGGGCCTCCAGTCACTGCAAGTGAACTCCAGATACATATGTCATTTTGTACATCTGGCTTTACATGGGTACTGAGGAAATGAACCAGGGCTGTTAGGCTTTACAGGCAAGTGCCTTAACCACTAAACCATCTCTCCAAAATCTACATAAAGTTTTAAAAAATTATTTACTTATTTATGTGTATTTATGCATGTATGGACATGCTAGGGTCTCTTGCAAACAAAAGCCTATCTGACTTCACATAGAAGGCAGGGGGATTGAACGTGGACTGGCAGGTTTTACAAGCAAGTACTTTTAACCGGAGCCTCCTCCCTGGGCCCTATAAAGCTTTTTATTTTGTGCTGGGGGCGGGGGCGTAGGGTTGGAGGTAGGTTTCACTCTAGTCCAGGCTGATCTGGAATTCACTATGTAGTCTCTGGCTGGCCCTGAACTCATGGTGACCCTCCTACCTCTGCCTACCAAGTACTGGGATTAAAGGCATGCACTATCATACCTGTCTCCTATAAAGCTTTTTTTCTTTAAAAAAAAATATTTATTTATTAGAAAGAGACAGAGAAACAGAATGAGCACACCAGGGCCTATAGCCACTACAAATGAACTCCAGGCACATGAGCCACGATGTGCATCTGGCTTATGTGGGTCCTGGGGAATCAAACCTGGGTCCTTAGGCTTTGCAGGCAAGCACCTTAACTGCTAAGCCATCTCTCCAGCTTCCCCTATAAAGCTTTTATATCGAATAAAATCCCCAGCAATTGATAACATTAAATGAGTACAAATCTCTGCCTCATAATATAGTCAGGTGATGTGCTATACACCTGCAATCCTGGTACTTGGGAGGCTGAGGCTGAGTCTGAAGCAGGAGGGTCTGGAGTTTGAGAGAAGCCTGGGCTACATACGTGAGACTCCGTGTGTGTGTGTGGGGGGGAGAAGATTCAAAGGCAGGAGTCAGAAGCTCCGTCTCCCACGTTGAGGTGGGTGCTCTTGACTCTCAACAGCACAGCAAGCACTGGCTGGTTTGTGTTTGCTCTGGGCAAGCTGTGGAGGCGCCACGCAAGCCAAACAGGGTACTATGACAATGCCCCCAAATACTTTTCGCATTTTCCTGCATTGGACAGCTTGGTGTGGGGACGCTGACACCGAACTTCAACCTATCTACACAATACCGGTGTCCCTGGACCTCACCTTCAGCACCTGTACTATGGCCACTCCAGCCCTTACCTCACAGGTAACAGTAATCCCAGCAACATACATCACTTCTCTAACCCTACCTTACAGATGAGGAAATGGGGGCTGAGAGAGATTTTCCAGCTTCCCCGGAAGTCAGACAAGTAGAGTCAAAATTCACACCTAAGTCCCCGGCTTCTAACAGTAGTCTCTGTGCTCTCCTGAGGTGTGGGGGAGTGCCTCACGCAGATGAATGTACCCTTGACCTGAAAAGTATATAAATCTAGGCTGTTGTTATGACAACAGGGTGCATTATTTTGTTGTGAATTCTGAGATGCTTTCGTGCTGATATATTTAGAACCTTCTGGAAGATAAGATTGAAAAAGATTGCTGATTAGATTGTTTTGATTTGTGAAGGGAGAGCGCCTGCCTCAGAAAAATAATTTCCTGCTGGATTTAGCCTCTTAGGAAGGGTCTATGGGGAAGAGGCCCTAGACAGACTGCATTTGTCACATTAGATTTCCAGCTGGGTGACTGAGCTGAAGCAAACTGTCTGCCCTCTCAGAGCCTCAGTTTCCATATCTGTAAGGGGAGAAAGTAATACTACAGTCTAGAGGTAATCCTGAAGATTGAATGTGATGCTGTGAGGGGGGGGGGCAAATCCCAGTGGGTGGAGCACTTGGGATTAGGAGTTGGGATTTCCCGGGGCCTAAATCATTAGCCTGGAGGAGGGATTCTGCTTCTCCTACACTTCCACTGGGATCAGCTCTGACTAGAAGCCTGTTTACCAGGTGGCCCAAGACTCTTCCCACCCCTCCTAGCCTACGTCCACCTCAGCCAGGTATCCCCCCCTCCCCCGCCCTTCTTCCTACTGGGGCTGTTTCAGGAGCCAGCTCACAAGGCCATCTGGGTATTCCAGTTTTCCAATTTGTTTCCATCCACCTCCCGGGAGGTTAAACCCTATCCAGGCTGAGGGCCTGGCCAGAAGTGTCCCAGTGCCACCCTAGAGCGAGATCACAAGGCAGCTATGAGACCTTGGAGATGTCAGAAACTTTGCAAGATGCCCACAGGGGCAGTCCCTGGAGGACCAGCAGGCGTCTAGAGTAAGTTGACAAGTGGCAGTTGAAAACCCAACTATTGGGGTAACCCAAGGATTGCAGAGAGGTGGGGCCTTGCCATGCCAAAGCTGAGACAGCTTTAGACTGCCAGCGCTGGCCTGTGCGGACCTGGGCAAGTGGCTGCCTCTCCCTGTAAAAGCAACTGGAGCGGGTCAGGGCGGGAGAGAACTCTGCACCTAGGCTGTAGCCTAGGAGCAGGTGTCTGGGAGGATGCGGAGACCAGCAGGACAGGAGGAGAGGAAGAAGCCAGCCTCAAGGTACCCCTAGCTCAGGAAAGGGTCTTTGATGGGGGCGGGGCGGGGCGTCGCCAGCGCGCATGCCCGACCCAGGCTGGCTCAGGCCCCACGAGCCGGGGTTCCTACCTGCAAGCCATTGGGGTACACTTCGCCCTCGGAGAGAGAGTCCACCAGATCCTCCTCGTCCAACGTGGCCCGCTTGTAGGTCGACATCTGCAAAGCCAAGAGCAGCACAGACTCCTCAGCGTCTCCATGGCCCGAATGGGGACGCGGCCCCAGTGCCCCGCCCCGGCCACCCGAGACCGGCCCACGGACCGACGGCCCTCCCGCCACGCCCGCCTCACCCCCAGCGCGGACAGCACGGCGGCCACCGGTGACCACACGCTCCGCATGCTGCGCCCCACGCCGCCCGTCCCCGCCGCCGCCGCCGCCTCCGCCGTGCCCGGGCTGCGCCCGCTGCAACGCACCACCTTCGCGGGCGGGGCCTGATGGGCGCGCCGCCCCGCCCCGTTCCCTCCGTGGCCGCGCGAAAACCCCCAGCCCAAGTAGGCAAGAAGGGATCTAAAAGTGACATCTGAAGGCTGCCCACCCCCCCGGGCTTTTTTTTTTTTTTTCTTTTGGTTTTTCGAGGTAGGGTCTTGCTGTAGCCCCGGATGACCTGGAACTCACTATGTAATCTCAGGCTGGCCTTGAACTCAACAGCGATCCTCCTGCCTCTGCCTCCCCAGTGCTGGGATTAAAGGTGGGAGCCTCCACGCCCTGAATGAATTTCAAGGGAACTCCCCCGACACAGAATGAAAACTGTTGTGTGCATCTTGGGTATTACAAGCGCCACAGGGTGCTTCCCATAAAGACGGCGGCCCTCCTGTACAGTAAAGTGACTGCTTTGGGGCTGTGGGGAGAGCTCAGGGGACCAGAGTTGAGATTCCCTAGAGCCTATGTAAAGCCGGAAGCCTAGAACGGGGGTGTGTAATCCAGGCACACCTGCACCAAGAGCGCAGGTGGAGGCAGAACCCCTCCCAGGCAGCAGTAGGAGTTTGAGGCCAGCCAGTAACGACAAACTGAGTTGCAGGTCAGCCTGGCCTGCAGTGAGACCCTAACTCGAAAAAACAAAACAAATCGAGCCACCCCAAAATTAATCAAATACTCGAAAAGAACCTGGGAAAGTGATGCTGGCTCCCATTCTGCCTCTTAGGAGTAGTTTCCTGCAGATACCCCTTCCCCAGCCTGACGCCTCTCCTGTGACCCCTCCTCCAGGCTGAAGGACTGGCTTCTGTGGGGGACTGTGGGCCCCAGAACTCTCCCTTCAAACCCAGAATCCTACAAAAGCCCAATTCAACGGTTTCTTAAAGTCCCGGAATCCCTGCCCTTCAACATTCATCTGCTGTCCAAAGGGCATTTCTGTTCATCTCAACTTGACTGTCAACAGCCCTGCATAGGTGCAAGTGAACCAGCCCACAGAGGTGAAGTGGCCAAGGTGTGTGTGTGGAGGGGGTGTGGAGAGGCAGGGTGAGGAGACATCAGCAAGGACTCTGGTTCCTAAGTGTCCACCAATGCCACCCCTGCCCTTTGACAGCCCATTTAGCAGCCAGAGTCAGCCTTTAGAAATGAAATTCTTGCCAGGAATGGTGGTGCACGCCTTTAATCCCAGCACTCAGGAGGCAGAGGGAGGAGGATCATCATGAGTTCGAGGCCACCCTGAGAATTCCAGGCCAGCCTGGGCTAGAGTAAGACCCTACCTCGAAAAGAAAAAAAAAAAAAAAAAAAAAAGAAATGAAATTCTTTCCTCAGGGCTGAGGAGATGTCTCAGCAGTTAATTGTGCTTGCCTGCAAAACCTGCACGCCTGGGTACAGTTCTCCAGTACCCACGTAAAGCCAGATGCTCAAAGTGGCACATACTCTGGAATTCATTTGCAATGGCAAGAGGCCCTGGTGTGCCCATGCTCACTCTTTTTTTTTTTTTCCTTTATTTATTTCAGAGAAACAGACAGAGAGAGAAAGAGGCAGATAGACAGAAAGAGAATGGGCATGCCAGGGCCTCCAGCCACTGCAAAAGAACTCCAGATGCATGCACCACCTTGTTCATCTGGCTTACGCGGGTCCTGGGTAATCGAGCCTCAACCCTGGGTCCTTAGGCTTCACAGGCAAGAACTTAACAGCTAAGCCATCTCTCCTGCCCAATCCCTCTTTTTAAAAATATTTTATTCTTATTTATTTGAGAGAGAGAGAGAGAAACAGGCAGAGAGAGACAGAGAGAGAATAGGTGTGCCAGGGTCTCCAGCCACTGCAAAAGAGCTCCAGATACATGTGCCCCTTTGGGCATCTGGCTTATGTGGGCCCTAGGGAATTGAACCTGGGCCCTTTGGCTTTGCAGGTAAGTGCTTTAACCGCTAAGCCATCTCTCCAGCCCCCATGCTCACTCTTGCTCTCAAATTATAAATAAATATGTAAAATAAATTCTCAGCTCACCGCCCTTGCTCAAAAGCCCTCAGCTATCTCAATTCATCCTCTACCAGACTCGGGATGCTCAAGTCCTGATCTTTAACTTCTGCTCTATGCACCAAAGCCCAAGATTTACTCTTTGGCTTTTGTTCAGTTCTGCACCTTCCCAGCCAAGACCTTTGTAGCTGCTATTCCCTCTGTCTAGAACATTCTTTTCTCATCTTTGCTCCTTCCACAGCCAGCTCCTGCTTCAGGTTGCAGCTTAAATGCCACCTGCTCAAATGTCCAAATTACTCCAAGCAGGCTCCCTTATCCTTACGTAATTCTGTTACAGGAGTCAGCCTGTTTTCCTTAGTGCACTTATTGCAGTCAGTTAAATTTTTTGTTTGTTTTGTTGAGAAAGGATTTCACTATATAGCCCGGGCCAGCGTGAAACTCATGACCTCCTACCTGTGCCTCCCAAGGACTAGGATGACAAGTGTGCCTCACTATACATACCCGACAGTGCTGTTAATCTCCTGTTGCTGTTTTATGTTGTTAGTGTCGATTCTCCCCCTCCCCAGAATCGTGAGCTCTGCCAAGTGTGGTAATGACCGGGGGGGGGGGGGGGGGGGGGGGGGGGGTAGAGTTAGGGTGACTGGATCCCTGAAGGTGAAAAGCGCAGGAAAGTTTGCACTTGCCAGAAATCCAAGATGATCTGACTTCTTACCTCTTGGCCTAGTGCCCCAGACCTATTTTTCTTTTTTTTTTTTCTTTCTTTTGTTTGGTTTTTCGAGGTAGGGTCTCAGGACTCTAGTCCAGGCTGACCTGGAATTCACTCTGTATTCTCAGGGTGGCCTCAAACTCATGGTAATCCTATTTTTCTACGAACAGGACTGCTCTTGGGAGGGAGGTCTTTCATAGGATTTAAACGTTGTGGTTGGTCAAGTTCAGCCCGTAGAAGTTGGTGCCAGAGCTAATCTGTTCCTGAGACAGCCCCTAGACCTAACCAACCAGCTGTACTTCTGCTTCACCTGAGCTAGAAGACAGCCCACCTCCACTAAAAGGTTCTCTCATCACTCGGAAACTTCCAGCTGTGGGTGAGTTTTTCCCCCTGCTGGGCCTGGGCTGACTTGGCCCAGCCCTTACTCTCTGGATTCTTTATCTCCTCTAGCTCCCCACACAGGCAGGAGCTCCTTGAACTTTCATTTCTCTTTTCTTTCCATGCCTTTTCCAGGCCCTCCACGTGAGATCTCTAGCCACAGGGGTGCCTTTCCTTGGCTCTGTACTTCCCTCAATAAATATAATAATTTAATAATTATCCTTCTCAGTTTTCTTTTTTATTCACTTCTTTGACTAAAATTAGAAACGAACCTAGGGTTTGGGGTGCCAGGACGTTCCTGGACCCTTAGCACCCCGTTTCAGTAGGCGACATGTGAAGAGTCTCTGCACCCTCCTGTTTGTGATGAAGCCTCACACCCAGATCCCGGCTGGAGCCGCCTTTGGGAGGTGGAGCTTTGCTGAAGAAATGCTGTCACTGGCGGTGGCCCTTGAGTCCAGACCTACTATGTGTTCATAGCTCTCTCCCGCTTGCTGCTATCTCCCAGCTGGTGTGACAAGACGAGATGCCCAGCCTCTGCTCTGCCATGCTTTCCCCGGCATGATGAAACTTCCCCTCAAGGCTATAAACCAAAATAAATCCTTTCCTCCCATATGCCGATTCTGGTCAGGACTTTGGTCCCAACAAGAAGGTAACTGCTACGTCAACATGGCTGAGCCAACTGTAGAAGGATCCTCACCTCAAGGCATGCAGTAGATGTTCAACAAACAGTTGTTAAGCTGAATGATGGGCCCAGCGGGGAGAGGGACACTTTCAAATGCTCGTGAATTCTACCACATCTAACTTTGTAATGTCTGAGAACAAAGAAATATATAGTGTTGGGTGCTGAGCTACTGTCACGTCACCTGAGACCAGAGAGACCAGGGGTGAGGCTGGGGAGATAAAATCAGCAGTTGAAGGTGCATGCTTGTAAAGCCTGTTGACCCAAATTCAAATCTCCAGCGCCCACATAAGGCTGGATGCAAAATGGTGCATGCACCTGTGGTCCTAAAGGCTGGCAACAATGGGAGATGGAGCCAAGAGAATTTTAAAGCCCGTTGGCCACGACCCTGCTGCAAAGAAGGTGCAGGAATAGCACAGCCGCCTGCAGGTTGTCCTCTGACATCCATACACACGCTGTGTCATGCACGTGCCCCTCCACATATGCGAGACAGAGAAGAAAAAGAAATGTGATTTCCTCAACACCTCCCCTGGGCACTTATATGAGTGTCAGCTCTTTGTAAATATTCTTTATTTGTTTGCAAGGAGAGAAAGAGAGAAAAAGAGAGAGAATGGGTGCACCAGGGCCTCTTTTAAAATTTTTTTTTCCTGAAGGTAGTGTCTCCTCTAGCCTAGCCCAAACTGTCCTAGAATCTCTCTCTCTGTAGCCCCAAAGTGGCCTCAATATCACAGCAATCCTCCTACCTCTGCCTCCCAAGTGCTGGGATTAAAGGCGTGTGCCACCATGCCTGGCACCAAGGCCTCTTATACCACAAACAAATTCCAAATACATGTGTCACTTTGTGCATCTATCTTTATATGGGTACTGGGGAATTGGGTTCCTCTTTTCCCACACCTTCACTGGTATTTATTGTCATATGATTTCTTAACAGTAGCCATTCTGACAGAAGTGAGATGGAATCTCAAAGTAGTTTTAATTTTCATTTCCTTGATGGCTAAGAATGTAGAACATGTTTTAAGATGTTTGTTAGTTATTTGTATTTCTTCTTTGGAGAACTCTCATTCTATAGTCCACTTATTTTTATTTTATTTATTTGGGGGGGGGCAGGGGTTCGCAGTAGGGTCTCGCTATAGCTCAGGCTGAACTTGAATTAACTGTGTAGTCTCAGGGTTGCCTCAAACTCATGGTGATCCTCCTACCTCTGCCTTTTGAGTGCTGAGATTAAAGGCACACACCACCATGCCCAGCGGCCATTATTTGATTAAGTTGCTTGAGTTCTTTTTTTGGTTTTTCGAGGTGTAGAGTCTTGCTATAGCCCAGGCTGGCCTGGAATTCACCATGTAGTCTCAGGGTGGCCTCGAACTCATGGCAATCCTCCTACCTCTGCCTCCCGAGTGCTGGGAGTAAAGGCATGCGCCACCACACCCAGCTTTGAGTTCTTATTAATTACTTTTTTGAGTTTTTTGTAAATCCTAGATATTAATCCTCTGTCAGATGTATAGCTGGCAAAGGTACTAGTGAACTGAACCTAGGCAGGAAGGCTTGGCAAGCAAGCACCTTTACCCACTGGCCATCTCCCCAGCCCATGGCAGTTCTTTGCTTCAGCCTCTTCTTCCAGCCTTGTATCCCTTCCCCACTAGCAAGTATCACTGGCCCCTTTTATGAGAATGGAAACTGAGGCTCAGGGAAGTATCTTGTCAGCAAGTTAAGCAACGGCTCCTTCCAATTCTGGCAGCATTTGCTCCCCTGCTGTGTTCTCCCAGTCTCCATCCATGCTGCCTCCCCAGCGCAGGCAGCTCTCTGGACAGGGGTGCCGTGGGGGCAGAACCTGGTCTGTACCCTCAAGAGCTTGGTCTGGGGCTGGAGGCTCTAGAATTTAACGAAAGGTGCACAAGTGGGACACCTATGCCCAGCACACCCCACTGCAGCCTTCTGTGGCTGGGTGACTCAAGCAGCTCAGGCACCTTTCTAAAGAAATGAACGTGTCAGCACTGACACATCTCTATCACACCTTCCAAGGCTCAGGGTCCACTGCGGAAGAGGTGAAGGAAAGAATGTAAGAGACACAGGAAGGGTAGGACTCCTTACAACGTGCTCCCCCAGACACAAAATGGCCTGGATATCCATGACCCCACAGTGCCTGACACTATCTACACAAGGCCATCATAATAGGAAGAAAAGTTCATGACATCAAAATAAAAGAGAGACTGATTGAGAGGGAGAAGGGATATGATGGAGAGTGGAGTTTCAAAGGGGAAGGTAGGGGGAGGGAGGGAATTACCATGGGATATTGTTTACAATTATGGAAGTTGTCAATAAAAAAAAATAAAAAGAGAAAAGAAATGAGTGTGACCAAAGGTTCGGTGGCACTGGCATGCCCATTCTTTCTCTCTCTCTCTCTGTCTATTCTCTCTGATTGCAAATAAATAACTGCAATAAAAAAAGAAAGAAAAATCATAGTGAACTGTAGTACAAGTGTGGTTCCTCAGTCTGAGCACATGCACTTACAAAGAAAATAAGACAAAACAATAACAAAATAAAACACTATGTCTAACCTTATAATTAATGGCAAAAACCTGAATGTACAACTCATAAGTTCAAGATTAGGGGCTGGAGAGATGGCTTAGTGATTAAGGCGCTTGCCTACGAAGCCTAAGAACCCAGGTTCGATTCTCTAGGTCCCACATTAGCCAGATGCACAAGGTGGCACATGCGTCTGGAGTTCATTTGCACTGGCTAGAGGCCCTAGGACACCCATTGTCTCTCTTTCTCTCCCTCCCTCTCTCTCTCTCTGTCTCAAATAAGTAAAAAATAAATCTTTTAAAAAAAGATTAGGACAAGAATATATTCTTTTTTTGTTTTTGTTTTTTTGGTTTTTCAAGGTAGGGTCTCATTCTGGTCCAGGCTGACCTGGAATTAACTCTGTAGTCTCAGGGTGGCCTTGAACTCATGGAGATCCTCCTACCTCTACCTCTCGAGTGCTGGGATTAAAGGCGTGTACCACCATGCCCGGCTCAAGAATATATTCTTTTTCTACTTCTATTCAACAATATATCAGAGGATCTAACCAATATAATAGGACACAAATAAATAAATGGCATCCAAATTAGAAATGAAACTGTTTATATTTACAAAGACACAATTAACTACATATATCTCCTAGTTGACTATATTTTAAAATTACTATAATATGTAAATATGTTTAAGAACATTACAGGATTCAAGATTAAGATATAAAATAATAAACTGGGGCTGGAGAGATGGCTTAGCAATTAAGGCATTTGCCTGCAAAGCCTCAGGACCCAGGTGCAATGAATTTTGCACCAGTACCCACCTAAGCCATATGGACAAGGCTACACATGCGTCTGGAGTTCATTTGCAGCATGGCTAGTGGCCCTGGGGTGCCCGTTCCCTCTCTCATTTACCTCTTTCTATCTCTCTCAAGTAAATAAATAATAAGGTGGAGAGCAACTGAGAAAGACACCCAGTGTCAGCCTCTATCTTCCACACATGGGCACACGTGTGCTCACACACATACAAACATGCATACACATATGCACGTACACCACACACACAAACGATGTGCCTCCTGCATTAGGGGGCCTGGCCACCTCCAACATGACCTAGGGTCAGGTCTGGTCTCCTGGCTGGACATCACGGCCAACAGGATGTGAACCTCTGCAACCAACCTGCAAAGCCACCCGTACTGGCTTCCAAGGAGCTCACTTCACACAGCTGCTCAGTGCTAGAGCTGGGTCCTGAACCTGGGCTCTGGACTCCAGTGCCTTTGCTACTTTTTGTGGAAGGCGGAACTGCTTCTTCAGGTGGGGCCTCCCAGAGGCCAGGTGTCCTGGGAAGACCAAGCACTGGGCTGGTCTCCTAATGGCCTCATTTGTGGTTGTGGGTGCCACACCCCACCCCACCCCCAGCTTTGGGAACGCAGAACCACGGCTGCTTTGTGGGGAGCCTCTGCCTGGAGGAAAAATCTGGCCCACATCTGGGCCTGGTGTTCATGAGGACTTGGCCAAGATCAAGAATGGAGAAGGGGGAACCACAGATCCCTGTGGAATGCAGGTCCTGGGTGGAGGATGCCCATCAGTACAGGGAAAGTGATGGAAACCAGATGAGGTGAGGGGTGCCAGCTGGGGGGAGGCGGAGGGGGGACCCGCCCTGAGGCCATCACAGTCTCTGGGTGAACAAAAGCGGGGAATAGAAATGCTCACATGTTTCTGATGACAAAGGCCTTGTGGCCTGGTGGCACCCAGGCCTCCCACTGGCCCGGACAACTTTAGTCACTCTTGTGGTTGGTTTGCCCAAGGCAGAGGATCTTCAAGGAATCTTGGAATGTGTCAGAGGCAACCCAGAGGGAAGTTCTGAGTCTAGGACCTGCAGCCAATCCTGTGAGCTCTTTTCACTTTCTGTCTCTAAGCCGCCACACCTTAGGGGCAGGCCCTAGTGGCCAAGTCCCTATCAGTTGTTTCTGGTGCCAGCAACCAGCTGAGATCTGTTTTGTTTTTGGTTTTGGTTTTTCGAGGTGGGGGTCTCCTCACTCTAGCCCAGGCTGACCTGGAATTCACTATGGAATCTCAGGGTGGCCTCAAACTCAAGGCGATCCTCCTATCTCTGCCTCCCGAGTGCTGGGATTAAAGGCGTGTGCCACCATGCCCGGTCCGGCTGAGATCTGTTCATTCCATGTCATATGGTGCACTCATGTTGCCTGGTAGCAAAGAACATACATTCCACAGGTATAAGAGTTGGCCAAAGCTCTCAGTTCAAACCTCAGTTCACCTGTTCACTCTGCCACTTCTCTTGGTGTGTGACCTTGGTGAAGTAACTGTTTCTCTGTCTCACTTGTGCCATCTATAAAATGGGGATGGTTTAATAGTACCTCCCTGCTAAGAGTATTGGGACACCTAAATGAACTAATATGAAGTGTTTAGAACGATGCTGGGCCCCCAAGTACCTGTGTTAGTTGTTACTGTTGGTACTGTTGCCTCTAAAACAAGGTTCAGAAACCTTCAGTTGGGCTAGAGAGATGCCTCAGTGGTTAAAGGCACTTGTTTGCAGAGCCTGCTGATCTAGGTTTGATTCCCCAGAACTGACATAAAGCCAGATGCAAAGTGGCACATGCATCTGGAATTCATTTGCAGTGGCAGGAGGCTCTGGCATACCCATACAAACATACAGATGCATGTGCATTCTCTCTCTCTCTCAAATAAATAAATAAATAAATAAATAAATAAATAATTTTTAAAATTTTAACTATAAAAGCCTTCAACTGATTCTTACTACCTAAAGAACGAAATCCAATCTCCTTAGTTTGGCATTCAAAACCTCCCCAAGGGCTGGAAGCCTAAGGACCCATGCTGGACTCTCCAGATCCCATGTTAACCAGATGCACAAAGGTGAGGCAAGCACAAGGTTGCACATGCCCACTAGGTGGCGCAAGCATCTGGCGTTAGATTTCAGTAGCTGAGGCCCTGGAGCATCAATTCTCTCTCTCTCTCTCTGTCTATAAAATTAAAAGAATAAAACAATACCTTCCCAAATGGCCCACACCCACCTCTCCAGGTCTATCCTCCAGTGCTTCAGGTGCTGACCTTATCTTATCTCTGCAGGTGTTAACTGCTCAACACACATTTACCTCATCCTGGCTGCAAGCTTGGGGGGGGGAGCCTGGGGAGGACTTGGCCCCAGCCTTGGGGGGGGGCTGTACCTGGTACCTCGTCCATGGACCCTGCCTCCTCCAGGGAGCCTTCCTCTCCTCCTCAGGAGAACAGATTGTGGTAAAGGATTGTGCCTTTCCCTCCCATGTGCCCAGCTCACTGCCTGAAGCATATTCAGGCCTTGGCCTGGTAGTTTGTCCCTGGCATAGAAGGAACAAGAGGGTGTAGCAACACCCATCTTATTCCACTTAGCATGCAAGTCCCAGCACAGAACCTGGTATACAGGTAACTGGTAAGTTTTCATGCCAGATTCTTACTAGAACATCAACACCTGTGAATGCAGGGAAAACCAGCAGTGTGGCTGGAGAGATGGCTTAGTGGTTACACGCTTGCCTGTGAAGCCTAAGGACCCCAGTTCAAGGCTCGATTCCCCAGGACCCACATTAGCCAGATGTACAAGGAGGCGCATGGTTTGGTGTTCATCTGCAGTGACTGGAGGCCCTGGCATGCCCATTCTCTCTCTCTCTCTCTCTCTCTCTCTCTCTGTCTGTCACTCTCAAATAAATAAATAAAAATTAAAAAAAGAAAACCAGCAGTGTTTGCTTGATGATCAAGATTCAAATAGGATTGAGGCTGGGGAGATGGTTCAGTGGTTAAATACACTTGCTTACAAAGTCTGTTGGCCCAAGTTCAATTCCCCAGTACCCATATAAAGCCAGATGCACAAAATGGTCCAAGCATGTCAAGTGTGTTCACAACAGCAAGAGGCCCTGGAGTGCTTACTGCCCAGTCTCTCTCTCTTTCTCTTGGTCTACTCACAAATAAACACATAAATAACATTTTTTTAAAAAGATTCAAATAGGACAACTATGGGCAAGTGGTAAGATGTAAAAACATGGTCATCTCTCCAAAAGATGTCACCTTTGGGCTGGAGGGATGGCTCAGCAGTTAAGGTACTTGCCTACAAAGCCAAAGGACCCATGTTCAATTCCCCAGGACCCATGTAAGCCAGATGTACAAGGTGGCACATGCATCTGGAGCTCATTTGCAGCAGCTGGAGACCCTGGCATGCCCATTCTCTTTCTCTTCTCTCAAATAAATAAAAATAAAATAAAATAGTGGATAGAGCTATAAAGTGATTAAAAAGATGTCACCTTTGCCATCACTATTAAATTTCTCAGTGTCTTTTTTTTTTTTTTTTTTTTTTGAGGCAGGGTCTCATTCTAGCTCAGGCTGACCTGGAACTCACTATGTAGTCTCAGGGTGGCCTCGAACTCATTGTGATCCTCCTACCTCTGCCTCCCGAGTTCTCAGTGTCTTTTACATGAGAAATTTCGGTATGATTAACTTAAAATTTATCACAAGCTTCTTAAGTGGGTAAACTTTAAAAACATATATATATATTTATCTGCGAGCAGTGAGAGGTCATATCAGGGCCTCTTGCCACTGTAAATGAACTCCAGACACATGTGCCACTTTGTGCATTTAACTTTACATGGGAACTGGGGAATTGAACCCAGTCTGGTAAGCTTTGCAAGCAAGCATCTTTAACCTCTGAGCCATTGCACCAGTCCCTACTTCACTTTCTTTTTTTAATCAAGGTAGGGTCTCACTCTAGCCCAAGCTGACCTGGATATCACCATGTAGTCTCAGGCTGGCCTCAAACTCACAATGATCCTCCTACCTCTGTCTCCCAAGTGCTGGGATTAAAGGTGTGTACCACCATACCCGGCTTGTTTTTTGTTTTTCTGGTTTTTTTTGTGTGTGTGTTTTTTGTGTTTTTTTTTTAAGTAGGGTCTCACTCCAGCCCAGGCTGACCTGGAATTCACTACGTAGTCGCAGGGTGGCCTCCAACTCACAGCGATCCTCCTACCTCTGCCTCCCGAGTTCTGGGATTAAAGACCCGGCTGGCCTATACTTTTTGATAATATGAATTGACCTCTAATTTTTTTTTTTCTTTGGAGGCAGGGATACTCACAGCCAAACCAGGATTGGACTGATCTCTACTTTCTAGGCCGTCATGTTCAGCTTTTTCTCTGTCCACATTTTCCATTCCCTTTTACTTGATCCCCATTTTCTATTTCTTTGGCATATCATTTTACTGAATGTGTGTTAGTCATCATCCACCCTAAATCCTTTGTGGAGCGAAGTGAGTGAAGAATAAACTGTGTCAGGAACACACTTTCTGTAACCCAATCCTGGGTGTGTGCTCCCAGGCATTTACTTATTCAACAGTGGCAAGACAGAGGCGTAAAGACAGACCTGGGCCCGACCCCAGGCTCGCTGGCCCCTTCGAGATTATCCTCAGTTTCCTTGTCTGTAAAGTGTGTGGCTGTGAAGCAGAAATCATGGAAACATGAACCTCCTGGCACGCACTGGTCCATTTCCTCAGGGACTGCACGTCACCACCTCACGCCCACTTCTTTTCCTCCTTCTCCCCCTTCCCACTTGCTTCTGGGCTAGAAAACCCCTACACAAAACCAAGCAGGGAGGGAGAGGCGAGGCGAGGCAAGGCCGCGGCAAATGGACTCCAGATGCATGCGCCCCTTTGTGCATCTGGCTTTATGTAGGTACTGAAGACATGAATTCAGGTCATTAGCCTCTGCAGGCAAGTGCTTTAACTGCTGATCCATCTCTCCAGCCCAAAATATGGCATTTAAAAAAAAAAAAAACCAGCTGCTGTAATAAACTGCAGCTGTCCAGGGGCCCAAAGTCAACATCAGAAGGGATAAGTCAAATACCAGCTAGCCATGTGATGTGAAATCCTAAATAGGGCAGAGAGGGGCATCAAGTACCAGCTAAAGAAACCTGAGTGAAGTATGACTTTAGTTAGTGACAGTGTATTGATACTGGGCCTTAACCTTGGCAAATGTGACATGTAAGATGTCAATAACAAAGGATGTGGGTGGGGTACAGCCCTCAGTACTATCTTCCCAATAATTCTCCCAAGTTTACTTTTTTTTTTTTGGTTTTTCGAGGTAGGGTCTCACTCTAGCTCAGGCTGACCTGGAATTCACTATGGAGTCTCAGGGTGGCCTCGAACTCACGGTGATCCTCCTACCTCTGCCTCCCGAGTGCTGGGATTAAAGGCGTGCGCCACCACGCCCGGCTTTACTTTTATTTTTTATTATATTTTATTTATTGGAGAGAGAGAGACAGAGAGAGGGGTAGGTATACACAGAGAATGGGCACACGAGGGCCTCTAGCTACTGCAAACGAACTCCAGATGTGTGTGTCACCTTGTGCATTTGGCTTATGTGGAAAATGGGGAATCGAATATGGGTCCTTAGGCTTTGCAGACGAGAGCCTTAACCACTAAGGCATCTCTTCAGCCCCCAAGCTTACTTTAAAGAAAAGAAAAATACAGGAACTGGCAACTGAGTATGGAGACTCATAGTTGTAATCCCAGTACTTGGGAGGCAGAGTTAGGAGGATCAGTTCAAGACCATCCATAGTGAAATTGTGCCAACCTGCACAATTTGAGACACTGTCTCAAAATAGCAAAATAGGGCTAGAAGATGGTTCAGCCATTACAGGCACTTGCTTGCAAAGCCTGAAGGCCCAGGTTTGATTCCCCAGCACCTATGTAAAGCCAGATGCACAATGTGGTACATACATCTGGAGTTCATCTGCAGTAACAGAAGGCCCCGGTGAGCTCATTCTCTCTATCTGCCTCTCTCTCTCTCAAATTAATCAATTTTTTAAAAAGAGGGCTGGAGAGATGTCTTAGCAGTTAAGGCGCTTGCCTGCAAAGCCAAAGGACCCATGTTAGATTCACTAGGACCAATGTAAGCCAGAGGCACAAGGTGGCACATGTGTCTGGAGTTCATTTGCAGTGGCTGGAGACCCTGGTGCGGCCATTCTCTGTCTCTGTCTCCCAAATAAATAAAAATAAAATAACAACAAAAAAAAAAGCCGGGCATGGTGGCACACACCTTTAATCCCAGCACTCGGGAGACAGAGGTAGGAGGATCGCTGTGAGTTCGAGGCCACCCTGAGACTACATAGTGAATTCCAGGTCAGCCTGGGCTAGAGTGAGACCCTACCTCGAAAAACCAAAAAAAAAAAAAAAAAAGTAACCAGCCAAGGGCTAGAGATAGTTTCAAAACTATTTTTTGTGTGAATACATGTGCATACTGCATATTCACATGTGTATGGGCTCATTGGTGTGAGGGTGGCATGCATGTGTGTGCACATGCATGTAGATGCCAGAGGTTGAAGTTAGATGTCTTCCTTGATTGCTTTCTGGCTTATTTATTGAGACATGTGAGACACAGTCTCTCACTTGAACCCAGAGCTTGCTGATTTAGTGAGTCTAGCTAGCCAGTTTGTCCAGGGGATTCTGTCTCTGCCTCCTGAACACTGGGATTACAGGCAGGCTGCTAAGCCCACCCAGCATTTATGTGGGTGTTGGAGCTCCAAACTCAGGTCCTCACACAGCAAATACTTTATCTACTAAGCCATCTCCCCAGTCCCCAAAGCACTTTTATACCCTTATCTTTAAAAAAAAACAACAACAACAAACTTTATTTATTTGACAGAGACAGAGAGAGAGAGAGAGAGAGAGAAGAGAGAATGGACACACCAGGGCCTCCAGCCACTGCAAATGGACTCCAGACACATGCATCACCTTGTGCATCTGTCTTATGTGGGTCCTGGGGAATCAGTCAAACCTGGGTCCTTAGGCTTTGCTGGCAAGTGCCTTAACTGCTAAGCCATCTCTCCAGCTTCATACCTTTATCTTATTCATGTCCTATGATCACCTTGTGGGACCAGCTCTAGGACGCTTGTTACATGGGTGGCAACTGAACCCTGTCAATTACTAGACCTCCACCTCAGACAGTGGCTTTCTCAGGGCATCTTCTCCATTCTCCTTTTCCTCCTTTTCTTGTAGCCCCTCCCTGGAGCCTAACTCTTAGGCAAACCTCTTTGAAAGCCACAGGTCACCTCATATGGGCCATGGGAAATATGGCATAGTAGGGAGACTCCATTTTGGGGTACTAAGGGCTCAGATGGAGCAGGAGGCCTGAGCAGGGAAGACCTCCTGGGGATGCATTTGAAGAACAGGGGTGCAGAGTATTTGAAGGGAGTTTGCCCACTGGGAATCCATGGTACTGGTCTACACACAAGGTGGTGAAGCCTTGCCTTCATTCAAGAACCAGGAGACACTGCACACTTGACCTGTGCTGACTCACCTGCCTGGACCTAGGAGGCATGGAGGAATGTTGCCCACCACTGCCTAGCTGTCCTTGGTGAAGACACCCTATACCTGGCTAAGCACACAGCTCCTTCCTCCTCAGTACAAGCTGCTGGCTACACGGGTAACCCACTATTCCCTCTCTACCATCCATAATTCCTGGCCCCCTATCTAACCTCCAGGGGCTCTGTCCCCTGAGAAGCCTTCCCTTCTAACCCCCAGATCTCCAACACAGTTCATCTCCTCATGGGCTCTAGACAGAACTTTTATTATTGCTATTATTATTATTATTATTATGTTTTTCAAGGTAGGGTCTTGCTCTAGCCCCGGTTTACCTGGAATTCACTATGTAGTCTCAGGGTGGCCTCGAACTCACAGTGATCCTCCTACCTCTGCCTCCCGAGTGCTAGGATTAAAGGTATGCACCATCATACCAGGGCCCAGACAGAACTTTTTAAACTAACTGATGAGAACCAGTTTCTCTCCTGCTTCACAGACTGACTCCCTGCAGAACAAGGACTGCAAGCTGGCCCGGCTTCTAACTTCCTCCTCCTCCCCACCCCGGGGACCTAGCTCCTGGCCCCTCTCTGGCCTCATCTCTCATGCTCCCTTCTCCCACGCATGCAGAAACCACCTCCCAAGTGCAGAGTGAGTTCTAACAACCGAGCTTCCTGCTCCCAGGCCTCCACACACCCAAAGCCCTCGGCCTCCTTTGCCACTTCGTTCAGCTTAGATGATCGTCTTTCCGCTGGGCCTCTGGGAAGTCGGCTTCCAGCATCGCATCCCAAGCAGGGATGTGTGACCCTGAGAAAGTCATTTTCTGTCCTTTGTGCACTTTGGTTTTCTCCCCTATCCCAAGGGCAGGGTAAGAGTACCTAGCATGTGCTCTCAGTTCTGGTTACAGAGGTTTCTCTTTTCAGATGACCGTGACTACTGAAGAGCCTGAGAACTCCTCAAAGTGCTGAGAAGCGAGAATTGAGGGCTGGAGAGATGGCTCAGCAGTTGAAAGCGCTTGCTTGCAAGGTCTGAAGGCCCAGGTTCAGTTCCCCAGTGCCCACGTGGAGCACACACAGAAACGGCCCATACACCTGGAGTTCATTTGCAGTGACAAAAAGCCCTGGTGCAGCCATCCCCTCTTTCTCTCATTCTCTCTCCCTCTCTCCCTCTCTCTGCTCACAAATGAATTATTATTAATATTTTTTTTTTAGAGAGCTAGGGCTAAAGAGATGGCTTAGTGGCTAAAGCCTAGGGGCTCATGCTGGACTCTCCAGGTCCCATGTAATGGTCAAGTTTTGTGCCAACTTCATCTGTTTAGGAATCCACAGACATTCCTCCTAAGTGGGTCTCTAAGGTTGCTTCCAGGAAGCATTAACTAAAGGAGGAATCCTTCCCCAGAGTGGGCGGCCCCTGGGGTGGGGGTGGGGGCCTTATCTAAGGAAGCTTTGGGAAGGAAAGTATCCTCCCCCACCCCCGGCTGCCAGTACTGCTTGCTGCTTTCTAGTGTGTGGACTGAAGACCAGCGGCTCCTCAGGACACCTCCAGGCCTTCAGTGCCGGATTGGGACTGCTGAGGCATCCAGCCTCATGGACTAAGCAGCTACCGGGTTCCTTGACTCTCAGGCCTGCAAACGGCTATTGCTGGACTGCCATAAACTAATCCAATAAATTCCGTTTTAATACAATTCATTCCATCGAGTTCTATTCCTCTAGAGAACCCTGACTAATACAGTCGCACGTGCACACATGGAGGCACACGCGTCCAGAGTTCGATTGTAGTGGCTGGAGGCCTTGGCGCACCAATTCTCTCTCTCAGTCTTGCATTTAAAAAAAAAAAAAAAAAAAAAGAGCCAGGTGTGGTGGCACACACCTTTAATGCCGGCAGAGGCAGAGGTAGGAGGACTGCTATGAGTTCGAGGCCAGCCTGAGACTACATAGTGAATTCCAGGTCAGCCTGAGCTAGAGTGAAACCCTACCTCGAAAAACAACAAAAAAAGTAGCAACTGAATGTTTAGTACTAAGTAAGACATCTCTGTCACACACCCCAAGGCTCAGGGACCACTGCAGAAGAGGTGGCTGAAAAAATTTAAGAGCCAAAGGATGGGGACAAGTGCTTTGGAAAACTCTCTACCAGACACAAACAGGCCAAGACACTCATGACCTGCACCAGACCTGCATTCTACTGGACCCATCAACATGTGAAGAGGGCAAAAAAAAAAAAAAAGAAGAAGAAGAAAACGGACTATCTGGAAAGAAGGGTTTCAGTGAAGAGAGGTGGAGGGGACAAAGAAAGGTGGTGGGAGATTATCATCAGGGAACATTATGTATATGTGTGGAGGTTGTGAATAAAGTTATTTTAAAAAATAAAGAGTATCTGACTCTATCTCAAAAAAAAAAAAAAAAGAAAAGAAAAGAAAAGAAAAGCCGGGCGTGGTGGCGCAAGCCTTTAATCCAAGCACTCGGGAGGCAGCGGTAGGAGGATCGCCATGAGTTTGAGGCCACCCTGAGACTACATAGTGAATTCCAGGTCAGCCTGAGCTAGAGTGAGACTCTACCTCAAAAAACAAAAAACAACAACAACAACAACAAAAGAGTGTCTGGCACACAGGGTCTTCCTGTGTGGTGGGGTGAGAGTATGAGTGCCTCAGCCCAGTGCCCAGCACAGAAGCACCATCCAGTGATAGTTCTCCAGCACATGGTGTCCCTGTGTGTGTGGAAGGCCGGGAGAGCATCAGCTTTTCAGGAGGGCAAGAATGACTGAAGGGGCTGGTGAGATGGCTCAGCCATTAAAGGCACTTGCTTGCAAAGCCTCAGTTCAATTCCCCAGCACCCACATAAAGCCATGGTACATGTGTCTGGCATTTGTTTGTAGTAGCAAGAGACCTTGGTATGCCCAAACACACACTCATATAGATAGATGGATCAAAAATAACACTTTTTTTTTTTAAAGAATGACTAAAAGACCTACCGGTAAGAAATCAGACTGCAAGGAATATCAGCACATTCCCAAAGCCACACAGCTGGTAAAATAACAATGCCTGGGTTCAATCCCTGAGGGTTCTAACCCCACAGCCACCAATAAAAGGATGGTCACCACCTCCTTCCTCCCCTCTCTCACCTGTTCCGTCCTATCTGCTTCAGGCATCACTTCCTGGCAGGTTAAAGAGGCCAAGCTGTGTGCTCTGGTATGCTCTAAGCACCAAGTCCAAGGCAGCCCAGCAAGCCACACTGGCCCCCGGTCCAGGTCCACAGGCAGACACCCTCACCTTCCCGTGCTCTGGCACCCTTGTGTGAGGGCCGACTAGGCTGCGAGAGAGTCCCAGGCTGGAAGGCCAAGTCAGCCCAAACAATTTGCTGATCTAATCACATAAAACTTCAAGACAAAGTTAATCTGCCTCATTTAATGGCATTTATAGTGGAGACTGACCTGCTCAGTAATTAGGCTCAACCAGGAAGCAGCTCCTGGAAATGGTTATAATTAGTACTTGAGCTATCCAGGTGGGCGGGTAGTGGCTGGGGAGGGGGAAGTAGTATTCGGGATGGGGATATTTGAAGGCTTGCCAGATTTGTGAACCCCACAGCAACCCAATCCATGTGGATGATCCTGCCCAACTCTCATCAGTGCCTGAGGTGGGCGCTATTAACCCTTTTGAGGGGGAGAAAACAGAAGAGTCTATTCACTTGTCCAGGGTCACACAGCTAGTGAACGACAGCTAGGGTTCACACAGACCTATTTCCCTCTCCAGCCCAGGCAGTGTCTTGACCAGTGAGCGGTAATTAGGGCCAAGCTGGGAGGCAACAGGTCTGCACTACAGTGCTGATAGCACTTTGCCCTCTTAGGAACACAAACAGAGGTGTGTATGGGTTGGGGGCTGAGTGGAGGTATGGCCTAAAAGACAGACAGAGAGAGGCAGAGAGAGAGAGACTGCAGGCAAGCATGCCAGGACCCTCTTGCCACTACAAACTCCAGATGCATGCACCACCTTGTGCATCTGGCTTTATACCTGGGAGATCAAACCTGGGCCAATAAGCTTTATTAGCAAGCACCTTCAACTGCTGAGCATCTCTCCAGCCCCCCCTTTTTTTTTTAATGATTTTTGTCGTGTTTTTTTTTATTTAACATAATTTATTTGAGAGAGAAAGAGGGAGAGTGAGAGAGAATGGGCACACCAGAGCTTTCAGCCACTGCAAACAAACTCCAGACGCATGCGCCACCTTGTGAATCTGGCTTCCGTGGGTCCTGAGGAATCAAACCTGGGTCCTTTAGCTTTGCAGGCAAGTGCTTTAACCACTAAGCAATCCATCCAGCCTTTTTTTTTTAACTTTCTTTTTGAGACAAGGTCTTGCAATCTTTCTGCCTTAGCCTCCCCAGCACCCCGTACTAGGATTAGAGGCACACGCTACCACCCCAGGTCTCCCTGGAGTCTCATGATTGGCTGAATCTGTGAAATGGAGCCAACAGTGGAGTCTCCCTCTAGACTTGTGAAAAGCTGATGAGTAAAGGCTCAGAACAGGACCTGGCATTACTACTACTGATGGGAAAGGAATGGGCTTGGCTATCAATTTTCGGTCTACAGAATGGGGAGGGAGTTGTTGGAACACAAGTGATTGACAGATACACAGAATTCTGGGCCTTGGGCATGCTAGGCAAGGGCTCTACCACTGCACTGCATCCCCAGCCCAAGAAAGTTTTGTTTTTCGAGGTAGGGTCTCACTCTAGCTCAGGCTGACCTGGAATTCACTATGTAGTCTTAGGCTGGCCTCGAACTCATGGCGATCCTCCTACTTCTGCCTCCCAAGTGCTGGGATTAAAGCTATGTGGCACCACGCCGGCTCCAAGTAAGTTTTTAATTTCATGGGCTCGTTTATTTTAAATAAATTTAAATGTTATTATTTAAATATTTTTAAATTGTTTAAATATTTTAAATAAATACAGGGCACTGGGAGTAAAGCTGGATCAGTAGAATGCTTACCTAGCAAGCATGAAACCATACGCTTGACCCACAGCACCATGTAAGCCAAGCATGGCACAGCACACTTACAGCCCCAGCACTCAGGAGGTGGAAAGCAGGAGGATCAGGAGTTCAAGGTCACCCTCAGCTACATAGTGAGTTTGAGGCCAGCCTAGACTACATGAGACCCCCATCTCAAAAAGAAAAAGAATTCAACCCAGCAACCCAAAACATAAAGATAATATAAGCAAAGCCAATCCTCTGCCCTCAGTGGCCTCATATCCTGACCCTGAACTTGGTTCCAAGTTCAAAGGGGATCTACCAAATAGTTTAAAAAATCAGCGACAGGCTTAGCGGTTAAGGTGCTTGTCTGCAAAGCCTAAGAACACATGTTCGAATCTCCAGGTCCCACGTAAGCCAGATGCACAGCAACACAAGAGCACAGTGTCATACATGCACACCAGGGGGTACACACATCTGCAGTTTGCTTGCAGCAACTAAGGCCCTGGTGCACCCATTCACTCTCTCTCTCTGCTAAAAAACCAATCACTGAGCTCTATCTGTAGAAGAATCAATGGCTCTCAGCTCCAAGATGGCAGGTGGGTGGGTACAGGAAGCGGTGGCAAGCCTGGGACCGTGCTCGCCCACTGCAGTTGCGTATAGAGGTGCTTTGGGACAGGCAGACACCTGCTCAAGGTGGAGTTGTCAGAAGCCTGATGGCCACCCACAGGAGACGGCCAAGAAGCTGGAAGAGCGCTGGACGTGAGAGTCACATCCTGGCTAGTCACATGGCATTAATCAGGCTTCACTTTCCTCAACTCTGAGTTGGAGACACCAGCACTGGCCACATCGGGTGCTATCAGGATATACGTAGGGGGAAGGCTTTTTGGCTGTGGAAGAGGGCCCCCAAAGTAATAATACTTCCTTTCTTTCTAAACGATCATTATCTCTCCTTAAGAACAGAGTCTAAAAAGAAAGAAGCTGGGTGTGGTGGCGCACACGCCTTTAATCCCAGTACTCTGGAGGCGGAGGTAGGAGGATCACTGTGAGTTTGAGGCCACCCTGAGACTTTGTAGTGAATTCCAGGTCAGTCTAGGCTAGAGCGAGACCCTACCTTGAACCACACCAAAAAAAAAAGAAGGAAGGAAGGGGTCCAGAGTAAGGCATTAGCCTAAAAAGCCTAAGTACCTGAGTTCAAGCCCCCAGTTCCCATGTAAAACCAGATGCACAAGGTGGTGCCTTGCGTCTGGAGTTTGTTTGCAATTCTCTCTCTCCCTCTCTCTGAAATAAATATAACAGTGTTCTGGGAAACTTCTCCCCTGGAGAGATGCTGACACATTTCTACCCCAAACAGGGCTCAGATGGCAGACCAAAGTACAATTACACCAATACCCGTTCGGCGAAACAATGAGTTCATTGGGTGGGGGGGGGGTCACTTACAGAACACAAAGAGGGGTAACTTGTAGGAATGTGGGACTCCCAAAGCAGCCACTCTGATGGAGAATCCTGTGTCAGAATTACTCCTTGGATGCTCCTCCCTCAGCCTCAGGATGAGGGCTTACTTACAGAGCATCGGGACCCCAGAGCAGCTGCACCACGGAGAGTCTCATTCCACCCTAAATGACAACTTCCCTGTGGCCACTTCTACACGCCCCTTGGCCCTCCCTGTCCAGGAGTGTGAGACCGACAGAGCAGCCCTTCAGTGGGGCTTACTATGTCCTCCCTCAGCCTGGGGGAGCACTAAAGTGGGGCTCACTATACCGGGATTACCCCCATGGATGCTCCTCCCTCTGTCTCGGGGTGATGGCTTGCTTACAGAGCATGGAGACTCCAGAGACCCCACCTCAATGGAGTTCAGTGGAACTCATTGGAGCTCATTGTTCCTATATCTTTTCCTCTCCCCCCCACCCTCTCCCCAGGTCACAAGATCTTGTGCATTACTGTATACAGTCGGTGCAAGGGGCGCCCAAGTCTGAGCTGACCCAGCTGCTTTTGATAAAGCTGGCAATCGTTCTCCTTTCGATGTGGAAGAAGTTTGCCATAAAACAAATATTTAAAAAAATAAATAAGGGCTGGAGAAATGGCTTAACAGTTAAGGCACTTGCCTGCGAAGCCTAAGGACCCATGCTCAACTCCCCAGATCCCACATAAGCCAGACACACACAAGGTGACACACATGTCTGGAGTCCAGCTGCAGTGGATGGTGGCCCTGGCATGCCAATTCTTTCTCTCTCTCTCTCTCTCCATATATATATAATTTAACATGAATATTAAATATATAAACAAAAACAAAAAGATGCTGAAAATACATGACCATTGTATGCTCACCTCTAAATGAGACACCTAAACCACCCCTCCAAGGCGCAGGGAACCTCAGGGTGGGAGGGTAGAAAGAATGTAAGAGCTGGACGATGGGAAGGAGAGTTGTGGAACACTGTCTGGGGACACAACATGGCCTTTACACTCCTGAACTCACAGAAGTTGTCATTTCCTGCTGCGCAAGATGGACTTTTCTACATTTCATCACAGATAGAGGGGGGAGTCACAAGACCCCAGTTCTCCCACAGGAGCAATTGGCAGAGACTTCTCATGGATGATGACAATGGCACAAATCTCAGAAGTGGGGACCAAAATGGGAAAAACCCAGTACAAATGGCAAACACTTATCTAGAACCTACTGCATATCCGTTTGTGGTAGTGTGAATCGGATGTCCCCATAAGTCCATGTGCTTCGGATGCTGGTCCCCAGCCGGTGGCAATTTAGGAGGTGGAGCCTTTCTGGAGGAGGTGTGTGGCTGGGGGTTGGCTCTGAGGTGTCATGGCTAAGCTGCCTCCTTGCTACTTCCCACCTGCTATGGCAAGACTGTAATGCCCAGCCTCTGCTCTACCCTCTGTTTCTGCCATCATGAAGCTTCCCCTTGAGACTGTAAGCCACAATAAACTCTTTTCTTTCATCAGCTGATTGTGGTCAGAAGGTAACTTCAACACCACTGCTCAGTGATTGGTAGAAAGGGACACGGGGGAGCATGTGGACACATCCGCCGGCCCCTCCCTCCATCTTCCTTGGGCTGCAGAGACCAGGGAGCTCCAACACAACTCCTGAGGATGCAGTCAGGTGGCACAGAGGCCAGGGAGTGACAGGTTGTTCTGTCAGGTGATCCTTATCCTGCCCGCTTCCCCAGGTAGCAGGCTTGTCTGGACACATTCCCAGGAAGTGGAGATGCCCAGCCCCTAACACTTCTGGGATAGCCGGTCCTAGCCAATTCTGTCCTCACCTTCCTGGGCTGGGCTCCCCATGCAGGCTCCTATTACACTGGCCCCGCTTCACCACTCTCACAACCTCTCATCAAGTACCCACCAGGCTTCCATCCTCCTCACTCCAGCCCAGCTCCCTTCTCGGCACTACTAAAATTAGGGTTCTACCACCTGCCTGCCAAGAAGGTGCCCAGACAAAAAGGCTGCTGTGCCAAGACAGTGCCAGCAGGTCAGAATGAGGTGCTCTTAGGCCTATTCAGAGAGGTGGCACCTCAGTGGCTGGGAAAGCTGCACCTCGGGTGACCTCACCATCCGCAGCGGCCTCACCCTCCACCCACTTCCTGGGGGAGGTATGGCAGGGAATAAGGAGCCAGTCCCTGGAGCCATCCAGGTTCAAACCACGGTTCTTTCGGGCACTCAAGACCGTGGCCTGGGGCTAGGCACTCAATCCCTGCCCTTGCCTCAGCTGTGAGATGGATTTATTAGGAAATCATCAGAGGATTAGATGACTTCACAGGCGAGCCTTTGGACAAGGACCTGAGACAAAGGAAGAGCTGGACCGAGTATCCGTTATTCCTGTCACTGATGCCACGCCTACCCACCCAAGGCGGAGCTCACACCCGCCGCCCACTGGTCAAATCTGGTCCACAGATGTGTGAAGCGTTCTGTGATGCCAACATTACGGAGATCTTGTGCAAAAATCAGTATTTCCAGCTTTCCTTTGGAAAACAAACAAACAAAAACACCTGGATGTTGCTAGGTCCATATTCTCACCAGCTGTAGTTGAGAAGGCACCCACAGCCCAGCCTCACACCTCACGGCAGCCCAGGGTCAGCGGCCACCTCACCACGCTGGTGCCGTTACACGTGACACGCAGAGAAGGCCCGCCGCTAGCAGCCTTATCTCAGTCAAATGAGGAAAGGTGGTTTCTGGGAGCCTCAAGACGGGTCAACTAATGTGTGGTGGCGGACGTAAGCAGAGGGGTGACCGCAGAGGTCAGGACTGCCTTATAAAAGGAGCAAGGGGGAAACTGCGGGGAGATGGGAACATTCTGGAACTGTCCCATCTTGAGCTTACAGTGGTAATAAGGATGTCTGTGCCTGTCAAAATACACGCAACCATTCTGCTCCTGGCCAGCGTGTTTTGCTCTGCACAGAGTTACGCCTACAGACGAGAAGAAAACATGGAAATGGAAACACGGTGGTGGTGGTGGTGGTGGCGGATCTCAGCTGCCAAGGCAAACAGGCACTGATTCCTTTGGGTGTGAAGATGTCACCTGTGAGTGTAACACGCTGACAAGAATGACAAAGACATACAGCATGAGGTCCGTCCCTGAGCAACCAGCCTGCTCCCTCTGCACGGCCCAGGCTCACGGTGGGGTTTGAAAACTGCAGTTTAAGGCTGTGAATATTAGCTCTTTAAAGAGCTTTACAGACCTGAGGTGTCCAGCATGGAAGCTATTAGCTACGTGAGGCAATGCAAATGCATGAAAGTGAAATAAAATGAAAACCTTGGTTCCTCATTTGCACTAGCCACATGTGGTTACCGGTTCACACACACAGAGAGCATCTAGATCATCACAGAGAGTTTCACTTGGCAATGCTGATGGACACTCTCCAGAGCTGGGCTCCCTTCTCGTCTGACTGAAGTCAGCGGGCACCAGGACCTCAGCCATCTGGTGTTCAACACACAGTAAGCGCTCAGTGAACAGGAATGAGTGAATGACAGAGTCAAAGTAAGTCTACGACCTGGATGTGAAACCTACTTCCGGCCCTCACCGACTCTGGCATGTCCAGCAGACTTGCCCTCTGAGGCCTGACGTCCTCCATCCAGGGTAGCATCAGTCTCTGGGTCCCTCTCTGGACTGGGCACAATTTATCCATGTGCCCAAGGGCCCACGAAGAACCAAGGGGCCAGACATACCACTGTGTCTGCCACCAAATTCTAAAACAAGGGTGTAGGAAGGCCAGGGGGGAGCAGTGGGGGCATTTCTCTTTGTGAAAGTTTTGAAAATGAGGGGGAGGAGGGTGAAGATAAAACCGGATGGACTCAATGCTGCAGGCTTGGGAGGGAAGGCTGCTGACTACGGGGGAAAAATTGACGTCAGCCCCCATGCCCGGTGGCTGGAACTGGATCTGAGAAACAGCACCCGACACCAACGCACGTTTCTGTGGTCATAGTGACAGGACAGGAAGCCACCTCATCCCCCAGGGAGGTCCCAGGGCAGGTGGAGACAAGGGCTCACTATGGGGGCTACTGGGAATACAGAAGGCCTTCTCTGAGCTTACAGTGGATCTGTTTTCCCAGCCTCTACCCTCTCCATTCCCAGCTCTTCAGAGCCTCTTGGAAGCTAGGGATGTCAGGACTCATCTGCTCAATCACTCACTCATCTATTCATTCAACTATTCTGTATGTACCTGCTATATAACAGAAAACAAGGCCCCTGCTGAGGGACCATCACTGAACAAGACACGTCCTTTCTCTCAACAGCCTGAATGCAATGCATGAGAGACACTAAACAACACAGCTGAAAGTAATAATAACCACATCATTCATTGAGTGTTCGTTGTGTGCCAAATACTATGTACTGCATGCCTTAAAATGCATCTCTTATTTAATCCTTACAAATGGAATAATATGGTGCTGGAGAGATGGCTCAGAAGTTAAAGGCGTTTGCTTGCAAAGCCTAACAGCCTATGTAAGAAAGGACAGAAAGGAAGGGTCACAGAGAAGTGGTGATGGAGGGGAGAGGGTATCTGCAAGCTACTATCATGTGGGCTGGGGCTGGAGAGATGGTTCAGCTGTTAAAGGCACAGCCTGAGTTCAATTTCCCAGTACCCACATAAAGCCAGATGCAGAAAGTGGCGCATGCATCTGGAGTTCCTTTGCTGTGGCAAGAGACCCTGGTGTGCCCATATTCATCTCTCTCTCTCTCTCTGTAAATAAATAAAAATAAATAAAAACAAGACCAAGAGCTAAGTCAAGAGAAGTATACTTCAGGCTCTTTGCAGGAGTAAAGCTAAAGAGGAAAGAGTGAGTGCAGTGTTTCATGAGCAGGAAGGAAGGAAGGAAGGCAGGCAGGCAGGGCAGTGTGGTGGTGATGGTGGAAAGGAACTCTGCTCTCCCAGCCCTATGCACTGAGGCCCTGAGACTGAGCCCCCCTCTGGAGAAGCTAAACCAGGGACACAGCCAGGCCTCTCCACTCAGCCCCACTCTGCCTCCCCAGGTGTCAGCTGTAGGTGCTAACCTCAGCCTTAGGATGACAGGCCAGCAGAGGGGCCCTTGTCCGCCCCCACCCAGACTCTCTATCCTTCCTGCCAACTCCAGTGTCTCCCCCTCGCCCCCCCCCGCCCCACCATCAACCTTGCCCCAGCCAGGGGCCGCTGGCTTTAACATTCCTGTGTGGGCTCAGCTCACGTTCTCATTTGCCTTCAGACGGTCAGAGCATCAGAGGGTCCAAGGACAGACTACCACCAAGTCATGGCATGAGCTTAGCCACTTAGTATCTGTGTGACATTGAGTGAGTCCTGTCTGCTCTCAGCGCCTCAGGTTCCTCCCTCTATACAGAAGGGCAGCAGTGGCTTCCTTATAGGGTGTTGTGAGGGAGAGAGGACCCTGTGGGTAAGATGTCATATACGACGCTGGCTCCTAACACCTTGAAAGACAGGGGTTCAGCATCACTGTACAGTCATTCATATGATGCCAGCAGCACACGGACACTCTGGCCCACCTGTCCCCACCAGGCCTGGGTCTAGAGGTTCCTTACACCTCAGGAAAATAATCAAGGACAGGAAGTGGAAGGTTCTGCCTTGCTTGCCAAGCAAGCCAACCACCAGGCTGTGCCCACAAAGGCTGCTGCTCCTGGGCCTTGGGCTCCAGACAGGAAATGGGCGGGGACAGGTAAGCTTTGGAGGTAGGCCCCAGGCACAAGGGAGTGGCACCACCAACTAGAAGCAGGACCCTTGCCTTAAGCATCTCTGAGCGGGGCTCCTTGTCTTCCTAATACCACCTTCTGCATCCCCCCCCCCACACACCGGAAGTCTAGAACAGGTCACTTTCAGAAACCAGGCCTCCCTGCTCTTGGCATGGAGCCACAGCCAAGCCCTCCGCCCACGTGGGCACCTCCCACCCTTCCCTTAGGGACATTACCTACCTACTTCCAGACCCTTGCTTAAGCTGTTTCTGTTGGCCTAACTTCCGGGCTCAGCCCCAACTGTCTCCTCTAGCCCAGGAGGCAGCTGCTTCCTCAGAGTGGCAGCTTGACAAGGGTTACTGAGGCTCTCAAGACTGGCTGTCCTTCTCTCTCATACGCCCCGCCAGGACCTGGCCACTGCGGGGAAGTTGGAGGTCTTAGTCCCTAGCCCCAGCCCCAGAGGCAGCTTCCAGAACAGCTGCGTCCTCCCCAAAAGAGCAAAAGCACTCGCCATCAGAGAAAAACCCCTTCTCAGGAATTGAGGATAACAAGAAGGGTGTTTGGGGATAGGGAGGAGCCGGGAGGCCTAGGGGAACTCTGACGTGTGTTCCAGAAACCCTTCAGATCACAGACGGGCCAAAGAGGCCAGGTTCATGAGGTCATTCAGTGCCCTGGACATAGAGGCTGGAAAACTGGCCGTGTGTCCCCGGGGAAGTCACTTTCCCTGAGCCTCCCTGGTAATCAGGACACACACTCACAGCCTTTAATGAGGAGTGAAAGGTGCGGGCACACAAGAGGCGCCTGGGCATGAAGGGGCAAGCTGGAGCCTGGGCTGACACAGTCGGTCCGTAGGCTTCATTCCTCCACTAGTGCACACTGCCACATTCGGAGCGCTGCTCCTGCAGCTGCCTGCTCAGGGCTTCCCCTGGCGGCGGAGGCAGCACGGTCAGCGCAGCCGCTGAAAACTCCTCCGTACTTGGGCTGCCAGCCAGGGCTTCTTAAAGTCACCAGCCTCCTGCTGAGGGCTTAGCAAGGCCCAGCCAGAGCCCATCACTCACCACGGCTGGGGATTATCACAGCGTGCAGAGCGGCAGGGCGCCTGGCAGGAGCTTGGCACCAGTTACCAGTCTGCCTGGGCTGGAACATGACCAACACAACAGCATACCCTGTATTCAGAGAGAACCTGCAGGGCCCTCCGTCTTCCTTCCCTGTTACACAGCCTCTCCCCATTGGGTCAAGAGACATGGACTGAACTCTGGACTGGAATATATAGCTGTGTGACCTTTCCTTTTCTTTTTTGACACAGAGTTTCATGTATCCCAGGCTAGCTTTGAACCTACTATATAGCCAAGAATTACCCTGAACTTCTGGTTTCCCTACTTCCATCTCTCCAGAGTACCCCTCCCAGTTTTATGCAGTGCTGGGAATTGAACCCAGAGCCTCACACATGAGAGGCAAGCACTCTGCCAACTGAGTTACACCTTCAGTCCTGCTATCAACCTTAAATGAGTAACTTAAGCACACTGTGCTTGCTTTCTCACTTGTTAAGTGGTAAAATAACAGTACCTACCTGACTGGGTTCTTGAGAGGATAATCAGCTCTTTATAAAGTGTTTGGAACCGAGCCTAGCACTGGCTGAATGAAGGATGAGGGAGTGAATGTGTCACGTGTCGGAGCTCTGCTGCCCAGACATCACCCCCTGCCATCCCCTCCCGCAGACCACGATCATGTCCCTCTTGCCAGCTCTCTCTGCCACTGCTATTTGTTCCAAGAGTTTGTCCCATCCAGGGTCTGGACGCCTCCTTAATTAGGGCACTCAGGGTTGCAGGTCATAGAAACTCAACTCTCAACCCCAGCTGGATTTTGTAACAAAGCAACCTTTTGCTGGCACTGCCTGCAAGGGAAGGGGGGGGGGTCAGACATCAGATGGGAGGTGATCCAGGAGTTTAGATGATGCTGTTGGGTCTGTCTCCCCCGTCCTAACCCAGGGCCCTGCCCTCCCTCATTCCCACCATCTGAAATCAGACATTCTTCATGACCAGAGAGCCAGCCATGATCATCTGTGCTGCTGGCCTGGAACTCAAGAAACCTCTCTCTCCCTCTGGGTGGAATTATGAAGCCCCAGAAAGAAGCCTGGTTGGTTAGGCCTGACTCATGTGCCCTTCCCCTGACACAGTGGAGGTGGGTCTCCATACTGGCAGCCCAAAAGAACAGTTCCCAAAGGAAGGGGGAAAGGACAGCTTAGCAGAATGCACGTGGGACCACGCCATTTCTCCCCCACCAGCAGGCCCTCCCACCTCTCATCAAGTTCATCTCAGACAACCCACAGGACAAGGAGACTGCGGCCCAGCCCTCAGGAAGCAGGAAATGACCACCGTGCGCTACGGTGAAGGCAGGACCTACGTTCAAAACAGGCTTCTTCCAGCCACACACCACAGCCCGGGATAGCCCCACACACCACAGCCCGGGATAGCCCCACACACCACAGCCCAGGATAGCCCCACACACCACAGCCCGGGATAGCCCCACACACCACAGCCCGGGATAGCCCCACACACCACAGCCCGGGATAGCCCCACACACCACAGCCCGGGATAGCCCCACACACCACAGCCCGGGACAGCCGGGAGGTTGCGAGGATAAGCAGGGGAAGCAGGCAACACGCAGGGCGCAGGGGAGGGAGATGGGCTCTTACTCCTCTCGGGGCCAGTGCTGAGTCACCACACAAGTGCCTCCCCTCGCCCCACATGCAGGAACATTTACAGCGCGCATCCACTCCTCTGTCCACTCCTAATAAATGCAGCTGGTACGTGCCACACACGAGCCACACTACTGTTTCTAGGGACAGAACACGCCCTAGCTGAGCTGACTTACTGCTTTTCTCACACATCATCTTTTTTTTTTCGAGGTAGGGTCTCACTCTAGCACAGGCTGACCTGGAATTTACTGTTTTCTCAGGGTGGCCTTGAACTCACGGTGTTCCTCCTACCTCTGCCTCCCAAGTGCAGGGATTAAAGGCTGTGCGCCACCACGCCCGGCTCTCACACATCATCTTGAATGTCACCAAAGGCAGTGAGTGTAGTCGGCAAACAATCAGTAAACACGGGACCCTGGCAGTCTACATTCAAACCCAGGCTCTGCCACTGCTAGTTGTATGACTTGGGTAAGTGACATGACCTCCCTAGGCCTGAGTTCATCGCTTTCTCTCTCTTCCTTTTTCTCTCTTTCCTCCCTCCCTTTCTTCCTTCCTTTTCCACTCTTTCTTCCTTTTCCTCTCTTCTCTCTCCCTCCCTCCCTGCCTTCCTTCCCCTAGCCTTGAGTTTCTTTCTTTCTTTTCTCTCTCCCTTCTCTCTTTCCTTCCTTCCTTCCTTCTCCCCTCCCTCCCTTCTTCCACAGTCTATGGAACCCTAGTTAGCCTCCAACCCATGGCTACTACCACCTCAGCCTCCCAAGTGCTGGGGTCACAGGCGTGTACCATCATGCCCAGCTTGTGGGTACCTTCATTAGACAAAGAGGTAAGCATCCCATGGTCTTCGTTACCAATGAGAACAGAACAGTGTAAACAGGAAAGTGTTGGGACACCTGGTGCTGCTCTTTAGGACTCTCTCACGCCTGACACACAAGTGTCGTCACTGTCCCCCACTTTGCAGACCTGCAGCAGTGACTTGCTCTGATTGCACAGCCAGAAAGTGACTCCTAACGCCTCTGGCTCCCCTGTCCCTCTGCCCCCATGAGACCCTCCCAGATGTCCCAGACACAGAAATCTCAGGCAGGTTCTCACCTGCCACACTGGGACTGCCTCTTATGATGAGACCAATGCCCCAGCCAACCAGAGTGGACCCTAACCCAGAGGATGCCACTGAGCTGCTGTTTCCTCGCTGATCAGGAATGACTGTCTCAGGAAGTCCACCCACGCACGGCTTCCTGTCAGGTCCCCATCACCCTCATCCACTACCACTACTTGGGTCTTGCTTGCCAGGGGGAGGGAGGAGCCAGGAGAGGCCCGAGAGGGGGCTCCGAGCAGTCCCCAGATGCAAAGCGTACCTGAGCGGTCTGGGGAAGGACCAGAGACAGGAGAACAGGAGAGAGGGGGGATGGAGGAATGAACACCAGACCCACATTCCTTGGGAACCAGCTGCTTTCCCAGTCTTGGAGGAGGAAGAGCAGATGTGGGATTATGGAAACTGTCTTGACTGCCTTGTGGCCCTGAGCAAGGAACTTCACCGACCTGATCTCCAAGCCTCACTGGGCCTGGTGGGAATGAAAACGATGGCTCAGGGAGAGCGCTTCCTCCCGACAGAGGCACACCAAGACACCAGCAGGGTCACTGAGGGCCAATGCCACAGCACAGGAGTGTGGCTCATGGAGGAACAGCATGGGCAGCTGGAATGACCGCAAGCTTCAACCTGAGCGCTGGACTGGCCTAGGCACGGTGACACTGCACTGACAGCAAAGCCATGTCTTCTGCCAAGACTTCATTCAAGGCCAGTGCTAGGCACTGTCATGTGTTTTCTAAATCTAACCACCCCAGCAACCCCACGTAAGAGGTGTGGAAGCAGAGGCACAGAGGACCAGGTCACATTGGAATCTAGGTTTCCGCAGTACCTTGGTACTCTGGGACCTTGCAGAATGGAGCGTGTATTCTGGTCGAGCAGGCCTCGCTAAGCCAGAAAGATGTCCCTGCCCGGGACACTCATACACGCGACATTCCCAAACCCCCTCTTGGGTCCCCGAAATCCTGGCCTGTAGCCACACAGCCCAGGTTCCCCCTCCCAACTAGAGCTTGGCTCTGCTCAGCCCAGCTCCACAGCCAATTTGCAATTACACAATTGACAATTGGGAACAAGCTTTCTTCTCTTCCAGGGAAGCAATCAGTCCATGCCCAGGCCCAAGGACACAGGAGACAGAACTCAGGACTGTCCCCTGGTCCCTGCCGAGACAGACATTCCCTCTCCTGACCCAGCCTGGCCAGGAAAGCAGGGGTGACTCATGTGCCCCCTTCCTCATCTGACCCCTATGTCCTCTCCAGAAAGTTCTCCTGTCAGGGCTGTCCTCCTGCTTTCCCATGATGCTCTGAGTCTGCCTGATCTGAAGACACCCTCTCCCTCAAATAAACAAGCAAATTTTTTTATTAGATATGGACATATTTTCTTGTAAACAACAAATGTTGGTACCATCCTTTCCCTCCTCCCTGCCCCTTTTCTGAATAGGCCTTCCTCGATGAGGATGTAGGTCAACCCCATGGGGATTGTGGGTCATGTATTATTGGGGGGGGGCAATGTAAATAAATATTTTTTTAAATTAAAAATATATAAAAAGGTTCAGAGAGGAGTTAGGGAGACGGCTCTGTGGATAAAGGCACTTGCTTGCAAGGCTTGCCAGCCTGGGCTCAATTCCTAAATAACCCACGTAAGCTAGTAGCAAAAAGGTGGTGCAAATGTCTGGTGTTAGTTTTGTAGAGGCAAGAGTTCCTAGCACACCCATACACACACAGACACACACACGTAAAACTAACTTTTTTTTGGGGGGGGGGGTTCGAGGTAGGGTCTCACACTAGCCCAGGCTGACCTGGAATTCATTATGTCTCAGAGTGGCCTTGAACTCACAGCGATCCTCCTGTCTCTGCCTCCGAGTGCTGAGATTTAAGGTGTGCGCCACCGTGCCCGGCTAGTAACTAAATGTTTTAAAAAAAAGAAGTCTCAGGGAGGTGGAAAGACTTAGCTGAAGACTTCCAGCTAGCAAACAGAGGCTTGTGATGTGAACTTACACCTGCTCATGTACCAAGCAAAAGCTTTTGTGGTTTGGTCAGGCTGCCTCCTGAATCTGATTACAGCTAAGGCCCCAGAGACAAAAGCCCCCACAACCCTTGACTCCTGATGGCCTCCCAGGCCAAAGCGGACCAGCCAGCTGGCCCTACTCCCTCTAACAGTGTCCAGCACACCCCAGAAGACATAGTACACTGACATCTAGGCCACCAGACCCATCCTGCTTCCCTGTGCAAGAGCAGCTTCAGAGGAGCCAGTGGAGCCTGTAGGACACGCATTAACTGAAGTGGGAAGAACCCTCCTGCCCGAGGACTGGGCAAAGCTCTGAAGGTTTCGCTCAGCACCTGGCACAACTCGCTCAGTGGCAAGATGTCTTTCTTTGCCAGTCACTATTGTGGGCGTCTGTTCATCTCTTGCAGAGAAGAAGCCCTCACCCTCGTTGGCTGAATCCTTCTGTGCTACGAAGCACAGACCTCGCCTGGTTCCCCTCCACATACACCCAACATCTACCTCCCCTTGGAAGCTCCCCTGGCCACCAGAAGCCAAGGACAAGAAAGTGCCAATGTGTAGTGATAGCAGCAAATAAGGGATGACCTAACTGCCCATCTATAGCAGCCCAGGTGGACCCCAAAACACCAAGCGGACACAAGTCAGACCCAACGGTTAGAGACAGACAAGCGACAGAAGCAAACAGCCTCTTGCCTCTAACTCGGATCACTTAGGTCAGGCCGGCAGCAGCTTCTCTTGCGAGGGGTTATACTGACTGTGAACTTGACCGGACCTGGAATTACCTGTGAGGGAGTATCTTGAGTCAGTCAGTCAAGGTGGGAAGACTCATCCTTAACTGGTCAGCACCATTTCATGGGCTGGGATCCTGGACTGTATAACAAGGAGAGAGATGGCTCAATGGTTGTAAGTACTTCCTTGCAAGCCTGCTAACGCGAGTTCTATCCCTAGCACCCACATTAAGCCAGGTGGACACAAAGCGCTACATGCGTCTGTGATCCCAATGCAACTACAGCAATGGGAGAAGGAGCCAGGCGAATCCTGAAGCTTGCAGGACAGCTAGACTGGCCTTCCTAGCAGTAAAAACAACGAGACCCTGTCTCAAAGAAGGTGAAAGGAAGATCTGACCTCTGTACACTCCACCCCCAAACATATATACACACACACAGAGACAGAGAGAGAGAGAGCGCGCGTGCTGAGTATGGGTATTCATCCTTCTCTGCTTCCTCATTATGAATTGAATGTGATAAACTCTGCTTTGCTCCTGCTGCCATGTCTTCCCCACCATGATGGATTATAACCTGGATTTATAAGATGAAACCAACCTTTATTCCCTTAAAGTGATTTTTGTCACAATGAGAAAGTAGCTAAAACAAGGACCAAGGCAATCATAGTAAGTTTCAGCCAGACCTAGTGGCACACGACTTTAATCCCAGCACTTGGGAGGCAGAGGTAGGAGGACCGACATGAGTTCAGGGCCACCCCGAGACTCCATAGTGAATTCCAGGTCAGCCTGGTCTAGAGTGAGACCCTACCTCGAAAAACCAAAAAAAAAAAAAAAAAAAAAAAAACCCACCAGTTTCCCCAGGAGAGGGAGTGGCAAGCTATGGGTCCCCGGGGCCACAAGGGTACATTCCACTTATTTGGAATGTCCTATTTTGGAAGCTGGACGCCTTGTGCCCTAGGGAGTGTTTTCACTGAGTTTATGTTTTTGCTATGTCTGATGTATTTTGCTTTACACCAAAAAAGGCACAGGTTTGGGAGCAAGAAGGACTTGGATTTCAAGCTGGCCTATGCTTTGTTACGGAGTGACCTTGATTTTCTGCTCTGGGAAGAGGTTCCTGATCCAAACCCCGGCATCCAGGGTTCTGCTAAGAGTCCGACAAGGTCTGGAAGAGGCCCTGGCTCTCTGATCATTATTCTTGCTGCTGGTGGTTTGGGGGTGTGGATGGTTTCACAAATGCACAGACAGTGGGAAAGGATGGTCCATGGGCCTCAGGTAAAAGGAGAAAGGTTCCATTAGTCTCCAGGCCAGCCTTGGCCCCTCCAGCCACCATTCTTCTCCTTACTTTAGGGATGGTGCTCCTTCCATGCCATATGACCTTTTTCTATGACAGGTCCCTCTCTGTCCTCCCTGTCTCCTCCTGAGACCCTGTGCCCCATTCTAGAACCTTGGCCGCCTTCGACCCAAGTCAGTCCTCTGGGTGACATTTCCAAGTCCCTGGCCCTAGCAAGATGGTTGAATGTGGGGCCCAATGAGTCTCCTGGCTCAGATCCAGCTCAAGTGTGACTCCAATGATTCCCAAAGGTGCCACTTCTCTCAGAGGTGGAGGGAAGCCTATGGGGCCACATGTGCAGGTTGAAATGTTCCTTGAAGGCACCAGATACACACAAGATCCAGGTGTCCTCCTTGGATGTTGTTATAGCTAATGCATCACCCATCGTTCACACACACACACACACACACACACACACACTCCATAGCCTCTGTTGGACCACAAAGTAACCATGGTCAGGGAAAATGTGGCAGAAGGAATAGGTCACGCCCCTGGAGCAGATAGCGGGAGCAGGACTCCCCTACACTGGCGCTCAGTGCCTGAGCCCAATGGATTGGCTATCCCACAGCACACATAAGGGATTTATTCAAGTTCCTGAGTACCCCAGGGGATTACTGAGGCTCAGCTCCTCCACAGCACCAGTGCAATGGCTGTGAAATTGGGCTCTTCAGGTCATGGCTCATCTGAGGATCAGTGAACTTCATCCCTAACTTGATCCTGTTCTCCCCATTGACACAAGGTGGCATGGCCTCTGGGTGACCTCCTCCTTGGAGGGCTGGACCCCATTTTCTTTCTTTTTAAACTTTCATTGACGATCTCCAGACATATAGACGACATATCACAATCATAGTTCCCCTTCTGTCACTCTCCGTTCCCCCCCAACTCTCCCCTCCGCTGAATCCCTTCTTCTTTCCAGCTAGTCTTCTTCCGCTTTGATGTCACCATCCTTATTCCTCTCCTGTTTCACAGGTCTTGTGTAGGTAGTGTCAGTCACTGTGAGGTCATGAATGCCATGGCTATTTTGTGGACTCCAGTTTTGTTTAGACCATTCTGTGTGAGCCTTTGGGACAGACCTTTCCCCTCTTGAGGCTTCAGTTCTCCTTCCACACAGTGCATGGGATGGTACCAAAAGTCATCATTTGGGGCCTGGAGAGATGGCTTAGCAGTTAAGGCGTTTGCCTGAAAAGCCAAAGGACCCCGGTTCGAATCTCCAGGACCCACTAAGCCAGATGCACAAGGGGGCACATGCACCTGGAGTTCATTTGCAGTGGCTGGAGGCCCTGGCACGCCCATTCTCTCTCCCTTTCTTTCTCTCTCTCAAATAAATAAATAAAATATTTTTAAAAAGTCATCATTTGGGCTGCAGAGATGGCTTAGTGGTTAAGGCACTTGCCTGTGAAGGGTTGAGGATGCAGGTTTGATTCCCCAGTACCCACATAAGTCAGATGCACAGGTGGCGCACGCATCTGGAGTTTGTTTGCAGTGGCTGGAGGCAATGTGTTCTTGGACTTCCCAGTGTCTAGTATCATTTATAAATGACCTGGTCTTGGGTATTTTATAGCAACACAAAACAGACTAACATGCCCTTCTTGGAAACCAACTTCTGTGGTTTTCAATGGAATTGGGTCTGTACAATTCTTATGATCTGGTTTCCACATTAGCTAAGTAAAAATAATAAACCAGACCATATGATGTACTAAGACATTGTCAGCAAATGGCCTGGTACATACCAATTACTCAATAAATGTTGGCACCATGTTGCCTGCCCTTCTACTAAGCAGGGCACCTCAGCACCCAGGGAAACGCATGGAGCCACTGACTGCTGGTTTCTGGCTTTTCTCTGAACCCCACTGGGTTGACAAGCGGTCCGGATGTTTACACTGGCTGGCCTGGGCCCTGCCTGTCTAGGACAAGCTGAATAAACACACACGGTTCCACAGCTCCTGCCACTGACTTCCCACGCACACACTGCTTACCTCCCAGCCTGTCCTCATTCCCCAGTGCTCCCTGTCCAGCCAGACCCTCTGCTTACAGAGGTCTACTGTGTCCACTGACACCTGGCAGGGCACCCTAACCCTGTCCATGGCCACCTCAGAGGAGGGCAAGGTAGGAAAGAGCTAGACTCCGGCAGTCAGTTACACAGGTCAGGACATGCCCAACTGCTTGGAGACTGTTTTCTTCTTTATAAAGTGGGGGTAGCAAGAGAGCCAACCTCACAGAGGACAGTGACCACACAATGAGGTAATAGGGTGAAGGCAGTCAATAGTGTCTCACTCATGGAAGGTGCTGGAGAGATAAGCTACAACAAAATCGTATCACTGTTTCCTACAGAGAGAGTGTGACCAGAAGGAACATATCCTAAGAAACAAATTTTAAAAATTTTTGGCCAGACTTTGCCAAGCACTGTCATTTGTTCACTCACCAACTCCTTGCAGCAACCCCGGGAGGTGTGGTGCATCGTTGTGGCCATTTCATAAGAGGGAAGTGAGACTCGCAGAGATCAAATAAATCACTTACGTGAAGTCACATAGCAGCTTCACGTTCACCACGTTCACGCCGGGGCTCCCTTCCCTACCCTCTCTTTGCTTTGGGAAGCTGCCTGAGGGCCCTGCCTCCTCCAAGTCATCCAGCCTTCCCAAAGCCTCAGGCTCAATTGCCAGGCCACCCCTGCCCACTGCTTGGGGCAGTCTGTCTGCAGTGCCCTTCCCCTGCCTGTGTCTGAGCCTAGGATGTCCTGATTAAATGAGGGAAGACCAGTGTCCCCAATCCAGGCACTGCACTGACATGTGACATAGTCCCCATCCAACTATGGCAGGGCTACCTGGAGCTGTTGGTGCTATTACTCCCCCCTTTTAAATTTTTATTTATTTATTTGGGAAAGAGGCAGGTATATATGAGAGAGAGAGACAGACAGACAGACAGACAGACAGAGGGAGAATAGGCATATCAGAGCCTCTAGTCACTGCAAATGAACTCTGGACACATGTGCCACCATGTGCATCTGGCTCACATGGGAACTGGGAATTGAACCTGGGTCCTTAGGCTTTGCAGGCAAGTGCCTTAACTGCTAAGCCATCTCTCCAGCCCTATTACCCACCTTTTGATTTTTTCTTATCTATTTATTTCGGGGTGGGGAGACAGAATGGGCACACCAGGGCCTCTATCCGCTGCAAACAAACTCCAGACACATGTACCACCTTGTGCATCTGGCTTGTGTAGTTACTGGGGAATTGAACCTGGGTCCTTAGGCTTAGCAGGCAAGTACTTTAATCACTAAGCCATCTCTCCAGCCCCTTACCCCCCTTTTACAAAGGAGGAAACTGAGGGTCCAGGAGGTAAACTTGCTTTCCCAGAGTCTATAGTCAAACCCAGATCACTAACCAAGCCACTTAGGTCTGTCCTGTGAGAGACAGGACAGGGACACAAACAACACTCACACAAATGATAAGGTCCTTAGGGAAGGTCAGCTAAGTGGTGGGGCCACACTCTGTGGGTTCAGCTGAAAGAAAGGTTCCTCAATCAGGCCCAGAAAGGGGGTCTTCTGGCCCCATGAAATACCTTCCTTTCCTAAATGGTGATGTCTGGTCTGCACATTCCTAGGTATTGGGCATTGAATGAGTGTCAATGAGAGTAACGTTTTTTTGGTTTTTTTTTTTTTTGTTTTGTTTTTGTTTTTCGAAGTAGGGTCTCACTCTAGCCCAGGCTGACCTGGAATTCACTATGTAGTCTCAGGGTGGCCTTGAATTCACGGTGATCTTCCTACCTCTGCCTCCCGAGTGCTGGGATTAAAGGCACGCACCACCACACCCGGCGGGGTTTTCATTTTAGAGAGGAGAAACTGAGGCTCAGCAGGGGAAGGGAGCGTCCTCATCACTACACCGACTGGTCCCAATGACACACAGTGATGTCCCTGGCTATCCTCTTCTCCCTAAGCACCACTGACTGTGGCCCCTGGGACTCACAGGCAGCTGGGACCGTATCTGAGGTGGCTCCTCATTTTACAGGGGAGGAAACAGGAGCTAGGAGCATATTCATCCCGTGACTTCCTATGAGGTCTGCTGAGAGGATGAAGCCGTGAGGTATCCTCCAAGTCGAGGGCACCACTCCCTGCTACCAGTGTGGACAGGCTGTGTCCTCCATCTCTGACTCCTAACTGATGCTTCCTTTCTCATGACCTGGTTTCCTGGCTGGAGGGATTTGGTGGCACTTTGCCAATAGAAGCCAAGGTATCCTGGCTGCATGGCTGTCACAGAAACACCCGAGGATGCTTGGAGGGCAAGTGACCTTACCTGGCTAGTACACAGAACAGGTGCGGGCACAAGCAGGGGCTATGTCAGTGCCCCTCCTCCCATGCACTCCATCCCAAAGCCCCAGGCTTTGGGATAAAGATGGGGGGGGGGGAGAGATGGAAGGGCTAGTATTAGCCTAGGGCCAACAAGATACCAGGGAAGTAGTGTCATTTTGGTTCCAGGTGTCAGAAGCGAAACAGGGAAACCCAGAGATGAAGGTGAGCACGGTGGCACACATGTTGCAGTTGCCTTCTTATTTTTGTGCCAAAACACTCAACTAGAAGCAGTGGATGGAAGCAAAGGATCTATCTACTTCAGCCTTACAGCTTCAAGGGGAAGTTTCATCATAGTGGGGAAAGCATGCCGAGCATCCCACCTTGTCATAGCATGGGGTGAGGGGAAGAGTGATGAAGAGACACTTGCCTGCCATGCCTAAGAACCCAGGTTCGATTCCCCAGTGCCCATATAAAGCCAGATGCGCAAGTGGTGCATGAGTCTGGAGTTCATTTGCAGTGGCTAGAGGCCCTGGTGCTCCCATTCTCCCTCTTTCTACCTGCTTCTCCCTACCTCTCTCTCAAATAAAGAAATTTTTTTTTAATCCAGGCATGGTGGTGCATACCGTTAATCCCAGCCAGAGGTAGGAGGATGGCCATGACTTTAAGGCCTCCCTGAGATTACAGAATTCCAGGTCAGCCTGGGCTAGAGCAAGACCCTACCTCCAGAAAAAAAAAAAAAAAATCAGGAAAGAAAGTAGCCTGTAGTCCCAGTGACACACCTCCTCCAGCAAGGCTCCACCTCCCAAAGGCTCCATCAGCTGGGGATTAAGTAGGAGTCGTAATCATAAACACCAGAGGCTATGTGGGAGGAGCACTCTATATTCAAGCAACCATATACCAGTAATCCTAGCACTTAGGAGGTGAGGGTAGAAGAATCAGGAATTCAAGGTCATCCTCAGCTACACACTGAAGTTCAGGCCAGCCTGGGTTACATAAGACCCTGTCTCAAAATAAACTGTGCATGCCTTTAATCCCAGCATTTGGGAGGCAGAGGTAGGAGGATCTCCATGAGTCTGTGGCCAGCCTGAGGCCACATAGTGAATTCCAGGTCAGTCTGGGCTAGAATGAGACCTTAACTTGAAAAAAAAACCAAACCCAAAGGAAGAAGGGAGGGAAGGAAAAAACAATTTTAATAACTTCAGAAGATCCTCCTTGTGTCCTTGATCTCCAAGGCCAACAGGAGGAGAGCACTGCCCAGACCTTATCCTCGTCCATAAGAAGCAGAGACTGTGCTGGGGAGATGGCTCAAAGGTTAAAGGTGCTTGCTTGCAAAGACTACCAGCCTGGGTTCAATTCCTCAGTACCATGCAAAGCCAGAAGCACAAAGTGGAGCATGTGTCTGCAGTTGGTTTACAATGGCAAGAGGTCTTGGTATGTCCATAGTCTGTCTCTGTCTCTCCTTCTCTCAAATAAATTTTTTAAGTATTTGGGGCCTTGTATGACAGCTAGTGGCTTAAACAAGGTCAGAGCTACAGGACATAGACATTAGGTCTTGTGAAGAGAAGACAACTGCTCACACCAAGCAAGTATGTTGTCACACGTGGTGCTTCAAGAGTAAGGGACATTATGTTAGGAGAATAGCCCTTTGCCCTGACAGTGCTAGGCCAGGCCAAGCAACCCGCTCTCCTGTATTTTGCTGGTCCATTTGGACCTACGAAGGTAAGGCCCTATAATACTAGTATCTCACTAATGTGAGCGCAGGGTTGGTGGGGACAGCTCTGGATGGGAAAGGACAGTTAGATAGGCAAGACCCTTCCTCTCAGGGCACAGAGGTCAGTGGTGGCTAGCAGGGACAAAGCCAGGGCTCCTGAAATGGGAGGGAGGAGCTGGACTCACCTGGACCAGGGGTTTATTATCCACCCTTAGCAGCTTAGGGTCACAGAAGGTCACAGAGGAGAGGAGGAGCACACACTGACCAGGCACTCACCTCACAGTACACCATCAGGGTATAACAGTGCTTTGCACTTCTTTTCTTAAAAAAATTATTTATTGTTAAGCTGGGCGTGGTGGCACACGCCTTTAATCCCAGCACTCGGGAGGCAGAGGTAGGAGGATCGCCATGAGTTCGAGGCCACCCTGAGACTCCATAGTGAATTCCACATCAGCCTAGGCTAGAGTGAGACCCTACCTCGAAAAACCAAACAAAAAAAAATTATTTATTGTTTTTGCTACTCTCACTTTTGGTAGAGAATCTTCTCTTTTCAGATGGCAGTGACCTTGGGATGACTCAGAAGGTATCATGGTGCTGGAAAGAAGTGACAGGAGTGCTCAGCACTGCAATATCTCTATCACACCTTCCAAGGCTCAGGGTCTATTGCGGAAGAGGTGATGGAAAGAATGTAAGAGCCAAAGGAAGAGTAGGACTCCATACAACATGCTTCCTCCAGACACAAAATGGCCTGGATATCCATGACTTCACAGTGTCTGACACTGCCTACACAAGACCATCATAATAGGAGGAAAATATAATGACATCAAAATAAAGAGAGACTGATTGAGAGGGGGAGGAGATATGATGGAGAATGGAGTTTCAAAGGGAAAAGTGGGGGAGGGAGGGCATACCATGGGATATTGTTTACAATCATGGAAGTTGTTAATAAAAAACAATTGAAAATAAAATAAATCTTTAAAAAGTTATTTATTGTTTTGAGACAGGGGAGAGGGGCAGATAGAGAGAGAAGGGGCATGCCAGGGTCTCTAGCCACTGCAAACGAACTCCAGGCACATGTGCCACCTTGTGCAACTAGCTTTACATGGGTACTGGGGAAGTGAAACCTGGGTCCTTAGGCTTTGCCTTAACCATTGAGCCATCTCTCCAGCTCTGCATATTTTTTTTCAAGGTAGGATCTCACTCTGGCTCAGGCTGACCTGGAATTAACTATGTAGTCTCAGGGTGGCCTCGAACTCACGGCGATCCTCTTACCTCTGCCTCCCAAGTGCTGAGATAAAAGGCGTGTGCCACCACGACCGACCCTACATTTTTTTTATCTCACTCTACCCACACAACCCTGCAAAGTGGGTGGATCCGTCCACACTCTGCAGACAGACTATGTGCAAGGCCATACAACTGGGAAAGGACCGTGGTTCTTTCTTTCCCCTCACCCTTCTGTATCCCTTCTCCAACTCCCACCACCCCTTTAAACCCTACTGAATAGACTCTTATTGCTCCAAAGATAAAGATAAGATGTCCAACCATGGTCTATGAGAATCTCTGGGTCTGGCCTGCCATCCTGTTCATTCTCATTTCAAAAGGCATCCCCCAAACTCTCGACAGGTAGATCCTATTGACTGTTTTTATGGTCTTTCATATTCCTTAAAAACCACACAGGGGGGCTGGAGGGATGTCTTATCAGTTAAGGCATTTGTCTGCAAAGCCAAAGGACCCAGGTTCAATTCCCCAGGACCCATGTAAGCCAAATGCACAAGGGGCACACATGTCTGGAATTTGTTTGCAGTGGCTGGAGCCCTGGCATGCCCATTCTCTCTGTGTGTCAAATAAATAAATAAAAATAAAACATTTTTAAAAAAACACAAAGAGGGGCTAGAGAGATGGCTTAGCAGTTAAGGCATATGCCTGTGAAGCCTAAGGACCCAGGTTCAATTCTCCAGGTCCCACGTAAGCCAGATGCACATGGTGGCGCATGCATCTGGAGTTCATTTGCAGTGGCAAGAGGCCCCGGTGTGCCCATTCTCACTCTCTCCCTCTTTCTGACTCCAATAAATAAATAAATAAATATTAAAAAAAAAACAGGAGCCAGGCATGGTGGCGCCATCTTTAATCCCAGAAGGCAGAGGTATGAGGGTATGAGGATCGTTGTGAGTTTGAGGCCAGCTTAGGACTCCATAGCAAACTCCAGGTCAGCCTGAGCTACAGTGAGATCCTACCTCGAAAAGCAGAAAAAGAAAAAAGACAACAAAAACCACACACAGGACCTCTGCACACAGTTTCCTGTACCTAAAATGCTGTTCCCTTCCCACTGAGTTCAAGCTCACACACAGAGTGTCATGTCAGGAGGAAAGCCCCCCATGAACACCTACTACAGGCACATGTGACACCAGGATCCTTCTTCACGGTACTTGTTTCTGCTGCAGTTCCATGCACACTACCAGTTTCTGACAAAGCTCATTCACGCCTTTGTCACTCTCACAATGGCGGGCATTTGCCAAGCACCTACTAAGCACCAGGCCCTGTCCAAGGTCCTGCGCGGACAGTGGACAGTGGCGAGCAAGCCGGCGAGGTCTCCGCTGGGCAGGAAGAGGAGGCACGGCATCTGCAAAGGTGTGGAGGAGGGAAGGAAGAGGAGGACGCGGTGGAGCAGCTGGGTGGGGAAAGACGAGCCATGAGGCTCAAGAACCAGGCAAGACCTAGCTCACAAAGCACCGTAGGGCTTCCCCAGGGAGCCACAAAGGGTTTTAAGCAGTACAGTGACATGCTTAGAAATGAGTTTCAGAAACACATATGGGGGCTTGGGATGTGTCTTAGTGTGGACAGTGCTTGCCTAGCATGCCCCAACGAGTAAATGTCTTTAGAAAGATGTGGTGGCGCACTCCTTTAATCCCAGCACTGAGGAGGCTGAGGTAGGAGGATCCCTGTGAGTTCAAGGCCAGCCTGAGGCTACATAGTGAGTTCCAGGTCAGCCTGGGCTAGCGCGAGACCCTACCTCAGAAAAAATAAAATAAAATAAATCAAATAAAAAGAAGCTCAAGGGTTTGAGGCTAGTGGGACTGTAGTAAGGAGGAAGTGTGGGAGGGGCCAGGCAAAAGCTCCAGTTTCATCCAGGTGAGCAGGTGACCTCGCCAAGGCTGGTGAGGGCTGCAAAGAGGTGAGTGGAAAGGGAGGCAGAACAGATAGAACTGGGTCATGGATGGAGGGGTGAAGGGGTCCACTGACACCTCAAGCTTGATAATTGCCGCAGCAAGGCGTAGGAAAGCAGGACAGACCAGGCTTAGGTGTGGGGGATAGAGGGACACTGGGAGGATGTCCCAGACAAGCTGCGGGACAGTCTATATTTACTAGAGCAGCACTCAAACCTGCCAAGCTCAGGGCAAACAAGACAGATCTGTGAAACTGTCATAGTCAGAGGCAGCTAAGGACAGAACAACCAAATGTCACAAGGTATCCTGATAGGATTCCAAAACAAAACAAAACAAAGGAAAAAAAAAAAAAAAAAAGGACATCTGTGTAAAAGCTAAGGAAACTGAACACCCAGCATGGGACATAACTATGGAAACCACAATGCTGGCTTCTCGGTGCTGACTGCTACCCCTTGGAACATAAGATGTCCCAAATAAGGGGGGATGGGGACACGGGAACTAAACATCTCTGTAGCTTCCAAGATTAAATGCTTATGCCTTAAAGAAATGGTGTAGGCATCCTGGATGAAAAGACTTAACTATGGAGAAAGAAAGAGAGGTCAAGGGGGCAGTGGGCCCTCTACCCTGGTGGAAACTCTCGTCTGCTGGAAATTCCTGGCTGAGGCCTGGAGAAGCAGCAGGTCCTGGGATTCTGGGATTTCAGAAGCATGTTTCCTATGGGGCCTGGGAGATGGCTCTTGATTAAAGGCACTTGCTTGCAAAAACAAGGCTGTCTATACTTTCCCAAAGTGCCCCAAGGGCAGAGGCGTGACCTGCACCTGGCAGGCTGGGGACCATAGTGAATGCCTTGGCTTCAGTCTCCTTTCTATTTATCTTGAAAAGCTGTGCCAATTCCGCATTCCGCTCCAAAACAGTGCCTTCTGATTTTACTAGAAATGAGTCCCACTCTATGTCCCAGGATAACCCTGTACCCTAGTCTGGAAAGCCCAAGTAGAGGTCAGGGGACTAAAGCAGAAGAGACTAGTAAGAAAGAAGGAGAGTTCAGTGGAAGAGGGTTGGGGAAAGGAGAACAAGAGAAGGGAATACGAGGGAATTAGAATCAACATACCTTATATACAGGTAGAAAACTGTCAATAAAAAAAAAAAGTCAAATAAGGGACTAGAGAGATGGCTTAGTGGTTAAGGTGCTTGCCTGCAAAGCCAAAGGACCCAGGTTCAGTTCCCCAGGACTCACGTAAGCCAGATGCACAAGATGGCATGTGCATCTGGAGTTCATTTGCAGTGGCTAGATGCCCTAAAGTGCCCATTCTCTCTCTATCTATCTGCCTCTTTCTCTATCAAATAAACTTAAAAAAAATTTTTAAATCAAATAAACTGGGCACAGTGGTGCACACCTTTAATCCCAGCACTAGGGAGGCAGAAGTAGAACTTCTGTGAGTCAAAGCCAGCCTGAGATTACATAGTGAATTCCACGTCCACCTGGGCTACAGCGAGACCCTACTTCATAAAACCAAAAATGAAAATAAGAAAAAAAGTCAAATAAGGGGCTAGAGAGATGGCTCAGCAGTTAAAGGGGCCTGCTTACATAGCTTGACAGCCTGAGTTCTAATTCCCAAGCCACAGAAAATGGCTCAAGTGTCTGGTGTTCATTTGCAGTGGCAAAAGGCCCTAAGCAAGCAAGCAAACACACAGACATTTTTTAAAAAGTGAAACAAAAAGAAATTATTTCATAATTTAAAAAAAAAAGGGAGGCTGGGCATGGTGACTCACACCTTTAATTCCAGCACTCGAGGCAGGGGCAGGGGCAGGGGCAGGGGGAGGGGCAGGGGCAGAGGCAGAGGCAGGAATAGTATTGTGAATATGAAGCCAGCTTAGGACTATAGAGTGAGTCCAAATCAGCCTGGGCTACAGTGAGATCCTATCTCAAAAAAAAAAAAGGACTGGAGAAATGCCTTAGCAGTTAAGGGACTTGCCTGCAAAGCCTAACAACCTGAGTTCAATTACTCAGTGTCCATGTAAAACCAAACGCACAAGGGGACACATGCATCTAGAGTTCATTTATACAGACTGGAGGCCCTGGCACACTCATTCTGTATGATTCTCTGTTTGCAAATAAATAAATAAATATTTAAAAATGAAAAAATAGGGCTGTAGAGGCAGGCGTCATAGCACACGCCTTTAATCCCAGCACTTGGGAGGCAGAGGTAGGAGGATCACCATGAGTTCGAGGCCAGCCTGAGAATACATAGTGAATTCCAGGTCAGCCTGGGCTAGAGTGAGACCCTACCTCAAAAAACCAAAAAAAAGTCAGGGGATAGGGAGATGATGGCTCAGGGGGTAAGAAATACTTGCCACCTAAGCATTAGGGCTTTTTCCCTGAGTTCAGTTCCCTAGCACCCACAGAAACAGCTGGGCGTGGCCATGCACACCTGTAACTCTACTCCTATGGGGGGATGTCAGAAACCAGAGAATCCTTGGGGGTCACTATTCAGCCAATCTGCCTGAAAAGGGTAGCTCTGGGTTGAGTGAGAGACTCTGTCTCAAAGAACCAAGTGGATGAGTTATAGAGGGGGACGCCCACAGTTCTCCTGTGGCCTCTGCACGAGCATGGGGAAAGGGTGTATCTGGACACACATGAGCATGCACCATACATACCACAGCACACATGCTGTACACACATACGCAACATACGCAACATACGCAACATAAAAAAGTCAAGCACGAAAGGCTTTAACTTGGCTCAGCAGTTAAAGGCACCTGCTTGCAAAGCCTGCCAGCCTAGGTTCAGTTCCCCAGCACCTACATAAACCTACATGCATGGATTCAATGGTGGCATGTCAGTTATGGGGGAAACCAATCACTCTCTCTACTTGCACTGGAGGCCTGCTCCACGGGACAGAATACATGACTGATACTGAAAACCCATAACAGGAGAAGTCATGAGTCCTAGGGGTGTAACGCTTGCTGGCGCCTGGCTAAATTCACATATTATGCTTGCCAAACTGCCTGGTAAGTGTTTCTCTTAATGTTCATACTCATATATTGTTCCTCTCACTTCTTTTTTCAAGAAGCTTCTCTTTTCGGATGCCAGTGACCACTGGGATGACTCAGAAGGCACCATGGTGCTGAGAAGAAGTGACAGGGGAGTGCTCAGCACTGACACATCTCTATCACACCTTCCAAGGCTCAGGGTCCATTGTGGAAGAGGTGGCAGAAAGAATGTAAGAGCCAAAGGAAGGGTAGGACTGCTTACAACATGCTCCTTCAGACACAAAATGGCCTGAATATCCACGACCTCACAGTGCCTGACACTACCTACACAAGACCATCATAATAGGAGCAAAAGATCATGGCATCAAAATAAAAGGGAGACTAGTGGATGGATCTGGAAAGAATTATACTAAGTGAGGTAACCCAGGCCCAGAAAGCCAAGCGCCATATGTTCTCGCTCATATGTGGATCTTAGCTAGAGATGATTGGGCTTCTGTGTGAGAAGGAAAAAACTCAGTAGCAGAGGCCAGTAAGTTAAAAAAGGAGATAGAAAGGGAAGAGAAAGAAAGGGAGGAGGGATTTTATTAGGTTGGTATTGTATATATGTAAGTAGAAAGATTGAGATGGGGAGGGGATATGATGGAGAATGGAATTTCAAAGGGGAAAGGGGGGAGGGTAATACCATGGGATTTTTTTTGTAATCATGGAAAATATTAATAAAAATGGAGAAAAAAAAAAAAAGAAAAACAAACAAAAACAAACAAAATAAAAGGGAGACTGATTGAGAGGGGGAGGGTATATGATGGAGAGTGGAGTTTCAAAGGGAAAAGTGTGTGTGGGAGAATTATCATGTTTATTGTCTATAATTACGGAAGTTGTCAATAAAAAAAAAAAATCTGCCGGGCATGGTGGTACACACCTTTAATCCCAGCACTTGGGAGTTCGAGGCCACCCTGTGTAAATTCCAGATCAATCTGAAATAGAGTGAAACCCTATCTTCAACCCCCCCCATTTTTTTTTTTTTTAATTTTGAAGCTAAAGAAAAAAAAAAGCTAGATGTAAGGTGGCGCATACACCTAAGACCGTGCCTATGTGATGGGAGGCAGAGCTGAGAGAACCTGAAGCTTAGGTCCAGCTACTCTGACATTCGTTTGCAGTCTCACAGTTCATTAGCCACAGCAACAGACCCTCAAAGAAGGCAGAAAACAGACATCCTGACGTTGTCTTTTGACCTCCACATGCATGCAATGAATGGCACGTACGTGCACATACACACACACACACACACTTTTAAATGAATAAAAAAAAATTTTATTCAAGCATAAAATCTCAGATGGGACAAGTTGACTTTGAGCAGGCATGGGAGAGAACTGAAATGTACATGGCCCTTACACGAGCCAGAGGGCCTACTGCTTACATTCATTCATTCATTCATTAAGTCACTCATTCATTTCCCCAATTACTCTTTTTCCATACTTGTTCTTGTTTTGTGGGACTGGGAATTGACTCTAGGGCCTCACACAAGCTAACCAAGTGTTCTGCCTCTGAGCCACAAACCTAGCCTCAGTTACTCTTTTTTTCAAGTATCTCTGTGCCTGTGATACGCAGCACTGTTCTGGGTAGATTTCTCATGGCATAAAAAGGTGGAATTCAGCCAGGCGTGGAGTGATTCCAGCACTTGGAAGACAGAGGTGGGAGGATTACTGTGAGTTCGAGGCCACCCTGAGACTGCATAGTGAATTTTAGGTCAGCCTGGGCTAGAGCAAGACCCTACCTCAAAAAAATAAAACAAAATAAATAAACAAAAATCTTGCCTTGATAGGATGAACATGCTAGGAAGAGGAGGTGGAACAAGTAAGATCAATTTAATACCAAATGGCTATGGTGAGAGCCGGGCATGGTGGCATAGGCCTGTAATCCCAGCTCCTTGGATGCCGAGGCAGGAGTGTGAGAAATGCAAAGCCAGTCCAACCTACAGAAGGAGTGCAAGGCCAGCCGGAACAACTTAGCAAAATCCTGCCTCAAAATGAAAAGCTAAGCCGGGCGTGGCAGTGCACACCTTTAAACCCAGCACTCGGGGAGGCAGAGGTAGGAGGATCGCCTGAGTTCGAGGCTACCCTGAAATTCCATAGTGAATTCCAGGTTAGCCTGGGCTAGAGGGAGACCCTAGCCCGAAAACAACAACAAGAAAGAAAGAAAGAAAGAAAGAAAGAAAGAGAGAGAGAGAGAGAGAGAGAGAGAGAGAGAGAGAGAAAGAGAAAGAGAAAGAGAAAGAGAAAGAGAAAGAGAAAGGAAAGGAAAGGAAAGGAAAAAGAAAAGAAAAGGGAAAAGAAAAGAAAAAAGAGAGAACAGTGATAATTCTTGCCTTGGGCTCAAAATAACTGAAAGTTGGGGCTGGGAAGATGGCTCAGTGGATAAAACACTTGCCATACAACTCTGAGTTATCTGAGTTCAGCTCCCCAGACCTCACATAAAAGTCATAAACTGCTGAAGATTTCTATAATCCCAGTGCATCTACCACAAAAGGGAGACTGGAGAATTTTGAGTGGTAAACATAATGAAAAGACTCTGCCTCAAATGAGGTAGGGGGGGTGAGGATCCACTCCAAAGTTGTCCTCTGACCTCCAAACATACCTGCACTCCCACACATAAACATGCGCATGCACACACATCAAATAAATAAATAAATAAAGGGCTGGGTGTGGTGGTGCACGCCTTTAATCCCAGCACTTGGGAGGCAGAGGTAGGAGGATCTCCATGAGTTCGAGGCCACCCTGAGACTACATAGTGAATTTCAGGTCAGCCTGAGCTGCAGTGAAATCCTACCTCAAAAAAAAACAAAAACAAATAAATAAATCAAAACAGGGAGGTGGGGGTCAATTTCGAATCAGTGATGTGGGGAGGCCTCTCTGAGTAGCCTTCTGAGTGAGGATCGAAAGGAAGCGGTTGCTTTGCAGATTATTATTTTTATATGGTTTTCACAACTGTGGTTGCTACTCATTCCTCCAGCCTTATTGATGAGAAAAGCAAGTCTGAAGAGGTAAAAGAGTTTCATTTCAAGTCACCTACAGGTGACTGGGAAGTCCAGGTGAGTGCTGGACCACACCTAGGCCTTTGGTGTCTGCCTTTGGTGAAAGGTGGAGAGAGGCATCCCTGCCAACTCTGTGCAGGCCCTGGCAGGTATCACATCAGTAGTCCAACTTAATCCACTTACTTCTCTCCTTCCTGCCTCCCCTGCCCCCCTAAAGCTAGATTTCCAAATCCTTAGAATAACCATGGCCAATCAGGGTGGGGGTGCTTAGAAAAGAGAAGAGTTGTGCTCAGGGGCAGTCCATGCCCACCACGTGCCTTCTTAGCTCATTCAGCTTTAGAAGGGCAGAAGCAGAAAGTACGCTGAGTGGGCAGAGGAAGTGTTAATGTTAGGCAGAGACATCCATTGGGGACTGACTGAGAGGGACCCCTCTACCTGTTCAGCCTGGTCCAGTTCTGCTCAGGGTGACTCAATGGTCATCAGATCTAGGGCTACTGCTAATTTGTTTTTTTTTTTTTTTTAGGGGGGCGTTGAGGTAGGGTCTCACTCTAGCTCAGGCTGACCTGGAATTCACAATGTAGTCTCAGGAACTCATGGTGATCCTCCTACCTCTGTCTCCTGAGTGCTGGGATTACAGGCATGTGCCACCACGCCTGGCTTGCTAATTTTTTTTTTTTATTGAAGATTGAAGTTTTAGAAAATTTGTGTGGGCACGTGAGCATGCATGTACCAGGGTGAATCTCTTGCCACTGCAAATTAATGCCTGCTTGGCTTTACATGAGTGACTAGGAAACTGAACCTGGGCCTGCATGCAGGTTTTGCTAAGCAAGTGCCTTTAACCATTGAGCCATCTGCATGCAGGCTTTGCTAAGCAAGTGCCTTTAACCACTGAGCCATCTCCCCAGCCCAGATCAAGTTATTGCTTTAATAGGAGCTCGGTTATCCCTCTCCTTGGGTAGCTAGAGAGCTCCTCGGAGCTTGGAGGGGACCAAGAGGGGTTGTCTCTACCTCATCGCTTCCTTCCCTCTTTATTCCATACAAAGAGAAGCATTTCTTGGTTGGAAATGTGACTCATTTTCCCCAGAGAAGGTTCAGGCAGGGCTGAGTCAGGCTGAGGAGCCTAGGGTCAGAGTCAGTAATCTATCCACCTCCTTGCTAGGTCTGAGATGGCAAGAGGGAAGGGGACCAGGAAGACAAAGGACAGATGGAGGAAAAGGTACAAAGACAAGTGGTGAAGGAGGGCACCCTCTCTCCTTATCTACCCTTGAGCATGTCACCAGGTGTCACCCTGCAGTACTCAAACAGAACCCGAAAGAGGAGAAAATGTCCTCAGAACTTTCCTGAAAAAGCTCTGTGGCTGACTCACAGCCTTTAGGGAGAGCATAAAATTCACAAAGCACCAAAGACGGAAGAACAGTTCTGGGTCCTCAGTCAGCAAGCTCCTCCAGAGGGGCCAGGGCTCCCCAGGAGAAATGCACACCTATCTTATATTTGTGATTTTGTTTTCTTTTTTTTTTTTTAACTTTATCTATTTATTAGAGACAGACAGAGAGACAGAGAGAGAAAATGTGCACACCAGGGCCTCCACACTGCAAACAAACTCCAGACACATGCGCCACCTTGTGCATCTGGCTTACGTGGGACCTGCAGAATCGAACCTGGGTCTTTAAGCTTCGCAGGCAAGCACCTTAACCACTAAGCCATCTCTCTAGCCCAGGATTTTGTTTTCTAAAGGAGCACATTATAGCTGGACGTGGTGACACACACCTTTAATCCCAGCACTTGGGAGGCAGAGGGTAGGAAGATCATCGTGAGTTTAATTCCATCCTGAGACTAGAGAGTAAATTCCAGATGGGCTAGGGCAAGACCCTATCTTGAAAAAAAAAAAAAAAAAAAAGAAGCATATTACACAGTGGACATGGCCAAGCTTCACTGAAATTTTGTAAGCTGATCCTCTGACATCATTAGCAAACACAGAGCCCTCGGCAATGTTTCCCTCGTGACAAGTGAACATAAACTGTCCACCTGCACTAGAGAGCAGTTCCAGGCCCACACCGTCAGCACAGCCCTGCCAGGAGTTCCCTACTCCACACTCCTTTCCCTGAGTGCAGATATAGAGCCAGGCCCAGAGCTTTACTCTCTGGGAAATCCCTGTCCCCTCCAGGGGAGGGACCTAACAGTCACAGTGGAAGGGTGTGAGTACCCTTGTAACTTGATCCCATCTGCCTGCACCCCAACCCATGGGTGCCACCTGCTCCCCTCCAGAGTGCCTCCTGCTGCTTCTTTCGTTTTTTGTTTTTTTTTTCCTTGGTTTTTCAAGGTAGGTTCTCCATGTAGCCCAGGCTGACCTGGAAATTCACTATGTAGTCTCAGGGGGGCCTCGAACTCACAGCAATCCTCCTACCTCTGCCTCCTGAGTGCTGAGATTAAAGGTGTATGTCACCACACCTGGCCTTCGGCTGGTTCTTGATTAGCCTTCTCCTCCTCCCCTTTGCAGATCTCCCTCAGGGCTGCCAGAGCCTTCCTAAGCACAAGCAAAACACCCTCAGCCTCGAGGTTGCATGCTCCCCAGGGTCAAGAAAGAACAGGCTTAGGTCAGCAAGAATCCTGACTTGACCACCGCTCAGCTGTGGGGCTTTTGACGGGTCCCTTGCTTCATGAGACTTCAGCCTCCTCAACTGTTAAACACAACAAGCTGGGTACAGTGATGCATGCCTGTACTCCCAACTACCCAGGGTGCCAAGGAGGATGGCATGAATCCAGAAGTTCAGGACCAGCCTGGGCAATATAGCAAGACCTCCTATTTTAAAAAAAAGTGGGGAGGACAGGATTTTATTTATTTATTTCTATAGACCCACAGTATAAAATCAATTTGGTTTTTCATTTGTTTGGTAAATGAACATTTTGCTATTTATGTAAGAAATTTAAAGCATACATATAGGTTAAAAAAAAAAAGTGGGGCTGGTCATGGTGGCGCATGCTTTTAATCCCAGCACTATTTAATCCCAGCACTGGGGAGGCAGAGGTAGGAGGACTGCTGTGAGTTCGAGTCCACCCTGAGACTCCATAGTGAATTCCAGGTCAGCCTGGGCTACAGTGAGACCCTACCTCGAAAAACCAAAAAATAAAAATAAAAAATAAAATAAGGTGGAGGCGGGCATGGTGGCGCACGCCTTTAATCCCAGCACTTGGGAGGCAGAGATAGGAGGATCACTGAGTTCGAGGCCACCATGAGACTACATAGTGAATTCCAGGTCAGCCTGGGCTAGAGTGAGACCCTACCTTGAAAACCCAAAAAAATAGTAATAATAATAAGGTGGAGAGCAAATAAGGAAGACACCCAATGTCAACCTCTGGCCTCCATGCACACCACTCACACTTGAGCCCACACACATGCGCACATACCATACACACACACACACACACACACACACACACACGAATGGGGTCACAAGAGGACCCACATCTTTCAAGCTGACAGTATGAAACCAGCATTTTGCTGCTTAGCGTAGGACTAGCTCACAGTAACCCTCCATAAATCACAGTTCAGCCTCCTGCTACACCGAGTAGATGTGGAACAGGTCAAGGCATCAAGAGCTACAGGACAGGAGGGGTCCTGGCTCCCATCCTCCATGTGTCAGGTGAGGTTCAAGGACACCCTCACGGCCCTATGGGGCGCTGCCACCACTTACCCCCTTTGCAAACTTGCCGCCCTGGCGGTGGTTCCCACAACTGAGCGCCCTCCTGAGCAAAGACATCATCTGACTTGTTCTAAACTTGCCTCCTCCTGACCCACCGAGTACAGGAACCAGAGCATTAAGCCTAGAGTCTTCTGTGTTCTTGCTGTCCCTTTCAGCCTCATGTGTCTTCCACCCCATGTCCTCAGCTAACAAGAGTTGCTTCCCAGGGGCCTGCTGCGCCACCCCAAGCAGCTCCCTGAGCAGAAATACTCATGTATGGGGGGCACGGAGGGCTAGAATGGCACAGGAGGAGCCAGAAGGGGAGTTGGGGAGGACACATTTCCTGATTGTCTACAGTGCATCAGACTGATGTGGGGAAACTGGATCCTGGGAGATAATGGGGGGGGGGGGTGCCTGGAATCCACACAAACAGAAACAGGTCCCCAGAATGTCCAGTGCAGGACGGGCCTGAGGGAAAGCAGGCTCTATGACCTAGAGAGAAAGGGGGGGCAAACCCGAAAAAGAGAGATCGGTGTGAGGGATACATTCATTCCTCACAGGGGATTTCTTCTGGCTGCTCAGGTTCCAGGAGGGACTGGGTAGCCCAAGGGGAGGAGGAGGTGGGAGGGGCCTCCCAGCTGAACATTCCCCTAACTGGGCACTCAGAGGTGTCCTGTGCCAACAGGACCCACAAATGGTAGCCAGCAGCTCAGAAGCCAGCTTGGAAGCTTCAGATGAGGGAGCTCTCACAGCTTCTAGGAAGACCCCGGGCTGCAAGGAGCCCAGGCTGGAGTGCAGGCTTTGGTCCTGCAACAGAGGCATCACCTCAGAGCCCCGGGAGCCTCTCCCGACCCCACTCCGCCCACGGGACGGCTGTTTGTGCAATAATGGCTCCAGCCGCCCCCCTCTCCTGGGGACCTCCCAGACCCCAAGGGCCTAGGTCTCTCCAGGGTTGCAGAGGTCACAGGGAAAGAATCCGGAGGTCAGCGCGCCGCCCCGCCCCCACCCGCAGCTTCAAAGCCAGACCTCGGTCTTCTCAGCGCCCCGCTGCCTGCAAGCTTCCGAGGCTGCCCTGCCCGGAGGGAGGGAGGCAGGAGCCACACAGCTGCCAGAAGGCCTGCAGGACAGACTAGCCACAGCAGCTGCCGACTACTTGGGCCCCGTCAGGGTTTGGCTGGAAGGCTCCACTGTTCCCGATGTACGGTGCCACCTGTCAGAGCAATGGGCTGGATCCCACCCCACTTCCATCCACCCTGTACCCCCTCAACTCTAGCCCACCATATTGCTGTCACCTCTCCCTTCACCTCCATCCTGACGCCTCCCCTCACCCCGCCTCACCCAAGCCCACCTCCACACCACGCAGTGGCCAGAATGAGCTGGGCAGAAGGCAACTGGGGTCCTGCCCCGCTCCCAGCAACCTTTTCCAGATTCCTGTGGACTTCTCACCCCGTGTCAGCTACGAACCGTTGCCTTTTCTTCCTTTTAGGATGTAAACCAAGCCTCTGGTAATAGAAAAATAAAGCATACAGATATCAACAAGATAAAGTTTGATTTGACCACACACACCCTCACAGCTCCTGACTGCTCTGGCGACAAAGTTCAAATCTCTCACTTGACTTGTACGGTCCTGCAGGACCCAACCCTGGCCAGCCCTCGGCCTCACCTGTGATCACTGTCACCCTTGCTGTGTATTCCAGCTCCGTGGAACATTACACAGGTCACCCAGCTTGAGGCCTTTGCATGTTACATCTGTCCCCTTGGTCTGGAATCCTATGCTGTCCATCTCTTCCTGGTTAACACTTAACTCACCCTCTGTATCTCCCCTTGGATGCTTCATCTTCCTCATGGACACCCCCACCCCCATAGCTCCTCTGACATGTTTACTTGGCACCCTGCTCATAATTAGCTTGCGCCTAGCACATATTGGGTGCTCAATGAATGGGAGCTGCTGTCACCATTAGTCCTCTTACAGGTCCCTGAAGCAGTGGCTGACAGAGCTGGAGTATATGTCTCCCAGAACCTCTGTGCAGGAGGCAGTGAGAAAATCAGGAAGAACACAGCCTGAGGCAGTTCAGAGATCTGGGTTCTAATCTCATAAAGCCACTGTAGCTGTCTGGCTTTGGGCAAATTGCCTAACTTTGCTGAACTTCAGTTTACTCATTTGATTACAGATTAAAAACATATGTTAGCAGAGCCGGGCGTGGTGGCACACGCCTTTAGTCCCAGCACTCAGGAGGCAGAGGTAGGAAGATCACCATGAGTTCAAAGTCATCCTAAGACTACATAGTAAATTCCAGGTCAGCCTGAGCTAGAGTGAGATGCTACCTCAAAATAACAAAACAAAACAAAACATATGTTAGCATGTAACACACTGGTTCACAAAGCCTCAAGATACCCTGCCAGTTTTACATCAATTTCCCCACCAAGTCATATTTCGATAGTGATGGACACTACAAAATAAAATGCCCAGGGGACAGCATCAGACCCAAAGCAGATGTGGAACAACAACAACTAACCACTGCAAATGAACTCCAAATGTATGTACCACTTAGTGCACCTGGCTTTAGGTGGGTACTGAGGAATCAAACCTGGGTCCTTAGGCTTTGTAGGAAAGTGCCTTAACTACTGAGCTATCTCTCCAGCCCTCTTTTTTTTTTTTTTTGCTTGTGTGCATGTGTGTATGTAATATGGAATGTGTGTGTATGCACATGTATTTGCTGTTTTTACTTGAGCAGGAGTCTCTTGCTTATACCAGTCCCCTGCAGGACTGGAGTTATAGGTGCATGTAGCCATGGCCAGCTGTTTGCGTGGGATCTGACTTTCTAACTGGGTTTCAGGCCCCTTCAGGCCCTCATGCTTGCAGAGAAAGCACACTTAACCACTGAGCCATCTCTCCAGCCCCAAAATGTGTTCTGATACCCATCAGGGTCAGAACCAGGGCTCCTATTGGAAATGAAGACTCTTGGACCTCATTCCAAACTTAACAAGCCAGTGCCTTTTTTTTTTTTTTTTTTTTTAGTTTTTCGAGGTAAGGTCTCACTCTAGCCCAGGCTGACCTGGAATTCACTATGGAGTCTCAGGGTGGCCTCGAACTCACGGTGATCCTCCTACCTCTGCCTCCCGAGTGCTGGGATTAAAGGCGTGCGCCACCCTGCCCGGCTAAGCCAGTGCCTTTGTAGCCAGTATGCCTGATGGTTCTCCCACATCCCCAAGGGGTTGAATCTATATTGTCTTGGAAGCACCTGGACATCTACTAATGCAGAGACCCACCCTGAAGGGCTGGTCAACCATCCTAGCAGAGAAGCAGGGTCTGGAGTTTGTGGGGAACAGAAGTAGAGGGTTGGATGGGAAAGGGGCTGGTCAGTTAGCTGTCCAGGACTCCTTGGAGTTGCCAGGACACAGAGAGTCGCATCTCCCAAGGCTAGGTTTTGCAAAGCAGCCAAGTAGAGCAAGGCAGGAGTGAGAGCAGACCCTGCAGGCAGGCTGTCCAGGTGGAATTCGCCCTTCACAACTTCTGGCTGGCAAACTCTTACTCATCCTTCGAGGCACGACTCAAGCATCAGCTCCCTGGGCCGAGTTAGTTATCTATTCCTCTAGCCCTTCAAAGGCTCCTGCTCACACGCTCACTGATTTTCCAGTTGACTTGTCTAGCTCTCCCTCAGGCCTGGCACTTCCTGAAGGGCCCAGGCACCCATGCCTGGCATGAGAGATGAGCCAGCAGGAGCCGGCTTAGTTAGAGTTCCAATATTCTCTACCTGCTGGGCTCCTTTCCTCCCCCTTCTAAACGTGTGTGTGTGTGTGTGTGGTGTGTGTGTGTGTGTGTGTGGTGTGTAGGCACGCCACGGCATGCATGTAAAAGTCAGAGGACAACCTCTGGGTGTCAGTTCTCACCTTCAGCCTTGTTTGCGATAGGATCTCTCTTGTTTTGCCACTGTGAGTGCCAGGCTAGCTGACCTGTGAAGTTGGGTATTCTCCTGACTCTGCTTCCTGCTGCCGTAGGCACACTTCAATTACAGACACACGGTGCTACTTGCATCTGGCTTTACTGAGTTCTAGGAATCTGAACTCCAGTCGTCAGGACTGTGCGGGACGTGCTTTTAACCACTGTGCCATCTCCTCAGTCCCCAAGTGTTTCTATCCTGATTCCTGTTCCTTTCCCTGAAACAGGCCCTCTATCTGAAAGGATTCGAACTTCAGATCCTCTCTTGTTCCTGGAGGCCTTATCGACCCATCCTAGAGCTGTGCTGAAGGGAGGCTACTGTCTTCCTCCCACAGAAAGTCAAGTGTGGGGTCCACACAGCCACCTCAACAGGACTACAGAGAAGGAACTACAGTGTGGCTCTGTGGGTCTGGGGAAGAGGGCTCAGAGGCTAAAAGCACTTGTTTGCAAACCCTGTCAGCCCACGTTCAATTCCCCAACCACCCATGCAAAGCTGAACAGGCACTCATTTGCAACAGCAAGAAGAGACCCTGTCGAGCCGGGCGGGTGGCGCACGCCTTTAATCCCAGCACTCGGGAGGCAGAGGTAGGAGGATCGCTGAGAGTTCGAGGCCACCCTGAGACTACAGAGTGAATTCCAGGTCAGCCTGAGCTAGAGTGAGACCCTACCTCGAAAAACCAAAAAAAAAAAAAAAAGAGAGAGACCCTGGCAAGCCCATATGTGCACGCGCACATACACACAACACTTGGACTGTGTGGCCAAATGCCCAAGTTCAAATCCAGCCTAGCTACTTACTGACTGAAACCAGCACCTCTGAGCCTCAGTGTCCTCATCTATAAAGTAAGCATGTCCTAGGCAGATGACGGGAGAACTCGGTGAAAATATAACCCATACAGGTAGCCCCGTGCCTGGCCCATACCCAAAACACTCCATTATTAGCACATGACTACAAAGATGAACGACCACCACGGGCAGGAACACAAGAACTACTGCAGCAAACCCACTGTTTCACTGCACACAGAAGTTGTCGTTTAGTCCCCCAAGAACTGCCAAGTGTCAGCCTCCTCTGAAGCAGCCTGCCTGACACTGGGCTGGTCGTTTTGCAATGGCACCAGGGACAATGTGTCCTCTTTGCTCCAGAGACTGTGATCTCAACAACAGTCCCTTTCCCCACCTGACCCCCAACCCACTGTGGTGCCCAGAAGGTTGTGGAAATCTGCCAGTCTTCCAAACAGATGAGCCTCATGCCACACCCTTGATCAAGACCCCAAGCAGCCTGCCTGGGACAGCAACTCCCACTTCCCACCATGTAAATCTCTAGAGAGTCCCCTCCAGGCCCAGCGTTGACAGGTGCTGGGAGTGCACAGGTGACAAGGCAGGTGTTCTGCTTCTGCAGAATTCTGCCTAGCAACCGATCGGGTGACAGTTATTAGGCCCCACAGCAGACACTGGTCCAAACACATTACAAGAACTCTATTTAAATGACATTCTAAGCTTAATAAGGATCAGTGACCATTTTATTTATATTAAAACAGGGGCTAATTCAAAGCCAAAGGACCCAGGTTCGACTCCCCAGGAGCTATGTAGGCCAGATACACAAGGGGACGCACACATCTGGAGTTCGTTTGCAGTGGCTGGAGGCCCTGGCATGCCCATCCTTTCTCTCTCAAATAAATAAATAAACTAATTAATTAAAAAAAAACAGGGGCTAAGAATTAAGTAGCCAGGGCTGGGGATATGGCTCAGTAGATAAGCACTTGCTAGTGTGAGCACCTGGGATCCCCAGACCTCATGTAAACCGGGAAGCTGTAGCAGGCATTTGTGGGCTCAGCATGTCTGTGGTGAGGTGGGAGAAGGAGGAAGAATTCTGCACAAAGTTGTGGGCCAGAGAACCTGGTAAAGTGACCATGAGGAGAATGAGAGACTTTGCTTCAAACGAGGTGGAAGGCCAGGACCAACACCTACAAGTTGTCCAGTGACCTTACACACACTCCACGCACGCCCGCCCGCCTGCTCACACACATGAACACACACAGAACCAATTTGAGTTAGGTGTGGTGGTACACACCTATTATCCCAGCACTTAGGAGACTGAACCAGGAGGATTATGAGTTTAGAGTTCTTTGGGCTACATAGCAAAACTCTCTTTCAAAAAAAAAAAAAAAAGCTAGGTGTGGTGGCTCACCCCTGAAATCCCAGCCCCAGGACAGTAAGGTAGGAGAGTCATCATGAATTCCAGGCCAGCCGGGGTTGCAGAGTGAGTTTCAAGTCAGCCTGAGCTAGTGTGAGACTCTGCCTCAAAAAATAAACAAGCGGGGCTGGGGAAATGGCTTAGTGGTTAAGGCAATTGCCTGTGAAGCCCAAGGACCCATGTTTGATACTCCAGGTTCCATGTAAGCCATGTGCACAAGGTACACAAGTGCACAAGGGTCACACTTACACACAGGTGGTGCACACGGCTGGAACTGGATTGCAGTGGCTAGAGGCCCTGGAGTGCCAATTCTCTCTCTCATAAAAAATAAATAAGTAGGGCTGGAGGGGATGGTTTAGCAGTTAAGGTGCTTGCCTGAGAACCCTAAGGACCCAGGTTTGATTCTCCAGGTCCCACATCAGCCAGATGCACAAGGTGGTACACGCGTCTGGAGTTCGTTTGCAGTGGCTGGAGGCCCTGGAGTGCCCATTCTCTCTCCCTCTCTCTCTCTCTGTCTCAAATAAATAAATAAGCAAGCACAAAACAAAAACAAGTCAGCAAGACCCCAACCTCAAAAAAACAACAAAAAAAAACCCCCACAAATTAAGTAATTTGCCTGAGTCTACGCAAGTGATAGAAGAGCTAGGATTCAGACCTGGGCTGGTTGCGCAGGAGTCCAGCTCCTGACCTGTTAGTTCAGGGAGGTGTGAAAGGGGAAGTTTTAGTCCAAGGCCAGTGTCTCTATCTTGCCCACAGGAAGGAGACTCGGGAAGGAAAATTCACTACTACAGGTCCTTTACAAGTCAGTGGTGGGTCCCGGGTTAAAGTTCCCTTCAGTGTGGGGCTGCTGCTAACCACTAGAGATCACACCACAACTAGTAGACGTGTGGATAAGATTTGATGCAGGATGTGGGGAACCACTAGGTCTTCACCCTGGGGTGACTCTTAGTGCCTATCTGGCCCCCTCTTCTTTTCAAATTTTGGTCACTTCAGCCACGCACATGTGTGCTTGCTTCTCCCATGTATGTGTTGGGAGTGGAGTGTTGATAACTGAGAGTCTGGGGGAAAGGTCTCCCACCTATAATGGGGAAGCAAAATAAACAAGATGGGCCAATGGTGAGGACAAAGTTCCTCACTTCCCAGCCTACTGTGTCCATCAGGACTGAAGAGCAGCAGAGTGTGGCCCGGCTTCCGCCACTCTCGCAGCCCTTCACTTAGGGCAGACCACCATAGCCTCGGCAGTCTCGGCTCACTAAGGATCTGCACTGTGCACCACTCAGCTGACATGTCACCAGCTGTTCTCCACAATGCCACTATGAGGAAGGTGTTACCACTGTCCCATTTCTCAGAGGAAAAACTGAGACTTAAAGATAGTCCTTCACTGAAAGTCCCCGGCCGGAACTCAGAGCAGGGGTGAGACCAGAACCCGCGTCTGTCATGCTCCAAAGGTCACATCCTGAGCGCAAAGAGCGCCGAATGAGGACTCTGAAGGTCAGCATCTAAGGCTCCGCTCTGAACTTGCTGTGCGACCTCAGCTTTTTCCCTTTCTGAGTCTTCCTCTCCTCAAGAGGAAGTTGGTTTAGGTTTAGATGACTCTGACACCCAAGTTCCGCTTCCCCGAAGACCCATGTGAACTATGTCCACCTTGCCCTCTCCCATCCCGCCCACTGCTCACGGAAACCCCGCAGGAAGTCCAGTGACCACCCTGGACACTCAAGGAAAGTTGAAGTGAAGTGTGGCTCTCCCATGCTAGCTGGCTCACCCATAAAACCACAGGACTGCCTGGAGCTTCCACCCATAGGGCACAGAGCTGGGCTCCCCCCCCCCTATAGCCAGCACTCCCACCTCCACTTCTCGACAGGCAGGCTGTACAAGAAGCAGGAGAGGCAGGCTCAGGTCCTATGGGTCCCTGGAAATCAGGCAACTTTGAAAGAATGGTGTGGTAGTTTGAATGGATGGCCCCCAATATATTCAGAATTTTATTAAAATTCATTTAGATCATGTCATTTAGATCAGCCCCACGGCCACCTGGCTGGAGGAGGTGTCCTGTGGGTGGATCCTAGGGTCCGGCCCTGAGGTGTGTGTGGTGTGGTGTGGTGGGGGGGGGTTGGAATTCCAGTCTAAAGATATACAAAGTGCTGGAGCTTAGCCTGCAGCTCCCGAGAAAAGTGTACTTGCATATGCTAGTGTTGGTGGTGGCTTTTTCTCTATTTGGACCTATGAAAGCAGGCCAGCTTCTTCTGCCACTGTGAGACTCCCTTCCTCCATAACTCTGCCTGGCTTGGAAGTTCATCCCAGTGACCTGAGGCTGTCTGCTACAGATTTAGTACCGGGGTGGGGTGTGGCTCAGATGAATCTAACCATGTGGATTTTGTTCTTTTGGAACTTTTGTATTGGAGGAATGGTCATGGACTTGGCACTTGCAACTGAAGGCATCTTCTGGAGCAGTAAGCCAAGTTTTATGGGCTATTCTGATGAGAGTTTGAGAACGCTAAATGCAGAGAGAACTGCATTTGGAAGCTTAGCTTATGAACTTCCTAAGAGGATGAAAAGACTGCAGAGGACTTTGTTGGAACTGGGCTACTGGTATAAGAGCTGGCTGCATTCTGCTGCCCAGGCCCAGAGAGTTTCATCAAGGTTAAATTTGTAATGGGCTGATGTGCTTAGCTAAAGATATATAAAGTGCCTGAGCTTTGCCTGGAGTTTCTAAGTGTGCTTACTTGTGATGCTGCTGGTGGCTTGTGGCTTTTTCTCTCTTTACTTGGACCTGTAAGAGTGGGCCAGCTTCTTCTGCCATTATGGAACTTCTCCTGGATCTGTAAGCTTCAAATATATTTCCTTTCTCCATAACTGTGCCTGGTTTGAAAGTTCATCCCAGTGACCTGAAGCTGTCTACTATAAATGGTTAAGGCTAACTTCACATGTAGGGTATTTATTTATTTATTTAAGAGAGAGAAAGAGGCAGAGAAGGCTGCGGAGATGGCTTAGCACATGCCTGCAAAGCCAAAGGACCTCTGTTGGATTCCCCAAGACCCATGTAAGCCAGTTGCACAAGCTGGCACATGCATCTGGAATTCGTCTGCAGTGGCTGAAGGCCCTGGCGTGCCCATTCTTTCTCTCTCTCTCTTTCTCTCTCTAGTAAATATATAAAAATAATTTTAAAAAGAAAGGCAGGGAGAGAGAGAAAATGGGCATGCCAGGGCCTCTAGCCACTGCAAACGACTCCAGATGAATGCGCCCCCTTGTGCATCTGGCTTACATGGATCCTGGAGAGTCAAACCAGGATCCTTTGGCTTTGCAGGCAAATCCCTTAACAGCTAAGCCATCTCTCCAGCCCACGTTTAGCTTTAAAGGTGACCAATTCCCACCAAGCTATCAAGAGACTTGTCAGCTTCTGGAGTAGATTCCTCTATTTCTGTCCCTTTAAGTAGCTAAAATGCAACCTCTTGAGCCAGCAAGCCTCCTAGCCCTCTAGGGCTCACCTCTTATGAGCACGGTCTCTCTGCCTCTCGGCCTCCAGGACTTCTCTCCCACACCTTTGTCGGTTACCCCTTCCCCAACCTTCACTTTTCAGCTTAGACGCTCCTGCTTTAGTGGACCACCATCTAGAGCAGTCCTCTCCCAGACCTGACTCTCCCCCACGCCATCCCATGTTATGTCCTGGCTTGTGAACTGAGATTTTGCAACACAGAATTTGTTCTTGCTATGAAGCTGAGTATGGTGGTGCATGTCATTAATCCCAACACTCGAGAGGCAGAGGTAGGAGGATTGCTGTGAGATCGAGGCCAGCCTGGCACTACAGAGTGACTGCCAGGTCAACCTGAAATAGAGTGAGACCCTACTTAAAAAAAAAAAAAGCTGGGCATAGTGGCTCACGCCTAGCACTTGGGAGGCAGAGGTAGGAGGATCACTGTGAGTTCAAGGCCACCCTGAGACTACATAGTGAGTTCCAGGTCAGCCTGAGCTACAGTGAGACCCTACCTTGAAAAAACAAAAACAAAAACAAAAACAAAACAAACAAAAAAAAAAAAAAAAAAAAAAAAACAGGGCTTAGCAGTTAAGGCATTTGCCTGCAAACCCAGAGGACCCAGGTTCAACCACTCTCCAGGACCCACATGAGTCAAATGTGTCTAGAGTTCCTTTGCCCTGACGCACTCATTCTCTCTACCTGCCTCTTTCTCTCTCCATCTCTCAAATAAATAAAATTTAAAAAACAAAGGCATTTGTTCTTGCTATGGGTTGTGACCTCATTTGGTCCTTACCACCCTGCAGACAAGGATGCTGCAGCTCAGAGAGGTGGAGCAAATCGCACAAGGTCACGAAGCAGGGAAATGGGAGGGTGCATACCCAGCCTGGCCTGATGCCAAGGTCGTCTCTGCTAAGCCTCTGAGGATTGGGCTGATTCACAAGAGGCTCCCAGGGAGGGTACCAGCAGAGGAGAGAGTCCATACACTCTCTCAGAGCCTTCTGCAAAGGTATAGGACAGCTAGGGATCAGAGGTCAGCCGGGCCCAGCCCTGCAGGTGGAGAAGCCAGACTTGACAGGACCAAGTGGCATACAAATGAGGGAGACTATCAGAACCTTGCCAGGAGGGACCTTCAACCCACCCTATGCCTTGCAGAATGGGAAACAGGATAGAGGAGGGCAAGGGTAAGAGTAGGTCACACACTGGGCTGGAGAGATAGATAGCTCAGTGGCTAAAGGCACTTGCTTGCAAAGCCTGACAGCCTGGGTTGGATTCCCCAGTACCCAAATCAAGCCAGATGCACAAAGAGGAGACTACATCTGGAGTTCATTTGCAGTGGCAAGAGGCCCTGGCATGACCATTCTCTCTCTCTTTCTCCCTCTGTTTGCAAAGAAATACATTAAAAAAAAAAAAAAAAAAGAGTAGATCAGCTGGGCGGGGTGGTACATGCCTTTAATCCCGCACTCAGGATGCAGAGGTAGGAGGATTGCCATGAGTTTGAGGCCACCCTGAGACTACATAGTGAATTCCAGGTCAGCCTGAGTTAGAGTGAGACCCTACCTCCAAAACCAAACCAAACCAAACAACAACAACAACAACCACAAAAATAGTGGAACAAGGCCAGGCATGGTGGCTTCAATCCCAGTGCTCAGGAGGCAGAGATAGGAGGATCACCATAAGTTCAAGGCCAACCCAAGACTACACAGTGAATTCCAGGTCAGCCTACGGAGAGCAAGACCCTACCTCAAAACAAAACAACACAACAGAGTAGACCACACAATCAACCAGTGGTAGACCCTATTTTCCCAGGGGTCTCCAAAGCCAGCATCCCTTCCCTATCCTTAGGAATACCAGGTACAGCAGGAAGTCAGAGTGAGTGGAATATAGCGAGGGCTGCCAGCCCTCCAGGGCAGGGACAGTACTAGCAAGGAGTTTGGCAAACCGAGCCCCAGATTCCTTCCTTCTGTCAAACACACAAATTGAGAGTCTGCTCTAGGCTGGACATTGAGCTAGTGGCAGAGAGGAGACCCTATGTTCTAAAATGGAACACCAGATGGGGGTGGTAGCACACACCTTTAATCGCAGAGGTAGGAAGATCATTGAGTTCAAGGCCAGCCTGGGCTAGAGTGGGACACTACCTCGAAAAAGCCATAATAATAGTAATAATAATAATAATAAATGGAACACCCACCTTGGAAGACAATATGGCAGCTCACATAAAAGTCAGACACATATGGACAGGCACAAAGTGGCCCCAAGCTGAGATCAACCCAAATGTCACCCATGGACATTTTCTTTTCTTTTCTTTTTTTTCTTTTTTTTTTTTTTTTTGAGGCAAGCCCAACAGACTGCCTTTATTTTTTATGTGAGAGAGAGACATAGAGAGGGAGGGAGAGAATTGGCATAGTAGGGCCTCTAGTCACTGCAATCGAGCTCCAAACATGTGCACCCCCTTGTGCGCTTGTGTGACCTTGCACACTTGCGTCGCTCTGCATCTGGCTTAAGTGGGGTCTGGAAAGTCAAACACGAATCCTTAGGCTTCACAGGCAAACACCTTAACTGCTCAGCCATCTCTCTAGCCATCCCATGGACATTTACAAGGGTGTCCACTCAAGGTGACACAACTCAGCCTGACGAACAGCAGATAACGGGACAGGCACAGAGGGACCCCAGGGGCGCTCAGTGGTCAGGGAAGCCGATGGAAACCAGACCCCCAAGGAGCTCCACGTGGATGCACGCAGATGAAGTTCAAACCAGGCCAACAGGAAGGAGAGCAAAACACGTCTGAGGCTGCCTGTCGCAGGAGACTGATGGAAGAAGGACCCATGGGAGCTGCGGAGGTGGTGCATGTCATGTCTTGGTCCTGATGCTGTGCAGGGGTGGCAAAGAAACCAGCTTGTGCAGGATGTGCGCACCTTCAGGAAACTGCCTCTGCTCGCAGCGGCAGGCTCTCTGCATCGGAGTCGGGGCAACGGCAGCAACTATGCTTCGTGGAGGTCCTGGACTTGCCAGCACTGAACAGAATCTGTTCAGGCTCTTCCAGCCACTGTACAAAATGGGCCCCAGCAGTTCCACGTTACAGGCCAAGAAAGCAGAGCTCAGACAGGGAACAAGCCACGCAAGGTGACACAGCAGAAAGTGACAGAGGCAGGGCTGGAGGAACAGCTCAGCAGTTAAAAGGCACTGGCTTGGGCTGGAAAGATGGCTTAGTACTTAAGGCACTTGTCTGCAAAGCCAAAGGACCCAGGTTTGATTCCCCAGGACCCACATAAGCCAGATGCACAAGGTGGCACATGCGTCTGGAGGCCCTAGCATGCCCATCCTCTTTCTCTCTCTCAAATAAATAAATAAAATCTTTTAAAAAGTGATATGGGCTGGAGAGATGGCTTAGCGGTTAAGCGCTTGCCTGTGAAGCCTAAGGACCCCGGTTCGAGGCTCGATTCCCCAGGACCCACGTTAGCCAGATGCACAAGGGGGCGCACGCATCTGGAGTTCGTTTGCAGTGGCTAGAAGCCCTGGCACGTCCATTCTCTCTCTCTCTCTCCCTCTCCTCTCTCTGTCTGTCACTCTCAAATAAAATAAAAAAAAATTTTTTTTTTTAAAAAGTGATACAACCAGCTAAGGACCTGGGCCTGCTAGTCTCCATCGCCTACTCTAGATGCTTGAGCAGTCCCAGGAGCTCTGCCTTGCTCTGCTCTGCCGGGCTCACACTTCCTGACTTATGCCCTCCAGGCTGCCAGACCGGCCCACAGTCCCCTCCTCTCTGGGCTGGGGGACAGGTCATGTGCACACGGAGCTCACTTCTGCAAACGAGCTTCTTAGGAAATGAGTCTCTCCTCCCCTGCACAGCCTCCTCTGCCCTGTGTGTCCCTCTCACAACGACACATCTCTGAGGTCATCGTGGTCCCCGGCCTCCCCATCATTGACAGGAACTCCAGAGGCCGAGCAGTAGGGCAGGGGCACTACTGACAAGCCCTGGGATCCCACAGCCCCGACAATGGCCAGAGTACCAGGAGGCCTTGAGGCCAGAGTCCCCACCCTTGGCTGCAGTTCCCGAGTGAGTGACGCAAGCCACTGTCTGGATTCAGAGAATCATAAAACATTTCTTTAGAAGAACTAGTTCTACCGATGCCGCTTCTCCCCTTCTCTTCTAGTACCAGTTCTGTGGAGAGGACGTTCTCTCACTGACACCCCCCCCAAAAAAAAAAACTACTGTAGGGATCCCCTTTAACAGGGGACAGCCCAGAGCTCAGGGGTTCCGCAATAACACGCCCACTGTCATCCAGGGAGTCGGTGGTGGGGCTGGACGCCAGCCAGGTCCACACAAGGTCAAGACTGGGGTCTGACCGAGGGCATTCTGCTTGCTGCCCCACGCAGCACTGGTGAAAACTCTTGCTCTGTCTAGCCATGTCATTTCACGGATAGGGAGACTGAGGCCCAGGCAGGGAGAGTACTGGCTCGGGCCTTTGGCCCTGCATTCAATAATCACAACAGTCTATCATACCTGCTGGGGCAGCTGTGGGAGGCAGGCAGGGAGAGGGAGGCTCTGGCTCCAGGCAAAGTAAATATTGACTTGATGTGTTTACATTGTAACCTGAGTCCTCCAGGCTGCTGCCCACACCCCTCCTGCCCAGGGTTCCCGCCAAGGAAGCAAAGGAGCAGGCAGGGAGGTAAGGAGGTAGACCCAAAGCTGCAGCTTCTGGGCCAGGGGCCTCCGTACCTTGCCAGAAAACACAGGGAGAGGAAGGCAGCTCTAGTCAGGGGGACCTGGTGGTGCCAGGCAGGGAGGCACTGTTATCTGAGCCAGGGAAATGCAGGGGAGGGGGAGTGTGGGCTGGAAGCCAAGAGGTCTGTCTGGGTTCAAGTCCTAACTGCGGCTGCTCTGCAGAGGGAACCTAACTGTCAAGCGCCAAACGCAGGTGGGGACAGGACAAACAGCTTAGCTTTTCAGTCTGGCCAGCATCCAGCCCCCGATTAATCCCATCCCTGTTCCCAGGGGCTTTTCCAGGAAGTCAGGGGTTTCTTCTCAACTTGGAGCTGAAGCCAGAACCTTGGGAAGTGAAGAGGCTGTGTGCTGCCTAGCTCAGTCTCCAGCTCCCAAAGGGACCTTTGGACCTCAGGTTTTTCACAACTCCAAAATCTGATAAGCTACTCTCTGGACTTGGAGAGAAAAATCAAAGAGAACCAGGCAGCCAGAAGCCTGGGGGTGGGGGGGTAGGCATCGAATCCCCTGTGAATGGACTCACTCTGCAGCCAGCTCTCCCTGCACGAAGACCCCGTCTCAGCTGCTTTCCTGAACACTCCCCAGGAACAGGTTCCCAGCTCATTCCTACCCCCCTCCACCCCCCAGCAGACCGTGGGGAGCAGGGAGGCGTTCCTGGGCTAGTCCACAGGCCAACACAGGCCTGCAAGTATCTCAGCCACCTTCACCTTCAAGGCCCTGGGGAAACGCTGGAGCCCCAGATCCTGGACTCAGGCTCAGGAGGTATTAGCTGGTGGATCATTAAGTTCTGCTTCCTAACTGGGCGTGGTGACGCACACCTTTAATCCCAGCACTTAGGAGGCAGGAAGATCGCTGTGAGTTTGAGGCCATCCTGAGACTACATAGCGAGTTCCAGGTCAGCCTGGGCTAGAGTAAGGCCCTACCTCAAAAAAACCAAAGGAAAAACAATTCTGCTTCCTAGACCATAACTTTTTATTTTTTTATTATTTTTTTATGAGAGAGGAGAGAGAGAGAATTGGAGCGCCAGGCCCTCTACAACCAAACTCCGGGTGTGTGCATCATCTTATGTGCATGTGTGTAACCTTGTGCGACCTTGTAGAACCCTTACATGGGTTCTAGGGAGTCAAACCTGGATCCTTAGGCTTTGTAGGCAAGCACCTTAACCACACTAAGCCATCTCTCCAGCCCCAACTATAACTTTTTTAAAGATAGGATCCATGTAGTTCAGTCTGGCCTTGAAGTTACAATCCTCCTTTCTGCGTCAGCCTCCCCAGAAGTGGAATGACAAAAATGTACCCCTATTCCTGGCTTACATTCAGGACAGGAGAGGACATCCTCATTTTCCTCTGTGGATGAATAGTGAGTGAATGAATGAATAAGCATTTTGGCGATGGTGTCTAGGAAGCAGTCTACTCTTCTGCCACCTCCTCTGGGAAGCCTTCCCTGATACACACACCCATGACTACGTACCACGTGCACACCCCCCCCAGGTTGGCACTTGTTTTCTGCTTTGTTTGGGGGCTATTTGGTGTCATGCCCTTTCTTCTCTCTGCTACATTATAGTCTCTAGAGGCCAGAGGATGAGGAGGAAGAAGAATGAACTCCAGGGCCATAACCCTCTCCCATCTTCACACCCATTCTGGGCAGCACAGTGGGCATGGAGCAGAGGTGGGGACCAGGGCATGGTGTGCAGACTGCCTGCATCTCCACACAGCCACTCCAACAACCTCCTAGCTGGAGTTTCTGCCTCCAGCCTCACACTGCCTCACCATTCTCCCCAAAGCCCATGTGGTTGTCTCAGAATACAGATCTGACCATGGCACCTTCCTCTTCCTCAGCTCCTGGGGCGGCTCTCCACTCGCCTTTAGGAGCCCCAAGTCCCTCACTTGGACTTCCCTGAGCACACCTGCTCTGGCCACCCGCCAAGCATCGCCCTCTGTGCCCACACCAGCTCCTTCTGACAGGGCAGCTGCCCACGTCTTGCACATGTAGCTCTCTCTGCTCAAGGCCCCTCCTTCTTGTTTTGTGTTGTAGCTGTTTTTTGAGACAGGATTTTCCTATGTAGTCCTAACTGGCCTGGGCACTTGCTACATAGTCCATCCTAACCTCACACTTTGGACAGTTCTCCTGCTCTGCCTCCTGGGGGCTGGGATTCTAGGCATATACCACCATGTTTGGTTCCACTCTTAAAATATATATATATATATACTATTTATTTACTTGAGAGGGAGTGAGTATTGGTGCACCAGGGCCTCTTGCCACAGCAAACGGAACTCCAGACATATATGCCACTTCGTGCATCTGGCTTTACATAGTATAAGTACTGGGGGATCAAAGCCAGGCCATCAAACTTTGCAAGCAAACGCCTTTAACTGCTGAGCCATCTCTCCAGCCCCCACTCATCTACTTTTTCAGGCCTCAGCTCAGAGCTTAGAGAACGTCATGTCCTCGAGGAGCCTCTTTTGCTCCCCAGGCCAGGTTCCCCATGCCCGACACCCCTATCCCACGTCTCCATGGCAACACCAACTGCACTTGTCATATCCAGCCTGCCTGCCTATCCGACTGTGATAGAGACTTGTCGATTTCAACCACACTGACCACAGCCCAGGCCTCACGCTGTCCTCGGCAGATTTGGCTGGGTAAGTGAAGAACGCCCTTGACAATGGCTGGCCAAAGCCACCCATCAGCTGAAGCGGAAACAACGCGAAAAGCTTTATCCATTAGCTGTTGGCGCCTCGCTCCCCGTAAGCAGCGAGCAAGCATTTTCTAAGTGCTGGGTCGCCTGACAGGGTGAGCTCTCTCCAGTTCCGTCTGAGAAGCTGATCGTGCCTTCACAGAAGGCAACAACATCCTTCTTTACCAAAACCTGGAGCAAGGGCTGGAGAGATGGCTCAGCAGTTAAGGCGTTTGCATGCAAAGCCAAAGGACCCAGGTTTGATTCCCCAGGACCCATGTAAGCCAGAGGTACAAGGTGGCGCACGCGTCTGGAGTTCATTTGCAGCGGCTGGAGGCCCTGGTGTGCCCATTCTCTCTCTATCTGCCTCTCTCTCTAATAGATAAATAAAAATTACATTACATATATTTTAAAAAAAACTGGAGCAATGCAAGGAAATATGAGTGGCCATCGCTGCTCAGTCTGTTGGCTAAGAGCAAATGTGGAGATGCGAGGAAGCCAATACAACCCTGCTATCAGCACAGCCCCGCTGCCCAGGGAAGGTGCCCACCAAGCTATTGGAATGTCATTCCAGGTGGCTGGGAGGCTGGAACACAGCTAACCTCCGATCTTCAAATAATAATGCTGCCCCTCGAGTTTTTAATAATTCCTACAGTGTTTCTATATCCATGGTATCCTCATCACAGTACCCTGAAAAGTAGAATCAACCTGCCCCACGTGGGAGGGAAGGTTGCACAGAGGGGTGATAGTTGACTTTAGGTAAATGGCAAATGACTGGGGCATGCGGATTCAAACTTAGATGCTGGATCCTCTCTTCAAGTCAACCTCTGTACAATGAAGACAGCTCGAGCCTCTCAGCTGGGGCCCAAGCTCAGTGGACTGGGAAGGGGAAATTCTCAGGATACCACAAGAGTACCATGGGAACACGGGGCCAGGTCTCCTTCCCCAGCAGCCTGTGGGCCTGGTGAGCTTTCTGGGCCTCCAGGAAGCTCATGTCTAGATTGACACTGTATTGCTGCTATGTGTCAGTGGGCCACCTCTTTCACGCTTACTGCTAGGTGGCTTGGCCTCCTGACAGCCTTCATCCCACAGTCGCTGCTGAGAGCTCATTGTGAGGAAGGGGTTCCACATGAGGCCATTAAGAACAACAGCTGAGGGGCTGGAGGGATGGCTTAGTGGTTAAGGCACATGCCTGAAAAGTCTAGAGACCCAGGCTCAATTCCCCAGTGCCCACATAAGCCAGATGCACAAGGTGCCACATGTGTCCGGAGTTCATTTGCAGTGGCTAGAGGCCAAGGCATGGCCACTCTTTCTCTCTATCTGCCTCTTCCTCTCTCTCAAATAAATGAATAAATAAATAAATAAAAAGAACAGCAGCTGATTCCCTGCCAAGAGGTTAGGGACCCAAGTGAGGAGCTGGGAGCACCAGGGAGATCCAGCAAGGACAACAGGAAACAAAACGCACTGGTCTGCAAAGGCACCCCTTTAGGAATGGAGACCAGGGGAAAGTTGACCCCAATAGAGAAACGGGAAGCTGGACTTAAACCCAGAACAGAAGCTCCAGGGAGGAAACACTTGGGCAGCCCTGATTCTACCTCCCCCCCCCCAACTCCTCAGGAATGACAGCACAGAGACTAGTGTTAGAGGAGTCTAAGGAGGCCTGACGTCAGCCCTCACCCCACCCACAGGCAGTGTGTCAACACTGCGTCAATAGACCACAGTGGGCTCGGCCTCAGCCAAAGCCTTAACTCTGTCCCTAGCTATATTTCTTGTGCATGCTTGAGACACTCTGGCTTGCCTCCCACATACTCAGGTGCCGAGCAGGCCCCATTCTGGCCTTTCACAGAGCAGTCCCTACATCCTCATACCCCTAGTCTTACGTCACACAGGTCCCCCGTACCTGGGACATTTTTTTCCAATTATGATGCTAGATGCACAATGATTTGTTCATCTCTGCAGGCAGAAGGGAGCCCTTGCTGGGTGTAACACAGTTATTTCTCCAAAGGACAAGGGCACCTACCCTGAAGACCAGTGCTGATGTTTAGAGACTGGTGGAAGTTCCATCAATATCAGATTTATGTGACGTTTTCTTCTCTTGCACAGGGTAAGGCACAGACTAAATATCCTGTAACACTCGGTTGAATGATAAATAAAATATTCTCTGAGAATCACCGTCCCTTTCTCCCTACAACCTGACAAACATGAGTCGTTCTTCCAGACCAGCAAATAGGTTGGATTCATAGCAGATCTTCCTTACTGGAACTTGAGGTTGTAAAAGAAAGGAAACAAAGTGGTATTCAGGCAAAACACTCTCACTTGAGTTTATCGCCAGCAATCCTCATATCACCCCTAGGAGATAAGACCTATCACCCCATCTCATTGGTGAGGACAGTGCACTCAAAGGTGATGGTGCAACCTGACCAAAGTCCCCATGGGAAAGTGGAGCCCAAGTGGAACTGGAACCCAAATTTGTTTTGAGGCAAAGTCTAAGTCCTCATGATGGGCTGTTCAGGTGCAAGGCTCTGTAAAAATGTCACAAAGGAACGATGGGGACCTTTTACTCTCCCTTTTTTTTAAATTTATTTGAAAGTGAGAGAGAGAGAGAGAATGGGCGCGCCAGGGCCTCCAGCCTCTGCAAACGAACTCCAGACGCGTGCGCCCCCTTGTGCATCTGGCTAACGTGGGTCCTGGGGAATCAAGCCTCCAACAGGGGTCCTTAGGCGTCACAGGCAAGTGCTTAACCGCTAAGCCATCTCTCCAGCCCTACTCTCTCTTTTTTATTGGTTTTTCAAGGTAGGGTCTCACTCTAGCCCAGGCTGACCTGGAACTCACTCTAGTCCTACACTGGCCTTGAGCTCATGGTGCGCCACTACGCCTGGCCTATTTTTTTATATTTTGTATTTGCATGAAGGCGGTCATGCCAGGACTTCTTGCTCTGGGTGGCTTGAGAACTGAACCCAGGCCAGCAGGCTTTGCAAGCAAGAACCTTTAACAGCTGAACCAGCTCCCCAAACCTGGCTTTTCCAGCAGTTTTTAAGAAGGAAACCCATCTTCTTTTTGAGTAGCTTAGGTCAGGGTGGGCTTAGAGAGAGGATTATGACCTCAAAGTCTTCCCCTTTTATTACTCTCACATCTCAAGACTTTGTTTTTCTAAGTATTTCATTTATTTATTATTTATTTGAGAGCAAGAGAGAGAACGAGTGTGTCAGGGCCTCTAGGCATTACAAATGAACTCCAGATGCATGCGCCACTTTGTGCGTCTGGCTTTACATGGGTACTGGGGAAGAAATCAAACTCAGGTCATTAGGGTTTGCAGGCAAGCATCTTAACTACCAAGCCATCTCTCCAGCCCACATCCCAAGACTTTAAATCAAGAGCTGGTCCACCAGTGACAACTCACTAGCTATGAAACTGTCCAAGCAGTGCATTCCAAAGAGATTCATAACAGGAGGCAAGCAAGCTCAAGATGGTGTCTGGATATCTTAGGGGTAGAATTAAGCCATAAATCTCTAGACACAAGTGGTGCTTCAGGAGGAAGATACCAGTGGGTAAAAGGGAGACTTGGGGCCGGGCATGGTGGCACACGCCTTTAATCCCAGCACTGGGGAGACAGAGGTGAAGGATTGCTACATGTTCGAGGCCACCATGAGACTACATAGTGAATTCCAGGTCAGCCTGAGCTAGAATGAGACCCTATCTGGGGGGGGGGGAGAGCCTCGAAGGAGATCTAGGGGGAGTCCAGATACTGCAGAAGAAGGTGGCCCTGGGGAATCACTGGCTTTCTAGCTCTCTAGAGCATCCCACCTCTGCCGTCAGTGGTGCCCTCAGGCTTGGCAGTGGCCTCTCAGAAAAGTGGAGGTAGAGGCATCTGTAGGGCCAGCAGCTAATATCCCATGAACACTCTCTCCTTAGGCCAGACACGGTGCCTTGTACCCAGTGCATAGAGCACAGAACCCAGTGGAGGAAACCAGAGGGATGGGTCCACAGGGAATAAAATCAGAGAAGCAGGTGGCCTTGGAACGTGACGAAAGGTGGCCCAAGGCCTTGGCCTCAGACACAACTCTTCTCCCCACAGTCAAAAGCAACCAGCCTGAGTGAAATGCATTTCTCTCCGGAGGCTTCAAAGACCGCCCCCACCCATGCAATACCCCTTCCTCAAGCCTCTTTTGCATTGGTGCTTCTGTCCACCCTCAAGCAGCATCTGACCCATCCTTTGAGGATTCATTACCAAGATGTGCTGAGACCAGATATCTGGGGCAAACCCTCCAGGTGTCCCCGGGTCTCAAACAGACACCACCCCACCCCTTAGGGCACAACAGGATGAGCAGTCCAAGAGTGCCTCAGCCACCCACGATGTCCCCATCACTGGCCAACACTAGGCCGGACTCAAGTTTTCCCAAATGTGAGCCCAGGTCCAGCTGGATCTTGACTTCTGAGAATCGCCGCCACCCAAGAATGCCACCCCGACCCGGCTGCTAGAGGGTCTGCACGCCAAGCCAGGTTCAAAGGCTTCCACACACCCCGAATCCGCCACCCCGAGTCTCCCACGGCCAGCCCAGGTCAGCAGCGCAGAACCAAGGTCCACACGGACGCCTCTGACGGAAGCCAGCGCATCGCCCCCCCGGACCGGAGTGGTCCGGCTCCCGCGCCCTTCGGACTCCACGCCTTCCCAGAGCCGGGCGCGGGCAGCGGACGCCCAGCCCCCCCGCGAGCCGGCCGGCCGCGATGCCATCCGCCGCGACCGTCGGGGCTGCTCGGAACAGCACGTGGGCCGGGGGCACCACTCACCATAGCTCGCGGGCTCCGCGCGGCCCGGCTCCCGGCTCCGACTCCCGCTCGGGTTCCCGGCGGCGATGCGCTACGCGGCTCCGCTCGGACCGTGCGGCAGACCGCCTCGACTGCGCGCTCCGCTCCCCGCCCGCCAGCCAGAAGCTAGGGCGCCTAGGCCCGGGGGCGGGGCCCGCCTGGGACCAATGACGAGGCGCGAGGGCGCGGGCCCGGGAGGCGCAGCCAATCACATGCGGAAGCCGGCCTCCCCCGCCCCAGCAGGCTCCTTAACCCCTAGCGCGCCGCGCGCTGGAGACCCGGGTTGCCAGAGGACCCGGTGGGTTTCCGAGCGCGCTCTGCAGTGTCCCGAGTGCTGGGCCCAGACCTCCAGCTCTGGGGAATAGGAGGAACCCCGCTAGTGTGGGCTCCGGGAGTCTCGGCGACCTTTGTCTCCTGCCTGGCGCCTACACTGGAGTATGACCCTGGGCACTGCAGCTGCGCGCGCGCGGGTGTGTGTGTGAGTGTGTGTGTGTGTGCGCGCGTGTGTACCACAGGGGAGGAGGGGTTAGAGGAGGAGACAGAAAAGGGGGAAAGGATGGATTCCGCTTGCCTGTGTTTATGTGGAAAGACAAGAGATGGACTATTTGGGTGGGTGGGTGTGTGTGTCTGTGTGTCTGTGTGTCTGTGTGTGTCTGTGTCCACACTTGAGAGAGGAGCCAAGCATACTGCTGGGAGTGAAGCAGAAAGGAGTGAAGGATATGTCCAGCAGAGAAACTGTCTCTTCGTATCTGACCCCAAGTGCAGAGAGAAAAAAGGACAGGAAATGCGTGTCCTTAGGATATGTGAGCTGCACATTTGTATCTTGTTGTGCATGCACGTGGGTGTGGTATAAAGAGACTTTGTGTACCTGCTGTAACACGCGCGCGCGCGCACACACACACACACACACACAGGGCGAAGGGATGTTACTGAGCTTTGTACAACTTTGTATGTGGCCCAGTTTATGAGACAGAGAGATGAAAACAGTGTGTGTGGTGGAAGTGAGTATTTGCGTATGTGACTTTGTTGTGTATGCGATCTGTTTAGTTTTGTTGTTGTTGAAACAGTCTCTCTCAGTACCTGTACAGGCAGAAGTCAAGCTCCCAGTCCTCCTGCCTCATCTTCCTCATTGCTGGGATTATAGGCATGCATCTCCACACTGAGCTGTGTGGCTTTTGTCATCATCTATATTTGTGCTTTGCTGAGATAAAAAACGAATCCCAGCACTGAGGAGGCAGAGATAGGTGGATCACCATGAGTTCAAGGCCACCCTGAGACTACATAGTTAATTCCAGGTCAGCCTGGACCAGAGTGAGACCCTACTTCAAAAAACCCAAAAAATAAAAATAAACTAATGTCACCAGGCATGGTGGTGCACACCTTTAATCCTAGCACTTGGGAGGCAGGAGGATGGCTGTGAGTTTGAGACCACCCTGAGACTATATAGTGAATTCCAGGTCAGCCTGGGCTAGAGCAAGACCCTACCTCAGGAGGGGGGGAGCAAAAAACAATATGTAGGGCTGTGATATATATGTTCAAGAGAGATAGATGAGGAATTCGGAATAAGGCCAGAAGGAAACATCTCAGATATCTTATCTACAAGCCACAGGGAAGCAAAGAGGGAGGGAGGCAGGGAGGGTTAGTTGAATTGGCTGGAGAAGGCTGTGGATTCAAGAAGAGAAACAGGGCTGGAGAGATCGCTTAGCGGTTAAGGCGCTTGCCTGCAAAGCCAAAGGACTCAGGTCCTATTTTTCAGGACCAACGTAAGCCAGATGCACAAAGGGGCGCAAGCATCTGGAGTTTGCTGTGGCTGGAGGCCCTGGCGCAACTGTTCTCTCTCTCTTGCTCTCTCTCCCTACCTGTTTCTGTATATCTCTGTCAAATAAATAAATAAAAATAAAATATTTTTTTAAAAAGAAGAGAAACAACCTAATACCAGAGGGAAGAGTGGAAAAAGATAGCCGGGCGTGGTGGCACACGCCTTTAATCCCAGCACTTGGGAAGCAGAGGTAGGAGGATTGCCATGAGTTCAAGGCCAGCCTGAGACTACATAGTGAATTCCAGGTCAGCCTGAGCTAGAGCAAAACCTTACATCCAACCGCTCCCCCCAAAAAAATCTGACTGCAACCCCTTCCCAGGGGTGGCTCCCCTGTGCGCCCTGGACATGTGGGGGAGAGAAGGTCCCAGTACGAGGTTCTCATGCAGAGGGGCCATCTTGTGGAGTGGGGGCTGCTGCACGGAGTAAAGACATCTCTGCAGCGCGCCTTCATTGGCAGAATTCTGACTTTTTCTTCTTGGCTGGACAGATGCAAGGAAGAGACAGAGTCCAGTGCAGGTTGATGGGGGCAGATGGAAAGCAAGGGCAAAGGGCTGTACTGCAGCCCGAAGGTACCAGACCTCAAAAGTGACTTGCCCTGAGGCCACAGAGCGAGCCCTCCTCCAGCAGGAGAAAGAATTTCTACCTACCAGCTGCCCCTGGCCTATTGTTTGTTTGAGACCCGGGTCTTATGTAGCCCAGGATGGCCTGGCTCACTAGGTGGCCAAGACTGGCCTTGACCTCCTCTTTACTTCCCAAGTGCTGAGATTACAGGCCTGCACCACTACACCTGGTCTAGGTTTCAGCTTCTTGATCCCTCCCCATCCGTGGCTTCTCAGGGGTCACAGCATGTCACCTGGAGAGACCTCTGAGATCCAGGGAGAGGTGACAGCATACCCAGTTATCCCAGCTTGTCCCTTGCCAGCATTGTGGTTGTGGAGGATTCTCTCCTTTCTGGGCCTCAGTTTTCTCCTTTATAAAATGGGGTTCATGGGCTGAGGAGATGGCTTAGTGGTTAAGGCACTTACCTGTAAAGCCAAAGGACCTAGGTTCAATTCCCCAGGACCCACATAAGCCAGCTGCACGAGGTGGCTCATGAATCTAGAGTTTGTTTGCAGTGCCTGGAGGCCGCCCATTTTTTATTTGTCTCTGTCTCTCTCTCTCTCTCTCTCTCTTTCTCTCTGCTTCTCTCTCTCAAATAAATAAAAATAAAAAAATTTAATGGGGTTCATGATTCCTGTCCATTTCACTCTACTAGTGTGAAAGTTTAGGGAGCTCCTATGCATTGTGGACACTGTATGATACACAAACAGCTAGAAAACCTGAAGTCCACTTGTTCTACTTATGAAAAAAAATGTTCCAAAAGAAGCAAAATGAATCTATTGTCAGGAGTCAGGTTTCCGATCCCTCAGAGGAGAGAATGACTGAAAGTGCGCTCAGGGTTGTGACACAGGATGGGTGTGTTCAGCTAGTGAAAAATCATCTAGCAGGCCCCATAGGATCTGTGTTCTCTTTGCTCTCAGTGACATTTTCCAAAAAGAAAAAAATAAAATAAAAACAATCTGGGTGGGCTGGAGAGATGGCTTAATGGTTAAAGCTCTTGCCTGCAAAGCCAAAGGATCCAGGTTCAATGTTCCAGGACCCACATATATATATCTGACTCTTTTTTTTCTCTCTCTCTCTCTTAAATAAATAAATTAAATTAAAAAGGCTGGAGGGATGGCTTAGCGGTTAAAGCGTTTGCCTGCTAAGCCAAAGAATCCTGGTTTGATTTTACAGGACCCACATAAGCCAGATGCACAAGGGGGTGCACGCGTCTGGAGTTCCTTTGCAGTGGCTGGAGGCCTTGGCGCACCCATTCTCTCTCCCTCTCTCTCTCTCTCTCTCTCTTTCTCTGTTAAATAAATAAATAAAAAGCTGAGCATAGTGGCATATGCCTGAAATCCCAGCACTTGGGAGATAAAGGATTAGGAGTTCAAAACCAGCTTTGGCTACTTGATACCCTATCTAAAAAAGAAAAGATAGGGGCTGAAGAGATGGCTTAGTGGTTAAAGCACTTGCTTGTGAGGCCTAAGGACCCAGGTTTGGCTCCCCAGAACCCAAGTAAGCCAGATGCACAAGGTGACACGTGCACAAGATCACGCGTGTGCACAACATGGAGCACATGACTGAAATTCAATTACTGTGGCTAGAGGCCTTAGCATGCCAATTCTCTCTCTCTCATAAATAGTAAATAAATAAATAAATAAATAAATAAGAAAAGATTAAAAAAAAAAGTTAGGTGTGGTGATGTGTAGTGTTGCCATGAGTTTGAGGCCAGACTGGACAGAATAGTGAGATAAGTCAGCGAGGGCTACATAGGGAGACCCTGTCTCAAGCACACAAAAAGAGAAACAAACAAAAGCAACAATCACTACCAAACTTAAATATGTGTATGTGTGTGTGTGTGTGTGTGTGTGTGTGTGTATTTACTTGCATGTATCTGTATGTGCATGCTGTTGCAAACCTACACTCATCTAACTCTATGTGGGTGGCTAGGGACTTGAACCTGGGCCAGCAGACTTTGCCAGCAAGCACCTTTAACCACTGAGCCATCTCCCCAGCCCCCAAAACTTTTGTTTATACCTAAATTTTTATTGATGATTTTTATTTATTTATTTGACAGAGAAAGAGGAAGAGATAAAGAGCAAGAGAATGGGCATGCTTGGGCCTCCAGCCATTGCAAACGAACTCCAAACATGTGCACCCCCTTGTGCATCTGGCTAATGTGGGTCCTGGGGAATGGAACCAGGGTCCTTTGGCTTTGCAGGCAAACGCCTTAACCTCTAAGCCATCCCTCCAGCCCTTTATTGATGATTTTTATACATAATGTATTTTGATCATAATCACCTCCCATTATTTTTTAAAGTTTTTAATTTATTTGAGAGAGAGAAAGAATGGGTACACCAGGGCCTCTAGCCACTGCAAACAAACTCCAGACAAATGTACCACCTTGTGCATCTGGCTTTACGTGAGTACTGGGGAATCGAACCCAGGTCCTTAGGTTTTGCAAGCAAGTGCCTTAACTGCTAAGCCATCTCTCCAGCCCACCTCCCATTATTTTCTTTTGGTCAACCTCCCCCTTCCACTGAAGCCCTTTTTGTCCAACTAGTCCCTGTTCTATTTTGATGTTGTAGGGAATTTTTTGCCCTCCTCCATCATCCATGACGATGTAAGAACCATGCTTTTGCCTATATAACATGTTCAGAGGGCTGGGCTTGGTGGCGCACGCCTTTAATTCCAGCACTTGGGAGGCAGAGGTAGGAGGATTGCTGTGAGTTCGAGACCGCTCTGAGACTACATAGTGAATTCCAGGTCAGCCTGAGTTGGAGTGAGACCCTACCTCGAAAAACCAAAAAAAATAATAATAATAATAATAACAATAATAGTAATAATAAGTAAATAAATAAAAACATGTCCAGGAAGAGAGCTAGACATGGCTTTTGAGGAGCTCAGGTGACAGCATTAAGGTTCAATGGCACTTTCTCTATCTCAACTTCTGTCTGATGGCAGGCTCCCTCCTTGTGATGACAGAACAGCCACTGGCTACAATAGGCCCACATCCTGCTCTCAGCAACTCCAGCAGAAACAGGGACTCACTTGACAATTCAAACAGTCCCCAGACTTAGTCTAGCTGACCCTCACTGAGGCAGTGTCATTTCCTCAGTCGATTACCGTGGCCAAGGATTCTGACTGGCTAAGTGAGCCCCTCTGAGGTAAAGTGGCTGGTATTCTATTTTGGGTGACCTTTGTAACCGTTCCAGCCTTAGGATTCACCAGGATCCAAAAGGAATGCTCCAGAATTTGGGAAGAAGATTACAGTTCACAGGTTCTTCTGTCATTGCTTCTGTTTCCGTCTTGTACGGAGCACATGATCTGCAATGCCGGTACACGGTCGGTGCCCAAAGAAACTTTTTCAGTTGGCTGATGGTTTTCTCTTTGGGCTAATGCCATGTGCCAAGTCACAAAAAGCCTAGCCACACCAAGCAGATAGAATGAGACTCATATGATCTATTATTTGTTTGTTTGAAGACAAGATCTCAGGTTGGAGAAGATGGCTTAGCAATTAAGGCACTTGCCTACAAAGCCTAAGGACCCTTGTTCTGTCTCTCTCCAGATCCCACGTAAACCAGACACACAAAGATGACACAAGTGCAAGGTCTCACATGCACACTAGGTGGCGCAAGTGTCTGGAGTTCGATTGCAGTGGCTGAGCCCTTGGTACTCTAATTCTCTCTCTCTCTCTCAAAAGACTTCGCTATATAGTGCAGACTGACCTAAAACTTTCATCCTCCTGCCTCAGCTTCCTAAGTACTAGACCATGTATGTTTTCTAATTTAAAAAGTAGCACGGGCTGGAGGGATGGCTTAGCAGTTAAGGCATTTGCCTGCAAAGTCAAAGGACCCAGGTTCTATTTCCCAGGACCCACGTTAGCCAGATATACAAGGGGTTGCACATGTCTGGAGTTCATTTGCAGTGGCTGGAAGCCCTGGTGCACCCCTTCTCTCTCTCTCCCTCTTTCTCTGTCAAATAAATACATAAAAATATTAAAAAATGCAGACATGCATTCAACAGAGATGGGGATGTAGTTCAGTTGGCAGAGTGCTTGTCCAGCATGCAACAGGCCCTGGGTTCAATTCCCAACCCTGCATAAACCTGCTATAGAACTGCATGCCTGTAATGCTAGTATTTGGGAGGTGGAGGCAAGAAGATCAGGAAGTCAAGGTCATCCTTGGCTACATAGTGAGCTGGAAGCCAGCCTGGGCTACATGAAACCACTCCCAAGAAAAAGAGAAGCTAAAGCGATGGCTCAGTGCAGAAAGCGTTTGCTGTGCATGCGTGAAGACCTGAGTTCAGATCTCTAGAGTCCACATAGAATGCTGGGCATAGTGGTACATGCCAGGATTCCCAGTGCTGGGAGGGTGAGGACAGGAAGTCCCAGGAGCTTGCTGCTAGTTGGCCTAGCTCTGGGATCAGCGAGAGTCCCTGACTCAAAGAATCAACGAGGAGAGCAATCAGAGAGACACTGGACTCCAATATCTGGTCTACACCTGCACATCAGTATACACACACCTTTACACACATGCAACCACTTACATACACACACCACAGGCAAAAATAAAAGGAAAAAAGAAATGCATGCAGGGCTGGATAGATGGCTCAGTGGTTAAGGGCTTGCTTACCTGCAAACCCTAACAACCTGGGTTCAGTTCTCCAGTACCCAGGTAAAACCAGATGCTAAAAGAGGCGCATGCACCTGGAGTCCATTTGCAGCGGCTGGAGGCCCTGGTGTGCCCGTTGTCTCTGTCTTTCTTTCTTTTATCTCTCTCTGCTCACAAATAAATGAATATTAGAAAAAGAAGAAGAAGAAGTGCAGGGGCTAGAGAGATGGCTCAGCAGTTAAGGCACTTGCCTGTGAAACCTAAGGACCCAGATTCAAGTCCCCAGTACGCACATAAGCCAGATGCACAAGGTGGCTCATGCATCTGGAGTTTGCAGTGGCTAGAGGCCCTGGCGTACCCATTCTCTCTCTCTTAAATAAATTACATAAATAAATGAAACATTTTTAAAAAGCAATGCCTACAATAGCAGAGAAGCATCCACATCCCATGATCCAGGAGCCCATCTGCAGATCACTGCTGGGTCACACCCAGCTGCAGCACCAGGGTGTTTCAGGCCTGAGAGAGGAAGACCCCTGTCAGCCAGTCCCCTCCCTTCCTCTCATCCTCTCTAAGGAAGGAAACCTGCAGCTGCCCTGGGCCTTAGGGTTGGCAGAGGGTGGAGCAAAGGGAGAGATAAAGGGCGGAGGCCACGAGAGAAAACATAGAGGAAAGGGCTGAGGGGGAAGGACTACAGCCTAACCAGCTGGGCTCTGAGAGGACAGAGGGAACCAGGACCAAGATGTGGGTTTGGGGCCTTCTGGGTGTGTGAGAGAGTGAAACGGAGGGGTAAGGAGGGAGATTGAAAAAGAAGTGGGAGCCCAGGCCTTCAATGCCAGCACTCAGGAAGTTGAGACAGGATTGTATCTGAGTTCAAGGCCAGCTTGGGCCTGGCATAGTGACGCACACCTTTAGTCCCAACACTATGGAGGCTGAGGTGGGAGGGTCGTCTTGAGTTCAAGGCCAGCCTGGCTAGAGCTAGAGTCCCAGGTCAGCCTGGCCTAAATGACACTCTATCTTAAAAAAAAAAGGAGGGGGGGGGAGTTGGAGATGGCTCAGTGGTTCAGGCACTTGCCTGCAGAGCCAAAGGACCCAGATTCAATTGCCCAGGACTCACGTAAGCCAGATATACAAGGTGGCACATGCGTCTGTAGTTCATTTGCAGAAGCTAGAGGCCCTGGTGTGCCCAGCCTCATCTCTCTCTCTCCCTCTCCCTCTATCTGTTAAATAAATAAAAATAAAATATTAAAAAACAAATACCGCCACAAAACCAGCCAGGCATGGTGGCACACGCCTTTAATCACAGCACTCAGGAGGCAGAGGTAGGAGGATCACCATGAGTTCGTGGCCAGCCTGAGTCTACATAGTGAATTCCAGGTCAGCCTGGATTAGTGAGATCCTACCTCAAGAAAGAAAAAGAGCTGGGCATGGTGGCACTCAGGAGGCAGAGGTAAGAGGATTGCTATGAGTTCAAGGCCACCCTGAGACTACATAGTGAATTTCAGGTCAGCCTGGGCTAGAGTGAGACCCTACCTCCAAAAAACAAGAAAAGAAAAGAAAAAGAAAAAAAAAAAAAACTAAACAAAATGCAAAAACAAGCCAGGTGTGGTGGTGCACACCTTTAATCCCGGCACTCGGGTGGCAGAGGTAGGAGGAACACCATGAGTTCGAGGCCACCCTGAGACTACTTAGTGAATTCCAGGTCAGCCTGGACTAGAGTGAGACCCTACCTCAAAAAACAACAAGAAAACAAAAAAATGCAAGAACAAGGGCTAGAGAAATGGTCCAGTGAGATTCCTTTTTTTTTTTTTTTTTTGGTTTGTTTTTTTTTTGGTTTTTTGAGGTAGAGTTTTACTGTAGCCCAGGCTGACCTGGAATTCACTATGTAGTCTCAGGGTGGCCTTGATCTCACGACGATCCTGCTACCTCTGCCTCCTGATTGCCTGGATTGCCAGGTGCGCCACCATACCCGGCTCTACATTTTTTTTTAAGTTTAAATTATTCTCAAGTCCTTCCTTGCTTTATTCCTTCCTTTTTTTTTTTTTTTTCTTGTTTTGGTTTGTTTTGTTTTTTCAAGGTAGGGTCTCACTCTGGCCCAGGCTGACCTGGAATTAACTATGTAGTCTGAGGGTGGCCTTGAACTCACGGCAATCCTCCTACCTCTGCCTCCCGAGTGCTGGGATTAAAGGCGTGCGCCACCATGCCCGGCTGTTCCTTCCTTTTGATAGGGTCTTGCTATTGCAGCCCAGGTTATGCTCAAACTTGAGACCCTCCATGTGCCACTATGCCTTGCTCGTGCTTTCTTTTTATTATTTAAATTTTTATTCTAGGGCTAGGGAGATGGCATAGCAGTTAAAAGCATTTGCTTGCAAAGCCTGCCAACTTAGGTTCAATTCCCCAGTTCCCACATAAAGCCACATGCATAAAGTGGCAAATGTGTCTGGAGTTCATTTGCAATGGTAAAAGGCCTTGACACACCCATCCATTCTCTTTCCCTCTCAAATAAATAAATAAAATATTTAAAAATAAATTTTTAGGGCTGGAGAGATGGCTTAGCGGTTAAGATGCTTGCCTGCCTGCAGAGCCTAAGGACCCATGCCCAACTCCCTAGATCCCACATAAGGCAGGTGCACAAGGTGACACATGCATCTGGAGTTCAATTGCAGGGGCAGGAGGCCCTAGTGCACCAATTCTCCCCCTCCCTCTTGCTCTCTCACTCTATCTCATAAAAAAATAAATTTTTATTCCAGTTTTTGGGGGATGTGGTTTGAGACAGGGCCTCACTATGTAGCCCTGACTGTCCTGAAACGGGCTACGTAGACCAGGCTGGCCTTGAAGTTCTCTTTCCCCTGTCTCTTGAATGCTGGGACTGCAGGCATGCTCCACCACAACAGACTCAATCTCTTCTTTTATTATTGTTATTTTTTTGTTTGTTTTTATTTTTTCAAGGTAGGGTCTCACTATACCCAGGCTGACCTGGGACTTACTCTGTAGTCTTAGGCAGGCCTTGAACTCAAAGTGATCCTTGTACCTCTGCCTCCCAAGTGCTGGGATCGAAGGCGTGTGCTACCATGCCTCAGCTTGTTTGTTTATTTGCTTTTTATTTTTTTTTGAGGTAGGGTGAGCTCTTCTTTTAGATTAAGGCTTTGCTTGCTTTCCCTGAGCAGACACTGCATTGCATGTTTGTCGATGTAAGAGCTCCTGATTACAAACAAAAGCATTTCACAGTGGGAATGTGATGACTGACAGCTAGACAGAGGAAAGCAGGGTAAGGTGTGGGACAGGGGCCAGGTGGACAGTCAGGAGGGAGAGAATGGAAACCAGCTTAGCCGTGGTGACAGGTGTACTGGGGAAGTGGTGTTTCAGTGCTAGAGGAACTTACCATGGCGTGGAGGTCAGGCAAGCTCAGGGGGACGTATCTTCGTGAGAAGGGTACAGTTCTGGGTTGAGTCAGGAGGGATTCAGAGGCTGTTGATGGCCATGGGACCCACGTGCGCAAGGACCCAGCCATGGGGACCAGAAGCTCCCCTGACTGTGGTGTTCCAGCAGCAAAGCCAGTCAGTGGCTGAGCTGGCAGAGAGCCAGGCCAGGCCTTGAGCTCCAGGACGAGCCTGGCTTTTATTCTGCAGACTGAGGCCTCATATAGTCAGGAACACTCCTGGGAGGACAGGGTGTGTGGCTCCTCCTGGGGGGCCAGAGGCTGCGGCAACTACAGTCTTCCAGCTGGGGGCAGGTGAGGGCCAGAGGAAGACACTGAGCCTGGTGTCCTTATAGTAGAACCAGGTTGTTCCACCTGCTGACTTAAGAGAATGGCACCCACCAAGGCTGCCCAGACAGACAGAACCAAGGGTAAAAACTCAAGGCTTTCCCCAGGATGCTATGGACAGGCTAGACTCTCAAAAACATCTAGTCTGGCTAGGGCTACGGATCAGAAAGCAGAGGCTTCCAGTCTAGCGGCATGGCTTGTGTCTCTTTCGGGGGGGCTGGGGGGGAGAGTTTTCCTGTGTAGCTAAGTTGCTGTTGCACTTCCCTGTAACTAGGCCTCTACGTCTTACAACCCCTCCATCTCCTCTTTCTCATCCCCGTTCACTTAGGCAGCTGGACTTCTGGCCGTGACGCAATTTCCCTTCCATTTGTTTGTTTGGGGTGTGTGTGTGTGTGTGTGTGTGCACATGCAGGTGGGCAGAGGTCAAAGGATACGTGTGACTCAGCCCTCACCTTCCATTTTCTTTGAGGCAGAGTCTCTCATTATTGTTCACCACTGTATTCATGAGCTTCTGGGAAACAGTAGGCACACTGGGGTTACAGAAGCCCACCACAACTTCCAGCTTATACGTGGAGCCTGAGAATCCAAATGCAGGCACTCAGAGTTGCGTAACGACACAGGGCTCAGGCGGATCTAGAACACTTGTGATTCTGCCTGAGCCTCGAGAATGCTGGGATTCCAAGTGTGCACCACCATGCCGGCCAGGTCAGACCTCTTGATTTCATCGTGGTTTTCACTAGCCAGACAAGTCTCCTTATCTCTCTGAAGTTCATCTCTAAGCTGAGAGTGGCCTTGATACTGTAAAAGGGGTGTTTTGTAAAACTTTTATTTATCAGGTTATAGAGATTGCTTAGCAGTTAAGGTGCTTGCCTGCAAAGCCAAAGGACCCAGGTTCAATTCCCCAGGACCCACATAAGCTAGATGCACAAGGGGGCTCATGCATCTGGAGTTCGTTTGCAGTGGCTAGAGGCCCTGGCATGCCCATTTTCTCTCTCTCTCTCTCTTTCTCTCTCTCAAATAAATAAAATAAATTTTTAAAAATTTATTTTATTTATTTATTTGAGAGAAAGAATGGGCACACTAGGACCTCTAGCCACTGTAAACAAACGCCAGGTGCATGAGCTCCCTTGTGCATCTGGTTTTCCTGGGTACTGAGGAATCAAACCTGAGTCCTTAGGTTTCGCAGGCAAGTGCCTTAACCACTAAGGCATCTTTCCAGCCCCCTATAAAAGGGTGTTTTGAAGACTAGGTGAGTTTGCAACTGGGACAGATTTAACATAATCACTACCCACTCACTCCTAGTGCTCAGGTACTAGGAAAAAGACCCCTGATGCAGTCACTCCTGTTCCCCTGCCACCTTCAGGCTCAAACATGCAGCTCACACTTCAGACAGTGGGGACTGGCTGGATGTCCTTCAAGTGTCTTTAGCCCTAGAGCCTCTGTGAGTGCACTTCCATCTCACTGAGTGTCCTTCCCTCACCTGTCAGCTAGGTAACTCCTACTCAATTGTAAATACACCAGTGACCACGAGCCTTTCCTCACCAGCCAGATCTGACAAGGGTTTCCCTATCTGAGCTCCCACAGCCCCTATGTAGCTGTTCACACACATCTCCCACCCTGCCCTGCCCAGTAGGCTTCCTCTGGTGACTCCAGTTCTACAGCCCAGAAACAGACTGGCACATTGTTTATACTTCACAAAGAACAACAACAAAAGTGGCTGGAGGGCTGGAGAGATGGCTTAGCACTTAAGGCATTTGCCTGCAAAGCCAAAGGACACAGGTTCAATCCCCCAGGACCCACGTAAGCCAGGTGCACAAGGGGCACGTGAATCTGGAGTTCATTTGCAGTGGCTAGAGGCCCTGGCATGCTTATTCTGTCTGTCTCTCTCTCTTCTCTCTCTCTTTATTTACAAATAAATAAATGAATAAATTTTTTTTTTAAAAAGGAAGAAACCCTGCTTTAAAAAAAAAAAAAGTGGCTGGAGATCAGGGCATGGTGGTGCACGCCTTTAATCCCAGCACTCAGGAGGCAGAGGTAGGAGGATCGCTGTGAGTTCGAGGCCACCCTGAAACTACATAGTGAGTTCCAGGTCAGCCTGGGTCAGAGTGAGACCCTTTCTCAAAAAAACAAACGAACAAATAAATAAATAAATAAATTTAAATTTAAAAAAAGAAGTGGCTGGAGAGACAGCTCACTGATTAATTTACTTATTTGCATGCACGTGCATGCATATGTATGAGCATGCCAGTATTTCTTACAGCTTCAAATGAACACCAAATGCTTACAACACTTAATTTTTTTTTTTTTTTCGGGCTGGAGAGATGGTTTAGCAGTTAAGTGCTTGCCTGTGAATCCTAAGGACCCCGGTTCTAGGCTTGATTCCCCAGGACCCACATTAGCCAGATGCACAAGGGGGCGCACGCGTCTGGAGTTCGTTTGCAGGGACTGGAGGCCCTGGCGCACCCATTCTCTCACTCTCTCTATCTCTGCCAGATAAATAAATAAATAAATAAATAAATAAATATTTTTTAAAAACTCAGCACCATGATGCCTTCTGAGTCATCTCAAGGTCACTGTCATCTGAAAAGAGAAGCTTTTCTAACCCAAAGTGACAGTAGCATTAATATATGGGTATGAACATTAAGAAAAGTGCTTACTGGGCAGTTTGGTGAGCATAGTATATACATTTAGCCAGACAGCAGCAGACGTTACACCCCTAGGGCTCATGACTACCCCTGTTGTAGGTTTTCAGTATCAGGGATGTATTCCCTCCCATGGAGTGGGCCTCCAGTCCAATTAGACGGTGGTTGGTTTCCCCCATAACAGACATGCCACTATTGCACCTTTTGGCTCATTTGGCCTAGCTGGCCAAATATAAGGCTTGCAGTGACCATTGTTGAGTATCTTCACTGGTGATTTCTCTCTCTCCCATTGTACTGCATGCAGCATAGCTTTTTCCAGCTTTCTGTCAGCTGGTCTACATGGAGGAGGTTATCAGCTCAGTTCCAGCAGGATTTCTCAGTAACCTTGCAGCCCAAGTATGTGGAGTCTTCAGCAATAGGGTCTTACCTTCTATTCCTGATGGGAAACCAAGGGCCTTGACAAAGGCCTGTAATGTTTTGGGGGTATCAGGGACCTCCATGGCCAATAATTCACTGGAAGGTATCCCATCCCTGGCACTGAAAATTTTCTACTAACAATCTATAGCTTCTGGGTGTTCCATTGTCCAAAACAGTAGGTTTCCATATGACTTGTTTATATCCTCTTAGATTTTGATTAGCCCTCCCTCCATCTCTCCTTTACTCAATCTCTTCCCCTGACTTCACTTAGGCCTTTTCACCCCCATCAATCTGTTCTTCTACTTACATATATACAATACCACCCTATTAAGACCCCCTCCCTCCCTTTCTATTCCCTTTATATCGCCTTTCTAACTTACTGAATTCTGCTACTGAGTTTTATTTCCACTCACATAGAAGTCCAGTCATCTGTAGCTAGGATCCACATATGAGAGGGAACATGTGATGTTTGCCTTTCTGGGCCTGGGTTACCTCACAAAGTATAACAGATCCATCCATTTTTCTGCAAATTCATAAGTTCATTTTTCTTTACTGCTGAGTAGAACTCCATTGTATAAATGTGCCACATTTTCATTATCCACTCATCAGTTGAGGGACATCTAGGCTGGTTCCATTTTTTTTTAGCTATTGTGAATAGAGCGGCAATAAATATGGTTGAGCAAGTATCTCTAAAGTAGTGAGATGAAGCCGGGCGTGGTGGCGTACGCCTTTAATCCCAGCACTCGGGAAGCAGAGGTAGGAGGATCGCCATGAGTTCGAGGCCACCCTGAGACTCCATAGTGAATTCCAGGTCAGCCTGGGCTAGAGTGAGACCCTACCTCGAAAACAACAACAACAACAACAACAAAACAAAAACAAAATAAAGTAGTGAGATGAGTCCTTAGGATAGATGCCTAGGAGTGGTATAGCTGGGTCATATGGTAGATCTATTTTTTTGGGGGGGAGGTAAATCTCAGGAACCTCCACACTGATTTCCACAATGGCTGGACCAGATTGCATTCCCACCAACAGTGTAGAAGGGTTCCTCTTTTTCCTCATTCTCGCCAGTATTTATGGTCATTTGTTTTCATGATGGCAGCCCATCTGACAGGAGTGAGATGGAATCTCATTGTAGTTTTAATCTGCATTTCCATGGTGACTAGAGATGTAGAACATTTTTTTTAGATGTTTATATGCCGCCTGTATTTCTTCTTTTGAGAACTCTCTGTTTAGTTCCATAGCCCATTTTTAACTGGGTTGTTTGATTTCTTATTATTTAATTTTTTGAGTTCTTTGTATATCCTAGATATTAACCCTCTGTCAGATGTATAGCTGGCAAAGATTGTTGTTTCTTTTATCTCTCTACATTGTTTACTGTGGGTGCTGTGAATGCTACCTGATGCTGTATAAATTGTATGAGGATGACAGTGAAGAAATGGCGCTCACATCTAGAGGGGAAGCTACATTATGGGCAAGCATGTCTGGAAAGGAAATGAGAGTGCTAAATACTATTACAGAGTTCCCTGGAATCTGGCCCAGGGGCAGGACAAGCAGGCATATAAGTGAGGACAGATAAGATGGCTTATTGGTTAAGGCATTTGCTTGCAAAGCCAAAGGACCCTGGTTCCATTCCCCAGGACCCACACAAGCCAGATGCACAAGGGAGCACATGTGTCTGGAGTTGGTTTGCAGTGGCTGGATGCCCTGGTACGCCCATTCTCTCTCTCTCTCTCTCCCTCTTTCTCTGTCAAATAAATAAATAAAAATAAAATATATTTTTTTTAAAGACAAATGCCTGAAAAGAGATAAAATGGACCAGATTTGGGATAATTGGTTCAAGAATTCTCAGGGCCAGGACTGGAAAGATGGTTCAGTGGTTGCTTTCCAAGTGCTTGCTTGGAAAGCTTGATGGCCTGAGTTCAGTTCCCCAGTATCCACAAAGTCAAATGCATAAAGTGGCCTATGCATCTGGAGCTTATTTGTAGTGGCAGGAGGCTCTGACATGCTCATACTCTCTCAAGTAAACAAGTAAAACACAATTTAAAAAAAGAGTTCTCAGGACTGTTGGCCTTTAAAACATATCCTTCCTTCCTTTCTCCCTTATTTCTTCTCTCTTACTTCTTTTCTTTTTATTTACTTATTTATTTATTTTGAAGCAATATCTTAATGTAGCACAGACTGGCCTGGAACTCATGGCCTTCCTCCTGACTCAGCCTTCCAAGTGCAAGACTTTCTTTCCTTCCTTCTTTCTTTCTTTTCTTCTTCTTATTTTTTTCTTTTCTTTTTGGTAGTGTCTCACTCTAGTCCAGGCTGACCTGGAATTCACTATGTAGTCTCAGGGTAGCCTCCAACTCATGGTGATCCTCCTACTCTGCCTCCTGAGTGCTGGGATTAAAGGCGTGCACCACCATACCCGGCTTCTTTCTTTCTTTTAATAGTTTCTCTCGTTTTTGAATGTTTTTATTTATTTATAAGCAAAGAGACACAGACAGACAGAATGGGCAGGCCAGAGCCTCCAGCCACACAAATGAACTCCAGATGCATGTGCCACTTTGTGCATATGGCTTTACTTGGGTACTAGGGAATCAAACCCTGGTCATTAGGCTCTGTAGCACCTTAACTGCGGAGCCATCTCTCCAGCCCTCTTTCTTTCCTTCCTTCCTTTCTCTTTTTTCCTTCCCTTCTCCTTCCTTCCTTGTTTCTTTCTTTTGGTTTTTTTGAGGTAGAGTCTCACTTTAGTCCAGGCTGACCTGGAGTTCACTATGTAGTCTCAGGGTGGCCTTGAACTCACAGTGATCCTCCTACCTCTGCCTCCTGAGTTCTGGGATTAAAGGCACATACCACCATACCCAGCAGAACTTTCTTTTCTGTACTCTACATGCTTTTTCCAGGCCTTCCACGTGGACTTTCAAGCTACGTGGGTGTCTTTCCTTGGTTCTGTACTTCTCTGAATAAGTGTAATTTGATAATTATCCTTTTCAGTCTTATTTTATCCAATTCTTTTTTAATTGATTATTTATTTATTTTGTTTTTTCAAGGTAGGGCTTCACACTAGCCCAGGATAACCTGGAACTCACTATGTAGTCTTTAGATGTCCTCAAACTCATGGAGATCCTCCTACCTCTGCCTCCCGAGTGCTGGGATTAAAGGCATGCGCTACCACGCCCAGCTCTTTTTTTATTTTTTAAATTTTTATATATTTATTTGAGAGTGACAGATAGATAATGAAAGAAAGAGGCTGATAGATAGATCGAGAATGGGTGTGCCAGGGCCTTAGCCACTGCAGATGAACTCCAAACATATATGCCACCTTGTGCATCTGGCTTATGTGGGTCCTGGGGAATTGAGCCTCGAGCCAGAGTCCTTAGGCTTCACAGGCAAGCGCTTAACTGCTAAGCCATCTCTCCAGCCCCTTATTCAATTCTTTGATTAAAATTAGACAGGAATGCCAGGCATGTTGGCACACACCTTTAATCCCAGCAGGTGGGAGGCAGAGGTAGGAGGATTGCCATGAGTTTAAGACCACTCTGAGACCACATAGTGATTTCCAGGTCAACCTGAGCAAGAGCAAGTCCCTACCTCGAAAAACCAATAAATTTTAGACACGAGGGCTGGATGGCTTAGCAGTTAAGGCACTTGCCTGCAAAGCCTAAAGACCCATGTTTGACTCACCAGATCCAATGTAAGCCAGACACACAAGGTGATGCATGCATAAATTTATGCATGCACACAAGGTGGCGCACACATCTGGAGTTAAATTTCAGTGGCTGGAGCCCCTGATATGCCAATTTTCTCTCTCCCTCCCCTCTTGCTTGCTCTCTCTCATAAAAAAAAAAAAAATTAAACATGAACCTAGGATTTGAGGTTCAAGGACTTTCATGAACCCCTAGTACTCCATTACAAATTCATGACAATTCTCCTATTTCTGCCTCCCAAGTGCTGGGATTAAAGGTGCATGCTACCATACCTGACCCAAAGCTTTTATTAAAAAAAAAAAAAAAAAAAAAAAAAGCAGGTCCAGGAAGATTGCTCAGTGGGCTGGAGAGATGGCTTAGTGGTTAAGCGCTTGCCTGTGAAGCCTAAGGACATCGGTTCGAGGCTCGATTCCCCAGGACCCACGTAAGCCAGATGCACAAGGGGATGCACGTCTGGAGTTCGTTTGCAGTGGCTGGAGGCCCTGGCACGCCCATTCTCTCTCTCTCTCTCTCTCTCTCTCTGCCTGTTTCTCTCTGTGTCTGTCACTCTCAAATAAATAAATAAAAATAAACAAAAAAATTTTTGTAAAAAGCATTTGTTAAGCACGCCTTACCATGGGAGTTCAGATTCCCAGAATCCACGTAAAGCTGGACACAGTAGAGCACATGTCTGTAACCCCTGCGCACCTCAGAACAAGATGGGAGGTGGAGCCAGGAGAACCCCAGAAGCTTATAAGCCAGCTAGCCTGGTGGACACAACAGTAAACAAGAAACCCTGCTTCAAACAAGGTGAAAGGTGAAGATTAGCACCCCATTGCCCCTTGACCTTCATACAAGCATCATGGTGCACACGCCCCCCTCCCCACCCCACACACTCAGAAAGGAAAAGGAAAGAAAACAAACAAGACTTTCGGTCAAGATGGTGGACTCTTAACCAGGCTAGCCTCTGGGGGTGCCAGAACCAAGGACAACTAAAATCTACCAACAAGATAAGAAAAGAGCTGGAGAGATGGTTTAGTGCTTAAGCGCTTGCCTGTGAAGCCTAAGGATCCTGGTTCGAGGCTTGATTCCCCAGGACCCACGTTAGCCAGATGCATAAGGAGGCGCACGCGTCTGGAGTTTGTTTGCAGTGGCTGGAGGCACTGGTGTGCCCATCCTCTCTCTCCTTCTCTCCCTCTTTCTCTGTCAAATAAATAAACAAAAATAAAATATTTTTTAAAAGGATAAGAAAAGATAGCTGACTCCCTGGCAGGAGATGAACCACCCCTTGCGTATCAGCTGGGGAAACCGCAGAGGACCGGGAGAGATGAGCAAGAGCGCTGGTTCCACAGAAAGCCCGACAACCTGCGCTGGGGCAATGAAGACTGGCCCTGAGGATACCAAATATACCAAGGCAGAAATCCAGAAGCTGCTCAGAGCTCACCACTAAAGCAGACTTAAAGCACACCCACCGGTCTGGAGAGATGGCTTAGCAGTTAAGGCGCTTCCCTGTAAAGCCTAAGGACCATGTTCAACTCTCCAGATCCCACATAAGCCAGATGCACAAGGTGACGCAAGTGCACAAGGTTCCACATGTACACAAGGCGGCACATGTGTCTGGAGTTTGATTACAGTAGCTGGATGCTCTGGCACACCAATTCTCTCCCTCTCTCTTTCTGTCATAAAAAACAAACAAAACAAAAAATCCCACACCCCACCAAAGCCAGGTGTGGTGGCACATGCCTTTAATCCCAGCAGTCAGGAGGCAGAGGTAGGAGGATCACTCTGAGTTCAAAATCAGCCTGAGTCTACATAGTGAATTCCAGGTCAGCCTGGGCTAAAGTCAGACCCCTACCTCAAAAAAAAAAAAAAAAAAAAAAAAAAACATCAAGGGCTCAGGAATAATTTTGTGAACAAGGAGGTAGAAAGATTGTAAGAGCCACAGAGCGAGAGGGAATATCCAGAGGCACTGCCCTCCACAAAGACTGACTGTTACTCTCATAACTCATAACCCACAACCCCATGGTGCATGGTGAATACCAGCAATCCTACTGAGGAGGGCCCTCAGTGGAATAGGGGCAGGGAGGAGGGAAATGATGGTACCAACACATGATGTGTCCATACAGAGTTTCTACTTAACTAAAATAAAAAAAAAAAAGAAAAAGAAGAAGAAAAAGAAAAAGAAAAAGAAAAAGAAAAAGAAAAAGAAGGGCTGGAGAGATGGCTTAGTGGTTAAGGCATTTTCCTGTAAAGCCAAAGGACCTAGGTTCAATTCCCCAGGACCCACATTAGCCAAATGCACAAGGGGGCACACGCGTCTGGAGTTCGTTTGCAGTGGCTGGAAGCCCTGACGCGCCCATTCTCTCCCTCTCTCTCTCTCTCTCTCTCTCTCTCTCTCTCTCTCTCTCAGACTCTAATAAATAAAAATTAAAAGAAAAAAAAAAAGAAAAAGAAAAGAAAGAAAGCCAGGCATTGTGGCACATGACTTTAATCCCAGCACTCAGGAGGCAGAGGTAGGAGGATCACTCTGAGTTCCAAATCAGCCTGAGTCTACATAGTGAATTCCAGGTCAGCCTGGGCTAGAACAGGACCCTACCTATGAAAACAAAACAAAACAAAACAAAAAAAGGAGAAAAGAAAAACAAGTGCTAACCACATGAATCATCCCAATACTTGAAAGGTGGAGGCAGGAAGATTAGGAATTCAAGGTCAGGTCATCCTGAGCTACATAGGAAGTACAAGGCCAGCCAAGGCTATATGAGATCCTGTCTTTTTTTTTTTTTTTTTTTAAGGTAGAGTTTCACTCTAGCCCAGGCTGACCTGGAATTCACTATGTACTCTCATGGTGGCCTCGAACTCATGGTGACCCTCCTACGTCTGCCTGCCTGCCTCCCGGGTACTGGGATTAAAGGTGTGCATCACGCCTGGCTAATTTTTTTTTTAAGACAGGGTCTCAGGTGGGGCATGGTGGCACACGCCTTTAATCCCAGCACTTGGGAGGCAGAGGTAGGAGGATGGCTGTGAGTTCAAGGCTACCCTGAGACTACATAGTGAATTCTGGGTCAGCCTGGGCTAGGGTGAGACCCTAGCTGGAAAAAAAATTAGGGAGAGATTGCTCAGTGGTTAAGGCCTGCAAAGCCATAGGACTCAGGTTCAATTCTCCAGTACCCACATAAGCTCAGATGCACAAGGTGGCACAAGCATCTGGAATTCGTTTGCAGTGGCTAGAAGCCCTGGAGTGCCCATTCTTTCTCTCCCTCTCTCTCTCTCTCTGCTTCTCTCTCAAATAAATAACATTCTTTTAAAAAAGAATTGAAGCAAATATGCGAAAAATGTGGGGCAATGATGAGCATATGTTGTAATATTCTCTCTATTTTTGTAAGATTTTATTTTTATTTATTTATTAGAGACAGAAGGGAAGAGAGAGAGAGAGAATGAGAATGGGCACACCAGGGCCTGTAGCCACTGCAAACGAACTCCAGATACATGGGCCACCATGTGCATCTGGCTTATGTGGGACCTGGAGAATCAAACCCGGGGTCCTTAGGCTTCACAGGTAAGTGCCTTAATGGCTAAGCCATCTCTCCAGCCCTCTTTTTTTTTTTTTTTTTTTTTTGAGGTAGGGTCTCGCTCTAGCCCAGGCTGACCTGGAATTCACTATATAGTCTCAGGGTGGCCTCAAACTCACAGCAATCCTTCTACCTCTGCCTCCTGAGTGCTGGAATTAAAGGTGTGTGCCACCACGCCCGGCTGTTTTCTTGTAATATTCCATCTGATAAACAACATTCATTACACCTTGTTGCTATGGATGTATGCACGATGGAGGAGACCGTGAAAATTCAAAGTGCTTCTGAAGGATTAGATGACCAGTAACTTGCATTCTTCTGCTTCGTGAGATCCATGCTTTCTGGTTGTCCTATAATGAGCCTGTATAGCCCGTGTAATCTTATTTAATACTTTTTAGTCTATTTATTTTTCTGTGTGTGGGTATGTGGGCACACCAGGACCTCTTGCCTCTGTAAATGAACACCAGATACATGCGCCACTTTTTACGTCCAGCTTTATTGAGGATACTCGTGAATTGAATCTAGGCCAGAAGGTTTTGCAAACATGTGCCTTTAACCATTGTCTCAAAAAAAAAAAAAAAAAAAAAAAAAAGTAAAAGATGGCCAGGAATTGAGGAAGATACCTGATATCAAATTCTGGCCACCACGTGCATGTGCACCCTCCCACATACACATATAAACACATACACAAAAAGTATAAAGAGAGGGGCTGCAGAGATGGCTTAGTGGTCAAGGCACTTGCCTACAAGTTTAAGGACACAGGTACCCGCATAAGCCAGATACATGGGGTGACACACACATCTGGAGTTTGTTTACAGTGGCTGGAGGCCCTGGTGGACCCATTCTCTCTCTCTCAAACAAATAAATAAAATATTTAAATATATATAGAACAGGAGGGCTGGAGAGATGGCTTAGCAGTTAAGGCACTTGCCTGCAAAGCCTAAGGACCCAGGTTCAATTCCCCAGTACCCACGTAAGCCAGATGTACATGGTGGTGCGTACAACTGGAGTTCAATTGCAGTGGCTAGAGGCTGTGGCACACCCATTCTCTCTGTCTTTCTGCCTCTTCTCTCTTTCTCTGAAAGAAATAAAATAACTTTTAAAAAAAGAACAGGAGAGCCAGGCATGGTGGTGCACGCCTTTAATCCCAGAATTTGGGAGGCAGAGTTAGGAGGATCATCATGAGTTCGAGGCCACTCTGAGAAATGAATTTCAGGTAAGCCTGGGCTAGAGTGAGACCCTATCTTGATAAAGCAAAAAAAAAAAAAAAAAGTCACTTTGAGTCTCCTTAGTAGTCACTGCCAACTGCAAAAAGAAGCTTCTCTAGCCTGGTGTGATGGCACATGCCTTAAAAAAGGGGGGGACATGGTGGCACATATCTTTAATCCCAGCACTCAGGAGGCAGAGGTAGGAGAATCACAGTGAGTTGGAGGCCACCCTGAGACTACATAGTGAATTCCAGGTCAGCCTGAGCTAGAGCGAGACCCTACTTCGAAAAACCAAGCAAACAAAACAAACAAACAAACAAAAAAATAAGATTAAAGAAAAAAAAAAAAGGAACAGGAGAATAAGCAAGCCTTGCCTCCTCAGAATGACCAGGCCCACTACCCAGGGCTGCCCATTCCAGTTCAGTGCCCGCGGGTTCTGAGACTGATGAAAATAAAGAGGCAGGTCTCAGCTTGGCAGGCTTCTGCAGAGCCATGAGCTCAGCCCTTGGGCCTGGGAGGGTTCCAAGGACCTGGAGGATGCTTCAGACCTGAACTAAAAATTTTAATGACTAAAGTAACCACAACCACCAAAACAACACATTCCCACCCTGTGACTTGAGGTCATTTGATTGCACAATTTTAAAAATAGATTCCTTTCCACAGCAAAACAAGAGACTTGGTATGGGGAGTGGGTGCATTTGAATATGCTTGATGAGAGAAGTGGGCTCTGGGCTGGAGATGGAGTCCAGGGGTAGGGTGCTTGCCCAACATGCATGAAGCACTGGTTTCAAACCCCAGTACCACAAAAAAACAGGGCATGGTGGTACATACCTATAATCCAAGACTGTGGAGGTGGAGGTAGGAGGATCAGAAATTCAAGTGCTGGGCGTGGTGGCGCACGCCTTTAATCCCAGCACTCAGGAGGCAGAAGTAGGATGATCACCATGAGTTCAAGGCCACCCTGAGACTACATAGTGAAATAGTGAATTCCAGGTCAGCCTGAGCTAGAGTGAGACCCTACCTCAAAAAAACAAACAAACAAACAAAAAAGAAGTTCAAGGTCATTCTCATATAGAATGAAACTCAATTGAAAAAAGAGAGAGAAAGAGACAGAGACAAGTGGTCTCCAAAGGTAAGCATGTTGAGGGTCCATGATAGTCCAAGAAACAGTTCTAGGTTTAAAACAGGAAGAGGGTGTAGTGGGTGGTTCAGTGGTAGAGTTTGTGCCAGGAATATATGAGGTCCTGGGTTCCACCCCCAGCACTGCAAAAACTAAGCAAAACAAACAAAAGAACGGGACTAGATGTGCATGCAAGAGAGCCTACGGGGCCAGCCTCGGCTCACCTCTCACCCAGACAGACAAAGAGGCCGGCAAACCTAGTCAGTGTCCAAAGTCAAAGAAAAACAGAAAACACCACAGTAATTCCAAAGGTAGAGGAGTTCAAGGCCAGCCTCAGCTACATACGGACTTTGAGGCCAGCCTGGGCTACATGAGACTCTGTCTCAAACCAAAACAGGAAGAAAGGAAGGAAGAGGGAGCTGGCGTGGTGGCACACGCCTTTAATCCCAGCACTTGGGAGGCTGAGGCAGGAGGATCACTGTGAATTTGTGGACAGCCTGGAGTCTGGGCTACAGAGTGAGTTTCAAGTCAGCCTGGGCTAAAATGAGACCCTGCCTCCAAGAATATTAAAAATTAAATTATAAATTAAAGTAAATTAAAATATTTTTTTTAAAAAGCCTGGCATGGGGGTGCACATCTCTAACCCCAGCGCTTGGGAGGCAGAGGTAAGAGGATTGCCATGAATTCGAGGCCACCCTGAGACTACAGTTAATTCCAGGTGACCCTACCTCGAAAAAAACCAAAAAAAAAAAAAGAGAGAGAGAAAGAGAGAGAGATATTATTGAGAGAGAGGGAGAGAGAGAGAGAGAGAGAGAGAATGGGCACGCCAGGGCCTCCAGCCACTGCAAACAAACTCCATATGCATGCGCCCCCTTGTGCATCTGGCTTACGTGGGTCCTGGAGAGTCAAACCTTAACCGCTAAGCCATCTCTCCATCCCCAGTATTTTCCTTCCTTCCTTCCTTCCTTCTTACCTCCTTCCCTCCCTCCCTTCTTTTTCTTCTCTTCCTCCTCTTCCTCCACCCTCTTCCTTCTTCCTCTTCTTTTCTCTCTCTCTCTCTATTTGAGACAGGGTTGGAACTCACACTGTAGCCCAGGCTGGCCTTGAACTATGCCAATCCTCCTACCTCAGCATGTGCCTACCAAGCCCAGTTTCTTCCTCCCTCTCCCTTTTTTTCTTCTTTTTGAGGTAAAGTCTCACTCTAGACTAGGCTGACCTGGAACTCACTCTGTGGCCCAGGCTGGCCTGGCCTCAAATTCATGGCAATCCTCCTACTTCAACCTCCCAACAAGTGCTGGACATGAGCCACCAACACCTGGATTTTTTCCCTTTTTAAAAAAATTTTATTATTTTTATTAATTTCTTTTTGTGTTTTTATCGAGGTAGGGTTTCACTATAGCCCAGGCTGCCCTGGAATTCACCATGTAGTCTCAGGGTGGCCTTGAACTCATGGCGATCCTCCTACCTCTGCCTCCCCAGTGCTTGGATTGAAGGCGTGCACCACCATGCCCGGCTTTTTTTTCCTTTTTAATGAATGTGTGTGTGTGTGTGTATGCGTGTAAGTGCTAGTGCACACACGTGTGTTTGTGTTTGTGTGTACATGCACATGTGTGTGGAGGTCAGAGGACAATCTCTAACCATTCTTGAAGCAATATCCACCTTTTTTTTTTTTTTTTTTTGAGGCAGGGCCTCACTGTAGCTCAGGCTGACCTGGAATTCACTCTGTAGTCTCAGGGTGGGCTCGAACTCACGGCGAGCCTCCTGCCTCTGCCTCCGTAGTGCTGTGTGCCACCACGCCCGGATACTATCCACCTTTTGAAGATAGGGTCTATCATTGGCCTGGGACTCACGCATTAGGCTGCATTTGCTGGTCAGTGAGCTCTAGTGATCCTCCTGTCTCTGCTTCCTATGTGCTGGGATTACAGGTGTGCACCACCACATCTGACATTTTTATGTAGGTCATGGGAATTGAACTCAGATCCTCATGCTTGTGAGGCAACTACTTAACAGACTACACGGGCTTCTCCACGCCTCTCCCCTTTACACATAGTCAGGTGTGCTGACACACACCTGCAATCCCAGCACTCGGGAGGCAGAAGCAGGAGGATTGCCCAGCCTGGGCACCATAGTGACATCCTGTCTCACAAAAACAAAATCAGGGCTAGAGAGATTGCTTAGTGGTTAGTGCTCGCCTGCAAAGCCCAAGGACCCATATTTGAATCCTCAGATCCCACGTAAGTCAGACTCACAAACTGATGCAAATATGCAATGTCACACATGCACACAAGGTGGTGCATGTGTCTGGAGTTCGATTACAATGGCTGGAGGCCCTGTCATATCAATTCTCTCTCTCACATTAAAAGAAAGGCCAGTCTGTTGGGCTTGCCTCAAAAAAAAAAAAAAAAAAACCTTACTTAGGCTGGGAAGATAACTCAGAGTAGACGCTTGCAAAGCCTACTGACTAGGGTTCAATTTCCCAGCCACCCACATAAAGCCAGACATAAAAGTGGCAGATATAAAGAGAAGAGAAAGGAAGGGAGGGGGGTACTTAATAGGATGGTATTATATATATGTAAGTAGAAGAATAGATTAATGGGGGTGAAAAGGCCCAAAGTGAGGTCAGGGGAAGAGATTGAATAAAGGAAAGGCGGAGGGAGGGCTAATCAAAATCTAAGAGGATATAAATAAGTCACACGGAAACCTACTTTTTTGGACAATGGAATATTCAGGAGCCATAGATTGTTACTAGAAAATATTCAGTGCCAGGGATGGGATACCTTCCAGTGAGTTGTTGGCCAGGGAGGTCCCTGATGCCCCCAAAGCATTACAGGCCATTGCCAAGGCCTTTGGGTTCCCACCAGGAATAGATGGTAAGACCCTATTGCTGAAGACTCCACATACTTGGGCTGCAAGGCCAATGAGAAATCCTGCTGGAACTGAGCTGAAAGCCTCCTCCATGTAGACCAGCTGACAGAAAGCTAGAAGAAGCCATTCTGCATGCAGTTTAATGGGAGACAGAGAGAAATCACCAGTGGACACTGCAAACCTTATATTTGGCCAGCCAGGCCAAATGAGCCAACGGGTGCAATAGTGGCACGTCTTTCATGGTGGAAACCAACTGCCCTCTAACTGAACTGGAGGCCTGCTCCAAGGGAGGGAATACATCCCTGATACTGAAAACTTAAAACAGGAGTAGTCATGAGCCCTAGGGGTATAACGTCTGCTGCTGTCTGGCTAAATGTATATACTGTGCTCACCAAACTGCCCAGTAAACACTTCTCTTAATGTTCATATCCATATAATAATGCTATTTTCACTTTTGGTAGAGAAACTTCTCTTTTCAGATGGCAGTGACCTTGGGATGACTCAGAAGGCATCATGGTGCTGGAAAGAAGTGACAGGAGTGCTCAATACTACAATATCTCTATCACACCTTCCAAGGCTCAGGGTCTATTGTGGAAGAGGTGGCGGAAAGAATGTAAGAGCCAAGGGAAGGGTAGGACTCCTTACAATGTGCTCCCCCCAGACACTAAATGTCCTGGATATCCATGGCCTCACAGTGCCTGACACTACCTACACAAGACCATCATAATAGGAGGAAAAGATGATGACATCAAAATAAAAGAGAGACTGATTGAGAGGAGGAGGGGATATGACGGAGAATGGAGTTTCAAAGGGGAAAGTAAAAGGAGGGAAGGCATTACCATGGGATATTGCTTACAATTATGGAAGCTGTTAATAAAAATAAATAATAAATAAAATTTTTAAAAAGTGGTACAGTCGGGCATGGTGGCACACGCCTTTAATCCCAGCACTCGGGAGGCAGAGGTAGGAGGATCGCTGTGAATTTGAGGCCAGCCTGAGACTACATAGTAAATTCCAGGTCAGCCTGGGCTAGAGTGAGATCCTACTTTGAAATTTAAAAAAAAAAAAAAAGTGGCACAAGTGTCTGGCATTCGTTTGCAGTGGCAAGAGTTCCTGGCATGTTTGTACACACACACACACACACAGAAAAAGAAACAAACGTCTTATTGCATGAGCTATGAAATTCCACTTCACACACATTAGAACTAGAACCCAACAGGTAAGGCTTTTTTTCCATTGCCACTTGGAGTTTGTCAGTTTCCCAGAAAAGTAAACAAAGAGCTATTGTATGACTGACTCAGCCATTCAGTCTTCAGGAATACACCCAAGAGAAAGGGAAGCCCATGTCCACGCTCCGCACCAAGCCTCACTCGTAAATGCTCACAGCAGCATTGTTCGTGAGAGCCCAGAGGAAACCACTCCAGGTCCTGTCAGCTGACAAATGCGTCAATGAGCCAAGGCATGTCATTATCTGGCAATAACATTCAGCAACTGAAGGAACAGTTTTGATGCATGCTGGGACATGGACGGATCTCCGAAACTTTATGCTAAGTAAAAGGTGTCACGCACGAAAGGCTCCGTACTGTATGAGTTCATTGCTATAAAGTGTCCAGAATGGGTAAATCCACAGGGGCACAATGTAGAGTTGTGGTTGGGTTGTCAGGTGGGGAGGGACTTGGGTTTGTTTTTGGGGGTCAGTGGAAGTGATGAAGTTAGACAGTTCTGGAATTAGATGGTGGTGCTGGCTGCATAACTGTAAAAACACAGAACTGGTGAGTCTGTTCACTGAGACTGAGAGGGTGAAGGCGTTATCAGGTTGTTTTGGTTTTTCGGGATAAGGTTTCAATCTAGCCCAGGCTGATCTGGAGTTCACCATGCAGTCTCAGGGTGGTCTTGAACTCACAGTGATCCTCCTACCTTTGTCTCCTGAGTGTTGGGATTAAAGGTGTGCATTTGGCTTACGTGGGTCCTGGGGCATCGAACCTGGGTCCTTTGGCTTTGCGGGCAAGTGCCTTAACTGCTAAGTCATCTCTCCATCCCTTGTTCTTTCTTTTAAAGGCTAATTTAAAAAAATTATATGTATTTATTTGACAGAGAAAGAGGGAGAGAGAGAGAGAGAATGGGCACGCCAGGATCTCCAGCCACTACAAACAAACTCCAGATGCTTGTGCCCCCTTTTGCATATGGCTAACGTGGGTCCTGGGGAATTGAACCTGGGTCCTTTGGCTTTGCAGGCAAACGCCTTAACAGCTAAGCCATCCCTCTAGCCCTTAAAGGCTCATTTTTATGATACGTGAATTGTATTTGTATTTTTGCATGTGGATATAGTGTGTATGATATGGTGTGTGTATGTGGGGGTATATACATATAAGTATATGCACGTGTGTATGCAGATGTTTGTACCTCATATACATGCCTGAAGAGACCTGAGGAGGAACTCGGGTGTCCTCCTCTGTTGCCCATCCATATGTTTTACTTAAGGACCTGGAGGTGCAATTTTATTGGTCAGATTAGATGACCAGTGACCCCCAGCACTGCTCCAGTCTCTGCTCCTCATAGGACTGAGGTTACAGTCTTGTGTGGGCACACCCAGCTGTTTACATGGGTGTTGGGGAATTGAACTTGGGGCAAATCAGTCCCTCTCAGGACCTCATGCCTGCATGGCAAGACCTCTTAAGCTTTTAAAAAATATCTGTAACAGGGCTGGAGGAATGGTTTAGTGGTTAAGGCATTTGCCTGCCAAGCCAAAGGACCCAGGTTCGATTCCCCAGGACCCAAGTTAGCCAGATGCACAAGGGGGCACACACATCTGGAGTTCATTTGCAGTAGCTGGAGGCCCTGGTGCACCCAATTTCTCTCTCTTTCTCTGTCAAATAAATAAATAAACATTAAAGGCATGAGCCACCATGCCTGGCTTAACCCTGTTTTTTTTTTTTTTAAATATATATTTATATCTGTAACATTGAAAAGGCAGGATGTACTGATCCATGCTACAATGTGTATGGATTTTGAAAGCATATTAAGTGGAAGAGTCAGTGACAAATGACTGCTTGTGCTTTGGTAGCATTTGTATGAAGTTCCCAGAACAGGAAAATCTATAGGAAGTAGAGTAGGGATCACCCAGGGCCAGAGAGGGGGCAGAGCAGGGGCAGGTGGATGCTGGGGAGTGAGTGACAGCTAATTGGTATAAAGTGTCTCTGGGGGATGAGAATGCTCTGAAACTGGATTGTGGTAGTGCTTTCTAAATACACCATATGTGAATGTGTTGTGTGTTTTTTTTTTAAGTGGATAGGCTTTTATGACATATAAATTATAGATAAATCTTCTTTAAAAGTTTACTGAGGGCTGGAGAGATGGCTCAGTAGTTAAAAGCACTTGCTTACAAAGCCAGATACACAAAGTCCAGGTCCAGGTTCGATTCTCCAGTACCCACATAAAGCCGGATACGCAAAGTGACACATGCATTTGGAGTTCATTTATACTGGTAACAGGCCCTGGCCCACCTATTCCCTCTCTCATCCTTCCTCTCTTTCTCCCTCTCTTTCTGCATTCTTTCCTCTCTCAAATAAATAATTAATTTAAAAATATTTTTAGTCAGGCGTGGTGGTGCCTGCCTTTAATCCCAGCACTCAGGAGGCAGAGGTAGGAGGATCGCTGTGAGTTTAAGGCCACCCTGAGACTACCTAGTGAATTCCAAGTCAGCCTGGGCTAGACTTACCTTACCTCGAAAAACAAAGCAAAAACAAACAAACAAAAATATACCAAAAACCAAAACCAAAACAAAAAACAAAACCCGTATGTATGTATGTATAGATAATGTTTATAAAAGTCTATTGGATGAATAAGGAAGAGAAGTTAAAGTGGGAGAAAGACAGGGAGGCAATCAGAACGTTTTCCTACATCTGTACAGAATTGATTCCCACCATGTGCATGTGGTTCAGGTGGGTTCTGGGGAATTGAACCTGGGTCCTTTAGGCTTTACAGGCAAGTGTCGTAATGGCTAAGCCATCACTACAGCTTCAGAATTGATTCTTTAAGACACCCCGCATCCCCCAGCTGGGGAGCTAGGGTCATCTTTTGGTCTCATTTCTTCTTTTCTACCTCCTGGCTGGTGAGAGGAGTCACCTGGCACGGAGCACAGCTGCCCCCTAGTGGTTATCTGCAGTGGGCTCCTAGGAGCGGGGTGGTGGGGTTTGGGTGGACATTAAAGAGATGGTGAAAGGCTGTGGGCCAAAGACGCTTCCAGATGCCTGAAGACAAGAAACCACCAGGGATGGATCCAGTTCTGATTCTCATTGGACTAATGCCCGAGTTTGTTTCCTGCACTGAAGTGGGAGCCAGCCTTCTCAGCCCCCAACACAGTGCCTGAGTCTTAGTAGATGCCTGCTACAAACCCTTCCCTTCCATTCCTTTCCATTCCCCTTCCCCTTCCCCCTTTCCTTCCCTCCCCTCCCCTCCAGGGGGCCCAGTCTCCCTGGCCACGTGCACCCCTCTCCCTGGGGATCATTCTTCCAAAGCCCTGCAGCACCTTTGCAAGGACAGGTGTGAGGATTCTCATGGCAGCTGTACTATTTGAAATGACAAAATGTTGGATGGCACCTTAGTGGCTCAAAATGGAGGGCTGGCTCTGTGGTATATCTCTCAGAATCTCCAGGAAAGTTAAAAGGAGTGCAGGACCTGGGACCCATCCAAGTCTTCAGGTGTCAGAATTCCCTGCCTTTAAAAAGCAGAGTTCTGCCCATTCTCCCTATGTTCCTCTTTCTCTCTCTCAAAAAAAATTAAAAAACAAAAATAAATTTAAAAAGGGCTAGAGAGATGGCTTAGCAGTTAAGGCACTTGCCTGTGAAGCTTAAGGACCCAGGTTCAATTCCCCAGTACCCATGTAAGCCAGATGCACGAGGTGGCATATGTGTCTGGAGGTTGTTGCAGTGGCTAGGGGCCCTGGAGTGCCCATTCTCTCTCTCTCTCTCGCTATCTGCCTCTTTCTATCTCTCTCTCTTTTTGATGTTTTGAGGTAGAGTCTCACTCTAGCCCAGGCTGACCTGGAATTCACTTATGTCGTCTCAGGGTGGCCTTGAACTCACAGCGATCCTCCTGCCTCTGCCTCCTGAGTTCTGCGATTAAAGGCGTGTGCCAGCACACCTGGCTTCTTTCTCTCTCTTAAATAAATAAATATTTTAAAAACGTTCTGGAAGGCTGGACATTCAGGTCAGCCTGGGCTAGAACAAGACTCTACCTCAAAGACCAAATTAAAAAAAAGAAAAAGAAAAAGAAAAGATGAAGAAGAAAAAAGAAAGAAAAGCGTCCTGGATATTTAAATGCAGCAAGTCCACTGAGAACCCTTGGATCAAAGAGAAAAATCTTTCCTCTTTTATGTCATAAGCAACAATGTTGCAGAAATGATGGTAATGACCTTCCTCTATACTGTACTTTTTTGTCTTTTCAAGGTAGGGTCCCACTTTAGCTCAGGCTGGCCTTGAACTCACAGTGATCCACCTATTTCTGCCCCCCCGAGTGCTGGGATTAAAGGTGTGTACTACCACACCTGGCTGTACACGGTACTTTTGTTCAGGATAGAAAGCATCTTGCAAAACGGTACTTGCAGCAGGACCCAAATTCCTTCTTTTGCTTGCATTCCGATTTTTTTATAATGAGTATCCACTGTTTCTGTCCTAAGGAAAGAATGGCAGCTTGGCCTTGTGGTGCAGGCCTATAATCTTCATTACTTGGGAGGCTGAGGCAGGAAGATTGCAAGTTCAAGACCAGCCTGGGCTAGAGTGAGTTGGTGGCCAGCCTAGGCAACTTAGTGAGACCCTATCTTGAAATAAAAAGCACAAAGCTGGGGATACAGCTCAGTGGTTGATCACTTGCCTAACATGAATAAGGTTCTAGGTTCAATCCCCAATACTGTAAAAATAAGTTAAAAATAAATAACTTTAAAAGAATGGAATATAGAGGATCCAGGCATAGTGGCTCACACCTATATTCTCAGCATTCAGGAGGCTGAGGATCATAGTGAGTTTGAGGCCAGCCTGAGACTACAGAGTGAATTTCAGGTCAGCCTGGGCTAGAGCAAGACCTTACCTTGAAAAACCAAATAATAATAATAATAATAATAATAATAATAATAATTAAAAATAATAAAACAGGGCTGGAGGGATGGCTTAGCAGTTAAGGCGCATGCCTGCGAAGCCTAAGGCCCCAAGTTCAATTCTCCAGGTCCCAGCCCCATGTAAGCCAGATGCACGTGGTGGCACATGCATCTGGAGTTCATTTGCAGTGGCTAGAGGCCCTGGCGTGCCCATTCTCTCTCTCTCTCTCTCTCTCTGTCGCTCTCTAATAAATAAATAAAACTAAATCTTAAAAAAAAGAAGGTAACTGCTACAGATGGGCCGACCCTGTAGAGGCTTTCAGGATGGGTGTTGGGTTGATGGGGGTGTTGGGTTTATGGTTGAACATCAGAGCACTGGGTGGGGAAGTCACGAGCTGACCTTATCTTGAGCATGAGGTGTGTTCAAGTGTCCACCTGGGCTCAGAGGAGAGGTTTAACTCGAATAGCGATTCTCCAACACACTGAGTTGACAGGTGAGCCGTATAATCTCTGTTGTGGGGTTGTCCTGTGTGTCCTAGGGTGTTTAACAGCACCCCTTCCCTGCCAGATGCCAGTAGCACAGTGGGAATATCTTGCACTGGTGACAATGTGCGGGAGCTGTTGGCTCCAGTGTGGTGTGGGTTGTTAGGTCACTGGAGAGGACAGGATGAAGGAGAGGATCCGGGACCAAGTGTTAGGGAGTGCCAGCGGTTACAAGAGACCACAGAGCAGAGGCTCAAGAGAGGGGAACGAGAGCAAAGCGGAGAGGAAGGGGGAAGCCGGCAGAGGACACAGCCAGCAGTGTCAGGTCCCTGCTGAGAAAGGTCAAGTGCTCAGAGGTTAGAAATGATCTGCTGGCTTTGGGAACATGTGGTCAGTGTGACTTTCAGATGCCACTGACCAAAAGCCATAACCGCCCTGCTACAGCAGAGTGAGGAGGGAAAGAAAGGAACCCAGTGGGTTTTGGACAGCTCTTCCAAGAGCTTTATTTTCTTTCTTTCTTCTTTTGTTTTTTCAAGGTAGGGTCTCACTCTAGCCCAGGCTGGAATTTACCATGTAGTCTCACGGTGGCCTCAAACTCACAGAGATCCTGTTATTTCTGCTTCCCTAGTGCTGGGATTAAAGGCATGCACCTCCATGCCCAGCTCTCCTCTTCCTCCTCCCCTCCTCCTCAACCTCCTCCTTCTTCTTCTTTTTCCTCAAGGTAGGGTCTTGCTCTAGTGCAGGCTGACCTGGAATTCACTATGTAGTCTCAGGGTGACCTCGAACTCATGGAGATTCTCCTACATGTGCCACCATGCCCGGCTCTCTCTCTCTTTTTCAACATTAAATTAAACTTTTATTTATTGACTTGAGAAAGAGAGAGAATAGCATGCTAGGGCCTCCAGCCATTATAAACAAACTCCAGATGCATGTGCCACTATGTGCATCTGGCTTATGTGGGTTCTGGGGAACCGAGCCTGAATCCTTAGGCTTCACAAGCAACTGCCTTAACCGCTAAGCCATCTCTCCAGTCCTCTTTTCTTTCTTTCTTTTTTTTAAAGTTATTTATTTATTTACAAAGAAAAAGGGAGAGGGACAGAGAGACAGAATGGGTACATCAGGGCACTCCGGATACACGTGCTACCTTGTACATCTGGCTTTACATGGGTACCGGGGAATTGAACCCATGACATTTGTCTTTGCAGGCTAGTGCTTTAACAAATGAGCCATCTCCACAGCCCTTTATTTTCTTTTTGAAACAAGACTTTCCAGGCTGGAGAGATGGCTTAGTTTTTAAGACACTTGCCTGCAAGCCAAAAGCCAAAGGATCCAGGGTCGATGCCCCAGTACCTACATAAAACCGGATGCAAAGGTGGCACATGCAGTGGCTCGAGGTCTTGGAGTGCCCATTCTGTCTATCTGCCTCTCTTTCAAATAAATTAAACTATTAAAAAAGCTGAGTGTGGTGGTGCATGCCTTTAATCCCAGCACTCAGAAAGCAGAGGTAGAAGGATCACCATGAGTTTGAGGTTACCTGAGACTACATAGTGAGTTTCAGGTCAGCCTGGCCTAGAGTGAAACCCTACCTCAAAAAACAAACAAACAAACAAACAAAAAAAAAAGTCAGGCATAGTGACCCATGCCTTTAATCCCTTTAATCCCAGCACTCGAGAGGCAGAGGTAGGAGGATTGCCATGAGTTCAAGGCCATCCTGAGACTACATAGTGAATTCCAGGTCAGCCTGAGCTAGAGTGAAACCCTACCTCAAAAAAAAAAAAAAAGATTTTTTAATATAGCTCAGGCTGGGCTTGAAACTCTCCATCCTTATGCCTCAGCCTCCCCAGTGCTGGGATTACAGGCACAACAAACTACCATGCCTAGCAAATGGGGTGCTCTTTGGGGGGGGGGTTGGTTTTATTTTGCAGCATTGAAGATCAAACTCAGGGCCCTGAACTTGTTAGGCAAACATTCTACCACCAGACTCTATCCTCAGCACCCTTCCTCCCTTGTCTGCATGCGTAGGTGTATGTTGCATGCATGCATGCATCTATGCATGTTCATGTGTATTGGAGCACATGTGCATGGGGTGTCCACGTTGACCTCACGCGTCTCCCTTCATTGCTCTCTCTTTTTGACTGAGGCAAGGCCTCTCACTTGAACCTGGGCCTTGTTGATCCCATTAGTCAAGCTCGCCAGTGTGTCCTAGGGACCTTCGGGCTCCGCTTCCTCGGGAGAGCTGGGATTGCAGATGGCAGGCACGCCGGCCTGGCTTTCAGTGGCACTGGGAGTGTACGGGCTCCTCATGCTTGTGTGGCAAATGCTTTACCAACTAAGCCTCCCCCCAGCCCCTTGCTCCCTTTCCTTCTCATTGAGGAGAACTAGGAAAGCCGTGAGAGTTTAGATGGGACAGGATTTTCTGTTTTGTATGTGTGTGTGTGTGTTTGAAGTAGGGTCTTACTCTAGCCCAGGCTGACCTGGAATTCACTATGTACTCTCAGGGTGGCCTCAAACTCACAGCGATCCTCCTACCTCTGCCTCCCCAAGTGCTGGGATTAAAGGCATGCGCACCATGCCTGGCAGATTTTATGTTTTTCAAGATGAGACAGACTTACTTTAAATGTCTCTGGGAAGATGTCTCAGAGGTTAAAAGAGCTTCCTTATAAAGCCTGCTAGCCTGGGTTCAATTCCCCAGCTACTCACAGAAAGCTGGAAAGTCATTTGTTTGCAGTGGCAAGAGACCTTGGCATGCCTCCACCCCCATGCATGTGTGCAAATAACAAATTTTAATTTTAAAAAGCTGGGTGAATTCTGACTGTGTGTGTCTCTCTCCCCCCGCCTCTGCCTTGATGGAACCTTACTGGCCTTGGACTTCTAGGCTCAAGCAACCATCCTACTTAAGCCTCCCAAACAGCTAGGTCTACAGGCACAGGCCTGACTCCATTTCTACTACCAAGTACATTGGGTTCCAAGCTGGTGCTGTCCTTAGTGAAGTGATTTATCTTTTTATTAATTAATCACTTCTTTTTTTTTTTTTTTTTTTTTTGGTTTTTCAAGGTAGGGTCTCACTCTAGCCCAGGCTGACCTGGAATTCACTATGGAGTCTCAGGGTGGCCTCGAACTCACGGCGATCCTCCTACCTCTGCCTCCCGAGTGCTGGGATTAAAGGCGTGCGCCACCACGCCCGGCAATTAATCACTTCTTGATTTATTTTTTTATTTTATGGCATGTGTTTGGACGTTCCACAGAGCCTGTTGATGCTGCAAACGAACACCAGATGCTTGAACTACTTTTGGTGTCCTGTAAGTGGGGATTGGGAATTGAACCTTGCTTTGCAAGCAAACGCCTTTAACTACTGAGCCGTCTTCCCAGCCTGAGGTGACTTAGCTTAGTGTCTTTGTTTCCGATGTATAAAATGGGCATGATCACAGAACCCATCTCCTACAGCCTCTGTGCCTAATTCCTGGATCCTGTCTGGTAAGGCGGGTTAAGTGCCCACTAGAACTGGTGGTTGAGTGTGGCAAAGTTGCAGATGTTTGTAACACATTGGCCAGCAGGAGGCAGCACATCCCCATCCAGGAAGGCCTGGGCTGCCTTGGGTTGAGGTACCCATGGTAGCAATGCTGGGGACCAGAGGGAAGCACACACCAGCAGGGAATCAGTCACAGGAAAAGGGTAGGAATGAGACAGGGCACCCACCCCCAGGCCTGGTGGGGCGGGGACGACCTGGTGTGAGCCTTGGAGTCTAGGATTAAGTCTAGGCACTTGTAGGGACAGAGGGGATAAGCCACCTCACGTGAGCTAGAAGGGAGACAAAGAAATCAAGAGCCCCCTCTTAGCGGGAGTTTAAGGAAGCTCCAGGTGGGGTGGGGGTGGAAAACCAGGCCTGGTTTAGAATGACCTTGCGTGGGTATGGGAGGGGAAGGGGAGTGGATTACACCATCTGACACAGTACAGAGTCCAGGCTGGCTGGAATGGGGGCTTGGGGGCTGGGGAGTGAAATAGGTTGGCAGGGCCATATGAGCTTGGAGTCAGAGTAGGGAGCTGAGGCACAAAAGCAGAGCAGGATGGGGAGGGCTAGAGAAGGAGAGGAAGGGAGGAGGAGGGGAGGGGGAGGGGAAGATTAATCAGGATCCAGCAAGATCTGCTCCCTACAAGCACTCAGAGCCAGGCATCTCGTGCTCCACCTGGTCTAACCACACTGCAAGACAGTACAAGGCCAGGGGAGGGTCAGGGAGAGAACAGTGGCTCGCTAGGCTTGACGCCCCTGCCAGTGCTAGTAAGGTAATCTCCTCTTCCTCCGCCTCCTTCTCCCAGGTCCCTTCTGACCCCTGCCTGTGGTCTCAGAAGACTGAAAGGCAGGCCCTCACAGACCGTCACAGTGACCTGTGCAGTGTTCTCATCAAGCACTTTCTTTTTCAATTTTTTGTTTATTTTTATATTTATTTGAGAGTGACAGAGAGAGAGAGAAAGAGGCAGAGAGAGAGAGAGAGAGAGAGAGAGAGTATGGGTGCACCAGGGCCTCCAGCCACTGCAAACGAACTCCAGACGTGTGCGCCCCCTTGTGCATCTGGCTTACGTGGGTCCTGGGGAATCGAGCCTCGAACCGTGGTCCTTAGGCTTCACAGGCAAGCGCTCAACCGCTAAGCCATCGCTCCAGCCCTCATCAAGCACTTTCTGCTCATCGCACTTCTCTTGGTGCCCCTGCACTTGATCTTAACCAAAAGGTCTCAAAGCGATTTCTCGGTGCCTCTGAAAGTGGGCCCCAGCACTGATTACTGTGAGAACCATCAGGGCCAGAACAGCCCCCCCCACGTTCCATTGCCCTGCTCCCCATTTATGGAGATGGGACCCAACACACACACACACACACACACACACACACACACACAGAGAGAGAGAGAGAGAGAGAGAGAGAGACAGAGACACACGCATGCGTGCGCCTCCTGTGGCAGTGAGGACTCAAACCTGAGGCCTCCCTCCCTGTGCTCTTCCCAGACTGGCAGCATTAGACGCAGTCAGCCAGGCTGTGGCCAGAGTCAGCTGGCCTGCTGAATTCCAAGCAAGTGACATCTCCAAGGGGGTCTTTTTCAGGACAGAAAATGTCACTAACTCTCCATGTGATCTCTATCAAATCCCACGTGCTCAATTCTAAAGCAAGGGGTTCAGAAAAAAAGAGAGGGTGTTAATCTAATTTAATGAGGGACTATAATCTCACTTTCAAAACTGAAAACAAACCCAGAGAGACAATTACAGGCTCATTTCACCGATGAAGACAAAGATGAGAATCTTAGGCAAAGTATCGGTTAGCTCAATCCTATGTTTGTTTTTTACAAGCCTGACCACATGGGGTTTATCTCAGATAAGAAAGAAGGATTACTGTCAGAAAATGCATTCATTACATTTTTCATGTTAATCAATACACCAAAGGAGAAAAATAACAAATATCTCATTGTAGACACACATGCATATCAAAGGCTTTTGACAAATTCAGCAATAATTTTGATTTTTTTCTTTTTTCTGTTTTCCAAGGTATGGTAGCATAGGTTGACCTGGAATTCACTATGAAGTCTCAGGGTGGCCCCAAACTCACAGCGATTCTCCCACTTCTGCTTCCCGAGTGTTGGAATTAAAGGCATGAGCCACCACGCCTGACTAATAATTTTGATTTTAAAAATTTTATTTCTTTTCATTATTTGCTTTATGTCCCTATTTTCTTTTGGATGATGTTTTAATGTACATATAGTTGCTTATATAGATCATTTTTAAAATTTAATTTTATTTAAAAAATTTAATTTTGTTTATTTGAGTGAGAGAGGGAGAGAGATGTAGAGAGAGGGAGAGAAAGAGAGAATGGGCATGCCAGGGCATCCAACCACTGCAAACAAACTCCGGACGCATGTGCCACCTTGGGCATCTGGTTTATGTGGGTCCTGGGGAATCGAGCCTGGGTCCTTAGGCTTCATAGGCAAGCACTTTAACCACAAAACCATCACTCCAGCCCTAATTTTATTCTTTTTTTAAAAACCATTTTATTTATCTATTTTATTTATTTATTTGAGACAGAGGGAGAGAGGGAGAGAGGGAGAGAGAGAGAGAGAGAATGGGAGTGCCAGGGCCTCCAGCCACTGCAAATGAACTCCAGATGCATGCGCCACCAGTGTATCTGGCTTACGTGGGTCCTGGAGAATCGAACCTGGGTCCTTAGGCTTTGCAGGCATATGCCTTAACCACTAAGCCATCTCTCCAGCCCCTAATTTTATTCTTAAATATATATTTTTTATTGGGCTGGAGAGATGGCTTAGTGGTTAAGCGCTTGCCTGTGAAGCCTATGGACCCCAGTTCAAGGCTTGATTCCCTAGGACCCACATTAGCCAGATGCACAAGGGGGCACATGCATCTGGGGTTCGTTTGCAGTGGCTGGAGGCCCTGGTGCGCCCATTCTCTCTCTACCTATCTATCTGCCTTTCTCTGTCTGTCGCTCTCAAATAAATAAATTAAAAATATATTAAAAATTTTTTAAAATTTCTTTGCTTTTTGCACCCGCATGTGTGTATGGTGTGGTTGTATGCTTACACATGTTTGTGATGGGGGGCATACTTGTGCACGTGCATGTGGAGACCAGAGGACAACCTTGGATGTCATTCTCAGGAATGTTGTCCATCTCCTTTGAGACAGGGTCTCTTGTTGGCCTGGAGCTCACTCCTTAGGCTAGACTAGCTGACCAGTGAGCCCCAGGATCCTTCTGTCTCTGCCTCCTCAGTGCTAGAATTATAGGTAGAGTCCACCAGGCCTGCCCTTTACATGAGTCCTGGGATCAGAACTGTGGTTCTCAGGCTTTCAAAGCAAGTGCTTTATCAACTGAGACAGCTCCCTACATATATATATATATATATATATATATATATATAATTTATTTATTTATTTTTTTGGGGGGGAGGTTTGGAGGTGGGGTCTCACTCTAGCCCAGGCTGACCTGGAATTCACTATGGAGTCTCAGGGTGGCCTCGAACTCACGGCGATCCTCCTACCTCTGCCTCCCAAGTGCTGGGATTAAAGGTGTGCGCCACCACGCCCGGCTTTTTTTTGGTTTTTCGAGGTAGGGTCTCACTCTAGCCCAGGCTGACCTGGAATTCATATGTAGTCTCAGGGTGACCTCGAATTCTGAATTCTGCCTCTTGAGTGCTGGGATTAAAGGTGTGCACCACCATGCCTGGCTTCCTTACATATTCTTTTTTTTTTTTTTTTTTTACTTACATATTCTTAAAGAACCACTCTGCAGAATACTTTTAATTACCAATGAGAAAAAGAGTAACTTCCCAGAACCTAGCGGAGTCCACCTTAATCAAGTGATCAAAGTAGACCCCATAGTTGTGGAACAAATAGACCGGGAGGCATGTGATGGAGGTGTGTCCCACCACTGCTGTGGTCCTGTTGGAGACCCACGGCCTGCATCTCCTCGGGAGCTGGGACCCACGCAGAAGCTAACTGGAGGGGCCGTTTGTAAAGTAGCTCATCTAGGGTCCCAAAGGGTTGAACAAGTCAGAGACAGCAGCCCTTTCCCAAGCCAAGAGGGGCTGTCCAGACCTGTGTGGACCACAGAGTTCCGGCACCAGGTTGACACCCGGAACTCAAATGGCTCCTACCTCAGTTTCCCCGGTGCTGGGAATATAGGTGAGCCACCATGCCCAGATCAACTCTTCTGTTTATCTGAGACGGTTTCAACTTCTGGGTGAAAAAAAAAATCTGAAAATTCACATTAAAATGATCTAGAATGGGTTTGGGATGGAGCTCAAGATCAGAGCACTGGCCTAGCTGTGTGAGACCCTGGGTTCTGTTTCCAGCATCACACACACACACACACACACACACACACACACACACACACGTGCGCTCGCGGTCCCCAGTGGATAGCACTATTTTGAGGGTAATGGAAACTTTAGGAGGTGGGTCTGGCTGGAGGAGGTAGGTCACTGGGGATCTCTGTCTCTCCCCTCTTTCTCTCTCTCTTTCTCTCTCTCTCTCTGCTTTGAGGTGAGTAGCCTGTTCCACTTGCTCCAGCCTCCACGGTGTTCTGTGTCATCACAGGCCCTGAAACAACAGACTGAACTGAAACCTCTAAAACCAGGGGTCAAAACAAACTTTTTCTCCCGTAAATTGTTTATGTCAGAGATTATGTTACAGTGACAAAAGTCTGGCTGGATTCATTTGTTGTTGTTGTTATTTTGGTTCCGTGTTAGTGAGTATACGTGCTGTGTGTATGTATATGGGCATGTGATGTGTGTGTACGTATGGCCACTCAACAGATGGTGCACGTACAGAGGTCGGAAGAGTGCCTTGGTGTGAGTTCTTGCCTTGTACCATATTTGAGACAGGTTCTCTCTTGTTTCCTGCTGCAAAGGTCAGGCTAGCTGGCCTGTGGACTTCGGGATTCTCCTGGCTCTGCCTCCTATGACTATAGGGGTGCTGGGATGACCGACATATGCACCACTTTGTCCAGCCTCACTTGGGTTCTAGGAATCTGAACTCCAGTCGTCAGGCTTGTGTAGTAAGTGCTTTTAGCCATAAGCCATCTCCTCAGAAATATATATACGCAAGTCTCTTAATCACTGAACCATCTCTCCAGCCCTCTTCTAACCATTCTTATGTGAATGGGAATCTCTTTACTGATAGCAGAGCTCGCTGTTTTTCCAAAAGCCCAGGTGATTCCCTGGTCTCTTTGCATAACTAGGCTTATAGGCATACTCAACTGTTCATGTGGGATCTGGAGATTTGAACTCTGATGGCTTCAGGTCCAAGGCTCTTATGCTTACACAGAAAGTGCACTTAACTGCTGAGCCATCTCTCTGATTTTTGTTTTTTTTTTTTTTGGTTTTTCGAGGTAGGGTCTCACTCTAGCCCAGGCTGACCTGGAATTCACTATGGAGTCTCAGGGTGGCCTTGAACTCACGGCGATCCTCCTACCTCTGCCTCCCGAGTGCTGGGATTAAAGGCGTGCGCCACCACACCTGGCTCATCTCTCTGGTTTTGATTATTCTTTAGTTCCTTTGGTTCAAGTTTTAAAAGTGTGTGTACGTGTGTGAATGTGTATGTGTGTGTATGCGAGTGCGTGTGTTTAATGGTCCAATCCATGGTTGATTTTGATAAATGTTGAGTATTCCTTTGAAAAGATGTCCATTTTGAGTCATCAGGTCAAATTTGTTAAGAAGACCTCACTAGGGCTGGAGAGATGGTTTAGCGGTTGACGCACTTGCCTGCAAAGCCTAAGGACTCAGGTTGGATTCTCCAGTACCCACGCAAGCCAGGTACACAAGGTGACCCATGCGTCTGGAGTTCTTTGCAGCAACTGGAAGTCCTGGCATGTCCATTCTCTCTCTATCTTCCTCTTTCCCTCTCTCAAATAAAAGAAATAAAACTAACAATTAAAAAAAAAAATAAGGAAGACATCACTCGTGCTGGGTAGATGCTCAGCAGTTAAAGACTGTCACTAGCTGATCACAGAAACAACGTCTGAGATGATATCACAAATCACAGAAAACCTCAGAATCCTTCTCACCGATCTCTTATCTAGGTCAGGCCTTGGGCCAAGTGTTCGATTGTGATTGCCTGTGTTAAGGTCCCAACCTGTGGCTGTCACCTTCTAGCCTTGTGATGATCTTGGGCAAGTTTAATCTTCCACTTTCTTATCTGAAAATGCTGCTGATAACAGCTCCTTGTGCCTTTAGTGATGAGGGTTAAGTGCTCTGCTCAGTGAGCGCCATGGAGCAAGCACCAGCCAGACATGTCTCCCTTGCCCGCTTCGACCTCCTTCTCATTTCAGCCGTGATCTCATTGGACTGCGAGGCCAGGGAGACCTACCCCACCCCTGGGAGGCTGCTGCCACTCGGACTTGACTTTGCCCGGTCTTGTTTGCTGCTGCTATAGGCACCTGCACCCTCTCTCCTCTCTTGGAGGCACCTCTTCCACAGGAGTCCCATGGCAGGAAGCACTAGTGCCTCTCACTTTAGAAGCAGAATTCTGCAAACATTTGTTTAAACAGCTCAGCTTCCTTTGCAGCTCGTGCTTGGCCATGTGACTGTGGCCCTGTCGCTCAGACATTCCCCCTTAGCCTTTTTGTTTTTTGGAAGTGTGGGTGGTGTGCTTATGTTGTGTGTGGTATGTATATGTGTGTGGGGACATATGTGTGCAGGTACATGGGCACCTGTGTGCATTGTGTGGAGGGTGGAGGTTGATGATGGGTGATGGGTGCCTTCCTCAATTACTCTCTACATCATTATTTACTATTATTGTTGTTGTTGTTTAATATTTTATTTTTATTTATTTATTTATCTGACAGAGAAAGAGGGAGAGAGAGAGAGAATGGGAGCACCAGGGCCTCCAGCCACTGTAAACAAACTCCAGATTCGTGCGCCCCTTGTGCATATGGCTAATGTGGGTCCTGGGGAATTGAACCTGGGTCCTTAGGCTTCACAGGCATATGCCTTAAACTGCTAAGCCATCTCTCCAGCCCCTGTTTTTGTTTTTTTAGGGATAGGGGCTCAATCTAGCTCAGGCTGACCTAGAACTCTGTAGGCTGGTCTTGAACTCAGTCTCCTAAATGCTTCAACTAAAGGCATGTGCTAGCACACCTGGCCAATTATTTATTTATTTATTTATTTATTTATTTATTTTTGAGATAGGGTCTCATTCTGGTCCAGGCTGACCTGGAATTCACTATGTAGTCTCAGGGTGGTCATGAACTCACCATGATCCTCCCACCTCTGCCTCCCAAGTGTTGGGATTAAAGGCGTGTGCCACCACGCCTGGCTATGGCCAATTATTTTTTGAGACAGAATCTCTCACTTGAAGCTGGAGTTCACTGATTTGGCTAGACTAGCTAGCCAGCAAGCCCCAGAGATCTTCCTGTCTCCACCTCCCCAGGGCTGGATTAAGGTCCTTGCCGCTGCTGGGCATGGTGGTCCGTGCTTTTAATGCCAGCACTTGGGAGGCAGAGGTAGTGAAATGGGGGAACTGGGGTTCTCGTGTGCTTCCTGGAACCCCAAGCCCTGAGTTCATCTGCAAATTAACCAAAGTATTGGTAATTCCAGATTCAAGAGAATGATCTTTAAAATACCACATTTTATTCATATTTTACAAAGGAGTACAGAAAGGGGAAGGCTGGGAGGTAAGGGGAGATAACGTGGGGAGAAGAGAAGTACACCACGTGGAGCCCAAAAGCCCTTATGGCCACGTGTAGCTCAGGAGCCCATATAATCAGATATGGATCTTAGGAAAAAAATGTGAGAGGGAATTTTATTTATTTGAGAGAGAGAGAAAAAATTGGTGCAAATGAAGTCCAGATACATGTACCACCTTGTGCATCTGGCTTACGTGGATCCTGAGGAATTGAACCTGGGTGTTTTGGTTTTGTAGGCAAGCACCTTAACTAAGCCATCTCTCTAACCCTTCTTGAGGGTGGGGGTGGGGGGAAGTTTAAAAAAATAACGTGTGCTTCCAAGAAGGTTCAAAAATAAAGATAAAAGAAAAAAGGCTGTCTCTTCCCACCCCGGCATGGGTGGGAGAGAACTCTTATCCGTTTGAAGACCAGAAAAACGTGTTGCCATCTCAGGAAAGAGGAAAAAATGGGCCCCACTCTCTGTGGATCCAGGGGGATACAGGATTTGTGTCATCCCACCTGGACACACCTACACCAGGTGTCTCAGCCAATCGGCCTACGCTTAGAGGAGAGATCCACCCATACCTGGACAGGGTGCGCACTTGAGAGAGATCTATTTGGGCGGGATGGATAAACACTAAATCCCAAGACAGGCGCAGGCGGGGCAAACTGACATAGGTGTGGTGTCCTAAGGCCCTTCCCTTTAAGGGCCTAATTAATTTAACTGCCTACTCTGGCACCTCCCACAGTAGGAGGATCGTCCATGAGTTCAAGGCCACCCTGAGACTACCAAATGAATTTCAAGTCAGCCTGGGCTAGAGTGAGACCCTACCTCAAAAAACAAAAATAAATAAATAAATAAAAAGCCTTGCTTTTGGTTTTTTAAATATTCTATTTTTATTTATTTATTTGAGAGAGAGAGAGAGAGAGAGAGAGAGAGAGAGAGAGAATGGGCATGCCAGGGCCTCTAGCCACTGCAAATGAACTCCAGATGTATGCGCCACTTTGTGCACCTGACTTACATAGGTCCTGGGGAATCGAACCGAGGTCCTTTGGCTTTGCAGGCAAGGGCCTGAACCACTAAGCCACTTCTCCAGCCCAGTCCTCACTGTTTTTACATGAGTGCAGGGTGCAGGGAAGGGATCCACACTCGGGCACTCGTGCTTGTACAGCAAGATACTTTTGCTGACTGAGCCATCTCCCCACCCTCCATCTTTTTTTTTTTTTTTTGAGATAAGGTTTCATGTAGTTCAGGCTGTCTTCAAACTTGCTACATGGAACTGAAGATGATCTTGAACGGCGACCCTTCTGCCTCCTCCTTCCCAGCGCACCACCATGCTTGGTCCTTATGCAGTGCTGGGGGCTTGACTCAGGGCTTCGTGCGTGGTGGGCAAGCACCCTTCCAACTGAACTACGTCCCCAGCCTGCCCCTGCAGCCTTTGCCTTTGGGGCAGAGGCACAGTGGCCTGGGTAAGGCACGGCTGTAGGTAGAAGTGAGCCAGGATGGCAGGGCAGGCCCTGGCTTGTTGGCAAGTCTCGTCTAACCAGCTTCAGTGACTGGCTGCTTCTTGGCCCTGTGGCCTCTGAGGCTGGTTCTCTCACCTCCCGGTGCCCTGCATCATGATACCCAGCAGGTCCCCTTGCTGCTGAAATCAGCCAGAGTTGGTGTCTTCTGTAATCCAGATCCGCTCAGTGGGCCCTCCGTCTTCTCTCACCTCCAAGGATCGCACTCAGCCTGTCCAGGCTTTGATCGTGGCTGTAATTAACTTACGGCTTCATCACACCTCTCCTGCTGCAGGCTCACCAGTCTCTGTGCACAGCTCTGGGGTCAGGAGTAATTTAGAATGTAGGGTTGTCTGGCCTGGTACCCATGACCTACAATCCCAGACACTTGGGATGCTGAGGTAAGAGGATTGCAGATACATGGCCTGCCCTGGCTGCAGTGAGTTCAAGGGCAACTTGGGCAACTTAGTAAGACCCTGTCTCAAAATGAAAAGCAGGGTCTGGGGGAGATGGCTTGATAGTTAAATGTGCTTGCTTGCAAAGCCTGCTGGCCTAGACTTAATTTGTCAGCCCCATGTAAAGCCAGATGCAAAGTGGCGCATGCATCTATGATTCCAATGGACCCACCACAGTGGGAGGGACAGCCAGGAGACTCTGACGCTTATGGCCAGCTACTGTGATGTTCCTTTGCAGTCTGGCTGTTCATTTGCAGCAGCAAGAGACCTGTCTCAAAGAAGTTGGAGTGCTTAAAATAAAAAAATAAAAAGAAGACTGGAGATATCTCAGTGGTAGAGTACTTGCCTGGCATGCATGAGGCTCTAGATTCAATCTCTACTACTGAGTAAAAAAAAAAAAAAAAAAAAAAAAACAGCAACATTTAAGGCAGATGTGGTGGTGCACACCTTTGATCCCAGCATTTGGGAGGCAGAGGTAGGAGGATTGTTGTGAGTTTGAGGCCAGCCGGGGACTACAGAATGAGTTTCAGGTTCTAAGCTACGGTGAGACCCTACCTCAAAATCAATTTTTTTTTTTGAGCAAAGTGATTTTGTGTATATTTCTGGGGCTACACCAAGTAATCAATCTAAAACTATGAGCCAGAATAGACCCTTTCTCTTTATAAGCTGATTTTCACAGGCTTTTGTTATAATAACACAAGGCTTACTAATATGGGCTCTAAATGGCTTGGCATCAGTTCAGGTCTGGTTTTTCCCTTGAGTGAATTCTGGAGACAAGTTAAAGCACTTTCAGTTTTCACAGCTTTCTAAATTTCAGATAAGGGGTTGTGGTTCTGTAATAAAAACTAGTGGTCACTATTGGCTCACATTTGCTGAGTGCTTACTATATCCAGGAACTGAGCTTCACCTCCATGCCTATAAGGAAGCTGTGAATTGTTTTGCATGTGCACGTGGTGTGCATGCATGTGTATGTGCATGTTTGGATGTGTGTGTGTGGGCACGTGTGTGCAAGTATGGGTGGGACAGTATATGTGTGCATGCGGAGACCAGAGATTGATGTTGGGTGTCATCCTCAGTTGTTTTCTTTTTCTTTCTTTTTTTTGTGGGAGGGGTGAGGTAGGGTCTCACTTTAGCTCAGGCTGACTTGGAATTCAATATGCAGTCTCAGGGTGGCCTTGAACTCATGGTGATCCTCCTACCTCTGTCTCCTGAGTGCTGGGATTAAAGGGGTGCGCCACCATGCCTAGGTTTGTTTTGCATCTTGTTTTTTGAGACAGGGTCTCTCCTTGAACTTGCAGCTCACCCATTTGGCTAGTCTAGCTGGCCAGCAAGCCCCAGGGATCATCCTGTCTCTGCTTCCCTGGTGCTGGGATTACAGGCAAATGTTGCCATGTGAGACTTTTATTTTTATTTATTGATTAGAGACAGAGAGAGGGAGATAGTGAGAGAGAGAATGGGCATGCCAGGGCCTTTAGCCACTGCAAACGAACTCCAGACGCATGTGCCACCATTGTGCATCTGGTTTAGGTGGGACCTGGAGAATCGAACCTGAGGAGAATCGAACCTGAGTCCTTAGGCTTCACAGGCATGCGCCTTAACTGCTAAGCCATCTCTCCAGCCCCCACCATGTGAGACTTTTATTTTTTTTTTTATTTTGTGTTTACTTTTATTTATTAATTTACCTATTTGTCAGTGACAGACAAACAGAGAGAGAAAGAGGCAGATAGAGAGAGAGAGAGAGAGAGAATGGGCGTGCCAGGGCCTCCAGCCACTGCAAACAAACTCCAAATGCATGCACCACCTTGTGCATCTGGCTTATGTGGGTCCTGGGGAATTGAGCCTCGAACCTCGAACTGGGGTCCTTAGGCTTCACAGGCAAGCGTTTAACCACTAAGCCATCTCTCCAGCCCACATGTGAGACTTTTATATGGGCGCTTGGGAACTGAACTCCGGTGCTGGTGCTTATGCTTCCGCGGCAAGCACTTTACCCACTGATCCATCTCCCAGCTCCCAAAGCTGCTCTTATTTAATACCCATTTCATAACTGAGTGCGATGGTTTGAATCAGATGCCACCCCCTCCCCCAACAAAAATTCATGTGTTTTGAATCTTTGGTCCCCAGCTGATGGCAAGTTGGGAGGCAGAGTCTTGTTGGAGGACGTGTGTTGCTGGGGAGCTGGACTTTGACGCTTAGTAACTTCTAGTGCGCTAGTTTGAATGGATGTCCCCCAGTAGATTCAGGAGTTTATTTTTTTAATATTTTTTAAAATTTTTATTTATTTTTATTCAATTATTAGCGAGAGAGAGAGAATGGGCACACCAGGGCCTCTAGCCACTGCAAACGAACTCCAGACTCATGTGTCACCTTGTACATCTTGTGTATCTGGCTTACGTGGGTCCTTTGGCTTTGCAGGATAACGCCTTAACTGCTGAGCCATCCCTCTAGCCCTACTTTTATTTATTTATTTGACAAAGAAAGAGGGAGGGAGAAAGAGAGAGAGAATGGACGCACCAGGGCCTCCAGCCACTGCAAACGAACTCCAGATGCGTGCGCCCCCTTGTGCATCTGGCTAATGTGGGTCCTGGGGAATCAAACCTGGGTCCTTTGGTTTAGCAGGCAAATGCCTTAACCACTAAGCCATCCCTCCAGCCCAGATTCAGGAGTCTATTAAAGCTTGTAACTTAGATCTCCAGCCACCTGGATCCTGGGGCCCAGCCCTAAGGTGTTACTGGGAGCGGATCTGAATTCCAGCCTAAAGGTATGCAGAGAGCAGTATGCTGCTCTGCCTGGGTTTCCTGCCGTTTGTCTGCCTGGTTTTGCTCTTGCTTTTTGGTGGTGCTGCTCGTGGTTTCTTCTCTCTCTGCACGGATCTGTGAAAGGGGACCAGCTTCTTCCATCATTATGGAGCTTCTGCAGGATCTGTAAGCCAGAAATAAATCTGTTCCGCCCATATACTGTGTCTGGTTTGAAGGTTTATCCCCGCAGTGTGAAGCTGGCCCCAACACCTCGCTTGTCAATGTTTGTCTCACTCTCTTGCTGCTATTTTCCATCTGCTGTGGTAGAGATGATGTCCAGTCTCTGCTCGTGCCTTGCCATCCTCGGCCATCATGAAACATCCCCTGAAGACTGTAAGCCAAAACATGAACTTTCCTCTCATCAGCTGCTTTTGGTAGAGTCTCAGAAATGAGAAGCTAAGTGCAACACTGAGGGAAACGAGTCTTAAGCTTGAGTGTGTGAGCATAAACCACGTGACAATAAGAAGAGAGGATATAAGAGATGTCTCACAGTGCTGTAAGTACAGCTTGATGGACTATTCTGGTCAGAATTGAAAGACCTGAGTGCAGTTAAGAACTACGGACTGTGGGGTTTGGCTCATGAGGGTGAGAAAGGGTTTTGGTCTGGGCTAGAAATAGCTTGCTGAGAAGTTGTGCAGGGATTTAATGCATAGAAATGCTCTGGTGTGAGCAGAGGGATGTGACACAGAAAAGAAATGAAATCTTTGCCCGTTCAGATGCAATTGTTTGAGAGATTACAACTATTGAGATTGGGCCAGCTGACCTGCGTTGGGACAACAGGGAAGAACTTGCTTCAGCAGCACATATGCTAAAATTGGGACAACAGGAAGAATGCAGACTCTTCTGAAGGGGCCTGAACGCTGAAGGAATGTCCTATTCTTCAAAGTCTTCTTTATTCCCCCTGAGTTAACAGGTTGGCAGCCCCCCTGATACTACAGAGTATAACAAATGCAGGAAAGAAAAGGTCATTGGATTGTAACACTGTCTTGTTGTTTGGAAATGGCCATGGGCAGTATGAACAGGCTTGCTGGATTACCTACACGGAGGGCCAATGGAGCCATGAGGATGAACCGTGGGTTGCAGTGGAGACCCAATGGAGATGCCAGGACTATGGCATGGCTGCCAAGGAGACCTGTTGGCACTAGATGACATTTCCTGGGACTGAGTAGCGTAGCTTGATGGGCAAAATTGGAACTTCAGAGACTCATTACTGGTTAGAAATCAGACTTTAAGACTTTTCACTAACTAGAGTTGTGGGACTTGGAGCTACAGAGTTTAATGTTTGCCCTGTTTGTTTTAAATCTTGTATTCACTCAATATTTATTTGCTATACACTTTCCCCCCAAAAAAGAAAAGAGGGTAAAGGAGCAGGCATGAGGCCGAGCAGACGGCACATGGCTTAGCAGGGTGGCGAGCGTGGTAGCACAGAGTGCGGGTGTCCAAGGCCTAGAAATTCCTCTGAAGGTGAGGACTACCCCTTCCCCACCATTGCCTGCCTCACTTCCACCTCCACCTCCTGGCTTGGCTCTACCTTCTGCCCAGTTTGGTGTGCTCAAGTTAAATGGCCGATAAGCAGATCAGCCTGCCGGCCAAGCTCGTCAACGGTGGCATCGCTGGGCTGATCGGGGTCACCTGTGTGTTCCCCACTGACCTGGTCAAGATGAGGCTACTGTCCCGTTCAGCAGGACTCAGTTATTCGGGGAGCGCGAGGGGGACCAGGCCTGTGAAAAGATGGGTGAGAAAGAAGGAACGAGACCAAGCAAATGGTTGTCAAGGTCTGTTTATTAGTCTCCAAACATCAGTTTTTAAGCATAGCGAAAAGGATGAAGTAAGAGGGGGTATTGGGCGGGGGACCAGGTCTTGTGTAAGTTCCCAGAACATTCTATGGTATTTCTCGGAATGACCAGTGATTTCTCGGAATGACCCGTGAAGCTTACAGTTCCAGGTGTTTTGCCAGTAAGTATAGGTGAGTAAAGGTTACAATGTTTCCATGAAGGGTGTTTCCGCATACCAAGGTTTCTGCCCAAGTCTCCAACATTTCCCCCTTCTTAGTTTTATTGACTCCAGCAGTCCATGATATCATGGTGGGCTTATAACCGACTGGGGGAGCAGGGACCTGATTCCTCCCGTGGGCTTTGAACCACCCACAATTTGGGCCCTTGGTACCTTTTGGGGAGGGGAGGCAGGGCCGACATTGTGATGACATATATTATGGTACCAACCTCCTTGCAAGTCAGGTGTTACTCTCAGGGAATCCAGAAATGGTCAGATCGGGGATCTTCCCTTGCGGTGCTTTGCCTCGCACCCATGTCGGTGCCCATACTGTACTCATTGGGGTGAGTCAGTATGCATAGGTCTGGCGCCTAAGCAGCTCCTTTATAGGAGGGAGTCATAAAGTCCAAATTGTGGGAAAATTGTGAAACAGTAGGCAACCTGGGCAGAAAAACCTGGGCAGAAAAACCTGGGCAGAAAAACCTGGGCAGAAAAACGGCTAGTGGTTTTTATTCTGTAGATCCCATAGTCTTTTATACCATGGGGGACGCTTAAGCACTGAGAAATCAAGTCTGGTTGGAGGGAGTTCTTGGAGGTCCCTATAAGTGGAACAATCAGTTTCTTGTGTTTCTAGGCGGTGATAGTGCACAGAAACAGATTTGGAATTAAAAGCAAAGGTGACTTGATTTTTGATAAATGCCATGAGTCTATTAAACAGAAAAGGACCTAAGGAAAGTATGATTAGTAGTCCGAGCAATGGCCCAAGCAGAGGCAAGACATAGGGGAGGATGCCCCCCCAAGCGGACCAAAGAGGTCTGTCAAACAGTTCTTTGCGGTGGCGGTTAAGCTCTTCTTGATGTTCTTTGATACGATCACGAACAATGCCTGATTTATTAGCATAAAAACAGCATTTTTCTTGTAAGGTAAGGCAAAGTCCTCCCTTATCTGCTGTTAGCAAGTGTAATCCTTGTCTATTTTGTAGAACAACTTCAGCTAATGAGTCAACCTGATCTTGGAGGTCCTGAACTGACTGATAGATGGTATTAACATCATCGGCAAGTTGTTGAGATAAGCTGGTATAGGTATGGATGGCTGTGCCAAGTCCTGCAGTGCCAGTACCAACAGCTGCAGTAATTCCAATCCTATCAAGAGGGGAATAAATTGGATGGCCCTTCATCTGCGGGGGACAAAATAGTCAAAAGTTGGTATAGGAAGGGGTTTGTCTCCTTTAATTATTTCAACATCCGGAAGGAGGGAGGCGAGGACACAGAGTCCTGTCCAATTTTGTGGCAGACTGGTATAAGCAAGGTTACCACCACAAACAAATACCTGACCTAAACCGGGGCACAAAGGGGTGGAAGCATTAATAACTGTGGAACATAATGTAAAGGAAACTGTTCCTACGTCTAGATCTCCAGAAGTATTAAGAGGGGATTTATAAAAACAATTAGAGGAATTAAAACCAGTGGGTTGGATTTTGAATGGTACATTAAGAGAGAAGTTGGCATAAGTGGATGTAGTTGGGTCAGATAGATTGGCCCAGCTAGGAATAGCAAGGGGCCAGGATGCTCCTAAAGCGAGGCACAGCCAACAATCTTGTGCCAATTGGGGGCTAGAAAGATTTAAAGCGAGGTGAGTGGCAGTGAGAATGTCAAAGGTTTGGGGATCTATGTCTATACCACGGGACTTGGGAAGGGCCAAGGGATGTAGATGAATTTTGGGGACTAGGGCATTAATCATTTCTTGGACACGTGTCTGAATATGTTGTTCTCTTACCAGATCTGTAGGCTTTCCCCCGTCGGAGATATATAAAGGAGCCTGTTGGCTCCAGCAGGCAGGTTTTCCAATAGGGGCAGTGCAGGAGGCCTGGGCATACTTATAATTACCAACTACCTCGGGGTTTACGTCCCAATCACCCCCAAATGACCCTGAATATGAAGAATGGGGAATGGCTGTAAAATAAACATTATTGTTAAATGTGCATTCTTGAACAGAATCATAACATTTGGAATGCATTTGATCGGTGTAGGTACATTTAGAGGGGCAGGGTCCAGGCCGTCCATTGGTGGGTGGAATAATTTTTGGCTTGGGGACACAGATCCATTCTTTGGGTAGCACCTGTTAAGGTTTGAGATACTTCAAGATATGCATTTTTATCTCCACAGTCTACGGCATTAAAGGATGTTTTGGATTTAAGCCGAGTGCCACCACGACAGTCACAAGGAGGTCCATATAAGGCTTGAAGTAGTTGGTTTCGATCTATGGGTTTGTTGAAGCCCATTTTTGTGAAGGAAGGAAGGGTCATCAAGGCCAGAATCCAAAATAAGAGGGAAGGAGTCATTTTTCATTCTGAAAGAAAAAGGAAGGAGGCTTCTCAGGAGTGAGTGTCCTGGGGAGGGTTATATAGCTTAACTAAACGTTCTGGCAACCAGCAAGCATTATTGGCTTGAGTATCATATACACAAGCATGTCCTTTCCCCCAGATAAGGACAGGGTCAGGCCCCTGCCATTTATTTGTCAAGGGGTCTTTCCAGAGAGCACAAGCATAGTCATGAGATGTGGAAGGATGCCACAATCAATCTGCTGCTGATTTGCCATTGGCATCATAAGTGAGAAAATTTAAAACAAAGAGTGAATGGTTTAATAGATTTTTTTGGTTACCCGTGAGGGGGTACAAAATACCTCCTCCAAGTTGTAATTTAGAAATCATATTTTTGAGGGTTTGGTGTGCTCTTTCAACAATACCTTGCCCCTGGGGATTGTAAGGTATCCCAGTAATATGTTTTATATTCATATGTGAGCAAAACTGTTTGAATCCTATGCTGGTATAACCAAGGCCATTATCTGTCTTAATGATCTTAGGATGGGGCATAGCGACTAAGCAAGCAAGCACATGGTTAATGACGTGTTTAGTGGCTTCTCCTGTTTGGAGAGTGGCATATATAAAACCACTGAAAGTATCTATGGAGACATGTATATATTTTAATTTTCCAAAGGAAGGCAAATGAGTGACATCCATTTGCCACATCTCACCAGGGAGCAGTCCCCTTGGATTAACTCCTAGGTGTGGTTCAGGCAAGTAAGAGAGACAGCCCCTACAGCTACGGACTATCTCCCTAGCTTGTTCCCAGGTAATGGAAAATCGGAGGCGTAAGGTTTGTGAGTTAAGATGATGTAGGGCATGAGCCTGTCTGGCCATAGTTAAGGCATCCATCTGGGAACAGAAGTTAGCCTGAAGAACAGCAGTGGGTTGGGTGGCTTGATCTACAGCCTCATTACCTCGTGTCAATGGTCCGGGTAGTCCGGAATGTGCACGAATGTGACCAATAAAAAAAGGGTGATTGCGTTGAAGAATCAAACTTTGAAGGGTAGTGAATAAGGGGGCTGCATTAGTAGTAGGGCGGATGTAGGGAGCAGTCTCCAGACAGGGAACAGAGAGAGCAATATAGGAACTGTCTGTATAGAGATTAAAGGCTTGACATGAAAGCACTTGAAAAACCCTAATAATGGCTGCTAGTTCAACGAGCTGAGCAGAAGAAAAGGAGGTATGAAATCGGGAGAGTTGATGGTCTATAGAATAAGCGGCTATACCTGAGGAAGAGCCATCAGTAAAGACCAATGTTGCCCCTGCTATGGGGCTCATCTTTGTTCTTTTAGGGAATATGATTGGTGTTTTATAAAGAAATTGTATTAAGCGATCAGAAGGGTAATGATTATCAATGTTTCCCCGAAAGGACACACAACTAACAGCCCAATCATCATCGTTTTGAGCAAGCCATTGTAATTGGGGGGTAGTATATGGGAGGATTAAGGTGTCTGTGTCCTTACCAAAAATTTTTAAAGATTGTTCCCTGCCAATTTTTATTAGTTGAGAAATTAAGGATGGGTAGGTGGACAAAACTTTTGGGGGAGATGCAGGCAAATGGGCCCAGTATAAGGGTTTGTTTTGCCAAAAAAGCCCTGTAGGAGAAAAGGGTGTAGGGAAAATGATATAGTATAGAGGCTTACTGGGAGAAAAATAGGTAATATGTTGTTGTTGGATAGCCTTTTCTACCAGGGCCAGGGCTGAAGCACCCTCGGGGGTAAGAGTACGTGAAGATAGGGGATCAGAATCCCCTTTTAAAATGTCAAAGAGGGGTTAAAGTTCTCCAGTGGTGAGTTTTAGATAAGGATGTAGCCAATTGATGTCTCCTAGTAACTTCTGAAAATCATTAAGTGTAGAGAGAGAATCTCTTCTTTTTTTTAAAATTTTTTTTGTTCATTTTTATTTATTTATTTGAGAGTGACAGAGAGAGAAAGAGGCAGATAGAGAGAGAATGGGCGCGCCAGGGCCTCCAGCCACTGCAAACGAACTCCAGACGTGTGCGCCCCCTTGTGCATCTGGCTAACGTGGGTCCTGGGGAATTGAGCCTTGAACCGGGGTCCTCAGGCTTCACAGGCAAGCGCTTAACCGCTAAGCCATCTCTCCAGCCCGAGAATCTCTTCTTATTTGTAATTTTTGGGATATTATATGGTTAGGGAATAACTCAAAGCTCAAAAAGAGATGAGGGGGCTGTATTTGAACTTTTTCAGGAGATATTTGTAGGCCCTGGTGTTGAAGGGCCACTATTAATTGTTGAGCAATCGAATGAAGGTTAGATTCACTGGGTCCTGCCAAAAGAATATCATCCATATAATGAATGATATACAAGTCAGGATGGCGGACCCTGATCGGATCTACAGCCTGGGCAACATATTTTTGGCACAAGGTAGGGCTATTTGTCATCCCTTGGGGTAGGACCCTCCATTGGAAGCGGGGCGAGGGGCCAACAAAATTGGTAATGGGCAGACTGAAGGCAAAGCGTTTGCGATCATCAGGATGAAGAGGGATAGTAAAAAAGCAATCCTTAAGATCGATAACAATTTTTGAAAAATGACGGGGGATGGCAATAGGAGAGGGCAGTCCAGGTTGCAAAGCCCCCATAGGGACCATGGTCTTATTTATGGCCCGGAGATCTTGTAGTAATTTCCATTTCCCCGATTTTTTCTGGATGACGAATATTGGAGTATTCCAAGGGGAAACTGAAGGTTCAATGTGTCCTGCAGCTAATTGTTCCTGCACCAACTGAATGGCTGCAGACAACTTATGGGAAGGGAGAGGCCATTGATCGATCCAGACAGGGTCATCATTTTCCCAGGTGATCTTGTCTGCCTGAAGTGCAGGAGGAGCAATGGCCTCTAGGAAAAACTTTGTGGCTCTGACAGATACCTAAGGCCAGAACGATCCGTTTTTGGTTGAACCTGAATAGGAGTGGGTATGCCTTGGTTTTGTTTACCTAGTCCCCGACCTGGTAGAAATCCCTGTGAGAGCATTTGTTGGGTAACTGTTTTATTGGGACTACACATAATAATTTTCATTTGAGAGAATGTCTCTTCCCCAAAGGTTGACAGGGAGATGGGGGACTACAAAAGGTTGAACAGTTCCTACATTACCCTCTGCATCCTCCCAATGTAAGATCCTTGAACTTTGTAGGGGGTGTCTGGATTGGCCTATCCCTTGTAAATGAGTGATAGAAGCTTGGGTAGGCCATGTTGAGGGCCAAGAATTAAGCGACAGGACTGTGGCATCTGCTCCTGTATCAAGGATGCCCTCAAACCATTTGCCCTCTAACTTAAGTTTTAATGTAGGGCGTTCCTGGGACAACATTTGTATCCAATATATGTCAGAGGACCCAGGGCTGGAGGCACCACGATCTCTATGAGAGATGGTCGGTGCCTGAGTGTCAAGGGGGAGTGGGAGTGCTTGAGCAAGCCTTTGACCTGGAGTAAGGGAAATAGGTCCCAAGGAGGAGCTGACTAGAATTTTAATTTCTCCCAAATAGTCATTATCCACTAAGGAAGGGTGTACAATCAGACCCTTGAGGGTGGAAGAGGTGCGACCTATGATCAAATAACAAGTATTAGCAGGGGGTGGACCAAAGGTACCCGTGGGCAAAACTTGAATTCCATCCTCAGGTTTTAGTATTGAGTGGGTGGTGGTACACAGGTCCAATCCTGCGCTACCGCAGGTTGCTCGGTAGAGGCGGGGGGAGTATGAGGGGGAATCTGTGCAGCTAGGTTGGGCCCCGATGCTGGTTGGAATTGGATGGGTTGTGGGGCCCGGAGCTGGCCCCTCCATCTGTTTCCCTGCAGTGGGGGCAGAGGATTGCCTCAGGCATCAGTCCTTAGATCTACATTGATTAGCCCAATGTTTGCCCCGCTTGCATCTAGGGCAAACAGTAGCCGGGACGGGGGGCCTATTTGTAGGACCTGATGGCTTTTGTTCAAGAGGATTCTGGCCCTGATTTGTGGAAGTCTGAGGGCACTGTTTAGCAAAATGTCCTAGTTGATTACATTTAAAACAGGTCTTTTGTCCGCTCATGGAATGCATGACAGTACCTATGGCCATAGTGACCCCCTGGGTGATGCCCTGGGAAAGTTTATGAGCAAAAGGGTCTGCATCATTGCATAGTCTAATCATATCATCAAGAGTGCCGTTTTTAAGCTTTCCTCTGAGGATGGAGCGGCAGGTCGAGTTAGCATTTTTATAGGCCAGTTGTTTTAAAAAGCGGCTGTTAGCCGGGCGTGGTGGCGCACGCCTTTAATCCCAGCACTCGGGAGGCAGAGGTAGGAGGATTGCCATGAGTTCGAGGCCACCCTGAGACTCCATAGTGAATTCCAGGTCAGCCTGGGCTAGAGTGAAACCCTACCTCGAAAAACCAAAAAAAAAAAAAAAAAAAAAAAGCGGCTGTTACTTTCCTCTACCCCAAGAACTCTTTCTGCTATTTCTAGAAGGCGCCCCACAAATTCATTATAAGGTTCATAAGGGCCTTGAATTATTTTAGTTAGGGGCGTGGTCATTGACCCTTTAGAGGGAACTGCACGCCAGGCACCCATGGCAGCCTCAGCTGTTTGTGATAAAATTCCTGTAGGGAGTTGGACCTGTCGCCGTTCTGAGAGATATCTGCCTTGACCAGAAAGCTTATTAAGGCTCCAACTTGCGGTGGATATTTTTTTTTGATTTTGAGTGGCCAGGGCTTGACATCGATCTAGGAATTCTGCCCTCCAAGCCAAATATTGTCCACGTGAGAGGACCGCCTGGGTTATGCGGTACCACTCTGAGGGGGTAAGATGACCTCCTCCTGAGAGGGCCTCTACATAGAGAGGGTGAAAGGGGCAGTAGGACCATAGTCGCGGACTGCCTTATTGAGTTCTTTAAGAGATCTTAATTTAAGTTTTTTAAATCTTGTTGTATCGGGGTTTTCAATGTCAGCCTCATTTAAATATCTGTCTAAATTTTCTTCATCTTCAGTATTATTTTCTATCTCAGACTCATCACCTGAATCATCGCCTGTTTCCCCTCCCTCAGTAGTAGAATGAGGGGGATGGTCATCAGTAGAAGGATTAGAGCTAGCAGCATGACGGGTTAGAACAGGAAATGTTAAGGGAACAGGGGGTTTAGGGGATTTTTTAGATTTAAGATTCTTAGGTGAAGAAACGCCACAAGAGGGCACGTGCATGCCAGGAAAGCCGAAGACAGTTTGTTTAACAGCAACTTGAAGGGCCGCAAGATCTCTAGAGAGATCAGAATATTCTTGTTGTAATGTTAAAATGTCTTTTAGATCTTTAATTTGCTTGGTTAGCTGCTCTTTAGCTTGTAATAAAGGCATAGTAGAAGTAGCAAGTGAAGGAGGGAGCGGCATTGGCAGGGTAGGATATGGGGGAGGGTGAGAGGAGCCAGCATGGGCTGTGAGGGTATTATGAGGAGGGGGCCAATCAGAATTATGGTAGGTTGTGGCAGCTTCCTCGAGATCACTCTCCTCAGAGGGGGTCAAATGGTCAGGGGGTTTAGCCTTAAAAACGGGAAGAGTTAATGGGTCTTTAACAGACGGAAGGACAGAAGGTTCAGGCTTTTGATTTATATCTGGCAGAGAAGGATATATGGGACAGGGGGCCCCGGAGTCTGCTTCAGGAGGTATTGAGATCGAGACAGATGGGCAAGGTGAGGAGGGATTTTTATCTTTTGATTCGAGGGAGATATCAGAAGCAGCGCGAGAAAGAGGTTTGAGAAATTCTTCTGCAGACAACAGAATTTTGGTAGAATGAGAGCCATGCAGAAGGCTATTGATAACATTCCAATAAGTGAAAGCATGGTGAGGGACAGCGTCAGGACCCTCCTTATGTAGCAATTCATCAAGTTCTCGACCTACTTTTGCCCAAGTATACGGGTGAATACTAGGACCATTGATAACAATCCGTGGACAGACATCAGAAATGAACATGAAAAATTGTGACAATTCCTTTTTTGATACTCTAATTCCTCTTTCCCTGAGAGAGGCCTTAATATCCTTAATAAAGAGTGCCTCTTTAGAAATAGAATGACCCATCTTTGATGTGACGGATGAAGCTACTCACCAGAGATCCGTCACTTCATGAGCGGTGAGGACGTTCTCAAATCGAAGCCGCGATCAGCGATGATGTCCCGGGACGCTGAAATGTATGGTCCGTCCGGCGAATGGTCCGTACCTCGAGCCCCACACATTGGGCGCCACTTGTCCCGTCCAGCAGGACTCAGTTATTCGGGGAGCGCGAGGGGGACCAGGCCTGTGAAAAGATGGGTGAGAAAGAAGGAACGAGACCAAGCAAATGGTTGTCAAGGTCTGTTTATTAGTCTCCAAACATCAGTTTTTAAGCATAGCGAAAAGGATGAAGTAAGAGGGGGTATTGGGCGGGGGACCAGGTCTTGTGTAAGTTCCCAGAACATTTTATGGTTTTTCTCGGAATGACCAGTGATTTCTCGGAATGACCAGTGAAGCTTACAGTTCCGGGTGTTCTGCCATTAAGTATAGGTGAGTAAGGGTTACAATATCTCCATGAAGGGTGTTTCTGCATACCAAGGTTTCTGCCCAAGTCTCCAACATTTCCCCCTTCTTAGTTTTATTGACTCCAGCAGTCCATGATATCATGGTGGGCTTATAACCGACTGGGGGAGCAGGGACCTGACTCCTCCCGTGGGCTTTGAACCACCCACAATTTGGGCCCTTGGTACCTTTTGGGGAGGGGAGGCAGGGCCGACATTGTGATGACATATATTATGGTACCAACCTCCTTGCAAGTCAGGTGTTACTCTCAGGGAATCCAGAAATGGTCAGATCAGGGACCTTCCCTTGCGGTGCTTTGCCTCACACCCATGTCGGTGCCCATACTGTACTCATTGGGGTGAGTCAGTATGCATAGGTCTGGCGCCTAAGCAGCTCCTTTATAGGAGGGAGTCATAAAGTCCAAATTGTGGGAAAATTTTGAAACAGTAGGCAACCTGGGCAGAAAAACCTGGGCAGAAAAACCTGGGCAGAAAAACGGCTAGTGGTTTTTGTTCTGTAGATCCCATAGTCTTTTATACCATGGGGGACGCTTAAGCACTGAGAAATCAAGTCTGGTTGGAGGGAGTTCTTGGAGGTCCCTATAAGTGGAACAATCAGTTTCTTGTGTTTCTAGGCGGTGATAGTGCACAGAAACAGATTTGGAATTAAAAGCAAAGGTGACTTGATTTTTGATAAATGCCATGAGTCTATTAAACAGAAAAGGACCTAAGGAAAGTATGATTAGTAGTCCGAGCAACGGCCCAAGCAGAGGCAAGACATAGGGGAGGATGCCCCCCCAAGCGGACCAAAGAGGTCTGTCAAACAGTTCTTTGCGGCGGCGGTTAAGCTCTTCTTGATGTTCTTTGATACGATCACGAACAATGCCTGATTTATTAGCATAAAAACAGCATTTTTCTTGTAAGGTAAGGCAAAGTCCTCCCTTATCTGCTGTTAGCAAGTGTAATCCTCGTCTATTTTGTAGAACAACTTCAGCTAATGAGTCAACCTGATCTTGGAGGTCCTGAACTGACTGATAGATGGTATTAACATCATCGGCAAGTTGTTGAGATAAGCTGGTATAGGTATGGATGGCTGTGCCAAGTCCTGCAGTGCCAGTACCAACAGCTGCAGTAATTCCAAGTCCTATCAAGAGGGGAATAAATTGGACGGCCCTTCGTCTGCAGGGGACAAAATAGTCAAAAGTTGGTATAGAAAGGGGTTTGTCTCCTTTAATTATTTCAACATCCGGAAGGAGGGAGGCGAGGACACAGAGTCCTGTCCAATTTTGTGGCAGACTGGTATAAGCAAGGTTACCACCACAAACAAATACCTGACCTAAACTGGGGCACAAAGGGGTGGAAGCATTAATAACTGTGGAACATAATGTAAAGGAAACTGTTCCTACGTCTAGATCTCCAGAAGTATTAAGAGGGGATTTATAAAAACAATTAGAGGAATTAAAACCAGTGGGTTGGATTTTGAATGGTACATTAAGAGAGCAGTTGGCATAAGTGGATGTAGTTGGGTCAGATAGATTGGCCCAGCTAGGAATAGCAAGGGGCCAGGATGCTCCTAAAGCGAGGCACAGCCAACAATCTTGTGCCAATTGGGGGCTAGAAAGATTTAAAGTGAGGTGAGTGGCAGTGAGAATGTCAAAGGTTTGGGGATCTATGTCTATACCACGGGACTTGGGAAGGGCCAAGGGATGTAGATGAATTTTGGGGACTAGGGCATTAATCATTTCTTGGACACGTGTCTGAATATGTTGTTCTCTTACCAGATCTGTAGGCTTTCCCCCGTCGGAGATATATAAAGGAGCCTGTTGGCTCCAGCAGGCAGGTTTTCCAATAGGAGCAGTGCAGGAGGCCTGGGCATACTTATAATTACCAACTACCTCGGGGTTTACGTCCCAATCACCCCCAAATGACCCTGAATATGAAGAATGGGGAATGGCTGTAAAATAAACATTATTGTTAAATGTGCATTCTTGAACAGAATCATAACATTTGGAATGCATTTGATCGGTGTAGGTACATTTAGAGGGGCAGGGTCCAGGCCGTCCATTGGTGGGTGGAATAATTTTTGGCTTGGGGACACAGATCCATTCTTGGGTAGCACCTGTTAAGGTTTGAGATACTTCAAGATATGCATTTTTATCTCCACAGTCTACGGCATTAAAGGATGTTTTGGATTTAAGCTGAGTGCCACCACGACAGTCACAAGGAGGTCCATATAAGGCTTGAAGTAGTTGGTTTCGATCTATGGGTTTGTTGAAGCCCGTTTTTGTGAAGGAAGGAAGGGTCATCAAGGCCAGAATCCAAAATAAGAGGGAAGGACTCATTTTTCATTCTGAAAGAAAAAGGAAGGAGGCTTCTCAGGAGTGAGTGTCCTGGGGAGGGTTATATAGCTTAACTAAACGTTCTGGCAACCAGCGAGCATTATTGGCTTGAGTATCATATACACAAGCATGTCCTTTCCCCCAGATAAGGACAGGGTCAGGCCCCTGCCATTTATTTGTCAAGGGGTCTTTCCAGAGAGCACAAGCATAGTCATGAGATGTGGAAGGATGCCACAATCGATCTGCTGCTGATTTGCCATTGGCATCATAAGTGAGAAAATTTAAAACAAAGAGTGAATGGTTTAATAGATTTTTTTGGTTACCCGTGAGGGGGTACAAAATACCTCCTCCAAGTTGTAATTTAGAAATCATATTTTTGAGGGTTTGGTGTGCTCTTTCAACAATACCTTGCCCCTGGGGATTGTAAGGTATCCCAGTAATATGTTTTATATTCATATGTGAGCAAAACTGTTTGAATCCTATGCTGGTATAACCAGGGCCATTATCTGTCTTTAATGATCTTAGGATGGGGCATAGCGACTAAGCAAGCAAGCACATGGTTAATGACGTGTTTAGTGGCTTCTCCTGTTTGGAGAGTGGCATATATAAAACCACTGAAAGTATCTATGGAGACATGTATATATTTTAATTTTCCAAAGGAAGGCAAATGAGTGACATCCATTTGCCACACCTCACCAGGGAGCAGTCCCCTTGGATTAACTCCTAGGTGTGGTTCAGGCAAGTAAGAGAGGCAGCCCCTACAGCTACGGACTATTTCCCTAGCTTGTTTCCGGGTAATGGAAAATCGGAGGCGTAAGGTTTGTGAGTTAAGATGATGTAGGGCATGAGCCTGTCTGGCCATAGTTAAGGCATCTGTCTGGGAGCAGAAGTTAGCCTGAAGAACAGCAGTGGGTTGGGTGGCTTGATCTACAGCCTCATTACCTCGTGTCAATGGTCCGGGTAGTCCGGAATATGCACGAATGTGACCAATAAAAAAAGGGTGATTGCGTTGAAGAATCAAACTTTGAAGGGTAGTGAATAAGGGGGCTGCATTAGTAGTAGGGCGGATGTAGGGAGCAGTCTCCAGACAGGGAACAGAGAGAGCAATATAGGAACTGTCTGTATAGAGATTAAAGGCTTGACATGAAAGCACTTGAAAAACCCTAATAATGGCTGCTAGTTCAACGAGCTGAGCAGAAGAAAAGGAGGTATGAAATCGGGAGAGCTGATGGTCTATAGAATAAGCGGCTATACCTGAGGAAGAGCCATCAGTAAAGACCAATGTTGCCCCTGCTATGGGGCTCATCTTTGTTCTTTTAGGGAATATGATTGGTGTTTTATAAAGAAATTGTATTAAGCGATCAGAAGGGTAATGATTATCAATGTTTCCCCGAAAGGACACACAACTAACAGCCCAATCATCATCGTTTTGAGCAAGCCATTGTAATTGGGGGGGAGTATATGGGAGGATTAAGGTGTCTGTGTCCTTACCAAAAATTTTTAAAGATTGTTCCCTGCCAATTTTTATTAGTTGAGAAATTAAGGATGGGTAGGTGGACAAAACTTTTGGGGGAGATGCAGGCAAATGGGCCCAGTATAAGGGTTTGTTTTGCCAAAAAAGCCCTGTAGGAGAAAAGGGTGTAGGGAAAATGATATAGTATAGAGGCTTACTGGGAGAAAAATAGGTAATATGTTGTTGTTGGATAGCCTTTTCTACCAGGGCCAGGGCTGAAGCACCCTCGGGGGTAAGAGTACGTGAAGATAGGGGATCAGAATCCCCTTTTAAAATGTCAAAGAGGGGTTAAAGTTCTCCAGTGGTGAGTTTTAGATAAGGATGTAGCCAATTGATGTCTCCTAGTAACTTCTGAAAATCATTAAGTGTAGAGAGAGAATCTCTTCTTTTTTTTTAAAATTTTTTTTGTTCATTTTTATTTATTTATTTGAGAGTGACAGAGAGAGAAAGAGGCAGATAGAGAGAGAATGGGCGCGCCAGGGCCTCCAGCCACTGCAAACGAACTCCAGACGTGTGCGCCCCCTTGTGCATCTGGCTAACGTGGGTCCTGGGGAATTGAGCCTTGAACCGGGGTCCTCAGGCTTCACAGGCAAGCGCTTAACCGCTAAGCCATCTCTCCAGCCCGAGAATCTCTTCTTATTTGTAATTTTTGGGATATTATATGGTTAGGGAATAACTCAAAGCTCAAAAAGAGATGAGGGGGCTGTATTTGAACTTTTTCAGGAGATATTTGTAGGCCCTGGTGTTGAAGGGCCACTATTAATTGTTGAGCAATCAAATGAAGGTTAGATTCACTGGGTCCTGCCAAAAGAATATCATCCATATAATGAATGATATACAAGTCAGGATGGCGGACCCTGAACGGATCTACAGCCTGGGCAACATATTTTTGGCACAAGGTAGGGCTATTTGTCATCCCTTGGGGTAGGACCCTCCATTGGAAGCGGGGTGAGGGGCCAACAAAATTGGTAATGGGCAGACTGAAGGCAAAGCATTTGCAATCATCAGGATGAAGAGGGATAGTAAAAAAGCAATTCTTAAGATCGATAACAATTTTTGAAAAATGACGGGGGATGGCAATAGGAAAGGGCAGTCCAGGTTGCAAAGCCCCCATAGGGACCATGGTCTTATTTATGGCCCGGAGATCTTGTAGTAATTTCCATTTCCCCGATTTTTTCTGGATGACAAATATTGGAGTATTCCAAGGGGAAACTGAAGGTTCAATGTGTCCTGCAGCTAATTGTTCCTGCACCAACTGAATGGCTGCAGACAACTTATGGGAAGGGAGAGGCCATTGATCGATCCAGACAGGGTCATCATTTTTCCAGGTGATCTTGTCTGCCTGAAGTGCAGGAGGAGCAATGGCCTCTAGGAAAAACTTTGTGGCTCTGACAGATACCTAAGGCCGGAACGATCCATTTTTGGTTGAACCTGAATAGGAGTGGGTATGCTTTGGTTTTGTTTACCTAGTCCCCGACCTGGTAGAAATCCCTGTGAGAGCATTTGTTGGGTAACTGTTTTATTGGGACTACACATAATAATTTTCATTTGAGAGAGAATGTCTCTTCCCCAAAGGTTGACAGGGAGATGGGGGACTACAAAAGGTTGAACAGTTCCTACATTACCCTCTGCATCCTCCCAATGTAAGATCCTTGAACTTTGTAGGGGGTGTCTGGATTGGCCTATCCCTTGTAAATGAGTGATAGAAGCTTGGGTAGGCCATGTTGAGGGCCAAGAATTAAGCGACAGGACTGTGGCATCTGCTCCTGTATCAAGGATGCCCTCAAACCATTTGCCCTCTAACTTAAGTTTTAATGTAGGGCGTTCCTGGGACAACATTTGTATCCAATATATGTCAGAGGACCCAGGGCTGGAGGCACCACGATCTCTATGAGAGATGGTCGGTGCCTGAGTGTCAAGGGGGAGTGGGAGTGCTTGAGCAAGCCTTTGACCTGGAGTAAGGGAAATAGGTCCCAAGGAGGAGCTGACTAGAATTTTAATTTCTCCCAAATAGTCATTATCCACTAAGGAAGGGTGTACAATCAGACCCTTGAGGGTGGAAGAGGTGCGACCTATGATCAAATAACAAGTATTAGCAGGGGGTGGACCAAAGGTACCCGTGGGCAAAACTTGAATTCCATCCTCAGGTTTTAGTATTGAGTGGGTGGTGGTACACAGGTCCAATCCTGCGCTACTGCAGGTTGCTCGGTAGAGGCGGGGGGAGTATGAGGGGGAATCTGTGCAGCTAGGTTGGGCCCCGATGCTGGTTGGAATTGGATGGGTTGTGGGGCCCGGAGCTGGCCCCTCCATCTGTTTCCCTGCAGTGGGGGCAGAGGATTGCCTCAGGCATCAGTCTTAGATCTACATTGATTAGCCCAATGTTTGCCCCGCTTGCATCTAGGGCAAACAGTAGCCGGGACGGGGGGCCTATTTGTAGGACCTGATGGCTTTTGTTCAAGAGGATTCTGGCCCTGATTTGTGGAAGTCTGAGGGCACTGTTTAGCAAAATGTCCTAGTTGATTACATTTAAAACAGGTCTTTTGTCCGCTCATGGAATGCATGACAGTACCTATGGCCATAGTGACCCCCTGGGTGATGCCCTGGGAAAGTTTATGAGCAAAAGGGTCTGCATCATTGCATAGTCTAATCATATCATCAAGAGTGCCGTTTTTAAGCTTTCCTCTGAGGATGGAGCGGCAGGTCGAGTTAGCATTTTTATAGGCCAGTTGTTTTAAAAAGCGGCTGTTAGCCGGGCGTGGTGGCGCACGCCTTTAATCCCAGCACTCGGGAGGCAGAGGTAGGAGGATTGCCATGAGTTCGAGGCCACCCTGAGACTCCATAGTGAATTCCAGGTCAGCCTGGGCTAGAGTGAAACCCTACCTCGAAAAACCAAAAAAAAAAAAAAAAAAAAAAGCGGCTGTTACTTTCCTCTACCCCAAGAACTCTTTCTGCTGTTTCTAGAAGGCGCCCCACAAATTCATTATAAGGTTCATGAGGGCCTTGAATTATTTTAGTTAGGGGCATGGTCATTGACCCTTTAGAGGGAACTGCACACCAGGCACCCATGGCAGCCTCAGCTGTTTGTGATAAAATTCCTGTAGGGAGTTGGACCTGTCGCCGTTCTGAGAGATATCTGCCTTGGCCAGAAAGCTTATTAAGGCTCCAACTTGCGGTGGATGTTTTTTTTTGATTTTGAGTGGCCAGGGCTTGACATCGATCTAGGAATTCTGCCCTCCAAGCCAAATATTGTCCACGTGAGAGGACCGCCTGGGTTATGCGGTACCACTCTGAGGGGGTAAGATGACCTCCTCCTGAGAGAGCCTCTAGCATAGAGAGGGTGAAAGGGGCAGTAGGACCATAGTCGCGGACTGCCTTATTGAGTTCTTTAAGAGATCTAAATTTAAGTTTTTTAAATCTTGTTGTATCGGGGTTTTCAATGTCAGCCTCATTTAAATATCTGTCTAAATTTTCTTCATCTTCAGTATTATTTTCTATCTCAGACTCATCACCTGAATCATCGCCTGTTTCCCCTCCCTCAGTAGTAGAATGAGGGGGATGGTCATCAGTAGAAGGATTAGAGCTAGCAGCATGACGGGTTAGAACAGGAAATGTTAAGGGAACAGGAGGTTTAGGGGATTTTTTAGATTTAAGATTCTTAGGTGAAGAAATGCCACAAGAGGGCACGTGCATGCCAGGAGAGCCGAAGACAGTTTGTTTAACAGCAACTTGAAGGGCCGCAAGATCTCTAGAGAGATCAGAATATTCTTGTTGTAATGTTAAAATGTCTTTTAGATCTTTAATTTGCTTGGTTAGCTGCTCTTTAGCTTGTAATAAAGGCATAGTAGAAGTAGCAAGTGAAGGAGGGAGCGGCATTGGCAGGGTCGGATATGGGGGAGGGTGAGAGGAGCCAGCATGGGCTGTGAGGGTATTATGAGGAGGGGGCCAATCAGAATTATGGTAGGTTGCGGCAGCTTCCTTGAGATCACTCTCCTCAGAGGGGGTCAAATGGTCAGGGGGTTTAGCCTTAAAAACGGGAAGAGTTAATGGGTCTTTAACAGACGGAAGGACAGAAGGTTCAGGCTTTTGATTTATATCTGGCAGAGAAGGATATATGGGACAGGGGGCCCCGGAGTCTGCTTCAGGAGGTATTGAGATCGAGACAGATGGGCAAGGCGAGGACGGATTTTTATCTTTTGATTCGAGGGAGATATCAGAAGCAGCGCAAGAAAGAGGTTTGAGAAATTCTTCTGCAGACAACAGAATTTTGGTAGAATGAGAGCCATGCAGAAGGCTATTGATAACATTCCAATAAGTGAAAGCATGGTGAGGGACAGCGTCAGGACCCTCCTTATGTAGCAATTCATCAAGTTCTCGACCTACTTTTGCCCAAGTATATGGGTGAATACTAGGACCATTGATAACAATCCGTGGACAGACATCAGAAATGAACATGAAAAATTGTGACAATTCCTTTTTTGATACTCTAATTCCTCTTTCCCTGAGAGAGACTTTAATATCCTTAATAAAGAGTGCCTCTTTGGAAATAGATTGACCCATCTTTGATGGGACGGAGGAAGTTACTCACCAGAGAGCCGTCACTTCATGAGCGGTGAGGACGTTCCCAAATGAGGACGTTCCCAAATCAAAGCCGCGATCGGCGATGATGTCCCGGGATGCTGGAATGTGTTTTCCGTCCGGCGGATGGTCCGTACCTCGAGCCCCACACGTTGGGCGCCACTTGTCCCGTCCAGCAGGACTCAGTTATTCGGGGAGCGCGAGGGGGACCAGGCCTGTGAAAAGATGGGTGAGAAAGAAGGAACGAGACCAAGCAAATGGTTGTCAAGGTGTGTTTATTAGTCTCCAAACATCAGTTTTTAAGCATAGCGAAAAGGATGAAGTAAGAGGGGGTATTGGGCGGGGGACCAGGTCTTGTGTAAGTTCCCAGAACATTTTATGGTTTTTCTCGGAATGACCAGTGATTTCTCGGAATGACCAGTGAAGCTTACAGTTCCGGGTGTTCTGCCATTAAGTATAGGTGAGTAAAGGTTACAATGTCTCCATGAAGGGTGTTTCTGCATACCAAGGTTTCTGCCCAAGTCTCCAACAGGCTACAGAACCAACAGACTGGCCAGTGCGTGCACACCAGCATGTCCGCCTGCCTCATCAAGACCATCCAGTTCCCAGGGCTACTTCGGCATGTGTCTGGGAGCTGCTGTGAACCTGACCTTGGTCACTCTGGAGAAGGCCATCAAGTTGGCCGCCAACGACTTCTCCCGACATCAGCTCTCTAAGGATGGGCAGAAGCTGACTTCGCTTAAGGAGACACTGGCCGGCTGTGGGGCTGGCACCTGCCAGGGGATTGTGACCACCCCTATGGAGATGCTGAAAATCCAGTTGCAAGATGCAGGCCGCATTGCCGCCCACGGGAAGATTCTGGCTGCCCAGCTTTCAGCTCAGGGGGGGGGGGGGGAGCACCAACCCTCCGTGGAGGCTCAAGCTGCTCCCCTGGCCCATAGCCACCCAGCTGACCCGTGACCTGCTGCAGAGCCGTGGTATCGCCGGCCTCTACAGGGGCTTGGGGGCCACACTACTCAGGGATGTCCCCTTCTCCATCGTCTACTTCCCTCTCTTTGCCAGCTTGACCCAGCTGGGCCTGCCCAGCTTCTGAGAAGTCACCTTTACACGTGTCCTTCCTGGCAGGCTGCGTGGCTGGGAGCACAGCCGCTGTGGCTGTCAATCCCTGTGATGTGGTGCAAACTCGGCTCCAGTCGTCAGCGTGCTGTCAATGAAGACACGTACTCCAGGATTTTGGATTGTGCCAGGAAGATCTGGCGGCATGAGGGCCCCTCAGCCTTCCTTAAAGGCGCCTACTGCCGTGCTCTGGTCATTTCCCCGCTGTTTGGCACTGCCCAGGTGGTCTACTTCCTGGGTACCACTGAGTCCCTGCTGGGGCTGCTGCAGGACCCCCAGGCCTGAGCCCATTGGCTGAGGTCACAGCAGGGTGGTCTGAATGAGGAAAGGTCTCTCCCAGGCCTCCCCATCAACCAGGGAGGAGGGGAAGGGTGCAGGGTCCACGTGGGTGGGTGAACATGCAGGCCTCTATGGAGTCCTGCAGGGACAACCATTGGGATCAAGGTAATATTTATGTAGAAAATGCAGAAATCTGTACATTCCTCGAGCTAGTCCTTGACTCAGTCCTGTCTGGCCTGATCACCCCATGGGACAGAGCTGGTCTCTGAGCTGGGGCCCTCAGGCCTGTACTGGGCAGGCAGCCCCTACTCCCCGAGCTCACTGGCTTCTGTCTCTGAGGCTCTCCTGGTCTACAAAGGGGATCCCCCAAAAATTATTTATTGAATCTGCTGTGCCCACGTGGCTCTGCCTGTCCTCTGTCCATCAGTCCATCCACCCTGGCTGCTCTTCTCGCCTTGGCCAGGACCTCACTCTGCCTCCCCAGTCAGCCTTACAAGAGGACTGGGGTGTCCTGCCCCTATGTCAGACTAGGATTCCCAGGCTGGGGGTGGGGTGGTGTCACACACCCAGTTCAGATTCCGAGAGCACCCTCACAGATACTCCGGGGGTCTTCTGTTGGACCTTTGGGCCCCCACCTCATGCAGAACCCAGTTTTTGTGAGGTCTGTGTGCACCTTTGGTGGGGGAAGGTTGTGCCCACTCGCCATCAGCTGGCCGTGCTACATAGGGATGGGGCTGTGGGTACTGCTGCCCCTCGCCATGAGACTAGGCACTGTGTGTTCCTGTGTGTGTCCCAGGCCTTCTATTGACCCTTTCCAAGAATTTAGTCCTCATTTAGCCTCTCTTCTGATACCCTCACCCCGGGACTGGGATTGCCTCGGGGGTGGGGGACAGACATGAGGGTCAGCATGGGTCCTGGGATTACTTCCTCCGTGGGTGCTCCAGGCCTCCCACCCCCAGCCCTGGACCTTAGTGTATTGTGAATTGAGGCAAGCACTGCCCCCGGCCATGTGATTGTGTTGGTGATTGACTCGGAAGTGCTGGTGCTTTGTCCTCTAAGCCTGGCCCCCCTCTGTGGAGGCCCCTTCCCAGTGACATTACCTGGGGCTCACATCTGGGCCCCCAGTTCACAGTTGCTCCTGGGAGCCGCCCCTCCCATCATGTCTGTACCTTGAAAGCTGCTGCTGTTGGTTGCTTACAGAATTATGTTTTTTCTTTTGAAGAGTTTTAAGAAAACTTTTTTTTTTTTTTTTTTTACTTTTTCGAGGTAGGGTCTCACTCTAGCTCAGGCTGACCTGGAAATCACTCTGTAGTCTCAGGGTGGCCTCGAACTCATGGCGATCCTCCTACCTCTGCCTCCCAAATGCTGGGATTAAAGGCGTGCGCCACCACGCCCAGCTGAAGTTGTAACTTTTTGTGTCTTGTCATGTAAGAAGATAAAATTAATATTCTAAGTAGAAAAAAAAAAAAAGAAGAAGAAGAGAGGACAAGGGCTAGAGAGATGGCTTATTGGTTAAGGTGCTTGCCTGGGAAGCCTAAAGATCCAGGTTTGATTCTCAAGGTCCCACATTAGCCAGATGCACAAGGTGGCACAAGCATCGAGTTCATTTGCAATGGCTAGAGGCCCTGGTGCACCCATTCTCTCACTTTCTCCTTCTCTCTCTGTCTCAAATAAAAAGTCTTTAAAGTAAAAAGAATGAGAGACGAGAAAGCAGCCTGGGATAGAATGAAATCATCCCTCAAAAAAAGGCGGGGGGGGGGTGCTGGAGAGATGGCTTAGCAGTTAAGGCACTTGCCTACAAAGCCAAAGGACTCAGGTTTGATTCTCTGGGACCCAGGTAAGCCAGATGCACAAGTGGCAGATGTGTCGGGAGTTCGTTTACAGTGGCTAAAGACCCTGACACACCCATGCTCTCTCCCTCTCTCTCTCAAGTAAATAAGTAGAATAAAATATTTTTAAATTTTTTTTTTTTAAAGGAAAGGAGGGCTGGAGGGATGGCTTAGCGGTTAAGGCATTTGCCTGCAAAGCCAAAGGACCCAGGTTCAATTCCCCAGGACCCATGTTAGCCAGATGCACAAGGTGGTGCATGCATCTGGAGTTTGTTTGCAGTGGCTGGAGGCCCTGGCTCACCCATTCATTCTCTCTCTCTTTCCCTATTTCTCTGTCAAATAAAATAAATAGATAAAAATAAAATATTAAAAAAGGAAGGAAAGAAGGAGGGAAGGAAGGAAGGGAGGGAAGAAGGGAGACAACTAGGTAGGATTCTGAGGCAATCTGAAGCCTCTCTTTGTGCATCTGGTTTTATGTGAGTACTGGGGCATGGAACCGGGCTAGCAGACTTTGCAAGTCTTTAACCATTGAGCCATTTCCCCAGTCCCTGCAGTCTCTCTTTGAAAGTAGGGATCCAGCTCAGCCTAGTGATGCCCAAATTTGTGTTTGTTTATTCTGCAAGGACTCCCTTCACACTTGCCCTTTTCTGTTTCAAATCTGGTTAGGAAAGTAGGCCAAGGAAGGAAAAGGAAAAAAGCTAACCCCAGAGAAACTGTTGCTCTGGCAAATGAACAAAGATAATGCAAAGTCCCTTGCAGAAGTCTCCTTTACAGGCAAATGTCACACCTGTGCTTACACTTTATAAACATGCAAATGCTCCAAGGTTTCAATGGACTGAGTCCTGGCCTTGGCACTCGGCCTACTCTGGTCTCCCCTCAGGTGTCTTTGAAGCCACTGGTTCTCAAACTTGAGGTCCTGTAAACATGCAAGGGGTTCAGGACAAGACACGTGGATGGACAGAGAGATGTTACACAGAGACGCTCAGCACCCACAACTCCCAGTGGGCTTGTTCCATCTTCCTAGGAAATAAAGGACATTTTGGGCTGGAGAGATGGCTCAGCAGTTAAGGCGCTTGCCTACAATGCCAAAGGACCCAGGTTTGATTCTCTGGGACCCACATAAGCCAGATGCACAAGGGGCACAGGTGTCTGGAGTTCTTTTGCAGTGGCTAGAGATCCTGACAGGCCCATTCGTTCTCTCTCTCTCTCTCTCCTCACAAATAAATAAATAAAATAGTTTTTAAAAAATAGTCAGGAGGGGTGGTGCACATCTTTAATCCCAGCACTCAGGGGGCAGAGGTAAGAAGATCACTGAATTCATAAAATTACACAAGTGCATGTAAATTCATAAAGGATTTTGGTCTATAATTTCTTTTTTTAAATTATTTATTTATTTATGAGAGAAAAAGGCCAGCCTGAGACTTCCAGGTCAGCCTGGGCTAGAGTGAGACCATACCTCTAAAAGCAAAACAAAACCCCAAAATTAAGTAAAAATAAAGGGGCTGGAGAGATGGTTTAGCAGCTAAGGCGCTTCCCTGCGAAGCCTAAGGACCCAGGTTTGATTCCCCAGTACCCACATCAGCCAGATGCACAAGGTAGTGCAAGCATCTGGAGTTTGTTTGCAGTGGCTGGAGGCCCTGGTGTGCCTACTCATTCTCTCTCTCTCTCTATTTGCTTCTCTCTCTGAAATAAATGGTAAATAAAATATTTTTTTAAATTTAAAAAAGAGGGGGGCTGAGGAAATGGCTTAGTGGTTAAGGCGTTTGCCTGCAAAGCCTAAGGACCTCCGTTTGATTCCTCAGGACCCACATAATCCAGATGCACAAGGGGGCCCATGCCTCTGGAGTTCATTTGCGGTGGCTGGAGGCCCGTGGCGCGCCCATTCTTTCTTTCTATCTGCCTCTTTCTCTCTCGCTCTCTCTCAAATAAATAACTAAATAAAATATTTTTAAGGCGTTTGCCTGCAAAGCCAAAGGACCCAGGTTTAATTCTCTGGGACCCACATAAGCCAGATGCACAAGGGGCACAGGTGTCTGGAGTTCTTTTGCAGTGGCTAGAGATCCTGACAGGCCCATTCGTTCTCTCTCTCTCTCTATTTGCTTCTCTCTCTGAAATAAATGGTAAATAAAATATTTTTTTAAATTTTTAAAAAAGAGGGGCTGAGGAAATGGCTTAGTGGTTAAGGCGTTTGCCTGCAAAGCCAAAGGACCCAGGTTTGATTCCCCAGTACCCACATCAGCCAGATGCACAAGGGGCACAGGTGTCTGGAGTTCTTTTGCAGTGGCTAGAGATCCTGACAGGCCCATTCGTTCTCTCTCTCTCTCTATTTGCTTCTCTCTCTGAAATAAATGGTAAATAAAATATTTTTTTAAATTTTTAAAAAAGAGGGGCTGAGGAAATGGCTTAGTGGTTAAGGCGTTTGCCTGCAAAGCCAAAGGACCCAGGTTTGATTCTCTGGGACCCAGGTAAGCCAGATGCACAAGGGGCACAGGTGTCTGGAGTTCTTTTGCAGTGGCTAGAGATCCTGACAGGCCCATTCGTTCTCTCTCTCTCTCTCTCTCTCTCTCTCTCTATTTGCTTCTCTCTCTGAAATAAATGGTAAATAAAATATTTTTTTAAATTTTTAAAAAAGAGGGGCTGAGGAAATGGCTTAGTGGTTAAGGCGTTTGCCTGCAAAGCCAAAGGACCCAGGTTTGATTCTCTGGGACCCACATAAGCCAGATGCACAAGGGGCACAGGTGTCTGGAGTTCTTTTGCAGTGGCTAGAGATCCTGACAGGCCCATTCGTTCTCTCTCTCTCTCTATTTGCTTCTCTCTCTGAAATAAATGGTAAATAAAATATTTTTTTAAATTTTTAAAAAAGAGGGGGCTGAGGAAATGGCTTAGTGGTTAAGGCGTTTGCCTGCAAAGCCAAAGGACCCAGGTTTGATTCCCCAGTACCCACATCAGCCACATGCTTGTGCCACTTTTTGCATCTGGTTTATGTGGGTGGCTTGGGAACGGAGCATGGGCACATCAATATATTTTTTTTAAAGTACTGGTAGATGCTACAAAATGCTTGGACCTTACAAACATGATGCAAAGTAGCAGAAGGCTCACACATGGTAAGATTCCATTTGTATGAACTGTCTGAAATATGCAAATCTGTCAAGACAGGATTAGACTGGTGGTTACCCAGCGCTGGGAGCTGGGGTTGAGGCAGGAGAAGAGGGTTAAGGGAAGGGGTAAGAGAGTGCCAGAGGTCTGAGCTGAGCGGCTCCCTGTCTGGACTGTAGTCTTCACACGGGTGAGCTGTATGGGATAAGTTACACCTCAAGGGACGGGTTATAAGAAAATGTGTTCATGCCAGGCGTGGTGGCGCACGCCTTTAATTCCCGCACTCGGGAGGCAGAGTTAGGAGGATCGCCGTGAGTTCGAGGCCACCCTGAGAATACATAGTGAATTCCAGGTCAGCCTGGGCTAGAGTGAAAGCCTACCTCGGAAAACTAAAAATATATATTCACAGTTGTGTCATTTTCAAAACTGAAGGTATAAATTTTGTAAAGATTTTTAGGAAAGAAAATCTTTCTCACAATGTTTTTATTTTTATGTATTTATTTGAGAGTGAGAGAGAGAGAGAAAGAGGCAGAGAGAAGGAGGGAGAGGAAGAGAGAGAGAATGGGCACACCAGGGCCTCCAGCCACTGCAAACAAACTCCAGATACATGTGCTACCTTGTACATCTGGCTAACATGGGTCCTGGGGAATCGAACCTGGGTCCTTTGGCTTTGCAGGCAAGTGCCTTAACTGCTAAGCCATCACTCCAACCCTAAAAGAAAATCTTGAGTGTTGTAACCTACCATAGTTACATAGGAAAATGTTCTCATTCTGACAAATGAAACCAAAGTGGGTTGGTGAGATGGCTCAGCAATTAAAGGGCCTTGCTTGCAAAGCCTGCCCACCCTGGTCCAATTTTCCCAGTACCCACATAAACCCAGACATGCAAAGTCATGCATGTGTCTGGAGTTTACAGGGGCAAGATGTCCTGGTGGGCCCATATTCTCTCCCCATCTCATTAATAAATAAATAAGAATAAGAATTTGGTGTTTTTTTTTTTTTCTGTGTCAATGATGGAAAGAGATTAACACCATCCAAGATTGTTGGCAGTTGAGAGACTTTCTTTTTGAGGTAGGGTCTCACTCCAGACAAGGCTGACCTGTAATTCACTCTGTAGCCCAGGCTGGCCTTAAACTCATGGTAGTCCTCCTACCTCAGCCTCCTAAATACTGGGGTTAATGTCTGCACCACCATGCTCACCTGTGTAGTAATTTTTTAAAGGGATTTTTCATTCATAAAGACTATTGGTCTATAGTTTTTCTTTATTAAAATATTTATTTATCTGAGCTGGGCATGGTGGCACATGCCTTTAATCCCCGCACTTGGGAGGCAGAGGTAGGAGGATCACCGTGAGTTCGAGGCCACCCTGAGACTACATAGTGAATTCCAGGTCAGCCTGGGCTAGAGTGAGACCTGACCTCGAAATAAACAAACAAAAAAATTATTTATCTATCTACTCATCTATTTATTTATTTGAGAGCGAGAGGGAGAATGGGTGTACCAGGGCTTTCTGCAGCTATACGTGGACTTCAGACACCACTTTGCTCATCTGGCTTTACTTCGGTACTGGGGAACGGAACCCAGGCCATAGGCTTTGCTAACAAGTGCCTTTAACTGCTGAGCATCTCTTCAGCCGGGTCTATAGATTTCTTATGATCGCTTTGTCTGGCTTTGCATTCAGTCTCATAGAGTGAGTTAGGAAATGTCCCTTCTTCTATTTATTGGAAGAGTTTTGGAACAATTGCTGTTAATTCTTTCGTAAGAGCTTAATACAATTCACTAGCAACCCCAGCTAGCCTTGCGTTTTCTTTGATGGAAATTTCTTTTATTTTTTTAATTAAAAAAATATTTATTGGTGGCTGGAGAGATGGCTTAGTGGTTAAGCGCTTGCCTGTGAAGCCTAAGGACCCTGGTTTCAGGCTTGATTCCCCTGGACCCACGTTAGCCAGATGCACAAGGGGGCGCACGTGTCTGGAGTTCGTTTGCAGTGGCTAGAGGCCCTGGCGTACCTATTCTCTCTCTCTCTCTCTCTCTCCCTCTTTCTCTGTCACTTTCAAATAAATAAATAAAAATAAACAAAAAATATTTATTGGGCTGGAGAGTTGGCTTAGCAGTTCAGGTGCTTGCCTGAAAAGCTTAAGGATCCAGGTTCTATTCTCCAGGTCCCATGTAAGCCAGGTGCATAAAGTGGTGTATGCATCTGGAGTTCGTTTGCAGTGGCTAGAGGCTCTGGCATGCCCATTCTCTCTCTCTCTCTCTGTCTCTAATAAATAAATAAATAAACAAAAATAAATATTTTTAAAAATATTTATTTTATTTTATTTTATTTTTTATTTATTGTTTGGTTTCTCAAAGTAGGGTCTTGCCCTAACCCAGGATGACCTGGAATTCACTATGTAGTCTCAGGATAACTTTGAACTCACAGTGATCCTCCTACCTCAGCCTCCTGAGTGCTGGGATTAAAAGCATACACCACCATGCCTGTCTTATTTGTTTATTTGAAAAAGAGAGAGGTAGATAGAAAGAGAGAGAATGGGTGTGCCAGGGCCTTCAGTCACTACAAACGACTTGTAGACACATGTGCCACCTTATCCATCTGGCTTATGTGGGTCCTGGAGAATCAAACCTGGCCCCATTGAATTTGTAGGCAAGTGCCTTAGCTGCTAAATATCTCTCCAACCCTCTTTTATTTTTTAATTTTATTATTTTATTTATTTATTTATTTTTTTTTTTGCTGTTGTTGCTTTCAAGGTAGAGTCTCACTCTAGCCCAGGCTGACCAGGTACTCACTCTGTAGTACTAGGTTGGCCTGGAATTCACTGTGTAGTCCCAGGTAGCCTTGAACTCCCAAAGATCCTCTTACTTCTATTTTCCAAGTGCTGGGATTAAAGGCATGCGCCACCACATCTGGCTCTATTTTTTTAAATTTATTTTTATTTATTTATTAGAGACAAAGAGAGAAAGTGAGAATGGGCATGCCAGGGCTTCTAGCCACTGCAAATGAACTCCAGACACATGCACCACTGTGGGCATCTGGCTTATGTGGGGACTGGAGAATCGAACCTCAGTCCTTAGGCTTTGCAGGCATGAGCCTTAACCGTTAAGCCATCTCTCCAGCCCACTCGATTTCTTTCTTTCTTTTTTTTTTTTTTTCGAGGAAGGGTCTCACTCTAGTCCACGCTGACCTGGAATTCACTATGTAGTCTCAGGGTGGCCTTGAACTCATGATGATCCTTCTACCTCTGCCTCCTGAGTGCTGGAATTAAAAGCATGAGCCATCATGCCGGGCTGACCTTAAACTTATTTTTAAAAAATATATTTTATTTATTTATTTGAGAGAGAAAGAGGGAGAGAGAGAGAGAGAGAATGGGCATGCCAGGGCCTCCAGCCACTGCAAATGAACTCCAGATGCATACGCCCCCTTGTGCATCTGGCTTATATGAGTCTTGGAGAATCGAACTGGGATACTTTGGCTTTACAGGCAAATGCCTTAATCGCTAAGCCATCTCTCCAGCCCTCTAATTTTTTTAATGTTTTGTATACGTATGTGTGTGTGCGTGTGTGCATGTGTGCATGTGTGTGTGTGTGTGTGTGTGTAGAGGCCAGAGGTCAACATCAGGTATCTTTCTCATTACTCTCCATCTTCTCTCTCCTTATCCTGTGTGTGTGTGTGTAATGTGGTGTGTGATGTATGCACGTGTATGTGCCCTTGTGGTACCCAATACGCTTGCCTGTGCAGAGGTCACCTGGCTGCAGTGGCCTGAGTGGAACATCAGGTGTCCAGCTCCATCATTCTTCGGCCTGGTCTATATTGAGCCAGAAGAGTCTCCCTTTACTGTTTCCAGAGCTTGCAGAGCTCCCTCAATTCTTGGGTCTCTGCTCCCCTAAACAACTGTGGTTATAGATGTTTGTGGACATACCCAGCCATTTTTTTTCTTCTTTTCAATTTTTTTTATTATCAACTTCCATGATTATAAAAAATATCCCATGGTAATGTCCTCCCTCCCCCCACTTTCCCCTTTGAAACTCCATTCTCCTTCATATCCCCTCCCCATCTCAATCAGTCTCTCTCTTATTTTGATGTCATGATCTTTTCCTCCTATTATGATGGTCTTGTGTAGGTAATGTCTGGCACTGAGACATCATGGATATCCATTTTGTGTCTGGAGGAGCACGTTGTAAGGAGTCCTACCCTTCCTTTGGCTCTTATATTCTTTCCACCACCTCTTCCACAATAGATCCTGAGCCTTGGAAGGTGTGATAGAGATATTGCAGTACTGAGCACTCCTGTCACTTCTTTCCAGCACCATGATGCCTTCTGAGTCGTCCCAAGGCCACTGCCATCTGAAAAGAGAAGTTTCTCTGCCAAAAGTGAGAGTAGCATTAATATAAGGGTATGAACATTAAGAAAAGTGCTTACTAGGCAGTTTGATAAGCATAGTATATACATTTAGCCAGACAGCAGCAGATGTTACACTCCTAGGGCTCATGACTACCCCTGTTTTAAGTTTTCAGTATCAGGGATGTATTCTCTCCCATGGAGTGGGCCTCCAGTTCAATTAGAGGGCAGTTGCTTTCCACCATGACAGACATGCCACTATTGCACCCGTTGGCTCATCTGGCCTGGCTGGCCAAATATAAGGTTTGCAGTGTCCACCGTTGAGTATCTTCACTGATGAGTTCTCTTTCTCCCATTGAATTGCATGCAGAATGGCTTCTTCCAGCTTTCTGTCAGATGGCCTACATGGAGGAGGTTATCAGCTCAGTTCCAGCAGGATTTCTCAGTGGCCTTGCAGCCCAAGTATGTGGAGTCTTCAGCAATAGAGTCTTACCATGTATTCCTGGTGGGAACCCAAGGGCCTTGGCAATGGCCTGTAATGTTTTGGGGGCATCAGGGACCTCCCTGGCCAACAACTCACTAGAAGGTATCCCATCCCTGGCACTGAATATTTTCTAGTACCAATCTATGGCTCCTGAGTGTTCCATTGTCCAAAAAAGTAGGTTTCCATATGATTTATTTACATCCTCTTAGATTTTGATTAGCCCTCCATCCACCTTTCCTTTACTCAATCTCTTCCCCTGACCTCACTTTGGGTCCTTTTCACCCCCATTAATCTATTCTTCTACTTACATATGTACAATATCATCCTATTAAGCACCCCCTCCCTTCCTTTCTCTTCCCTTTATATCTCTTTTCTAGCTTACTGGCCTTTGCTACTGAGTTTTCTTTCTACTCATACAGAAGTCCACTCATCTGTAGCTGGGATCCACATACGAGAGAGAACATGTGACACTTGGCTTTCTGGGCCTGATACCCAGCTATTTTGTTTTTTTAATTTTTTTTTTTTGTTTTTTGTTTTTTGGTTTTTTTTTGTGTTTTTTTTCGAAGTAGGGTTTCACTCTAGCTCAGGCTGACCTGGAATTCACTATGTAGTCTCAGGGTGACCTCGAACTCATGGTGATCCTCCTACCTCAGCCTCCCGAGTGCTGGGATTAAAGGCATGTGCCACCACACTTGGCTCCCAGCGACTTTTATGTGGGATCTGGAGATTTGAACTCAGGCAGTCTCAGGCCCTCTTAGGCCCTCATGCTTGCTTGGAAGCACACTTAACTGCTGAGCCATTGAGATATTGCAGTACTGAGCACTCCAGGACAGGCTATTTTAAATATTTTTATTTATTCATTTGCAAGCAGAGAGAGGGTGGGGGAGAATGGGCACACTAGGGCCTCTTGTCACTGCAAACAAACTTCAGATGCATTTGCCACTTTGTGCATCAGGCTTTATATGGTACTGGGGGATTGAACTCAGGCTGTCAGGCTTTGCTAGCAAGTACCTTTAACCACAGGGTCATCTCCTCTTTAACTGCTGTGGTTAAAGGAGTCCCCTTTTTATTTTTATGTTTTTATTTTTGTTGTCCTGGGAATTAAGCCTATGGTGTCCTACATGATAGGAATTATGTCTCCAAACACGTTTTACTTTTTGAGATTGTGTTTCATTAAGGTGCTATAGCTAAATGGATATGTTATGCCAACCAAACTAACCCCTAAATACTTATACTTATGCCTATATATTAATGCTACTCGCACTTTTGGTTAGAGAAGCTTCTTTTTTGGGGGGACAATGACCACTGGGTTGACTCAAAAACCACCAAAGTGCTGAGAAGTGACAGTGGAGTATTCAGCACTAGGTGAGACATCTCTATCTTACATTCCAAGGCTCAGAGACCATTGCTGAAGAGGTGGTGGAAAGAGTGAGCCAAAGGAAGGGGAGGAGTGCTTTGTAATATTGTCTTCCAGACACAAAGTGGCTGTGGTATTCATGACCTCACAGTCAGTGGCTGACACTACCTACCCAAGGCCTGTATAACAGGGAGGAAGAAATGATGACATCAAGCCGGGCATGGTGACCCATGCTTTTAATCCCAGTACTTGGGAGATGAAGTTGGAGGATCATGATGAGTTCAAGGCCACTCTGAGACTACATAGTAATTCTAGGTCAGCCTGGGCTAGAGTGAAACTCTACCTCAGAAAAAGAAAAAAAGAAAGAAAGAAAATGATGATATCAAAATAGAAAAGAGAGGGCTGGGGGGATGGCTTAACAGTTAAGGCATTTGCCTGCAAAGCCAAAGGACCCAGGTTCAATTCCCCAGGACCCACATTAGCCAGATGCACAAGGGGGCACACGCATCTGGAGTTTGTCTGTAGTGGCTGGAGGCCCTGACCCACCCTTTCTCTCTCTCTCTCTTTCTCTGTCAAATAAATAAATAAATAGAAAATATTTTCTAAAAATAGAAGAGAGACTAGTTGGAAAGAAGAAAGCGTTCAGTAGAGACTGGAGTTAGGAGGGGGGAAAAGGAGAGTGGTGGGAGGGAATTATGATTATGGTATATTGTCTATATGTGCAGAGATTGTCAAAAAAGCACCTTAACCACTAAGCCATCCATCCAGCCCCTGTTTCGGCTGTTTTAAAAAGGTTAATATAACCCCAAATTATTTTGGCCCTGGACTGGTAACGTTTACTTCTCCACACTTGCTTCAGTCCATCGTTGAAGTCCCAGTAACACAGATATGGCTTCTGGGAGCCTCAGAGTTTTGTTCCCCATTTGCAAAACTTTACTTTGCAGCTTGTACGCATGGCAGGCTATTGTCCCACGTGGCTAAGAGACTTTCTCTTATACTCTGTTATAGATGATACTGAGCAGGCAGGGAGGCAGCTCTTCAGGAGAGTGACACTTATCAGAGCCATTACAAAAGAAACTTCTAGATCATATCAAATCTATAAGCCATCATGCTCTGGTCATTATATATCTACATGAGTTTTCTTGTATATGACATGACATTTATAGGTGACACATAGTGTTATGTCTAAGGTTGAAATACAAAAGAGGAAACCAGTGGGATCTGGAGAATGGGCTGGAGGCCGTTCTCAGAGGCCAGTTTTACAGCTGCACTTTGAACAGAAACAGGTTAAGCAAACTTAACTGCAGTTAAGACTGCCCTTTGAGAGAGAGAGAGAGAGAAAGAGAGAGAGAGACAGAGAGAGATTGCCATTTTCAGTGGCGCAGTGAAGGAGGGCTGTGGTCACCTTGTAGGGCAAGGTGGGTAGCTAATAGGAACTGTTTAATGGAGTGGAGAGAAGCTCATTCCCCCAGGAGGAGAACCTGGCCAGGAGAGCAGAGCTGACAGAAAGGAAGAGATCAGAGGTAGAAGAATGCCCGAATAGAGAGGGGTTCTAGTTTATGAAGTTATCAAGCTCTTTAAGAATCTGGAAGTCAAATGGGCCATTTTTAGGCAGCAGGAATCATTGTCCAATTTGTTTTGTGGTCAGACTGTACTGCAATAAAAAATGAAGCAGTTGGGCTTTATGTCCGTTTTAGGCCAAGGGTTTTAAGATTGGCCAGGAGACGGCTGCGCAGAGAGGCTGGTGGAGTTTTGGAAATTTGGGAACCCATGGAGTGTGCCAAGTGCTGAGGAGTCTGTCTGAAGATCAGGCATCCCTGATCTGAAGACAGAGGCCGGGAACCTTCTCTTGGAGAAGGATGGGGGTTTAGAAGGAAAGCAGGCATCCCCAAGCAATTGTTTCTGACTTGAGGTTCCTAGGGCTCGAGGGCAAGACAAGGGAACTGGGCCTGTCTCTCCTAGGTACCACATGGGAAGACAGACAGTTGGGGGCTGGCTCACCACCTCCTTGAGCTAAAGATGGTCTGGTGATATAAAGTCCAATGGATAAGGCGAATGGTCTCTCTATGGCTGGAGCTGAGAAGACGGGAGGAGGAAAAGCTTTAAGGCAGACGAATCATCCTACTGGGTAGTCAGTTGGGAGACTTGCTCCAACCACCTGGGAGTTTTGAGAACCCACTGAAGAGAAGTTCTGCCCAGGGGAGTTGGCAATTCTCATGCAATTCACTGTGGTGCAACAGAGAGAGAGGGGAGAAAGAGAAAGGACAGGTGGGGATGGAGGACACCCCAGGATCCAGGGGTTAGTCCAGGGCAAACTGCCCATTGCTCCCCAGGTTGCAAGAGGGCCGCGGCTCCGAGCCTCTGTCCCGGATTTCAGCCCCTTATGTTAGGAAAAGTGGTAAATGGCTGGGCGTGGTGGTGCACATCTTTAATCCCAGCACTTGGGAGGCAGAGATAGGGGGATTGCCATGAGTTCGAGGCCACCCTGAGACTCCATAGTGAATTCCAGGTCAGCCTGGGCTAGACTGAGACCCTACCTCAAAAACAAACAAAAAGCGGGAGATGAACCGAGAGAGAAGACAGCTCAACAGCAGAGACAAGATTTTTTTTTCTTTCTTTCTTTCTTTTTTTTTTTTTTTTTTTCCAGGTAGGGTTTCACTCTAGCACAGGCTGACCTGGAATTCACTATGTAGTCTCAGGGTGGCCTTGAACTCATGGCGATCCTCCTATCTCTGCCTCCCAAGTGCTGGGATTAAAGGTGTGGGTCACCACGCCGGGCAGAGACAAGGTTTATTGGCAAAAGCCAGAGAAGGGCTCTGAGCAGGCATGTCAGAAGCCCCCTTCCTCACAGGCTAGGGGATACTTATGGGAGCGTGGGGTCACTGGAATGTCGTGCTTGCAGAGTGGTCCACCTTGCCTCGGGGCTTGGGCCACTTCAGGGAAGTGATAATCAGACAGGTGGTTTGGGGCCATTCTAGGAAAGTGGTAATGGGGGATGGGTGGTCACTCTTGGGAAACAGAGAGTTACCATGACATGACAGAGTCCCCAAATGGAGACATCCTGGTCCTAATACCTTTGTAATCACTCAGGAGGTGGAGGCAGGAAAATTGGAACTTCAAGGTCATCCTTGGCTTTATTGTGACTTTGAAGCCAACTTGGGCTACATGAGAACTTGCCTAAAAATAAATAGATAGATAGATAGATAGATAGATAGAAAGAATGGAAAACCCTTCTCCAAAAAGCCCAAGTGCTGAGACAGGATAGATGGGCTTCTGTGAATACACCTACTTTGCACCAGGAAAGACTAGGGAAGAGGCTTTTATACCTACTGTGAGGATTTAATGGCCAGATTGACTTCAAGGGCAAGTGATCCTCAATTTTATAATAAGGAAATGGGAGGTTCAGACAGGGAAGTTCTTCTGCTCCAAGGCACACAGCTAACTCCAGCATGAGGTTCCAACTCCAGCTGGGCCCCTGCTCAGCCTGAGCTTCTCCCTTGAGGCACGACAGGTCCTAAGAATATAAACATGGAGGTCAAGTGGGGTTGATACTCCCCGGGGCTCCACACAATTGAAAAAATTGAATGGATGTGATAGAACTGGCAAAGTTGGGAGTTCAAGGCCTAAAACACCACCCCCTCCGCTCCTGGGGGTAACATTCCCAAGCTAGGGGACATAGCCGCACCCCGTGGGAACTCTGGGCGGCAGGGTTAGTAACTGGCACTGAATGCTGCAAATTGGGAGAAAGCAAACCCTGGTGGGATCACGCAAGAAGTGGTCATAAATTACCATTCTGTTCAAACTGCAAGTATCAGTGCATCTGGACTACAACGGGGTGTTGAATTTCCAGGGAGGTGATCAGTTGCCCTTCCTCCCCAAAGTGCTTCATGTTGGGGGGGCTTGTGGCAAGGAGGAGACTCTCAGACAGTTCCTCTGTCCACATCCCTGCTTGTGGGGCCTCAGGACCCAGTAGCAGCTTTAAAGTGAGACCCTGCCCCCAGCACAAAAATCCACAGACTCTATCCCCCCAGGTCTCCCCAGAGATCTTCTGGGAAGCCGCTCCTTTCAGGTTTGGTCCGTCACAGCTTTCTTCTTTTAAAAAAACAAATATCTTATTTTTATTTATTTATTTGAGCGACACAGAGAGAGAAAGATGGAAAGGGAGAGAGAGAACGGACACACCAGGGACTCCAGCCACTACAAATGAAATCCGGACACATGCTCCACGTTGTGCATCTGGCTTACGTGGGTCCTAGGAAATGGAACCCGGATCTTTTGGATTTGCAAGAAAGTGCTTTAACCATTAAGCAATCTCTCCAGCCGCCTTTTTTTGTTGGTTTTTGTTTTTGTTTTTCAAGGTAGGGTCTCACTCTAGCCCAGGCTGACCTGGAATTCACTGTATTGTCTCAGGGTGGCCTCAAATTCAAGATGATCCTCCTACCTCTGCCTCCCAAGTGCTGGGGTTAAAGGTGTACGTCACCATGCCAGGCTCCTCAGGTTAGGAGACTTTTCAGGGGGTTACCCAGATGTGATCTTAAATACGGGGTGGCTCATTCAGTAATCCAAACACTTCTGGGAGGCCGAGGCCGGCAGAATGCCACGTGTTCAAGGCCATCCTGGCCTACATAGTGAGTTCAGGACAACCTGGGCCACAGAATGAAACTATCTCAAAATAAATTAATAATAATAATAATAATAAATAACCTGAGGGCTTGGGAGATTGTTCAGCAGCTAAAGGCACTTGCTTGCAAAACCTAGATTCAGTTCCCCAGCACCCATGTAAAGCCGGAAGCACAAAGTGGCACATGTGTCTGGAGTTCATTTGCAGTGGCACTGGGCCCCTGGAGTACTCATTCTCCCTCTCTTTTTCCTTGCCATTAATTAAATAACGTTTACAAAGCAACAACAAAACCAAACAGACCTAAACCAGGTGTGTTGGCACACACTTTTATTCCCAGCATTTAGGAGGCTGAGGCAGGAGGATTACTGTGAGTTTAAGGTCAGACTGAGACTAATTCCAGGTCAGCCTGGGCTAGAGCAAGATCCTACCTTGAAAAACCAAAAAAAAGACAAAAACAAATAAACAAACAAACAACAACAACAAAAATAAAACAGACCTAGAGCCTAGAGCTAGGTGCAGTGGCTCATGCTTTTAATCTCAACAGAAAGAACTGCTGTGAGTTTGAGGCCAGTCTGAACCACAGAGTGAGTTCCAGAGTCAGCCTGGGCTGCAATGAGACCCTGCCTCAAAAAAAAAAAAAAAAAAAATCTTCACTGCGGAAGAGGTGGCGAGAAGAATGTAAGAGCCAAAAGAAGGGTAGGACTCCTTACAATGCACTCTTCCAGACACAAAATGGCCTGGATATCCATGACCTCTCAGTGCCTGACACTACCAAAACAAGACTATCATAATAGGAGGAAAAGATGATGACATCACAATAAAAGAGAGACTGACTGGAAGGGAGGGAGAGGGGATATGATGGAGAGTGGAGTTGTGAAGGTGGGGGGAGGGAATTATTATGGTTTATTGTCTATAGTTGTGGGAGTTGTCAATAAAAAAATAAAAAATTAGAGCTGGGTGTGGTGGCGCACGCCTTTAATCCCAGCACTTGGGAGGCAGAGGTAAGAGGACCACAGTGAGTTTGAGGCCACCCTGAGACTACAGAGTGAATTCCAGGTCAGCCTGGGTCAGAGTGAGACCCTACCTCGAAAAAAAGAATTAAAAATTAAAAAAAAAATGTAAACAAATCTTGGAATCACAGGCTTAGACTTTTGGTTTTCAATTTTATTTCCCTCTAACTGAGCCCATCCATCATCAGGGCTCCCCTCCTTCCTATTTGCAAGTCTGTGGCAGGCAACCATTCAAGCTGGTTGCTTGAATGCATTCAATGCATTTATATTCATTGAAGTCTTTGCTCACGACTGCTTTCTATTTATAGCCAGTGAGATTGGCTTTCCATGTCTCAAAGCCATTTAATTCTAAAATAAATCTACTGGCATTAAAAGAAAAAGTATGTGTCCTCCGGAAGTTAGCATAGCAACCAGTGGTGACATGCAGACATGACAGCCCCCCCCCCCCCCGGGGGTACAGGGGTTAGCAGCTGCCTAGAATTTGAGAGAAATTTCTAGAAGAGGAAATGCACTACCTCCCACCCAGTGCCACAGACTTGAGTTTGCCCTGTGGAATCCCTGTCCCACCTATTTCCAAAATACCTCAAAGATTAGAGGACTTTCCTTTTGGCTCTGGACCAACTGGCAAAGGGGCCTCAGGATAAGGGAGCAGTTAATAACTTGGGTATTGTTTTCAGAGGACTGTTTCCCTCCCTCCCACCCCACCCACTGGGAAAAAAATAATATAAACAAAACTGCTTGGACTCAGTTAACAAAGGGTGTGGGGGGAGGGGACACCATCTACAGCTAAGGTCTTAAGATGTTTCAAGGGACATAGATAAAACAGACAGGTTTTGCAGAGAGAGGGAGAAAGGATGGAGGGAGGGAGGGAGAGAGAAGGGAGCGAGAGAGAAGTTAAGGACCTGACTCCTGGTGCCAGGGTCCACTCTGGACCTGAGATGGCCTGGTCATAGCAGAGCCTCTTACCAAATAATTTGAAATATAAATAACAATAAATCACAAACACATACCTAATATGTGTGCCAAAATTAAATCTACTTATGCTGATAAGTTTACTGATTGCAAAATGCTAGATAAGATTGTCAAAGTGAACTTTTGTTCTTGCTTTTTGTTTGGAATTTTGGGGTCCTTGCACTTCCCCGGTACACTGGGGACACATTTTTTAAAAATTAAAATTTAAAAAAAACTTAAATACTTTTTGTTTATTTATCTGTGAGGGAGGGGAGAGACAGAGGGAGAGTATGGGCATGCCAGGGCCTCTTGCCACTGCAAACTCCAGATGCACTCACCGCTTTGTATATCTGGCTACATGTGGGTACTGGGGAACTGAACCTGGGTTACAGGCTTTGCAAGCAAGCACCTTTAAAACCACTGATCCATCTCCCCAGCCCCACATTTTTTTTTTTCCAAGGTAGGGTCTCACTGTAGCCCAGGCTGACCTGAAACTCATTCTCTAGTCCTAGGCTGGCCTGAAATTTACAGTGATCCTCCTCAGAGCTCGCTTCTGTTTTCCTCCTTAAAGTAACCACTAGTTGCTAAGGGAAGTTGGAATGAGGAAAGAAGTGGCCCAGCCCAAGTGCTGATACTGTGCCCAGGCTTAGAATACAGATATGTCACCTGTCAGGGTCTCTATCAGGCCCCTTGTTGGTCCTCGAGCCTGTCATGGCTCCCATGCTCCAGCCAAAATCTCAAGCTAATATTTATGAGAGTTTATTCCACCTAGAATGTACTGCGTGGGAGAAATGGAGAGGCCAGAAAACACAATGTAGAGAAAATGGCTGTGTGTCATGGCGAAATGGTCTGTCAACTGCTGTCATGGCACACAGTGGCATTGGGGACACACTCCTCAATGGGCAGGGCAGGGCAGGACAGGCCCCAACCACGTCTTCTTCAACCTCACCATTTTATAAATAAGGAAATACAGACTTGCTGTTAGCCATGCTCCTGTAAGGGGAGAGAACCAAGTTCATCATTTTATTTTGAACACATACCCAATAAAACTGTCATATTTTTTTAATAATTTTTTTTATAAGAGAGAGAGTGTGTAAGAAAGAGAGAGAGAATTGGTGCACCAGGGCCTCCAGCCACTGCAGTAGAATTCCAGATGCATGCGCCATCTCATGCACATGTGTGACCTTGCCCGCTTGTGTTACCTTGTATGTCTGGCTTACGTGGGATCTGGAGAGTCGAATATGGGTCCTCAGGCTTCATAGGCAAGAACCTTAACTGCTAAGCCATCTCTCCAGCCCCCAAACTGTCATATTCTTAAAAGAAATGTTATTATTTATTTGCAAGCAGAGAGAGAGAAGCGAGACAGAGAGAATGGGCACACCAGAGCCTCCAGCCACTGCAAACGAACTCCAGATACATGTGCCACTTTGTGCATCTGCCTTTACATGGGTACTGGGGACTCAAACCTGGGTCATTAGGCTTTGCAGGCAAGTGCCTTAACAACTAAGCCATCTCTCCAGCCCTTTAAAAGAAATTTTTATTGATTTGCAAGAAGAAAGGCAAGTTGGGAGAGGTCTCAGAGGAGCTACTTAAGTATGGAGGGGATAAAATAAGACTGTAATGGGGACACTCCTGGGAGCAGAGAGGACAGGCACCGATGTTCTTTTCCTCCCTTGTCAACAACACATGCAATGTGCTCGTTGGTCATACCCTCACCCTACCATAAGGAAAGCCATAAGGTACAGGGCATAATGATGGCAGGGCGCTTCCAGGGACAAACTGGTCACTGATCTGTATCTTCCATGGGGAAATCCTCTCAAACCATGAGAACAAATTTTCTGAAGGAAAAAAAAATAGAGGAAGAAGAAAAAGATAAGAAAATCCCCGCCCCTCCCCAAAAAAAATGCCTGTTGTCTTCTGTCTAGACAGCCTGAGATTTCCCAATCAGGGCTGTCTCTTTTTCCTCAACCTGTTTTCTTTCCAAACAATCTTTTTTCTTTCCTATTTTTTTTTTTTTTTTTTTGAGGTAGGGTCTCACTCTAGCCCAGGCTGACATGGAATTCACTATGTAGTCTCAGGGTGGCCTCGAACTCATGGCGATCCTCCTGCCTCTGCCTCACAAGAGCTGGGATTAAAGGCATGCGCCACCAAGCCTGGCTTCCAAACAATTTTTTTTGTCTGTAAGTTTGTACTCAGTTCTCCTTCTCCAGCTCTTCTCCCCCTTCTCCTATGTAGCCGAAGAGAACCTCAGACTGCCTTCACCTCCCCAGTGCTAGGATTAAAGACTGCGCCACCATGACCAGCCTTAGTCAGTTCCTCTGTAACCGCAGAGACAAGAGACTGGCATCAGGGAAGCAGAGAGGTGGAGGCGCTGGGCAGGTGGCACATGTGGCAGAGGCCAACTTTCTGTCCCAGGGATCAACTGCCTGTTCAATAGCAGCTTCTGTGTCCAAGCGCAGAGGCACAGAGATCGTGGCGCTTTCGGGAACAGTGTTTTCCAGAAAGTCCTGATCAGGCTCTGCTTTGACGTGTCACGACCAGCTCAGCTCGGGCCTGGAGAGTCCACCCTCCTCCCCTCCGGGATCGGTTGCCCACGCTCTGAAGCTGGCGGCCACGATGGTTGCTTCTAATGACCTTTTTGGGTAGGTTACCTGATGTCCCCTCTCCTGACGGAGGTCAGGTGACACTGAGACAAGGAGAGTATTATGGTGTGTACCAGCAACCAGAGTGTCCTTAAATGGATCTGATGCTGTGCAGCTCTGGACGTAGACGTGGGCACTACACCCAGGCCCACAGGGGTCTCCAGCAGAAGCAACACAGGCGTGGGTGGGTGGGCTGTGTCTTCTCTCCCTGAGGAAATAATAAAGTTGGGTTGCTTGTGGCTTATTTTAGGGTTTACTAAGGTTATGCATTTTTCTGGTTAGGACGTTTCTAAAAATATTTTACTTATGTATGAGAGAGAGAGAGAAAGGGTGAGAGTGTAGGGGATGCCAGGATCTCTTGCAGCTGCAAAAGAACTCCAGATGCATTCACTGCTTTGTGCATCTGGCTTTATTTGGGTACTGGGGAATTGAACCCAGGCTGCCAGGGTTTGCAAGCAAGCACCTTTAACTGCGGAGCCATCTCCCATTTCATTCATGGGTATGTGTGTGTGCATGCGTGCGTGCGTGCATGTGTGTGTGTGTGTGTGAGAGAGAGAGAGAGAGAGAGAGAGAATGGATCTGCCAGGGCCTTGGCCACTGAGCTATCTCTCCTGTCCCCAGGGAAGGACCTTTTTTGTGACATGAAACAGACATTGGAGTGGGGGATTTGTGAGCCTCAACTGACAGAGAAGTTAAGCTCAGTTAGCCTTCTCAGCTCCTCAGGTCCTGGGAGTGGAAACTGGAATGGGGAAGACAGAGCCCCCTTGCTCAGTGAGGGGCTGCAGGCTGCTCTTCCTCTCTGTTGTTTTCCCCGTGCCTCAGCCGGCAGGCTACACTTCCTCAGGGGCCCCTGGCTCAGCTTGGCCCCAGCATGCAGAAGAACTTGACCTTTTATCCCTCTTAGAAGTTTCTTTATGCATATTCCAACAGTGAACTTGATTGGTGCAGCTCTTTTCATTTCTCCCTTCCTTTCTATCTTCCTTCCTTCCCTGCTTTTTTTTTTTTTTTTTTCTTTTCTTTTCTTTTCTTGAGTCAGGTCTAGCGAACAGGTAGGCAGGATACAATCAACTGAGTGACAGAGTGACAGTGAGCATGGGTCCTCTCAGTTGAAGAACTTGGAGAAGGGGTTTGTGACAGAAGGAAGCCAGAATTGAGTCCTTTTGTCTGGACATGTTGGCATTGCATACTCCCTCCCCGTCCCTGGTTGACTAGACCAAGAGAGAGACGGGGATGTGACCCACCTGGGCCAATCCAGTTCTCCTCACTGCAATGCCTGATGCCTTTGCTCCGGGGAGCTCTGGGGAGGCCTGGTCCTGCTGCAAAGCCAGGGAGGAGAATGGTCCAGAAGAAATCAGACAAAAAACAGCTTGGAGTGGTCAAATCCTGGTTTCTTGTCTTTTTTGGGAGCTCTGGATGTGGTTCTATAATCCCAGTTGGGAGGTGGAGGCAGGAGGATCAGGAATTCAAGGTCAGTCTCCATTATGTAATGATTTTTTTTTCATTATTCTTAGTGAGAAAGAGTGAGAGAGTGAATTGGCATGCAGGGCCTCCAGTCACTGCAATCAAACTCCAGAGGCCCCCTTGCACACATGTGCGACCTTGTGCATTTGCGTCATGTTGTGTGTCTGGCTTAATGTGTGACCTGGAGAGTTGAACATGGGTCTTTAGGCTTTGCAGGCAAGTGCCTTAACTGCTGAGCCATCTCTCCAGCCCTGTGTAATGATTTTGAGACCAGCCTGGGCTAAAAGAAAATAAATCTTGTTAGTTCAGCAGGAGTGCACTTTTCATTACCTAAGACTAAACCCCTCATTAATATCAATATATATATTAAGATAGTTATCTATCAAATGTTAGCATGTGCCAGGTACTATTCCAAAGACTGTATAGGTATTATTATTACTTTAAAGTTTATTTATTTATTTATTCACAAGCAGAGAGATAGAGACAAAAACATACACACACACACACACACACACACACACACAGAGAGAGAGAGAGAGGGAAAGAGAGAGAGAGAGGGGGTAGGGGGAAGAGTATGGGCACACCAGGGCCTCTCAAGGCCGCAAACAAACTCCAGATACATGTGCCACTTTGTGCATCTGGCTTTACATGGGTACTGGATAATCAAACCCGGATCATTAGGTTTTGCAGGCAAGCCCCTTAGCCACTGAGCCATCTCTCTAGCCCATGTATAGGTTTATTTTATTTAACTCTGTGTGATGGGAGTTGTTATTCCCATGTCATAGATGAAGAAACTGAGTCACAGACAGAGTCAGGGTCTTCAGGTCAGAGCCATGGCCTCTAACTACAGCCTTTTAGGTAGGGCCTTGCTCTAGCCCAGGCTGACCTGGAATTAACTATGTAGTCTCAGGGTGGCCTTGAACTCACGGGGATCCTCCTACTTCTGCCTCCCAAGTGCTGGGATTAAAGGCGTGCGCCACCACGCCTGGCTTTCTTTCCTTTTGTCTTGTTTTGAAATAGGGCCTCTTGGAAACTAGGCTGGTCTCCAACTCACTACCTGAGGATGACCTTGAACTTTAAGCACCTTGCCTCCCCCTCCCAAGTGTTGGGATTACAGGGATGCACCACCACGCTGTTTTGTTCAAGCCGGGAAGGAAGCCGGGGCTTTGTGCATTCCAGGTGAGCACTCTAGCAGCCGAGCCATGTCCTCAGCTCGATAAGCAGGCCCTTTCTGAACTCATCAGGGATGGAGCTGCAGTACCAGGGTCAGGTTTCTACTGGGGGTCACTGTGGGCTGACCTTGGCTTGGCCCTCAAGCCTCAGTTTTCTTATCTGTAAAATGGGGACCAAAGATGTATCTGAGGAGTGAGACCTGGAAAGGACAGGGCGGCACTGGGAAAACACTGGGGCACTACATTAGAAAAGTCATCCCCATAATATGCATTCTAGAATCCATTGTTTGCAAGCTTTTCTTTGTTTCATAAGTTAAATTTGGCGTAGTCAGGCATACTGGCACACACCTTTACTGCCAGCACTTGGGAGGCAGAGGTCAGAGCATTACTGTGAGTTTCAGGCCAGCCTGAGGCTACATAGTGAATTCCGGGTCAGCCTGAGCTGGAGCGAGACTCTACCTCGAAAAGATGAAAGCAAAAACAACAACAAAAAAATTGGAATAATGTTCCATGGGACATCTGTGCATGACAAGGCTACAGGGCTTTGTTGTTGTTGTTCGCTTGTTTTTATTTAGTTGAGAGTGAGAGACGGAGGACACAGATAGAGAGAAAGGCAGAGAAAGAGAGAGAGAGAGAAAGGGCATGCCAGAGCCTTCAGCTGCTGCAAATGAACTACAGATGCATGCGCCCCCTTGTGTGCATGTACGACATTGCACACTTGTGAGATTGTGTGTCTGGCTTACATGGGATCTAGAGACTCAAACATGAGTACTTAGGCTTCACAGACAAGCACCTTAAACACTAAACCATCTCTCCAGCCCCCCCTTTAAAAAATAAAGGTCAAGCCAAGCTAAGCATGGTGGCGCACGCCTTTGATCCCAGCACTGGAGAGGCAGAGGTAGAAGGATCACTGTGAGTTCAAGCCCGCCCTGAGAATTCCAGGTCAGCCTGGGCTAGAGGAAAACCCTACCTCAAAAAACAAAACAAAAAACAAAACAAAAAAAACAAAAAAAAAACCCAACAAAATCAAGCCAGGTGTGGTGGTGCACACCTTTAATCCCAACACTCTGGAGGTAGGAGGATCACTACGAGTTGGAGGCCAGCCTGGAACTACAGAGTGAGAGTTCCAGGTCAGCCTGGGCTGGAGTGAGACCCTTGAAAAGCATAATAATAAAGCTCAACTTTATAGAACATAGGAATAAATAGTGTTTTCAAATTATTTTTGCTTCATGTTATTACTTTAATAAGCTATTTGGTCCATGGCAGCACTCACTGTATAAAAAAAAAAGGTGGGCTGGAGAGATGACTTAGCGGTTAAGCGCTTGCCTGTGAAGCCTAAGGACCCTGGTTCGAGGCTCAGTTCCCCAGGACCCACGTTAGCCAGATGCACAAGGGGGCACACGCATCTGGAGTTCATTTACAGAGGCTGGAAGCTCTGTTGCGCCCTCTCTCTCTCTCTCTCTCTCTCTCTCTCTCTCTCTGCCTCCTTCTCTCTGTCACTCTCAAATAAATAAATAAACAAAAAAAAATAAAAAAAAAAGTGCCAGGCATGGTGGTACACGCCTTTAATCCCAGCACTTGGGAGGCAGAGGTAGGAGGATTGCCATGAGTTAGAGGCCACCCTGAGACTACATAGTGAATTCCAGGTCACCCTGAGCTAGAGTAAAAACCCTTCCCCCCCTCCAAAAAAAAAAAGCGGAGGCTGGAAAGATGGCTTAGTGGTTAAGGTGTTTGCTTGCAAAGCCAAAGGACCTCAGTTCAATTCCCCAGGACCCATGAAAGCTGGATGCACAAAGGTCTGGAGTTCGTTTGCAGTGGCTGGAGGTCCTGGCGCACTCATTCTCTGGCCCCCACCCTCTCTCTCTCTGCTTCTTTCTCTCTCGCTCTCTGTATCAGACAGCTTCAGGTTCGTTGAGATGAACTTCCAGACCAGGCACAGTTATGGAAGAAGGGATATTTATTGAAGCTTACAGATTCAGGGGAAGTTCCAGAATGGCAGAAGAAGCTGGCCTGCCTTCACAGGACCAAGCAGAGAGAGAGGGAAGTACAAGCCTAAAGGTCAAAAGCCACAGCACACTTCAGGAACTCCAGCTAGGCACACTTTGCATATCTTTAGAATGAAATCTGAAATCCACCACCACACCTTAAGATCCACCCAGTGACATTGCCTCCAGCCAGGTGGCTAAAGATGCAAACTACAAACAAATAAACAACTGAATATTAGGGGCCATCTATTCTATTCAAACCACCACACTCTCTCAAATATATAAAAAGAAAATTAAAATAAAAAATCATTTAAAAAAATGGCCCGGAGAGATGGTTTAGTGATTAAGATGCTTGCCTGTGAAGCCTAAGGACCCAAATTCTAAACCCTATAACCCATGCAAACCACATAGATGCACAAGGTGGCACACGTGTCTGGAATTCATTTGCAGTGGCTAGAGGCCCTAGTGCTCCAATTCTCTTTCTCGCTTCTCATAAAAAAAGTTGTGACCTAAAAATTATTCTTGTCTATTTTTGTCAGGTTTATATTTCATTTTGATTTTATGTTCATATATATATAGATATAGATATATAGATAAGAGCATTTGCAACTGGCTTACTATACATGGGAATGCCTGCTTGATTCGTCATTGCTTAAGCTGGGAATAAAGGGTGAAATGCTGTGTAATAGCTTTCAAATGCATGTCTAAATTTGAATTTTATGCAAAAATACTGGTTTTACTTATTTTTACATTAGTGGGAGCTGATGTCAGTAACTTACTGGCAAGCGAATACTTTTGTTTCCTACTCCCAGACAAACAGAAATACACAGTGCAGCATTTTAATTATGTGAGACTTGCTTTTTACATTTCAACAAGCATGTCCCATAACCCTTTCTTTTTAAAAATATTTTATTCTTAATTTATTTACTAGAGAGGGAGAGAGAGAGAGAATGGGCACGGCAGGGCCTCTAACCACTGCAAACGAACTCCAGACGCATGTGCCACCTTGTGCATCTGGCTTACTGAGTACTGGGGAATCGAACCTGGGTTCTCAGGCTTTGCAGGCAAGTGCCTTAACTTCTAAGCTATCTCTCCAGCCCATTTTCTTTCTTTTTCTTTTTCTATTTTTTGAGGTAGAGTCTCGCTGTAGCCCAGGCTGACCTGGAATTCACTGTTGTCTCAGGCTGGCCTCCAACTCATAGTGATCCTCCTATCTCTGCTTCCCGAGTGCTGGGGATTAAAGGTATGCGCACATATTCTTTTCTTCTTTCTTTCTCTCTCTCTCTCTCTTTCTTTTTGTCTTTCTTTCTTTCTTTGTTAGCAAGCCCAATAGATTGGCCTTTATGGGGGGGGGCGGAGAATTGGTATACCAGGACCTCCAGCCATTGCAATTGAATTCCAGATGTTTGTGCCCCCTTGTGTGCATGTGCAACCTTGTGCAATTGTGTCACTTTGTGCATCTGGCTTATTTGGGACCTGGAGAGTCAAACATGGGTCCTTAGGCTTCGCAGGCAAGCACCTTAACCACTAAGCAATCTCTTCAGCCCTTATATTCTTTTTTTTTTTTTTTTCTGAGGTAAAGTCTTCTGCTAGCTCAGGCTGACCTGGAATTCACTATGTAGCCTCTCAGGGTGGCCTCGAACTCTTGGTGATCTTCCTACCTCTGCCTCCCAAGTGCTGGGATTAAAGGAGTGTACCACCATCACACCCAGCATTTTCCTTATATTCTTTTTGTTTTTCTGTTTTTTTGTTTTTTGATTTTTCAAAGTAGGGTCTCACTGTAGCCCAGGCTGACCTGGAATTCACTCTGTAGTCTCAGGGTGGCCTCGAACTCACGGTGATCCTCCTACCTCTGCCTCCCGAGTGCTGGGATTAAATGCATCAGCTACCATGCCTGGCTCTTTCCTTCCTCCCTCCCTCCCTTCCTTCCTTCCTTCCTCCCTCTCTTTCTTTCTTTCTCTCACTATATCTCTCTCTCCTTTCTCTCTCTCTCTCTGTCTCTTCTTTCTCTCCCACTCTGTTTCTCCTCCTTTCTCCCTCACTATATCTCTCTCTCCTTTTTTCTCACTCTGTGTCTCTCTTTATTCTCTGTCTCTCTCATTTTGTCTTGACTTTCATATATCCTGAGGACCTTCAGCACAGGGCTGGAAATGGAAAGAAAAAGAGAAAAAAGCCAGCTACACTGACCACCCGGAGCTACTTCACTCACCGAGCCGACAGATTCTTTAGCTCCCAGAACCCATCTGAGAAGTTGGTTTCTTGCGCACTGTGACCTGAGCGGAGCTTTGCCCTCCACAGGCTCTGTCATGTGGGCTGCGCAGCTGCACAGAGGAGTTGGGTATAAGAGGGTGGTCCCAAGGCCTTGATTGGGAAATTGGAATTTCCGTATCACTAACTACAGCCTGATGATCTGGGATTCAAACTTGTGCCTATAACGCTTCCACTTTAGGCTTTTGGGAAAATTCGAGATTTTGGAGAGGATGGCTACTTTTTGTGGTCACTGGTAAAGTCCTGCAAGAGGCTACACTGCCTTTGAGCTAGCGCTATTTGGAGGGGATGGGAAGGTAGAGCTTAGCTAAAAGGGATGGCCAGTCCAAGGGTCTAGTCCCAAAGCTGAATTCTCTACCCTAAGCTATACTCAGTAGAAGCAGAAGGTAAGAGGCAGGAGACTTGGCAGATCAAACTGCCAACCCCTCAACCTCCTCCCAGCCACATGCAAACCACATCCCACCTTCTCCTCTTGCTCCTGCTGAGATGTGGGCTGCGGACAAGAGGACAGTTAGTTAGACTCTGCCACAGCATTGACTTTCCAAGCTACGGGCCATCCATGAACACACGGGTCAGGGGATACATACAGTCCAAGGGAATTACCAAGATATAGATAGTCTCATGGGCTAGGAAGATGGCTCAGTGATTAAGGCATTTGCTACCTCAAAAGGCCAAAAATAATTTTTAAAATATTGCTACTGGGACTGGGGAGATGCCTCATTGGTTCAAGGTGCTTGCTTGTAAAGCTTGCCAGCCCAAGTTCAATTCCCCAGCATAAAACTGGAGAGGCATGCCTTTGTATTAATAAGAGACTCTGGTTCATGTGCACACACACACACACACACACACACACACGCAAATAAATAAAAATTGAAACATGTATTGCTGCTAGGGATGTGGCTGAGCATGTAGGCTCTAGGTCTAAATTACCAGCACCATATAAGTATATATAAAGAAATCCCTGGGCTGGAGAGATGGCTTAGCCGTAAAGGCACTTGCCTGTGAAGCCTAAGCACCCATGTTCAACTCTCCAGATCCCACATTAGCCAGATGCACGAAGATGAGGCAAGTGTAAGGTTGCACATGTCCACTAGTTGGCACAAGTGTCTTGAGTTAGATTGCAGTGGCTGAGGCCCTGATGTGCCAATTCTCTCTCTCTCTAAAAAAAAAAAAAAAAAAAAGAAAGAAAAAGAAAGAAAATAAAAGAAAAAAGATATCCCTTATTTAGTCATTATCAGCCTGCCATTGGCCAAGCCCTAGAGCATCCTCAGGCCCCATATATGCACCTAACAGGAAGTGGGTGCTAAAGTGGTCAAGAGCAGCATCTCCAAGGCCATCCTCTTGTGGCTCCATGGAAGACAGGGAGGTGGACTGATGCTGGAGGATGGGTGATCTCCAGGAAGATGGCCAGAGGCCACAACAGCCCGTTGGGGGGAGGAAATCTTCCCTCTGCCATCCTGTGTATAGCCACGCTCTTTTCCTACTGACCAGGGATGAGCTCTGTGGGCCTCCACTCTGGTGAAGGCCTCTGGCCTCCTCAGGCCAGGCCTCTGGAATCCAGCCCCTAACAGACGGCACTGACCTTTCCTCTTGGCCTGCAGCATGGCGGCATGGTGGTCGCACGCCTTTAATCCCAGCACTTGGGAGGCAGAGGTAGGAGGATTGCCATGAGTTAGAGGCCCACCCTGAGACTACATAGTGAATTCCAGGTCACCCTGAGCTAGAGTAAAAACCCTTCCCCCCCTCCAAAAAAAAAAGCGGAGGTGGAAAGATGGCTTAGTGGTTAAGGTGTTTGCTTGCAAAGCCAAAGGACCTCAGTTCAATTCCCCAGGACCCATGAAAGCTGGATGCACAAAGGTCTGGAGTTCGTTTGCAGTGGCTGGAGGTCCTGGCGCACTCATTCTCTGGCCCCCACCCTCTCTCTCTCTGCTTCTTTCTCTCTCGCTCTCTGTATCAGACAGCTTCAGGTTCGCTGAGATGAACTTCCAGACCAGGCACAGTTATGGAAGAAGGGATATTTATTGAAGCTTACAGATTCAGGGGAAGTTCCATAATGGCAGAAGAAGCTGGCCTGCCTTCACAGGACCAAGCAGAGAGAGAGAGAAGTACAAGCCTAAAGGTCAAAAGCCACAGCACACTTCAGGAACTCCAGCTAGGCACACTTTGCATATCTTTAGACTGAAATCTGAAACCCACCACCACACCTTACGATCCACCCAGTGACATTGCCTCCAGCCAGGTGGCTAAAGATGCAAACTACAAACAAATAAACAACTGAATATATTGGGGGCCATCTATTCTATTCAAACCACCACACTCTCTCAAATATATAAAAAGAAAATTAAAATAAAAAATCATTTAAAAAAATGGCCCAGAGAGATGGTTTAGTGATTAAGATGCTTGCCTGTGAAGCCTAAGGACCCAAATTCTAAACCCTATAACCCATGTAAACCACATAGATGCACAAGGTGGCACACGTGTCTGGAATTCATTTGCAGTGGCTAGAGGCCCTAGTGCTCCAATTCTCTTTCTCGCTTCTCATAAAAAAAGTTGTGCCCTAAAAATTATTCTTGTCTATTTTTGTCAGGTTTATATTTCATTTTGGTTTTATGTTCATATATATATAGATATAGATATATAGATAAGAGCATTTGCAACTGGCTTACTATACATGGGAATGCCTGCTTGATTCGTCATTGCTTAAGCTGGGAATAAAGGGTGAAATGCTGTGTAATAGCTTTCAAATGCATGTCTAAATTTGAATTTTATGCAAAAATACTGGTTTTACTTATTTTTACATTAGTGGGAGCTGATGTCAGTAACTTACTGGCAAGCGAATACTTTTGTTTCCTACTCCCAGACAAACAGAAATACACAGTGCAGCATTTTAATGATGTGAGACTTGCTTTTTACATTTCAACAAGCATGTCCCGTAACCCTTTCTTTTTAAAAATATTTTATTCTTAATTTATTTACTAGAGAGGGAGAGAGAGAGAGAATGGGCACGGCAGGGCCTCTAACCACTGCAAACGAACTCCAGACGCATGTGCCACCTTGTGCATCTGGCTTACTGAGTACTGGGGGATCGAACCTGGGTTCTCAGGCTTTGCAGGCAAGTGCCTTAGCTGCTAAGCTATCTCTCCAGCCCATTTTCTTTCTTTTTCTTTTTCTATTTTTTGAGGTAGAGTCTCGCTGTAGCCCAGGCTGACCTGGAATTCACTGTTGTCTCAGGCTGGCCTCCAACTCATAGTGATCCTCCTATCTCTGCTTCCCGAGTGCTGGGGATTAAAGGTATGCGCACATATTCTTTTCTTCTTTCTCTCTCTCTCTCTCTTTCTTTTTGTCTTTCTTTCTTTCTTTGTTAGCAAGCCCAATAGATTGGCCTTAATGGGGGGGGGGCGGAGAATTGGTATACCAGGACCTCCAGCCATTGCAATTGAATTCCAGATGTTTGTGCCCCCTTGTGTGCATGTGCAACCTTGTGCAATTGTGTCACTTTGTGCATCTGGCTTATTTGGGACCTGGAGAGTCAAACATGGGTCCTTAGGCTTCGCAGGCAAGCACCTTAACCACTAAGCAATCTCTTCAGCCCTTATATTCTTTTTTTTTTTTTTTTTTTCTGAGGTAAAGTCTTCTGCTAGCTCAGGCTGATCTGGAATTCACTATGTAGCCTCTCAGGGTGGCCTCGAACTCTTGGTGATCTTCCTACCTCTGCCTCCCAAGTGCTGGGATTAAAGGAGTGTACCATCACCACACCCAGCATTTTCCTTATATTCTTTTTTTTTTTTTTCTGTTTTTTTGTTTTTTCTATTTTTCAAAGTAGGGTCTCACGCTAGCCCAGGCTGACCTGGAATTCACTCTGTAGTCTCAGGGTGGCCTCAAACTCACGGTGATCCTCCTACCTCTGCCTCCCGAGTGCTGGGATTAAATGCATTAGCTACCATGCCTGGCTCTTTCTTCCCTCCCTCCCTCCCTTCCTTCCTTCCTTCCTTCCTTCCTTCCTTCCTTCCTTCCTTCCTTCCTTCCTCCCTCTCTTTCTTTCTTTCTCTCACTATATCTCTCTCTCCTTTCTCTCTTTCTCTCTGTCTCTTCTTTCTCTCCCACTCTGTTTCTCCTCCTTTCTCCCTCACTATATCTCTCTCTCCTTTTTTCTCATTCTGTGTCTCTCTTTATTCTCTGTCTCTCTCATTTTGTCTTGACTTTCATATATCCTGAGGACCTTCAGCACAGGGCTGGAAATGGAAAGAAAAAGAGAAAAAAGCCAGCTACACTGACCACCCGGAGCTACTTCACTCACCGAGCCAACAGATTCTTTAGCTCCCAGAACCCATCTGAGAAGTTGGTTTCTTGCGCACTGTGACCTGAGCGGAGCTTTGCCCTCCACAGGCTCTGTCATGTGGGCTGCGCAGCCGCACAGAGGAGTTGGGTATAAGAGGGTGGTCCCAAGGCCTTGATTGGGAAATTGGAATTTCCGTATCACTAACTATAGCCTGATGATCTGGGATTCAAACTTGTGCCTATAACACTTCCACTTTAGGCTTTTGGGAAAATTCGAGATTTTGGAGAGGATGGCTACTTTTTGTGGTCACTGGTAAAGTCCTGCAAGAGGCACACTGCCTTTGAGCTAGCGCTATTTGGAGGGGATGGGAAGGTAGAGCTTAGCTAAAAGGGATGGCCAGTCCAAGGGTCTAGTCCCAAAGCTGAATTCTCTACCCTAAGCTATACTCAGTAGAAGCAGAAGGTAAGAGGCAGGAGACTTGGCAGATCAAACTGCCAACCCCTCAACCTCCTCCCAGCCACATGCAAACCACATCCCACCTTCTCCTCTTGCTCCTGCTGAGATGTGGGCTGCGGACAAGAGGACAGTTAGTTAGATTCTGCCACAGCATTGACTTTCCAAGCTACGGGCCATCCATGAACACACGGGTCAGGGGATACATACAGTCCAAGGGAATTACCAAGATATAGATAGTCTCATGGGCTAGGAAGATGGCTCAGTGATTAAGGCATTTGCTACCTCAAAAGGCCAAAAATAATTTTTAAAATATTGCTACTGGGACTGGGGAGATGCCTCATTGGTTCAAGGTGCTTGCTTGTAAAGCTTGCCAGCCCAAGTTCAATTCCCCAGCATAAAACTGGAGAGGCATGCCTTTGTATTAATAAGAGACTCTGGTTCATGTGCACACACACACACACACACACACACACACACGCAAATAAATAAAAATTGAAACATGTATTGCTGCTAGGGATGTGGCTGAGCATGTAGGCTCTAGGTCTAAATTACCAGCACCATATAAGTATATATAAAGAAATCCCTGGGCTGGAGAGATGGCTTAGCCGTAAAGGCACTTGCCTGTGAAGCCTAAGCACCCATGTTCAACTCTCCAGATCCCACATTAGCCAGATGCACGAAGATGAGGCAAGCGTAAGGTTGCACATGTCCACTAGTTGGCACAAGTGTCTGGAGTTAGATTGCAGTGGCTGAGGCCCTGATGTGCCAATTCTCTCTCTCTAAAAAAAAAAAAAGAAAGAAAATAAAAGAAAAAAGATATCCCTTATTTAGTCATTATCAGCCTGCCATTGGCCAAGCCCTAGAGCATCCTTAGGCCCCATATATGCACCTAACACGAAGTGGGTGCTAAGGTGGTCAAGAGTAGCATCTCCAAGGCCATCCTCTTGTGGCTCCATGGAAGACAGGGAGGTGGACTGATGCTGGAGGATGGGTGATCTCCAGGAAGATGGCCAGAGGCCACAACAGCCCGTTGGGGGGAGGAAATCTTCCCTCTGCCATCCTGTGTATAGCCACGCTCTTTTCCTACTGACCAGGGATGAGCTCTTGTGGGCCTCCACTCTGGTGAAGGCCTCTGGCCTCCTCAGGCCAGGCCTCTGGAATCCAGCCCCTAACAGACGGCACTGACCTTTCCTCTTGGCCTGCAGCCTTTTCCGGGGCTGAGAGTAGGAAGCAGCGTGCTCCCTCTCCCAGCTTGGAGCCTGCTCGCAGGTCCCTTGAGAAATAAGGACAAAATGGGGACACTGCTTGCTGGACAATGGGATTTTTCTTACGGGGTGGGCTCCTCAGGCCTTTGTCAGGTGGACTTTCTCTGAGGGCAGTTGGGGCTGAAGGACACTCTCTGGGGTCAGGTGCTGGAAGCAGAGCTGACTGCTGGGAGGGAACTGGAGCTAGGGAGTGGTGCTGCTTGCATAAAAAGACCCAGTGGGGCTAGGGAGATGGCTCAGCACTTAAGGTGCTTGCCTGCAAAGCCTAACAACCTGGGTCTGATTCCCCAGTACCCATAGATAGTTGGATGCACAAAGTGGTATATATATCTGGAATTTGCAGCAGCTAGAGGCCCTGGGATGTACCCCCACCCCAATCTCTCTCCTTGCAAAGAAATAAATAAAAATATTTAGAGCCAGGCGTGGTGGCGCACGCCTTTGATCCCAGCACTTGGGAGGCAGAGGTTGGAGGATCACCATGAGTTCAAGGCCACCCTGAGACTACATAGTGAATTCCAGGTCAGCCTGAACTAGAGTGAGACCCTACCTTGAAAAACAACAACAACAAAAAATTTAAAATTTAAAAAAGACCCAGTGGGTTGGTTTGCTTGCGACAGAACTATCTGTAAAGAAACAGGAGATTACAGCCAGGTGTAATGGCACACACCTTTAATCCCAGTGCTCAGGAAACAGAGGTAGGAGGATTGCCGTGAGTTTGAGGCCACCCTGAGACTACATAGTGAATTTTAGGTCAGCCTGGGCTAGAGTGAGACCTTACCTTGAAAAACCAAAAAAAAAAAAAAAAAAAAAAAAAAAAAAAAAAGAGAGAGAGAGAGAGAAAGAAAGAAACAGGAGATTAAGGACAGCCGGAGATGGGATTAGAAGAGGGGCAGGAGCAGTATTAGAGGGTTCAACTAGGACTGGAGTGATGCTTGGGGATGGGGTCTGGGAGATATGTCACACAGCCTGTAGGCTTTCTTCTCTGACTATCTGGGTGATCTTGGGATGCCTCTGTCACCTCCAGGCTTTATCCTAACTTCACCTTCTCATCCCCAAACACGCTATTTGATACCAGTCTCCCCCCCCGTTCAGCATGCCAATCCCCTTACAACTCTTTGCACCCTTATCATCATTGGTGCTATATAATCACTCATTCATAAATAAATAATGCAGTTTATTGTCTTCCCTAACCAGGATGTTGGCTGTGTGAGGGTGGCACCTTTGTGTCACCACTTGTGTCCCTACTTCCTAGAACACTTCCTGGCACACACAAGTCATCCAATAAATCTTTGTTGATCTCACAAAGTTGTTAAGTCTGTATCAGGCAAGAGCTTCCTCATGTGAGAAGTGAGGATGATGATGGTAAAGCTCCAAGAGAAGCAAATGACTTTTATGATAAAGAGCTTTGCCTGGTGCTGGCTCCTGCGCGTGCGTACACACACACACACACACACACACACACGAAGTGTTCTGCAAAGGACAGCTCAGATGCTCTCTCTTACCTATAAAGTGCTCACTGTTAGGACTCTGAGGATTCCATGAGTCACCACACTCAGCGTGGTAAGGCCCTTACTGCAGTCAATGTGCCACAAAGCCAGTCCTCTTTCTAAGTCTCTAAATTGGCTCCTTGACCTATGGAGTTAAAGGTGGCGCACGCCTTTAATCCCAGCACTCGGGAGGCACAGGTAGGAGGATCGCAGTGAGTTCGAGGCCACCCTGAGATTGTATAGTGAATTCCAGACAGCCTGGGCTATAGTGAGACTCTACAGCAAAAACAAAACAAAATAAAACAAATTATTTGAGAGAAAGAGAGAGGGGGGGAGGGGATGTGTATAGGCATGTCAGGGCCTCTTATTGCTGCAAATGAACTCCAGATGCATGCACTACTTTGTACATATGGCTCTAAGTGGGGAATTGAACCTGGGCTGGCAGGCTTTGCACTTTTAACTGCTGAGCCATCTCCCTAGCTCAACACTGTTTAAAATAAAAGAGGGGTGGAGAGATGGCTTAGCAGTTAAGTGCTTGCCTGTGAAAGCTAAGGACTCAGGTTCGAGGCTCAATTCCCCATGACCCACATAAGCCAGATGCACAAGGTAACGTAGGTATCTGGAGTTTGTTTGCAGTGGCTGGGGGCCCTGGTGTGCCCATTCCTTCTCTCTCTGTCTGTTGTTCTAAAAGAAAGAAAGAAAGAAAGAAAGAAAGAAAGAAAGAAAGAAAGAAAGAAAGAAAGAAAGAAAGAAAGAGAAAGGAAAAGAAAGGAAAGGAAAGGAAAAGAAAAGAAAAGAAAAGAAAAGAAAAGAAAAGAAAAGGAAAAAGAAAAGATCTCTCAAGTTCTCCAGGATTTTAGGCAATCTTTCCCAGCCTCAGGCCACCAGTGCCCCAATGGTAACTAGGCTTCCTCTCCTCCTCCACTCTGTCCATCCCTGTCCCATAAGGCCTTTCCTACTGCATCCTTCTGGGCTCCTGGCCTTTGGCTCCATTTGTCCAGTCTTTTTTCTCCCTTTCTTCTCCCTCCTTCCTTTCTTCCTTCCTTCTCCCCCTTCTTCCCTCCCTCCTTCCCTCCCTCCTTCCTTCCCTCTCTTCCTTCCAAGACAGAGTCTCTCATTGACCTGGAACACACTAAGTAGGCTAGACTGGCGGGTCAGCCCCAGAGATCTACCTGTCTCTACTTCCGCAGTGCTGGGATTACAAGTGTGTACCACCATGCCTGGCAGTTTTTACATGGGGTCTGAGGATCAAACTGGGATCCTCATGCTTGTAAGAAGCACTTTACTAAGTCATCTCCCCTCAGCTTCTTCCTCTCTTTCTTTTTGAGCAAGGGTTTCACTTTGGTAGCCCAAGCTGGTCTTTAACTTGTGACCTTCCTATCTCAGCCCCTCCAGTTCTGGGGTTAAAGGTGTGTAACAAACACCACTCTGACTCAGTTTCTAATGTCCAGTGAAGCTCAGGTCTGGTTTGAGGCTCGGAGCTCATGGCATGCACTTTATATGGTCCTTGGAAATGAGTAGGAAAAGCCCTGGAGTGGCGGCCTGCAGACTTGACTTCCAGCCCTTACTCTGACCTTGGCCTTTCTTTCGGTAACTTTCATTTGGCCTACAGTTTCCTCTGTTCCCATGGGGATGATGACCATTTGCCTTGTTCACAGTACCAAACTGGAGTGGGAATCCAAGGGAACTATCTGTTCTGAGCCCACGGAGCTTGGAGACCCAGTGGTCCAGCTTGACTGCTTTTGTCAATTAGGAGCTGGTATGAGAGGGATCATGTACACACAGACAGCAAGAAATCTGACGCAAGGAGCTGCTTTCTACCACTGAGCAGCTTGGAACCCTGGAGTGTGAGCTCCAGCTAGCCAGAGGTAATCTGGGCCCCAGAACAGAGACACCCTGAGTGAGTCACCAGCCAGCCATGAGCTGCTGGGAGGCAGATTTGGGCCTGGCTACTTCTGACCTTTGGATAGCACCGGAAGTGGTACACAGGGAGCAGGAGAGGGAATGGCTGCTATCTCTATTGAATTTTGATTTGCAATGCTGAGTCTGGGACCCAAACTCACGGTGATCCTCCTACCTCTGCCTCCCGAATGTTGGAATTAAAGGCGTGTGCCACCACGCCTGGCTTCAACTGAATTCTTGGGGGGCAGAGCCCCAGGAGTAGAAAATAATGTGAGGGAGGAAAATGATGGGGCTGGTCAAGCAGCTGTCCCAAATCCTGGACTTCCGAGGTGGAGGATATTTGGGGGTAAACCAGGAAAATACAGTCTGACCTGTGGGCTCAACCGGAAGTGCTTACTCCCCTAGACTTGGGAGCTGGAAGCCAGGGAAAGGTGCTGGGGGGGGGGGTTATGATAAAGGGGCAGGGCACCTCCAACTGTCAGCAGCCTCAGCCTTCCAGCTCTGTGCAGGCTGGGAAGGAAGACTTACTGTGACTGGGGATGCCCCTTGACTCCCAGAGGCTGGTAACATCTCAGTATCTCAAGTCTTCTGGAAGCTAGAATCCTTCTTTGACATTAGTAAGCAACGCTTGAGTTCCACCCCCTGGGTTTTGGGTACTGTGCTTTCACTTTTTGCTGCTGCTGCTGCTTCTTCTTCTTCTTCTTCTTCTTCTTCTTCTTCTTCTTCTTCTTCTTCTAAGTTTTTCGAGGTAGGGTCTCGCTCTAGCCCAGGCTGACCTGGAACTCACTATGGAGTCTCAGGGTAGCCTCAAACTCACAGTGATCCTCCTACCACACCTGGCTCCTTTTAATATTTTATATATTGATTTGAGAGAAAGAGAGAGAGAGAAAGAGAGACATCTGGCTTTGCATGGGCACTGGGGAATCAAATCCAGGCCCGCAGGTTTGCAAGCAAGTGCCTTTAACCACTGAGCCATCTCCCCAGCCTCACTTCTGGCTTCATACCTATGAGGGTGTACTGTGTCCTGAGCGGCTTTCAGTTACCACCCCCATGACTTTGTTTTGTTTTGTTTTGTTTTGAGGTAGTCCAGGGGCTGACCTGGAATTCACGAGGTAGTCTCAGGTTGGCCTCAAACTCACAGCGATCTGCCTACCTTCGCCTTCTGGGTGCTGGGATTAAAGGTGTGCACCACCAAGCCCAACACCCATGACTTTTGCCCTCACCACCTAACCACAAAATTCACAAATCAGTAATATTTACTCAATGCATGGACTCACTTTTTTTTTTTTTTTTTTCTAGGTAGGGTCTCACTGTAGCTCAGGCTGACCTGGAATTCACTATGTAGTCTCAGGGTGGCCTTGAACTCAGGGCAATCCTCCTACCTCTGCCTCCTGAGTGCTGGGATTAAAGGTGTGCACCACCATGCCCGGCTGGACTCATTTTTTTAAAAAACATAAACTTAAGGCTGGAGGGATGCTCATAATGCAATGCCTAACAACCCTGGTTCTATTCCCCAGTACCTACCTAAAGCCAGATGCACAAGTGGCCCATGCATCTGCAGTTCGTTAGCAGTGACTAGAGGCCCTGGCATGCCCATTCTCTTCTCTCTCTCTTTGCTTGCAAATAAGTAAAACATTTTAAAAAACACATAAATTTATTCTAAAGGGAAACTTCATAGCACTTCTGTAAATATTGTCAATTATTAAAAATAAAAAGCCAGTTGTGGTGGCTCACTCCTTTAATCCCAGCACCAGGGAGGCAAAGGGAGGAGGATTACTGTGAGTTCGAGGTCAGCCTGGGCTACAGCAAGTCCCTACCTTGAAACAAAACAAATATACATATATGAGACATAAAAAACAAATCTAGACAATTCTGGATGCTTCAAACTTAGGAGTTATATGCTTTGTCTGAGCCTTGATATTTCTCCTCTGTGGAATGCGCTTGCTGGGCGGATCTAGTATGTAAGATACCTGGTTCTCAGTTCATATTCTTTTCTTTAAAACAAAAACCATTTTATTTGGGCTGGAGTGATGGCTCAGCAGTTAAGGCACTTCCCTGCAAAGCCTAACAACCTGGGTTTGATTCCCCAGTACCCATGTAAAGCCAGATACACAGTGGTGCCTGCATCTGGAGTTTGTTTGCAGTGGCTAGACACCCTGGCATGCCTATTCTCTTTCTCTCTCTCGATCTCTCCTCTCTCTATCTCTGCCTACAAATAAATCAATAAATAAAAATACTAAAAAAATTTTTTATTTATTTGGGACAAGAGAGAGAAAGAGAATGGACATGCCAGGGTCTATTGCCACTACAAATCCATTTCAGGCATAAGTGCCACTTTGTGCATCTGGCTTTATGAGAGTACTGGGGAACTGAACCTTTGCCAGCAGATTTTGCAAGCAAGCACCTTTAATTGCTGAGCCATCTCCTCAGCTGGCTCTGGGTTCAAGTGGGTTCTGTGGACTTTGGGCTCTTCTCACTACTCTGGCTTTGGTCCCTCCTGTGACCTTCAGAGGAAAAGTGACTGAAGTAATAGTGGGACTTAGGTACTGACGAAGATGAGGCACAGGGGGAACTTGCGGTGTTTGCCTTCAGATCTCTGACCGGCTGTGCGGATTAGAGGCACAAATTGTTGCTAGCAACCCCAGTGGCCATGAAGTAGACCCACCTCTTAGGAGGAGTGAGCTGTCTGTTATAGAAAGCATTCAAACAGAGCCTGGGGAACCTTTGGCAGACAATGGACAGGAGACTTCAAACTCAGTGTAGTTCTTAGAGAAAAGAACTTCTGGAAAAGGGGTGGTCCCTGGGGAGCAGGAACGGAGCCTGCCCCTCTTTTATCTAAAATTTTAATTTCCTAGGCACTTGGGGAACAGTCTCCTACAACACCCTCCCAGCAGAAGACCAGGGAAGCTAGGAGTGAGGGTGTCTGCCTATTAAGAGGACTTAGTCCACAGAGGTCAGGTGTTTTGGCCAAGGTCACCAGAGCAGAATTTTGAGCCCGGACTGTCTGGCTCCGCAGCCTGTAGGTGGTCTTCCTTACTCTGGCATCCCAGAGGCACCCTGTGCTCTGCTGGGACAGTCAGTCCATCTTGACTTTTTTGAGTCTAGGAGAATAAGAAGCCTGGCTGGAAAGAGAGAGGGGTCTCCATGTACTTCCTCTGGCCACAGCCAAGGGCAGGGAAGGGGGACAGGGAACAGTGTGAGGTCATGGATTCAGAGATGGGTAATAACAGACAAGGAGACACAGACCCAAAGAAAGACTGAAGGGAGACAGCCGGGTGGCTCATGTTTATAATCCCAGAACTGTGGGGAGTGGGGCTGGGGTAGGAGAATCGCTGTGAGTTTCCAAACCACCCCGAGGCTACATAGTGAGTTCCAGGTCAGCCTGGGCTAGGGTGAGACCCTACCTCGAAAAACAAACAACAAGCAGCCAGACGGGAATGGGCGCACAGAGATTCAGAGATAGACGGTCAGGGACAAGCACAGACAAGACAGCCAGCAAGGGACAAAGACACTCACAAAGAGACCCGATGATAAAAGACAGCAGCAGCCCGTGGCTTAATGAGGCCAAGACTGGTTCCTGGTGGGGGGGGGGGGGGAGGAAGCAAGCCTGGATCCCCAGGGGCCCAGCGCGGGCCAGCAGGGGCAGGGACACCCTGCCGCCGCCGCCGCTGACCCAACCCCAGGCCAGGTCCAGCGTCCGGGCCCCGGCAGGGGGCGCCCTGGCCTCGCCCTGGGACCCGCCTGCGGGGCGCGGGGCTCGGGCCGGTGGCGGGGCGGGCCGGGGGCGGGGAGGCCGCTTGCAGCTCCAGCCCCCCGGCCGCCTTTATAAGCCGGCGGGGGAGGTGGCCGGGGCAGCGTCGCGCTCCCGCCACTCCGCGCCCCGGCTCCCCGGCTCCCCGATCCCTCGGGCCACTTGCGCGCCGGGACAGACTCTCAGCGCAGGTAAGGACTCCACTCTGTCCCCCGGCTCGGCGACACCCCCTCCCCCAACACGCATCCTCCGGTGGTCCCGGGGTGGCGGCCACCGAGAAGACCGATGGAAGGAAGAGGCCGCGTGCCCACGTCGCCGTATGGGACGCCCAGGCACACTTGTCCTGCTGGGGGGAAGGGAGGGGGATCTCGCGTGCACCCCAGGCTTCAGGCGGGGTGGGGGGCTCCGGTCCGAGCGGGAAGATTGGACGTGGCGCCCTCGGAGCCTGCGACCTAAGGGACCACGCTGTCGCTGCCCGGCTCTCCGACCTGCCTAGGCTTCCAGCCTGGCGCTAGGCACCTGCTCCGAGCAGCTCCACGGGGACCCTTGCACACCCCCCTTCCCCAGCCTGCGACGGGTGTCCCTCCATGGACTCAACCTAGCAGGTCTCACCAGCGGGCCCGAGAGGGGTGACTCTGTCCCACGCGCTCCAAAGTAGTTGGGGAGCTGGGAGGGATGCGCTGGGATTCCTGGCGGGAAGCAAGAGAAAAAGCAGAGACCCGGACCGCGTGTTGCCGCCTGGCTGGGAATGGGGGTGGCACCGCAGCTGTGGGTCAAATTCTGGGGCCCTCTAAGCCAAAGGAGCCCGAGACCCGGTTGTGGGCCGCGCTCAGGTGAGGTGGGGGCTGGTGCCCTGCCAGCCTGGGTAAGAAAGGGTTAAGAGCATGGTCTCAGCGGCTGGGCGGGAGGCTGAGGCAAAAGTCATTCTCACCCACATTGGCCCTTATGACCCTTTTTTCTTCTTCTTTTTCTCTCTTTTTTAACGCACCAGGCTGAGGGAAAGACAGAGGGCTTTTGCAGAGGACCCTGGGGGTGTGCGCGTGAACACTTGAGATTAAAAGAGGAGGCATTCGAGAGGCTGGGACAGGAGGATCGCTGTGAGTTCAAAACCAGCCTGGGCTACATAGGGAGACCCAGTCTCAAAAATAAATAAATAAATAAATAAGGAAGTTTAAGTTTAAAAAAGTGGGGACTGGGCTGGAAGAGACAGCTCAGCCGTTAAGGCGCTTGCCTGCAAAGCCTAAGGACCCAGGTTCAATTCCCCAGTGCCCAATGCACAAGTTGTCACATGAGTCTGGAGTTTATGTGCAGTGGCTACAGGCCCTGATGCGCTCTCTCTCTCAAAACTTAATAAGTAAAAAATTTTTTTTTTAAAGTTGGGGAGAAGAGATGATTCTCTGGCCAGAAAGTGCTCTGGAAAAAATTCAGAGACCCTCCGGATAGGCCCAACTGTCCAGGGAGACAGGAGTTGGCTCCCCATTAGTGGAGATGACAGTAACCATTTATTGAATGCCTACTGTGTACCAAGGTCTGCCCTCACAGCTGGCCCACACCCTCTTGTTTTACAGATGGGAACAGTGAGCCTCACAGAGTTAGGCAAGTGATTTAGAGCAGGATTTGAACCCAAACCTTCCAGCACAGCTTCCAATTTCACCCCCTGCCCAAGAGATGGGGTAGGGGAGAGTAGCCAGGGACCCTCCTTCCACCCTCCAGATCTTTGGTCCTCCCTACTGGCTCTTGCCCCACCCCCCATCACAGGGCTTATCCCCTCCCTCTGCCTCCTCTGGTGGTTCCCAAACTGAAGGTGCCTGAATGCTGAGCAGAACACTGAGCTTCCCAAAGTAGTGGGGTGAGACAGGCCTGGGCTGTTCCCATCCCAGTGGTCCTTTTCATACAAAGGGTTTGATGCTTTCTACTTACAAGGGGCCAAAAAACTGCACCAAGGCCAGAAGGAAAATGTGTATTTATTCAACATCTACTCTGTGTTAAGCTCTGTTCTAGGTGCTTCAAGGCGGCGGCGGGGGGGGGCAGTAAAAAAAAAACCCAACACCTCCCCCTCCAATGGGATGGACATTAGCGTAACTGAATTTGTTCAGGCCGTTGTAGAATTGAAATGAAGCAATTCACAAAAAGGGTTCATATGTACTAATTCGATGTGTAACATTGAGTGGCCAGCGGAAGCTGTCCGGCCGTGTGACAGAGCCTCGCTCTGTTCCCTCTCTGCGCCTCTGTCTCCTCCATGAGGCCGCAGAGGTCAGAAGCACCTACTGGTGATGAGGTCTCCACGTGAGTCAAGCCCGCAAAGCATTTAGCAATGTGTTAGGAAAACTGTGGTGAGCCCCAGCTCTGGACTCAGCAGAAATTGCCGCTCTGGGACTGTGTGCAGAGTTATGTCACTGCCTCTGAGCCCTGTGGTCTCACCAACCACCTTTGCCCAACCTTGCCCATCCCCTGACGGGCTGTGCGGTGAGGTAACATGCTGTCCTCCTACTCAGACATGCCCTCCTCCCATCTTGGGCTTACCCAGGGCTGGGATCCCTGAGCTCCAAGCTGGGAACAGCCCTGGGGACTCCAGCCTTCTCCTTGCAGTCCAGAACCAGACCCCGCCCAGCGACTTAGGGATAGCGACCTGCCCCATGGCACTGGGCAGCAGAGAGCTAGAATTCCAGGTCTCGTGATTTTCCCCTGCTGTGGGCAGGAGGCTTCCTAACCCTCAGGGCAGGCTGAGGAGGCGGGGTCTGAGGTGCCCACTTCCAGTCCATTGACTAAGCCCTGAGTTTGGGGAGAACGTTTTGGGGAGCATGAGCAAACTGGGCTGGGAACCCTTGCTCAGAATTCTCTACATGGCCACAGGAATGCTGACTCAGCTCCCCAGCTGGGCAATTCCGTTGTTGGCAGGTCAGGGCTGGGCTGTGTGGGATTCTTTCTTTCTTTCTTTCTTTCTTTCTTTCTTTCTTTCTTTCTTTCTTTCTTTCTTTCTTTTTCTTTCTTTCTTTCTTTCATTCTTTCTTTCTTCCCTCCTTCCTTCCTTCCTTCCTTCCTTCCTTCCTTCCTTCCTTCCTTCCTCTCCCTCTCTCTTTCTTTCTCTCTTCTCTTTCTTTCTCTCTCTCTCTCTCTCTCTCTCTCTCTCTCTCTCTTTCTTCTTCTGGAGATGTCCTGACTTTCAAAGTGAGGCAGTTGACTGGAGGTCCATTCCCAGCACTGCTGTGTGACCCTGGTCAAGTCATTTTCCCTCTCAGAGCCTCAGTTTCCTCATCTGCCATGTCGGGTCATAGTATGTACCTTGCAGAATTGCCGAGGGCCAGCAAGATCACAAATGGTCTTCTATGTAGATTGTTCTGGAGAAGTTAAGATTCACTGTGGGGTAAGGACCTAGAGCAAAGGGTCTAAACGGCAGGGAAAACACTGGCTTAAGGTGTCAGCATCTTGTTTTCAATCGCTAGCTGTGTGACCCGAAGTGAGTCACTTTGCCACTGTGAATGTTGCTCATAGTAGGCTCTCAGCATCGTTATGTGACTGATACTCAGCGCCAAAGAACATTCCATAATTCTCTCTATATTTATCTGACTTCCCATACCACCCTCTTACATTTCCTAATTGCGCCCAGAAAAAAAAAAAAAAAAAACTTCATGCTTAAAGTTTTCCATTCTTAAGCCCTCATCCTCAGTACAGCATGAAATCAATTGTTTGCATTTAATTCGATTTCTCAAATGAAGGGGTAAAATTTGAGATGAGGGTAGGGGTGGGGGAGGAGATGAGGAAGAAATTAAACCAGATGTGTTTTTGTTTAACGGTAGGGTGGCGGTTAAACTGTCCCCCGTATTATTACCCTGACTCGTTCTGAATTCCAGTAACCAAGAGTCAGATTTCTCTAAAAAACTGTGGTGTTCTTTCCTGGCTGGTGCGGACTTGCCCTCCTATTATTATTATTATTACTATTTTATGTTCATTGGTGGCCACAAAGTGCTGGCTGCAAAAGAGACCTCAGAGATGCCTAGAATTTCAGAGTGGGCCGGTCCTCAGGGGCTAGCTCTGGCCACTGGCGTTTCTTGAGACCCAGAAGGGACAGAGTTAGCCCAGGGTCACACACCTGCTGAGACTCAGTCTCCTGGCTCTAAGTCCTATGGGTTTCTGAAGATGACCGCTCTCCTGCAACTTGATGTGTGTCACCTCTGTAGTGTGTCTTTAGTTTACTTATGTTTTTTGTTTTTTCCTTTCTCTGCAAGCAGAGAGAGAAAGAGGGAGAGAGAGAGGATGGGGGTGCCAGGGCCTCCTACCACTGTAAATGACTTCCAGATGCATGCGCCTCTTTGTGTATCTGGCTTTATGTGGGTACTGGGGAATTGAACCCTGGCTGTCAGGCTTTGCAAGTGAGCATTTTTAACCACTGAACAATCTCCCCAGTCCATGGACAAGTCACTTTCTCTCTTTGAGCTTCAATTTATTTATCTGTAAACCAAGTTATCTGAAGAGTAGGAGGGGGAGGTGGGATGTTCCTCAAGCTTAGAACAGGTCTAACGGGGGCCATTTTGGGCTTCACATCTTTGTGGCCTACTGTGTGTGAGGTTAGGGTAGGTCAGACACAAGGGCCTTTCCAAAGCCCCAGGGACTATGAGCAGTGGACTGTTGGCTCCTATAGTGAGTGAAAAGCTTCAATTTAGTTGCTGGCTGTTGTTAAACCAGGCAGTGTCATCTTACATCAAAACATGGGTTTCTGTCTTCTCTGGAAAGATCAGAAGATGTGGCCGTGTTGGGCCACGTCCCTGCCTGGCCACAATGGCCAGAGCTAAGCAGCAGCTACTCTGTCCATCTTACCGCAGTCCCCGTGGCGCCCCAGGCCCTTGCACAGCCCACTGACATGGTTAGCTGCCTCTGAGTTTGCAGAATAACTGTGGGGAGTTTGGGCTGACCTGCAAGGGCGGGACGGAACCTGGACACATAGATAACCACTGCTCTAGGAACTCGGTAGGTTCTCTGAAAGATGCTGGCTGGGTGGGCCATGTCCTCATACTTCCATGATCCCCAGGAAGAGCATAGGGGTTCCAGGTGTTTGGAGGTAACATTGCATCACCTGTCAACAATCAGAAAGTTGGGCCCAACCAGGACCTACCTCCTTGGGAACAAGCACCTAAGGGTGCTTTATCCTAAAAATGGCATCGTCAGGCTGGAGAGATGACTTAAAGTGGTTAAGGCACTTGCTTGCAAAGCCAAAAGACCTAGGTTCAGTTCCCCAGGACCCACGTAAGCCAGATGCACAAGGGGGCACATGCATCTGGAGTTCATTTGCAGCGACTGGAGGCCCTGGTGCGCCCATTCCCTCTCTTTCTCCCTTCTTCTCTCTCTCTCTCTCTGCTTCTTTCTCTCAGTCTCAAATAAATAAATAAAAATGTTTTTAAAATTTTATTTATTTATTTGAGAGAGTGAGCGAGGGAAAGAGACAGACAGACAGACAGACAGAGAGAGAGAGAGAGAGAGAGAGAATGGGTGTACCAGGGCCTCCAGCCACTGCAAACGAACTCCAGATGCATGCGCCCCCTTGTGCATCTGGCTTACATGGGTCCTGGGGAATTGAACAGAGGTCCTTTGGCTTTGCAGGCAGAGGCCTTAACAGCTAAGCCATCTCTCCAGCCCAAACTAAAATATTTTTTTAAAAGATGGCATAGCCCCCTTGTGGAAGGGACTCCCATGATAACATCTGTCACTTCACCTCATGCCCATGTCACACACAGGACTCGCAGTCTTGCACTCTGAGCCCACAGCTCTCTTCTCCTGTTGGCTGGTGTCAAGGTCTTCAGTGGTGGGTGGGCAGTATGATGGTCACGGAAAGCATCTCAGCATCACCATGTCTGAGCCAAAGGTTCTGGAGATAGTGACCAGGTGTGAGATTCTAGAAGGGCTCCACTGATAAGCTGTTCTGGGGGGCACAGGTGACGTGGGGGAGCCTTGATTCACAATAGTGACCTCAGGTCCCCTGGATCTTGTAGCTACAGAGGTCAGCAAAGTGTCCTTTTTGGGGCAGGAATGTGTGGGAGCCACTCTGGGTTCCAGGTACTGATGTGGGCCTGCCTTGCTCTGCACCTCAAAGGGTGATGACCTCAGGTCAGAGCTCTGTCCCATGGGTGGAGGAGTCTGGGAGGTGGTTTCTGGGAGTCCCAAACTCCCTATACTGACCCTGACCCTGACCCTGCCCAGCTTTCCAGCCTTCCAGCTTTTTTTTTTTTTTTTTTTTTTTTTTTTTGAGACAAAGTCTCAGTCTAGCCCAGGCCAGTCTAGAACTCACAGTGATTCTCCTACCTCAGCTTCCTGTATTGGGATTACAGGCATGAGCCCCACACCTGGCTTCATCTGGGCATATCTCTGAGGCTTGTTCTTGTTCTCCCTGGTCTTGAGAGTCCCAGGTTCAGGTGCTACTGTTCATACTTGGTTGTGTTGGCACACGGCTAGACCGAGCTCAAGGGTTTATGGACCCTTAGTTCGTTCAAGAGACTTTTATTTTATTTTAATTAAAAAAATATTTTATTATTTATTTATTTATTTATTTGAGAGAGAGAGAGAGAGAGAGGATGGGTGCACCAGGGCCTCTAGCCACTGCAAATAAACTTCAGACACATGTGCCACCTTGTGCATCTGGCTAACGTGGGTCCTGGGGAATTGAACCTGGGTTCTTTGGCTTTGCAGGCAAGTGCCTTAACCACTAAGCTATCTCTCCAGCCCTATTTTATTTTATTTTGGTTTTTCAAGGTAGGGTTTCAATCTAGCTCAGGCTGACCTGGAGTTCACTATGTAGTCTCAGGGTGGCCTCGAACTCATGGCAATCCTCCTCCCTCTGCCTCCTCAGTGCTGGGATTAAAGGCGTGCACCACCATGCCTTGCCCCAGCCCTATTTTTAAAAATTTAATTTATTTATTTGCACATGTGTGTTGGGGGGCACACCAGGGCCTCTTGTCACTGCAAATGAATGCCGGATGCATACACCACTTTTTTTTTTTTTTTTTTTGAGGTAAGGTCTCACTATAGCCCAGGCTGACCTGGAATTCACTGTGTAGACTCAGGGTGGCCTCGAACTCACAGTGATCTCACAGCAATCCTCCTACTTCTGCCTCCCGAGTGCTGGGGTTAAAGGCATGTGCCACCACGCCCGGCCTCATACACCACTTTTTGTGTCTGATTATGTAGGTGTTGGGGAGTTGAACCTGGGCTGGGCAGACTTTACAATCAAGTGCCTTTAACTGTTGAGCCATCTCCCTAGCCCTGGCTTTTATTTTATTAGAAAAATCATATGTGCAACTTTTATAAGGGTTTACCCTGTGTCCTCCCCCAGCCCCAACACACATACACTAAGGATGGAAGCCAAGGCCTTGCACATGTTAGACAAGCACCTAGCTGCTGGGTTCCACCCCAGCCCCTTCTTTGAGCTGCCTTTCCCTTATCAAGAAGGCACTAGGAGGGTTCAGGTGAAGCTCCCTCCTCCCATGTAATCTTAGACCTCTAGTTGTCCCAGCCTTTATGCGTCTCGCTTTCTCTGTAAATGGTCTTATGTAGCCCAGGCAGGCTGCCCTTGAACTCCTTAGGTAGCTAAAGATGACCTTGAAGTCTTGATTCTCGGGCCTCCAGCTGCTGAGTGGTGGGATTACAAGTGTCCTCTCCACCACACTCATTTTATGCCGTGCTAGCCCTAGGCTCGAACCCGGAACTTTGTACATATTAGGCAAGCACTCTACCAACTGAGCCACATCTCCAGCTGATCACTATGGTGACTTACCTGCCTCTTCCATACAAGACTGAATCACACAATACTTTTTGCCACCACTCTGGTGGGTCCTGAGTCTCACTCCCTCTCCCCCAACTCCTTCCTTCTGGACATTTCCATCGCTGCTGTCATTGGTCATGCCCACCCCAAATCCATTGTCCCTAACTGCTGATGAAACACAGGCCCACTCTTTTAGTCCCGTGGTGCCATTATCCCACCTCACCAATAAGGAAACCAATACTAACTAACTCCCCTAGGCAGAAGAGGGAACTGGATAGATGTCTCTCCCACCTCTGCAATTCGATCACCAAAGCTGCTTCCTTCCCGGTGACATGAGTGACATTAGCCATCCTAGAAGAGTCAGTTCCTTATTTATTTTGACATTGATTACTAAATTCAGTAATTCCTACTTCAGATCAATTCAGCTACCAGATACTAAAGTTAAACAGTTTTTCTCAATAGCTTGCTCAAGCGCATGCCTTCGTCACCCAAGTATTTTTTTTGTGTGTGTGTGTGAAAATACTGCTTTTACCCATTCTTGTAATTGACATGAAGGCCTTCCTTTGTGCCTGAAACTGAGCCAATTCCATTGAATGACCATATTGTTTAATTTGCTATCTTACCCAGTTTACAAAGCAGCTCAGGGAAGTTGAGTAACTTTCTCAAAGTCACAGAAGAGGGAAGTGGCTGTGAGGCCTGAACTTAGGTCTTACACCCTCCTGTCCAGTCACATCAGCAAGTAGATTCACATCCTTATGCTTGAGCCAGGCAAGATGGCTCACACTTATAATCCCAACTCTCAGGAGGCTGAGATAGGAGGACCACCATTCCAAGGCTGGCCTACGCTGTATAGTGTGAGTTTCAGGTTAGCCTGGGTTAGAGTGAGACCTTGCCGCAATAAATAAAACAAAATTCTTGTCTTGATGCAAGTCCTCAGGGGACTTGGCTGTATGTAAGTTTGTGTTCAGTTGAACCTTCTGTCTCTGGGATCTGTGTTAGATGTCAAGAAAAATAGCCCTCCTGTCCCATCCCTCACAACAGCTGTGCCAGGACCTGAATAATATTTAAGGAAACTGGCTAAACTTTACTGTCCTGGGGCCTGGACAAAGAGTGAGACCTCCTGCCAACCACTACCTCTGACCCTACATAGGGATATGACATGACAATCCAACCTCATTCCCCCTGAAGGAGTTTCTGCAGAAGCACCCCAGAAAGTCAAAATAGCTCCTGAATGGTGGGATTACAGACCCAGCAGAGAAATATCCTCCTTCAGTAGGTTTGAGCCCCCTTGAGTCACAGATGATCAATGCCTTCTCTGACAGTGAGTGCAGTTCTGCCCACCACCCCTTCCTGATGAAAGCCCTCAAAATCTCCTCCCTTACACAGGCTTCCCAGAGACTTTCCTCTCTCTGGCCGGCTGGTCTCTCCTGGCATTAAGTAAAACCTTGGTCTCAAGAAACTGTCTCGGTTCTCTATTGTAAACCCCAAACTTGACAGTGTGGGATCCTTAGAGGGAAGGGACAGGCACGTCTGGTTGGGTAGCAGCATCCATCCGTCTCTCCCAAAGAGACTCAGCCTGGCTACCCCTCCCCCACCCCAGTTCAGAAGGCCACCACAATCCCCAACAGAAAGCTCAGTACCCAAAGGGGCCTGGTTTGAATCCCAGCCATGCCACTTCAAGCTGTGTGGCATTGGGCAAATCCCCTTCCTTCTCTTGGCTTCTAGCTATCCTGCTTGAAAAGTATCACTTATGGAAATGAGACAGGGCCTTGGGATTTCTTTCGTTCTTTTTATATTATTTATTATTATTATTACTTTTTTTTGTTTTTTTGAGATAGGGTCTCACTCTAGCCTAGGCTGACCTGGAATTCACTATGTAGTCACATGGTGATCCTCCTACTTCTGCCTCCTGAGTGCTGGGATTAAAGGCGTGTACCACCATGCGCCTTGGGACTTTTCTAGTTCCTGGGTGGCACATAGTTGGCATACGTACCGCCATACCCCTATCCTATGTCCATATTCAACCACTGCTGTTTTTCCCACTGAAATCCCTTTGAATGCAGAATGGTTCCTCAGGCAGCTATAGGCACTCATTAGAACTGACATGAAGGCTAGAAGGACATCCCAGAACCAGGTTGACTGAATGATGAGGAAGGGACAGGTCCAAGTGGCACTTGGTTCAGTACTCCTCAGTCTTCTTTTCGTTGTTTATTTTATTTTATTTTTTGTGGTTTTGTTCTTGTGGTAGGGTTTCGCTTTAGCCCAGGCTGACCTGGAATTCACTCTGTAGTCTCAGGGTGGCCTTAAACTCACAGCGATCCTCCTACCTCTGCCTCCCGAGTGCTGGGATTAAAGGCGTGCGCCACCACGCCTGGCTTCTTTTCGATGTTTAAAAAGCACAAGCAACGCTGAGCTGGACTGCCAGAACCAGCCTCTGGTGTGAGGTGGGAACCTTTCACTGGGCCCCATGTTTAATCTCAAAGGGGAAGCTGGCTTGTGGGCCTGGCACTGTCCAGGCTTAACTCAGAGGGGCAAAGAAGAGAGCATCGGGGCTGGAGAGGGCTTAGCGGTTAAGACGCTTGTCTGCAAAGCCAAAGGACCCAGGTTTAATTCCCCAGTACCCACATAAGCCAGATGCACAAGATGGTGCATGCATCTGGAGTTTGCTGTGACTAGAGGCCCTGGCACACCCATTCTGTCTCTATCTGCCTCTTTTATTCTCTCTCTCAAATAAATAAATTAATTTAATTAAATTTTTGTGGGGAGGGGTTTGAGGTAGGGTCTCACTCTAGTCCAGGCTGACCTGGAACTCACTCTGTAGTCTCAGGGTGGCCTTGAACTCACAGGCGATCCTCCTATCTCTGCCTCCCAAGTGCTGGGATTAAAGGCGTGCACCACTGCCCAGCTTTAAATATTTTTTTAAAAAAGAAGAGTTTCAGCTTGTTCTGGAAACAGTAAGGCTCCTTCCTAATAATAGCGAAGACAGTAACAAAATAGTTAGGCTCTCCCACATAGGGAAGTCAGAGGACAACTTCGGGTGTCCGTCCTCACCTTCCAACTTTTTTTTTAAATTTCTGCTCCTGCCATGCATCTTCATGTGGCACATCTTCACATCAGCAAGGAGAAAGTAGAACAGTGAGAGGACCAGGCTGTAAACCTGAAGGCCCACCCCAGTTCCACAACATTCCGAAACAGGTGGGACCAAGTATTCAAACACATTAGGCTATGAAGGACATTTTACATCCAAGCCGTCATAGACATATATCAAAGTTTGGTTTATTATTATTATTATTATTATTATTATTATTATGTTTTTTGAGGGTCTCACTCTAGCCCAGGCTGACCTGGAATTCAGGGTGGCCTGGAACTCACCTCTGCCTCTCGAGTGCTGGGATTAAAGGTGTGCACCACCATGTCTGTCTATTGCTTGTTTTATTGTATTTTTATTTTACTTATTTATGAGAGAAAGGCAGAGAGAGAGAGAGAGAGAGAGAGAGAGAAGAGGGAGAGAATGGGCACGCCAGGGCCTCTAGACATTGCAAATGAACTCCAGACACATGAGTCACCTTGTGCATGGGTACTGGGGAATCAAACCTGGGTCCTTAGGCTTTGCAGCAAGTGCCTTAACTACTAAGGCATCTCTTCAGCCCCAGTGTTTGTTTTAAATCCAGTGTCATAAGCCCAGCTTTGTTCTAAGTATATCACATTTATTTGTTTGTTCATTGATTCATTCATTTACCTCTTGCAACTCAGGCTTAGAGAGGCTAAGTACATTTCCTCTAGGTCACACACAGTCAGTATCAAGTGCGAAGATTTTAAGCATAATATAAGACCCCCCGAGCCTGTTCCCTTTGCACACACCCTTGCCCCAGATCCGAGAGTCAGAGCACAGGACAGTGAGGGATGAGGTCAGAGGTCGCGTTGCCCTGGACTATGAAACGTCTCTGAGTCCAGCCCAGCGTGGAGCATGTGGTAGATCTTGTGACCAGCATCTGAAAAGCAGGCGGCAGCGGTGTCCTGTGTAGAAGCTGGCGGGGGCGGGTGGGGGGCAGGGCGGGGCATGGACGGACCTACGTACAGACCAGCAGTGCTCATGAGGAGGCATAGGCAGAGGTCCTGTTTGTGACAGCCTCGCATAGTCCCTCCTCTTTGGTATCCCTGGAGGGTCCCTGACGCGATCATCGTTTCTGCTCACACGTGGGGAACCAGGCTCTGTGGGACAGGAAATGGTGAGTGACTGGTGGGTCTGGGTGTGCACCCCAGCAGTCGGGCTGTGGCATCTGTCTGAAGGACTATGGAAGCTTCCTGATGGCTGTCAGCCCCTCCCTGGACTGGCCCCAGGCAGGCAGGCCTGTATGAGGGCTCACATGGGGGAAAGGAGCTCCCCGACCCCCACTCCTGGCTTCTTCCGTATTTCCCCTGGGGTGGACCTAGAGAGGTTGCTGGGAAAGGGATCTGACCAGTGTGTGTCAGCTCCCGGCTCCCTGTCAATTCCCAGGGTTGATGGTACAAGACACTACCGTGCCTCCAGGCTGGGGAAGATCTCACAGCTCCTGGGAGGACCATGTAACCTGTGTCACACACAGAGACAGGGACAAGGTTTGGTGGGGTTAGTGACAGGGTTCAGAGCTGGCAGGAGGTGGTGTTGGGATTAGAACCTGGAGCCTGGCATCTTTCTTCTCTGCCTCCAGGTTGGCTCTGAGCAGACTTGGCTCGGCTCTGTAGGAGGAGGAAGTGTCTGTCTTGGGGAAGTCTGGTGTAGAGATCCAGGCCTGGTTTTCCTTCATCTGTTGACCAGTGATGTCATTACTGCAACGGTCATTTACTGAAGCCCTACACTGCTAAGAGAATGTTTCATCTGTTCTTTAAAAAAAAAAAAAATGGTACTTGTTTATTTATTCTGTTTTTTGTTTGTTTTTCAAGGTTGGGTCATGCTTTAGCCCAGGCTAACCTGGAATTCACTATGGAGTCTCAGGCTGGCCTTGAACATATGGCGATCCTCCTACCTCTGCCTCCCAAGTGCTGGGATTAAAGGTGTGCGCCACCACGCCTGACTTGTTTATTTATTTATTTATTTTTAATAAGGCAGGTTCTCACTCTAGCCCAGGCTGACTTGGAACTCACTCTGTAGTCCCATGCTGACCTTGAACTCACGACACCCCGCCCAACTTTACTTATTTTTTTATTTTTTTATTTTTTTATTTTTTTATTTTTTGGTTTTTCGAGGTAGGGTCTCACTCTGGTCCAGGCTGACCTGAAATTAGCTATGTAGTCTCAGGGTGGCCTTGAACTCACAGCAATCCTCCTACCTCTGCCTCCCGAGTACTGGGATTAAAGGCGTGCGCCACCACGCCAGGCTATTTTTTATTGTTTGAGACAGGGTCTCATTCTCATATATCCCAGGCTGGTTTCATGTTTATGTAGTGCTGGGGCTGGAACCAGGGCTTTGTGCATGCTAGGCAAGCACTCTACCCCCTGAACCACATTCCCAGTCCTAACCTCTCTTTCTCATGAGCTTTGAACCTCCCCAGAGGGGACATTCTGGAATCCCTGTCTTTTTAGGCATATAGAAGAAACAAAGGGACATGTCACGGTCATGCAGCCCTGAGAGAGACATTAATCCAGGACTGAACCGGGGCAGCCTGGCTTCAGAGCCTAGGCTGAGCTAAATCTCTGCCCGCCAGAGGCCAATGTCTAAACCGTTCTAGTACCTGTTGCTTCTTCAGTGGCCAGACGAGGGTGGTGTGGTGGGGGATGGACAGTTGTTGAGCAGACAGCAGGAGTCGCTGAGGTCTCTTGTCAATGCTTGAGCTAGTGTGCAGAGTTTATCAGCCCCTGCGATTCCTGGGGAGAGGGAAGGACAGTGAGAGGGTGGAGACCCAGCAAGCCAGTCCTGGTGTCTCTAGGACAGGGTCAGTAGGAGGCCAGTGCAATCAGCTTGGCTGAGGCCACTGCTAATCCAGAAGCCTCAGGGGGGAACCGGTCCAGCCCCCGGGGGGGGGGGGGTAGGGCTCTGGCTTCGTTGATTCTCCCGAGGCCTGTCTCCAGTTTCCAGAGTCTTCCTGGCGTGTGGAACTCTCCAGGCCCTGGCTTGTGCAAAGTCTTTGCTCTGAAATTCCCTCCTCTGCCCCTGGCTCCCAGAGCAGGCCTGCCCGGCCCACTTCCCTCTCGTGGGGGGAAGTGCATCCTTTCCTCTGGGGCAGCTTCACCATCTGAATAACCAAGTGCTTCCCCGTGGCCTCTGGCCAAGCGCAGCTCCTGCTGCCAAGGCTCTGGTTGGCTCGAGGCGGGCCTGCCAGCCTCCGCGTCCTGTGACACACTCCAGTCGCCCAACACGGACTCCAGGGGAAATGCCTGGGCCCTTGGTTTGGTGAGCCAGGCCCCAGATGACATCTGGGACAGAGGCAGCCCTGCGTGGTCCCTCACTGCCTGGAATGGCTCTGAGTGGGGGGAAAGGTGCCCCTGGAAATTCCTGCTAGATAGCTGGCTCAACGGTGCCAGCATCCTGTGAGGGTGGAGAAAGGAGGAAACAGAATCAGGAAGCAGGAAAGACGAGTGCAGGAGGACACCTCATCTGGCCATTCAACAAGCATTTTTGTGTGTATGTGTGTGTGAGTGTGCTGTGCATGCGTTTGCATGTTTGCATGAGCGTGGGAGTACGTGTGTGGCCAGAGGAATGTTGGGTGTTTCCTCAGTCACTCTCCACATAATTTTTTTTTCAAGGTAGGGTTTCGCTCTGACCCAGGCTAACCTGAATTCGCTATGGAGTCTCAGGGTGGCCTCAAACTCATGGCAACCCTCCTACCTCTGCCTCCCGAGTGCTGGGATCAAAGGCATGCGCCGCCACCACGCCCAGCCCCACATACTTTTTCGAGACAGGGTCTCTCACTGAACCCAGAGCTCACCAATTCAACTAGACTAGCTAGCCCCAAACCCAAGGGATTCTCCTGTCTCTGCTCAGTGATGGGACTTACAGATGTGTGCCACCATGCCCAGCTGTTACGTGGGTTCTAGGGATCGGAACTCAGGTCACCATGTTTGTACAGGAAGCGCTTTCTTTACCCACTGAGCCATCTCCCCAGTCCCATCAAGAAATATTTATCTCACTGCCTGTTAGGCAGTGCCCAGTGGCCTAGTGGCCCTGGGGCTTCTGGTGTGAGGGGAGCTAGTCAGGTACACAGTGGTTCAGAGTGGAGAGGTCACCTAACTGACCCAGAGACAGGTCCGGCTCAGGAGCTGGGATCCACGAGGCAACAAGAGCGCCCTGGTCTCCCTGGCAACTCTATTGTGTGGGAAAAGACAGCAGCAAACATACAAGCTGATCTCAGACAGGAACCAGTGAAGAATAGAAACCAGTTAGTGACGGAGCAAGGGACTGACCTGGCTGGGGACTCCTGACATGGGCAAGAGCTCTCATGAGGTGACCTTGGAGCTGGAGCCACCCTTGAACACCAGCAGGGAGAGGACACCATGCTGGGAAAGGGCAAACGATAAACCTTTGGGGGACAGGAGGAGGTGCAGGGGCCGGGGGGTGGGGCAGAGCTGGAGGTGATGTCAGAAAGGTGGGCAGGACCCAGGGCATGTAGGCATCCAACCTGGATGGATGGAGAACCAACAGAGCCTGCCAGGAGACTGCAGAGGTGGGTGGACTCCTGTCTGTCCATTAACAATTTGGACAAGAATGGCTTTGGGGGTTCGCTGTTCCTGCCCCCTTTCAGGTACAATGAATCCCCATCCCTCGAACAAAAGTGGTCCTCCCAAGGTCACGGGTGGTTGGGGGAGGCTAGACCTAGGTCTTCTCACACCAGCCAGTCTCTTTCACACTGCGTCTCTGGTTTAGGGTCATTTATTGTTTGTCAAGAGAGTTCTAGTATGACAGGAGGAAGAGGCAGCTCAGGGAGGTGTCTGGGGCCTTGTGACCCGGGTCTCATTTGACTGATGACTGGCCGAGTGACGGAGGCCCAGAAACAATAGGGACAGTAATGGTTTCTACTTAAGATTGCTCAGGCCTCCATGAGCAATGATGTGTGCTTGGCCCAGGGTGTGAATGTTTGCTGGGTGTTTGTTTTCGCGTGTTCTTTTATGGTCCTGGGAACTGTCCAGGGCTATATCAGTCACCTTGTTGCTGGGACAAAACACTTTACCAGAGCAGCATATGGGAGGAAAGGATTTTATTTCAGCTCACGGTTTCTAGGGGAGGTTTCATCATGGCAGGGGAAGCCTGGCAGAGGCTGGGCATTACATCTCGTGTCAGCTGGGAGGAAGGGCAAGAGTAAGGGAGCGAGTGAACATCCGGCAGGGCTGCCAAGAATCCATAAATAACCCCTCATTCAGTTAGTTATATTAAAGATAAATTCAGGCTGGAAAAGATGGCTTAGCGGTTAAGGCGCTCGCCTGCAAAGCCTAAAGACCCATGTTTGACTTTCCAGATCCCATGCAAGCCAGATGCGCAAAGGCAAGGCAAGCGCAAGGTCGCATGTGCCCACTAGGGGGCGCAAGCATCTGGCGTTTGATTGCAGTGGCTGAGGCCCTGGCAATTCTCTATCTCTCTGTCTTGCTCTCTCTCTAAAAAAAATCTTAAACAAAAAAATAAATTCACAACTCCCATGAGTCCAATACCACAACAGGAACATTAGCAATAATTTTCAACTTCCTCTTGGCTGCATTGTCTGAAGGGGTCACTGTGAATTCAAGGCCAGCCTGGAGTTACAGGCTGAGTTCCAGGTTAGCCTGAGCTAGAGTGAGACCCTGCCTCAAAAAACAAACAAGCAAACAAGGCTGGAGAGATGGCTTAGCAGTTAAGGCACTTGTCTGCAAAGCCAGAGGACCCAGGTTTGATTCCCCAGGACCCATGTAAGCCAGATGCACAAGGTGATACATACATCTGGAGTTCATTTGCAGTGGCTGAGGCCCTGATGTACCATTATCTCTCTATCTGCTTCTCTCTCTCCAATAAATAAGTGAAAATATTTCTTAAAAAGAAATGCCTCTTGAGCTGGGCGTGGTGGCGCACGCCTTTAATCCCAGCACTCGGAGGCAGAGGTAGGAGGATTGCCGTGAGTTCGAGGCCACCCTGAGACTCCATAGTGAATTCCAGGTCAGCCTGGACCAGAGTGAGACCCTACCTCAAAAAAACCAAAAAAAAAAAAAAAAAAAAAAAAAAAAAAGAAATGCCTCTTCATGCATGGAATGTAGGAGTTTCCCTGACATATCCCTAGGAATGGAAGTGTTAAATTATAGAATATAGGACTGTTTGTTCAATGTTACAAGACCTAATTGTTTTCCAAAAGACTATTTCACTCCTAGCAGATACATGTAAGAAGCCCCATTTCTCTGTCTTCTGTAAAATAGTATTGCCAGACTGTTGACAGTTTCCCAGCCGAAGGAGTGTAATGATCTCACACTGTAGACGTAGCATTCATGCTCTGATGACCAAGTTGGTGAGAAAGTATGTGGACGAGTCCACTTTTGGGATGCCTTGTGACCATTTCTCTATTTTATCTTTTTAAAAAAATATATTTATTTTTATTTATATTTATTTGAGAGAGAGAGAGAGAGAGCACACCAGGACCTCTAGTCACTGCAAACGAATTCCAGATGTATGCTCCATCTTGTGCATCTGACTTATGTGGGTACTGGGGAATCGAACCTAGGTCCTTAGGCTTCACGGGCTAGTGTCTTAACCACTAAGCCACCTCTTCAGCCCAATTTTGTCTTTTCTAAAGGTGTTCTACCTATCTCTTTTTAATAGTGTTCTTTGTATTCTTGAGTCTAATTATTTTTTAATAAACTTTAAAATCTAAAATTTAACATGGCTTAATCTCACCCCTTTTTTAATTTTTGGATTTTTGAGATAGAGTCTCACTCTAGCCCAGGCTGACCTGGAATTCACTATGTAGACTCAGGATGGCCTTGAACTCATGGCGATCCTCCTACTTCTGCCTCCCAAGTGCTGGGATTAAAGGTGTGCACCACCACTGCTGGCTTAATCTCACACATTTATTTTATTTATCGGTGGTGGTGTTTTGATGCAGGGTCTCACTCTAGCCCAGTCTGATCTGGAACTCACTCTGTAGTCCAAGGCTGGCCTTGAACTCACAGCAATCTTCCTACGTCAGCCTCCTGGGTGCTAGGTTTATAGATGCGAGACACCATGCCCAGCTCACACTATTTTTTTTTTTTTTTTTTTGGTTTTTCAAGGTAGGGTCTCACTCCAGCTCAGGCTGATCTGGAATTCACTATGTAGTCTCAGGGTGGCCTTGAACTCACGGTGATCCTCCTACCTCTGCTTCCTGGAGTGCTGGGATTAAACCTGTGCCAGACGCATGCGCCACCTTGTGCATCTGGCTTATGTGGGTCCTGGAGATTTGAACTGGGATCCTTTGGCTTTACAGACAGACACCTTAACCACTAAGCCATCTCTCCAGCCCCCCCTTTTTTATTTTCATTTTTGAGTCAGAGTCTCAGGTAATCAAGGCTGGCTTCAAACTCTACGTAGCCCAGTCTGGACTTGAACTCCTGATCCTCCTGCCTGCCTCTACCTCCCATGTACTTGATTAAAGATGTACACCACCAACCCAGTATATGCAGTACTGAGGACAGAACCCCAGCTTCATGCATGCAAGTACTCTACCATCTGGGCCACATCCCCAGAGCTATTAAGAGCCTTTCTTTTTATTAAAAACAAAACAAAACATTTTAATTTATTTGTTGTGTGTGTGTGAATACTTGCATAACTGGGTGGGCCCAACAGGCTTCCTTGCCCCTGAAAATGAACATTAGATGCTTGTGTCACTTTTTGCATCCTGCTTTACATGGGTTCTGGGAAATTGAACCCAGGCCAGGAGGCTTTGCAAGCAAGTGACTCTAACCACTGGGAAATCTCTTCAGCCCCTTCTTTGTTTTTAGTTTTATTGACAAATTCACATAAGTATATAATATATTTTGATCATATACACCCCCATTACCTTCTCTTATTCCCCTTCCACTCCCACAGGACCCCTCTTCCCAACTAGCTCCCCTCCTATTTTCATTCTTTGTGTGTGTTTGTGTGTGATCTACTGAGTTAAATTAGGGCTGCCTGCATGAGCATAGGTTGAAAGTTGTTGTTGTTGTTTTATAACTTTTATTTGCGCTGGGCTTGGTGGTATATACCTTTAATTCCAGCACTCAGGAGGCTGCCGTGGGAGGATCGCTGTGAGTTTGAAGGCTGAAGGCAGCCCGAGACAGTGAATTCCAGGTCAGCCTGGGCTACAGAGCCTATCTCAAAAACAAACAAACAAACAAACAAACAAAAAAAACGGCTGGAGAGATGGCTTAGTGGTTAAGCACTTGCCTGTGAAGCTTAAGTACCCCAGCTCGAGGCTGAATTCTCCAGGACCCACGTTAGCCAGTTGCACAAGGGGGCACAAGTATCTGGAGTTCGTTTGCAGTGGCTGGAGGCCCTGGTGCACCCATTCTCTCTTTCTCTCTCTCTCTGCCTCTTTCTGTCGCTCTCAAATAAATAAAAATAAAAAATATTAAAAAACGATTAGGCCGGGCACGGTGGTGCATGCCTTTAATCCCAGCACTTAGGAGGCAGAGGTAGGAGGATCACCATGAGTTTGAGGCCACCCTGAGGCTATATAGTAAATTTCAGGTCAGCCTGAGCTAGAGTGAGACCATACCTCGAAAAACAAACAAACAAACAAAAAATTATTTGCATGTATGTATGTACACACACGTGTGTGTGCACAGGGTCTCTTGCCACTACAAACAAATGTCCAGTCAGCTTTATGTGGGTGGTTGGGGAATTGAACCTGGTCTAGCAGGCTTTGCAAGCGAGTGCCTTTAACTGTTGAGTCATCTCCAGCCCTGAGTTGGGGATAATTTACTGGAGCACAGACAACTTACCTATTGAAAGCTTTTTTATTAATGTTTTTGAGACAGGGTCTCATGCAACCCAAGATGACCTCAAACTTATTATGTAACCAAGGATGACCTCGAACCTTTGATCCTCCTGCCTCCACCTCTCAAGTGCTGGGACTGCAGGTGTGTACCACACACCCAATATCTATGATACTGGGAATGAGTCCCAGGGCTTCTCCCAGGACTTCATGTGTGCTGGAAAAACACTCCATCAACTGAGCCACATCCCCAGGCGTAGCTTTTAAACAAAAAATCTTAATTTGTGTTGAACTGTATAAGTGCTTTAAAAAGTATCTGGAGATAATTATGTGGCTTTTCCCATTTAATCTGTTAACGTAGCTCATCATATAAAAGGCTTTCCCATGAAAGCTTGTGTCCTTGGCATTCCTGGGACAGACCCAAGTTGCTCGCTGCATGGGTTTGGCTTGGTCTGGAGACATCCTGTTTAGGATCGCTCTATCATTCCACTGGCTTGGGGTACTGCAGTGCTAATGGCCTCGTGGGATTAGATAGATGGTCGTTTTTACTTGTGTACATGGGTACCGGGGAATCGAACTCAGGTCCTCAGGCTTTGTAGGCCGCACCTTAACTGCTGAGCCATCTCTCCAGTCCTGATGCATGAGCTTATCTTCCAAAGTCATTGTCTGTTCTGGGTAACAACCCTTTAACTGTAGGCCCATTCCTTGGGGATCAGCTGTTCTCTGGGTGCCATGTCTTGGGTTGAGAGGATAGGCCTAACTCTAGTCCTGCAATCCCAAGGAGAGAACTGGTCACAGGGAAGACGCCTGGATACCAGGCTGGTATGATGTTGAATTTGGTCTGCATGCTCCCCTCTATAGCCAGCTGACTCCTTGGGTCTGGCCTTTTTCATGCCCCCAGGGAGGAACATGCACTCAAGTGGGAATTCACCAGGCTTGAGGCCTTCAGGAGAGGTGTGTAGGGTGACTGTCAGTCTGTGGGTCCTTTCGTCCTTCCTGCAGTCCCACGTACCTGTGGTGCTGCCCGGGACGTACCCTAGGGACACTCTTGCCTGTGTCTGAGCTGCCTACTTTTCTAACGAGAGCACTGACCCTGGTGTTGAGGCCTGGGGGCGGGGTTTGGTGCAAAGAGGAAAGACGATAATTCAATTATTCTGCTTTCCTTCTTGAATATCCTCCCCAGCCCTAGGAGTGCACCCTGCTTTTTGTCCCATTCTGTACACGCCAGTTTGAAGCCCTTGTTTATCTCCCAGGAGCCTCTCTTTCCTCATAGTTGCTTGGGGTTAGTCACATTGGCTCCATAGTGACTCCGGGGTTGATTTGAGTGTGGAAGTAGGATCACTTCCTTCTAATTAGTTTTTGCTTTTGTTTCTTTTTTGAGACAAGCTCACTATGTAGCCAAGGATGTCTTTGAACCCCTGATCCTCCTGCCTTACTCTCCAAGTGCAAAGGATTGCAGGCATGTACCAACCAACACACCTGGGGCTTCGTGCATGCTAGGCAAGCACCCCTACAACCCAGTTCCCCCCTTCTGGTAGTTTTAGAGCAAGCGATGCCTGTCCCAGCTCACCCCACCACACCCAGAGCCTAGTGACCTCTGAAGCGAAGCCAAGCTGGTTACAGACACATTGGAGCCACAAGCCCTGAACTGTCATGTCCTCTAGAAATGGACCTGGCCATTGATTTACTACTTATTTTATTTTATTTTATTTGGTTTCCAAGAAAGGGTTTCACTCTAGTCCAGATTGACCTGTAATTCACTATGTAGTCTCAGGTTGGCCTCAAATTCACGATGATCCTCCTATCTCTGCCTCCTGAGTGCTGGGATTAAAGGCGTGTGTCACCAGGCCGGGCAGTTTATTTTATTTTATCTTTTTATTTATTTATTTATTTATTGGGGTTTTTTTGAGGTAGGGTTTCACTTTAGTCCAGGCTGACCTGGAATTCATTATGTAGTCTCAAGGTGGCCTCAAACTCATGGCGATCCTTCTACCTCTGCCTCCCGAGTGCTGGGATTAAAGGCATGCGCCACCACATCTGGCTAGTTTATTTTTGCAATGCTATGAATGGAACCCAAGTCATACACACGATAGCCAAATACTGTACCACTGATAGAGCTATACTCCTAACCCAGACCTGGAATTTTAAAGAAATGTGAAAAAAATTGCAAAGAAACTAGGAAAAATTAGGAGCCAATCAGAACAGAAAGAGAACCATGCACAGTGGTTCATGCCTATTACTCTAGCATCCTAGTGGCTGAGGCAGGGGGATTGCTGCGAGTTAAAGGCCAGCCTAGGCTGCTGTGAAATACTCTGTCTCAAAAACAACTAAGACTACGGGCTGAAGAGATGGCTTAGCTGTTAAGTGCTTGTCTGTGAAGCCTAAGGTTCTCCGTTAGAGGCTCGATTCCCAGGACCCACATAAGCCAGATGCACAAAAGGGCGCGCACGTCTGGAGTTTGTTTGCAGTGGCTGGAAGCCCTGGTGTGCCCATTCTCTGTCTATCTACCTACCTCTTTCTCATGTCTGTCTGTCGCTCTCAAATAAATAAATAAATATTAAAAAAAAAAAAAGAACTAAGACTAGAACTGGAGAGATGAATTGGCAGTTAAAGTTGTTTGCTTTGAAAAGCCTGCCAGCCCAGGGTTCAAGTCTCCAGCACCACATAAAGCCAGATGCAAGGAGGCCCTGGTGTGCTCATTCTCTTTCTTTCTTTCTCTCAAACAAATAAATAAATATCTTTAAAAGTTCAAAAAAAAAATCAAAACCAGGGCTGGGGAAATGGCTTAGCAGTTAAGGCGTTGGCCTGCGAAGCCTAAGGACCCTGATTCAATTCCCCAGGACCCATGTAAGCCAGATGAACAAGGGGGTGCATGTGTCTGGAGTTGTTTGCAGTGGCTGGAGGCCCTGGAATGCCTATTCTCTCTTTCTCTCTGTCTCTTCCTTTCTCTCTCTCTCTCTCAAATAAACAAAGAAATAAAATATTTTAAAAAGTCAAAACCAATAATACAAACCACAACATCAAACAAAGCCATACACACAGAATAAGAAAGTATTAAATGGAAAAGAGTCACGTGGAGGGGCTGGGGAGATGGCGCAATGGGTAAGAGCCCTTGCTATGTAGGTATGAGGACCTGAGTTTGATCCCCAGCACCCATGTAAAAAGCTGGGCGTGACCACACACATCTGTAACCCCAGCACTGTGTGATGGAAACAAGGAATGAGCTCCAAGTTCAGTGAGAACCTGTCTCCAGGAAATAAGGTAGAAGAGCAATAGAGGAGAGAGGACACCCACGTTCTCTACTGGGAAACACACACACACACACACACACACACACACACACACATGCCTAGTGGAACAGCTGGGGTAAAAGGCTAGCCTCATTTGCCCTTTCCCCCAAATGCTCACCTTATAGCTCACAGTTCCTCTGAAACGATTTTCACAACCTCTGGGCATTCTTTGTGTGTGTGTGTGTCTTTGTTTATTTTTATTTATTTGAAAGTGACAGACAGAGAGAGAAAGAGGCATATATATATATAGAGAGAGATTGGGTGCACCAGGGCCTCCAGCCACTGCAAACGAACTCCAGACTTGTGCGCCCTCCTTATGCATCTGGCTAACGTGGGTCCTGGGGAATTGAGCCTCGAACCGGGGTCCTTAGGCTTCACAGGCAAGCGCTTAACCACTAAGCCATCTGCTGCAGCCCCTTTTGTTTGTTTTTAGAGGTAGGGTTTCACTGTAGCTCAGGCTGACCTGGAATTCACTCTGTATTCTCAGGGTGGCCTCGAACTCATGGCGATCCTCCTACCTGTGCCTCCCAAGTGCTGGGATTAAAGGCGTGCGCCACCATGTCCGGCCCTCTGGGCATTCTTAATCTTCAACTTTTCCTCCACTTCGTGGCCGAGGACTTGTCTTGATTCTGACTAAGCTGGCTGTGTGACTTTGGGCAGGACTTGCAGCCTCTCTGGACTCCAGGCTCCTCCTGGAGTGGGGGAGTGAGAACCTGGGGCTAGATGCACTGGTGGTGGTGACGAATGGGGCTGTCCACTGTCCTCTCCTGGGCCAGAACTTAATTGCCGAGTGTCACCGAGCAGGTATTTCCCCTCCGGAAGCCTTTGTTCACTTGCCCTAGCATACTGGTGAGCATAGCATAGACTTTGTAATTGAAACATCTGGATTCATGAATCCCAGCTCTGCTACTTCTTTTATTTATTTATTTATTTATTTATTTATTTATTTATTTATTTATTTATTTATTTGCAAGCAGAGAGAGATAGAAGATAGACGGGAGGGGCGGGGGAGAGAATGGGCATGCCAAACGAACCCCAGATGCATGTGCCACTTTGTACATCTGGCTTTACATGGGTACTGGGGAATTAATTGTACCTGGGTCATCAGGCTTTGCAGGCAAGTGCCTTAGCACTGAGCCATCTCGCCAGGTTCCCCAGCTCTGGTACTTCTGTACTGTAGGACCGTGGACAAGTCCCTTGAGAATACCTACCTCGAAGCGTAGGGGCCAGGTTGCTGCAACTGTGTTCTGCTGGTGGCAGTTTCGCCCTCTCTACTCAGGACAACACACTCCCCATGCGCGTCTCCTGGCCTCTACCGAGTGCTTTCCACAGACACCCCGTTGACCAGATGCCTCCTGTGGCATCACAGCTTTGGGGTGAGGCTGGGACTTCAGCATGAGAACCTGAAGCGCCAGGCAGCCAGGGTCCCCTTTCCCCATGCCCAGCCCTGGAGACGACAGGAGCAGCCGTGGGCTTTCCACACAGGTCCGGATGGGGAAGTGTGTGCGAAGCCCCTACCTCACAGGTGTTCCAGCTGCCTGCCCTGGGTGCTAGGTGCAGATGGCTTTTGTAGCTTTCATGCAAATGTGGCTTTAGGGAAGGGTCAGGAGGTAATGGAAGAGGCAGGACAAGGGTGGGCTGGGTCATTGGGGTTTGAGTGATCTGGAATAAAGCCCAAGGGGCTGGAGGCCATGGAGCACTTGGGACAGGAGACAGGAGGCCTGACCTCAGCAAGCCCTAGGCTGCAAGATGAACCGGGCATCGTGTTTGCTCTCCAGTCCCACTTCATGTACCCTAGAACAACACCAGCTTGTGGTGTTGCCTCTCAGAACCTCAGTTTCCTTATCTGTAAAAGGTGCCATTTGGTGGGACTGGGGGAGGGACATGAACAGGGGCACCCTGACAGGCGTTGTGGTGTGGTGTGGACTGGCTGGGTTGAGTGATGACCCAGCGCAGGCCGGAGCCTTCATTGGCTCACACACGGGTTGCTGCTCACACAAAGCTCTTTGGCAGTTGCAGATGGAGATGGGTTTTGGTGAGGCCTTCACAAATCCCACCCTTTTTCTTCCATCCCTTGATGGAGCTTATTTCCTCATCTTCCTAACTGGCTGTTCTGTTGGCCCCTGGTATATATAGATAGATAGAGAGAGAGAGAGAGAGCTATTTAGTAAACACTGGACCAGTAACTGTTCTTTGAATAACAGAGGGGAGGTCATTGGGCACAGAAGTGTGGACCCCACTTCATGTGGGCCCTAGAGATGAAGGGTAGGCATGTGAGAGAGGCTGGGTAGAGTGACATGGGCTACCAGGAAAGCATTGGGGGGTCCCAGTTTCAAGGGGCACCAGGGGTCATGCATGGTGTACCTGAGCCCTGTGGGTGAGCGGGAAGCCTGGGGCACTTGACTTTTCTGTTTCTTTTGGCTGTTTAAACCATCCTGATGGCTTTCAAGTGGAACAAGCAGTCTCAAAGGAATGGCCGCCCAGCTCCAGTGGCCAGGAGCGAAGACACTGGGCTCAGAGCCAGACACATCTGGAGGCACGGCTGGTCCTGCCCCTCTTCGGCTGAGGGCACATCACTCCTGTGTCTCTGTTTCCCTTTGTGCCAGCAACTTCCAGAGACAGATTGTCCCTAGGCTGAAGGACACAGGAGGCAGAGCCAGCACCTGCCGACCTAGCTCAGGGCCCAGCATACAGTAGACACTCGGAACCACCTTTCAGCCAAATGCTGTTAAAGGGAACCAATGACTTCCTAGGGAGAGGTGAAGGGGCAGGAGCTGGGCTGGGCAAATCTTGCCCAGAAATCACCTTTAAAAAGCCTTTTTTGTTTGTTTGTTTTGTTTTTGTTTTTCGAGGTAGGGTCTCACTCTAGCCCAGGCTGACCTGGAATTCACTACGAAGTCTCAGGGGGCCCTCGAACTCATGGAGATCCTCCTACCTCTGCCTCCCGATTGCTGGGATTAAAAGTATGCATCACCATGCCCAGCTTAAAAAGCCAATTTAAAAAATTTTTTGTTTTGTTTTTATTTATTTAAGAGCGACAGAGAGAGAGAGAGAGAGAGAGAATGGGCATGCCAGGGCCTCCAGCCTCTGCAAACGAAGTCCAGACGCATGCGCCCCCTTGTGCACCTGGCTAACGTGGGTCCTGGGGAATCAAGCCTCAAACTGAGGTCCTTAGGCTTCTAAGCCATCTATTTCTCTAGCACCCCCCAAAACAGCCAATTTTAAAAAATATTTTACTTATTTATTTGAGAGAGACAGACAGAGAATGAGTATGGGCATGCCAGGGCCTCCTGCTGCAGCAGCAAATGAACTCCAGAAGCATGTGCCACTTTGTGCGTCTGGCTTTATGAGGGTGCTGGGGAAACGAACCTGGGCCATCAAGTTTTGCAAGGAAGTGCCTTTAACTACTGAGTCATCTCCCTAGTCCCACTCCCCCCCCCCCAGATGTATTATGTACACCAGGCTGCCCTGAAATTTGCTATGTAGATCAAGCCGGCCTTGAACTTGCAGCATTTCGCCTGCCTCTCCCTACCAAGCTAGGATTACAGGTTAATGCCATCACATCTGGCAAGCGTTTTTAATTCTACACGTGTGTGGATTCCGAGTCGGAAACTGCTTCCATTGAGTTGGACACTCTTCACTTGACACTTGACGATCCACTTGTAGTTTGTTTGTGAGAGTTTCTTCCCTTGGGTGGAAACAGCTGGCCAAGCAGGAATGACCCGAGCCATTCCTTACAATGTCAGGGGCTGAGGAAAACTCACTGGACTGGAGCGCCAAGGCAGGGCCGGCTCCAAGCAGCGGAGAAGCCAAGGGCGACACAAAAGGATCAAACTGCTTCCGACTCGGAGGCGAGCTTCAGGCATGGCTGCATCCAGGACCCAGGTGCTGCCAATGTAACCCACCCCTCGCGTCCTCTGATCCTTTCGGGTCCACCCTCCTCACTGTGCAGGATGGCGCCCCCTCTTCACACACAATGCACCCGTTCCATCACTATGGAGAGGGTGCAGAACCCTCCAGACAGCCCACCTGGATAAGCTAAGGGGAAGGAGGACTTCCCAAGGAAACTGTTAGGAAGGGAAATGGGCTCAGAGTGGCCCAGAATGACAGCAAGTGTCCACTCCGGTCACCAACTTTGTGCCTCAACCTGAAAAGCTTTTGCCATTCTCAGAGGCTGACCATGGAGGCTCCATGGAATGATGCCCCCTGCCATTAGGGAAGAGTGACCAGCCATGGGCAGCCTCCCACTGGCTCACTCTCTCTGTAGAATGGTGACCCAGAAAGTGGACTGGTGAGGGTAGGCCCTGGCTGACCCCTCTCCATGTAGAGGAGCCCTTGGCGCAGGTAGGGGAGGTCCCCAACGGTGGTGGCAAGTGGTCAGGAGCCGAGGGAGCAGCCCGAGGTGAGCCAGATGACAGGAGGCCGGCCCTCCACCAGTCCTCCATCCCAGGCAGAGCCAGGCCAGGACACGGGGATGGGGAAGTGTCTAATGTGGGAGCCACTGGCCCACATGATGAGCTGAAAGAGAAGATTATGGGAGAAAGAAGTTGTGCTCAGATCACCAACCCAAGCCTTCCCTCCCCACCGCCCCCGAGTTCCCAAATGCTTTCCACTGCCCAGCTGGTCACAGGTGTTGTGCAGATGAAGGATTTGGACCTAGTCTGTCCTTGGAGTGATTCTTAGCTGCTCTTGCCATGTGACCTGTGCCAGTGACCTCATTTCTGTCCTGATAGGTGGGGACAGGAGGAAACCCTCTCCCAGGAGGTTGTGATACGGGTGCAATGAAGCAGCATTTGGGGAGGGCGCAGTATGACTCACGACACAGCTGCGTATCATCACAAAGTCTAATGTGTACCTATTACATGCCCCACAGAGCTAATGGTGGTTCGTTTCGATTGTGTGCTTTAGGAGTTTGCACTTAGCCTCCGGGGACAGAGACTTGTGCGTGGAAAGCTGAATTCTGGCTCGGTTACTTGATGTTTCACTTTGGGCATGTTACTTAACCTCTCTGTGCTCTTTTAAAATATTTTTATTTATTTGAGAGAGAAAGAGAAAGAGGCAGAGAGGGCAAGATAGAGGAAGAGAGAGAGAATGGGTACACCAGGACCTCCAGCCACTGCAAATGAATTCCAGACGCATGCGCCACCTTGTGCCTCTGGCTTACGTGGGTCCTGGGGAATTGAACCTGGATCCTTTGGCTGTGCAAGCAAGTGCCTTAACTGCTACACCATCTCTCCAGCCCTGTTTTGCCATCTGTAGAATAGGCATAGTGATAGTGCTTACTTGTAGGTTATTGTTGGATTGAATAAGTTATTATAGGTAAGACATTTTGATCAGTGTATCAGAGCTACAGAGATGTTTGCAGCTGGGCATGGTGGTCCATGGTGTAACTTTCACATTCAGAAGGCAGAGGCAGGAGGATCACAAGTTCAAGGTTGGCCTGGTCCACATAGCAATTTCAAGGCCAAACATAGACACCCTGTTGCACTGGGGGTGAAAGGGGAGGGGGTTTCTAGAATACTCTGAAGTATTCTTTAGATGATGTAGACATTACTGGTTAGAGTTTTGAAACTCCAGCACCGGCACCCTACTGTCCACGTCCCCTTGCACTTTGAGTGATCGCCCTTCCTCCCATCCTTAGCTGTTTCGTGGGGAGGCCTGTTGATGTGCTGTGTGACTGGAGATGCTCATGTTCCCTCTCTGTGCCCTTCTCTTCTTTGGGTTGGTCGTGAGGGCAAGGGAGGGACCACCATGTCTCCCGGTGGGAGAGGGGCTCCCACTGCAGGGGCTGGGAACAGCGTTGGAGGGAGCAGGGGCCTGGTACACACCTCAGGGAAATTTGGCACATGTGGCCCCTTCACCCTCTTCCCCACTCAGCTTCCAGGCTTGGCTCAGAGCACAGCAGCCTGGGGCAGAAAGTGTCCTTTCCATGGGCTGGCGGAAGCCCATGTGCCTACAGGGCACACCCCCCCCCTCCCAGCCAGTTGTCTCTCCTCCCACGGTGGCCCTTTGACTGGCTCAGGCTGAGGCCCACAGACTGCTTGATGATAAAGGGAGCCTGAGAGAGCCCTGAGCCTGGATCCCAGCTCTGCCTTAGGCTGGGGCCTGAACTTCTGCTCTTTCCATTGAGAAATGGGGCCGGTGACCATGGTGAGTGACAGGGCAAGCCAGGGCCTGCTCCAACCTCTCTGGGGGCAGGTCTAGGCTGCCGTACCCTGAGACACCCTCTGTCTGCCTGGCCTTTGGCCCTGATCCCGAAATGCTGTACGTTCTGCCTCCCCTAGCCTCCACGCAGTGGCCCTCCTGGCCGGGGTAGCGAACCACCCTGCCACATGTTCCTGCACTGAGCCTGACCTTGATGGTTTCTCTTCCTCTCTAGGGAAGAAGACCCTTCCTGGGGTGGCAAGTGTGAGATAGGCCAGGGCACATGATGCCCCTTGGCTATAAGAACTGGGAGTTGAAAGCCGGGCGTGGTGGCGCACGCCTTTAATCCCAGCACTGGGGAGGCAGAGGTAGGAGGATCGCCATGAGTTCAAGGCCACCCTGAGATGACAGAGTTAATTCCAGGTCAGCCTGGAGCAGAGTGAGACCCTACCTAGAAAAACCAAAAAAAAAAAAAAAAAAAAAAAAAAGAACTGGGAGTTGAGATTTGATTTCTAATGTCTTGGGACTAGAAAGACCTTTCTAGTCCCAGGTGAGCAAGCAGGTGTGTGGGTGGGTGTGGGTGTAGGTCGGCCAGTCCATTCCATGCCCTGCCGTCCTTTGCCTGCCCCGTTCTCTGCTTGCATCACATACTGCCTGCCCTAGGTTAGTCTCGGTCTCAGTGCAGCCCTCGGCTACTCTCAGACCCGATTCTGCAAGGGCAGAAGCTGAGAGACAGAAAGATGGGGACCCCCGGTTCCAGGTTCCTCAGCTGGTGAGAGGCAGAGTCAAGGCTGCCCCCGCCATAGCAGAATGGCACAGAGCCCCTCTTACACCGCCAGAGTGTCTCTTCCACCATCCACCGCTGGTCCAGCGGCCCTTCCACCCACTTGCATTCCCTTCACTGCCACCTGCCCCTGCACTGGCCTCTCCAGCCACAGGCAGCCCCAGCTGCAGAGCAAGGTCACTGCTGCCTCTCTAGGTACTCGTGCCAGGTTAAGAGATGCCACAGGGCTGGGTGGGGGGAGGAGCCGGCCAGCAAGCAGACCTGAGGCTGAGGCGGAAGGGGAGGCAGTGGGATTCTTTGGGTGAACCTTGGGGAACTTTCCAGAGCAGGGAGAACAAAGTGCACATGTGCTGCCGGCGAGAGTCCTCAGGGGTAGCCGGTGTCCCCTCAGAGGCCCAAGACAGTGCCTTGGCTCCTAGCCGCCTCAGCCTGGTCCACGTCTGTTTCCTGCTGCGATGGGGTGTCAGCAGCTGGAGGTCTGAGACTTGCTCTGTCCTCAGCATCTGGCCTGGCTCTCTCTGGGGAAGTCCTTCCTGGATGTGACCCGGAGCCCACTCTGACTTGTTCCTCCTGGAGTCCTCTGCTCCGGGGCTGCCTCGCGGGAGCTGTAACTGACTTCCTGCCATGAGTGACTAAAGCCCCAGCCAGCGAGGCCTGCCCGAGATGCCAGCTTGCTGGAGACACGGGTCTCTGTTTCCGGAAACTCAGGTGTCCTTCAGCAGGACCCCCACCTCGGGTGGCAGCCCTTGACTTCGCCTCATCTTCCCCACCGTCAGCGGTTTGGGAGAGCCAAGAACTCTGAGCAGACAGCTGGGACCTGACTGCAGCCAGGCTCCAGGGGGCGGAGCAGCTGGGGAGGACGGGGTCTGCCTCCAGGGCTGCTGTCCCTGGGGGAGTCTTTCCTCTGTGGGCTTCAGCGTTCCCATCTGGACAGTGGGATGTTTTGCAAACTCGTCTGCTGGCAGGATGACTCTAATGGTGACTGGCAGGTCTGGGGTGAGAGGAATGAGGATTTATATGGTGGCTCGTTCATTCATTCATTCAATTGAATCAGGGGCTCCTGCTGTAGCCCATGCTGGCCTGGAACTTGCTACACATCCCAGACTAGCCTCAAACTTTCAACCCTCTAGCTTCAGCCTTGGAAATGTAGAATCACAGGTGTATGCCACCATACCTAGCCCTCCTTTTTTATTTTTCTTTCTATTTATTTATTTATTTATTTATTGGTTTTTCGAGGTAGGGTCTCACTCTAGCCCAGGCTGACCTGGCATTCACTATGGAGTCTCAGGGTGGCCTCGAACTCACGGCGATCCTCCTACCTCTGCCTCCTGAGTGATGGGATTAAAGGCGTGCGCCACCATGCCCGGCTAGCCCTCCTTTTTCAACTTGAGTCCAGCCGTAACTCCATGAAACCCTGTCTCTCCGGATATCCCTTGTTCCTGGCCCATAGTTGCTCACGGCCTCTTAGCCCTGCAGGCAGGTGTGGAGTGCTGGCCCTCGTAGCTCTTCCCAGAGGAGCACAACGTACCTTCATCCTAGGTCAACTTCCTTGGTGTCTCAGGTTGGGGCTCCCAACTGTGAACTCTAGCCTCGCACCCCAAGGCAAGTCACTGACCCTGCGAGTCCCATCAAGGACAGGCTGCAGGCACAAGGTGACCCTCCTCCCTCTGTGGGTCTCACATCAAGTTGTTATGCTGGGTAATTAAGTGGGGGTGTCTTCAGGGGTGTCCTGGGAGCTGGGGCTGACAGGGAGGGCCTCTGGCTGAGCTGAGGGGGAAACGCCATCCAGGATGGCCCTGAGTGAGCTGTGCAGGGCTTGGGTAGCGCTGGCCATCGGTGTGTCCTGGGGTCCATCCTCAGATGCTCACCTGGGTCTCTGCTCAGAGGATCAGGTCCTTGTCGCAATCAGGGCTGTTGATGAGGATTGAATTAGGTCAGGGCTTCTGTCACATGTGGTGCCTGGACCACCGTCGGCATCCAAGGAGTCAGTGTCAGAGGGTGGAGACTGACCCAGCATCACGCACGTGGGAGCAGTGAGGCTGGCTGGAAGTGTCACTCCAAGGCCAGTTCCCATCCACCTGCACCAGTGGGCTCGTGTGACATTCTGGTGCTACCTGAGAGGCAAAGCCAGGCGTGGTGGCACATGCCTTTAATCCCAGCACCTGGGAGGCAGAGGGAGGAGGATCACTGTGAGTTCAAGGCCACCCTGAAACTACTGAGTGAACTCCAGGTCAGCCTGGGCTAGAGTGAACCTCTACCTCAAAAAAAAAAAAAAAAAAAAAGTAACAGAGGCAAAGGATTTCCCACTAGCACTGTGAGCTCCGGAAGACGGCACCTCTGGGGGCACCAAGGGCCCAAGCACCTCCCCCCGAGCATGGGCGCTGTGTTTAGCAGTTGACAGAAACATGATCAGGAGAGGCCTGACCTTGTGGACGTTCAGCAGTGTCTGTGGAGGGGCTGTGATGCTCTGAGCCTCCATATGTGCATCTGTGGGGTGGGACCGTAATCTCCCTCCTGGCTGCATGAAGGGGCTGGATGAAGGACAACAACCGAAGTTAAGAAGCCCCTAATGGGCTGGAGAGATGGCTTAGTGGTTAAGGTGCTTGCCTGAGAAGTCTAGGGACCCATGTTCGACTCTCCAGATCCCACATAAGCCAGACACACAAAGGTGAAGCAAGCGCAAGGTCATGCATGCCCACTAGGTGGCGCAAACATCTGGAGTTTGATTTCAGTGTCTGAGGCCCTGGCAGGCTAATCTCTCTCCCCCTTCCCCTTCTGTCTGTCATTCTCTCTTGCTCTCATTCTTTCTAAAATAAATAAAAAAGACAACGTCTTCATGTACGGAGTGACTCCACCTGTAGTCTGTATGGACTTCCAGTGGCCACTGGCTTGGGGCCTGGCAGGTCTGGTGCTATCCCAGTTCCAAGACTAGAAGATCTGGGTTCAAATCCCAACTTCCCCATTGTACCTAGTTCCTTATCTACAAACGGGAACACCAGCAGGTAACTCAGATGGGGGTGGGCACACAGTAGGCGCTTTATTCTGGACTCGGGTCTGTCTCACTGGGGGAGGGGCCGGGCTTCTTTTCCTCCTGAGCTTTTGTCCCGTCAGGAACCCGGAGCATAGTAGGTGCTTCTCCGCCACTGGCTGGTCAGGAACCTCCCTACCATTTCCTTAGAACCCAGAACCGAGCTAGGTACACTTCAGATGCTCAGTGAATGTTCCGGAATGAAGCACGGGCAAAGCTGAGTGACCTGTATCAGCTTCCCCCGCCCCAGAACTGGGGTGAGGGAGGGGAGCTGTGTGGGCTCCATAGCCTTCCTGACTAATCCAACAAGATTAACTCGGGGGATAAGGCCAGGTCACAGCCACTGACCCGAGACCTTGGACCCAGCACGTTTGTGTGACAGTCACTCCTAAGGGCTCTTTTTTACCCCAAGATGGTCCTCCTATCGCCCACCCTGGACGTGGCGCTCACAGCGACGGGTGGCTTCCTCCTGTTCATGCTGGCCCTGGGCCTCCTGTGCTTCTTCACGTGCCGCCTGGCGAGGCCGCTTAGGTATGGGACCCATGACCTGACCCCGGCCCCTGCCCTAAATGTCTGTCTGTGCGGACTAAAGGGTGGCCGCTAGTTTCATTTCTCTCCTGGGAGGAGAAGCAGGCCAGGAGAGGGTCCCCCCCCGCCCCGGCTGGCCTGGGCAGGAGCCGCTCATGTTTGTCCTGTAGCTGACCTTGGCCTGCTTTCCTGTGCTGGAGCTGGGGAGACTGAGGACATGGGAGGTCACAGGTGGAGTGGCAGAAGATCTCGGTAATGGGTGTCTTCAGTTCTGCCCAGCTTCTCCACCTCTAGCCCGTGTGGACTCTCTGGTCTCAGGGCCAGTGGTCACTGGCTCTGTCCCTGATGAGAGTGTCCCTGGCTCTGTTGAGACTCTGGAACCATTGCCCCGCCCCTCAGCCCCTCTTGACCTCCTAAATAGCTGCTTCCTCGCCCAAGGCCAGAGCCCAGGCAGGCTGCCGCATTCTTGTCCTAAAAAACCAGCGCACGTAGCTGGGAGCCTGGCAGAGGAGGCTGGGCAGGGAAGTGGGAGGGGCTAGCGGGCACCCGGAGGCCACTCTCAACAGTAGGCAGTGGGTATCTGGGGCCTGTCCCCCCCCAACTGGGCCCCTGGAGTCCTTCTCCTCCCACTGCCCAAAGACCTCTGGGAGAGAAGGGGAGGGTCTGAGAGGTGGAATCAGGGAACGGCTGGGCTTCTGAAAGATTTCCTGGGTCCCCCCCAACACTTCCATGGCCTACGGAGGAAAGGCACCTGTTCCCAGACAGGCCATCCCAATACAGGGCCCTGAGGTCAAAATTCAAGAGCATCAGTATCTGGGTGTGGGGCTCAGGGGCCATACATTCTTCACTCTCCCCAGAGACACAGGACTCTAAGGCAGGAGCCTCAAGCTCTCCTGGGAACCCCCTCCCTGTTTTTTTTCCCCCACACTCTGCTGGTTTGGGGGGCTAGGTACAGAGGAGCAGTGTTGTGATTCCGAGCTCATGCACACTACCTGAGTTCTTGCCTTGTTTCTGTCTTCTCTCCTGCATCCTTGCTCCCCACCGTCCCCATTCTTACAGCTCCCCAGAGGTCCTCCTGCACTTGAATGTTCTTGAACTTGTATGTGTCCTTGTACATGACACAGTGTTCTGTCTGTGGGTGTGGCTGCCGTTTGCACAAGATGAGACTGTGTTGGATCCTTTTGTCCTCGCTCGTCCCTGTACTTTTTTTTTTCTTTTTTTCTTTTTTGGTTTTACAAGGTAGGGTCTCACTCTAGCCCAAGCTGACCTGTAATTCACTATGTAGTTTCAGGCTGGCCTCGAACTCTCAGCAATCCTCCTGCCTCTGCCTCCCGAGTGCTGAGATTAGAGGTGTGCGCCCCCACGCCTGGCTCATCCCTGTAATTTTCAGCTCTGTTCATGCTGCAGTTTTGACATCTTAGGTTTTCGTTGTTGCTGTTGTTTGTTTGCGATCATACTTATCTGTTTACTTGCATATCTTGGGGGGGGGTGGTGGGAGCACCAGAGTCTCTTGCCTCTGCAAGTGAACTCCAGACACTTGTGCTACTTGTTTTGTATCTGGCTTACCTGGGTGGCTGAGGAATTGAAGTCAGGTTAGCAGGCTTTGCATGCAGGTGCCTTTAGCCACTGGACCATCTTCCCAGGCCCTTGTTTGAATCTTTAACATGGGCTTTGTTCAGAAAGCTAGCAGTCTCAGAAGACAGTGAATTAAGATCCCGTCTTGCTCAATCTCTTTCTCATTAGCGTTTTATAGGAAAACAGAACGTAGACCATAAATCCATTCAAAGTTTAGTCTTGTCCTGCTGGCCAGGTGGCTTGGAGACACGCACGCTTCAAGGTCTTGCGTCTGCATAGCAGGGGAGAGTTCATGTCCAAGGTCTTTGGGTTCTGCTTTCTTCCCAAGCCTCTGTTTGGATGACGTCTAGAAAGGGCTGAGACTGTTGTGGTGAGGTCACCAAGAATATGTAAGCCGTTTGCCACTTGTAGGCAAAGGATGTAGTTTGTTTGTTTGCTTGTGTTATTTAAATTTTGGTGTGTGTGTGTGTCTGTGTTTGTGGTATGTGTGTGCATAGTGTATGCACGTGTGTGGGCAGATGTGTGAGGCCAGAGACTGTCAGGTGTCCTTTGGTCTGACTGGCTGACCTGTGAGCCCCAGCAATTCTCTTGTTGTGGCTACAACCAGGGTTTTTTGTTTGTTTGTTTTGTTTTGTTTTGTTTTGTTTTGTTTTGAGAGAGAGAAAGAGGCAGGGAGAGAATGGATGCACAAGGGCCTTCAGCCACTGCAAACTAACTCCAGATGCATGTGCCCCCTTGTGGCCCATGAGCGACATTGCACGCTTTGCATCTGGCTACGTGGGACCTGGAGACTCAAACATGAGTTCTTAGGCTCCGCAGGCAAGCGCCTTAACTGCTAAGCCATCACTCCAGGCCCCACAACCAGCTTTTTATGTGGTGCTGATAACCGAATACAGGCTGTCCCGGGCCCTCAGTGCTTTTGCCCACTGAGCCATCTCTCCATCCCTGACGTCTCGTTTTACTACGTCCACACAGACATTGCTGCCATCACTTTTCACTGACACATTTTCCTGCTTATGGAGAGAAGGTTTGTGCTGTTACAAGCAGCATGAGAGAAATTTGCCAAATTTATCCACAGTGGTTTCTGTGGGCTTTGAACCTAAGGCCTTTATCAAGTTAAAGAAAGAAATTATTTTGGGGGTGGGTGCATGTGAATATATGTGCGTGGTGTGTGTGCATGGTTGTGTGTGTGTGTGTTGATGCATACGCATGTATGCACAGACCAGAGGTCAATGTTGGGTGTCTTCCTCAATTGCTGTCCACCTTATTTACTGAGATACGGTCTCTCACTGAACCCAGAGCTCGCCAGCTAGGCCAGCTTGCCTTGAGGGTCTGTCTGCTTCTCTCATCCTCCCAACACACCCTGCATTCATGTGGGTGCCATGGATCTAAACTCAGGTCCGCATGTTTTAATGACTGAGCTATTTCCTTAACCCCAAGTTAAAGAAATTCTTTTCAGGACTAGAGATGGAGTTTAGTGGCAGAGTACTTGCCTAGCATGTGTGAGGCTCTGGGTTCCATTAGAGCAAAAAGAAATAAGGGAGGGAAGGAAGAGAGGAAGGGAAGAGGGTGGGGGGGGGAGAGGGAAGGAGGAAGGGGAAAAGGGAAAAAAACATAATTCTTTTTAGTCTGGTTTTCTGAAGGCTTCTGTCATGTAGGAGTCTATAGCCTCTCACTACTGGATCTTGACATGCTGTCAAGATCTTGTCAGGTGTCATCCAGGCTCTGGCTGACACCCAGGTGACTATGATCCCCAAATGTAGGCCTCTCACCAAGGCCTTCCTCCCAGAAGGCTTACTCAGAGCTAATTGCCTACTCAGTGTCTCTGCTTCTGAAGGACACCTCATTCAAGTTCCTGATTTTCCCCTCAAAGTCTACTTGACGTCCTGCCTCAAAATGCCACCCCAATTGTTAAAAGTCTGGAATTGTTTTTCCTTAAGATCAAGAAGGGAAGCTGAGGTAGGAGGATTGCCATGGACTCAAAGCCAGTCTGAGCTGTAGAGTGAGATCTAGGTCATCTTGGGCTAGTGTGAGACTGTCTCAAAATGAATGAATGAATAGATCAGGAACAAGGCAAGATCTCTGTTTTTGTCTTTCCTGTTCCACATACCACTGTAAGAACTTGCCAGTGCAATAAAGCAAGGAAAAAAAATAGAAAAGTTCATGCTGATTGCAAAGGAAGAAATAAAACTGCGTGTGTAGATGACATGCTTATCTACATAGCAAAGCCACAGAATCCCTCTCCCCCCCCCAACACACACATATACAACATCCCTAGAATTAAGTAAATTTAGCACTTAGGGTCAAAATATAAAAAGCAATGGAAGGAACCCAGATAACTCAGTTGCTAGAGATTCAGGCCTTTAATCTTAGAGTCTAGGGTTCAAGTTCTTACTCAGATATATATGCAAGTTCATTGCCAAGCATGGTGGCTCATGCCTTTAATCCCAGCACTTGATAGGCTGAGGTAAGAGGATCACTGTGAGTTCAAGGACAGCCTGGGCTACAGAGTGAGTTCCAGGTTAACCTGGGCTAGAGTGAGACCCTGCCTCAAACCAAAAAAAAAAAAAAAAGAGGTATATGGGGCTGGAGAGATGGCTTAGTGGTTAAGGCACTTGCATGCAAAGCCTGAGGACCCATGTTCAGCTCTCCAGATCCCACGTAAGCCAGATGCACAAAGGTGACACAAGTGTGCAAGGTTGTACATGCACACAACATGGCACACACATCTGGTGTTTGATTACAGTGGCTTGAAGCCCTGGTGCACCAATTCTCTCTCTCTCTGTCTCTCATATAAAAAAAGATTAGTTTGGGGCTGGAGAGATGGCTTAGCGGTTAAAGCGTTTGCCTGCAAAGCCAAAGGATCCCGGTTCAATTCTCCAGGACCCATGTAAGCCAGATGCACAAGGTGGGACATGCATCTGGAGTCATTTGCAGTGGCTGGAGGCCCTGGTGCACCCATTCTCTCTCTCTCTCTCTTATAAGTAAAATATATGTTAAAAAAAGGCATATCTTTATACCATTGATGAACAGTTTTAGAAGCAATGGCATTTACAATAGTGCCTCCCCATCCCCCATGAAAGAAATACATAGGTATAAACGTAACAAAACTTATTCAGGATCTATGTGCTGATCAATCAAAGGGCTCAATGAATGAACATGTTTATGACAGTAAGAGTGCCCCGCAAAGACACAAAGTCTCCCCATGCTGATCTGTGGGTTTAAGACAGTCCCAGTGATGTGGTGACAGAGAACACATCGGGCAGGGGCAGCCCGCTTTAGGGCTGGGAGATAGCACAGGAGGTTTGGGTGGGAAGAACCATCTAGGTCCCAATCATGGTGGTGTCAGGCGGATTTGTTCCTATGTCACACTTCAGAACCTGTGCTCCATGCTTGAGGGAACCACTAGTAACAAGCTCGCTGCTAATTCTGGAATCAGAAGCGCTGTGGATAAGGTTCAGCTTGGCCTTCTTGCCTGTTTGGCACTGTTCCTTTCAGAGCCCCTGGTCTTGTCACCTGTCTACCCATGGCACAGGTGAGAATCCTAGTGAAAATCTCACACGCTCTGCCGTCTCCTGTCGTCTGAGTTCCCAAAGGGCAGGTCTTGACATCTTTTTTGTTTTGTTTTGTTTTGGTTTTGGTTTTTCTCTCTGTCTGAGTGTGATGCTCAGCTTTAGGGAGCTCTGCCGGTTCCCCACAATCACACCCATCCACAGCTTCACCCACACTTGGGCCTTCCTGCACACACAACGGAAGAGTTTTGGGTGCTTCTTCCCCCCTCCAACTTCCCTCTCAGCCCCTCGTGTAAATATTTACCCTGCTCAGCACTGAAAGTGCCGATAAGCAAAGCGAAGTCCCTGGCCTTAGATGCTCCCAGGGCAGTGGCTGGGATGGACGAGGAGAGAGTTGTTTTGAAAACAGAGGAGTACATGCCAATGATTGAGGTGGCACAAAAAGGAATGAATGACCATCCTGGAGGTAGCCTGAAAGAGGAAACTTTGGTTTTTAAATTACTGTGAATAATGTTTTCATGCATTAATATTCTATTTCCATTGACTTACATTTTTCTGATTTTAGGGTTTACTTTAGAACATGTGGCAACTAAAGTAGAATTAGAGCTGGGTGTGGTGGCACACACTTTTAATCTCAGCACTCTGGAGGCTGAGGTAGGAGGAAGATTGTGAGTTCAAGGCCAGCTTGTGTTACAGAGTGAGTTCCAGGTCACCCTGGGCTAGAGTGAGACCCTGTCAAGAAACAAAAACAAGGCTGAGTGTGGTGGCACACACCTTTAATTCCACCACTCTAGAGGCAGAGGTAGGAGGATCACTGTGAGTTTGAGGCCAGCCTGAGACTGCATAGCATATTCCAGGTCAGCTGGGGCTAGGGCAAGAACCTACCTCTAAAAAAAACTAAGAAGGGGGCCGTCTGGAGAGATGGATTAGCAGTTAAGACACTTGCCTGCAAAGCCTAAGAACCCATGTTTGAATCTCCAGGTCCCACGTAGCCAGACACAGTGATGTAAGCATGCAATGTCTCACATATGCCACAAGGGGACACACGTGTCTGGAGTTCATTCACAGCTGCCAAAGACCCTGGTGTGCCCATTCTCTCTCACTCTCTCTGTCTGCCTCCTTCTCTTTCTCAAAGTAAATAAAAAAAATAATAATAATAAAGAAAGAAAGAAGGAAGGAAAGAAAAGAAACAAAAAAAGGGCTAGCTCAGTGGTTCAGAGTACCCCTTGTGCAGGCAAGAGAGCCTAGGGAGGCCTGCAGTCTCCAGAGAGAGCAAGCTCTGGAAATGGCTGGAAGAGCAAGGGAGAGGGACACCTGACCTTCCCCTCCTGCAACTGCAGGCGAGCTCACAGGATGCACGTGGGCACATACTCCTGCACACAGCAGACACACATTAGATACATGCATGCACATCACATTGTACACACGAATGCAATCAACATGGTCATCAACAACAAAAGCACCAAAAGTGAAGAAAGCACCTGAAATTCCTTCCGCTGCTCAGGGTTAAGTGCAGGATCCTCAGCCCCCACTGTCTTCCCGTCTTGTCCCAAGGTCCTTTCCTGGTGGCAGCGTGGTGTCTTACCTGTCCCAACACTTTTCTAATGGTAGGATGTATGTCATTTCTGTTTCCCACAACGAACAGAGTACTCACATCCTGGTCTGGGATGAAATCACGGTATTTCCCAATAAAACTCTCGCAATTAAAATCGCATGGCCTCCAGTACACCCATACACAGCAGGGGTCAGTACATTCCGCAGCTGCCCGTGGAGTTGTCCCGTGTGATCCCAGGATGATGACCACAATTCAGAAACATTCTTAAGCCATTTGTACATGCACATTTTAGGCAACTTGGAAAAAGAAATTAAAGAGGAAGTAGTGTTCACAGTCCTGCCACCCAAAGCAAACGATACTTAGTGTTTGCTCCGGTTATTATTTTTTTTTTAATTTTTAAAAGAATTTATTTACTTGAGAAAGAAAGAGAGAGAGAGAGTGAGAGAATGGGTGCGCCAGGGCCTCCAGCCACTACAAATGAACTCCAGACACATGTGCTACCTTGTGCATATGGTTTATGTGAGTCCTGGGGAATCAAACCTGGGTCCTTTGGCTTTGCGGGCAAGCATCTTAACTGCTAAGCCATCTCTCTAGCCCTCCAGTTATTGTTTTAAATAGTAGTTTTTAAAAACCAAAAAGTTAGGCCGGGTGTGGTGGCGCACACCTTTAATCCCAGCACTTGGGAGACAGAGGTAGGAGGATTGCCATGAATTCGAGGCCACCCTGAGACGACATAGTGAATTCCAGGTCAGCCTGAACTAGAGTGAGACCCTACCTTGAAAAACCAAATCAAACCAAACCAAAACAAAACAAAACAAAAAAACATAAAGTTGAGTTGGGAGTGCAGTTCAGCCATAGAGAGCTTGTCTGATATGCCTGAGGGTTTGATCCTCAGCACTAGAACAAAAAAAAAGAAAGGCTCAATACCTTTTTTTTTGTTTGTTGTTGAGTTAAGGTCTCACTCTAGCCCAGGCTGACCTGGCACTCCTTTAAGGGATGCCTTTAATCCCAGCATTTAGGAGGTAGAGGTAGGAGGATCTCTGTGAGTTTGAGGCCAGCCTGGGACTACAGAGTGAGTTCCAGGACAGCCTGGGCTAGAGTGAGACCCTACCTCAGCAAATTTTTTAAAAAATATTTTTATTTGAGCCAGGCATGGTGGCGCACGCCTTTAATCCCAGCACTCAGGAGGCAGAGGTAGGAGGATCGCTGTGAGTTCAGGGCCACCCTGAGACTACATAGTGAATTCCAGGTCAGCCTGGGCCAGAGTGAGACCCTACCTTGAAAAAATAACAACAACAAAATATATTTATTTGAGAGACAGAGACAGAGACAGAAAGAAGGAGGCAGACACAGAGTATGGATATGCCAGGACCTCCTGCCACTACAAACAAACTCTAGACTCATGTGCTACTTTGTACATATGGCTTTATGTGGGTACTGCGCATCGAACATGGGCCTTCAGGCTTTGCAAACAATCACCTTTTAAAAAAATATTTTATTTTTATTTATTTATTTATTTGATAGAAAGAGCGAGACAGTGAGAGAGAAAGAGAATGGGCACGCCAGGGCCTCCAGCCACTGCAACCGAACTCCAGACACATGTGCCACCTTGTGCATCTGGTTTATATGGGTCCTGGGAAATTGAACCTGGGTCCTTTGGCTTTGCAGACAAGCATCGTAATCACTAAGCCATCCCTCCAGCCCCAAACTATCACCTTTAACCACTGAGGCATCTCCCTAGCCCTAAGTTGAATACTTTAGCAGATGTACCATCAAAGAAGGTATATAAATGGTAAATAAGGACATAAAAAGATGCCCAAACCATTAGTCACTGGGGAAATGTGAGTTAAAACGTTCTAGGGCTGGATTACAACTCAGTGGTAGAAGGGTTACCTTGCAAGCTTACCAAAAGAGGACCTGGTTCAATCCCCAGCACAGCCGAATGCATAAATATAAATAAAACAATGCTACATGGAGGAAAATTTGGTTTTTCCTTTTTTTGTTGCTTGTTTATTTTTATTTATTTATTTGAGAGCGATAGACAGAGAGAGAAAGAAAAGAAAATGGGCACACCAGGGCCCCCAGCCACTGCAAACGAACTCCAGATGCATGTGCTACCTTGTGCATCTGGCTTATGTGGATACTGGGGAATTGAGCCTTGAACCGGGGTCCTTAGGCTTAACCGCTAAGCCATCTCTCCAGCCCACGGAGGAAAACTTGGAAAATGCAGAGAAGACAATGAAAAGAGTAAGCATGGTGGTACATACTTGTCATCCTAGAGGTAAGGGCAGGAGGATCAGAAGCTCAAGGTCATCCTTGCCTACACAGCCTGCTTTAGGCCAGGAGACCTCTTGAAGGAAGGAAAGAAAGGAGGGAGGGAGGAAGGAAGGATTAAAGGAAAGAGTAGTCTCATCCAAATCACCACCCAGGTAACAACTTTTTTCTATGTTATTCCTACTGCTTTTATATCACTTACCAAAATGACAAGTCCTAGAAGAGAGATACACATGTCCTAGTGGGATAAGGTAGGCTTTGTTTTGCTTAGTGTGGTCCACGAGCCAGCAGCAGCAGCATGGCCCGGAAGCTTCTGGAAATATACAGAGACTGGGCTGGGCCCAGGGCTGATTAGGCCTCAAGTAAATGCTGATGCGGCCTACTTGGGAGCCCTGCACAGAAGGCAGCCTTGGGCAGGTTGGGCAGGAAGAGGAAGGACCCTTGGAAACAAGATGGGGCCTCTTTGCAACACGGACTCCTTTGCATTTCTACAGCTGTGTGATTCTTTTAATATATATTTTTTTGGTTTTTCAAGGTAGGGTCTTGCTGTAGTTCAGGCTGACCTGGAATTTACTATGTAGTCTCAGGCTGGCCTCGAACTCACAGCAATCTTCCTACCTCTGCCTCCCGAGTGCTGGGATTAAAGGTGTGCACCACTATGCCCGGCCAAGTGTGATTTTTATTCCCAGAAAGCCCACCTACCTTTGGCATCCCAGTGCCACCGGCTGGGCCATCGGTGGTCCATGATTACTCCTTGACTACACCGAGGAACGAAGAAGGGCACTCCAGAGCTGCAGCCCACGTGTCTTTTGCCTTCTTTTTCTCATTTCTAGGATTGGCACCTCAGTTAACGGCTGATCACTGCCAGCCCACCTCTTCCCACCCATCCATTGCATCTCTGAGCTCCAGGGAGGAAGCGGGTCTTGGGGTCCGCCATGATATCACCGTTCTTAGTACTGGCCATCGGCACCTGCCTTACCAACTCCTATGTGCCAGGTAGGACTGGGGGACTCAGGGTGGAGGGATGGATGCAGGTGGGGCTGGACGAGGGTGTGATCCGTGCTTATCCAAAGTGTGTGAGGGCTGGAAACCAAGTATACAGAGGAAGTCCTCTCAGCTGTGCTCTGCCTGTGAATGCTGGGCCTGTCAGTCTTTTTTTGTTTTGTTTTGTTTTTTGGAGGTAGGGTCTCACTCTAGCCCAGGCTGATCTGGAATTCACTCTGTAGTCTCAGGGTGGCCCCGAACTCATGGCGATCCTTCTACTCTGCCTCCCAAGGTCTGGGGTTAAAGGTGTGCGCCACCATGCCCAGCTGGTCTTTTTCTTGATGGATTGTCCTGTTGGTTGGGGTGTTTACTCTCCTTTATCTCTACTTTGATCCGAAATGTAACGAATCTGTAAACTCTTGCAAGTCTCAGGGCACCTTAGCTTTGCTTTTCCTTCACAGTAGCTCATTGCCATGTGGTTTGTGGTTGCTCATGAGCTCATCTGCAATGGGAACTGTAAAAAGTATAATAATATTATTATTATTATTTTGGTTTTTCAAGGTAGGGTTTCACTGTAGCACAGGCTGACCTGGAATTCACTGTGTAGTCTCAGGATGGCCTTGAACTCACAGTGATCCTCCTACCTCTGCATCCCTAGTGCTTGGATTAAAGGCATGTGTCACCAAACCCGGTTTAAAAATATATTTATTTGCAAGGAGAGAGAGAATATGGGTGTTCCAGGGTCTCTAGCCACTGCCAACAAAACTCCAGGGACATGTACCACTTTGTGGGCATCTGGTTTACATGGGTCCTGGGGAATCAAACCTGGGCCAATAGGCATTGCAGGCAAGCACCTTAACCATTGAGCCATCTCTCCAGCCCCTTCAATGGAAATTTTAAAAAGAATTATTCATTTACTTCAGCAAGAGAGAGAGAGAGAGAGAGAGAGAGCTGAGGACGAACCATGCCCTCTTGCCACTACATTGAGCTCCAGACAGGTGTGTCACTTTGTGCATCTGGCTTCACTTAGGTACTGAGGAATCAAAACTGGACTGGCAGGCTTTGCAAGCAAGTGCCTTTAACTGCTGACCCATCTATCCAGCTCCCCCCTTTTGTAGACTTATCTAAGTGTGGAATTGTGGTATGTGTACATGTGTATGCAGGTGCACATGTGTGTGTATGTGTGGGTATGGAGGCCAGAGGTCAACATCAATGGTCTCCGTCCATAATTCTTCACCTCATTATTTTTATTTATTTATTTATTTTGGTTTTTTGAGGTAGGGTCTCGCTCTAGCCCAGGCTGACCTGGAATTTATTCTTTAGTCTCAGTCTCAGGGTGGCCTCAAACTCATGTCAGTCCTCCTGCATCTGCCTCCTGAGTGCTGGGATTAAAGGGGTGTGCCACCATGCTCGGCTTCACCTTTTTGTTGTTGTTGTTGTTTGTTTTTTGAGGTAGGGTCTCACTCTGGCTCTGGCTGACCTGGAATTCACTATGTAGTCTCAGGGTGGCCTTGAACTCATGGTGATCCTCCTGCCTCTGCCTCCCAAGTGCTGAGATTAAAGGTGTGCGCCACCACGCCCGGCGGCTTCACCTTATTTTTAAAAAATATTTTATTTATTTATTTATGAGAGAGAGAGGTAGATAGAGAGAAAGAAAATGGGCACCGCAGGGCCTCTAGCCACTGCAAATGAACTCCAGATGCTTACACCACCTTGTGCATCTGGCTTACATGGGTACTGGGGAATCAAACCTGAGTCCTTAGGCTTCTCAGACAAATGCCCTAACTGCTAAGACATCTCTCCAGCCCCGCCTTATTTAAAAAATATATATTTATTTATTTTCAAGCAGAGAGAGAGCGAGTGTGTGTGAGTATGGACACACCAGGGCCTCTAGCCACTGCAAACAACTCCAGATGCAGGCGCTACTTTGTGCATCTGGTTTACGTGGGTCCTGGGGAATTGATCCTGGGTCGTTGGGCTTTGCAGGTAAGTGCCTTAACTGTTGAGCCATCTCTCCAGCCCCTTCACCTTATTTTTGAGATAGGCTCTTTCACTGAACCTGCAGCTCATTGGTCAGACTAGATAGCAAGCCCCTGGGCCCACCTCCCCAGCTCTGGGATGTCGGGGTTGCACCACCACACCCTGCTACTTATGTCAGTGTGAGGGACTGAAACTCAGGGCTTCATGCTTACACAGCAAGCGCTTCACCAACGAAGCCATGTCCTCGGCCCCTGGTATTGTGTTTGATCCTCTCAGAGCCTAGAGAGAACCGCCAGTTCTAGACAAGATTAGTTTCTCAGTGGCAATTCTTATTCTGTAAAGTTCCAATCTTCACTAAGGTCTGCTTAAATTTGGCTTCGAATGTGCCTGTCTTGTGCGAGTCTGTCTCTCCTATCCTGTACCTACCTAGCTCCAAGGCAATGTAAGTCATATCAGTGTTGGCATAGACCTGTGTGTGCCCCGGCACCCCCAAGGTTCCTCTGCACTGATCCCACCCTCAGATTTATCCCTCTGCCTTTTGATTTCCTATTTTTAAATGTTTTATTTATTTATTTGAGGCAGAGACAGAGAGAAAGAGGCAGACACAGAGAGAGCGAGTATAGGCACACCATTAAAAGAACTCTAGACATGTGCATCTGGCTTTACATGGATACTGGGGAGTTGAACCTGGCCCGTCAGGCTTTGCAAACAAGTGCCTTTAACCACAAGATCCATCTCTCCAGCCCCCAAATTTCCTATTTAATTCTGTCTTCTGGGAAATTCCCTGCCCTCTTCTCTTCCTTTTTGCAGTTAGGTGCTGGTTTGGGTTGTTTATCCTTTTAGCATTTCTGTAGCTGGAGTCAGAGAGCGGAGCCCTCCTTAATTTATGTAATTGGTCCTATGTCTGGAAGTTCCCTGTGGTCCTCGCTGAGTGTCTGCTTCATCTGACCAGTGGAGATAGTGTTCCTCCTCTTTGGGGCAGTCAGGGGATTTTGGGGACTGCCCCAGTGTCTGACAGGAAGTGAGTGCTCTTATTTCAATAGAGGAGATGGGGGGGGGGCTGTACTCCAACAGTCAGTAGCAGGGTGGAGGCTAGACTGTGAACGGCAGAGTCTCTAAACTGGAACACCCTCAGGGATTCTATGAGGCCTTTCTATAAGCATCCTTGGGAACCCAGGGTCACCCTGGACAGGCCCTTGCTTTGTCAGCACTGACAACCCACCTGGGCAAAAGATGGGCCTGGGATGGAAAGGCATGACAGGAAAAAAGAAACAGCATGGGGCTGGGGAGATGGCTCGTTGGGTAAAGTGCTTGCTGTGCAAATATGAGGACCTGGGATCGGATCCCCGGCACCCACTTAAAGCGGTGGGTTTGGCAGCACATGCCTGTAATTCCAGCGTTGGGAAGGCAGAGACAGGACCAACTCTGCTAGACTAGCCAAACTGGCAAGCTCTAAATTCAACCAGACAGTCTGTCTCAAAAAATAAGTTGGGGGCTGAAGAGATGGTGTAGCAGTTAAGACCCTTGCCTGCAAAGCCTAAAGACTCGTTCAACTCTCCAGGTCCCAGGCAAGCCAGACACACAGTGAAGCAAGTGCACAAGGTTGCACACAAGGGGATGCACACATCTGGAGTTCAGTTGCAGTGGCTGGGGGCCCTGGCGTGCTCTCTGTCTCTCATAAGAAAAGACCAGTCTGTTAGGCTTGCCTCAAAAAAAAAAAAAAAAAAAAAAAAAGGAAGAAAGAAAAGAAAAAGAAAAAATCAGAGGGGCCTAGAGAGATGATGGCTCATCAGAAGTGAACCTGGGTCCTTAGGCTTTGCAGGCAAGCACATTAACTGCTAAGCCATCTCTCTAGTCCCACCCCCACCTTTGGTTATTTTGAGGCAGTCTCATTCTCTCGCTGTAAGCCAGATGGCCTTGAACTCACAGCTATCCTCCTACCTCAGCCTCCTTAGTGCTGGACTAAAGGTGTGTGCCCCCACTCCTGGCTGTTTCTAGTCATTCTTAAGGAATATGCAGTGGTATTTTATTGACTTCTTTTGTAAATTAATTATAACTTACAGTAATGGGCACAGATCTTAAAATACAGCATGATGATGGGCTGGAGAGATGGCTTAGCAGTTAAGCGCTTGCCTGTGAAGCCTAAGGACCCCAGTTCAAGGCTCGATTCCCCAGGACCCACGTTAGCCAGATGCACAAGGGGACACATGCATCTGGAGTTCGTTTGCAGTGGCTGGAGGCCCTGGCGTGCCCATTCTCTCTCTCTCTCTCTCTGCCTCTTTCTCTGTCACTCTCAAATAAATAAATAAAAATGAACAAAAAATTAAAATATATATATATAGCATGATGGTTTGCATATAATTTACACCTGTGTGACCACCACCCTCATCAAGAGGACATTGCCACACGTGGGACAGTGGTGGGTTTCTTGATGCCCCCTTCCAACAGCCCCTTCCAGAAGTAAAGGAAATGAACACCTGCCACTACAGAATCACTTTGCATGGTTTTAAAAAATATTTTATTTATTCATTTGCAAGGAGAGAAAGAGGAGAGAGTCAGAATTGGCTTATCATGGCCTCTCATCACTGCAAACAAATTCCAGACGCATGTGCCATTTTTGTGCATCTGGCCCTCTGTGGGTACTGGGGAATCGAACCCAGGCCGTCAGGATTTGCAAGCAGGCACCTTCACTGCTGAGACATTTCTCCAGCCCTTGCATGATTTTTGTTTGTATGTGTGTTTTGGTTTTGGTTTTTTGAGGTAGGATCTCGCTGTAGCCCAGGCTGACCTGGAATTCACTATGTGGCCTCAGGGTGGTCCTGAAGTCATGGCAATCCTCTTACTTCTGCCTTCCGAGTGCTGGGATTAAAGGCGTGCGCCACCACACCTGGCTTCTTGCATGGTTTTTGTGTGTGTGTCTGGGGGTGTGTGTGTATGTGTGTGGGTGTGTGTGCGTATGTGAGTGCATACACATGTGTGCTTGTGTGTGGAGGCCAGAAGACCTCCTTGAGTGCCTCCCTCAGGCATCATATACCTTTATTATTATTACTTTTTTAATGAGAGAGAGAGAGAATTGGCATGCTAGGGCCTCCAGCCACTGCTGGAGCCACTCCAGACATATGTGCCACCTTGTACACATGTGTGACCTTGCACGCTTGCATCTCCTTGTGTGTCTGGCTTATGTGCAACCTGGAGAGTCGAACATGGATCCTCAGGCTTTGCAGGCAGGTACCCCAACAGCTAAACTATCTTACCAGCCCTAAGAAATTTTAATTTAGTTTTGCCTGTGTGGCAGGGAGGCATGCCAGGGCGTTTTGCCTCTGCAAATGAACACCAGATGGTTTATGTGGGTGAGTTAGAAATTGAACCCAGGTCAGTAGGCTTTGTAAGCAAGCATCTTTAACCACTGAGCCACCATCCCATCAGCGACGCTGCTTCCCCTCAACCCCATCTACCGTGTGTGTGTGTGTGTGTGTGTGTGTGTGTGTGTGTAGTTTTTATCAAGGTAGGGTCTCACTCTAACCCAGGCTGACATGGAATTCATCATGTGGTCTCAGGGTGGCCTTGAACTCATGGCAATCCTCCTACCTCTGCCTCCCGACTGCTGGGATTAAAGCCATGTGCCACCACACCCAGCTCTGTACACCTTTTTTAAAAATACTTTTATTATTTTCAAGCAGAGAGTGAGAGAGAGAATGGACGCATCAGGACCTCTAGCCACTGCAAACTAACTCCAGATGCATGTGCCACTTGGTGGGTCTGTCTTTACATGGGTACTGGGAAATTGGGTACTGGGGAATTAACTGCTGAGCCATCTCTCCAGCCCCAACCCCCCCCCCCATGTGCCTTTTTTGAAACAGGGTCTCTCATTGGCCTAGAGCTCACCTATTAAATTAGACTAGTTGGCCAGTGAGCCCCAGAGATCTTTCTGTCTACACCTCTCCACCTCCCCAGGGCTGGGATTGCAAGCATACACCACCACATCCAGCTTTTTTTTTTTTAAACATGGGTTCTGGGGATCAAACTCAGGTCAAGCACTTTACCAACCAAGCTATCTCTCGAGCCCACATTTTGAGTGTTCTGGACTTCATATGAATGGACTCATACAGCCTGCACTAATAAGTGCCCTTTGGTTTTAGTGTTACTTCACGAGCATCTGTGCCCGCCGTTTGTCTCCTGAAATGGTGGCGTCTGATATTCAGACATCCAAACCACTATTGCTTCATAGTGCCAGATCTCTGATGAGGAGGTCAACTTGACATTGCTTCTGTTCCCAAATCCTGTCTGGGAACGAGCCCTGAGGTCACTCTGGTGACAAAGACAAGGGCCCTGTCTCATCAAGCAGGGGCCACTAAGAATGGTGGCCAATCTTGGATTGAGAAAGAGCCGTGAGTGTGAGGCAGACTGGCGTTGCTCCAGCCCTGGAGTCTGCCAGGCTGCTGGGGGCAATGGGCAGGTAGAAAGAATGGGTCCGAGTTCTTTACCCTCCAAATGGCCAAAGAGGCTCTGTGACCAAAGGCACAGCAAGGCAAGAGGGAGACTGGAACCAGCCCAGGCCATGGGACGTTAGATCCAAACCACTGACCGGGGTCAGAGGGGTGAGGGTTGGTTCAGTGGGTAAAGTGTTTGCTGCACAAACATGAAGACGCAAGTTCTATCTCCAGAACCCATTAAAAAGCTGGGCATGGTGACAAGGGCTTGTAGTCCCAGAACTAGGGAAGTGGGGAGACGGGAGGATCCCTGGGTATCGCTGGCCAGGTGAGCCAGCCTAGCTGAATCGGCACGTTCCAGGCCAATAAGGAACTGCCTCAGAAAGATGGACGCCCCCTGAAGAACAACACTAGAGTTTGTTCTGCTGCCTGCAGATGCGTACCCATTCGTGTACACGCGTGTGTGCACACACACATACACACGTGGCCAGGTTGTTTCTGCCACAATCCTACAGCCTCCCGCTGGTCGCCAGTGTCCCTCTCCACTGCACTAGAGTGGAAAGTAGAGCAAAAAAACAAACAAACAAACAAAACTTACTTAATGGCCAGGGCTAGACAGAAAGACCCAAGTCCCTAGATTCTAATGGGGGTGCGGTGGGCTCTGCTGTGAGGTCTGAAACTGGGAACCCCAGAAGATGCTTGCAGACAAGGAAGACCTGGGGTTTTTGGGGTGCAGGAGGCATGAGAGAGGAGGTCTCCTGGAGGAGGGCTGTGAGCTCTGGAGACCCAAGGCTTGAGGTGGAGTGAGACTTCCTCCTGTGCCCCATGCTGCCGGAGGTGGGGCCATGGCTTGGAGACTTGTGCATCCCAGTCTTTGCTTTATAATTTTTTTTTTTTTCTCGAGGTAGGTTTCACCGTAGCCCAGGCTGACCTAGAATTCACTATGCAGTCTCAAGGTGGCCTCGAACTCACGGCGATCCTCCTACCTCTGCCTCCCGAGTGCTGGGATTAAAGGCATGCACCACCACGGCCAACTTGCAAGTTTTTTTTTTAAACTTAATTTATTTGTAAATAAGAGACAAACAGAGAGAATGGTTGTGCCAGGGCCTCCAGCCACTGCAAACAGATTCCAGATGCATGTACCACTTTGTGCATCTGGCTTTACAGGGGTACTGGGGAATCGAACTCTGGTCATTAGGCTTTGCAGGCAAGTGCCTTAACCACTGACCCATCTCTCCAACCCTTCCTTTGCAATTCTCATCTTCACTCCCTGATGGAAGAAAACAACGCCCCTCCCATGAGGCTGGGAGGATGAAAGGAGATGTCAGTGCGTGGCCCTGAACCTGCCTGAGCCAGGCAGGAGCTGCTTCCTGACCACACGCTGTCCTGAGAGGCAAGAATGGGCCTGAGTGGGACCCGAACATGTAACAGCGTCCTCAGCCCACAGATGTGCAGCGAGGCCCTGGGCTAGACCTTCTACTTCATCTGACCTTTGCCTTCCCCTGGCTGTCGTGGGGGACTGCTAAAGGAGAATCCCAAGGGGTTTGTTTTGAGAATCCCAAGGGGTTTGTTTCGAGAATCCCAAGGGGTTTGTTTCTAACCCTGCTCCCATAGTGTGGTCAGAGGAAACCCAGACCAGAAACTCTGCACACAGCAAGAAGTCCCTTCACCTCCAGGCGTAGGACCCTATCTTGGAAGAAAAAGGACCCAGCCCTGGAGACTCGGGGAGGGGCACCTTTGGGCCTTCTGTGCGAAGCAGGTACACTGCTTGCCCCCTTTAGTCCAGTCCTTCCAACAACCCTCGGTGGATGGCACAGACAACCCGTTAGATGAGTGAGGAAACTGAGGCTTAGGGAGAGCTAAGCAGAGTACTGTGGCTGTGGACCGATTGTTACTGGAAGACAGGAGGAAGAAGAGAGTGAAAATTTGAGTTCTTATTTTGTCTCCACACTCGAAGGTACTGGCTGGTGGGAGTTAGTGAGTGTTGGGGAGTGGGGGTAGGGTTGGAGCTGCAGTCTATCCTCCTTGTCAGTCTATCAAAGATGAGTGCAGAGCTGGTGAGATGGCTTAGTGGTTAAGGCACTTGCCTGCAAAGCCAAAGGACCCAGGTTCAATTCCCCAGGACACACATAAGCCAGATGCACAAGGTGACACATGTGTCTGGCATTCATTTGCAGTGGCCAGAGACTCTGGTGTGCCTATTCTCTCTCTCTTTCTCAAATAAATAAGTAATTTGGGGGGGGGGGTGCTGGTGAGATGGTTTAGTGGTTAAGGCACTTACGTGCAAAGCCAAAGGACCCAGGTTCAATTCCCCAGGACACACATAAGCCAGATGCACAAGGTGGCACATGTGTTTGGAGTTCATTTGCGGTAGTAAGAGGCCCTGGTACTCCCATTCTCTCTCTCTCTCTCTCAAATAAATAATAATAATAATAATAATAATAATAATAATATTTTTTAAAAATGAGTGCAGGGGGCTGGAGAGGTGGCTTAGTGGTTAAGGTGTTTGCCTGCAAAGCCAAAGGATCCTGGTTCGACTCTCCAGGACCCACGTAAGCCAGATGCACAAGGGGGCACATGCGTCTGGAGTTCGTTTGCAGTGCCTGGTGGCCCTGGCGTGTCCATTTTTTCTCTCTCTCTTTCTCTTTGTCCCTTTTCCCCCCCTCAAATAAATAAATAAATAAAATATGTCTTTTAAAAACTGAGTGCAGGGCTGGAGAGATGGCTTAGTGGTGAAGGTGCTTGTCTGTGAGGCCTAAGGACCCAGGTTTGATCTCTGTCCAGATCCCACGTAAGCCAGACAAAGGTGAGGCAAGCGCAAGGTCGCACATGCTCACTAGGTGGCGCAAGCATCCGGCGTTCAATCGCAGTGGCTGAGGCTCTAGTCCTCCAATTCTCTCTCTCTTGCTCTCTCACTCTCTCTTAAAAAAAAAAAAAATGAGCGCAGGGCTGGAGAGATGGCTTAGCTGTTAAGGTGCTTGTCTGTGAAGCCCAAGGACCCATGTTCAACTCTGCAGGTCCCACGTAAGCCAGATGGGCAAAGGTAATGCAAGGTCACACACGGGCACAAGGTGGTGGCACACGTGTCTGGAGTTTGAGTACAGTGGCTGGAGGCCCTAGCATGCCAACTGTCTTTATCTCTGTCTTTCACTCTCGCTCTTGCTCTCTTGCATTAAAAAAAAAAAAAGAGTGCAGCCTGGCATCATGGCGCACACCTTTAATCCCAACACTCAGGAGGCAGAGGTAGGAGGATGCAGTGTGTTTGAGGCCAGCCTAGGACTACAGAGTGAGTTCCAGGTCAGCCTGGGCTACATCAAGACCCTACCTCAAAAAAAAAAAAAAAAAATGAGTGCAATGTGGGATTACTGTAAATTTGATGCATCCCACAAAAGGCAAAGCTTGCTTTCCAGCCCTGCTCTTGATAGTGTCACCAAGCAGCCTGGGGCCCGCTGAACCTGCTATAATGAGTAAGCCAGGCAGGGTGTATGATTGACGGCTGGGTCCTTCTAGGGACGCCTGCAGTCGTGCGTCGTTTGTTTTGGAAGGAGGTTGACCGTTACCCTGCTCACTGCTGGCGATGGCTGCGTTCAAATGGGGGAAAGGGGAGCGTGGACTCCGCCAGTGTCTCCCCAGGCTGTGTGGTCTTGAGAGTCACCTGGTGTCTCTGAGCTTTGGTTTTTCCGTAAGTTTGGAGGTGGAAAGCCAAGCCCCTGCCCTGCTAAACAGCACCTTCTCTCTGTCCAGAGAAAGAGAAAGACCCCAATTACTGGCGAGAGCAGGCTCAGCAGACCCTGAGAAATGCCCTGGGGCTTCAGAAGCTCAACACCAATGTGGCTAAGAACGTCATCATGTTCTTGGGAGACGGTGAGGTCTGGGGCCTTTGGCAGGGGCTGGACGTGGTGATGCCCTGTAGGAGGTGAAGGGGCTGGCTCTAGGGGAGGGGTTTTGGAGAAAGGGACCAAGCTATGGCCCTCTGAGGGCCTGGAAGGGAAAGGACAGAGGGGCCACCTCCTGACATTTACCAGAGCCATGCTCCGATGCCGGCTGCCCACGCCTGCCTTGGCATTGAGCTAGTGAGCTCTGAGTGCCTGGGAATGTGGATTAGAGAGGCTGGGAGCCTGACGGCCTGAGCCTCCTCCCTTCCCACGCAGGGATGGGTGTCTCCACGGTGACAGCAGCCCGCATCCTCAAGGGTCAGCTACACCACAACCCTGGGGAGGAGACCCGGCTGGAGATGGACAAGTTCCCCTTCGTGGCCCTCTCCAAGGTGAGCCCGGCCTTAAGTTCACCTCTCCACTCACCCACCTGGAAAAGCAGAGGACAGTACCCATAGGTTCTGTGAGGGTCCCCGTGGTCCCACCATGAAACCAGAAGGGTAGTAGCCACTCAAATTGTTTGAGGCTCTTAGCTTATTGATGTAAAAACTTTTTTTTATTAGCCAGGCATGGTGGCACACACCCTTAATCCCAGCACTCGGGAAGCAGAGGTAGGAGGATCTCCATGAGCTCGAGGCCAGTCTGAGACTACATAGTGAATTCCAGGTCAGCCTGGGCTATATAGCGAAACCCTACCTCGAAAACAACAACAAGAAAAACCTTTTTTATTGCTGTGTAACTTACATAGGAAAAAGTGCACATGATACAGCTTCAATTTTTCACAAGCCACGTGTATCTGTAACTAGCATCCAAGGGACACAGCTGCAGATGTCAACAACGTTTTGTTCTCTTGAGACCTCCAGGCCCCCTCCCCACTGACGCTGGCCACCATCTGATCTCCTGTGACATCAGTTGGCTATACAGACTGGCCATGTCTGCTCTTACATTATCTATAAACAGAATCGGCCTAGTTCTTTCCTTCTCCCAAGGCATTTGTGGGGCTTGTTAGGTTACTGCTGCAAATTGTTCGGCGCCTTGTGGCTCTGGGGACAGCCATGGTTACTGGGGGGGGGGGGTGTGATGTAACGAGCAGTCCCCAGACACTCGGGGTCAGGCTCCATCTTCTTCTAGAGGAAGAGTGGGGGCTGTAGTACCTCTGATGGAGACGGGGACAGGCAGGAAGACTTTCAGGGTCTCCACCAGAGGTCTGGACAGGGTGGGGCAGCTGGCAAGGGCAGAGACCCTTTCCTCTCCACATCCCCAGCCTTCCTCCCCCAGGAGCTCTCTCCCTCTCCCTCCCTACACCTTAATGGTTCCCACAGCCCCACGCCCAGAGAGATCCTCGCTGGTCTCTTCTGACCCCCTCCTTTACTACGCACTTGACTACACCGTACGGCTTTGGGGGAGCCTCGTGGGCAGCAGTGTCCCTCACAGCCCATTCCCTGGCCCTGTCTCCCGCGTGCAGACCTACAACACCAACGCGCAGGTCCCTGACAGCGCTGGCACTGCCACTGCCTACTTGTGCGGAGTGAAGGCCAACGAGGGCACCGTGGGGGTGAGCGCGGCCACCGAGCGCACGAGGTGCAACACCACGAAGGGGAATGAGGTCACCTCCATCCTGCGCTGGGCCAAAGACGCAGGTGAACGGCAGCATGGGGCCAGGGCCCCGGTGACTGTCTCCGTCTTGCCATCCATGCAGCGGGGAAAGGGGCAGGAGCAGGTTCTCCAGGGGAACCCCTTCAGAGCAGGGGTGTTGGGGGGGGGCTGCAGGTCAAGGCTGCTTAGGGGCAGAGCTGTGCACTTGCCTGCAGACCCACTGAGCGCGATAATGTGCCTGCACAGCTCTGGACTAAGGGGCAAAACACCAAGCCGAGGTCAGCCTGCGGGGGCTCTGAGTGGCCGTTCCTTCCCTCGTCTTGGGACTTGAGAGGTCCAGCCTCACCTCTGGTGACGCTGGCGTCAGGGTGATAGAACCCTCCTCCATGTGAGGTCCCCTTGGGGCCACTGGAAACTTCCTGCAGGTGTGGGTGCCGTAGGTTCCAGGTAGAGAGGAGAACCGTACCCCACGCTAGGGTGCGGGGGAGGCTGTCCCGGGTGGATCCCCTTTCATGCAGATGGGGAAACCGAGGCCCAGATAGTCAGAAGGAGCTGAAAGAGGCTGTCTCCAAGCAGGGAGAGGGAGGGAGAAGCCAGCGGGGAAACCCCCTGTCTGCAGGGAGCGCTGACCTCTGCCGTCCTGGACCTCAGGGAAGTCCGTTGGCATCGTTACCACCACCCGTGTGAACCACGCCACCCCCAGTGCTGCCTATGCACACTCTGCCGACCGGGACTGGTATTCAGACAACGAGATGCCCACTGAGGCCCTGAACCAAGGCTGCAAGGACATCGCCTATCAGCTCATGCATAACATCAGGAACATCGACGTGAGTGGGGCTGCCCCCCCCCCCGCCCCGCGCGGGAGGGTCGGGGGACGGGGACAGGAAGCCACAGACCCAGGCGGGCCTGGGAAAAGCAGCCCGTCCAGGCTCCCCACACACCTGGGTGGGCTCCCAGCCCATTAGGGGATTTGCGGTTGGGGCAGACAGGCACTGTAGGGTTTCTCTGTGGGATGAACCCTCATGTAGCCACCACCACACCCCAAGAACCGAGCACCCGGGGATTATTCCGCAAGTTAAACTTAGCCGTGCACTGGTTCCTCCCCGACTGCTGCAGTGTGGCCTGAGGGGACACCCTGCCCTGCACATTCACGTGTGCCCAGACAGGCGTCAGAGCACGGCTGGCATGGCGCAGCCTCTCTTCCCTAAGCTCTCCCAAGATCCCGTCCTGCCCGACCCTTTGCTGGCTGTGTGACCTTGGGCCAATTACTTAACCTCCCTGAGACTTCCCTGGTGTGCAACCCTGCTGCCAACTGGACGTGCCCCATAAGCTCAGGGCAAGAACTAAGTAAGGTGATCCCTGTGGAGTCTGGCGTGGGGCCCGCCTCCTCGGAGGCACAGAAAGCCGTGCACGTCCTTGTCACGCACGCTGCAGCGCCCGAGCAAGTTTGTGCCTGCCAGATTTCTGGTCTCAGATGAAGTTTCTAGCTTGTTCCTTTGCAGGCTTCCCTTACCTAATAGGGGATTGTCAGCAGGACTTGGGCGCTCTCTGCCTGAAATGGGGACTCAGTGAGATTCAACCCGCCCCAAGCCTAGCTCCCCAGCCTGTCTCTCTCTGCCCTTTGTCGTACATACTCTTCATTTGCACCAATGGTCCTGTTGACTCCTCTTAGGAAGGGGACATCTGGGATAGAGTCACGCGTCCAGCTTTGCCTATGCCCACCAGGTGGGCCCCGCCCCTTCCTGAGCGCTGGTTTTCCACCTGTGTGCCCCACCTGTGTGCCCCTGGACCACAGGAGGCCGGGATGAGGTCATGGATGTGGGAACACCTGTCATGCCACGCAGGGTAATTATGGCGGCTCCTTAGAGAGCTTGGTCAAGAGCAGCTGAGAAGTGGGTAGACACATCAGGGAAAAGTTGTTTTGGGTAGGTGAGAGGGAGTGAGGCGGTGGGCACAGAATCCATGGGGACATGAACTAGGGAGTGAGTGAGGAGGTAATCCCTTTCCTCCCCTTTTGTCTTTCCTCCTCTAGCCCTCTACCCCTCCATCACTACCACTCCCCAAGACCCCCCCCTCCCCAGGCTGTCTGTGAAACAAAAATCCTGGTGTCCGCCCTCAACATAAATATCTTTTGCTGAAAAAAGAGAGAGAGAGAGAGGCACACACAAAAACCCAAATCCCAAAGGCAAACAGCAAGTCTGTTATTTGGGAGTTTAATGAACCCATGTGAAGTTTCTGTAGGGCTGGAAACCACGCACTCCAGGCAGGAAGATTGGGGGCTTCGTTGCCACTCTCAAAATGCCAAGGGGTCAGGTTCTGTGGGAACAGAAGGAGGGGTTGTGACCTAGGGTCCCTTTCCCCCTCCTGCAACTTTCTCCTCGCTGTAGCCGCAGTAAGGATCTAACCTCCCTGGGAACACAGGAGACACTGGATAGCTGCTGCCTCCCCCCAGCTCCCCCTGCCCATTTCTCTGTGGTGGGACTGTGGGATGAACCCTCATGTAGTCACTATAGTCCCATTTTGTAGATTAGTAAACTGAGACTCCACAAGGTCAAAGTGACAGGCTCTTGGTCAGGAAGCAGTAGAGTCCAGATTCGAACCCAAGTCTGACCTCAGCGCCCATGAGCTTCCCACGTTCCCATGGCTGTCCTGGGATGTCTTCTCATGTCCGCCGCTGGTTTGGACTTCTGGCTCCTTCCCTGCCCTGTGAAATCCTGGTTTGGAGGTGAAAAACAGAGCAGAAGGCCTGTGAGGTGCCAGGTCTGGGGATGGCAGATCCCAGGTGTTGAGCAGGGGCAGTGGCCTGGGCTGGCACCCGCGGTGACAGGAGGACATGATGTGGTGGTCACCACGGGCGGTGGCTGTCATGCTCTTGGCTCTGTTTTAAAAATAGTTAGGACTTCAAACATGGATTCCCAAGGAAAACAAACAGCCCCGCATCCGTCTGCCCGCGCATGCCAGCCGAGGTGGGTAAAATTAGCCTGGCGGTGACTACACAGACGTGAGGCTGGCCCATGTTTGCCCAGGCGGTGGGCCGGCTCCCATCTGGGCTGCCCCAGGACCTCCCTGGCTGGGGCTTCCAAAGGCTCCATCCTTGGTTTCATGAATGCAGCAGGGCCCTGGGGTGACAGTCAGAGAAGCCTTGGGTTCTGGGTTTGGATCCTGACTTGGCTGCTCACTGGCTGTGTAGCTTGGGGGGAAGAAAATCACATCTTTCTGCCCATGTCTCTATTGGGAAAATGCTAACAGGTTTCCCTGTATCCTGGTTATGAAGTTGAGTAAGTTACTGACACGCAGCAAGTGAGGGCTATGTAAGTGGGCTTCCCTACAAATGAGGAGAGTTGTCAGCTTTCCAGAAAGCCAGGGATGTAAATGTTCAGCAGCTCTGATTCCCACCCCCCAGAGACCCCCAAGCCATAGTTCTAGGCCAGCGATTTCATCTCTCCAGGCTACTTAAGCACAGTCTCAGAGAGCCCTGGCTCCAGATTTACTGAGCTGGACGAATGTCCACACCCCTACCCAGAGTCCGGGTATCTGCTATCCAGTATGGGAGCCCTGATGCTTCTGGACACCTCCACGTTTGCTGCCGGATTGGATAGCTCCTATTACCTGCGTTGTGACGACTCCCTTTTCCCCTAGGTGATCATGGGGGGTGGCCGGAAGTACATGTACCCGAAAAACAAAACCGATGTGGAATACGAACTGGATGAGAAGGCCCGGGGCACAAGGCTGGATGGCTTGGACCTCATCGATATCTGGAAGAGTTTCAAACCCAGACACAAGGTAGCCCCACATGGCTGGTGGCGGCCGCATAGTTGGTGTGTGGTGGGCAGGGTGTGCCACAAGACCCGTCTTTGTCTCAGCGTTCTCTCTGCAATGGGGATCTGTGGGCTCTAATCCCTAATGGACCTGTGGCTGCCGCTAATGCTTCCTGACGTGGAGAGTACCAGAGGGGGCTAGGGTGATGAGTAGGGGTGTGCTCAGGAGTCACCTGCACCAAACGCAGGCAGGCCTGGCACAGCATGGCATCTGGGTCCAAGGCACAAAGGGTAAATGGGGTGGTGAGAGACTCGGGGAATATCTTGTGCTTGGAGAATGGGAGCCTGGGACTTGTAGGTACCCAGAGGGGACAGACCCAAGTCCTGAGCAAGTAAGAAACGGGGGGGGGGGGTGAGTCGGCAGCACTTGGCAGCAGGTAGGAGGGCCCACCTGACCTGGGAGTGGGTCAGCCGAGGAGGAAGGTGAGAAGCCCTCCTAGGACAAGCAGGTGGGCTGGTAGGGAGGCTGGGGAAGGACAAGTCAGGCTCTGGCTCCTCCAAGAGGCCTCTGGCCCTTTAAATCTGCAACTGCGGGCCAGCCCAGGCAACTGGGTCTGGAAATGGCTGTGGTCAGGGCTAAAGACAGTGGGGAACAGCCTGACAGCCACTTTGATGTCACTGTGGGGTTGGGTTTCTCAGGGTTCCAGGGCTGGCCCCTGGGGAAGCTTGGTGGGATGAGGCCGGGCTAAAAGTTCGGTGGGGGCAGGGTCTGGGACGGTCCCGAGGGTTGGTGGAAGCATGGGACAGAGTGGCTCTGACCCTTTCCCCCTCCTGGACCAGCTGAGCAGAGGGTGGGGGCAGACCAGAGAAGTACCACCCCTCCCAGCCTCAAGTTTCTCCGCCTGAACAGTGCCAGCAAAGCATCCGTCGTCGTGCCCTGGAGCTCTGTGTAAACCCCTAGCGGGAGGAGGGGCCCATGCTTTGTCCTTGAGTTGGCCAGATAAGGTTACTACTGGGTCCCAGAACCTGCAAGAGTGAGCTCTTCAAGCAGTTTCACCATGGCCTTGCTGTCTGTGTGATTCGGTGTCCTACCTATAAAATGGGGACAGCCCCAAGGGGCTACTGAGGATTGTTGAGAGAACACAAGATAGCCACCCTGATGAAAGCAGGGCAGGGAGCGGGCAAGCCCTGCTTCTTAGCTCAGAGGAGGAAAGGGGCTACCCTGAGGACACACAGCAGTGCTGGGACCCCAGATCCAGGCCCTGGATAACCAGGACAGAGCCTCTCTGCTCTGTACTCTGGAAGGTAGCACCTCCTTGGCCTTCCCTCCTAGGTGGGATCCCCAAGGTGCAGCCGAGGTGCTTCGCTTCCTCCTGGCTCTCCAAGGCCCCTAGACACACCCCTTCTCATTGGCTGGGACAAAGATGCCAGACCAAAAGCGGCTGAGGAGAGGACAGGGTTTATCTTGGCTTACAGTCGCGAGGAGAAGTTCCATGATGGCAGGGAAAGATGGTAGATCAGAGGCTGGACGTCACCTCTTTGCCACAGAAGGTGAAAAACAGCAGCAGGAGAGGGAGCTGAAGTCTGCCTAGGGGAAGCTGGCTGTAATGGTCCTAAGTCTGCCCCCAGAAACACGCCTCCAGCAAGGCTCCACCTCCTAACTTGCCACCAGCTCCCCGGAACCAAGCGTTCAAACTACATGAGTTTATGGGAACATCTGATTCAAGCCACCACACCCTCATCCCTTCTGTGGGCACTCAAGGCCACACAATGCCCTACTGGGGAGGCAGTTCCCTGACCCCAGGTGGATCAATTCCTACTTGGCCTCCAGGACCTCAACAGAACGCCACCTCTACCAGAAAGCCCCTCTTTTTTATTTATTTATTTTTATTTTATTTATTTATTTATTTTGGTTTTTCAAAGTAGAGTCTTACTCTATTCCAGGCTGACCTGGAATTCACTATGTAGTCTTAGGCTGGCCTCAAGCTCACAGCGATCCCGCCTCTGCCTCCTGAGTGTTGGGATTAAAGGAGTGTTCCACCACGCCAGGCCCATCTTGATCTATCTCCCCTGGTTTCTTAGAGTTCCCTTTCACCTGCATTAGACATGACAGCTCCCATTTCTTTCTTTTTCTTTTTCTTCTTTTTTTCCAAGGTAAGGTCTCACTCTGGCCCAGGCTGACCTGGAATTCACTATGTAGTCTCAGGGTGGCCTCGAACTCACGGCGATCCTCTTACCTCTGCCTCCTGAGTGCTGGGATTAAAGGCATGCGCCACCACCGCCCAGCCCCGTTTATTTCTTGAGGACAGAAGTGGCAGGGAGATCTTCAAGGCTGGATGTTAAATGATTAAGAAACAAATGTCCCAGACTCTGAGATCATCTGTAGATGTCCCCAACCTTCCCTCCCCTGTGCTGACCACAGACCTCCCTCTTAGCACTCCCACTTTGTCTGGAACCGCACGGAACTCCTGGCCCTTGACCCCTCCACCGTGGACTACCTCTTGGGTAAGTGAAGGGGGTGGGAAGGTGGGCTGGGCCGTGGGAGTCCGGCCTCCAGACATCGGGGCCTTTGCCCTAGGTGTCCAGAACAGAGGGCAAAGGTAGGTTCTGGTTCAGGGAGTTAGTCTGATAGCTGCCAGCTAGGCAAGGGAATGAGCCCCAGGGGACTCTAGGAAACCAAAGCTCAGAGAGGAGAGGGCCCGTGACTCAGAGACCTCTTCCAGCCCTCATGGCGCGGCCCCCTCCCCAGAGAACGAGAACTGATGAGGGCTGACCTGTGGGTGGTAGGGTATTTGAGCCATCCAGGGCTCAGGCTCCTGCTTCCAGAGTGCCCACGGTAGCGCAGAATGAGGGTGCACTTTGGCTCGCTGGAGCTGCTGTGTGGCCGTCACACGCTCAGGGCAGGACAAGGTGTTCTAGAAGGACATCCAGAAACGGTGCGTCCATGATGATGGGGCAAGGAATGGCTCATGTAGGAGAAAAACAAGCTCAGAGAGCAGAAGGGACAATGCCCCCCAAGTTTCTGCTGCTTCACCGCACAGGCCTGTGCCCCCTCAGAGCTCACGTGGAAATGTGAGTGCGCTCGAGTTGCCCCATCGAGTTCAGGCCAGAGTCCAGTGCTTGAAACAGCCCCTCGCAACCTCGGTCTCCTCTTCCGCGAGGTGGGCTGCTGATCCTACTCATCCTGAGGACGCTTGTGAAAGTGCCTGGACCTATGGGCCCAAGAGAATTCCAGGCCCACCCAGAGAGCCAGCCAGATAAGGTTCCTCCCTCCTGAGGTTCCCACCCACCCCAGGTTATGTAAACAAGTGCATTTGTTGAGTATAAACCCACTGTAAGACAGCCAAGGCATCAAAGCACGGAGAAGGGCTCACTACCTGCCGCAGGCCAGGAGAGCTCGGAGCCCTCTCCCAAGCAAGCTGCTCTCCCCTGAACACAGGCGGCCTGAGGACTATATGCGGGAGGCTTGTGCATGTTCATAGAGAGCTTAGTCAATTGTTGTGTTTCTAAATGGGGGCTGGTCTTTTTAAAAAACTTATTCATTCATGTACTTATTTGAAAGAGAAAGAGAGGGTTGGAGAGATGGCTTAGCAGTTAAGGTGCTTGCCTGCGAAGCCTAAGGACCCAGATTCAATTCCCCAGTACCCATGTAAGCCAGATGCACAAGGTGGTGCGTGTGTCTGGATTTCATTTGCAGTGACTGGAGGTTCTGGTGTACGCATTCTCTCTCTCTCTCTCTCTCTCTCTCTCTCTCTCCCTGCCTCTTTCTCTCTTTCAAATAAATAAAATGTTTTTTAAAAAAAAAAAGAAAAGAGAGAGCATATGGATGTGCCAGGGCCTCCTGCCTCTGCAAACAAACTCCAGACACATGTGCCACTTTGTGCATCTGCTATACATGGGCTCTGGGCATGAACCCAGGCTATTGGACTTTGTAAGCAAGTGCCTTGAACTATCTCTCCAGCCCTAGTTGTCCAATTCTTTTTCTTTTTCTTTCTTTCTTTCTTTTTTTCTTTCTTTTTTGTTTTTTTTGTTTTGTTTTTGAGGCAGGGTCTCACTCTGGGCCAGACTGACCTGGAAACTCACTCTGTAGTCCCAGGCTGGCCTTGAACTCACAGTGATCCTCCTACCTCTGCCTCTCAAGTGCTGGGAGTAAAGGCGTGTGCCACCACCCCCGGCTTAGTTGCCCAATTCTTAAGCATGTTCAGTTGGGGTCATAATTTAAAAAGATGGTAGAGTCGAGTAGGTAGATCACTATGAGTTCCAGGCCAGTCTGAGACTACATAGTAAATTTCAGGTTAACCTGGGTAGAGTGAGACCCTACCTCGAAAAAAAAAAAACAAAAAACAAACAAGCAAGCAAAAAAAAAAAAAAAAAGGATGGTAGAAATCTGTTGGGCATGGTGGCTCGTGTCTTTAAGCCCTGGTGTCCTCTGAGACAGCCCGGGCTCTTGCGGGTTCTCCTGGCAAGCTTGGGGCGCTCTGCCTCCCTGTGTGCACAGGTCTGTTTGAGCCTGGGGACATGCAGTACGAGCTGAACAGGAACAACATGACAGACCCTTCGCTCTCCGAGATGGTAGAGGTGGCCATCAGGATCCTGAGAAGGAACCCCAAAGGCTTCTTCCTGCTGGTGGAAGGTAGGCAGGCACAGGCCTGTGGAAAGGAAGCGTCCAGGAGCATGGGTGTGGGTGGCATGGTACGGCCTCCGAAGAGCTTTGCCTGTGTCGGGGAGAAAGGAGTATCCTCCCCCTTGGGAGAGGTAGCTGTAGAAGCTTCCAGTCCCGCCTGCTGCCGTCCAGAGGGGCTAAAAGATGCCCATCCGGCCAGTCCCGGAGGGCTCCCTGGCAGAAGAGGCTGCGGAGTCTAGCTCCGAGGCCCGGCCATGGAGGGCCACATAGCCCCTTCTTGGCTTCACTTCCCCCAAGTCTTGAGACCGTTCTGCCTGCCCTGTGGCTGCCAGAGGCTGGACAGTGAGACTTGAGTTCTTGTCCTCAGGCTGAGTGACCTCCACTACCTATTTTCTCCAAAGTGAGGCCCCAAATCGTCCCTTGTCCTAAAAGAGTGACTCACCTCCAACCATACTCAATGACAGAAAACACCTAGCCTAGGATCCAGCAGAAGATCTGCTCTCCAGGTTCCAATCACTGCCATTTAATCACATTGTGGCCAAGGTTGCAATGGGAAACGAGAGAGGTTCCAGAACCTTCCAGAGTCATGACAACCCTTACTAGCTCTATGGTCCCTTGTGTCTGTGTTGAGATGTGCATGTGTTCACCCCACAGGGGCACACAGATGTGTTTTCACAAAGTCACCCATCCCTACGCGCGTGCACACACACACACACACACACCATTCAGGCCCCTCCACCTTCTAGAGGCCAGTGGCCGCCAGCCCAGCTCAGCTGCTTTCGTGCCAAACCCTGGGGTTCCCACCAGCACCGCGGTCTCGGCCTGGCCCCAGGCAGGCCTCTGATGCTGAGGAAGTGCCAGGAACCAGAGGCGGTGAGCACAGGTCCCCCGGGAGTGGTCATCTTTGTGAGTAGGGCCAGGCCAGCCTGCCAGGACAGCTGCTCCCAGAACCACAACAAAGGGAGGGCCCGCCCGCTCTACTCTGCCAGCCCACCAGGCCTGCCCACCACACCAACAGCAGCAGCAGCAGCAGGACCCAGACTGGTCGGGGGGGAGAGTACAGACCGACACTCAGGCTCTGGGCTCGCTGGGTGTGACCACCGTTGTGCATCCTGCCATCACACAGAGGAAGGTGGTCCCTGAGACCCTCAGCCGCTGTGCTGCTGCATGTGCCACAGGACATAGCACGGAATTCAGGCCACCATGGCACTGCCTAGACACCCGGAGCTTGCAGACTGTGAGGAGCCAGAAGCTCCTGGTTCAAGGAGGAGACAGACAGCTAGGGCCTTTAGAATGAGCCACACCTGAGCTCAGCCTCCAGCACACCCCACTGTGGGCGCACCGTTCCTGCCCTCTGCCTCAGTTGCTCCGTCTGTACATGGTGCTGATGGTGCCACCATCTCTGCCCAGGGAAGCGACATAGCAGATTGTCACACGTGACATGTAGTGGGGACTGGAGCAGGTCCCTTCTCTGAAGTTTTCGGCTACTCCTCAAGCAGCTGAGGATGCAGGGCGGAGGGGTGGGGGGGGAAGCAAGGTCCAAGCTCTTCAGCCTAGAGGATTGCCCTTCAGTCTGTGGCTCTGCCTTCCCTGTACGTGGGCCTGTGACCCGTGCCGTTCCTGCCTGGCCCTGTTGCAGTCAGCTTCGCATTGCTGGCAGAAAACGCCCAACCAAGAGCATCTTGTGGGAAAAAAAGAAATGGGTTTATTTTGGCTTGCAGACTAGAGGGGGAAACAACGGCATGAGCAGAGGGTGGACATCGCCTCCTGGCCAACGTCACATGGGCAACAGCAACAGGAGAGTGTGCCAAACACTGGCAAGAGGAAGCTGCCTCTAACACCCATAAGCCCACCCCCAACAACACACTGCCTCCAGGAGGCTCTAATTCCCAAATTGCCATCAGCTGGGGAGCTAGCGTTCAAAACAGCTAAGTGTATGGGGGACCCCTGAATTAACAAATCACCACAGGCCTCTATAGGCCAGGTGGCTGTGTGAGCTGCCTAAGGTGGGCCTGGCACAGGACCTGCAGGTGCTTCCTTCCTGGCACCTCACCTGAGGCCTTTGCCTCGGTATCCCAAGGAGGCAGGATTGACCACGGACACCACGAGGGAAAGGCCAAGCAGGCTCTGCACGAGGCGGTGGAGATGGACAGAGCCATCGGGCGCGCGGGCGCTATGACCTCCCTGGGAGACACGCTGACCGTGGTCACCGCGGACCATTCCCACGTCTTCACCTTTGGGGGCTACACCCCTCGTGGCAACTCTATCTTTGGTGAGTGGATCTCCCTGAGGTGGGAGAGCCGGCAAGACAGGGTGTGGTGGGATTCTGAGAATCGAGGAAGGAGGAGGGTGAGGCTGGGAGATGGGGGAAGACTACAGGGTGGGGAGGAGACAGCAGAGCGTGTTGCTGACGATTGCATGAGGATGACAGGTGGGTGGTTAGACCATAGCAGTGTGGTGGATGGACAGAATGAGAGAAAGGACGAGTAGGTGCATGGGGAAAGAAGAGGAGACAAGAGATATGTGGGTAGTGGGTGGGTAGATGGATAGTTTTCTGGGGAAGGGGTAGGTTTTTAATTTTTTTTTTGACACTTTTTTTCAAGGTAGGGTCTCACTCTAGCCCAGGCTGACCTGGAATTCACTATGTAGTCTCAGGGTGGCCTCGAACTCACAGCACCCCCTCCTACCTCTGCCTCCCGAGTGCTGGGATTAGAGTCGTGCACCACCACACCTGGCATTTTCTGACACTTTCTCGCATGTATGTAAGTGCATAGGATTTGTAAGGTAGTTTTATGGACTTGGTCTGGGCCCCTGAAAGAATTTTCTAGGAGGTAACAAGCCACACACCTCAAGGGCTCCAATCTAGGGGCTTGTGGCTGAAACCCCAATGCTTCAACATGACCCTGGCACCTCTTCCCTGGGCAGGTCTGGCCCCTATGGTGAGCGACACAGACAAGAAACCCTTCACGGCTATCCTGTATGGCAATGGGCCCGGCTACAAGGTGGTGGGCGGCGAGCGAGAGAACGTCTCCATGGTGGACTATGGTGAGACTGCCAAGGCCTTGGCTGGGAGGGGACAGAGCTATCCTCATAGATGGGCTGGGGGACCAAGAGTGTAAGTGTGAGGTTATGGTGGGGTTCTAGAATAGCCCAGATGGGAGTCAAACCACCTCAGTGTGGGGCTTTTCCTGTAATTCAGTAGCTCTATGGTCTTGGGCATATGGCTTCACTTTTCCTGGCTTGTTTCTTCCATGAAAGGGTTCTGCCCTCCGTGGACTTTACCCTGGAGGACCACAGGGGTCTGGTGAGCCTAGCTCAGTGCCTGGCATGTACATGTACCTGTGACATACTACTGTCTTACGGGCTGTGTAATAGTCTGACATTTCCAGTTAGTTCCACCCAGGTCTGTATTGTGGGTACTCACGTGTTCTTGAAGTCCCCAGTGGCCCCTGGTGGGGGGGGGGGTGAGTCCCAGTGGTACAGCCAATCAATAAGAAGACTCTCCTTGGGCTGAAGAAATGGCTTAGCAGTTAAGGTGCTTGTCTGTAAAACCTAAGGACCCAGGTTCGATTCCCCAGGACCCATGTAAGCCAAATGTACAAGGTGGTGCATGCTTCTGGAGTTAATTTGCAGTGGCTGGAGGCCCTGGCAAGCCCATGCTCTCTCCCCCCCCCCACAATAAATAAATAAATGAATAAAGAACACCCTCCTTTAGTGGACCCTTCCCTGCTAATCCAAATGACCCAGATGAGGTTTGTTTCTCAATGGAGGGTTGAGTACACCATCTCCTGAATCAGACAGACATGGATTTGAATATGAGGCCTTTGGTACGATGCCTTCTCCAGGCACTGGACCTCAGTAATGTGAAAAGGAAGACCCCTCACATGAGCCTGGGGAGAAGGAGACACTGCCCGCCCAGGGCTGAGGGCTCAGGCAGGCCCCTCAGTTTTGTTTCTGGTCCACAGCTCACAACAACTACCAGGCCCAGTCGGCTGTGCCCCTGCGCCACGAGACCCACGGCGGAGAGGATGTGGCTGTCTTCGCCAAGGGCCCCATGGCACACCTGCTGCATGGGGTCCATGAGCAGAACTACATCCCCCACGTGATGGCCTATGCCGCCTGCATCGGGGCCAACCTCGACCACTGTGCCTGGACCAACGCAGCGGACAACCCCAGCCCGGGGCCCCTATTGCTTCCGCTGGCTCTGCTTCCCCTAAGCACCCTGTTCTGAGGTCCCAGGCCTGGCTCCCATGAACCCAAGATAGACGGCCAGTCTCTCTCCTGACGTGGCCCCTTGCCTGGCAGCCCACACCTGCGCGGGAGGCCCAGTGCGCTACTGCCGCCACCAAAAGGGGAGCCAGGAACCGAGTCCGCTGCCCACCTCGCGCCCCTCCGGAACCCGCGGGCTGCTGATCCCAGGCCTCAGCCTTTGCTCGGTGCAGTTCGGCCAGCAGAGCATGTTTCTCTTGGGCAGGCGGAGAACACAGACTGCAGAAATTCTCAAATCATCTTATTTTTCTACCAAATATACTTTCCCAGACTCAACAGCCTCTACGGAACATTCCAGATCTTCCCTCTCCCTCTCTCTTCTCCTCCTCTCTGGAACCCACTGGGCCCCAGGCTCATGGCCAACCCTTTGGAGGGGAGACCAGGTCTCTGTCAGGATGAGGCTCCCAGGAAGCCACCTCCTGAGGTTGGTCATTCACCCGGGGTGGCCGGACCTGGAAGAGTTGCCCGGCAGGGTGCACACTCCCCACCCGGCTCCAGACACACGCCAGCTCCTCGCTGAAGCGACTCTCCTGTTTGGAACGGCAGTCTTCCCCCCTCCTTTGGTGGTGGTTAAAAGGGAACACAAAACATTTAAATAAAACTTTCCAAATATTCCTGAGGACAGAGCTGAGTCTTTGTGGTCAGTGGTGAAGAACTGAAATAGGCTGTTCTCAGTTCTCAGGGAAGGAGCTGCACTCGGGGCCCACGGGTGCAGAAGCGGGGGCAGGGATGTTGGGGCCCCTTGCCACCCCGGGGGGCTTTGTCACTTGCCTGATGATGTTGGCGCAATGGCTTGGTGTCCTTGAGTCTTGTGTTCCTTTGTGTGCAATGGGAGACAGTCTGCTTGTGAGGTGCTATGAAGATTAAAGAAGAGTCCTGTGCCCCAAATCCATAGCAGGAAGAATTTCAAAGGCCTGGGCCACCCCTATAGCATGATACCCACAAAATGTACTGCATGCCCTGGACCAATGTAGGTGCTCATTCACTGCCTTGGTGAATGAATCCTGAGTGTGCCAGGCTCTTTATTAGGTCTCAAGAACTTCCTAGTGCATGATACAGACAGGCCTCTTCCCATGCAGACTTCTTCCAGCCTAGCGCCTATGGTCATTAAATTCCTGATTCTCATGGAATGCTCCTGACATTGGGGTACAATGAAGCCACCCGAATTTGCTCCTCTTGCCTCAAGGCCCTACGATGATCATGCCTGTAGCAATTAATTCTATCATTTCCAATATGCCAAGCTGGGCTTGAAGGCTTTGTGTGGGTTTGTTTCATTTTATCCTCACAGGGAAGTAGGTCCCATCATGTACATTTATGAATGAGGACACCAAGTGCGTGGGAGGCCCTGTGATTGTCAAGGTCCCCCAAGTTGCGGATTGGGATTTGAATCCAGATTCCTCCCATGCCAAAGCTCCTGTACTTAATGACATCCTTTATTTATTTATAATACATTCCAAATTCCTGGCCACCCAGCCCCTGCCAGTACTAATGACTCATACAAACTAAGATGAGAAACTAAGCGTATTTCTCCCTGAGCGTCCTAGCAGCCCAGGCGAAAAGGGAAGCCCAGCCAAGCGATGCCGGGATTGAAGACTTGCACCACCATGCCCAGCTTACATGGATTTTTACACACTTCCCACAATTGCCTGCAATACACTTCCATGTCTCAGGGTTGTGCCAGTCGTACTTTGTATCTCAAGTTGGGTTTCCCCAAAGGCAGGCCCAAGATGAGGAGTTGGGCACAAGTTATAGAAGGAACCCTGGGCTGGAGGGATGGATTAGAGGTTAAGGCACTTGCCTACAAAGCCAAAGGACCCAGGTTCGATTCCCCAGGACCCATGTAAGCCAGATACACAAGATGGCACATGCATCTGGAGTTCGTTTACAGTGGCTGGAGGCTCCAGCTTGCCCATTCTCTCTGTCTATCTATCTCTCTCTGTGTCTGTCTCTGTCTCTCTCTGTCTCTCAAATAAATAAAATAAAAAATACCTTTAAAAAAAAGGAACCCTAAAAGTACCAGTGAGAGTGTGAAGAAGCAGAGATAGGAAAGGGAAGGTGGGTTGGGCAACAGGATCAATTCTGTGTGCAGCTCTGGGGCCAGTGTAAGAGTCATGCCTCAGTTACCCCCTGGGGGAGAGCAGTGGAGTATTTTCTCTCACTTTCACCCCTTGCTGACTAAAGGCACCAAGAGAACAAACCCTGCAGTTTCATTCTGCCTCTTTTTAAAAAAAAAATTGTTTTATTTTTATTTATTTATTTTGACAGTGACAGACAGAGAGAGAAAGAGGCAGAGAGAGAGAGAGAATGGGCGCACCAGGGCCTCCAGCCACTGCAAACAAACTCCAGACACATGCGCCCGCTTGTGCATCTGGCTAACGTGGGTCCTGGGGTATTGAGCCTCGAACCGGGGTCCTTAGGCTTCACAGGCAAGTGCTTAACCGCTAAGCCATCTCTCCAGCCCTCATTCTGCCACTTTTTAAATATATATTTTTAAATTTATTTATTTGAGAGAGAGAAAGAAGCAGAGAGAGAGAGAGAATGGGTGTGCCAGGGCCTCCAGCCACTGCAAACAAACTCCAGATGCATGCGCCCCCTTGTGTATCTGGCTTACGTGGGTCCTGGAGAATCGAACCAGGATCTTTTGGCTTTGCAGGCAAATGCCTTAACCACTAAGCCACCTCTCCAGCCCTCATTCTCCCTCTTGAAGGGCTGAGGAGGGAGGCCCCAGGCCTGGCACTGGAACAGCAGTTGATGCTCAGAGGACACAGACATGGCTGTGCGAGGCTAAGCCTTGCGCTGGACAGAAAGTGTGGGCTGAGGGCTAGAGAGATGGCATAGTGGTTATGGTGCTTGCCTGCAAAGCCAAAGGACCCAGGTTCAATTCCCCAGGACCTATGTAAGCCAAATGCACATGGTGGCACATTTGTTTGGAGTTCATTTGCAGTGGCTAGAGGCCCTAGTGCACCCATTCTCTATTTGCCTCTTTCTCTCTCCCTCAAATGAATTAAAAAAAAAAAAAAAGCGTGGGCTGAGTTGAAGCGATGGGGTCCACTCCTCTGCTGGCCCTCTGTACTTGGGCAAGGCCCTTCACTTCTCTGACACCCCTGCCTGTCATGCCATGAGCACCAAAGATGACATGTCCTTCAAGAACCAGACATTGACTACGCTCGGGCACCTACTGCTCCAGAGTTTCCCCAGGAGGCTGGGCCCTGGCTCACATACTCCACCAGGGCCACTCGTCTGTTGACCATGTGGGCTCTGAGTCCTAGTCTGAGCCAGGAGTTCAGCAGAAGCCCGAGCTCCTCCCCCGGCACCCATGGTCATGAACCAATCACACGTGGCAGTCAGCACCCACTGGTAAACGGACCCAGCTCTCCTTGGGTTTCTCAGGGAACAATGACAAAGGTGGGCTGGTAGGTTCTCTACTATGCCCAGAGAGCGAGCCCTGGCTACCAGAACCTTCCATGCAAATCTGTTTCCATCTAAACAGGTGGGACCCCTGGGGGGGGGGACCAACATTCTTCCCACCTGCAGCTCCGCCACCTCCCGTAAGTGCCACATATCCTTTGTGTGTGTGGTGCGTGTGTTCACGTGTGCATGCACACGGATTTGTGAGTGTGCGTAGTGCCAGAGGTCGGCACTGCGTGTTGTCTTCAAGTGTCCTCCACCTCCGTTAGAGCTCGGAGCGCACCAGTTCAGCTACTCTAGCTAGCTTGCCCGGGAATCCCACCCCCACCTCCCCAAGCATGGGCATTACGTTACAGGTGGGTTGCCGTGCCCACCCAGAGTTTACTTGGGTGCTGGGGATCCGAACTTGGGTTCTCGTGCTTGTACAGCAAATGTTTTGCCGACTGAGTCATCTCTCCAGCCCCTGGATGTCCTTTCTCCCTGACTGACCATTGCCTCCCTGCCACAGCCAGCGACCTGTTTCATAACTCGGACGCTTATAGCTCCATTGGTAGGAATTGTCGTGAGTCCGCCTGGGTGCAAAGGATGCGGTTTTGTTAGGCAGCTATTCCCCCGCCATCAACACAGCTTCTCACCCTCGATCTGACGAGAGACGAGGTGACTCTTTGCCATAGGGTCTATGTGTGCATTGCTGGCCTCTACTCTCACTAGACTTCTGGGGGACAAGATTGTCCCCTGAACTGACTGAAGGGGGTGGGAAGCTTAGGAGTCAGCTCTGTTGCTACTCATAACTTCCTTTGACTCATGTGCACACCGGACATCTCTGAGCACTTCACTGGATTTTATTTTATTTTTTTAAATATTTTTAATATTTTTGAAGAGAAGGAGAGTGAGTGTAGGCACATGCCAGAACCTCTTGCTACTGCAAACAAACTCCAGATGGGACCACTTTGTGTGTCTGGCTATGCATGGGTACTGGGGAATCAAACCTGGACTAGCAGGTTTTACAAGCAAGCGCCTTTACCCTCTGAGCTATCTCCTCAGCCCTCGCTGTGTTTTAGAACACTGAGGTATTTCTGGAAGACCACACCTCTGGCTCTTTTGGGAAGCTGGAGGATACAGTTGCAGAAGCCCCTGTCTGTAGCCCAGTGGTCAGCTCAAATGGAGGGATGGTACCTGTCAGGGAGTCTGGTTGCCCTGTGGACATAGTCCCTGGCATTCCCCGCATCTTGCCACTAAACCCCTTCAGACATAAGTGACCTGTCTGGTTGCCATAGAGCTGAGTGCATGTCCCTTGCCTCATGAGTCCAACAGTCTATGCCTGTCTGGGAGACAGAACAGGGAACGAGCACCTGTCATATGATGGACACTGCCCCAGCATGGGGGAGGCAAGGAGCTAGAGGGACAGGGAGGGACACTTAACCAACAGGGACCCATAGGGCAGGAGAACAGAGAGGACAGCTCATGAGCCGAGGTCGTACAAGGGGAGAGGAACTTGGGGTGTGGGGCACAGAGAGTTCAGAAGGCTACATTGTGGGGAGATGTGAGCTGGGAGAGTTGGGCAAGGAGTCCTGGCATGCCTGCCGTTCCAAGAAGCCTCAGGGTTTGACCATGGAAGACTCTGGGGAGCCACGAAAGAATCTGGAGCTGGGGAGCAAGTAGCACTTTGGAAAATGTCAGTTTTGAGGAGCTAAAGGCTTGGGGGAGCCACCGTGAAACTGCTATCATAGACTGGGCCATGGGAACAGGGTGGGACCAGGAGCTAGGACCCAGAGGTTGTGAGACACCTACTATGTGCCATGTACCTTCCTACGCAGCCCAGTCACAGAAGCAGGATGTCCCCTTGGGGACACACTTTGCACATTGCTTCCCGCCATCTTGCGATGTGGGCATACTGCCCCCTCCACACACATGGGGGGGGACCTCTGACTGTCCTTTATAGTCTTTACACTTTACAGAAAGGGCAATTGAGGGCCCCCCCCCAGCCATGGTAACCTGCTCCAGGCCCCATGTCTTCTAGCAGATAAATGGAAGTTGAGCCCAGGCTCGCTTCTGAGGTGTAAATCTCTTCAAGGATGACAGGCAAGCCCCCTCAGCCACAGGGCTGTGGGGTCCCTGCACCATGGTGAGAACCCCAGTCAGCAGCATGTATAATTAGCTCCTGCGGCTTAAACTGGAGACCTCCCACCTCGATGCGATGCTGATGCGCAGGCCACGGTGGAGGAAAGGGGATTAAGGGCTCAGAAGAGGATTTGGCTTTCTAGTTCCTGTGGGCTTCCTCTGGCCTCTATAGTGGTGACAGGCCCTTTCCCAGCCCCTTGGGGCCATCTGAGTGGCCCTCAGATGGAGTGGACACAAGAGCCAACAGCAGAGTTGAGACAGACCAGGCTGGGGTCACTGGCTGGGCTATGCAGTGACCTGGCCAGTGCCACCGCCCTCCTTCCTGTTGGACCCCAGACTCAGGGTCCTCACACAGTAGGAGCATAACTATCACCACAAGCAGTCATAGTCAGGGCCATTCCATGGTGTCGCCTGGGTCCCAGGCACTGTCCCTAAGTGCCCTATGGCACACATTGACTACTTTTCCTCCCCACCAGCCTTGGATGGTAGGGTGGTTATCATCCCCATTTTACAGATGAGCCAGCAGAAGCAGAAACGTGGTAACTTACCGGAAGTTACAGCCCTGGTGAGGGCTGGAGCCAGGACTCGAAGCCAAATAGCACAGGAACACAAAACTTTAATCACACTGTGTTTTAAAACCTGGTGTCAGGGGCCTGGAGAGATGGCCTAGTGGTTAAGGAGCTTGCCTGCAAAGCCAAAGGACCCAGGTTTGATTCCCCAGGAGCCACATAAGCCAGATGCATAGGGGAACGCACACATCTGGAGTTCATTTGCAGTGGCTGGAGGCCCTAGTGTGCTCATTCTCTCTCTTTCTCTCTCAAATAAATTAGTAAAAATAAAATATTTTTTTAAAAATCCTGGTGTCAGGCAGCACCCAAAAGGACAATAGCAGCCAATGGTCCTCCTAGAGGCCAGGCTCCTCACTGTGAGCTGGAGAGACAGGGGGGTCTAGTAGCAGCTGAAAAGGGGAGCTGCTAACACCCATCCTGGGTCCTGGGGTCAGGGTCTGTCTGGTGACCACTGCCTACTTGTGGAGACTACTGCTCTCTCCGTGAAGTCCTTGACTTTGAATTCATAGCCTCCAACTGGGGAATAGGCAGGTGGGGACATGGGAGGGGCAGGAGGAAGATGGGAGATGTGACATCTGAAAGTCCAGGTATGAGGACTGTGTATAACTAACTGAGCCATCTGCTTGTCCCCTGAGCCTGGTATCTGAGAGGGGTACCCATGGCCAAGCTTTTGCCCTGGTATGATCCATGATATCCATGATCAGGGCAGATGACTTCAGGGCTCCGGTCCTCAGCCTCCTGCCCACTCAGGTCATCTGGCTATGGGTAAGTGGCAGCTGTGAGGCTGAGGCCTAAGGAAAGCCAGCTTGGTCAGGGGGAGGGGAGGACCCACCTGGCCAGTCCAGCTGCTACCCTGCTACCCACCTGCTGGTGCTATTCAGTGTCTGATGGACTCCTGTGCATCTGTGTACATTGTGTACATGCATGAGTTCACACATCTGTGCACGCGCATGTGGAGGCAAGGGGTCAACATCCGGTCCATTCCTCAATTGCTCTCCGTCTTATTTTTTCGAGACAGAGTCTCTCACTGAAACAATTTAGCCAGCGAGCCCCAGGGATCCTCCTGTCTCCACCTCCCCCTACGTTGGCATTACTCACAAATGCATTCTACCACCCTTGGCCTTTATGTGGGTGCGGGGGATCAAACCGTACAGCGAGCACTTTACCGACCTGAGCCAGCATCTCTCCACGTCCTCGTCCCACTCTCTTAACCCTGGAGGTAAGACACTGTCATGGGTCCAGCTTAACAGCTAAGAAAATCAAAGTCTGCAAAGTGCTAATAAAAAAACTACTGAGGCTAGAGGGATGGCTTAGCAGTTAAGGCGCTTGGCTGCGAAGCCTAAGGACCCAGGTTCGACTCCCCAGAAACCATGTGAGCCAGATGCACATGGTGACGTATGCACCTGGAGTTTGTTTGAAGTAGCTAGAGACCCTGACACCATTCTCTCTCTCTCTCTAACAAATAAAAATAAATTTAAATAACTGCTGAGTGCTCAGTGCTAAATAAGACATTCATATCACCCCCTCCAAAGCTCATGGAACGTTATGGAAGAGGGGGTGGAAGAATGTAAGAGCCAGCTGATGGCGGGTGGAGTGTGGTAGAACCCTGTCTTACTGGCAAGACAAGTGGACCCATCAACCTCCCATCATGGATGGTGGAGTTCATGAGACTCCACCCTTCCTCTGGTAAGCTCTCCATACTCCAGTAAATAACTCTCCAGCCAGGCTCATGCAATCAACCACAATTAGGCTCAGTGGGTCACACATAGACATCAAAGCAGGAAGGGGACAAGATGGGCAGAAGGAGATCAGTTTGGCAGGAGGAGGTGGGGGGATACCAGAGGTGAATATGATCAAAGTACAGTACATACATGTAAAACAAAAAAAAAAAAAATGAAGCCAGGTGTGGTGGCCCATGCCTTTGATCCCAGCACTCGGGAGGCAGAAGTAGGAGGATCACTGTGAGTTCAAGGCCAGCCTAGGACTACAGAGTGAGTTCTAGGTCAGTCTGGGCTAGAGTGAGACCCTACCTTGAAAAAGGCACGGGACTGAGAAGATGGCTTAGTGATTACAGGTGCTTGCTTGAAAGGCCTGCCAGCCCAGGTCCAATTCCCCAGCCACCCACGTAAAGCCAGATAGGCATTTTTTTTTTTTTTTTGCAATGGTAAGAGTCTGGTGTATAGCTGGGCATGGTGGTGCACACCTTTAATCCTAGCACTTGGGAGGCAGAGGTAGAAGAATCTCTGTGAGTTCGAGGCAACCCTGAGAATACACAGTGAATTCCAGGTCAGCCTGGGCTAGAAAGTGAGACCTTACCTCAAAATAACAAAAGTGTGTTATATACACACACACATGCACACACACAAATATACGTTTTATAAAATAGAATTGAGGGCAGGAGGGATAGCTCAGCAATTAAGGCACTTTCCTGCAAAGCCAAAGGACACAAGTTCCATTCCCCAGTACCCACACAAAGCCAGATGCACAAGGTGGCGCATGTGACTGGAATTCAATTGCAGTGGTTAGAAGCCCTGGCACACCCATTCTGTCTCTCTCTCTCTCTACCTCTCTCTCAAATAAATAAATAGTAAGTAAATAAATATTTTAAAAATAGAATTGAGCCAGGCATGGTGGCGCACACCTTTGATTCCAGCACTCGGGAGGCAGAGGTAGGAGGATCACTATGAGTTCGAGGCCACCCTGAGACTACAGAGTGAATTCCAAATCAGCCTGAGCTAGAGTGAGACCCTACCTCAAAAAAGAAAAAAGAATTGATGAGTTCGAGGCCACCCTGAGACTCCATAGTGAATTACAGGTCAGTCTGAGCTAGAGTGAGACCCTACCTCGGAAAACCAAAAAAAAAAAAAGAATTGAGGGGAAAAGAAAAGAGAACCAAAGTCTGTAGATGCTGCTGTAGACCTGTCTGGGGAGGTGACATTTGAGCTAAGACCCTGCTTGGAGGAGGGTGGCCTTGCAAAACGCTGGAAGACAAATCACTCGAAGCAGGAAGAAGCCACACAGACAGGAGCTTCCTATGTGCGAGGGCAGCAGGAGGGGGAAGTGCCAGAGCCCCAGGATGGGGGCTGGGCTGGGCCCGCGCTGTGGGTGCCATAGCAACATATGTGCTCTTCCAGGGGCCCAAGAGAAGCCACCAGAGGACTGGCAGTGTGGAGGGACGCCATCCACGTTCCTACTTTGTAAAGCTGGCCCTGGCTGCTGTGTGGAGGAGCCAGGAGCTCCCCAGGCAGAAGCCACAGCGTAGTCTAGAAGCCCTTCTGCCCTCCAGGTCGGCGGTGACAGTGGCTTGGAGAGGCCCAGAGTGGTGGTGGTGGTGGCGGCAAGGAGCTGCATCCCAGGCATCTTAGGGCGGTAAAGTGAAGCCAGCGGGGCTTGCTGACAGATGGCTCGTGGGGACGGACACAGCGGAATCAGGGGCCGCTCCAAGTTCCTGGCCTAGCACCTGGGCGGACGGAGGTGTCATTGACGGGTGCGGAGGCCCAGATTTGGGGAAGACAGGGAGGGTTGGGTTTGGATCGTACTGAAGTGGAGGTGCCTTACTGGACTTGAGGGTACAGAGGCCAGGTGAACAGTCAAGGGAGCCCGAGGTGCAGGGAGAGAGCCCCAGCTGCCCATAGACAAGGGCACGGTGGTACAGCGAGCTCTGGGCACACAGAGGAAGTCACTTTCTCAAGGGCACAAAGAGCCGGTGGCCAGGGCACTCTTCCCGCTCCAGAGGTGTCCGCCTCTGGGGACAGAGAGGCTTGCGTGAGGTGGAGAGGTTACTTGCTAGCAGCAGACTCGGGTGGGACAAGAAACCCCTGAAGATGAACTTGGAAACTGATCCTTACAGCCTGCAACCCTTGGACTGGAGGAGCCCTTGCTAACCTGTCCCCTGGCCATGATGCAGATGAGCTGAGGTTCAGAGGAGGTGGGGCTAGGGTCAGGTTGTCACCAGGCCAACAGTGATCTTGCCACCAGCTCTCCCATGGGCTTCTGTCAGAGCTGGGTGGAAACCTTCCAACAGAGACATCCCTGCAGGGTTGGGTATCTTCCTTGACTTAGGACCTAGCCTGGAGTCTCCTCTCCTGGACACCCTCTAAGGCACTCTTTGCCCAATGCCCACCTCTGCCCCATATCCAGCCCACCTCTGGACTTCGGAACCACTCCAGCTCCCAGGCAGGGCAGCCTCCAGCCTAGCTCTGGTCATGGCTCCTGCCCTGTGGCCAGGACTGAGGGCTCCCTGGCCGCTGCCCAGACCACCCAGCGCCAGGCCTTGGCGGGGCTGGCGGGCAGTGCTTTCAGGCTGGCCAGCCGCGGTCTGGCTCCGCCTGAGGGGCTGTGGCCTGGGAACCACTGGCTGTCTCCTCAGGGAAGCGGCTGGGATCTCCAGAACAAACAGGGAACCACAGGCTCCTTGCCTGCCCGCCAAGGAGAGCTGCCTCTGGCTCCTTACCCACACCCCACTCTTCAGGCCTGGCTCCTCACTTCTGGGGGGATGGGCTGGGGGACTAAGCAGTGAGCGGGCACACAGCCCCGTGCTGGGGACGGGAGGACTGGGGAGCAAAGAAGACAACGGGCCCAGGGGTGCTCGTGATCAGAGGACGGGGCAAACAGCTGAGACAGTTGTCCATGGAGAAGGCTGGGACAGGGGCTCAGGTGACCTAGGGCACCCTCAGAGACCTCTGGATGATGACCAGGGGAAGGCACTTTTCAGCCTCAAGCAAAGAACAAAGTCCTGGGAATTATACAGATCTGGGTTCAGATTCAGACTTAGCCACATCCAAGCTGACAGGTCTTGGGAAAAAAAATGGCTTTGCCACTCTGAGACTCAGTTTCTCCCTTTCTAAAAGTTTCCTAGAGCCTCTGTCTGCCAGAGTTGTGGTGAGATGACCCAGTCCCCTGGACAGAAAATGCCCAGCCCAAGGCATGGCACAGTGCAGGTCCTCAAGACGCATGGGCCGCAGCTCCGTCACCGGCTCCGCGGGAGCCTGGACAGGCCCTGGGGGGTCCTGGGTCTGGCGGGGCAGGCCAGGACAGCCCCGCTGATTCACACCAGCTGGGGGATGGGGGCACATCTGACTTCACTAAAAGCAGCAATTAGACCTCAATTTAAGGAAACGTTGGGTTGGTTCTTCCTCTGGATAGATGTGATTACAGGCTCAGAACTAAAACGGTACTAACAGGATGACACAAAGGCCTAGTCTGGCCCAGCCCCCTTGCTACATGAAGGGGAAACTGAGGCCCAGGGCAGGAGGGGCCAGGCTGTAGTTCCCACTACAGATGAGGAGGGCCAAGCACTAGGCTCCCTCAACCAGTTACTTTCTCTAAAGGAATTAATGTGATCTAGAATCACGGGGACCTGAAGGAGTTGACAACGTACCCTGGCAAGGAGGCTGGGGTTAAATTGCAGCCCAGAGTGCAATGCTGGCCAGCTGCCCCTGCCCACTCCTCAGACGCCTTGACTTGATAATAAAAATGAGCACCTGTAGCCCCTCATTTTGGAGTGCCCACCTGACCCATATCGACTTACCATCCTCACAGGCCTTGGGAGAGAGCTGCCAGTGTGAGCCCCATTCTAGGGGTGAGGAAACTGAGGCTCTGAACCTCTAGTGATTCGCCCAGGGTCATATCAGGAGTCAGAGGCAGGGCTGGCCTTGGCATGGGTGTACCTGGTAGGGCTGGCCAAGCTGCTGAGAACCTTCAGGAGGCCTGGGTAGGAAATGCAGCGGAGGGAGTCACCTCAGCGAATGGAGATGGTGAACAAGTTAGTGTAGGCGTGGATAATGTATGTATATATATCTATGTATGTGTGGGTGTGGGTGTGGATGGGAAGGTTAGTGGAAAGATGAGTGAATGGACAGGTGGAGGGATGGATGATGGGTGGGTGAATGGGTGGTGGATGTATAGGTGGGGGGATGGATACATGGATAGCTGGATGGATGAATGAACAGGTAGATGGATGGATGGGTGAAAGGGTCGGTGGGCGGACGGGTAACAGAATGGCTAGCTGTATGTGTGAATGGATAGGAAGACAGGTGGAAGGGTGATGGATGGATGGATAAGTGGGTGGGTAGCTGGAGAGGTGGAGTGGGTGGGTGGATGCACAAGCTGTTTAAGGGGTTCTGTCCTTGGTTAGAAGAGGGCTACAGACCTCTCCCCAGTTGCACCCCTCTAGGGAGACTCCTGAGATTGGCAGACTGTAGGCTAAAGGTTGAAATCTCACCTCCTTGGAAAGGAGAATCCCTAACTCTCTGCTCTCAGGCTTCCCCTAGCTGGCACAGATCCCCCCTATGAAGTGTTGAACAATGCCTCAAGCCTGCCCTCCACCTTAGTCTACACCGTCCCCAGGGAAGCTGAGCTACCCTCCTTAGCCCCTTGCCCTGCGCCTTTGGCCAGGGCTGAACTCCAATGCTAGCCTGGGGCAGAGTTGGCCCGTGAAGGAGCATTGCACCCTCTCCTTCCACTCTGCAGCTCCCTTTGGGGGGGCCTGGGGCTGGAGGCAGTGTGCAATCCATTGGCTCTCATGAGCTTGGGAGGAAGGCTTGCCCAAGCCCCCCTCCTGGCCACGTGCCTCTAATTCCACAGAAATATGTTGTGAGGATTCCTATTCATTCAACAAACATTTATGGGGGTCCCACTGTGCAGTTACTGTGGAGCTCAACAGAGTGCACGCAACCCTCCTTCCTGACGCTGGGTGACTGCTCGGGTGTTATTTGCCCCCTACCTTGTCCCCAAGTACTCTCCTGAGAGTTCTCTGTGGGCAGGCGCTGTGCCACCCCACTCCAGATCAGTGTGTAGAGCCTGCTGTCCCTGAGGGACCTCCCCACATTCTGAGGGACCTCAGGACAGGACCGCCAGCAAAACACAGGGCGCCCAGTTCACTGTGAATGTCAGGTAAACAGGAATCATTTTTGCTATAAGTATGTCTCAAATATTACATGAGGTATACTTAAACTAAAAATGATCCCATGTTTACCTGACATTCAAATTTAACTGGGCACCGTGTGTGTCTGTCTGTCTGCCAACCCCAGGCCTGGAACTCATTCCTCCTGCTGGCGCTTGGCCTGGCCAGATGGCCCAGGTCGTGCTTGGACTTGGCCCCTGCATGCCCGGCCTAGCTCCTGTCAGCCCTGGGGACTGTTGCCCTCACTCCCAGGTGGACACCCCCACCTCCATCCACATGGCCTGCACCTCCCAGCCAGTGGACCATCAAGAATGCTACGACAAGTGCTTGCTTCGGCAGCACATATACTAAAATTGGAACGATACAGAGAAGATTAGCATGGCCCCTGCACAAGGATGACACGCAAATTCTTGAAGCATTCCATATTTTTCTCCTACCAAATCAGATATCCAGAGACCCAGAGGGCCCCCAACACCTCATCACTGAAGCAGACCAAAAATGAACCCAACATGGCTCAGGGAAATTTTGCGGAAGAGGGGGTGGAAAGAATGTCAGAGCCACACGTTGGGTCATGATACACAGAGACATTTCCTCCTACCCATAACTGTGGGCTAACTCCACAATGCACGATCCATATACCCCAACAAGGAGGGGCCGGGGGAGGGGGTAGGACATGGACGATCCTAACAATGGTACCAACTTGACTGTATTCATTGAGTACAAAACTAATTAATAAAAAATAAAAGAATGCTACAATAAGAGTTGGAGTAATGGCTTAGCAGTTAAGGTGCTCGCCTGCAAAGCCAAAGGATCCAGGTTCAATTCCCCAGGACCCACGTAAAGCCAGATGCACAAGGTGGCGCATGCATCTAGAGTTCCTTTGCAGTAGCTAGAGGCCCTAGCGTGCCCATTCTCTCTCTCTCTCTTGTAAATAATAAAATTAAGAGAAAAATGCCGCCTCAAGCTCCTGGGCCCTGGGGTGGACTGCAGAGGGCAGGGCAGCACATCTAATAGAGGGGCACAGCCCAGTGAGGAAGGAGCATGGAGACCGAGCAGCGGAAGACAGGGAAGAGGGCAAAGACAGAGAGCTCAAGAAGTCCTGCCCAGAGCTGCAATGGGGGAGGGTCCCCAAAGTACCCAGGGTTTGCACTGAGACAGAGGGGAGCCTGGGGTTCCTGAACCCTAGCATTGGATCCCAGACCCCTGGGAAGTAGCTTGGGGTATCCAGAAATGACAGGCGGAGGTGAGAGTCTAGAGGGAGCCCCTCCCAGGGGCACACACAGGGACATTCATGTCTTCCCAGAAGGACCCATGGGGCAGCCAGAGTGGCTTTTAAAATTAGCTTTGCTAACCAGATCTAGTTATTTCAGGAGGCTCCGTCCTGGGCTGTCCCCTTGGTAGGGCAGGCATGGAGGGGCGAGAGGAGGACCTCCACATTCCAGGGCCGCTGGCTGAGTACCCCTTGTGGCCTAAGCAGATGAGAACATCCAAGTCCCGGTCCCCAGGCTCTGGGCCTGCCTGGACCTGTGGCCACTTCTTTGGCAAAGTTGTCCCAGGGATGGCTGCAGATGTCCGGGGACACCCCTGCTGTAGGAGGATGGAGGTGACCCTCATTTTGGGTGTGGGTTTTGCACCGGGCACTATGCAAGGCACTCGAGAAGTCTGTTCACAGCCATAGGTAGATTCGTCTGTCACAGGTGAGAGACTGACTTGGAGAGCCCCGCCCTTGGGGCACTGGATGCCCGGCCTGCCAGGCGACCACAGCTGTCTCCTATGCAGAAGCCTCTTGCCTCCAGCCTGTGGCTGCTGTTTCCACTACTCGGGTTATTTCTAACAGAGCCCGTCGCTTCCCGGAGCTGGTGCCCCCCGCCCAAACCTTAATTCCAGCCTCGGGTTTGTGTCCCGGCTCGCCCTCCCCACCTCAGAACGCAGGGCAGGCACACAGCTGGCATAAGGACAAGAGAAACAGTTCTGTACACTTTGATCCCAGATGTACCCTCAGCCTCCCCTGGCCCCACCTTGGAGCCAGGGGGTGAGGGCTGGGACTGTACCACGGCCCAGAGGCCTCCCTTCCTGCCAAAGGCCTGGCACGGCTGGACAGGGAGGGGCCCAACCAGGGCCTGTTCACCTCGATGCCCACCTGCCCCTGCCATCCCAGGCCCTACTGCTCCCTCTAGTCTCTGGCATGGATCTGGTTGAGTGAAGGGCTGTGAAAGGATGGTCACTCCAAAAGCCTGGGATGCTGAGTGAAACTCAGGGTTGCACCTGTGGGTCCCCAAGGCCTCCTGTGTGGACACCTATGCTTGGCCAGCCCCAGGGAGAGCACGCCTCATGCACTGAGCCAACAGCACCCTGTGAAGGTTGAGCCAGAGTTGAGTACCTCTGTCCCAATGCACATGTACCATCATCTGAGGGCTCCCATTCCAGCTGTACCAAGCGCACCATGGTAAGGCCTCCCTTCACTGAAATTCACACCAGGTACCAGCACCGCTAGCATACTGACGATACAGAGGAGGGAGCCTGGGCATGATGGCCCATGCTTGTGATCCCAACAGGAGGACAGGAGTTCAAGGCCATCCCCAGGCACACAGTGAGTTCCAAGCCAGCCTGGGTTACATGAAACCTAGTCTCAAAGAACCAAATGAAACCAAAAGTAAAAGGGAGAACAGGCCCAGTGCCCAAACCATTACGTGAATAAAGTTAGAGCTCTAGGGCCTGGAGAGATGGCTTAGCGGTTGAAGGTGTTTGCCTGTGAAGCCTAAGGACCCTGGTTTGATTCTCTTGTGCCCACGTAAGCCAGATGCACAAGGTGGTGCATGCAACTGGAGTTCGTTTGCAGCGGTTGGAGTCCGTGTCTTGCCCATCCTCCTCCCCCAACTCTCTGTCTCAAATAAATAAATAAAAATAAAATATTTTGTTAAAAAAAAAAGTTAGAGGTCCAGGCTGGCTACTGGCCTTGAGCTGGGGAAGAAAAGAGTAGGGTGAAAGGCTGGAGCAGAGACATGACAGAGCGGGCTGGAGGGCTGTTGAGCTGACGGCTGGGATGGGGTGACTTAAGAGAGGACCACTGAGCCAGTGAAGCCAGGAGCCAAACCCAGCAGGGCAGGGCTGGGGTTTGGGTGTGAGTCACGGTCCCTGGGTGGCCTGAGGCATCCTAGGGTCACAGAAGGGTCCTGTCAGCGAAAGGCTTAGTATATCTCAGAGACACCCAGGGTGCCCTCAGAATTGTCCCAGGAAGACAGGAGGAGAGAGGGCTGCCGATCTTCCCGGGAGGCTGGGCACTTAGAGCTCAGCTGGGTGCCCATCTCCAAGCCCAGTGTCCTCTGCCCTACCAATGAATTTATTCTTCCTCTTGTCTTGTCCCAGGAAAGATGCTGCTTTCTGAGCTGGAGAGATGACTCAGCGATTAAAGGCACTTGCTTTCAAAGCCTATATGCCCAGCTTCGATTCCCCAGTACCCACATAAAGCCAGATGCACAAAGTGATGCATGGGTCTGGAGTTCATTTGCAGTGGCAGGAGACCGTGGTGGCCCATTCTGTCTCCCTCTCTTGTCTGTGTCTGCATCTCTTTCAGAAAATAAACACTGTTCCTCCATGTTACCCAGTCTGACTCGCCTCCTTCCATGCCAGTTTTACCAGCCATCTGTCTATCTGTACAGTTGTTCATGCCTGACAACCCCTTCTAGCTTGCCCACTGGAACTCCTGTCTGGTTGCCAGCACCTTTCCTTCTGCAGACCGGGTCCCCCCAGCCTCCTCAGCAGCCACCTCATCTGAGTGGCTCCCCACTGTTCTTAGCATTCAAGGCCAATCTCTCCTTTTCCCCTCCGCTGTCACCTCCCCACCTTTTGTTTTGTTTTGTTTTGTTTTGTTTTGTTTTGTTTTTTGAGGTAGGGTCTCACTCTAGCCCAGGCTGACCTGGAATTCACTATGGAGTCTCAGGGTGGCCTCGAACTCACGGCGATCCTCCTACCTCTGCCTCCCGAGTGCTGGGATTAAAGGCGTGCGCCACCACGCCTGGCTTTACCTCCCCACCTTTTGAAACTGTTTTGCTACCTTCTCAATTCCAGGTTCTCTCAACCCTTCCTTTACACGTGCAGTTCCCTCTCTCAGGGCCTCTCCTCCCCCATCCTGTCTGCCCCTGCCAGCCTTCTTCACCCTTTAGTCTACCGGGCTACCCAGTCAGCGCCTGGGGCCAAGGACTTCGACCAGTTTATGCCTATGGCCAACTGTCCTGGTTGGCGATCCCTTGGTGCCCCCTGGTGGCTACATAAGGGAAACCCTGGGGATTCAAGGAATCGCAGAAAGGAGGGAATGGACTGAGCACGCAGAGTGCCAGGTGCTGTGCCTGCTGGTGGGACCCATCAGCTCACTGAATCTGCCCGGCCAGTCTCGGGGGGCGGGGCCGCGCTGCCCCTTGCTCCTGTCTTACACACACAGACACTGGGTTTCTCAACACACTTAGCGAGGAAGCGACGGTGCAGCAACACTTGAGAGCCAAGCTCTTCTCGCCACAGACACGGAAACAAGGTGGAAGGCAACAGCGGGCTGCCCGGGGCAGGCCTGCCGCAGCTGGTGCTCAGACCCCTTAGAGCTTGGCTTTGCCTGGCGTCCCTGGAGCCCACCCCCCGGCTTCGGCTCCTCTGTCTGGAGTGTGGGCAGGGTTCACACAAAACCAGGCTCAACTCTGGGTACAATAGCGATAAATAGAATTTATTTTGTACAACTGTTACGGACATACACGTGGCCACGTGGCTTCCAAAGTGGATGGTAGGGCTGGAAGGTTGGCCTTTGGCGTGGCACCTAAAAGTGTGCGGGCACACACAGGGACATGGGCTCACAGCAGCTCTGCCTGGCGGCCCCTCCACCGCAGGGGCGAGCAGGACATGGCGAGGCCTGGGCTCCAGGCCAGTTGAGACACCTCAGCCGGAACGCCCAGGAGCATGGGGTGGCAGGGTGAACCTGGGTGCTGTGAGGAGCCTAGGATGTCCCTCTCCTCCACAGGTGACACTCAGCTATCATAGGGAGGCAGTGGAAGGGTACCAGGAGGTCTGTGGTACAGCTAGAGGGCCCAGGTGGGGTAACAGGTAAAGCGCCCCAGCCTCTTAGCCCACCTGGGGCCTGAGAGGTTTCAGGAAGTGGGTCGATGTGATGGGGGAGGTTCCTGGGAGGACAATGACCCTTTCTGGGGTAGGCAGGCAGAATCACAGTCTTCTTCAGGGACCTCTGAAACAATCCTGTCCGTTTGTAGCAGAGAGGCCCAGGGAAGGAGGGCACCTGAACAACGCACACCTCACACCTGCTGCCTGCGTGGGGGGGGGGGGGGCTGTGGGCACCTAGCTCTCATTATCCCTTGTGCACCTGGCTCCAGAGAGGCAACCTGGGGTAACGGAGAGCCAGCCGTGGGCAAGCCTGGGCTGTCATCCTGCTTCAACTGACCAATCCCAGCCTTGGCTCAGACCCCCAGTGTGGGGGTGGGGAATTGCCAGCAGCATTGGAGCCCAGCTCTGGAAGCTCCGCCCTGCGGAGACAGCCCAGATGGGTGGGCTGGGGTGGGGTGGGAGGCAGGGGCGGTGGGCTGGCGTGGCCGTGGGGCTGGGGCAGCCGCCTGGGCGCATTCAGCATTCACCTTGTGCTTCTGCAAGGAGAGAGGCGGAGGACAACTGCCTGGGAGGGCCAGGCGCACGCTCTGCCCATGCCATGGGCATCCCCAGCCCTCCCTCAGCCCAGCACTCACCCAGTCCCCACAGTCTCCATAGGTCCCCATGGGCAGGGGTGAGGTGGGTACGAAGCCCCCATGCACAAATAAGACAAGGCCAAGAGGGGCCAGGACCCACCTAAGGCTCCCAGCTACCAAGGAAGAGGATTCCCACCCAGATCAGGAGATCTCACCCCTTGACCACCCAACACAAGCAGAGGGGCCGGCTGACCTGCTCAGTCTCGCCTTCCCAGGGGATGGCAGCTAGCAGCCCTGTGGGGACAGACACAGCCAGAGGCAGAATTTGGGCAGGAGACACAGGGAAGCAGAAGTAACTGGCTGTGCCCAGGCCCAACAAGCCCAGGATATCCAGGCCTAGAGGGTTAGCTGGTCGCCAAGTCCCTTGGGTGACTGGCCCCCCCACCCCCATCAGCAGGGCTTCCCTCGTACCAGCTGGGGCGAGCGCTGCTCAGAGGCTTCCAGTTGGATCTTGATCTCGGGACAAGCAGGGTCCCCCGACTTGCCGGCGTCTGGGTGGGGTGACCTGGAGGGACCTGGAGAGGAGGACAGGAGGAAGCCACCTCGCTAGTCACAAGGAGACACCAGGAAGGCGCCGACATGGATGGCACTTGGTACCGGGGCTCCCCAGCCCCGTCAGGTCTTCCACTTCAGGGTCTAACCCTTAACTCACTTCCCGCCACCCTCTGTCGTCCTGAGGCGGGTTCTAGGGTAGCCACCCTCTAACTGCCCCTACTGTGTCCCTGTCCTCTGGGGTGTAGACCTGGACCTCACCCTCCCGGCCCTGACCCTCCCACCTGGGCAAGGCTGGCCTGGTACCTGGGGAGCTGCCCCCACTCGCGGTGCTGGCGCTGTCCTCCAACCACGTGCTGTAGAGGAAGGAGTCCCGCCTATGGGGTGTTTCTGAGGATGACACGCTCTCCTGGGGAGGGCGGGGTGGTCAGCCCCACCTACAGCCTCCCACCAGCTCCCATCCCTCAGCCACTCAACATGCCTCCTGGGCCAGGCCTCAGGGACAGCTCAGACCTGGCCTGGGCCCTGGGTGAGCATGAAGACAGTGATGAGCTAGATAAGCCCGTGCCAGGTCAGCAGGCAGGGCCCGGGTCTGCCCGGAAGGCTTAGTCAGGAGGCACGAGCAGATACCCACCGGAGGTATATTTTTTTAATTTTTTGTTTATTTTAATTGATTTACTTGAGAGCAACAGACAAAGAGGCAGAGAGAAAGAGAGAGACAGAGACAGAATGGGCAAGAGAAAGAATGGGTGCATCAGGACCTCCAGCTACTGCAAACGAACTCCAGATGCATGCGCCACCTTGTGCATCTGGCTTACGTGGGTCCTGGGGAATCGAGCCTCGAACCAGGGTCCTTAGGCTTCACAGGTAAGCTAAGCCACCTTCCAGCCCCCGGAAGTGTGTTTGGTAAAGAACGATAAAAGAATGACAAGGTCCAACAAAGTTGGGGGTGGGGAGGAGGAGAGGAGAGGAGGAGAGGAGGAGGTGGCATGAAGAATGTTCCGGACAGAAGAAACAAAGCAAAGACCCAGAGGTGAAGTAAGCCTAGGATATTTAGGAACTGACGAAGGTTTGCAGCAGCTCAGACGGGGTCTCTGTGGACTAGGAGGCCATGGAAGGCCCTTGAACGCATTGCTCCTTTGAGTTAGGTCCCCCGACCTTGACAACTTAGTGACGGCCAGGCTTGTGTCACTATCTAGAGAACTTCCAGAGAACAAAGAGCCCCGCCAGGCCCCGGTGGAGCCCTGCCCCCGTGAGTGTCTCACCAGGCCTGTGTCGTCCCCATCCACGCCCTCCGTCTCCTCCACCACGCTGGCGAAGCTGCTGGCACTGGACGAGGAGCGGGAGAAACCCTGCAGCGCTTCCGCTCTCTGCGCTGCCGTCTCCGCTCTGCCACATACAGCGCCCATCAGCCCGTGGTCATGCGGGCTGAGGCCCTGTCCCCTCGCACCCGGCCCCCGAGACCCAGCCCAAAGCCCGTCCAACACCCTACAGTTCCCATTACAGCTCCTCAAGACTGAGAGTCCCAGGACTTCCAGTGAAGCCCCTCAAGGGTCTTCTAGCCCTTGCCTTGCTCTATCCTATCTCAGGGCTCCTCACTTTGCCCTAGGCAAAGTCCAGGTGCCTTGGTTTGGGGCTCAGCACCTGTGGTGCTGGAGAGTAACACAGTCACCGTCTAGCGTACCTTCATTCTGTTCCGAGTTATCACTGCTGCCACTATAGGAGCCATCTCAGATACCGAGGCCCAGGGAGGCTGGCGCCTGGTCTCAGGTCACTCAGTAGAAGGCAGAACAGGGCTTTGGACCCAGCACCACCACAGCCCACTCTCTTAACCCCTCATGATTTTGTCTCATGCTCTGGGCCTTTGTATCTCTGACCCAAACTCTCACCTCTTCTCCCAGATCCTAAAACTCTTGTCTTTCGAAACTCAAGATACTCTGGGTCCTTCATGCCTGAATCACCCAGACCCTGGCACCCTGTGCTGCCTCTCTGTTCACTAGCCTCACTCTTTGGCCTGTCCCAAGTCCTTGTGACTCTGGCAGGGCGCAGGCTGACAGAGGAGCAGCCACCTCCAGTCCAGCCTACCACCAGCCTCTCTCCACATTGCCCCCACAGCCTCATTTCGAATGCATTTTCCCCTCCTCACTAAAATCTTCCAAAGGCTCCTTATCCCACTGAAGGTAACATTCAAAGCTCTTGCACAGCCTCCAAAGCTGAGAGCTGGCCTCTGCCCACCTCTCTGACCTCATGTCTGCTACCACCCAGGAGGCCTAGCCCCTCACTCACTTGACTCCAACTACATGCTACCCATCTTCCTACCCATCAGGCATGCCTTGGGGCCTTGGCACTTTGCTGGAACCCTCTTCTCTCAGCCAAGCCTGACTGTGCTGGTTTCTCTCTTGGCTTTCAGTGGCCAATGTCCCTTGAGTTGTGCCCCTTGAAGACCTCTGAGAATACTACTAACCTTCCTCATTCTTCCCCATACCGCCGCCACCCCCCCCCCCGTCCCTCCTGTCCTTCGTCTCTGTCCATGGCTTAAGAGGTATGTTATCCTGGCCAGCAGCAATGTGGGTGGCACAGGGCAGGGGCCTGGCATACACAAGGTGCTCAATGGACATGGTCTGGGCCCTGGGTACCCTCTCCCCAGCCCAGTGATCCCAGAGTTCAACCTGTTTTTGGTGGTAGGCATCTCCGGGGAGCTCTGGGTGGAAGAGTTCTCCGACTTGGGCTCCTGAGAAACATGCCCACTATCTGGGGTCTTCTGGCCGGCTGGGGGGCTCTCCCTGCAGGGCACATGGGAGCAGCAGGGAGACTTAGCACTAAGCCTGACAGTGAGGTAGAATGAGGCCCAGGCAGTGAGAGGTAATTATGGGCCCAGCATAGCCTCAGAGACCAACCCCAGCACAATCCCTGGGGACTCCCTGGCTAGCTGGCCAGGAGCCACCTGTGTGTGTGACAGAGCCAGCATCTCCCAAGCCCTCTTCTATCTGGGATGGATGGAATGGTCCCCTGGGATGGCTAAGAAAACTGAGGACTCAGACACATTAAGGGACCTGCCAGGGGATGCCCAGCCACGACATGGTGATATTGGGACTCTAACCCAGAATCCATGGGAACTCACTGTTCCCTATATCATGCACATGGAACCAAACCCTCACAACAGCCCCATACTTGCTGTTTTCCCATCCCAGATTTTCAGGATGGGGAGATAAGACTCAAAAGCCACACAGCCCCAGTGTGGTAGAAATGAGATTCACTCTCAGGAACTCCCCTGCTTTCTGGGATCAGGCCTGCTATGAACAGGGGCTTGTGACCCCCCCCCATGTTGCCCACATGCATTCAGATGCCCCTGTCCCCAGACAGACCAGGGTTCAAACCCCAGCTTGGCCCCTTGCCGGAAGTGTAATCTGAGCGAGTGCGTGCCTGATCCCTTGGGACCTATGACTTCTCAGTCTACAACATGCTGGCCCCAGGGAGCCAGCAGAACCGCTGGGGGCATGAAAGCAGTTCCCATTAGGTGGGTATTTGGGCCCCGGCTGTCACTGAGGGTACAAGAGGCGTGTGTGTGCAAGGGGGGGGGGATTGCTCCCTTCAGCATGCGGGACCTGTCCCTTCATCCACCTACCTCTTCTCCTGCACTTCCTGAATGTTCTCGATCCCAATAGCACTGCTGCGGCGGGAGCCGAAGGGGCCTGACTTCTTCCTTGTGGGGCTCTTCCCAGGGACAATGAGTGACTGTGGGGAGAGGCCCCGACTCAGTGTTCAGTGCCCTGGGAGTCCCAGTGCCCCCCATCTCCCTCTGGGACCCTGCTGCTGCACCCTGAAGCAGACAGGTGATGAGCAAGAAAGGAGAGAAAATGTGCATTCCGGAGGGCTGCCTGGGTTACAGATGGACAGGCCAGAGAGGGCCAGGGCTGTTCTTAAGAACACACAGCAAGGCTGCCGGGCCTCAGTCCAGACGGGCAGGGGGTGGTCACTGGGTTACAGATGGACAGGCCAGAGAGGGCCAGGGCTGTTCTTAAGGACACACAGCAAGGCTGCAAGGCCTCAGTCCAGGCGGGCGGGGAGCGGTCACTGGGGTTGGGAAGGAGAAGGCCAAGTCCTCAGCTAGCCACCCTCCCCACCTCTGGGTCTCCTGGGAGCTGCAGCCTAAGGGCAGTGTAAGAGAGAGCAGCGTCCCCAGCTCCTGCCTGGCCCCCTGCCCATTTGGACCTTTAGACTAGCTGGAGAGGTTCTGGTTCCTCGGTGGGGAGATCCCCCTTCTGCACACGCATCATAGTGGGACGCCCAGCACCAGAAGCATGGGGAGGCAGGAAGTAGGCCCTAGGGAGGTGCAGGATCCGCAGGCAGCTCAAGGTGGGGGTGGGCAGGATGCTGAGTGGAGGGGAAGGGTGGTGCTTCATGCAGAACAGGCGATATTGGGGAACGTGCAGCTGCTTGCAGAGTCTTTGAGTACAGATCCCAGCAAGGATCCAACGTGTGCTCCACGGGCCAGGCCAGAGCCAGAGGTTCCTGGCGATGACCAGGGAGCTCTGACCCAGGTCCCAGTGCCATCAGAGCTGTGGCACTCTGCCCTGCACGCCCTTGGGTCTGTCCCTGGGAGGGGGCAACATCCCCAATATGGCCTTCGTCCCGAGAGTGAGCAGAGAACAGCGCGTGCAGGCAGCTCCCGAGCCGTGGCCTGCAGCCCGGACGACAACCTCTTCCACTGCTCCTATGCCTAAGGCGCTGCCCCGGCGTCCGAATCTACTCGCGCTTTTCCCGGGAATGAGCAATGACTGGCAGAGGGTGGGGCAAAGAGGGACAGACAGACAGAGAGAGAATGTGGGGAAACCAACCACCAGGAGGAAGGGAAAGATGGACAGAGAAACAAAGGAGAGAGTGAGACAGGGAAGATGCAGTCAGAGAGGAGCGACGGGTCAGGTTGTTACGCAGCCGAGAACGAGGGCATGAGATGAGGCCGAAGGAGGAGTGAGGTCGGAGCCCAGAAAGGAAAATGAGGGCGGGAAGAGTAGGGAGGAGGAGGGATACGAGCAGGCAGGCCAAGAGGAGGAGAAAGGGCAAAATTGTGAGAAGGCAGATAGCCAAGAGAGAAAAGAAGGAAGAGGAAACAAGAAGGGAAGAGTGTAAGAAAAAAGGCGACATGAAGGGACAGAGAGTGATACAAAACAAAACAAAACAAAACAAAACAAAACAAAACAAAACAAAACAAAACAAAAAAAAATGGGTCTGGTTACTGCCATGGTGGATGCTGCTGGCCTAGCCCTGACCCCAGGGCCCCTCTACAGCCACCCACAGGAGGCTGGGCCACTCCACGGGGAGGAAGTGAGCTGCCAGAGAATCTAGGTTGAACGAAGTTGAGGCAGCTCATCACATGACATTGGGCTTGTTGATTGCTGGATAGCAGAGGCCTTGCCTTGTCCCCCTGGCCGGACCAGACCACACGGCAGACAGGGATGCAGAGGGGCGCCTCCTGCGACACGACAGCCTCACAGCACTAAGCACAGGGCTTATCATGCAGCAGACGATAAGAAGACGGTGAGTGGATGGGCAGATGGACAATTGGGCAGACAGATGGAAGGTGGGTGGGTCTATGAGTAGGTGGATGGTTGTATGGATAGATGGATGAGGAGATGGGCTAGTGGGTAGATGGATGGCTAGGTAGGGGAGTAGATGGTCTAGTGGGTAGATGGATGTGTGGGCAAATGGATGCTTGGGTGGGTAGATAGAAAACTGGGTGGGTAGGTGGATGGGTGGATAGCTTGGGAGAAGAGCGGTAGGTGCAGTGTCTATGGCGGCCACTAGGTGGTGAAAAGCAGCTAAGACATGATGCAGGCCTGTTGTACTTCCTGAAAGTATGGTGCAGACTCCCACAGGGCCTAGCTGCCCCACAGTGAACGCGCAGAGGACTCTCTCAGGAGAAGCCACACAGCAGCACGCTTCCTGGCAGACGACAGACACTCTCTGACATCCAGAGCTTAGTACACATCATCACATTGTGTGTTCACACGGCAGCCCAGGTCCTGACACACAGTAGGTGCTCACACAGCAGCCCAGATACTGACACACAGTAGGTGCTCACACAGCAGCCCAGATACTGACACACAGAAGGCATTCACACAGCAGCCCAGAGCTGAGCACACAGTAGGCACTTACAGGGTCAATACCCACACAGTAGTCCCATTTCCTGACATACAGTAAGAATTTACATAGTATTCCCAGGCTGAACACACAGTAGGTGCTCACAGAACTTCAGGGCTGGGCCCACAGTAGGTGCTCACACAGTGCAAGTCCACATAGCAGCCCAGGTCTTGACACAAAATGGAGACCCACAGGCTGACACATAGAGGTGCTTCTAGAAACCCAAGGCTTAACACGGGTGCCCACAAAGCAGCCCAGTTGCCAGCACACAACAGCCTGTAGGAACTCAGTATGGAATGGGACACAGAGGCTACAGAAAGTGACACCCAAGTGAACAAAGGGCCAGGAGGCGAGGGCCAAGGGGCTGGAAAAGGGACTGTAGGCTCTCAGCACCCCAGCATCCTGACTGGGTACCCCACAGAGAGCAGTGCTAAGTGCAGAGCTCAGGGCGAGCTTGTGGACAGCAGGGCAGGGGAGAGCAATGGGGCCTGGCCTCAGGAGGCAGGGAACACCGAGGGCCCCCAGGAGAGTGACAGGGAGAGTGGGGGACACTCACTATTCCCGCTGCCTTGGCCAGGTCAGGGTTGTTGGGGGCAAAGCTCCCGCTGTGGCTGGTGGACACAGTGTTGGGCTTCTTGTTGCTAAGTCCCATGGCGTCCATGGACTGGCTGCGACTCCGGATGACCCGCTGTGAAGGGGGGGTGGGTTGGAGCAGGTATGGGCTTTCTGAGGCCCCTTTTCCGTGGGGAACCCCATCAGTGCCAATCGGAGTGAGCCTAGGAAACCCCACCCCGTCCTGAGGTCTGTTTCCCTATGTGCCACCAAGAGGCAGATACACACAGTGCCTGAGGGCAGTTGGGCCTTGGCTCTTCCACCAACTTCCTGGGTGGCCTTGGGCAGGGCAAGTCCCTTCACCTCTCTGAGCCTCTAGCTAGAGAGGCCGCGTTCAGAGTCCTCTTCACATGGCCGTAAGGATGGCAGACTAGGATGTGCATACACAGAACAACTTCTTAGGGCCTCTGCGAGTCCCTTCCCCTTTCTCTCCTTCCTTCTCCCTTCCTTGCCTGCTTCAGTGTTTCCTCTGGGGCCAGACACTGAGCACTCTGCCATTCAACGCTCCCTATGAGGTGAGGACTGCCACATGTCCACTTTACCTCAGAGGGAAATGAGGCTGAGGTGAGCCTGGGACCCATAGGCCAAATCCTACAGCCTTCACTGTAGATCCTCAAAGACATGCTTTTCCCAACCCAGGGCCTCTGTCCAGCACTGACCACTGGAGTCCTGTGTTCTACCCACGGGTTCCTGAGTGGTGGCTCTTTCTCAGTCTCCCTCTGGACCTCCGGACTAACGCCCACATGTGAGCCACAGCTCCCACCGCGGCTGAGCTGAGGTGAAGGCGAGGCCTCCTCCCATGGGAGCAGACTAGGAGCGGAGCAGCCTGAGGCCTCGCAGCTGGGCACGTCCAGGACCAGACCAGGACAGGTAGAACTCCCTCCCCACCTTGAACCAGACTGTCCTTGCTCAGGCAGCTGGGACAGCGTTTTACATTGACATTGCTCTAACCGAACTGCTTTTCACATGACTCAGAAACAGCTCTGTGAGGTGAGCTATCCTGATCCCATTACCCTACTCAACACATCAAAACATGGAGGCTCAGAGAATAGCCAAGCTGACAGGGCTGAGATATGAGTCCAGGGACTGACTCTGTGCTCCTACCACTAAGCCAAACCAAGGAAAGCCGGGGTGGCACCCAGGCCAGGTGCCCTTGCAATGGTCACTTGGTCCACAGACTACTCCCAAACCTGCTGCTGGACAGGCTTGTGCTCTTCTCTGCCAGCAGCCCTGGCAGCCACAAGCCCACAGCACTGGTGGCACCTTGTTGCCACTCGGGGACTCCCACCTTCACAGGAATTCCCAAATGGACCCTCTCCCAAGCCTAGGCACTTCCTCTAACCGTGAACTCCTCCCCAGTCCAGAGCCCCATCTTACATTCTTCTCCCAGGCCCGAACTACCTAGCGCACAGATCACATTTTAAAAATATTTTTATTTATTTATTTGTAAGCAGGGTGGTGGGGAGGAGGGATAATATGGGTGCGCCAGAGCCTCCAGCTACTGTGAACGAACCTGGGTCATTAGGCTTTGCAGGCAGGTGCTTTAATGGCTGAACCTTCTCTCTAGCCCACAGACCACATTTCTAAGTTGAAGAGCCTGGGCCCACCAAGCTCTATGCCCAGCAGTAGCCTCACTTTTAAATACACAGCCAGAGACCATAAGCTCCACCCAGACCCCGCCTCTAGCTACTCCTCTCCATGTGAGCCATGAGCCCCGGCCATACCGCTGCCACACTTCCACAGCTGACACCATGAGCCTCACCTGAGGCTGAGCTGCCTGTAGCCACATTCCACACCTTGTCCTTTAGCCCCAGCCCACCAGGGCCCTGCCAGGGTAGACCTCCAGGCCCTTCACCTTGAAAGACTCAAAGAAGCCGCCTCCCCCGCTGCCATTCTCCATCTTGTCTTCATCGCTGCCCAGGCCCATCATGGACTGGCTGTGGATGTGGAGCTCCTCGTAGAGTGTCTCCAGAAGGGCAGTGCGGGTCCGCTCCTAGGAGCAACCGTCACAAGAGCCCCTGGGAGATCAACTCCTAGCCCGCAACTCCAATCCTGGCCCCTTTCCCAGTCATGAGTCATCTTCCCTGAGCGGGACACAGAGAGGCCCTTGGGCCCCCTACGAGCCTGCACTGACTTTCCTGAGGCCACTCTGCAGGTCGAGTGGGCCCCCACAACTCCTCACGGCTGGTCATTGTTTACTGAGGTAGGGTCTCACTAGCCCATGCTACCCTGGAACTCACTCTGTAGCCCTGGTTGGCTTTGAACTCCTACTTCCGCCTCCTGAGCGCTGAGATTAAAGGCATGAGCTACCCCATCATGCTGGCTGGTCACTCTAAGACCAGCTTTATGCTCATGTCACCAGGTGCCAGCTCGGCCTCATGACGCCCACCCTAACCTACCCCCAGTTCCCTCCTCCCCCATGGCATTCTTGGTCAGCCCACCCACTCCCTATTCCCTCCTGGACACTGTCTTCTGCTTCCTCTCATTTGATCCAAGCCTTCTCAGCAGTGACTGTGTCCTCCCCGGGTAGGGCTCCAAGGCCAAGGTCTGAACATGCCTTTTCCCTCTGGGGAGGGGTGCCTGTCTCTTCTGCCCATGCTTACCTCCAGCTTAGCGAACTTCTCAGCCTTGTAGCAAGCATACTCAGCATTGATAAGCTTCGTCAGCAAAAATTCCTGGAACTCAGGCCCCTGGGATAGAGCAGGGGAGGAAGGGTGATCAGATGAACTCTGAAGCCAGGGGCTGAGCCCAGTGAGTCTGGCTGGAGCCCTGCTGGGGTCTGGAGACACCCTCCTCACTACCAGAAGGGCTGCTTCTTGGGCTCTGCTCCCCAGTAGCAAGCCATCCCTTCAAGAGAGCAAAGCCCGCGGGTAAGGGGGTGCTGGGCTCAGGGTTGCTGTCTCCTGCTGCCTGGGTCTGACACCGAGGAACGTGCTCGGAGCGGGTGCAAAGCCGCTTGTAGTATGGCCGTGGAGCGATGATAGGGACACGTGCCCTCTCCCCACACATTTTAGAGGAAAGAAGGTTCTTAACTGTCAAAGAGAGAGGTGAAAGGCCACAGCACACTGGGCAAAACATAGAGCAGCCCTGTGTTTTAGTCTATGACCTTGTAAAAAGGGAGCAACCTAAAAAATTTTAAATATATTTTATTAGTTTATTTCGGGGGGGGCACAGATAGAGACAGAATGGGCACGCCAGGGCCTCTGGCCACTGCAAACAAACGCCAGACACATGTACTTTGTGCAGCTGACTTATGTGGGTCCTGGGGAATCAAACCTGGGTCCTTTGGCTTTGCTGGCAAGTGCCTTAACTGCTAAGCCATATCTCTAGCCCCATAATTTTTTTAAACAATTTATTTATCTCTTTTATTTATTTGAGACAGAGAGAGGGAGAGAAAGATAGAGAGTGAGAATGGGAGCATCAGGGCCTCCAGCCACTACAAACGAACTCCAGATGCATGTGCCACCTTGTGCATCTGGCTTATGTGGGACCTGGAAAATAGAACCTCCAGCCCCTAGCTCCATAATTTTTAAAAATATTTTATTTTATGTATTTGACAGAGAAAGAGGGGGAGAGAGAGAGAGAATGGGAGCGACAGGGCCTCCAGCCACTGCAAACGAACTCCAGCCACGTGTGCCCCCTTGTGCATCTAGCTAACGTGAGTCCTGGGGAATCGAACCTGGGTCCTTTGGCTTTGCAGGCAAATGCCTTAACCACTGAGCAATCCCTCCAGCCCGACTAGCCCCATAATTTTTATCAAGACAGAAAACCCAGGCTGTAGCTGCTTGGTTATAGGAGTCCACTGCCCCAGAATATGGTGGGATTCCAGGACCTCCCAAAGCAGGACTGTGGCCCCCTCAGCTCCCTCCCAGTTACTTCTGCTCTACCAGTGGGGTAGGGGCTGCCATCTTACCTTTCTGAACACAGCAGGGTCTGGGAGGGGGGGCCCAAAGAAGGGCACGTCATCTCTTGCAGTGACTGAGACCTGGAAGGGAGGACAGCTATCCCTGTAGGGTCTAGGGCCTGCTCTGTGCAACAGCAGCCAGAAACCCCTAAGTCAGCTCCCATCTCACCCCAGGTTGGGGAGACTCCAGGACTGCTGAATAAATGGGAGGGTTTTGTTTATTTTTTCGAGGTAGGGTCTCACTCTAGCCCAGGCTGACCTGGAACTACGTAGTGCCAGGCTGGCCTTGAACTCACGGCGGCGATCCTCCTACCTCTGCCTCCCGAGTGCTGGGATTAAAGGTGTGCACCACCACACCTGGCTCTGTTTCGTTTCGACCAGAATTTATGCTCTGAGTTTGAGAGGTGAGGCGCGCACTTGTGCGTGTGAGCGTGCGTGCGTGCATGCGTGTGCATGTGTCTTACGTGGATGAGAATGCAGAGGGCACTAAACAGGCAGAGGAAGGAGACAGCAGACAAGGAGGATAGTGAGTGCAGGCGGCCTCTCTGGAGAGCCGAAGGGTGAGACAGGAGTGCTCCCCTGTCACAGTCCCCCATGAGTCCCTCCTTCTATCAGAAACACCCAGGCTCTGAGAGGCAGAGCCATTGGGGTGGTGCTGGAAGGCCCCGAGATCACTCACCTTATAGAGGGGGCCATCAGGTCCACCCCCCTCAGCCTGCACTACCACATAGGCGTGCAGGAAGTTGGATGCGATCATGTCGGGCACGAAGGGTGTGTTCTCGTCTTGGAAGACCACCGCAACGATGTCGTTTCCTATATGCCGCTTCCGCTGCAACTGAGCACAAGGCCACCAGCCTTCACAGCCTGGCCACACAGGGTGGGAGGGTGCCAGAGGGTGCGGGAGGGCTTGGGGCAAGCAGAGAGCACGTCTAAGGATTTGTAATCCCCGCCCCTCAAAATGTAAAAACTTGTCTTAAAAAATTATTTCATTTCCCTGGAAACCTATGGCAGATGAGAAAACTGAAATCACCACTGATTTACAAGGTCCTAATGATGAACTCAGGGACTTGAACCCAGGGCTCCTGGTTTCTAGACCCTGTCTATCTCTTAGTCCTTCTCCTATTTCAGTAACTCCAAAGATGCCCTTCGCTGAACAATGAAGTTCTACTCAGTTCATTCGTGTTGCTGAAATGAACAGAATCTTTTGGAAACCAATAAAAAGGGCTGGAGAGATGGCTCAGCAGTTAAGGCACTTGCCTGCAAAGCCTAAGGACCCAAGTTTGATTCCCCAGTGCCCACATAAAGCCAGATGCACAAGATGGCACATGTGTCTGGAGTTTGTTTGCGGTAGCTAGAGGTCCTTGTGTACTTATTCCCTCTCTCTCTGCTTCTTTCTCTCTCTCAAATAAATAAAATATTTAAAAAAAAGAAAAGAAAACCAAGGCTGGAGAGATGGTTTAGCAAGCAGTTAAGGCGCTTGCCTACAGAGCCAAAGGACCCAGGTTCAATTCCCCAGGACCTACATAAGCCAGATGCACAAGGCGGCTCATGTGTCTGGAGTTGGTTTGTAGTGGCTGGAGGCCCTAGTGCACCCATTTCTCTCTCTCTCTCTCTCAAATTAATTAATTAATTTTTTGAAAAAGGTAACCAATAAAAAGCCAGTAAAAGAAAGATATGGGTTGGGGAGATGGCTCAGTGGTTAAAGGTGCTTGCTTGCAAAGCCTGACAGTCTGGGTTTGATTCCCCAGTGCCCATGTAAAGCCAGATGCACAAAGTGGCACATGCTCCTGGAACCATCCAATTTGCAGCAGCAGTAGGCCCTGGATGTCCCCACACTCTCTCAAATAAAGAAAAAATAAAAAAATAGTAAGTAATGGGCTGGAGAGATGGCTTAGTGGTTAAGGTTGCCTGTGAAGCCTAAGGACCTAAGTTCAATTCTCTAGTACCCACCTAAGCCAGATGTAAAAGGTGGCATATTTTTTGATTATTTATTTATTTGAGAGTGACAAACAGACAGGGAGAGAAAGAGGCAAAGAGAGAGAGAGAATGGGCGCGCCAAGGCCTCCAGCCACTGCAAACGAACTCCAGACTCATGCGCCACCTTGTGCATCTGGCTTACATGGGTCCTGGGGAATCAAGCCTCAAACCACGGTCCTTAGGCTTCACAGGTAAGTGTTCAACTGCTAAGCCATCTCTCCAGCCCCTGAAATATATTTTTTTTAAAAAAAGAGTAAGATACACTTGCATTTCTTCACATTAGCCTTTAGCACATGGGTTGAAGAAATGGGGTAAGGCAGAGGCCTTACAGGAAGGTCAAGACAAGGTGACCAAATTTTAAGTTCAGTTCTGAGAACATGCCCGCATCCCTGTTCTCTTCTACCCAGAGTGCTCCACCTCCTTCTCCCAGCAACTTGGCAGACTGTCATTTTATCTTGAAAGCTTTCCTGACTCCCACTCCGCTACATTGGTGTCCCCACGTGACCCCATCATGCCCCTCACTCCCCACAAAAATACTAGCTCACCTTGACGGGGTTATTGCCATATCTGAGCCTATTGTGGTCACTTTGTAGGTCCCTCCTCCCCACTCACCAGGTGCCATTATGGTCCTTACTTCACAGAGGTGGAAGCCAAGGCTTTCTCAATGACCCGCCCTGCCTACAGCCCACTCTGGGGGAACGGATTCCTTTCCATGCCTGTATCCTCGGGGCAGCACTAAGCCTGGTGTGATGGACGCTACGTGGACAGGTGGATGGGGGCATGGGTGACGGGAAGTAGGTGTATGGGTTCCCAGGCTACCTGCTGGGCGTCCCCTTCTGTGTAGGGCAGCTTGGTGGACACGTGAAACATGATCTCCTTGTTGCGGAAGTTGCAGTACACAGACTCGGTCCCTGTCTGCCCGTGGGTCACGTCCAGGCCTCCTCGGAACCTGCCCCCAGTGCCCCCAGGCCATGGCTCAGTCTCCAGCCCCAGCCAGGCCTCTGAGGGGCCAGGATGGGGCTCCCTCCCGGCCCCGGGGTGTGACCAGATTAGCTCTGCTCACCCCACTCTGCTCCTCACCCCTTGAAGTCCTGCAGTTTGACCTTCTGGCCCAAAAATTCAAGGAACTCCACGAAGGCAGGGCTTTCCTCATTGGTGCTGAAGAGTTCTTCCTCAGAGGTCTGAGGACCACACGGGGGCCAAGGTCATGAAGCTGGAACATCTGAGCAGCCCACCGCAACCCCACTCCTTCAAGAGAGGCCCCAGCCCCAGGCAGCCCCTGGGCTCCTGGACAACTGATTCCCCTGGCAGGTACCATTCGGAGGGTGAGGTGGGGTTGGGCAGAGGGACAGGGGAAGAGCACACCTGCCCAAGCTTCTGATAAATGACTCCGAACTTGAAGTTATTGCTGATGACGTGCTCATCAAAGGTGACGATGAGCCGGGAGGCCTGTGGAGAGCAGACGGTGTGCTCACTGTGCGCTCATTAGGGCCCCAGCTCTGTGTGGGGACCACACATCATCCCCAAAGCACGTTGGTACAGAGGCATTCTACCATTCCCTTGATCTTTGGTTTCTAAGAGCTCTGGCACCTGGCCTCGGGCCAGCAGCCTGGAGGGCTGGGATCTGATCCTGGGGCTGCTGGATCCCTGAATCCTGTCGTGACCCCGCCTGCTGTGAAGACGCTACCCCACTCTGCTCAGTCCCTGACGCCTCGGCAAACTCCTCATCCTTCTAGACAAGCCAAGTGCCATCAGCTTGCCCTGGGGCCTTGAGCTGGTAGGTGCTCCTCCTCATCTCGAGCCTCAGTTTCCCCTTCTGAAGCCAAGAGATGGGACTTGATTTCCAAGGCCCCTTTCTTCACTATACCTTTCCTGGTCCACAACACTCTTCAGAACCTCACCCTGCTCCCGAATTTAACCAGGACCCCCGGCATCTTTCAAGGCCACCTCTTCCAGACAGAAGCTCCTGCGCCTATTCCCACCGCCACAGCGGATGGCTCCGTCAGGCAGAAACATACTGGAGGAGCACTTACGGGCCTGTCTGTGGTATGCTGTTGTTTTTATTTTTACTTTTTTTTTTTTGAGACAGGGTTTCGTTAGCCCAGGTTGCCCTTGATCTTCTGACCCTCTTGCCTCCAACCTCCTAAGTGCTGAGATTTACAGATGCGGGCCACCACGCTCAGTTTATGTGTTGCTGAGAATCAACACACTAGGCAAGCACCCTACCCACTGAGCTACATGCCCAGCCCTGGAAGAGTCCCTCTGTGCTCCCTTTCCCACATACTGTATGTAGACTCTGCAGGATTATTGGGAGGAACCGAAAGAGAAACTCAGCACCCAGAAGGCGCCTATAAATGCTCGGTCCTCCACCCAGCTGGGTGGGCAAGGCCAGATCCCATACCTTGGGGTACAGCACAGGATAGAATCGGTCCACATTGACGTCTTCACACACCAGCTGCAGAGGGACACGGGCATGTGAGGGGAGGCTGGGAAGGGGGCGAGGGGCCCGCGAGGCCTCTCTCAGGGGCCAGGTCTGGGGACGGTAGAAGCAGAAAGGAAGAGGGAGGGGCCGTGCTAGGAGCAACAGAGGCTGGAGCGAGACTGGAAGCTCACTGGAAGCTCAGAATGGGGCTCAGAGAGCTGCGGGGACGGGTCCCTGGAATCTGAGGGTGCTATGAAGAGTGTTGGCAGCACACAGGCAGGCACACAGGATGCGAGCCAGTGAGCCGCGGGCCATGGAGGTGGCTGCACATTCAGGCCCAGGATTTCCTGGGTCCCTGAGCCAGCCTTACCTTGGCCATCTGGACCACATTGGGGAACTCAGTGAGGCAAGAGATGGGGATGACATCATGGTACGTCCGGCACTTGGTCCTAGGAGACAGATGTACAGTGACGGGCTGAACAGTGGGTAAACTTCGGAGCACCAAAAGTGACAGCGGGCACCTGGCCCAGCTTGTTATATGACCTCAGGCAAAACTCTGCTCCTCTCTGGTCTTAATTAGGAGAGTGGGTAAAAGGAGCTGGACACCTGGGTTCTAGACCTGTGTCCTCCGCACTACCTTGGGGTCCCTCCCCTCCCTCACCTGAGCAGCAGCCGCAGGTGCTCCTGATCCCCGATGACATCATACTTGAGCGAGAAGACCAGGTGGCCCAGGGCAGTGTCCAGTGAGTAGTAATTGAAGTGCTCCTATGGAACAAAGAAACCAGAACACCAACCCAGTCCCACCTGGGGTCCCTTGTCAAGCGGCAGGTGGCACAGTCAATAGCCGACTCTGCCCCTTACACCGGCTGAGCAGTCTGAGGAGGTCACCTCACCCTTCTGTTCCGCACTTTCCTAGTCTATAAAATGGGTACAAGGCCGCCTACCTTGACGGTGGCAGGGACTGAGAGAAAGTGCCTGGCACAGATTCAGTGTCTGCTGTAACCTTTTATCTCTGGCTCCTCGTCCAAGTCAGGGCCACATGTGCATTCCCATACCTGTACCCCACCCCTGAGCACCCAGCAAACGCTCAATATGAAAAGACAACTAGACAGGTGTAAAGGTGCACACCTGTAATTCTAGCATGGTTAGGCAAGAGGTTCCTAAATTCAAGGCCAGCCTGGGCTGTATCAAGAAAAAGGAAGGGAGGCATAGAGAGATGGCTCAGCGGTTAAGTGCTGCTTCCTATGTAAGCATGAGAGCCTGAGGGGGCTGAGACTAAGTTCAAACCCCCAGATCCCATGTAAACAGCCGGGTGTAGCCATGCACATCTATAACCACAGTCAGAGACCTGAGAATCATCGAAGCCACCAAGCAACAGAATTAGTTTAAAAGCAGCAGCAGCAGCAGCAGCAGCAGCAGAAATCCAGACATGGTGGAACACGCCTTTAATCCCAGCACTTTGGAGGTAGAGGTTGGAGGATCACCTTGAGTTCGAGGCTAGCCTGAGACTACATAGTGAATTCCAGGTCAGCCTGGACTAGAATGAGACTCTACCTTGAAAAACCAAAAAGAGAGAGAGCGAGAGAGAGAAGAATGAGGACTGGAGAGATGAATTAGCAGTTAAGGAATTTGCCTGCAAAGCCTAAGGACTCAGGTTCAATTCCCCACACCCATGTAAAGCCAGATGCACAAGGTGGCACATGCATCTGGAGTTTGTTTGCAGTGGCTAGAGGCCCTGGCATGCCCATTCTCTTTCTCAAATAAATAAAACATAACAAAAAAAAAAGTGTGACCAGTGGAGTGGGGACACATGACATTCTATTCTAGCCACCATGGGCAAGTAACCCCTGCCCACAAAGGCACATACATCTCACACCACACTACACACAGAGAGAAGCAAAAAAGGGGGCGGGGGCGTGAGCAAGACAGAGGGGATCAAGAGGAGGAGAGGGAGGCAAGGAGGTACTAAAAGGCAAAACAGCTGAAGAGCTGATTGCCCAACCTGTGGCTCAGTGGCCCCAGAAGCCAGAGCCCATGAGAAACAGGAAGTGAAGCACCTCCTAAGGTTCCCATCCTGTCTCACCTGGGGAAGAGGCCACAGGGCTGGGGCAGGAACAGCACCCTTAGATGGAAGCCCAGGGAAGACACCTTTGTGGGGGGTGGGGGGGAGTTTGAGGAGACACAGCCCCAGCCTGGCCCTAGGCTCCCCCTGTGAGCCCAGCCTGGGAGTGAAGAGCCGCACCGCTCAAGATTCATCCAGGAAGTAAATCCTGTTTAAACAAGAACACCTGCACTTCGAGGCCAGCTGGAGAGAGAGGCGGGACCTAGGGATGTGCCTTCGAATTTTCAGTTTTAGGAGCCTCTGAACGGACTTGGGCAGAGGGTCCCCCCACCTCCTTACTCATCCTGGGGATAGTAGAGAAAACCCTAAATATCTGATGCTGTCCACAGAAGAGTGGAAGGGCCTTGGCAAGGAAGTCCAGAGGGTAGGCGCTTCCCTAGATGTCCAGAGTGACAATGATAGGCCAGGTGCATACTGTTCCCAAATGCCACCACCTCCAGACCTACTGTGGACAGTGGGTACCTAGGGTGAAAGTTTTTCTCCACCCCCCCCCCCCGGCTTGGTTGGGAGGTGGAATCGCACGCTATCCTCTGGGTCTGTCCCCTGACAACAGCTTGAGCCTGCTGTGTGTAATAAGCCCTGTCACACTGAATGCTGCCCCAACCTGAACCCAGACAGCACCAGTATTCCTAGAGTCAGGCCAGTGCCTGGGGTCCACACTTGTTACATGGATTTCCAACTCTGCATAGGGCTGCCCCTCTTCCCAACACACACACACATGCATGGACCCATGTGCACAGAACACAAGCGCCCCTGCAGGCGCAGGAGCCTCTTCCTTCCACAGCCAATCTTTTTTTTTGGTTTTTCGAGGTAGGGTCTTACTCTAGGCCAGGCTGACCTGGAATTCACTATGGAATCTCAGGTGGCCTCGAACTCACGGCAATCCTCCTACCTCCGCCTCCCGAGTGCTGGGATTAAAGGCATGCGCCACCATGCCCGGCCCACAGCCAATCTTAATGGAAGGTCATCTGGAGCTGTTAGATCTCAGACTTAACATGACCTTAAGTAAGTCACTTCACGACCATGAGCTTCAGCTCCTCTCCTGAGCACTTAAGAGGACAGCCCTGGTCTCATAGAGGGACGGGGCAGGTGTGAGAGCAGCTAGCACTGACTGCCGGTTTTCTTTGTGCAGGCATGGCTCTGTATGCTTTATTGCCCTGGTTTTTACAGATAAGGAAGCTGCCTGAGAAGGCTAAATAAAGTGGCCAAGATAACACTGCTATAAAAGAAAGAACCATGATTCGCACCCAGGCTGTGTGGCCCTGGGAGCCCATGGGTTACTTCCTCGTTTTGGTTGCAAAATGAAAGTGCTTGCCCTCACCCCGTGCAGAACTTAATATGTACAAGGTCCGTCATGGGCACCCTCTACAGCTCTCACCCCGTGAATTCTCTTTCTTTTCCTTGAGACAGGGTCTCATTCTGTGGCTCAGGATGGCCCAAACTCATGGCAATCCTCTTGTTATCAGCCTCCCAAACGCTGTGACTACAGGCATGCACCACCATACGCAGCTCCCATCAGGTAATGATTTTTTTAATTTAATTTATTATTTATTAGAGAAAGAGCGAGAGAACAAGCAAGCAAGAAAGAATGGGCATGCCAGGGCCTCTAGCCACTGGAAACGAACTCCAGACACATGTGCCACCTTGTGCATCTGGCTTACATGGGACCTGGAGAATCGAACCCAGGTCCTTAGGCGAGGCAAGTGCTTTAACTACTAAGCCATCTCTCTAGCCTTTTTCTTTTTCTTTTTTTTTTTTTTGAGGTAGGGTTTTGCTGTAGCCCAGGCTGACCTGGAATTCTTTTGGAATTCACTATGTAGTCTCAGGCTGGCCTCAAACTCAAAGCAATTCTCCTACCTCAGCTTCCCAAGTGCTAGGATTAAAGGCATGCATCACCATGCCCTGCTGTTTTTTTTTTTTTAATACATATTTTTATTTGCAAGCAGAGAGAGAGGGAGATAGAAGAGAAAGAGAGAGAATGGGCAAGCCAGGGCCTCCAGCCACTGCAAACAAATTTTAGATGCATGTGCCACTTTGTGCATCTGGCTTTACATGGGTAATGGGGAATTGAACCAGGACCGTTAGGCTTTGCAGGCAAGCACCTTAACCACTGAGCCATCTCTCCAGCCCCTTGTTTATTGTTTGTTTGTTTGTTTTTGATATAGGGTTTTACTCTAGTCCAGGCTGACCTGGAATTCACTATGTAGTCTCAGGGTGGTCTCGAACTCATGGTGATCCTCCAACCTCTGCCTCCAAAGTGCTGGGATTAAAGGCATGTGCCACCACACCTGGCTCCCCTTATTTGTTTTTTAGGAGATGTTTTGTTTTGCTTCTTTGTTTGTTTGAGGTAGGGTCTTGCTCTAGTTCAGGCTGACCCAGAGTTCGCTATGTAGTCTCAGGGTGGCCTCGAACTCTTGGTGAACCTCCTACCTTTGCCTCCCAAGTGCTGGGATTTTGTCTTGTTTTGTTTTTTGAAGCAGGGTCTCACTCTAGCCCAGGCTGGCCTAGAACTCACACTATAGCCCATACTGGTCTCAAACTCACAGCATGCTGGAATTAAAGGCATGTGCCACCATACCTGGCTGTATCAGGTAACTGTGAAGAGTATGGTTGGCTAACACTCTGCTGAGCAGTTACTGACCTAAGCCAGGTGAGGCCGTTATATTACTGTGTCCCCTTGACCCCTCCCAAGCCTGAGGTCGGGCCTGGGTCTATTTTATTTGCTGCTGTGTACCTGGGGCCCAGAACAAAGCCAGGCTGGTGCTCACTGTTTTCTCACCCTGATAACAGTGCTTTGTGCCACTCAAAACACTTTACAAGCATTATCTCCATCAGCTACCTCAGGAGATGGGTGTCACCATCACCAGGTGTTTTTTTTTTTTAATTTTTTGTTCATTTTTATTTATTTGAGAGTGACAGACAGAGAGAGAAAGAGGCAGATAGACAGAGACAGAGAGAGAGAGAGAGAATAGGCACGCTAGGGCCTCCAGCCACTGCAAACAAACTCCAGATGCATGTGCCACCTTATGCATCTGGCTTACATGGGTCCTGGGGAATCGAGCCTTGAACCACCAGGGTCCTTAGGCTTCACAGGCAAGCGCTTAACTGCTAAACCATCTCTCCAGCCCCTTGTTTTTGTTTATCAAGGTAGGGTTTCACTCTAGCCCAGGCTGGAATATGTAGTCTCAGGGTGGCCTTGAACTCACAGCGATCCATCTACCTCTGCTGAGAATAAAGGCATGTGCCACCACGCTTGGCTCACCATTGTTACAGATGGGAACACTGAGGCACACAGTAGGTGGTTCAGCCATGATTCAAACTCTGGTGGGGTCTCTGCTGGTAACCACTTAATACGGTGATTAATGTTTGTGGGGGCTCCAAGACTGTCTTTCCCCTAGGCACAGCCCCCCACCAGCCAGCCACCCACCTTGCCAAGAAAGTGCTTGCGGTAGATGCGCGCAGTGGGGTTGCACTCCAGCTTGACCTTGGTGGTGGGGGATTGCAGTGGTTCAGTCTCAGGGATGCTGGTGATTTCATGGTTGGTGCCTTCAATCCAGTAGCCCCCAAACTGGGGTAGCAGGATGAGGGGGAAGGGCCCTTCTCGCCCCAGGACCTGGAGGGGTACTCAGCTGAGAGTCACTACCTAGAGCACTCCACCTAGCTCAGACCCATGGCCGTGAGGTATTGTGGGACAGACCAGAGGTTCATATCCAATCTCGGGGGGTTCCTGTTTCAACCCCTGACTTCACAGACCCAGAAGTACTGAGCCCTAATGCAAAGAGTGGGAATAGGAAGGGAGGAATTGGAGGCTGGGAGCAAGGCTCCAGGGCCGTAGGTTGAAACATCTAGCCCAGAGGCCTAGGTTCAAATAGCCTCAGTCTCGGGGCTATAAAGTGACTCTCCAGATACCAAGGCAAGGCCCGCGATGGTAGGACCAAGAGGGCCTGTTTGTCCAGACTGTTGGCATGAGGGTCTCCCAGGGTCACCGTAAGGATGGGAGTGGGGCTCAGCTGAGTACCTCGTGGACACTTGGGTAAGGAATGTAGTCCTCCTCCGTCTGCAAAACACAAACAGGCCGAGCTGGGATGAAGGCTCACCCTGCACACCTCTCAGGCTCCTGTAGACACTGTCTGTGCAGCACCCTGGCTGGAGTGTGGCTACGCTGTGGCCCCATCTCCCCATCTATAGATGAGGCAAGGGCCACCTTTGAGCTCTTTCCACCTGAAGAAAGGGGGCTCAGGGCCTCCCCCAGAGGAAACGACTGGTTTCCCAGAAAGCTAGTCAGACAGACTGCTGCCTCATCCCCAGATTTCCTGAGGTAGTAGTCTGGGTGGGGCACCCAAGAACTGGTATTCCTGCCAAGCTCCCTGGCGGTGCCAGTTTATGGATCACACTGGAACCCCCAGCCCTGAACAAAGCTTTCTGCTTTGTGCATCTCCTAGGTCCCTCCCCCAGGCCCAACTAGGATTTTCAGAGTTATTGGGGGGATCCCGAATCAGCAAGTGCCACAAGCCCATCCAGGAAGCTGTGTATGGGCGCTGCACTTAGAAGCTGCACAGAGTAGGCGATTCCTAAGCCAGTAAGATCCCGCAGGTGAGTCTGGATATGGCTGTGGCACTGAGGCCGACAGAAGATTCAGAAAAAACATGTGACTGCAGCTGCTTTTTGAGGGACCCGGGCTTCAGCCTTGGTACGGGGTGGCTTGTGTTGGTGCGGGTGGGTGAGAGGAGCGGATCTGAAGGCCCCAACCCATGGCATGGGCAAGGTTCTGCAGGACACAGAGCATCTGGGGTTGGGTGCCCTGCTCACCCAGGGCCCAGCACTGGCACACAGTGAATAGCTGTGGTATCCTTCCCAGCTCCTACTGGGGCCTGGCAGGGTGTCTGCCCCTCCCCCCTCCCCGGGCAGACCTGGCCCACCTACTTTGAGGGGTGGTGGAAAGGAGCATCTTTGTTCATCCATCCTGCTTCCCTGAAAGAGAAGGCACACGTTACGCCCTGCATGCCAGGACAAGGAGCTAGCTCTCCGTGTGCGGGAAGGAAAGCCCTAGAAGGTGCCTGTGGGTGTGGGGGGACTCTGGGGGCAGGGTAATGGCCGGTTCATGTCTCAGGCCTCTCCAATCCTGGCGGTGATGGGCTGCAGGAGGCTGCAGCAGCAGGGAGGGGCTGGGGGCTCTGTGCGGGAATGCACGTGCTGCTGGCAGTGGGGGCAGGGTGGTGTGCGCGTGCGTGCGTGCGTGCGTGTGTGTGTGTGTGTGTGTGTGTGTGTGTGTGTTGGGGGCTAGTACATCAATACATCAACGCAGATACATGGAGGAGGAGGCGGCTGAGAGGAAAGACAGAAAACAGGGTGTGAACCAGCAGGCCTTGGGTAGGGAGCGAGCTGATGTCAGGGAAGGGTCCTGAAGTTTCTTCAAGCCATCCTCCAATGCTCACCTTCCCCCCCCTCCGGACACACTCCCAGGCCACAAACAGACCAGGGCTTAGGAGTGGAGGTGAGGCAAGGGGTAGAATTGTACCCCAAGTGCCAGGCTCATTAACATCTCCTCCACTGGGCCCCCCACCTCCTCCAGCCTGCATGGGGTTCCTGTGGAGCCCGAGAGGCCTCTGAGGGGTTGAGACGTACATGGGGGTGAGGTGAGGGGCTCACCCCAGACCTGCTACGGGACCTCCAGGGAGATGGGAGCTGGAAGCCTGGGTGAATCCCTACGGGGTCAGAGAGCACTCAGGGTACCACCAGTCCCTTGGTCTACGGAGGCTCCTCAGAGAAGACCCCACCTCTAGCCCAGCCAGCTCTGGGGTTCCCCAGCCCATTCTTGTCCTCACCTGCATCTTTTCAATCATCGCAAACAGATCTGTGTTCTGCAACAGAGGAGGGGAGGGTAAGGTCAGTGCTGCACGCAGTCCAGCGAGGCGGCCCAGCCCTCGAGGAAGCCCTGCCCCACCCCAGCAGCTTTCCTGGTCCCCTCAGCTCCGACCAGCCATCAGGCAGGAGCGGCAGGGCCTTGTGGGCCGAGTGCTCTGTGTGGCTGACTCCAGAATTTGGCCAACTCCCACATGAGGTGAGCCCCAGACAGACAGACGTTCCATCTGGTCTGTTTCCCTGCGGGACAAAGCTGCTGCCCTAGGGGAAAGAGAGCGTCCCTCCTGCCAGTGCAAGGATGGCAGTACCAGGGTCAGAACGTGGACCCCTACGAGCCACGGGGCCCAGCCTCAGAGCTGAGTCCTGCCAGGCCCAGACAGAGGGTCTGTGGTTCCACCCATCACTACCCGGAGAAGGTCAGCTTACTAGGCCCCCGGTCGGACAAGCCTCCCCACAGGCCTGGGCTCTGTGGGCACGGAAGGCTGGCTTCCATGGCCCTCCACTTTTGCAGGTGCCCACATGCATCTCCTCACACGCAAGCCAGCCAGTCCCAAGGCTCGCAGGAGCACACGCAGGGTTAATGCAGCATCTGCCAGCAGCTTGGCAGTAGGGACCTAGCACCGACTCCCTCAGAGCTTTCCTAGAAGGCGGCATCCCTGCAGGCTGGTAGTTGCCCAGTTGGGGGCCAGGCCTGGGAAGCCCCCAGAGTCTCCAGGACAGCCCCTCTCCCCAAATCCTTCCAAGGCTCGACTCAGGCAGTTCCTGCTGCCCAGGAGGTATGCTGTCTGAACACACACACACACACACACACACACACACACACACGTGCTGAACTTGTGCATCAGGAAGTAGTACCTACACTCTCTCCCTGTGCTGTGCACAGCAGACTGCATACCAATATTTGAACAATCTCAATACACCAGGCAAGCCTTTCATGTACTAAGAAACACACGCACACACAAATCCATATGGGGTCTGTGCACTCTTGGAGACACAGGCTAGCACACACATATACACGTCGGCACCCTGAGTTACACAACAGAACACGCACACAGTACCGGACACAGACAAACACGAACCCATACTTGTACAGGCTTGCACCCCGATAACTGCACGCGATGTTACACACGAACAAGCGGCTACTCTCCTGGCAGAGTCCAGGAAACACACGGACACACTCAGAGACAGCCAGGTGCTCAGGGAAACAGACACAGAGGGTGAACACCATCTGGATCACAAACACTGCGCAGCAAGCCCCCCAGACACCATCCCACCACACAGACAGGAGTTCTGAGAGAAGGAACAGGCATCCGGCGACTGTAGCTGTTAGTCCCCTGGGGGTCCTGAGTACACCCCCTGCACACGCACATGCACAGAGCTGGTGAAGGTCACCAGGTAAAACTCCCCCCGTGCACACTCTAAAGCCCGCCACCAGAACAAGACCCAAGTCCACCTCGGTAGTCCCCAGGAACCCCTGACCCATGACCGCCGGTGACCACACCCAACAGCTCTGAGTTTGGAAGAGATGATGCCACCCACAGTTACGGTAGATACACCACAGACACACACCTGTAGTCCAGGAAGACAAACATCTGTCAACCTGACTCGGTGTCACAGCAGAACTGTCATCTGTCAGCTTCTAACCCACTCAGTTCCAGTGAGACACAGCAATGGAGAGCCCACTCAGGGTGACCAAACAGCCAGGCACCATGAAACGCGACGCACTGCTACACCGAGAATTCGCAGTCACATAAACACTGACACATGGCACTGTCGCCCAGAGTATACACACAGCAACAAGTTAACACCCACAGTCACAGCCTCACAGCCAGTAAGCAGACGCCCTGACACATGGCGAAGGAAGGCTGGGAATGGTGTGGCCAGGAGCTGGGCATCCCACCTCCAGAATCCGTCCCACCACAAAGTCACCCTGTGACATTCTGCTCCTAAGCGGAGCAGGGAAGGAGTTCCGCGGTCCCAGCAGCAGGGCACACTCACACCCAGGGTCTCTGCAGCCCAGAGCCACGGCGCTCCCATGCCCGTCCCGTAAGCAGCTGCGGAAAGAGCCCAGGAGCGTGAACCCCAGGGCTGGGGTGCGCCCAGTGGCGGGGTGTCAGCCCAGAAGCAAACACACCCACCGTGACGGAGTCTCGCACACCCGCCCGGGCTGGAGCGCAGCCTGCCAGGCTCCGGGGAGGTGGAGCCGACCGAGGAGTCCCGGGGCCTCCATCAGCGAGGCCGCCCGGGGTCCTCACCTGCCAGCCGGCTCCGGCGGGCAGCGAGCCCCTGCGCGGACGGCCGGGGGGCGCCGCGGGCCGTGGCTGCGCCATCCCGAGCCTGGCCCGGCCCGGGTCCCCGCCCCGACGGCGCTCCAGCTGGCCCGGCCGCCTGGGGCCCGCGCGCGCGCCCCGGCCCGGGGCCCCGCAGCCCGAGCTCCGCGCTCCCGGCTCCCGCGGTGGCGGCGGCGGCGGCGGCGCTGCGTGCGCTGGGCTCGCGGGGCCCGGGGGGGCGGGGCGCCAGGTACGGGCGGCGCGGGCGGGCGGGGCGCAGGGGCTCCGCCCCCGGCGGGCGCCTCGGCCGGCGGCCCCGGGACACTGCGCCTGCGCGCAGGAAGCCTTAGGCGCGCTGGCTCCCCTGGGCGCTCGCTTTCTCCGACTTCCCAGACTCAGTAGCCTGCTTCTTCACTCAGGACTTCAAGGACAAGATTCCTGGGACAGGCTGTGAAGCCGAGCAGGAACAAGAGGGGGTTTCCCTTGCAGACGGGGCTTTGCATGAGCACTTACTTAATGCACGGGGCCCTGCGCGTGGCTCAACATCTCGCCAAAATCCTGGAGGTACCAAGGTCCTTCCCACTACACAGAAGAGAAAACTGATTCCAGGTGAAACAGCTTGCCTGAGACCTTACGTCTAGGAAACTGGGAATCCAGGGACGACCGGGTGCTGTTCTTTGGGGGCTTTAATCCGCTTCGATGCCTGACAGTGGCCGGATTGTTCTCCCCCTTTTCCAAGCCCTTGGGGGAGACCACAGTACCGTTGCTGAGGGGGCTGTTAAGGCTCCATGATAAGACGGAAAGGGACATGGAGGGCGGGGCGTGGTGGCGCACGCCTTTAATCCCAGCACTCGGGAGACAGAGGTAGGAGGATCGTCGTGAGTTCGAGGCCACCCTGAGACTCCATAGTGAATTCCAGGTCAGCCTGGGCTAAAGTGAGACCCTACCTCGAAAAAACAAAAGAAAAAAGAAAAAAAAAAGAAGGAAGGGACACGGAGGGCCGGGCGTGGTGCCACACGCCTGTAATCCCAGCACTTGGCAGGCAGAGGTAGGAGGATCTCTGTGAGTTCGAAGCCAGCCTAAGACTACACAGTGAATTCCTGGTCAGCTTGGGCTACAGTGAGCAACCCTACCTCGGGGAGAGAAAGGAGGGGAGGGGACAAGGACTTCAGGATATGTGGATTTGGGTTCTAGCTTTGGCCTTGCTACAATTTTCAGAGTGTATAAGGGAGTCCCTGCCTTGGCCTCAAGACAGCTGACCTGTCTTCCTGCTGTGTCCTGGTCTGGTGTGGCCACTGTGCAATGGGAACAGGGGCCCCAGCCTTACTGCGGGTCCTTCCAGACAGACATTGAAGTAGCAATGCCGCCTGAGCTGCACCAGATGCTCCCTGCAGGGGCAAGGCTGCCACCAGCTAAGTGCCAGACCTCCTATGGCTTCCCAGAAGTACTGCTGCTCACCAGCCTCCATCCCCAGGGCCCTGGGGTCCTGGAAAGGAAGTCAGGCAGCACTTTCCTTTCTTTCCCAGACCTGGCCCAGGGTCAGGTTGGGGCCCAGAAAGCCGGTGGGAACTCCGGAGATGTGCGTTCCAGACACCGAGTAGCTCTGGTTTTAATAATTAACAGCGGCAAATATTGATTTACGCAGCCACTTCCAGGCCTGCACGCTTCCGGGCACCCATCGTAATGCAACCAGAGGAATGTCCATTCCCACACTGGCCTGAGGGGAGGGTGCGGGGGGGGGGGAGGCCAGGTCTGCTCTAAACACCAGTGGTGTGCGGCCAGGCAGAGTGAATGGTGTGCACGCGTGTCCAGGCCCTTATCTGTGTATGTGTCTGACTCCAAGGCTGGCTGTGGCTGTGTGTGATCCTGTGTTTCCATAGCATGGGATTGACTGTGTGTGTGCATGCATGGTTATACTGTGCATTTCATGTATGTATACATATGCAACTCAATACACTACAGACATGCATATGTGTATCTATGCCCATGCTCCCTGTGCCTAGGTGTGGGTAGACAGGTGTGCATACGTGTGCAGAACTCTTAGTCCCTGAGTGCAGAAACCTCTGATAGAGACTGAGCTCAGCGTCTGTTCACATGTGGCTTTCCAAAGAGAAGGGGATGTCCCCTCTGGGTGTCCTGTCCAGCCCTGGAAGTACAGTCTCAGTGGCAGCAGCTCAACTTCCTCATTCCCAGAGCATTTAGACACTGCCCACAGTTCACTGGACAGAGGAGTCAGTGTCATCTCTGTCACATGTGAGAAAACTGGCTCAAGGTGAGCCAGGGCCTTCCTTGTCTTCTGGCCCAGGGAGGTCACTTCCCTTTCAGTCTTATTCTAGCAACATTACAAATGTGCACCAATTTGGGGTGCCAGAGGAAAAATGGAGAATACGCTTTGCCCATCACTAGGCTGCTGGGGACCAGATGAATCACTTGGTGTCTTTGAGCAGGCTTCCTACCCTGGCACAGGAAAACTGTCCTGGTTCTGGGGAGGGATGAGCCACTGGGATGGGGTGGTTCACTGGCCAGGTTGGCCTGGCACAGTCAGAGGCCAGATTGTGTAGAGGCTTGAAGGGGAGCCAGCTCAGAATTTATCAGGAAGGGCTACCCCATGATGTCTGAGTAGCAGGACCCCAGGATGGGCTGCCCCAGCCCTCCTTTCCGGATGGAAGACCAAGGCCCAGGCAGAGAAAGGGACGGTCCAGTCCTTAAAGGGAGGCTTAGGAGCCTCGTTCATGAACCCATGTGCTTGAGCAAGCAGCTAAGGGCAAGTCTCTACCTTCCAGCCAAACCCCAGAACCCATGTGGCCCTGGTTTAGGCTGCTGCCCACAAAAGAAAGCAGAGTAGGTCAAGATCCCCTTCTTGGGGCTCGGTGGTTAAGGTGCTTTCCTGCAAAGCCTAATGACCTGAGTTCAGTTCCTCAGTGCCCACGTAAAAGCCAGATGCACAAGGCAGCGCATGCATCTGCAGTTCGTGTAGAGTGGCTGGAGGTCCTGGCATGCTCATTCTGTCTGTCTCCCCCCTCTCTCTCTGCCTGAAAACAAATAAATTTAATAAAATAGAAATAGAAAGAGCCCCTTCTTTTCCTGTCAGCACCCTTGCTTGGAACCCCGTGGAGATAGTGGTCTTACACACGGACACCACTCGTGGGCTGGCTGCCCTCCTGGTATAAGAGAGATGATAACCCTTGCTCCACACTGGCGCTCTGGGAGAGGAAAGAGCCTGACAGACCCAGCGTCCGCTCCTTCCTTCCTGCGTGACCCTGTGGAGATCCTTCACCTCTGAGGAGGATGCCTTCCTGCCTGAGGTTGGCGAAAGGGCTGGGGGAAAGATGGCTACGTCTGAGCATCGGACACCGCCGAGCGCCCTGTCCCAGGGAGCGTGTGTTCCCTTGCACTGGAGCGGCCACAGGCCAGCACTGACCAGGCAGCCACGGCAAGTCCAGGCCCCATGGCATCCGGCTTTGCAGCCCCTTGGGTAAGCAACAACCTCCGGCGCCCAGTGTTCTCCAGTGCTCGAACAGCTGGGGGATGGAGCCATCCTGCAGACAAGACACAGCCCAGCCAGAGTCGGCCTGAACCCCCCGCAGCCGCCCGCCCCGGGCACCTGACGTTCTGCAGAAACTGGTCAATCACTCCTTCATCTCTTTGCCCAGGTCGAGCCTCCTAAGGGCAGGATCTGTGTCAGGTGACTTCCTGATCCCTTGGGGCCCAGCCCAGGTTTAGCATCAAGCAAATGTCTGGCAAATCTTGGCTGTTGGCAGTAACAACAGGAAGGGACTTGTCATAGGGCTTTGAGCCAGGGTCCTAGAAGGGTACTTTTTTTTTTTTTTCTTTTAATCATCCTCACGTAGCTAGGAAGGAGATACAACCACCACATAGGACCTATAGTGGGGACACCCACGGCTGCGACAATAATTGAGATAAGGAAGGAGAGTTGGCTGTTCACTAAGCCCCACCCCTGGCAGTTCTGCAGACCCTGGTTTAATCTCTGAGACAGGACAAGCCACCCAGGGGTCAGGAGTGTCGTCCCCTTGGGGACTAAGTTCCAGTAGCATGTGCCTAAACATTTCATCTGTTTGACAACTGCTCAGAGATAACTGGCAGCCCTGACTGCAGGAGGAAGGAGCTGACTAGGGGCCGCAGGTGATGTAGGGGTCACTTACCTTTACCGTGGGGTAGGGGGAAGCAGTATGGGCGGAAACTAAGTCCACTCGTGACAGGTCTAGTGCCTGAGGGAAGCGCTGCTTCTGCCCATCACTCCTCCTGGAAGAGAAAAGGAATCTCAGGTCAGACAGAGCCCCGAATTTAGAGACACTGGGGGCGCTGCTCTCAGATCTGAGGGAGAAAGAGGGACAGATGTTATGGGCTCCCCAGGAGGAAGAATGGGAGAAACGTCAAAGACACAGACAGTCTCTTCCCAAGCTCCCCACTACACTTCCAGCCTGGAGGACAGCTCAGCCCATTCGGAAGATGGGTAGACTGAGGTAGTAGAACGTGGATTGCTGTAGAGTACTAAGCCATCAGGATACCCCAACTCTAAGGATCCCTCCCAGAGCCTTTGGAGGACAGCAGTCTTGGGGCCAAGAGGCTGCTGGACAACTGTTATTACTGATAATAGTAACTATGTGCAGTGGGCTCACTGTAGCCTGTGTGAGCCACCTTCCAGGCCCGTGGCATAGCCTCCTCGCCACACTGTTATTCCCACTTTAACAGAGTTTTTTTTTTTATTTTTTTAATTTTTATTTATTTATTTGAGAGTGACATACAGAGAGAGAAAGAGGCAGATAGAGAGAGAGAAAGAATGGACGTGCCAGGGCCTCCAGCCACTGCAAACGAACTCCAGACACGTGTGCCCCTTGTGAGTCTGACTAATGTGGGTCCTGGGGAATTGAGCCTCGAACCAGGGTCCTTAGGCTTCACAGGCAAGCGCTTAACTGCTAAGCCTTCTCTCCAGCCCTGTTATTCCCATTTTAGGACGAGGACCCAGAGGTCACATAGCTGGTTCACAGTGGGCCACCCCACTCTGTGCAACCTGTCCTGACTCCAAGCCACACCTGCAGCCCTTCGAGGACAGGGAACTGGTATAGGGAAGGTGAAGTCAGTTCCTGTCACCCTCGAAAGCCTGCCAAGGCCATCTCTGGGGTCAAGGGGAGGGAGTGTCCAGGGGTTCCCAGGGATGTGTGGCCTGGTAAACAGGCCTGGCTTCCGCTGACGCCTGAAGCCACCCTGACGTGGCTGCAACTCCCGCCCTTGTCCCATTAAGCGAGGCTGGTCTCTCAAGGGTGAGTCACCTTCCAGAAGAACCTCAGTGGCCCATGGCAGGCTTGAGTCAGGCAGAACCAAGCTGTCCCGCCCAGGAGAGGAAGGGTTGGAGGGATCCTGGCTCCGAAGGAGACCCTGGGAAGTCCCGAGCCCAGAGGAAGGTGCCACAGCCCCATCTGGCACGGGAGGGCTCTCAAGCTCCCAGGATGTGGACTTCTTACAAGAGTGTCACTGCCTCAGGCAGCAGGTGACTCAAAAGGACAGATGTAGTGGCAGTGTCCCACGTTCTCAGTGTGGGTGAGATGTTCTGAGACACTGACTGGCTGTGTGGCTTGAGTCCATCTCACAGTCCTGCTCGGCCTCAGTTTCCTAAACAGTTCATCACAGACTGGCTAGCTGCAGGTATTCACACAACGAATGCCTTCTCATTTATTGATTTATTGTAAACTCTCCCAGATGGGGTCCCATGGACTATTTGCAGGCTGAGTGAGAGGATGGATGAAGGCTGGCAGTAGGGAGACATGAAAGGTGGGTGAACAAGAAAATTCCCCAAACCTAAATTCCTACTGAGGCGCGATGTACCGAAGGGGTGAAGGGGACAAGAAACAGCAGTGAGGGACCAGAAGCCCACAGAAGTATCCAGGCACATTCCACTGAGGCCCCCATGGGGACCGTGTCAAGCATAATACACTGTCACAGGTTACTTATCGCCACTTTTACAGGCGGACAGACTGAGGCTCAGAGAGGTGAAGCCACTTCCCTAGCAAGTGTGCGATAATTGGGATTCAAAGCTCATGCCCTTAAGCCTAGCGGGTACTTGTGGGATGGAGAGCAGTCTACCCAGTGGTCAGAAAATGCTGGGATTGAGGCCCTGGTGAAGCTGGGTGTCCTTGGTGATGGGAACACTGTCTTGGGGTCACCCTAGCTGTCCATGGCACCTATTTTCCATGATCGGCCTCGTTGACTGGTGCCTTCTGTCCGCTCCTTTCATGGCCTCAGGCTTAGACTTTGCCCCTGCAGGTTGGCTGGGCAGCAACTCCTAATATATCCCCTCCTAGAACTTTCTTGCATGCTTCCTATCATGCTTCCTACGGCTAGGGACTGCTCACACTGGTGCAAGGTCAGGGAGGTCTCTCAGGACAGGGGTTAGGACTCTCCCTCCCCAACTCCGGGCTTCCTTCTGCTCCTTGTTGTTGACCAGAGTTCTGTTCTTCCCCCCAGCTAAGCAGTGCCACCTAAACAAGCCACTGCTGCCAGGCGTGGTGGTGCATGCCTTTAATCCCAGCACTTGTGAGGCAGAGGTAGGAGGATCACCATGAGTTCAAAGCCACCCTGAGACTACAGAGTGAATTCCAGGTCAACCTGGGCTAAAGTAAGACCCTACCCTAACGGACAGGGGCAGGGAAGGGAACAGGGGCAGGACTGGGATAGAAGAAATTCTGTCCCCGCCCTGAAGGGATGGAAGAGGGACTATCTGTCATAACAGAAGCCTACAGCATCTCAGTCAAGCTGAGCTGGCTCTGGGCCCAGGTCTGTGGACTCTAAAGCCTCTGTCTGAGCTCTGTAAGGCCAACCCTCAGGGCCCAGTCCCACAGAACCTTCTCAGCCCTGAGGGGTGAGTTCACCTTACCCTCCATCCCAGGTGACAATGCCAACCCAGGAGCGATGGCAGCCAGAGCTCAGTGCAGTGCTCACTGGATCCAGTGAGTCTCACTGTGCCAACTTATTCAGCCCTTGTTTCTCAAAGGAAGGGTGAAAAACAGAGGGTGAGTAACTTGCCCAGGGTCACAGCAAACCCTAGTCCAAGGGCATGACCTCCTGTCAACCTGGACAAAGACGCTGTGCCCTTAGCCCCACACTGCAGTGGCTCTGTGCAAACAACAGCTGCTCGGTTAATGGTTTGAAGCAACGAATGGGTTCAGCCCCCTCCTCCCCTCCCACAGCCCCCTCCTCCCAGCCTTCTGCTCAGACATCCCTGTTCCACCTCTCTGGCTCTCGCCCCCCCCCCCCACATCTGGCCTCTGCATAACTCCCTCACCTTGGTTGTTGTTCCCTGTCTGTCCCTTCTCCTAACCCATCCCTGTCTCCTTATCTCTGTCATTCCATTCACAAGGGCATCTCCCACATCTTGTCCCCTCCTCTCTTCAAAAGCCTTCCTGACCCTCTGGCCTGGCTCAGTTAAAATGCTTTGCCTTCTTCTGGCTCTGGTGCAGGGGCCAGGTTGCTGGAATGGCCAAAACAGGAGCTCTGTCTCCCCTCCCCTGCCCTGCTGGGACAAAATTCTTCCTACACTGTACTCACCTTCATGTCAGTGTTGTCTCCTCCCGTCACTATGTGGCCTTTGAGGTAGGACTTCATCAACCTTTCTTTGTTTCTTTTTCTTTTCTTTTGTGTGTGTGTGTGTGTGGTTTTTCAAGGTAAGATCTCACTCTCGCTGAGGTTGATCTGGAATTCACTATGTCATCTCAGGGTGGCCTTGAACGCACAGCGATCCTCCTACCTCTGCCTCCAGAGTGCTGGGATTAAAGGCATGTGCCACCACACCTGGCTTCATCAAACTTTTATCCCTGATGAGAAAATGGGCTCAGAGAGGTTCCCTGGCCAGCCCAGTGTCACACAGCAGGGAAAGGGCAGGGCTAAGGTCTGCCTCTGATACATACATACATCCTGGCTGTCCTCCATGCAGATCCCAGTCCTGTCACCTGGCCTGCTGCCCACAGTGACCTATGCCAGCCCTGGACTCCTGCAGCCACCTCTCTCTTGTCTCCTGAAGTTCCAGTCCTATCCTGTCATGCTTGGACACCTGCCTACCTCCTCTTGGACACATGAACAGCAGCCTCGGAAGAGCTGACTTGCCCAAGGTCACACACAGCTACAGCCTCCCTGGACTCTGAGCCAGGCACGTTCTAGGGTGACCTTCAGCACCTGTGGCTGCCTGGCCACCAGCCAGCTGCCCCAGCTCCCCCCCCCCCACACACACACCAAGGCACCCATTTTTTCCTGGGAAAGGGTGAGGCAGGGGGATGTGGGGGGGCCGGGTCCCGTTTCCAGTGGGATGGGACAGAGCCGGAAGCTGCTGCCGACAGCTCTGGGGTTTCTTGGCAACTGTCACTGCGCCTCCCAGCTTGCTCGCTTATCTGTGCATCAAGGTAACAATAATAATCACACCTTCGGGAGGACAGCTCTCTCTTTTCAAAGGCCCTTTATCTGCTCTCCTGGGACTCTCACCGGAACCCACAGTGGCAGATAAGAGGTTGGCCAGCCTCCTTATTCCCAGGAGGGCAAACTGAGTCCTAAAGAGGTTAAGCCACACCCTGGAGGTAGCCCAGAAAGGACAGCAGGTAGCATTCTGGTAGCCACAGCAGGTGACCTGTGACCATCAGGGTAGGAAGACTGTGTTACACACATCCCATCCTGTCCTGAGGGTGCACTTAGCCAGCACACTCGTGGGCAACAAGACAAGGTGGTCAGGAGGGAGACCTGGGAGGGCCTTGTGGGAGGCTGGCCAGGAACAGGGGCCTGAGGGGTGCCCATCAACCCTGCGCTGGCCAGCAGAGGCATGACATGGAGGTCCCTGGCGCAGTCCCTAGGACCTCCCTAAGACCTGATGGTTCTACCCACCTGGTGATCCAGGTGAATGGGGGAAGGGCACAGACTTTGGAAGGAGGAGCGGGCTTGGGGAGCACCCCACCTCCCTGGATGGGACTCTGGGGCTGCCACAGCACAGCTCTCCCAGCATGGACATGGGCTTCATGTCTGAGAGGATTCTAATGCAATCCCAGAACCGCGCCGCTGCCCAGCAGCTGCCCCTCCCAGGGGGCACAGAGGGCCATTGTTTTCAGAGAGCTCAGCCATCCAGGACAACCCTCCCCCCATGCCCCATGCTAAGCTTGCCCATCCCTGCTTCTGCCCAGGTGCCAAGGAAAGTGGCCAGGTCTAGTTAGGTGAGCAGGTTTCCAAGTGAGGCCAGGAGGTCCCTCCTGTCCAGTGGAGGAGGCAGGGCCCTGGGCAGCAGGACAAGGCTCTGGGCTGCTCCACTCCTGGCTAGCCTCCCCAGACACCTTTGACCTCGCAAGATCAGAAGGAAACATGAGGGCTGGGGAAAAGGACAGGGGCCACTGTTGACTGGGTGCTGTGATGTCATTTAAACCTTACAGTACCATACCGGGAAGGTGGCTGTTGACTCCCATTTCAGAGATGAGCAAGTGAAGGCCCAGTCTCAAGATGGGCCTGGGGCTAGAGCTGCCAGCGTCCCCCTGGGGCTCCAGGCCGAGCACACCAGGGTGGACAGGAAGGTGGCACACAGAGCCCTCACCCCTCACTGGCTGAAAGCCCGGACACCCGGATCCCGGAGCTGGGCCAGGCAGTGGCCTCCTAAGCAAACAGCAATATTGGCAAGCCAGAGAGGAGGTCACTGAGGGTTCTTGCCTGCCCGAGGTGCAGGCCTGCCCTACGCAGGTGGCCTGAGCTCTGTGAGCCCAGCTGCTGTGGCTAAACCTGACTATCCCACTGCATTGCCCCCCACCCTCCCCCCGCATGGACTCCACCCCTCACAGAGCAGGGAGGAGGGGATCTGAGATGACCTAGCCATGGGGCCTTCTTTCTGCTGGGGACAACATCTGCTAGCCCAGCCTGGCATCTCACAGTTGACATACTTGCCTGCCTTCCCCAGGGACCTCTGCACCAGCCCCCAGGAACACACTGACAGGTAACGCGATCCTCACACCACCTTGAAAGAAAACCGGGAGTCCCATACGGATAGACAGCAACTATCCCACAGTGTCACTCAGAGTTCACACCAGCTTCTGCAGCCCTTGCCCTCACTGCCACAGGACACGTCATCACATGCCAACTCCCTCAGATGGGCCTGCCACCTGCCGCCCCCACCCAAACACCCAGAGAGCAAGGGTGGCCAGGGTGCCCTTTCCAGCACCCACAGGCTACACAGAGTTCCACTGCCACCTACATTCTCAGCCTCACCCTTTCCTTGACCTATTGTCCCTCCCAGCCTCTGCAGCCCAGGGGGTCCCCCTTCTCTGAGCTCCATGCATTCCTTTGCTCACTCACACCAACATCGCCTCCACCCCTCCCCCTTCATTCCTATGCTTGGTCATTCACTCGAAGCACATGACTTGACGCCTGCTCTGGGCTGGATGTTGGCATCAGAGGTGGGGAACCAGGCCCCTCAAACAAGGTCCCCCCCAGTCTTTTGTTTTGTTTTGTTTTTTCTGTTTTTTTTCTTTTTTTTTTTTTTTTCCGAGATAGGGTCTCACTGTAACCCAGATTGACCTGGAATTCACTCTGTAGTCTCAGGGTGGTCTCAAACTCACAGCAATCCTCCTACCTCTGCCTCCCAAGTGCTGGGATTAAAGGTGCACACCACAACGCCCAGCTTTTGTTTGTTTGTTTGTTTGTTTGAGGTGGGGCCTCACACTATCCCAGGCCCCCAGTGATTCTGCGTCTGAGGCTCCTTTAGCCTTACCACCTAGAAACTGAAACCTTCGGGGCTGACACCTTGTTCAATCCATCCCTCGTCCTGTGCACTGCACTTGCTAAAGCTCCGACTGGCCACCTCAAAGGTCCCAGTGTAAGCTAACGAGTCTCTCATGACTGTCCAAATGGGTGGCCACTCAACCCAGAACAAAACCCCGGGACAGACACTAAGTCACCATCTCTGGACTGAAGAGGACACCACAAATCCTGACTGTGTCTCTGAATGGCTGTGTGCACAGAAATGTCACTGTCTCTCCTCTCAGCCTCAGTTTCTCTGCTGGCAATTGAGCCTCAGACTAGATGCTCCCAAGATCTATCTCTAATTTCCTACAGAGCGTGGATGGGGGGACAAGACACCAGAGACTGTCTACCAAGGACGGTTGGAAGCAGAGCACTAGAGGAGACCTCCCTCTGTGAAGAGAGGCCTTTAGACCCTGAAGGTGTTTCTCTTCTCTGAGCCTCAGTTTCCTCATCTGCAAAAGAGTAAACACCTACTGTGTAGGCTTGCTGTATGGAATAAATTAGATCTCCATTGTACAAACTGACTAGCCTAGAACTGAGTATACACTAGGTGCTTCGTAAGTTATAGAACCCTGCCTTGAGAGGCAGAATAGGGTCAGAGGGTAGGCTCTAGAACCAGGCTGCCTACATTTGAATCCTAACTCTGCCACTTAACAGCATTGTGACCCTGGACACAAACCTCTGTGAGCCTTGGTTTTCTCATCTATAAAAAAAGGGGGTAAAGGGCTGGAGAGATGGCTTAGTGGTTAAGCGCTTGCCTGTGAAGCCTAAGGACCCCGGTTCAAGGCTCAATTCCCCAGGACCCACGTTAGCCAGATGTACAAGGGGGCGCACGCATCTGGAGTTCGTTTACAGAGGCTGGAAGCTCTGGCGCGCCCATTCTCTCTCTCTCTCTCTCTCTCTCTCTCTCAATCTCTGCCTCCTTCTCTCTGTCGCTCTCAAATAAATAAACAAAAAAAAATTAAAAAAAAAAGGGGGTAAAGAGCTGGAGGTAGGAAGCTGGCAGTGAATTTGAGGCATCTTGGTGCTACAGAGAGTTCCAGGTCAGTCTGGGCTAGAGTGAGACTCCACCTCGAAACACACACACACATGAGCTGGAGGTATAGTTCAGTAGCACAGGGTTTTGCCTAGCATGTGGGAAGCCCTGAGTTCCATTCCCCCAACACACAAACAATTGGAATGCAGGACTGGGGAGATGGCCCAGGGGATACAGCACGTGCTGGGCAAGTGTGAGGACCTGAGTTTGGGTCCCCAGAACCCAGAATTCACATAAAAGCCAGATGCTACAGCAGTGTCCATAATGGTGAGAAGAGAGGTAGAGGCCAGGCATGGTCGCACACGCCTTTAATCCCAGCACTTGAGAGACAAGTAGAAGGATCGCTGAGTTCAAGGCCAGCCTGAGACTACAGAGTGAATTCCAGGTCACCCTGGGCTTGAGTAAGACCCTACCTTGAAAAAACAAAACAAAAAAAGTCTGCACAAAGTGGCACATGCCTTTAATCCCAGCAATCTGGAGGCAGAGGTAGGAGGATTGCTGTGAGTTCAAGGCCACCCTGAGACTACATAGTGAATTCCAGGTCAGCCTGGACTAGAGTGAGACCCTACCTCGAAAAGAAAAAAAAAGATAGAGAGAGAGAAAGAGAGAGAGAGAATGAGAGAGAAGGAAGGTAGAGACAAGAAGCTCACAGGCCAGCTACTCGGAGGACACAGGGAACGAGAGACCCTGCCTCAAGCAAGGTCACCGATAAGGACTGATAGCCAGTTACCCTCTGACCTCCACTTCTACACCCCTCACACACATACACACACCACATGTGCACACCCACCCTCACACACTTCACACATGCCAGAAACGATTGAATTTAAATTTAAAACCGAGGCTTACAGTGGGAGTCTGCAAGTGTGTGAAGAATAATGACTGTCCATCCGTGTAAAGAGCGCTCTAAACATTCACTGTGAGCACTTCCTAGCCTTCCTTTCTCTGCTGTTTCTTCCTTTGCTTCCTCCATAAGATCTTTAAGACAGAGAGAGACGGGACGCCTGGCTAAAGCTGTGAAAGGTGGATGCCAATATTTAAAAATTTTTTTTGTTTATTTTGATTTTTCGAGGTAGGGTCTCACTCTAGCTCAGGCTGAGCTGGAATTCACTATGTTAATCTCAGGGTGATCTTGAACTCATGGCGCTCCTTCTACCTCTGCCTCCTGAGTGCTGGGATTAAAGGCGTGCGCCACCACACCCAGCTCATGTATTTATTTGTGTGGGGGGTGGGTGTGTGCGTGCGTGCACGTACACACACACCAGGGACTCTTGCTGCTGCAAATGAATGCCCATCCAGCTTTACATGGGTGGCTGGAAAATTAAATCCAAGCTGGCAGGTTTTACAAGCAAGTACCTGTAAGTACCGAGCCATCTCCCCAGCCCTTAGACTGTAATGAGGGACAGCGGGACACACAGAGCTGCCACAGTGACACAGCTGGTCATATCAGGGACTGTGTCTTAGTCCAGTCAAGCAGGGTGGCTCTGGGCTGGAGTCAGGGATCCAAGCTGCAGGGGCAGGAGGGGCAGAAGCTGTGACTTCCAGGGTGTCTGTCCCATCTGCTGCTCTGGCACCCCTAGGGTTCAGGTCAGAGGCACTGCACGAATCCTCGTGACCTTCACGAACCCCATTTTCTCAAACCTGCCAGGGGCAAAGAGGTTGTGGCCACCTTACTTCAGAGGCTGTCAGGCGATCTCCTAGTCAAGGTCAAAGGACATATGCTTTGGCCTTGTGACCCCATTTCTAGGCATTTCTTCTCCATAAATACATATAGATGCACAAGAACTTGGGAGGAAAGGACATTTGCAGCGGCAGCTTGTGCAAGAGCTAACCCTGGAGGGCGCCCCAGCACCATTCAGAAAGGCGAGGGCGCTCGGGGTGATGAATCACTGGTCGAGCACCTAAGCATGAGGCTATGGATTCGAGTATTTATTAAAAATATTCAGGCGTTAAAAGACGGGCGTGGTGGCGCACACCTTTAATCCCAGCACTTGGGAGGCAGAGGTAGGAGGACTGCCATGAGTTTGAGGCCACCCTGAGAATACATAGTGAATTCCAGGTGAGACCCTACCTCGAAAAACCAAATATATATATATATATATATATATCAGCACATGCCTTTAGTTCCAGCACTTGGCAGGCAGAGGTAGGAGGATCACCATGAGTTCCAGGCCAGCCTGAGCAATGATTCAGGCTCAGCTGTCCAGGTTCCTGGTCCTTAGCCTCCTCAAGTCCCCTAGAGAGGTACAAGCTGACGGAGAAGGTCACAGTAGCCAGGAGAGATGAAACCAAGCAGTTACCTTTTGGCTGGACTCCACACTCCTTCCCTACACTAAAGTACTAGGAAAGCCGCTCTGAGGGCTGGGGAAGGACATGGAGATCCCAGGGTGGGACTGCCTGCCTCATTTGCAAATGCAAATGCAGCCTGTGATTGGAAGATGCCCAGCCCCACCCCAGCACCAACCCTGAGGCCTCATGATCGGATCTCAAAGCAAGTGGACACCAGCTGGCCTAGCCCCTTCACCCCCACTCTGAATAACTTTATGTGCTGATCAACTTGTTTATGGAATACTTTGGCCTTGAAGGTCACCTGTCATGGCTCAGGGAGACTGACAGAGAAGCAACGCCTGCAGTGTGCCTGAGTCTGGGCGTGGGGTCAGTAAACAGATCTGGAAGTCGGGTAGCCCTGAGTTCAATCCCATAGCTGGGTCAAAATTGCAGGCTTAGAGGCGTGCCTTTGCCTCTGTGCCCCAGTTTCCGCGGCTGCAAAATGGTGTGGGCAGTTCCACCCTACAGGGCTACAGAAGAATTTAGTGCACCTTGGCCAGAGAAAGTTCTCTAGTAGTCAGTGCTCTGGTGCATGCACGCACTGGGCAAGTACAGAAGCCAGGATTGGTCCCCGTGGGATCCAGGTCCCCGGGAAGCAGCAGTGGGGCGTGTGGTGGCTGGTCCCGCTGAGTGGCAGTGTAGCCTGACAGGGTGAGGGGGCGTGCAGGCACGTGGGTGGGCCCGCGGAACAGAAAGCGGGGGTGGGAGAGAAAGCGCTCGTGTCTGGGGCGAGTGTGGGTTTGTGCGCTAGCGTGTTCGGATGGGATCATGCCACCCACCTGCCTAATGGCTTCGCACCCAGTGCCGGGTGAACACGTACTCCTCACGAGGCCCCATTCCTGCTCTTTCCTCCACCTCCCCTGCGGCCTCCTTCCTCCCTCCCCCCTCCCCAGCCCCCTCAGCTCCTCAAGCCCATCAGGCTTCTCCTGCCTCCAGCTCTTTGCACACACTCTGCCCTTGCCCAGCACCTTGTCCCCAGCCTCTGCGTGCCACCTCCCACACGCCAACCTTCCTCGGTCTACCCGGAGCCCCCTCCAGAGACGACCCTGCCAGACCAGTTTGTTCCAAGCCTGAGCCGGGCCTGCTTCCTCAGGTCAGCACCCAGGACCGACCTATGGCATAAAAGAGCGCATGCTTATGACCTTGTGTTCACCACCAGGCTGTCTGCACACAGCCAAGCCCATGAGGGTGAGCAGGAGCCACGTGCTCATCCACGTGTGCAACCAGTGTAAGAGGCCACAGAGGTCATCTCAAAGGACCTGTGGCCTCGTGGGCAGCTTGCCGGAGAAGGCAGGAAGATTCTAGGCCAGTGACCATGCGGGTGGGGCATGAAGTAGGAACATAAAAGTCTCTTGCTCCCCACTCTAAAACCGGGCCTCCGCCTGGACCACCCTTCCCATAGTAGCCCTTCCCATCGGACCTTGGGGAATGGGAATATCCCGAGCACAGTCAGGCCTCTTTGTACCCGGCTTGTCCCTCGTGCCCTACTACCTGTCTGAAATCACTTTACAGGTTTGTTAGCTCATCTTATGTCTGACTCCCACACTGGAAGGAAGCTGTGTGAGGCTCTGTCAGGCTCTCTGAATACCAAAACTCAACCGAGCACCTGGTTCACGACAGCCCAGGGACAAATGGCTAGAGAAAGCTTCGAAGGAACCCTAGGAGATGAACAGAAACTACTTCTAGGAAGGTTCAGAAAGGGCAAGCCTCTAGCCACACAGCAAACGGCTGGACTGTGTCAAACAAGGTAACCCCACCAGAACCTCAGCACCCAACAGTGTATCAGCCGGACTTTCTATTGTATAGAATGAAAATGATGAAAATGAGCTTCTGAGGATGATATTTCCCCAGGTCACTTGGGTTCCCAAAGTGCCTTTCCTCTACCCCTGGGCGTGGTGGCGCACACCTTTAATCCCAGCACTCAGGAGGCAGAGGTAGGAGGATCGCCATGAGTTCGAGGCTACCCTGAGACTACAGAGTGAATTCCAGGTCAGCCCGGGCTAGAGTGAGACCCTACCTTGAAAAACCAAAAACCAAAACAAAAACCCAAAGCCAAATAGCAAAGTGCCTTTCCTGTTGCAGCATGTCCTCCTCGCCTCACTAACTCTAAAGAGGGGCTCCGTTCTGCCCGCTGCACAGAGGAACAGGACAAGGGCCAGGTGAGGCACTCCCCCAAGGCCACCAGCCCAGATGCTGCACAAGACCCAGCACACTCCCAGGCCCGCACTGCGCGGCTCTGTGAGGCCAGCGCCAAGGCACCAGCGGGCAGCGCGTTTGCTCGTGTGGGGAAGCGGGGCGGCGCAGACACTGAGCTTCCTGTGGAGGTCTTGTGCTCTGGGCAGTCCACCCCTCCTCCAGGCCTGTGACAGTGACAGTAGCCACAGGAGCTGGCATGGACAGGGCCGGCTCTGTGACAGGTCCTGTGTTGAACCTTGTCACACGCTGCTTCATGGAATCCCCACCACAGTCTCCAGGCATCACATGCCACACAGGTAGAGAAACTTCGGCCCAGGGAAGCTCCCTAGCTACCAAGCCCCCCGGCTGACAGGTACCTATAGCGGCAGCCACAATCCAGGTCTGGAGCCCAGGCCTCGGAGCTCACCCAGAGCTGCACCACTAGCAAGGACTGGGTCCTGGACACGTCACTGTCCCAGGGCAGGTCCTGGGAAGCAGTGCAGGCTGGGGCCTGGCTTGGGAGTTCAATGCACCTCACAGGAAGGCTCAGAAGTGCTTTTAGGCACATGACCAGGTGACTACTGCTGCTGCTGTCTTCGCCAGCCAGGCCCCTCCTGACCCCGTGCCTGGTACATGCCACCACCTGCTCTTTCCATGTTGGTCTGTTGAAGCATTCTCTTGCACCGGGCTCCCTCAGGCCAGACACAATTCCCATCTCTGTTTCTTTCTCTCTCACACACATATAATGTCATGGACAATTCTAGGCCCGGTTACCTCCCCCAGGAATCCGCCTCTGACTCCCATGGGGAAGGAGCCCCTTACCCGCACTCCTAACCTTCCATGTCTGCCGGCATTTATCACCCCATTATATCAGCCTCTTTCTTTTATCTAGACTGAGACACTCTGAGAGAAATGGCCTCTGCCATCTTCGAGACCAATTGTGTCCCCTGGACCCTCCGGCTGTGGCCCTCACAGAGGTCTGCACACTATTGCTGGTTGAACGGACCTGATGAATAAATAAATAAATGACAATCTTGGGAAAGACACTGCCCCCTCCTGAACTACCCACCCGCGAGCCCACCACTCCAACACTTGGTCTCTTTTGAGATTAATGAGTCTTTTCTCAGGCTGAAGAGATGGCTCAGCAGTTTTCAATGCTTGTTTACCAACCCTGCTGGGCCTGGGTTCGATTCCTCATCACCCACATACAGCCAGATGCACAGAGTGGCACATGCATCTAGAGTTTATTTGCAGCAACAAGAGGCCCTGGCATGCCCATTTTCTCTCTCTCTTCCTCTCTCTCTTTCCTCACAAATAATTTTTTGTTTGTTTTGTTTTTTGAGGTAGGGTCTCACTCTAGCTCAGACTGACCTGGAATTCACTACGTAGTCTCAGGGTGGCCTCGAACTCTCGGCGATCCTCCTACCCCTGCCTCCCGAGTGCTGAGTGCTGGGATTAAAAGTGTGTGCCACCACACCTGCTACAAATAATATTTTTAAAAGAGTCTTTTTTCTTTTTACTTTGTAAAGGATAAAATTTTATCTTGGACAGTTATCTGATTGTTTACATGAAGTGACCAGAAATATACAGTCACACAAAATATGCAGTGTCAGAGACCAGCACTTAGTAATGTCCTACGGGCCCAATTCTTTTTTTTTTTTTTTTCCGAGTCTTTTTTCTTAAAATGCAAATACTCAAGGGTGGACAACCACCCTGAAGGTCCGTTGGACTCATTTCATTCTAAACACTACTCTTTGCCATGCTTATAGTTAATGAAAGGCTCAGAGAGATGAGGTGCACTGGGAAAGGCCACACAGCAGGTGAGTGGAAGTCACAGCGGGTATTTGAACGTGAGTCTACCCAACTGCAGAGCCCAGACCTCATCTGTCAGGGGGCATAGACTGAGCATCACCAACATGAAGGGCCAAGCAAGGCCAACTGGGGACCTCAGAACAGCAAGAACCCCAGTTCCATTGTGGTGTGAGGTCCATGGGGCTCATTTCCCAAGGCCATGTGACAAAATAGCAGCAACTCAGGACCAAAACCCACTTGGAGGGGTCTGGGGCACTGTTTCTTGTCTCTTGAAGCGGCAGGGAAGGGTCTTGGCAAAAAGGACCTCTGTCTCCCACTCAAGTGGACAGGGAGAGACAAGGAAAGGGACTGTGACTTTAGGACAGCAAGAACCAAGCTGAAGAGGATGAAAAGAAGCCAGGTGGGCTGCAGATCACTGCGGTAAGCACCACCCCATGACTGGGATCACAGACTGAAGGAAAAGGAGAAATGAGGGCTGGAGGGGTGATTCGGAAGTTAAAGGCACTTGCTTGCAAAGCCTTATGGCTTGGGCTCGACTCCCAAGTACCCACAAAACACCAGATGCACAAAGTGGTACCCGCCTCTGGAGTTTGTTTGCAGTGGCAAGAGGCCCTGGCACGGCACACCCATATGTTCTCTCTCTCCTTTTCCCTCCCTCACTCTCTGCTTACAAGTAAATAAAATATTTAAAAGAAAAGAAAGGTGGAGGGAGGGAATTACCATGGGTTATTGTCTACAATTATGGAAGTTGTCAATAAAAACATTTAAAAAACAGCTGGGCGTGGTGGCACACGCCTTTAATCCCAGCACTCGGGAGGCAGAGGCAGGAGGATCGCCGTGAGTTTGAGGCCACCCTGAGACTATGAGACTACATAGTGAATTCCAGGTCAGCCTGGACTAGAGTGAGACCCTACCTTGAAAAACCAAAAAATAATAATAATAATAAAAATAAAAACAAAAAAGAAAAGAAAAAGGAGAAAGGGAGCTGAGCCCCAGCATTCACGGCTCTCTGCTTCCTGAATGCAGATGCAATTAGCCATTCCCCTTAAGCTCCCATCATCCTGCCTTTTCCACCATGATGGACTACGTACTGTCCAACTGTAAGCCAAGATAAACCCTTCCTCCTTTAAGCTGCCTATCAATAATTCATTCGGTCACAGAAATGAGAAAAGCGACCTACACACTTGCCAATTGGGAGGCCCTAAAGGGGACACCTCAAAGGCCTTTTCCCCCTCTAAAGATTCCAGGAGGTCCAAATCCTCCAAGACTCTGCAAAGTCTGGAATCTAAGACTTGGCGTTCCTACAGAGCAGGCACAGGCAGAGCTCCCCATCCCACTGCAGAGCCCGCTATGCCCACACACCCCGCTGCTCCAGACCCACCTCTGACCCCACTCTCCCTCACCCCTCTAGCCACGCTGGTCCCTCTCTATTCATGAGACATGCCCAGCTCATTACTGCCTCAGCCCCTCAGCCCCTGCCGCTCCCTGTCTGGACACCTCTATCTGCCAAGCAGCCAACCTTTCTCACGCTGACTGCTCTCCTTCTAGTTTGAGTCCAAATAAAAGTTCTTCCTGGGGTTGGAGAGATGACTCAGTGTTTAAGGCACTTGCCTACGAAGCCGAAGGACCTTGGTTCAATTCCCCAGTACCCACATAAACCACATACACAAGGTGGCGCATACATCTGGAATTCGTTTGCATTGGCTAGAGGCCCTAGTGTGCCCATCCTCTCTCTACTCTATCTGCCCCTCTTTCTTCCTCTCTCTCTTAAATAAACAGATAAATAAAATATTAAAATATTGTAGTGGTTTGATTCAGGTGTCTCCCATAAACTTAGGTGTTCTGAATGCTAGGTTCCCAGCTGATGGAGATTTGGGAATTAATGCCTCCTGGAGGGAGTGTATTGTTGGGGGTGGGCTCATGGGTGTTATAGCCAGTTTCCCCATGCCAGTGTTTGGCACATTCTCCTGTTCCTGTTGCCCACCTTATGTTGGCCAGAGGGTAATGTCCACCCTCTGCTCATGTTGTCATTTTCCCTGCTGTGGTGGTTTGATTCAGGTGTCCCCCATAAACCTAGGTGTTCTAAATGGTAGGTTCCCAGCTGAGATTTGGGAATTAACGTCTCCTGGAGGGGAGTGTATTATGGGTGTTATAGCCAATGTCCCCTTGCTAGTGTTTGGCACAGTCTCCTGTTGCTATGATCCACCTTATGTTGGCCAGGGGTTGATGTCCACCCTCTGGTTATGCCATCATTTTCCCCTGCCATTGCGGAGCTTCCCCTTGAGCTTGAAAGCCAAAACAAACCTTTTTTCCCCACAAGCGGTTCTTAGTTGGGTGATTTCTACCAGCAATGCGAACCTGACTGCAACAAATGTTTAAAAAATAATCAAATAAAAGCTCTTCCTAAGGTCTCTCATGAATGCCTCCTCCAGCAATCCAGCACAGGTGGGGAGGGAGGGAGGCAGGCTGGAGTGAAATGCTCAGGTTCAAACCTCAGCTTGCTCAAGAAACCTTGGCTGTCTCAGGTTCCTTGGTGTGAGCCAGGAGTGACAGCCCTTGGCTCATGGGTCACTGAGATGATGCAATTCATGCACCTGGGAAAAGTGCTTTGGAACCTGGCCCAGCACACAGGGCCACTTCTTGTCCATGTAGAATCTCGCCTCAAATTCAATGCAGGCCTCAGAAGTGGGTTTCTGTCTGTCTCTGTTGCCACCACTTCCTATTTCACAATGAGTACATCGAGGGCCACAGAAGTACAGTCCTGGCCAAACCGAGCTGCCTAAGGAGAGGAGCTGATCTGTCTCATGCCCTGCTAACTGTCAGTGCCTGGAATCCTGCCCACACACAGTAGGTGCTCAGTGACCACAGCTCTACCACTCTGTGGTTCTGGGCAGCCAGGAGCAAGTGTACCCCCGACCCCCCTTCAGGCACCGCTGCCCATCTGCATGTACTGATTCTGGCCACTCTCAGTGCAGCTGCTGGGATGAGTGTCCCTGCTCTTATGGCCAGTGGTGCCCTTATTCTAGCTTGGCTGCCTTGGCATTTACCTTGGCATGTCCCTGCACAGTGCTGGGGGCAGGTGTCAGCTTAGAAGGCAGCTGCTGGCTCCCGGCCTGGCTTCTGCCAGCTGCCCGCGGGGGCCTGCCCACAGATGCATAATAGATGAGGCAACCCAGCGGGTTACGCCTGCCTGGCATTTCAGATTCACTAATGAGGCCAGCCCCGTGAATCCTGCAGCAGTGCCAGGCCCCAAGGACCTCAGCCACATGATGACTGAGGAGCGGCCTGAGGACAGGGGCCACTGTGCAAGCCCCTCAGCCAGCGGCAGCCTGGAGAGTGGGGCCAGGAGGTGGGTCTCAGCTGCCAAGACACCATTCACACCCCCCCCCCCGACTACTCACTGACTACTCATCCTGTGGCAGCCATTTCCCTTCTGGGCCTTGGTTTCCCCATCTGTAAAATGGGAACAGTGAGAAATAGTCAACTGGAATGAAATAATTCCAGTAGAGCACCTGACTTAGGGCCTGTCCACATTGTCCAGAGACAGGTAGGAAGACCCTCCTAGCAGGATACCGGGGCTTGCCAGTGACTTCTCTTTGGGAGTATTTGAGAACAGTTCCCTCTCCTCCATCCCTCCCCCCACAGGCAAGATGCTCCCATCCCAGGAGAGAGAAATCCAGTCCTAACCTTGGGCCAGAGCCTTCACCCTCCTCAGGTTCGACTGTGGTCTCAAGGTGGAGACACCAAAGCCCATTCCTAGGACTGATGGCGTGACTGCATGAGGCCACGAGAGAAAACTGGCTGGCACCCTGTCAGCACTTAGTCTTTGCTGGGCTCTGCCCCCACTTCACTACCCAGGCTCCCAGGTTCAAAGCCACGTCAACTATAGTCTTCCACCAACTCCTCCTAGAACCCCTGCCTTGCACAAGACCACCAGCCAGCCCCATACTTCTCCTAGCCCCCTGCCCTCTGTCTGACTTCACCTTAGCTGCCAGGCCCCTCTTCAGGACCGCTGGGTCCCTAGGTTGTAGAACCAGTCCCCCACCGGGCCTTCTTCCCCCTCTCCTGGATCATCTGCTCTGAGCTCCCTAAGGGCAGGCGAGCAGCTGGGGAGGTGGGGAACAGCTGGCCCGATCATATCTCATCACATCCAGCCTCTGCCAGGCCTGTTGCTCCTACGATCCCAGCATAGATCTCGTAACACTTGTTTTAAAGGAGGGGGAAAGCTGGGCACATGTCTTTAATTCCAGCACTTGGAGGCAGAGATAGGAAGATCACTGTGAGTTCGAGGCCAGCCTGGGACTATAGAGTGAGTTCCAGGTCATTCTGGACTAGAGTGAGACCCTACCTCGAAAAACCCAAAATTAATAAGTAAATAAAGAAATGGAGCTGAAAGCCAGCTATGGTGGCACACACCTTTAACCCCAGCACTCCAGATGCTGAGGAAAGAGGAGCCCCATGAGGTCAAGGGCAGCCTGGGCTACAGTGTAAGTTCTAGGTCAGCTGTGGCTAAAGTGAGACCCTATCTGAAAAAGAAAATGAAAGGGGGTGAGAAAATCACACTGCTTCAGGGAAGCCCCTCCAGCTTACTGACAAAGTTTCCTATGTCCCACAGTCTGGACACATTCCATTAGATTCCAGACACTCATGAGGCACTTGCTGGGTGTGGGTAACTCTTGGAGACCATGTAGGGGCCAGAGCTCTGAAAAGAGCTCATCTGGGTGGTGGTGGGACTGATGCAGATAGTGAGCTGGGCACCTAAGGAACTTAAACACACTCATTTGGAGTGGCACAGAGCCTGCCTCTCACTTGAGGGTCATGCGCACACATTCAGTGATGAAGTCACGTTCCACTCAAAAACCATATGTCGGGCTGCAGAGATGGCTCAGGGCTTAAGGCCAGTGCCTGCAAAACCTAATGACCTGGGTTTGATTCCCCAATACCCAGATGTACAGAGTGGCACATGCATCCGGAGTTTATTTTCAGTGGCTAGAGGCCCTGGTGTGCCCATTCTCTCTTTCTGCTTGCAAATAAATACATAAAAACAGTTTAAAAAAAATAAAAATAAAAATCACCTGTCAAGAAGGGCTCTGTGCGGAGACGGATGTGCCCAAGGTCACACGGCCCTTCAGCTGGAACGTGCTGGAAGCCAATCCCACCCACACCTGTCAGCCCCCGCTCCCACTGCAATCCAAGCGCTTTCTGTTTTCCAGGAGCGGATGATCAGTAATTCGTGATAAACAGCAGGGAGGCGTCGGAGAGAGGAAGGCGTGATGTGGGATCAGGAAAGAACACCCTAGCAGCTGGTGGGGGCGGTGGCTCGACGTGGTGAGGTGAGTGGGAAGCGGCAGGGGCGGGGCCCTGAGCAAGCAGGGTGGCCAGGCTGGCCGGGGCCGGGCTCCCACTGAGCAGAGACCCAGGCCATGGCTGAACTGAGCCTTGTTGGGGAGAGGTAGGGATTGACCCCCAATGCCAGATCTCCCTGACTCATCGAGAAGGCTGCCCATCACTCGAGCACTAATGAGACGCCCCAACACAGGCTGGCAGGGGGGGCGAGAGGGGAGGACTGGTTTCCAGGGTTGGGAAGGGCGTGGCCAACATTAGCACCTTGGACAGCAGCTACAACCCGGATGGGAGCCAGGTAGGGGAAGGCATTGCCGGTAATAAGGATGCTCTGGGCTTCCAGAGCTTTACTTTGGGGAATGTATACATATATTTGCTGGGCAGGAGAGACTGGTCAGTGGCTAAAGACACTTGCTTGCAAAGCCTGATGGCCCAGGTTCCATTCCCCAGTACCCACATAAAGCCAGATACAAAGTGGTGCTTGCATCTGGAGTTCATTTGCAGTGTCAGGAAGACCTGAGTATGCCCACACTCACTCTCTCTGTCTCTCTCAAATAAATAAATAAATAAATAATATTTTTAAGGTTTTATTTACTTATTTGCAAGCAGAGAGAGAGAGATAGAAGAGAGACAGATGGACAAAATGGGCACACCAGGGTCTCCAGCCACTGCAAACAAACTCTAGACACATGTGCCACTTTGTGCATCTGGCTTTACATGAGTACTGGGGTATCGAACTCAAGTTCTTAGGCTTTGTAGGCAAACGCCTTAACCACTAAGCAATCTCTCTAGCCCCAAATAAATAATATTTTTAAAAAGTTTATTTGCGTGTGTGTGCGCACAAGGTCTCTTGCCCCTACAATTAAGGTCAGACAGTCCATCTCCCCAGACTCTTGGATCCTTACATTTTAGATGTCCATCTGAAGCCCAGAAAAGGCCAAGGTAGCCTGGCGTGGTGGCGCACGCCTTTAATCCCAGCACTAGAGAGGCAGAGGCAGGAGAATCACTGTGAGTTTGAGGCCACCCTGAGACTACATAGTGAATTCCAGATCAGCCTGGGTTAGAGCAAGAGCCTATCTTGAAAAAGGAAAAAGAAAAAGGGGGCTGGAGAGATGGCTTAGTGGTTAAGGCACTTGTCTGCAAAGTCAAAGGATCCAGGTTTGATTCCCCAGGACCCACATTAGCCAGATGCACATGGTGGCGCATGCATCTGGAGTTTGTTTGCAGCAGCTGAAGGCCCTGGTATGTCCATTCTCTCTCCCGCTATCTGCCTCTTTCTCTCTCTCTCTCAAAAACAAATATAATAAAGTTTAAAAGAAATGTTTTTAAAGCTGGGCATGGTGGCACATGCCTTTAATCCTAGCACTCAGGAAGCAGAGGTAGGAGGATCACTGTGAGTTCGAGGCCACCCTGAGACTACATAGTGAATTCCTGGTCAGCCTGGGGCTAGAGTGAGACCTGACCTCGAAAAACCAAAAAAAAAAAAAAAAAAAAAAAAAAAGGTAAAAAAGGCCAAGGCTCTCTAGCTGGTCAGTTACTATCAGTCCTGGGCCCTTCTCTCTAACATTCCACCGTATGGGTCAGAGCTCCCCGACGCTGCCCTTCTGTGTCAGCCCTCCCAGCTTCAAGCGATTCCTGACCAGACCATCCCCGTGGACTAGCAGCCTTCACAGTTCAAGGATCAAATATCATGTGACTATGGGCAAGTGACTTGCCACCTCTGTCCCTCATGTTCCCAGATAAATGTCCCTAAGGCAGAGGTGTGGTCAAGACGACATGTTGTTACATTATGTTGTGTTGTGTTGTGATGTGATGTTCATCAAGCACTTAGCAGTACACAGCAGGTGCTGACAAGCGACAGTTGTTGGTAACACTGTGACTGAAGTCCTTGCAGGAGTGTGTCATGCTTTCCTCACCTCTGCCTGCATCTGCCCCACTCCATCTCTGTCCTGGGCATGGCACACCAGCTTGGTGAAGCATGGCAACAGGAGTAATGCCCAGAAAGGGAGAGTCACTGGCCCAAGGCTGCACATCGAGCAAGAAAATAGAGAAGCCCTAGCCGGGCATGGTGGTGCACGCCTTTAATCCCAGCACTCGGGAGGCAGAGGTGGGAAGATCACCATGAGTTCGAGGCCACCCTGAGACTACATAGTGAATTCCAGGTCAGCCTGGGCTAGAGTGAGACCCTACCTCGAAAAAGAAAATTAAAGCTGGGCGTGGTGGCACACGCCTTTAACCCCAGTACTAGGGAGGCAGAGGTAGGAGGATCGCTATGAGTTCGAGGCCACCCTGAGATTACACAGTGAATTCCAGGTCAGCCTGTGCTAGAGTGAGACCCTACCTTGAAAAACCAAGGGGAAAAAAAAAAAAAGCCGAGAGCCCATCTTGGACACTGCATGCCTACTGCCCAGCTTCCCGGGGCTTGGGGATGGGCACTGGTGCTGGCTAGGAGTCTCACAGCAGCTGGGCACTGTGAGGCCTGTAGACCCCAGGAAGCCCGCAGCAGGGGCAGGAAGCTTAGGCTGGAGCTAGAGGGAGCCATGGTGGGGGTTCCCTACTGCTGGCAGTGAGGCAGCCCCAGGAGCAGTCAGCAGGATCATGTGATGTTGGTGCCAGGGAAGCCAGGAGGTGCCCACCTGCATGGCATCAGTGCTGAGCCATGTGAATCCTGGGGTGAGGCAGCACCTCCACCCCCGGCCTCACACCTCTCCGTACTGGGGAAGCCATAGACATGTCTCCTCCCAAGAAACGGTGGTCTCAGACACAGGAGATACAGGAGGCCAGGGGGCTGTGTATGAGTGGGGTCAGTGAGAAGGCAGACCACGCCCTGCCTAGCCGGGAGCCACACTGAGGCTTGAAGGGCTAGAGAAGGGAAAAGAGAAGGAACCCTTTCAGTGATGGCCTGGGCCTCTGATGCACCCAACCATGTCTGTGCTGGAGTTTGAGCCTCGCATTCTATTAGATAGCTGAGGTTCAGAGAGGTGGTGAGTCACGGAAGGTCACGCAGGCAGTGATGGAGATGAGCTCGGAACCTCACTTGTCTGGCTCCAAGGCTGAGCTCCAGAAAGAACTGTGGGGAACAGGTGGGTACTCGGAAGAGGGTCTTCTCTGCCCTTCCCAGAGGGGATGACTGGGGATTGAAGGGTAGAGGGTGGGAATGGGACGGGCGTGTCCCAGGGAGCAATCTGGGGAAGCCCAGACTCTCCTGAGGGTCCCGAGTACTCACCACACACTCCGGCGAGGGGAGAAGGACTTGTCCACCCTGAAACATAGCAAGCGGGCAGCCTGTGAGGGGGACATTCCATTTTGGCCTTGCAGGGCGCACACCCTGTTCCAGCCGGCAGAGGAGGCAGTTCTGCTAAGAGGGCTTCAGTGCCCTAAAGTCAGGCTAGGGGTATGGGAAGGTGCTAGGGCTGAGGAGTAAGGAAGCAAGGCAGGATTGGGGGCCAGGGTGTAAGGGAGCAGAGGCTGTGGGTATCAGCAGAGTGGGCTCAGAAGTAGTTCTGGGACAGACAGAACGACTATAATCTAGGGACAGAGCAACGGTGTGGGGGTGCAGGCAGGTTAGAAAGTGTGCCCTCTCCAAGCCCCACAGCCCTCCCTCCCCCCCCAGCTCATATCTACCCAGGCGATAATCTCCCGGGGACCTGGAAGGATATCTGTAAGGAGCCCTCCCCCCCTCGCCCCAACACACATCCCTGCCTCTCCAACAGCACACTCAAACTGCATCCCCCAAACTCTGGAGGCTCAGCCTCAAGGAGAGCGGGTGGTCAGGGTTTCTCCCGGTCCCAGATTCTTGCCCCACTACCCCCAGAGGACATGAGTCCTGCCCAGTGGGGGACCAAGAGCCAGGCAGTTGTTGGGACAACAAACACCCCTTGCCTTCTGCCTGAGGCAAGCAGGAAACAGAGAGGGAGCCAAAACTGGGGGTTGTGCCATCTGGGGAGGGTGGCTTCTGGGGAGCGGGGAGCAGTGCAGGGCTCTCAGCTAGGGTGCACGGTGGACCCTGCAGGCGGGAAAGCAAGGCCAAAGAGGTTGGACCTCACTCAAGGTCACACAGCAGACCCCAGATCCACCTCCTGGGCTGCCCCTACATGTCAACTGACCAGGAAGTTCCCCCCAGCCCAAGCTGTACCTGACTACCAAATAGGGAGGTGGCACTCTCCCCCATCCCCGCCTCTGCCCCTCTGTTGGGGTCCCCTCAGAGGCTGAGCAACCAGGGAAGAGGCACCTTGGACACAACCCCCATAGCTCAAGGTGTACCAACGGTGCACCACACCCCCAAGGGGACCCGAGTGTCCCTCTGATTCACAGGTGACAACCTGGTGAAGGATCCAGAGCCCCTTGGCTGGTCGGGGAAGAGGCCTCTGGGCCCACTCTGTGTAGCCCATCTTCTTTTCAATTTGCCAAATCTCTACTGCTGGCAAGAATCCCTCCACCGATCCACCTCTGTACCTTCAAGGGTGGGCACTTGGGATCTAGAGGGAGAGTGACCCTAAGGTGGACCCAGCTGCCAGCCTCAGCCTTCAGGCACACATCAAGCATGCAAGCCGAAGGGCTTCCTCAGAGGTGGGCAGTCCAGGGTGCTCAAGGGTGGCAGGGGGCTTGCTGATGGCTTCTAGGTGCCTTCTTTCCAAAGCCTCACTGGAGAGGCCCGGCAGCCAAGTGGGGATCAAGGCATCAGCCCCCCCCATGACTGCCTGCCCCACCCCACTCAGCCATGCGTGTACACCCACTCACACACACACTCACAGAGGCCCAGGAGGGGTCTCCTACGCACACTCATAGACACAGGCACCGTAACCCACACGTGCGCGTGGGCACCCAGACTCCACAACAGCGCGCCCGCCGGGCACGACTTGGGCGAACGCTCAGCGCACACATCCGCACACGCCCACGGCGGCGGAGGGGCCCCGGGCGGGCACGCGGCACGCTCACGCACACACGCGCGCACGCTCACGCTCACACTCACGCGCGCACCTACCCTCCGTACGCGCCGAAGGTGAAGCTGCGTTTCCGGCCGCTCATGGTGCCGCCGCCGCCCGCGCCCCGCGCCGCCCGTGCCCCCAGCGCCGGGTCACCTTGGCAACGCCGCCCGCCCGCCCGGGACCGTCCGCGCCCCCGCGGGCCCCGGGCCAGCAGCCGGCCAGCGCGCGCAGAAAGAGCCGCTTGTTCGCGCCGCCCTCCGCGGCCCGCGGGGCTTTCCGAGCGAGCGAGCTCAGGGTGCGGGGAGGGGTAGGGGGGGGGACAGAGACACTCCCACGCCGCCGCCAGGCCCTGCTGCCCGCCGCACGGCTCCCGGTGGCCACCCGGCTGCAGGAGCCACCCCTGGCCCCCGCCCCCCCGGGGTGTCCCCGCGGGCGGGGCGGGAACTCGGAACCCGCGGACGTGGGGCTTCTCTTGCATAAAGTGAGGCTAAGCCCGGGCTCCCCAGGAAGAGCTGGGTTAAGGAGGTGCGGAGCCCAGGCTCCAGGCCAGGTGGCCAGCGCCCCCCGGCTGCCAGCTCGCTCAGCAGGCCAGCCTGGGCATTCAGGAAATGTTCTGTCGCCCACTTTCATCCCTCCCCCCACCCCCAGCGGAGGCACCCCACGACCACCGCCCCCCCCAATTGTCCTGCGAGGAGGAGCAAAGGGAAGGGAGGCGCGCCCCACACCGCTTGGAAATAAATCCATCCAGTTCCAGCTTCCCTCACGCAACCATCTTTGTGGGTAAACTGGGCTGCATCCTGATCGGAGCCTGTCGGTTTTCCACCCACCCAACGAGCACTGACCCACATGGGGACGTACGTGTCAGCTCACGCTGACCACCCTGAGCCTCTAGAGTCAACCGACTGCTTGCTCAGAGCCGGTGCCCTCCCCTGCGCCAAGAGCCAGCCGTGAGGGTATCTATGGGGCTTTCTGTTTAGCAGAAGCATGGCGGTGGAGGATGGGGAGGGAGGGCCCGCCAAGGGCACAAGGACTGTGGCAAGGATTCCTCGGAAGCCTTTCAGGAACTAGGTCAGGGCGTGGCTCACTCCTTCATCCTTAGGGAAACGACAGCCATGACTTCAGGGGGACAACGCAGTTGGCTTCGCCCGGACAGAGGTGGGTGGTGCTGCAGTTGCCCTCTCCCGAGAAGAAAGCCAGGCCTCCCCCTCACAGCGGTCACTGGTCACTGTCCCAGCTCGCTCTCTCCATTTGCTCCGTGTGCTTCCATAGGCCACTGAACAGCCCTGGGGAGCTCCCCGCAGAGCTCAGAGCTGGGTATGCAAGGGTTTGCTCTGAGCTGGGCACTCCGCCTTGGTTTTCAGCCTTCAAAGAACGGACTGGCTCCCCTTTGTCCTCCTTGGCAGGGTGCTCAGAGCTCGGGACCTTGGCTGTAGGCTTGGGTGGAAGGGCCCAGGGCAGGGCAGTGTGGGAAGGCCGCTCTTCACAGGGCAGCCAGGTGGAACAGGAGGGCTCTGGGCCCGGCAAGGTCATACAGGAGAGAGCCAGTCTGTTCCTCCCTTCCTCCCTTGTATGGAACAGCGAGGGTTCCTGGGGAGCACTGGGATAGAGCCAGAGGACCCCAGAGCTAGGCTGGGGCAGTGGGGAAGTGTGCCCAGCGCTGAGCTGACCCAAGACACCAGCTCCATCTGAGCTGCTGTGTTCCCTGCCCGCACCCCGGGTATGGGCCTCAGCCTTGCCAACCTCATTTAGGGGAATGGCTTCTGAGTGGGCTTCGCATGCCCAGTTGGCAGGGTGGCCGAACAGCTGCCAACATGCCAAGTTTCCTAGCCAGGCCTGGCCCCTAGAAGGCCCTGCTGGTGCTGGGACAGTGAGCCCTTGAGACGGGCCATGGGGGCCGCAGGGTTCCCACCAAAGACAAAGAGCCCAGTGTGGGCTCCGGCCTCTGGGCTCTGCCCAGCTGCAGCTGGCTCCTTGGCAGGAGATGGGGGTGGGGCGGTCATTGGGGTCACGGTCCCTCAGCCACAGATGTAGCAGGGACTCTGTGGCCAGCTCCTGGGCCCTCGACCAAGCAGAGCCCTCAGCTGAGTGGAACTTGAATACATCTTCTTCACCTACAAGACCACCTCCAAAAGGGGCTGCAGCGATGGCTTAGTGGTTAAGGCACTTGCCTGCGAAACCTAAGGACCCAGGTTCGATTCCCCAGTACCCACATAAGCCAGCTGCACAAGGTGGCACATGTGTCTGGAGTTTGCAGTGGCTGGAGGCCCTGATGCTCCCCTTCGCTCTCTCTTAAAAAAAAAAAAAAAGACTACTTCTAAGAATTCAACCCTCACAGATGTTTGCCTGAAGGGAAGACTCATGGTCAAGGACAAGGGAGAGTGAGGTCTGCTTTCTTATATGCTCAATCTTGTGAGCTCTCCCAGGGTTCGAATCCCAACTCTCCCACAACAGCTCTGTGACCTAGGGAAAAGGGCTTAATCTTTCTGTGCCTTAGTTTCTTCATCTGCAAAGTGAAGTTGGGGCTGAAAGTCAGTACTTCAAAGGGTTAAATGAATTGCTAATTGTTAGGCATCAGGGGACAAGTCTGTCCCCTCTTGAGCTTGCTAAGTAACACGTTCACAGTAGCACTGCTTGTTTGCGGCCTACCTCTATGAATTTGCTATTTCTGCAAGGACGGCACACAAAACTACCTGGCCATTCAAGAGAAATTGATAAATAAATTATATTACACTGATACCACACAGAGCCGTGCAGCTGTCGGAAAGAGGGGCAGGTCTGTGTGAGCGCGGGGAGCGACCTCTCCGAGACAGACACGCGCGAGGCAGCATGAGCTCCCCGCCCACCCTGGAGCAGGCTCAGAAGCTCCCACCTTTGTGACCACAGCACATGGCCACTGAGACGGGGAGCCCACTACCCCCAGTCCACACAGTACGTGCTCACAGTCTAGCACTAGGATCCTTGCTGTCTTTGGGGGCAAGGCAGGACCCCTCTTCCCTTGCTTCCACACTTCCCTCTAGGAGGAAACCTCTCCTTCTAAGCTTTCTGAATTGGCACCCAAGCTGTGTGAACACGTGCCAGACTGGGTGAAGGAGGAGGGCAGGTTGCAGGGGTGGAGGGCTGTAGGTTCCCTTTCCGAGTTCACCACACTGAACTCTGGGAGGCCCACCCACTGGCTGCAGCTCCGCTTCCCCAGCTCTCGGGAGGGAACCCGAGGGCAGAGGGAGAGGCAGTTCCTGGGGAGGTGGGAGGCCTGGGCCTCAGATGTGGCTAGTTCTTGCCAGAGTCTCCCCAACCATCTCCTTCCCTCTTGAGTCATTCCCATGCAGGTTTCTGCCCGGGGTCTCAAGTAGGAGACATGGTGGGCCTGAGCTTCCTGCCTGAGCTGGCGCCAGCAGCTCTTGTGTGGCCTGGTGAGAATGAGTTTCTTCCCTGGGCCTTGGTTTGCTCTCCTGTTAAACATCCCCTCTCTGCAGGTTAAAGGCCCAGTGACGGCAAGTGCGTGAACCCGGAGAGAATCCCACCATCTCTTGAGGCTCCGTCCCACAGACCCAGTTCTAAGAGATGCAAACCCTGAGCTCCGGAGAAGGGTGCAGATTCACCCCCACCCTGGGAGCAGAGGGGGTGTGGCTCAGTACACATCCTCCCCAGAAGCTGCTGGACATGTGTCTGTTGTTCTGGCTCTGAGACTCTTCCACAATCAGTCCTGCCTATTTGTGTCCCCCTCAGAGGTCAGGGCGATCTGGCCTGTGAAACATGACCAGAGTGAACATCTCCACTCAGGTCATCGTCCCTAAGGAGACTGACTCCGGTGTTCACACGACTATACCTTGAGGGTCCCTGAGACACATGGATGCACATATGCACTTCTCTCCCTCCTTGTGTCTTTCCCTCTCTCCCTCCTTGCGTCTTTCCCTCTCTCCTCTCCTCCTTTTTTCCTTCCAGTATTCAGCAAATACATATCCTTCCTGTGAGCACAGTACCTTGCACAGTTGAGACACGGGGTCAGAGCACGAATACCACAGATCTCTGCAGGACTTGCACGCACACCTGCACACAAGCTTTCCCAGGTCACACATGCCCTTGACTTTGTACATACCATACATACAGACATCTAACCTGTGCCAAGAGACCACGTGCAGGCCTGCTCACATGCGCACCAGCCCACACTCTGTCATCTCACTCATGCAAATACATGCGCAAGGGTCAAACGAAGCTCACACCTGCAGGTGTCGAATCCATGCATGCTCACCTACTGACTACGGCTGGGTGTGGGAATACACACCAAGGCCACAGATCAATGTGCAAAATCCACCTGCTTACTCAGATCTTCTTACAGTGTGTGTGTCTGTGTGCATGCACACACACACACACACACACACACACACACATGCACATCACAGAATACTCAGTGAACCGCTGGAAAGGAGGAGGGAAAATGGCCCTTCAAGAGGCAAAGAGACCTGGCGTGGTGGCACACGCCTTTAATCCCAGCACTCAGGAGACAGAGGTAGGAGGATCACCATGAGTTCGAGGCCACCCTGAGACTACATAGTGAATTCCAGGTCAGCCTGGGCTAGAGTGAAACCCTACCTTGAACCCCCCCCCCCCCCGCCGCAAAAGAAAAAAGAGTGACAGGTGTACCACCAACCACAGCATTCCTGAGGAGGGCACAGAGTGCCTGGAAGGGAGGCTGAGGACACTGCTACACCCAGTACAGCCAGAACCCAGCCAGCTTCCCTCTCCTACCGGCCCTGCTCAGAGCACAGCCCTCCTGCTGGTTATTGGTTGGACAAAGCTATCAGGGGAAAGCTAGGCTTGATGTCCCTCTCCCCACAGTATCATTAGGAGCAGCAGGCTGACTAAGCCCTGTTCCAGGGGGGCCAGGAGACCTGGGGATAGTGCCCATCTCAGTGGACCACTCACTGTAATTCCCAGCACAAGCCCCTTCTCGTTCTGCTCTCCGAAGCCTGTAGACTAGGGGGTGGTACCCCAACAGTTCCTTAAAGCACTCCTTGCCACTCAGCCAGCCCACGTGAAATGTGGCCCATGCTGATCTACAAAACCCCACCATGGCTTTGGTTCTCAAAGGGGGCAAGTATTAGAGAGATACAGGAGGTAGATGTGGGTCAGACTGGGAGGGGGGATCACCACAGTTATTCACAGGACAAGAGTCAGGAAAGCTATCAGGGAGCTATCAGCCAAGGAAGACTTGTATACCAACCAGTACCTCATGGGTCATATGGGTACAGCCTCGCCCCTAAGTGCTCTTGACACTGGAATATTGACTGACTTGTGCGTTTTATTTTTTCCCAGTGGTGCTAAAGCTGGAACCCATGACCTTGAACATGCTAGGCCACTGAGCTCGCAGCCCCATGAGTATCTTTCAGTGTGGCTTTAATCCATAATCAAATTTTCGGGAGTGCAATTACTGGAGCCATCCTGAGCTAAAGGTCAGGGTCAGCGATATGATTTTCTAGCCTTAAATGGAAAGGCCTTTCAGAAACACATGCAAATCTGTGGTCGGTCACTTTACCTCCTGTGGTGTAGCCATGCCAGGGCATTTGTCCAAGCCAGTAGAGGGTTTTTGCTTTTCTTACAGTAGTATGCCGTTGGCGTTTGAAATTAAGTGTGTAGGTAGACTTATTATCTAGGAATGTCATTACAAGAAAATAAAGAATGCTTTTCAAACGTATTCTTAAACCGAGTGGGAGCCCGCCACGGTCACTGGCGCCCTCATCTGGCCATCTCAGAAACTGCAAGTCATAGCGAGGCGCGCTCCAGGACCAGGGACAGCGACCCAGCCCGTACCCCCCTGAGGCTCTCCCAAGAGGGTAGAGACCCTGAGCCACCCTGCGTACCTCTCAGAGTGCTCCCCACTCTCCTCTCTCCCCTTGTGCGGAGGCAGCCCCCCAGCCTGTCCTCTCTGTTCTTCCCAGTACCAACCGCGGCGCCTCTCTAGACCCACAATGGCACACCTGTGTGCCACAATGGTGGCACGTGTTTTCCGCCTACCATGTTCCCTCCGCTCGTCTCCCACGGGCCCATTCACTCCTCTGTTTAGGTCACAAAACTGCACCTACACCCGCTGGGGCAGCTGAGATTCACAACAGCCCTGTGAGCAGGATCATGCAGAGTTGTGTCTTCTGCAACTGATGGGGAAACAGAGGCTGCCAACAGCAGCTCCAGCTCTTCTGACCCTCAAGATCTCCATCCCACCACTCTTGATCTAGCCTAGGAACAAGGCAGCTACTGTCTGCAGAAACTGTGCAAGGTACACCTCCGGCTACCATGCAAATGAGGCCCAACCGCCTTCCCATTCCATAGCTAAGGAAACCGGAGTTCTAGGGGCGGACGGGGCTTGCCTAAGTGTCAGTGGAGATAGAAATGTTGTCAAGAGGGTTGGAGACATGGCTTAGCAGTTAAGGCACTTGCCTGCAAAGCCAAAGAACCCAGCTTCAATTCCCCAGGACCCACGTAAGCCAGATGCACAAAGCAGTGCATGTATCTGGAGTTCGTTTGCAGTGGCTAGAGGCCCTGGTGCACTCATTCTCTCCTTCTCCCTCTTTCTTGCAAATAAATAAATATAAATTGTTTTTAAGAAAGTAAGAGGGCTGGAGGGATGGTTTAGCAGTTAAGGCATTTGCCTGCAAAGCCAAAGGACCCCGGTTTGATTACCCAGGACCCATATTAGCCAGATACACAAGAGGGCACGTGTGTCTGGAGTTCATTTGCAGTGGATGGAGGCCCTGGTGTGCCATCTCTCTCTCCTCTCCCTCTTTCTCTGTCAAATAAACAAAAATAAAAGGAAAGGAAAGGAATGTTGTCACTCAGGAACGCACCTCCCAAGAAGAAAGCACCTGCTTCAGCTTCTCCACTCTGACATCCTCGGGCTGGGCCCCCATCCCTCACTGAGGAACATGGTCTCCCTATCTGCCCAAGCTTTAACCCCGTAAACCATCTGCCAAGATACACAGTAAGAGCGAAACAGATGCATGCCACTTGGCAAACGTCCTGGCTTCCAGATGCCAGGGTCTACAAGCACAGCCACACAACCTGGGTACACAGCCAGGGCATAAGGGAGGGCACAACCCACCTTGAATAAGGGCACAGGGGTCTAGCTCCCATAGCCTGAAGACAGGGAAACAACTAGCTCTTCACTAGCAGGCTGACGGTGAGTGGTAGCCAAGGCGGCCCCTTGTGCCCACAAGTGTTTTGGCTATTAATACTGAAGGCAGCAGGGTCATCACTGGGTGACCAAAGCTCAGGTACATCCCACTGGGTCCTGCTCCAGTTCTCCCAAGGGAAGATCAAATAAAACATATTATGGATACTCTAGAGGTTACAAAAGCCAGTCTGTGGCCAGGCATGGTTGGCATACTCCTTTAATCCCAGAACTCTGGAGGCAGAGGTAGGAGAATCACGGTGAATTCAAGGCCAGCCTAGGACTACAGAGTGAGTTTCAGGTCAGCCTGGGCTCATTCTAGCCTAGCCCCCTACCTTGAACCGCCCTCCCCAAGAAAAGCCAGTCTGTGGCTGAGAACAAGAGAGAGGCAGCTATCAAGGGTGGGGCAGGGAAGGAAGTGGGTGTGAGATCCAGTGCCTCACTGCCTAACCTCTGACCCTCCTTGTCCTACCAGCTCCAAGGTCTCACTGTGGTAAGCACTCAATGAGTGCCCAATGAACATCACCCTACGCTGGTTATGAACAACAACAACAACAAAAAAAGTAGAGCAATCTTAGCCTACCATCACACACACAGGAATTGGCAATGGAATGAGTTTGGAATGAGATGGACCTGCACTTGAATCCCTGCTCTACTTACTGGCTATTGACATTGGGCCATTTTCAAACCGTATCAAAGCCTGACTTGTTTTCATCTATAACGCAGGACATTGACGAGAGCCACACTCATCTCACAGGGCTGGCCTCAGGACTCCGTGTAAAGTAGGTGGCAATAATGGGGACTCAGAGCCAGGCGGGTGGCCCACGCCTTTAATCCCAGCACTCAAGAGGCAGAGGTAGGAGGATGGCTGAGTTCAAGGCCACCCTGAGACTACATAGTGAATTCCAGGTCGGCCTGAGCTACAGTAGACCCTACCTCGGGAAAACAATAAATAAATAAATGGGGACTCAGCCAGGCATGAAATTCCAGCACTTGGGAGGCTGAAGCAGGAGGATCAAGAGCTCCAGGCTGCCTGGGTTACATAGCAAGATCCTGTCTCAAAAATCATGAACACATGCCAGATGTGGTACCTCACTCCTGTAATCCCAGAAGGCAGAGGCAGGAGGACTGCTGTGAGTTTGAGGTCAGCCCGGGCTAGAGCAAAACCCTACCTTGAAAAACAAACAAACAAAAAAAAAAATCATGAACAAGGGGCTTGTAAGATTGCTCAGTGGTTAAAGGTGCTTGCTTGCATAGCATGCTGGCCTGGGTTCAATTCCCCAGTACCCATGCAAAGCCAGATGCACAAAGTGGCATGTACATCTGGAATTCATTTGCAGTGGCAAGAAGCCTTGGTAAGCCTAGTGTCTGTCTGTCTCTCTCTCCCTCTCTCTTATTTTTCTTTTGTTTTTTCAAGGTAAGGTCTCACTCAAGCCCAGGTTGACCTGGAATTAACTATTTAGGCTCAGGGTGTCCTTGAACTCACAGTAATCCTCCTTCCTCTGCCTCCCCAGTGCTGGGATTAAAGGCATGCACCACCACAATAAAAATATTTTTAATATATTTCATTTATTTGTTTGAGAGAGAGAGAGAGAGAAAATGGGCACACCAGGGCCTCCAACCACTGCAAACAAACTCCAGATGTATGTGACCCTTTGTGCATCTGGCTTACGTGGGTCCTGGAGAATCGAACCAGGATCCTTTGGCTTTGCAGGCAAACAACTTAACCGCTAAGCCATCTCTCCAGCCCAGTAAAAATATTTTTAAAAAATCATGAACAAGTGTGGCTCATGCATGTAATCCCAGCATATAAAAGTCTAAAGCAAGAGAATTTCCATGAGTTCAAGGCCAGCCCTAGCTACACAGCGAGATCCTGACTCAAGCAAAAAACAAGCCAGGTGAGGTGGGAAGGAGGATTGTGTGAGTTCAAGGCCAGTCTGGGATTACAGAGTAAATTCCAGGTCAACCTAGGCTAGACTGAGACCCTACCTGGGGGAATAAAAACCTGGGGAAATGGCTCAGGAGAAAAGCCCTTGCTGTGCAAGTCTGATAACCCAAGTTCAGATATCCAGCCATCCTGCAAAGCTGGACACAGTGCAAGCATCTGTAACCCCAACATGCCTAAAGCAAGAAGAAAGGTGGAGCCACTAGCCTGGTGAAACAAGACAGAATGCCTCAAAACAAGGTGGGGCTGGGTGTGGTAGCACACACCATTAATCCCAGCACTTGGGGGGGGGGGCAGAGAAGAGGATCGCCATGACTTCGAGGCCACCCTGAGACTATATGGTGAATTCCAGGTCAGCCTGGGCTAGAGCTGAAACCCAACCACAGCATTCCTGAGGAGGGCACAGAGTGCCTGGAAGGGAGGCTGAGGACACTGCTACACCCAGTACAGCCAGAACCCAGCCAGCTTCCCTCTCCTACCGGCCCTGCTCAGAGCACAGCCCTCCTGCTGGTTATTGGTTGGACAAAGCTATCAGGGGAAAGCTAGGCTTGATGTCCCTCTCCCCACAGTATCATTAGGAGCAGCAGGCTGACTAAGCCCTGTTCCAGGGGGGCCAGGAGACCTGGGGATAGTGCCCATCTCAGTGGACCACTCACTGTAATTCCCAGCACAAGCCCCTTCTCGTTCTGCTCTCCGAAGCCTGTAGACTAGGGGGTGGTACCCCAACAGTTCCTTAAAGCACTCCTTGCCACTCAGCCAGCCCACGTGAAATGTGGCCCATGCTGATCTACAAAACCCCACCATGGCTTTGGTTCTCAAAGGGGGCAAGTATTAGAGAGATACAGGAGGTAGATGTGGGTCAGACTGGGAGGGGGGATCACCACAGTTATTCACAGGACAAGAGTCAGGAAAGCTATCAGGGAGCTATCAGCCAAGGAAGACTTGTATACCAACCAGTACCTCATGGGTCATATGGGTACAGCCTCGCCCCTAAGTGCTCTTGACACTGGAATATTGACTGACTTGTGCGTTTTATTTTTTCCCAGTGGTGCTAAAGCTGGAACCCATGACCTTGAACATGCTAGGCCACTGAGCTCGCAGCCCCATGAGTATCTTTCAGTGTGGCTTTAATCCATAATCAAATTTTCGGGAGTGCAATTACTGGAGCCATCCTGAGCTAAAGGTCAGGGTCAGCGATATGATTTTCTAGCCTTAAATGGAAAGGCCTTTCAGAAACACATGCAAATCTGTGGTCGGTCACTTTACCTCCTGTGGTGTAGCCATGCCAGGGCATTTGTCCAAGCCAGTAGAGGGTTTTTGCTTTTCTTACAGTAGTATGCCGTTGGCGTTTGAAATTAAGTGTGTAGGTAGACTTATTATCTAGGAATGTCATTACAAGAAAATAAAGAATGCTTTTCAAACGTATTCTTAAACCGAGTGGGAGCCCGCCACGGTCACTGGCGCCCTCATCTGGCCATCTCAGAAACTGCAAGTCATAGCGAGGCGCGCTCCAGGACCAGGGACAGCGACCCAGCCCGTACCCCCCTGAGGCTCTCCCAAGAGGGTAGAGACCCTGAGCCACCCTGCGTACCTCTCAGAGTGCTCCCCACTCTCCTCTCTCCCCTTGTGCGGAGGCAGCCCCCCAGCCTGTCCTCTCTGTTCTTCCCAGTACCAACCGCGGCGCCTCTCTAGACCCACAATGGCACACCTGTGTGCCACAATGGTGGCACGTGTTTTCCGCCTACCATGTTCCCTCCGCTCGTCTCCCACGGGCCCATTCACTCCTCTGTTTAGGTCACAAAACTGCACCTACACCCGCTGGGGCAGCTGAGATTCACAACAGCCCTGTGAGCAGGATCATGCAGAGTTGTGTCTTCTGCAACTGATGGGGAAACAGAGGCTGCCAACAGCAGCTCCAGCTCTTCTGACCCTCAAGATCTCCATCCCACCACTCTTGATCTAGCCTAGGAACAAGGCAGCTACTGTCTGCAGAAACTGTGCAAGGTACACCTCCGGCTACCATGCAAATGAGGCCCAACCGCCTTCCCATTCCATAGCTAAGGAAACCGGAGTTCTAGGGGCGGACGGGGCTTGCCTAAGTGTCAGTGGAGATAGAAATGTTGTCAAGAGGGTTGGAGACATGGCTTAGCAGTTAAGGCACTTGCCTGCAAAGCCAAAGAACCCAGCTTCAATTCCCCAGGACCCACGTAAGCCAGATGCACAAAGCAGTGCATGTATCTGGAGTTCGTTTGCAGTGGCTAGAGGCCCTGGTGCACTCATTCTCTCCTTCTCCCTCTTTCTTGCAAATAAATAAATATAAATTGTTTTTAAGAAAGTAAGAGGGCTGGAGGGATGGTTTAGCAGTTAAGGCATTTGCCTGCAAAGCCAAAGGACCCCGGTTTGATTACCCAGGACCCATATTAGCCAGATACACAAGAGGGCACGTGTGTCTGGAGTTCATTTGCAGTGGATGGAGGCCCTGGTGTGCCATCTCTCTCTCCTCTCCCTCTTTCTCTGTCAAATAAACAAAAATAAAAGGAAAGGAAAGGAATGTTGTCACTCAGGAACGCACCTCCCAAGAAGAAAGCACCTGCTTCAGCTTCTCCACTCTGACATCCTCGGGCTGGGCCCCCATCCCTCACTGAGGAACATGGTCTCCCTATCTGCCCAAGCTTTAACCCCGTAAACCATCTGCCAAGATACACAGTAAGAGCGAAACAGATGCATGCCACTTGGCAAACGTCCTGGCTTCCAGATGCCAGGGTCTACAAGCACAGCCACACAACCTGGGTACACAGCCAGGGCATAAGGGAGGGCACAACCCACCTTGAATAAGGGCACAGGGGTCTAGCTCCCATAGCCTGAAGACAGGGAAACAACTAGCTCTTCACTAGCAGGCTGACGGTGAGTGGTAGCCAAGGCGGCCCCTTGTGCCCACAAGTGTTTTGGCTATTAATACTGAAGGCAGCAGGGTCATCACTGGGTGACCAAAGCTCAGGTACATCCCACTGGGTCCTGCTCCAGTTCTCCCAAGGGAAGATCAAATAAAACATATTATGGATACTCTAGAGGTTACAAAAGCCAGTCTGTGGCCAGGCATGGTTGGCATACTCCTTTAATCCCAGAACTCTGGAGGCAGAGGTAGGAGAATCACGGTGAATTCAAGGCCAGCCTAGGACTACAGAGTGAGTTTCAGGTCAGCCTGGGCTCATTCTAGCCTAGCCCCCTACCTTGAACCGCCCTCCCCAAGAAAAGCCAGTCTGTGGCTGAGAACAAGAGAGAGGCAGCTATCAAGGGTGGGGCAGGGAAGGAAGTGGGTGTGAGATCCAGTGCCTCACTGCCTAACCTCTGACCCTCCTTGTCCTACCAGCTCCAAGGTCTCACTGTGGTAAGCACTCAATGAGTGCCCAATGAACATCACCCTACGCTGGTTATGAACAACAACAACAACAAAAAAAGTAGAGCAATCTTAGCCTACCATCACACACACAGGAATTGGCAATGGAATGAGTTTGGAATGAGATGGACCTGCACTTGAATCCCTGCTCTACTTACTGGCTGTTGACATTGGGCCATTTTCAAACCGTATCAAAGCCTGACTTGTTTTCATCTATAACGCAGGACATTGACGAGAGCCACACTCATCTCACAGGGCTGGCCTCAGGACTCCGTGTAAAGTAGGTGGCAATAATGGGGACTCAGAGCCAGGCGGGTGGCCCACGCCTTTAATCCCAGCACTCAAGAGGCAGAGGTAGGAGGATGGCTGAGTTCAAGGCCACCCTGAGACTACATAGTGAATTCCAGGTCGGCCTGAGCTACAGTAGACCCTACCTCGGGAAAACAATAAATAAATAAATGGGGACTCAGCCAGGCATGAAATTCCAGCACTTGGGAGGCTGAAGCAGGAGGATCAAGAGCTCCAGGCTGCCTGGGTTACATAGCAAGATCCTGTCTCAAAAATCATGAACACATGCCAGATGTGGTACCTCACTCCTGTAATCCCAGAAGGCAGAGGCAGGAGGACTGCTGTGAGTTTGAGGTCAGCCCGGGCTAGAGCAAAACCCTACCTTGAAAAACAAACAAACAAAAAAAAAATCATGAACAAGGGGCTTGTAAGATTGCTCAGTGGTTAAAGGTGCTTGCTTGCATAGCATGCTGGCCTGGGTTCAATTCCCCAGTACCCATGCAAAGCCAGATGCACAAAGTGGCATGTACATCTGGAATTCATTTGCAGTGGCAAGAAGCCTTGGTAAGCCTAGTGTCTGTCTGTCTCTCTCTCCCTCTCTCTTATTTTTCTTTTGTTTTTTCAAGGTAAGGTCTCACTCAAGCCCAGGTTGACCTGGAATTAACTATTTAGGCTCAGGGTGTCCTTGAACTCACAGTAATCCTCCTTCCTCTGCCTCCCCAGTGCTGGGATTAAAGGCATGCACCACCACAATAAAAATATTTTTAATATATTTCATTTATTTGTTTGAGAGAGAGAGAGAGAGAAAATGGGCACACCAGGGCCTCCAACCACTGCAAACAAACTCCAGATGTATGTGACCCTTTGTGCATCTGGCTTACGTGGGTCCTGGAGAATCGAACCAGGATCCTTTGGCTTTGCAGGCAAACAACTTAACCGCTAAGCCATCTCTCCAGCCCAGTAAAAATATTTTTAAAAAATCATGAACAAGTGTGGCTCATGCATGTAATCCCAGCATATAAAAGTCTAAAGCAAGAGAATTTCCATGAGTTCAAGGCCAGCCCTAGCTACACAGCGAGATCCTGACTCAAGCAAAAAACAAGCCAGGTGAGGTGGGAAGGAGGATTGTGTGAGTTCAAGGCCAGTCTGGGATTACAGAGTAAATTCCAGGTCAACCTAGGCTAGACTGAGACCCTACCTGGGGGAATAAAAACCTGGGGAAATGGCTCAGGAGAAAAGCCCTTGCTGTGCAAGTCTGATAACCCAAGTTCAGATATCCAGCCATCCTGCAAAGCTGGACACAGTGCAAGCATCTGTAACCCCAACATGCCTAAAGCAAGAAGAAAGGTGGAGCCACTAGCCTGGTGAAACAAGACAGAATGCCTCAAAACAAGGTGGGGCTGGGTGTGGTAGCACACACCATTAATCCCAGCACTTGGGGGGGGGGGCAGAGAAGAGGATCGCCATGACTTCGAGGCCACCCTGAGACTATATGGTGAATTCCAGGTCAGCCTGGGCTAGAGCGAAACCCCACCTCAAAAAATCAAACAGCCGGGCGTGGTGGCGCACGCCTTTAATCCCAGCACTCCGGAGGCAGAGGTAGGAGGATTGCCGTGAGTTCGAGGCCACCCTGAGACTCCATAGTGAATTCCAGGTCAGCCTGGGTTAGAGTGAGACCCTACCTCGAAAAACCAAAAAAAAAAAAAAAAATCAAACAGAGACAAGGTTGGGGCTGGAGAGATGGCTCAGCCGTTAAGGTGCTTGCCTGCAAAGCCAAAGGACTCAAGTTCAATACCCCAGTACCCATGTTAGGCTACATGTACAAGATAGCGCATGCGTCAGGAGTTTGCACTGGCTAGAGGTCCTGGTGTGCCCATTCTCTCTGTTTCTTTATTTTTCTCAAAATAAATAAGTAAATAAAATATTAAAAAAACAAGGTGGCATACCCTTATATTAATGCTACTCTCACTTTTGGTAGAGAATCTTCTCTTTTCAGATGACAGTGACCTTGGGACGACTCAGAAGGTATCATGGTGATGGAAAGAAATGACCGCAGTGCTCAGTACTGCAATATCTCTATCACACCTTCCAAGGCTCAGGGCCTAATGTGGAAGAGGTGGCGGAAAGAATGTAAGAGCCAAAGGAAGGGTAGGACTCCTTACAACGTGTTCCCTCCAGACACAAACTGGCCTGGATATCCATGACTTCACAGTGCCTGACACTACCTACACAAGGCCATCATAATAGAAGGAAAAGATCATGACATCAAAATAAAAGAGAGACTGATTGAGAAGGGGAAGGGATATGATGAAGAATGGAATTTCAAAGGGAAAAGTGGGGGGAGGGAGGGTATTACCATGGGATATTTTTTTATAATCATGGAAGTTGTTAATAAAAATTTGAAAATATAAAAATAAAAAAAGAACAAGGTGGACGACAAGGACCAATACTCAAAGTTGTCCTTGACCTCCACACACACACACACACACACGCACACACACACCATACATACACATATAAAGATTTTCAAGCCAAACAGTTGTGTGGTGGCACACGGCTATAATCCTAGCACTTAGGAGGCTGAGGTAGGAGGATCTACAGAGTGAGTTCCAGGTCAGCCAGGCTAGAGTGAGACTCAGCCTCAAAATAAATAATAAATAATAAATAAATTAATTAATAAGACCAAACAAAATTGGGCAGTGCATTGGTATAATCATGAACTAAGTCAGGAGACCCAAGTCCTAAGCCCAGCTCTACTGGCTCAGTATGACTGTAGGCAGGTCCCTCTGTGCCTGCTTCCTTGTCTATAACGAGGGCTCTCCAAGGGCCTTTCTTGCTCTGTTTTCCAAGGCAGTTCAACCCCCAGGGGCATGGCAGGCAACAACAGCTCTTGGGAAGGGACAGGAGTGGAGTGTAGACCAAGATTGTCCTTACACAAACAGGAACTGGGCCTGAAGCCCCCAGCTCTGCCTTTTCATGGTCTCTCACTGGAGTCCAGCACCCTCGACTAAGATGGGGACAAAGAACAAACGGAGAAGGCCCAGCAGAGGTAGCCACCAATCACCCTTCTCCTGCCGTCTCTGTCTGAATGAGCCTCCAGCCTGGAACATGAGAGATTCTCAGCACGAAAGTTGGAAAGGAGCCCATGGGGATGAGCTGATCCAACCCTCTCGTTTTGCAAATAATGATGGTGGTGATTACACCCAATGGTAGCAATTTGCCAAGTGCTTTGGCACCTGGGTTGCCTCTGTGAGCCACCCCATAAGGACTGGTAGAACTCATAGGACAGTTACTACCCACCTGCCCTGAGTGACGAAACTGTGTGTGGTTCAAGGAGGCAAGAGATGGGTGTAGCTGACCGGACTCTGGACCCAAGCCAGGTGCCTTCCCCCAAGCCCTGGGTACCATGTACTGTGGTTCTGGGGTGCATCTGTCACCAGTGCAGGACTAGATCTGGGAGGTCTGTGTGGGGACAGGGTGTCGGAGGGGTTCTTGGATGCCTAGCTGAGGCTCTCTTTCCTCCGTCTGTGAGTACAAGGCCACTCATGCATTTTTCGCCATTCTAGCAATGACAGACTGACGGACACTCTAATGGACAGAGGCCCAGACGTCCTGGCGGACAGTGCACCCCTCTTTAAGGAAACTTTCCCTCTCATTCTGTATGCAGTATACACCAGTGGTTAAAGTGATGATGTGGGCTGAAGAGATGGCTTAGCAGTTAAGGTACTTGCTTGCAAAGTCTAAGGACCCAGGTTCGATTCCCCATAACAAATGTAAAGCCAGATGCTTATGGTGGTGCATGTGTCTGGAGTTCATTTGCAGTGGCTAGAGGTCCATTCTCTCTCCCCTGCCTCGTAAATAAATAAAACTAAAAACAATAAAGGTGTGTGTTACTACACCTGGCCTTTAAAAAAAAAAAAAAAGTGGAATTGCATGGACCTAATTCAAATCTCAGCCCTGCTGGGTGACCACAGGCTACTGCTTAACCTCTCTGTGCCTCTCCTGGCTGCCAATCACAGTCACTGAGAAGTGAATGAGACGGGTTCATGGAACGTGCTCAGCGGAGTCCAGCATACTGCAAGCGCTCAATTAATGCTCCACCTGCGTTCTACTGCTCAGCCCATCATTACTTTTCCCCACCAGAATCCCCCTCAGGCCAGAGCTCAGGAGCCAGGCACAGGGCTAGGCCCGCCTCCCTCCCCGCCTTGTCCGCTCCTTTCCCTCTGCTGTGACAAGTGTGGCCTTGAGTGGCTCAGGTGGCGGGTCCCCGATGTACCTTCCCAGCAGCTCCAAATTCCCAGGGGTGCCCGGGGAGCAGACAGGTGTAAGAAACACCTTGATTCCCCCAGAGAGCAACATCCCCGAGGCTCACACTGCACAGTCACACCAGCTCCACTCCACGGAGCCCAAGTGCAGAAGCAGCCATGGAGCGTCCCCCCTGCTGGAAGAGAGGCAGGCTCAGGGGCTGGGCTGCTGCCCCCAGCCAGGTACACGGAGCCCTGACTCCCTGTACAGGTGATGGCCAAGCTCCGTACACTCCCAGCAACCCCGTTCCCTGTGGGGCTGATACCTTGACCCATCGCCTGGCTTGGGATGGAAGATGCTGGAGCCCTCTCCTTTGTCATCAGGAACATGAAGCCGGGGAGACAGGCCCTGGACCACAGTGTTTCCTCATACCTGAACACGTAACCTGTTCTGTCTGCAGAAGGCTTCCTGGTGACTTGGGGGGGGGGGGGATAAAAACTGCTCAAGTTGACATTTGAGGCCATTCATAAACTAGCTCAACTCACCTATGCACATCTTTCCCTGAAACCAAACAGTGTCCTGACAGCCGCCTCCTGACAGCCGCCTCCCAGCCTCTGCAGATGGTCACGCCCCCTACAGTGCCTTCACTCTCTCACTGTGCAACTTGCAATCCATGTACTGAGTGCCAACTATGCGCCAGGCACTGGATCCTCCAGGGGAAAAGGACTCAACTGCCAATGGCTTTGGAAACAGGAAGTTATGTGACAAAAATGTCCCCTACCTCCAAACAGTGAAGGAACAGATCTTTTTTTTTTTTTAATTTTTTTTGTTGTTCATTTTTATTTATTTATTTGAGAGCGACAGACAGAGAGAGAAAGAGGCAGAGACAGAGAGAGAGAGAGAATGGGCGCGCCAGGGCCTCCAGCCACTGCAAACGAACTCCAGATGCATGCGCCCCCTTATGCATCTGGCTAACATGGGTCCTGGGGGATCTAGACTTGAACCATGGTCCTTAGGCTTCACAGGCAAGCGCTTAACCACTAAGCCATCTCTCCATCCCGGAACAGATCTTTTTTGTTGTTGTTGTTGTTTGTTTTTTTCGAGGTAGGATCTCACTCTAGCCCAGACTGACCTGGAATTCACTATGGAGTCTCAGGGTGGCCTTGAAGTCACGGCAATCCTCCTACCTCTGCCTCCCAAGTGCTGGGATTAAAGGCGTGCGCCACCACGCCCGGCTTCATTTTTTAAATTTCTTAATGTTTTATTTATTTATTTATTTGAGAGAGGGAAAAAAATAGGCAAGAAGAGAGAGAGAGCAAAAGAAAATGGGCACACCAGGGCCTTTGGCCGCTGCAAACAAACTCCAGACGCATGCACCTCCTTGTGTATCTGGCTTACGTGGGTCCTGGGGAATAGAACCTGGGTTCTTTGGCTTTGCAGGCAAGTGCCTTAACCACTAAGCTATCTCTCCAGCCCAGGATAATTTTTTTTTAAATTGTAAAGAAAGTTTGGGCCAAGTGTGGTGATACACACCTGTAATCTAAGCACCTGTGAGGCTGAGACAGGCAGACTGTCATAAGTTCACATTCATATACACAGACATATTTTTTAAAAGCCAAACAGAGCTGGACATGGTGGCATATTCATATAATTCCAGAATTCAGGAGGCTGATGTAGGAGGATCACTGTGAGTTCAAGGCCAACCTAAGACTACATAGTGAATTCCACATCAGCCTGAGATACAGCAAGACCCTACCTCAAGGAAAAAAAAAAAAATACAAGAAAGTTTGACTTAAAAATGTAGTCAGGTGTGGTGGTGCATGCCTTTAGTCCCAGCACTTGGGAGGCAGAGATTGGAGGATAGCTGTCAGTTCAAGGTCAGCCTGGAACTATAGAGTAAGTTCCACCCAGGTCAGTCTGCGCCAGAGTGAGACCCTACCTTGAAAAATTTGTGTATGTGTGTGTGTGTGTGTGTGTGTGTTATGTGTGCATGTGCCACCACACACATGTGGAAGTCAGAGGACAACCTTGGGGTGTTGGTCTCCTTCCGCCTTCTTTCAAACAGGATCTTTTATTGTTCTTACCACTGGAAAGGCCAGTGTAGCTGGCCTGCAAACTTTGGGGTTCTCCTGACTCGACCTCCCACTGCCATAGGTAGGCTGGGATTACAAATAACTCTGCCATTTTGCATCTAGCTTTATGTGGGTGCTGGGGATTGAACTACTGTCGGCAGACTTACACAGCAAGCACATTTAACCACCAAGCCATCTCCCCAGTCTCATATTTTGACTTTTTTTTTCAAGGTAGGGCCTTACCCTAGTCCAGGCTGACCTGGATCTCACACTGTAGTCCTAGGCTGGCCTTGAACTCATGGCAATTCTCCTACCTCTGCCTCCAGAGTGCTGGGATTAAAGATGTACATGCCACCAAACTTGGCTTTTTTTTTTTTTTTTTTTTTTTTTTTTGAGGCAGGGTCTCACTCTAACCTGGACTGACCTGGAACTCACTCTGTATCCTCAGGTTGGCCTTGAACTCATGGAAATCCCTCTGCCTCAGCATTGGGACTAAAGGCATGTGCCACCACACCCAGCTTAAGTTTGATGGGTTTTGTTCTTAGTATTTTATTTACTTATTTATTTGAGACAGAGAGAGAAAGAGAAAGCAAGAGAATGGGTGCACCAGGGCCTCTAGTCACTGCATATGAACTCCAGATGCATGCACCACCTTGTGTATTTGGCTTTACATGGGTACTAGGGAATCGAACCTGGGTCCCTTGGCTTTGCCGGCCAGTGCCTTAGACACTAAGCCATCTCTCCAGCCTGGTTTTTGTTCTTTAAATGTATTTATTAGAGAGAGGGGGGTGCAGGGAGGGAGGAAGGGAGATAATGGGTGTGCCAGGACCTCTAGCTATTGAAATAAACTCCAGATGCATGTGTCAGCCACCGTAAATGAATTTCAGATGAATGTGCCACTTTGTGTATCTGACTTTATGTGGTACTGGTAAACTAAACCTGGGCCATCAGGCTTTTGAAAGCAAGTGCCTCCAACCACTGAGTCATCTCTCCAACCCCTCCCTTTTACACACACACACACACACACACACACACACACACACTTGACAGAGACACAGAGAAAGAGGAAAAGAGAGAGAGAGAGGGAATTGGTGTGCCAGGGCCTCCAGCCACTGCAAATGAACCCCAGATGCATATGCCACCTTGTGCAACTGGATTTATGTGGGTCCTGGGGAATGGAACCCGAGTCCTTAACCACTAAGCCATCTCTCCAGCCAACCCCTTTTTTAAAAAGAATTGTTTATTTTTATTCATTTGAGAGTGACAGACAGACAGAGTGTGAAAGATGCAGAGAGAGAGAGAAAGAGAGACAGAGAGAGAATGGGCGCACCAGGGCCTCCAGCCACTGCAAACAAACTCCAGACGCGTGTGCCCCCTTGTGCATCTGGCTAATGTGGGTCCTGGGGAATCAAGCCTAGAACTGGGGTCCTTAGGCTGCACACGCAAGTGCTTAACTGCCAAGCCGTCTCTCCAGCCCCCAACCCCCTTTCTTTTGAAGCAGGGTCTCACTCTAGCTCAGGCTGACATAGAACTCATTCTGTAACTAACTCCAGGCTGTCCTCAAACTCACAGTGATCCTCCTACCTCTGCCTAGGATTAAAGGCATGCACCACCACACTCAGCTTCTATTTTTTTTTTTTAATTTCCAGAATATTTTAAATGGTTTTCTTTTTGTTCGAGGCAGGGTCTCACTCTAGCTCAGGCTGACCTGGAATTCTGGAATTCACTATGTATTCTCAGGGTGGCCTCGAACTCATGGCAATCCTCCTACCTCTGCCTCCCAAGTGTTCAGATTAAAGGCATGTGCCACTATGCCCAGCTCTTTTAAATGTTTTTATTTATTTATTTCTGTGTGTGTGTGTGTGTGAGAGAGAGAGAGAGAGAGAGAGAGAGAGAGAGAGAATGCGCATGAGTGAGCCAGGGCCTCTTGCCACTGCAAACAAACACCAGATGTTTGTGCTTATCACCTTTTATCTCTGACTTTAATGGGAACTAGGGAATTGAACCCAGGCTGACAGATTTTGCAAGTAAATGCCTTTAATTGCTGAGCCATCTTTTCAACCTCCACTTTTAAAAATTATTATTTTAAAAAATATTTCTCGGGAGGCGGAGGTTGGAGGATCGCTGTGAGTTCGCGGCAAAAAAAAAAAAAATTATGTTTATCAATTTGAGAAAGAGGCAGAGAGAGCGCCCCAGCGAGCATGTGAGGGCCTCCTGCCACTGCAAATGAATTCCAGATACATACACCACCTGGAGGTGTTGGGTACTGGGGAATCAAACCTAGGTCCTTGGGCTTCGCCAAAGTAGCTAGGATTGTAGGTATGTACCACTACGCTCAGGAAATATCTTCCCCCTCTTGTTTGTTTCTGCTTTTTGAGACAGGTCTTGCTATGTAACCCAGACTGCTTGAACTTAAAGATCCTCCTGCCTCAGTCTCCCAAGTGCTGGAATTACAGGTGTACACCACCATGTCTGGTGTGAACTTAGATTCGCTTCGTTTGTTTGTGTTTTCGAGGCAGAGTCTCACTCCTGCCAGGCTGCTCTGGGCCTTACTCCGTAGTCAACCACGGCCAGCTGCGAAGTCAAAGTCTGCACTCAGGTCTGCTCACTCCAAAAGGAGGCCAGGGGAAGAGAGTGGCCTCACTCGTCTAGGTTGGCAGAGTTGGCAAGTTACTCTGAGACTCACCTTGCCTCACAGGTGACGACCACCGTACCACTCACCGTGGTGGCTGCCACACGTGGTCACCTCGGTCCCCAGCACCTGTCAGTATCTGGACATCTAGACTAGTGCTCATGGCAGCCACGCCTCCAGGCCTGCAGCAGCACGTAGCAGACACATGGAATACCTCGCTTCCTTTCATCCACTAGTGGGACCCTTCTGTTTTAGGGTGTCTCCCTACCAGCACCCCTTTGTGCCTCTTCTCCTTTCTTCATTTCAGAGTCACTGCTTGCCAAGTGCCAATCTTTACCCCTAAAAAGAGAGTTCCCTGGGCTCGAGAGATGGCTTAGCGGTTGAGGAGTTTGCCTTTCAAGCCAAAGGACCCAAGTTCAATTCTTCATGACCCCCATAAGCCAGATGCACAGGGTGGCACATGCATCTGGAGTTCATTTGCAGTGACTAGAGGCCCTGGTGTGCTCACTCTATCTGCCTCTCTCTCTCTCAAAAATAATAAATAAGGGCTGGAGAGATGGCTTAGCGGTTAAGCGCTTGCCTGTGAAGCCTAAGGACCCCGGTTCGAGGCTCGATTCCCCAGGACCCACGTTAGCCAGATGCACAAGGGGGCGCACGTGTCTGGAGTTTGTTTACAGTGGCTAGAAGCCCTGGCGCACCCACTCTCTCTCTCTCTCTCTCTCTCTGTCTCTTTCTCTCTCTGTCTGTAGCTCTCAAATAAATAAATAAAAATAAATTAAAATAATAATAATAATGAATAAAATTTACAAAAAAAAGTTCCCTTACGGGCTGAGCTGAAAACACCCAAAAAGCTGCAACTTGGATCCCCTGCCCTCAGTCCCTTCTTCCTGGAGCTGACCCCCAGGGAGGCTGCTCCAGAAGGTCCCTGGCAATCCCTGCTGGCCTAGTGGAGACCTAGAGTTTCTCATCTTCAGGAAGTTTTCAGGCGAGGCCCTCTTGTGCCTACATTGCCCAGCTGAGCCAATCTTCCCTTTCTCATTGGCACAGGGCTGCCTCTACACACCTCTGACTCTCTTCCTTCCCCAGCTGGACCAGAATTGGAGCCAGGCCCAGAGAGGGAAAATGATTTGCCTGGCCCCACAGCAAGCCAGAAGCAGGGCCAGGCTTGGACTGAGAACCAGCACTCTGGCTGGCCTCGGGTGAGAGACCAAAAGAACATGGTGGAACCCAGAACATCTCACTGCCCCCAACCTGGCAGCCATCTGCCCATACAAGCAGCTCTCAATGGCAGCTTCCCAGCGGTGCCAATCTCTGAGGGCACATGGGTCCAGCCTGGCAGTGGCTCTGCCAGGGAAGAGGTGAGCAGAGATCTCCAAGGATTCCCATGCAATTTACACCAGCTGGCCCCAGCCCTGCTGAGAGGGAAGAGCAAAAAAAGCAGGACTTGACCAGGCACCTGGCAAGGTGGCCAAGGGAAGGGAGGCTGGGGCTGCTTGGATCCTGTGCTGAGGCCTGTCTGATCTCAGGGAAACCCTGTCCAGTGATAGTCTAGGAGAAGAGCGTCTCCAACAGCCCTGAAGTGAGTGTGGGCTGGGTGCACGACAGAAGGGTCCACTGAGGGAAAAACACTGGGTGAAATGTTCCTTAGACCTAAGCTGGGTTCAAGGAAGCAGAAATTGAGAAGAAGGTGAAGTTTCGTTGGGGAGTGTTCAGAGGGGCCTCTGCCGCCCCCTGGGGTGATGAAGCAGTCACATCCCACGCGCAGGAAGCTGATGCCAAGCACGCGTGCACCCATGTGGGCGCCTGAGCATGTCTGCCAGGTTCATTTTTAAGGGCGCAAAGCCTCCACGTTTATTCCCTGCATGTGAATATATACTGGAGGAGACCGTGGAGACAGAGGACCCCCCCCCCCACCCAGATGAGGGTCTCAGGGGGCACCCCATTTGTGTGTACACAGGGGCAGTGTGTCTCCCGTGGGTGGGGTCAAGCAGGGTGGGGCGGGGGTCTTGGTTGGAGCGGGCCTGTGTGACCCTGTGTCTGGGTGGCGGGGTACTTGTGAATCAGGTCGCGTTTGCGTCCGCGTCTGGCTGGAAGCGGGTCGCAGTTGTTTGCGCAGCATGTGCGGCTGCTCAGCGGCCTCCCACAGCCAGGACAAAGGCCTCGCAGACCCACACCTGCTCCAGGAATCCTCCAAAGGCCTCTCTGCCCTGGAACGTGACAGCAGGGCCGGGGCAGGAGGTGGAGGAAGTCTCCTGAGCATCTCACCCCCACCTGGGCAGACCCTGCTGCTGCCCTCTGCCCCCCCCCACCACCACCCTAGGCATGAGCAGGAGAGACCTTCAAACCAGACAAGACCCGCTGCACCCAAGAGGCTATGGGAAGAACCCTGCTGTGTCCTAGAGCAGCAATGAGGGTTCCTGAGACCCTGACAGGCAAGCACCTTAGGGAGGAGGGAAGACAGGGGTGTTTTTTTTTTCAATAGAGGCAGTGACTGGTGAAAATTAGAGTGGGCACATCACAGTTGCGGGAAGTTCGGACTCTAGATCTCCTCCCCCAGCGCACCTCCACCCAGAGATGCAGCCCCCCCTACACACACACACACACACACACACACACACACACACACCACACACACACACAGGTAGCGAAGGGGAGCAGGCCACAGGAAGCATTCCAGCCTGCAGGACCGCCACTCTTAATCAGGAAATGAGAATTCTGACTGTTGCCCCAGCAGAGACAAGGTTTACTTAGCCTCTCTCAAAGTGTTTCCTCACTGGGGCCAGGGAACCCCTCAGCTGGCCCTGAAATGCTGCGGAGCCAGAGGAAGGTGAGGGCGCTTGCACCCCGCCACCTGAGGATTAATCATTACACTGCAATCTTTCCCCGAGGCTCAAGGGCACACCCACCCCTTGCCCAGACCCTTCCACTGACAGGAGGGGGCGGGTCTGTGAGTCCGGCCAAGGAGGCATTGGGGAACTCTAGCAGACAGAGAGACTGACCACTGACCACCACCTGGTCCTGCTGCCCTCAGGGACCACAGGAGCTGCCTAGACACTCATCAGGGCCACCCTCGGCCCAGGTTCTCTCAGTGACTAGGACACGCAAGGCCACTGCCCCAGCTTCTTCCCTCCAGCACCCTCACGAGGAGGGGTACTGCCCTGTACAGGCGGGGAGTCGGGGAGCTGCTCTCTTGGAGAGGAAGTAGTGCCATCTCACCTCACTTCCCCTTTGCCTTTTCCCTGGTATTCACCTGGCAGGGCTTCTCTCTCCACCCCTCCTGCAGGCCATCAGGGGTCTGACCCTCGACTTTGGAGGGGACAGTACTGAAGGACAGAGACAGGTGCCAATATGCCATGTGAAGAAAGGGGGTGGGACGCTTTTCCTGAGCCCACTCTCAAGCCTGTGCTGCGACCCCAGAAAGAACTGGATGGGGTCAGACTAAAGATGGAGATAAGGGTCGCTCACCTTAGTTTATGAATGTGGGTTTGTGGGTAAGCAAGGTTTCTTCGCAAAGCCCCGGGTCTCGGCAAGCCCCCCAGGAGGCCTTTAGGACGCAGCGACAGCCCGATGAATTTCACCGGCCTCAGATACCACCGAGCCAGGGGAGGCGACGAGGGGGCTGCCTGACTGCGTGACGCGTGCGCCTCGCTCCGCGGCGGGTCAGGGGCAGGGACGGGGGCGGGGGGTGCGCTCAGTCCCTGAGAATGCAAGGACATCATCACCCGCCACCCCCGAGCTCAGGGTCACCGGACCCGAGATGCTCACTTCCCACGACCGAGGACCAGGAGCGTCTCCCCCTGCGGTTGCTGGCACCCGGCCCCTGCTCGCCGATGGAGGCAACGCGCCCACTTCTCCGCCGTCCCTCCTCGCAGCCCAAGGCGCCCCTCCCGGGGGCGAGGAGCACCGAAGGGTGGGACCCGAGCCCGCGGCCGCGGCCCAGCCTCCCGTACCGCTGCGCCGCTGTCCAGCCCCGCGGCGCCCTGCCCCGCGCCCCGGGGACCCGGTCCCCGCCCGTCCGCCCGGCGTCCCGGCTGCCACCCGCATCCCGGTCTCCTGCGCAGGGCCGCCGCGCACTCACCCGCGGGCCTGGGCCGGGGCGTCCTGGGCTCGGCACTCCGGTGCCCGCGGCGGCCGCTGCAGCTCTGCCCGGACGCGGTCGGCTCTCGCCGCCGCCGCCGCCGCCGCAGTTCGGGGAGGGGGGCGTCACGTGACCGCGGAGCGCTCCTTCCCGGCGCCGCTCCCCTCTTCACTGCGGAGCCCGAGCCGCCGGCGCCCTGCACCCCCATCTCACAGCCAGGGCAACTGAGGTCCGGAGAGAGAGAGAGGTAGGGGCGAGCTCAGGCCCACGCAGCCAGGCAGCGGGTTGGTTGCAAGGGGACAGGGGCAACTTGTAGGAGAGGCGGACGTGCCTGGTTCCCGCCTTGGAGCTACGCTGGGGCCTGGTCAGCGGTGCCCTTTCTCCCCGGGCTCGCCCATGCCCTAACCATCTGGGAAGCCCGCCAGTACAGCTGCGGGACGCTGGATGGGGATAAGGTTGGGAAAGGCGGAGAGCCCCAGCAGGAAAGAACACCGACACAGATCTTTCCAGATAGACCTCTGAGGACTGGGAGGGCAGGGCAAATGGGCCTAAGGTCACCCAGCAAGAGCGCGCGAACTTCAGGCTGCCCTCCGACTCTCTCCCCCACCTTTCTTTTTTTGGTTGTTTTGCTTTTCGAGGTAGGGTCTCCGTCTAGCCCAGGCTAACCTGGAATTCACTATGTAGTCTCAGGGTGGCCTCGAACTCATGGCCACCCTCCTACCTCTGCCTCCCGAGTGCTGGGATTAAAGGTGTGCGCCACATCGCCCGGCTCTCTCTTTTTTTTTTTAATTTTTAAATTTTATTTGTTTGAGGGAGCGAGAAAGGGAAAGAGGCTGGCACACACAAAGGGAGAGAAAGAATGGGTGCGCCAGGACCTCCAGCCACTGCAAACAAACTCCAGACGCATGCGCCACCTTGTGCATCTGGCTTATGTGGGTCCTGGGGAATAGAACCAAAGTCCTTTGGCTTTATAGTCAAATGCCTTAACCGCTAAGCCATCTCTCCAGCCCCGTGACTCCCATTTTTGATAGTCAACCTAGCAAGAGTATCTATCCCAGGGAACACACCTCTCCTGTTCTCCCTTAAGAGGTTAGCAAACAGGCAGCTGAAGGCCTCGCTGGTATATCACGATCGAGCTACAGAACATTAGTGGGGAGCTTTTTCATCTCTGGGTCTCACCCAGGAGTTCTAACTGGGGAACCTGAGGTTTCAAAGTTGAGATACAACCTCCATCTTAACTATCTTGATTGAGGGCCATCCAAGGTCCATGGGAGGACTCAGGAGGGCTCGAGTCACGTATATTTATTGAGCACTTGCTACTCCCACCATTTCCCCAGCCTCAGACTACATTTTATTTAGGAAAAGACCTGATACGCAAGGCTGACTTCGGACTCACTGGGGCTGGGGACCAGGACCATGTTTCTGGCCACAATTCACCCTAAGGGAAATTAGGGGGAAACACCTGGGTCACCGCACATAATCTGGGAAGACGCTGACAAGTGAACAACTCTCCTGGCAAGCTTCCCCAGCAGTAGGTGGGGATGAACCCTCACCAGCCCAGGGTTCATCATCTCAGAGCACAGGCAGGCACGAATACTGCATCTGGGGTCTGAGTGCCAGCTTTGTTACAACTTTGCCCTGGACATGTAGCGCAGCCACCTGTGGTACAGGCTGACAATATAGGGCAAGAGGAAGATGAGAAGGCTAACTCCCCCCATCTCATGGGCCCTTTGCCGCCTACCTAGTACACAGTAGGTTCAGAGCTGTAGAGAGAGGAGACATTGAATGAGGTTGTCCAAGGCCTTCTGGGGATGATGGGGAAAGGGCTATGGTGTGTGTACCAAGTGTCCCCAGCAGGGATCTTCTGCAGACCTGGAAAACAACACCTGAATGTCTTCAGAACTTCTGGGTATGTGTGTGTGGGGTGTAATGTCAGAAGCCCAAATTTGTGCTGGGGAGGTGCCTCAGGAGTTCAAGGAGCTTGCTTGCAAAGCCTGACAGCCCATGCATCTGGAGAGTTTGCTTGCAGTGGCAGGAGGTCCTAGAGAACCTGGACTCATTCTTTGTCTCTCTCAAGTAAATAATTTTTGAACAAAGCAGTCCAAATTCTAGGGCTCTCCCAGATTCATCTCCAAAGACCTTTTGGCTTTTTATACAGAGCGGGGTGGAGCCTTGATTTCCATGCTGAGAACACTCCCTACCAGTGCCTCTTCCCAAAGCCAGGAGCCATACAACAAGCAGACCATCAGCTCCCCTCAAGCCTAACAGAGGCACTCCAGATTGGAGTGGGAATGAAGGACACCCCATCGGAGCCAGAGGTGAGGCTGATGGAGGCAGTGAGTAGTAATGCAGGTGCAGGCCTGTAATCCCAGTTCCTCAGGAGGCAGAGGCTAAGTACAAAGCCTGCCTGGGCTATACAGTCATCTTAAAACCAACCTGGACAGCTTGGTTAAGACATTGCCTCAACAAAATTTCACAAGGAAACAAAACAACAACAAAAAAAAAACAGGCCTGAGGATGTAGCCTTATAATAGAGCACTTGCCTAGTATGTGCAAGACTTACCACCAAAATAAAAAAAAAAAATTAAAAAAACAACAAACGCCAGGGGCTGGAGAGATAACTCAGCGGTTAAGGCACTTGCCTGCAAAGCTTAAGGACCCGGGCTTGATTCCCCAGTATCCACATTAAGACAGATGCACAAAGAGGCACATGCATCTGGAGGCCCTGGCACACCCATTCTCTCTTCTCTTTGCTTGCAAATAAACATTAAGAGCCCGGTGTGGTGGTCCACATCTTTTAATCCCAGCACTCCCAAGGCAGAGGTACGAGGATCACGAGTTGGAGGCCACCCCTGAGACTACATAGTGAATTTCAGATCAGCCTTACCTTGAAAAACCAAAAAAATCAAAAAGGCCAAGGATCTCATCTGTGTACCCTGTCATGGGCTCCTTGTCCTTCGAGGGTCTAGACCCATAGCCTGGTGCTGGCTGAGTCAACAAAAGAATGAAGGCTCTCTGGTCCACGCTGCTTTTCAATCTTAGCCTCTTCCTCTTTACAGAAAGCCTACTCCTCAACAAGGGGCATATAATCTCTGTGTGTCCTGCAGCGAGGGTACAATTCTGAAGCTGTCAGGGCCCTGGGGAAGGACATAAAACGTGCCTACCACAGGAGGCTGGGTGTGCAGCGTGGCATGGACTGAAGATTGGACAAAGGCCCTGGAGCTTTGCTTTCTCTGTCCCATTTCAATCCAAACCACTCAGCACTGACCACTCACGCATGGCTGCCTCTGGGCACAGGCCTTCTCTTTCTCACACACTTAATATGCTCCTGTCCAGCCACCAGCTTGCCCTCTACATGGCTGAGAAATGAAAGCTGGTTTCCAAGACCCTAACATCTCCAAGAAGGCTGAGAATAAAAGCACAACACAAGCCGGGCGTGGTGGCGCACTCCTTTTATTCCAGCATTCGGGAAGCAGAGGTAGGAGGATTGCTGTGAGTTGGAGGCCACCCTGAGACTACATAGTGAATTCCAGGTCAGCCTGGGCTAGAGCGAAACCCTACTTCAAAAAACCAAAAAAATACAAAACAAAACAAAACAAAAAACCACATAGAGCCAGGGTGTGATGGTGCACCCTTTAATCCCAGCAGAGGCAGAGGTAGGAGGATCACTGTGAGTTCGAGGCCACCCTGAGACTACATAGCGAATTCCAGGTCAGCCTGGGCTAGAGTGAGACCCTACCTTTTGGGGGAGGGGACACACACACACACACACAGCAAATGTGTGGACTCTGAATGGCACATAAGGTTGTAGGGAAGAGTCCCCAAATACAATATAACTTTGGACATAACCCCTACCTCTGCCAGCCCAAAGGACAAAAGGCCGGGGCAGGAACTGCCTACTAGGGCCCTCAGCAGAAGCAAATGCATTCTCCTAGGCATGCTGCAAGGAGCACTAAGGTGCAGGGTGGGGGTGGGGCTAGGCAACAAAAACCCCCCCCGCCCCCCCCCAGCCGCATAAGTGGCTCCAGACACAGACAAGCAAGAAAGGAGCAGGAGTTGGCGCCTGAGACTTTTTTGGGGGGGGGAAGAGCCTGGCCTATCTAGGTGGGATACAGCCAGGCTAGTGTAAAAACACACCAGAGGGGAGTGAAACCCTTGTCATAGAGGTTTTGGGGTCATGAAGGAAGCCAGTCTTCAAGGACAAGGAAGAAAAGCCTAAAAGGTGGGAAGAGTGCTGCCTGGGAATGTTCTGGTGGACTGTGAAGTGTTACTGACTTGCCCACTGAGAACACCATGGCCAGGCTAGCCATGAAGTAGTCAGGCGCTGTTCTCAGGGAGCCAGGTCAGCCCAGCACTAACTAGGTTAGCTTTTCCTGGGGTGGGCGGTTTGAAGTACAGACATAAAATCCAGCCCTTGTTCTGGCTTCCTGTTGAGGAAAAAAAAAAAAAAAAAAAAAAAAAAAGGCAGTATACTCGTTCCAGAATCTGTACCAGTCTAGCACCAGTTGGCACTTACTCCGTCCAGAGAGCCAGTGACAGGCTTTGGAAGATCAAGATGCTGCAGCAACTCCAAACCACCCGGAGGCAGAGGCGACCTGCAGGCTGACTGACAAGTCCTAGGGACAGCCTCGTTTGCTGACTTCCTCTAGGGACTAGGTGAGTGTGGGAGGAGTCTTGGATCGGAAGCCAGGAGGCCCCATTCTCCTCCACTCGTGTTTGATGACAACTGTACAACCAACTTCCGTTGGCACACTTGACCAGGATCATAAAAGATGCTGGCTGCATGATGTTCCCTTGGTTACAAAACAGGAGTGGCAGAGGATTTAAGGCGGGGGAAGGGGAGGAAAACCAGATACAATTGTGAGGAGGAGGTTATAAAATCGTTTTGACTTTCCAGTTCTTTGACCAATTAGCCGACATTGGTCTTATGTTTTTTTTTTTTTTTTTTTTTCCCCGAGGTTGGGTCTCACTCTAGCCCAGGCTGACCTGGAATTCATTATGGAGTCTCAGGGTGGTCTCGAACTCATGGCGATCCTTTTTTTTTTTTTTTTTTTTTCCACAGCCAGGGTCAAGGGTGTTGTAGCAGTTAGTTAGCTGCTGCTCCTGCCAACAGGCTCCATTCCACACGGCTGTGGGGCCCATTGGTCCTCATAGATTGCCTCTGCACACTTCTGTTTCCAAGGCTGTCTGCATTCCCCTCTCAAGTTAGGCCAGCCGGCCATGGTCCAGCACAGGCAGCAGCTGCCTAGGCCTTTGGCTTCCCCAGAGAGCGTTCCCATTTCCTGTGGACCAGGGCACCACCAGCCCAGATCTGGAACCCAACTACTACTGTTACAGGGCAGGCTTCTCCTGGTTCAAGAGCAATTTCATTTCATAGCCAGTACCAGCAGCTTTCCTCTCCTTCTTTCCTTCTGAGCATGTTGGGAGAGGGAGCAGATCAATCGCAAGCATGGTGTGGTAATAACCCCGTGACCTCAGTACTTGGGAGGCTGAGGTAGGAGGATCGCAGAGTTCAAGGTCAGCCTGAGCTGGAGTGAAATCCAGCCTCAAAAAACAAAAACAAAAACGGGCTGGAGAGATGGCTTAGCAGTTAAGGCATTTGCCTGCAAAGCCAAAGGACCCAGGTTCAATTTCCCAGTACCCACGTTAGCCAGATGCACAAGGGGGCGCACACGTCTGGAGTTCTTTTGCAGTGGCAGGAGGCGCTGGCGTGCCCAATCTCTCTCTCCGTTTCTTGCTTGCTAAGCCTATCAACCTAGGTTCAATTCCCCAGTACCTAAGTAAAGGCAGATGCACAAAGTGGTTCATGTCTATCCCTCAATCAAGGGGAAAAATTAAATTAAAAACAATAATATATTTATGTATATGTATATATATACACATATGTGTATGTGTGTATATATATACACACACACATATAAATATAGGTTTTTCGAGGTAGGGTCTTACTCTAGCCCAGGCTGTCCTGGAATTCACTATGTAGTTTCATGCTGCCCTAAAACTCATGGTGATCCTCCTACCTCTGCCTCCCGAGTGCTGGGATTAAAGGCACGTGCCACCATGCCTGGCCCGGAAAATATTTTTTAAAAAATCAACAATTGGGCTGGAGAAATGGCTTAGTGGTTAAGGCATTTGCCTGTGAAGCCTTAGGACCCCAGTTCAATTCTCCAGGACCCATGTAAGCCAGATGCACAAGGGAGCACATGCATCTGGAGTTCATTTGCAGTGGCTAGAGGCCCTGGTGTGCCCATTCTCTATCTGCCTCTTCCTTTCTCTCTCTCTCAAATAAATAAATAGATTCTTTTTTCTTTAAAGTCAACAATTATGTAGGCCCAGCACTTAGGCCTAACTTCAGAGGGGAATGCAGACAGCCTTGGAGACAGGAGTGTACAGAGGTAATCTATGAGGACCAATAGGACCCACGGGCATGTAGGATGGAACCTGTTGGCGGGAGCAGCAGCTAACTGCTACAACACCCTTGACCTTGCCTGTGTTGGGTCCCAAACATAAGGAAAGATCAATGTCAGCTTAAATGGTCACAGAACTCCTGGAAAGTCACGATTTTATAACCTTCTCCCTCCTAAAATCTTGTATTCTGTTAACAGGCTGAGTTATGGGAGAGTTTGCAGTGTGGTACCTTAACCTGACATAACTGGTTCTGGAGTTTTGTTGGAGGTAAGGGGTACACAAGAAATACCTGTTTCCTGTCCTCTACTCTTGAACAATTATTATTCACTAAACCTAACAAATTAACCAAACGAGTCTAGGAAGTAGCTTCTGAGCATGGGTGGTGGTTCGGCTGCCCAGTGCCCACAGCCCTGCCTGAGGCTCCAGGCACCTGTTTCTAATGCACTTTGGCAATGATAGAGTAACTGAAGCTGCCCCTTTGAGGCAGGGACTATCTATCACAAAGGCACAGATGTATACACATTCTTACCATGTTTCAGATACCTTCCCATACAACTTTACAGACAACAGGATTCAAGTGGGCGTGCTATGTGGCCACTGGCTCTGACAACCCTAATGGCCAAAGGAAAATTTACGCATAAGGATGACTGAGCACCTGTTCAGCCATTACTATAGCTATGACTTCCAGCGGATGTGTACTAAAGGTCTCAAAAGAGGGTCCAGGGAGCTTAGCACGGCAGCTCCAAGATCCCTCTCCAGAGACTTGCAGAGAAGCAAAGCCTGTCATTTCCACTACAAGTCTAATTCTAAACACTTTCTCCAACCATATTCATCAGGACTTAACATGTGGTGCGGTAAACAAGGCAGGGGACACTGCTGCTCAGTGACAGGGAAACAGGCAAAGCCATAGATTGCCTTGGTTAAAAAGTAACTGCTGGCATTGCCTGGAAACACACGCCTACATATCCAATCTCCAGGTTAGCTGCTCCCTTTGCCCAAGGGACTCCATAGCCAGCAGGGAACCCCCATCAAGGACTGGGGTGTCTGTCTCCAGAATGCACTGCTCTCAGGGAAATGGTTGTGCCTCCTATTCGCAAAGGTTTAACTTTTTGTAAAGGACACTCAGGTTCCCTCCCCACACTGTCCTCATGCCCTCAACCCTGACCACACATAGAACATGACCACCAGGCCTTAGCAGAAGGGACAGCTTTCCCGCGCAGGTCCCCTGGGCAGCTTGCTGAGACAGAAACCAGTCATCCCTCTGGTACCAAAAACAGTCCGCTCACTCCCTGACTTCTCCAGTTAACTGAGATCTGATCAAGTCCCGTGACCACGGTCCAATCACTGGACAGGAGAAAAGGACAAAAGCTCACTCTGGGTTGTGATTCCACAGAAACAAAGGGACACGCATGTCTTTAATTTGGCAGAAAGGTAACAGTGATTCTAAACAATAAAGTTCACAAATACAGAAGATATTCCCCCTCCCCCCAGGGAATGAAGACATCCAAAGGGCAGCCTACATTTCTGGTCATGGCAACAATCCCCCCCAGCATACGAGGTGTGTGTGTGTGTGGGGGGGGTGGTTCTTGGGATTAAAGAGTAATCAGAAATATAGGGGTGGGGGACTCAAGCCTCATAATTTTATCAACTATGAAACACACAGCACTAGAACCCAACAAGAGGATAGGCTTCTACACAGTCCCAGCCTACAAGACAGCTGGACACAGCCTATGAGCCGAACAAGAATCCGGCCTCAGACCGTGAGGAGCAGTGAAGCACATGTGCACATTCTATGTGACTGGCCAACTATGGGCAGTGAAGTAGCCCTGCCTCAGGGCTCCCGGAGTGTCCCGGAGCACTGGCGTGGCTTTTGGGGGCTGCTGATACAGCAGGCCTGCGGCCTGAGCTCTTGAAAGTGCTGCACTGCAAAGCTGCCACTGGTAGACCAGGTAGTTGTCAGAAAACATGCTGAGACTGAGGGCACTATCTGCTCATTTGGGCCCAACCCACCTGAATCATAGGGATAGCATTATCAGTCTGGAAGATTTAAAGGCTGTTCTTTTCTATCAATACAAAAACAGGATATCCAAGTTAAAAAAAAAAAAAACTAAAACTGGGATTAATTATAACTTGGGGATAAGAGATTAGACTTCTGGAACTACTGGCACATTTATATCAGTCCTCAGCAAGAACTTGCCTTGGCCAACAAGGTTCTCTGATCATGTTTCCTCTGTGGCGCTGAGGATGGGTGAGCCACGGCTATGTTGGGTTAGCACTCTGTCCCTGAGCCATAACCCCCAGGCCTCCAACAAGTGTCATGGTAAGGAAATGGTGATTTACCACTTGGTGAACTTTTACCCAAGTCTTGGCCTTAGCAAAGATGAAGCTGCTTTGTGTTGGGCTCCAGCTTCAGTTCTGCAGAGCCAAGTAGAGACACATCTGGACATGAGGCGCTAAGTCCTTCCCTGAGCCCATCCACGGCAGGAGCAGCTGCTCCTAGAGTGTTCTCCAGGGAGGTGGTGGGGTACAGCTCTCCCTGCCTGCACAGGGCTCATTAAACTCCTCCACCTCCTCAAGGACACATTGCAAACACAGAGGAGAGACACAAACACCAAGTCAGAATTTCACCAGCCACTAGCACTATTACAAAGCTATTCAAACAGAATGCTAGGTACTCAAGTTGAAATCAGCCTTTCTTGTACATGGATTTGTTTAGATTAAAAAAAAAAAAAAGTCTGACACTCAAGGAAAAAAATATGTAAGAGAGATGCCTGTGTCAGCATCTCAGCCACAAACGTATACATACACTTAATAGAGGGGAAAATATCCGGTTTAAAGTCTCATTTAAAAATCCTTCAGTATTCTTAAGGTCGTTGCTTAACTCTTCACTGCTAACGATAATCCTGAGTTGAATGAGAGGGCACACCCCATCCACACACTCTCCCCCACCCCTTCTGGACCAAGTGATTGAAAAGATCCTTTGGGCATTCATTGCAGGAGAATGCTTGTCAGAAAGAGGTTCAAGAAAGAGCAGAGTTAGAAAATAGAAAACAACTTTTTATAAAGACCTTGTTGTTCCAACTTACTCTTCTGGTAAGGTGGTCATATTTTTCAAATGTGCAAGGGTATGTGATTTCCTCCTCCTGGAGGAAGCTGTTACCACATGTAAGAAACACTCCATCATTTCTGAAATGTACCACAAAAAGCCTCTGAAGCCCAAACAGACACAATCCCCGGCTTGATGAGGAAGACACGCAGGTGTCCCCTGAGCCCAACACTGAAAGGCCAGGGTAGCGAGCGGGAAGCAGGCAGTGCTGCAGCTGGCCTGGAAGGGAGTGGAGCTCTGAAGACACTTTCCACGATGACAAGTTCTTCACTTTCATGCTTTATTGAAAGTCGAGTATGGGTCAGAGACAGGTTTCAGTAAGCAGGTTATGTCTCTATCAACAATCACGTTTAGTTCAGAGTAGAACGCTGTCCCATGTGCTGTGATACAAATCCGTTATGGACCAGGACATCTGGCATGAAACTCGAGTCAGGAAGGAGAACAGGACTTGATTGGCTCCTGTGACTATCAATCTCTTACGTAAACATGATTTACTGCTACTCAACTTGCTCATCTGTGCCTGGCCTCACCCTCCTGCCCCCTCCCCCTTAAATAGAAAATTTGAAACATTTCTTTCAAGTCTTATGTCCATCAGTGCAATCTGCTTTATTTGACATAAGGCATTTGGGATAGTCACTTTTGAATGGATTTTTGCCTTTTGGAAGAGCCATGTGATGGTCTATTTCTTAAATCCACCTTTTCTTTAATGCCCTAGCATGTCAAATTCCTCTTCCCTTCCGGTCATTTCTTAGCAGTCAGCAAGTGTTCAAAGATTAATGTCCAAGGAGACCAGTACCTGGGAAAAGAAACATATGTGGAGTAGGTGGGAGCTAAAAGCTAGGAGGCCATGCATTCCATTTTGCAAGAATGCATCAACAGGGAATATCCAATTTATACATGAACACAGCAGCCCCTTGAACTGAAGGATTTAGCTCTCAGCTAAATCACATTTTGGTGAAAAGCCATGGGCTTCCTATGTGCGTCTCCCCAGGTTAATCAGGTTTTACTGATACTTTCATTCTGTGGCCACGTTGGTAATGGACTTGTGTTGTTGATGCTGGCCAGAAGTGCCTCTCCTCAGCAGTGGTAACAAAACCATCGCAAGAGGAAAATTTTACTTAGGCCAGAAGCTACGTTAGTGAGGAACCGTTGGAATGCAATTCACACTCTGGCAAAATCACAGCCTGCCACGGACCTCAGGGGCGGCCAACACAACAAATGTGAAATCCACAAACGTTAAGCTGGCTGTGTTCGTATCACCAGGGGTGCGAAGCCACAGTGGCAGAGAGGGGTGTATGGCACCAACGTGAGTCCACCTTAAAGCCAACAAATGCTTGAATTCTACCAAATTCCTGAAATCTATCTTTTTCAGTGGACCTATTATGATTCCGCACTATCTTCTATCACTCTATCGATCAGTTCCACCCTAACTGCTCTGCTGTGCTGAGATGGGACTGATAGGAGGAACTGGTGAAAGGTTAAATATAAACCTTAAAATGCCACTAGCTAATTTCTCAACCTTCCATGAAAGGAAAAAGAGGAAGAAATGGACATCTGGCAGAAAGAATTCTAACACTGAGGCCCAAGTGCCGAAAATGGTAACGAGGAAGCTTGAATAAAAATGCCTTCAGCTAAATTAATTCCAGTCATGAGGCTCAGATTGGATTAAAATTTGAAATCAAATTATAGCCTTCATTTTAATAGAAAATTACAGCATGACTTTGACATTCATGAACAAACATGACAAATGAAACTTACCTTTAAACCCTTCTTCTGGCATACAAACTAGGGAAAGAAAAAAAAAAGAATCCTATATTGAAAAGATGTCATGTCAGACAGCTAAGAAGATCACGTCAATGCCTCAAGATGAGAAGTTTAAAATAACTCAATTATCCAACAGTGACTACCTGTAATGGTTACTTTTGAACTTCTGGGTGATATTAATCTGATGGTGATCTTTGTGTTTTTATTTTTATGAAAGCCCTACATATGTACCACTTAAGACTCAAGTACTATAGAACATGGTTTGTAGCCAGGACCCACATTCTGCATGACTGTGAGAGAGCCTGGAGAAAATGACATGGCAGACTTCCTGATGTGTCTCTTCTCTCCTCCAACCCCACATTCTAGAAGCCTCGGAGGACTCTTGTACCAGTCTCTTCTGGTATTTTAATTTCCTTCTTATTTTCATCTACTATTCTTGTTTTGTGAGTCAGGATCTCATGCTGCAACCCAGGCTAGACTGGAACTTGCTTTGCTCCCCCTGCCTCAGCTGGTTTACAAGGCATGAGCTGCCATGCCTGGCTTAGTTTCCTTATTTCTAGATAACATGCTTATATTAATTACTTTTATAATCTTAGATAATATGATTAACTTCCTCAATGAAGGACAAAAATTTGGCTCTTCAGCCTCCTTACGCGAACCCTATCTCATGTGCCGCCATTGTGTCCACTCTCTGTGGAGGCCCTTGGTACACTCTGCTTCTACTTCCTAAGCTGGAAAGTGCTGCATTCATTGATCATGTGTTTCATTTCCTCTACACCTTGCTCCAACTGAAGTGCAGACCTGTAACCAGTTCAAGACAACGTAACTATCATATTCATTATCTCCGGAAGACAGCTTTCCCCAAAGTTTCTGTCCAATCTCTAACCCACACCCCAGGCCAGCACCCACATGGCTTGTAGCAGAACAGTGGTTTTGAAATGGTCCTTCGCTGTCTTCTTCCTGCCCTATGCTAGACCCTCCCTTAAGAGTGCATCCTCATATATATGGAGTACACACTGGCAAATAAACTTCCGAGGATTTCCACAGCTTTAAGGGTCATCAGACAGGTAGGCAGAATGAGTCTGTCCATTTGAAGTGAGGATTGGAAGTCTTGTTCCCTCAGAACTGTAGGCATGGTTCAGTTGTCCCAACTCTTTGTCCTAAGAGTGCTTCCCTCATTTTTCACTGACTATATCAGACCCTTCATAAAATCAACTTTTATTCCTACACATCCATTCCTGATTTCAAATGTCTTTTTTAGGTGGCTATATAGTCCAGGCTGACCTTTTGAATTCATGACTTCCTGCCTCAGATTTCCAAGTACTGGAATTGCAGGCATGCCCCACCACACCTAGATTATAGGGCATTTTAACACTTTCTTGTGCTTTGTACATTATTTCCATTTTGTTTATTGACTAACATCTTGGTTTCAGGTTCTTGGTCCTCAACTGTGTTGTGAAGATGGCTGCCCACTGTGTCTGTGAAGTGTGAGCTACTACAAAACTGTCTTACAAGTCCCATTCAGTTGGGTCCAGAGAGGGGTTCTGGGAGATGAACTGGCCCTTTTCTATCTGGAGATTATTTTCCCGTATTTGCTTTGTTTTGCTGGAGAGGAATCCTTTTGGGGTGGTTTGAGCGCAAAATGTCGTTGATAGCTGCATGTGTCTGAATGCTTACTCCTGTATGGTGGTATTGTTTGGGAAGACTGTGGAGCCTTTGGAAAGTAGAGCCTTGCTGGAAGAAATGTCACTTGGGCCAGGCCTTCAGAATTTAGAGTCCAGCCCTGCTTGCCATTTGCTCCCTCTCTTTACTTCCACCCTGCTGATATGAAGATGTAATGTCCAGGATGACGCTTGCCCATGAGTCTGTGAACTGAAATAAACCCTCTCCTTCCGTAAGTTGCTTCTGGGTGGGTGTTTCACCTAAGCAATGAGAACATAACTGATACAGAAAACGGGTACTGAGAAGTGAGGTCGATGCTGCCATCAACCCCACTTGTGTTTCTTCAGTCTTTAGAACTGGTTTGTAGGGGGAATATGGAAGGATTTGGAACTTGGGATTACAGAAGCCTCACAATGCTGTACACAGAACTTAATGGATTATTCTGACAGAACTTTGAAAGACCAGAATGCAGAGGAGAAATGAAGACAATGGAGGCTCAGCTCATGAGGCTTGGGGGGAGGGGGGGAACTTCATTGGGATCTGAGCTAGAGGCATTTCACATGGTATTCTGGCAAAGAAACAGGTTGCATTCTCCAATGCTAAGAAGTTGAACAAAAATTGAATTTAAAAGTGATGGGCTACTGTGTTTGGCAAAGGAAATTTCAAGGCAGAATGATCTAAGATCTATGGCATGGACTCTTCTCTGTCCTGATTCATATCTATAGTGAAAAAGAGCAAAATCCAGAACCTAAAAGTATGTTAAATTTGACATAGAAAAAAAAAAATGGGGGCTGTAGGGAAGGCTTAGCAGTTAAGGCGCTTGCCCGCAAAGCTTAAGGACCCAGGCTCAATTCCTTAGTACCCACATAAGCCAGATGCACAAGATGGCACATGCATTTGCAGTTCATTTGCAGTGGCTAGAAGTCCTGGTGCACCTATTCTTTCTCTCTCTCTCTCTCTCTCAAATAAATGAATAAATTTTTTTTAAGAAAGAAAAAAAATTGTAAACAAATTTCAAGTCCAAAACCGAGAGATTGTGATCTCTTCAGCTGTAATTGTGAAAGAGATTACAACCTTAAGGATGGGCCACCTGCTCTGTATTAGGACAGAGGGATAGAAGCCTTGAGGGCAAAAGCAAACCCAATAAAGAAAGAATGCTGAGAAGTTCCCTGCTCCTCAGAATCAGGCCTCATCCCCACCTGGCAAAAACTAAAATAAAAATGGCAACACAGTCCATGTGGTAGTGGGTTTTGAAGCACCAACAATGCAGGAGATGGAGGGTCAAGAACTGCAGCACACATCCGCAGGGTCACTGAAGCTAGACAATGAGAAGCAGGGTCAAAGACCTTCAAGGGAAGCCGTGTGAGGCTACTATGTGAAGCTGGGAAGACGAACCTTGGGTTGCAAAGGAGACTTCAGGACACTGGAGATGACAGGACTGTGGGATGTCTGCCAGGAAGAGTTGCGGGCTTCAAGGCTGATCATGTCCAGTAGAGAGGCTAAAGGCAGCACAGGTGGAGAGGCAGAGCTTCGGTGGAGAGGCAGAGCTTCTGGAGGCCAGGTGAGCTCCTCGTAAGTCCCAGATAGAGGACATGGAGCTGGAGGATTTGATGTTTGCCCTGCAGGCTTATGGTCTTGCATGGGCCCAATCATCCCTGGCTATGCCCCCATTCCTGTATTTTAGAATGGGAATGTTTACTCTGTGCCATTATATGTTGGAAGTATGTAACATATGTTTTGATTTTATAGGGCTCACTGTTGTAAGACTGGCTTGAATCTCAGATGGGCTTCAGTGTTGGGACTGGTAAACACTGCAGACTTTAAAATTGGACTGAATGCCGGGGCGTGGTGGTACATGCCTTTAATCCCAGCACCTGGGAGGCAGAAGTAGGAGGATCGCCATGAGTTCGAGGCCACCCTGAGACTACATAGTAAGTTCCAGGTCAGCCTGCTCTAGAGTGAGACCCTACCTCGAAAAATAAAAAAATAAATAAATAAATTGGACTGAATGCATTTTGCATCATGAGTCAACATGGGCCAGAGATGGAATGTAGTGGTTTGGTAACTGTGTTTTCTGCATTGCAAACAAATGCCAGATGCTTGTGCCATTTTGTGCATCTGGCTTTACATGGGACTAGGGAATACAACCTGACCAGTAGACTTTGCAAGCAAGTGCTTGTAACCTGTGAGCCATTTTCATAGCGGGATGTGGTGGTTTGAATATAAAATGTTCTCTCATAACCTCATGTGTTTGAATGCTGCTGGCAGGCCTGGAGTTTACAGCACAGCCGCCCTTCGCGTTTGCTTGCTTGCCACTTCTTCGTTGCTTCTGTGACAATGTGACACTGGCTTCCTGCTCCTGCGCTGCTTTCTCACCATGACGAAGCTACCAGTGAGACAGTATGCTGGGGTTCCCTTTCCTCCATAAGCAGCTTCTGGGCAGGTGTTTGTTCCAACAGTGAGAGAGTAACTGAAGCACTCCTGCCTCAGGCTGTCAGCTTTGGAGCAGAGACTGGTGGTGGTGGATGCTCTCCTATTTATTACAAAACAGGCCTGCTTCTCACCCTCAAGTGCTTCATACATGCTCCAGTTGCCATCTGCAGTACTGATGGAGCAGGGGTGAGATACTGTTGTGAAGGGAGTGAGTTGCAGTATCACAGGGCAGAGGGTTGTCTGCTTGATTCTCTTACCAATTTCCAACCAGGTTTCTAGTTCCCACGTTCACAACACACCCATTCTCAGAGCTACAGAGCATCCGGTCCCATGTACCTGACTAGATGCTGCCATTTGAGTGAGTCACACCTCTTGCTGACCACCTCTACCCAGACTTACCTTTAACTCGTGTCTCCTCAGGTTAATAGTAATAACTGTTCTCTCTGCTTCACATTTCCCAACCTTGCCCATCATTCTATGACACACAATGAGAAAGTCTACCTTAATAACACATACCAACTTTTCTCAAGGTTAAAAGGAAAGCTCTGGGGCTGGGAAGATGTCTCCGTGGGTAAGAGCACTTGCTGTGCAAGCACGAAGACCTGAAATTAATCTCTAGCAGCCACGTAAAAAGCCAGACGTGGCCATCATGCCTGTGTCTCAGTGTTGAGGGGTACAGAGACAGAAGGATTGCTGAGGCTCCCTCGTTAGCCAGTCTAGCCAAATTCATCAAGCTCTAGGTTCAGCCAGACAGCCTGTCTTGGGGAAAGGCAGAGAAGAGATACAGGATGTCTGATGCCTTCCTCTGGCCCTTGCACACATGTGCATGGGTATGTGCACCTGCACAAACACCAAATACTGCACATAAACACCAAAATAAATGAAGGAAAGAAAACAACTTGAACATGATGGCTCATGCCTATAATTCAAGTACTTGGTAGGCATTTTTTGAGACCTTGCCTCAAAAAAAAGAAAAAAAAAGAAAAAAAAAGAAAAAAAAAAAAGGGAAAGCCCAGAGACTCCAGTTTCAGTATCTATGACCCCATGTGCTGTACAAGTCACCAGCACACACTGGAAGCAGATCCATCTTTACCTTGCAGGACATCATCCATTGCAGCGTAGTCTGCGATTGGTTCATCAGCCTAGAAAACAAACAGACGATTCAGATGTGCAGGGAGAGGAATAGGGCAGGCCACCACAGAGCACCCTGAAGGCTAACCCAATACACTGCTACAAACATGAACCCTGTCCAATACAGAGCTCAGTTCACGCCCTGCTACTCAGCCCCAGGCTCAAAGGCAATAGTATCTTTACTGAGCAGAGCAAACTGGGTGCCTCAAGGGCCAGCAGCAAGGCCTGGTTCACAGTTGGCTGAGGGACCCTCCTCACCACTCACAACTTTGACTTACTCTATATATTCATTGTGCACAGGGAAGGAGGACCATGTCCAGAATTAACAGATGCTTTGCCAAGTATGGGACTAGACATCTTAACTCTAAGAAATGGCATACTGGGTATTGTTTTCTCCAACCTTTAAATGGAGAAAGGTCTAAAATATCTACATACCTTGAAATTACTGAAACTGTTTCACAAATCCAGTTAGAATGCTAGTGGGTTGCTCTCCAAGTTAGGTAGGAAAAAAGCTAAATTGGTCCACCTTTCAAAATGCCAATTAGTTTATAGTAACACATGGGTCCCCTTTCCCATCAAGAACAAAATACAACACTGGGCTTGGTAGTGCACACCTTAATCCTGACACTAGGGAGGCAGAGGTAGGAGGACCGCTATGAGCTCAAGGCTACCGTGAGACTACATAGTGAATTCCAGGTCAGCCTGAGCTAAAGTGAGACCGTACCTTGAAAAACAAAAAAGGAAAAGAACAAAATAATACTCAGTTCCTTTCTTTTTCCCCAGGTTTTTTGAGATAGGGTTTCACTCTGGCCCAGGCTGACCTGGAATTCACTATGTAGTCTCAGGGTGGCCTCGAACTCATGGTGATCCACCTACTTCTGCCTCCCAAGTGCTGGGATTAAAGGCATGCGCCACCACACCTGCCTTTAGATCCATTTTTGGACATCAGCCCACAATTAGTTATGCTTAAAGAAGCCAATGACCAGCCCAGGCACTGGTTGCTGACCTGTAGCACAGCAATAAGTTTTTTTTTTTGGGGGGGGGTTGATGTAGGGTCTTGCTCTAGCCCAGGCTGACCTGAAATTCACTACATAGTCTCAAAGTGGCCTTGAACTCACAGGGATCCTCCTACCTCTGGGCCCCCACCTCCCCGCGCAGGGATTAAAGGCGTGCACCACCAACTTTAGATAGAGCAATAATGATGCAGGACCTCAACAGGTTTTGAACACCATTTCATAGACTACAGTTCCAAGAAAAGAACAAGTAGAAGGGGGTGAAAGAAGACGGAGCGGAGAGGTGATATGCATTACAGGAGTACAGTGTGTGGATTTCTTCATGCCAGTGCCTAACTTCACTGCCTCAGAAATGGGGCTGTGGAGTCGGGCATGGTGGCACAAGCCTTTAATCCCAGCAGTCAGGAGGCAGTGGTACAAGGATCTCCATGAGTTCAAGGCCAACCTGAGACTACATAGTGAAGTCCAGGTCAGCCAGAGTTAGAGGGAGACCCTACCTCAAAAAACCAAATAAAATAAAATAATAAATAAAGCAAAGTCTAAAAATTTAACTTGAACAAATCCAAATTAAAGAAAAAAGCAAAAAAAAAAAAGCAAAAACAACAACAACAACAACAACAAAATAGAGGTAGGAGTAGCACCATGAGTTCAAGACCACCCTGAGACTATATAGTGAATTCCAGGTTAGCCTGGGCTAGAGTGAAACCCTACCCGGAAAAACAAAGCAAAAGAAAATTGTGTGCCTAAAGAAGTCAAGCCCCTTGCTGAGAAAGATCAACCAGGAGGATCAGCTGGAGATGAGGATCTCTACCATCACCCTGCCCCATCCTGATCCAGGAAGGTTGAGGGGACCCCCTTCACCTTCTTAGGGTGCAGGCAGTGGCTGACATCCTGCAATCATAACAACAGGAGGAAAACCCAATGATGTCCTCTTCTCTCAGTTTCCCCAAACTTGACCAGAGATGGGTAGTGTATTCCAGAAGGAGCAAGAGCTCACAGCAGCCATCGGCCAACGATTCCCATCCCACAAGGACCCAAATGCCCCCCTCACCACTGCTGCGTGTCCTTTGGCCCTGGGGTATATCACGGGAAACCTAGAGGTCCACAAACAGGCAGCTGTTACTTACCTTTAGTAAAATGACAGATTCAGGAATGACTCCAAGGGTACCAAGGGTGGCACAGTCATCATTTAAAATCTTTCCATCAATTGACAAATTCTGGTCAAAGGGAGCAACTGAAAATGCATGCATGATCTGTGCCAATAAAAAAGAAACAAAGTCTGTATAAAGGAAATGCCGAGACCTGCACCCTGTGAGACAACATAAAACACACATTCTAAAAATTACAAACAAAAGCAAAAGGCCTGAGTACAAAAGACGCTCCAGTTCACAGCCAGCCCACAGTCACATTCCTAGGGAGGGCACGAAACATGACAGAGCGGGCACATCCTTGGGAGGTCTGAGAACTGGGGAACAACTGCCCACAGAGATCCCTTGTTTCTGTACCCTTCCACCTCCCCAAGACTGCAGTGCCAGGCGAGCTCACCCCACTCTTCTCAGGCCTCCTGCATCTTGTCACAAACAAAGCAAGCTAAAACTCATTTAAGGCCATTTTTAGGACATGATCCTGCCTACAGTTCCAGCTATTGGGGGGCCGAGGCAGGAGGACTGCTTGAAACCAGGGGTCCAAGGGAGGCCTGAGCAAATACATTAAAACCTCCTCTCAGCAATGAAAGAAACACAGAAACCGTGTCTAAATTAATAAGCTCTGCTATTACTCTTTTAGCAAACAGATTAGTCTGTCATTCTGCCCTTGAGACAACCATATTCTTTTTTTTGTTTGTTTCTTAAAGATTTACAGAAATTTTATTAAGAGAAGGAAAGAGGGGGTAAAGTCTATGTGGGAGTAAGAGGTCCCCTCTCCCCATCTCGGCCCAGTCAGGATGAGATGGGGTAGGGGGTGTACCAGAGCAGGGACCTGAAGGCTCAAGAGAATTGAGTAGTCAACGAAGAATCATATATACTTGAAGTGAACCTTTGAATGTACACAGTTCCCCATAGCTTCATGTGTTTGTGGCTAAACTTCGTACTTAATCCACAGCTAGTGGAGCCTTGCTAGAGAGGTGCTGCTGGAGATGGGCCTTGGGATCTTACAGCCCAGCCCAAGCTATAGCTAATTCAATCTAGCTGCTTCACTCAGGAGATGTGACATGATGTGACAACCTGTTATTTGTCCCTGCTATGATGAAGCTTCCCCCTTGAAACTGTAGGCTAAAATAAACCCTTTCCTTCCATAAAGTGCTTATGGTCAGGTGTTTTGTCCTAGCAATGAGAAGGTGGCTGCTATATTGGGGGAAGGAACATATCTCACCCCAATGCTAGCCAAGTGTTAAAAGTTAAATTCAGGGCTGGAGAGATGGCTTAGCAATTAAGGTGTTTGCCTGCAAAGCCAAAGGAGCCAGGTTTGGTTCCCCAGGACCCACATCACATAAGCCAAATGCACAAGGGGAGGGCACACCCATTCTCTGCCCCCCCCCCCCGGGGCCCTTTCTCTCTCTCAAATAAATAAAAATAAAATATTTGTTTAAAGTTAAATTCATCTAAAACCACTATTGGGCATATTTCACCTTTTTCAAATTTAGAAAGTAAAAAATAAAATAGCTGGGTGTGGTGGTGCATGCCTTTTAATCCCAGTACTTGGGAGGCTGTGATAGGAGGATCACTGAGTTTGAGGCCATCCTAACACTAGAGTGAATTCCAGGTCAGCTTGGGCTAGAGCAAGACCCTACTACAGGGAAAAAAAAAAGGGGAAAAAAAAAATTGAAGCCATGCATAGTGATAAAGGTCTGTAATTCCAGTGACTTGGAAGGCTAAGGGAGAGAATTCTAAGATCAAGGACTGCCTAGGACACAGAATATGTTTAAGAATAGCCTAAGTGACTTACTAAGAACCCATCTCAAAATCAAAAGAAGGTTGTAGCCAACTCACACCTAAAACTTACAACACTCAGGAGGCTGAGGTAGGAGGATCAGTGTAAGCTTGAGGCCAAAAAATAAGTGAGCTCCAGGTCAGCCTATGTTAGAGTGAGACTCTGCTTCAAAAAAAAAAAAAAAATCAAACCAACCCAAACAAACAAAAGAGAGTGCTAAGAAGAAAAAACACAACAACACAGGGCCGAGGATACAGCCTAGGCAAGCTGAGACGCTACCTCAAACCCTCCAACACTCCAAAAAAAAAAAATAATAATAATAATAATTTATGGATAACAATACTAGAGGGAAAGTAGAAGTCAGTCTCAGAAATATATACTTAGGAACATTGGTTTGTTTTGTTCTGTTTTTTGTTTTTCAAGGTAGGGTCTCACTCTAGGCAGGCTGACCGGGAATTCACTATGTAGTGTCAGGGTGGCATCAAACTCATGGCAATCCTTCAAAGTCTGCCTCCTGAGAGCTAGGATTGAAGGTGGGCGCCACAATGGCCAGCTACATTATCGTCACTTAAAAAAAATTATTTCCATGTGTATGCATGCATGTGGGCATGGCAAAATTTCTTGTGGCTGCAAATGAATAGCAGATGCTTGTACCACTTTTAGTATCTTATTTTATGTGGGTGCTGGGCAATCAAACTCAGGCCAACAAGCTTTGCAAATAAGTGCCTTTAACCACTAAGCCATTTTTCCAGGCCTTTGTTCTAATTCATACTGGAAACCGAGCTTCAAGATACAGAGATGGTGACCAAAAGGGATTTCAGCCAGGTGTTGGGGCACACACCGTTAATCCAAGAACTCAGGAGACAAAGGTGGGAGGATCCCTGTGAGTTCAAGGGCAGCCTGAAACTACATAGTGAATTCCAGGTCAGCCTGGGATAGAGGGAGACCCTATCTCAAAAAACAAATGAACAAAAAGTGATTTTAAGGCCGGGCATGGTGGCGCATGCCTTTAATCCCAGCACTCTGGAGGCAGAGGTAGGAGGATTGCTGAGAGTTTGAGGCCACCCTGAGACTACAGAGTGAATTCCAGGTCAGCCTGAGCGAGAGTGAGACCCTACCTCAAAAAATAAAAACATTAAAACAACAACAACAACAACAAGTGATTTTAATGATGGCACATGAGGGCTGGCAAGAAGGCTTAGTGGGTAAGGTAAACACAAGCATGAGGATCCAAATAGAAACCAGGTAGGATGGTACACACACGTAATTCCAACACTGGGGAAGTAGAGACAAGAGGGTCCTTACGACTTTGCTGGCAAGTCTAGCCAAATCAATGAGGTCTATGTTTATTGGGAGACTATCTCTCAGAATAATAATAAAAATAATGAGGGGCTGGAGAGATGTATTAATGGTTAAAGCGTTTGCCTGCAAAGCCAAAGGACTCAGGTTCAATTCCCCAGGACCCACAAAAGCCAGACACAAAGGGCACATGCATCTGGGGTTCGTTTGCAGTGGCTGGAGGCCCTGTTGCACCCATTCTCTCTCTCTCTCTCTCTGCTTGCACCACACTTTCATCATCATCACTAGTATTATTATTTTAACTAATTTTTTAATCTTTATTTATTTATTTTTGGTTTTCCGAGGTAGGGTCTTGCTCTAGCTCAGGCTGACCTGGAATTCAGTCTGTAGTCTCAGGGTGGCCTCAAACTCATGGCAATCCTCCTACCTCTGCCTCCCCAGTGCTGGGATTAGAGGCATGCGCCACCACGCCCGGCTTTAACTAATAATATTATTTTTATTTTAATGTGTTTGTGGGCTGGAGAGATGGCGTAGTGGTTAAGGTTCTTGCCTGCAAAGCCTAAGGACCCATGTCTGCCTCTCCAGATCCCACATAAGCCAAACGCACAAAGATGAGGCAAGTGCAAGGCTGCACATGCCCACAAGGTGGTGCAAACACCTGGAGTTTGATTTCTGTGGCTGAGGTCCTGGCGTGCCAATTCTCTCTCTCCCTCCCTCCCTCCCTCCCTCTCTCCCCCCCCCAATTAAAAAAAAAAGTTTGTGGTGTGCATGTGTGTGGGTGAGTACATGTATGTGAGGGTGCATGTCAAGGTGGAGGCCAGAGGCCAGGCATGGTGGGCACACCTTTAATCCCAGCACTTGGGAGGCAGAGGTAGGAGGATTGCCATGAGTTCAAGGCCACTCTGAGACTACACGGTGAATTCTAGGTCAACCTGTGCTAGAGCAAGACCCTACCTTGAAGGGGAAAAAAAAAAAAAAGATCATATGACAAGTTCTATGCCAGATGCTGGAAATATAAACCAGAACAATCCTGTCTTGGAGGAGTTTGCAGGACAGTTGGCATAATATTCATGAAGGTGGGTGGTGTAGGGCATGTGAGGATCTCTTATGAGATCAGATAGTTCTACAGCAAAGGCCAAGACAAAGTGTCAACAGTAGAACCCTGCAGTAGGCTCTCACTACCCTCAGGTGGGCAGAGCTGAAATGAGGAAATGAGGCAGGAGCTTCAGTCATTTAATCTTATGCTCAAATGTTCCCCTTTTTAAGGCAGCCAATGCCACCCACTATTTTTGGGAAAATAAAGTACTTCAATTTGAGGCTGGAGTTGAAGCTCAGCGGAAGAGGATGAGGCCCTGGGTGTGATCCATGCCTCAGCATAACTAAACAAGACAAAAATAACAGAATGAACCAACCAAGCTCTGAGCACCTCCTGAAAAAGAAAACACATTAAACACCACTTACTCTGCGGCACATAGAACTACTGAATGAATTAATAATTGTGCAAAACAAACTTCTTAAGGGTTTAGTTCACCAGGATATGGCAGAAATATCTATCATCAAGCATTTATAGTTTGGCAAAGCTATCATCCTATTAACCTGGAATTGCAGTGTCCCAAAAGGAAAGGCTCTACCAAATACCAGAAAGAAAGAAAAAAAGGAAAAGGGAAAAAAAAAAAAAAAAACGGCACCAACTGAGGATCACACGCATGTCCACACAGTCCCATGCTAGCTGGGCTGACAGGCAAGGGGTCATGTCTTATTGAAATTTTCAAAGCCTCCCACTGAGCAGTGAGGGAGAAATTATATTCTGCTGCCCTTTCTTTCGGTTCTGTTTGATTTCCAGTACTCTTTGAAGCAAGAGTGGGAAACGAAAGGAGAGATACTGCAAAGAAATCACCTAAGAAAAGCACACATGGGGGCTTCATTCCAACAGCTGTGGCCTCTAGCAGCTCATGTGAGCAGGTAACACACTCCCTGCTGGAAAGGTTATTTCTGCTGGCTTCTGAGTCATTCTTCAAACACAATGGTCCATAATAAGAGCGCCACAGGCTTTGTAAAGTGTCCCAATCTACAGGGGCTCTTTTTGTAATTTCAAGGTTATGAATGCTCGAGGTTTACCACTCACAGACAGAAAGCTGGTGACAGAAACAAGCCTTCTCAGATGTAAAGGGCACAATGACAGAGTGAAGATATTATGCCAACGTGATCATTTTCAGAGCTGTGGGTTCAACTGAGGGAAATACTGTTCTCAGGACAATCTGGAACACATAACCCTCTCACAGGAAGCCTGTACTTTTGCCTCAATTACAATGATAAGTATCAGCAACAAGAAGAATGTACGGCCAGTAAACCAGGCCACATGAAAGCGGCAGAGAGGGGAACATGGTCAGCTTTCTGAATACCCAGCAGTGGCAAACATCAGGGGCCAGGATTATTTTCATTTTTTTCCCCCTGTGGACATCTTGAATGTATTTTGCTTGGGTTTTGAGATGGACCAGCAGAATGCTCATTTATAGTGCTTTAGTATTGATACCAGGAAATAACCTTTTTCGTAATGCCTATATTATAATCACTGAATTGATCTGTAAACAAACCATAAGAGATGAAAGCTGGTTAGAAACGTGAAAAAAGACTACTATATTTTTTAAAAAGTTAAAAAAAGGTAAAGAACATATGAAGATCTAGCAAATGGACTTAATATGCCACCAAAAATACTGAGGTGGTTGGGTGAGGTGGGGTACACCCAAAATGCCAGCAAACAGGAGGGAGAGGCAGGAGGACTACTGTAAGTTTGAAGCCAGTCTCGTCTGTACAGTGAATCCCTGGGCAAGCAGGGCTACATAGTGATCCCGTCTCAAGGAGACAAATAAAATTTAAAAATAAAGAAATACTACTGTGACTAGAGCTTCTGACTCATTCTCGTGAATGGCTCCCAGGCAGCGGGATGCTGGTTTCCCCCTTGGACTTCACAGCAGATTCTGGCAATGGACTCAGATACCTATTAAGTGGCCAAAGAAAAACATATGGCTCCACAGAGTGAGAGATAATTACCCTGGAACCACCTCTCAACATGGGGGAGTTAACAGCTCCCAGCATTTCTCTTCATTGGGAAGCAGCAGAGCTAGCTCAAGGTTTCAGGATCTAAACACCACTTGCATCTTCATAGGAAGATACTCAGCTATTATGAAAACTAAGTTTTTTTATTTTTCATTTTCAAATTTGGGGGCATTCATTTGAAAATAAAACCTTCTCTCATGGCTCACTACCACAAGCAGACAGATGTTTAAAAGGTCAGCATAAGCCAGGTGTGGTGGTCCATGCCTTTAATCCCAGCACTCAGGAGGCTGCGGCAGGAGGATTGCTGTGACTTCAAGGCCACTATGACACTACATAGTCAACTCCAGGTCAACTTGGGCTAGAGCAAAACCCTATCTTGAAAAACCAAAAGAGATCAGCATGAGAAAAAAAAAAAAAAAAAAAACAGATGGAAAGAAGGGGTCCACAGAGGTCCTCTGAAGATTCAAATCTAGGGCAGACACAAAGAAACAGTAAATTTCCCTCACCTGAATTTTCAATTCTTTTAATGTTTGGTTAGCAGAAACTAGAAGCGCTTTCTCTCCGCGGACTTTCCTATGCCTCATGCTCCGACGAATGACCTGCTTCTGGTAGGCGATGTAATTCTGATGGGAAGTCTTCTGCCGCTTAGTGCCTCCATTACTCTACATCAAAGAGTCAAGCAAAGAAAGCCCGCAATTATCCATGAGGCTCGGTCATGCAAACAAAAAGAGTACAGCTACTGGTCTTGAAGCTTTCTAAAATTCAACACAATGAGTAGATAATGCCAAGGGCTGGGTTTGTGGTACAGTGTAGACTGCCATCCAAATATGTCCAAGGCCCTTGGTTAAATCCTCAGCACTGGGAGGGGTGGGGGTGAGGGTAGGATTCTATAGTTTCTTAGCAAACTCACATATAACTGGGAGGAAAAAAAGACCAAGAGGGCCCTTTGTGTGTAAACAACTTAAACACTGGTTATAAGAAATATTTAAAATCAGGCTGGAGAGATGCCTGAGTGGTTAAGGTGCATGCCTGTGAAGACTAAGGACCCCAGTTCGATTCTCCAGGTCCCATGTAAGTGAGATGCACATGGAGGTACATGCGCCCACAGCTCATTTGCAGTGGCTAGAAGTCCTGGCGTACCCATTCTCATTCTCTCCCCCTCGCTCCTCACTCTCTCTGTCTTAAATAAATAAATAAAAGTTAAAAAAAAAAAAAAGAATAAAGGCCGGGTGTGGTGGCCACGCCTTTAATCCCAGCACTTGGGAGGCAGAGGTAGGAGGATCGCCTTGAGTTCGAGGCCACCCTGAGACTCCATAGTTAATTCCAGGTCAGCCTGAGCTACAGTGAAACCCTACCTCGAAACAAACAAACAAACAAAAAAAAAAAAAAAAAAAAAGAAAGAAAGAAAGAAAGAAGAAAAAGAAGAAGAAGCCAGGCATGGGGGCGCACACCTTTAATCCCCTACTCGGGAGGCAGAGGTAGGAGGAAATCAAGGTAAGTTTGACCTTCAATCAAAACACAACAAGGGCTGGAGAGATGTGTCAGCAGTTTAAAGGTGCTGTTTGTATAGCCCGCAGGCCCAAGTTCAATTCCCCAATATCCACGTACAGCCAGATGCACAAAGTGGCACAAACATCTGGAGTACCTCTGTGACAAGAAGTCCTAGTGTGCCTATTCTCTCAATAATGCTCCCTCTTTACAAATACATAAAATATTTTTTTAATTTTATAAGGCGGGGGGGGGGGGAGAGGATTGGTGCACCAGGGCCTCCAGCCACTGTAATCAAACTCCAGGTGTTTGTATCACTTTATGTGTCCCCTTCTGCACCTGGCTTACATGGGATCTGGGGAGTTGAACATGGGTCCTTAAGCTTCACAGGCAAGTGCCTTAACTGCTAACCCATCTTTCCACCTCAATAAAGTATTTAAAAAACAAACAAACAAACAAACAATAAAACCAGTAAATTGAACACCTAAAGATTATTGTATTTGCCTTCATAATAGGAGGGAAAATTATGACATCATAGAAGTAAGACTAATGGGAAAGAAAAGATTCGATGGAGAGTGGAATTAGGAAGGCAAAAATGAGGGCAGTGGGAGAAAATTATCATTGTCTATACCTATGAAAATTATTTAAAAAAAAAAGAGCATGATAGCACAAGCCTTTCATCCCAGCACAGGTAGGAAGATCGCCATGAGTTCAAGGTCAGCCTGGGCTAGAATGACATCCTACGGGGGGGAGGGGAGGGATTATTGGCTTTGTTTCACAAACATCTGAATCCAAATTTGCTAATTTTATACATCATCTCTTTTTGAGAATGACATGGAGGTAAAGGATAAACAAGAAAATTTTGAAATGAAAAAAGCACCTGAAATATACCCTACTTTTACTGACAATAAGACCTTGCACCTCTTACTATACTGATGGGAAGGGGGTACCCTTTACCTTAAAAAAAAAATTTCTTGGGGCTGGAGAGATGGTTTACCAGTTAAGGCTATGTCACTTGCCTGAGAAACCTAAGGACCTAGATTTAACTTCCCAGAATCCACGTAAGCCAGATGCACATGGTGGTGCATGCATATGGAGTTTGTTTGCAGTGACTAGAGGCCCCGGTGTGCCCATTCATGCCCCCCCCCATAATAAATAAAAAATATTTAAAAAAATAAAAAGGAAAAAATTCTTGAGAAAGTTTTTGGTCTCACTCTAGCCAGGCTGACCTGGAATTCACTAAGTAGTCTCACGGTGGCCTCAAACTCAGAGATCCTCCTACCTCTGCCTCCCACGTGCTGGAATTAAAGACATGTGCCACCACAGCCAACTGAAAAAAAGTTAACTTGAACATAAACAAATAATCAGGCTTAACTTTACAGCTGAGCATGGCATTAGGACAATAGGGACAAGAGGATCCTTGGCTGGCACTGAGCTCCAGGGTCACCCAAGTGCAGCCTCAAGAAATCATGTGGAGGGCTGGAGATGGCTCAGTGGTTAAGAGACTTGCTTGAGAATTCCCAGTGAATTCCAGGTCAGCCCAGGCTAGGGTGAGACCCTACCTTTAAAAACCAAATAAATAAATAAAAGTAAAACTAATTTTTTTAAAAAGTGCAATGTTAGTTGTGCACGGTGGCACACACCTTTGATCCTAGCACTTGGGAGGCAGAGGTAGAAGGATCACTGTAAGTTCAAGGCCAGCTTGGCAGCAGAGAGTGAGGTCCAGGTCAACCTGGGCTAAAGTGAGACCCCAACCTCCCCCAAAGAAACAAAACAGGGATGGAGAGATGGCTCAGTGATTAAAGGAGCTTGGTTGCAAAGCCTGAGGGCCCAGGTTCAATTCTCCAGTACCCATATAAAGCCAGATACACAAAATGTCTAGAGTTCTTTTGTAGTTATTTTGTAGGACCTGGGTTACAGAGTAAGCTCCAGTTCAGCCTGGGCAGAAGTGATACCTTGACCTTCCCCCAAAAGACAGAAATGCCAGGTGTGGTGGCACACACCTTTAATCTCAGTACTCAGGAAGCAGAGGTAGGAGGATCGCCATGAGTTTGAGGCCAGCCTGAGACTATACAGTGAATTCCAGGTCAACCCGGACTAGAGCCAGACCTTACCTAAACAGCTGCACCCCCCCCCAAAAAAAAAGAAAAAAGAAAGAAAAAGTAGCCAATTTCACAGTTACCAAAACAACCAAGCTGAAGAACTGTGCAAAAGAAGGTCAAAATGAACCTAACTCAGTTAGGAAGACAGGGGAAATATGTACAATAATACAGAAGAGAACGCCCTCCTCCCCCAAAGCCCCAGGCATCACCCAAGATTTTTTTTTTTTAACTGATTTTAAATGGATCTAAAGGCTTTAGCTAGAATTATCTTCCTTTAAATCCGTAGGATTTAAATCCAACTTAACTGAAAAAAAAAACCGGTCTCCAGGTTTAGAAGGCTTCCAGTTACCTAAGTGATACCAAATACTGAGTGTATTATTAACCTGAATTTTAGATAACAGCAAAGGAACTGGGTTGATCTGGCTTAGAGGCAAGGGAAGGGGATTTGCTCAACTCCATTAAGGACAAGCACAAATGCATCATTTGTATAGTGGGGATTTACCACAGCAGTCACACCAGCCACCTCTGTGCTAAGACACTGGATCACAAAGGAGGAGGGAGGAGGAAGACATTCTGAAAAGTTATTCTTCTAAACAGAGGGTTAGATTCCCCCCAACCAAAAATATTTAAAACATTCTAGACTATTATGGTATCCAAACAAGGAAAGGAAGACAAGAGGAAAATTATAATGTATACAACACAACAATGGCATAATAAGCCATGCTCCAACATTCTCCATAGGGGCATTTGTAAATATGAAATCTACTGTCATCCACAACTGAGAAGAGGAATTCCACATCAACATTAAAACATTGCTGTGGTTATGACCAGTGAATAAACTAGACGTTGAAAAAAAAAAAAACTGGCCTGAATCACACACACAGTTTTCTAAAAAAAAAAAAAAAATTTGGGCTGAAAGGAAAGATGGAAGTAACAATAAAAATATGCATAAAACTCATAAACTGTCCAAATTCAGCAGAGAACAGTATCAGTGACAAAAGGAAAGGTTTGAAAAAAAGACGAGATGAATTCGCAGCTGATGATGAAAGAGAACAGACGTGAAATCACATGGGTATGTAATCCCTGCTGAGAATGCAGGCTGCAGAGAGACAAATGAAGACATGAAAATGACAAGGTAACAGGTTAGAGGGCACCTGTGTCTGCTAACTCCTGGAAGAGACATACTACAGCCAGGCATGGTGGATTATACCAATAATCCCAGCAGTCACCCCACGAGGCAGAGCCAAGAGAATCCTGGCATTGAAGTAAGCTTGGGCAGCATTACAAGTTCAGGGTTTAGACAGAAATAAGCTGGGTGTGGTGGCGCACACCTTGAATCCCAGCACTCGGGAGGCAGAGGTAGGAGGATTGCTGTGAGTTCAAGGCCACCCTGAGACTACACTGAATCAAGATCAGCCTGGACTAGAGCAAGGCTCTCGAAAAACAAAAAGGGAAAAAGAACAGAGCACAGGAGATGGTTCAGTGAATGAAGTGCTTACAGTCCAAGCTGAAGTCCCTGAGTTCCAACCTCACCCCCATGAAAAAGCTGGAAGCCATGATAGTAGGTTTCTGTAATTGCAGCATGCAGACATCGAGGCAGGAGAATTTCCCGCAAGTTCACGGCAAGTGAGGCAATGAGCAGGAGAGTGAGAATTCAGAAGGAGAAGCAAGGATTAACCCAGAAGTTGTCTTCTAACAATTACATGTCCCATGGCATATGTACACCTTCACTCACTCACACACACAAATGAAACATGATTTGGCTCCATCATCTGATGAACAGAAACCCTACACATATACACAGATTAAAGTAAGCACAGGACACAAGGCATAGGAACTTTCAGGAAAACATCACCTCAAAACTGTACGCCTACCTTCCTATAAAACAAATGGTCGTCCTTAGCTCTAAAGCCCAGAGCCTGTCGTGGTTAACTCACATGGGGATATGGGGACGCACACTGTCTCAGGTGGGCTGTAAAACTGTGCAGGTTTTCTTGCTTTGTGGAGGATTTTTAAATTTTATTTATTTATTTTTATTTATTTATTTATTTATTTTGGTTTAGCGAGGTAGGGTCTCACTCTAGCCCAGGCAGACCTGGAATTCATTCTTTGGTCTCAGGGTAGCCTTGAACTCATGGAGATCCTACCTCTGCCTCCCAAGGGCTGGGATTAAAAAGGCGGGCGCTACCATGCTCAGCTGCTTTGTGGAGTTTTTAAGGTTAATTTATGAGATTCCAACAAGCCAGGGAAAAATAATACTGACATAAGGCTTTAGAGCAGCTGGGTAAGTACGAGTGACATTAACCTTGGGGAGACCAAGATTAAGACTTTCTTAATCAATGTTTAAAATAAGGCAACAGGATCAGTGTGTTCTTAAGAGGCCAGCGGGCAGATGGCTACGCTAACACTTTCACTTTCAGGCAGAAGGCTAACCATAATTTGACTACCTTATTAACATGCAGGGGTAAAAAAATTCTCTTGATAAAAATAAACCTAGCTGGGAATGGTGGCGCACGCCATTAATCCCAGCACTCAGGAGGCAGAGGTAGGAAGATCTCCATGAATTTGAGGCCACCCTGAGACTACATAGTGAATTCAAGGTCAGCCTGGGCTAGAGCAAGACCCTACCTCAAAAAGAACAAAATTGGGGCTGGAGAGATGGCTTAACAGTTAAACGTTTGCCTGTGAAGCCTAAGGACCTCGGTTCGAGACTCAATTCCCCAGGACCCATGTTAGCCAGATGCACAAGAGGGCGCATGCGTCTGGAGTTCGTTTGCTGTGGCTGGAGGCCCTGATGCGGCCATATTCTCTCTCTCTCTCTCTCTCTCTCTGTCGCTCACAAATAAATAAAAATAAAAAAACAAAAAAAATTAAAATAAAATAAAAAAATAAAAAAGAAGAACAAAATTAAGAGCTGGAGATATGGCTTTGCGGTTAAGGCGTTTGCCTGCAAAGTCAAAGGACCTTGGTTTGATTCCCCAGAGGCCCCACGTAAGCCAGATGCACAAGGTGGCACATGCATCTAGAGTTTGTTTGCAGTGGCTGGAGGCCCTGGCACACTAATTCTCTCACTCTTTCTCTCTGTCTGCTTCTCTCTCACACTCATAAATAAGAAAAGCCAAAGGTTTGATTCCCCAGGATGCACATTAGCCAGACGCACACACAAGGTGGAGCATATGTCTGGAGTGCATTTGCAGTGGCTGGAGGCCATGGAATGCTTGCTCTCTCCCTAAAAAGTGATGACTTGGGCTGAAGAGATGACTTAGCGGCTAAGGCACTTGCCTACAAAGCCAAAGGACCCAGATTCGACTCCCCAAGACCCTCGTAAAACAGATGCATAAGGGGGCGCACACATCTGGAGTTCGTTTGCAGTGGCTGGAGGCCCTGACGTGCCCATTCTCTCTCTCTCACTCTACCTACCTATTTCTGTATCTCTCTCTCAAATAAATAAAAAATAAAATATTTTTAAAAAGTGATGACTCAAAAATAAATGAACAAAAGCAGGGTGTGGTGGCGCATGCCTTTAATCCCAGCACTCCGGAGGCAAACATAGGAGGATCCCTGGGAGTTCAAGGCCATCCTGAGACTACATAGTGAATTCCAGGTCAGCCTGGGCTAGAGGAAGACCCTACCTCAAAAAACCAAAATAAGCCGGGCGTGGTGGCGCACGCCTTTAATCCCAGCATTCGGGAGGCAGAGGTAGGAGAATCGCCGAGAGTTCGAGGCCACCCTGAGACTACATAGTGAATTCCAGGTCAGCCTGAGCCAGAGTGAGACCCTACCTCAAAAAACCAAAAAAAAAAAAAAAAAAAAAAAAATAAATAAATTAATTAATTAATTAATTAAAAAAAGTAAATGAGCAAGCTGGGCGTGGTGGAGCACGCCTTTAATCCCAGCACTCCGGAGGCAGAGGTAGGAGGATCGCAGTGAGTTCGAGGCCACCCTGAGACTACACAGTGATTTCCAGGTCAGCCAGGACCAGAGTGAAACCCTACCTTGAAAAACTAAAACAAACAAATAAACAAACAAATCTAAAAAGGCTGGGCACGGTGATGCATGCTTTTAGTTCCAGCATTCAGGAGGTAGAGGTGGAAGGATCATTGTGAGTTTGAGGCCAGCCTGAGACTAGAGAGTGAGTTCAAGGTCTGCCTGGGCTATAGTGAGACCCTACCTAGAGAAGACAAAAATAAATAAATACACGAAATCTTCCTCTAGGCATGGTGGCACATGCCTTGAATAGCAGCACATGGAAAGGCAGAGTTAGGAGGATTGCTGAGTTCAAGGGCAGCCTGAGATCACACAGTGAATCCCCAGCTCAGTATACAGTAGTTCAGCCTTTCTTTTTTGGAAGGGGAATAGGGACAGGGACTCACACTAGCCCAGGCTGGCCTCACCCATGGTGATCCTCCTGTTAGATTGCCAAATGTTGGGATTACAGGTGCAAACCACCATGCCTGGCTTCATTTCAGCCTCCCCCACCCCACCCCAACCCCTTGTGAATTTTATTTTGGTAACAGGGTCCTGCTGTATAGCTAAAACGGACCTGGGATTCTCAATCCTTCCACCTCCACATTAGGAGAATCGGGATTACAGTGTGAGTGATAACACCCAGCACAGTGCCACGGCTTTCCTTTCTTTTGTTTTGTTTGGTTTTTTGCTTGCTGGTTTGAGACACAGGCTCACACTGTCCCTAGTTGGGACAAGCTGACTTCAAATTTACAACCAATCCCCAGTTATGGGCATGAGCTTTGTGCTCAGAACCTTTCTTTCTCAATTCCAGAGGAAATGTGGTCCATGGCTTTTTGTGAAAAATCAAGACAGCTATAGCAGGATATCAAAACTAAAAAAAGAGGGGCTGAAGAGATGGCTTAGTGGTTAAGGCTCTTGCCTGCAAAGCTAAGGACCTACAACCCACGTAAGCCAGACTCACAATGTGGTGCATGCATCTGGAGTTTGCAGTGGCTAGAGGCCCTGATGCACCCACTCTCTCTATCTGCCTCTTTCTCTTAAATAAATAAAAATAAAAATAAACTAAGGAAAAGGCTAGGTATGGTGACGCACACCTTTAATCCCAGCACTCGGGAGGCAGAGGTAGGAAGATTGCCCTGAGTTCAAGGCCTCTCTGAGACTACATAGTGAATTTCAGGTCAACCTGGGCTAGAGTGAAACCCTACCTCGAAAAGGGAAAAAGAAAAAAAAAAAAATTCAAAACTAAGGAAAGAGAAAGACAGGACAACACGGAGGCCTAGAGACATCTCACAGAGGAAACAGATGCCCAGTGGCTCAGAGTGGCTGCTCCAGCAGAACAGGGAGAGAGGTATGATAACAGAAAGCAGCTTCAACACATACCTGATTAAAATCCGGGTCTTTTTCTCCATCTGGCTTAGCTTCGTCTTTGTCCTCCTCTGTCTCAGAACTACTCACGTTCAACTCTGGAGCTGAGTCCTTCATCACCTGAATACACCAGGACCACAGAGAAATGGGTCAGCCCTAGGAAGGCACGTGGTGGGGATGGATCAAGAATCCAATGCTGGTTTCTTGGCTCTTTATAACTTCTGTTGTTCACCCTCCCCCCAAGGTAGGGTCTGGCTCCAGCCCAGGCTGGCCTCAAACTCACAGTGATCCTCCTGCCTTTGCCTTCTGAGTTTATACCTCTTCGTCTAAAATTATTATTTATTTACTTGTGCGTGTGCACATGTGTATGGATGCACTAGGATCTCTTGCTGCTGCAAATTCTAAATGTGTGCACCACTTTGCTCCAGCCTTACATGGGTGTTGGAGAATGCAGCAACCACAGCAGGCTTTGCAAGCAAGCTCCTTTAACCACTAGGCCATCTGTCCAGCTCCGCTTTTTACTTCTTATAACCTAATCCGATGACTTATTGTATTTAGTGCGTTCGTCATCAATCTGTGAGGTCTCTGCAGAACTGGCACTAAAACCTTGCACTGCAGAAGTCTATGGTGCTCTAGGCCTTGTTAAGTACACGGAGGACAGAGCCTCTTCAAGCCCTGAGCATCTGGGGTGGCAGGAGCTAGAGGCTCCTTTACAGGAATGAAGGGCAGAGGAAGCACTCTTGTGGGAAACAGCAGTTGCACCAGGTGCACCCTTATGCAGGCGCCAATGTGCACATGTACCAGAGGGGGAAAGTTCAAGGAAATTCTTGGGAGAAAGCTAACATACTTATATTACATTCATTTTCTCTGTAGGTTAGGAATTGAAGGCTCTAATTTCAATCTGTGAAGCATAGCCCTAGACCTATACTGCATAATTTGGAAGGTATCCATCCAAAACTATATGCTTGCACCAAATAGAAACTACTCTACATTATTTTAACTCCTTAAACCCTGGAATCAAATTAATAGGCTGTCCAGAGATCAAAGGTTACTATCTACCCATGAGCCAATCCTAATATAGTAAGAATGTTCTGGGGCTGGAGAGAGAGCGTAGTAGTTAAGGTGATTCGCCTACAAAGGCTAACAACCCTAGTTCGATTCCCCAGGATCCATATAAAGCCAGATGCACAAAGTGGTGCATGTATCTGGAGTTCGTTTGCAACAGAAGGCCTGACATGCCTGTTCCCTCTGTCTCTCGCCCACCTCTCTCTGCAAATAAGTAAATAAATTAATTTTAAAAAGAATGTGAGCTGGGCACGGTGGTGCAAGCCTTTAATCCCAGCACTCAGGCCTGACATGCCCGTTCCCTCTAGACTGATTTCCACTTTGCTGTGTTAACACATTGACTAACAACTATTTAGCCTTTGTTTCCTTTGCCTAGAACCCTTTCCACAGGAGGCCCTAAGAGGTGGTTTGAATATAAAATGGCCCCATACATAGCCTCAGATGTTTGTGGTGCTTGGGAGGTGAAGCTCAACAGGAGGAGGTGGGTCACTGGGGGCGGGCCTTCAGGTTGTTCCTTCAGCCCCACTGCCTGTTCAGAGAATAGGCCTTCTCTCCTTTGTCCTTGGTACTGTGTGGAGATGTGATGCCTGGCTGCACGCTCTTGTTACACTTTCCCTGCATAATGAAATTCCCCCTTGAAGCTGTAGCCTGAAATAAATCTTTTCCTTCTATAACCTGCTTTTCATTGGACTTTTTTTTTTTTTTTTTTTTTTGGTGGTGGTGGTGGGGTCCCCAGCAATAAGAAGGTAACTGCGACAACTCTCCTATCTCCTCCCTCGCTCATATTCACCTCCACTTCAGTTTGCCCCTTATTCATTTCTTTTTCTTTTCTGGAGGCAGGGTCTCACTCTAGCCCAGGCTGACTTGGAACTCACTATATAGCACTCACAGAGATCTTCCTACCTAACCGACCCACCCCTTCAGTGCCAGGATCAAAGGTGTGCACTACCACACCGGCTCCACACTCGTTTCCACGTACAATTCTCTTATGGAGTTAAGACTTGGTTTTCCTTGATCTAGCCTGTCAATCATCTTCCTCACAATATCCCTAGCATCAAGACCATGCCTGCCCCATGGCTGACATTCAGTAAATTCATATCAAATTAATAACAGAAAAAAGCCACAATCCCACAAGTATTCATTTTCACCTCTGTCCAATTTCAACTCTGCTGCCAGAGTGCTGAGGAAACAAAAACGAGGTACCCAGCAGGTCTTGAAGAAAGCCCAACAGCAAGTCAGAAGCAAGCTTCATCTTTCCTAGTCACAGCCACGAGAAGGACCAGTACCTTTTTATTGTCCACAACTTTGTGGACATAAATGGTGGCTTGGGTATATTCTCGGAGGTCTCTCTGCTGCTGGCACAGCAGGCCTTCTCTGCAATCTGGACAGAGTTCTAGAAGAGAAGGGCAGATGCAGTTCAAAGAATCCCTTGAAGTCTAAACACATGTATTCAAGTTACCGTGCATGCTCAATGATCAGTGCTACTGTCAATGAATTACAGTACGAGGTTGCATGCAAACAACTGCAGTAAGGAAATCTGCTTACTGTCTGTGACTAAATGTACAAGGAATGAGATCTTTCTTGAAAGTTATAGCAAAGAAGTCTGAACTGCTACATGGTCTTTAATTTACAGCAGAGACTACATTATTGACATATCCCTTCTTTCCACCTTAAAATATCAGCTTTTAACTACAGAAACCAAAAGCAATATGAAAACTTACTAGGCTCTGAAATGTACTGTGGTTCTGAGGGGCTGGCATCTCCCACTGAAGTTCTGGTGATCTTAATAACATGATCCACAACAAAGAGCTTCTGAATCATTTGCCATTCGCTGGGCCATATGAGAGCTACACTGCAAAAAAACACAGCAGGCCTTAAGACACTTACAGACTAAGAGAACTGACATCATCCTTTTGCAATTCTGAAACAGACACAATAGACTGACAAAACAAAGACGCTGGAAGGGAGAGAGCTTATCAACAATAAAATACAAAATATTTAAACAGTAGTAAAACTATGTGGACTGGTGTTTCAAGAGTCAACAAACTGAGTTGACTAGGGGTATAGCTCAGTGGACAGAGTGCTTGCCTAGCATCATGAAGCCCTGGGTTGATTCTCTAGAAACACAAAAACTAGGCATGGTGGGAAAGGCCTGGAATATCAAAACTTGAGAGGCAGAAAAGAAAGCTCGTAGGCTGGGCATGGTGGTGCACACCTTTAAACCCAGCACTCAGGAGGCAGAGGAAGGAGGATTGCCATGAGTTCAAGGCCACCCTGAGACTACATAGTGAATTCGAGGTCAGCCTGGGCTAGAGTGAGACCCTACCTCGAGCCCCCAACCCCAAAGAATAAATAAAAAAAAGAAAGTTTATAAGTATTATATAAATGTTTTATTTTTATTTATTTATTTGACAGTGTGAAAGAGGGGGAGACACAGAGAAAGAAAGAGAGACAGAATGGGTGCACCAGGGCCTCCAGCCACTACAAATGAACTCCAGATGTATGTGCCCCCTTGTGCATCTGGCTAACGTGGGTCCTGGGGAATCGAACCTGGGCCCTTTGGCTTTGTAGGCAAATGCCTTAACCACTAAGCCATCCCTCCAGCCCTCATTAAGTATTTTTTAAAATTACTTATTTTTTGGAAGTAGAGACAAAGAAGAGATAGAGAAGGGCACACCAGGTCATCTAGCCACTGCAAAAAACCTACAGATGTATGGTATGCGCCTCTTTGTGCTTCTGGCTCCACATGGGTACTGGAGAATTGAACCTGGAGCGTTAGGATTTGGAAGCAAGCACTTTAACCGCTGAACTCTCTCTCTATTCTCAACTTTTGTGGGTTCTTTTTTTCAACCCCGAGTTTTAAGATCATTCTCAATTACATATTGAATGCAAGGCCAACCTGGAATACATGAGACCCTGTCACAAAAACAAATAAAACAAAAACAAAAGTTGAGCTGGGAGTGGTGGCACATGCCTTTAATCCCAGCATTTGGAGGCAGAGGTAGGAGGATCGCAGTGAGTTCAAGGCCACCCTGAGACTCCACAGTGAATTCCAGGTCAGCCTGGGCTACAGTGAGACCCTACCTCGAAAAACCAAAACCAAAAACAAAAAAAAACAAAAAAAAAAAAAAAGAACTAAGTATATTAACTGGGCTGATTTTGTTTTCATGAGAAAGTCTCATTCTACTAGGCTAACCTGAACCAACTTGGTAATCCAGGCTGGCCTTGAACTCAAGACAATCCTCCTACTTTAGCCTCTCAAGTGCTGAGATTACAGACATGCAACACCAAGTCTGGCTGTTTTGCTTGTATGCCAATGTCATATATAAGTGGGGTTGGCCTGGAAATTGTGGTTTTCCTCCCCAGCTTTTGAGTGCATATCATTTTCTAAATAGTTACTTTCGAAGACTGAAAGGCCCTCAAATTCATGACAGTAGTTACTGCAAGATGAAGGCAGGAAGGGAGATGAAAGGAAGGCAGGCAGTGGGGAGAGATGGTTCAGTGTTTAAAGGGGCTTGCTTGCAAAACCTGACAGCACACGGGATCAATTCCCCAGTACCCACATAAAGCCAGAAGCACAAAGCAGCACAAGCATCTGGAGTTTGTTTGCAGTGGCTGTAGGCCCCGGTGTACTCCATCCCTCCCACATAATGTCTCCCTCCCTCTCTGTCTGCAAATAAATAATTTTTTTTTTTTTTTAAGGAAGGGTAAGTATGTGAGGCCTTGAACTACTCTTGAATTTTGTGACTGCCTGGCAGCACCACTTATGCTGTTGCCAATATTATTCTCAAAGGTCTCACAATCACAGTCCTGACAACAGAAAGGTAGGAGGGGAGGCTAACCTTGAAAACAACATTAATGCTGAATTCCTTTAAAGATCTTAAAAGTCTTGAAATATAAATAAACACTGCAAGTTTCATGCCAATATTTTAAATTTTGTACATTTGTTTATTACTATGACTACTTTTTTGAAGTGTCCAGAGACTGAGCCTAAAGCTTATACAAGCAAATCAAGACTTCTACCACTGGGTCACATGAGTATTTCAAGATTTCCATGTGGCTTTCTAGCAATGTTGGAATCATACTACCTTCTCTTAGATAGTTACTTGAACATTACTTTAAAAAACATCTTAGGTGAGTTATTTTGTATTTATATTTTTAAAATTGTGAGGGCTGGAGAGATGGCTTAGTGGTTAAGGCACCTGCCTGCAAAGCCTAAAGACTCAAGTTTGAGTCCTCAGGATCCACGTAAGACAGATGCACAAGGTAACACAGGCATCCAGAATTTGTTCACAGTGGCTGGAGGTCCTGGCACACCCATTCCCCACCCCCGCCCTCTCTCTGCCTCTTTAATAAATACAATTTTTAAAAAATTAATGTTAAAATAATTATTTGATCAAAGTAAAATAGAGGCTGATTGAGAGGGGGAGGGGATATGATGGAGAGTACAGTTGTGAAGGGTAAAATGAGGAGGAGGGAATTTTCATGTGTTTTTGTGTATAATTATGGAAGTTGTCAATAAAAAAATTATTGAGACAGAAAGAATACGGACACTCCAGGACTTTTGCAACTGAAAACAAACTCCAGATGCATGCACCATTTTATGCATCTAGCTTTATGTGGTTCCTGGGGAATTGATCAAAGGCCACAAGCTTTCGAAGTCAGTTGCCTTTAACTGCAGAGCCATTGCTCAAGTCTTTTTTTTTTGGGGGGGGGCGGGTTTAAGGTAGGGTCCCACTCTAGCCCAGGCTGACCTGGAATTCACTATGTATTCTTAGGGTAGCCTCGAACTCAAGGCAATCCTCCTACCTCTGCCTCCCAAGTGCTGGGATTAAAGGCATGTACCACCACGCATGGCCCAAGTCTTTTTGTCCTCCTCCCGAGGTAGGGTCTTACTGTAGCCCAGGCTGACACGGAACTCACTCTATAGCTGCAGGCTGTTCTTGAACTCAGAGATTCTCCTACCTCTCTGCCTCCCAAGTCCTGGGATTAACATGTGCCATCATGCCAGGCTGCCCCATCCTTTTTGTAATTGTTTCAGAGACAGTTTCATGCACCCTAAATTGGCTACTGTTATGTTGCTAAGAATAACCATGAGTATTACTACAACCAGCTCCATGTGTCCTTAAGACAGGGGTCTCAGGCTAGAGATGGCTCAGCAGTTAAGGCACTTGACTACAAAATCCAACATCCTGAGTTTAACTCACCAGTACCCACAAAAATAGGGTACATACATCTGGAGTTCATTTGCAGGAGCTGGAAGCCCTGGTGCACCCATTCTCTCTCTTTCTCAAATAAATTACTAAATAAATAAAATTTTAAAAAGAACAATAATAAATTAAAAATAATAATAATGGTCCCATTATGTAATTTGGGCTGGTCTTCAATTCATGATTCTCCTGCCTCAGCCTCTCAAGTACTAAGATTACAGGAGTGTACCCTTATGCCAGCCTCCTGTTCTAAAAGTTGATAGTTGGGCTGAAGAGATGGCTTAGTGGCTAAAGCGCATGCCTATGAAACCTAAGGATCCAGGTTTGATTCTCTAGGTCCCATGTAAGCCAGATGCATGTAGTGGCACATACATCAGGAGTTCATTTGCAGTGGCTAAAGACAGACCCTGGTGTGCCCATTCTCTACCCCCCATCTCTAATAAACAAATAAATAAAGTCTAAAAGTTGATAGTTGCAGAAAAAATAACTATAAGCAAGACTGTGTTCACAACGTGACGATGGTAATGAGATTTGCTGAGAGATATGATGCTGGTCACTAGCAACTCAGGAAGAAAAGAGGACCCAGAAATCTGGTCAACAAGAAGGGACAAGGAGGGACATAAAGAACACACAGCCTTAGCCCAACTGAGAGAAGCCATCTGTCTGTCTTTCTCTTTTTAAAGACTGGCACTCACCCTCAGAAATCATATAAAAGGAATACAGTGTCCAAGTGCACTAGGTTCTTAAAAGACTTTAGTCACGTGAAGAGAAGAAACTCACTGTTTCGAGTCTTCTTTGGTCATAGAAGCAAATGTAAACATGAGTCCCTCATGGGGACACAGAAGGGCGCCGTTTCCCACTGATGACACAGGAGTAGACCTTGTAGGCTTTCTATTCAAAGGAGACAGGATAAATACACCTCTACTCTACTGCACAAGTAAAGTTTTGTTTTCAATTATCACTTCAAACTAGACATAAATGTAAAGGGTAATTAGTAATTAAATTGTGTTTCTTAGATTTGCATAATTGGATAGAAAAGAAGCTTTTTTTCTACGTGGACTAGGAAAAGTTACCAAAAACGGAGGCACGAAGGGGATCTGTTTGAAAAATAGTAGTCAACATGCATATGTAAAATAAGAAATTTCTACCTTACAAATTTCCGCCATTCATCTACGAAGAACTGTGACACGATGTACAGGACATCTGTCCCCTGAAACACAGAAGGCACAAAAACAGATGAATCCATCTCCACCTTTTGTGAAAGGCAGGGCCTTGCTTGAAGCCGCTGGCCTCAAATTCACAATCACAATCCTCCTGCCTCAGCCTTTCCTATACTGCAAGGGATACAGGTGTGAGCTACCACACCAGGCTTAATCCACCTTATTTTTTAAAATATATTTTATTTATTTATTTATTATTTATTTATTTATTTGAGAGACAGAAGGAGGGAGAGGGAGGGGGAGGGAGAGAATGGGTGCGCCAGGGGCTTCAGCCACTGCAAACAAACTCCAGATGTATGCGCCCCTTTGTGCATCTGGCTTACATGGGTCCTGGAGAATCGAACCGGGATCCTTTGGCTTTGCAGGCAAATGCCTTAACTGCAAAGCCACCTCTCCAGCCCAGTCCACCCGATTTTTAACATGAATTCCTTATGTAAACATAATGACTTTTTCCACATTTTAAGATTTATAGTAAAATGGAAACAGAGAGTGGGTGTAAATCCCAACTAGATAACTCAACAATTGAGAATAATAGTAGTTCTGGGCTGTTCTGAAGCAACTCATAGAGAACTTGGCATGGGTTTTTTTCTTTGTGGGAATCATTGTACCTCAGGCCAGTTACTGAGACATGGTCTGTTTTTATCCTGGAATAAGTTTGGAAGAGAAGATTTTTGCTCATTTGCAATCATCTTATGTAAGGCTTCATTTTCTTCTCCTTCCCGTTCCAAAATCTGAAAAGAGTGAAGCAGTCAGCTGGCTTCCACTGACAGCATGGGGGTGGCCCTCCCCACTTCCCGTGAACCCAGCAACAGTGCAAGGGTGGTTCCCCTGGGAAGGTGACCCCAGTCTGTTTCTACAAGTATTAAGAGAGTTCCATACCTTGCATTGAGAGCAGCATTCTTTATAACTTGGAAACTCAGGAGCTTTTGGGAAATACTGTTGCAGTTTGCTCCAAGCCTCTTGAGAAACAACTCTTCTCTCATTTTCAGATATGCATAATTCTCCTACATTAAAAACAGAGATAGAGAAAGTTGGTATCTAATTCCTACTTCTTATTTTTTAAAAATATTTTTATTTATTTATTTATTTATTTGAGAGAGAAAGAGAGGTAGATAGAGAGGAGAGAATGGGCATGCCAGGGCCTTTATCCAGTGCAAACGAACTCGACGCATGCACCCCCTTGTGCATCTGGCTTACCTGGGTCCTGGGGAATGGAACCGGGGTCCTTAGGCTTCACAGGGCAAACACCTTAACCACAAAGCCATTTCACCAGCCCTAGTTCCTATTTTTAAACCTGAAGAAATATCTAGGGCTGAAGAGATGGATCAGTGGTTAAGGAGTTAGCCTGAAAAGGCTGAGGACCCAGCTTCGATTCTCCTGTACCCATATAAAACCAAATATACAAAGCGGCTCACGCATTTGGAGTTCATTTGCAGTGGCTAGAGGCCCTGGTGCATGCCTCGCTCTGTTTGCAAACAAATAAATTATTAACAACAACAAAAAAAATATTAAGGGAAGGGAAGAGAAAAGTTGGGCTGCAGAGGTAGCTTAGTGGTTATGGCACACTGCTTGTCTGCCTGGAGAAGAATGCTTAAGAAAGAGCATGTGTGCCTCAATTCCAACTATCTGGAAAACTAAGGCAGAAGGATCATACATTTGAAGGCTGACCTGCGGATATCAGTGACAGACTGCCTCAAAAATAAAAGCTAAGCCTGGAGTGGTGGCACATGCCTTTAATCCCAGCACTCGAGAGGCAGAGGTAGGAGGATCACCATGAGTTGGAGATCACTCTGAGACTACATAGGGAATTTCAAGTCAACCTGAGCTAGAGCAAGAGCCTACCTCAGAAGAAAGAAAAACCTAATTAAATAATTAACTAAGAAAGAGTTGGGCCACATCCACAATTACTTTGTCTTAAAGAAGTTATAAACAAAGCCAGACATAGCAGCACATGCCTTAAACTCAGCACTGCGGAGGCAGAGGTAAGAGCATTGCCATGAGTTTGATTGAGGCCACCCTGAGACTACATAGTGAATTACAGGTCAGCCTGGGCTAGAATAAGACTCTACCTCGAAAAACTAAAAAGTTATCAACAAAGGAATTAGATAGATCACAATGTAAATATATACTTTTCCTTTAAATTTACTCTTGGCTATGAAAACTCACTCTAATATGCCTATCTCCCAAATTAGAGATCTGTATGTGTATGTGGTATACCTGCATGTGGATATGCATGTGCTACAGGTTTATGGTGGATATCTTTCTGGGTCATACTCCACCTCATTTTTTGAAACAGTCTCCAAACTTGGAGTTCACCAACTGAACTAAACTAAGCTAATCCAACAAGCCCCAGGTGTTATCCTGACTGCTTCCTCAGTGTCAGGGTTACAAGAATTTGCTGCAGCCCCAGCTCCTAGGTGGTACCAGGGAACCAAACTCAGCTGCTTGAGCACTTTACCCACCGAGCCACTGGCCTGCTTACCTTCACCTTGTAGCCATGTTTCTAAATTTAACTTCCTATCACTTTAGAGCTACATTACTTAGTATATCTGAATATTAAATATTAACCCATGATAATTAACTCTGATGTAAGACAGGAATTTTTAGAAATTATAGACTTCTGCTTGGAAATAAATAGATCAACTTAAATTTGGTTAGAGAAAGGCGATCTAAATTCATCCTGTGAGCAAAATCTTCCAACTTAAGCTCAAAGCAGTCATCAGACATTTAATTCACCAAGAATAATTGGATAATATAACACTCAAAAGATTCCTTAGGCAAAAATAGACATGCAGGGCTGGGCATGGTGGCGTACACCTTTAATCCCAGCACTCAGGAGGCAGAGGTAGGAGGATTGCTGTGAGTTCAAGGTCACCCTGAGAATACACAGTGAATTCCAGGTCAGCCTGGACTACAGTGAGACCCTACCTCGAAAATCAAACAAACAAAGTAGACATGTAATTTAGCAGTGAGTTTAGAACTTAGATAAACAGTCCCTGACTACCTATATCTATGCTACAGAACTACTCCACAGGCACAGAAATGGGAGCATGTAGAAATGAAGATGTTGTTTGTTTGGGTGTGTTTGTGGGTGCAGGTTATGTGTGTGTGTGTGTGTGTGTCTACATGTGGAGTCGATAGAATGACCTTAGGTAAACCTTTTTTAAATTTTGTTTTGTTTTTGAGACCACCCTGAAACTACACAGTGAGTTCCAGGTCAGCCTGGGCTACAGCAAGAACCTACTGCACCTATAATCCCAGTACTGAGGCAGGGAGATATTCAGTTGAAGGCCAGCTGAAATTATATAGCCCGAGCCTCGTTTGAAAGGGCTGGAGAGAAGGAAAACATCAGCAAAGTCTTTCAACACATTTCCCAAGAAAGTGTAAAACAAGACAATATGCAAAGACGATGCAAACAGACTTCAGGCTGCTAGCTTACCATGAGGACACAGAATATCTTCATTAAAATTTAACTCCTCGTCGTCATCTTTTCTTTCTTCCTTTGATTCATCTGTTCAAAACAAACAGATAATAAATAACTTCTCTGACTGCTGTATTTAAAAGTTCAAAGGAAAACATATTCTATTCAACAATTTTGAACAGAGAAAACTTTACATGATAGGGGAAATTAGACACAAGTGATTCCTACGGCTTTGCAAGGGTTATGTTTCCTTTCCCTTAAAAGGAAAAGAAAAAAAAATTCTTTGACACTTTACTTTTGCTTATTTATAAAAGGTTATGCAATAAGCCAAGCATGGTGGCAGGATGATCAGATCAAGGCCAGCCTGGGCTATCTAAACCATGTCTCCAAAACCAAAAAGGTGGCCAGGCATGGTGCCACATGCCTTTAATCCCAGTACTCAGGAGGCAGAAGTAGGAGGATCGCCATGAATTTGAGGCCACCCTGAGAGTACATAGTGAATTCCAGGTCAGCCTGGGCTAGAGCTAGACCCTACCTTGAAAAACCAAAAAGGTTATGCAACAAAATGACTTTTTCAATTTGAAAATTAATATGCAAACCTTATTAATTCTAGTTAAGGCAGTCAGAATAGCATGCCACAACCAATTTAGTCATCAGCATGTCATATCATGTCATTTTCACCTACCTACTCTTGTAGGAGTTGAACTGAAAGGTTAAATGGAATTAAAGATTTGATTTCTAAAGCCAAACAAGTCATAAATTAGGGCTGGCTTCTCTTGTTAACATTTCTCTCCCAATGCCTACCTTTTCTACTTGCATATACCATTTCACTAAGAATTTCTAAGTCCTGTATACTAAAAATAGGATCAAACGAAATCATAAATATCAGTAGACTGGCTATCAATGAGATTTCTAGGTTAAGTAGCTAAGACATTTTTTAATACATTTAATATATATAAAGAACATTTGGGCTGGAGAGATGACTTAGCAGTTAAGGCACTTGCCTACCAAGTCAAAGGACCCAGGTTCAATTCCCCAGGACCCACTGAGCTAGAGTGAGGCCCTACTTCAAAAAACCAAAACAAATGAAAAACAAAGGAGGGCTGGCAAGATGGCTCAATGGTTAAAGGAGCATGCTTGCAAAGCTTGAGAACCTAGGTTTGATTCCCCAGAACCTATTCATGTAAAGCCAGATGCACAAAGTGGTTCATGCATCCTATGTTTATCTGCATTGGCAAGAGACCCTGGAGTACCTATACTCATTCCCACCCTCCTCAGATTGCCTCTTTCTGTCTCTCTCAAGCAAATAAATATTTAAGGGAAAAATCAGGGACTGGAGAGATTGCTTAGTGGTTAAGGTGTTTGCCTGAAAGCCAAAGGACCTCGGTTTGATTCCCCAGGACCAATGTAAGCCAAATATACAAGGTGGCTCATGTGTCTGCAGTTCATCTGCAGTGACCAGAGGCCCTCCACAACCCCCTCTCTCAAATAAATAAATAAATAAATAAAATTTAAGAAAAAAAAAAAAACCAGGACTGGAGAGATGGCTTAGTGGTTAAGGTGATTGCCAGCAAAGCCAAAGAATCTAGGTTCAATTCCCCAGGACCCACGGAAACCAGATGCACAGGTGGCACATGCCTTTGTTTGCAGTGACTAGAGTCCCTGGTGCACCCATTCTCTCTCTCTTTCTCAAAGAAATAAATATTTAAAAAAATCAAAGAAAAATTACTATCAAATAAAAATAGGGCTAGGGGGCTAAGCTCAATGGTAGAACACTGACTAGGCATGTCCAAGGCCATGGGTTTGATGCCCCGCAGGATCGAAACCAAAGAGACACACACACACTCACACACAAAATAGTTGGACACGAAACTTAGCAGTAGAGAATTTGCTTAGTATTTGTGAGTCCGTGGAATCAATCTCCATCACACCAAAACAAACAAAGCACACCAAGAAAAACCACTGAGGTCCAGAAATGAGGAGAGGAAGATGTAATCAGATGTAGTCTGTCTCCTTTCTCTGTCACATACGCAAATAGGTCCTTCCTCAATAAGATGGCTACCTTCAATAATAATTTTGGAAAAGGTAAGTCTCAAAACTGCAGTCAGGCTGGAGAGATACCTTAGTGGTTAAGGAACTTGCCTGTGAAGCCTAAGGAGCAGGTTTGAGTCCCCAGTACCCATGTAAGCCAGATGCACAAGTGGTGCAAGTGCCTTGACTTCATTTACAGTAGCTGAAGGCTACTTCTCTTCTTCTCTTTCTCTCAATAAGAAAATAAATACATAAATTATTTTTGTAAAAAACCTGCAAATCAGGCTGGGGAGATGGCTTAGTGGTTAAGTGCTTGCCTGCGAAGCCTAAGGACCCGGGTTTGAGGCTCAATTCGCCAGGACCCACGTTAGCCAGATGCACAAGGGGGCACATGCATCTGGAATTCGTTTGCAGTGGCTGGAGGCCCTGGCGCACCCATTCTCTCTCTCTCTCTGTCCGTCTCTTTCTCTCTCTGTCACTGTCAAATAAATAAAAACAAACAAACAAACAAAAACCCCTGCAAATGCCGTGTGTGGTGGCATACACCTTTAATTCCAGCACTTGAAAGGCAGAGGTAGGAAGATCACTATGAGTTCAAGGACACCCTGAGACTACATAGTCAATTCCAGGTCAGCCTGAGCTAGAGTGAGACATGGGGGGGGGGGGGCAAAACAAAAAACCCACTGGGAATGGTGGCGCACGCCTTTAATCTCAGAACTCGGGAGGCAAAGGTAGGAGGATTGCTGTGAGTTCGAGGCCACCCTGAGACTACACAGTGAATTCTAGGGCAGTCTAGGCTCGAGTGAGACCCTACCCCCCCAAAAACAAACAAACAAACAAAAAAAAAAACCTGGGCTGGAGAGATGGCTTAGCAGTTAAGCGCTTGCCTGTGAAGCCTAAGGGCCCTGGTTCGAGGCTCGATTACCCAGGACCCACGTGAGCCAGATGCACAAGGGGGCGCACACGTCTGGAGTTCATTTGCAGTGGCTGGTGGCCCTGGTGTGCCCATTCTCTCTCTCTCTCTCAGTCTGTCAAATAAATTAATTAATTAAAAAAAAAAAACTGCAAAGTCATTTTCACATTAGATAGATGTACTCCTAAAACTAATGGGGCTGAAGCCGGGTGTGGTGGCGCACTCTTTTACTCCCAGCACTCAGGAGGCAGAGGTAGATTGCCCGTGAGTTCGAGACCACCCTGAGACTACATAGTTAATTCCAGGTCAGCCTGGACCAGAGTGAGACCCTACCTCGAAAAACCAAAAGAAGAAAAGAAAAGAAAAATGGGGCTGAAAGAAAGGGGGGGGGGGCTGGAGAAATGGCTCAGCAGTTAAGATGCTTGCCTGCAAAGCCTGATTCTCCAGTACCCACATAAAGAGAAATGAACAGTGGCACATGCATATGGGGGTTCATTTACAGTAACTAGAGGCCCACGCACTCCCATTCTCTCTGTGATCTCTCTCTCTGCTTGCAAACAAATTAAAAAAAAAATTTTTTTTTAATGGGCTGGAGTGATGGCTTAGCAGTTAAGGCGCTGTGAACCTTAAGGACTCAGGTTCAATTCCCCAGTACTCACATAAGCTAAATGCACAAGATGGTACATATGTCTTGAGTTCATTTGCAGTGGCCAGAGGCCCTAAGGAGCCCATTCTCTCTCTGCCTCCCTTTCTCAAATAAATAAAACTGCACGCACGCACGCACGCACACAATATATGCAAGAGGAGAGGAAGAGAGGGAAAGGGAAAGGGAAAGGAAGAGTACACCACGGCCTCTGGCCAGTGCAAATGAACTTCAGATACATGTAGTGCTTTGTGCATCTGGCTTTAAGCGAGTACTGGGGAAATGAACCCAGATCAACAGGCTTTGCAAGCAAGTGCCTTTAACTACCGAGATACCTCCCCAGACCCAGGTGGATGTCCTCTTGATGTTGACAATCACATGCACATAAAAGTCCCTCAGATGAGTTTGAGCGTGGTGGTGCACGCCTTTAATCCCAGGATTTGGGAGGCAGAGGTAGGAGGATCATGAGTTCCAGGCCACCCTGAGACTACATAGTGAATTCCAGGTCAGCCTGAGCTAGAGTGGACCCTACTTCAAAAAACCAAAATAAAAAAAAAAAATTTTTTTTAAAGGCCCTCAGATGGTTTTATGGAGAAAGCTTTAATAGCATATACCAATATGTGCCCGTATGTAGCACTAGAAATGTACCTACTTCTCTGACCAAGTCATTTCCAGAAATTCATATCATAGAAATAATCTAATATTATGTGAAGACACAAGGAAGTAAACCGAGGCCAGCAGTATTTGTAAACAGAGACTTTAACCACTAAACCCTCTCCCTAACCCACATTTCTCAAATATATATATATATATATATATATATATATATATATATATATATATATATATGTATGTATGTATATGTGTATATATATATATTTTTTTTTTTTGGTGGGGCGGGGTGTTCAAGGTAGGGTCTAGTTCTAGTCCAGGCTGACCAGGAATTCACTATGTAGTCCCAAGGTGGCCTTGAAGTCATGGTGATCCTCCTACTTCTGCCTCTCAACTGCTAGGATTAAAGGCATGTGCCACCATACCCAGCAATAAAAATATTAAATATATATATGCTAAAATACTAAGCTGGGCATAGTAGTACATACCTTTAACACCAGCACTCAGGGAGTCTGAGATAGGAATGCCAAGAGCTCAAGGCCAGTATAGGAAAAGAGTGAGATCCTGCCTCAAAAACAAAAAATACTAAATTGATTTAAATATATATACAAGCATGCTGAGCTAGGGAGGTTAGAGGTGTTTGCAAAGCTCAACTATCAGGATTTGTCCCTTAGCACACACAGAATCCAGCTGCACAAAGTGGTGCACGTGTCTGGAGTTCATTTGTAGAGGCAAGAGGTTCTGGAGTGACTACATCCCCGTTTGTAAATGAGTAAAGTATTTTATTAAAGACATGCATACATATATATGTGCATGCCAATATTTGGAAACAAAAAATTAAATGCAGCTGGGATGAGCAAAGAAGTAGAGCAATGGCTTAGTATGTGCGAGGATTTGGGTTCTATGCCCAGTATGTAAAATGGGAGGAAGGGAGGGAGATGAAATACAACTAAATGAACTGGTCGTGGATCACTGCTATGGACAACTACCCTTTGAATTAGTAAAACTGATCAAATCATGCGTCCATTTAGACCTAGAAATAATTTTTTAGAATATTTAATTTATTCATTCATGGGGAGGGGCAGATAGAAATTGAGAGTGAGAATGGGCACACCAGGGCCTCCAGCCACTGCAAACAAGCTCCAGACAGCATGTGTCACCTTTTGCTCTGGCTCATGTGGGTACTGGGAAATCAAACCTAGGTCCTCAGGCTTCACAGGCAAGTGCCTTAACCTCTAAGCCATCCCTTCAACCCTTGATCTAGGTTTTAAGTGTCTCGATTTCCTTTGGTATCTGTAAAGCACTGATTAAAAGAAATTTGGGCAAAGCTAAAGGTCCCAGGTTCAATTCCCCAGGACCCATGTAAGCCAGATACACAACGTGGGACATGCATCTGGAGTTCATTTGCAGTGGCTAGAGGCCCTGGAGCACCCATTCTCTCTCTCATATAAATAAATAAAAGTTAAATTTACTGATAGGTTAAAATAATAACATCCCACTTGAAACCAGGTTATCTATAAAGAAGTGACAAGAAAAATACTATTAACCAGCCATTCTCCTTGAGGCACAGTGAGGTACACACTCACTTAACCAAGGAAGGGGCCTGCAGTGCAGCCGCCAACCTCAAACAGGAACATGCTATCTCCTTCAGTGGACCGACCTTTCTTAAAGCTTTTAGCCTACAGTAGTAGTAGACATTAATTTTGCATGTGACTAACATGATAGCATTTGAGCCTGAACCCCACAATGGAGCTCACAAATCTACTGTAATTTCAATAGTTTGAAACTCTATGATTTGCCCTCAGCTATTGTTTGAGACCTTTAGATTTAATAAAAGTTGTCTTTAAAATACATTGATTGGGGCTGGAGAGATGGCTGAGCAGTTACAGGCGCTTGCCCACACAGCCTAAGGACCCATGTTCCACTCTCCAGGTCCCATATAAGCCAGATGCATAAGTTGATGCAAACATGCAAGGTTGCACATATGCACCCCGCGGCCCACATGTCTGGAGTTCAACTGCACAGACTGGAGGACCTGGAGCTCCAATTTTCTCTCTCTCATTAAAAAAAAAAAAAAGACAGTTTGATGGGCTTACTCCCCCCCCCGACACACAAAAAAACATACACTGATGGGTTTCAATCGATATTAAAGCAGTTTTACTGACACTGAACATGAAGGGGTCCTAAGCTTTTCTACCAAGAACGTGAGCAGGCTGGGCACAGCACTGCGGGAACAAGTGCTTCACCAGGCACTTCTACCCGACTGGTGGAGATGGCATGGGCATGTGCAGCTCTGCATGGAGTTGCTCAAGATCTCCAAAGACATTAACAACCCCCAAGTTCATCAAGAAGCCAGGGGCACAAACCTGCAATCGGAGGGCCCCCAAAAGAAACAATCCTTTATTCCCTAGAACAAACCAGCTGTGAAGGTTGTAGTCGTGGGAGGAAGGACACCCAGGTCACCTTTATTGAAGGAGCTGCCGTTCATTTTCCCGTTGCTTTGCTCAGCGTCGCCGTCTTGCTCATCTAGCTGCTCAAGAGCCAGTTGCCGCCAACTCCGCAAGGACGATTTTCCCACCCAAAATCCGTCATTGCTGTGAAACATAGTGAATATTAAATCCTACAAAAGGTGAACACCAATGTTCTCATGCCCTCTAGCCTTCCTGGTAAAACGACAAAGGATATGAATTGCAAACACTGGAAACTGACCTTTATGCATGTAATTACTTAGAACCCAATTCCTCCCTTTAGCCATTTTTCAGTCATACTAAACTGCAGCTATTAACTTTGTTTCCATCCTATCTCCCATTTACAACCATGCCACTCACAGCAGGGCCACAGGTAGTTACTGCCACTTGATCACTCCTCCCAGTAACACACAGCTGTGCCTTTACCCAGACAGATACTCTGGTATATATGTGCTTATCAATGTATAAACTAACACACACACTCTCTCTCTCTCTCTCTCTCTCTCTCTCTCTGGACACTTTGGCAGGCTTTGGTAGAATGACTGAAAATAGGAAGCTGTACTTATTTTTGACTAGAGATAAAAAAGTTAAACACCGACCTAGAGAGATGGCTCTCTCCATCAAGCAGTTAAGGCCCTCGTTTACAAAGTCTAACGACCCAGGTTTGATTTCCCAGTACCCATGTAAAGCCAGAAGCACAAAGTGGCTTGTGCATCTGGAGTTCAATGGCAGCAGCTAGAGGCCCTACTGTGCCCATTCTCATATCCTCCCTCCATCCCTATGCTTGGAAATAAGTAATTTTTTTTTTAATTTCTTGCTTGCAAAGCCTGACATCCCAGGTTCAATTCTCCAGTACCCACGTAAAGCCAACCACACAAAGTAGCACCTGCAGCTGGAGTTTGTTCATAATGGCAGGGTGCTAGCATGTATGCCATACACTCACTCTCTTCAAATAAATTAAACACAAACTCAATAAATCCCATCATTTAATGATTCTATTGATTCTTGGTTCAGAGGTACTCTGTGCAGTGGATGGAGTTCACCAAACTCCCAACACCAAGGCTATTTCTGATGTTCTATTGCCTTCTGTTTCTCAACACACAGGCAGGCAGCCTCACCGAGGCAGACACTGCCCTTCCAGACCTGCTGGGATATTTTCCCAACACCAGCTTTCTGCAATTCCAAGCGAAACACAGGTTCACATGCACTAGCTAGGCCAGGCATACAACCACATTCTGCTTCTCTTCTCTAACAGAAAGAGTCCAACTGCTTTAAAAGCTGTCTGACTCAAGTTTCTTTTTGCCACACAAGAGTAAATGTTGCAATATTTCCTTCTTCTTTTAAATATTTTTATTTATTTGAGAGAAGGAAAATGAGAATGAATATGGGGCACCGGGGTTTCTTGCTGCGACAAATGAACTCCAGAGGCATATGGTACTTTGTGCACCTGGCTCTATGTGGGTACTGGGGAACTGAACCTGGTCTGGCAGACTTTGAAAGCAAGCGCCTATAACTGCTGAGACATCTCCCCAGTCCCTCCTTTTCTTATTTTAAAGACAGGATCATAGTAAGCAACAGTCCTCCTGCCTCATCCTTTTAATTGCTGGAATTACAGGCATGAAGCCCCACACTCAGTGTGCAAGATCTCCTTGGGACCTGGCTCTGCCATTCACTTATTCCCCTTCTAAATATCGCAACTACCAGGTTTTCAACAAACGAAGTTCTGCTTGCTTATTTCCTGAAAGTGTTTTAGTTTGTCATGAATATTCGAAGAGTGCAAGCATACCTCTTCACTGCTGCTTTCAGTAGGTTATTTACAGTTTTGTAATCTTCATTTAGCTGGTTCTTCAGACGCAATACACGACAACGTTCTACAACACATTCCTTACAAAGAGCTTTCACTAGAGACAAGAAAGGATGAAAGAAAATATCTATTATTCACTAGCAGATTCCCTGTGAAGAACATACTTTCAACAAGGGCATGGTCGTGCGCACCTTTAATCCTAGCACTTGAGAAGCTGAGGTAAAAAAGGACTGCTGGAAGTTCGAGGCCAGTCTAGGTAAGAGTGAGACTCTACTTCAGAAAAATAAATAAATAATAAACAAGAAAGAAAGAAGAAAAGACAGAAAGGCAGAAAGAAGGAAGGAAGGAAGGAAGGACGGACGAATGAACACACCTGATTAGGGCTGGAGACAGATGGCTTAGCAGTTAAGGCGCTTGCTTGTGAAGCCTAAGGACCCAGGTTCGATTCCTCAGTACCCATGTAAACTAGATGAACATGGTGGTGCATGAGTCTGGAGTTTATCTGTAGTACCTAGAGGCCCTGGCACGCCCACACTCTCTATCTGCCTCTTTCTTTCAAATAAAATTAAAAATATCTTTTTAAAAAGAGAGAGAGAGAGAGAGAGAGAGAGAAGAACCTGACTAAGCAATTTCTGGGAATCATACAAAATGTGATTCTTTGGAACCTACACACTCCATGGTCTATTAATTCTGAATTGAAAATAGTAATTTTGAAAGCACACCTCCAGATGCACAAGCAGGAAGGCCTGAAGCATCTAATTAAATGCTTTACAAAATAAGAAACTAGCACTCATTTCAGAAAAGGGGAGCTGCGGGTATTGCCAGTTGCTCATTAGAAAGAAGCTGCTTCCTTTCCTCCTATAAAAAAAGAAAGAAAAGGCTCCCAGGCGTGGTGGCACATGCCTTTAATCCCAACACTTAGGAGGCAGAGGTAGAGGAATCATGTGAGTTTAAGACCAGCCTGAGACTACAGCAAGACCCTACCTAATAAAAGTAAAATAAAAAGAACAAAATCTATAGTCTTCAAAAACATACCAAAAAAAAAAAAAAAAAAAAAGACTAAAACCAACCACATAAATGTCTAGGTACTTTAAAGATTATTGCTTAGAGCTGAGCATGATGGTGCATTCCTTTGATTCCAGCCCTAGGGAGGCATTGGTAGGAGGATCTCTGTGAGTTCAAGGCCAGCCTTGGACTACAGAGTAAATCCCAGGTCAGCCTGGGCTAGGGTGATTTCCTACCACGGGCAGGGGGGTTGAAGTAGGGTCTTACTCTAGCTCAGGCTGACCTGAAATTAGTCTCAGGCTGGCCTCAAACTCACAGTGATCCTCAGCCTCTCCAGTGCTGGCCAAGATTATATAAATCAACAACTACTGCCAGGTACCCTTCAAAGGGGCCCATGTAATCTACTTGGCATCATGTGCTTCAGCTCAACTTCCACTTCATTTAGCAAATCCATCTTGCAACATTCTATATAGAATTACCCAGGCTAACAGTTTGTATCATCACCATGAAGTACTACACACAAAAACCACATAGTAGAGATTTAATTGCTCTGTTGTTTAGGCAGAGAAGACCTGGACTTACCAGTTAGCCTCGGACCTCCTCCATATCTACTATAGAAAATGTCAGCTGCATACTCAGAAATTCGCTTCATAATTGATATTTTATCTGGATGAAGCTTGTCGTGGGAACACAGGCAAGCATGGTTATCAATGGGCTTGGTGGGTGTGGACTCATCCAACCACTTCTGCAGCCATTCAAGAGAAACAAACTCATAGGGCTCTGTGAAAAGAGGAATGGGAAGAGACTATGTAGTTTTACCCCTTTTGGACTAAGTGAAAGAGTCATTTTCCTCTAAAGACAGTGCAGACTGTCCAGGCTCAGAAGCATCGCTTGGAGGTCTGGTGAGTATGACTACAAATCCCATGTCAACAGCACTACTGTGAGTTCTAGTACTTGTGCATGGTACCAGACCGCACAGAGCCTACAGGATTGGCTGGTATTATTAACCACATTCTACAAGAGGCATCCACATAGAGAAGTGCCTTGCTTGGCAGTATAGCAGAGCTTTGATCAGACACCTGTGTTTGGCGGCTGCGGGTCAGGCTCCACATTGGCTGGCCAATCGAACCTCATCCCTTACAATGTTTATTTCATCAACACTTTTCACAAGTACGTGATCTGAAAATTAAGATGAGATGCTAGATTGAGCTCTTTTAAGTCAAAACTCCCCCTAGTCAGCTACAACCACACGTGATAAGCTCATTTCATCAGCACTGAGCTTTTCTGAATCCAAGATGAGGCTGGTGCTGATTAAGGAACAGTATTCATGGCCCCAACAAAGTCTATGTCACGATCTATTCGTGGGATCATGTTATTTTTTTCAAGTAAGTAACATGTTTTGGGTAAAGCTGGAGGATGAAGCACACTAGAACAGAATTAGTATCAATTTTGAAGTTCAAAAACCAAATACTAAGCCTTTAACCCCAGCTCTTGGGAGGCAGAGGCAGGTGGATCAGCATGAGTTCAGAGGCCACCCAGAGACTATACAGTGAATTTCAGGTCAGCCTGGGCTAGAGAGGGAGAGGCTACCTAAAACAAACGAACAAACAAAAGGAGTTTTAAATTGGGGAAAGGGAATACCAGAGGTCCCCAAAAGCCAATATTAAAGAGAAGGGGCCAGCTTTGATTACTTACAAAGATCTCCAGGGAGTCCCAGCATAAAACATAGGAGAAAACATACAGAGGTTGAATTCACGTATTTGTATTGTATACTACTTCTGGCGAGATATGTAGATACTTCAATGAAAAGCCCACTGCCATCAATTTAACGCTCCCCAGAGTTATACATCCAAAGAGCTAACTCTCACCTAAGTTAGGTATAAAACATGGCAATTTGGATAAAATTTAGAAAAAATTGTTGGCTGGTGCTGGAACTGGTCCTCATCAAAGAGCCTCTGCCTAAGCAGCACTCAGGCAGCTAAAGAGGATGAGCCTGAGACTGCCTTCCGAGACCAGGATCTAATCCAAGTGCTGCCTCCAAGACACTGAATGCGAACAAGTCACTAAACACTGCACTTCAGATCTTTTTATTTGTAAAATGAAGCTAGTAATACCTGCCATCTGCCTACCTCACAGAGATGTTGCTGAATCTAAAAGATAAGGTTATGTGAAACATTTTGAGATTTTTAGAAGAGATATAGAAAAGTTAATTATACATTCATATAATATATAAGAGAAGAGACCTTAAGACATAAAACAGATAAAATAATTGTGGCACCTAGGCTACACAGCTGGGACTGGGGAAGTAGCTTGCCTATTGTGTATAAGACCCTGGGTTCGATCCCCAGCACCACAAAAGAAAAGGAAAAAAAATACAATAACAACAATAATACATACATCCCATTAGCTGGGGTTATAGCTCAGTGGTAGAGTCCTTGCCTAGCATGCACCAAGTCCTGGGTTGAATTCTTAGTACTGGAAAAAAAATTATAGGATAGCTAATTACATTCAAAATAACTTGTATTAGTTGGGCATGGTGGCGCACACCTTTAATCCCAGCACTCGGGAGGCAGAGGTAGGAGGATTGCCGAGAATTTGAGGCCACCCTGAGAGTACATAGTGAATTCCAGGTCAGCTTGGGCTAGAGTGAGACCCTACCTCGAAAGAAAAAAAGGGGAAAAAAAAAAAACTTTCTGTATTAACTGGCATTTATCAGGGTTAGGATGCAGACATGTAGAGTACACTGAATTATCTGAAGAATGTAAAGATTAAAAAGAAAGTACTCAAGCCGGGCGTGGTGGCGCACGCCTTTAATCCCAGCACTCGGGAGGCAGAGGTAGGAGGATCGCCGTGAGTTTGAGGCCACCCTGAGACTCCATAGTGAATTCCAGGTCAGCCTGGGCTAGAGTGAGACCCTACCTTGAAAAACCAAAAAAAAAAAAAAAAAAGTACTCTATTTGAGAGTAAAATAAACATCTTGGCAAATCTAATATTCCCCTGCATACTCACATGGAATAAAATTTTGAGCAATGTTAATTCTCTCAGCACAGGGAGAACAGAACTGTTAGACAGGGCCACATTAAGGAATAATTCAACAGGTGTTCTGTTTTGCCCAGCAGCTGGGGAGGGGTGAAAAAAGGGCAACACCTTCTGATGCTGACTGAAAGAATAAACTGGAAGATTTCAACCATTAGACTCTGGATGTTGTAGCTCAGGCCTGTAATCCCAGCACTCAAGATTCCAAAGCAGGAGGATCTCCCAAGACTTAAGAGGCCAGGAGGGGGCTACATAATGAGTTCCAAGACACACAAGGACAGAATGAGATCCTGGCTTTAAAAAAAAAAAAGGGAAAAAAATCAAAAGGAAACTCACTATAAGAAGGAAAGGAACCTAGGACAACTGAAGTATACAAAAGAGGTATGGACTAGAATTCAAGGCCAGGGTGACCCTCATCCATTGGGCAACAGTGAGTCAAACAAAGGTAGGTAGGTGGGTCAACATTTTTAGGTCCTCTACTAGAATCACATTGGAAAGTCCAAAGGAAATTTGTTGTTTAGTTATTTTAGGACACAAAATGAATTAATGGAAGATACAAAGACAGGAAGAAACACACGACTTTACAGCAAAAAGAGCAAACAGCAGAAACGGTGCTCACAATTCTCATGGGAGAACATACTTACTTGTAACATCAGTGGGTTTACCAGACTCTACTGTAGAGTGCTAGGGACCCATGTGAGGAAAAGATAGTGGTGTAGCCACACATTGTGGTGCCTGTCTGTAATCCCAGCAGCCAGGAGGCTGAGGCAGGAAGATCACAATGAGTTTGAGGCCAATCTGGGATACACAGTGAGACCTTGTCTCACAAAAACAAATATACATTAGAAATAACTTTGAACCAGAGTTCTGAGAATATGGCTAGATTTTTCTTTCTTTCTTTCTTTGCGGAGGTAGGGTCTCCCTCTAGGCCAGATGGATCTGAAATTCACTATGTAGTCTCAGGCTGGCCTCAAGCTCATAGCTCGGATTAAGAGCATGCACCAAGTCAGGCATAGTGGTGCACACCTTTAATCCCAGTACTTGGGAAACAGTGGTAGGAGGATCACTGTGAGTTCAAGGCCACCCTGAGACTACATAGTGAATTCCAGGTCAGCCTGGTCTAGAGTGAGACACTACTTGGAAAAAAAAAAAAAAAGTGTGCACCAACACAGCCAGCACAGCTAGATTTTGTGAACACAAATGTTCTTTGTGTTTTATTGGCAATACAAACCCATGATCATTTTACATCAAGTAATTTCCAGTGTGGAAAATTTACTGCAAATGAAAAAATTGTAAAAATGTATAAAATATCTTTGGATCTAACTCCAGGCAAATACTCAAGGGCATTTTCCTTTTAAAGCCACAAAGTCCTTTTCTCTTGCATACACTACAAGAAACTGTAAATAAACTTTGGAAAATAGACTTCTAGGTCCTGGTAACTTCCAATGGAGACATATAAATTTAGTGAAGTGAAGTTACAGTTAATTTCCAAATTGGTTCGTAGCAAATAAAGGTCGGTAATTCAATAAGATACCTCTAAGCCTTGGGCTGGAGAGATGGCTTAGCGGTTAAGCGCTTGCCTGCGAAGCCTAAGGACCCCGGTTCGAGGCTTGACTCCCCAGGACCCACGTTAGCCAGATGCACCAGGGGGCGCACGCATCTGGAGTTCATTTGCAGAGGCTGGAAGCACTGGCGTGCCCATTCTCTCTCTCTCTCTCTCTCTGCCTCCTTCTCTCTGTCGCTCTCAAATAAATAATAAAAAAAATAGTAATAATAACAAAAAAATTAAAAAAAAAAAAAGATACCTCTAAGCCTTGAATGAAGTCAAAGTAACAGGTCACAAAAGAAGGGTTTGAACCAGATTAATCAACAGTAGAGAGTGACTTTTTTCCTTTGTGTTCGGAGGATTGAACAAGAGCCTTTCCATGCCAAGCATGCGCTCTGTAACTGAGCTACACTGCCAGCACTTAAAAAGAACTTCTCAAAGAAATCAACAGTGGGGCTGGAGAGATGGCTTAGCGGCTAAGCGCTTGCCTTGAAGCCTAAGGAACCCGGTTTGAGGCTCCACTCCCCAGGACCCACGTTAGCCAGATGCACAAGGGGTGCACGTGTCTGGAGTTCGTTTGCAGTGGCTGGAGGCCCTGTCGTGCCCATTCTCTCTCCCTCTCTCTATCTGCCTCTTTCTCTCTCTGTCACTCTCAAATAAATAAATAAAATAAATAACAAAAAAATTAAAAAAAAAAAGAAATCAACAGTGAAGATACTCAACAGTGGACACTGCAAGCCTTATATTTGGCCAGCCAGGCGAAATGAGCCAACGGGTGCAATACAGGCATATCAGTCATGGTGGAAACCAACTACCCTCTAATTGGACCGGAGACCTGCTCCATGGGAGGGAATACATCCCTGATACAGAAAACCTACAACAGGGGTAGTGATGAGTCCTTGGGGTGTAACGTCTGCTGCTGTCTGGCTAAATGTATATACTATATACTCATCAAACTGCTCAGTAAGCACTTCTCTTAATGTTCATACCCATATATTAATACTACTCTCACTTTTGGTTAGAGAACCTTCTCTTTTCAGATGGCAGTGACCTCGGAATGACTCAGAGGGCATCATGGTGTTGGGAAGAAGGGACAGAGGAGTGCTCAGCACTGAAATATCTCTATCACACCTTCCAAGGCTCAGGGTCTATTGTGGAAGAGATGGCAGAAAGAATGTAAGAGCCAAAGGAAGGGTAGGACTCCTTACAAGGTGCTCCTCCAGACACAAAATGGCCTGGATATCCATGACCTCACAGAGCCTGACACTACCTACACAAGACCATCATAATAGGAGAAAAAGATCATAGCATCAAAATAAAAAAGACTGATTGAGAGAGGGAGGAGATATGATGGAGAATGGAGTTTCAAAGGGGAAGGTGGGCGGAGGGAGGGCATCACCATGGGGATATTGTTTACAATCATGGAAGTTGTTAATAAAAAATTAATTTTAAAAAAGAACTTCTCAAAACTTACCATACAGGTTTAGCAATTTATAGTTATCTTTACTTTAAAATTATAGTGGTAATGGAAAATTAGAATAAATAAGGCAAACCCTTAAGTACAATTATACAATTATGCTTGTATGCTTAATTTCTAAGTCAAGACAAAACTGTCTTCTGTATAATAGGAGATGAGGCTGGGTGAATTTGTACCTATGATATATCAAACATAATTCTGTGTTGTAACCAAAAGCATGTTACCCTTTAAAATGCTCATTTATTTTAAAGACAGAAGGTGAATTAGAATAAACATGGATAGTGACACAGATGAGCTGCATTACAGGGAAGCCATAAAGTTTTTCTTTTCCCAGATTTAACATTTGACGCTGAATTTCAAGCTAATCTTATATATCAAAAATTGTATTTAGGGGGCCTGGAGAGATGGCTTAGCGGCTAATCGTTTGCCTGTGTTGCCTAAGGACCCCGGTTTGAGGCTCAATTCCCCAGGACCCACATAAGCTAGATGCACAAAGTGGCACATGCATCTGGAGTACATTTGCAGCGGCTGGAGGCCCTGGTGCGCCCATTCTCTCTTTCTGCCTCTTTCTCTATCACACTCAAATAAATAAATAAATAAAATTTTTTTTAATTGTATTTAGGGGCTGGAGAGATGGCTTAGTGGTTAAGGTGTTTGCCTGCAAAGCCAAAGGATCCCAGTTCAATTCTCCAGGACCCAGTTAAGACAGATGCACAAGGAAGCGTATGCATCTGGATTTCGTTTGCAGTGGCTGGGGGCGCACCCATTCTCACTCTTCCTCTCTTAAATAAATATTTATTTTTTAAAAAATATATTTAGGGGCTGGATAGATTACTTAGCGGTTAAGGCACATGCCTGTGAAGCCTAAGGACCCTGGTTCAATTCCCCAGGTCCCACGTAAGACAGATGAACATGGTGGTGCATGCATCTGGAGTCTGTTTGCAGTGGCTAGAGGCCCTGGGACGCCCATTCTCACACACTCTCTCTCTCTCTCTAATAAATAAAGTAATAAAATCTTCTTTAAAAAATTGTATTTAGGGGCTGGAGAGAGGGCTTAGCGGTTAAGGCACTTGCCTGCAAAGGCAAAGGACCCAGGTTCAACTCCCCAGGACCCACATAAGCCAGATGCACAAGGGGGCACATGTGTCTGGAGTTCATTTGCAGTGGCTGAAGGCTCTGAACACTGATTCGCTATCTGCCTCTTTCTCTATCCTTCTTTCTCTCTAATAAATAAATAAAAATTAAAAAAAATTTTTTTTCAACTGTATTTAGGGCTGGGCATGATAGTGCACGCTTTTGATCCCAGCACTTGGGAGGCAGAGGTAAGAGGACTGCCATGAGTTTGAGGCCACCCTGAGACTACATAGTGAATTCCACATCAGCCTGGGCGCCAGAGTGAGACCCTACCTCAAAAAACCAAAAAAGGAAATGAAATAAAGAAAAAAATTTCTATTTATACTGAGCTGGACATATGGCTTAGCAGTTAAAACGTTTGCCTGCAAAGCCTAATAAGCCATGTTTAAGTTCCCAGTACCCATGTAAGCCAGATGTACAAGATGGTGCATGCATCTGATCTGGAGTTCGTTTGCAGTGACTGGAGGCCCTGGAGTGCCCATTCTCTATCTGCTTGCTTCTCACTCTCTCTCCCTATCTCAAATAAATAAAATATTTTGAAAAAAAATGTATCTATGTAATTCATAAAATTTAAGTGTTAACATTCACAGTAGACTTCTAGGCAAAGGAACAGTGGGAAAGTTGCTTCCAGTGATCTAATCAGGTGTGTCTTGAAAACACATCAATATCTCACAGAGGACAAAAACCTTTAAGAATCACACATCAGGAATGCTGACTGAGGATTTACCATCTGTGAACAGCTCCCCATGTTCAAAAGTAAATGACAATTATATGGGACATGATGTATCAAGTCAATGCCAGTTTGCATAGTAATGTTATAACATATAAACTGGCTGCTCAGAGTAGGAAGAAGTTTGTACAAAGACATTGCTATGACAACAAGACAACAACAAGCAGAAACAAAAGCCCAAGCATTAAACAGCAATAACGTTGTCCTAGAATATCTTACAGACCAGCTCCAGCAGGTAACCTTTGGTACAGCTCCTTCACCTCCTCGTGTTTTGCTTTTCCTTTATCCACACTTTGCTTGCGCATCTCGGCCATTTCAATACACCACTCCTCAAATTTGGAATTGTCTCGATCTACCAGCTCTTGCAGAAAAGCTATTCAAAACAGAAAGACAAAACACAACTTTAGGGCTGGAGAAATGGGTTAGTGATTAAGGCATTTGCCTGCAAAGCCAAAGGACCCAGGTTCGATTCCCCAGGACTCGTGTAAGCCAGATGCACAAGACAGCACAAGTGTATAGAGTTCGTTTGCAGTGGCTGGAGGCCCTAGTGCACCCATTCTCTATCTGCCCCCCCTCTCTCAAATAAAACAAAATAGTTAAAAAACAAACAAACAAACAAACAAACAAAAACGTTTCTGGGCTGAGAGATGATTGCTTAGCGATTAAAGGTGTTTGCATACAAAGCCTACCATCCCCGGTTCAATACCACAGCCACTCAAAGCTGGACAGGCATTTGTTTGCAGATGCAAGAGACCCTGGTCAGCCCCATAAAAACAAATAAATAAACTTTAAAAGAAAAAAAAATTTATAGCCAGGCATGGTGGTGCTCACCTTTAATCCCAGCACTCAGGAGGCAGAGGTAGGAGGATCACTGTGAGTTCGAAGCCACCCTGAGACTACACAGTGAATTCCAGGTCAGCCTGGGCTAAATAAGACCATACCTTGAAAAACAAAACAAACAACAACAACAACAACAACAACATAAATTACTGGGCTGGAGAGATGGCTTAACAGTTACGGCATTTGCTTGCAAAAAAAAAGGACTCAGGTTCAATTCCCCAGGACCACTTAAGCCAGATGCACAAAGTGGCACATGCATCTGGAATTCGTATGCAGTAGCTGGGAGGTTCCACTGTGCCCAATAAATTATTTAAAAAAAAAAATGGGGCTAGAGAGATGGCTTAGTGATTAAGGCGCTCGCCTGCAAAGCCTAAGGACCCAGGCTTGATTCTCCAGGTCCCACATTAGCCAGATGCACATTGTGGTGCATGCATCTAAAATTTGAAGTTCATTTGCAGTGGCTAGAGGCCCTGACATACCCACACACTCACTCACTCACATACACTCTCTCTCTGCCTGTCTCCAATAAATAAATTAAAAAAAAAAAAAGTATCCTCATTTTCAAAGACAATCAAGACAATCACAGTGCTTTCTATATATTTGGTTAATACTTTTGTGGTAACTTCCTACTACTGATTGATTCTGTAGCTGGCAAGACCCACTGCTTTACCACCAGGCTGAGGAGGATAAAACAAAACTGACCCACTGAAGCTGGGCGTGTGGCACACACCTTTAATCCCAGCACTTGGGAGGCAAAGGCAGAGGTAGGACGATTGCCATGAGTTCAAGCCACCCTGAGACTACCAAGTGAATTCCAGGTCAGCCTGGGCTAGAGCGAGATCCTCCCTTGAAAAAAAACTGACCTACTGAAATGGAGCTAGGTGACCCCAACCTACTTTTCCGTAACATCACCAGACACACAGAACCATGAAATGGATCGGGAGTCCCAGTCAGAATAGATGATGCTACAGAATATGGATGAGCACCAGGTGATCTGAGGTATATGGCTCTTTAAACTGAAGAAAATAAAACCATGTACGATCGTGATATGCTGTCTATATTTATGGACGGTGTGAATAGTTAAAAAGAAAGAAGGAGGGCTGGAGAGATGGCTTAGCGGTTAAGCGCTTACCTGTGAAGCCTAAGGACCCCGGTTCAAGGCTCCATTCCCCAGGACCCACATTAGCCAGATGCACAAGGGGCGCACGCGTCTGGAGTTCGTTTGCAGTGGCTGAAGGCCCTGGTGCACCCATTTTCTCTCTCTCTCTCTCTCTCTCTCTCTCTGTCGCTCTCAAATAAATAAATATGATAAACAAAAAAATTTAAAAAAAAAAAAGAAAGAAGGAAAAGAAAACTAAACTCCTCATTTGCTTTTTGAATTTGTCTTTCCCCAGAGTTACAGGTAAGGGGATAGTCTTCCTCGTAACTCCTTCAGTTCAGAAGCTCAATACTTTATAAATTTGTGACCAGTATTTACTTGCACTAATATCTACCATATTTAAGAAACCTAGCGTAATGAAATGATAAGAGCATGACATTCTAAGACCTCTGGCTGATGTAATCCTGGAAGAGAAATTACCTGGAACCTGGACTGCCATGCCAGGCTTCTCATGGGTTTGTAGTCGATACACCAACATGTACGCATTTCGAGAGCAGTGAGTTCCTTTGCCACACTTGGGCTTACGTGTCTGTGACTTGGAAGGTTCTGCTGGAGTAAGGAAATTAAAGACAATTTAACTAGACTGTCCATACTTTGCTTTCTTTGTGGGGTAGGGGAGGCCAGGAAAAATGATTTCTAAATTATACACCCAAGAACTAAGACTTAAAATATTAAAACAAAAAAGTGCTTTCTTTTACATTTTTGAAAAACTGTACAGCTACTTTTAAATGCACATTTTTTTGCGGGGGGGGGGGGTTCAAAGTAGGGTCTCACCGTAGCCCAGGTTGACCTGTAATTCACTATGTAGTCACAGGCTGACCTCAAACTCACAGCAATCCTCCTACCTCAGCCTCCCAAGTGCTGGAATTAAAGGTGTGCCACCATGGCTGGCCATAATATTTTCTAAAAATATTTTCTTTATTTATTTACAAGCAGAAAGAGATAGATAGCAAAACTGGGCACACCAGGGCCTCCACCTGCCTCACACAAACCCGAGATGCATGCATCACTTTGTGCATCTGGAGAATCCAACTGGGCTTGTCAACCTTTGCAGACAAGTGCCTTTAAGTGCTGAGCTATCTTTCCAGCCCCCATAATACTTATTTTTCTATAATTACTGACTGCCAGTTATGTGGTACTAGGAATGTTGGTGAGCGTGCTCTCTGCTTACATTCCAGTGGGGGAAGACAAATGATAAACAATCACCATAAAGACAAGTGGCTTAAAGAAAAATAGTGATAAGGAATAGCGAATAAACAGACAAAGAAAAACCTCACTTATCCACTGACTTCACAAATTGGAATATTTGAGGGGGGGGGTTGTTTTGAGGTAGGGTCTCGCTCTAGCCCAGACCTGGAATTCACTTGATAGCCTCTGGGTGGCCTCGATCTCCCAGCAGCCATCCTACCTCTGCCTCCCAAGTGCTGGGATTGAAGGCATGTGCCACCACACCCAGCTTGGAATATTCTTTTTTGATTAGTTTATGTATTTGTGTGTGCATGTGCATGTGTATTCACATAAGGGTGCACCAGATTCTTGCCACTCACTGCAAATGAATGAATGTCTGGCTTCAAGTTGGTGGCTGGGGAATTAAACCTGGGCCAGCAGGCTTTGAAAGCAAGCCTATTTAACCACTAAACCATATATCCAGCCCTGACTTCACAAATAGGAAAACGAAATAGTTTTGTTTTTTGTGTTTTTAATTTAAAAAAAAATTTTTTTTAAGTAGAAAGGTGTAGAAATAGTTGAAGGGGAGCTCCACTTCTGAGAACTGTGAATGGCTACAGTTGACTGAAGATGGCTGGGGCTCTAGGAGCCTCTAGGGAAGTTGAGTCATGGCTGCTTATAATGCTTCTTTGTGGTTGGCTTCCCCATCAAACTCACCCGTTCTTTCAACCCTTGTTTATAACAGAATTGTAAGTTACTGTTGAACTTTCAGTAGGCAATCAATCAGTTGGGGACACTTTCAATCACAGGTATAAGCAGCCCCAGCGTACCTGAACCCTAGAATCCAGCCTCATTTGAGTCTCTACTCAGAAGCTTTTACTCATTCCCAATTGGATACTATTCTGGCTTATGAATAAGTCAGTCTGTTGTTTCTGTCTTTGCTATAATTTTGATTCCTATACAATAAAACTTGTTGCACAAATCCCCCCCAAAAAATCTGAATGGAGTATTATTGATGGGAGTGAAATTCGCTTCAATCCTCCTAAAACTGAATAATAGCCACATGTACAAGACAGACAGGACAACCTTAACAAGATATTTAAGCCTATGATTCTAAAACTTCAATGTGAAGAACTCGAGGAAAGGGCAGGAGAGATGGCTCAGCAGTTAAAGGGCTTTGCTTGCAAAGCCTGATGGCCCAGGTTCCAGTCCCTAATACTGACATAAAGACAGATGTACAAAGTGGTGCATTTGTCTGGAGTTCGTTTGCAGTGGCAATAGGCCCTGTCATGCCCATATTCACTCTTTCTCTCTCAAATAAATAAATAAATAAAAACTTGATGGGAAAAAAGTAAAAACAACTCAGGTAAGGCCACACATGGTGGTGCATGCCTTTAAACCCAGCACTTGGGAGGCAGAAAAAGAAGGATCCACTGTGAGTTCAACGGCAGCCTGGCCTAGAGCAAGACTCTGCCTCAAAAACAAAACCAGGGCTGGAGAGATGGCTTTGCAGTTAAGGCGCTTTGCCTGCAAAGTCAAAGGACCCAGGTTCCATTCCCCAGTACCCATGTAAGCCAGATGCACAAGATGGTACATCTAGAGTTTGCCTGCAGTAACTAAAGGCCCTGGTGTGTCCCCCTACCCCTACCTGCCTCTTTCACTCTCTCAAAATATAAAAACATGCCAGGCTTGGTGGCACATGCCTTTAACTCCAGCACTCAGGAGGCAGAAGTAGGAGAATCACCATCACCATGAGTTCAAAGCCACCCTGAGACTACAAAGTGAATTCCAAGTGAGCCTCAGCTAGAATGAGACCCTAGCTCGAAAAAACCCAAAAATATAAAAACAAAATTTAAAGAGAGAGCTCAAAAAAAAAAAAAAAGAAAGAAAGAAAGAAAGAAAGAAAGAAAGAGAAAAAAGAACTGCAGTAAAACCAAAACATAATCATTCACAATTTTAAAGTTACAGTTTCAGCTGCACATGGTGGTGCACACCTTTAATTCAAGCACTCGGGAGGCAGAGGTAGGAGGATTGCCATGAGTTAGAGACCACCCTAAGACTACATAGTGAATTCCAGGTCAACCTCAATTAGAGCGAGACTCTACCTAGAAAAACCTAATAATAATAATAGTTACATTTCAGTATTATTCCTACTAAAAATTTATATATATATAAAATTTTATATATATAAATAAATATATATATATATATATATATATATATATATATATGATAGGCAAATACTTGCAACTGAGCTATATCCCCAGTGCTAAAAAGCTATATTACAGTTTTTACTGTTGTGTCAGTAAAACAGGTAAAAGACTACCAAAAATCTGTGCTATGGTTTGAAACTAAGTGTTCCCCCACCACCATAAGCTTGTGTTTTGAATACTAATTCTCAGCCAGGGTCACTTGCAGGAAGATGTGAGACTTTTAGGAGGTATACCTAACAGGATGGACTCATTTTTCAAAAATATTTTATTTTTTTATTTATTTGACAGAGAAAGAGGGAGAGAGGGGAGAGAGAGAGAGAGAGAGAGAGAGAGAGAGAGAGGGGGGGGGAGACTGACTGAATGGACACACCAGGGCCTCCAGCCACTGCAAACGAACTCCAGATGCATGTGCCACCTTGTGCATCTGGCTAATGTGGGTCCTTTGGCTTTGCAGGCAAACGCCTTAACCACTAAGCCATCCCTCTAGCCCTCAAAAATATTTTTTAAGCCAGGCATGGTGGCACATGCCTTTAATCCCAGCACTTGGGAGGCAGAGGTAGGAGGACCACCGTGAGTTCGAGGCCACCCTGAGACTACATACTGAATTCCAGGTCAGCCTGGGCTAGAGTGAGATGCTATGGGGGGGGGGGTGGATATATATATATAATTTTATTATTTATTTACTTGAGAGAGATAAAGATAGATAGAGAGAATAGGCACGGCAGGGCCTTCAGCTGCTGCAAATGAGTTCCAGATGCACCACCATATGCATTTCCCAAACGTGGGACCTGGAGAATTGAATCTGGGTCCTTTAGCTTTGCAGGCAAGCACCTTAACCACTAAGCCTTCTGTGGTGCTTTGATTCAAGTGGCCCCCATAAACTTAGGTGCTCTGAATGCTAGGTTCCCAGCTGATGGAGATTTAGGAATTAACACCTCCTGAAAGCAGTGTATTGTTGGGGAGCGGGCTTATGGGTGTTATAGCCAGTTTCCCCATGCCAGTGTTTGGCATACTCTCCTGTTGCTACTGTCCATCTTATGTTGGCCAGGGGGTGATGTCCACCATCTGCTCATGCTATTGTTTTCCCCTGCCATCATGGAGCTTCCCCTTGAGTCCATAGGGCAAAATAAACCACCCACAAACAGCAGATGATTTCTGCCAGCAATGCAAACCTGACTGCAACACCATCTCCCCGGCCCAAAACATGTTTGTTCATTTGTTTTTTAAAGCAAGCATTGATAAACAAAGATGTTCAATAATATTAAGTATACATGATAACAATTTATCTATCACAAATATTATCAGTAAAAAAAAATTATATTTTAAAAGGGCACTCACAACTTAAAGGTTTTACCTAGATCTTCCTCAATCCCCAGTTGTAATTTCTTCCCTTCCATCTTTTCTATGTCTTCATCATTAAACTTATACCATTCACCAGACTGTGGGTCTTTCACATGGGCAATGTAGTGGCCGGAATAAGCACTTACTCCTCTGTGGATGAGGACTGCACTGAGCTCGTACACATAGGACCCACCTGGAAGGAAAAAGGAAAGCGGTAAAACAAGTATTCCCTTACAACATTTCCTACAGCAGGAACACAAACATCTTTGACTACAATTCTTTTTTTTTTTTTTGGCAGGGGTGGGGGGGGAGGGGTGGGGTGGCTGGATATCAAGATAAGTTGTTGCTTTAGCTCAGGCTCATCTGGAATTCACTATGTAGTCTCAGTGTGGCACATAACTCACAGTGATCCTCCTACCTCAGCCTCCTGAGTGCTGGATTTAAAGATGCATGTACTCGCTGACTACAACTCTTTATTCACCTGGGAGAACCCCAAACACCTCACCTAGAGACTAAATGAGGTGGTGAACTCCTATAATCCCCACAGGGTAAGATCATTATGAGTTCAGGACTACCACAGACTACACACATAGCAAGTCTGAGGCAAAACTGGCCTATATAAAAAAATTGAGAGCTGGGTATAGAGAAAAGGGCCTCTAATCCCAGCAAACCAGAGGCAGAGGTAGGAGGATCAGCATGACTTTGAGGCCATTCTGAAACTACAGAACGAATTCCAGGTCAGCCTGGGCTAAAGTGAGACCCTACCTTGAGGGGGCGGGGGGAACCTGAGAAGGGCTGGAGAGATGGCTTAGCGGTTAAGGGGCTTACCTGAAAAGCCAAAGGACTCAGGTTCAACTCTCCAGGACCCATGCAAGTCAGATGCACAAGGTGGCAGATGCATTGGGAGTTCATTTCTAGTGGCTAGAGGACTTGGCGCGCCCATTATCTCTCCCTCCCTCCCTCTCCCTCTCTCTATTTCTGTATCTCTCAAATGAAAAACAATTTTAAGCCTGAGAAAATATATATTAGTGATTAATGATTATTAATATTTCATTTTCTAATTTTTTATTTTTTTAACTTTTATTTATTTGAGAGAGACAGAAAGAGACTGGGCATGCTGGGGCCTTCCAGCCGCTGCAAATAAACACCAGATGCATGTGCCACCTTGTGCACCTGGCTTAATGTGGGTCCTAGATCCTTTGGTTTTACAAGCAAGTGCCTTAACTGCTAAGCCATCTCTCCAGACCTCATTTTCTAAATTTGAATAAAGTATACTAGAATAAATTATTTATTCTAGAACTTTCACCCTTTATAATAATTACTACTTTAGGCTTAAGCTTTTTGGAAGACTTTTCCAAAATTTAAGATTGTATATTTCTTGTTCTGTGTTTGGATTGTTTTGAGACAGTAGTCTAGCCGGGTATGGAATTTACTAAATATAAAGAAGCAAGTGAGTGGGCTGGAGAGATGATTCAGCAGTTAAGGCGCTTGCCTGCAAAGCCTAACAACCCAAGTTGGATTCCCCAGTACCCACATAATGCCAGATGCACAAAGTAGCACATACATCTGGAGTTCATTTGCAGCCACTGGAGGCCCTGATGTGCCCATTCTTTCTGTCTCTTCTCTCTCTCTTCTTGCAAATTAATTAATTAATTAAATTTAAAAGAAAAAAGAAGTGGAAGCCAGTGTGATGGCTCACATCTGTAATCCCAGCACTTGGAGTTCATTTACAATGGCAGGAGATCCTGGTGCACCCATACTCATATTCTCTCTCTCCCTCTCTCTATGTGTATGTGTGTGTCTGCCTCTTTCTCTCTCAAATAAATATCTTTAAAACTTTTTCTTACCACATTGTCATTCTTCTACATAACCTAACTGTATACTCGTCAATTAATTATACCCATTAGCTTAAAAATTGTGGTAGCATGGGCAGAACAGATGGCAAGGTGAATAAGGCGCTTGCCTGCAAAGCCAAAGAACCCAGGTTCAATTCTCCAGGACCCACATAAGCCAGATGCCCAAGGTGGCACATGCATCTGGAGTTCATTTGCAGTGGCTAGAGGCCCTGGCACGTCCATTCTCTCCCCCTCCCCCCTTCCCTATCTCTTTGTCTTTCTCTCTCAAATAAATAAAAATAGAAATAAACTGTGGTAGCTTTAAAATCCCTAAGAAATATCAAACAAGTTACAGTTAGATACCAGCCTGACCAAAAGAGAGAGAGAGTGTGGTGGGGGCTGCAGAGATGGCTTAGCGGTTAAGGCACTTGGCCGCGAATCCTAAGGACCCATGCTCAACTCTCCAGATCCCACATAAGCCAGACACACAAAGGTGAGGCAAGCACAAGGTCACACATGCCCACTAGGTGGCCCAAGCATCAGGAGTCTGATTGCAGTGGCTGAGGCTCTGGCACACCAATTCTCTCTCTCTCTAAAAGAAGCCGGGCATGGTGTCACATGCCTTTAATCCCAGCACTTGGGAGGCAGAGATAGTATTGCAATCAGTTCCAGACTACCCTGAACTACATAGAGGATTCCAGGTCAGCCTAATCTAGAAAGAAACCCTACCTTGAAAACAAACAAACACACACACAAAAGATAAAGAAAGAAGCATGGTGGTCTGCAATTCTCTCACATGGACTGTAACAGAATTCTCTGGTCCTAGGCTGGCCTTGAACTCACATACATGCTCCTACCTCTGACTCTTGGATTAAAGGTATGTGCCACCACGCCAGGGCCTGTTTTGTAACATATTATGTTATTAATTATAGTTAGCTTTCACGGGCTTACTATTTGAAGTGAAGCAAAACCTAAGGACCTATGTTTGGTTCCCCAGGCCCCACGTAAGCCAGACACACAAGGTGACACAAGTACAAGGTCACAAATGTGCATAAAGTGGCACACGAGTCTAGAGTTCGATTGTAGTGGCTACAAGGCCCTAGCATACCAATTCTCTCTCTCTCTCTCTCTTGTGCGTGCGCTCTCTCTCAAAAACAAGTTAGCCTTTGTGCCCTGCATTTGCAAATGGCAATTACCAAGCAACTGCAACTGTGCTCACTACATGTCAGTCTCCAGCAATAACTTACTGATTGGTGAAAACATTACCTTTGTGTTCCACATAAGGCTCCATATCCAAACTTTCTGAGAAGCCAATGTAGGTGTTCAGCTTCTTCTTATGTCCAGTTTGCCTAGCCAAGAAGAAAGTTACGATGTGATCATCAAAACAACCAGGAAACAATGTATAGCCTCTATAGGCTACTGTAACCAATGCTATAGTGGCTAAAATTCACCTAGAAATCTATATATACGGGCAAGCAACAATGAGTTTAAAAGTTAAGAACCCAATGTACTGATACTAGGAGCAGATTATAGGCACAAGTGTAAGGGCTGATCTGCCTTGTTCTTCATTGTAAGACAAAAGTTGCACTTCCATGAAGAGGGGGTATCGTAATGACTAAACTGTTAACTCAAGATATCTGATCATACAAAATATCATGGAATTGGAACCAGGGGTGGTGGCGCACACCTTTAATCCCAGCACTCGGGAGGCAGTAGGAGGAGGATCACTGTGAGTTCAAGGTCACCCTGAAACTACATAGTGAATTCCAGGTCAGCCTGGGCTAGAGCAAGACCTTACCTCGAAAAACCAAAGACAAAATATCAAGGAATTAAATCCATTATGGATTTTTAAAGAATATTTTATTTGAGGGCTGCAGAGATGGCTAAGTGGTTAAGGCATTTGCCCGCGAAGCCAAAGGACCCAGGTTCCATTCCCCAGTACCCACATAAGTCAGATGGACAAGGTGGCACATGCATACGGAGTTCATTTGCAGCAGCTCAAGGCCCAGAGCGCCATTCTCTCTACCTCTTTCTCTCAAATAAAAAATGAAATAAAATAAATATTTAAAAAATTTATTTATTTGCTAGCAGAGAAAGGGATAGAGAGTAAGAAAATAAGAATGAGAGAGAAGGAATGGGCATGTCAGGGCCTCTAACCACTGTAAACAAAGTCCAGATACATGTGCTACTTTGTGCAGCTGGCTTTACATGGTGGCACACACCTTTAATCCCAGCACTCGGGAGGCAGAAGAGTATCACTGTGAGTTCAAGGCCAGCTTGGGACTACAGAGTGAGGCCAGGTCGGCAAGACCCTAACTCAAGAGGAAAAAAGAGGCTAAACCAGGTGTGATGGTGCACACCTTTAACTCCAGCACTTGGGAGGCAGAGGAAGATTTAAAATATGTAGATTTGGGGGCTTGAGAGATGGCCTGCAAACATAAGAACCCAGGTTTAATTCCCCAGTACCAGAAGACAGATGCACAAAGCGACACATTCATTTTGAACTCTTTCACAGCAGCTACAGGCCCCGGAGCGCCCATTCTTTTTTCTCTCTCTCCTTCTCTCTCAGCTTACAAGTAAATAAAAATGAAAATAATATGTAGATTTACAGGCTGGGAGAAGGCTCAGAAGTTTAAGATGCTTGTTTGCCAAGCCTGATGGCCCAAGTTCAATTCCCCAAGGCCCATATAAGGCCAGATGCACAAAGTGCACACAAGTCTGGAGTTCATTTGTAACAGCAAGAGGCCCTGGCGCACCCATACTAACTCTCTCTGCCTCTCTCAAATAGATAAAAAATATTTTAGGGCTGGAGAGATGGCTTAGCGGTTAAGGCACTTGCCTGCGAAGCCTAAGGACCCAGGTTCAATTCTCTAGGTTCCACGTAAGCCAGATGCACAAGGTGGCACATGCATGCGTCTAGAGTGCATTTGTAGTGGCTAGAGGCCCTGACGCACGTATTCGCACTCTCTATCTCTCTCCCTCTCTCTGTCTCAGATAAAATAAATAAGAATAAATATTCACCCAAAAGCATTTTAAAATATAAAATAGGCGCTGATGAGATAGCTCAGCATTGAAGGTGCTTGCCTGCAAAGCCTAACCACCTAAGTTTGATTCCCCAGTACCCATGGATATGACATCGGATGCTCAAAGCGGAGCATACATCTGGAGTTTGTCTGCAATGGCTAGAGGCCCTGACAGGCCTATGTTCTCACTGACTCTCTCCCTAACCCCCTCTCTATTTACAAATAAAATAAGTTTTTTTAATTAAAAAAGCTGGGTATGGTGGCACACACCTTTAAACCCAGAACTGAGGAGGCAAAGGTAGGAGGATTGCTGTGAGTTCAAGGTCACCCTGAGATTACATAGTAAACTCCAGGTCAGCCTGGACTAGAGAGGGAGAAATCCTACCTTAAAAAGAAAGAGAGGGAGGGAGGGAGGGAGGGAGAGAGAGAGAAATTAAAAATATATAAAATATAGGACTGGAGAGATGGCTTGGTGGTTAAAGGCTCTTGCTTGCAAAGCCTAGGTTTAATTCTCCAGTACCCATATAAAGCCAGACACCACACACAAATTGGCACATTTGCAATGGCTGAAGGCCTTGGTACACCCATATTCATTCTCTCTCTAATAAATAATTTTTTTTCAAACTTTATTGGTTTTTCACAAATTCACAGTTGGTAGGAAATCAGCATGCATTTCTCTCTTTTTTTTTAAATACATTTTTACTTATTTATTTGACAGAGAGAGAGAGAGAGAATGGGCGAGCCAGGGCTTCCAGCCACTGTAAACAAACTCCAGACACATGCGCCCCTTTGTGTGTGTCCTGGAGACTCGAACCCAGGTCCTTTGGCTTTGCAGGCTAACACCTTAACTGCTAAGCCATCCCTTCAGCCCCTAAAATTTTTTTTTAAATAAATCAAGGACTGTAGAGATGACTTAGCGGTTAAGGTGCTTGCCTGCAAAGCCTAAGGATCCATCCAAGTTCAATTCTCCAGATCCCATGTAAGCCAGACACACAAAGGTGAGACAAGCACAAGGTTGCACATGCCCAAAAGGTGGTGCAAGGATCTGGAGTTCAACTGCAGTGGCAGAGGGCCTGGCATGCCAATTCTCTCTCTCCCTCTCTCTAAAAAATAAAAAAATAAAAACCAAAAGTAAAAAATAAAAAGATAAAAACCAAAAAACAAAATAAGCCAGGCATGGTGGTGCACACCTGTAATCTCAGCACTTGGGAAGCATAGGTAGGAGGATCGCCAAGAGTTCGAGGCCTCCCTGAGACTACATAGTGAATTCCAGGTCAGCCTGAGCTACAGTGAGAGCCCAATTTGAAAAATCAAAATTAAATAAATAAACAAAGTATGTACATGGCTTTTGCAGCTCTCACTGATATTTAGCTTACAAATTTTACTCTTTGATCATAAGATAGTGACATTTTAAAAATCAAAGGCTCAATCTTGACCTTTGTAAAATCTAGAGTGTTAAGTTATATTTTGTAGCTCATGCTTATAATTCCAGCACTCAGGAGGTTGTGGTAGGTGAATCACCAGGACTTCAAAGGCAGCCTGAGACTTTGCCTCAGTAAACAACAAAAGAGAAATTCCACTGACATGATCTCTCGTCCCCACAGAACTTGCAAGGCATAGAAAGCACTGCCCACTTTTAGGCCCACCAATATGAAAAGTAAGAAAAATGTACTTGATATGTCATGAAGTTATCTCAACCTTGGAAACGTAGGCCCTACAAATCATAAGCTAAATTAAATGACATTATCATCTATCTATGATGAACCACAATGAACAAGGTAGCTTACTAAGTGCTTATTTATTTACCTGTCAAAGACAAAACGCATTAGCTGCAAGTTTAGAGTGCAAGGAAGGCTCAGAAGTCGAATCTTTCTGGTGGCGTTCTGTTTGCTTTGACAATTCTCACAAAAGTATCGGTTGTCTCCTTCTAATTTTTCTTCCTGATCAAGGATAAAGAAAATTAGTTTAAAAGTCAAAGGGAAGCTGGCTGCGGTGGCTCACACTTTTAATCCTAGCACTTGAGAGGCAGAGGTAGGAGGATTGCCGTGAGTTTGAGGCCACCCTGGGACTACACAGCAAATTCCAGGTCAACCTGAGCTACAGCAAGACCCTACCTCAATAATCCAAAACTAATAATAAATAATAAATAAAAACCAAAGGTGATGGGAGGATTTAAAGCTAATAATAAGACCTCTGATGTAAAGGATGATTTCATTCAATAGTTCCCATTTCAATGTTTAAAATCAAGGGCTGAAGAGATGGCTTAGTAGGTTAAGGTGCCTGCCTGCAAAACCAAAGGACCCAGCTTCGATTCCCCAGTATCCATGTAAAGCTGGATACACAAGGTGGCCCATGCATCTGGAGTTTTCAGTGGCTAGAGAGGCCATGGTGTGCCCATGCTCTATCAGCCTCTTTCTTTCTATCATAAATGAATGAATGAATGAACAAATAAATAAAACATTTTTAAAAACCAAGCCACTCATGAGCCCTAGGGGTGTAACGTCTGCTGTTGTCTGGCCAAATGTATATACTATGCTTATCAAACTGCCCAGTAAGCATTTCTCTTAATGTTCACACCCTTATATTAATGCTACTCTCACTTTTGGTAGAGAATCTTTTCAGATGGCAGTGACCTTGGGACGACTCAGAAGGTATCATGGTGATGGAAAGAAATGACCGCAGTGCTCAGTACTGCAATATCTCTATCACACCTTCCAAGGCTCAGGGTCTAATGCAGAAGAGGTGGCGGAAAGAATGTAAGAGCCAAAGGAAGGGCAGGACTCCATACAACATGCTCCCTCCAGACACAAAATGGCCTGGATATCCATGGCCTCACAGTGCCTGACACTACCTGCATAAGACCATCATAAGAGGAGGAAAAGATCATGACATCAAAAGTAAAAGAAGACTGATTGAGATGGGGAGGGGGTATGATGGAGAGTGGAGTTTCAAAGGGATAAGTGGGGGGAGGGAGGGTATTATCATGGGCTATTTTTTATAATCATGGAAGTTGTTAATAAAAAATTTTTAAAAAAACCAAGCCACTATAAGTAATAACCAAATAGGATTAACAGGCAACGATTATCAATTTATATACAATGATATTTAAAATTTAATGCTAGGGTGGTGGGAGGGGATTATGATCGGGGCACATTGTGGGGAGGGAGAGAGGGAAAAAAAAAAAACCAGCTTGCCCCTGATATGCGCCACGTGGTTGCTGGCACTCCCAAGACCTGCAGTGTTCTGCGCACATCAATTTTTTTTTCAATTTTTATGTCTTTTTATTGATTTATTTACAAGGGATGAGGGGAAGAAAGAGAGAATATGAATATGTATACAACACCAGGGCCTCTAGCCACTGCAAATGAACTCCAGGCACATGCACCACCATAAGCATCTGGCTTACATGGGTTCTAGGGAACCGAACCTGAGTCCTTCGGCTTCACAGGCAAGCACCTTAACCACTAGACCATCTCTCCAGCGACCCCCCCCCCATCATTATTTTGACATGGAAGATGGAGGAAGACAAAAAGAATGAAATGAGACATCAAAAAAAAAAAAAAAGAAAGGAGGGCTGGAGAGATGGCTTAGTCGTTAAGGTGCTTGCCTACAAAGCCAAACAACCACTATTCAACTCCCCAGGGCCCACGTAAGCCAGATGCACAAGGTGGTGAATGTGTCTGGAGTTCATTTGCACTGGCTAAAGGCCCTGGCACACCCATTCTCCCTCTCTCTGTCTCTCTCTGTCTCTCTCTCAAATAAAATAAATAAATAAATAAATAAATAGGAAGGAACTACTTGTTAAGAGGGTCCTCAGTGGAATGGAATTGGGAAGGAGCCACAAAAGAGGGTAATGGGATGGAAATACAATCCAATTATGATATTGTTTATATACTAAAAGTTCTCAATAGTAGAATGTTATTAAAAATAATTAAATTAGGCTGCCGGGCGTGGTGGCTGACGCCTTTAATCCCAGCACTCGGGAGGCAGAGGTAGGAGAATTACCATGAGTTCGAGGCCACCCTGAGACTACATAGAGAATTCCAGGACATCCTGAGCTAGAGTGAGACCTTACCTCGAAAAATTAGCCCCCCCCCAAAAAAAAAATTAAATTAGGGGCTGCGGTAGGAGCACACTGCCATGAGTTTAAGGCCAACTTGGATTAAGGAGTCCTAGGTCAGCCTCAAAAAGCAAGAAGAGAAAAATGTAAGCCAAACAACTACTCATTACCTCTACAGTTAACCCCCAGCCCAGGCAACCATGCATCCTGTCTGTCCTACAGACACCCTTCAGCCTCTTATCAAGACAGCACCTACAGGTGTCCTGTGGAAATATGCTCCTGTGCTCGTAACTCCAGTGGTCCTTTGATTTCAGAGTAGAAGTCGCTCTTCTGACTAGGCCTCTGCCTAGTTTTCTCACTCTCCCTTTGCTCGTGGCAAGCAGCCACAGGAAGACAGCCCTCCTGTTCCCAAATCACAGGCACCTTCCCATCCCAGGCTCTGTTCTCTGCTCCAGCAGCCGAGAATTCTCACCCGGCTTATCCTTTCACTTCTGATTATTTTCATTTCAAATCACAACAACCCTGGGACTTGTCCTTTTGTCCATCCCTCCCTCCCTAGCCTCCATCCTGTTTTATTCTTCTCAAAATAATGTACTGTGGTTGACTTATATGTTTTCTCAGTACCCAAACCAATGCACCTAAGCTCCATCAAGGCAGATTATTTTTGTTTGTTCAATATTCTCTCCCAACAACTGAAGCAGAGCTTGAGAACAAAGTAAGCTCAAGAAGTCTTTAGCTGAATAAAAGGAATAGATGGCTGTCATTTCAGGCATGCTCATGCATGCTTTAGAATACTGGGAAAGCACAAAAATACTTTATAACAGGAAGTTATATAATAAACTTCTCTGGTATGCTTAGTCTGTTCTTAGCTGATAACAAAGGTTTCCTCTCAGTGGTTTCCACTAAGAGTGAAAGGGAACCACTTCCATATTCTCCATTCAAATCTAAATGTGCACAAAGTAGAATTACGAGGTTGATAGGCTGAAGAATGCCCAGACTGAGGTTGCAAATATCTGTATTTAATGTATTCTAGTTCTTGTTGTGTAGCAAAGGAAATGAACTTTATGGTAACACAGCCCAGACTTTCTATTTTAAAAAAGATTTATTTCAGGCTGGGTATGGTGGTGCACACCTTTAATCCCAGCACGGACTCAGGAAGCAGAGGCAGAAAAACAACCATGAGTTCAAGGCCACCCTGAGACTACATAGCTAATTCCAGGTCAGCCTGTGCTATAGTGAGACCCTACTTTGAAAAAAAAAGGGGGGGGGGCTGGAGAGATGGCTTAGCAATTAAGGCACTTGCCTGCAAAGCCAAAGGACCCAGGTTCAATTCCCCAGTACCCATGTAAGCCAGATGCACAAGGTGACCCACGTGTCTGGAGTCCATTTGCAGTGGCTGGATGCGCTGGCATGCCCATTTTTTTTTTTTCTCTCTCTCTCTCTCTTATATATGAATAAAAATAAAATTTAAAAAAAATTTATTTTAGAGAGAAAAAAAATGGACAAATCAGGACTCCTGTCATTGCAAAAGAACTCGACATATTCATCACTGTGCATATGGTTTTATTTGTGTAATGGGAAACTGAATCTGGGCCATGGGGATTTAGTGCCTTTAACCACTGAGTCATCTCTCCAGTCCCAGATTTTCCTAAATATTGTAATGCCTGCAACCATACACATTCATAATTTTGTAGATAACAAAGCATATGAAACTAAAACATGCTCTTAGATACAAGCTGCTTTGAAATTTTACAAAGTTTCTTCTGGATTCTTACACAAACCAATACTTCTTAATGGAGAAATCTCTTATCATGGATCTATTTATTAATCAAAATCCCGTTCAAGGGGCAGGAAAATGGTCTGGGGAAACAGCATTTGTTGCACGAGCATGAAGACCTGACTTCCATCTCCAGCACTTACATGCCTCTAACCCCAGTGCTAAAGGGGCATTACTGGGGATCATGTGTCAACCAGTTCAACCCCAAACCCCCCAAAAGGACACCAGGTTCAGTGAGTAATTCTGTCTCAAGGATATAAGGCTGAAGAGTAACAGAGGACACCAACATCCTCTTCAGGCCTCTGCACACGAGTGTGTGGGGTGCTAACCTACATACACATGTATATACATGTATCATACACACCAAACAAACAGAGTCATTTATAACATCACTAAAGCATCCCTAGGCAGAAGAATCATGTACATACAGTGAGATATGCATACCTTCAAAAATTCTGAGATACAATCTGTTAGCTGCTTGTGGCCTTGGATATTTAACTCAAGTTCATAGAACTTTGATAAGAGCTTGGACTCTCGGCCACAGTGATTGCAACTACAATAAAACATAACAATAAAATGAAGATCAGAGTAAGAAAAGCAATAAAGTGTCATTGTTATCACATCCTAGATGCCAGAGGACACATTTATAACCTGACTAATTCTGTCAGAGAAATTATACTACATGAATTATAATTAAAATAAAAACAAAAAGTGGCTGGGAACTCAGCTATTTTATGACTAGGAAATTTCAAAGGCATATTGTACTCTACTTGGTTTTCTAGACAGTTCCAATTTAATCCTTCCAACCCAAACCACAAAACAATCAAACAAGGAGCTCAACTAGGCACTTTCCCAACACCTGCAAGGCTCAAGAGCAATTAGCAAGGTGGCTGTCTACATGTCCCCAAGGAAATGCATTGCCCTAACTACTGCAGGTCCCATGATAAGCCACTATGGGGAACTGAACTGAAAATGAGGTAACATGAGTAAGCAACTGCCTTCCATGAAACAAGTGTTGACTTACACAGTTACGTAAGCATACTCGCCACAGAACTGCTGCTGCACAATGTTGCGCACATCTGGGTTCTTCTGTTTAGATAAAGTATCTTCCAACAGAGACATAAAAAGTTTTGAAAATTCTTGAGCATCCTACACATTGGGATAGAAAGAAAGAAAAAAAAATGTATCTTGCTTACCAAGCTCTAATAAAAATGGTAAGGGACAGGCATGGTGGCACATGCCTTTAATCCCAGCACTCAGGAGGTAGGTGGATAGCCATGAGTTCGAGGCCACCCTGAAACTACATAGTGAATTCCAGGTCAGTCTGGGCTAAAGAGAGAGCCTACATCAAAATTCCTAAATAAATAAATAAATAAAAGGTAATAACCTTTCTAGAAACTACCTGTACTATCTTTCAAATTAATTTTACCAACAAGGGCTACAGACATCTATGTTGAACCAGTTTGACACTAAAATGAATTTTCAGAAATACAATCAAGTATAATGAGGAACACAAGGTAGTAAGAACACCTGAGCACCTCTGACCACAAGGAAAAGGAAGTACAGCTGACATGGTTCTTACCTGCTGCTGTCCAGTGTCCAAGCCCAAGGCTTTCACAAACCCCGAAGGATCAATGTATCGCCGGTTACTGTTTTGCAATAAAGCAAACAAGTACTGGAGGTGTTCACATATTGTCTGAGGCTCGTAATCTATTGAAAGAAAAATGCAGGTTTGTTTCCTGTGTGACTGATGTACTGAGGCCCGAGAGGTTTGTTTTATAAAAGCTGTTACTTTTTTAAAAAAGAAAAATTAAAAAAAAAAGCCGGGCGTGCTGGCACACACCTTTAATCCCAGCACTCGGGAGGCAAAGGTAGGAGGATTGCCGTGAGTTCGAGGCCACCCTGAGACTCCATAGTGAATTCCAGGTCAGCCTTGGTTACAGCGAGACCCTACCTCAAAAAACCACAAATAAATAAATAGATAGATAGATAAGATAGAAAGAAAGAAAAAAAAAAAGAAAAAAGAAAAATTACTGCCTCTGGAACTGGGGAGATGGATCAGCAGTTCAAGGTACTTACAAGCCTGTCAGCCCAAGTTCAATTTCCTAGTACCCACGTACAGCCTGTGTAGTGGTACATGCATTTGTGATTGTAAAGGACATACATTAATGGGAGGGAAAACCAGGAGAATCCAAGCTCTCTGGCAAGGCTAGCACACACACAGTGGCAAAAACAAAAGAACAAGGCAGGCATGGTGGTGCATGCCTTTAATCCCAGCACTCTGAAAGCTGAGATAAGAGATTTGTCATGAGTTCACAGTTACCCTGAGATTGCACACTGAATTCCAGGTTAGCCTGGGCAGAGCAAGACTCTAACTCCAAAAAAAAAAAAGTAAAAAGTGGAAATAGCCAGGTGTGGTAGCTCACACCTTTAATCCCAGCACTTGGGAGGCAGATGTATAAGAATCACCATGAGTTTGAGGCCACCCTGACACTACATAGTGAATTCCTGGTTAGCCACAGCTACAACAAACTCCTACATTGGGGGAAAAAAAGATAGAAAGAGAGAAAGAAGTGAAAATAAAAAGCGAGACAAGGTCTGGAGAGATGGCTTATCAGTTAAGTGCTTGCCTGTGAAGCCTAAGGACCCCAATTCGAGGCTCGATTCCCCAAAACCCACATAAGCCAGAGGCACAAGGTGGCACAAGCATCTGGAGTTCGTTTGCAGTGGCTGGAGACACTGGTGCACCCATTCTCCCCCCAACTTCTCTGTCAATCGCTCATAAATAAATAAATAAATAAATAAATAAAAGTGAGGTGAAAGCCAGGCAAGGTTGCAGATGCATTTAATCCAAGCACTAGGGAGGCAGAGGTAGGAGGATCCCTGTGCGTTTGAGGACACCCTGAGAATACAGAGTGAATTCCAAGTCAGCCTGGGCTAGAATGTGGACCCTACCTCAAAAAAAAAAAAAAAAAAAAAAATTAAAAAATAAATAAATAAATAGCAAGGTGAGTGACACATGCCTTTAATCCTAGCACTCAAGAGGCAGATGTAGGAGGACCTCTGTGAGTTTGAGGCCAGCCTGGGACTACAGAGTAAATTCCAGGTCCGCCTGGGATAGAATGAAACCCTATCTCAAAATAAAAATAAAAAATAATGCCAGGCGTTCAATCTCAGCACTAGGGAGGCAGAGGTAGGAGGGATAGAAGGATCACCATGGGTTGGAGGCCACTCTGAAATTACATAGTGAATTCCAGGTCAGCCTAAGCTAGAGGGAGACCCTTAACCAGGGACCCATCAAAAAAAAAAAAGTTTTAAGCTATAATATAACAATATACTTTGGAATATAAGTGTTAGGTCAGGACAGGCTCCCAAAAATGGAGTCACAGGAAAGCAGGATAGTAACAGAAACTTATCCACATAATCAAGAAACCACCCAGCCATTATCCCTTCCTTGCTTAACAATGCCCTCCAGGTCATGATTTTCTGGCCCCTTTATCTTGTATGGTAACTGTTCTGGTGTCACACCCTGGCTATCTTAGATCTCCCCTAAAGAAACCTTTTTTTAAATTCAACTTCTCCCTTCTTCACCTTCCCCCTATAAAGTCCACTATCTGGAATCTCAGGTTGGCTGTGCTCTGGCTCTGCTGTTGAGAGTCAGTCCTGGCAGCTCATCTCCCCCCCCCCCCGCCCCCTCACCCCTGTCCCCCACACCCCGCCCCTAAATAAAAGCTTTCATCTTTGCCTCAGAGTGGATTCCATGGTCTTGGTCACTCCTGAACCTTACAATAAGGGCATTTATTTAATTTATTTTTTTACACAGTCTCATGTATCCACATTACCCTCAAATTCACTGGGTAGCCAACTTTATACTTCTGTTTCTTCTGCCTCTACCTCCCAAGTACCAGGATTATGCGGCTGCGCCACCACGCCTGGTTTGTGATCCTCCTACCTCTGCCTCACAGGGCTGGGATTAAAGGTATGTGCCACCATACCCAGCTAAAATTTAAGAAACAGCAGGCACAGTGACTCACATCTTTAATCCCAGGACTCAGGAGACAGAGGTAGGAGGACTGCCATGAGCCGAGGGCAGCCTGGGCTACAAAATAGGTTCCAGGCCAGTCAGGGTTGAAGTAAGACTCTGTCTCAAAACACCAAAGGAGGGGTGGGGTGCTGCCTACAGAAGTTCCCAAAAGGCCAGAAGACCCTTGCTTGCAAAACCTGTGCCCAAGTAAAGCAGGATAAACAAAATGGCACGGACATATGGAGTTTGTAATGGCAAGAGACTCTGGTGTGGCAATTCGCCCACCCATACATCCTCTCTCCTCACAAGTAAATACAAATATTACACACAAAAAGAAAGACAGAAAAGAAAAGAAGGGAGGAAGGGAAAAAAAAAAAACCACACTAGAGTTTCCAAAAAACACTTCCTTCAAAACAAATCTCAGCCAGGTGGTGGCACATGCCTTTAATCCCAGCACTGGGGAGGCCAAGACAGGACTGCTAAATTCAAGGACAGTTTGAGACTACATAGTGAATTCCAGGTCAGCCTGGGCTTAGTGCAAGGCCCTACCTGGGGAGGGATTGGGGATCTATGTTTTAAATTGACTGTTTTGTGTTGGATCCCATTCACAGGTTTCTTTACCCACATGCAGTGGGCAGAGTTTGCTTCCTGAATCACCTATTCCTGTATCTTTGAAATTCCTCCTATGGCACAAATTCCCTGTTGATAGATCTTTATGGATCTTCCTATTTGAATGACTATGGAGGCAGGAGGATCAAAGCAAGTTCCAAGCTAATCTGGTTTACATGACAAACTCCAGGCCAGCCAAAGCTACATAGGGAGAGCTCCCTCAGAGGTATAATTCTAACATAGCATTGACAAGGCCCTAACCCTCAGCACCACAAAATAAATGTGGAAAAGTATTCCCTTTTATTGGTTAATGCCAGAGATCATACCCAGGGTTCTCATGCATGCTTGACAAGCACTCTACCACTGGCCTATATTCTCAACCCCAAAGAATTTCCAAGTACTATGACTGGAAGCAAAAATTACTATTAACCAGGACTGAGACTCTACAGTATTACCCATGTCTAAAGGTGATATGGAGCTTAAGAATCTTATGTCTTCTATTTTTGTTTGTTTGTTTGTTTGAGAAAGAGAGAATGGACATGCCAAGGCCTCCAGACACTGCAAAAACTCCAGACACATGTGCCACCTTGTGCATCGGGTTTACATGGGTCCTAGGGAATCGAACCTGGGTCTTCTAGTCTTTGCAGGCAAGCGCCTTAACCACTAAACCATCTCTCCAGCCCTGTCTTCTATTTGTGAAGCCAAATCCATGGGGCATATGCCTAAATCAGATCATAAAAAGACAGCATAGAGCCAGGTATGGTGGCCAACCCCTCTAGTAGCAGTATTCTGCAATCTGACACAGGAGGATGGCAAGTGTGAGTCCAGCCAGGGATGATGGCTCATGCCTATCATCCCAGCATACAAGAGGCTGAGGTGGCAGCATCACTGTGAGTTCAAGGCCATCCTGGACAACATAGACAATAGCAAGTTAGAGGTAAATGCTACCTTACCTTAAAAAACAAAAAATCCCAACTCGTAGCCCTCACATCCCCAACACCAATTCTTTTTGTTTTTTATTTATTTGCATTTGTATCTGTGTGTATATGCATACACTAGGGCCTCTTACCACTGCAAACCAATACTAGCCATTTGTCCACATTTTGTGTGTGGCTTATATGAGGAGCTTGGGAATTGAACACAGGCTAACAGGCTTTGCAAACAACTGCCTTTAATGTTGAGCCATTTTCCTAGCCTCATCTCCCACTCTTGAAAAAAATCCAATTCATTCTATGAACTTTCCACCTCAAAATAGAAACCTATAAATATAAAGCAACATCATTCACCAATAACAATCCACCCAATATGTATGAAACATGTAATTCTAATAATTTGAAAATGACTGACTTAAGCTCACAATGACTTATATGAGTAGTTTTATCATGGTTAATGAACTTAATGTTAATTTTAGAAAATTTTATGTAGGTCAGCCTATTTGGGAATAAGGCCCAATGACTGTGGTTACAATGAAATACTTTCTTTTTAAAAATATTTTGTTTGAAAAAGAGGCAGATAAACTGGATGTGGTGGCGCATGCCTTTAATCCCAGCACTTCGGAGGCAGAGGTAGGAGGATCGCCTTGGGAGACTACATAGTGAATTCCAAGTTAGCCTGAGCTAGAGTGAGACCCTACCTCGAAAAAACCAAAAAAAAGGCAGATGGAGAGAGAGATGGACTGAATGCTTAGCAGTTAAGACACTTGCCTATGAAACCTAAGGACCCAGGTTCAATTCCCCAGTACCCACATAAGCCGGATGCACAAGGTGGCACATAAATCTGGAGTTTGTTTGCAGTGGCTAGAGGTCCTGGAATCCCATTCTTTCTCCCCCCCCCCCCACCTTTTTCTCTTTCAAATAAATAAAAATATGTTTTAGCCAGGCGTAGTGGCATACACCTTTAATCCCAGCACTCAGGAGGCTGAGGTAGGAGGATTGCCATGAGTTCGAGGCCACCCTGAGACTACATAGTGAGTTCCAGGTCAGCCTGAACGAGAGTGAAACCCTACGTCGAAAAAACAAACAAAAAAAATTTTTTTAATCAATAACTTTTTCTAACTTACAGACTGATTTTTATCAGTCATTACAAATTAAGACTATAATATTACAAAGTATTACATAGAGAAATCACATTTGGAACCTACTCATGGTGTTTCACACCTGAAATCACAGGCTGAGGAAAGAGGACTGCCTTGATTTCAAGACCAGTCTAGGCTACTGACTGAGAACCTCTCTCATAAAACAGGAGGGAAAAAGAACAGTGAGATTAGAGCTATAAATTCCTTCACAGGAATATTTGTCATTTTCATGCACAAATGATAAGTATAGGGAAAGGAAAAAAGGAACACTATTTTGAATCCCAAGGAGGTACAAGCATACCCCCCCCCCCCGGTTCCACCAACCTTTTTCTTCCTGGACACCATCTCCCATGGTGTGGTCGTTACAGGTACTTGGACATAAGTACAGTGCCCGCCGAAGCTCCAAGTTGAGAAACCACACTTGGAGAAATGTGTTGACGTAACAAGTGGCTCCAAGGTTAGTCAGGCCCACAAATGAGTTCTACAGAAACACAAGATTTATAATCATAAAACTAACCTGCCACTAAGAACCTGTAATAAACACCATTTTTAAATGTACAGATCAAAGAGTCTTAAAACTGGAGCTGGGCATGGTGGCACACACCTTTAATCCCAGCACTCAAGAGGCACAGTTGGAGGATCACCTTGAGTTTGAGGCACCCTGAGATTACATAGTGAATTCCAGGTCAGCCTGAGCTAGAGTGAAACCCTACTTCAAAAAAATAAAAAAATAAAAAAGAATCTTAAAACTGGACCGAGTACGGTGGCATGCACCTTTAATGCCAGCACTTGGAAGGCAGGGATAGGAGGGCCACTGCTAGTTTGGGGCCACCCTGGAACTGAATGAGTTACAGGTCAGTCTGGGTATAGTGAGACTCTACCTTAAAAAAAGAAAGAAAAGAGAAGAGAAGAGAAGAGAAGAGAAGAGAAGAGAAGAGAAGAGAAGAGAAGAGAAGAGAAGAGAAAAAATGGGCTGGAGAGATGGCTTAGCTGTTAAGGCGTTTGCCTGTAGAGCCAAATGACCCAGGTTTGATTCCCTAGGACCCATGTTAGCCAGATGCACAAGGGGGCACACGCATCTGTAGTTCATTTGCAATGACTGGAGACCCTGACGTGCCCATTCTCTCTGTCAAATAAATAAATAAAAATAAAAATAAAGAAAAAGAAATAGCTGGGTATGGTGATGCACACCTTTAATCCCAGCACTTAGCAGGCAGAGATAGGAGGATCATGAGTTCGAGGCCAACCTGAGACTATATAGTGAATTCCAGGTCAGCCTGGGCTAGATAGCGTGAAGCCTTACCTTAAAAAAAAAAGAGGGGGGTTGGAGAGAGAGCTTAGCAGGTGAGGCGCTTGTCTGTGAAGCCTAAGGACCTAGATTTGATTCCCCAGTACCCTCACATAAGACAGATGTACAAGGTGGCATATGCATCTGGAGTTCATTTGCAGCGGCTGAAGGCTGTGGTGAATCCATTCTTTCTGTCTCTCTCCAATAAATGAATAAACAACAACAACAAAAAATTAAACAAAAAACAGGATGGAGAGATGGCTTAGCAGCTAAGGTGCTTGCCTGTGAAGCCTAAGAATTCATGTTCAAATCTCTAGGTCCCACCTAGCAAGCCACACAGTGGTGCAATCATGCAATGTCACACATGCATCATAAGGGGCACAGGCATCTAGAGTTCTTTTGCACCAGGCTGAAGGTCCTAGGGCACCCATTCTCTCTCTCTCTCTCCCTCTCCCCTCCCTCCCTCCCTCCTTCTCCCCGCCCCACCACACAAAAATAAAAATTTAAAAACCCAAGTAATTGTAAGACCGTCCCACATAGCATGATATGACCACCTGGAGCCTCTTACATGAGGACCTGGCAGAATTTTCACAAAAGCTCCTTTAGGGGTCAACCACAGATGTGGAAAGGACTTTAGACAGTATCACTGCTTGTCTCTAGCATTAGTGCCTTCTTCATCCACTTAAATCTAAAATTAGAATATAGGGCTGGGAGATGGGTCAGCAGTTAAAAGTGCCTGCTTGCAAAGCCAAGCAGCCCAGGTTCAATTCCTCAGCCACCCACAAAAAGCCAGATGGCATTCACTTGCAGTAGCAAGGGACTTGATGATCATATACAGACACATAGACACACATGCAAATAAACAAAAAATCTTTTAAAAAAATTAGAATAGATGAACATGTGTGCCTAGGCCTTAGATTTGCTATCTTCCTAAATTATCAGCACTTAGTAGAATGACAAAGTAAAACTTTGAGATAAAATCCTTTAGACTTGAAAGATTGAGAAGGAAAAGGAATCAGTCTCAGTAGCTTTTAAAGTTCCAGAGAACCTGAATTTAAAACAATTACTCCATTTAATGGACAAAACATCCATACAATAACACAGCTGTTTTCTGCAGAAAGAGAGTGTTGTGGGGGGTGGGGGTGCCAGGAACTCTTGCAGCTGAAACTAACTCCAGATACATACACCACTTTGTGCATCTGGCTTTCCTTGGGTACTGGGGAATTGAACCCAGACTGGCAAGCTTTGCAAGCAAGCACCTTTAGCTACTGAGCCATCTCCCCAGACCCCCTTAATGTATATTTCAAAGTGAAAGTTTTATGTATATACATATAACACAGACGCTAAAAGCCTTAGAAAGCAAAGTTACATCATCATAGAAATTTGTTCCTCGAATTATAATGTCTTTAAAGTCCAGAATAAAACATGCAATGCTAATATAACACAATCAGAATTCAAACTAAGGGGCTGGAGAGAGGTCTCATCAGTTATAGGCACTTACTTGCAAAGACTGATGACCTGGATTTGACTCTCCAATACCAATGTAAAAAGCCAGATGCACAAAATGGCTCATGCATCTAAAGGTCGTCTGAAACAGCAAGAGGCACTAGTATACCCTTTCTTTCTTTTTTCTCTTTCTCTCTCTACCTGCAAATAATTTTTGTTGGTTTTGTGAGATAGGGTCTCACTCTACCCTTGAGCTCACAGCAATCCTCTCACCTCTGCCTCCCAAGTGCAAAGATTAAAGGCGTGTGCCACCACGTTGTCAGACTTTGCAAGCAGGTACCTTATTCCACTGAAGCATCTCTCCAGTCCCTGTAACTTGGTTTTGTTTAGCATCTAGGATCAAAAAAACCTACAGACTTGGGAATGTGCCTCAGTGGTATAAAAGCCCTGGATTCAATCTTCAACACGGACCCCAACCCCAAAAAATGACAAATTTCTACTTATTTCAGGTAACCTAAGCATGTTTAAGAGAAGCAAGCCGGGCGTGGTGGCGCACGCCTTTAATCCCAGCACTCGGGAGGCAGAGGCAGGAGGATCTCCGAGAGTTCGAGGCCACCCTGAGACTCCATAGTGAATTCCAGGTCAGCCTGGGCTAGAGTGAGAAGAAGTAGTAGGCTAGGACTGGTGGTAGAGGCCTTTGATCCTAGCACTAAGGTGGCAGAGGTAAGAGGATCACTGTGAGTTCAAGGCCAGCCTGGGACTACAGAATGAGTGCCAGGTCAGCTTGGGCTAGAGTGAGACAATACCTGGAAAAACCAAAAACAAAACAAAAACAAAGAAACCAGTTATCCCACACAGGAACTACAGAGAACAAGATAACTTACCTTTTTTCTCCTCTCACAGTTGGGATCATCGATGTTATGAAAACTATTTTCATCTATTTCTCCTAACCAAATGTGTTCACCAATCCCAACCAAACAATTTGGGTTTCCTTTGCAGTTTCGTCTACAGGGGGAAAAAAAGATTTATAATTTAATTTATAAATATGCAGAGAAAACAAATGAAATAAAAAGATGCAGCACTTGGGAGGCAGAGGTTAGGAGGATCACTCTGAGTTTGAGGCCACCCTGAGAGTACACAGTGAATTCTAGGTCAGCCTGGGCTACAGTGAGACCCTACCTTGGGGGAAAAAAAAAGATGCAGAGGAGGAAGGGAAGGAGAACGACTGCTAATAGTTATGGAGCATTTTCGTGTGTGCACATACGTGTGTGTGTGTGTGTGTGTGTGTGTGCGCGCGCATGCGTGCACTCAGCAGGGTTTGGTACCACTACAAATGGCTTTTCATAGGTGGGAAATAAACCTGGATTGGTGAGCTTTGCAAGAAAGCAAGTGCCTTTAGCTGCTGAGCCATCTCCCTAGCCCCAGAGTAATTTTTTTTCAAAATTAAAAAAAAAAAAAAAGGTAGCCAGGCATGGTGGCACACGACTTTAATCCCAGCACTTGGGAGACAGAAAAGTAGGAGGATCGTCATGAGTTCGAGGCCACCCTGAGACTACACAGTGAATTCCAGGTCAACCTGAGCTACAGTAAGACCCTACCTCGAAAACCAAGAGAGAGCGAGAGCAAGAGAGAGAGAGAGAGAGATGGCTTAGCAGTTAAGGCGCTTTCCTGCCAAGCCTAAGGAGCCAGGTTCAATTCTCCAGGTCCCACGTAAGCCAGATGCGCATGATGGTGCATGCACCTGGAGTTTGTTTGCAGTGGCTAGAGACCCTGGCGTGCCCATTCTCTGTGTGTGTGTGTCCCAACACTATAAAATAACAACATGTGATGAGAACCAAAGTCTGCCAAAACCAATTTGAGAAATGGTTTTTGTAAGTGCAAGTGTCCTATACTTCTCAAGAAAGTCAATGTTGTGGCTAGCAGATGGTTCAGCAGGTAGAGTTTGATGCATGAGCACCTGAAAAGTCTGCAACAGCTGGAGTTTGATTCGCCAACATATGAGCATGGATTTCCTTCTGCTCTAAAGAACAGTACTGAGCTGTAGAGATGGCTTAGCAGTTAAAGCACTTACCTGCAAAGCCAAAGGACCCAAGTTCGATTCCCCAAGACCTATGTAAACTACACTGATATACAAAGTGGTGCATGCTCTGGAGTTCATTTGCAGTGGCTAGAGGCCCTTGCATACCCATTCTCTCTCTCTCAAAGAAAAGAACAGTACTAAAGCTGGGCATAGTGGTGCACACCTTTAATCCCTGCAGAGGTAGAAGGATCATTCTGAGTTCAAGGCCAGCCTGGAAATACAGATTAAGTTCCAGGGCTACTGTGAGACCCTACATCAAAAAAAAAAAAAAAAAAAAAAACACACAAAAAACAACAACAACAAAAAAACCTAGGCTAAGTATGGTAGTGCACGCCTTTAATCCCAGCGCTTGGTAGGCAGAGGTAGGAGGATCACCCGCAGTTCGAGGCCACCCTGAGACTACATAGTGAATTCTAGGTCAGTCTGGGCTAGAATAAGACCCTATGTTGAAAAAGAACAGAATAAACAAACAAACAAAAATTAAAATAAATTTGAATATTTGGAGCTCCTTCTGCTACTGTTCTTTATACATATGCAAGAATCTGTTCATAGCCTAACTTTCTTTCGCCAGATCAATTTTATGCTGTAGTATCACAGTGTGCTTGAGTTTCACGATTTCTACTGCAGCCAGGTGTTCAGAAGTCTGAGGCTGAGGACAAGATTCATTACCATCTATCAACAGAAGAGCTGCGTCTGTCATTGCCACCTCACAAGGGCTAGCATTACGGCCCTACCACACGCTAAATAATTTCTTAAATTAATTGCTATTACTGGATTTAGTCTCCAATCAGCAAACACCATCTTCACCTGGGTGAGATAAAGCTGCCCCCTCCCACCCTGAGTCACTGAAAAGGACTTGGGCTAACAGATTAAAGCTTTCCAAACTGTGACTGTCTCTTGTTCACAGGGCCAGTGTCCTGGGCCTTGGACAGCGTTGTTGGAGAAGTGAGCAATGGACTTAAAAGGGGTAAATGGTCGGGTGTGGTGGCGCACGCCTTTAACCCCAACACTTGGGAGGCAGAGGTGGGAGGATTCCCATGAGTTTGAGGCCACCCTGAAACTTCAGAGTGAATTCCAGGTCAGCCTGGGGTAGAGTGAGACCCTACCTCGAAAAAATAAAAATAAATAAAAAATAAAAATAAAAAAAGTCATAACCGGGCGTGGTGGCACATGCCTTTCATCCCAGCACTGGGGAGGCAGAGGTAGGAGGATCGCCGTGAGGACGAGGCCAGCCTGGAATTCACTCTACCTTGAAACTCCCCCCCCCCCAAAAAAAACAAGCCTAAATGAAGACATGCCTAATTTAGAAGCAACCCCTTCCAGGCCAACCTAAGCGTTGCCAAGGAGACAGGCCGGTCACCTGCAAAAGAAAACTTCTCCCACTCACGTACTAGTGTCCTGCAGCTTGCACTCCATCTCACAACACATTTAGGTTAAGTCACAGTGGCCCAGAGTTTATCATGTTTGTACCAGGAAAAAAAAGTAGTATTTTATTTATTTTATGTTATTTATTTATTTTGTTTGTTTTTTGAGGTAGGGTCTCGCTCTAGCCCAGGCTGACCTGTAATTCACTCTGTAGTCACAGGCTGGCCTCGAACTCACAACAATCCTCCTACCTCTGCCTCCCAAGTGCTGGGATTAAAGGCATGTGCCACCACGCCTGGCTTTATTTATTTGAGGAAGAGTGTATGGGACCATGAGAGCCTGTTGCTGATATAAACAAACTCCAGGTACATGGGCCACTTTGTGTATCTGGCTAAAAAAATAGTATTTTTATTTGAGAAAGAGTGTATGAGAACATCAGAGCCTCTTGCTGCCATAAACAAACTCCAGGTACATGGGCCACTTTGTGCATCTGGCTTTACATGAGTTTTGGGAAATCGAAACCAGGCTGGTAACCTTTGCAACTAAGGGCCTTTAACCACTGAGCCATCTCCTCAACCTCAGCGGGGGGGGGGGGGGGGGGATCTATTGTTTGAGTCTATCAAAGTATTTTAAAAGCCAGGGAATAGGCTTTGGCCACATGACAGATGCCTAACTCCCCCATGAATCTCACCTCTTCATTTCCCTGTGCCCCTCAATGCATGCCCCAGGGATGTAGCTCCCATCATCACCCCAAACCAAACAGACTATTTCAAAATGGGAAGCAAGGGAAGGGAAGGAACAAGCTCCTCTTGAGGCAGTGACACTTCTGAACGGGAACAGCTGGTAACCTTGGCTCTGCCTACCATGGCGAGGAAGCCCACACACTCTCAGACAGAGCGGGGGAAGGATTCATGCACTGCACAGCTGTGCTGATTTGGTTCAGCCATCTCAATGTAACCAGGGTGTGGGTATCCACACTGAGCAAAAACTAGAATGCAAAGGCCGGGTGTGGTAGTGAACATCTTTAATCCCAGGACTCAAGAGGTAGAGAGGTAGAAAGATCATTGCAAGTGAATTAAGAGACCAGCATGAGACTACATAGTGAATTCCAGGTCAGCCTGAGCTAGAGTGAGACCCTACCTCGAAGAAACAAACAAAAAGAGAGAGAGAGAGAGAGAGAAAGAAAGAAAGAAAGAAAGAAAGAAAGAAAGAAAGAAAGAAAGAAAGAAAGAAAGAAAGAAAGAAAGAAAGAAAGAAAATAGCTTCAGGGCTGGAGAGATGGCTTAGCGGTTAAGGCGCATGCCTGTGAAACCTAAGGTCCCAGGTTCGATTCTCCAGGTCCCACGTAAGCCAGATGCACATGCGTGTACAGTTCATTTGCAGTGGCTAGAGGGCCTGGTGTGCCCATTTTCTCTGTCTTTAATAAATAAATAAAAATATTTTTTAAAAAGAGGAAAGAAAACAGTTTCCCTTCATTCTAACACCATTCTGACTCAGGTATATAGTGTCCCACACCATCCAAGTCTAACAACAGTGAGGCATCCTACTGCCCAGCAATGGGAGAAGATGGACCTTACCAGCTGTGCACCCTGAGTTCTTCCAGAAACTTCTACTCACGTGCAGCTGGGATCTTACAGAAAAAAAAAGGTCAGAGGCTGGAGAGATGGCTTAGTGGTTAAGGTGCTAACCTGGAAAGCCTAAGGACCCAGGTTCAATTCCCCAGTACCCAAACAGACCAGATGCACCAAGTGGTGTATGCATCTGGAGTTCACCTGCAGTAGCTAGAGGCCCTGGCACACCCATTCTCACTAACTGCCTCTTCCTCTCTCACTCCCCTCTCTAAAATACATAATCTAAAAAAAAAATCGGAGGCTTGAGAGATGGCTTAGCAATTAAGGCACTTGCCTACAAAGCCAAAGGACCCAGGTTCAGTTCCCCAGGACCTACGTAAGCCAGATGCACAAGGGGGCACACACATTTAGAGTTCATTTGCAGTGGCTGGAGGCCCTGACGTGGCCATTCTTTGTCTGTCTGTATGTCTGTCTGTCTCTCTCTCTGCCTATTTCTCTCTCTCAGATAAATCAATAAAAATAAAATATTTTTTAAAAGGTCAGGATGAGTCAGTATGAAGCAAGAAAGTTATTAAGTAAAAAAAGGAGGTTATTAAGGAAAGGACAGTGTGGAGTTTAAGAAAAAGAGTAATACCCAAGGATGGGTGCAAGGAGAGAGAAAAAGGGAGGAGGAAAGAGTCGTAAATGGGGTTTTCCTTTTCTGAGACAAGTGCGTCATGTAGCCCAGGCTGGCCTTGAACTCCTGATCTGCCTGCTTCCACCTCAGAGTGGTTAGACTGCAGGAGTGGGACACCACAAACAGCTCATCGTAGCTTAACTGCAGGAACGAGTTGAGATTTTCCCAGACAGGCTTGAGGCTTTCTGAGTGTGTCAGGCCTCATGTGCTGAGCAGGCGATGGGGTAGGGCGGATGACATTGGGTGATCTAGCAGCTGCTGGACCTACACAGCACTGACTTGGGCCAAAGGTAAGCAAAAGGCATGAGACTGGCATCTGTGCCTTCTCTACTGGTCCATTGGTTTCCTTGACAAAAGGCAGTCACAGCCCTTAACCTCTCCTCTTGAGTGACCTTGGAATCCAATAATAACAGAACCTGCCCCCAGGAGAGCAATTATCCCTGAGGGCGGGGGCTGCACCCAAGAGTAAAATTAACCAACTGCTGAGCCAGGCTGGTCCCCTGAAGCAACAAGGATTCTTCTGGCGCAGATATTCAGGCCACACCCTGTCTACCCCTACACCCAGCCCTTCCTCCAAGGAAGCCCTGAAGCACATGTCTCTGTACCCTTTAATCTGATGGTTGTTCTTCCCACTGTGGCCACATCTTTCTCTGCTTTTCACTATGACTTAACTTTTTTTTTTCTTTTTGGTTTTCGGAGGTAGGGTCTCGCTCTAGCCCAGGCTGACCTGGAATTCACTATATAACCTCAGGCTGGCCTTGAACTCAGTGATCCTCCTATCTCTACCTCCCCAGTGCTGGGATTGAAGGCATGTGCCACCATGCCCAGCCATGACTTACTCTTCAACTGGCAAATAGGGATGGTTAGCCAAGCCAAGCCTCTCTAGCTGGTCTCAGTACTTTTCAATCCAATTCTGACAATGTACACCCACAATTGGTGTCATGCCCCATAAATGGGCAGGCAGACTTAACTTCAGATGGCCAATCACAAGTACCCTATACTCCTGGGCACTGAGATCAAAGGTGTATGCCCAGTTCATAAATAAATATTTTTAAAGTTTATTTATTTAAGAGAGAGTAGATGAGTGCATCAGGGCCTCCTGTCACTACAAACACATACCATATCCACTGCATGCAACACTTTGTGCATCTGGCTTTACCTGGATACTGGGGAAATCAAAGCCGGAGCATCAAGCTTTCCAAGCAAGCACCTTCAAGCAAGCTGAACCATTCCCTCCAACTCTCCTAAAGTGTGTGTTTTATTTGTTGTTGTTGTTTGTTCGTTTCTCAATTTTTCAAGGTAGGGTCTTGCTCTAACCCAAGCTTATCTGGAATTTACTATATATTCTCAGGCTGGCCTCGAACTCAAGATGATTCTCCTACCTCTGCCTCCTGGGTGCTAGGATCATAGGGGTGCACCACCACGCCCTGCATAAACTTTTTTTCCCCCAAGTTAGGGTCTCGCTCTAGTCCAGGCTGACCTGGAATTCACTATGTAGTCTCAGGGTGGACTTGAACTCACGATGATCCTACTACCTCTGTCTCCGAGTGCTGGGATTAAAGGTGTGTGCCACCATTCCCAGCTTGCTTAACCTTTTATTAGAATTGGTTTTCCCAGATATTTCAGTCTCAACAATGGAAAGTTGACTAACACAATAGGCAACACCAAAATATTAAATGATTTTCTCTTCTCCTTTTCCTTACCATCTACATTTTCTTCAATAAGTAGCTGGTAAATACTGGTATAATTACATTAAGTTGTTTTATTAAAATCCCAAAATTCGCCAGGCATGGTAGCACATGCCTTTAATCCTAGCATTTGGGAGGCAGAGGTAGGAGGATCGCCATGAGTTCAAGCCCACCCTGAGACCACATAGTGATTTCCAGGTCAGCCTGGGCTAAAGCCAAAGCTACCTTGAAAAAACAAACAAACAAAAAAATCCCAAAATTCTGAAAGTGACAATGTATCTTTCTTCTTTTTTTTTTTTTTTTTTTTTTTTTGGTTTTTCGAGGTAGGGTCTCACTCTAGCTCAGGCTGACCTGGAATTCACTATGGAGTCTCAGGGTGGCCTCGAACTCACAGCGATCCTCCTACCTCTGCCTCCTGAATGCTGGGATTAAAGGTGTGCGCCACCACGCCCGGCTTGTATCTTTCTTCTAACATAGTCAATAATCGGACAATTCTTATCAGAAATCTTCTCAGAATACTATTAACTCCTGTATTTACCTACTGCACTCCATCCAGACCTAAGACCACGCAGTAACACCATCCAACTGCCTTTCACTCCATCCAACAAGAAGACATGCACTTCTCAAATGCCTATGGAGCATTTGCCAAAATGCACCATACTCTGCATTAAATCCCAACAGGTTCAAAAGAAGAGAAATCATACAAGTGTGATCTCTCATCATAAAGGTCAAAAGACTGGGGATGGCTCAGCAGACCACTTATCTAACACACATGAGGCCCAGGCTCAACTCAAAACAATACCATTAAAAAAAGAAAGAAAGAAAGAAAGAAAACAGCAGAGAACAAAAATCAAAATAAAGATGCCTGGAATATATCCAAATACTTTAAGATCAAGCAACCTCTTAAATAATCAATGGCCAAAGAAGAAATCAGGAGTTAGGTCAGTCCATTCACACTGCTATGACAAATGTCTCAGATTAGGAATTTGTAATAGAACATTCTTTCACAGAAACTGAGAAACTCATCAGTATTTCTACAGAGAATGTTCAGATAAGCCAGTGTGGTGGTGTGCACCTGTAATCTAACCACTCAGGAAGCTGAGGTGGAGTCTCCAGGATGGCTGGAGAGATGGCTTGGAGGTTATAGGAGCTTGTTTACAAAGCCTGCAGAAAAAAACATCTACATTTAGAAAACTTTTAACTGTTCATTTACCAGAACAACCTGATTTCATTTGAAATTTGAATTCGGAACAAAGGTTGTTGAGAGAAGGAAAGCAGGCTGCAGACAGACACAGGCATTTGGGCAGAAGGGGAGGGTCTTGACTGAGCATCCTTAACCTGCAGTTGTCCCAAACAGGTATACGGTGGGCCCTTGTGGCAACTTAAAAAGAAAAATTAACTGGGGGTAGTGGCCTTTAATCCCAGCACTCGGGAGGCAGAGATAGGAGGATCACTATGAGTTCCAGGCCACCCTGAGACTACATAGTGAATTCAAGATCAGCCTAAGCTAGAGTGAGACACTACCTCAAATAACAAAAAAACACCAGTATGCTGGGTACCCAGCCACAGCAGTTAGCACAAGATAATTGTTTTATTTTCTTACATTATGATGTACTTCTCCTTCCTTCCTTCACCACCATGCCCAGATCAGCACGCTGGTTTTTACTGTACCAATCTCTTGCAATTAAAGGTATGGTGGCTCATGCCAATAATCAGCCCTCAGGAAGCTGAGGCAGGACAAAAGCCCTTGAATTGGAGGTCAATCTAAGCTACAGAGTGAGACCCTGTCTCAAAATAAAATTAAGGTTTTTTTTTTTTTTTTTTTTTTTTTAGGGGCTGGGGAGATGGCTCCCTGAAAAGCCTGCCAGCCTGGATTTGAATCCCCACAAAGTGGTGTATGCAATCGAGTTCATTTGCAGTGACAAGAGGCACTGCTGTACCCATATTCATATTCTCTCTCTCAACACAAATTTTTTTTTAAATCATGCAAGAAAGAAAGAAAGAAAGAAAGAAAGAAAGAAAGGAAGGAAGGAAGGAAGGAAGGAAGGAAGGAAGGAAGAGGGCAGCTGTTTGCAGTTCCTCGCTGCTGTGCCTGCCTGCCTGACTTCTAGCTCAGAAAGAGTGACTTTTCCTGAGCTATCTTTCTTGTCTTTGGAAACCAGCCAACATCCTAAGCATGGTCGCCCAGACAATCTGGGGCTTTCTCGTGGCTTTTTCAATAAATCTCTTGCTTGACTCAAAAAAAAAACCACAACGCAAGTGACCTGATTTAACGCGGGGCAAGAGAGACCAGTACTGGTAAGGCTGTAATGTAATGGAAGCCAACTGGACAAGAGGTGAGGAAGCAGCCAGGAGGCAAGCTCTGAGAAGTTGGAGGACTTTGTCCCCAGAGGTCCTCATCAGCAGGGGTTCAGGCCAGAGCTACAAAGCCAAGGAAGCATTTTATTTATTTATTTATTTTGGTTTTTCGAGGTAGGGTCTCACTCTAACTCAGGCTGACCTGGAATTCACTACGTAGTCTCAGAGCGGCCTCAACTCATGGTGATCCTGCTACCTCTGCTGGGATTAAAGGCGTGCGCCACCATGCCAGGCCTCAAGTATTTCTTTAATAAACCCCAACTACAATTCAAAAAAAGAGTTCAGTGGGCTGGGATATGGCCCAATGGGTAGAGTGCTTATCTAGTATATATATCATCCCTAGGATCCAGCCCCAGCACTAACTGGTGTGGTGAGGAACACCTGTAATCCAGGAGGCAGGAGAATCAGAAGTTCAAGGTCATCCTCAGCTACACAGTGAATTATGAGACATCATTTCAAAATTTTCAGCCAAGCATGGTGGTGCACACTTTTAATCCCAGCACTTGGGAAGCAGAGGTAGGTAGATCACTGTGAGTTCGAGGTCACCTTGAGACTACATGAACTCCAAGTCAGCCTGGGCTAGAAAGGGAGAACCCTATCTCAAAAAACAAAAATAAATAAATATACAAATAAATAAAACAGCATTCTAACATGAGCAAAGCCCTAGATTTGATCCCTGACACCCATAATAAGTAAAGCAAATGGTTAGCAGTTACTCTTAGACTCACTACTGCATCTACAGTTTTGTCTCAGTTCTAAATTAAAAAATATAACATTAGGAGCTGGAGAGATGGCTTAGCTGTTGTTTGCCTGCAAAGTCAAAGGATGCCGGTTCGATTCTCCATGACCCATGTAAGGCAGATGCACAAGAGGGCACATGCATCTGGAGTTCATTTGCAGTGGCTGGAAGGCCCTAATGCGCCCATTCTCTCCCTCTTTCTCTCTGCCTCTTTGCTTACTCAAATAAATAAATAAAATATAGTAAAATAAGAAAGTCTAGCATTAATTTTTTTCCCCTTTTTTTCTTTTCGGATGCTGGACGAAACCCTAAGCATGCTTGCCCTGACACTTTGGGGCTTTTTCACCTCAAACTCACACCAAAATGTTACACACACACACACACACACCCACCCCTACAAATTGAACATACCATTTTCACCTCTCTGATCAAGAAGTGCAATTGAGGCCAGGCATGGTACTGCACGCCTTTAGTCCCAACACTTGGGAGGGTGAGGTTAGAGGATTGTTGTTGAGTTCAAGCCAGCCTGGGACTATGAGTGAGCAGCCTGGGCTAGACTAGGACCTCAAAACCTCCACCACTCCCCCAAAAAAGTATGATTGACACTTTATGCTGATTAAAGGTGTAAAAACACAGGAATTCTTACAAACTGGAACTGAGAGCATGAAATGGAACCTCCTTCTCAGAAACAATTTAGTAATTAGATCAAAATGAAAACAGTATGTCCAGTCTCAGTGCAAGGAACTTAGGGAACCACTAGCTTCAATATTAGCAAACAAGTCTGACCTTAAAATTAATGTACACAAGAGCCGGGCGTGGTCAGGAGGCAGAGGTAGGAGAACCACCGTGAGTTCGAGGGCACCCTGAGACTACATAGTGAATTCCAGGTCAACCTGGGCTACAGCAAGACCCTACCTTGAAAAAATAAAAAAAATTTTAAAACAGGATATAAGAGAGCTGCTAAGGAGAGGGAGAGGGAGAGGGAGGGGAGGGGGAGGGAGGGGGAGGGAGAGGGGGAGAGGGGGGGGAGGAGGGGGGAGGGGGGGAGGGGGGGAGGGGGGGAGAGGGGGAGGGGGGAGAGGGGGAGAGGGGGAGAGGGGGAGAGGGGGAGAGGGGAGAGGGAGAGGGAGAGGAAAGGAAAGGAAAAGAAGGGAGGAAATTTAGCCAGGCATGGTGGTACACACCTTTAATCCCAGCAGAGGTAGGAGGATCATTGTGAGTTCGAGGCCAACCTGAGACAACATAGTGAATTCCAGGTCAGCCTGGACTACAGTGAGACCCTACCTCGAAAAAACAAAAAATAGCTGGGTATGGTGGCGCACGTCTTTAATCCCAGCACTTGGGAGGTAGAGGTAGGAGGACTGCCATGGGTTCGAGGCCACCCTGAGACGACATAATGAATTCCAGGTCAGCCTGGGCTAGAGCAAGACCCTACCTCGAAAAACCAAAATAAATAAATAAAACAAGTAAATAAATAAATAAATGTGAAATATATATTAAAAAGTATTTTCTTTCTCAAAAAAAAAAAGGAAGAAAAGAAACAAAGAAGTTAGATCCAGAGTTAGAGAGATGGCTCAGCAGTTAAGGCGCTTGTCTGCAAAGCCTAATGACCAGACCCAGGTTCTATTCCCCAGTACACAGATAAGCCAAATGCACAAGGTGGCATGTGTCTAGAGTTCATGTGCAGTAGCTAGAGGCCCTGTGGTGCCTCCCCCCCACCGACCCCTGTGAAAATGTGAAAATAAATTAAATAAATAAATTAACAAAATATTATCACCAGGCATGGTACAGCACACCTGTAAATCTGGAAATTAAACCTGGGAGCTAGAAGCAGACTAACCATGAATTCAAGATCAACCTCCACTACATATCAAGTTCAAGGCCAGCCTGGGCTATATGAGATACTATCTCCATTTAAAAAAAAAAAAAAAAGCCAAAGCCAGGCATGGTGGCGCACGCCTTTAATCCCAGCACTCGGGAGGCAGAGGTAGGAGGATCGCTGAGAGTTCGAGGCCAGCCTGAGACTAACTACATAGTGAATTCCAGGAGAGCCTGAACTGGAGTGAAACCCTACCGTGAAAAACCATAAATAAATAAATAAATAAATAAATAAATAAATAAGAGGTCATAAATACCTCTACAAGGGGGGGGGGCAGGCTCTCTGACTACTTGGAAACTTCCAGCTGTGCTTCAGTTTTTCCCTCAGCTGGGCCTGGGCGGGATCAGCCTAGGCCCTGGCCCAGGTCCAGCTGGGAGGGACCCTAGCTAGCCCTTACTCTCTACATGGGCTCCTTTATCCCCTCCAGTTCCCCTATGGGAGGAGCTAGTTGCACTTTCTTTTTTCTTTCCATGCTTTTTTTCCCAGGCCCTCCACATGAAATCTCCAGCCATGTGTCTGCCTTTTTTTTTGGCTCTGTACTTCCCTCAATAAATATAATAATTGGGGGCTGGGAAGATGGCTTAGCGGCTAAGGTGCACACCTACGAAGCCTAAGGACCCAGGTTCAATCCTCCAGGTCCCATGTTAGCCAGACATGCATAGTGGCACATGCATATGGAGTTTGTCTGCATTAACTAGAGGCCCTGTCATGCCTATTCTCTCTCCCTCCCTCCCCCACCTTCCTTTCGCTGTCTCTAATCAATAAATAAAAATTTTAAAAAAGAAAAGCTATTAAAAAATAACTGGGGCTAGGAAAATGGCTCAGTAGTTAAGACATTTGCCTGTGGAGCCTAAGGACCCCAGTTTGATTCCCCAAGATCCACATAAGCCAGAAGCACAAGGGGGCCGCATACATCTGTATTTCATTTGCAGTGGCTGGTGGCCCTGGCGTGCCCATTCTCTCTGCCTCTTCCTCTCTCAATTAAATAATAAACTATTTTAAATATAATAATTGGATAACTATCCCCAGTCTTTTATTCAGTTCTTTGATTAAAATTAGAAATGAGCCAGGCATGATGGTGCACACCTTGGAACCCAGTGCTCAGGAGGCAGAGGTAGAAGGATTGCTGTGAGTCAGAGGCTATCCTGAGACTACATAGTGAGTTCTAGGTCAGCCTGGGCTAGAGTGAGAGACTACCTTAAAAAAAAAAAAAAATCAGAAATGAACCTAGGGTTTGGGGTCTGTGGTGGTTTGAATAGAATAGATGGCCCCCAATATATTCAGTTCTTTATTGTTTGTAGTTTGCATCTCTAGCCACCTGGCTGGAGGCAATGTCACTGGGTGGATCTTAAGGTGTGGTGGTGGGTTTCCGAATTCAATCTAAAGACATGCAAAGTGTGCCTAGCTAGAGTTCCTGAAGTGTGCTGTGCTGTGTGGCTTTTGGCTTTTTGGGCTTGTGCTTCTCTCTCCCTGCTTGGTCCTGTGAAGGCAGGCCAGTTTCTTCTGCCATTATGGAACTTCCCCTGGATATGTAAGCTTCAATAAATCCCTTCCTCCATAACTGTGCCTGGTCTGGAAGTTCATCTCAGTGAACCTGAAGCTGTCTGCTACAGAACTTGGTACCAGGAGTGGGGTGAGATAAACCTGACCATGTGGATGTTGATCTTTTGGAACCTTTGTTTTGGAGGAATAGGCATGGACTTGGTGCTTGCAACTGAAGATGTCTTCTGGAGTGGTAAGCCAAGTTTTATGGACTATTCTGATGAGAGTCTGAGAATGCTAAGTGCAGGCAGCATTGAACTTCAAGGCTTGGCTTATGAGCTTTCTAAGGGGAAGAAAAGACTGTAGAGGACTTTGTTGGAACTGGGCTACTGGCATAAGGGCTGGCTGCGTCCTGCTGCACAGGCCCAGAGTTTGATCAAGGTGAAATTTGTAATGGACTGATGTGCTTGGCTAGAGATATTGGACTGAGAGATGTAAGATTTTAAGCTGGAAAACCTCAAGCAAGTTAAAGTAACAGGCACTGAGACTGGTTTTAGGTTACTGAATCTTCTATTGTCAAACACATTAGCAATCTTAAAGGAAGATGGTCCAATTGCTTTACCAAGGAAAGGATGCCTGAGGAAAGACTATCATAGAAATGCAAACACTTTTGGAAAGAGTTGACTGGAGAAGGAACCTGCTTTTCAAGGTTATGATTTATTTTGTCAGTGAATTAAGAATATGGCTGTGTCCTGCACACCAGGTATTGGTTTCAGAAGCATGAAAAATGCGAAGAGTGGTCATGAATTGCACATGCTTCCAGGAGCTGCTGCTGAGACATGGCATGAGGCAGGGCATGATGCCCTGATAGGCTGAAAGAGCCTTTGGAAGATGGACTGTGGTTTGCATGAAGATCTCAAGATGTTTTGGATATACCAGGACTATGCAAGGACTACCATAAAGCGTACTACTGGCCTGAGATGGAAGTGTTCCCTGGCTACTCTGCCCAGCTGGAGGGGCACAATTGGAAAGCCTGGAGACTATTAGTCTCTGGTTATATTGAACGTGAACTGCAGAAGTTTGACGTTTGCTTGATGGTGGTTGAGTTTGCATTGTTTTAGTCTCTCCTTGCTATGCCTTAAACCAGTTGAAAATGTTTACTCTGTGCCTTTATATGTTAGAAGTGTTTAACTTGTTTGATTTTACAGGTCTTAATATCTTAAATTGGTCAAGACTGTGGGGACCTTTGAAACTGAACTGAGTACAATTTACAATGTGTGATGGTTATAAATCTATTGGGGGCCAGGGGTGGAATGTGGTGGTTTGAATAGAATAGATGGCCCCCAATATATTCAGTTCTTTATTGTTTGTAGTTTGCATCTCTAGCCACCTGGCTGGAGGCAATGTCACTGGGTGGATCTTAAGGTGTGGTGGTGGGTTTCAGAATTCAATCTAAAGATATGCAAAGTGTGCTGTGCTGTGTGGTTTTTGGCTTTTTGGGCTTGTGCTTCTCTCTCTCTGCTTGGGCCTGTGAAGGCAGGCCAGTTTCTTCTGCCATTATGGAACTTCCCCTGGATATGTAAGCTTCAATAAATCCCTTCCTCCATAACTGTGCCTGGTCTGGAAGTTCATCTCAGTGAACCTGAAGCTGTCTGCTACAGGGTCCAAGGACTCTCCTGGACTGCTAGCACCCTGTTACACACAGTGTTCACATAAAGCCAGATGCACAAAGTAGCACGTGTGTCTGGATTTCTATCACAGCGGCAAGAGGCCCGGGCGCACCCATTCTCTCTGTGTCTCTCTTCCTTCTTTCTCACCATCTTTCTCTCAATAAATTTTTTAAAAGGGCTTATTTTTTAATTTATTTTGGTCTTTGTTAGGCAGGGTCTCATTCTAGCCCAAACTGATCTAGAACTCACTCTGCAGCCCAAGCTGGCCTCACACTCATGGTGATCACCTCCAAGTGCTGGGACTAAAGGCATGTGCCACCATGGGCCCACAGAAATTTAAAAATAACCTCCCAGAATAGGTAATGGGCTTTAAAGTAGAAATTTCTCCAAAAAAAAAAAAATACATGAATGGCCAGAAAGTACATGACAAAAGATGTTCAGGAGTAGGTAGATGGCAGACTGCTGCAGCTCAAGCCCAAGTATCAGAGCTCAATCCCCAGACACCACAAGTCCCAAAGCCAGTGCAATGACATGGATAAGATGTTCCTGGAAGCTCCCAGCAAATGTTACCAAGAAAGACAGCAGAGCAACAATACAGGCAGGGCTGGAAGGATGGCTTAGCAGTTAAGGCGTTTGCCTACAAAGCCAAAGGACCCAGGTTCGAGTCCCCAGGACCCACATTAGCCAGATGCACAAGGGGGTGCATGTGTCTGGAGTTCATTTGCAGTGGTTGGAGGCTCTGGAGCACCCATTCTCTCTCTCTCTCTCTCTCTTTCTCTGTCAAATAAATAAAAATATTCTTAAAAAATACAGGCAAAGAGCAGGGTGTGGTGGCACATGACTTTTAATCCCAGCTCTTGGGAGGCAGAGGTAGGTAGATCGCTGTGAGTTTAAGGCCACCCTAAGACTACATAGTGAATTCCAGGTTAGCAAAAAAAATTAAAATAAAATAAAAGGGGGGGGATGGAGGTTAGAAGCACCTACATAATGCCACATGCACAAAGCGGCACATCCGGAGTTTGCAGTGGAGCAGGAAGCTCTGGTGCCAGCACACTAGCTCTCTCAACTCTAATAAATATTTGGGGGGGGGGGGGCTGGAGAGAAGGCTTAGCAGTTAAGGTGCTTGCCTGCAAAGCCAAAGGACCCAAGTTTGATTCCCCAGAATCCCACATAAGCCAGATGCACAGGGTGGTGTGTGCTTCTGGAGTTCGTTGGCAAATGGCTAGAGGCTTTGGCCTGCCTATGCCCCCCAACTTTTTTTTTTTTTTTTTTTGGTTTTCGAGGTAGGGTCCCACTCTAGCTCAGGCTGTCCAGAACTCACTATATAGCTTCAGGGTAACCTTGATCTAAAGGTGATCCTCCTACCTCTGCCTCCCAAGTGCTGGGATTAAAGGCATGTACATGCTACCACACCCTGGGAAACCTTGTTTTAAAGGTGTGAAGCCAAGAGCTCCGAGGCCACCCTGAGACTGCATAGTGAATTCCAGGTTAGTCTGGGCTAGAGAGAGACCCTACTTGTTGGTGTGGTAGGGGAGGAGGGGAGAGACCTAAAAAGTAAAAACAGAAAGCCAGGAGTGGTGGCACATGCCTAGTCCCACACTTGGAAGGCTGAGTCAAAGATCTTCTTCGGCTATATAAGAACCTATATCAACCCGGGTGTGGTGGCGCACGCCTTAATCCCAGCACTGGGGGGGGGGGGGGCAGAGGAGGGAGGATCGCCATTAGTTTGAGGTCACCCTGAGACTACATAATGAACTTCAGGTCAGCCTGAGCTAGAGTGAGACCCTACCTCAAAAAAACGAAAAAAACAAAACAAATAAAGGGGGGGTTGAGAGAGATGGCTTAGCAGTTAAGGCGCTTGTCTGCAAAGCCTAAGGACCCAAGTTCGAACCCCAGTACCCACATAAACCAGATGCACAAGGTGGCGCATGCGTCTGAAGTTTGTTTGCAGTGGCAAGAGGCCCTGGCACGCCCATTCTCTCTATCTCAAATAATTTTTTTTAATTTAAAAAAAAAAAAACTGAGCTGGGCATGGTGGCTCACACCTTTAATCCCAGTACTCAGGAGGCACAGGTAGAAGAATCACTGTGAGTTTGAGGCCACCCTGAGACTACATGGTGAATTCCAGGTCAGCATGGGCTAGAGCGAGACCCTACCTCAAAAAAAAAAAACAGAAAGAAAAAAAATTGCCTGGGTGTGGTAGTGCACATTTTTAATCTCAGCACTCAGGAGGCAGAGGTAGGAGGATCTTGTTTTAAAGGTGTGAAGCCAAGAGCTCCAGGCCACAATGAGACTACATAGTGAATTCCAGGTCAACCCGAGCTAGAGTAAGAACCTGGTTGGGGGGAGGGGGTTGGACTGAGAGCTCTGTGGTGAAGAGCACTTCCTGCGCAAGCAGAAGAGCCTAAAAGGGACCTGAGGTGACTGAGTTTGATTCCCCAGGACCAGTGTAAATAGCCAGACATGCTCAGGCACATCTGTCACCCCAGTCCCATAGGAAACAGAGACCAGAGAACCACTGGGATTTTGGACTTTCTTCTCAAGCCTCTGTGTACATGCTTATGCAGCGTATGTGCACACATACAAGGCTCATCACACCTGCTACATACAACACATATGCAGAATCACTGTGAGTTCAAGGCCAGCCTGGGAGTACATAGTAAATTCCAGGTCAGCCTGGGCCAGAGCAAGACCCTACCTTGAAAAAACAAAAACATAATAATAAAAATAAGAAGAAGAAGAAAGAAAGAACATTTTTTTAAAGAAGGGTCAGAGAAATGTCTCAGTAGTTAAAGGTGATTGCTTGCAAAGTCTGAAAGCCCAGGTTTGATTTCCCACTACTTATGTAAAGCCAGATGCACCCAAGTGGGACATGATTCTGGAATACATTTCCAGTGGCAACGAACCCTATGAGGAGACAAACAGACTAATAAATAAATAGATAAATAAATAAAAATTAAGAAACCCTAACCCAGCCAGGCGTGGTGGCACGCGCCTTTAATCCCAGCACTCTGGAGGAAGAGGTGAGAGGATCACCATGAGTACAAGGCCACCCTGAGACTACATAGTGAGTTCCAGGTCAGCTTGGGCTCGAGAGACCCTACCTTGAAAAAAAAAAAAGAAAAGAAAAGAAAAGAAAAGAAAAGAAATCCTAACCCAGCTGGGTATGGTGGCGTGCACCTTAAATTCCAGCCCTTTGGAGTCAGAGGTAGGAGAATCACTGTGAGTTAAAGGCCAGCCTGGGACTACAGAGTAAATTCAAGGATGGCCTGGACTAAAGTGAGATCCTACATAGAAAGAAAAAAAAAAAAAAGACATCCTAGAGCCAGGCATAGTGGTGCACACCTTTAATCCCAGCACTGGGAAGGCTGAGGTAAGAGATCACCATGAGTTCAAGGCCACCCTAAGAATACAAAGTGAATTCCTGGTCAGGGTGGGCTACAGCAAGACCCTACCTTGGGAAAAAAAGAAAAAAAAAAGAAAGAACCCCTTAGGCACACATACATGCACACACACACACTCACACTATTGCAAAATATTTTTTTCGAAAGTGTAAAAAAGAGGGTAGGGATGTAGGTCAGAGCTCTTGGACAGCATGTGCAAAGTCCCAGTAAGGAAGGCTGAGGCTGGGTAAGGTGATGCATGCTTGGAACCCCCCACACACTAGCCTACCTGAGACCATATCACAAAACAAAATCCACTGGGCGTGGTGGCACACGCCTGTAATCCCAGCACTCTGAAGGCAGAGGTAATAAGATTACTTTGAGTTCGAGGACACCCTAAGTCTACAGAGTGAATTCTAGATCAGCCTGGGATAGAGTAAGAACCTACCTTGGTGAAAAAAAAAAAAGATATATGTATTATCTCCCTCCTTCTAGGGCTGGAGAGATGGCTCAGCAGTTAAGACGTTTGACTGCAAAATCTAACAACCCAGGTTCAATTTCCCAGTACCCTTGTAAACCATATCAATGAAGAAATGGTACATGCATATGTGGAGTTCCTCTGCAGTGGCAGGAGGCCCTGGCCGACTGGTGTTCTCTCTTCTCTCTCTCAACTGTCTCTCCACTTACAAATAAATAACTGAAAACTAAAAAGTCCAAAAAGGGTGCCGGGCATGGTGGCACACACCTCTAATACCAGCACTCAGGAGGCAGAGGTAGGAGGATGGCCATGAGTTCAAGGCCACCCTGAGACTACCGAGTGAATTCCAGGTCAGCCTGGGCTAGAGTGAGACCCTACCTCGAAAACAACAACAACAATAAAAAAAAAAGTCCAAAAAGGCCTGGAGGGATGGCTTAGAGGTTAAGGCTTTTGCCTGCAAAGCCAAAGAACCCAGGTTCGATTCTCCAGGACACATGTTAGCCAGATGCACAAGGTTGCGCATGTGTCTGTCTGCAGTGGCTGGAGGGCCTGGCACGCCTATTCCCTTTCTCTCTGTCATGTAAATAAATAAATATTTTTTAAGCCCAAAGAAACAAAACTAAAAACCACAAACATACAACATCCCCAGTAGGGCAAGAAATACGCATACACTTTAAATGGGGGACTTATATGTGAAATACATTTCCGTAAAGTTGTTTCAATTCTGTTATATACAGACTTCTATCATTCAGAACTTACAGTGGTTCCTTGTGAGCACAGACTTTAGAATCAGTCAACTGCTTTACCATAGGGTGCAGTTCCAAAGCCAGGCAAAATAGTTCCACTCCTTCCAGATCTCTCAGGGGAATGTAAAAACTCCAATAAGTGATTACTACATGCCAGCAGAAAGACTTATTTACTGAGCACACCTAGCTCACCCAAATTGATTTAACATCCCACACCAAAACCTGATTATCTCCTCCCTTATGAGGTGGAAAAGAGGTCAACACAGATGGTGGAAATTCAATCAAGATGGGGTTAAGACAAGGTAAACGTTCAAAGGCTAAGCAGAAGGGAGCAGAATTTGCAGCGCTCAAACGTATTACTCTGTAAAGTGGTGTGTAGCAAAATAAATAAATAAATGAGAAGGGTGTGGTGGCGCACGTCTTTAATTCAAGCACTTGGGAGGCAGAGGTAGGAGAGCTGTGAGTTCGAGGCCAGCCTGGAATTACAGATTGTGTTCCAGCTTAGTCAAGAGACCCTACTTAGAAGAGGGGGGGAAAAAAGGTAGTAGATCAGAGTGAGAGAAGGTCAGCTAGGGTGCAGATGACAGATGACGTAGGACAACCAAAGGTTTCTCTAAAGCTCTTTCCAAATGTAATACTAAGACGACCTGGCCTTCCTTCGGCGTCCACACTAATGGAAGATTGTCGCCGGGAAGAAGCTCACTGCAGGCAAGTTCCTTTTAACGAAAAGACACAGAGGTGGCCAAGATAGACCAATCAGCAACGCTAGCTAGCTAGCTAAGCTCTCGGCCTCTGCCTTCACGTCCAGCGCCATCTTCAGAACCAGAACCCAGCACCCTTTCCAAAGGGCTTGCAGCTGCATCAGCTCGGTGCAGAACCCGGGGACGCTGCGTCTCCCAGGTCGCCCAGGGCGCGGAAAGGGAGGCACCACCACCTCGCTTCTAGACGCACCTCGCAAATGCATGCATGCAATGGACGGCAGTCTTCCTTCCCACCCGCCCAACCCGGCCTGGGGCTCGGCCAGGTCCGGCGGGCCGGCCTCACCTGCACACGCCTCGGATGCACGGCTCCAGCCAGATGCGGTAGGCGGTCTCGATGTGCTCCTGCGACACTTCCTCGGGCCGCACCGTCTCCGCCCAGCGCCAGGCCGCCTTCTCCAGCTGCAGCCGAGGGGCCATGGCCCTGGCCGAAGGAGTACACTCCAAACCAGGTGGCCGCCTGCGCCCCCGACGCCGCCTCCGCCGTCCAAACGAGCTCCGCCACCTGCCAGCCAAGAGGACCAAGCGTTCCCTTCAGCAGGCCCGCCAGTCAATCACCTGTGCGCGCCACGGCCGCCGCACCCGCCCGCGCCCAACACGCACGACGGGCCGCAAAGCGCCGCCGCCGCGCCACTGCGCCTGCGGACGTCGAAAGTGTACTCCCCGCCGCGGTGGAGGACGCATGCGTGTTCCCAGCAGCCCCTGCGCCTCCCGCGCCTCTTCTAACCCGACGGGCGGAAGAAAAGAAAGCGGCTGTCCGAAGCGGTCGTGCCACGTCCTCGCCTCTTCGGGGCAGGAGGTCGCACATCAAGCCCACCTCCCTTCTCTCTTTTTTTTCTATTCTAACAAGCCCACGCCGACGGGGCAGAAGGAGGAGTGTTTTGTTGCCCCCCCCGTCCTTCCCCTTTAACTGTGACAGCCACGCGAGAGACTACTCAACGCACACCATAGGTCCGCTGGGACTGCGGGGTGGCAATCTGTTTACAATAGAAACCAGGTCAGCCCAGTTGGCTCCCGGGAGAAAAATTTAACTTGAGCTTTGAGTGGCTTCCGACTCCGTTCGCGAGCCCTCCTGACGTCATGAGTCGTTATGGGCTTTGGCTGCCCTAGAACCGGACTACATAGCCCGGCATGCATCGCGTCGCTTCACTCACAGGGTTGCTAGGCATGCTGGGATTTGTAGTCTGGCGGTGGTAGACGCACTTAATGAGTTACATCTTGTGCGGTCTTGCGGGGCGGGTTCTTTTTTGCTGTAGATTTGCCTGAGGGCTGCTGGCTCTACCAGTTGAATTTTTCATTGTTTAGCGGAGTTCCTCCCTAGCTCGCGGGTGGAATGTTTCCTTTTTGTAACTCCTACCCCAGGACATAAAGGGCATTTTTATTACATTTCTTTTAAAACGGTATTTGAGGAATTTACACTTGAATGAGAGGTGGTGGAGGGGGAAATCTCAGCTTTGATTTCTAATTGAACTGCTTACCACCTGGGTAACCTTGATCTAGTCATGAGTTATTTACTGAAGGTACAAGGAAAGTGAGATTTGGTCCCTTTAGTAGAGGATGAGTAGAGATTGAGGAGCAAAACTACTAACGTGTTTCCAGAGCCTGGTAACACATCTAACTCCAGCTCTCAGAGGGTGAGGCAGAGGATCACCTTGAGTTCTAGACAGCCTTGGCTACATAGCTTGACCTCACCTCAAAAAGAGATCTCCTTTCAAGGCAGAGGATTGGGAGTGTGTGTCAGTGGTAGAGTGCTTGCCAAGTGTACACAAGGCCCAACAGCAAAAAAAGAAAAAGAGACAGGCATGGTGGTGCACCCTTTAATCCCAGCACACCGTGAGGCAGAGGTAGGAGGAGCTCTGTGAGTTCCAGGTCAGCCTGGGCTAGAGTGGGACCCTACCTCAGAAAAAGAGAGAGGAGAGGGCTGGAGAGATGGCTTAGCGGTTAAGCACTTTCTTGTGAAGCCTAAGGACACCAGTTCGAGGCTCAATTACCCATTACCCATGTAATCCAGGTGCACAAGGTGGCACATGCATCTGGAGTTCATTTGCAGTGGCCAGAGGCCCTGGAGCGCCCATTCTCTCTCTCTCTCTCTCTCTCTCTCTCTCTCTCTCTCTCTCTCTCTGCCTCTTTCTATCTCTGCCTGTGTGTCCCTCTCAAATATGAAATAAAAATAAACAAAAAAAATTAAATTAAAAAAAAAAGAAAAAAAGAGAGAGAGGAGAGAGAGAAAGAGAAAGGAGGAGGGAAGGTAAGGGGGAAATGAAAGAAAAATAATTTAAAACAAGAGGGCTGGAGAGATGGCTTAGCAGTTAAGGCACTTGCCTGCAAAGCCAAAGGACCCAGGTTCATTTCCCCAGGACCCATGTAATCCAGATGCACAAAGTGGCACATGGAGTTTGTTTGCAGTGGCTGAAGGCCCTGGCGCACCCATCTCTCTTTCTTCCTCTTCCTCTCTCGCAAATAAATGAATAAAACTGAATATTTTTAAATATTTTTCATTTATTTATTTGCGAGAGAGGCAGAAAAAGGGAGAGAGAGAAAGAATGGGCACAAACTCCAGACGCATGGACCACATTGTGCATATGGCTTACATGGGTCCTGGATAATCAAACTTGGGTCCTTTGGCTTTGCACACAAGCATCTTAACCACTAAGCCATCTCTCTAGCCCTAAAAATAAATATTTTAAAAAATTGTTCAATAACCAGGCGTGGTGGCGCTCACCTCTAATCCCAGCACTCGGGAAGCAGAGGTGAGAGGATCGCCATGAGTTCAAGGCCACCCTGAGACTACATAGTGAATTCCAGGTCAGCCTGGGCTAGAGTGAGACCCTACCTTGAAAAAACAAACAAAAATATATATAGAGAGAGGGGGGGGCTGGGGAGATGGCTCAGTGGCTAATGGTGCTTACATGCAAAGCCTGACAGTCCTGCTTTAATTCCCCAGTATCCATATAAAGCAACATGCACAAAGTGGTACTTGTGTCTTGGATCTCTTTTGCAGCCCTTGCATGCCCATTGTTGCAGTCAGGTTTGCACTACTGGTAGAAATCACCCAACCAAGAGCAGCTTGTGGGGGGAAAAAAGAGGTTTATTTTGGCTTGCAGACTTGTGGGGAAAACCCCATGATGGCAGGGAAAATGATGGCATGAACAGAGGGTGGACATTATCAGGCCACCATCAGGTGGACCATAGCAACAGGAGAGTGTGCCAAACACTGGCATGGGTAAACTGGCTATAACACCCACAAGCCTGCCCCCAAGAAAACACCACCTCCAGGAGTCTTTAATTTCCAATTGCCATCAGCTGGGGAACCTAGCATCCAGAACACCTAAGTTTATGGGGGACACCTGAATCAGCCACACACCTATACTCTCTCAAAAAAAAAACTAAAATGGGCTGGAGAGATGGCTTAGCGGTTAAGCGCTTGCCTGTGAAGCCTAAGGACACCGGTTCAAGGCTCAACTCCCCAGGACCCACGTTAGCCAGATGCACAAGGGGGCGCACGCGTCTGGAGCTCGTTTGCAGTGGCTGGAGGCCCTGGCGCGCCCATTCTATCTGCCTCTTTCTCTCTGTCTGTCGCTCTCAAATAAATTAATAAAAATAACAAAAAATATTTTTAAAAACTAAAATAAAAATTTTATTTAAAAAAGATTTATTTGTTTGAGAGACAGAGCCTCCTGTCACTGCAAACACAAACTCCAGATAATATGCTTCTGGCTTTACGTGGGTCTTGGGGAATCAAACCCAGGCCATCAGACTTTGCAAGTAAGAGTCTTTAACCACTAAGCCATCTTTCCAGCCATAAAAATTTTTTTTGGTGGTGGCGCACGCCTTTAATCCCAGCACTCGGGAGGCAGAGGTAGGAGGATTACTGTGAGTTCGAGGTCACCCTGAGACTCCATAGTGAATTCCAGGTCAGCCTGGGCTAGAGTGAAACCCTACCTCGAAACCCAACCCCCCCCCAATTTTTTTTTTGGCCAGGCATGGTGGTACATGCCTGTAATCCCAATACTTGGGAGGCAGAGGTAGGAGGATTGCAGTGAGTCACCACACCTGATAAAAAAAAATTTTTTTTTATTTGAGAGAGAGAGGGAGGGAGAATTGGCATGCCAAGGTCTCAACCACTGAAATAGAACTCCAGATGCTTGTGCCACCGAGTGGGCATGTGCAACCTTGCATTTGCCTCACCTTCATGTGTCTGGCTAACATGGGATCTGGAGAGTCAAACATAGATCCTTAGGTTTCACATGCAAGTGCTTTAACTGCTAAACCATCTGTCCAGCCCCCCAATTTTTTTTGGGGGGGGGTTGAGGTAGGATCTCACTCTAGCCCAGGCTGACCTGGAATTCACTGTGTAGTCTCAGGGTGGCCTTGAACTCACAGTGATCGATCCTACTACCTCTGCATCCCAAGGGCTGGAATTAAAGGTATGTGCCACCATGCCCAGCCCCCAATTTCTTTTATTGACAACTTCCAGAATTATAGACAATAACCTATGGTAATTCCTTCCCTCCCCGTATTTTCCCCTTGAAATTCCATTCTCCATCATATCCCCTCTCCCTCTCAATCAGTCTCTCTTTTATTCTGATGTCATGATCTTTTCTTCCTATTATGATGGTCTTATGTAAGTAGTTTCAGGCACTGTGAGGTCATGGATATCCAGGCCATTTTGTGTCTGGAGGAGCACATTGTAAGGAGTCCTACCCTTCCTTTGGCTCTTAACATTCTTTCTGCCACCTCTTCTGCAATGGACCCTGAGCCTTGGAAGGTGTGATAGAGATATTTCAGTGCTGAGCACTCCTCTGTCACTTCTCAGCACCATGGTGCCTTCTGAATCATTCCAAGGTCACTGCCACCTGAAAAGAAGCTTCTCTAATGAAAAAGTGAGAGTAGCATTAATATAAGGTTATGAACATTAAGAGAAGTGCTTACTGGGTAGTTTGGAGAGCATACTATATACATTTAGCCAGACAACAGCAGACATTACACCCCGAGGGCTCATGACTATCCCTGTTTTAGGTTTTCATTACCAGGGATGTATTCCCTCCCATGGAGCGGGCCTCCAGTCCAATTAGAGAGTGGCTGGTTTCCCCCATAACAGGCATGCCACTATTGCAACTGTTGGCTCACTTGGTCTGGCCGGCCAAATTTAAGGCTTGCAGTGTCCACTGTTGAGTATCTCTACTGGTGATTTCTCTCTCTCTCCCATTGAACTGCATGCAGCATGGCTTTTTCCAGCTTTCTGTCAACTGGTCTACATGGAGGAGGTTTTCAGCCCAGCTCCAGCAGGATTTCTCAGTGACCTTGCATCCCCAGTATGTGGAGTCTTCAGCAATAGGGTCTTACTGTCTATTCCTGGTGGGAAACCAAGAGCCTTGGCAATGGCCTGTAATGTTTCGGGGGTATTAGTGACCTCCCTGGCCAACAACTCACTGGAAGGTATCCAATCCCTGGCACTGAAATTTTTTTAGTAACAATCTATGGCTTCTAAGTGTTGCATTGTCCAAAAAAGTAGGTTTCCATATGACTTACTTATATCCTCTTAGATTTTGATTAGCCCTCCCTCCACCTTTCCTTTACTCAGTCTCTTCCCCTGACCTCACTTAGGCCTTTTCACCCCCATTAATCTGTTGTTCTACTTACATATATACAATACCATCCTATTAAGTCCCCCCCCCCTTTCTATTCCCTTTATATCTCCTTTCTAGCTTACTGGCCTTTGCTACTGAGTTTTCTTCCTAATCACAAAGAAGTCCAATCATTTATAGCTAGGATCCACATGTGAGAGAGAATATGTGATGTCTGGCTTTCTGGGCCTGGGTTTCCTCACTAAGTATAATCCTTTTCAGATCCATCCATTTTCCTGCAAATTTCATTTTTTTTTTTACCACTGAGCAGAACTCCATTGTGTAAATGTGCCACATCTTCATTATCCACTCATCAGTTGAGGAACATCTAGACTGATTAAAGGCGTGCACCACCACACCCAGCCCAAAAATATTTTATTTTATTTTTTTAATTTATTTATTTGAGAGCAACAGACAGAGGGAGAAAGAGGCAGAGAGAGAGAGACAGAGAAAGAATGAGCACCCCAGGGCCTCCAGCCACTGCAAATGAACTCCAGACGCGTGCGCCCCTGGTGCATCTGGCTAACATGGGTCCTGGGGAATCGAGCCTCGAACCGGGGTCCTTAGGCTTCACAGGCAAGTGCTTAACCGCTAAGCCATCTCTCCAGCCCCAATATTTTATTTTTATTTATTTATCTGACAGAGAAAGAGGTAGAGAGAGACAGAGAGAAAGAGAATGGGCAGGCCAGGGCCTCCAGCCACTGCAAATGAACTCGACACATGCGCCCCCTTGTTCATCTGGCTAACATGGGTTCTGGGGAATTGAACCTGGGTCCTTTGGCTTTGTAGGCCAGTGCCTTAACCACAAAGCCATTCCTCCAGCCCTATTTATTTATTTATTTTGAGACAGGGTCTCACTCTAGCTCAGGCTGACCTGGAATTCACTATGTAGTCAAACTCACAGCAATCCTCCTACCTCTGCCTCCCAAGTGCTGGGATTAAAGGTGTGTACCACCATGCCCAGCCCTTTTTATTTTTTTTATTTTCCAAAAATATTTAAAAAAAAACTTTAAGAACCAGATTTGTGGAACATGCTTTTAATCCCAGCACACAGGATGCTGAGGTACTAGGGTCTCTGTGATTTCAAGGTTAGCCTGGGCTAGAATGAGACCCTACCTCGAAAAAAAAAAGTTTCAAAAAAACAGATATAAAGCTGGGCATGGTGGTGCATGCCTTTAATCCCAGCACTCAAGAGGCAGAGGTAGGAGGATCACCATGAGTTCAAGGCCACCCTGAGACTACAGAGTTAATTCCAGGTCAGCCTGGACCAGAGACCCTACCTCGAAAAACCAAAACAAACAAACAAACAAACAAAAAAAAAACAAACACAGATATAGGGTGTAAGGAAAGTGAAGGAGAAAAGCAAAGACAAACACCAGGCTTGATCTCTACAGACTGTTTGTTGGAGTACAGTCACGAGGGCCTTCCCCTGGAACAGAAGCTGAAGCACTGAGCTAGGCTGAGGCTCAAGCTTATATGCAGGATCCTATGAAAACCAGACTGGACTGGTGCAGTACAGGGGAAGCAGATAAGGGACTTGTAGCTATTTGTGTCTTTACTCAGAATAGGCTTTTTGCAGCAAGAATTGTCTAAGGGAGGATACCCCAGATGATTTCTGTTCCTTCAGGGTCTTCTGAATTAAGGGAAGTGTATCAGTCACGGGAGTTGTCAAGCTAGTCTGAGAAAGCTAGTATGGGAATGGCTGCCTCTAATGTTTCTCTGAGGCCTTCTAGACTTAAGGATAGCCTCTGGTTTTCAAGGAGTGTCATTAACCCTTCATAGGGGGCTGGAGAGATGGCTTACCAGCTTATCAATTAAAGCATTTGCCTGCAAAGCCAAAGGACCCAGGTTTGATTTCCCAGGACCCGTGTAGTCAGATGCACATGGTGCATGCGTCTAGAGTTTGTTTGCAGAGGCTAGAGGCCCTGGCACACTCATTCTCTCTCTCAAATAAAAATAAAATATAAAAAAATGCCTTTAATCCCAGCATTTGAGAGGCTGAAGTAGGAGGATCACTGTGGGTTCTAGATCAGCCTGAGACTAATTCCAGATCAGCCTGAACTAGAGTGAGACCCTACCTTGAAAAACCAAAAAAAAAAAAAAAAAAAAAAAAGAGAGAGAGACAGATATAGTGACTGATGCCTTTCACCCTAGCTAGCAATAGACAGATTGCTGTGAATTTGAGGTCAGCCTGGGCCACACAGTGAGCTCCAGATCAGCATGGGCTAGAGTGAGACCTTGCTTACAGCTTGAGTTAAGCCCCAAGTTTGATTCCCAGTACCCATGTAAAGCCAGACACCACGTGGCACATAGGAGAAAATAAATTTAAAAAATATTGCAGAGTGTGGTGGCACTCGCCTTTAATCCCAGCACTTAGGAAGCAAAGATAAGAGGACTGCCATGAGTTCAAGGTCACCTGAGACTACATAGTGAATTTCTGGTCAGCCTAGGCTAGAGTGAGACCCTACCTCGAAAAGACAACAACAACAAAAAATTATTGGGCTGGAGAAACCACTTAGTGGTTAAGGCATTTGCCTGCAAAGCTTAAGGACCCAGGTTCAATTCCCCAGAACCCACATAAGCCAGATGCACAAAGTAGTGCCTGCATCTGGAGTTCGTTTGCAGTGGCTGGAGGTGCGGGTGTACCCATTCTTTCTCTCTCTCATAAATAAACATAAAAACATTCTTTAAAATTATAAATAACTTGGGCTGGAGAGATGGCTTAGTGGTTAAGCACTTGCCCGTGAAGCCTAAGGACCCTGGTTCGAGGCTCAATTCCCCAGGACCCACGTTAGCCAGATGCACAAGGGGGCGTACGCGTCTGGAGTTCGTTTGCAGTGGCTGGAGGCCCTGGTGTGCCCATTCTCTCTCTGTCTATCTGCCTCTTTCTCTCTCTCTCTGGCTCTCAAATAAATAAATAAAAATATTTCAGAAAATTATAAATAAACATTTTAAGAAGATAAATTCAACATGTGACTGAATGAAATGAGGGGGTAATTAATTCAGATTGAGAGGTGAGAGGTGGTCAGGAAAGGGTAGTCTGAGGAGGGGACACATGAGCTACGACCTAATGGCCTATGAAGTCAGCCACGTGAGAAGAGCACCTGGGATGGAAGAGTAGAGGCACTGGGTCAGGAACACTTGTTAGTCATACAGCAGACTCCTTGGCTGCCACCTCACCTCTTGCTGTTGCTCTAGGACCTAGGAGAGGCTCCTGTAGTATCCTCAGTTCCTCTCAAAGCCCAGTCCCCAAAAGTCAACTAACTTATCTAGGAAGGGCAGCTCACTGAAGCTGTGGGTCCACTTCGTGAGGTCCTGTGGCCAAGCCGGACCTGAGTTCCCCGGTTCCTTTCTGGCACGGGTTGAGCAGACATCCTCCTGGCCTTCTGCAGCTTAGGCCCCAAATCTCCATGGCAACCCTTAGACACAATCCTGACCCAAAGGAGGAGGATCTGAGGGGGGAGCCTAATACCATACTGAGGAAACCAGAGGAGCTGGAAGCCTTGCCTGCATCTAGTCAAACCCCAGTCTCCCAAAGACACAAAACGAGATTCTGCAGGCCCTGGCCCAAAGCCTGGATGGAGGCCTGCCTTCCGCAGCTGCCCCAAAGGCTGCTCTTGCTGGGGACAGCAGCCTTGACTGTGTCTGCCCTGGGGACAGGTGAGTGTGAGGGGTCTCGCTGGGGCACATTGAGAGAGTCAGCACACACATCGATGGGCTGCCCCTTTGATGGAGAAGGGTGAAAAACTCCATGCCTGTTTTACATGGGATCTCCAAGTCCACCCTTCTTCAACAAGACTGGAGCTCCAAGTCACCCAGAGTCAGGGGTCTACAGGTGGACAAGGTAGCCCTCAGGTTTGGGGACAGAAACTGTCATGGGCTTTGGGGTAAGACAGACTGTATTCCCACGCTCCCTCTCCATTTTTTTTTTTTTCTTTTCTTTTTTTCAAGGTAGAGTCTTGTTCTAGCTCAGGCTGATCTGGAATTCACTATGTAATCTCAGGATGGCCTCAAACTCACATAAATCTTCTTACCTCGGTTTCCCAAGGACTGACTAAAGGCAGGCACCACCATGCCTAGCCACCTCCCAAATTTCTACCCCCAAAGTCACTGCTTAGTGTCCTTCTGCAGCGAGGGGACCAGGGTGCAGCTCCGTGGTTAGGGTTACAAGTCACCGGGTTCCATCCCCAGAATCACATAGTTTTTTTGTTTGTTTGTTTTGTTTTTCAAGGTTGGGTCTCATTCTAACCCACCCAGGCTGACCTGGAATTCACTATGTAGTCTCAGGGAGGCCTTGAACTCACAGCAATCCCTACTTCTGCCTCCTGAGTTCTGGGACTAAAGGCATGTGCTACCATTCCCGGCCTAAACATAATTCTTTTGGCGGCTGGAGAAATGGCTCTAGCAGTTAAGGCGCTTGCCTGCAAAACCTAATGACCTGGGTTCTATTCCCTAGTACCCACATAAAGGCAGATGCACAAAATGGCGTGTACATCTGTTGTTAGTTTGCAGTGGCAGGAGGCCCTGGTGCACCCATTCTCTCTGTCTCTCTTCTGTCTCTTTGCTGGGTGTGGAGGCACATGCTTTAAATCCCAGCATTAGCACTCAGGAGACAAAGGTAGGATTGACACCAGTTCAAGATCATCCTAGGACTATATAGTCAATTCCAGGTCAGCCTAGGCTACAGTGAGACCCTACTTCAAAAAAAAAAAAAAAAAAAAAGAGAGGGCTGGAGAGATGGTTTAGCGGTTAAGGCACTTGCCTGCAAAGCCAAAGGACACAGGTTCCATTCCCCAGGACCCACATAAACCATATGCCCAAGGTGGTACATGCATCTGGAGTTTATTTGCAGTGGCTTGAGGGCCTGGTACACCCATTCTCTCTCTTTCTCTCTCTCTCTCCCCTTCTTTCTCTCCCTCTCAAATGAATAAATAAAAATAAAATAAATTACGCCCAGCGGCCCTGGGCATGGTGGCACACGCCTTTAATCTCAGCACTTGGGAGGCAGAGGTGGGACGATCACCACGAGGCCACCCTGACACTACAGAGTAAATGCTAGGTCAGCCTGGACTAGTGTGAGAGCCTACTTTGAAAAACCAAAAAAATAAATAAATAAAAAATTAAGCCAGGTGTGTTGGTCCATGCCTTTAATCCCAGCACTCAGGAGGCAGAGGTAGGATTGTCGTGAGGTCAAGGCCACCCTGAGACTACATAGTGAATTCCAGGTCAGCCTGAGCTAGAGTGAGACCCTGCCTCAAAAAACAAAAACAAAAAAAAGCTGCATTCTGCGATCCTGAACTACTCTGGGATACAGACCTGCTGCACCAGCTTTCTAGGAAGATAGATATGAGTTCAAGGTCAACTTGAGCTACAGTGACTTCCAGGTCAGCCTGGGCTAGAGTGAGACCCTGCCTAAAAACAAAACAAAACAAAAAAGGAACTGTGAATTAGGCTACAAGAGATTGAGTTTCAGGTCAGCCTGGGCTAGAGCAAGACCCTGCCTGTTCAAAAGTCAAAACAACAACAACAAAAAAAAAAAAAAACAGCCAGGGCTGGAGAGATGGCTTAGCAGTTAAGGCACTTGCCTGGGTGTGAAGCCTAAGAATTCATGTTCAAATCTCCAGGTCCCACGTAAGCCAGAGCAGTGACACAGTGAGCAATGTAGTACACACACTCAAGGGGGTGCATGGGTCTGGAGTTCATTTGCAGCGAGTGGCTGGAGGCCCTGGCACGTCCATTCTCCCTCCCGTCTCTCTGCCTCTTTCTCTCTCAAATAATTTCTAAAAAATTAAAAAAAAAAACAACCCAGCCGAACTAGGTCATATGCCAATCACAAAACCCTGCCAACTAGAACTAGGGTCCAATTAAGGCTCGGCTCCTTTAGCAATGAAAAAGAATGGCTTTTAGGTAGGTGGGCAAACACCCAGGTGTGACTGTCCCATCCTTGCAGAAGTTAACAGAGGTAGCTAGGACTTAAGTCCTAGTAGGACTGCAGGATGCCCCACATGTCCACACCCACAATATTTTAGTTGCAATTGGGACAAATACTCTGAAAAGGAACATTGACTTTTACGTTGGCAAGGTGACCTGGCAGGACCGGAGGTGGATTGTTCTCCTGCCCTTCCCTCCACCAACCACATGCCCTCTTGTTTACTATCTACTTGCAGGGGGGGGGGGGGGGGGGAGGGGGGGAGGGGGGGGAGGGGGCGGTCAAGTTGATATAGTTGCTCCAAAGATTGTAAAATTGTGTCTGATATCACCTGCTGACTCTATTTGCAATCCACACATAAATACACTGTGCATGTATTTAGTTATGTATATATGCATTTATTTTATTTATTTTTGGATTTGTCAAGGTAGGGTCTCACTCTAGACCAGACTGACCTGGAACTCACTCTGTAGCCCAGGCTGAAAAACTCACAGTGATCCTCTTACCTCTGCCTCCCCAGTGCTGGGATCAAACGCATGCGCCGCCACGCCTGGCTATTTGATCTATTTTTAATATTTTATTTTATTTGAGAGAGAGAGAAAATGGGCACATTAGGGCCTCCAGACACTACAAACAAACTGCAGATGCATGTGTCACCTTGTGCATCTGCCTTATGTGGGTCCTGGGGAATCAAACCTGAGTCCTTTGGCTTTGCAGGTAAGCACCTTAACCTCTAAGCCATCTCTCCAGCCCTATTTATTTATTTAACTTATTTCCAAGGAAAGAGAGAATGGGCACACCAGGACTTCTAGCTGCTGGAAAAGAACTCCAGATGCATGTGCCACTTTGTGCATCTGGCTTTATACATGGGTACTGGGGAATCTAACCAAGGTCATTAGGCTTTGCAGGCAGGTACCTTAACTGCTGGGCCATCTCTCTAGCCGCCTTCTTCTTCTTTTTTTTTTTTTTAAAGTAAGGAAATGGTTTATTTCAGCTTACAGTTTTTTTTTTAATACTTTTATTTGTTTGAGAGAAAGAGAGAATGGGCACACCAGGGCCTCTCACTCCTGCATGCACCACTCTGTGCATCTGGCTCTATGTGAGCACTGGGGAATCGAACCCTGGGCCAGCAGACTTTACAAGAAAGTGCCTTTACCGCTGAGCCATCTCCCAGCCCAGGATTATAGTTTTGAGGGAGTCTCATCATGTGGAGGTAACCATGGCAGGACAGACAGCAGGCTTCACATTTTAACATCAGCATGGAACAACCAGAGCGAGCCTTTTTATTTGGTTGGTTGGTTGGTTTTGGTTTTGCTTTGTCAAGGTAGGGTCTCACTCTAGCCCAGGCTGACCTGGAATTCACTATGTAGTCTCAGGCTGGCCTTGAACTCAAGGTGATCTTCCTACCTCTACCTCCTGAGCGGTGGGATTTTTTTTTTTAATGTATTTATTTGTGAACAGATAGAAAAAAGAGACAGTGAGAATGGGCATGCTAGGGCCTTTTGCCACTGCAAATGAACTCCAGATGCATGCACAACTTTGTGCATCTGGCTTTACGTGGGTACTGGGGAATGAAACCTAGGTCATTAGGCTTTGCAGGCAAATGTTTTAACCACTGAGCAATCTTTCCAGCCCCTCCCCCATTTTTCTTCTTCTTCTTCCTCCTCTCTCCTCCTTCTTTTTTTATGTAGGGTTTCCCTCTAGCCCAGGCTGACCTGGAATTCACTATGTACTCTAAGGGTGGCCCTGAACTCATGGCAATCCTCCTACCTCTGCCTCCCGAGTGCTGGGATTAAAGGCGCATGCCTCCATACCAGGCTGTTTACTGCTTTTAATGTGGAATGATTTTCCTTCCTCAGCCTCCTAAGTGCTGAAATTTAAGGTCTGCACCACCACACTTGGCGGTATTTACTTATTTATATTTTATTTATTTATTTGCTAGCACAGACAGAGAATGGTGGGCACCTTACCACTGCAGATGAGCTCCAGACACACATGCTACTTTGTGCATCTGGCTTTTATGTGGGTATTGGGGGAATCTAACTGGGTAGTTGGGCTTTGCAAGCAAATGCCTTAACTGCTGAGCCATCTCTCCAGCCCCCTACATTTATTTTTTGAGATGGACCCTAGCTAAACCTCAAGTCACAATCCTCCTGCCTCAGCCTCCAGATGCTGGGATTACAGACGGGCACCACACCTATTGCTTCTGAATAAAGGATTGTGGAGCTGAAGGGATGGCTTAGCGAGCGGTTAAGGCCTAAGGACCCAGGTTTGATTCCCCAGAACCCACGTTTGTAGTGGCTAGACCATTCAATCTCTCTCTCTCTTTCTCTCTCTGCTTGCAAATAAATAAATGTAAAAAAAAAATTTTTTTTAATGAATAAGGAGCTGGGCATGGTGGTGCCCACCTTTAATCCCAGCACTCAGGAGGCAGAGGTAGGAGGATGGCCGTGAGTTCGAGGCCACCCTGAGACTTCATAGTGAACTCCAGGTCAGCCTGGGCTAGAGTGAGACCCTACCTCGAAAAAATAAAAACAAACAAACAAAAAAGATAATAAAATAAAGGAGTGCGGCTTTGAATTAATTCTGTTAGTCCTCACAAAAATTCACTTCTTTATTACCTGGGACGAAACCGAACTGCGGCTCAAAGAGGACCAGTGACTGCCTCCTGGTCACCTAGCGAGGGTGCTCGAGGAGGATGAGCATGGCACCTGGCACGGGGTGGTCCTAGGGCATGCGCATTTCCCTGCAGGGTACCTGGTGGACCTGTGCGGGCAGACGTGGCAGGGGGACGCACTGCTGCTGCGCTCGCACTCGGCTTCTCGAAGGTTCTACTTCGTGACCCAGGACACGGACTGCGGACTGTGGATGCACGCTGCAACCCCGGGCGACAGGATCCACTTCCACTTCCGGTTCTTCCTGGTCTATAGCCTGTCCCCGGCTTCTCCGGCACCCACGGCGTCCTCGCCCGCGCCTGCGCCCGCCGACCCGTGCGCCCCCGGCTCCTACCTGCAGTTCTACGACGGCCCGCCGGGGGCACCCCGGGCTCTGGGACCCCCAACCTGCGGCCTGACCATCCCAGTCCCCGTGACGTCCTCGGGACCCTTCCTGGGCCTGCGCCTGGTCACCAGAGGACGCCAGCCCCGCGTGGACTTCGTGGGCGAGGTCACCTCCTTCCGGCTGGGTGGGTGAAAAGCCGCAGTGGGGACCAGAGCACAGAAGATGGCTGGAGTATGGAAGGGAGGGGGTGCTAACTGTTAAGAAAGTGGCGACTGGTGACAAGGTCAGGGGGGACCCATAAATCTGGCTTCCTTCCAGCCTGTGACACACACATCTTCACAGTCTCCCACACCTCACAATGTGGCATTCACACACACACGTGCACTCTTCCCCTCCCGCATCCTCCTCGTTCCCACACTGCCATACACCTCGCACACTGAGCTCAACTCACATTGCACATAGCTCACACAGGACTTCACTGGTTCGAAAACAGGCTCCTCTGAGGGGTCAGCCTGTCAGAGGTTTGCAGAAGGCCACAGCTGGGACTCTCCTGGGAAAGTCACAAAAGGGTTTAGGCAAGGGCAAGGTAGGGCCTCTGGGAACTAGACTCCATCTCAGTAACAATACTTGCCATGGTTCTTAATTAATTAATTAATTGTTGTCACCAGGTTCCACTCTGTAGCTCAGCCTGGCCTTGAACTCTAAATTCTTCTACCTCTGCCTCCTGAGTGCTAGAGTGCTAGGTTACAGGACTTAGCCACCACACTCAGGCTCACACCGCTGGTATTTATTTATTTTTGCTTGTGTGTGATGTGCATATGCATGTCTGTATTTGTGTGGACACACGTGTGTGCATACATGTGTAGACCAGAGGACAACCTTGAATGTCCCTTCAAGGTACATACATTATCCACTTCTTTAAAGTTGCTTTTTTTTTTTTTCTTTTTTGCTTTTTCACTTTTTCGAGGTAGGGTCTCACTCTGGCCCAGGCTGACCTGGAATTCACTATGGAGTCTCAGGGTGGCCTCGAACTCACGGCGATCCTCCTACCTCTGCCTCCCATGTGCTGGGATTAAAGGTGTGCGCCACCACACCCGGCTCTAAAGTTGTTTATTTTTAAAATATTCTCTATTTTTTTTCTTTTTCTTTCTTTTTTGGCTTTTTGAGGTAGTCTTGCTCTGGTCCAGGTTGACTTGGAATAGTCTCAAGGTGGTGTTGAACTCATGGTGATCCTACCTCTGCATCCCAAGTGCTGGGATTAAAGACATGTGCCACCATGCCCAGCTCTTATTTATTTATTAACAAGAGAGACAGAGACCCAGAGAGAGTGAGTATGGGCACACCAGGGCCTTTTGCCACTGCAAAGGAACTACAGACACATTCACCACTTTGTGCATCAGGCTTTACTTGGGCACTGAGGAATCAAACCTGGTCCATCAAACTTGGCAACCAAGCACCTTTAACTGCGGAGTCATCTCTCTAGCCCTATCCACCTCTCTTTTTTTTTGGGGGGGGGGGTTGAGGTAGGGTCTCACTCTAGCCCAGGCTGACCTGGAATTCACTATGTAGTCTCAGACTGGCCTCAAACTCAGCAATCCTACTTCTGCTTTCTGTTTATTTATTTGAGAGCAACAGGCAGAGAGACAGAAAGAGGCAGATATATATAGAGAGAATGGGAGCGCCAGGGCCTCCAGCCACTGCAAACGAACTCCAGATGCATGTGCCCCCTTGTGCATTTGGCTTACGTGGGTCCTGGGGAATCGAGCCTCAAACGGGGTCCTTAGGCTTCACAGGCAAACGCTTAACCGCTAAGTCATCTCTCCAGCCCTACTTCTGCTTTCTAAATGCTAAGATTAAAGTCGTGCGCCACCATGGTGCACTTTATCCATCTCTCTTTTTTAAATATTTCATTTATTTATTATTTAAGGGAGGGAGAGAGAAAGAAGGAGATAGAGAACAGGGTGCCAGGGCCTCTAGCCACTACAAACAAACTCCAGACACATGTGCTGCTTTGTGAATCTGGCTTTATGTGGGGATTGGGGAATAGGCTTTTCAGGCCAAGTGCCTTAACCACTAAGTCATCTCTCAAGCCCTACCTCTTTTTTTTGGTGTGTGTGTGTGGGGGGGAGTTTCGAGGTAGGGTCTCACTCTAGCCCAGGCTGACCTGGAATTAACAGTGTAACTGTATAGTCTCAGGGTGGCCTCGAGCTCACGACAGCAATCCGATCCAACTACTTCTGCCTCCTAAGTGCTGGGATTAAAGGCATGCGCCACCACACCTGGCTTTTTTTTTTTTTTTTTTTCTCGAGAGGTAGGGTCTCACTCTAGTCCAGGCTGACCTGGAATTCTCTATGTTGTCTCAGAGTGGCCTCGAATTTATGAGGATCCTCCTACCTCTGCCTCCCCAGTGCTGGGATTAAAGGCGAGCACCACCACGCCTGGCTTCCACCTCTTTTTTTTTTTTTTAATTTATTTACTAGAGAGAGAGAGCATGGGCATGCCAGGGTCCCTTGCTGCTGCAAATGAACTTCTGATACATGCGCTACTTTGTGCATGTGGCTTTAGGTGGGTCCTGGGGAATTAAATTCCAAGCAGACGGGTGTTTTTGTTTTTTGCGTTCTTTTTTTTTTTTTTTTTTTTTTTTGGTTTTTCAAGGTAGGGTCTCACTGTAGCCCAGGCTGACCTAGAATTCACTCTTTAGTCTCAGGGCGGCCTTGAACTCATGGCGATCCTCCTACCTCTGCCTCCTGAGTGCTGGGATTAAAGGCGTGTGCCACCACGCCCAGCCAAAAAACGTGTCTTTAACCACTGAGTCATTGCCAACAAAATCCACCTCTTTTTGAGACAGGGTTTCTATGAACCTGAACCTCACCAGTAGCTCCTGGCATCCTCCTGTCTCCACCTTCCCAGTGCTAGGATTACAGGTGCATACTACCACGCCTGGCATTTGGCGTGGGTTCTGGGGATGGAGCTCATTAAACTAAGCACATTGCTAACTGGACTCTTTCCCAAGCTGAGGGTGTTTAATAGTGAAACATGTCCTGCGGCTCAAAGCAAGTGGAAGGCTTTATTTAGCCCTGCAGGCTCCCCTGGGGCTGGAACCACTTGATAGTGCCGCCGTTGTGATGGTGAGCAGATGAGTCCCAAAGCCCAGGGGAGCTCAAAGCCACTAGGAGCTTTGGCAAAACTCCAGCCTGAAGACTTAAGCATGGCTTGTTAGCACCCAAGGCAGTAACTTGGGGGTCTCTGAGCACCAGCACAGGTCCCCAAGGACAAGAAGGTGACACACCAGGTCTTGAATGGGAAACTGTGCTTCCCCACCTCATGCCAGCTCATCTGTCTTCTCTGATGCCACCTGCCTTTGCTCTGGAACCGTGTGAGGCCTTCCTTCCCTGAAGAATCCCTAGTTCTAGGGTAGCCTGTTTGAAATGTGTGTCCTAAATGCTTGAGGCTGTGACTGATGGTGCCTGGGGTCTCCCTTTCCAGGTCCCTGGAGGTTAGAGCATGCCAAGGCACCTATTCTTTTACTTTCTAAACAGGCCTCATTACCTGATGGAAAACAAACTTATCCCTCCTTCTCGTCCTTTCTGTGGCCTTGACCTCCCTCAAGGGGCAGCTGTCAGTCCTAGGCTGGGAGGCCAAGACCCTTGCAGCTACTTTGTATAGTGCAGGATTGGACTCCAAACAGAAGGCAGATACGATGTAGCTCAGTGGTGGAGCATTTGGCTAGGTTGTGCAAGGTCCTGGTTTGATCCCCAACACTGCAGAAATGAACAAAAAGCAGAAGGTGGCAGGTGTGAAGGGCTGAGGTAACTGGCTTCCTGACTGGCTTTGTCATCTGAGTGAGGAGTGGCTCCTTTCACACAGCCTGTCACTCTCATCCTGAGTCTCTCTCCCCAGCATTAACACAGTCTAAACCCCACCTCACTGCTGTTTGGTTTGCCTCTCTCATGGCCATCCACATTCACATCTATATGCCTTCTGTATATTATTCATTTTCATTTCTAAATGGAGGAAACCATACTAGGTGGCATGATGACTCATGGATATAATCCCAACACCAGAAAGACTGAGCTCCTGCCCCCCCCCCAAAAAAAAAGAAGAAAGGAAGGAAAGAAGGAAGAGAGAGAGAGCGGAGGGAGGAAGAGGCCAGGCGTGGTGATGCACACCTTTAATCCCAGCATTTGGGAGGCAGGGGTAGGAGAATATCTATGAGTTTAAGGCCACCCTGAGGCTACATAGTGAATTCCAGGTCAGAGTGGACTAGAGTAAAATCCTACCTCGAAAAACAAACAAACAAACAAACAAGAGAAAGAAAGAAAGAAAGAAAGAAAGAAAGAAAGAAAGAAAGAAAGAAAGAAAGAAGAAACCAAGAGCTGGGAAGATGGCTCAGCAGTTAAAGGTGTTTGCTTGTAAAAATCTGTCAGCCCAGATTCAAATCCCCAGTACCCATGCACAAAGCTGGACGCACAAAGTGGCACATGCATCTGTAGTGCATTAGCAATGGCAAGAGGCCATAGTGAACTTATCTTCTCTCTCTCTCTCTCCTCGCAAATAAGTTATTTTAATAAATAAAACCTCAGGGGGAGGGGGCAGGACATGGATGAGCCTAACAATGGTACCAAATTGACTGTATTCACTGAGTACAAAACTAATTAATAAAAAAAATTAATTAATTAAAAAAATAAATAAAACCTCAGGCTGGAGAGATGACGTAGCAGTTAAGGCACTTGCCTGGAAAGCCTAAGGACCCATGTTCGACTCCCTAGATCTCACGATCCCATGTAAGCCAGATGCTCAAGGTGACGCATGCACACATGAGCACGACGTGGCACATGTGGCTGGCGTTCAGTTACAGTGGCTGGAGGCCCTAGCATGCCAATTCTGTCTCCGTCTCTTAAAAAAAAAAAGACCAAGGCCGGGCGTGGTGGCGCACGCCTTTAATCCCAGCACTCGGGAGGCAGAGGTAGGAGGATCACCGTGAGTTCAAGGTCACCCTGAGACTACATAGTGAATTCCAGGTTAGCTTGGGCTAGAGTGAGACGACCCTACCTTGAAAAAACAAACAAACAGTGTGTTGGGCTTGCCTTAAAAATAAATAAATAAATAAATAAATAAATATAAATAAATAAATAAATCCAACCTTAAGCTGGTCTGAGCTATAGAACTGGGACTCTGATAGCTGGGATGTTAAGGAGCTGGTTCAGGAATAGCTATATCTAGGAGTTCAAGCAATACTATACCACCACCTAGACTTGCTTGGTCTGTGTTGTTTTCTCCCTTCGCCTTTCTCTGAGTCTAATGTAGCTCAGGCTGGCTTTGAACTCCCTATGTGGCTGAGGCTGACTTTCAACTCCTGATCCTTCTGCCTGTACCTCCCAAGGGCTGGGATTACAGGCCTGCACCACCAGTTTATCCAGTTCAGGGGACAGAGCCTAGGCTTCCTGCTACTAGGCCATAATACTTCCCATCGAGCTACACCCCTAGTCTGAAATTACCTTCTAACCACAGTGTGGGGTGCTGGGTAGGCTTGCCTATCTGCCAAGTGCTGTGCACAGTCTTTTACTCATGTGTAGCCACTCACGAACACTGAGCACCTGTGCGGCGTCAGGTGCTGTACTAGGCTCTAGGGATATAGCAGTGAGCGTAGAGAAGGCTCTGCATTCAGAGAGCTGTTCTTAAGCAAACAATCAAGGGCTGGAGAGATGGTTTAGTGGTTAAGCACTTGCCTGTGCAGCCTAAGGACCCTGGTTCAAGGCTGGATTCCCCAGGACCCACGTTAGCCAGATGCACAAGGGGGCGCACGCGTCTGGAGTTCATTTGCAGTGGCTGGAGGCCCTGGTGTGCCCATTCTCTTCCCCCACCCCGTCTCTCTGTCTCTTTCTTTCTCTGTGTATGTCACTCTAAAATAAGTAAAAATAAACAAACAAAAAAAGAAAGAAAAGAATCAAGTAACCAGGCATGGTGGTGCAGGCCTTTAATCCCAGCACTTGGGAGGCCAAGGTGGGAGGATTGCTGTGAGTTCGAGGCCAGCCTGAGACTACATAGTGAATTCCAGGTCAGTCTGGGCTAGAGTAAAGCTCTACCTGGACAAAAAGAAGAAAAGAAAGAAAGAAAGAAAAGAATCAAGTGTTCTGCAGATGGCATAAGGTCTGTAGAGAACTGAGTCGGGGAAGAGGGTAGAAATACTGGGCTGGGGTGTGGGCTGTTGTAGAGGCCCAGGGATAAAGTAGCATTTGAGTGGAGATTTGATGGATGTAGCCCTTCAGGTCACCATTTCCTACCCAGCAGAGCCAGAGCCAATGCCAAGTGCAAGGCAGGAGCGAGGGTCTGTGGGGAGTATTACTGAGACACTCACTATAGGCCCCCCCCCTTGGTCAGCTGATCTAATCAACCTGTGCTTTATTCAGTCTTAGCTCAAAAACAGGGCTGAAATAGGCATGGTGATTGATACCTGTAATTTCAGTCTTCGGAGGTGGAGGCAGAAGCATGAAGAGCTTGAGACCAGTCTGGCTGGGCCACATAACAAGACCCAAGTAAATAAATAGTATTAAATGAGGCTAATAACATGTGGTGGCACACATCGTTGATGCCAGCACTTGGACCACTGTGAGTTTGTGGCTAGCCTGGGCTACAGAGTGAGTTCCAGTTCAGCATGGGCAGGTGTGAGACACTGCCCGCCCCCCTCCAAAAAAAATAAATAAATGCCAGGTGTGTTGGCACATGCTTTTAACCTCAGTAAGCAGAGGTAAGAGGATCACCATGAGTTCGAGGCCACCCTGAGACTACATAGTGAATAAGCCCGGGCTAGAGTGATACCCTACCTCGAAAAACAAACAAAAACACAACTATGCTTGGCACAGAAAAGGAACTCCACAGTCACACCACACTGTTGTAGGGCCTGGTCCATCCAGGAGCCGCATCCCAGACTTCCCTTTTCTATTCTAGGGTTTTGTGGCTCCTACTTCCGCTGTCGCAATGGCAAGTGTGTCCCCCGGAGCCTGCTGTGTGACGCCTGGGGCATGGACAACTGTGGGGATGGCAGTGACCAGGACTCCCTGCCACCAGCCAGCTGCAGAGGTCAGTGATGGGTGTGGCCTAGACCAGGCTGAACAGCCAGGAGAGAAGGCAGCCCAGTTCCCCTCCTGGGGGAGGTGAGGACTCGGGGGGGGGGGAAGAGGGGGACACTGCAGGAGGGAGAAGCCCTTCAGTCCCAGTCAGGGTCTGAGGACAGAGCAGTGGAACTGTGTCCACCCCTTGACTGCTGAGATCACAGGTATGTGCCACACCTGCTTCAACCAACTTTATCTTTAGGGCAGTTTTAGATTTTTTATTTATTTATTTTTTTTAGTTTTTTTGAGGTAGGGTTTCACTTTGGTCCAGGCTGACCTGGAATTCACTATGTAGTCTCAGGGTGGCCTCGAACTCACAGTGATCCTCTTACCTCTCTCTGCCTCTCAAGTGCTGGAATTAAAGGCGTGTGCCACCACACCCAGCCAATTTTAGATATTGTTAATTTTTATCTATTTATTTGAGAGGTTGGAAGAGAGAGAATGGGCATGTCAGAGCCTCAAGCCACTGCAAATTTATTTTAGAGAGAAAGAGGCAGATAGAGAATGGATGCACCAGGGCTTCTAGCCACCGCAAATGAACTCCAGACACATGTGCCACTTTGTGCATCTGGCTTTATGTGGGTCCTGGGAAATCGAACCTGGGTCTGTTGACTTTGCAGGCACTAAGCCATCTTTCCAGACAGGGTCTTATTCGGTAGCCCAGGTTGGCCTTGAGTTCATGGTAATCCACCTGCCTCAGCCTTCTGACTCCTGGGATTACGGGTGTGAATAAACAGCCCAGTGGTTTCAGCTTCCTCATGTGTAAGGTGGGGTCGATAACCCCAACCTTGCAGAACTGTCACAAGGCATAGGTATTTTCAGTAGAGGTCTGTGCACAGCAGCAGCAGTAGGTCTGTCCACGTCCAGAGAAGCAGCTCCGTATATAATCCCCAAGACCTGCGGCTGGCCTGGTGACTTGACGTCCTGTCCTTGCTTCCAGGTGTGTGACCTTGCCCAGAGACTTCACCTCTGTGCCTCACTTCCATCACGTGTAAAATGGAAACCACGAGTGACTGACTCACAGGTTTTGGGAGGACTAAGCGGCACAGAAATACCCCGGAAGGGGAGCTCTCAGTGTGTCCCTGTTCCTGCCCACTGCAGGTCCCACGTGGGCACCCAGGCAGACGGAGAGCCCGGAAGGCAACACCAGCAAGCCCCTGACTCTCTCCCTGGCTCTCGGCTCGGCAGGACCGCCCCAGACTACAGCTGAGAGAGGCTCTGCAGCAGGCCAGGCCCCTGCCCGACAGGATGCAGCGTTGGAAGGTAGGCGGATCGTAGTGACAGCCTCCCCCTACTCTGCCTCCAACATCACCCTTGTCCTCATCCAGGCAATGGGGAGGGGGCAGCGGGTCTAGGCGGAGACTGACTGGGCTTTCATTCCCCTCCCTCCACAGGTCCCCAGCTCTGGAAGGTGGCGCTGGCCTCCTCCCTGCTGTTGGCCTTCGCCAGCCTCCTCACGGGCTTCCTCTGGTGGTGCTGCTGCCCCAGCCGGCTAGCCTGGCTCCCAGGCGCCCGCAGAGCCCACCTGCGATGCTGCGCCGCCTGCTGCCTGTGTCCAAGCCGGGTGGCCCCTGGGGAGCGCTGGCTGAACAGGCCAGGGAGGTCGTCCTTGCAAGGCTGTGGTCATTAGTGGGCCGTGTGGTCTGACAGACCTCTCACCCGGGGTAGTCACACCGTTCTTTCTTTGAGTCTCAGTCTGCCCCTGAGGAGATAGGCTGAGTCCTGTCTGCTGATTATCGATGAGGGTCACAGGAGATCAAGGGTGGAGATCAGGCTGGGCTTTGTTGTACAGAACAGTGGCTTTCAGGCTGTGCCTTGCTCTGAGTGACTCCAATTTATAAAACAGAAATTGGCTCCATTTTAAGTGCAAAAGTTGAACTGGAAGGACTCAACATCTTGCTGGTGTAAGTCAATAACCACCACCATCCAGTACAAAGGGTAAGACCAGATGATATAGACTCATACACAAGCCAAATACTACCGCCTATGAACGAAGTCACTAAGTCAGGAACAAAAGAACACAACATACTTATCAAAACTGTATCAGCCAGGTGTGGTGGTACACACCTTTAATCCTAGCACTGGGGGACAGAGGTTGGAGGATTGTCCTGAGTTCAAGGCCACCCTAGGACTACGTAGTGAATTCCAACTCAGCCTGGACTAGAGTGAGACATTACCTCAAAAACAAAAACAAAAACTGGCCGGTGGTGGTGGCACACGCCAGTAGGAATTTGCTGAAGAGGCAGAGGCAGGAGGATCAGGAGTTCGAGGCCAGCCTGGGCTATATATTTTTGGGCTGGAGAGATGGCTTAGCAGTTAAGTGCTTGCCTGTGAAGCCTAAGGACCTTGGTTCGAGGCTCGATTCCCCAGGACCCATGTTAGCTAGATGCACAAGGGGGCGCACGCGTCTGGAGTTCGTTTGCAGTGGTTGGAAGCCCTGGAGCGCCCATTTTCTCTCTCTCACTCCGTCTTTCTCTCTCTGTCTGTTGCTCTCAAATAAATAAAATAAATAAGTAAACAAAAAAAAAATGCTTTAAAAAAAACCCCAAACTGAAGAGCCAAAGAGATGGCTTAGTAGTTAAGGTGTTTGCCTGCAAAGCCAAAGGATCCCGGTTCGGCTCTCCAGGACCCATGTAAGCCAGATGCACAAGGGGCACATGCTTCTGGAGTTTGCAGTGGCTGGAGGCCCTGGTGCACGTGCTCATACTCTTTCTCTCTCTCAAATAAATAAATAAATAAACCAAAAAACAAACAACAAAACAGGGCTGGGGAGATTGCTTAGCGATTAAAATTTTTGCTTACAAAGCCTGCTAGCCTAGGTTCAGTTCCTTGGTACCCATGTAAAAGCCAGATACACAAAGGGATACATGTGTCTAGAGTTCATCTGCAGCAACAAGAGGCCATATCCTCTCTCACTCTTTTAAGTAAATATAAAAACAACATATCAAAAGGGCTGGAGTGCTGGGCGTGGTGGCACACGTACGCCTTTAATCCCAGTACTCGGGAAGCAGACGTAGGAAGACCACTGTGAGTTCAAGGCCACCCTGAAACTACACAATGAATTCCAGGTCAGTTTGGGCTAGAGCGAGACCCTACCTTGAGGAAAAAAAAAAAAAAAAGAGGGCTTGAACGTAGCTCAGTTGGTAGAATGGTTGCCTAGCACGCATGATGCCCTGAGTTCAGCCCCAGCACTGCATAAACTGGGCATCATGATATATGCCTGTAATCCTACTACGTGGGAGGAGGAAGGAGGATCAAAGTTCAAGGACATCCTCTGGTACATAAGGAGCTCATATCTAATGTAACCTAGGCTGCATGAGACTCTGCCTCAAAAAAAAAAAACAACAATCAAACCACTGGGTATGGTGGCACATCTTTAATCCCAGCACTCAGGAGGCAGAGGTAGGAGGATTGACATGAGTTTGAGGCCACCCTGAGATTACACAGTGAATCCCAGGTAAGCCTGGGCTAGAGTGAGACCCTACCTTAAAAAAAAAAGTCAAACCAACTAGGCATAGTGACACATGCCTTTAATCCCAGCGCTCAGGAGGCAGAGGTGGGTGGATTGTTGTGAGTTCGAGGCCAGTCTAGGATATAGTGAGACTCTACCTTGAGAAAGGAGGTAGGGTTGGCACCATTCTGTGGGCTGGGGTCCTGGACTAAGAGCTGGTTGAGCAGCAGCATTCGTTGCTTTCTGCTTCCTCACTGTGAGCAGCTCTTACTTCAAGATCCTGCTGCTATGATGGACTGTAAGATGAAATAAAACCTTCCTTCATTAAACTGTTGTCAGGTTAAAAAAATTATTTTTAGCCGGGCGTGGTGGCGCACGCCTTTAATCCCAGCACTTGGGAGGCAGAGGAAGGAGGATCACCTAGAGTTCAAGGCCACCCTGAGACTACATAGTGAATTCCAGGTCAGCCTGGACCAGAGTGAGACCCTACCTTGAAAAACCGAAAAAAAAAAAAATTATTTTTAAACCAGGGGTGGTGGCGCATGCCTTTAATCCTAGCACTCAGAAGGCAGAGGTAGGAGGATTGCAGAGTTCAGGGCCACCCTGAGACTAAATCCCCCCCCCAAAAAAAAACAAAACCAAAAAAAACCCTTTTGTTGTGAGCTGGGTGTGGTAGCATATGCCTTTAGTCCCAGCGCTGGGGAATACAGCCATGAGTTTGAGGCCAACCTGGGCGAGACAGCCTACCTTGAAAAAAACCAAAAAAAGTTGGTATGCGTGTAGTGCAGATGGGCACACGTGGAGTTCCAAGGAGAATGTCAGGTGTTCCTCTTTTTTTTTTTCTTTCTCAGATAGAGTCTCACTCTAGCCCAGGCTGACCTAGTACTCACTCTGTAGTGTTAGGACGGCCTTGAACTTACAGTGATCCTCCTACCTCTGCCTCTGCAGTGCTGGGATTGAAGGTGTGCGCATACCTGGCTAGGCATTCCTTTCTTCTTGTCACCCTCATGTCAGGCGTTGCGTTCTAGCAACAAGGTGACTAATACAGGACCTCTGGACAGTGCCCTGTCCCTGGGGCTGAGCTGGGCAGAACCCCTCCTTGGCCCACTTGAATTGTTATTTGTGGGGACACAGGGCAGTCCACCTGGGGACACGCAATAGCGGTGTCTGCTATTATGTAACCACTACTGTGACTTTGCCGCTATCACTGTCCCAGCTCTCTGCTCTTGCATTCAGTTAGACCACTTTGACCCTTTTGTAGACATTGTCACATGCGTGTACACATATAGATGCGTATGTATTACTGTGCCAGGCATGTGTGATTTGAGAGTTAAATATTACTCATTAAGATTGGAATTGAGGGCTGGAGAGATGGCTTAGCTCTTAAGGAACTTGCCTGTGAAGCCTAAGAATCCAGGTTCGATTCCCCAATACCCACATAAGCCAGATGCATAAGGTGGCACCTGCATCTGGAGTGCATTTGCAGTGGTTAGAGGTCCTGGTGTGCCCATTCTCTGTCTGTCTGTCTGTCTGTCTGTCTCTCTCTCTCTCTATATATATATATCTTTTTTTTTTGAGGCGGTAGAGTCTTGCTCTAGCCCAGGCTGGCCTGGAATTCACGATGTAGTCTCAAGGTGGCCTCAAACTCATGGCGATCCTCCTACCTCTGCCTCCTGAGTGCCACCATCGTGAATTCCAGGTCAGCCTGGGCTAAGTCAAGACCCTACCTAGAAAAACAAAAACAAACAAACAAACAAAAAAAGATTGGAATTGAGAGAGAGCCAGGCATGGTGGTGCACTGGGGAGGCCAAGGTAGGAGGATTGTCATGAGTTCGAGGACACCCCAAGACTACATAGTAAATTCCAGGTCAGCCTGGACTAGAGTGAAACCCTACCTCAAAAAGCCTCCCCGACAAAATAAATAAATAAAACAAAAATTAAAAAAATAAATAAAAAGAAAAAGATTGGAATTGAGAGACCTGTGAAGGCTACGGACCCAGGTTTGATTCCCCAGTACCCACGTAAGTCAGACGCACAAGGTGGCACATGCATCTGGAGTTAGTTTTCTTTGTCAAGAGGCCATGGAGTGTCTATTGTCTCTCTCTCTGCCTCTTTCTCCCTCTCCTTCCCTCAAATAAATGAATAAAATGTTAAAAAAAAATTTTAAAAAAGGGGCCAGAGAGATGGCTTGGCAGTCAAGGAGCTTGCCTTTGAAGCCTAAGGACCCATGTTGACTTTCCAGATTCCAAGTAAGGCAGATGCGCAAGGTAACACTTGTGCACAAGGTGGTGCATGTATCTGGAGCTTGACTGCAGTGAATGGAGGCCCTGGCACGCCAATTCTCTCTCATTAAATAAACAAACAAACACATAAATAAATAAATAAATAAAATGATTGGAATTGAAGAACCTATGATTGCCATGTGAAATCAGAAGTACTCGGTGAGTGAAAGCCAATGAAACTGAAATAGCTCATGAATTTACTGTAATTTAATAAATACTGACATGGAAAAAGGAACAAGTCAGTTTGCCTCTCACCCAATGCTAACGGTGTACACAGAAGTACCCTGTGGCTGGGCTGGGGTGCTCTACTGGATGGAGAAGGGTGTGCTCCTCACACCCTAGCAGGCAGGCACCAGAGCCTCCCCAGGAAGCAAAGCTGCTTGTCCCTCCCAGCTGTCTGCGGCTGGCCCCTACCAGAAACCACCGAGTCAAGCCCCTTGTCAAAGATACAGGAGACCCCTGGCGGGGATAGCACCGTTTATTAAGAAAAGTCAAGACAGAGACCACAGGAGGGTCCCATCTAGGACTGGAGGCCAGGTGCCCCAACTCCACAATCTGGGCCTGCTTACCTAACAGGAGGGTCCTCAGGCTTCCAGATGGGCAGGACTGTGACCCCCCCCCCCCAGTCATGCATCTCTACTGCCCTCACCAAGGCACTGGTATTCCTGACCTGGCTCCCCCACGCCCTGGGTCTTCACTTCCAGAAGTGTGAGGGGGGGATGCGGCTGGACATCAGTGCTGACCTCTGCCTAGTGGACCAGGGAAGAGTTGGGGTCTCCCTTGTGGCCCTTGGGGTAGGGCCCTGGGTTGGGAGTGGGAATGCAGGTGGAGGAAGGCTGGGAGGGAGGAGAGGCTTCCAGGGACAGGGGCCTCCAGGCTAGGTGAGGGTAGAGAGGGCTAGGACATGGAGGTGGGAGACGGTAAGCTGCCTTCTGCCCCCAAGCTCGGAGGCTGGCCGAGGCTACCACAGTATTCCCTCCTCCAGTTTGCTGGTGAGGCACCAGGTGGTGTGTTGAGGCTGGCTATCACAGCATGAGGACTGTCCACACAGTCTGCCAGAAGGGGCAGTTCGGCTCTAATTGGGGGGGGGGGTGTGCTCCATGGAGGCAGAGGGAGTGGGAGCAGTTCTGAGCCCATCCAGCTACCATGCCGGACTCTGTGTCCTGGCTGTCTTCTGAGGGAACCTCTTGCTGTGCCACCCTCCCTGCCCGCCAGCTTCGGGGCTTTGTCCGGGTGTGTGTGTGTGGGGGGGGGAGGTGGCGCGCCCACCCTCCAGTCCAGCCCAGGGCGGTAGCAGCAAAGCGTGGCATCGCCTCAGTTTCTTACAAAAAAGTCATAATAATATTAATAATAATATAGTCGACATTGTCGGGCTGGGTGCTGCCCGGGAGTCCGTGGGGGGCAGGCAGGTGCCTAGGAGGGGCAAGGACGTGTGTTGGCTCCTGCCTCCGCCCGGTGCTGCAGGTCCAGGGGCTGCGGGGGCGGAGCACCGCGACGGGCCGAGTGCAGCACCAGATTCTTGATACAGCCCGTGATGCCAGAGGAGAACCTGCCCCCGGTCAGAGCGGCCACGTCTGGGGCGCCACCTAGAGGACAGGGGGAGCACGAGGGCCGGTCGATGGAGGAGCCCAGGAGGCCACATGGCTGGCAGTCCAGTTGTACAGACCCACCATCCCCCTCTCTGCCTGTTCCAAGACCATGCTGGCACTCACCAATGTAGACGCTGCCCTTGGTGTTGACTGCCACATTCGAGCCTGGGGACTGGCCACTGACCAGCTCCTCACCATCCACCTGGATGGAACCTCTCCGGCCCTCCCTGCAGAGGGACAGGGTCAGACCTCTCACCCCAAATTCCAATCCTCCACAGAACCCGTCCTTTTTGGCATCCAGACACAAGCCTGGCCCCTGCGCTCTCTGAGTCTGTCCCTTTCCCAATGGTCCCACACAGCCAGCTTCTAGACAGTTACCCCTCAGGTTTCCTCTACTTGGACTGGCCCCAAACTCAGGATCTTCTAGCTTCCACTTCCCAGGCACTGGGACCACGGGCATGTGCCACGGTGCCCCACCCCTGTGCTCCAGCTGGTGAGCTGTCCTCCCTCCCACCAGCTTCATGCTCTCTCAGAAAGCAAAGCTTTCCCCTGCCCATGGTACGGGTGTCCCTTCCCCGCGAACAACTCTGAGACCTTCTCCTCCTGCCTGGGCTCCCTTACCGCAGTGCTGTCACTCGATGCCACTCGCCATCATTGATGGGATCCTCAGAGACAAGCCGGGCCTCTCCACTGCCTAGCTGATAGCTGCAGGGACAGACCCACTAGGTATGAGCTGGGGTGGGATGGGAGGTGTAGGGGGGAAGATGGAGGTGGAGGTGGCGGATGGCTGCGGTGCTGGGAGCTGTAACATCCCATTGGAGAAGCCAGGAAAGAGAGAGGAAGGGCCAGGTGTCAGGACCCACCTGAAGACAAGGTGGCCATCCTGCAGCCCAAGGCTGATGAAGTCCTTGCTGTGGCCGGCCTGTCCCTTCTCCTGCCAAGGAAACACAAACTGTTTAGGGGTCCAGCCTGGAGGGCTGGGGTCCTCAGGGTTGCAGCCTCTGCTTTTCTTTCTCCCCATTTCCCTGACTACCAGGAGTACAGCCTTCAGCCCAGGAACCCTGAGACCTGTGGGATACCCACTCACCACGCCCTGCCAGAGCAGGAGGCCGCTGGCTGTGCTGGTCCGAACCTCCAACTCAATGCTCTCAGGTACTTCGGGCAAGCTGTCAGGGAACAGGGAGGGAGGGGACATGAGTCTCACATTTCATATTTCTGTTCCCCCCTGTCCCCACAGGTCCACAGATTCTCATCTCACCTCCTGGAGAAGATGTTGCTGGGGAGGGCTAGGAAGCCATCGTCGTGGAAGTAGGCTCCATACTGCCCGGGCGCATCTGCGGAGGAGCAGGGTGCGGTGAGCCACCTTCCTGTCTGCATTAGCTACTGGCCAGTGAATTCTAACCCTCACCTCCAGTCCACTACCAGAGGCTCTGCACTTACGGTCCTTGTCACCAACAGTTCAGGCAGATCCTTCAATTGTAACAACTTAGGAGGCAGCCAACCAAAGCTGAGCTAGCACTCTACCACTAATTTCTGCTTCGCGCATGACAGTAGTTGTAAATATTTCCAAAGACCGTTCCTCCTCCCAAAAGCATGGAAACTGCAGTACCTATTAGGACCACAGCTAGTTCTTATTTAATGTGCTAATTAAGAAGCATGTGCAAGGCTGGAGAGATGGCTTAGCAGTTAAGGCACATGCCTGCAAAGCTTAAGGACCCCGGTTCAATTCTCCAGGCCCCACATAAACCAGATGCACATGGTGGCGCATGCGTCTGGAGTTCGTTTGCAGTGGCTAGAGGCCCTGGCGCACCCATTCTCACACTCTTTCTCTGTCGCTAACAAATAAATAAAAATAAAAAATATTTTTTTAAAAAGCATGTGCATTACAAATCTAGATACTTTGCTAACTTCCCTTCTGTCTCACTGTCTTCCTTTGAAATTCTATGCCTCTTGGCTCAGGTTGGCCTTGAATTTACTGTTCAGCTGAGATGACCTTGAACTCCCGATCCTCTTGCCTCCAAGTCCCCAAAGAGTGCTGGGATTACAAATGTCTGACACCACACCTAGCTAGACATTCACTTTTTTTTTTTTTCCTGAGGTAGGATCTCACTTTAGCCCAGGCTGTCCTGGAACTCACAGCGATCCTTTTACCTCTGCCTTCTGAGTGCTGGGATTAAAGGCGTGCATCACCATGTCTAGCAGACATTCCCCCCCTTTTTTTTTCAAGGTAGGGTCAAGGTAGGGTCTTGCTCTGTAGCCCAGGCTGACCTGGAATTCACTATGAAGTCTCAGGGTGGCCTTGAACTCAAAACAATCCACCTACCTCTGCCTCCTGAGTGCTGAGATTAAAGGCGTGCACCACCACACCCGGCTAGACATTCACTTTTTATTTATTTATTTATTTATTTTGGTTTTTTGAGGTAGGGTCTCACTCTGGCCCAGGCTGACCTGAAATTCACTATGTAGTCTCAGGGTGGCCTCGAACTCATGGCGATCCTCCTACCTCTGCCTCCCGAGTGCTGGGATTACAGACGTGCGCCACCACGCCCGGCGACATTCACTTTTTAAAAAAATATTTTATTTATTTATTGATATTTGAGTGGGAGAGACAAAGAGGGAGAAAGAAGTAGAGAGAGAAGAGAGAGAGAGAATGGACACTCCAGGGCCTCTAGCCACTGCAAAACTCCAGATCCATGTACCACCTTGTTCATCTGGCTTATGTGGCTAATGGGGAATCAAACCTGGACCTTTAGGCTTCGCAGGCAAGTGCCTTAACCACTAAGCCATCTCTCCAGCCTGATACTCCATTCACTTTCTAACTAAGTAATAGGGATGGATCCCAGGGTCTCATGCTAGCTAAGTGCTCTATCACTAAATCACACTCCAGTCCCTTATATGCAGGGTCTCACCTTAGCTCAGGCTGACTTCAGTCTCCTGGCAATCTTCCTACCTACCTCAGCTTCCCAAGTGCACCACCACACCCAGATTTTCTTCTTCTTTTTTTTTGGGGGGGGGTGTTTCAAGGTAGGGTCTGTCTCTAGCCCTGGAATTAGTATCAGGCTGGCCTTGAACTCACAGCAATGCTCCTACCTCAGCCTCCCAAGTGCTGGGAGGATCACAGGTGTGAGCAACCACACCCAGCTTATTTCTTTCTTCTTCTTCTTCTTATTATTTTTTAGTTTTTCGCAGTAGGGTCTCATTCCAGCCCAGGCTAACCTGGAATTCACTATGTAGTTTCAGGTGGCTTTGAACTCACAGCAATCCACCTACCTCTGCCTCCCAAGTGTTGGGATTAAAGGCAGCTACCACCATGCTCAGCTCAATAAAAAATATTTTATTTATTTATTTACAAGCAGCGAGAGAGAGAGAGAGAGAGAGAGAGAGAGAACAAGAGATAGGGAATGGGCTGGCCAAGGCCTCTTGCCACTGCAAACAAACTCCAAATACATGTGACACTCTGTGCATTTGGCTTTACATGGGTACTGGGGAATCGAACCTGGGCCATTATGCTTTGCAAGCAGGTGCCTTTATTGAGCCATCTCCCCAGTCTCTTTATTTTACTTTTAAACAGGTAGAAGACTAGAGATTGAGGGTCCTGGCTGGACTCATGAATATATCTTACATTTACCACTCCCGGGCAAAGTTGGGCACAATAGATGCTTGATGGCTGAATGCAGGAGTACAGAGAAGGACAAGGACTCTGAGGTCATAGTGGTTCAAAGGTCTGTGACACACCACCTTCCCAATAAGCATGGATCAGGTCCCAGCTGTGTGCCCACGGCTGTGCTCTGCTTTATTCTGTCTATCTGGGCCCAGCAAGCTCCTCCCACAGGCCTGTTTAGCTTGGGACCAAAACTGAGGTGTGCGTAGCTAAAGCAAGAGGTTGAGAAACTCAGGCCAAGGAGGAGACAAGGCCACCTCACGTGTGAGTACATACCATTGCCCCCACTGCCTTCGAGATGCCAGTCGGATTCTGCTGGGCCATGTCCAGATCCTGTAGGGACGGGCAGGGTCTGTTTGGTGGGCACAGAAAATGTGTCCAGTCCCAGAGCTCCAGAGGGGGGGGGGGTAGGGAGCACCTGGACCCTGTACCTTGTTGGCAGCGTGTGCCAGAGAATCCAGGGAGACAGAGGCAGCGGGTACCCTGGCAGGTGCCACCATGCAGACAGGGCTCTGAGAGCTGGCAGGGGTTCTCCTCATGCTCACAGAGGTCTCCTGTGGGTCAGGGTGGAGGTGAATAGGGGGGTAGGGGCTGGAATAACCCCTTCTCCCTGGGCTACTGACCCTGTGACCCCACGCCTCAGGCAGGCTCCGGTACCTTTGAAGCCGTCTTGACATAGGCACTGGAACTCATACTCGCCCGCGGGCATGCATGTGGCACCGTGGCGGCAGGGCTGACGCTCACATGGGGAGCTGTCGTAGCACTGTCCCACCCCCTGGCTGCCCAGGAAGCTGTAGGTGAGGTCCAGCCGCTTGCCGTTCACAGACACCTGCAGGCACAAGGGAGTGAGGGGCTCATGGGGTGTGGGAGGCTGAGGCAAATGTGTGCCAGCAGAAGGCAGCCGGGAACCCAGGTGGGGAGCTGAGAGGTGGTGTGGGACCCTAAGTGGTAGAGGGAGGGCTTGAAGCAGAGCGTCCCCTGTGTCCCAGGACGGCTCCTGCATGTTCGTGGTCCTCAGGACGACCTTCAGAACACCTGCTATGGCCCAGGGGTCGTTTGAATGAACCAGTCCCCAAAGGCTCGCGTGTCTGAACAGCTCGCTCCTCAGTTTGCGGCAATTTGGGAAGGTTGTGGCTCCATTTGGAGGGTGAAGCCTTGCTGGAGGAGGTGAGTCACTAGGGCTGGGCTTCAGGGTAACACAACCCAGCTCCGAGCTCAATAGATAGACTACTTCCTGCTGATGTGGAGGTGTGACTGACTCGGGCTTCCTGCTCAGCTCTGCTGAAATAAACTCCCATAAGCCGCTTCTGGTTGGATGTTTTGTCCCAGCAATGAGAAGGTAACTGCGACACCCGCCTTTGCAGCTCAGCAGGGGAGTATGTGCCCCAGGGCTCTGGGTGAGCGGCCAGTGGGCCCACTTTGTACCCCGTTTCCTCCCACTGATTCCTCCAGGGGTGGTTCCTCACCTCGCCCACACAGCCGCGGAAGTGAGCGCTCACGTTGGTGGCCGGGGAAAGCTGCACGGAGGGCTCCACCCCGCCCAGGTAGAGCAGGGTGTGCAGGTTGAGGCCCTGGCTTTTGCCTGGCGAGGAGCGCAGCACAGGGGGCCCTCCGTCCACCCGCAGGCTGCCATCCTTGTTGAGGCGTTCGGCGGACACACGGTGCCAACGGCCCAGAGCCAGAGGCTCGGGGCTCCGCAGGACGGCAAGCCCTAGAGAGGATGTCAGGCCGTGTTAGGCACTGGTGAGACCTTGAGCCCCACATTCCATGTCTTGAGCAATAGGGAGCTTCCCACAGCCTTGGGATCCCCCGTGAGGACTGCAAAGTTAAGGTTTGCTTAAAGTCACAGAGAGGAGCATATAGGCACAGGACTTCAGGTCTGTCTCCTGAACTTATCCCTTCATGGCCTCCTGTGGACCCAGTGAGCCAAGAATGCCACAGAACTGACCCTCGGAGGCCCATGTGCACGTAGCACTTGCTGCTTACCTGATCCTAGCTCATAGCGAAACTCCAGGTGACCACCCGCCATCGCCAGGGACACGAAATCCTCCACAGGTCCACTCCTTCCCCCGCTGAACAGCAAGATCCCGTCGGGCTCCAAAGGCTTGAACTCAATGTCCAGGCGCAGCTCATGGTGTGTATTGGTGAGGGCAGGCAGTGCCAGGTAGGAGCCAGTGCCCGACATGGACGGAGTAGTCACTGTCACACCTGCAGTGGCCATAGCTCAGCCAGGGCCAGCAGGAGTAGCGGGGTCCCGAGCAGTACCCTGACCTAGCCCCACTCCCCAGCTGAGTCTCAGCACCAGCTGGACACCAGGCCCTGCCAATCACATTGCAAGAACCCCCAGGAAGACGGCAATCCTCTTTGGGAACCTCATGTCAGGGACTCAGGCTAAACAGGGGTGTGGCCCAGTTATTTTGAGATGTGGCTTGGGAAGAATTCTCACTCACAGAGCTTATCATGGCCTCAGACAGTGTCTCCAGATGTCAGTGGGACTTTGGGGGCTCCCAGGCTTGGCTCCACTTACCTTCCTCACACTTCATCCCTGAGCGGCCTAGGTGGCAGCGGCAGGTGTAGCCTCGACCATCAGGCCGATTCACACAGGTGGCATCGGGTCCACAGGCCTCTGGAGACACGGGGGCCAGTGAGGAGGGTACTGAGATGACTCAGGAAAGCAGATCCTAATGCTAAAGCCCTGCCCATCAGCTCCTGGGCCTCAGCTCTCAGGGCCAGGACAGCCTGGGAGGGCTGCCCAGGGAAGGGGGAGTGAGTGATCAGAGCAAGGGTGTGGCCAGCAGATGCTGACCTAGGGGACAGCTAAGGCATGACATGACCTATAGAGTCTCATTCTGTGGTCCAGACTGGTTTGGAGCTTGAGGCAATCTTTATGCCTCAGCTTCCCAAGCGCTGGGGACTACAGAGCTGAGAAAGAATGCCCAACTTAAGGGATTACATTGTATCATTGGGGCTGGGCGTAGGGACTCATGTCTATAATTCCAGCACTCAGGAGGCTGAAGTGGGAAGATCTCTATGAATTCAAGGATAGCGGGCTACAGAGTGAGTTCAGGGTCAGCTTGGGCTTGAGTGAGACCCTTCCTTAATAAAAAGAACCACAACCACCACAACAACAAAACAAACAATGACAACAAAAATACCAAAAAAAAAAAAAAATCCCACTAACTATAAAATTAGCTGGCTGTGACTGTGAATGGTAGTACACACCTTTAATCTCAGCATTTGGGAGGCAGAGGTAGGAGGATTGCTGTGAGTTTGAGGCCACCCTGGGACTATATAGTGAATTCCAGGTCAGCCTGGGATAGAGTGAGACCCTATCTCAAAAATAAAAACAACAACAACAACAAAAGCCTTCAATACAAAGATGGTTTGAGTTTGAGGCCAGCCTGAGCTATTAGGTCAGTCTGAGCTAGAGGGAGATCCTGCCTCAGTAAAGATAAGGAGGGACTGAGGAGATTGCTCAGTGGTTAAAGGCACTTCTCCCCAGCACCCACAGAAAGCCAGACACAAAAGATGGTGCATACATCTGGCATTCATTTGCAGCAGCAGAAATGGCTGGTGCACACACAACCCCCCCCCACATATATGTGCATGCAAATAAAAAAAAAATTTAAGCCGGGCATGGCACACATTTAATCCCAGCACTCGGGAGGCAGAGGCAGAGGTAGGAGGATCTCTGTGAGTTTGAGGCCACTCTGAGACTACATAGTGAATTCCAGGTCAGCCTGGGCTAGAGTGAGACCCTACCTCAAAAAACAAAACAAAACAAAAAAAACTAGGAAAAAAAAAAGAGCTGGAGAGATGGCTTAGTGGTTAAGGCACTTGCCTGCAAAGCCTAAGAACCTAGGTTCGAGTCCCCAGTACCCACGTAAGCCAGATCCACAAGGTGGTGCATGAGTCTAGAGTTTGTTTATAGTGGCTGGAGGCCCTGGCATGTCCATTCTCTCTATCTGCCTCTTCTGTTCTCTCTATTTCTCTTCCTCCCTTCCTCTTTTTCTCAAATAAATGAATAAATAAACTTTTTTTAAAAAAAATTAAGAAAAAGAGGGCTGGAGAGATGGCTTAGCAGTTAAGTGATTTGCCTGCAAAGCCAGAGGATCCTGGTTTGACTCTCCAGGGCTCACGTAAACCAGATGCACAAGGGGGCACATGCATCTGGAGTTCGTTTACAGTAGCTGGAGGCCCTGACGTGCCCATTCTCTCTCTCTCCCTCTGCTTCTTTCTCCCTCTCAAACAAATAAATAAATAAATTTAAAAAATATATTTTAAAAAATTAAGAAGAAAAGACTATACTAGGAGGCTGGGCATATGGCTCAGTGCTACAGAATTTGCTAGTATGGGCAAGGCCCTTGGTTCAATCCAAGCACTACAAACACACACACACACACACACACACACACACACAATTAGCCCTGAGTAACAGAGAGTGTGGAGTGGTGGGTGCCTGGTTAGTAAGATGAGAAGGTTGTAGGGGCTTAGAGAACAATGTCTGGGTTGAGGACAGAGCCTTGTGGGGAGGGGTCTTATGTTTTCCAGAAGAGGGCTTGGGTGGGGTGGCAGAGTGGGTACTCACCTGGGTGGCAATGCAGGGCTTGCGAATGCTCACAGCGGCTCCCGGTGAAGCCAGGAGGGCAGATGCACGTGTAACTGCTGCTCTCTGAGTCGTGGCACCGGCCCCCATTCTGCAAAGCAGCCCCAGATGTCAGGCCAAGGACACCTCAGCCCTTCCGCTCCCTGTCCCCACAAGGGCCAGCCATGACTCAGGACAGCCTGGGGGTTGTGGGGCCACCTGGCAGGGCCGGTCCTGGCAGGTGGGGCAGTGAGAGATGCCATGTGCTGTGAGGTTGAGGTCATGGAAGACAATCTCCTCGCCCTGGATGCGCAGCTCCCGGACACAGCCTGAGGGTCAGAAGGCAAGGTGCGTCGGAACAGGGGTAGCGGGGACCTGCCAGCCCCAACCCATACTTGTGGTGCCATTCCTGGTTCCCAGGGCCCTGCAGCCAGCCAGGGAGTTGGGGAACTCACCCACAAAACCACTGCTCAGCCCCGCTTTGGGGATGGCACCATAGTCGGGGTAGCCGCCTAGGTACAGCTCCTCATTTAGGTCCAAGCCCTGGAACTTGCCCTGGGAAGATGGGGAAGTCAGGCACATCTATAGGGGTAGGAGCAGGCTAGCAGCTGGAAACAGGCTGGGCTGGGTCTCACCTGAGAAGTCCCGTTGACGGGGGTCAAACTGCCCACAATCAGGGAGCCCTGAGTGAGGCTGCGCAGCAGGGTCACAGTGTGGAACTGGCCCAAGGCCAGTGGCGTGGGGTGGCGGATGGTGGCCATGCCAGAGCCCGCATCAAACCTGTTCAGTTGGGCAGGGCCAGGGCAGAAGAGAGTGAATATGAGGTTTGTGAGTAGGGCTTTGGAGGGGCCAGGCCTGGGCAAAGGGCTCCAGAGGGATGGCACCTGCTCTAAGGCTCTTCTCTACCTTTGTCCACCCTCCATCATTCACCCAGGCCAGCCCTTCCCTACCTCTTCCCCGAGTCTTATCTCCTGTTCCTTGGGAGCCTTGCCAGAGTGGCCCCCAGGCTTGGGAGGGCTTCCTGCTCAGGGGCCCTGCAGCCCAGCTCCTAGCTTAGCTGTCACTCAAAGCACCTGTCTCTGAGATGACCTCCCTCTTTGTTGATGGTTTGTCCTCCCCAGCTGGAGTGGACATTCCCACAGAGGCACAACCCAGTCTGTTCTGTTGACGCCTTGCACGTGTCCAGCACAGGGCTTCTAGCCAATAATGATCGGACAGATGGATGGGTAGATGGGCACATGGTGGATAGATGGATGAATGGACCAATGGGTGGATGGGTAGATGTGGGGATAAATTGATGGATGGATGGATGAATGGAAGCATGGATGAACTGATAGATGAATGAATGAATGAATCTTGGCCCACAGAGTCCCACTTCTTTACTTGCTCCCTCTCTCCATCTGACTAGCACACTGTACCTACTCCAGCAGACTAGTGTGGCCACTAAGGGTAATAGCCACATCTACAACTTTCTATGCAATCACCTTAATGTAACAGCCCAGAACAGTGTTTGCACAACTAAAGTCCAGTGTCTTGACCCCTAGCCTGTCCCTCCCTGTAGATAAGGAGGTTGTGGTCTCACCGGAACTCAGGCCTTCCTCCTACGAGGCCAAAGGAGATGAAGTCTGGCTGCCTGTTAGCCAGGCTGGTTGGGCTCCCTGGGATCCGCTTCTGCCCGTTGTAGAGCAGCATCCCTGAATGGGCACAGCCGTGTGAGAAGCCTCCCCTCTGAGCCACCAGCACCCTGTCGCCCCACCCTTGAGAGTCCTTCTTATGTCCTCCCCCTGGCAACCCCATGTGTCCAGGGACCTTTTACAATCACAGGCTTGGTATCCTAAGTAGAAGAGCCTTGCTGAAAGCCTAGAGTCAGAACTTATACCCTTAAGGTCTGTCTGAAGGAGTCGAGGGGCGGCAGAGACTCACCAGAGTAGAGGAGAAGGCCTGGGCAGTGAGAGTCAGAAACCCATGAGAGATGAAAGAGAGAGAGGAGGAAAGAGTGAGAGATGGCAGAGGAAGGAGGGCTGGAGGAGCAGGGAGCAGGACAGGAAGATGGAACAGGAGGACTATATCCCCACAGCAGGACCATGAGACACCAGGACGTGGAACGGGGAAGCGAGGAGGCAGAAGAGGCTCAGTCTGGGAGGCTCATAGGCCTGGGGGTGCTGGGGGCATGCTCACACCACGAACCCTCTTCGCAGATCAGCCTCCCAGACCCACTCCATGCCTGCTCACCATCAGCAGAATCTGGCCGGAAGGTGATCTTGATCTCAAATTTCCTGTAGGCATCCTTGATGGTGGGCAGTGGCAGGAAGGAGTAGGGAGTCTGGGTGAAGTAGGGCACCACCCTCTCTGTGGGCAGAGCACCCTGTCACAGAGCTGCCCGAGAGGAAGTGGACAGGGCACTGTCGTTTGTGGGGAGGGAGTGGAGTTGTCCTACCTGGCACCTGCAGATAGGCAAAGGATTTGACCTTGCCTTGCCTGTTGGTGGCCGTGCATACGTAGGTGCCAGCGTCCTGGGGCCGGACTGAGGGCAACATCAACATGTTGTTCTCCAGGCGGCTGTCGGGCGGCAGGTCACCATCCATCTAGAAACATCAGCACTGAGGGTCTGGCCTTGGCCAGCATCCCTTCCTCTGCCGTAGGCCCACCTCCAAAGACTGATGTTCGATCTGGGCTAGGTCCTGGGCACTTAGCTGGCTGAGACCTGGTCCCTGCCTAGCAATTACCTTGCTCCAAGTGATGGTAGGAGTGGGATAGCCTGAGGCCATGCATGGGAAGACAGCTGCAGAGCCAGCGGGCACTCGGATCTCTGGGGGAGTTGAGATCTGTGGCAATGCTGAGGGAACAGAGACCATCAATGTGCTGACAGCTACCTTTTTTTCCCCCCTTTGAGCCAGGGTCTCACCCTAGCCAGGGTGACCTGAAACTCATAGTGATCCTCTTCCCTTAGCCTCCCAAGAGCTGGGATTAAAGGCATGTGCCAGTCAGGCATAGTGGCGCACGTCTTCAATCCCGGCACTCAAGAGGCAGAGGTAGGAGGATTGTTGTGAGTTTGAGGCCACCCTCAGACGACAGAATGAATTCCAGGTCAGCCTGGGCTAGAGTGAGACTCTATCTTGAAAAACAACAAACAAACAAACAAAAGGCATGTGCCACTATGTCTGAGGATTTTTATTTTTTTTTGAGACAGGGACTCATATAATCTAGGCTGCCTCACACTAGATATATATCCAAGGATGACCCTGAACTCCTGATCTTACTGTCTCCACCTCCCACATGTCACCACACCCAGTTTATGTGCTTTCCTGCATGCTAGGTAAGCACCTTACTGAGCTACATCCTCAGCCCTCTTTTTCCTTCCTCCCTTTTATTTATTTATTTATTTTTGAGAAAGTGTCTCACTCTGTAGACCAGGCTGGCTTTGAACTCACGGCAATCTGTCTGCTTCTGCTGGGATTACAGGTGTGAGCCACCATGCCTGGATCATTTTTTTTTTCTCTCTCTCTCTTTCTTTTCTTTTTCTTTTTCTTTTTTTTTTTTTTTTTTGAGGTAGGGTCTCACTCTAGCCCAGGCTGACCTGAAATTCACTATGTAGTCTCAGGGTAGCCTCGAATTCACGGTGATCCTCCTACCTCTGCCTCCCGAGTGCTGGGATTAAAGGCATGCACCACCATGCCCAGCCTTCAATTTTTTTTTTTTTTTCCTGAGGTAGGGTCTCATTCTATCCCAGGCTGATGTGAAACTCATCTATTCCAAGGCTGACCTCAAATTGATAGCAATTCTCCTACCTCTGCCTCTCAGAGACAGGGAAGAGAGAGAGGCAGAGAGAGAGAATGGGTACACCAGGGCCTCCAACCACTGCAAATGAACTCCAAACGTACACGCCACCTCCTGTATCTGGCTTTACTTGGGTATTGGGGAGTAGAATGTGGGTCCTTTAGCTTTGCAGGCAAGCGCCCTAACCGCTAAGCCATCTCTGCAGCCCTCATTTTCCTCCTTGACACCGCACAGCCTAGCTCTTTGCAGCTTGGCCCAGAACATTCACACTCCTCTCCCACTGCTGCTATCTGCTGGGAAAGCTGTCCCTTCAGTACACACGACTGATCCTCAGGATAGTGGAGAGCAGCAGTGGCTCAGGGAAGGTGGAGAAGCCCCACCACACTCCCGCCCCTCCCGTGGTCCCCGCCGGCCTTCACCTTGCACAAGCAGCAGCACGTGGGACTGGGTGGTGCCGGCAGCGTTGGTGGCTGTGCAGCGGTACTGTCCCGCATCAGCCAGCTCCACGTGGGCGATCCTGAGGACGCTTCCGCTCTGCACAATGCCGGGCCGCAGGCGCCCCCCGACTTTGCTCCACGTCACTTGAGGCTTGGGGTCGCCCAGTGCCAGGCACTCAAACTCAACAGCGTGGCCGACCACAACAGAGTGCACAGAGGTGCGGACGTTGATGAGCACTGAGGGCAGCGCTGGGGGGGGGGAGGGGGGTGGTCAGCCTGGCCTGTGGAACTGCCAGGTGCTTGGACATCTCCAGATCTGCTTTTTCATGAAGTCACTCATGCACGCACCTGTTTATGCTGCTGCTCGTTCACTCACTCACTCACTCAAGTAGCTGCTAACTCATTCTTCACTGCTCTGCTGAGCACCACTCATACCCCTACATCTTCTTTTCTTTCCTTTCTTACTGTGTTTACCAAAGCCCTTACTCCACGCAAAGCACAAGCAAGGAAAACAAAACGTTTTTTTTTTGTGTGTGTGTGTGTTGTTGTTTTTTGTTTTTTTGAGGTAGGGACTCTCTCTAGCTCAGGCTGACTTGGAATTCACCATGGAGTGTCAGGGTGGCCTCGAACTCACGGTGATCCTCCTACCTCTACCTCTGCTGGTATTAAAGGTGTGCACCATCACACCCGGCTTTCAGAATGATTTTCTTTCAAGTGCACCTGTAGGGGGCTTCCTGAGGTGCAGGGTCAGAGCCCTAAACCCCTTTCTCATCTCTGGCCCTGCTGTTTGTGCGTGTGTGCGCACGTGCCTATGTGTGATGTGGGTGAGGTGTGGGCAGGTGTGTGTGGAGGGCAGACATTCAAGTTGGACATCTTCCTCAACTGTTCTCCACTTTATTCCTTGATGCAAGGTCTCTCACTAAACCTAGGGCTCACCAGTTTGGCTAGACTAGCAATCAATTAAGGACCAGGGATTCCCTGTTTCTGCCTCCCCAGCTCTGGGTTTACAGAAGTGTGCCACCACACCCCACATTTTATGGTCCTCATGCTTGTGAGACAAGCAGTTTATTCACTCAACCATCCCTTGGGCCCTCGGGCTTTTCTCTTAGCAGTGGCCTAAAGCTACCTCCTACCTTGGACAATCAGTTGGGCACTGGCCTGGGCCTGTCCCCATGGTCCATGGGCCTGGCAGACATATGTCCCTTGGCAGCTCTGGTCTAAGTTCTGGATTCTGTAAAGAAAGAAGTGTGACATCAGGAGCAAAGTCAATTGCTGTGCAGTTGTGTGGGAATTAAAACTGATAGAGACAAACACTTCATCTCCCAGTAACCAGGAGCAAAGTCCGAGTACCATATCCATTTTATTCTTTTATTTACTTGTGGTGCAGGGATTTGAACCTAGGGCTTCACACATGCTAGACAAGTGCTCTACCAGTGAGCTACATCCCAGCCCTGTTTTTGTAGCCCAGCCTGGCCTCCAACTCATGGTGACCCTTCTTCTACCTCAGCCTCTCTTGTGCTGGGATTAAAGGTGTGCACCACCATGCTTGGCTACCTTTTCTTTTGAGACAGGCAGGCCTTAACTAACTCCGTTGTCCAGATGGGCCTTGGCCTTATGATATTCTTGCCTCAGCCTATGGATTACAGACCTGTGTCACCTGGCCCAGCTACCAGATCCACCTTAGACATAGACTTTCTGCTCTATGGCTCAGTCACACTGACTGAAGGTCACATCATGATAAAGTTACAAAGCTCTGGCCCAGAACTGTTCTCTTTCCTCTTGTAATAATAACAGAAACACAGAGCCAGCATGGTGGCTCACACTTGTAATTCCAATACTTGAGAGGCTGGGCAGGATGATGACAGCTACTTAAGAGGCCAGTCTGGGGCTGGAGAGATGGCTTAGTGGTTAAGCATTTGCCTGTGAAGCCTATAAAGGGGCACACACATCTGGAGTTCATTTGCAGTGGCTGGAGGCCCTGGCGTGCCCATTCTCTATATATCTCTATCTGCCTCTCTCTCTGTCACTCTCAAAATAAAATAAATAAACAATTTAAAAAAATAATAAAAAAAAGAGGCCAGTCTGGATACATAGTGAGTTTTAGGCCAGTCTGGGCTATAGTCTGGGACTCTGTCTTTTTTATTGGTTTTTCGAGGTAGGCTCCCACTCTAGCTCAGGCTGACCTGGAATTCACTATGTAGTTTCACAGTGGCCTCAAACTCATGGCGATACTCGTATCTCTGCCTCCCAAGTGCTGGGATTAAAGGCATACACCACCACGCTCAACTTGGACCCTGTCTTAAAAATAATAATAATACCAAGCCAGATGTGGTGGCACACACCTTTAATCCCAGCACTTGGGAGGCAGAGGTAGGCAGATTGCCGTGAGTTCAAAGCCACCCTGAGACTACATAGTGAATTCCAGGTCAGCCTGGGCTACAGCAAAACCCTGCCTTGAAAAACCAAAACCAAAAAAAGAATACCAAGGCCATGCCTTTAAAGAATACCAAGGGCACATACCTTTAATCTCAGCACTTGGGAAGCAGAGGTAGGAGGATCACTGTGAGTTCAAGGCCAGTCTGAGACTACATAGTTAATTCCAGGTCAGCCTGGGCTAGAGCGAGACCCTACTTCAAGAAACCAATAAAACAAAACAAAACCTTCCCCTTGGCTAGAGAGATGGCTTAGTAGTTAAGGTGCTTGACTGCAAAGTGACCTAGGTTCAATTGCCCAGGACCCACATAAGCCAGATGCACTAGGTGGCACGCGTGCCTGGAGTTCATTTGTAGTGGCTAGAAGCCCTGGCATACTTATTTTCTCCCATCTGGCCCCCTTAAATAAATAAAACATTAAAATATTTTTTAAAAACTCCCAGAAAACCCAAAACCAAATGGGATAAACACGTAGTACTGTTAATGGACAGCCTCCTGGGTACCAGGTGAGCACTAAGCACTTCAGACAACAGCGCTCAGTGTCGTGAGACTCAGAGAGGCTAAGTGGCTGACCGAAGGACACCGCTTTGGGCCAGAGCCCAGGGGAAGTTAAAGTGACTCAGTCTCACTGAGTACTGGGTGGGGGTATCTGTGTCCAGTTCCTCACCGGAGAACCCCATCCTGCACACTGTGGCCAGGAGGCAGCTGACCCCCCTCCTTTAGCCAACGAAGGTGGGTGCCTCGCCCGCTGGGCACGGCACAGTGGAACTCAACGCTGGCCCCGATGCTCTTGGTCTCTAGCTGAGGGGTGACCTGCACGGTGGGCGTGGCTCCTGCTGGGGGAGTGGTGACCGGAAGAGAGCCAGAAGGACCTGTGGAGATATGTAAGAGCTTCTTTCTTAGTTGCTTTTTTTTCTCTTCTCTTCTCTTCTTTCTTTCTTTCTTTCTTTCTTCTTTCTTTTTTTTTTTTTTTGAGGTAGGGACTCTCTCTAGCTCAGGCTGACTTGGAATTCACCATGAAGTGTCAGGGTGGCCTGGAACTCACGGTGATCCTCCTACCTCTACCTCTGCTGGTATTAAAGGTGTGCGCCATCACACCCGGCTTTCAGAATGATTTTCTTTCAAGTGCACCTGTAGGGGGCTTCCTGAGGTGCAGGGTCAGAGCCCTAAACCCCTTTCTCATCTCTGGCCCTGCTGTTTGTGTGTGTGTGTGTGTGTGTGCGCACGTGCCTATGTGTGATGTGGGTGAGGTGTGGGCAGGTGTGTGTGGAGGGCAGACATTCAAGTTGGACATCTTCCTCAACTGTTCTCCACTTTATTCCCTGATGCAAGGTCTCTCACTAAACCTAGGGCTCACCAGTTTGGCTAGACTAGCAATCAATTAAGGACCAGGGATTCCCTGTTTCTGCCTCCCCAGCTCTGGGTTCATAGAAGTGTGCCACCACACCCCACATTTTATGTGGGTACTAGGTCCTCATGCTTGTGAGACTAGCAGTTTATTCACTCAACCATCCCTTGGGCCCTAGGGCTTTTCTCTTAGCAGAGGCCTAAAGCTACCTCCTACCTTGGACAATCAGTTGGGCACTGGCCTGGGCCTGTCCCCATGGTCCATGGGCCTGGCAGACATATGTCCCTTGGCAGCTCTGGTCTAAGTTCTGGATTCTGTAAAGAAAGAAGTGTGACATCAGGAGCAAAGTCAATTGCTGTGCAGTTGTGTGGGAATTAAAACTGATATAGACAAACACTTCATCTCCCAGTGACCAGGAGCAAAGTCCGAGTACCATACCCATTTTATTCTTTTACTTACTTGTGGTGCAGGGATTTGAACCTAGGGCTTCACACACGCTAGACAAGTGCTCTACCAATGAGCTACATCCCAGCCCTGTTTTTGTAGCCCAGCCTGGCCTCCAACTCATGGTGACCCTTCTACCTCAGCCTCTCTCATGCTGGGATTAAAGGTGTGCACCACCATGCCTGGCTACCTTTTGTTTTGAGACAGGCAGGCCTTAACTAACTCCGTTGTCCAGATGGGCCTTGGCCTTATGATATTCTTGCCTCAGCCTATGGATTACAGACCTGTGTCACCTGGCACAGCTACCAGATCCACCTTAGACATAGACTTTCTGCTCTATGGCTCAGTCACACTGACTGAAGGTCACATCATGATAAAGTTACAAAGCTCTGGCCCAGAACTGTTCTCTTTCCTCTTGTAATAATAACAGAAACACAGAGCCAGCATGGTGGCTCACACTTGTAATTCCAATACTTGAGAGGCTGGGCAGGATGATGACAGCTACTGAAGAGGCCAGTCTGGGGCTGGAGAGATGGCTTAGTGGTTAAGCATTTGCCTGTGAAGCCTAAGGACCCCGGTTCGAGGCTCGACTCCCCAGGACCCACGTTAGCCAGATGCACAAAGGGGCACACGCATCTGGAGTTCATTTGCAGTGGCTGGAGGCCCTGGTGTGCCCATTCTCTATATATCTCTATCTGCCTCTCTCTCTGTCACTCTCAAAATAAAATAAATAAACAATTTAAAAAAATAAAAAAAAAAGAGGCCAGTCTGTATACATAGTGAGTTTCAGGCCAGTCTGGGCTATAGACTGGGACTCTGTCTTTTTTTTTGGTTTTTCGAGGTAGGCTCCCACTCTAGCTCAGGCTGACCTGGAATTCACTATGTAGTTTCACAGTGGCCTCAAACTCATGGCGATACTCCTATCTCTGCCTCCCAAGTGCTGGGATTAAAGGCGTACACCACCACGCCCAACTTGGACCCTGTCTTAAAAATAATAATAATACCAAGCCAGATGTGGTGGCACACACCTTTAATCCCAGTACTTGGGAGGCAGAGGTAGGCAGATTGCCGTGAGTTCAAAGCCACCCTGAGACTACATAGTGAATTCCAGGTCAGCCTGGGCTACAGCAAAACCCTGCCTTGAAAAACCAAAACCAAACAAAGAATACCAAGGCCATGCCTTTAAAGAATACCAAGGGCACATGCCTTTAATCTCAGCACTTGGGAAGCAGAGGCAGGAGGATCACTGTGAGTTCAAGGCCAGTCTGAGACTACATAGTTAATTCCTACATAGAGCGAGACCCTACTTCAAGAAACCAATAAAACAAAACAAAACCTTCCCCTTGGCTGGAGAGATGGCTTAGTAGTTAAGGTGCTTGACTGCAAAGTGACCTAGGTTCAATTGCCCAGGACCCACATAAACCAGATGCACTAGGTGTCACGCGTGCCTGGAGTCCATTTGTAGTGGCTAGAAGCCCTGGCATACTTATTTTCTCCCATCTGGCCCCCTTAAATAAATAAAACATTAAAATATTTTTTAAAAACTCCCAGAAAACCCAAAACCAAATGGGATAAACATGTAGTACTGTTAATGGACAGCCTCCCGGGTACCAGGTGAGCACTAAGCACTTCCGACAACAGCGCTCAGTGTCGTGAGACTCAGACAGGCTAAGTGGCTGACCGAAGGACACCGCTTTGGGCCAGAGCCCAGGGGAAGTTAAAGTGACTCAGTCTCACTGAGTACTGGGTGGGGGTATCTGTGTCCAGTTCCTCACCGGAGAACCCCATCCTGCACACTGTGGCCAGGAGGCAGCTGACCCCCCTCCTTTAGCCAACGAAGGTGGGTGCCTCGCCCGCTGGGCACGGCGCAGTGGAACTCAACGCTGGCCCCGATGCTCTTGGTCTCTAGCTGAGGGGTGACCTGCACGGTGGGCGTGGCTCCTGCTGGGGGAGTGGTGACCGGAAGAGAGCCAGAAGGACCTGTGGAGATATGTAAGAGCTTCTTTCTTAGTTGCTTTTTTTTCTCTTCTCTTCTCTTCTTTTCTTTCTTTCTTTTTTTTGAGGTAGGGTCTCACTCTAGTTCAGGCTGATCTGGCTTTATGTGGGCGCTGGGGAATCAAACCTGGGTCCTTTGACTTTGCAGTCAAGTGCCTTAACCACTAAGCCATCTCTCTAGTCCAGCGTGTGCCTTTAACTCCTGAGCCATCTCCCCAATCCCAAGATGTTAAATGCTTCATAGATCTACTACAGCCTTGGGTGTGCTGGAGATGGGCCTGTCACTCATCCACTGCTGTCCCTGCCAAGTATATATTCCACCTGCCCTGGACTCTACGGATAAGCACAGTACTGCTGGGAGACTGAGTCCAGGCCCCGCCCTGAGTGTGCTTGCTTAAGTGAGGCAGGCTGGCTACAAATACAGTAACTTCCTTGGCCAGTGCAAGAACAATGTCAAGGCAGGGTGGGAAGCAGCACTAAGAGCCAGGGGACTGAGAACAGCAATGGAAGGAGGGTCGTCCTTGAGGAGGAAGTTGCCTCGGGTCTGGAGAACAGGAGAGGAGGTCACTTCGGGAGGGTAACAGAGGGAAGCCTTCATACCCTAAGTGTCCATGCTGGTCACAGAAGAGCCCACAGGGACGCTAACCTCTGGCTGCCCACCCTACCCCTCAGTTGCTTACCTTGGACAAGCACCTGGGCAAAGGCCTCAGCCTGAGCCCACCTTGTTGGAAACCTGGCAGCGGTAGCGTCCAGAGTCCATAGGGCCTGAGGGCTCCAAGTGCAGCAGTTCATTCCTGGCAACCGTCCTCTCAGGGAGGCCGCCGCCCACGCGGCTCCACTGGAAGCTGAGCGGGGGTGTGCCGTGAGCCAGGCACTGCAGCCTCACTGGCGTTCCTGGCTGCGCTGAGATGTGCTCTGGGACGACAGTGGCATACGGTGGGCCTGGAGGGACATACCCAGAGGTCAAGTGGAGAAGGGCAGAGGTCAGAGTCACAGCAGGTAGTTGGCCCAATAACCAGGAAAGCACAAAGGGCCTAAGAGGGGACATGAGTGGCAGCCACAACAGGCTCTGGGGTCCTCCGGATGGGACTCCTGGATTTGCACCCAGGGGGGACCATGGTGGGGAGCTGTCGACCTCCATGCAACACGGGAAGGAGCCCAAGAAGGGACAGGACCCTTACTCTCCACATGCAGGACAACAGTGGCTTCGGCGTGCCCCACAAGGTTGGTGGCATTACAGATGTACTGGCCCGAGTCCTGCTGGGCTACCCGGGGGATGACCAGCTTGTTGCCTTCCAGTCGGTGCTGCCAGGGCAGCGGGGAGCGCAGTTTGGACCAGTGGATGGTGGGTGGGGGGCTGCCTGTGGGGTAGAAGATAGCACTGCTCGTGAGCTGCCCCAGGGACGAGCTGAGGGTGAATGGTGAGGAGGAAGACCCTGTCCCTCCATGGCGCGCTCTAAGTGAAAGCTTGCCACGCATGACGACATCTCCAGATAAATTCAGGCCTCAGGGCGTCACGGCTCTACCAACCTGTGGCTGAGCAGTGCAGTGTGGCCGTGTGTCCGGCCTCCAAGATCAGCTCTGCTTCTTCAACCTGGACCTGGGGGGCACCTGGGGCCACGGTGCCCATGTCCACGATCACCTCCACCTGCTTCTGTGCCGTGCCCAGGGCATTCTGGGCTAGGCACACATATGTACCTGCATCTGATGGTTTGGCTGATGAAATCTAAAAGAGAGCAAGGAGTCTGGTTATAGGGTTGTCAAGTGAGGAATTTTGACATTGGTTTTCTTGTTTTTCTGGAGAAAGGATCTTATGTAGTCCAGGCTCTCATCAAATTCTCAAGGTAGCAGAGGGTGACCTTAAGCTTCGGAGCCCCTGCCTTCACCTCCTGAGTGCTGGTGTTATGGGTGTGCATCACCACGCCCAGTTTACGCAGGGCTTTTGTGCGTGCCAGACAAGCACTCCATCAGCTGAGCTACATCTCCAGCTACCTTCCTTTGACTTAAGTTCCCTGTCTGCTTCTGGAAAGCTCATCCTCATGACTACCTACGTGTCCATCCACGAGCTTGGCCACCAACCTACCCACTCACTCTGCTAGCTACCAACCCACCCAGCCATCTACCCACTCATTCACACACACACACACACACACACACACACACACACACAAATATAAATATATAAATAAATATATATGTATATATATTTTTGAGGTAGGATCTCGCCCTAGCACAGCTGACCTGGAATCCATGATGTAGTCTCAGGGTGGCCTTGAACTCACAGCGATCCATCTACCTCTCCCTCCCAAGTGCTGGGATTAAAGGCCTGCACCACCATGCGCAGCCCATTCATTCTTTCTTTTCTTCCTTCATCTTCCTTCTTTCCAATCTGTCCACCAACCTGTCTCACTCCCCTAGTCCCCCAGGCATCTGTTCCAGGCAGGTCGTGGACAGGGCCTCACACCCAGAGATGGAGCAGCCCCAACCTCACCTTCAACACTGCGTGGCTGTTCAGGAGACCATAGAGCCGGGGCTCCAACTTGACAGGGGTGCCCAGGCGGGTCCAGCGGGGGGAGGAGCGGGGCTCCCCAGCACTCACACACTCCAGGGTGATGTCCTTTCCCGCTTTTACATGCACAGGACCCTCAGGCAGTACGGACACCGTAGGGGGCCCTGAGTGAGGAATGATAACCACTGATTCGCATGCAGGGCTTTGGGTCATGCATAAGTCACAGCCCCTAGCTGGGTACCACTCTGGAAACTGAAACGAAAGGGGAGAATGCCCCCCAGGGAAGCAGTGGAGGAGCAGGGTTTAAACTCGGAGAGGTCAGGCTGGCAACAGGCAGGGAAAAGCCGTGGTCAGCATCTCTTACCGTACACACTGAGATTCACCACACTCTGGGCCACACCATAGGCGTTGGAGGCCACGCAGCGGTAGGCCCCATGGTTGCTGGGCCGGGTGCCCACGATGGTGATGATGGAACCATTGGGGCTGATGCGGACATTGTCTGTGGAGTTGCATTGACCGAGGGAAGATCAGGCAGGGTCAAGCCGGCTCTTGACCCCTTGGGCCTGGGAATGGGACTTGGATTTGCCTAGGTCTGGACCCATCTTCAGGCAGCTAGGTTTATACCTTACTCTAAGTCACTCGTGAGTGTAGTATGGACCTGGCCTTCTAAGCCTGCTCTCCCAGACCCAACCCAACTAGGCAGCTGCTCACCCTCCAGTTCTTGGTTCCGGGTCTTCCACTCCAGGCTGATGGGTGTTGCCCCCTCGTGGATGAGGCACTTGAAGGTGGCATCTTGGCCTTGCTGCACGGTACTGCTGGGCGGCTCAATGGAGATGACAGGGCTCCTGAGGCCTGGGTGGAGGCCAAGGGTAAGACACTGGACTCAAAAGGGTCCGTGTCTGTCATCCACCCACCCACATCTCCTACACTCACGGTAGGAAGATTCCGCGCTGGAAGGGACTGTGACAGTAAAGGAGGCCTCCTGTTCAGGGCCAGAGCCACCAGCTATGCGGCACACATACTCGCCAGAGTCCGCGGGGGAGATGTGGTTGAGCCGCAACTGGGAGCCATGGGTCTGCCAGGAGAGGAGAGAGGGAAGTTATCAGGCTAAAGCACGAACTCAGGGCAAGTCCCCAAGCAAGGGTGTTTCTTCAGGGGACTTGGGTGCTAGGATTTCAGCTAGTGGGACAGGACGAGGCCATCCACTTGCTTTACAAAGGAGGAAACTGAAGCGCAAGAGCTGGCTGGGCAGTGGGGCTGGGAGGAAAGGCCCAGGCCTCTCAGCTGCTCTGGGCCTCTTCCCTGATAGCCATTTTGTCCCTGGGTCCACAGGCATGCTGTAGTCTGCAGAAGGCCACTGGCAGGGGGACTTTGCCTGCCCTGGGCTCCATACCTGGTGCCGGGTCGGGCAGGCTGCCCCCACGCTTGTGCCACGTGACCTGGACATGTGCCTGTCCTGGTACCACGCAGTTCAGGTCCAGGGTCTGCCCCTCGGCCACGTGGGAGGAAGAGGCCTCGATGTACATGGGCTGGGCCAGTCCTGGAGCTGTGGGCAGAGGTGGGGAAAGTCAAGGCTCCTTGCGTAAAGGTGGGGACCTACAGTGGTGGTCCTCTTGGAGATGATACGGCTGAGCCAAAATGACTCCAAAGGACTTCCTTCTCTGAGTGTGAGATGTCCGGCTGAGACCTAGAGCTGGGCTCCCAGCGGTTGAAGGAGGAGCCACCAAGGACTAGGGACCCAGATGTGGCTAATGAGAGCCTCGTTAGTCATAGTCAGGAATTCTGAGATCGACTAGATCCTCAGCCACAGGAAACCCCAGGCTCTGACAGTAAGTGCCCCGACGTAGGCCTGCAACGGCAGCACTTGAGGTGGAGGCAGAAGCCAATGTGGGCTACAAAGCAAGACCCTGTCTCAAAACAAACAAAAACCAAAGCAACAACAAACCACCAAAAAGCCAAGCGCCTGCCACGAGGAGGAGGAGGAAGGCCAGGGAAGACCCTGAGGCTGTGACTCAGCGTTGACCACGGCTCCTTGTCACTCACCAGGAATAGGGCGAGGGCTGGAGGGCTCAATGGTGACCAGAACAGAAGCCTCCAGGGTGCCTGAGCTGCCGATCACTTGACACGAGTACTCTCCAGAGTCAGCTGGGGACACATGGTTCAGTCTCAGCAGCGGGCCTGACACCTGAAGGATGGGGTAAAGGTGGGGTGGGGGGAGAGCTGGGAGGCGCTGGCCCAGGCCTGGAGGTGCCCCGCCCTGGGCTGCAGACGGCACTGCAGCAGCCTCCAGTCAAGTTCCCTTTTACACACTGGACAGCAGTGGTTAGAAAATAGGGTCTAGCGGTTAAGGCGCTTGCCTGCAAAGCCAAAGGACCCCGGTTCAATTCCCCAGTACCCACGTAAGCCAGATGCGTAAGGAAGTGCATGTGTCTAGAGTTCATTTACAGTGGCTAGAGACCCTCGAGCACCCATTCTCTCTCTATCTCCCTCTCTCAAACAAACAAACAAACAAACAAACAAATAAATAAAAATATAGTTAAAATAAATAGGGTCTTAAGTAGGTGGTGTCTTCTCTTGTTTTGCATCAAGGTACTGGGGCAGGTGGGAAGCCTACTGTGCCCAGCCTGTTTGCAGCCCTATCCCCAGTGGTGGGTTATGACTTTCCCCAAACCTCCACTGCTGAGTCCACCTTCCCTTCTGGGTTGGAATCTGGAAGGACTGCAGGACTGGGGAGGAAGGGCTGCCTTTTCCAGGCTCTGTACCTGGTGCCGAGGGGGTAGGCTGCCTCCTTGCTTGTGCCATGTGACTTGGGCGTGGGCCTGTCCAGGCACCACGCAGTTGAGATCCAAGGTCTGCCCTTCTGCCACTCGGGAGGAGGAGGTCTCGATGCGGATGGGTGGGGTTCCTCCTGGGACTGAAGTGGGGGGGGGGAGGTGTCAGTAGATAGGACTTCCCAACCTGGCTCTCAGTCCCTCCCATGGGTGGCTTCTTTCCCTTCCCACATCACTCAGGCCAGGAGATGGAGGCCTCTTGGCCTTGCATTCCTGAGGCAGGGCTCAGGGATTGGCAGCTCAATAGCGCCACTAACAAGCAGTAGCCGAGAATCTAGACCATGAGGTTAGACTGCCAAGGTTCAAATCCCAGCTTGGTGATTTACTGGTTGCATGACTTTTGGATAGCTACACCACTTCAGTGTCTCAGTTTCCCCGTATGCACAATGGAGAAGTCATCCTCCCTCAGAGCTACTGCATAAAACAAATTAACATTTGAAAATATAACCACTTACCACCCGGGGAGCTCACCATTTAGCGATCACACCCCATCACAACTTCTGTCACACTAGACCCCAGGGCTATCAATTCCTGTATGTTTTCCATTTATTTATTTATTTTTGGTTTTCTGAGGTAGGGTCATGCTCTAGCTTAGGCTGACCTGAAATGCACTATGTAGTCTCAGCCTCGAACTCACGGCAATCCTCCTACCTCTACCTCCTGAGTGCAGGGATTAAAGGCATGCAGCACCATGCCTGGCCATTTATTTATTTATTTATTTTGGTTTTTCTTTATTTTTTTAAATTTTGTTTATTATTATTTATTTATTTGAGAGCAACAGACAGAGGGAGAAAGAGGCAGACAGACAGAGACAGAGAGAGAATGGGCGCGCCAGGGCCTCCAGCCATTGCAAATGAACTCCAGATGCATGTGCCCCCTGTGCATCTGGCTAATGTGGGTCCTGGGGAATCCAGCCTTGAACTAGGGTCCTTAAGCTTCACAGGCAAGCGCTTAACCGCTAAGCCATCTCTCCAGCCCTATTTTGGTTTTTTCGAGGTAGGGTCTCACTCTAGCTCAGGCTGACCTGGAATTCACTATGTAGTCTCGGGGTGGCCTCGAACTCATGGTGGTCCTGCTACCTCTGCCTCCTGAGTGCTGGGATTAAAGGTGTGCGCCACCACGCCTGGTCTCCATTTATTTATTTTTGAAGTAGAATCTCACTCTAGTCCAGGCTGACCTGGCACTCACTATGTAGTCTCAGGCTGGCCTCAAACTCACATTGATCCTCCTATCTCAGCCTCCCAAGTGCTTGGATTAAAGGCATGAACTACCATGCCCAACTGTTTATTTACTTATTTATTTATTCATTTTAGAGAGCAAGAGAGAGAGACAGAATTGGCACTCCAGGGCCTCAGCCACTGCAATCAAGCCACCCAGTGGGCATATGTGACCTTGCGCTTGCTTCACCTCTTCATCTGGCTTACGTGGGGTCTGGAGAGTTGAACATGGGTCCTTAAGTTTTGTAGACAAGCGCCTTAACCACTAGGTCATCTCTCCAGCCTTATTTATTTTTTAGATAAGGTCTCGCTCTAGCCTAGGCTGACCTGGCACTCACTGTGTAGACCCAGGCTGGCCTCCAACTCACAGCAATCCTCCAGAGTGCTGGGATTAAAGATGTGAGCTTAAGGCAACACTTCATGACCCAATGATAACCAAGAGGGCAGGTCCAGGTGTCAGTGATCTCAATGGATTGTCGTTTATTATTTATCTGTTTATCTGTAAGTATGCACACGCATGCGTGCACATGTTTGTGTATGGAGGTCCACCAGTGTCTCTTGCTGCAATCTAGTGCCGATCTGGCTTTATGTTGGTGGCCAGGGAATTGAACCAAGGCCAATAGGTTTTACAAACAAGTGCTTTTGACCACTGAAACATCTCTCCAGGCCCCTTTTAATTTTTATTTATATTTGAGAGAGAGAGAGAGAGAGAGAGAGAGAGAGAGAATATGCATGTGCCTGGGCCTTCAGCCACTGTAAACAAACTCCAGAAGCATGAGCCACTTCGTGTATCTACCTTATGTGGGTCCTGGGAAATTGAACCTGGGTCCTTCAATTTTTCAGGCTAGTGCCTTAACCGCTAAGCCATCTCTCCAACCCAATTTTTTTTTTTTTTTCCCTAGGCTGTCCTGGAACTAATTCTGTAGCCTAGGCTGACCTCCAACTTACGGGAATCCTCTTACCTCTGCCTCCTGAGTACTGAGATTAAAGAGTTGTGCCATCATACCTGGAACTGCTATTTATTTTATTTATTTCTTTCATTTACTCATTTTTAACATTATATTTGTTTATTTTATATATATGTTATATGTATGGTCACGTGTGCTATGGAGCACATGTGAAGGTCAGAGTTGCCTGTATTCCACTTTCTTTGAGATAGGGTCTCTTGCTGCTGAAAATAAATCTGGCCTGTGTGCTTCGGACACTCCTGGCTCTGCCTCCCACTGGTATAGGCGTGCTGGGATCACAGATACATGCACCTGTTTTTGTCTGGCTTTATATGGGTGCTGGGGGATTGAACCTGGGCAAGCATGCTTTGCAAGCAAGTTCTTTTAACCAGAGTCATCTCTCCAACCCTAGATTCTCTCTAGTAGCCAACAGAGGGCAAGAGCCCTGCCACTCTTTACAGTTGAGGACAGACATGTGGAGAGGCAAAGTCCCTTGTGTGACATCAGTAGAAGGGGACAGAGGAGCTGGGACTCAAGCCTGTAGACACTAGCTAGACTCCAAAGCCCATGTCCTGGGGCCTTTGAGAGGTGTAGGAAGCATGTGTATGGCCTGGGCTGTTTGTGACCGTGAGGGTGGGCAGATAGCAGACTGATGGGTCCAGAGGAGCTGCTGTCTCAGGTCCCAAAGAACATTACCTTCACCCCACTCTGCTGCTGCGCTCCCTCCCACCTCCCAGCTCGACACAGGAACCCTCACCAGGGACATGGACAGCACTCGAGCCCGAGGCCTCGATGGTGACCAGGACTGAAGCCTCCAGGGGGCCGGAGCTGCCCAGCACACTGCACACATATTTGCCAGAGTCAGCTGGGGACACCTGGTACAGTCGCAGCCTTGAACCGTGGGCCTGGGTGGGGCGAGGAGACACAGGCACAGTGTAAGACGCCAATCAGACCCTGTGAGGTCCTCTCAAAGGCTGGGGGCCAGGGTCCAACCTCTGACCCAGGTGGGCAAGGCACCCCTTGGGCTCCCAGGCCTCTCCCCCACCCCAGGCAGAACAAGCCAGGGCCAGAGCCGACAGCCCTCTCATTTTCTGCCTGCCCCATACCTGATGGCGAGTGGGAAGGCTGCCCCCATGCTTGCGCCACGTGACCTGGGCATGGGCCTGCCCGGGGACCACACAGTTCAGATCCAGGGTCTGCCCCTCAGCCACTCGGGAAGAGGAGGACTCGATTCTGATGGGCACAGCACCACTGGGAGCTGGGGACACAGGAATAGAGGCCAGGATTTACCCAGCAGATTCGGGACTGGAGCTGTAGGAACTCTAGCACAACTCCACACCCCAGCGTAGTCTGGGCTAACTCTCAGCGAGCACTGACAGCGTGCCAGGCCCCATTGCAGGGCCTGATGTGCATGAGTATCTCATTAACTCCACACAGCCATAAGCTTCGCGTCCTGGGATGATGGAGATGGCTTTAACAAGCACCATTCAAGACAGTGGCACTAGTCACGTGGGGTTCTGGAACACTTGAAAGAGTAAAGATGGAATTTTAAATCTCATTATTCTTTTTGTTGTTGTTGTTGTTTTTTGTTTTTCAAAGTAGGGTTTCACTCTAGCCCAGGCTGACCTGGAATTCACTATGTAGACTCAGGGTGGCCTCAAACTCATGCTATCCTCCTACCTCTGCCTCCCAAGTGCTGGGATTAAAGGCATGTGCCACCATGCCTGGTTTATTATTCTTTTTTATTCATAAATAAATAAATAAATGTATATATATATATATACACACACACATATGTATGTATACATATGTATATATTTTGTTTGTTTTTGTTTTTCAAGGTAGAGTTTCACTCTAGTCCAGGCTGACCTGGAATTCACTATGTAGTCTCAGGGTGGCCTCGAACTCACGGCGATCCTCTGACCTCTGCCTCTCGAGTGCTGGGATTAAAGGCATGCGCCACCACGCCTGGCTTATTTTTAAATATTTTATTTATTTATTTGACAGAGTGAGGGAGGGAGAGAGAGAGAGAGGAAGAATGGGTGCGCCAGGGCCTCCAGCCCCTGCAGGCAAACGCCAAATGCACACACCACCTCGTACAACTGGCTTATGTGGGTACTGAGAAATCAAACCTGGGTCCTTAGGCTTCACAGGCTATTTGTGCGTGCATGTGCATATGGGTTGCACCAAGATACCAAGATCTCTTGCCACTGCAACTGAATGCCTGTCAAGCTTATGTGGGTGGCTGGGGAACTGAACCTGGGCAGGAAGACTTTGCAAGCAAGTGTCTTTAACCAACGAGCCATCTCCCCAGGCCCCATTTAACAATTGTTTTTATTAGCCAGGAGTGGTGGTGCATGCCTTTAATCTCAGAACTCAGGAGGCAGAGATAGGAGGATTGCCGTGAGTTCAAAGCCACCCTGAGACTACATAGTGAATTCCAGGTCAGCCTGGGCTAGAGTGAGACCCTAGCTTGAAAAAAAAAAATGTTTTTATTTATTTTAGTTTAAAAACTTCAAGGATGCTGGACACTGCAAACAAACTTCAGATGCATGAGCTTCTTTGTGCATGTGGCTTTGGATACTGGGATACTGGGGATGGGGAGTCGAACCAAGGCTGTCAGGGCTGTCACTTGCAAGCCAGTGCCTGTAATTGTTGCATTATCTCCAGTCCTTTATGTTTTTTTAAAAATTATTTTTATTTATTTATTTGAGAACAATAGACAGGGGGAGAGAGAGAGAGAGAGAGATTGAGAATGGGCACCCCAGGGCCTCCAGCCACTGGGAACGAACTCCAGATACATGTGCCCCCTTGTACATCTGGCTTACATGGGTCCTGGGGAATCGAGCCTTGAACCAGGGTCCTTAGGCTTCACAGGCAAGTGTTTAACGGCTAAGCCATCACTCCAGCCCTTTTTTCTTTCTTTTTATTGACAACTTCCACGAGAGTAAACAATATCCCATGGTAATTCCTTCCCTTCCCCCTTGTTGTTGTTTTTCAAAATAGGGTCTCACTCTAGCTCTGGCTGACCTGGAACTTACTATGTAGTCTCAGGGTGGCCTCAAACTCATGGCTATCCTCCTACCTCTGCTTCTCAAGTGCTGGGATTCAAGGCATGCACCACCAAGCCCGGCTTAGAAATATATATATCTAAAAAAATAAAATTTCTTTCCTTTTTTCCTTTATGGTGCAAAGGATTGAATCCAGGGCTTCCTGTATGTTAAGCAGGTTCTCTATCACTGAGCTATATTCTCAGCTTTCTAATTATTTTATTTATTTGCAAGCAGAGAGAGAGACAGAGTACTGAGATTAAAGGCATGCACCACCATGCCTGGACTCTACTTTTTAAGACAGAGTCTCACTAAATTGCCCAGGCCGGCCTTGAGCTCCCTTTGTAGCTGAAGCTGGGCTGAACTTGAAATCTTTCTGCCTCAGCCTCCCAAGTAACTGGAATTACAGGCCTTCTCCCTGCCTCTTCAACTGCAATTGCCAAATGTGGCTGTCATTTAATCAGTACAGTTCTAGATGGTGGGAGTGATCTACATCCCCATTTCACTGTAGAGGAGACTGAGGCCAGCAGTGAGGAGCAACCTGCTCAGTGTCCACAGCGAACACAGGCAAGACCTGAGTGCTGACACCTTCTGCTGAGTCCTTGCTCTCACCACCCCCAGGTCTACGAGCTCTAACTAAAGGGCTGTTGTCCTGTCTCCCTGCCCTTTTCCTGGGACAAGAGTCAGACTCACCAGAGGGGCTGTTGGTGCTTGGGGAAACTGAGACAATGATGGAGGTCTCCTGGGCATCGATGTTGTTATTGGCCCGGCACACGTATTCGCCTGAATCGGCCACAGACATCTGGTGCAGCCGCAGCCGGGAGCCATGGGCCTGGAGTGGATGAGGAAGGACAGGGAGATGGAGCCAGGGGCCATAGGCCCTCACTGGCTGTGGTCTCCTTCCTCAGACCTACCAAGGTTGGGTGTTTCTCTGTGAGGTGTATATTCATATGTGGCATACATGTGTGTGTTGAGACCAGAGTGGATGTCTCCCTTCATTACTTATTTGCTGAGTCAAGAAATGTCACTGAATTCAGAGCTCTCTGACTTGGCTAGTTGAGCTAGTAGCAGTAAGCCCCAGGGATTCCGTCTCCATCTTTTCAACACTGGGATTACAAACACGTTCTACAACTCAAGTCCTTACATTTCTATGTGATCCTTCTCAGCCCCTGACTTTTTTTTTTTTTTTTTTTTTTGAGTGCTGGGATTAAAGGCGTGCATCACCACACCTGGCTTCTTTGTTATTTTTTATTTTTTACTTTTTTTCGAGATAGGGTCTCATTCTAGCCCAGGCTGACCTGGAGCTCACTCTAGCCCCAGTCTGGTCTCAAACAGTGATCTTTCTACCTCAGCCTTCTGAGTGCTGAGATTAAAGGCATTTGCCATGGTGATCCTCCTACCTCTGCTTGAGATTAAAGGCATGCACTATCACGCCCAGCTCTTGTTTTTTTTTGAGACAGGGACTCATGTATTCCAGGATAGCCCAGAACTCAATATATAACCTAGGATCTTGAACTTCTGGTTATCTTGCCCTCACCTCCTGAATGCTGGGATTACAGGTATGTGCCACTATGCCTGGTTTATGCAGTGTGAGGAATCAATCTCACGTCCCCAGTCCCTCTGAAGCTGCACTCTGTGAACTCAAGGCCCAGTCTGCTAGGGCACCCAGGACATGAGGAGACTTGCCTACCTACCCCAGGAGATGAGGGGGACTGTGGTTTCTTTTAGTACCTGGTGTCTGGAAGGCAGGCTGCCCCCGCGCTTGTACCATGTGATGGTGGCCTGGGGCTGCCCAGCCACTACACAGTTCAGGTCCAAGGTCTGTCCTTCCACCACCGTGGGGGATGAAGACTCAATCCGGATTGGTGGGGAGACACTGGGCACTGGCGATAGAGGGAGGGGGCAATGAAGTCAGACGACAGTGACAGTGCTGGGAACCACGTCTCCCTCTTGCTCCCTGCCCCCCACCCTCCCGCACACTCACCATGGGAGGAGTCGCTGCCCTGGATGGTGACGATGAGTGAGGTCTCTTGAGAGCCAGCACCGTTACTGACATGGCACACGTACTCACCGGAGTCTGCCGGGGTCACCTGAGGGATGCGCAGGCGGGAGCCCACGATCTAGAGGGGGAAACAGCTGTGAGTGGAGGCAGGACTTTGGTATCTTAGCCACTGTGGCCACTTGACCCTGAGAAGCCTCTCATCTGGCCTGGTGCCAGGTGGCCCCCTTGAAGCCTTAGTGCCTTCCTAAGGTCCCTGGTGTGATGCGCCTCCTCTGGACCATATGGGAAAAGCCTGCAGGTGTTATTTCCACTGGTCACCCCTCCAGAAGCCTGCAGAGCCACCCCAGGGTGCCCCAGCTGTCACATCGCTCAGTCATTTCTACTTCCCTTTAGACACCTGTCATATTCTACTGGGGACCAGCAGCGTCAGGCATAGGGCATGGCTACAACAGGGACACTGAGTCTGAATGATTCCAACCAAGGCCAGCAGGGTGGCTCTGTGCCATGGCCTCTGTCTCGGCTGGTGTGGGAAGGGACGGAATGACTGAATGAGCACAGGGCAAGGTACCAGGATCTGCGCTGGCCTTTCCACTAGGCTGCTGTCCTGTCCTCTGGCTCCGTACCTGGTGCCGGCTGGGTAAGCTGCCTCCACGCTTGTACCAGGTGATGGTGTGGGGGGTGTGGCTGGCTACCAGACAGTTGAGGTCCAGGGTGTGACCATTGGCCAGTGAGGCTGAAGAGGATTCAATTCGGACAGGGTACACCACACTCTGGGCTGGGGGCGGGAACAAAGGCGAGGTGTGGGCGCTGCTGAGGAGGAACTGCGTCCCTAACAGCCGCTGGCTTTTCTCCAACACCCCCGAGGCACTCACGGTGGGAGGGGCTGAGGCGCTGCTGGATGGTGATGAGGACTGAGGCTTCCTGGGTGCCGGAGCCACCGGCCACACGACACACATACTCCCCAGAGTCAGCTGGGGTCACCTGGGGTAGCCGCAGCCTTGAGCCATACACCTGGGAGGGACAGGGTGGCGGTGCAGGCTCAGAGCCCAGTAGGGGGCGTTCCCAGCAGGCTCTGATACCCTTCCCTTTCCCCTTCCTAGCCCAACTGGCTGAAGCTTGCACAGTTCGTGACCTTTTAACTCCCCTGCCCTAAGGGTGGGACAGGATTGAGCCCACCACTTGACCTACGCAGGGCTAAGAGTTGGCACCAGCATTTGCTGACATGCTACAGGGGAGATGAAGTAGACGACATGAGTCCATCTGACAGAGGGTGTCCGATAGGGAAGTCAATCGATCGGCCTAGGGTCACCCAGCAGGCAAAAGGCACAGCAGTGTCTGAACTAGAATCTGCTTGAACTCACGACTCTGTTCTACACTGTCCAGCTATAAGCCCTCAGAGCCTCCCTTCACTCCGTACTTCCTACCTGATGCCGGGCAGGGAGGCTGCCCCCACGTTTGTGCCAGGAGACCTGTGGGTGAGTCTGCCCGGCAACGAGGCAGTTCAGATCCAAAGTCTGTCCTTCAGCCACATGGGAGGAAGATGACTCGATCCGGACTGGAGGGGTCACCCCTAGCGCTGGGCGACAGAGGGCACAGGGTCAGTCCCCATGAGTCCCCAGGAGATGAGGGGAGATGGGTATGAGCAGGCACAAGGGTCACTAGTCTCATGGGAGGTATGGCAGGTAGTGTGACCTCCTGGACTTGGCATGGCTGGAGTGAGGAGCCTCCCCGGGTGGCTCCTAACCCTCTCTGTTCCCCCAGTACTACTCACCGGGCGTGGAGCCTGCGGGCTCAATGGTAACCAGGACGGAGGACTCCAGAGTCCCGGAGCTGCCCTCAACCCGGCACATGTACTCGCCTGAGTCGGCAGGGGACACCTGGTGCAGCCGCAACAGGGAGCCGTGGGTCTGGCCGAGGGAAGGCAGAGTCAAAAGGAGCCCCACCAGGCCTCCGACACCCACAGCCTGAAACCTGCTGCCCTCCAGGGGCCCCAGGGGCTGGCCATCAGCTCTCGATTGCCCCCCTGTTCTGTTTGAAGACAGGGAAGGAAGGGGGTCCCATCCTGGGCAGAGGGCCACACAGGAGGAGCCCAGCTTCCACACTGGGCTAGTGCTGTGGCATACACTCTACAGTCAGAAGTCAAGACCCTCTCCAGTAGCTACTGCGGCAGTTGTAAAGGGACACGACTCCCCTTGGAGGCACGTAAAACGGTGTTGCACGCCACAGGCAGCGGGACCGGAAGCACCCAATGACAAGGATAACACAGTTCTAGCACAGCCTCTCCAAAGTGTGGAGGCAGCACTGAGCTGTTTTTGAAAATAAACTACTGAACTTAATCCAACTCTGAAGACAGGGACTAGTGCTGTCACCTTATTATAGATGCTGAAACTAGGGCACAGAGAGTTGAGCAAGTTGCCTCAGGTCACAAGCCAGCGAGTGTCAGAATGCAACTCACAGCTAAGCTGGCTGGTCCTCCCCGCCACGCAGGACCCCCTCTTTTCCTCGGCTCCTCCATTCTCCCGCTCCCTACCTGGTGCCGGGCAGGCAAGCTGCCCCCGCGTTTGTGCCACGTGACCTGGGCGTGGGCTTGTCCTGGTACCACACAGTTCAGATCCAGGGTCTGGCCCTCGGCCACATGGGAGGAAGAGGACTCAATGTGGATGGGAGGGCTGCCGCCTGGGGCTGGGGAACGAGATCAGTCACTGGAGTCCTCCAAAGCCACCCCATAATCTCTTCCTTCTGCATCCTGCCCAGCCTGGAGGCCCACTCACGATAGGCAAAGTTGGCTCCCTGGGTTCCAGTGACCGTGACTGTGATGGAAGCCTCTTGGCCACTGCTAGCCCGGCAGACATATTCTCCAGCATCTGCTGGGGAGGCCTGGAAGATGTACAGGCGGGAGCCACGGACCTAGAAAGACATGCCAGGGGCATAAGAGGGCTTCCCAGAGCCCAGCAGGTGCCCCACACCGATCCCTAGGTTGAGCCCTTCACAGCCCACCACCCGTGGCCCTTCCAATGTTCTAGGAGCTGCGTACCTGGTGGCGAGCAGGTAGGCTGCCTCCACGCTTATACCACGTGACTTGTGCATGGGCCTGTCCAGCTACCACACAGCTGAGATCCAGTGTCTGTCCCTCAGCCACTGTGGGGGATGAGGACTCGATCCTGACAGGTGGGATGGGTCTTGGAGCTGTGGGGACAAATGATGGATAGGGGATGCTCCTCAGGAGATGGGGCAGGAGCTGCCACTTGGAACTGGGCTAGTTTTGTGACCCACACTTGAAGCTCTGCACTCAATAACCTTGTTGGAGGACCCAGGCATAGGCTGGGGGTTGCAGTAGAGAGGAAGAGCTGGACGTGTGACACACGCCTTTTATTCCAGCACTTGGGAGGCAGAGGTAGGAGGGCTGGAGAGAGTTTGAGGCAACCCTGAGACTACATAGTGAATTCCAGGTCAGTTTGAGTTAGAGCAAGACACTACCTTGAAAAACCAAAACAAAACAAAACAAACAAACAAACAAAAACAAAACACACACACACACACACACACACACACAGAGAGAGAGAGAGAGAGAGAGAGAGGAAGCGATGAGGCAGTAAAGCCAGGAGGGAGGAATGAGAGGCAGGCGTGGATACCAGGGGAGTGACATGGCAAGGACAGTGTGATGGACAGATGGCAGGCACTCAGATAAGCAGTCTGTCTGAGTAGGCCTTGCAGCCGGTGTTTAGGTGACCTCCTGTCCCCAACTGTCAGCAGGAATCACGTGGACCTTAGGCCCCTAGAAAGCTTCAGTCTCTTCCATCTTTGATATCACTGGAAAGCCACTAACCAGGCATGGAGCCAGAAGGTTCAATAGTAACCAGGACAGAGGTTTCTTTGTGTTCAGAGCCAAGGACCACATGGCACACATACTCTCCCGAGTCAGCAGGGGACACCTGGTGCAGCCTCAGCAGGGGGCCGTGGGTCTGTGTGGACAAGAATGGGCTGGAGGTTAGGATGGGCCCGAGCTTCTCCCCTGTGCCCCCTTCCGCAGGCTGGCCCTTGGGGTGGCTGTACCTGGTGCCGGGCAGGGAGATTGCCACTGCGCCTTCGCCACGTCACCTGGGCTTGCCCGGGGGCGATGCAGTTCAGATCCAGAGTCTGCCCCTCGGCCACATGAGAGGAGGAGGACTCGATGCGGATGGGTGGGGTGCCGCCAGTGGCTAAGCACAGAGGGGCGAGTTAGAGGACTGACCTTGGGCCTCACTGACAGTCCTGGGCAGAGGCCATGGCGGTGCTGAGCAGTAGCCCTGGGCCGGAACACTCAAGTCTCCACATGGCTGGCTGAGCAAGCCCCTTCCTTTCCCACCTCCAGCTCAGGGCTTTGGGCCCATCTGCCCTCCTGACCTCTGGGTGCTGAGATGCGAGGAGCCAGGGAGCTCAGCTGGCAGACTGGGCCTAAGGACACTGCTCCCTTCCAGCACTTTCCATAGGCCCCATCTCATCTAAGCACACGTTCACCGAATAAGTGTTGAAACCACATCCCCAGTCAGCAGGTAACACGCAAATAGTGCTGTGTACACACCCCGCCAGCCTGACTCCCGGCTCAGCGCTGTCTCCATACCCAGTCAGCCTGACTCTCGGCAATTCTGAAACTTCCTCACAGGCTGCATCATCCCTAGGCCTGTGGCTCCCTGAGCAGGCAGCACAGGGTCACAGCCTGCCTGAGATGTCCCTGTGTCCCCATGCCATCGAAAAGGACATAAGTACTCCCCCATCCTGTTGCATCTCCTCTCCCCTCCCGAGCCAGATGGCATCTCACCTGGGATATAGCTGGGGCCTGAATGGCTGCTGTGCAGGACAGAGACAACGATGGATGCCTCCTTGGGACCCAACTCAGTCTCCACTCGGCATACATAGTCTCCAGAATCTGCTGTTGAGACCTGGGGGAGCCGCAGCCGAGAGCCGTGGACCTGGGCCAAGGGGGGAGAGGTGGGAGCAAAGGTAGGTGAGGATGGGAATAGGGCTGTGGCCAACACTCTAGCCCTGTGGCCCAGGAATGCTGGGTAGCAGGAGGTGCTTCCTTGCAAAAAGGCCATCCCCAGCCAGAGGCCCTGCCACCCAGATCCTGCCCCAGCCTCAGGGAGCCTCCTACCTGGGCATGGGGAGGCAGGCTGCCCCCGCGCTTGTACCATGTGATCTGGGTGTAGGCCAGCCCTGCCACTGCACAGTTGAGGTCGAGTGTCTGCCCTTCAGTCACGGACGGTGACGAGGACTCAATCCTGACCGGCAGCGAGCTGGCACCTGTGGCTGTAAGCACGGTGATGAGATGTTAAGTACGCCTTGGGGAGTCCTGGCTCACTCTACCCACTCCTTCAGCCCCAGAGGCCCAGTACCTGGGATGACAACCACTTCAATGCGAGCCTGGGCAGTGCCTGCGGGGCTGGTGGCCACGCACAGGTAGAAGCCGGCGTCAGCGGGCGTGATGGCCGGGATGACCAGCGTGGCGATGTTTATGCTCTCTGAGCGCGCCTACCACACACGGACAGAGGCTGGCTCAGCCGCCTGAGAGGAGGCCTGGCCCGAGCAAGGGTAGGGGCAGAGGAGACGGATAAGGGAGAGGGAGACAGTGAGCGAAGATTAAGGTCCAGTGGGGCTTCGAGGACCACGGAATCTGCCAGTAAAGACATGGACTGTGGGATGGGGCAATGGCTTACCATGCAAGCGTGAGAGCCCAAGTTTGGATCGCTAGATAACTCAAGTGAATGCCAGGCATGGCGGTGCACACCTACGGTCCCCATGCTTGGAGGCAGAAACGGGACACTCGGGGCTTGCTTGCTAGCTAGACTACCTGAATGAGTGAACTCTGGGTTCAGTGAGAGACCCTGTCTCAACAATAAGGTGGAAAGGAAGGAAAAACAATTGACCTGACATCCGCCTCTGGCTTCTATGTACACACATGTACGTATCTGCATCATGCCTGCACGTACATACAAACATGCACACACTTGCACACATACTACGCACAAATGTGGGGGGAAAGATGAGGATGGGGTGAACTGCTGGAGTGAAGTAGGAAATACAGGTACAGGAGAGGAGAGGGACAGGAATGGGGGGGGGATAGGTGGTAGGCGCTGGGACAGGCTCGAGGCCTGGGAGGGACACACTGGCTCACCTGTGGGGGCAAGCTGCCCCCCTCCTTCATCCAGGTGATGCTGGCACTACTCACGCCTACGGGTCTGCAGTACAGCCTGACCGTGCGGCCTTCGTGCACCTGAGTCCTCTCGGGGCTCACCTGGACCCGGGGCCCACTGCCACCTGCAGACAGAGCCCATGAGGACACCTGTCTGGACCGTCCCCAGCCCTGCCCTCACCCCGGCCTTGTCTTCTCACCATGCACTTGGAGCATGGCCCTGGCCACGTGCTGCCCGGCGCTGCTGAGGGCACGACACAGGTACTGGCCCTGATCGGAGGGCTCCACGGCTGGCAGGCGCAGAATGCCACCATGGATCTGAGCCTTTTGAGGGAGTTGACCACTGGGACCTCCTGGTGTAGAAACACGGGGTCAGCACCGCTCCCGACTGCACAGTCCTGCCCCTGCCCTTTACATCCAGCTGAGATGGGGGGTCCAGATGTCAGTGCCACCATGGCCTCACCTGTCCACTCCAGGGTGGGTGTGGGGTTCCCTGTGGCACTGCAGCGAAACTCAGCCAGCTGCCCAGGCTGCACTGTGAGCTGTGGTGGGTGGATGGAGACTACAGGGGGAACTGAGGTGCCAGAGGCTGACGGGGGGGGGGGGGGAGAAAGGACATGTGGTCAGGTTAGAGAGTGTCCTTCTCCCCACAGTAGCCAGAGGAGCTTTTAAAACATCAGTGAAGCTTTGCTGCTTCCCACAAGACACCCCCTCCTTCCTTCCAGGCAGGGTTTCACCATGTTGCCCAGACTGGCCTTGAACTCATAATCCTCCTGCCCCAGCCTGCCATGTGCTGGGATTATGGGTGTGTGTCACCACGTCCAGGTCCCTATGACTTGATAATAAAATCTAAATTCCCGGGCTGGAGAGATGGCTTAGCAGTTAAGCGCTTGCCTGTGAAGCCTAAGGACCCCGGTTCGAGGCTCGATTCCTCAGGACCCACGTTAGCCAGATGCACAAGGGGGCGCACGAGTCTGGAGTTCGTTTGCAGTGGCTGGAGGCCCTGGCGCGCCCATTCTCTCTCTGTCTCTCTATCTGCCTCTTTCTTTCTCTGTCTGTCACTTTCAAATAAATAAATAGAAATAAACCAGAAAAAAAAAATCTAAATTCCCAACTCTGACCCACCACATGCTGCCTGCTCATACCTCTGACTGGGCCTTCAGATTCTCACCTATCCTGCCTTCCTGCAGCTCCAGCCAGGGTGCCCTTGCTGCCCCTCAAACGTAACAACCTGCTCCTGCCTCGGCCTTTGCACACGGGCCCTTCTGTGAAGACCACTGCAGCTCAGCGCTCGAACTGGCTCAACATTCTTTTACAGAGGTCGCAGTTTGGAAGTCGCTTCTTAGGGAGGCCCTTCCTGAGCCAGCCTGTCTACAGGGACACATTCTTCTCCCTCATGCCTTCCTGAGTTTGGAGACAGCATTCCACCGTTAGCCTTGAACTCATGATCCTCCTGCTTCAACCTTCTACAGGCCTGGGCCAGCTCCCACTCGCATCTTTTCCTTTCGTCCATCTGGTCCACCCCCAGGACTCATCACCATGCGCAAGCACCGTGTCAGCTCACACGGTCCCTCACTAGGGTTTCCTCAGGCTGGGATATATACTTCAAGAGGGCTGAGATTTTGTTTGTCCTTTTCTCTGCTTCTTCAGAGCCTAGACCAGGGCCTCTCACTGAAGGTCCTCAGAAATGATGCACTGCATTTGAAATGGCACATGGGGTCAGGTGAGACTTGACTGTGTGGGGTGCAGTGGTGCACGCCTCTAATCTCAGCACTTGGGAGGTAAGAGGTAGGGAGATTGCCATGAGTTCGAGGCCACCCTGACATTACATAATGGGGGTCAGCATAGGTTAGAGAGAGACCCTATCTCAGAAATCAAAAACACCAAAACCACAACAAAACTGGACACAGAGCGGAGCAAGCACCCGTGCCTCTGATGAGCCTGTGGCCGAGAGGCAGGGCCAGGAGAGCTGTAAGCTGGTGAGCCACTGGGCCGGTGCCCACACAGTTGTAAAACAAGAGATTCTAACTCAAAAGAAGATAAAATCTGGGACAGGGTGGTGCACACCTTTAATCCCAGCACTCTGGATTCTGAGGGAGAAGAACACTGTTTGAGGCCAGCCTGGGCTACAGAGTAAGTTCCAGGTCAGCCTGAAATAAAGTGAGACCCTACTAAAAAAAAAAAAAAAGATGGGAGGAAAGGACAAACACCCCAAGGTTGTCCTCTGACCTCATCTCTACACTCATGCGATGGCGCACGCACACACACACACAAACACACACACACACACACATAAATAAATAAATAGAAACTTAAATAAGAGATGGCACCAGTGTGTAGGGCAACCCTGGAGCTAGGATAATGTTGTGACAAGGCACACCTTGCACATGCAGCGTGGCTGTGCCCTGGTCCATGGCAAACATGTTGGAGCCGGTGCACACGTAGGTGCCCGCGTCACTAGGCTGCACGTTTCGAATGGTCAGGATGCCGTTGAAGTCCATAGCACGGGAAGGCAGCTTCTCGTTGTGCAGGCGGGTCCACACCAGGGTGTAGGCGGGAGACTGCAGGGCGGGGGCAAAGTCAAGGAGGAAGGGTGGGCTCAGGGAACCAAGGAGAAAAACGCCCTCAAGTCCCTGCCGGACTGCTCACCTTGCTCTTGGCCGTGCAGATGAAAGTGACATCAGCTCCAGGGCGCACGCTCTGGCTCCGCTGCTCCTCCACCGTCACCACGATGGGCTTGCTGGGAGCCTCTGTGCAAGGAAGTGGAAAGTCCCAGGTGAGCTGCGGCAGCAGACGCCTGTCCTGAAGCCGCTTTCTGCATCACCTCTTCAGGCCATCTCTCTGCCTCTCTCCCTCTCTTGAGACGGGGTCTCATGTAGCCCAGGCTGGCCTCAAACTTGCTAAGTAGCTAAGGATGACATTGAAAATATAATATATTACTGCCTGTATCTGCAGGTGCTGGGATTACAGGAGTGTATCACCATGCACAATTTATTTGGTGGTTGGGGTTAAATTCAGGGCTCTGTGCACACTAGGCAAGTACTGTACCAACTGAACTACCTCTTCTGTCTACCTCCTCTGCATATCTCTTCCTAGACCAGCTTAGATGTCATTCCACCCCCGCCCCCCGGCACTGCTCTGTCTTCCTGGCTGAACCCTACCACTATGTCCTCTCTGCTGGCATTGAGCAGCCAGCATGCACACACCCACACCCATGCAGTGTGGTTTAGTTGGAGAACTCTGGCTCCAGTTCAAATCTCAGGCCACAGGCGAGATCTTAACACTTCACATTTCACTGCAACTGGATTTCTCCACCTGCTTTCCGGCTTCTAGTCTCCAAACAACTATTTAACACCTCCTCTGTCACCCTCAGCCTCCCCTGTCTACTCCACCCACAGCCCATGGCTTCAACTCACACTTCATGAGAAAACAGAAACTACCAAGCAGGTGTGTTTGCATCACCCCAATTCCCAAATCTGTCTCTCCCCAATTCCTTCCTGATCCCCGAAGGATGATGCCCTGCTGGTGCCCACCGACCCTCATCCCAGCTGGCAACTTGGGACTTTCTAAGGGTGTCCCCTCTCTCTCTCTCTTTGAGGTAGGGTTTTGTTCTAGCCCAGGCTGACTTGGAATTCACTATGTAGTCTCCGAGTGGCCTTGAACTCATGGCGGTCCTCCTGCCTCTGCCTCCTGTGTGCTGGGTTTACAGTCATGCGCCACCGCACCTGGCAGGACGTCCTTTCTCGTGCCACATCAAATCTATACCCCTTGGCTACTCCATAGACCAATGTGTGCCAGAATTTTCCATTTCTGAACTTGCCCCCTTCAGCCTTGTGCTTTCTCAGACACCATCCCATTGCACGGCCCCCTTTCAGAGCCAAGACCTTTTCTTCTAGGCAGAGCCTTGCCACATAGCTAAGGTTGGCCTTGAACTTGTGATCCTCCTGCCTCCGCCTCTCTCGTAGGGGCTGACATTACAGGTGTGCGTCTGCCTCAGAACCAAGAGCCATGGGTTTCCCACACCTCTGCTTCCACCCACTCTTTGCTTTTGCTCCAACCTACTTCCCACCTTTCTCCCCGCCATCAACTCACCGCATCAGAGCCTGACATCCGTGAGCACCGTCCTGCCACAGTGGTGGGACACAAGCTGCTTTCCCAGAAGCCATTTTCCCTGCTCACTTCTTAGACATCCCTCCCCTCCTTCCTCCCATCTTCCCAGCTGCTCCTCCAGCTTCTCCTGTTCTTCCTCTCCACCGGACATGCCAACCTTGGAAATCCTTGGGGCTGTGCCTGAAGCCACACTCCCCTTGGGTGGGTTCATTTTTCCCACGGTTTTGAACACCACCCTCATACTCAAACCTCCACAATCCACTTCTCCAAAAGCCCTTTCCTAACTTTAGCCTCATGTCCAAATGCCTGGCTGATGAACCCACCAGGTTGTCTCTCCAAGAACCACAAACCTCTCCCGCCCTGTATCGCCTTGCCTTGTCACTTTAGCACCCCTGCCTGACTCCCAGAAGCTGAGTTTCTTTTCTTTCCCTTCCTTTCTTCTTTCTTTCTTTCTTTCTTTCTTTCAAGTTTTTTGAGATAGGGTTTCCCTCTAGCTCAGGCTGACCTAGAATTCACTATGTAGTCTCAGGCTGGCCTAGAACTCACAGCGATCCTCCTACCTCTGCCTCCCAAGTGCTGGGATTAAAGGCGTGCGCCACCACACCCGGCCTTAGAAGCTGGGTTTCTTTGCAGGAGATCTTTTATCGTCAAGTCAGCTGGAGTCCACTGCACTCCCCTGTGGTAGGAGGTATGATGGGGGCAGGGGAAGTGATGCTCCTGAATCAGGCCTTAGCAAATGACCAAGAGGAGCTGACAGGCACAGACTTAGACTGCTTGGATGCTAGGGCAGGATGACTCTGAGAGTCCTAAATTGTCTGGGCCACATTAAGCAAAAGCTTCCTGTGACAGTCACTTACCTGACAATGTGCCCTCTTTAGAACACCTTCTCTTTCCTGCTCCCTCTGCCCTCTTGGAGTCCTGCCACAGATTCTGTTCTGGGGGAGGCTGAATGATGACATCCTCTAGCTAGAGCCTTCCTCATCCAAGTAAAAGGTACCCAGGCCCCAGGCAGTAGCCTTTCTCTTGCTCTCACAGGCCACAACATAGTCCTATGGACTCTGTCTGTAAAACAGGTCTGTATCCAGAACCTCTCTCCATCTCTATGGCAGCTGTCCTTGCCCAGCAGGTGAAGGTCTAGCCCAGGACAGGCACTGCCAGGGCAAGGGAGCAGGGACTTACCGGTGACCAGAAGTTCTGCCCGGTTCATACTGGTATGGTGTAAGTTCCGACACGTACAGATGTAGACTCCAGCATCAGAGGGCTGCACGCTGGGAAAGTGGAGCTCAGAGCCTGGTGGGGGAAGGATTGCTTGTGAAGGTCCAGCTCACATGCAGGAGAGGACTCTGGTAGGGCAGGGACAGGTCCATGGGTACCTTGATGTCGTTGCTGAGTGCTGCTGGGCACGGGCCGTCCGTCTTCACGGGACCAGTAGAAATAGTGGGGTGGGCTCCCACTGACCTGGCACCGCAGGGAGTGGGAGCCACCTTGGGGCACAACGCTCCGAGAGGGATGGATCTGGACCACCAGTGGAGCTTGGTCTGCTGCAGTGTGGGAAGGACAGGCTGTTCAGGCAGGAGAGTCCCAGTATGCAATAGTGTCTGAGATCCCTCTCCTTGGGCTGGGTAAGTGGCTCAGTGGTTAAAGGTGCTTGATAGCAAAGCCTGCAAACCCAGGTTCAATTTCCCAGTGGTACAAAAGGCCCTGGCATGCTCATTCTATCTCAAATAAGTAAAAAAATAAAAATTAAAAAAAATGATACTGTTATCCCTCTCCTAAAGAACAGGATCTTCCACCTCAGCTCTGTGTAATCTGTGCTCCCGACCTGCTGCTCACCCCCACCCTGGGCCATGGTCCCACTTACCTTCTGGCAGGCACCGGCCCCCTTGCACATTGGGGTTACCCACGTAGCCTGGGGCACACCTGTTGGGGGAACAAGGATCAGCTCTAGAAGCCTCAAAGTACCCAGTGTTTCATGGGAAACCTGGGGAGCCAGCTTAGCCAAAGAGCCCCAACACAGGGCCTCAATGAGCTGAAACAGGGGAGTGTAAGTGAATGTCAGCAGGTTTCATAAAGGGAAAGTAAGCCCTTATTCTCTAGGATAACATTTATCCAATGAAGCCTCAGGATGGGCCGGGATGTGGCTCAGTTGGCAGAGTGACTGCCTAGCATGCACAAAACCCTGGGTTTAATTCCCCAGCGCTGCATAAACCAGATGTGATTGTACATGCTTATAATCTCAGCACTTAGGAGGTAGAGGCAAAAAGAAGTTCAAGGTCATCCTTTGCTACATAGAGAGTTTAAGGCCAACTGAGCTACATGAGACCTTGTCTCAAAAAAAAAAAAAAAAATTGGAGGGAGGTTGGTTTTGAGGTAGGGTCTCACTTTAGCCCAGACTGATGATCTGGAACTCTGTAGTCTCAGGCTGGTATAGAACTTGCAGTGATCCTCCTATCTCTGCCTCCCGAATGTTGGGATTAAAAGACATGAGCCACCACGTTTGGCTAATTTTTTTTTGTTGTTTCAAGGTAGGGTCTCACTCTAGCCCAGGCTGACCTGGAATTCCCTTAGTCTCAAGCTGGCCTCAAACTCACAGTGATCCTCCTACCTCTGCCTCCCAATTGCTGGGAGTAAAGGCATGTATCGCCATGCCTGGTTAAAATTCTAATTAAAAAAAAAAAAGTTTATTAAAAGACAAGTACTATGTCCCAGCAGCAGGCTTGGTGTGGAGATTCAACAGGGACCTGTTTCTGTGGAACTGACTGGGAAAGCAGCATGGAAAGTCTGCACAAAACCAGAGTAAGGGAAGGGCAGAGGATCCAGACAGGGGCATTCATTCAGCCCTGAGATCAGTAAGGTTTTCTTGCTGCCACGTGCTCCATCCAGTGGTATGCAAATATGTATCTGCATGAGGGTTTTTCCTCTGACTTGGCTCCTGTTTCGTGCTGTAGAATCCAAAGGGCTGAGAATCTGTCCCCACTTAGCACACTGCTTGGCACACAATAGATGCTCAATAAAAATGTGTGGGGATGGCTCAGCAGGTCATAGCACTTCCTGAACAAGCATCAGGGCCTGAGACTGCCCGAGTTCAAATCTCCAGATCCCATGTAAACAGACGGGAGCTGCCAGGTGTCTGCAACTCCAGTCCCACAGGGGAGAAGAGACCTGAGACTCGGTCCTGAAAGCTCCTTGATCACTAAAAATAGACTGACTCAAAACAGCCAGAAGAGCAATGGAGGGGGGCAATGAATGTTCCACTCTGGCCACAACAACCCCTACTGCAGGAGAATGTACGGCATGCCACAAGAGCACATACACATGCATATATCATGGGTGCATGTGTGTGCGTGCACATGTGTACACACACACAGAGAGAGGCACAGACAAGCAAAAAAAAAAAAAAAAAACAAGTTGTATGGCGAGCTAGGTGTGGTAGCATACATCTGAATCCCAGTACTCAGTAGGCTAAGGCAGAAAGACCAACATGACTTTCCAGGCCAGCTTGATATAAACAGTGAGTTCCAGGTCAGGGCTACACAGCTAGACCCTGTGCTTCAACAAACAAAAACACTTCAAGAAGTTTGGTTCATTTGTCATGGAGAGCTGGGTGTCAGAAGTAGCGTGAGACTGGATGCAGCAGTTCTCAAGGGCAGTGTGAGTCTGGGAAGAGTTGGGTAGGGCAGGGATATGATCCTGGCAGAGTAAATTCTGAGCCACACCACGCGGGGAGTCTATCATTTTCCCCTTCCCTCCCTTGCTCCAGTGTGCACACTTACTGTTCACAGTACTGGCCGGTGTAGCCAGGGTCGCAGGCTGTGCAGCGGTAGCCGCCTGCCCCCAGGCTCTCGCAGGTGCGGGAGAACCTGGAATAGAGGAGGCAAAGGTCAGAGCGCTGAGACCCATTCCCGTTTCCCTCTGCACCTGCCCTGAAAGCCACGGCAGTGCCCTCCACACCCAGTGGTCTGGGCAAGGGCACCCACATGTTCTCTGGGTTGGTCAGTGGACAGGCACAGGGCTGGCAGTCCTCAGGCGTCCCGGCGGTGGCATCTCCGTAGAAGCCTGGTGCGCACAGCTCGCAGAACTCACCGACAGCATTGTGCTGGCATTGCTGTGGGGCACAGGGGTATCAGATACCAGTCATGAAAGAAGAAGAACTGCCCTTTCACGTGGGCAATTCCTTGATCTAGAAACCTGAGTCTGTGAGCGACTATTACAGAAATAATCATGGCAGGACAGAGAGAGTTACTTCTGATACTCATCTTGGTGATGTCGAAATAAACCTAAGCATTCATAGATAAGGAAATGGATATATTAAAAATATGTCCAGGGGCTGGAGAGATGGATCAAGGAGCTTGTTACAATACCTGATAGCCTGAGCTCAATTCCCTAGTACCCATGCTACGCCAGATGCACCAAGTGGCATATGCATCTGTAGTTCATTTGCACTGGCAAGAGGTCTTGACATGCTCTCTCTCTCTCTCTCTCTTTCTCTGCTTGCAAATAAATAAGTGAGCCGGGCGTGGTGGCGCACGCCTTTGATCCCAGCACTCAGGAGGCAGAGGTAGGAGAATCACCATGAGTTCAAGGCCACCCTGAGACTACATAGTGAATTCCAGGTCAGCCTGAGCTAGAGTGAAACCCTACCTTGAAAAAACAAAACAAAACAAAATAATAATAATAATAAAAATAAATGAATATTTAAAAATATTTTATTTCTATTTATTTGAGAGAGAGAGAGAGGCAGAGAGACAGAGAGAGAGAGAAAATGGGTGTACCAGGACCTCCAGCCACTGTAAATGTATTCCAGATGCAGGTGCTACCTTGTGCATATGGCTTACATGGGTATTGCGGAATCAAACTTGGGTTCTTAGGCTTTGCAGGCAGAGCCTTAACCACTAAGCCATCTCTCCAGCCCATAAATATATATATATTTTTTATGAGAGAGACAGAATTGGTACACCAGGGCTTGCAGCAACTGCAATCGAATTCCAGACACATGTGCCGTCTTGTGCACATGCACAGCCTTGTGGATGTGTCAACTTGTGCATCTGTCTTACATGGGATCTGGGGAGTTGAACATAGGTCCTTAGGGTTTACAGGCAAGCGCCTTAACCACTAAGCCATCTCTCCAGCCCCCCCCCCTTTTTAAAGAGGTATATCCAGGCTGGGTCTGGTAGCACACATCTTTAATTCCAGCACTCAAGAGGCCAAGGTAGATTGCTGTGAGTTCGTGGCCACACTGAGGCTCCATAATGAATTCCAGGTCAGCCTGAGCTAAAGTGAGACCCTACCTCAAAAACTAACTGACTGACTAACTATCTATATCTATATCTATCTATATCTATATTTATCTATTCTCCAAAGTTGGGTATGGTGGCGCACGCCTTTAATCCCAGCACTCAGGGGTCAGAAGTAGGAGGATCGCCATGAGTTTGAGGCCAGCCTGAGACTACAGAGTAAGTGCCAGGTTATCCTTGGCTAAGGTGGGGACTCTACCTCGAAAAAGCCAAAAAAAAAAAAAAAAATAGAGCCGGGTGTGGTGGCGCACGCCTTTAATTCCAGCACTCAGGAGGCAGAGGTAGGAGGATCGCCGTGAGTTCAAGGCCACCCTGAGACTATAGAGTGAATTCCAGGTCAGCCTGGACTAGTGTGAGGCCTTACCTCAAAAAAAACCAAAAAAAAAAAAAATTAAAAAGTATATCCAGGGCTGGAGGGATGGCTTAGCGGTTGGGGCGCTTGCCTGCAAAGCCAAAAGACTCAGGTTCGATTCCCCGGGACCCACGTTAGCCAGATGCACAAGGGGGCGCACGTGTCTGGAGTTTGTTTGCAGTGGCTGGAGGTCCTGGCATGTCCATTCTCTCACTCTCTCCCCCCTTTACTGTTAAATAAATAAGTAAATAAAATATTTTAAGAGTATATCCAGCCATATAGCCATCAAAAGGGTTTTCTACCTAAAAACCTGTGACACCAAAGGAAAGCCAAGTATACACTTGGCACAGAACCTTAAAAATCCACACTTCATTGTAAAAGTCCATGTGGGTTGCCGATGATTCCCTTCCAGAGACACTCACAGGTGTATGAACTTAGCACAGCCCTTGCTTCATGCTTAGCTAGTGGCTCTGTCACCACTTGTGCCCTGGAGGTCATACACACACCACTCTGAAAAGACCAGGTATAAACAAGCTAGCAATGTTGTGGGAAGATGCTCAGGCACAAGTAAGTGGAAAAAACTCCTGACCAACTATGGTGATCCTGTGTCTACCTGTGAAGTGAAAAGTGGATGGAAAGGTCTAAATATGTATGTAAGACCATACATTTGGTTCCCAAACCTGAAAAAATAAAGTTTCAAAAAGAAAAATTGGGCTGGAGAGATGGCTTAGTGGGTAAGGACCTTGCCTGCAAAGCCAAAGGACCCAGGTTTGACTCCCCAGTACCCAAGTAAGCTAGATGCACAAGGTGGCACATGTGTCTGGAGTTCATTTGCAATGGCTGGAGGGTCTAGTGTGCCCATTCTCTCTCTCACAAATAAATAAGTAAATAATCATTCAGGAGGCTGAGGTAGGAGATTCACCATCAGTCCAAGGTCAGCCTGGGGCTATAGAGTGAGTTTCAGGTCAGCTTTTGGTTATGGTGAGACCCTGCCTCAAAAACAAACAAACAAAAACCACCCTTTGGGCTAGGGAGATAACTCAGCAGTCACAGGCACTTGCTTACAAAGCCTGCCACCCAGATTCAATTCCCCAGCACCCACATAAAACTGGATACATCTGTGATCCTAACATGCATAAGATAACGGAGTCTGGAGATGGTTTGCATAGGCAAAAGAAGGTGGAGCACAGGCACTGTCAAGCTGTCCTCTGACCTCCACGCACAGTGTGCACCCACACAAATAAATAAGTAAAAATTGAAGAAAAAAAAAAAGAAGAAGAAGAAGCTGGGTGTAGTGGCATATGCCTTTAATCCCAGCACTTGGGAGGCAAAGGTAGGAGGATCGCCATGAGTTCAAGGCCATCTTTAGACTATATAGTGAATTCCATGTCAGCCTGAGGCAGAGTGAGACCCTACCTTGAAAAACCAAGAAAAAAAAAAAAGGCTTATTTGAGATTGAGAGAGAGGCAGATAGAGAGATAATGAGTACTCCAGGTGGTCCAGGGTCCAGGGCCTCTAGCTGCTGCAAATGAACTTGTGTCACCTTGTGCATCTGGCTTTATGTGGCTGCCAGGGAGTTGAAACTGGGCCCTTTGACTTTCAGGTAAGTGCCTTTAACCACTAAGCTATCTCTCAGCCAAGAACCTATATCTTTCTTTATAAAGAAGGAAGGCATTCCAGAGTTTTGCCTCCCCACCATGTCCGTAGCCTCGCAACTACCTGACCCACTGACCTAGATGCTGCCTCTTGTGACCTTGCCCCTGGATCTCTGCTTACCTTAGCAAGTCCCAACCACCCCCCCACCCTGCACCCAGGCCCCTATGTCCACCCCTTCCTGCCCCGGCTTGCATCTCACCGAGCAGGCCCCAGTCTCCGGGTGGCACAGGTCTGAGTGGCCGTTGCATTCACACAGTTCACAGTGGCCGAGGTAGAGGCCGCTCCCAGTGCGTGTGTAGCCAGGAGCACAGTCCTAAAGGAGAGGGTGGTTGATCTCTCAGAGCCAGCAGACCCAGCCTCCTCTGCTTCCTGCATCCTCTAGTGTCCAGCCCAAACGGCTTTTGCAAGGACATCCCAAGCCAGCCATCACCCATATCTGTTCTCAAAAGGCCGCTGCCCACTTTACTGTGGCTACAGTAGAAGGAGGTGAGCCTGGTACCCTCAGCCACTCTGAGCTTAGGGAAATAGTAAAGCATCCTTAATGGGGAAACTGCCCCAACCCAGGTCTTGGTTCCTGAGGGTTTATCTGGTGGGAATGGCCTCCATGGAAAAACTTCACCGCTAAATGAAAAGCAGGCTGGGGAGACTAGGTGGGAAAGGGGCCCTCGAAGGTTCTTATCACTGGGACTGCACGCATCAAATTGACCCAGCTGAGCATGGTAGCACGTGCTTATAATCGCAGCACTTGGGAGTGGGAGGCAGGAGGATCAGGAGTTCAAGGCCAGCCTCAGTTACACAGTAAGTTCAAAGGCAACCTGGAATGTAAGAGAGCCTGTCTCAAAAAACCAAAACAAGCTGGGCGTGGTGGCGCACACCTTTAATACCACCACTGGTGAGGTTGGAGGATCACTGTGAGTTTTGAGGCCACCCTGAGACTACATAGTGAATTCCAGGTCAGTCTGGCTACAGTAAAACCTTACCTTGAAAAACAAAACAAAACGAAAACCCAAAAAAACAAAAACAAACAATGAAAACAAAACAAAGGTCTGAGGAGATGCTCAGTTGGTAAAGCATTTGCCATGCAAGCCCGAGGACCTGAGCTTGGATCCTCAGCACCCACATAAAAGCTGGGCGTGGCAGTGTGTGCCTTCCATACCAGCTCTGGGGAGGTAGACACAGGAAATCCCTGGGGCTTGCAGGCCAACCAGTGTAGCCACCTCAGGTGAGTTCCAGGTTCAGTGAAAGAGTATCTCAAAAAATAAGGTGCAGAGTGACAGAGGAAGACACCCGACATTTACATCTTGTGTCCACACACACACCTCACATACATGCATAAGCATTTGCAACACACATGCGTACACACAAACCATATATACATATATACATGTACACGTATGCACTCGCCATATAGACATACATGGAAATAATAATCCCAATCATATGCACAAAAACAAAACCAGGATGGGGGGGGGGCTAAGCACAGTGACCAGGGCAGCACCCAGCATCACAGATGTCTGCACACAGCAGGGACAGGGAATCAGGCTTAGAGAACCGTTCTCCCCACTGTTCCTTCTATGAAAGCCAACGGACCTCCCTCCCCACACTCAAGGGCAGTTTGGGGGGGGGGGGGCTCTTAAGACTGTACTTTACCAGAGCTCCTCTTTTAAATGGAGCAAATGGAAACTTCTACTCTGGGATTTGGAAAGTCTGTGGCGACAGAAAAGGTGTGTGGAGACGAGGGCTTCCCATGGCCGTGCCCACGCTAGGCCTCCGTGCTGCCCATGCGGCACTGCGGCCCTGCCTGCCCTGGTGGCTCTCCTTCTCCCTGCTGGGTGTTCACTCACCAGACGTGAACCGGGCCACGTGCAGGATAAACTCCTGCCCACCTAGAGCTCACAGCTCTGGCCAAACCAAAGACCCTCAGGTGCTTCCAAGACACAGCCCGGTCACACCTCACTGTCCTCCTTCCACAAAGGGCACCTGCCTGTGTCTCTTTTCCCCCCTGGCCATCCAATCCATGTCTGGCAGACACGTCTTCCCAGGCCCGGTTCTGATCACCGGACACCCTCAGCAGCATGGCTTTCCCCGCTGCAGGGACATGCCAGGTCTCGAGAAGTGGCCCTTGCTGGTTTTCCACAGGTGGCTTCACTTGCAGGGTCGTCCCCATGTACCTCTCCTGATCTCAGCTTCCCTCGTGCCTGCAGTGCCACCCGCTCGCTCCATGCAGTGCACCTCTGAGACATGTCCCTGCTCAGCTCTGGGTTAATCATCTGTGTTTGAGAGGCTCTTCCCGCCTTGGGGGGACACCTTGAGGATGTGGGCTAAGTCTGAATCTGTGGAGAGTGTGCCCATGCTGTGGCAGTACTGCTTAGTGGTTAGGACATGTCCGATTTTAGAGCCCATCAGACCCAGATTCAAATTCATTTCTGCCACACATTGGCTGTGTCCTTGGGTAAGCCACCCACCCCTCAGTCTCTCTTTTATCTGTTAAAGGGATGGCTCAGGGATATGGGGAAAGTACCTGCCAGTGATGGGGAGGGCAGGGTCGCCTAGCTCTGTGAGCAGTCACAGCCCATGGTAATGGCTACTGATCCGTCAATTTGCTTATACTATGGTGCTGGAGCAGATACAGTTGGGCCAGTCTATACTCACCTGACAGGACAAGCCGATATAGCCTGGGGGGCAGCGGCACTCCTCCACTTCAAGGGCCCGAGGGCCACCAGAGGGTCCTGGCTGGGCCACCTCCAGACTGACGGCACTGATACTGGCTGCTCGTGGCACAGAAGAAAACGTGGCCCGGACCAGAAGTTCATCCAGGTCAGCCAGCGCCATGAGCAGGTGCTCGCGGGTGGCCGGCTGACCATCAGGCCGCCGCCAAAACTCCTGGGCGGGGGAGGGGGGGAGGGATGGCAAGTGTGAGTGAGAACCCCTGGGCTTTGTCCACTGCTCTTACAGCCCTGCAGTCCCTCCGCCAAGAGGAGGATGGACAGGGCGCAGTGCAGTGGACATCAAAGCCAGGGATCCCTCAGGCTTAGGGTGGGACAGGATCAGACCTGGCACTGGCCAAGTGTGGCTCACCTCTCGGAAGACCATTTCATAGTTCCTCCTCTCAGGGCCCCGCAGTGCTGGCTGGGAGGCCACTAGCATGATGTTGTTGCCCTGCAGATATGCCAATGGTGAGGTTAGGAGGGCGCTGAAGAGGCGGTGGGTGTCCACCAGCCACAGGCTGCCCCAACTACCAGCCTCCCATCTAGCCACACTCCCAAGCTCATGTGCCCAGGAGCCAGGCACCTGCCTACTGCCTTCATGCCCAGCAGCTGGACTGAAGACTAGTAGTGGCTAGCCACATGGGAGGGGCCCAAGCCAGGTCAGCTGGGTGCTGGACTAAAGGGACCCCGAAGGAGTGTGGTTTCCACCTTCCCTTCTTCCTGCCCACCGTGGTCTCTAAGCGCTCACCATGATCTGGATGTCGGGGTCAGACAGCGGGCTGCCCTGTGGCCCAGCTGTGTAGGAGAGAGTGTACCGCAGCTTTCCACCATAGGCTGCCACCTGTGGAGAGGCACAACCACACAGGTAAGAGGAGAGCCTCCTGAGGCGTTTGGCTCCCGTCGTACCCCAGCAACAGGCAGCCAGTGCTCAGCCTATGGATACCTGGGAAGCAGACCTCCTCTGACAGTCTATCTCTAGTCTCGCATAGTGAGGAGCTCTTTTAGGTTTTAGGAAGTTCCCCATGCCCCACCTGCCGATGGTGCCTGCCGAGAAGCCCCGAGTCTCTTTAGGTGTCAAGAGCAATGACAGTGAGCCCATGGGAGGCTGCCAAGGTTCAGAAGTTCTCAGCCCAAGGAATGGGGCTGCAGGAGCACCCCATCCTCTGGGCAAGTGGCTTCTATCTGCACAGAATCCATTCATTCTTTCTGCAAACTTCTCCTTAAGAAACAACTTTGTGGCGGGTGTGGTGGCGCACGCCTTTAATCCCAGCACTCGGGAGGCAGAGGTAGGAGGATCACCATGAGTTCGAGGCCACCCTGAGACTACAGAGTGAATTCCAGGTCAGCCTGGGCTAGAGTGAGACCCTACCTCAAACAAACAAACAAACAAAACAAAAAACAAACAAACAAAAAACCCAAAACAACAAAAGCACACACAGGCCATGGGATTCCAGGGAACTGCCCTTCCTCTTCGTGCTCAGTGGGGAGCAAGTCAGGCCAGGCCAATCAGCACAGTTTTGAATCAGAGTGGGGGACAGGGTAGAGTCAGGCATAGCATGACCATGTGTACCCCAACTCCACGGGGTTGGGCCAGTGCACCTGCCACTCTTTTCCTAATATTTTAATTTAATTTTAAGTTTATTTTATTTGAGGTAGAAGGGAAGGAGAGAGAGCTAAGTAGATAGAGAGAATATTTATTTAATTGAGAGAGAATAGGTGCACCAGGGCCTCCAGCTGCTGCAAATGAACTACAGACACATGTGCCACCTTATGCATCTGGCTAATGTGGGTACTGGGGAATCGAACCTGGATCCTTTGGCTTTGGAGGCAAGTGCCTTAATTGCTAAGTCATGCTGCCACCCCCTGACACTCCTTTCTTTTGGGACACAGAAATTCCCTTCTCCTGTCAGATGAGAAGCTAGAAAACGATGCCAACTGAGGAAAAGCCCTGTGAGCCTCTGGATCCACCCATGCCTGATACCAGACATCCTTGGACCCCGCAGTTGCAAAAGCCAATACATTCTTTATTGCAGACAAGCCAGCTGGACTTGGACTTCCACGACTGGAGGAGTTCCTATGCTGATGGCAGGGGCCGTACAGCAAGGAGCCGAGGCCCCAAGTCTATCCACTGGACTTTCCTCCTTCCTCAGTCACCAGGGCAGAACGTCGGCTCAGTATCCTAGTGCATCAGGTCTCCCTTACGGTTCATGTCTATGTTCATTCAGTGGGTGGGCACTTCCTCAACACCTGCAGACTACAAGGCAGGCCCTTGGTAACACGGGCCCTGGGGCTGTTCTCTGCTAGCTCGGGGTGTGGTAAGAACTCAGGGACATAACCAAATCACAACTGAAACAAGCAAGTTCACAGCCAGTCTGGAAGAAGCTTTCTAGGAAGCTGGAGGCATGTACGTCCCAGGGGTGAGGACAGAGGACGCTGGTGTGAAACACCTAGGCTCAGATTCTAGCTTTCCTGGATGCACAATCTTGGACAAGTCTTGTAACCTCTGAGCCCTCTTTCCTCATCTGGAAACAGGAACAAAAATAATACTTTCTCAGAACACTTACAGTGGTACACTCCGCCCAGAACAGAGAAAACACTTCAGCACTGTAATTCCCCATGACTTCTGGTGCCACCCTTGGCTCCTGTAGTCTGGCCTCACCTCACTTCCCCTGGGAATGCCTGCCTGGCTGGGCCTCTGAATGCTACCCTGTGCACACTCTGAGAGGCTCTTCATCTTTTTTTTTTTTTTTTTTTTTGAGGTAGGGTCTCACTCTAGCCCAGGCTGACCTGGAAATCACTATGTAGTCTTAGGGTAGCCTCGAACTCATGGCGATCCACCTACCTCTGCCTCCCAAGTGCTGGGATTAAAGGCATGTGCCACCACCCCTATCCTTGTTTAATTTATCTGAAAGAGAAAGAAAGAGGGAGAAAGAAAGAGAGAGAGAGAGAGAGAGAGAGAGAGAGAAAATGGACATGCCAAGGCCTCTAGCCAGTACAAATAAACTCCAGACACATGTGCCACCATGTGCATCTGGCTTACGTGGGTCCTAGGGAACTGAACCTGGTTCCTTTGGCTTGGCAGGCAAGCGCCTTAACAGCTAAGCCATCTCTCCAGCCCATAAAATAATTTTTTTTTTAAACCTAAGTGCACAGCAAACAAAAGAAAAGGGACTGTCCCGATTCCCACCCTCTAGTATTTTAGGCTTCTTTCACCCTCTGCAGCCCTCCCACCTTCTCGTTACCTTGTCCCCCAGGAAGGCTCTGGGCAGCTGCCAATAATAGAGGCTTCCAGGAAGCAGAGAGAAGCCCTCGTAGGTGAGGGAGAACTAGGACAGAAGGGTGAGTGGTGAGGACAGGACACAGACAGAGGCCCCACCCCTGCCTGGCGGGGCAGGTCCACGCTGCTCTGTGGGTAACTGGCTTTCCCAGCTGGACTGGGCCCCCATGCTGTTCTTTCTGGGCATGGTCTTGGTTGGTATTGCCTTATGCCCGGTATATATCCTTGTGGTGGGCCCCAGGATTTATGATATACCCTGGTAAGCATCTAAAAGTGTTATCGTTCTTTTCATGTGTGTTGAAGATTACAGCTTGGGTGAGGGCGTGCAGACCTGTCCTCCCAGCACTTGGGAGGCAGAGGAGGAGGACTGTGGCATATTCTAGACCAGCCCTGTCCATAGAGAGTTCTAGGCCAGCTAAGACTACATAAGGAGACCTGTCTTAAAGAAACAAAACAAGGGAGATTGAGCTCAGTGGTAGAGCACTTGTCTAGCAAGCACAAGAACCTGGGAGGCTGAGTCCCTAGCACTGGGGAAAAGGTAAAAAGAAAAAGAAATGCCTTCTATTTATTACATTCTCCGGAATGCAAGTAGACTTAGAAAATCATTTTGGGCCGGGATGTAGCTTGTTTGGCAAAGTGCTTGCCTAGCATGCACAGGGCCATGGGTTTGATCCCTAGCACTGCATAGACCAGGTGTGGTGGTGCTCGCCTATAATCCCAGAACTCCAGAGATACAGGCAGAAGGCTCAGAAACTCAAGGTCATCCTCAGCTCTCTAAATAGCAAGTTTGAGGCTAGCCTGGGCTAGACATCATGTCTCAACAAACAGATAACAACCCAAAAAACCTCAACAAGGGCTGGTATGTAGCTCAGTGGTAGAGCACTTGGCTAGCGTATACAAGGCACTCAGTTGGCTCCTAGCACCACAAATACACAAAAAATTTAAAAGTGAAGCCGGGTGTGTTGGCACACGCCTTTAATCCCAGAACTCGGGAGGCAAAGTTAGGAGGATTGCTATGAGTTTGAGGCCACCCTGAGACTACAGAGTGAATTCCAGGTCAGCCTGAGCTAGAGTGAGACCCTACCTCGAAAAAAAAAAAAAATTAAAAGCGAGCTAGACACAGGGCTGCAGGCCTGAAGTAACAGCATTTGGGAGTGTGAGGCAGGAGGAACCTGAGCTTGAGGCCAGCTTGAGTTACGAAATGAGATCCTGCCTCAAAAAATGCCTATCTAGAATTGAGCTGGTATAGCAGCAAGAAGTTAAAGGGACCTTGGAGATCAATCATAGTCCCGCAGTGTCGGGAACCATGAGCCTCGTTCAGAAGGGACTCAAGTCTAATGAGCGTCGGGGGTTCCCTCGGTGAATGATTTGGTACATACCTGAGAGCCTGCTGGAGAAGACAGAGAAGCGAACGAGGAGGAGGAAGAGGAGGAGGAGGAAGAGGGACCTGCTCGGAGAGCAGCGGGCTGGGGCCGGAGCCCACGAGGCGGCGGTTGGGGGTGGGCTGCAAAACTGGCAAGGAGCTGCCAGATCTCAGCATCCATCCGCCTCTGGGCCTCATCCGCCTGGGGGCCAGGATAGGAAAGATGAAGGACAGCACTGGAAGGACAGGATACCCACAGCCTCTGCTCCACCCTAGGCCGCACCAGACCTAGAGTCCCCTTGCGCGGTACCACCCGTGTGCCTATGCTGATGCCACTGCTTGGCCTTCGTGCCATTTGCCATCTCACTCCTAGGAGCTGGGTAGGGGCGTCCTGTGATGAGTAGTTGACCACAGGCCAGGACTGCTGGGGAGGAACCCTACTGGGGGTACCCAGCAAGGAAAGGCAGATAGCTTTGTGAAGCCAAGGCCAGTACTGTTGGCAAGTGCCATGTTGGATGAGGAGGGGCTGCCCACAGCACTAGTCAGAGCCATCCATGGCTCTGGAGTGTTTGTGGAACACTGGAGTGGGCTGGGCAGCAGGTTGAACCTGGACAGGCAGGGGAAAGTTGACCCAGGAAGGTCAGTGTCTTGGTTTAAGCCTGCTCCCTGGGGACCCAGACATAGCCTGACTTTGCCAGGTCCTGGGTTACCTGTGATGCCCGCTGTGCCCTGTCTTTGCCCTCTGGGGACCCTAGGATCTTCCTGGCTGTCACAGCTGCCCGCCACTGCTCCTCTGAGAGGGACGTACGGTTCTGATGGGGTGGAAGTCATAGGCCAATTCACTCTGGGCATGGTGGCAGCAAGGCCATGCTGCCTGAGGAGAGATGCATGCTCCCACTCGGGGTGGGCACACAGGGTTACTCCAGGCAGAGGGAGGAGCACGTGCATGTGGGTGGGTGGTTAATGGTGGCGACTCACAGGGCAATATCAGAGGAAACACCATGCTGATTAGCACCCAGTTAGCTTCTCTGCCACCTGACCTCATCCGACACCAGGGCCAGGGCACAAAGCAGCACACACCTCTCTGGGGTCCCCGAGTGACAGTATATGGCCTGATACTGGGGACCTGCAGGTACCACCTGAGTTGCACAGACCTGTCTTTTCTGGGGCACACTGGGCATCACCCTCACAGGGCTGAGGGGAGCCATGAACACACCATGCATGGCACCCCCATTTCACACCACTCTACAAAGATGTACCTGGTGAGCCCGGCGCATCCGTGCGAAGTAAGCCTCCCCCTGTGGGGCACGGAGAAGAGCCAAGGAAGGAGACAGAGAAAAGTCTGAGGGCTGAAGACGAGCAGCAGGAAGGTGGCCAGGAGAGAAGAATGGAGAGGGAGACGACGCAGAGGGGAAGCCAGCCCGGCCACAGGGCTGGGCACCAGGCTCTGTCCAAGGAGCGAGGAACAAGCCTCCTCAGAGCCTCCTGAGCGTCCTAGGGTGCAGGAGCTTGAGCGCTGGCCTCAGCCTACGGGGACTCCCGTGTCAAACCCTATAGCCATGGCAACTTGACCCCATGTGGCCGGCAGGCTGTCCTGGAGTCCACCCCCCAAGCACCCTCTCCCCCCCAACAACACCATCCCTGGTACCATGGTCCTCCCAGGCGATGGTACTTCAGAAGAGATAGGCTTTCTCTGTCTCACAGAGCACTTTAAAGGTAATTCTGACCTAAGAGCAAATTCTGCCGTGGTTGCCCACTAGCTACGGACCTTGGGTAATTTGCTCCGCCTCTGTGGCCTTGCTCTTTTCTCCACTAGGAAGCGGGGAAGTTGGTGGTAGCTGGCTCAAAAAATTGCAACTTGTGATGTGTAAGTGCTTGAAGTAATGTCAAGCATGTACTCACAATTTAATAAAATCTATGAGGGTGCCGGGGAGATGGCTCAGTTCTTGAAGGTGCTTGCTTGCAAAGCCTACTGGCTTGGGTTCAATTCCCCAGTACCCACATAGAGCCAGATGCACAAAGTGGTACATGTGTCTCGAGTTCATTTGCAGTGGCAAGAGGCCAATGTGTTTCACACACAAGCGTGTGTGTACACATACACAACACACATAATTTTTTTTTTGGTTTTTCAAGGGAGGGTCTTGTTCTAGCCCAGGCTGACTTGGAATTCACTAGGTGGTCTCAGGCTGGCCTCGAACTCATGGTGATCTTACTACCTCAGCCTCCTGAGTGCTGGGATTAAAGACCTGCACCACCACAACAGGCAATAAATTTAATTTTTTTTTTTTTTTTTAGGTTTTCCGAGGTAGGGTCTCACTCTAGCTCAGGCTGACCTGGATTTCACTATGTAGTCTCAGAGTGGCCTTAAACTCATGGCAATCCTCCTACCTCCTGCCTCCCAAGTGCTGGGATTAAAGGTGTGCGCCATCATGCCTGGCTTAAAAAATACACACACACACATACACACACACACACACACATACATATTTTGGTTTTTCGAGGTAGGGTCTCACTCCAGCCCATGCTAACCTGGAATTCACTCTGTATTCTCAGGGTGGCTTTGAACTCACAGCGATCCTCCTACCTCTGCCTCCCAAGTGCTGGGATTAAAGGCATGCGCCAGCACACCCGGCTTAAAAACTATTTAAAAAAATATATCTGCAAGGGTTGGGAGTTAGCTCAGGGGTAGAACACTTGCTTAGCAAGTACCAAGGCCCTGGGTTCAGTTCCTAGTACGGGAAAAAAAAGTTATCATAAGAATCACCACGTAAGCACCCAGCAACCAGCCCGCAGCAGAGGTGCGCGGCACAGAGCAGCGACTCTGAAACCATCTCGCTGTTGTGCTGAGGCCTGAGATCTCAGTCAGCTGAACGCTCAGCACGTGCCAAGCATGATCTGATCTTCCCAGCTACACCAGAGCTAGACAGTGTCAGAAGGTGCCCAGCTGGTGGACAGCACAGCTGAGCTGTAGCCTCGGGTCTACTGGACCCAAAGGCCAGACAGTGCACGATATGGCAGCCACGTGGCAGACCGTGGACTCATGTCTGAGTCTCTATTGGCTGAGAGCTGGCACTCACAGAGGGGCTGCAGCCCCTACTCGTGTCCCACCTTGTCTCCTTGGAATGTCTCTGGTAGCTGCCAGTAGAAGGACTCATGGCCGAGGTGGGCGAAGTTACTGAAAGAGAGCTGGGCTCCGTCGGGCGCTGGTTCCACAGTGAAGCCTCCCGTCAAACGGCTGTTGCGCTGTGGGTTCACCAGGGCAAAGCCCTGGAAGTCCCCAGGGGCAAAGTGGGTGGAGATCTGGCAGCAGAAGGAGGAAGAGGGTCAGCTAGGCAGGGAAGCAGATACCTCAGGGTGGACAGGGCACAGGAGAGTTTCATGGCAGAACATGGGGGCTTGTTGAGACCAGGCTGGGAGAGAAATGATGAGAGAGGAGGGCTGGGCTCAGCACTGAGACAGGCAATATTGGAGCCTGGAGCCGGATACTCCCTGGGCAGCTGGAACCCAGCTAGGACCGTGTTCCGGACCTACTGGAGTGGTGGGCAGACCGGGTCTTACCAGGTGACGTGTGTAGGAGGAGCTGGCACACTTCTGGGTGACACCCATGCAGAAGCAGGGCAGGCAGCCTTTGGGGTTGCTGGCACTCAGATGGAAGTGGTCAGGCCTGCAGCGGCTGCAGGTGAGGCCTTCCACGTGGGCCTGGGGAGGATGGACAGAAAGGTGTGTGGGGACTTGTGGGGAGGTCTCCTGCACCCGAGCAGCCTTCTGAGGCCAACCTTCTCAGTCACGTTTGGTAGTTCTAGGCCACCTGCCTCCCTCACCCCCATGGCCAGGCCCCAGGCCCCTCAGGTGCCATGTGACTTGTCTGCAGGCGTCACGGGGGGCGGGGCTTTGGACTGACCTTGCACTGGCACTGACCAGCAGCATCGCACTGGCTGCTGACGCTCCCGTGGGGGTCACAGGCACAACCTGGCACCTCCGGCACCTGGTCATCTCCTGATGTGGAAGGAAGATGCAGCTGTAGTCCCCAATCCCGCCACCAAGCTCCCACATTCCCACTGTTCTCTGGGCATCTCGGTCAGCAGCGAGAGGGTGCTGCTGCCTACTTCTGAGGATACAGAGGCTGGCGCGCACAGAGGCAAAGCCATGGCTAGTTTGATGGTTCAATAGGTAAAGTGCTTGCCACGCAAGCACAAGGACCTCAAAGCCAATCTTCAACACCCACATAAAAAATGTTAGGGGGGCTAGAGAGGTGGCTTAGCGGTTAAGTGCTTGCCTGTGAAGCCTAAGGACCCTAGTTCGAGGCCCAATTCACCAGTACCCACGTAAGACAGATGCACAAGGTGGCGTATGCATCTGGAGTTCATTTGCAGTGGCTGGAGGCCCTGGTGTACTCATTCTCTCTCTCTCTTCCTGCCTCTTTCTCTCTCTGTCTGCCTGTTGCTCTCAAATAAATAAATAAAAATAAACAAAAAATATGTTAGGGGAGCTGGAGAGATGGTTTAGTGGTTAAGGTGCTTGCCTGCAAAGCCTAAGGACCCAGGTTCAATTCCCCCGTACCCACATAAACCAGATGCACAAGGTGGCACATGCTTCTGGAGCTTGTTTGCAATGGCTAGAGGCCCCGGTGTGCCCATTCTCTTTCCATCTCTCCCTCTAATAAATAAATAAATAATTTTTTTTTTTAAAAAAGGAAAACAATGTTAGGCATGGCGGTGGCATGTCCCTAAAACACCAACCTTGGGAGACAGAGACAGAAAAATCCCTGAGGCTCACTGGCTAGGTAGTCTAGCTGAAAAGGTGAGCGCCAGGTACAGTGAAAAACCTTGTCTCTAAACACGAGGTGAAAAAGAAAAGAAAAAAAATGAGGCGCAGCCAGGTATGATGGTGCACGCCTTTAGTTCTAGTACTTGGGGGGAGACATAGGTAGGAGGATTGCCATGAGTTCAAGGCCTACTTGGGGCTACAGAGTGAGTTCCAGTCAGCCTGAACTAAAGTGAGACCATGCTTTAAAAAAAAAAAAAAAAGCCAGGTGTGTGGTGGCGCACGCCTTTAATCCCAGCACTTGGGAGGCAGAGGTAGGAGGAGCACCATCCTGAGATTACATAGTGAATTCCAGGTCAGCCTGAGCAAGAGTGAGACCTACCTCAGAAAACCAGAAAAAAAAAAAAAAAAGGAAGACACCCATGGTTGACTTCTGTCTTCCATATGCACTTCATGCCTATATAACATGCAGGCATAGGACCCCCATATATGTGTGTGTGTATGCATAAATATATATAAATTAATTTTTTGAAATTTAGAAAGGTTTTATTACAGAGTATTATAGAGTTTAAGAGAAGGAAAGAAGGCAAAACTCCTGTAAAATAGCAGGGGTCCCAAGTGGGTAATCCCTGTTGTTTTTTTAAATTTATTTTATGATTTATTTATTCGAGGGGAAGCAGATAGAGAATGAGCGCATCAGGGCTTCCAGCCACTGCAAACAAACTCCAGACTCATGCACCACCTGGGGAATGGAGCCTCGAACCGGGGTCCTTGGGCTTCACAGGCAAGTGCTTAACCGCTAAGCCATCTCTCCAGCCCCATTTTGTTTTTAAAAGATAATGCCACCTAGACTTGGTCCTAGGGGAGCAGAGGCCCTGCCTGTCCTAGCTGCACCCCTGGGGACTGGGTAGCCCCACCTCAGCGCCCTCCCAACCCTGCAACTCTACTCACTGCGGCATGGCTGTCCCTGGCTGGGGTTGCCATAGTAACCTGGGGCACACCTACAGAGAGAGAAGGCAGAGTTGTGGGGAGCCCAGGGCCCGGGGTTGAGCTCAATGACCCCACAGTGTGGCAAGAAACCCACCCGCCTAGCACACCCACTTTACAGAGGAGGAGACACGAGAGAAGGGCAGCAGCAGCCCAAGCCCACCTGAAGGGTCAAGAGGGAGGGACATGGTGGGGAGACTAAACTGGGTGGGCTGGGGTGGGGAGACTGGGCTGGGAGGTGGCTGCAGGATGCAGCTACTGAGCAGGGGAGCTGGCTGCATTTAAAAGCCCATGCAAGGAAGGGCAGGAGTCTGCTGGCTGGGGCTTACGGAGGCTTCCTAGGCAGCCCCTCCTGGGAATGGGCCTCCCTGCCACCCGCCTCACCTCTCGCAGTGACGCCCGCTGTGACCTGGTGAGCACGAGTCACAGGTGGGGTGGCCATCTGTGTCCAGGAAGCAAGTGTGGGCGGCCCTGAGAAGACGGGGAAAGCATCCGTGACTAAGGCAGGGACTCCTCCTCCTGGACCCTCGCTCAGCCCAGAGAGGAGGAGGGGCGGGGAGGGGAGGGAGAGAAGAGGAGAGTGTCAGGAGCTCCACGTGGCCCCGTCTCGCTCAGGGGCAAAGGTGGGTGCACTGCTCCCCTCTGAGGAAAGTGATGCTCTCAAAGCGAGAGGCTTCTTCCACTGGGCACACACTGAGCAGGTCACAGCCAGATTTAACCACTGCCTCCTTCCACCAGGGCCTGGCGGGAGGGGGCGGGGGGGGAGAGGGTGGGCACTTTAGGGAGAGGGGCAGGGCTCCTGACTCACTGGCCAGCGGCAGGAGCTCCGTAGCATGGGCAGGGCTGGCAGTCCTGCGGCGTGCCCTGCTGGGCATCTCCGTAGTATCCTGGCTGGCACTGCTCACAGCGAGCACCAGCTGTATGGTGCTGGCAGCCCTGGAAGGACAGAGGGTAGGTTAAAGCTGGGTGGGTGCCACCCCCAAGGTAAGGGCTCCCTGGAGATTGCGAGGAAGGGCATGGGACTCACCTGGCAGGTACCTGACTCGGGCTCACAGACCTCTGAGTGGCCATGGCAGCTGCAGCGCTCACAGGTGCCAAGGTACAGTCCACTGGGCATGCGCGTATAGCCCGTGTCGCAGTCCTGGGGGCGAAAAGATGGTATTGGGGAGGTGAGGAGAGCCAAAGGAGGAGCTGGGCAACACCGCAGGGGGCGGAGGGGGGAGCTGGTTGGGGAGGTGGGAGGGCTGGGCTCACCTGGCAGGAAGGGCCCCGGTACCCGGGTGGGCAGGTACACTGCTCCACTTCCAACGCAAGGTCCTGGCCGGTGTTTTCCGGCACAGCCACATCCATGCTGATGCCAGAGACCCTGGGCATGACGAAACCCATCGTTTAGGGGTGCCTGGTCTGCGTCTATTGCGCCTGGAGCCCTAGGCCCCGTACCGCGCTAAGTCCTCCTGACAGCTCTGGCTGGGTTCCCGCTTCCCTCCTTCCCTTCTTTCTTATTATGAACAACACATTTTACATGGATACATCATGTGTTGGTACCCTCTTTTCCCTCGTCCCTGCCTCCAGTCCGCTGGGGATCCTCCTCATTGGGGTTGCAGGTATTCCCCATGGGATTATGGGTTATGGGCTGTGGGAGCAGCAGTTGGGGGATGGGCTGCTTTGCTTCTGTTGAGCCCGACCCAAGGCCAGCCTGTGCTGGAGGCAGCAGAATGCTCTCCACTTTACAGACAGGGCAGCGCTACTGGTCTGCCTGCACCGTGCTTAAGCCTTTCCTGCCCTGGCCCCAGGCACCTGCTCTCAGCCTGCTGCTGGGTGTAGGATGCCCGGATGAGGAGGGCATCGATGCCCGCCAGCGCCATCAGCAGGTGCTCCCGCGTGGCAGGCTGTCCATCAGGCCGTTGCCAGGCTTGCTGTCAAGAGAAGAACCCGTGTGCTTATCCCTGCCATCCTGGGTGCTGGCACTCCAGCAGGGAGGAGCAGGAGGGCTGCTCACCTCACGGAAGGGCACGGTGAAGTCACTGGGCTGGCCAGGCACAGGGTCCCTGGAGGCGTGGTGCTCCAGGAAGATGCCATTGCCCTGCAGCACCACCAGCGGTTGCCTGTGCAGGGATGGGGAGCCGGGGTGGGGCCTCTGCGTCACGGTGAACCGAAGCTCTCCTCCATAGGAGGTCACCTGGGGCAGGAGTGGGCCAGTGCTCAGCAAGGGACCCTTCAGGTCCTGCTGCTGCGAACGCCAGGGTCTCCCCGTGGTATCTTATCCTCCCAAGGCCTCCAACCCTGGCTTCCAAGCCCCTCCTGTGATGTCCCTTCGCCTCACCCACCTTGTCCCCTCGGAAGCTCGAGGGAAGGTTCCAGAAGTATGGTCCAGTCAGGAGGCTATGGAAGGAGGAGAAAAGCAGCTCTCCAGGCACAGGGGATGAAATACCCTCACTGGTGGTGTGGGTACCTGCAGCGTTGGTCAGGGTGAAGTGGGTGGGTTCCTCAGAGGCTCCAAGCACCTAGGAGTGGAGAACACAGGTGTGGGGTGGTGACCAGGGACCAGTCCTTGTTTCCTCCAGGCCTGAGCACGGCCACCTCGCCCGCCTCTGCGTGTACCTGGGCACGGTTCCAGGTGGAGCTGCTACAGTGCCGACTGACTCCCATGCAGAAACACTTGAGGCAGCCGTCGGGGTTCCGCGCACTCAGGTGGAAAGAGCCATCCGCACACTCATTGCACAGGCGCCCCACCACGTTGTTCTGTAGACACAGAGCCGGGAGCTGCAGGACAGCCCAGCCGGAGGGGCTGCCTGGGGCCTTCAGGTGAACCGACCCCCAGTCCAGGTAGGACTCAGAGCCCGGGAGCACCATGGAAAGTGCGTGTGTGTGAGAAGTCATCACCATCACAACAGTAACTGATCATGGATGCGTATGTAACTCGTTTTCCCTCCCCCCGTGTCCCCCCATTCACTGCGAGGGGGCCCACAAATAAGTTTAGATTTGAAACCAAGCAACTCAATTAAAACAGTAACTGTAGTCTGGAGAGACTGATGGTTAAAATGCTTGCCTGCAAAGCCTGATGATCTGGGTTCAATGTCCCAGTACCCACATAAAGCCAGATACACAGTGGTGCATGCATCTGGAGTTTGTCTGCATTGTCTGGAATTCCTGGCACACCCATTTTTTTCTCTCTCTCTCTCTCTTTCTTTCTTTCTTTCTTTTTCTTTTTTTTTTTTTTTTTTTTTGAGGTAGGGTCTTTGCTCTAATCCAGGCTGACCTGGAATTCACTATGTAGTCTCAGGGTGGCCTTGAACTCACGGTGATCCTCCTACCTCCCCAGTGCTGGAATTAAAGGCATGCACTACCACGACCGGCATACCCATTCTCTCTATCTCTCTGACTCTCTTCTCTCTCTTTCTTTTCTCGCAAATAAATAAAAATAATTAAAAAAAAAAACTGCTACAATGTATAGGGTATTTCATGGAATGTGTTAGTTCCTCCACAGCCATCACCACACTTAACTCTCATGAAGCCTTGAGAGGGAGGTTACGAGCTCTCCACCCTTCTCATGGGGAAGGGGAAGCTGTGGCCACTCAACATGGTGGGATTTAAGACCGAAAGTGCCTGACTGCCAAGTCTGTCCAGTTCTTTCCTCCACTGACGGCTGATTTTCCCACTGTTCATGTAAGTTCCCCTCCCGGCCTCTGTTTCCTCATCTGTACATCAGGGCTGCTGAAACCTACATCCGTGGTGAACGTGAGACCTGACAGAGTGTGATGAAGGTGAGGGCTCCATCCAGATGCAACAGCCGCATAAAGCACAACTGAGGCTTGGACTCAGGGCAGCTTGCTCTTTAACTGATGCTCCTGCCCAAGGCCAGGCTAACCCTCGCAGTGTGGAAGACCAGCCAGCCAGGCCCACGGGCCTTAGGTGCAGCTGCCACCCAGCTAGCCAAAGCGCTATCCTCCCCCCGCCCCATCACCCCATGGTGGTGCCAGGCCCAGGCCACTGGCGTGAGGGGACAGCACACTCACTTTACAGTGGCAGGCCTCTCCAGCGGTGCCTGTGCTGCCTCGCTCATCGCAACGCACGATCTCCTGGTCTGGGGATACAGGAGGGTGTTAGGAGTGTGGGTAGAACAGACAGAGAGAGTGAAGTGGTTCCCCAGGATTCTTGGGGCGTGGGCTGGACTCTGAAGAGGGAAGATCCCACCCCTGTAGGAGAGGCAGCTGAGATACTCACTGGTGGGCCTGCACTTGCCACTTGGCTGGATGGGGTTGCCCTCATACCCAGGGGCACAGCTGGAGGAGAGAGCACTGTCAGTGGCAATTCTGTGCCCGGCCCCAGACGTCAACGACCCCTTAGTGCCCTGCCGGTTCCCCTCACCTGTCACAGCGGCGGCCTGTGTAACCTGGGGCACATGCATCACATGTGGCCTGACCATCTGTGTCCAAAAAGCAAGTGTCTGAGAACCTGTGGGGATCAAGTGGGCAGGGTGTTAGGGCAGGCAGGGGTCACTCCAGACATACCACTGTGAGACATGGCTGTGGTCCACATAGACAAATGCAAGGAGGCATGATGCTATCTCCCAGCCCAGTCCTTTGTTATTATTTTAGTCTCTCAAATCCAGGCCTAACCCAGAACTCCCTCTGCAACCTCATAAAGTCTGTAGGAAGGCAGATGGGCCCATTATACAGAAAGAAAATCTGAGATAGCCAGACAGATGGCTTAGTGGTTAAGGCACTTGCTGGCAAAGCGAAAGGACCCAGGTTGGGTTCCCCAGCACCCACATACAGCAAGATGCACAATGTGGTACATACATCTGGAGTTCATTTGCAGTGGTTAGAGGCCCTGGTGTGCCCATTCTCCTTTTCTATCTATCTGCCTCTCCCCTCCTCAAATAAATAAACAAAATAAAAAACTAATAAAGAAAGGACCTTTAATCCCAGCACTGAGGAAGCAGAGGTAGGAGGGTTGCTGTGAGTTCGAGGCCACCCTGAGACTACATAGTGAATTCCAGGTCAGCCTGGGCTAGAGTGAGACCCTACCTTGAAAAATTGAAAAACCAAAGGTTGAGGATTGAAACCCACATGGCGTTCCCGCCTCCCTGCCTAGAGCATGTTCCCAGACTGTGGCACTGTCCGACCAAGCTGGTTCTGACCTGCGAGAGGCATCAATGTACGGGCAGGGGCAGGGCCGGCAGGCGGTGGCTGTGCCCTTTGTAGCGTCTCCAAAGAAGCCGGCCTTGCACTTGTTACACTGCGGTCCCTCCGTGTTGTGCTGGCAGTTCTAGGAAGGAAAGGGTAGGGAGTGGCTCAGGCGCTACAGAGCAGAACCAAGTGAGATGGGCTTTAGAATGTTCCAGAGCTTTGCAGATGGGCGCATGTATCTGTGTCCCCTGGTGATGGGAGCCCAACACAAATGTGGCAGCCTGTTCCCATTGACGCTTCCAAGTACCCACTTGATACAGATCCAAATGTGCCATCCTCTCCCAGCCTGCACCCACGTTTTTTTGGTTTTTCGAGGTACGGTCTCACACTAGCCCAGGCTGACTTGGAACTCACTATGTAGTCTCAGGGCAGGCCTCGAACTCATCGGCGATCCACCTACCTCTGCCTCCCATGTGCTGGGATTAAAGGCGTGCGCCACCACGCCCGGCACCCACGGCCAATTCTGCCCTGGAGCCCATTCTGTTATTTAGGAATCAGAGACAGTAGCCCTCTCCTGTTTGTGCCTTGTCTTTGGTCACCTCCACAACCCATGTTCTTGTCACCATTTCCAAAACATAAGACGTGTTGTCGAAACTCTAGGCCATGCTAGAGGGCCAAGGAAAAGGTGAACCTGTCACCTCCCTTGATTGGACACTGTCTCTGTGAATGCACCCAGAGGTCACGGTAGCTCAGCTGGCAGCCAGGACTATCGTTCTGGAGACTGTGCTAGGCTCAAGGGCACAAGCAGGTCTCACACTGCATCTGTCCAATGTCTAAGTGCCAGCAGCGTGGAATACTACTCACCAGGCAGTGGCCATAAACAGGGTCACAGGAGCTGGCATGGCCATTGCAATTACAGCCAGAGCAGGTGCCCAGGTAGGGCCCCCCAGGCACCCGGGTGAAGTGGGCATCACAGCTCTCACACGACAAGCCAGAATAGCCGATGGGGCATCTGCGGAGATAACAGTGAGGAAGCGGCTGCAGGAACTGCCAGGCTCTGGAGTGCCCTCTCTACCCTGGCAGGGGTTCCTACGGTCCCCAGCTCTGCTGGGACAGGCACCTGCACTCCTCCACACTGTGAGCGCGGCCGTGGCTGGTAGCGTGGGTGACGGTGGTGTCCATGGAGATGTCGCTCAGCCCCACGCTGGCCATCTTGGCGTTGTACACCGTCTGTAGCAGCACGGCCTCCAGGCTGGCTAGCACCTGCAGCATCTCGGCCCGCTGCACTGGCCGGCCGGACTCATGTACCCAGTGCTCCTGGTGGGGGGAGGGTATCCCACGTCAGTGCCTGCACGCTCTGCGTCATCCTCCCCACCGCCACCCCCAGCCTTGGCCCTCCGATCTCAGGTGCTACCCACCTCTGACAGCTGGACCTGGCGCTGGTTCACCGTCCCAGGATGGGTGGGCGTGTGGCCTCGGGAGAGGAGCCGGTATCCCGCACCCACGAGGACCACATCCGGCTTCTGCACTGGTTCCAGCATGCCACGTGCCAGCTCATAACGCACTTTGTAGCGCAGAGAACCACCATAGGAGTCCACCTGGGTGGGACGGGGTGGATTATGAACAGGGCAACTGACCATGACCAACTGCATGCGTCCAGTCCTCCCTCAGTCTGCCAACCTGTGGCTCACAAAGTGCCTGGCACTGAGCTAGGCACAGGGAGCCCAGGGGGTGTGCAATGCTGTACCATGGGAGGCCAGTGTGGGGATGATTCTACCCAGCCCAGAGTGGGGGTGGTCAGGGAAGACTCCCTGGAGGAGACAATGCCAGGAGCAGGTCGAGATCCTGCCTCGCAGGAATGAGTTGCTGTCCCAAGGGGCTGTGTGGAGGCACAAATGCCTCTCTTACGAGATGCGGCTGCCCTGAGCCACCAGCTTCAGCAGCATGTGGAGAGCCCAAATGGGTCCCCAGTAAAGGGGAAGACCTCTGGTTCTCCCCATAAGGATGACAGCCGGCCCTTCACCTTGTTGCCTAGAAACTGCTCTGGCAGGGCCCAGAAAGCATCGTGGATGAGGAAGCGGCGCGACAGGTCGACCAGCTGGAACTCCTGCAGGGTCGTGTCAATCTGGAGCTGCGTGGAGGAGAGGGGTGGCATGCCTGGCTGGGCAGGCATGGTCACATTCACACCTGCAAGGGCAAAGGAAGTTTGAAGGCCACCGCACCAGCACGTGCCTACTTGAGAACACTTGCCCTGAGAGAGGGGCCTAGGAAGGTAGGAAAGTGCTGGGGAATGGGATTTCAGAGAAAACGGCTCTCTAGAAGCTAAGAAACTGTGTGTGTGTGTGTGTGTGTGTGTGTGTGTGCGCGCGCGCACGCGTGCATGCATGTGCACGTAGGCGCATTTGGCTCTTTTTCTTTTTGTTTGTTTGTTTTGTTTTGTTTTTGAGGTAGGGCCTCGCTCTAGCATAGGCTGACCTGGAATTCACTATGTAGTCTCAGGCTGGCCTCTAATTCACAGTGATCCTCCTACCCAGCCTCCCAAGTGCTGGGATTGAAGGTGTGCGCTACCACACCCAGACCTCCTGAAGCTTTGAAGTGTGCTTTAGGGGCAAGCAGGGTGATGTTGATGGCTGGGAGCCACACGGTCAAAGAAAGGTTAAAAGACTCATGACAGCAGGACTCTTCAGAGCCTTTGCTTGGTAAGAAATGGACTGTCAGTCTGGGAACAGTCTGGTGGTGTCAGTAGAGAGCTACCCAGGACTGGAGACCTTTCTTTCTCTCAAATAAATAAATAAAAATAAAATATTTTAAAATATATTTTAAAACAAGATTTAAATTTTAATTTAATTTATTTATTTACTTATTTTGAGAGAGGCAGATAGAGAAAGAATGGGTGTGCCAGGGCCTCTAGCCACTGCAAATGAACTCTAGACACATGCACCACCTTGTGCATCAGGATTACATGGGTACTGTAGATTCGAACCTGAGTCCTCAGGATTCGCAGGCAAGAGCCTGAACCGCTAAGTCGCCTCTCCAGGCCCCACCAAAAGCTTTTTAACAAGCTGGCATGGGCTGGAGAAATGACTTCGCGGTTAAGACGCTTGCCTGGGAAGCCTAAGGACCCATGTTTGACTCTCCAGGTCCCACTTAAGCCAGATGCACAAGGTGACACAAGTGTGCAAAGTCGCACATGTGCACAAGGTGGCGCATGTGTCTGGAGTTCGACTGTAGTGGCTGGAGGCCCTGGTGCGCCAATTCTCTCTCTCTCTCATAAAAAGCTAATTACAATTAAAAAAAAAAAAAAAAGCTGGCACACACGTGTGCAAAGTCACCCTCCAGAAAGCACCCTCCCAGTGCCTACAGCCAGGCCGTCCAGTGACACTTTCTGTCATGGTGGGAAAGCTGGTGTCTGTGTTCTGGCATGTGGAGACCCCTTGTCACTAGTGGCAATATGGCACTTGAAAAGTGAATGCTGCGGCCAAGACAATGAATTCATTCTTTTTTTTTTTTTTCTTTCTTCTTCTCAAGCAGAGCCTTACTCTAGCCCAGGCTGACCTGGAACTCAGTAGCCCAGGCTAGCCTCAAACACACAGTGATTCTCCTACCTCACAGCTTCCCGGAGTGCTAGGATTAAAGGTGTGCACCACCATGTCTGGCCTTTTTTTTTTTTTTACTTTACTTAGTTACTTTTTGGAAACAGGGTCTCACTACATAGCCCAGGCTCAATGTGAACTCTCTGTCTTTCTGCCTCAGCCTCCTGGGTGCTGAGATTACAGGTGTGCACCTCCACACCCAGCTTACTATCAATGGCCACACATATGGGTTGGGGTTGGGGAGATGGCTCAGTGGTTAAAGGCACTTGCCTGGAAAGCCTACTAGCCCAGGTTTGATTTCCTAACAGACACATAAAGCCAGATACAGAAAGTGGCCCATGCACCTGAAGTTCATTTGCAGTGCCAAGAAGCCCTGGTGCACTCATTCTCTATTTTCTCTCTCTCATAAACAAATATACGTGTGTGTGTGTGTGTGTGTGTGTGTGTGTGTGTGTATTTTTCCGAGGTGGGTCTCACTCTAGCCTAAGCTGACAGGGAATTCATTCTGTATTCTCAGGGTGGCCTCGAACTCATAGTGAACCTCCTACCTCTGCCTCCAGAGTGCGGAGTGCTGGGATTAAAAGCATGCACTACCACGCCCGGCTAAATAAATACTTTTTTAAAAAGCCACACATAGCTCCTGAGTCCGTGTTGAATGGGCAGCTCTAACAGATGGGGACTCATTTCCTCCCAGACATGGCCCGGCACTGGACAGCTTCAACTTCTGGAAAGTTCTTCCTTACATCAAATGCACATGTCAGTAGATCCTTGATTCCGACCATGCCCACTACAACCATGGAGGAGCCTAGCTCCTCTATACAAGTACTTCACCCAGCCCCCAAGCCCAGGCGGCTGTCAGAGCCTTCCTTCCTCTTCCCTTTCAGGGAAACTTCCCTCCATCCACGTGCCACCACCACACACACATACATGCCAACACACCCCACGGCCCTGCTTATGGCTTTCACCCAACCTACTCACGTGGATTCCAGGCACATAGTCCCAGGCTTACTCTCTGCCTGCAATAGCATGTGGCCCCAGGGGAGCCCCAAGACCTCCTGGAGCCTTAGGGCTGTCACCTAAATGCTGTAACAAGCCCAACTGGCAGATGGTTAACCAGTCACTATCCGTGTTGAGCTACAGTGGCAACTGTGCATTGGGCAAATGGTGACCATTGGTATTCTAAACAGACTGGAGGATGAGGCTGGGGCAAGACCTTCTATGGTCCCTCTACCACTAAAGTGATATAACAGGCACAGTCTTACTGCACAAAAAGTGACCCCGGATGCATAGTTGATCCTCTATGAAGAGGGAAGAAATGAAACTCGGTAAGATGAGAGGCTATGAACCACAGCTCTGTGAAGCTAAGTCCACGCTCCCCTTGATGCTGGACGAATCTCAGAGCCAGTGAGGACCGAGTCCCACAGCCTGTGCACTGAGAGAAGAGACCTAAGGAAGCCAGAAGTTCTGCCCGATGTTACAAAGCAGTGCAAGGTGGGATTCCAGAGCCTGGGCTCTGCTGGGCCTGTGCCGGGGACTCCTGCCCCTCCGTGTCTCAAGACGGGCATGACTGGGACAGACAACATTAGCTGACACTGGGTGCTTGCCTGGCCACACCCTATCCTGAGAGGCTTGCGTGGGTTAGTCTGCTGGGTCCTTACAGATTAGAAGGAGGCATTCTGTCCGTGTTTTACTTGATTTACTACCTTTTTGGAGAAAATCTCTCGACATGACACAGGATGGTCTCAAATTTTCAAACCTCCTGCCTCAGTTTCCTGAGTAGCTGAAACTATGGTAGGTACCACCATGCCTAGCTGTATCCACCCTAAACATCTGATTTTCTCTGAGATGCTTTCTGACAGCGCAGTGTTTCTAGGTCCCTTTCCATCCTTTGACCCCCCTGTCGTCCCACGCCTGTCCCGAGCTCCCCAGGGCGTGGTGTCCACTTCCCACAGCATGTGTCCGCCCAGGTCCACACCTTTGAAGTCATCAGGTCGGTCGAAGCGCAGCCGGATCTGGTCCCGGAAACGGCGGCTGCTCTGGCACGTGTTGGTCACCCCAAAGCAGAAGCAGGGCAGGCAGGAGGCGCTGTCTTCCAGGTAGAAGTGCCCATCAGGGCAGGGACCTGCTGGGTGGCAGGAGAGGGGATACGGTTGCCACCGGGAGGCATCGCTGCTACAGCGACACCTGGTGCCCACCCGGTGCCCATGCGCCGCACCTCGCCGAGGAACGAGCTCCAGGACGCCGTCAGGAATGCCGAACACCATGCCACGTGCATTCATGGCCTCGCAGGTGTAGGCACCCTGGTCTGCCTCCTTCACGTCACGGATGATCAGTGTGCCACGGCCACCCTCACTGGTCATTGTCACCCTGATAGGCCCCAAGAGAGTACGGAGTCAGGCCTGAGCTGTGAGCCCAGGCCTCTTCCACATGCTTGCCACCCCTACCTGGGCCCCAAGTCGCACCTGGGATGAGAGGGGATATGGCCCCAGTTGAGCCTCCAGTTGATGATGGGGGTGGGGACGCCGATGGCTACACAGGTGAAGGTCACTGTCTGGCCCCTGGAAGCCTGGATGGACTCCTGGGGCGGAGTTACCACCTGGGGAGGCACTGGGGAGAACAGAGTGGGAGTGAGGGGTCTGACTGGCGGAGCGCAGGAAGGGCAGGAGGAACCAGGAGCGGGAAGAGCAGAGGAGGCTGCAGCTGGGCAAGCAGAGCCCTGCCCGGCATCACCGCATCAACCCCCAGCTCGCCACTCACTGCAGCCGAACTCGTCGCTTCGGTCGGGACAGTCACTCTCCTCGTCACAGTGGAAGCTGGCCGGGATGCATGTGTTGGTGGAGACACACCGGAACTGTGTGGGCCCGCACACTTCCTCAGGACGCTTGGCAGCTGGGGACAAAGCCGGGTCGAGTGGGCATAGGGGCACTGCCTGTGGGAACACCCTCATTCCCTATTTACCTCACCCTACAGCCCATCTGTCCCCTGCCCCAAGCAGCCCCACGGTCATTGTTCTCTGGTCCACGTGACCCTGTGGTTGCCCTCCCCGGGCCCAATCACTGCTGTCACGACGTAGTCCACGGTATCACACCCAGTACGACACAGTCACTAGACTGCCATCAAACAGCTGCTCACAGTGCCTGCCCCCATCCTGCACTCCGCCTGCGTTCCCAAAACAGTGCTGCCTGGCGTCTCACGGCCACCGTCACAGCTGCTGTGATTTGGATGCGGTTTATCCACCAAAGCTTTATGTCTCAGGAGCTTGACCTCTGTGTGACTATATGGTGGGACCTTTAGGTTACTGGGGGGCCATGTCCTTGGGAGTCCTTGGGAGATACTGTAGGACCCCAGTCTTTCTCTGACTTCCAGTTTCAAGATGTGATCTTTTCCTCGCACATAGTTTTCTGCCATTGGCATCTGCTATGAGGTGATGCAGAATAGGAGAGCCCTCACCAAGGCCTGTGTGATGGAATTTGGACTGTCTACCTCCAAAACCATGAGCTAAATAAATCTGCCTACCCCGGGTGACTATAGTATTTTTAAAAAAGTCAACCTGGGCAGGATGGCACATGCCTTTAATCCCAGCACTTGGGAGGCAGAGGTAGGAGGATCACCGAGAGTTCAAGGCCACCCTGAGACTACATAGTGAAGTCAGGGTCAGCCTGGGCTACACTGAGACCCTACCTAGAAAAACAAATAAACAAAGACTAACGCGCAGACTCAGCTGTCCTCAAGAGTCACTGCAGAGCCATCACGAATGGACAGGGTCCCTGTCAAAAACAGTCAAAAGGGCTCGCATCTCTAGTCATTGGCAACGTGTGCCATTCCTGCTACTAGCAAGGGCAGCTGTGAATTATGAGGGCTTGGCAAGGGACCTGCGACAGCCTAGCCTTCCTGAGGGGCTCCACACCCTGGGCCTTCAGGAGTTGAGCCTGGCCTGAGGCAGCTACCCATAGACTGGACATCAGGCCTGTGCCCCTTCTAGGTACCTCGGGTAGACAGTGACCATGGTTCTTCCTTGGGGAGACCAAGCTTGCGAGCACAGTCAGGGACAGAGAAACCGGATGGGAAGGGAGTCACAGGTCCACAGTGGAACATCTACTGACATAGCTCAGTAGCTCCGCTCCCAACATTTTGAATTGCCCATGGCCCAAGCTGGATGGCTTCATCTCTCTAATCTATGCTCTCTCAGCAAGAGCTTGGCTCTTTCTTGGCTCTTCCTCAGCATAGGCCTCTAAGAAGGGTTTTGCAAATAAAATCCTCAATTATTTCCTCCCAAAGGGCTGGTGCTGTTCGTTACGCTGAGACAGGAAGGGAGTCATCAAACTCTGCTAATCTGTAGCACCATGCTGCCTCTCTCTCGTTGGTGACTGCCATGGAGAAGGGGTAGTGAGGGGAGGCTCAAAAGGGCTAGACCAGGGCTGGAGAGATGGCTTAGAAGTTAAGGCATTTGCCTGAGAAGCCTAAGGACCCAGATTCGATTCTCCAGGTCCCACGTAAACCAGAGGCACAAGGAGGTGCATGTGTCTGGAGTTCACTTGCAGTGGCGAGAGGCCCTGGCGTGCCCATTCTCTCTTTCCCTCTCTCTATCTCAAATAAACAAATAGATAAACAGATAAACAAAAATAAATCTTTAAAAAAACAGCTAGAGCAACGCACAGTGGAAATATCAACATGTCCCAGGATGGCAGGAGTGGCTGGAAGACTGTCCTCAATCCCAGAATGACAAGCACCAAGCCAGGACGTGCACAGTGTTACCCAGCATGGTCTCTACTTCACTAGCCTACCTCATCTCATGCCTGAAGCACTGATAAGATGAATGGAGCCAATGGATGGGTGGACAGTGGGACAGACTTATGGCAGGGAAGGATGTTGGATGGATGGGTAGATAAATGGATGGATGGAATAGAGGGAGGAAGAATACTGGATAGATGATTGGGTAGCAGGATGAAGAAGAGCTAGTAGGCCAAAGAAGGTTAGATGGGGTCTGGGCATGATGGTGCACGTGCCTTTGCTCCCAGCACTCGGGAGGCAGAGGTAGGAAGGATCACTGTGAGTTCAAGACCACCTGAGACTACATAGTGAATTCCAGGTCAACTAGGGCTAGAGTAAGACCCTACCTCAAAGGAGAAAAAGAAAAAAAAAAAAAAAAAGGTTAGCTGGATGGTGGGTAAAAGACCAAGAGTGTGATCAGATGGACTGACAGATAAACAGCTGGACAGATGGATAATGGACAGGTTTATAGATGGGCAGGTAGAGGTTGAATGAGACAGACTGATAGGTAAATGAAGAACTGGGCAGACTAATGATGGACAGATGGATGGGTGGGTGAATGTTTGGTCAGATGGGTTAACAGAAGGGCGAGCAGTGGTGTAGATGAAGGGACAAACAGTTCAGAAGCAGCTTTAGATGGAAAATCTCTATGATCACGCAAGGATTTGAATGTGTACGTGTTGGATATTTAATCCCTAAAGCAAGTAATTAGAGGTGGGATCTTCAAGAGGTGGTTAAGTCATCATGGACAGATTAATGCTGTGATCACAGGAGTGGGTTCTGGATGGTTTGGTGCCCTCCTCACTCTTTCCATCAGTGTGATGTCTTCTGCTATGTTAGAACACAGCAAGAAGGACCTCACCAGGTATGATCCCTTGATCCTGGACTTCCCAGCCCCCAGAACTGAGCCAAATAAACTTCTATGGTTTACAAACCACCTAGTCTCAGAGATTCTGCTAGAGTAGCACAAACAGACTGGGACGTCCCATGGTAAGACTGGGACTTGTACATTATGTCCACGGTTCCATCGTCTTGGAGAACCACATATCCAGTCTTCTTGGGCCACTTCTCTGATCCCTACACCAGCGCAGTAACAAAAAAACAATGTTCACCAGGGGCTGGAGAGATGGCTAAACAGTTAAGGTGCTTGGCTGCAAAGCCAAATGACTCAGGTTTGATTTCCCAGTACCCACGTAAGCCAGATGCATAGGGTGGCGCATGCATCTAGCGTCTACAGTTTGCAGTGGCTGGAGTCCCTGGCGTGCCCATTCTCTCTATCTGCCTCTCTCTCTCTCTCAAAGAAAGAAAGGAAGGAAAAAAAGAAAGAGAGAAAGAGAGAGAGAAATCAAAGGAAAGGAAAAGGAAAGGAAAGGAAAGGAAAGGAAAGGAAAGGAAAGGGAAGGGAAGAATAATGTTCACCAAAATTCAGCAAAGTATCTGAGACCTAGCCCACAGGTGGCCAACTGCTATTTTTTTGGTTTTGTTTTGTTTTGTTTTGTTTTGTTTCGAGGTAGGGTGTCACTCTGGCCCAGGCTGACCTGGAATTCACTATGTAGTCTCAGGGTGGCTTCAAACTCACTGCGATCCTCCTACCTCTGCCTCCCGAGTGCTGGGATTAAAAGCGTGCGTCACCACGCCTGGCTGCCAACTGCTATTCTTACGGCAATTTGGAGCCAGCAGCGTGCAGGCTCCAGGCACAGAGGAACTTTGATGTTAGTCTCCAGGGTCCCCGACTCAATCAGCACATGGCCTAACAAGAAGAAGGGTCACAGTGGAGCTCAGGACACTCACGGCAGTTGGCCTCATCCGTGCGGTCCTCACAGTCGAAGTCGCCGTCACAGCGCCACAGCTTGAGGGCACAGTGTCCGTTTCCACAGGCAAACTCATTGGGTTCACAGGGTGGAGGGGGCCCTGTGTGGAGCGGAAAAGGTTCATGGTGACCCTCGGCCAGCCAACGCCTGGTACCTGCAGCCCTACACTACACAAATGCTCACCACAGCCCAGTTCGTCGCTGCCGTCCCTGCAGTCCTCCTGGCCGTCACAGAGGTAGTCTTTGGGGACGCACTGTCCACTGTGGCATGCAGCCTCCTGTGGCCCGCATGGCACGGGCTCATCAGGACCAGGAAGCAGGGGTCTAGGTGTGACTGGTGGCAACCTTGGTGGGACTGCCTCTGGCCACAGAGGTAAAGGTGATGGCTCCACGAGTACAGGTGGCAAGGAGGCAGGCTCGGGGACTGGCTCCTCTGTGGACAGAGCGCAGTGACGTTTAGCAGAGGGCAGCTCTCACCCCACACCCCTCAGGTGTCCCTGTACCACTTCTGCCCAGCATCCCCACCCTGTCCTCATCCCTCCCCAGACCTTTCTGCCCGCACCAAACCCTTAATAGCCCAAATGACCCAGAGGTGGCTTGTGCCATCCCTCACGGGCCACCACAGGCCCCTTGTGGGCCCTTACAGTCCCTCACCACAATTGAGCTCATCAGACATGTCCCTGCAGTCAGGCCGCCGGTCACAACGATACTCCAGTGCCACACACTCATTGTAGCTGTGGCAGGCAAACTCGTTCTCGGTGCAGACCCTTGGGACCTGAGGCACTGTGGGGATAGGAAGGAGTCAGGAGGTAGGCCAAGGAGGCTGGGAGTGACAGGTGACACAGGCAAATGCATGGCTGGGAGTGGCTCCGATGCCCTATGTCAGATCACTGTGGCAGAGCACGAGAGCAAGACACACTTAGTAGGCACATCCACTGCACACAGTGAGCACGGGACACATGGCAGTGGCCATACCCAACCCTTAGGTGGACCTCCACATAAGTGACATGCCACACGCATGCAGCCACCACAGCACACACATGCAGGCCGCAGCCTGGCCAGGCGAGGACAAGAGAGGAGGGGAGGAGGCAGCCTATAGGTCGGGCCCAGCCATGGCCCTTGCCCTTTTCTCCCTCCGTCCCTCATCCTCCAGAAATCCCCTGGACCTCGCCAGGCTCACACTCTCACCTGATGTCACTGTGACCCCCACAGTAGCTGGGGGAGGTGGGGGGGTCTGTGCTGGAAAAAAAAGTGGTGGTCAGCATCATCCATTCCACCTGGGATCTGAAAGCTGAGGGCCAAGCCAAGCCCATTCCACCACACCCAGACGGGAGCGGGAGGACTCACTGAAAAGTGGGAGCAGACAGCGGAGGCCCCAGCAACCTCTAGACCTGGGTCTGGGAACTTAACTGAACCAGGGAGGTGACGGGTCGTTCACTAGTTTTTTCCTGATTGAACTAGAAACCATGGTAGGGATGGCATCTGTCCTGTTCTGGGCTCTACTGGGTCAGAAGCACAGGAGCACAGAAGCTGAGATTGGGGGACTGAATGCCACACCCCACGAAGAATGAAGAAGAACCAGGTTTAATGCGTCACAACAAGACAGAGGATACAGTGACAAGAAACCTGGGCTGACCCTAAGCTTCTGCATCTAACTGCTGTGTGACTTTGGGCCAGATTCCTGTTTCTCTGAGTCTCAGTTTCTCTTCATTTTTTTTTCTCTCATCTTGTCATGGGTTCTGGCGTGCACACACACACACACACACACACACACACACACACACAGTGTGGTTTGCATCCTGGCTTCCCACCAGGGCTCACATCAGTGTGGATGGCCACTTTACTTTTCTGGGCCTCAGGTTTCACATTGTGAAAACAGGAGAAATATGTCACAGGAACTGCCAGGAAGCCCCAACGGGAGGCTGGATATTAAAGGCATACACACAGACCTTGAGAAACAGCTTTTGGTTTTACTGCAAGCAAGAGTGTACTGGACTTGGAAAGTTTCATATGAAGAAAGTTCTAGGGAAGGGAGGGCATTACCATGGGATATTTTTTATAATCATGGAAGTTGTTAATAAAAATTTTTTTTGAAAAAAGAAAAGAGAAAGTTCTAACCTATTGTCAATACAGAGATTTATATGGAGAGAGCGGACATTGGGACCCACGGGTACTTAGAGAGGAAGCAGTCTGGGGCTACCCAATCTGAGGCTGCACAAAGACTGATGGGCAGACACAGGAGGTAGTGAGCTCTGTCTTTAGCCCCAGCTAGGGGAGCCCATGGCAGAGACTGAAAGGGGCCCTGTGGTAGTTTGAATGCAATGTCTCCCAACAGACTCAGGAATTAACGTGGATTTCCAGCCACAAGGCTGGAGAAGGTGTCACTAGGGCCAGGTCTGATTTCTAGCCCAAAGGCATGCCCATCAGCCTGAACTCTGCCTGGGTCGCTGCTGCTTGCTGTCCAGTGCTTGCTTGCAGAGCTGGCTGTTTGGTGGTGTTTCTCTGTTTGGGTTTGTGAACGGCAGTAGCCTCTTCCACCACGGATGGAACATCCCCCTGGGTCTGTATGCTGAAATGAACCCTTCCTCCTACAAACTCTGTCTAGAAGTTCATCCCAGCAAAATGGAGCTGACTGCAGCAGGCCCCACCGGAGTTTGAGAAACTGGAGGAGTGACTCCAGGCTTCAAGACAGACTCACCCGTGCCCAGACGCCGGAACTGGAATCCCCTCGGAGAGGTGACGTAGGGGCCAATGGAGCCGCTGGAGACAACTGAGTACAGGATCTCCTGAATCTGAGCCCCGTCCGGGTTGCCTTCAGAGCCCACGTCCAGCTCCACGAAAGCCCAGCCGTCCAGCTCCCTGGGGAGAAAGGAGCCTGTGTTCTGTGTTCTCCATCAAGTCCCTGCCCTGTTGGCCAGCCCCATTCCTGGACAGCCTGTGCCCAGAGCAGGGCCATTTAAGGTGCCTGTGAAGCCTGAATTCCCACCTAGAGTGATTCAACCCACCAGACCCTTCCTGCCCAGCTGCTGGTACCCAGACCCTTTCCCACCCTTGACTCCTCTGGGTTGCCCCACCCTGCCCTCATTCCCAGGGACCCTTCTCACTTGATGAACACCACACTGACAACCTGGTCTCCAGGAATCTTTAAGTACTCCGACTCCAGCTGCAGGGGACACAGAGCCATCAGGTACCTCCTGCCCCCCCCCCAGTCCTACCAACCACATCCAGGAGCTCCCCAAACCCCTCTGGCATACCTTGTCCACCACAGCATCTGACACCTCTCGGAATTCTTTGGACGTTGCATCCTCCAGCTGGGGGGTGTACTCGATGGAGTGAGTGAGATTTATCAGGGCCCGGAAATACACTGTGAAACAGAAGGTGAGGTGTCACTGTGAAGGGCCCAGCTTGGTAGGTGGAAATGGTGCACTGGCCCCGAGAGTCCTCCCGCATAGGTTGACACTCACGTGCCCACAACGAGGCTTAGCCCAGGCCTGCTCAGGGCCCAAAGCTGAGGACACCAGCGTGGGGAGCACGCCATTCTTCCCTAGCCTTTCCCAACCAGCTCAGGTGACCCCTCCTCTGAGAAAACCACCGTGGCTGCCCTGGCTAGACGGGGACCCTCCTCAGGCTCCCACAGTGTGTTCCTGCTCCTCAAGCGCCTGCAACCCCCACTGCAGACACTGTCGGGCCACACTGGCACAATAACAATTATGTTTCAAGCCTGCCACACCTCAGGCACTGGACCCACCCCTTTTTGAGTTTCTCCTTGGCAATAAGCTGCATTTACTCCCTTGGGCTGTTGCAAGAGTGAATGATTTTGGGCTTCCAGACACTGCTCTTAAGTGCAGACGAGGCCCCGCCGAGCTGACGCTTGAGAATGAGTTGTGGTCACGCTCCCCACCACACCAGGAACTCTATGAGAGGACCTGGGATCTCACTCACCCCATGGCTCTAGTGCCTATCCAGTGCCTGGTACATAGTAAGTACTTCATAGATTAGAGCCAAATAAATTCATGTCATCCTATAACATGCAAGTGCTGTTTCTTAAGTACCTACTGTATATTAGATACATAGTTGCTAAATTTCAAAATGTTTGCTATCCTCTGGATCTTGAATGGCCCTCAAAGGCTGACTGTGGCCATGCTGCCATCACAAGCCCAAAGCAACAGGGTCCAGTGACCATGGACTGAAACCTCTGAAACTATGAGCCAAATAACCTTTCCTTATAAGCTGATTAACTCCGGTATCCCCCCCGCCCCCCGAAGGTAGGGTCTCACTCTAGCCTAGGCTGACCTGGAATTCACTCTGTAGTCTCAGGGTGGCTCTGAACTCATAGTAATCCTCCTACCTCTGCCTCCTGAGTTCTGGGATTAAAAGTGTGTGCCACCACACCCGGCTTCAGGTATTCTTGTCACAGTGATGAAAAACTAACACGGTACCCAGGAGTTCATATATGTTAGAAATACAGATTAAACTGAGTGGCAAATGAGCCATACATCTGTATATACATCCATGCACACACATGTGCATATATATGTATACATTGAGGCTGACATGGAGTAGATGCTGGATAATGGCCAAATCAATCAATATCATATGTCTATGGTACACTGAGACTGGTTCATGTATACACACAGATAGACTTCCACTCATTCCTTCTCTCCCTCCCTCCCTCCTTCCTTACTTCCTCTCTTTATTTTTGTTTTTCTTTTTAAGTTTTATTATTTATTTATTTGCAAGCATAGAGAGATAAAGAGTAAGAAAGAAAGAAAGAAAGAAAGAAAGAAAGAAAGAAAGAAAAGAAAGGACGAATGGGCCTCTAGACACACTGTAAATGAACTCCAGATGCATGCGCCACTTGTGAATCTGGCACATATATATATATATATATATATATATATATATATATATATATTTTTTTTTTTTTTTTTGAGGTAGGGTTTCATTCTAGCCAAGGCTGACCTGGAACTCACTCTGTAGTACCACCAGGCCCACCACCTGTTATCTATTTTTATTTATCTCTCTTTCTTTGTTCCTTTCTAGACAGGATCTCACTATAGAGCCCAGGCTAGCCTTGAACTTGCTATGTAGCTTAAGATGACCTTTAACTTCTGATTCTCCTGCCTTCACCTCCCAAGGGCTGAGATTACAGGTGTGTACCACCACACCTCTTCTAGGTGGAGCTGAAGACGGAATCCAGGGCTTCAGGCACGCTAGGCAAGCACTCTACCAACTGAGCTACATTCCAGCCCCACCAATTATGTGCAAAATACTTTTGTGCATCAAATTTCATCATGTTCATGAATTTAAGCAGTAACTAGAAATAGCATGTTCATGTGAATTACAAGGAGTCTAAAATATGTGCAGAGTCTAAAATGTATGCAAACAGCTTGGCACAGAGTGGGTGTGATACACTATACGCTATCACCGTACAGATGCAGGGAAGTACACTAGTTAGAACCCACTTCCGGAACAGAAGTCTTCCCCCGAGGCATAGGAAGGGCCAGGACAGAGTAACAGCTCTCACGTAGCAAGGCCCTAGCGTCAGGAGGCAGCTTGTCTCATCTAACAGCCTGATATTTCTGAGCCCTAATGTCTGCATTGATAAGCTGAGGATAATGGTGCCCACTCCTGAGGGCTGCTATGAGCATTTACACAGTGCCCTGCATATTACGGGAGTGCAAGGTTGACAGTAATTATTAATTCTGGTCTTTGGAGAAAACTCAGGGGATGGCTTTAGCTAAGAAAGGCACTCACTTCCTTAACAAGTCTACAGGGCGGGCCTACTATACACCAAGCGGTGTTCTAGGGGAAAGGATACAGCAGTGTTCTCCACAAATGGAAATTTCTGTTCCCAGGGAGAGCACTTTCCAGTTGGGGGTGAAAGGAAATGAAACAAATAGGCAAGAGTGTGTGGACAACAGAGGAGAGGCCTGCTGCACTTGGGTGAGTGCTGTTCTCCATGGGGGTCCAGGGAAGGACTCTTTGAGGAAGGGAAAGAGCCATGGCAGTGTCTGGGAGAAAAGCATTCCAGTCAGGGGAACATCAAGTGCAAAGGCCCTGAGGCCAAAGTGAGGTCAGCGAGATGACGGCTGGCCCTGGGCAAGTAACAGAGCAGGAAGCACTTCTCCTCTCTGTGCTTCAGACCCAGCGGTGCAGAGGCACCAAGCCGGTCAAGTCTCCCTAAGTCAGGCTAAGAGTGCCCTGGGGACTCCAGGCTGGATGCAAGAGTGGACTCATACTCTGAGAGGGTGTACTTGCGAGTGCCTGGTGTAAAACACAGCAAAATGGCCCAGGCTGAGCTCCTGGGTAGGTGGGGCTCTGTGGGCCAAGTGTGGAGCCGTGAGCACTGCCACAGAGGTCTCTTGTGAGCCTGCACAGAGGCCCATTGAAAGCCCCCACCCCGGCCCCTGGCCTCAGCCCACAGCCCAGCGCGGGCAAGGAGGTCGGGCCTCTGCCCAGGAATGTGCCCACTCCTGGGGAGGGGACTGAAGCACCACAAAGCCCTTTTCTACCAGGGTCTGGGAAGGGCTGGAGCCCTCTCGCTTGACCCCTTCCCTTGTCCCTGAGCAGGGGCAGCCCAGGGCAGGCACCCTGGGTCATCAGCCTGCATTGTGCTTGCCTGCCATGGCAGGGCAGGAAGGAGGCCCCGCCCAAAGCTACGGGGCTGGGGGCTGGAGAGATGGCTTAGTGGTTAAGTTGTCTGCCTGCAAAGCCTAAGGACCCAGGTTCGATTCTCCAGGTCCCAACATAAGCCAGATGTGCATGTGTCTGGAGTTCGTTTGCAGTGGCTAGAGGCCCTGGCGTGCCCATTCTCACTCTCTTTCTCTAACAAATAAATAAAAATAAATCTTAAAAAAAAAACATGCCTTTAATCTCAGCACTCAGGAAGCAGAAGTAGGAGGATTGCTGTGAGTTCGAGGCCACCCTGAGACTACAGAGCGAATTCCAGGTCAGCCTGAGCTAGAGTGAGACCCTACCTCGAAAAACAAAACAAACAAAAAAGCTGCGGGGCTGGGATGGCTGGAAGCTGTGAGGCCATCTAGGGAAGGGATGCTCTGGGCACCTGCCTGACCCTCGCTGGAGTACTCACTTGAGAGAACAGACGGAAGCAGAGTGTGTCAGAGCCATGCCACCAACTCCTAATGCCTACCCCTGCTCAGAAGAGCTGCCACTATGCTCCAGTTGTGGCTTCAGCCCTAGGTCCCTTGGATGGGCTGGGGACAAGCTACTGTTGACTCTAGGGCCGTGAGAACTGCTACTCTGTCCTGGCCCCGCCAGTACCCCAGGGAAGAAAATCAGGATCCACCAGGGTCCTGACTGTGTTTGTATCTGTAAGCCCTGGTGGGGCAGGTGTGGGAGGGAAGTAGGGGGGCTCACCTGGCCTGGACTCTGCAGGGAGGTGCCTGTGCACTTCCTGTGTACTTTTTTGGCCAAGGCAGGCTGAGGAGGAGCTCAGAAGAAAGTACTGAGCACGAAGGACAAGTGGCAGGGAGGGAGGGGGAGGGAGTCCTACAGAGCTGTGATAGAGACAGGGAGGGAGGAGGGGCAGAGAGAGCAAAGGAGACAGAGAGACCTAGAGAAATCGGGGAGACACAGAGAGAAATGGCGAGGGTGGGCGGAGGTAGGGACGGGGCGCGGAGAAATGTGGACACAGAGGGGGAGACAGAGAGATGGAGGCAGAGTAAGGAGACCAAGGAGACAGAGGACGAAATAAAAGGGGGCGGTTCACAGAAATGAGGGAACACGGGAGCCCAGATCAGGGAGGAGAAACAGGCAAAGGGTCAGAGAAGAAGTACTCCAGGGAGAAAGGTAGGATAAGAGGGGGGGGGGGGAGCCAGGGACTGTCAGCCGGGGTACAATACAGGCAGCTCTGGGTGGCGCAGTGAAGCCACATCCCTGCCTGGGGGCAGAGGAACAGGACCTATCTCAGGAACTAGACTCCTGGGGCTAGGGGTGAACCAGGGCCCGGGCAAGGGGGATGGCCTAGGCACAGTCCGATCACTCTCAGGACAGCCTTCCTTGTCAGTGTGGGGAGGGTGCTGCCCCTGGGAAAGCCCAGAGTGTGCACTGGGCGGGGGGGGGGGGGACATCAGGAGACACACACATGCCTCATGGGCTGAGCCTGAGCCCAGCACACCCCGACGGCTAGACCTGTCCCCAAAACAGCCAGCTATGCTGGGTTGGGGCTGAAGGGTCCAGGCCCCAGTCTTGCCACAGAGGAGCCCCAGCCAGAGGCAAGTACCTGGGCTTGGATCTACCCAGCAGCTATTCCCTGCCCCCTCCTCTTCCCCACCTCTCGCCTCACATGTACACTGCAGGACAGAAGTGGCTGACAGAGGGCTCAGAGCTACAGCAATGGGCACCCCAAGGTGGACCACAGGTACTTCTGAAGGGGCAGATGGATTAGACCAGGGCCTCGGCCCCCGGGACACCGTGGTGCACAGGCCACTCTAGGATGTGGCATGTGTCCACAAGGTCACATGACACTCCCACTCCTGGCCCCAAGGCTTCCAGGCACCCCATAGCCCTGAATAGACCTACACATGGGGAAACTTGAGACAAAGGAAACGTGTAAGTACTGTGAGGTCCCACAACCAGACCACTCCAGACAAACCCTTCTACCTGCAGTGGCCGAGGTGGGATGCCACCCTCTGACATCTGAATGACCCTGCTATGCCAGATGAGGGAAATGACCCCAGTTCTAGAGACATCGAGGCTGCTTTGAACAGTGAATGGCTAGCTGGCTTTCAGTCCCCACCACAACTAAACTTTTCATGTGACTGCCCTGAGCCTGTGACATGGGCAAGCATCAAACTCAACCATCCGGTCTACAGTAGGTAAGAGCTCCACTAGTCCACGCGGTGTGTCCCTTAGGTCTTTGCTTAGGAGATGGGGGCCTCTGTGACCGGAAGCTCTGTTCTGAGGCGTCCTTCAGCAACTTACCCATCTGGAAGTCTCCACTAGGCATGTCTCCACTGCCCAACCCATCTGCAAACAAAGGAGAATAACTCAGCTAAAACAAGTATTTGTTGAGTACCTACTGGGTACCAGGCCTTGTAGTGGACCCCTGGCCCACACTAGGGGAAAGTCACATGCACAAGAATGGTTACTGACCACCCCAAGAATGCCTAGGGAGGGCTGGACTGGCCAAGTCAGTTTGGAGGGAAGGCTTCCATCAAGGACGTCAACTACCGATGGGTGGGGCAATGGGGCCTGGTCAGCTTGGCCTCCACGTGAAGACAAGAAGGAGGTGGGGTGGAGAGATCTCACTGAGTGCCACCTTCCCTGCTGGTACTGATAGTCCCAGGCTACAAAGAGAAGTGACTAGCCCAGAGTCACAAAGATTGCCAAGTGGGGGATTTGGGGAGGGGTCACTGGGATCAGGGTCAGGACACATTTGAGGCCCCCACCTAAGGTTACTTTCATGGGGCCTCCAATTGGAAGAGCCAGAGCCATGCCGGGCACCTCTCCACCCACCGCACAGGGCTCCTGGCTCACCTCCCGATGCATCATCGGCCAGCAAGTCCTCATCATCGGAGAGGTATGAGTAGCTCCAGCCAGCGTGGCCCGCGGTGACAGTCTCTGTGTCTTCAGGCAGGGAGAGGCCATCATAGGCCCTCAGCCCGTGGGTTACCTATTGGAGATGACAGGCCCTGAGTCACACTCCAGTTATCTGCCTGACCTCACTCAGGGAATCTCAATGTTCCATCCCAGAGACCCGCAGGGGTTAAGTGAGACTAAGTGGCTGAAAGAACCACAGTTTGTGACTCAGACTTCCCAAATCCCACCAGACCCTGGGGGTCTCTGAGCCCAACCGTGCAAATTCTAAAAGAATCTTTGAAGAAAGCAGGCAGTAAAATAAAAATCACTTTGGTAAATGATAGCTTCTTTTTCTTTGAAAAAGGAAAATGGGGGTGGAGGGAGGCTGGAGAGATGGCTCGGCAATTAAGGCACTTGTCTGCAAAGCCTAAGGACCCAGGTTTGAGTCCCCAGGTACCCATGTAAAGTCAAATGCATAAGGTGGCACATGCATCCAGAGCTCATTTGCAGTGGCTAGAGGCCCTGACATGCCCATTCTGTCTCTCTTTTTATCAAATAAATAAATAAATAAATTTTTTTTAAGGTAAATGCCAGCCGGGCGTGGTGGTACACGCCTTTAATCCCAGCACTGGGGAGGCAGAGGTAGGGAGAATCGTTGTGAGTTTGAGGCCACCCTGAGGCTACATAGTGAATTCCAGGTCAGCCTGCGCTAAAGTGAGTGAGATCCCACCTCAAAAACAAAACAAAACCAAAAAAAAAGACTAAAAGGCCAGTGGCCTCCTGGGCATAAAAGAGTGGGCAGGGGGACACAGGCCAATAAGGGGTGACCTAAGCCAGCAAAGATGGGCAGATGGAAAAATGGCCACTGTGAGCATGGAAGATCCAGAGACAGAAAGCGCGGGGAGCTGGCTGGGCTGCTGTCTCTCTGTCCTGGCCTCTGAGCCTTGGCTGTAGACAGCCAATTCTGCTATCCAAGACAACAGATCAGCCACTGCAGCCAGCAGCAGGAGCAGAGCCCCTGAAGGGGGAAGAACGGGAAAATGATCAACTCTTCATGAACTCAGACTAATGCTGAGCCCATCTCCGCTCGGCTGGGGCTCGTGTACGAGGAAAGCTGTGAGGCCCTGCGCACAGGCCAAGCCAGGGGCCCTGGCAGCCATGACCACAGCTTTCCTCAGACGTAGCTGTGGGTTGCAGCAAGTGTTTCCTTCCTCTTGGGCAGCTAGATGTTTCTAAAGGTGTGGTCCAGGTAACCGCGAGGAAAAGTGCCCAGGGAGCCCAATGACTCAAGAGGCCACAGCCACAGGTGGGAAAGTCACACGGGCCCCAAAATATCCCAGATGTCCAGGTGTAAGAGCACACTGCTGGGCCTCAGAATCTGGCTGGAGGGAACTCAGCTCCTTATGAAAACCCAATCTCCTGGCAGGACCAGATAATGAGGCCCAAACAGAGGGAAAAAACAAACAAACAAACAAAAAAACAATTCCATACAGTTCGCATCTCTCACACTACCACTGTGAGGCCCTTGGCCAGAAAATCCTTCCTTCCCTTGTTTTCGGGGCCAACTTCTATCCTCCATGTCTCCACGCAGGCCTTAGACCCTCTAACAGCTTGGAGCTAAAGAGGTGGGCTCCGGAGATGGCTCAGTCATGTATGCATCAGGACCTGAGTTTGGTTCACCAGAACCCACATTCAAAACGATAGACGTGAGGCTGGGGAAATGGCTCAGCTGTTAAAGGCGCTTGCAAAGCTTGATGGCCCAGGTTTGATCCTCCAACACTCACATAAAACCAGACCAAAGTGGCACATGTACCTGGAGTTTGTTAGCAGCAGCAAGAGGCCTTGGCTCACCTATACTCTTTCTACTCACAATAAATAAATAAAAATAAAGCCGGGCGTGGTGGCGCACGCCTTTAATCCCAGCACTCAGGAGGCAGAGGTAGGAGGATCGCCGTGAGTTCTGGGGACACTGGCCAGTCAGTCCAGCCTAACAAGGGAGTTCCAGGCCATTTGGTCACTTTGAGTTTGCAGGGCTGCTAAGCTTTGGACAAGGTCTGCACTGCCCACACCTGAAACTCTGCCATGGCCTACTGCCTTGTCCCCATGGCCCAAGACCAGTGCCACTTCTAGATCTTTTTTCTCCCCACCCTGTCCTGAGTAGTGGCCAGAAGACTCTGGGGCCATGTTCATAGGTCTGCACCCACAAGGGTGGCTTTAGAACCTCCAAGACTGCTCGCTGAGCCAGGTGGCAAACACATGTAACCCCAGTACTTGGGAAGCAGAGGCAGGAGGACTGCATGTACAAGGTCAGCCTGGGCCTTAGCAAGACCTTGTCTCAAAAAACAGCAAGGAGGCTTAGCAGTTAAGTGCTTGCCTGTGAAGCCTAAGGACCCCGGTTCGAGGCTCAATTCCCCAATACCCACGGAAGCCAGATGCACAAGGTGGCGCATGCATCTGGAGTTCATTTGCAGTGACTGGAGGCCCTGGCGACACCCATTCTCTCACTCTATCTTTCTCTCTCTCTCTCAAATAAATAAGATAGCAAGGAGCTGGGCATGGTGGTGCACGCCTTTAATAGCAGCACTTGGGAGGCAGGGGTAGGAGGACTGCCAGGAGTTCAAAGTCACCCTGAGACTATACAGTGAATTCCAGGCCAGCCTGGGCTACAGAAAGACCCAATCTCAAAAAAAAAAAAAAAAAAACAAAACCAAAAACAAAAAACCAGCACAGGAGCTGGGTGTGGTGGCACAGGCTCTAATCCCAGCACTTGAGAGGCTGAGGTAGGAGTATCACACTGAGTTCAAGACTAGCCTGGGCTACGGAGTGAGTTCCACGTCAGCCTGGGCCAAAGTGAGACCATGTCTCGAAATATTTTGAATTATTTACCAGAGAGAGACAGACAGACAGACAGTAAGAGTATGGGTGCCGGGGCCTCTTGCCACTGCAAATGAACTCCCAGATTCACATGCCAGTTTGTGCATCTGGCTTTATGTGGGTACTGGGAAATTGAATCCAGGCTGGCAGGCTTTACAAGTGGGTTCCTTCATCTGAGGAGCCATCTCACCAGCTTTCGAGCAGAGGAGGTTTGAGGGGGACATGCTTAGGTCCTCTCTAGGTAAGAGGGCTCACAGTGTTACTGCCACGCTCTCCCATGCAAACAAGGCTGCAGAGGCCAGACGTGGGGCCCTCAGATTCCTGGCACCGCCTAGACAGCGTTGTCTGGAAAGGAAACCCCTGGTGCTGAGCAAGGTCCGGAGCTTTTCCCAGGGAGGGAGGCAGGAGTGGGGAGGGTGTTGCTTGGGACCGGACAGGAAATAGCAGAGTGAGATTCAACAAGGAAAGCGTGCCAGGAACATGCATCTGCAGAGAGAGTTAGAGAGCAGAGCACTGAGTCAGAGCTGACACAAGTCCCCCCTTCCCAGGGACCCCAGCTTGCGGACTCTTCCAGATGCCAGCTTGCCCTTGCTTGTAGCCCCAGGGTCGCCCCAGGGTCTGAGAACATAGCGGCAGCTCAGGCAAGGAAGCCATTTGTGAAAATCATTATATTAAGCCAGGTGACCCAGACTCAGCAAAACAGACATTGTGTATTCGCTCTCATATGCAGATCCTAGCTTTCAGTGTGGCACATATGCATATGTGGGGAGTGTGGGGGTATAATATGAAGCTAGACAGGGAACTTTGAGAGGGAGAAAAAAGAGGTGCTGAGGAACTCGGGAGGGGAGGCAGAACCCACATGGCATGAAAGCGGAGAGGAGGCTACTGGGGGCAGAATGGTAAAGGGTGAGAGGATAGGCGGAAGAAACAGAGAGAAGGATCAACAAAAGCAAATTAGGTTGGAAAACACCTAATACATTGCACACCAATTTAAATCAATTACTCTTTTTTTGTTGTTTTATTTTATTTTTTTGTTTTATTTATTTAAGAGCGACAAAGAGAAAAAGAGGCAGATATATAGAGAGAATGGGCACACCAAGGTCTCCAGCCACTGCAAACGAACTCCAGACACGTGGGCCCCCTTGCACATCTGGCTAACGTGGGTCCTGGGGAATCGTGCCTCGAACCGGGGTCCTCAGGCTTCACGGGCAAGCGCTTAACCACTAAGGCATCTCTCCAGCCCCTAAGTCAATTACTCTTTAAAAAAGCTGTCAAGTAAAAGACAGCTGTAAGAAGCCAGGTGTGTTTGGCGCACGCCTTTGATCCCAGCACTCAGGAGGCAGAGGTAGGAGGATCACCATGAGTTCAAGGCCACCCTGAGACTACATAGTGAATTTCAGGTTAGCCTGGAGACCCTACCTCGGAAAAAAAAAAAAAAAAAAGACAGCTATAGGGCTGGAGAGATGGCTTGGGCTTAGTGGTTAAGGTGACTTTCCTGCAAAGTCAAAGTACCCAGGTTTGATTCCTCAGGACCCACATAAGCCAGATGCACAAGGTGGCACATGTGTCTGGAGTTCATTTGTGGTGGCTGGAGGCCCTGGTGTGCCTAATTCTCTCTCTCATAAATAAATAAATAAATAATAAAAAAAATTTTTTAAAGACAGCTGTATTTCACATCTGGGAGGAGAGATGGAGCCAGGAGGAAAGAGGTTCTGGAAAGAGCAGAGAGGCGGGGGAGGCTAGAGACCACAGCCGGGACTCTGAACATGGGATCTGCTCCGGCTCCAGGAACAGTCGGGGCCAGTGCTCATGGAGCTGCGCCGCTCAGACATTCCTGAGCCAAGCCGGCTGCAGGTGCTGAACTGTAAGGAGGGGAATGGGAACAGAGGTCATCCGACTGCAGCTGAGGTGCTGGCACTGACACCTGACCCCCAGCGGTGCTCTGGCTCCCAGGCCTGAACTCTCACCACTGAGTGGCACTGCCTGGCCAGCACTGAGGGCCCTGGCACTTGCTGTCACACAGCCTCTCAGCCACAGTGCACCTCACAGAGCTTCCCCTTGGTTTCAGTGTCATGGAAGCTGGAAAGGCATCTCTGAGGTTGAGGGACAGCTATGAGTAGCCACCTTCCACAGAGAGGGAACTGGGACCCTGGAGTGAAGAGGCATCCTTGCTCAGATCATAATGGGGCTAGCCCCTGCTCTAAGCCTTCTGTTCACTGGGAAGGGTGGCAGGGTTGGGCTAGACCTCGAGACTGACCATGAGGCCCAAGCAGATGGCAGTATCAGGAAGGCCAGGGCTGGCCAGGTTCTGTCCCCAATCTGATCAACTCCCTGATTGGTCCCAGGGGATGCCAGAGCTGGCAGCAGCTTGGGCCCATGCAATGTGTGCCTCAGGTCCCAAGGAGGACCATCGGCAACTCTAAGGTCAGCGGCAGAAATAGAACCCAGGCTTCCTGCCCTGCAGCCGGTCTCCGGCCATGCAGGAGCCCGGTTTCCTCCCAGAGGAACAGAGCACTTGGGCGGGGGCAGGAGGGAGACCTGGGCCAGCAAGGAAGGAGCCAAGCTGAGAGGGGGATTTTCCAGACCCGGTAGGTCTCTGTGGGGTGGAGGTGGCTGACTCATGCAAGTCAAGGCTAGAGCCTGTTCTAACATGCTGTGAACATTTGCTCGGGGCAAGGATGTGGGCAGGGTGGCCATGGCAGATGCTCTCTGAACCAAGGCAGCGGGCAGGTAGGCAGGGTACCAAACAGGGGAGCCTAGGGGGCACCCACTCCCTAAGGCTGAGTGTATCCAGATCCTCTCTTAGTGAGGATGAGGGTGTTCATGGACACAGCTCCAGGGCCAAGTTAGGCAGCAGTCTAGGGGGAAGGGGACAAGGGATGGAATCTGGACCTTCCTCTCTAGCCTGGGTAAGGCTGCCGACAGAGCCCAGGCTGGCGGTGACAACTCTCAGTGTGGAGAGATATTTGGTACACAGAAGGTGGAGAAGGTATGGGGGGGGGGGTATGGGAAGACAGGTACTGACAGGACACAGGGTTTGGTGAGGGGCTTTCAAAGGTTGTATGGGGAGACGAGAGTTTCTGGTGCTTCTGAAGTCAAAGCTGGCAACAGAGGAGAACACAGAAAATACAACAAGGAGAGCCAGACTCCATCCGCTGAGGCTTTCTCCAAGCCAGGCCCTGTCCCCCACACAGCATGGACCCTCAATTCATCCTTACAGCAGCCCCGGCAGGGCTGGCGCTCCAGGGGCACCATCCCCCATCTTCGTAAGGGGATAACCCAAGGGCTCTGTCTGAGAGCCAGGTGTTTTTGTTGGCTGGAGGTGAGTTACAGAGCTGGGTACGGGGGCGAGGAGGCTAACAACTCTGACCACCCTAGGGGCTCTGGGCTTTTCTGAGACATTCTTCACATGCCTTGGGCAGGCAGCTCATTGCCTCCCTCCTGGTGACCCAGACTGGTTTTTGAGACAGGGTCTCATGTAGCCCGGATTGGTCTTGAATTCACCATGCAGACAAGGAAGACCTTAAACTCCTGATCTTTGTGCCTCTACCTCCCCAGTGATGGGATTACAAGAGTGTGCCATCTCTCCCACACTTTTTTTGTTTGTTTGTTTGTTTTTTTCGAGGTAGAGTCTCACTCTGGCCCAGGCTGACCTGGTGTTCCCTATGTAGTCTCAGGGTGGCCTCGAACTCATGGCGATCCCCCTATCTCTGCCTCTCAAGTGCTGGGATTAAAGGTGTGTGCCACCATGTCCAGACACAAGACTTTTTTTTTTTTTTTTTGAGGCAGGGTCTCACTCTATCCCAGGCTTAGAACTCTCTCTATAGCCCAGGCTGATCCAGAATGTCTTTGTTTTTAAATGTTTATACTGAGCTTTGGAGATGACTCAGAGGATAAGACATTTGCCTCACAACTCTAAGTACTTGAGTTCCGATCCTCAGGCGCCCACATCAAATTGGGAAGTCATGGAAGGCTTCTGTAAGCCCAACACGACTATAGCAAGATGTGAACAGAGACAGGAGGATTTCCCAGAACCTTGGGGACCAGCTGGGCTAGTGAATGGAGCAACAAACAAGACACCCTGCATCAAAGAAACAAGGTGGAAGGTGAGGGGCTGGCATGGTGGCACACAACTTTAATCCCAGCACTCGGGAGGCAGAGGTAGGGGGATCACCGTGAGTTTGAGGCCACCCTGAGACTACAGAGTGAATTCCAGATCAGCCTGGGCTAGAGGGAGATGAGGACTGACCTGACAGCTTTCCTCTGACTTCCACACAGGCCATGGTATGCATGAACCAGTCACACACATGAACATGCACACATACACATATACACATATACACATATACACACATGAACACCTCATCCTGATCTGAGCAGATGCTAAGCTACAGGCAGCTTATTTACAACAGAAAGTGAGATGTCACACTTTTTTAGGCAGTGGTGCTTGTGGGTGTAGCCCCAGACTCTGTGGAGGATGTCACATCACACCTGGTTCATGATCTGTGTCACCTTTCTCCAACTTGAACACTCTGGTTTCCAAATCACATCCAACTCAAGCACTCCCTGCAGGGACTGTGCACTTACTATTTCCATTTTATGGGTGAGGAAACTGAGGCTGAGAGGTATCTGCATATACACGGGATGAGGCGGATATGGTGTCTCATACACAGTAAGTGCTCATTAAGTGTTAAAATTAGTAGCACGCAGGGGATTCAGAGTGGAGTTGAGGGGTGTGTGGCTGATAGGCGATGCATAGGGTAAGTGGGGTGTGAGCTCAGGCCTGGGGTTAGCTCCTGGTCTGCGATGAAGGAAGGCCAGTTGGGTGGCAGGGCCTCGGCGGAAGGTGGGCCACGGAACTGGATCTAGGGGCGCTAAGGCTAACTCTGGGCCACCCCAAGGGCTCAGAGCTTTTCAGGAGACATTCTTCACATGCCTTGGGCATCCAGCCCATGGCCTCCCTCCTCCTGGCCCAGGCCTGGGGCTGTTCTGATCCCCTCCACCCCCGCTGCTGGCCAGGAAGGTCTAAGCCCCAGGGAGACTGCAGCTGCCCAGGGCAGAGCTCCAGGCATCTGGAGTACAATGAGCTCACCTCACCAGAATCTAGAGATAGTGGGGGTGGGGACATGAGACCCTGCGTGCCCACCTGCCTTGTTTCCCATGATCCATAAGACCAGGACCCCAAATCTCTAGGCAAGAACCCTAGGGAAGGGCCCCTGCCATGATACAGGTTCTCAGGAAAGCCCAAGCAAGCACCCACTCTCTGTTGCTTCAGCTCTGGCCTCAGATGCTGTGTCAAGGTGCCCCACCCCACCCCCAGGCCTCCCAGCACCCTGTCCACCAGCCGCAGACAGCAGAAGGGAAGGAATCTGTCAGGGCAGCAGTTTGCCTGCAAACTGCCAGGGGCGGGTGAGCGCGACACAAAGGCCAAAAGGCCTTTAATCCCCTGGCAGTCTGAGAGGGGCGCCGGACCGGAAAAGAGGTGGCTTGCAGCCTCCTCTGGCAGGCCGATGTGCCCGTGCCGCTTGGGAGACCTGCCAGCTTCTCACACTCAAGCCCCCAAGGCGGCAGGACCTTTGCCAGCCACTCAGCCAGGAAGAATGCAATCCCCAAAGGGAGGGCGAGGGCTGACACCCAAGTGCCCCTGTGCGTCAGGTGCTGACCTAAGGTCGCCTGAATCCATACCAGGCAATCTCATCTTACACATGGGGAAACTAGGCACAGAGAGGCAAAGTCACTTTACCGAAGTCACACAGCTAACGGGAACTGCATTTGAAACCGGGCTTGGGCTCGCATATTTGTCTCTGCCAGCAGCCCCTTCTGACCGCTGACACCTCCGGGACAGAGATCTGGAAGGACTGCATTCCAGCCAGGGCCCTAAGGGAAGGCACTGAGGAAATGGAGGAGGGTCTTGGAGTGTGAAGGCCTGGTGAAGTGGAGGGCTTTGACAGAAGCCCAGGGAGTAGGGAGCCAGGTTGAGAAGTTTCTAGTCCCAGGTCTGCCCCTGATTCATGATGTGGCCTTGGATTGGACTCCTTGGCTCCCTTCTCTTTTATTTTTTTAAAATATTATTTTTATTTATTTGAGAATGAGACAGACAGAGAGAAAGAGTGAGTATGGGCATGCCAGGGCCTCCTGCCACTACAAACAAAATCCAGATGCACGCTCCACTTTGTGCATCTGGCTTTACGTGGGTGCTGGGGAACTGAGCCACATTGTCAGGCTTTGCAAGCAAGTGCTTTTAACCACTGGGCCATCTCTCCAGCCCTCCCTTTTCTTAGCAGGCTTTGGTGGCTTCCTACATGTGTGTGGTATCCACACCAGCAACCTTAGTACATAGACAGACAGACGCCAGCAAGGCAAGAAGATGGTGACTTTTTACCTTTTTTTTTTTTCCTTTTTCTTTTTGAGACATGGTCTCACTACATAGTCCAGGTTGCCCTCAAACTTACTGTGATCCTTCTGCCCCTGCCTTGCAAGTGCTGGGATTACAGATGTGCACCACCATGCCCGGCTGAAAGATGGAACTGTCTTGGAGAAGCATGGTCAGTGCACTCTGCAGCTGACTAACCCTGGGTGGCCCTGAAGTGGATTTTGTCTTGATGCTCTCTCCCACAGCTCTGACAGGCACCTGAACCCATCTGATTTTGACAGAGGACAAGAGATCCCAGGAACTGGGCGTGGTGGCACATGCCTTTAATCCCAGCACTGGGGAGGCAGAGGTAGGAGGATCGCTGTGAGTTCGAGGCCACCCTGAGACTACATAGTGAATTCCAGGTCAGCCTGAGCTAGAGATCCCAGGATTGCCGAGTCTCTAGACATTTTGGGCAGTGAGACAAAGAGGGCCCAACTTTGTGCTCATCCAGACAACCCTGGTTCCAGAGTGCTATAACCACTTATTAGCTAGGTAACCTCCTCGGTCTCCTCATCTGTTGAGAGGATCTCCAGCCAGACCTGTCAGTTAAGGTTGAATTCAAGATGCTTCATTCTCTACTTATTGAGCACCTACTATATATCAAGGCTATATATAGTTATATATATTCCAGGCTAGCCAGAGTTAAAAAAGGAAGAAGGAAAGGAAGAAAGAAAGAAAGAAAGAAAGAAAGAAAGAAAGAAAGAAGAGAAAGAAAGAAAGAAAGAAAGAAAGGCTGGGGGAATATGACTCAGTTGGTAGAATGTTTGCCTAGCATGCATAAAACCCTGGGTTCCAACCCAGAACTGCATTAAAAAACTAAGTAGCCGGGTATGGTGGCTTACACCTTTAATCCCAGCACTCGGGAGGCAGAGGTAGGAGGATCATTGTGAGTTCAAGGCCACCCTGAGATTACATAGTAAATTCCAGGTCAGCCTGGACTAGAGTGAAACCCTACCTCGAACAACCCCCCCCAAAAAACCCCAAAACCTGAGTATACCAATTTGCAATGTTCATACATTAAATTTAATAATAATAATGAAAAAAACTAAGCATGACTACACGTGGTGGCGTACACCTTTAATCCCAGCACTTGGGAGGCTGAGGTAGGAGGACCGTCATGATACCAGCCTGGGCTACAGAGGGAGTTCCAGGTCAGCCTGGGCTATAATGAAATCACGTTTAAAAAAAAAAATTCCAGAGCCGGGCATGGTGGCACACACCTTTAATCCCAGCACTCGGAAGGCTGAGGTTGGAGGACTGCTGTGAGCTGGAGGCCACCCTGAGACTACATAGTGAATTCCAGGTCAGACTGGGCTACAGTGAAACCCTACCTCAAAAAACCAAAAACCCAGGTTGGAGAGAGATGACCCAGGGGGTAAGGCACTTGCCTGCAAAGCCTAACGACCCATACCCATGTAAAGCCAGATGCAGTGGCACATGCATCTGGAATTTGTTTTCAGTGGCTAGAGACCCTAGCACACCATTTTTTCTCCTTCTCTCTCTCTTCTCTTTCTGCTTATAAATAAATAAATTAAATTAAATTAAAAATCCAAAACTAGGGCTAGAGAAGTGGCTTAGCGGTTAAGCGCTTGCCTGTGAAGCCTAAGGACCCCAGTTCAAGGCTTGATTCCCCAGGACCCACGTTAGCCAGATGCAAAAGGGGGTGCACGCATCTGGAGTTTGTTGGCAGTGGTTGGAGGCCCTGGCATGCTCTCTCTCTCTCTCTGCCTCTTTCTCTCTGTCATTCTCAAACAAATAAATAAATCCAAAACTAAGCATGGTGGTGAATGCCTATAACCCTAGCACTAGGGAGATGGAGACAGAAGGATTAGGAGTTCAAGGCCATCCTCAGCTACATGTGGAATTCAAGGCTATCCTGGGCTATATAAGATCCTGTCTCAAAATAAGTGGGAGCTTGGCCCTCCTGGGGAGTCCAGCCCACTGGCCCAGAGTGATGCGCACACAGTGTGAGAGAAGGGTTGTGACGAGGGAGGAAGGACGGGGCCTGGGAGAGTACAGGAAGATCCCTCACTTAGCAAGCGGGTCAGGGGAGCATTCCCAGGGGAAAAGACTACGCAGCTGGTCCTGAGAGGTTCTGCTTGAGTGAAGTGGAGGGGGAACACAGTGTATACCAAGGACACAGTGGGGCCCAGAGGAAGGAGAGACTGCAGCATGTGGGTGGGCAGGAGGAAGCGGTCCAGGGGGACATGTGTGAGGTGGCAGGGGTGAGGAGCAGTGGCCACTTCCAAGTGCAGGGTCCTCAGCTGTGCTGCTGACCTAACACAGGATACAAAGCCAGTGGATTCGGCCTAGAGTCCCTAACTCTCCTCCAGCCCTCAGAAACACAGTTCCTATAGACTTCTCCTGGCTGCTCAGGGAGCCACCTGCCAGGTCCAGGGAACACGCAGGCAGCCCTACAGAAGTGTCCCTGTGGCACCTACAGGCCAGGAGTTGCCAAGAATGCGGGCAGGGTACAAGCTGGAGTAGCTTCCAGGCAGGGCTGCCCTGCAGAAAGGTCCCCAGGGCTTGAAGCTCTCTGCCAAGCATCGCTGGTGCCAACTGTGCCGGCAGCATTCACGTGCCGCCTCCTGTCCACGGCCTGCCTTGCGTCTCAGGTTCTCGAGCTCCTGGTGGCCCCGCGGCCATGGAGTACCTGTCTGTCCCTGGGCTTCAAGACTACTCTAACTTAGCCAGGTCTGCCCATGCCTGTAGATTTCAAGAATGAAGCCCCCATGCACAGCACCAGGTCTATGAGCAGTTGGGGAGCATGCATGCTCCCCCAGTTTCTGTTGAAGTGATACATCAGGAATAACAATGTCTGCGCTTCCTAAACCTATTACCTTGGGTCTTTAGGCTGTCCTAAACTCTCCAATGCATGAGAAGAAAAGCCCTTACAATGACCAACCGGGTTCTATGTGATTCTGTCTGTCTGTCTGTCTGTCTGTGTCTCTCTCTCTCTCTCACATACACACACACACCCTCTCTGACTTCCTTTGTTTTCTCTCTCCTCCCTGCCGCCAGCCACACTGTTTCTACAGTCCTTGAACACATCACGTTCTTTCCCATCCACCCCAGGGCCTTTGTACTTGCCATGTCTTCTGTCTGGACTCTACCCCCCACAAATTCCAATTAGTCACTCCTTTTCCTCCAATTTTTACTCAAATGTCACCTTTCGGAGACCTGTCCAAGCCGCTCTCCAGACCTGAAGTCCCTTACAGCTCCCTGTCAGTCCCTCAGCCCTGTCACTGCATGGTAACTCACTCTGTTGGCACATTTATACCAATCATCTCTCCCACAAGGAGGTCCCTTGATGGTGAGACGCTTGTTCATGTGGCTTATATTCCACCCCCTCCCCCCAGAACTGAGCATGTGCTGGCTGCTCACTAACATTTGTTAAGTTCATGATGGGCATGGTTTACCAATGAGGATCCTGAGGCTCAGAAAGCTGGTGCCCAGTCACAATTGCAAGCTGCAGGGCTCGAACCCATGATCCCTGGGCATACACCTGGAAGGAACTCTGTTCTACTTGATCCTGCCTCCTGCCATCTCCTTGGCCCCTAATGTCTGGGCCTTCCTGATGGATGTCCACCTCTCAGGAACACTGAGAGGCTATCATGGTCACTGAAATGTCTTCGGTAGGATAGGGGTCTGAGAGGCTAGCACAGCCAGACCTCCAGTTCCAGGGTCTTGCACAAGACAGCCAGTCAGCCAGACCTCAGTGACTTGCTTAATATGGGGGGGGGGGGTCTGTGGGCATTGGTCACAGGGAGAAAAGAAAAACAGGCTTGAGCTGGTGAGATGGTTCAGTGGTTAAAGGTATTCGCTTGCAGAGCCTATAGCCCAGATTTAATTTCCCAATAACCACATAAAGCCAGATGTGCAAAGTGGTGCATGTGCCTGGAGGTCATCTGCAGTGGCAGAAAGTCCTGGTGTGCTCAGAATTCTCTCTCTTTCTCTTCCCAAATGAATTAAAAAAAAAAAAAAGAAAAACCAAGAAAGAAAGAGGCTGAAGGGCAGCTGGACTGTGGGCTGAGGAGGCCGCCCCCCCCACCCCGCCCTAGGCTTGCCTCATCTGCTTCCAGAAGGAGGAGTAAGGGGCAGCAGGCCCAGCCCAGGGCTGCAGCAATGGAAATGAGCAAGGGCCTGCCTTTCCTCATGAGGGGAATGTCCATTCCAAGGTTACTCAACCCATCATGGACTGAAAGTATGATTGAAAATATTCAGAAAAAAAACTGTGAGTACAATGCATGTGCAGACGGTTTCCCACTGGTCATTCCTGAAACAATACATTAAGACAAGCATCTGCATAGTATTCACATGTCATGTAGACATGATGTAAAGTATATGGGAGCATGTGTGTAGATTCTATGCAACTATCGTGCAATTTTATAGAAGGGTTTGAGCATCCCTGGAGTCTGGCATCCATGAGGGTCCGTACTGACCCTAAGAGACAACTGTAAAAAAATATATATATATATAATTAGCCGAACATGGTGGTACACACCTTTAATTCTAGCACTTGGGAGGCAGAGGTAGGCAAATCGCTATGAGTTCAAGGCCAGCCTAGAACTACACAATGACTGTCAGGTCAGCCTGGGCTAGAGTGAGACCTTACCTTGAAAAAACAACAACATCAACAAAAATCTACCTCAGGGGCTGGGGAGAGAGCTGAGTAGGTAAAGTGTTTGCCTTGTAAACATGAGGACCTGAGTTCAATCTCCAACATCCACATAAAAATGGGAATGGTGGGGTTGAAGAGATGGCTTAGCAGTTAAGGTGCTGGCCTGCGAAACCTGAGGACCTCGGTTCAATTCCCCAGGACCCACGTAAGCCAGATGCACAAGGTGGCACATGCATCTGGAGTTCCTCTGCAGTGGCTGGAGACCCTGGTGCGCCCATTCTGTCTGCATGTGTGTGTGTCTGTGTGTGTGTGTGTGCATGCGCATCTGCCTCTTTCCCTCTCTCACATAAATAAAAAAATAAAAATAATTTAAAAACCTGTAATTTAAAAAAAGGGCGGGGGAATGGTGGTGTGCAACTGTAATCCCAGTACTGGGGAGGTGGAGATAGGAGGATCCCTGAATCTTGCTGGCTCCAGGCCCAGTGAGACACCCTGTCTCTGAAGGACGTGAACAGTGTACTTGAAGATGACACCCAAGGTTACCCTCTGGCCACCATATGCACATTCACACATGTGCACCCACCAACCCAACTTTTTTTAAAAGCCACCTTATAGGGTTGTGATAAAGACTGAGTAATTGTCACTGTCACTGCCACTGAAATAAGCTTAGCACATCTGGAAGCTTTCAACTTTTATAACTCAAAGGTTCCTTCTGGCTTTGACATCTTAGCATATGGAAACACCAAAATTCTGATACTCCAGGCTGTGATTCCTACCAGAAAAAGAGGACTGGCTAAAAAGGGGAATTAGCCGGGGCGTGGTGATGCATATCTTTAATCGCAGCACTTGGAAGGCTGAGGTAGGAGGATCGCTGTGAGTTCGAGGCCAGCCTGAGACTAATTGCAGGTCAGCCTGGGCTAGAGCAAGATCCTACATTGAAGCCCCTCCCCCACCAAAAAAGGGGGAATTGGGGCTGAAGAGACAGCTCAGAGGTTAAGGTGCTGCCTGAAAAGCCTAACGACCTGAGTTCGATTCACCAGTACCCATGTAAAGCCAGATGCACAAAGTGGCACATGCATCTAGAATCTGTTTGTAGTGGCTAGAGGCCCTGGTGCACCCATTTTTTTCTCTCACTCTCTCCTTGCAAATAAATAAATTAAAAAATTTTAACCAGGTGTGGAGGCGCACGCCTTTAATCCCAGCACTCAGGAGGCAGAGGTAGGAGGATCGCCATGAGTTCGAGGCCACCCTGAGACTACATAGTGAATTCCAGGTCAGCCTGGGCTAGAGTGAGACCTTACCTCAAAAACCCACAAAAACATTTTTTTCGAAAAGGGGGGCATTACAAAATCAGGGTGAGATGAAGCCACAGAAGACAGACCTGGGGTTGTGACTATTATCACTATCGCTATTTGCTTATGCCAACACCCGCCACTGTTCCAGAAAGATCTCAGCCAACTTACAAGATCACGCACAACAGTAAGAGAAAATGAACTAAAGATATGTCAGAAATCCTGGGAGAGAGCGTAGATAAGCCTGCTGAGAGGCCAGCTGGCCAGAGAGCCGGAACACAGCTCAGGCTCTGAGCTTGCTTTCCAGTGACCAATGAGAAGAAGGAAACCCGACCTGCCTACAGATTCTATGTCTGTCGCTTGGAAGAAACACAACTAACTATTGGGGCAAGCAAGGAATGTCCCCAGGGATGAGGTTGGTCTGGTGTCCTTTCTCGGCCTTGTCCATGGGGCTGGCATCCCCTCAGAGTCCTTTTGAGGTTGAAGTTAACTAGGGACGGAGGCTGCAGGGACCAGGGAGGCAGGGATGAAATGGAAGGAGTGTCCCCCACTACACCCAACATCTTTGGTCTGGACAGGATCACCCATCACTACTCAAGCCTGAACACAGCCAGTACTCAAAATAGCTAGAGCAGGCGAGGGTGCCAGGAGGCCCTGGGTAGGGGACCTGGCTAGGCATGCACACAGGAGGGCCTGACAGGCCAATGCACACATCCCCGGAGCAAAAAAAAAAGAACACCTTTCCCCAGGCACACAGCCCTCCCTGGGAGTCCCCCACCCACTGGCCTGCCCCCTCAACAGCACGTTGCTCACGCAGTACAGAACCCACACTACCGCTCTGCCCTTCCCAAGCCTTCCACAGGAGCCAAATGGAAAAGTCTTTGCAGACACACAGAACTACTACCCATACCATATACGGAAGAGGCACAGCCTCCCTCAGGACCTGCTATGGCTCCCTCAGCTGCAGACTAAGACAATGGGGGCTATTCCAAGCTGCGTGGGGTATTTAAAGCTCGGGCTGGACCTCTTCCCTGAGGAACAAGAGGCCTTGACCTCAGCAAGACCTTCCTGAAATTGTCACTGCCCAGACTGCAAGGGCTACATCCCTTACTATTCCCAACCTCTCCTGGATGGCCCTGGGGCATTGTGCTCCAGAAAGCTCACACGACCACCTCCCATGCTCACCAGCACCAAGCCACAGACCCCTCCAAAGTGGGGGTCTTGGGCCCCCGTGCAGCCACCTATGATCTCTGGGTCCTAGTGCTTTTGCCTGCAGCATGTGGAGAACGATCTCAGTGAGTGCAGAGCATTCCAGAGACTTCCATGGTTAACGTGAAGCGGTGGGGTGAGTGTCATGTGGACAGGAATCTTGTCTATTTTGTCATTGCTTTGTTCCCAGCACCTGGCACACAGGAGGTGCCAAATATTTACTGACTGGTACAAATAAAATTTGTAGGATGAGCCAGGCGTGGTGGCGCACACTTTTAATCTCAGCACTTGGGAGGCAGAGGTAGGAGTACTGCCGAGTGTTTGAGGCTACCCTGAAACTACATAGTGAATTCCAGGTCAGCATGAGCTACCTAGAAAAACAAAAACAACAACAAAAAAAAAAAATCGTAGGATGTCTGGGCTCCCCAGAGAGCAAGTGAAGGGTACACTGGCAGTTACTACCCTAATAACCATGCTGCCCACTTTCACCATGACTGTAAGCCTTTGGGTATCATTTGCTGATGATCTCATTTAACTCACTCAACAATCCCAAGAGGCTGGAATTATTATTTTTTTCCTCTGTTTTATTGTTTTGAGTACGGTCTCACTCTAGCCCAGGCTGACCTGGAACTCACTGTGTAGTCTCAGGCTGGCTTCCAGATCACAGCGATCCTCCTACCTCTCCCTCCCTAGTGCTGGGATTAAAGGTGTGGACCACCACGCCTGGCTGGTATTATTATTATGTATTCTTATTTAATGTTTCATTTTTTATATTTATTTATTTGACAGAGAGAAAGAGGGAGAAAGAGGGGGAGAGAGAGAAAATGGGTGCGCCAGGGCTCCAACTACTGCTAACAAACTCCAGACGCATGTGCCCCCTTGTGCATCTGGCTTACGTGGGTCCTGGGGGATAGAACCTGGGTCCTTTGGCTTTGCAGACAAATGCCTTAACTGCTAAGCCATCTCTCCAGCCCTATTATATTTTATAAGCAAGAAAACTGGTCTGGGGGTATAGCTCAGTGGCAGGGAGTTTGTTTAGTATGCATGAAGCTCTGGGTTCAATCCCAAGCACTGCCAGAAGGAAAAACAAGGAAACGGAAGTTGCATCCCAAATGGTCGAGGAGCTTGCCTGAGGTCTCAAGAGTACTCGACGGCCAAACTGGGATCAGACTGGAGCTTCCGGGACCCTGACTCGGCAAACCTTGGAAGGAACTGGGGATACTTGGCTAGGGACCAGGAGCTCAAGTTTGGCCATGAAATAGCTGTGCGGCTTTCAGGAAGTCACTTGGCCTCTCTGGGTCTGTTTTTCTCTTGCATAAAAACAAGGCACTCATCTCTATATCTTCAGATCTTTAGTGGATCAAAGGAATGAAAGGATGTGGCCATGTCCCCACCCCACAAGCCCCAATCCCTCCTCCCAGGGCAGCGCTGGAAGGATGGTGGGAAGCGTCCTGGGAGGAGGAGGGTGCCTGGTGCGGGCTAGGGAAGGAGCCAGGCAGCTGCTCAAAGCAGCTGGTGAGAGTTTTGGGCCCCGCTGCAGCAGGGGGAGAAGGGCAGCCTGGGAAGTCACCTCTGGCCCTCCTCTGTCACCCTTCCCCACTGACAGCTGCTGGGGCTTTGGAGCCAAGGGCCCCACAGCAGGCAGAGGGGTGGGGTGATTCTGGCTAGCTGGGGTCATGTTAGTCCTCATGCAGCCACTGCTCAAATCCCAGGGGCCCAGCTGGGCCCACTGGCCAGGACTCGGGCCTCAATGCTCCACCCCCTCCCAGCCCTTCACCCAGTATCCTGGGGGCTTGGCAGTGGGTAGAGGGCTAGAGCCCAGGTCCATGGGCTGGGGCCCAGGAGGCGTTTCTGCTCACAGCCTCCCTTAGCCCTGCAGGCCTCCTTAGAGGCTGTGAACTTGGCCCAGCCTAGGCCCCTCTCAGCTCCCTCCACTCCCAGCTGGCTCCAGCCCACGCGCCTCTCTCCTCTGAACTCTCACACACCCATAATTACTGTTGACCATATTTTCCTAAGCAAAAACTCAAGAAGCCATAAAACAAAGGCTTTCTGGGCTAGTTCCGGGTGTTGGAGATATAGTTCCAATGAAGATATTTAAATTACTGCAACACATTAACACTTTGGGGAAGAGACATTCATTAATATGAAACCACCCTAGAAAGCATGTGTTAGCCACGTGATACCCTGCTACCCAACACACACACACACACACACACACACACACACACACACGTACTTGGAACTGTGGCCCTAGGCAAATCACTTGACCTCTCTGAGCCTCTGTCACCGAAAAGGCTGCTATGGACAATGCAAGTGCTTAGCATGTGACAATTAACGTACTAGATTGTCACCCCTTCACTTTCCTCCCCTCTCTAGAGCAATCTTTGTTCAGCTCCCTCACAAGCTGGGCACGACTCAAGGAGAGACTTGGCGGCACAAAGGGTCCAACGCATTCTTCGATCCGGGGCCATCAGAACTGGCAAAGGTCACCCAACCCAATACCTTCACTTATCAGGAGAAACAAAAGCCCAGAAAAGAGAAAGAAATATGTCAAAGGAGGATCAGCCAGGATTGGAGGGGCTGGGTTCAAGTCCTATCTCAACACAGCTGGCTGCTGGGGACTTTACACTTGAAGTCATTCCTCCTGGTCCCGCGGCTGTGAAGCTGTACTAAGGCAGATTTATTTGTCTGCTGTGCGTTCAGAACACAGCGAGGGAACCCAGGAACCAGACCTCCTGGCTGCTAACACAGGACCTTTCCTGGTCACTTCTTCCTTCCCTCCTTGGAGACAGGGGACTCTGGGATCAGGATAAGGAAGCATGAAGATGAGGATTCTGGGAGTGTCGCAGTGACTGGGTCTTAGTTGGGGGTGAACTGGGACCTGAGACCCCAGGCCCAACCTCTGGGACTACAGGCAGTCTCTCTAACGTGTCCTCTAGCCCCAGACAGGTTGGTCCAGCAAAGGAAATGGCAGGAAGGGCTGGCAAGCGAGGGAAGTCTGTTCTTGCCAGGAAGGGCTCCACAGCCCAGGGACTCGGGTTACCGGAAATGGTAAATCTCCCTGCTGCCTGTCACCTCCAACCAGGAATGTCTACTGCCCGGGTGGGGGATGGGGGACACATCCTGTCCACCTGCCCCTAGACATCCCAGGGACACTGGGGACTTGGGCCCACCACTCTGCTCCTTGCCCCCAGCCTTTGGGCCTCAGGCTGGCCTCTGAGTAACACCCGCCATTCTGAGGCAGAGAATCCTGCTGTAACTGACCAACCTCGGAAAAGAAGGCTAGAAGGGGGACCCCAAGGGACGGACACCACCCAATCCTGTGTCCTGTGTGGCTTCTGAGCCCCAGTGAGGGGGAAGGCTCTGATTTGCTCACCCTATATAGGGCAACACAGTTGGGACCTGGGGTCAGAATAACCAGGTCAGCAGCCTGGTTCTGCCACTTGCCAGGTGGGGTGGCACAGGCAGGTCACTGCAGCCCCTCTCACCCTGAGCCTTACATAGAGGTGAGACAGGCCCTGGTGGGGCTTTTTTTAAAAAAAAAAAATTCATGGTCCTAAAGCCAGGCATGGTGGCGCACGCCTTTAATCCCAGCACTCGGGAGGCAGAGGTAGGAGGATCACCGTGAGTTCGAGGCCACCCTGAGACTCCATAGTGAATTCCAGGTCAGCCTGGGCTGGAGCGAGACCCTACCTCAAAAAACCAAAAAAAAAAAAAAAAATCATGGTCCTGAGAAGATGGTTCAGCTATTAAAAGGTGCTTGTTTGAAATTCACAGGGCCAGTGGGCTGGAGGACAGGATAGCACAGGGCATGGACACTTGCTGTGAAGGAGCAGTTATGACAGGCCATGAGACTTGGCCCTATGGGGATGACACTAGCTGGAGCCAGGTGGGCCATAAGTTAATACCCCAAGATGTATATGCCAAATGCTAAGAGTGCCAGGGAGCAAACCAGCAAGGTGAGGGGCCGGGGAATGGTTGGTGAGTAGCTGGTGCCCAGGCCAGCAAAGGCGGGTGACACGAAAGAATGAAGGCAGGTGCATGCGATGTGGAAGAGCACGGCATGCAGAACAGCAGCTGCGTCAGCCCCAGGGCAAGAGGATTCTTAGCATGTTCTAGGAATAGCTGGGAGGCAAGCTATCTAAGTGCTGAACTGCCCTAGGAAGTAGGTGTTCTTATTCCCATTCCCTGGATGGAGACAGACTCAGGGAGGTTCACTGTGGAGCTGAAGGGGCCAGAATCCCACCCTCCTGCTCAGCCAAGTGTCCAGGGCCTCTGTCCTAAGGAAGGAGGAACAGAATGGAAGGAAAGTGAAGAAGGCAACTAAGTCAAGAGTTTTGATTCTCAGGCTGGGAGATGGCTCAGCAGTTAAAGGTGCTTGCTGGTAAAACCTGATGGTCCAGGTTCAATACCCCAGTACCCAGGTAAATCCAGGTGCACAGTGGTGAATGCATCTGGAGTTCATTTGCAGCAGCAAGAAACCCTGGTGCACCCATTCATGTTTGTTCTCTCCCCCCGCCAATAAATAAATAAAATTTTTTTTTTTTTTTTTTTTTTTTTTTTGGTTTTTCGAGGTAAGGTCTCACTGTAGCCCAGGCTTACCTGGAATTCACTATGTACTCTCAGGGTGGCCTTGAACTCACGGCGATCCTCCTACCTCTGCCTCCCGAGTGCTGGGATTAAAGGCGTGAGCCACCACGCCCGGCTAAATAAATAAAATTTTAAATAGGCATGTTGGTGCACACCTTTAATCCCAGCACTTGGGAAGCAGATGTAGAACTACAGAGTGAGTTCCAGGTCACCCAGGGCTAGAGCAAGACCCTACCTCAACAAAAACAAGAACAAAAAAAGGGGGGGCTGGAGAGATGACTTAGCATTTAAGGCACTTGCCTATAAAACCTAAGGCAGATGCACAAGGGGGCGCACGTGTCTGAAATTCGTTTTCAGTGGCTGGAAGCCCTGGCGCGCCCATTCTCTCTGTCTACCTGCCTATTTCTGTATCTCTCTCTCTCTCAAATAAATAAATAAACAAATAAAATATTAAAAAAAATAAAATATTAAAAAGAATTCTGATTCTCCTCCAGTCCCGTGTAGGGCTCTCAGTTAAATGGCCTCTCCTTGCTGGCCTTCAATGCCCTCACTTCTCATGGATCACACCACACCTGGTCCAACACCTCCCAAGGGATGCGAGAGGAGTGAAAAGTGGTGTGTTGTGTTGGTCAGTGACCATGACTTCCCTGGTGTCTTAGACCTAGAGCTCCTCTTTAACATGTGGAGGTGTGTCGTCCAGGATGGCCTCCAGCCTGACCCCCAAGAGCTTCATCCTGTCTATGCCCGCCTGGATCTTATCCTCATTCAGCATCCAGCTACCGTCAGGGCACCTGGCGTGCAGTGTGGCCTAGGTAGCAGATACAGCCCCAGGACCCAACCTCAGACCAGCTCCTCACACTTCTGAGCGGACAGAATCCCAAGAGCAGCCTTTGTTACCAGGTGCCAGAGCAGACCGGCCTCACGGGCACCGGGCCAGCCTGAGAGAGGCCTGGCCAAGTGCAAACGGCACGCTTGGCGCCCAGATCCAGGCGCGTTGGAGCAGGCAGGCTGCCCGCTGCCCCCGTCACAACAAACCATCATCTCCACCCTGTTGAGGGGCCCAGGCAGCCGGCACCCCTGCAGGGAGCTGGGGACCCAGCAGAGGCCTCTCTCCCTCCCCCGCTGGGAATGGGCAGTGGGAATCTCAGAGGCTGGCAAAAGAAGTCCAGACACCAGCAGCCGGATGGGAGGCCAGCAGAGGCAGGCCAGTGGAACAGTGGGAAATTACAGGGCTGGATGGAGCCGAGTCATGGATTCTTTACCATTAAGGTTGACCCACATGAGGAGAGAATGAGGGGACTTCATCACCCAGGCTGCTGTGAGAAAAGCCCGGATGGTCCAGCGCCGTGAGAAGGACGGGCCTGCCTGCCTCCATCGAGGCCAACCTGGTCCCAAGCGGGAAAAGGAAAAGAAGAAACGATAATGAAATGCCCCCTCTGGCTGAAGGCACACAGGTGGTAAGGTGGCAACGTGGCCAAGTCCTGCACCTAAAAAGTCCAGTAAGGAGCCACTTACTTGACCAAAACTACTGAAGACTTGCCATGTGACTGATTATAACTGAAACTTCACTAATTTTTTTTTTCTTGTGGGGATAGTGTATAAATGCATTCCTAAGAGTGGGTACACACGTGTATACATGCATGTGGAAGCCAGAGGTCGATGTTAGGGGTCTTCCTCAATCGCTCTACACTTTTTTTTTTTCCAAAGAATTTTATTTATTTCAGAGAGAGAGAAAGTGAGAGAGACAGAGAGAATGGGCTCACCAGGGCCTCTAGCCACTGCATATGAACTCCAGACACATGTGCCACTCTAGGCCGGGCTGATCTGGATTTCACTATGTAGTCTCAGGCTAGCCTCGAACTCAAAGCAATCCTTCTACCTCTACCTTGGCCTCTCAAGTGCTGGGATTAAAGGCATGCACCACCATGCCCAGCTACACCTTATTATTTATTTATTTATTTATTTGAGAGTGACAATCAAAGAGAGAAAGAGAGAGAGAGAGAGAGAGAGAGAGAGAGAATGGGTGCGCCAGGACCTCCAGCCACTGCAAACGAACTCCAGACGCATGCACCCCCTTTGTGCATCTGACTAATGTGGGTCCTGGGGAATGGAGCCTTGAACTGGGGTCCTTAGGCTTCACAGGCAAGAGCTTAACTGCTAGGCCATCTCTCTAGCCCTACACCTTATTTTTAAGACAGGACCTCTCACGGAATCCTGAGCTCACTGCTTTGGCTACACTAGCTAACCAGCAAGTCCTAGATATCCTCCTGTCTCCTTATTTTTTGAAACAGTCTTTTACTGAACTTGGAGCTCACCAATTCAGCTAGACTAGCTAGCCAGCAAGCCTCAGGGACCCCCAGTCTCTGCCTCTCCAGTGCTAGAATTATAAGCATGCACCATCATGCCTAGATTTCAAGTGGGTTCTGGGGATCCAATCTCAGGTCCTCATGCTTATGAGGCAACCACTTTACCCATTGAGCTATCTCCCCACCCTCTAAGATCTTTTCTTTGGCATTATTTCACTAAATTTCATGTTTAAACAGCCACATGTGGCTAGCAGCAACCATGATGGACAAGTGCCAAGGGCGCCATCCTCATGCCCTGAGCCACAAAGGGGGAAACTGAGGCTTGACCAAAGCTATTCAGCTGGTAAGCCACAGAGGTGACACAGGGGACACAGAGCGTGGGCCCAGTCCCTACCCAGGGCTCCCCACCCAGGGTTATTGTCAGCACTGGGCAAGACTGACGGAAATCATACATGCACAGGCGATAAGGCTGCCTCGTTAATCAAGACATCAAGTCCCTTTGCTTACAAGCCTCCACTCTGCCAGCTACATCCGTTATCACACACAGACCAGAAGTTCTTGTGACCATTTACAAAGGTCTTTGATTTTCTAACATGAAGAAAGGGCAGGAACATAATGGAATATCCCAGCTGGTTGAGGGGCCAAGTCTTTGGGAACAAGGGGACTCTTCAGTGGCAAACACTCTAGGCTGGGTTTCCCGCCCACCATCACCCAAGACCCATGAAAGCCTGAAGAACTGGATGACACCCACTCTGAGGAATGCGGGGCCCATGTGTCTCTCTCTGGGCCGTTATACACGCGGTTCCTTCTCAGGGCGCTATTCCTGAGCCTCCCACGTCAATCAAGGCCAGCTCAGCTGACATCTCCACTTTGGGAGTCCCACCACAAAGACATCTTTCACACATTTGCAGGCCTTATAGCACTGGAGATTTCATTCTAATTATAGTCATTGGAGTCACTCTCCTTTTGGGACCAAACTTCCTTGGGGACAGACATCATAAATTTTCATTCATCGTGTGTGTGCGTGTAAATATAATGTCTTGGGCTCTTTTTTTGTTTGTTTGTTTTTGTTTTTGTTTTTCGAGGTAGGGTCTCACTTTAGCCCAGGCTGACCTGGAATTCACTATGGAGTCTCAGGGTGGCCTCAAACTCACAGCGATCCTCCTACCTCTGCTTCCCGAGTGCTGGGATTAAAGGCGTGCGCCACCACACCCGGCTATGTCTTGGGCTTATTTGAGACAAGGTCTTGTGATGTAGCCAAAGCTAACCTCAAACTCATGGTAATCCTTCTGCCTCGGCCTCCCAAATGTTGGAGTGACAGGCATATATATGCATGGGTGCATGTACAGTCATGTACGTGGAAGTCAGAGGACAACCTCAGGCATGTCCTCACCTTCCTCCTTGGTTGAGGTGGTATCTCATTCACAATTGCATTTTCCAGGCTAGCTTGCCCACGGGTTTCCAAGGACTTCTGTCTCTGACATCTATCCCGGCACAGATTAGCTAAGATTATAGACGGCTGTTGCAGCATCAGCTTCATGTGGTCTAGAGATCTGAACTTCGGTACTCACTCGTGTACGGCAAGCTCTTTATCCACTGAGCCAGCTCAGCCTGACATATGTTTATTTAATCTTGAAATGCATGCTAATGCAGCAACTGGTGGACAGATGCCATTAGTAATAGTTACTAATTTAGATTTAATTATAATATTGGCTTACAAGTCTGGGATCTCAACTTTTTAATTTTTTTATATTTTATTTATTTATTTGAGAGAGACAGATATATATAGAGAGAGAACATGGGTACACCAGGGCCTCTAGCCACTGCAAACTAACGAACTCCAGATGCATGTGGCACCTTGTGCATCTGGCTTGTGTGGGTGCTGGGGAATTGAACCTGGGTCCTTAGATTTCGCAGACAAGCACTTTAACCATTAAGCCATCTTACCAGCTCTGGGATCAGATCTCAATTTCTTATGGCTCTGCCCCAGTCTCACATGATTCCTATAGGACAGTCCCTTCCTAGCTCAGAATCTCAAATTTGTACACCTGTAAAATGAAGAGGGGGACTGGGAAGATGGCTCAGCAGTTAAAGGTACCTGTTGGCAAAGTCTGCCAGTCTGGGTTCCATTGCCAAGCAACCCATGTATGCCGGACATAAAAAGTGGCACAAGGATCTGGTGTTTGTAGCAGCAAGAGACCCCAGCATGCACACACGTGCATGCATGCATGCACACATACACACACAAACGCATGTGTGCACACACAAATGATGTTTTAAATAAATTTTTATACGTAATCTTTTTATTTATTTATCTATTTTTGTTTGCAAGCAGAGATAGATAGAGATAGAAGAGCGATGGAGAGCGAATGGACACATAAGGGATGCTAGCCACTGCAAATGAACTCCATACGCATGTGCCCCTTGTGCATCTGGCTTACGAGGGTCCTGGGGAATCGAGCCTAGGTCCTTTCGTTTTGCAGGCAAACACCATCTCTCCAGCCCTTAAATAAATTAAAAAGAAAGAAAGAAAGAAAGAAAGAAAGAAACAGGGGCTGTAGAGATGACTTAGAGGTTACAGTGCTTGCCTGTGAAGTCTAAGAACCCAGGTTCAATTCCCCAGTACTCCTGGAGTCTCTCATGCCTGGAGTTCATTTGCAGTGGCTAGAGACCCTGGCATGCCCATTCTCTCTCTCTTTCAAATAAAAAATAAATAAAATATTTTTTATTTTAAACTTTTTAAATTTTTATTTATTTATTTGAGAGGTAGAGAGAAAGAGAGAGGGAGAGCAAGAAAATGGGTACACCAGGGCCTCCAGCCACTGCAAAGGAACTACAGACGCATGCGCTCCCTTGTCCATCTGGCTGAAGTAGGTCCTGGGGAATCCAACCAGGGTCTTTTGGCTTTGCAGACAAACGCCTTAACCGCTAAAGCCATGTCTGCAACCCCCAATATTTTTTTTAATTGCCTGGCGTGGTGGCACACACCTTTAATCCCAGTACTTGGGTGGCAGAGATAGGAGGATCACCACAAGTTCTAGGCCACTCTGAGACTACATAGTGAATTCCAGGTCAGCCTGAGCTAGAGTGAAACCCTACCTCAAAAAACCAAAAACAAAAAAATAAAAATAATAAATAAAATTTAAAAATAATAATAAAACACGGGGCTGGGCATGATGATACACGCCTTTAATCCCAGCACTTGGGAGGCAGAAGTAGGAGGATCGCCATGAGTTTGAGGCCACCCTGAGACTACATAGTGAATTCCAGGTCAGCCTGGACTAGAGGGGAAACCTACCTCAAAAAACAAAAATAAATAAATAAATAAATAAAACAGAAACAACAGCTCCTGCCTGGTTACCGGCACTTGCTATATTTAACAAACATCACATGCTACAGAGTTGACCAATATTATCTTTGTAACTACCCACGAGAGAGGCATTGTTATGTTACTATCCCCATTTTAGATAGGGTAGAAAATTGTTCTTTTCTTTTGAGGAAGGGTCTCATGTATCCCAGGCTGACCTACAACTCACTAATGTAGCTAAGGATGACCTTAAAAATCTGATCTGCCGGCTTCCACCTCTTAAGTGCTGAGATGACAGGCGTGTATCGCCATGCCTGGTTTTATGTGGCACAGCGATTTGAACCCGGGCTTCGTACATGCTGGGCAAACACTCTACTTAACTAAGCTACAGCCCAGCCCCAAGAATAGAAAAATTAAGTGAAGAAAAGAAAGTGACAGCATTGGCATGTGCTGGGCGCTATATAAGTCACAGTGTGTTCGTTTTTCTGTATCATGAAAGATCTGCAGAACTGGAGGAAACAGGATCGCGCCTCAGGACCGGGCACATGGAAAGTGTGCCTCAAATACTGGCTGCCAGAGCACTGGGTCTCAGCGTTGGGTGTAGAGGACACGGTACCCAAGCCCAGGGCGGCCCTCCCTGGCTCCCCTGCCCACTGCGTTCCTTCTTCTCCTGGTGACCTGCGAGGCCAGGCACTACCAGTACCACCAGGGCACATCCCTGGGGAGACCCCTTCCTGGGACAGGAGTATATATGGGACGTGACTCTGAGAAGAAGCTCTCCCAGGGGGTTGGAGCATCTTTCACTGCTGTGGACAATGAAGGCCAGAGTGCAAGAGGCAGAAGAAGCCAGAGTCAAGGCCAAGTCTACCACCCACCCTCCCCCCTGCATCATGCCACCCCCAAGCCCCTCCCACCTGGGGCAGCAGCCACAAACACAGAGCCGGAGATACCACGAGCCCTGCCCGCAACCCTGCTCCTTGCCAGGCCAACCCGAAAAGGGCTCTCAGAGTCATCGCCCCCACCCGCTGGCTGCGGATTCCGGCCGCCTCCCCTCCATGGCCTTATAAAGTGGCCCAAGTTGCATGGCTCCAAGACTCGGCTGAATGTTACAGAGTGACCCGCCTGTGCTGTCCCTGCAGCCTTAGCGACTGGCCACCTCACACATTCCTTCTTCAGAAACATTACCTAATTTAACCAGTGCCCCTGCTCCCCAGGGCTCTCAAAATAGCTGCTGCCAGGAGGGGAAAATGCCCTAATGCCACTAGAATAAATAGTTCTCCCTCCTGCTCCAGCCTCACAGCACACAGGCTGGGAGGGACTGAGGTGGGCCTGGGTGACCCTGAGGCATCCTACCCCATCACCGTGCCCTTCATCCCTCCAGCCTGCTCCTACCTGCCCTCTTCTCTCAAGCCCGCCCCACCCTCTGAGACAGGGTCTTATGTAGCCCAGGCTGACCCTGAACTCACTATACAGCTGAGGATGACCTTGAGCTTCGGACCCTCCTACCTCCACTGACTGGTAGGATTATAGGTGTGTGCAACTAGGCCTAATTTCATGCGGTGCTGTGATATGAACCCTGAGCTTCACGCATGCTAGGCAAGCACTCTGCCAACTGAGCTACATCCCTAGCCTCCACATGCCCTCTCTATGCATATGGCAGCCATGTAAACACCACAGTCATTCCCCCAGACGGTCATTACTGGCTGAACACTTCCGGCACCTGCAGAGTAGGGGCTAAGCATTCCTTTCTTGGAGATAAGAATGCTGGTGCTCCAGGCGGTGAGGTGACTTGTCCAAAGTCACATAGCCCAGGACTAGCAGAGTTGGGGCTGGAAGTCAAGTATTGCTACCCTAAAAGTCCTGAACATTACACTACCTTCCAATGGGGGTTCCCCTGCAGAGGAGGAGAGCAGGGGTTTCTACACTGGCAGGGGTCTGCTTGCATGGTGTGTTATTCTAAAGTCCTGGCTTATATTTCACTCCATTCCTGGGTCCTCGGGACATCCCTAAGTCCTCAGGCCCCCAGTGGCCCAAGCTGTGACTCAGAGCCCCACTCGCCATACCAGGACCCGCAAGCAGGGCAGCCACCTTCAAGCAGGAACACCCTGGTGGCTGACACAGTGGTTATGGAAGTGGGAGGAAGGGCTCCTTACCACAGCACAACCAGGAGTGATCATTAACCAGGGCTGATCCAGGTGGGTGGAGAGTGAGATAGGGCGGGCGGGCGGGCGGGTGGAACCCAGACCACAGCACCCTGGGATGGCTCCTTCCCGCTTGTGACATCCTGGGCCCAGTTTGAAGCCACAGAGCTGAGTCTCTGAGGCCTGGGCCACTGGTTTACTCAGGTTCACCTGCCACCCATCACCAGGGCAAGTGGGCCAGAAAGTGCCTGGACATCCACCCAGTGTCTGGTCCTTCCTGCCTCTCTCCCCTCCCACCACTATGAGGATCTTTCCATGAAGAGTGTGGGCCAGGATGGACCTGGGGCTTGAGGCCTTCCCAAAGCAGAGAAAGGCAAGATAAAATTAAGGCCCTTGGATTTATCTAGGACCATGTGACAGGGGCAGTCTTGAAGGGGGACAAGAACATCCCAAAGTAACAGTTCTTGTTGATCATGACAGGTCCATTCTGACTGCAGGTGGTATACACCATCTCCGATCTTCACCACAAATCCTGTGAAGTAGGTATTAGTATTCCGACCTGACAGATGAGGCTCAGAGAGGTTAATCCACCAGCACAAGGGTACACAGCACTACGTGTTAGAGCCGTATGACACTGTCCCAAAGTACTCCCTGAAGAGCTGAGGGGCTGACCACCATGTAAGGGACCTCTGAGCTCTCGTCTGGGCTATGTGAAGCCCTTCGCCCAGGCCAGACAGCGTTCTGTCTTGGCTTAAACAACAGAATGTGTGCTAGGCTCAGATCCCTACCTCCGCAGTAGTGTAAGCTGGGGAGGGCGAAAAGGAGTGTGCAGTTCAAGAGGGTGCCCCCACAATCTTAGGTGCCAAGTACAAGTGGCTCTTGGAGCTTCTAGCACCTGCCAGGGTAAGAGGTGAGGCTTCTGCAGGGAGACAGCGGAGGGGCACACAGAGCTACGGAAACTGGGCCTCTTGGAGGGTGGCAGGCAGGAAGGACTAACCCCTCCCACAAGAGGCCAGGTCCTCCAGCCTACAGAATTCCCTCCAGCTGCTCAGGTGAAACGGAGGTGAGGCCCAGATGGACAAAAGCTTTGATCTTATCACACATTCCAGACCCAGGGGTCCTGGTCCCCTCCCCCCTCCAAGCAGGCTCAGTAACCCTTTCCTTCCCTTAGGTCCACATGTCAACTCCAGGCTCCAGTGGATCTGGGCTTCTCCCCGGAAAGACAGGACAGAGGAGGAACATGGGGGGAAGGCAGGGACCTGACCTCTGGCCTCCTCACTCTTTATTATCTTTTTTGGAGACAGGGTCTCATGTAGCCCAGGCTGACCTCAAACTCACTATATAGCCAAGGATGACCTTCAACTCCAGATCCTCCGGCCCTTTTGCACCTCACAAATGCTGGAATTACACCTGTGCTACCACCATGCCAGGCCTTGTGCGCTGGTTTTGGAGACAGGCTGGTCTAGAACCTGAGATCCTCCTGCCTCAGCCTCCCGAATGCAAGACTTACAGGGGTAATGGCACCTGTGCTCCTCGTTCATGTAACTGGGTCTAGTACAGCGGAATCCCACTCTGAGCTCTGCAGGCCACTCCTCATGGTCTTAAATGGAAACAGAGTCAGTATGAACAGCCCCTCTATTCTTCACGTCCTGAGCTCATCTGACCCCTCCGGTCTGTGGGTCTTCGTTTCTGCCCTGGCCATTCCTCATCCCACCAGCTCATTTGCCAGGGGACAGGGACATAGACATAGAGACGCAGTAAGTGGGACGGCCAAGGGAAGTGGAGACCAAGTCTAGAGAGCTCTGTCTCCTCCTGGCCACCGCCTCCCTCTCTCTGCTCCCCTCCCCTTCAGACTGGGAACTCCTTTAAAAATGCCCGAGTGGGACGGGCACTCTGTGGGTGTCTGCCAAGTGAATGAACGAATGAATGCTTCCATTCTGCAACTGGGGGAGATTAAGTTCCAAGGAGCCAATGACTTGCCTAGATCCCACATGCTGCTGGGAGGCTCCTCTGATCCTGGTGCCCATGCCTGCTCGCTCAGCGTCAGGGAACCGCAGGACGCAGAGGAGAGCTCCTGGGAACAGATCACAGCAGGCTGATACACGAAAGAACCAGGCTGGCTTCAAGGAGGGCTTAGCGTGCAGAGACAGGACAACATGTGTTTCAGCACCCAGAACTTGTGGGGCTGGTGGCATCAAGGAAAGATGTGATGGTGGGAGTGGGAGTCTTCCAGGTGGCTCCCCTGGGCCTGAGAATGTTCCCATCAACTCCTGGGAGAAGGGCACAGTCCCTTTCTTCTGCCTTGCCTGGGGAACCAAAGAACTAGGAAGCGGCCCATTTGGAGAGTGGGAAAAAGTGAGGCTCGGGGAAGAGAGAGAGAGGGGAGTGGGTTGTGACCATGTGGAGGCCAGGCCTCGACCTCTGGCCTCCTGGTCTGTCCAGGTACAGGACTAGGGGCTGAGGTGGATGTCACCTCAGCTATCTTGGGGACTTCCTCTCATTCTTTCCAGAGCTTTAACGACTCCAGCAGCAGGCGAGGGCCTTCCGGCTCCCGTACGCCGGACATAAAGCAGACAATGTGAACGTGGGGCGAGGGGGACGGAGCACTGCTCACTGCTTCCTCTCCCACCAGCGGAGCCACGTCCTCCCTGCTCCCAAAGCCGCTTCCTCCAGAAAGCCTGTCAGGCCAACAGGAGCCAAACTGGCCTCTTCCTTCCCTAACAACCTGCTCCCAGCGGTCTGAGCTGTGCTGCTCTGAGGACCTGCGGCTCCTGAAGGCTGTGGCACTAGCCTCAGCGCCTGCTTTCCTCGGCCCCTAGCTCTGGGGACTTGGGCAGATGGCCACTCTGAGCTGCTCCTCATGTGAGAAATGGAGGTGCACTCCCAACGACACAGCACAATTGGTAATATGGCTGGAACAAACAGCAGGCCTCTGACACAAAGTGACTCCTCCACTAAGGTCAGGTGAATGACAGAATACATGAATGGATGGACGGACGGGCAGATGGATTCTTGAATCATTGCCCAGGGTTGTTCTGATGACAGTTTGGGACATGAGCCTGGTTGGTCACTTATAGCTCCTGGTGCTGAGAGCTCACAGGCTGTCTCAGAGCAAGCCTCATTCACTTACCCCAAGTGGGCAAACCCTGTGGAGGACCCAGGGACCTCACTGAGAAACATGCAGGTGTCCCGTCCTGAAAGAGCCTCTTGCTGAGGAACCTAACAGCAGCCAAGAAGGATGCTCAGGAGAAAGGGTACTCAAGTCAGAGAGGCAGGAGTTGGCTGAACTCCTATAGCAAATATGCAGCCTACTGAGACGCTTTCTGCTAAAGGGTCCAGCTCCACCTCCTCCATGCAGCTCTCCTAGGTTATCCTCCCTAGATCCACTAGGCTGGACACACTGAGAAAAGAATGGCAAATCATGCCCGGTGTGGTGGTGCACGCCTTTAATCCCAGTAGAGGTAGGAGGATCGACATGAGTTCGAGGCCATCCTGAGACTACACAGTGAATTCCAGATCAGCCTGGACTAGAGTGAAACCCTACCTCCAAAAACAAAAACAATGACAAATCTGGCATCAGGCAATCCGGCACCACTCCCAGGGATGCCACACACTACACGGATGCTGGACCATTCATTCTTCTGCCCCGTGTCTCACTTCCCCGCTCTGCAAAATGAAGTTGATAAAGCCAGCTCACAAAGAGAGCTGGGAGTACTGCGTGAGATGATAGCTAGAAGGAAAGTGTCCTGTGGAAGACTAGTTCGTGAAAGTGGTGGGGGTTTTTTTTGTTTGTTTTTTGAGGTAGGGTCTCGCTCTCGCCCAGACTGACCTGGAATTCACTATGTACTCTCAGGATGGCCTCGAACTCACAGCGATCCTCCCACCTCTGCCTCCTCAGTGTTGGGATTAAAGGCGTGCGCCACCACGCCCCGCTGAAAGCAGTGGTTTTAATCAGGCAGGTGACAGAGGCAATGGGGTCTTTGGGGAGGAGACCTCCTGGGGTCCTGGGGCACAGAGGGGACTGGCCTGTCCTCAGAGAACTGTACGTCTCTGTTCCTCTGATCCTAGGGTCACATGAAGGCCACTGGGCCTAAAATTTATGAGGCCACAGGCTCAATGTAGCCAGGCCAGTGAGGGCTCCAACCAGAGGCATGATCCCAGTTCCCAACGACTTGAAAACGAGAAGCACCAAACAAGGATAGGGATGAGTCAGCAGCAAAGAGGGGTGGCCAGGAGGCCAGGACTGGGGCCTGCTCCTTTGCAGGAGAGGTGGGCTGGGAAGGGGCCAGAGACAGCTGGGAATTCCCAGCCTCACCCCAGGAGAAGCATCTGTGAGGTCACCCGAGGCCACAGAGGCCACCGCTGAAGTCCTTTCCTGCCCAGCCCCTAGCTGCATCCCCTTCCCCATTGATGGGGATTGGAGGATGGTGGGAAAGGTGTCAAGTGGCAAAAAAAACAAAACACCTGGGCTCTGGAGGACAGTGGGGCCTGACTCACTCTGATGGGCAGCAAGGCCGATCTGTTCCATGCCCGAGTTCAACGCTCAGGGTAGGGTGGAGCAAGATCCTGGGTGTCCCCCTCCCCCAGGTCCTGCAGATCCTGAGAGCCACGAATGCCAGACCTCAAGCTAAGCGGTGTGCCCACCCTGACAAAGGAGGACTGGTAATAAGCCTGGCGCAGAGCTCTCTGAGCGAGGTCTTGCCTCCTCCTGGTTAGGCCTAAAGGGGAATGGCACTGAGATGGGGTCCCAGGACACCCACTCGGACCCGCCTCTCAAGATGCTGAACATCCTCTCTGCACCCTCGGGGACCCCTTGGCCACACCTCCTATTGCTCAGAGCCTACCAACTGCACACAGCTGGGAAGGGAACATCCATAGGCCCCAGCCTTTCCCAGACCACACCCTGGGGTGTGCTCCCCCTCCTTCTCCCCTTCCGGGAAGGAGCCATTAGGATGGACTCTGTCCCGCAGCTGTGGCTGGCCCTGGAAGGGGGGGGGGCAGGAAGAAGTGCAGAGACATATCAGACACATTTGCATGGGCGGGGGGCGGGGAGAGGGGGCTCAGCCTGCCAAATAAAGACAGAAGAACCATCCTTTCCACAAGGCCTGAGCACTTCCCACCTCCGGGTCCTCAGAGAAGGTGAACTACGCAGGGCAGTAGGAATCCTATGTCAAACACCATACGGGCTTTGCCCTGGTTAAAAATAAAACTAAAAGAGAGGCCACTGACTACCAAACACCTACCACACTCCAAGTGTATATCCATCTGATCATATCGTTAACTGTCAGGAAATAGGCATTGCCTATTTTAAATCAGATCCAAGGTTCAGAGAGGTGTAGCAACTTGCCCAGGCTTACACAGCAGACAGGGCTCAGCTACAACTTGGAGGCAGGCTCCTAGGAACCCACTCCTTACCTTCTACCACACACACAAGAAGAGGCTCCAAGTCCAATCACGTGAAAGATGGCAGAGTGGGCATCCCAGCTCATGCCACATCCCCAGGGCTGCAGCAGTCAGTGACTGGGAAGGCGGATCCTCTGAGTCCACAGCCAAAGGAAGTCCCTTCCCAACCCTCCACAGGCCATTAATCTATTCACTGGCCCAGTATCCACTAGCTATCTGCCTAGCACTGGGCAAATGGCAGGAAACAGCAGAGTCCCTGCCCTCACAGAGTGCCCCATCAAATGTTCACACACATAAGCCAGTCTGTGGGTCCCAAGGCATTTGTATCAATGGCTCCACAACTGAACTCTCAGCAAGTGTCCCCAGGTTGCCAAGGAGGCTCCAGCCTGTGTGAGGATGAGGTCAGGTGGCTGGAAAAATACAGGTGCCCTACAATGACATGGAAGCCAGTCCTCCCCAGACCCAGTCCATAGTGCTCCTTCCTCCACCATCCACACTCCATCTTCCTCCCATGCCAGCTGCGCGGAGCTGACCTATTAGGTTGTAGCTGCTCCATCCTTCTGGACGCTTAAGCCTAAGATTATGGAGATATTCCAGGCTCCCCTCTTTTTCTCTCACCCACTCTCAACCCATCAGGCAATCCTGTCAGCAGGGCCTTCAATGAGCATTGAGGTTACAATTGCCTTGGTAACTAGTTCCCTGTCTGTTACAGCCTCCTGGCTTTTGCCCTTGACCCTCACGGCAACTACAGCCATCCTGTTAAACCAGGGCCCCTCAAAGACTAGTCACCTCCCTTGGCAAATCTGGGTCCTTCCCTGTCCCCCCTCCACCTGCATCTCACCCACACCCCTCACCTGTGTTCATCCACAAATACGCCAGGCTCCCCCTCACCTCCAGGCTTCACACTGGCCCCAAACATCTGCAGGGCACCCTCCCTCATTTCCCTCAGCTCTCCAGTGCACATGTTTTTCCCTGACCCCACCTCATCACTCTCCCCTTCCCTGCTTTATGGCACACATGGCCACCTGGTGTGTTTTACTGGCCAGCTGTCTTCCTCTACCTGTTATAACGTAAATTACAGGGGGGAGAGAATTTGACTTTTTTGTTATTGTCTGGTGTAACCTCAACATCTGGAACAGGGTCAAGCACATAGAAGGTGGTTCATAAATATTTGTTAAATGAATTCGAAGTGTGACACACATCAGCTGGTGGCTGTGGTTTACAGAATATTTAGCTGCACACATCACTGGCTCATTCATTTGCTTGATGCCCACTGCCAGCTTCTATTCAAAGATGCCCCCTAAAGATACCTTCCAGTGAGTTGTAGGCCAGGGAGGTCCCTGATGCCCCTAAAACATTACAGGCCATTGCCGAGGCCCTTGGTTTCCCACCAGGAATAGATGGTAAGACCCTATTGCTGAAGATTCCACATACTTGGGCTGCAAGGTCACTGAGAAATCCTGCTGGAGCTGAGCAAATAACCTCCTCTATGTAGACCAGCTGACAGAAAGCTAGAAGAAGCCATGCTGCATGCAGTTCAATGGGAAAGCGAGAAAACACCAGTGAAGATACCCAGCAGTGGACACTGCAAGCCTTGTATTTGGCCAGCCAGGCCAAATGAGCCAACGGATGTAATAGTGGCACGTCTGTTAAGGGGGAAGACCTCTAATTGGACTAGAGGCCTGCTCCATGGGAAGGAATGCATCTCTGATACTGAAAACCTACAACAGGGGTAGTCATGAGCCCTAGGGGTGTAACATCTGCTGGTGTCTGGCTAAATGTATGTACTATGCTCACCAAACTGCCCAGTAAGCACTTCTCTTAATGTTCATACCCATATATTAATGCTACTCTCACTTTTGGTTAGAGAACCTTCTCTTTTCAGATGGCAATGACCTTGGGATGACTCAGAAGGCATCATGGAGCTGGGAAGAAGTGACAGAGGAGTGCTCAGCACTGAAATATCTCTATCACACCTTACATGGCTCAGGGTCCATTGTGGAAGAGGTGGCGGAAAGAATGTAAGAGCCAAAGGAAGGGTAGGACTCCTTACAACGTGCTCCTCCAGACACAAAATGGCCTGGATATCCATAACCCCACGGTGCCTGACACTACCTACACAAGACCATCATAATAGGAAGAAAAGATGATGACATCAAAATAAAAGAGAGACTGATTGAGAGGGGGAGGGAACATGATGAAGAGTGTTGTTTCAAAGGGGAAAGTGGGGGAAGGGAGGGTATTACCATGGGATATTGTTTACAATTATGGAAGTTGTCAATAAAAAGAACACAAAGGTGCCCCCTAAAATCCAGAGAGATAGGATGCCCTCCTCCATGACCAGAGACACATTGCAAGGAGGGATGCAGAGGCATCTCAGGATGCCCCAGGGATGCTATCATGCCCCCACATCCGTACCACATGGAGGCATCCCAAGAGGGAGAGAAGTACAATTCTGCTGGTGGCTGACACTTGAAAGCCCCACATTCCCAGACCTCAAAGAGCTACCTTGTTCTCAGCGCTTCCAGGATGGTGCCCCCTGCCCAGCCACCCCAGGCAGCCACGAACCACTCCCCTCTCAAGGCGGCTATTGACACAGCCCGACGCCACCAGGCTGGGTAGTGAGGCTGGCGGCTCCCCGCGAAGCGAGTTCCACACATATTTCTGGGTTTCAGTCAGCCAGCTTTGGATAGGAATAGGAGGGGGTGGCAGGGCCAAAAAGGCCAAAGCCTGGGCTAAGGCAACATTCCAGCAGAGCTAGGACCCTCGGGCCAGCTCCCTCCCTGCCCCTGGAAGAAGAAGCGGGGCACTGGGTCCTAATCCCTCCTCTCCTCTGGCTTGACCCTCACAGCTAAGACTGGACCAGCAGAGGGAAGGCAGGCCAAGGCTGTATGTAAACCCATTCCTTCCATCCCGAGTTCAGAAGATCTAGAACCCACGGATCTAGCCTCCAAATTGTCTCCGTTTCAACACACAGATCTTTTCTACATTCTGAGTGGTCCTCCACCCCAAGGCCAGGCAGCCCTCAGACCTCTGCAGACTCACCCTAACCTCAGGTCCTCAGGGAGGCAGGGGACCAGAGAAGCCTCCATGCAGGACAGCTGGGCCCCGGGCCATGTCCCATCTCCCCTTACCCCTATAAGTAGCAGACAGGGCACAGCCTCTCACATCCCACAGACCTGGTCCACGGGGGCCTGACCCCTGGCTCTATTCAACTGCCTGCCCAGCCTTGGGGACTATCTGGTGAGGAGGAGTCAAGCTCACAGCATGTCTAGAAGGCCTGATAAACACTAAGACACAGCTACCCTGAGCTTGCGTCATCACTATGCCTTGCCTGAGGTAGCCACTGTACTGACTACCTGGGATCAGAGTTCTCACTGATACAGACATCAGAGACAAGTTTCACGCTGACTGGGGCTGCAGGCAGGTTGGGGTAGTGGGTAGAGCAGCAGGAGCTTCGTCCACCTTCAAACTTGGCTCTTCCAGGTGGGTGTGCCAGTCTCCTAACCTCTAAGTGCCTCCATTTCTTCTACTCTGAGGCTGGCACCACACTAGTGAGTGTGGCTTAAATACATGTCCACAAATGTATTTACTGAGCTCTTGATATAGGTCAAGGTGCTAAAAAGACAGCGCAGTGAACAAGAACAGATGAGACCCTGCTAGCATGAAGCTTAAACCAGGCAGACATAGATAAAAAGTGAACAGATACAAGTTAGATAGCGACAAGGAGAAAAAGCAGGGGGGTGGTGGAGCTCAGTGCTGACACAGAGGGAAGGTGGGGAGATACAGGGTAATGTAGATCTCAGGGACAAGTGTTCTAGATAAAGGGGACAGCAGACACAAAGGCCCTGAGGTAAGAGTGTGTTTGCCATGTTCAGGAAACAAAGACTAGTGGGCTTGGTGGTGTACGCACCAGTAATCCCAGCAATCTGGAGCTGGAAACCAGAGCAGGAGGAGGAGTTCAAGGCATCCTCCGTTACAAAGCAAGTTTGAGGCCAGCCTGGGCTACATGAGACCCTTTTGCCAAAATAAATTAATAAAATAAACACAACAAGAAAGCAAGCAAGAAAGAAAACTGGACGTGGTGGTGCACATCTTTAGTCCAGCACTGGGGAGGCTGAGGTAGCAGGATCTCTGAGTTTGAGGCCAGCCTTGACTATGGAGTGAGTTCCAGGTCAGTGGGGACTAGAGTGGCTGCTTTTGCCAAGCATGGGAGCACACATCTTTAATCTCAGCACTAGGGAGGGTGAAATAGGAGGACTGCTGTGAGTTCAAAGCCAGCTTGAGACTACATAGTGAATTCCAGGTCAGCCTGTGCTAGAGCAAGACCCTACCTGGAAAAACAAAACAAAACCAAAAAAAAAAAAAAAAAAAGGGCCCAATTCTTGGATACCTTGTGTCGGAGGGTGCCCGCGGCGGGTGTGGAAAGGTAGCAAGACCAGAGGAGATAAACTATCCCTCGCATTTCAGCCAAGCCACAGCTGAATCCACAGAGGAATTTGGGAGATGAGCAAGAGTGCTGCTTCCATGCTATTCCTGATAATCAGCGCCAGCGTGCAGGAGACAGACCCTGAGGATATTCAACACTTGCCAAAGCAGAGATCCAGAGAGGCTCCTAAGAGCTCATCACTGAAGTAGACTTAAAACTCACCCACCACGGCTCAGGGAATTTTGTGGAAGAAGGAGCAGAAAGATTGTAAGAGCCACAGGTTGAGACACCATGCCCAGAGGCATTCCCTCTCCCCCCAAAATAAATGACTACTGCTCCCACAACACATAAACTACAACCCCATGGGGAATGCCTGCAACCCCACTGAGAAGCGTTCCCAAAGGAATGGGGGCAGGGATGAGGGAAAAGAGGGTACCAACACATGAATGTATCCATACAAAATATCTTGTTAATAATAATAAACAACATAAAAAAGAGGCTTAAGAAGAGGAGGAGGAAGCCGGGCATGGTGGCGCACGCCTTTAATCCCAGCACTCGGGAGGCAGAGGTAGGAGGATCGCCGTGAGTTCGAGGCCACCCTGAGACTCCATAGTGAATTCCAGGTCAGCCTGGGCTAGAGTGAGACTCTACCTCAAAAAAAAAAAAAAAAAAAAAAAAAAGAAGAAGAAGAAGAGGAGGACAAAAAAGAGAAAGAAAGGAAGCTGGGATAGCTGGCCGAGTCCAAGAGAGGAGAGCTGGAAGGAGGCAAGTCACAGAGCGAGTGGGAGGCCAGCTCTCTCCCGGGCCTTGTGGGCTACATGAAGTCAAGGGCTTGGATCTGATTCTCCGCAAAGGAGAGGCAGTGAGCAGGACATGACAGAAGTGATGTGAGGATCTGCCGAGAAACTTACTGTCCCTCAGATATTCAAACCACCCATAGTATTTTGTCACCACATGGTCTGGCACCCCAAGGCCTCCCTCTACACCACTGCATTCATACATCTTCCAAGACTAGAACCAAGTCACATCTGGTCACCTTTTTTCAACAGTCTCCCAGGCAGGGCCTCAGGCCCACAGATCCTAACTTGCCTGGGCTCAGCCTGCAAACAGGCCCAGACCAAGCCAGGCAGGGCAGAGCCAACTCCTCTGACACTCAGAGCTCAGCCTAGCAGATGAGGGTGGAGGGCTCTGTTCCCACTCTGAGGACGGTCCTGCAGCAGATCTGGAGCAAAGGGGAGGGGTGTAGCACAGGAAGATGGAGCAGCCAGCTGTGTGGAGAGGAGAGCTGAGGTCACGCCAGGAAGGGGATGTTCCCCAGTTTTTACCAGCACAAGCAGGAAACAGGTATCTCAATCTTTTCCCTCCTCAGCTTGGAAAACATTACCACTGCAGCCCCTCAAGATTCCTGTTGCCAACTGAAAGGAAGGGGCAAGGCCCCAGTAGGAAGAAAAGGGGTCAACAGACCAGAGCAGGAGGCCCTGAGTCACTGAGGCCCAGCCCCCTACCCACTCCTCAGAACCGAAATTACTCCCACGCATAATCACAGACCACTGTTCCTGCCTCCAATGCCGAGCTCCAAGGCCCATCCTAGCTTGCGCCTTCACCTTCCTCCCCCACCAGCTTCTGCTTTGTAGTAAAGAACAGAAAGGTTGAAGCTATCAAGGGTAGTGGACAAAGCCTGCTGGGACGCCTGGCTAGACGGCGATCTCATGGAAAACACTTGGCAAACTTCTCACCCCCCACTTCACAGATGTGGACACTAAGGTTCAAACACGGATCATACCACAGAGGCAGTCAGACTCCCGTGGCCAAGCTCTTTTTGGGCCCCTCTAGCCCGTCCCACACCATGATCCTGGGTGGGACAAAATAAGACCACCTGCCTGCTGCACAACTTCTATAGCTTCAGGGTCGCTCTCTCCTCTCCAGCCTCAGTCTCAGAGGCAACAAATAGCATATCCTACCTCACCCATGAGCTCCAGCCCTAAGCGCAGGTGCACCAGAGCACAGGAGGTGGGCGGGTGAGGGGGGGGGGCTAGTGTCTTTCCAGCGAATGAGCCCTGGGAATCCAAGTGTCTAGCACTGAAGATTTGTTGAATGAACAAATGAATGGAGCTATAGGCAGCAGTCAGGGAATCTCGGTGGAATTCCTCAACAAACAGCTCCACCCACCACTCCTGCCATTGTGCGGCCAGTGCACTAGGGAAGAACCTCTCATCAGGGGGCAGAGCTGAGGGAAGATCAGGAAAGATAGCTAGTTTGGGAATACTTGCCAGGTCTAGGTCACTGCCTGAGGAAAGGAAAAGGAAAGTCAGTGTTGGGAGCTGAAAATTCTGGACGACTAAGAAGCAAAGGCAGGGCCTTTCTGCATGGATGTGTTGGGGTGAGAGGTCAGACATACGGTTAAGAAAGAAGGCTGAAGGGGCGTGGTGGCGCATGCCTTTAATCCCGGCACTCAGGAGGCAGAGGTAGGAGGATCACCATGAGTTCGAGGCCACCCTGCGACTGCATAGTGAATTCCAGGTTAGCCTGGGCTAGAGTGAGACCCTACCTCGAAAAACCAAAAAAGAAAGGAAGAGAGAGAGAGAGAGAGAGAGAGAAAGAAAGAATGAAAGGAAGGAAGGAAGGAAGGAGAAAGGGAGGGAGGGAGAGAGGAAGGAAGGAAGAAACGAAAAGAAAAGAACGAAGGAAGGAAGGAAGGAAAGAAAGACAGACTGGTGTGGTAGCTCATTCCTTTAATCCCAGCACTAGGGAAGCTGAGGTAGAAGGATCGCAATGAATTTAAGGTCACAGGTCAGCCTGGGCTACAGAGTGAGTTCCAGGTCAGCCTGAAGACCCTGAGACTCTGCCTTGAAAAGCAAAAAATAAAAAAAGGTTAAGGAGGTTGCCCAGATGGGGTTGGGGAGGAGAGATGTAGGGTGGGGCAGAAACAGTAAGGGGTCAGGTCTGGGTGGGGGGGTTAACGAGTGACTCAGGAGGGCAGAGGTGAGAGAGCCAGCAAGGCAAGGACAGAAAATCAGTCACTGGGTAAACACCGGCCAGGTTGGAAAAGTCATTCTTTTGGCTTTGAGAGCAGGGGGCAGGGATGGGAACTGTCTAGGAGTACCTGGGAGGGGTGGCTCTGTGGCTCACTACCGCAGGCCCAGATGTGCCCCACCCTCATCTGCCACCAGCTGCCAGCCCACTGACCCCGCCCAGCCCTCCTTGAGGTCACTCAGGTCCTCCAGGCCTCTCCTGCCAAGTGCCTTCTAGGCCTTGGGATTCCTTACCAAGGAGTTCTCTTCTCCTTATGGGCCCATGTGAGATCACAGCAGAGGGCTGGACTGTAGAGGCGCGTTGGCCTCCCCCCACCCCCTTCCACACCATGGAGACCTGGGAAGAGAAATGAATGCTGAGGAAAGTGAGATCCACTGGTGCGCACTCCTAACGGGCCCAGCACTCATTCCATCACGGCCCAAACACCCTGGGGCTTCCCTTTCTGAGTTCCCTTTACCCACGTGGGGCTGGCCTCGGAGAGGTTAACCAGGCCACCCCAGGTCTCATGGACATCAGTGCAGGTCAGGGATTGACTCAGCTCCTGGCCTGGACAACTCCAGGGTCCGGGCGGAATAATTCGCACAAGCCTCAGTTTGGCTTCAAGTTTTCACAAGTGCCCGCCTGGTTACAAGCCCCTCAAGGGAATGGGACGGTAAAGTTCTAGGGAAGGCTCAGGGTCGCCATCACCACTGACTGCCCACTTTTGCCAAGTTGGCACCAGAAAGGGGTACCCTTGCCCTGCCAAGTTCCCACCCTGCTGGAAGTTTCTCCGCTTGGCCCCCAGGAATGGCAGGCCGGGCCATGCCCAACGCAACTCTGAGGTTCAGCAACGTGGCCGGGCGATCCACGGGCTTCCACGCGGCCCGATGCGGCTCTAGACCTCACTCGGGGTCCTCCAGCCGTCCCTGGGGGGAAGCCCCGAGCCGCAGACTTGGCACTGGCCCTCTGCCGATCCGGGGTCCTGCGCGGGCGCGGCCGTCCCTGGCCAGAGTCCCAGGCGCGCAAGCCACCGGCGGCCCCGCCGAGTTGGTCGGGCGCCCCCCACCCTGGGCCCTCGGCCGCGCGCACTCACCGCGAGCAGCCGCCCGTGCAGCAGCAGCAGCGCCAGCAGCGGCGCGCTCGCCGCCCGCCACCCCATGGCCCCGGCCTCGTCCTCCGGCTCGCTCGCCCGGCGCCGCCCGCAGCCGCCCGCTCGCTTGTCCTGCCGAGTCCTCGGGACGGCGCGGCCCGCTCCCCGCGCCCCCGCCCCTCCCGCGCAGGCCACGCCCCCGCAGCGCAGGCTCCGCCCCCGGGCCACCCCGTCCCAGAGCAAAAGACCCCGCCCCCAGGCGCCATGTCACGCCCCCCTAGGGCGGGACCGCCACGCCTCTGCAGCTCAGGCCCCGCCCCCGAGCCCCGGCTCTGCTCCCCACAGCTGGCCGAGCAGCCGGCTGGGCCTTTGTCTAGGCCCTCAGCCCCCTCCGCGCCCGCCTCGGCCCCGCGGGCTCTGGGCCGGGAGTGTGGGATGGGATGGGAGGGGATGGGACAGGGATGCGCCCGCGAGGCTCCCGCCGCCGTCCTCCCAACTTCCACGCTCCCTGGAGCAGCTCCTGCGCCCTGCACAGAGTGAGTCCCCGCGCGCCCCGCACAGCATTTGCTTCCCACGTTCACATGCACACGGTGTTTTGCATCCACACTTCACGCTCATGCCGACTTGGACTCACAGAGTCACACTCACAACTTTGTTAGCCAATAGGATGTCTTCGGTACGATGACAATCAAGTTTCTGTGTTTTCACACACTCATTTCACAACCAGGCCCACTTCATTTCTCTCCCATGCTTACCAAGCCCGTGTATTTTGTGTTTTTCTCACACTCGTCACGCACAGGGCCTCAAAGTGGATCCTTGATACTTGGACCAGATCGCACTCGGACCTCTGCACTACTTACTTTTCCAACTGGATCACTCACAAACCCATTCTGATTCACGGGTGTTACAGCCCCAAGAGCCAGAGACACACACCAGCCACCCCATCCGTGCCCACAGTCAGACCCTGACAAACAAAGCCCACAACACAGGTGCTCCCGTGGTAAATCATAGCTGGTGATCCACCTCTGACAGCCCACAGGCAGTCACCAGCCCAGAAAGTTTCCAGGCAGCCCCAGGCTAGTGGGTGGAGAAAAAAAGGGGTGTGTGTGTGTGTCTTTTAGGGAAATCTTTGAGTAATGATGGAGGGAGGAGAATACATACAAACCCAAGTTTCCATTGTTTCCTGTGAGTTGCTAGGTTCCAGAGACTCCTGGCGGCCTTTGCAGCCAGGATCGAGGTGGGCTGTGGACAGAAGGAAATGGCCAGCTCACTGGGAGGCGCCAGGCCTGTCCGGAAGGCCTGTTCCATGTGATAGGGGCCAGACACTTGGGGGACTGAGAAAACACTTAAGTATCCTGACCCCTATTCCACTTAGATGCCCATCTCCAGAAAAGGTTTTTCTCTGTCTTTGTGGGAGCATATGGGGGTGGGGTGGGGGCAGTTCAGAGCAAAAAGTACATCCAGAGTGGACACGCCAATCCTCTGGCCCTGACCCAGGCCCCAGGCACAGCACCTAATAAGGTCTGTATCTGCTCCAGGCAGAGGCATGGGGCAGACAGAGGAGGCATGCTCGCTTGTGGCCGTCGGTGGCCCCTATTCTGCTGTCCCTGAGACATGTTGTTTTCTGTCTCACTGATGGAGAAGCCTGCCTCCACCATCTTAGCTGAGCATTCCAAACAAACCATTCAGCCTCCACTGTCAGCCTTGCATAGTGAGGACAATGCTGACTTTTTGTACATTGCCTTTTTTTCTTAATGAGAATTAAAATGAACTAATTTTAAAAAGAAGTTTTGGGGCCTGGAGAGATGGCTTAGCAGTTAAGTGCTTGCCTGTGAAGCCTAAGGACCCAGGTTCGATTCCCCACATAGGCCAGATGCACAACGTGGTGCATGCATCTGTAGTTCGTTTCAGTGGCTGGAGGCCCTGGCGTGCCTATTCTCTCGCTCTTTCTCTCTCTCTCTCTCTCTGCCTCTTTCTCTCTGTGTCTGTCTGTTGCTCTCAAATAAATAAATAAAAATAAATAGAAAATTTAAAAAAAAGAAGGGCTGGGTGAGGTGGTGTATACCTTTAATCCCAGCACTTGGGAGGCAGAAGTAGGAGGATCGCTGTGAGTTCGAGGCCACTCTGAGACTACATAGTGAATTCCAGGTCAGCCTGAGCTAGAGTGAGACCCTACCTCAAAAAAACAAACAAACAAAAAAAAAAAGAAGTAGTAGTTTTGGGTTGGAGAGATGGCTCAGTACTTAAGTATGCTTCCTGGGCAAGCATGAGGGCCTGAGACCACCGAAGCTCAAACCTCCAGATCCCACATAAACAGCTGGGTGTGGCCATGCGTGCCTGTAACCCCAGGGCCACAGGGGAGCAGAGATCCAAATCTTCAGAGCCCCATAAGCTCCAGAATCAGTAAAAAGAGACTCCCTCTGGGGACCGAGGAGATGGCTCAGCAGTTAAAGGTACTTGCTTGCAAAGCCTGCAAGTCTGGGCTCGATTCTCCAGTACCCACATAAAGCCATATGCACAAAGTGACGCATGTGTCTGGAGTTCCTTTGCAGAGGCAATAATCACTTGTGTGCCCATTCTTTGTCTCTCTCTCCTCAAATAAATAAATAAGATACCAAAAAAAAAAAGGGGGGGTGTAGGTAGACTCCGTCTGGCTCAAAACAAGACCAGGCAAAAAGACAACGGAGCACAACACCTGATGTTCCGCTCAGGTCACCCCCAGAGCCATCACAGACAAGCAGCCTCCACTGCAGTCAAGCATATGGGATACCACAAGGGCACATAAGTGTGCATGCACTGCACACACTTGTGCACACACACAAAAGCAAAGAAGAAGGAAGAGGAGGAGGAAAAGAAGAAGTGTTTCAGGGGCTACGGATGTGGCTAAGTTGGTAGAGTACTTGCCTAGCATGCCTGAATCCCTGGCTCCATCCTCATCACTGCATTAAACCAGATGTGGTGACACATGCCTATAACCCAAGCACTCAGGAGGCTGAGCTAAGAGGATTGCTGTGAGCTTGAGGCCAGCCTAGGCTACAGAGTGAGTTCCAAGTCAGCCTGGGTTAAAGTGAGACCTTGCTTCAGTAAATCAAGTTCTGCCAGGCATGGTGGCACACGCCTTTAATCCCAGCACTCGGGAGGCAGAGGTAGGAGGATCACCGTGAGTTCGAGGCCACCCTGAGACTACATAGTGAATTCTAGGTCAGCCTGGGCTACAGTGAGACCCTACCTCAAAAAAACAAAAATAAATAAATAAAACAATAATAAATAAATAAACTAGGGCTGGAGAGATGGCTTAGTGGTTAAGGCACTTGCCTGCAAAGCCAAAGGACTCTGGTTTTATTCCCCAGGACCCATGTAAGCCAGAGGCACAAGAGGGCACATGTGTCTGGAGTTCGTTTACAGTGGCTGGAGGCCCTGGCATGCTCATTCTCTCTCTCTCTCTCTCTCTCTCTCTCTCTCTCTCTCAAATAATTAAATAAATAAAAATAAGATATTAGGGCTGGGTGTGGTGGCGCACACCTTTAATCCCAGCATTTAGGAGGCAGTGGTAGGAGAATTGCCATGAGTTTGAGGCCACCCTGAGATTACATAGTGAATTCCAGGTCAGCCTGAGCTAACACAAGATCCTACCTCGGAAAACCAAAATCAATCAATCAATCAATCAATCAATCAATAAAATATTAAAATAGGGCTGGAGAGATGGCTTAGCAGTTAAGTGCTTGCCTATGAAGCCTAAGGACCCCGGTTCGAGGCTCAATTCCCCAGGACCCACTTTAGCCAGATGCACAAGGGGGCGCACGCATCTGGAGTTCCGTTTGCAGTGGCTGGAAGCCCTGGCGCGCCCATTCCCTCTCTCTCTCTATCTGCCTCTTTCTCTGTGTCTGTTGCTCTCAAATAAATAAATATATAAAAAACTAAAATAAAGTTTCAGGTACATGGTAAATACTAAAAGGACCAACTAGGCAGTACAGACTATTTGTTTATTTGTTTATTTATTCATGAGAGAGAGGAGGACAGAGAATAGACACACTAGGGCCTCCTGCCACTGCAAATGAACTCCATATGCATGTGTCACTTTGTGCATCTGCCTTTATGTGGGTACTGGGGAATCAAATCCAGGTCATCAGACTTTGCAAGCAAGCACCTTTGACCACTGAGACATCTCTCCAGCCCCTCGATACTCTTCTTGCTACTCTCCTTTCTTTTCTTCTTGAGACAAGGTCTCAATATGTAACTGAAGTTGGCCTTAAACTTGAATCCTTCCTACTAGGATTACAGGTATTTGCCACAACCCCAAACATCTAGTTATTATTTCTAGCGATGCTCCCAACCTGATGAGAGAGTAACAAAGCCACCCTTTGGGGAGCCCCATCAGGAGGCTGAGCAGCCCCTGCACTCAAGGAATTGCTCTGCATCTGAGAGTGAGATGCAATCCAAGCATCTCCAGTCTAATGGAAGAGGACAGCCGTGTGCTGCTTGGGAGGGAACTCCCTGTCTGGTGGGGAAGGCTGACTTCAGAGCTGGCTGGTAGCCAGCCCGATGGCGGGATTTTTCCAAGGCCTTGCCTATGCACGGAGGGTCAGCATCCGTGACAAATGTCATGGCATGAGCTGCCTCAGTGTTTGGTCCCCACCTCGGGCCCTTTAAGCTACAGAGATTTGGCTCCTTCTGTGATTGCTCATGGGCACAGGGAGAAGGAAACAAGCAACTCTTTGTAGGTGCTTGGTCAAGATGAACCCGGATCCATACATCTTGCTTCCAAAAAGTATTTGCAGAAAGAGATGGGAAAGCTGACGGGGGCCTCGATGACACAGAGCAGGAAAATAGGACTTGTGCCACATATCCTCTAGAGAAGCCCCACCTATGGGAGACCAGTCGGTCATCCGTCTATTTATTCTGCGTCCTCTTCTTTCCACGAAGTGGGCTGGCTGGCTGGCTGGTAGCTGGTAGTCCTGGATAGCTTTAGTAAATACCCTCACACGGTCCTGTCTGCAGCTGGGCCATTTCCTCATATGGATTCGAAGAGGAGCAGAACAGAGTCCTTTGGGCATTTCTGAGCCCCGGAGGCTCCTGTACCATATTGCATAACATATGCTCATGGCTCCAGGTGTTTATCACAGTCCTTGGGACAGAAACAGTTCAAGTCTCATATTAAGGTTCCAAGGAGGGACATTGGGAGTTTGGGAAGGCAGGCACAAACAACCCAGCTTCTAAGAACAGGGGTTGAGGGCTTTGGGAGCCGGCAGTTAGGTTTTCATGGCTAACCTATCTGCCCCTCCCAAACTTATAGGACCCAGCATCTTCTGGCTTCAGTTCCATTCCATTTTTTTTTTTTTTTTTTTTGAGAGCGACAGACAGAGAAAGAGGCAGATAAATAGAGAGAGAATGGGTGCACCAGGGCCTCCAGCCGCTGCAAACGAACTCCAGACACGTGCGTCACCTTGTGCATCTGGCTTACGTGGGTCCTGGGGAATCGAGCCTCGGACTGGGGTCCTTAGGCTTCACAGGCAAGGGCTTAACCGCTAAGCCATCTCTCCAGCCCCCATTCCAAATTTTTTCTGTCTCAGGCCTTCTCATTCATCTTACCTTGATTGTTGTTGCTGCTGTGAATTCACTCAGGACTGCCTGGACAGTTGGGTAGGTTGCTATCATGACAGGGTGTGCTTGGATAAACAGACAGGAGCTGTAATGTGGCTTGTAGGCCCCATCTGCCCCGAGGGGAGGCTTTTGAGAACACGAGGAATAAAGGCCTGGTATTGGGCTACTGTGGCACTACATTCTTTCAATAATGAAAGTAGTTACTCTGCCTGAGGGGTTCCATGTCTGTGTGGAAAACCAGATGCTGGTAAAGGAAGGACACATCCTTTGGCTTGTGTGGAACCAGAAGCTATTGTGCAAGGCACTTGGGACGGGGAGAGGAAACCAGGAGATAGTGCTGGAGAAGAGGAAGAAGAGAGGTCACTGTTCTAAGGAGGCAGCATCAACAGTTTCCTGGGGAGGCCTGGCAAGATGTGGTCCTGCCCACCACTCCATGTGACACTTCCCCAGCCCAGTCTTTGTTGGCATGGTTCCTTCTATGTGACACCCTCCCTGAGAAGCCTCCTTCCCTTCTTACAGAGGGCATATCCCCCAACTTTCCCACTGCCTCATGCTTCTCTCTCCAAACATTTTCAACATGTTTTTATTTATTTTTGTGTGTGTTTGTGAGCGCCAGGGTCTCTTACCACTGCAAACGAATACCAGACGCATTGCTACTTTTTGCATCTCTTTACGTTGGGTACTGGGGAAATTGAATCCTGGCCTAGCAGGCTTTGCAAGCAAATGCCTTTAATAGCTGAACCATTTCCCCATACCTCTCCAAGCATTTTTTTTAAAAAACATACTTTTCATAGACATTTTAAAAAATTTATTCATTTGAGCCAGGGTGTGGTGGTGCATGCCTTTAATCCCAGCACTTGGGAGGCAGAGGTAGGAGGATCGTGGTGAGTTTGAGGCCACCCTGGGACTACATAGTGAGTTCCAGGTCAGCCTGAGCTAGAGTGAGACCCTCCCTCTAAAAAACAAATTTTTTTTTTTTATTTGAGAGAGCAAGAGAGAAAAAGAGGCAGAGAGAGAGAGAGAGATTGAGAATGGGCATGCTAGGGCCTCCAGCCACTGCAAACGAACTCCAGACGCATGTACCACCTTGTGCATTTGGCTTATGTGGGTCCTTGGGAATTGAACCAAGGTCCTTTGGCTTGGCAGACAAATGCCTTAACCATTAAACCATCTCTCCAGCCCTTAAAAAAAAATATTATTTATTTATTTATTCATTCATTTGAGAGAGACAGAGATAGAGACAAAAAGAGAGTGGGTTTGGAAGTGCAAACGAATTCACATCCAACCCTGGTTGTCAGGTTTTGCAAACAAGTGCCTTTAATGGCTGAGCCATCTCTCTAGACCCCAAACAGTTTTTTGTTTGTTTGTTTGTGTTTCAAGGTAGGGTCTCACTGGATCCCAGGCTGACTTGGAATTCACTATGTAGTGTCAGGGTGGCCTCGAGCTCACAGCTGTCCTCCTACCTCTACCTCCCAAGTGCTGAGATTAAAGGTGTGTGCCACCACACCCCACCCTCTCCAAGCATTTTTGACAACTGTTATAACCTGGGTATAGCTTGCTCTTATGAGGCCCTATGAAGAGTTCAGTGCCTAACACAGAGTTGGCACTTGGGTCATTTTCATTTGGGTGAAAGTGTAAGTTGGTTTGTGCCTGGCTGGTATACGGCATGAGTGTTTCAGAGAGCAAACACATGCTAGGCAAGCACTCTGCTGCCATGCAGCTACAACATCAGCCTTTTTTTTCTTTTCACTTTTTTGTTTGTTTGTTTGTTTTTAGTTTTTCGAGGTAGTGTTTCACCGTAGCTCAGGCCAACCTGGAATTCACTATGTAGTCTCAGGGTGGCCTCAAACTCATGGCGATCCTCCTACCTCTGCCTCTCAAGTGCTGGGATTAAAGGCATGTGCCACCATGCTGGGCTCACTTTTTACTTTGATACAGGGGTTGCATTCAGTTGTCCAGAGCTGGCCTTGATTTACTCTGTAGCCCAGACAGGTCTAAAATTTGCAGTCCTCTTGTGTGTCTTCTGCATTCCAAAATGCGTGTTGGAGCTGGGCATGGTGGAGCACACCTTTGACACCAGCACTATGGAGGCAAATGTAGGAGGATTGCCATGAGTTCGAAGTCACCCTGAGACTACATAGAGAATTCCAGGTCGGCCTGAGCTAGGGTGAGACCCTACCTCGAAAAAAAAAAAAAATGCACTTTGGGAAGTAGGTTATTTGGGAAAAGAAGTAGGGAAGCCTGCATTCTTTCCCATATTGTGACCATTTTAAGGGACCCTGGCACAAGAAAGTGTTCATGCAGGTCTATAGTGAGGTGACCTGTCTAATCCATCCTTCCTCCACATCTTGGAAGAGAGATTTCACTTGTTCTTTCTTTTTTTTTTAAGTTTTAAAATTAATTGACTTGTGTTTGTGTATATGCCAGGGTCTCTTGCCAACTGCAAACAAACATCAGATACTTATGCCACTGTTCGGGTCTACCTTTATGTGGGTGGCTGGGGAACTGAACCCAGGCTGGCAGGCTTTGCAAGCAACTGCCTTTAACTACTGAGCAATCTTTGCATCCCCACTGTTTTTTTTTTTTTTAAATGGGAAAACCTTTTAACATCTCACAGGATGGGTGTTGCTTGGAACATGCTTTGAAAATGCTGCCCTAGAGCTGACCATAAATGGTCTTTATAATTTCAGTCTGTCATCCATGGCCCTCACTCCCCCAATCCCTCCAGCAAAGCTGGAATTTTTGTGTCCCCCACACACCCCCTCACATTCCCACCCATAAGTCCGGACTTTAGTCTAAAAGGCCTCTATGCAGGCCTGTGGTTGGAACTCCATGAATATCCATGGTCCTCCTCCACGTGGACTAGGCATTATCCCTTACGGGGCACGTTAATGAATTCAGATGACTTCATGTCTTGCTTTTCTCACTTAACACTGTTTTCATAAACACAGTTCTATGTGTCAGGAAAGATTGAGGCTACTTAAAAATGGATCTCTGGACTGATGCCAGTCCCTAAACTGTTTATTACTGTCTGAGATAAGGAGCTTGCTGCAGCATGTAAATCAATTGTGTCATTGAGCGAGCTGTGGGTAGCCCAGCTGACATGTCTAGAAATCCTTGCTCCAGAGCTGGGGTTATAGCTCAGTTGGTAGAGATTGCTTAACATATGCAAGGCTCTGGTTTCAATGCCCAAATGCCACAAAAAAAAAAAAAAAAAAAAAATCCTACAAAAACAAAAAGAAATTCTTGTTATTGGAAGCAGCACATAGATTTATATTTTGGTTTAAGTATTCCTTTTCCTTTCATGTTCCCTTTCTCTCTCTGTCTTCTGTGCGCGCTTGCTATGAATGGAACCCAAGGCCTTGTACATGCTAGGCAAGTGCTCTACCACTGGACTATATCCTTACCCTGGTATAAGTAAGCTTCTTTTTTTTTTTTTTTTTTTTTTTTTTTTGTATGTGTGTGGTTTTTCAAGGTAGGGTCTCGCTCTAGTTCAGGCTGACCTGGAATTCACTGTGTAGTCTCAGGGTGGCCTCGAACTTAAGGCAGTCCTTCTACCTGTGGTTCCTGAGTGCTGAAATTAAAGTTATGTGTCACCATGCCCTGTTTAAGCTCTTTTTTATTTTATTTTGGTTTGTTTATTTATTTATTTTTGGTTTTTCAAGGTAGAGTCTCACTCTAGCCCAGGCTGACGTTGAATTCACTATGGAGTCTCAGGATGGCCTTGAACTCACAAAGATCCTTCTACCTCTGCCTCCTGAGTGCTGAGATTAAATGTACGTGCCACCAAGCCTGGCTTCTTCTTCTTCTTTTTAATTTTTTTATTTTTTATTTTGGGGACAGATTCCCATGTAGCCCAGGCTGCCTTTTAAACTTGCTAAGTAGCCAACAATGACTCTGAACACTGATCTTCCTGAATGTTGGGATTACAGGCCTGTGCCATCGCAACCAGTTTAACTCAGTGGTGCTGGGGGTGGGAACCCAGGGTCTTGTGCATGCCAGGCAAGCACTCTACCAATGTAGCTACAGCCCTAGCCCTGTACATACTATTTCTTTGTGTGTGTGTTTATACGTGTGTGTGTGTGTGTATGTGCACATGGGCACATGCTTGTGGAAGTCAGAGGACAACTTTGGATTCACTCCTTGCCTTTCACTTTGTTTGAGGCAAGGTCTTTTGCACACTACAATTTTGTTGTTGTTGTAATTGTTGTTGTTGTTGTTTGTTTCCAGGTAGGGTCTCCCTCTAGCCTAGGCTGACCTGTGATTCACCTATGTAGTCTCAGGCTGGCCAGGAACTTGCAGTGATCCTCCTGCCTCTGCCTCTGGAGTGCTGGGATTAAAGGCATGTGCCACCGTGCCTGGCCTGTTTACCTGTTTATTTATGCCAGCCTAGCTGGCCCTCAAGCTTCCAGGAATCCTCCTGTCTCCGATTCCCATCTCAACATAGGAGCCCTAGGGTTACAGAACTCACTTCTGCATCTGGCTCTATGTGGGTTCTGGGAATCCAAACTTGTATTCTCATTCCTTTTTTTAAATTATGATTTATTTTATTTATTGGGGGGAGCAGAGAGGAAGAGGTTGATAGAGAAAGAGAATAGGCACACCAAGGCCTTTGGTCACTGTAAATGAACTCCAAACATATGTGCCTCTTTGTACATCTGGCTTACATGGGTCCTGGGGGAATTGAATCTGGGCCCTTTGGCTTCACAGGCAGCTGCCTTAACTGCTAAGCTATCTTTCCAGCCCAAGTTCTCATTCTTGCATGGCGATTTTATTCACTGAGCCGTCTCCCCAGCCTGCTGCACGTAATATCTAACTATTTGGTGTTATATCTCACAGAGACTCATAGTTCATTAACCCTGTCCTGTTGTTGGGTCTTGGGGCCCTCTCCAGGTCACTGTTCCTCACCAGGCATCCCTGGGCTTGTTTTGCAGCTTCCTCCAGTTCTAAGAACCACAAATCTGAGGCCAGAGAGGTGGTGAGACTTCTGCAGGAACACAAGCGGCCTCTCCCACAGGCCCCTTAACGCTCAGCCCCATGTTCCTTCCTCTGACCCATACTGCCCTTCCGACTGGGCAGACTCTCTTTCATGATTTTCTTTATGAGACAAGGGAGCCATAAGCTTTCTGCCCTGTTCCCGCGTGTTGTCTTTTCCAGCCTGAGAGAAATCCTTTTGGAATGTCCTGTGCCTTCTCCCTCCAAGTTCCCGGCTTTGTTCAATTGTTCCCCAGAAATTCCTGCCTGGCTGGGAGGGGTGCGGGAGGCTGCTGACCGAAAATGGTGAGACCAGCGCAGGCCCAGCACAGGGCGGGGGCTCCGCGCCTCCTGCAGACCTTAACCCAAAGGGTACGACTTAGGCTGGAGCTGGGGGACTCGCTGCTTCTACGTTTATGCTTCCTGTGTGGAGCAAGCAGGATGAATGTGTGGACAGAAAAGACAGAAAGGGATGAAACAGTGCTGGGAGTCAGGTGAGGGAGGAGGTGGGCTGAGACTTAGAGAGGAGTCTGTTCGAAGATGAGGGGAGGGAAGGCGGGGCAAGGGTCAGGAACAGGATATGTGTCTCTGGCTGGCGCACATATTGGTAATTCAGAAAGCTGCATTTGAGCGGCACTCAGGAGGCAGAGGTAGAAGGATCGCCATGAATATGAGGCCACCCTGAGATTACATAGTGATTTCCAGGTCAGTCTGGGCTAGAGTGAGACCCTACCTCGAGAAAACAACAATAAAAAAGTTGCATTTATTTGTCCTTTTTTGTTTGTTTGTTTTTGGTTTTCGAGGTAGGGTTTCACTGTAGCTCAGGCTGACCTGGAATTCACTATGTAGTCTCAGGGTGGCCTCGAATTCATGGTGATTCTCCTACCTCTGCCTCCTGAGTGCTGGGACTAAAGGCGTGCACCAAGGCCCAACGGCCTGGCTCTTTCTTGTTTTTAAACATTTAAAAAATTATTTGCGGAGGGTATTGCCATGGGATATTTTTTATAATCATGGAATTTGTTAATTAAAAAAATTTTGAAAAGAAAAAAAATTATTTGCTTGCCTAAATGTGCATGCTGCTGCAAAAATGAATGCCAGGCCCTTGTACCACTTTTTAATCTGGTTTTATGTGGGTATTGGGGAAATCAAACTTGGACCAGCAGGCTTTGTAAGCAGGCTCCTTTAACTTCTGAGCCACTCCCCAGCCCCTGCATTTGTTTTTAGAACCCTAGAACAGTGATATCAAATTATCTGTTGGAAAAGAACCATGCTAGATTTTGTGTGTATGTGTGTGTGTGTGTGTGGTCTGCATGCATGCATGTTCATATATGTACTGGCACACAAGTGTAGAGGCCAGAGGGGGGTGTTACACATCTTCCTCTATTGCTTTCCACCTTAATTAAATTAATTAATTTTTTTTTCTTCAAGGTAAGTTCTCGCTCTAGCTCAGGCTGATCTGGAACTCACTTTATAGTCTCAGACTGGCCTCAAACTCTCACAGCCATCCTCCTACCTCTGCCTCCTGAGTGCTGAGATTAAAGGCGTGTGCCGCCACCCCCAGCCTTTTTAAATTTAATTTTATATTTTATTATTTATATTTATTTTATTTTATTTTATTTATTTTTGGATTTTTGAGGTAGGGTCTCACTCTGGCCCAGGCTGACCTGGAATTCACTATGTAGTCTCAGGGTGGTCTCAAACTCATGGTGATCCTCCTACCTCTGCCTCCTGAGATTAAAGGTGTGTGCCACCACGCCTGGCTCTTTTGGTTTTTTTGTTTGTTTGTTTTTCCTTTTTTGCACCACTTTTTGTATCTGGTTTAACATGGATCATTTAGGAATTTTTTTTTTACTTTGTTTGTTTGTTTTGTTTTTTGAAGTAGCGTCTCACTCTAGCCCAGGCTGACCTGGACTTCACTATGTAGTCTCAGGGTGGCCTCGAATTTATGGCAATCCTCCTACCTCTGCCTCCCAAATGCTGGGATTAAAGGCATGTGCCACCACGCCTGGCTGTTTGGGATTTTTTTTTTTTTCTGTTTAAGAATTTTTAAAAATATTTTTATTTATTTTTATTTATTTGAGAGCGACAGACAGAGAGAGAAAGAGGGAGAGAGAGAGAGAGAGAGAGAGAGAGAATGGGCACGCCAGGGCCTCCAGCCACTGCAAATGAACTCCAGATGCATGTGCCCCTTGTGCATCTGGCTAACATGGGTCCTGGGGAATTGAGCCTCGAACCGGGGTCCATAGGCTTCACAGGCAAGTGCTTAACCAGTAAGCCATCTCTCCAGCCCTCTGTTTCAGAATTTTTAAAAATATTTTTTTTTCGAGGTAGGGTTTTGCTGTACTCCCTTAAAATTCACTACGTAATCTCAGGGTGGCCTCAAACTCATGGCATCCTCCTACCTCTGCCTCCCAAGAGCTGGAAGTAATAATATTTTATTTGTTTGTTTGTTTATTTATTTATGAGAGAGAGAATGGGCGCATAAGGACGTCTAGCCACTGCAAATGAATTCCAGATGCATGTGCTACCTTATGCATCTGGTGTTTCGTGGGTACTGGGACATCGAGCCTGGGCCCTTTGCTGGCAAGCGCCTTAACTGCTGAGGCGTCAATCCACCCCTGGCTTAGAAATTGAACCCAGTGGCCCTGCAGGCTTAGCAAGAGTCTCTAACCACTGAACCATCTTCTCAGCCGCCCCCCCCACACTCCACCAGGGGTATATTTCTGCAGATGTGAAGGACTTTTCTTGGCCACCCCCACCTGTGGAGACACTTAGGCCACTGTACACAAGGGAGACAGCACTGCAGGACACAGCATTGTTGTGCAGCCAGCCTGGTCTTTCCTGTTTACAAGGACCCTGTAGACGCTTGGCTTGAACTATGGGCTTACTTCCCGTGGCCTCAGCATGGCCACATGGAGCAGAGAACCTTCTCTCATCTTCTCTGTTCTTGAGGTCAGAAGCCCATTGAAGAGATTTGTGAGCAGTGGACATTCATTCTAGGGAACAGTTTGGGTCAAGGACAGAGATGGAGTTCCTACAGGATACAATCCAATCTCCAACTGGTGATCAAACCTCACCTGAGCACTGGGTCCTGTAATGACATTTACTGCACATTAAGCACCCACTCACCGTGTGACTTTGAAGAGAACTTCGACTTTTCTTACTTTATTATTTATTTATTTATTTTTTGCCAGGCGGTAGCCCACGTCTTTAATCCCAGCACTCAGGAGGCAGAGGTAGGAGGATTGCTGTGAGTTTGAGGCCACCCAGAGACTCTGTAGTGAATTTCAGGTCACCCTGAGCTAGACTGAAACCCTACCAACCCTCCTCCTCCCCCCCGCAAAAATTATTTATTTGCAAACAGAGAAAGATAGATGAGAGGCAGAGAGAATAGGTGAACCAGGACTTCCAGCAGTTGCAAACAGACTCCAGATGCATGGGCCATTTTGTGCATCTGGCTTTAAGTGGGTCCTGGGGAATTGAACCTGGGTCCTTTGGCTTTGCAGGTTAAGCACCTTAACCTCTGAGGGCCATGGTGGATTATCACCAGGATAAGAGGAACATGCTGTAATCCTAAATACTAGGGACCATGTTGGATGACCATAGAGACTGGAGGATGCCTGTGGATTTCCTAACTAGCTAGTTTAGCAGAATTCAGTGAATCCTGGGTTCACTGAGAGTCTCAAAAAATGGGGGGGGGGCTTGAGAGATGGCTTAGCATTTAAGGTGTTTGCCTATAAAGCCAAAGGACCCCAGTTCAATTCCCCAGGACCCACCAGATGCACAACATGGCTTATGCGTCTAGGTCTAGAGTTCGTCTGCAGTGGCTAGAGGCCCTGGCATGCCCATTCTCTCTCTCTCTCAAAATAAATAAATTATTATTTTTTTAATCTCAAAAAGAAGCCAGGCTTGGTAGCACATGCCTTTAATCCCAGCACTCGGGAGGCAGAGGTAGGAGGATCACCGAGAGTTTGAGGCTACCCTGAGACTACATAGTGAATTCCAGGTCATCCTGGGCTAGAGTGAGACACTACCTCAAAACAACAACAACAACAACAAAAAGACTGGTGGAGCCAGGCATGGTGGTACACACCTTTAATCCCAGCACTTGGGAAGCAGAGGTAGGAGGATCACCATGAGTTTGAGGCCACCCTGAGACTACATAGTGAATTCCAGGTTAGAGTGAGACCCTACCTTACAAAACCAAAAAAAAAAAAAAAATAGTGGAAGAGTTATTGAGGAAGATACTTAACATGGATCTCTGGCATACACACATGTACCCTCACACATATGAGTGTGCACACGCATAACAAATATATATAAATGCATGCAAAGTACTTAGAATGGTTCCTGCTCTGTGGTAATGTTTCTGGGAAGGTTCATCATTCTTACTGCATTTCTTTTTTTTTTAATTTTTATTTATTTATGTATTTGACAGAGAAAGAGGGAGAGAGAAAAAAGAGAGAGAATGGGTGTGCCAGGGCCTCCAGCCACTGCATACGAACTCCAGATGTGTGCGCCGCCTTGTGCATCTGGCTAACGTGGGTCCTAGGGAATCAAACCTGGGTCCTTTGGCTTTTCAGGCAAACGCCTTAACCACTAAGCCCTCCCTCCAGCCCTTTTACTGCATTTCTGCTCACCAGAGACAGTGCTAGAATCAACCAGGCTAAGGGAGGATGGGAACCTCCCCAGAGAGCCACTCAAGACATAAACCAGAGATTCCTAGCTGAGATCTGCTGGCTTTACACTCATCCTGAAAGTATTTCTGAACAGCCCGCAGAGCATCCTGATATTTAAAATTTTGTTGCTAGCATATAAAAACCACATCTGAAAGGCAGGCACAGTGCTGCATGCCTGTAATCTAAGCTAACATGGAAGCCGAGCAAGAAGGGTCGCTTATAAGGGGCTTGGAATACGGCCCAGTGGATAGAGTGTTTGCCTAGCATGCATAAGGCCTTGGGTTTCATCCTCAGCAACACATAAACCAAGGGTGGGGGAGGATCAAGAGTTCAAGGTCCCCTGGACTGGGCTAGAGTGAGACTCTACCTCAAAAAAAAACAAGAGGAGAGAGTTCAAGGTCATCCTCATCTACATAGTGAGTTCAGGGCCAGCCTGGGATACATTAAGCCCTATCTCAAAAAAAAAAAAAAAAAAAAAAAAGGGCTGGAGAGATGGCTTAGCGGTTAAGCACTTGCCTGTGAAGCCTAAGGACCCTGGTTCGAGGCTCGATTCTCCAGGACCCACGTTAGCCAGATGCACAAGGGGGCGCACGCAACTGGAGTTCGTTTGCAGTGGCCGGAGGCCCTGGCGCGCCCATTCTCTCTCTATCTGCCTCTTTCTCTCTCTCTCTGTCCATCGCTTTCAAAATAAATAAACAAAAATAAACAAAAATTAAAAAAAAAAGGAGGGTGGGCTGATGTAGCTCAGTGGATAAAAGCACTTGTCATGCAAGTGTGAAGGCCTTAGTTCAAATCCCTTAGCAGTCAATAAATGCCAGGCAGGCATGGCAGCCCATCTGTAATCCCAGCATTCGGAAGGCAGAGACACAGGATCCTGGAGCAAGTTGGCTAGCTAGACGAGTTTAATCAGCTAGCTCTAGGTTCAAATGAGAGACCCTGCCTCAGGGTATAAGGTAGACAGCAATTGAGGAAGGCACCCAGCATCACATACTCGTGCATGTGCACCCTCCCACACACATGTGAACACCTATACACACATGCACACACACATATACATGAAAAAGGGAGGTCCTGGAGAGGTGGTTTAGGGATTAAGGCGCTTGCCTACAAAGCCTAATGACCGGAGTTCAATTCCCCAGTACCCAAGTAAAGCCACATGCACAAAATGGCACATATGTCTAGAGTTCATTTACAGTGGCTGGAGGCCCCAATGTAGTGTGCTCGTTCTGTCTGTCTCTTCTCTCTCCTATCTCTCTACTTGCGAATAAATAAGATTTTTGGTTGTTTGTTTTTGTAAGGTAGGGTCTCACTCTAGCCCAGGCTGACTTGGAACTCACTCTGTAGTTTCAGGCTGGCCTCGGACTCATGGCGATCCTTCTACCTCTCCCTCCCAAGTGCTGGAATTAAAGGCATATAACACCGCACTGGCTTTTTTTTTTTTTTTTTTTTAAACATTGCTTGTGTCTAGGAGTTCCAGCCTATACAACATAAACAGACCCCACCTTAGGGAAAAAAAGTAAAGCCATGGCTCATCTTACAAATGCAGATGAGGGCTGGAGTGATGGCTTAGCCTTTAAGGTGCTTGCCTGCAAAGCCCAAGGACTCAGGTTCATTCCCCAGGACCCAAGTAAGCCAGATACACAAGGTGGCGTATGCATCTGGAGTTTGTTTCTCTCTCTCAAATAAATAAAATAAAATAAGCATATTTTTTTTTTTAAAAAGAATGCAGATGATACAGCCTTAAACCAGGTGGTCCTGTTTACTTAACCAGTTTCCTTCCCTGCCGCCACCACCCAGCCCAACTCACCTATTTATCTCTTACCTGCCTGTCCCCATAAGCCCTTGAGCTTGTAACGATCCACCAAAGTCACCATTTCCCACCCCAGAGCTTTGAAAGGGACATTTTGCCACAGACAATTTATTTTCCACACTGTGGCCTGATGGCTGTGTGCCCGTTTGACAACTGGCATCAATGTCACCACCAGTTAGAGGGTTTGGTGATGGGCTCAGGAGCAGTCCAGCCTGAGTGCATTGCTTCCCAGAACTTGGGCAGTTGATCTATGGAGGACAGCCCATTGCCAAACAGAGGGAGCTCCGGTAGCTTGAGTCCTGACTTCTGTGGTATCTCAGAAGTGAAGCTCTGGCTATGGGGTGGGTGCTGGCAGCTCATGTCCGCGCAACTGTCCAGGCACTGCAGAGTGTTGGCCTCCTGGTTGGATGGCACCAACGAGGTGTTGTTAAGGATGTGGTCAGGGGTGGCCATGCTGGCGCTGGGGGTGGAGTAGCTGCCCAGTGGGGACTGGTCTATGTGGTCCAGGTAGAAGGAGTCAGCTGCCCGTTGCAGGTAGGTGGCTGCCAACTGGGGCAGGGTCAGTGTCTTGGGGTATTTGTTGTAGAAGGACTTGGAGGACCGATCTAAGTAATTGATGCCTTTGATGAGTTGGTCCAGGAACGTGGGGCTGGAGGGGCACGAGGGACGACGGTCTGTACAGAGCAGGCAGTGGGTACTGCTACGATGACCAGGGGGCTTGCTGACTACCTTGGGGCCTTTTGTCACATGACTTGTCTCCACGCACTTGGAACTGTAGGGTTTGCCCGTGAAGATTCTTCCCGGGGGAAGTCTGGGGGAGGTGGGGACGAAGGACTGTTCCAAGTGGCAGTTGCGGGTGCTAAAATCTGTGGCACCTGGGGCATGGGTATACAGGCCCTTGTTCAGACCTGGGCACTGGTGCCAGCCTGAAGCTCGGGGTGGAAGAGATGCGTTGTTGGAATAGCTATAGCGGCTGTGAATGTTAGGTTGGTTCATGTGGCGTCCAGACATCTTCCTGGTGGGGCCAGTCAAGCTTGTGGCTGAGCTGGGGCAGTGTTGAGGTTAGTTACCTGGGCCTGGTGAAGAGAGAGTGGGTCAGCTTTCTGGGCTCTCTTGCTCTCTCTCTTGGCTGCCACCTCCCTCCAATCTTCTTCTCCAGCGTCACCCCTCTGTTCCCTGTTCCCTCTCTCTCCCATCTTCCTTGTCCAGGGCTCCTCAAACTGGAAACCCCTTCTTCAGAAAGCACAAGAGCCGGGCGTGGTGGTGCACGCCTTTAATCCCAGCACTCAGGAAACAGAGGTAGGAGATCAGATCGCCGTGAGTTCAAGGCCACCCTGAAACTACATGGTGAATTCCAGGTTAGCCTGGGCTAGAGTGAGAGCCTACCTCAAAAAAAAAAACAAAAAGAAAAAAAAAAAAAGCACAAGAGAAGGATGAAAGGGAAGAGACAAGATGGACATGAGAGCCTCCTAGAAAAAGTGGGCTAGCCTCTTCTTTGAACAAACATTCTGAAACTCCCATGCATCCATGAAGAAAGGACTCCAGAAAGGCCAGAGAACATAGTATCTAATGTTGAAAGAACAGGCAGAGACAGGACATAGGTGACAGCCGACAGCTGACCACTCACAGTGCTGACAGGGGTGCTCAGCCTCCACAGGGCACCATGTGCTACGGATGCTATCTCTGTGTCCTGCCCTTCACCCTGTGTCATACATGAATCAGTTCCTTAACTCCCACTGCGAAACAGGAAGGGAAGCAGTTTTTATTCCCAATTGACGGATAGGGAAACTGAGGCTCAGACAGACAATATGGCTAGCCTATAATCATACAGCTGTTAAGTCGTATCTTGAGCTGTCTGGTGACCCCTGAGAAACAATGCTATGCTATGCTGTTAGTGTAACTTTGACCTCCTCTACAGTCCGCTAAGGATAAATTCCCACCACATCTGGATAAGAGTACTGGTAGGGCTGGGCGTGGTAGCGAATGCCGTTAATCCCAGCACTCAGAAGGCAGAGGTAGGAAGATTGTGGTAAGTTCAAGGCCACCCTGAGACTACATAGTGAATTCCAGGTCAGCCTGGGCTAGAGCCTGGACTAGAGTGAAACACTACCTCAAAAAACAAAACAAACAAACAAACAAACAAACAAACAAGAGTACTGGTGGGGAGAAGCAGACGAGCAGGATACCAGTTAACCTTGTAACTCAGTTGACCCTGACTTTAAGAAGCCCCAAATGGGGCTGCAGTTGTGAGATCAGAAGTTGCAAAAGCCAGGCACAGTGGTGCATGCACACCTGTCATCTCAGTACTTGGGTGACAGAGTTCAAGGCCAACTTTGGCTACACAGTGATTTCAAAGCTACATGACAACTTGTTCCTCCCCTCCCCACCCCCAAAACACCCTGTAATTTATTTGGTCCTGATCTTTTCTGACAGTATGGGATCCCTCATGCACACCACCTGAGGAGGGGCACTGGGGCTCCTCAAATCGGGCATTTCATGGGAGCTAAAATCTGACTAGACCAAGGACAGACCCACTGCACTGAGCCCCCTCCTGTCCTTGGGTCTACCCAGGTCCTGCCAAGGGCACTGCCTACCGTTGTGGTTCATTTTTTCCTTTGGCTACCCAATAATGGCCTGCCCCTTGTACCCTGGCCTTGCCAGAGGAAGGCTCTCACTTCTCCCCCACAACTGGCAGCTTGTACAGACTGCTGACATTTGCCCAGTGCCCATAGAGCAGTTTTTAAACCCACTCCACCCAGAAAACAGCTGCCAGCCCCTCTCCCAGCCTTTAGCCCCTCAGCTGCCCTTGTCCCTTGGATCTGAAATGGGAGGGATGTCAGACTCTGGCCTCTTTTCTGCCTAGCCCAACCCCACCTGTCTATCGGTGGCTCTAGAAAAGCAAGAGGCGACTGAAGACTGTCTCTGTGATGCCCCTTTCCCTTCGAGGACAACCAGAGCACATCTGTGATAGGTCCAACCCCCCTCTCACCCAGTATCTTAGGAGGTAGATGACATAGACCTCGTTAGCTCTCCACTGGAGACCCCCTTGTGTTGCCACTCCAGACTGCTAACCATGTCATAGAATCATGGAATCCTAGGGTAAGGAGGGGCCTCCTGGGGTCATTCTAGCCAGGCCCCAGGCTTAGGGTCAGAGCTGTTGTAAACCTGCCAGGACAGATGGACCCTATTTGTGAAGCAAGGCTGAGGTGGCCAATTTCCAGTGTTCCTGTTTTCCCTCATGTTAATTCATTTTATTTTTGTGTTTTTTTCGAGATAGGGTCTCACTCTAGCCTAGGCTGGCCTGGCATTCACTATGTAGTCTCAGAGTGGCCTCAAACTCAAGGCGATCCTCCTACCTCTGCCTTCAGAGTGCTGGGATTAAAGGCATGAGCCACCATACTCAGAATTATTTTATTTTATTTTAAAATATTTTTTATTTTTATTTATTTATTTGAGAGAGACAGAGAGAATGGGTGTGCCAAGGCCACTGCAAACAAACCCCAGACACATGCACCACTTTGTGCATCTGGCTTACGTGGGTCTTGGGGAATCGAACCTGGGTCCTTTGGCTTGGCAGACAAGTGCCTTAACCACTAAGCCACCTCTCCAGCCCTTATTTTCTTTTTTTTAAATATTTATTTCTTTGTATGTGTGTGCATGCATGTGTGCTCATGTGCTATGGAGGGCATATGGAGGTCAGAGGACACCTTTGAGGTTTCTGTTCTCCACCTTCCTTGTGACAGAATCTCTTGAGGCTGCAAATGAACATCAAACTAGCTGGCCCATGAACTTTGGATTCTCCTGGCTCTGCCTCCCATTGGTATAGGCTTATTGGGATCACAGATGCATTTGCTACTTTGCATCTGTCTTTACGTGTGTGCTGTGCGTGCTAGGAGCCAGCCAGCAGACTACGCAAGCAAGTGCCTTTAACCACCAAGCAATCTTCTTAGCCCCTCCTTTGTGTTTAATTCATTGGGAGATTGATCCTAGCTTGAACACAAGTCTGGCTTGCTGAGCTCATCATGTTTCCCCTCTTTTCTCTTTGGGTCTACTAATACTGAGTCAGACTCCTTCAAGAGCTGTCCCTTTAGGGACTCATTCTAGGGCACTCAGACCAGCCAGCAGGTTCCGTGGTGAGTGCAACTACTGTGTGTCGGGCTCAGATTGGAGCATGCAGTCTCTTCAGAGAGCAAGTCTCAGTGCTCCTTTGGGAACCCTGTGCCCCCTCCTGCTGGGGCCTGGTCTCCAGGACTCATCCAGTAAGTGGGTATGGAGTGGATGGACCAAATTCTTCTCCGGGCATTTGCCAGGAAAGGTTTCTGCCTATTACATTCTTCCCTCAGAGGCTGGGCATGAGGGAGGCTGAGGTGTAGCGCAGGGGTAGAGTGCTTGCTGAGCAATTGTGAGGCCCGAGTTCAACTGCCAGTACTGAGAAAAGAAACTACACAAACACACATATAGTTTTATTTTATTGGTTTTTCAAGGTAGGGTCACACTCCCCCAACATGCCCGGCAAGTTTTATTTTACTTTTGCTCATGTGCATATAGTATTGTGGTGTGGTATGTGTATGTATAGTGTATGTTCATGTGTGTGCAGTTATGTAAGCTCTGTGTTCACTTGTACAGAGGTCAGAGTAGAATGGCTGGTGTGCTCCTCCTGGATCGTTCTCATATGTTTCCTTGAGGTGGGTCTGTCACTGAACCTAGAACTGCTGCTTTTTTACGGTCAGACTGGCTGACTAGTGAGCCACAGTGATTCTCTGGCCTCTACTTCCCATAGGACTGGGGTTACAGGCATGTATGGCCATGTCTGGCTTTTTGTTGTTGTTGTTGTTGTTTGTTTTGTTTATTTTTGTTTCTCAAGGTAGGGTCTCGCTCTAGGCCAAGCTGGCCTGGAATTCAGTATGAAGTCTCAGGTTGGCCTCGAACTCTCAGCACTAGGGAGGCAGAGGTAGGAGGATCACCATGAGTTCGAGGCCACTCTGAGACTCATAGTGAATTCCAGGTCAGCCTGGGCTAGAGTGAGACCCTACCTCAAAAAAAAAATTATATATATATATTCATTTATTTTGAGAGAGAGAAAGCAAGCATAGAGAGGAAATGGGCGTGCCAGGGCCTCTAGGCACCGCAAATGAACTCCAGACACATGTGCCATGTTATGCATCTGGTTTACATGGGTACTGGGGAATTGAACCTGGGTCCTTAGCTTCACAAACAAATACCTTAACCACTAAGCCATCTCTCCAGTCCCCTCCCTTTTTTAAAAAAATATTTTATTAGCCGGGCATGGTGGCGCATGCCTTTAATCCCAGCACTTGGGAGGCAGAGGTAGGAGGATCACCATGAGTTCGAGGCCACCCTGAGACTACAGAGGGAATTCCAGGTCAGCCTGAGCTAGAGTGAGAGCCTACCTTGAAAAACAAACAAACAAACAATAATTTTTATTATGTCTGGCTTTTTAAAAATTTTTTTTTCTCAATTTTTATTAACATTTTCCATGATTATAAAACATATCCCATGGTAATACCCTCCCCCCCAATATGTGGCTTTTTATGTGGGTGGTGGGGATGGAACTTGAACCCTCGAGTTTGGGCAGCAAGCGCTCTGACCTGCCGAGCCATCTTCCCAGCACTAGTTTTATTTTCAGTTTTACAAATTCTCAAGCTTACTGAAAGCTTGCAAGATAATGGGCTGGAGAGATGGCTTAGTGGTCAAGCGCTAGCCTGTGAAGCCTAAGGACCCCGGTTCGAGGCTCGACTCCCCAGGACCCACGTTAGCCAGATGCACAAGGGGGCGCACACGTCTGGAGTTCGTTTGCAGTGGCTGGAGGCCCTGGTGCGCCCATTCTTTCTGTGTCTCTCTCTGCCTCTTTCTCACTCTGTCTGTCGCTCTCAAAATAAAATAAATAAATAAAAAACAAAAAATAAAAATAAAAATAAAAGATAACCAACTGCCATATGCTCTACATCCAAATCCTCCAGTTATTAACATCTTGGTCATACTTCTCATGTCATCCACACACATATGAATTATGCTGAGTGCAAGTTGCAGACAACAGCATCTTTTGTCCCTGACAGCTTCAGTGGGTGTCTACAGTTGCTGGGAGGACGAGAACACTTTCTAAGGTACGCACACAGCCACGACCAATTCCAAAATACTGAGCACTGATCAAGCGCAGTTACCAAACATTCGCATTTCACTGACTGCCCCCTGCAATGCTCGTGCTGCTCAGTGTTTTTCCAGTCCAGGATCTGGCATGCATGTAGTCCTCACGTCTCTTCAGTGTCTCCTTCAATCTGGAAGTTTCTCAGTCTTTCTTCGTCTAAAGGCACTGACAGTCTGGAGGAGTGCAGGCCCATTGTGTTTGGGAGAATGCTCTCCAATTTAGGTTTAGCTGATGTTTCTTAATGATCATATCCAGAATTACAAAACACCCGCAGCTGAGTCCTGGGACGTCCCCAGTGGGCTGTCACTGAGATTAAAGGGCCTTCTTCTACTCCAGGTGGGGGAGTTAACCATAGCTCAAAAGGGTTGTTGAGGAAGGATCCAGGGACACTCCTGGATGAAGAAAGAGCAGTGTGAGGAGCTCGGTGACAAGGGAGACCATGTCCTCGGCGTGCTCCTGAGGCCTGAGCCACAACTGGGTTCAGCTCTAGGCAGGGGGCAGGGTGGACAGGCAGGCAGCCAGCTGAGGGTTGGGCCTCTGGGCTGTTTGTCCTGCTGGTACCCAGGCACCCAGATCACTAGCCATTTCTGGCCTGGGCACTAAGAGACACTGGAAATAGCTCTAGGGCGATTATTTCTGGAGGAATGTTCTGTTTCTCCATCTTCTCAGAAAGCCAGGCGCTATACCAAGAAGACCGGGGAAGTCCCTCTTCTGTCTCCCTGCTCCAGGGGACTTCCAGGCCAGCTTGGGAGTCCACAAAGCTCTTCAGAGCCAAAGGAGAGCTAAGAGACTCAAAGCCAGCTGACTCCCAAGCTAGGGACTCATGATAGACAACATCTGAGGAAACTGTTCTTCCTCCTGCCCAGGTCCATCCCTGAGAAGCTGACATTGCTGGAACCCCTATTATGTGTCACAGAATCTGACACTGTTAGTGCAAAGTCCAACATACCCACCTCATTTAATCCTCAGAGCACCCCTAAAAGTAGGTATTCTTATTTTCCAGGCAAGGTTATGGAAGGCTCAGAGATGAAAAAAAAGGGGGGGGGGATGCTGGAGAGATGGCTTAGCGGTTAAGGCAATTGCCAGCAAAGCCAAAGGACCCAGGTTCGATTCCCCAGTACTCACGTAAAGCCAGCTACCCAAAGTGGCACATGCATCTGGAGTTTGTTTGCAGTGGCAGGAGGCCCCGGTGTGACTGTTGTCTCTCTAAATAAATAAATAATATATTTTTTAAAAACTTGCCAAAGCATGCCCAGTTGAATTAGAACCTTTTCTTCTGGTTCCAGAGATTGAAGGCATCAGCAGGAAGTTAGGGAGGTGGAGGGGCCACCTTCTCACTCCGGGAGGACTCGGGAAGTGACCTTGTGAACAAGGCGGCCTTGGGAGGGGAGACAGGATGGGAGCAACTGAAATAGTATGCCACACTGGGCCTCATCGTCCATCACCACCCCCCACCCGCCACCTGTCCCTCCGTAGTACTCCTGGATGCCCCGGGTGGGTGGGGCATCCCACCCTGCAGACTGCAGCCACGGTCCCCACCTGCCCTTTGCTCCATGTGGATTACCTTCAACCTTGGCTTTTTAGCTCCATGGCAAACCAGCTACAAACTATGGCCCTCTCACTCTCTCCCTGCCCCCCTTACCAACTTCCCCATCCTTCCTATGTGCCTCTAAAACCATCAGGAGTCCCTTCTCCATACACCCTGCTCCCTGGCACAAAGAGCCCAAAGGCATCTCTCTCTTCTGGGCTTCGGGTGGGGAAGCAACCTGTTGCAGTCAGGTTCGCATTACTGGTAGAAATCACCTGACCAAGAGCAGCTTGTGGGGAAAAAGAGGTTTATTTTGGCTTACAGGCTCGAGGGGGAAGCTCCATGATGGCAGGGAAAATGATGGCATGAGCAGAGGGTGGATATCGCCCCCTGGCCAACATCAGGTGGCCAACAGCAATCCGAGAGTGTGCCAAACACTGGCAAGGGGAAACTGGCTATAACACCCATAAGCCTGCCTCCAACAATACACTGCCTTCAGGAGGTGTTAATTCCCAAATCTCCATCAGCTGGGAGCCTAGCATTCTGAACACCTAAGTTTCTGGGAGACATCTGAATCAAACCACCACACAGCCCTTCTTCAGAGGCCCTAGACCCTGTCCCATTAGCACATAAGATGTTCATTAATCCCTCACCTGCCACCCCTGGTGCCCTGAGACTTCACCTCATAGCTCCTTGTATGGAAGCACACCCAGTTCAGCAGCCACATGTGTGTGACATCAAATCAGTCCAGGGACACCTAGGGCCATAAAGCCTTCAGTGCTCCCACCACGCCTGAAGGGCATCTGTGCCCTTCCACCAATGAGTATTGGCAGTGTAACACCCCTGAGCCTGTACCTGGCACCCAGCCAGCCCATATGCAGTGCTGCAGATCTCTCCTGGGGCAGACTGCGGCCCTCTCCAGCCACTACTTTGTGTACTTGGCTTTACATGGGTATTGGAGAATCAACCCTGGGTCATAAAACTTTGGAAGCTTGTGCCTTTAACCACTGAGCAATCTCTTCAGCCTCTCCAAACCATTTTATTGTTGTTGTTGTTTTATTTTTCAAGGTAGGATCTCACTCTAGCCCAAGCTGACCTGGAATTCACCATGCAGTCTCAGGTTGACCTCAAACTCATAGCAATCCTCCTGCCTCTGCCTCCCAAGAGCTGGGATTAAAGGTGTGCACCACCACACCTGGCTCTCCAAGCCTTTTAATGGTAGAGATGCTCTAGGACATAGTCTCACAGTAATTATTTATTCTGGTCTTTCCTTTTGTCCTTCCTTCACTCAATCCACTACATATCAGAGTGTGTGCTGACCTGGGGAGACTGAGTGAGGATCCAGTTGTTGCCCTCCATGGGCTCAGTGGTTGCATGTGGAGAGGTGAGATGTGAAAGTAAGCAAGTGCCTAGCAGAGACATTCATTATGAGTGTGGATTAAAAAGAAAATAGCAGTAGCCGGGCGTGGTGGCGCACGCCTTTAATCCCAGCACTTGGGAGGCAGAGGTAGGAGGATTGCCATGAGTTAGAGGCCACCCTGAGACTACATAGTGAATTCCAGGTCAGCCTGGACTAGAGTGAGACCCTCCCTCAAAAAAACAAACAAACAAACAAAAAGAAAATAGCAGAAATGATTGCCTATGGTTTAAATGTGTCGCTGTGTCCCCCACAACTTCATGTGTTGGAAACTTAACCCCGAAGTTCATATAGTGATGGCATTAGGAGGTCAGGTCTTTGGGAGGGTCATTAGGATTGAGTGGAGTCATGAGGGTGCCCCCCTCCATGGTGATGTTAGTGGCTCTACAGAAAGGGCACCCATCCTTTACTCTCACATATTGTGATCATGTCAGTCTCCTGTCATGTCATGAGAATGGATCCGCAGGACACCAGCATCTTTTTTTTTCAAGGTAGGATCTCACTCTAGCCAATGCTGACCTGGAATTCACTATGTAGTCTCAGGGTGGCCTCGAACTCATGGCAATCCTCCTATCTCTGCCTCCCGAGTGCTGGGATTAAAGGGTGCACCACCATGCCCTGTGATGCTGCATATTGATCTTGGCCTCTCCAGCCTCCAAAATTGTAAGATAATAAATCTCTTGTCTTTATAAATTGCCCCATCATGAGCTGGGTGTGGTGGCACACACTTTTAATCCCAGCACTTGGGAGGCAGAGGTAGGAGGATTGCCACGAGTTCGAGGCCACCCTGAGACTACATAGTGAATTCCAGGTCTGCCTGAGCTAGAGTGAAACCCTACCTTGAAAAAAGAAAAGAAAGAAGCTTAAGGTTATCCTCATCTACATAGTGAGTGGGAGGCAAGCTGGACTATAATAAAACCCTGTCAAAAGAAAGATGGAGGCTGGAGAGATGTCCCAGCTGTTAAGGCACTTACCTGTAAAGACTAACAACTGGAGTTCAATTCCCCAGGACCCACATAAAGGCAGATGCACAAAGTGGTGCATGCATCTGGAGTTCATTTGCAGCAGCTAGAGGCCTTGGCACACCCATTCTCTCTCTTTCTCTCCCTCTCTGCTTGCAAATAAATAAAAAGAAATTAAAACAGAAGAAGAAAGAGAAGGAAGGTAAGGCCGGGCATGGTGGCACACGCCTTTAATCAGGAGGCAGAGGTAGGAGGATCACTGTGAGTTGGAGGCCACTCCGAGACCACATAGTGAATTCCAGGTCAACCTAGGCTAGAGCAAGACCCTACCTCAAAAACAAAGAAACAAAACAAAACAAAAAAAGACAGCACTCGGGAGGCAGAGGTAGGAGGATCCCAGGGGTTCGGGGCCCCCCTTTAGAACATATTTTAAATTTTCCGGGTCAGCCTGGGGGAAAAAAAGTAAAACCCTCCTTTTTTAACCCCCTGCCCCACAAAAACCCCCCAAAAAAGGGAAAAAAGAAAAAAACCCCCCAAAGGAGGAAAGGATTGGGAGGGGGTTTTACTAAACCCAAAATAAACGCTTGCTTGGCCAAAACCTCCAAAAGGCCGGGTTAAAAATTCCCCAGTTTTCCCGGGGAAAACCAAATCACAAGTGAAAAGGTTGGATTAAAAAAGTTTGCATTTTGGCCCCAAAGGAAAGGCCTTTTTCACTAATTCCCCTCGGGGGCCTGCTTTTCAAAAAAAATTTAAATAAATAAAACCCAAACCGGAAAACCTGGGGCATGGTTGGGTTGCAAATGATTTAAAATTTTCCCAAAGGGCCACTTGGGGGGCCCCCAAAAAGGGAAAGGAGGAAAAACTTAAAAGGGTTCAAGGCCCCCCTGGGGACCTCTTTGGGGGGAATTCCGGGTTTTTAAAAGCCTGGGAAAAGAGTAAAACCCAAAACCTTAACCCCTTGCCCCCCACACCCCCCCAAAAAAAAAGGGAAAAAGAAAAAAAACCAAACAATTAGAAAAGATGCTCGGGCGGGGGGAATAAAGGGTTTGGGCTTGAAAAACCCCAGGCCCAAAAGGTTCTTCCCCAGTATCCCAAAAGCCAAATGCCACAATTTTTCCAAAAGGGTTTTAAATTTTTTTTTTTCATAAAAAAGGGGCTTTTGTTAATAATTCTCTCCGGGGTTCTTTTTCTTGCAAATAAAAAAAAAAAAAAAAAAAAAAAAAAAAAAAAAATTTAAAAAAAAAAAAACAAAACCGGAAAACCCTGGGAAAAATTTGGTTTTGGTTCCCCCTAAAAATTTAAAAATTTCCCCAAAACTTGGGAAAAGGCCCCCAGAGGGAAGGAAAAAAAGGATAAATTGGGGGAGTTAAACCAACCCTGGGGACTACAAGTGAATAGGTGTGGCGTCCTAAGGCCCCTCCCTTTAAGGCCATCCTGCTCTTGTCTAATTAATCTAACTGCCTATTCTGGCACACCCCCCCCCCAAATAGGGGGATAGCATCCCTGAGAGAAGATAGTCACAGACAGCAGAGCAATACAAAAGGGTGGAGATTGGTCTAGCAGCAGAGATTCAGTGAGGGAGATATAAGGCCATAGTGACCCTATATAGTGGCTTTTGCCTATAATCCCAGTACTGAGGAGGCAGACGTAGGAGGATCACCATGAATTCAAGGCCAGCCTCGGCTACAAAGTGAACTCCAGGTCAGCCTGGGCTAGAGTAAGACCCTGTCTCAAACTTAAAAAAAAAAAAATAGGAAAAAAGGCTGGTTGTGGTGGCGCACGCCTTTACTCCCAGTTCTTGGGAGGCAGAGGCAGGAGGATCGCTGTGAGTTCAAGGCTACCCTGAGACTACAAAGTGAATTCCAGGTCAGCCTGGGCTAGAGTAAAACCCTACTTTAACCCCTGCCCCACCCCGACCCCCCAAAAAAGGAAAAGAAAAAAACAAGAGCAGGATTAGAGAGATAGCTCAGCAGATAAAGGCGCTTGCTTGCAAAACCTGCCAGGCCAGGTTCAATTCCCCAGTATCCACAGAAAGCCAGATGCACAAAGTGGCACATGCGTTTGGAGTTAGTTTGCAGTGGCAGGAGGCTCTGGTACACTAATTCTCTCTCTGTCTCTGCTTGCAAATAAATAAATTAAGATATATTTAACTATATTTAATATATTTAGTAAATATACATCTCAAAAAATGAGATGATGTTGACTAGCTGTTAGGAGACCACGAAGAGCTCTGCAGCATCTTGGGGAAGAAAAGTCCTCCACAGTCTTAACCAGCAGGGTACCCTGCAAGCTTTATGGCTGGCCAATCAAGCAGATGTAACAACTGGTGCAACAGTGGCACGTCTGCTATGGGGGAAACCAACTGCTCTCTGATGGAACTTTTGAATTCCTTCCGGGTGCTGAAAACCTAATCCAAAGCCTATATGGTTTGGGAGGTCTTAGCTTGGGGGCGGAGGGGACAATTACTACCGTCTACCAAAATGGATATATTATGACCACCAAACTTATGTTTATGCACATATAATAATGCTACTCTCACTTTTGGCTAGAGAAGCTTCTCTTTTCAAATGGTGGTAAACTCTAGGGCAACTTAAAACTCACCAAAGGGCTGAGAAGGGACAGTGGCATGTCTAGCACTAAATGAGACGTCTCTATTATAGCCTCCAAGACTCAGGAACTATTGTGTAAGAGGCAGTGGAAAGAATGTAAGGGGCAAGGCTGGGCATGGTGGCGCACGCCTTTAATCCCAGCACTCGGGAGGCAGAGGTAGGAGGATCACTGTGAGTTCAAGGCCACCCTGAGACCACATAGTGAATTCCAGGTCAGCCTGGACTAGAGTGAGACTCTACCTCGAAAAACAAAACAACAAAACAAACAACAACAATAAAAAAGAATGTAAGAGGCAACAGAAGGGGAAGATTGCTTACAGTGCTGTCTTCCAGACACAAAGTGGCCTTGGATATTCATGACCTCATAGATCCTGACACTACCTACACAAAAACTATAGAATAGGAGGGAAAAATAATGACAACAAAATAGGAGAGCAACTAGTTGGAAAGAATAAAGCATTCAGGCCAGGCGTGGTGGTGCACGCCTTGAATCCCAGCACTCGGGAGGCTGAGATAGGAGGATCGCCATGAATTGGAGGCCACCTGAGACTACACCAGGTCAGCCTGGGCTAGATTAAGACCCTACCTCAAAAAAAATTTTTTTTCTTAAAAAGAATAAGGTGGAAAGTGACTGAGGAAGACAACAGACAACCAACGCTAACGTCCATGCACACCCATACATACACGCACACACAAAAACATCTGGGCTGGAGAGGGCTCAGTAGTTTAGGTGCTTGCCTGCAAAGCCTTCAGTTCCCCAGTATCCACGTGCACAAAGTGGCTCATGCATCTGGAGTTCGCTTGCAGTGGCTAGAGGCCCTGAAACACTCATATTCCCTCTCTCTCTTTCTCTCTGTCTGCTTGCAAATAAATAAATAAAACAAACCGAAAACCTGGGCATGGTGGTGCATGACTTTAATACCAGCACTCAGGAGGCAGGGGTAGGATCAATGTGAGTTCAAGGCCAGCCTGAGACTACGTAGTAATTCCAGGTTATCCTGGGCTAGAGTGAGACACTACCTCAAAACAAACACATAAGCAAACAAAAACTTAAAAACAAACAAAACTAGCCCACCAAATATTCCAGAGTGTTGAACAATTGGCAGCCTCTGGCTCCAGGCCATCATACAGCAGTTGATGCATTGGCAGGGTCTAGGGCACTCAGACCCGAGCCTGGGGCATGGAGCATCTTGCAGACATCTGCCATCACAACATGTTGCACACAGTGTTCACTGAGTGCCCTCTATGACCCATCCTACAGACCTGCACACTCAGCTACCTATCCCAGGACTCAGCACAAGCCAGCTGCTAGCTGCCTTACCTCCCTGTGGACACTGGCTTCTTCCAGCAAGGTTGTACATGAACCTACGACCATCTTCGCCTACAGGTAATTTCCTAGGCCCTATGAATATGGGAGCCCAGTCTCTCCCCCCTCCCAGATTGATGCCTCTACTTCCAAAGCTCCAAGGTATCTTGGCAGGAGGGAGCTCTTGGCAGGTGAGGCCCCTGCCAAGTCCCGCTCACTCCAGACCTCCTGAACTTGGATCTGTTCTGGCCTGTACCTGCCATACCTGGTCTTGGGGAAGCGCTGTTTTTGGCAAGAGGTACAAGTGGAAGGCCTCTCTCCTGGGGGATGCAGGTGTGTGACTCATGTGCTCTAATGGGTGTGTCCATACTCATTCTATCTGCCTCTTTCTCTCTGTCTCTCTCAAATAAATAAACTATTTCTTTTAATTTTTATTTATATATTTATTTGAGAACAACAGACAAGGAGAGAAAGAGGCAGATAGATAGAGAATGGACGCGCCAGGGCCTCCAGACACTGCAAACGAACTCCAGACGCATGTGTCACCTTGTGCCTCTGGTTTATGTGGGTCCTGGGGAATTGAACCGAGGTCCTTTGGCTTTGCAGGCAAACGCCTTAACCGCTAAGCCATCTCTCCAGCCCTTATTGTTTTTGAGAAGGGTCTCATGTAGCCCAGGCTGGCCTCAAACTTGCTATGTAGCCAAGGATGACCTTGAATTCCTGATCTTCCTTCCACCTCGCAAGTACTGGGATTATAGGCATGCACTAGCATGCTTGGCCTCAACTATGTTTTTTTAATGTGTATTTCTTTAATTTTTAAAAATATACATAGGAGAAGTCATGTGTTTTACATAGGAACACACACATTAACAAAGCATTTCTTATAGTTTTCCAAAATTCTATTATATCAGTCCAAAATTTATAAATTAAATATACCAGAACTTTTTAAGTTAAAGTGAAGTCCCTGAAACTACTGGATATGCTAGACTTTTTTCAAATTCAAGTGAGCAGAGCATGATTTACTAAATACAGTTTACTGTTAGCTTCATTACCTATAATTCTATAAGATGCAACTTTATTGTGCCTTGCAAATAGGATACATCTCTTAAAATACTGATCAAAATTGTCCATACATATAGCTCTATCTGATAGATTACAGTGCAACACTATTCATAATTCTAGAAATACTATAGAACCCAAGAGCACGGGGTAATGAGCAAAAGAAGTACAATCCTGAGCCATGTGAACGCGATTTGATGAATCCTTTAGTGTGAGCTTAGAAAACGTGGAAGAAAAACGTGCATGCACACTGCAGTCGTGAATAAACGACATCCAACACCTGTCACTGCTAGACGTGAGGGAAGGGTGACGGTGAATTTCTGACACAATCGGACACCCACTCACACTTCCATTTCCTTTCCCTGCTTCTCTCCCACCCCCAAAACATTCACTCCTGCCCCTTCCCCAAAGAAAAGCTCAGGCACTGCCTCCTAGAGAACCCCCCACCTGCCTGGCTGGGGTTAAGACTGAGAAAAGAAAGAGGAGGTCCTTCTACAGAACATGAAATAAAGCACGTGCCGTGAAACAATTCCAGCTGCTTTTGCCTCTTTGGAAGCCAATGACGCACATGCTCACTACTTTAAAACTGTCATCTGAAAATGTCTTAAAAAATAGAACTTTCTTGTTACACCTGGAAATAAAACCAATAGTGGAAAAATTCACTCAAACTAATTGCCTCTTCTGCTACTAAAATACATCTGCCAATCTATTTTTGGTATTTATTCAATAAGAGTTTGATATGAAAAGTTCAAGAAGCTTGTACCTACCTATGGTAAACACTGTGACACCGAATATGACCTGCCACAGGCTTATAAACACCGAGCCTCCCTTGTACGTGATCCTTGCTGTGTGTTCCCCAAGACCGCAGCACTCTAGTGTTACCAAAGATGATGTAGGTAGAGTTAAACTGTGAAAGGTATTTGGTTTGTCTTCGAGAAAATAGGCACACTAGGGCCTCTTGTCACTGTAAGTGAACTCCAGATGTGTATGTCACTTTGAGTATCTAGCTCTATGTGGGTAGTGGGGAACTGAACCAAGGCCTTCAGGCTTTTTAAGCAAGCATCTTTAACCTCTGAGACATCTCTCTAGCCCCAATTACTATTTCTTTTTCTTTTTTTTCTTTCTTTTTTTAGTTTTATTTTTCAAGGTAGGGTCTCACTGTAGCCCAGGCTGACCTGGAATTCACTCTGTAGACTCAGGGTGGCCTTGCACTCATGACAATCCTCCTACCTCTGCCTTCTGAGTGCTGGGATTAAAGGCATGTGCCACCACCATCCCTGGCTTTTTAAAAATTTTAATATATACTTTTACTTATTTAGTTGAGAGAGAGAGAGAGACAGAGAGTGAGTATGGGCACACTAGAGCCTTCTGACACTGCAAATGAACTCCAGATACATGTACCACTTTGTGCATCTAGCTTTATGTAGGCGCTGGAGAGTCAAACCCACACCATCAGGCTTTGCAAGCAAGTGCCTTTAACCATCTCTCCAGCCCCTCAATTATGTTTTGTTACTTAAAACAACACTGAAATAAATATTCTTGTACATATCAAAAATGAATTAAATACTTGGGCTGCAAGGTCATTGAGAAATCCTGCTGGAGCTGAGCTGAAAACCTCCTCCATGTAGACCAGTTGACAGAAAGCTGGAAAAAGCCATGCTGCATGCAGTTCAATTGGAGAGAGAGAAATCACCAGTGAAGATACTCAACAGAGGACACCACAAGCCTAATATTTGGCCAGCCAGGCCAAATGAGCCAATGGGTGCAATAGTGGCACGTCTGTTATGGGGGAAACCAACTGCCCTCTACTTTGACTAGAGGCCCACTCCATGGGAAGGAATACATCCCTGATACTGAAAACCTACAACAGGGGTAGTCATGAGCCCTTGGGGTATAATGTCTGCTTCTGTCTGGCAAAATGTATGTACTATGCTCACCAAACTGCCCAGTAAGCACTTTTCTTAATGTTCATACCCATATATTAATGCTCCTCTCACTTTTGGTTATAGAAGCTTCTCTTTTCAGAGGGCAGTGACCTTGGGATGACTCAGAAGGCACCATGGTCCTGAGAAGAAGTGACAGAGGAGTGCTCAGCATGCCTGTCATATGCCTTGCTTTCATGTGGGTTCTAGGGATTGAAACTCGGGTCCTCAAGCACACATGGCAAACACTTTTACCAACTGAGCCATCTCTCCAGTCTCTTAATCTCCCTCTGTGTTCATCTAAGCATTCATTTATCCACCCAGTCATCATCCCACATGAGTTTAGCCTCAGCTCTGCACACAGAACGTGGAGGCTGAGACATAGTCCCCAGCACTGGTGGTGAGAGTGTCTACCAACCTCTACCCCAGGACGAAATCGGAAATCCTTCTTCTCCTTCAAACACACTCAGTGATGGACACACCCTTGTAGAAACTTGCTAGAAAAATCCTGGAGACTCTTGTGGCTCTTGGCCACCCTCTGCTGGTAATTTGGATTTTTTTCTTTCTTTCTTTCATTTTTTTTTTTTTTTTTTTTTTTTTTTTTTTTTTTTTTTTTTGAGGTAGGGTCTCACTCTAGCTCAGGCTGATCTGGAATTCACGGTGTAGTCTCAGAGTGGCCTCGAACTCACAGCAATCTTCCTACCTCTGCCTCCCGAGTGCTGGGATTAAAGGTGTGCACCGCGCCTGGATAGTACACCCAGGCTAGAGAGAGCCAGGTGCTTCGACTGGGAAGCAAATGTGTTAAAAACCTCTGCCAGCAATCCCATTTTACAGGCTCCTAAGAGTGGGTGTCTTGTTAGAAATGTTTAATGCCTAATCAAACGTCAGAGTAGCCGGGCATGGCGGTACACGCCTTTAATCCCAGCACTCAGAAGACAGAGGTATGAGGATCGCTGTGAGTTCGAGGCCACCCTGAGACTACACAGTGAATTCCAGGTCAGCCTGAGCTAGCATGAGACCCTGCCTCAGAAAACAAAAAACAAAACAAAACAAAAAACCCAGAAGCAGGGAGATGTGTTTGCTTTATTCAGAAAGGGTACTCTATAGTGTGTACGTGTGTCTATGCATATATGAACACAAACACACACATGAGGGTGCTGGGGTGCAAATCCTAAGTGTGTGCTTGCACACCATGCTTTGGGCATGATGCAGGAGTACCTCTGCATACAGGATGTTCTCTGGGCATGTGTTGATTGCAGCCGCTGAACACTTGGGTGCTGACTCGAGTTCCCTAACTGGATGGACGCCCTCCCCACCATCTTGGCTTCTTTCCCTTCTTTCTCATTTCTCCCACACAACACACCACCTCAAAGATCAACTGCCTGCACTCCAGTCCCACCTGAGGGTCGGCTCCAGGGATAATGAAAGCGCAGCCCAAGGGGAGAGGAGCCCGCATGGTGAGCTGGGCGGGGCACAAAGAGGACAGCAGTCTGGGTCCAAGATGACATTGCTGTGCCTCTGAATTAATCAGCCAATGACTGTCCACTTCTGTCTCCTGCCTAGGTGAGAAAACCTTTAGTGTTAGGACTCTCACCTTCCAGTAACTGAGCTAGCATGGTGTCCCAATCCTTAGCATTTTGTTTTGGTTTATTTACTTGTTTCTGTTTTTGAGATAGGTCTCCCAGCCCAAGCCTGCCTTGAATTCAATATGTAGCTGAAGATAACCTTGAACTAGGGATCCTACTATATTCAGTGGTCTCACATGCTGGCGTTACAGGCCACCACACGGGCACAGGAGATCAAACCCGGGGCTTCATGCGTGTGAGTCAAGTGCTTTGCCAGCTGAGGTACACCCCCAGCTTCTGTGACTTGTGCCCATCTGTTACCTGTGGCTGAAAGCTTTCTAGGAATATGACCGGGCTGAAGAGATGGCATCATGGTTAAGGCACTTGCCTGCAAAGCCTAAGAACCCGGGTTTGATTTCCCAGGACCCACATAAACCAGATGCTCACGCTGGTGCAGGTGTCAGGAGTTTGTTTGCGGTGGCTGGAGGCCCTCGTGCACCCATTCTCTCTATCTGCCTCTTTCTCTCTCAAATAAGTAAATAAATAAAAATAAAATGTAAAAAGTTAAAATAAATGAATATAATAATAATAACACAAGAATATAAGCCAGAGGACACAGGAGCTCCTGGGTACTTGGGCCGGCAGGCACGGAAGAGGGGTGGAGTGCTTGGTGAATTCCATGATGCACCCCCTGCTCACACATGTGCGCGCACACACACACACACACTCACCCAGAGGCAAGCCCCCTGAGGGCACAGCCTGAATGCTTTCCTTCTTCACAGCTAGATCCCAACTGATTAGGAGAAGGGCTGGACTCTAGACCTTGCCTGGCAAACATCTGTGGAATGCGTGCTTACCCAGAAGGACCAGGGTGGGGGAGGAAGGGGCCTCACATCCCTACCCCCCATCCCACAGCTGTCTAGTGCACTTCTTCCCTCTCTACCCCCACAGCTCCCAGAAGACTTGGCACTGCATGGCACTGGCTGTGGGAAAAGACTGTACCCATGTTCCAGCCTAGGCAAGGCCTTCCTTGAGACAAGAATCACCTGTGCAGGTCCCAGCCCTACAGGCCTTCCTTGTACCACAGATGAGGCTTGTGCCTAACCTCACGCCTCCTTCCTTCTCCCTGAGGCTTGGGCTACCCATCTGAGAGGAAGGAGGCTGGTAGTTGGGGAACTACAGAGCAACAAAGGACCAAAGGGTCCAGGGCTAACTCCTCTGTGTGTGTTCATGTAAAGACTCTGAAAAGTCCTGTGAGGAAAAAAACAAAAACAAAAAAACATTTGAATTTTGTCCTATTTTTCTGTATTAAAAAAAAAAATGGAGCCGGGCATGGTGGCACACGCCTTTAACCCCAGCACTCGGGAGGCAGAGGAAGGAGCATCGCTGTGAGTTTGAGGCCACCCTGAGATTACATAGTGAATTCCAGGTCAGCCTGAGCTACAGTGAGACCCTACCTCAAAAACAAAACAAAACAAAACAAAAAAAAAAAAAAAGGGGGGGGCTGGGAGACAGGGGAGATGGCTCAGTGGTTAAAAGTGTGTGCAGACCTATTGGATTCCCTAGTACCTACATAAAGTCAGGTAAACAAAATGGAGCATGCATCTGGAGTTTGTTTGCAGTGGCTCAAAGCCCTGATGTGCCCATACTCACTCTCTTTGCCCCTCTCTTTCTCTCTCTGTGTTTGCAAATAAATAATAAAAATAGGAGCTGGGCATGGTGGTGTACACCTTTAATCCCATAACTTGGGAGGCAGAGGCAGGATGATCACCATGAGTTCAAGGCCACCCTGAGACTACATAGTGAATTCCAGGTCAGTGAAACCATTCCTCAGAAAAACAAAAAAAGTAAAAAATTATAAAAAAGGGCTGAGAGAAATGACTTAGTGGTTAAGGCATTTGCTTGCAAAGCCAAAAGACCCAGATTCAGTTCCCCAGTACCCACATAAGGCAGATGCACAAGGGGGGGGGGGCATATGTGTCTGGATAAATGGATAAATAACGGGATAAATAAAATTTAAAAAATTTTAAATAATAAAATATTAGCCAGGCATGGTGGTGCATGCCTTTAATCCCAGCACTCAGTAGGCACAGGTAGGAAGATCAATCACTGTGAGTTTGAGGCCAGCCTGAGACTACATAGTGAATTCTAGGTCAGCCAGGGCTAGAGTGAGACCCTACCTTGAAAAGCCAAACAAATTAATAATAATATTTTTACTAATCTGAGCACCAAGATTAAAGGTATGAGCCACCATACCTGGCAAGATTTGCTTTTCGTGGACTGAGGAGATGGCTTAGTGGTTAAAGAACTTGACTGCAAAGGCTAAGGACCCAGGTTCAATTCTCTAGTACCCACATAAGCCAGATGTATAAGGTGGTGCATGCATCTGAAGTTCATTTGCAGTGGCTGGATGCCCTAGTGTGCCCATTCTCTCCTTCTCTCTCTCTCTCTCTGCTTTTTTTCTCTCTCTCTCTCAAATAAGTAAATAAATGATTTTAAAAAAAAAGATTAGAGAAGAAATTTTTTTTAAAAAAGATATGCTTTTTGTTTTGTTTTTTCGAGGTAGGGTTTCACTCTAGCCCAGACTGACCTGGAATTCATTATGTAATCTCAGGGTGGCCTCAAACTCACAGCGATCCTCCTACCTCTGCCTCCCAAGTGCTGGGATTAAAGGCGTATGCCACCACGACCCCACTACTCCTCTCTTATTTTTGAAACAGGATCTTACAATGTAGCCTAGATTGGCCTGGAACTAACTATGTAGCCCATACTAGCCTTGAAATCTCAGTGATACTCCCACCTCAGCCACCTGAGTGCTGAGATTATAGGTATGGGCCACCAAGCCCTGTTCCCAGACTTGTTTCTTAATCCACCCCCTTCCACATAGCCTCCACATTCTGCTCAGAAAATGGCTTGCTTTACTTCAGCTGAGGACTTCCCTGGCCAACCTCTGTCTTCTGGGCTGAAAGAGGGTTCACCTTTAGGTCTTCAGCTGCTATTAGGCAGGGGACACCCCCCCCCCCACACAAAGACTGATCAGCTGACAGTCTCGGCCCACAGGCTTAGAAGATGAGACCCACCTGGGTGGTGATGGACTATGGACCTCAGAGGGGCCATCTCTTTGAGGACCAGTGGCTCAGCTTGCCACGTGTGTCTGCAGAGCCACAAACCATCTGGGATTTGCTCAAGGCCACATGGATAAGAGCTGTGAGGGGAAGCTTTATCTTTGAACTTGGGGCAGGGTTCCAACCTTCCTTGTGCCCTTGAGTCAGCCTCTGTCAGGCCAAGTGGAGACCACAGGGAACCTTGAGTGAGTCCTACCTTTCCCCTGGGCTGCCATCCCATCTGTCATATAGCTCAGGTTTGGACTGAACAGTCAGGAAGGCCCTGTCCATTTCTAGTGCTTTATCATGAGACCTGTCCATTTCTCCTCCAGTTCCTTCTGGGCTCTCCCTCTCTTTTCCCAGGTCAGGGTCTGGGGAAGGGCTCAGAGCACTCAAGCTGAGTAAACAAACATGCGCAGGCCCCAAAGAAGCAGGGAGGCCTTGGCTATTTTTAGCCCAGATTGAAGGATTTTCACAGCTGTTTCTGTTGTGGCCACACAATGGCCACGGACCCAGGCTCCTGGAGTGGCAGGCATTGCTGTGGGAGTAATGGAAGGGAAGGGGTCCACTCCGAGAAGAAATCCCACCTGGTCATATGGACGACCTTCTACTGTCAGGGGTCCTCTTAGAGCAGCTAAGCGTCTCCTTCCCTCGGCTCCCAGAATGAAGAGCTGGAGGAAGGCTGTGTGCTGAGCCGGAGCACTCAGTTAAGCATGGGCAGTACCGAGAGCCCTGGCTCCGAAGGAATGAGGGGTCCCAAGGACTTCTCAGGCTTGCCTTAATCACAGATGTTTCTGGAAGGCCTACAGAATGTTAGCCCTGGATTGGGTGTGCGTGGCTCAGCAGTTGAGCGGTTACCTAGCACCCGTGAGGCTCAGGTAGCAGCTCCAGAAAGTCATCTCAGACACTGGTCCTTCCTTCTCCAAAACGCACTTTTATCCCATCCATGTTGCTCCACTCTTATCTTGATCACACAAGACTAATCACTCAATGCTCTGCCTGAGTGGCCAGGTGACCAAAATTGCTTTAGCTGGTTCCCTTCACTGACCACCATAATATTCCTCTACATAGGAATATACACAGGAAAATGTGATTTTGTTTTTGTTCTTTTTCAAGGTAATGTCTCGATGTTGAGCACACACACATGCAAATAACTGTTTTTAAAATTATTTTATTACTATTATTATTATTTTTTGAGGTAGGGTCTCACTCTATCTCAGGCTGACCTGGAATTCACTATGTAGTCTCAGGGTGGCCTTGAACTCACAGTGATCCTCTTACCTCTGCCTCCCGAGTGTTGGGATTGAAGGCATGCGCCACCACGCCTGGCTTTATTATTTTATTTTTTAATTTTTAATTTTTTATTACTTTATTTTTGAGAGAGAGAGAGACAGAGAGAATGGACGCACCAGGGCCTTTCAGTGGCTGTGAACAAACTCCAGATGTGTGCACCCCCTTGTGCACATGTGCAACATTGCACACTTGCATCACTGCATCTGGCTACATGGGACCTAGAGATGCAAACATGCAGTCTTTTTTTTGGGGGGGGGTTCAAGGTAGGGTCTCACTCTAGTCCAGGCTGACCTGGAATTCACTATGTACTCTCAGGGTGGCCTTGAACTCACTGCAATCCTCCTACCTCTGCCTCCCTAGTGCTGGATTAAAGGCGTGCACCACCATACCTGGCCGAACATGCATTCTTAGGCTTTGCAGGCAAATGACTTAACCACTAAGCCATCTCTCCAGCCCACAAATAACTTTTTTTTTTTTTTAAAGGGATTAAAGATTTACCTCAGGACACTCTAGCGACAGAGCCGATGGCTAGGATGGCAGTAATCGACTGTGACCGAGCAGGAGAGTTGTACGGTAACTGCGGAGTTCTTCTCATCGTCCTGGGGGCTACTGAGGTTGCTGCCAGTTGACTTCTGATTAACTTTCTCCATCCATGTTCATCTGCTCCTCTATGTTTCATTTGGTTCTATCTAGGTCTTTCCTATTGAGGACTGAGGACACGGCTCTGTGGCCCTTCTTGCCCAAGTCCCTTGGAACACAGAGGCCAGCTTTTCTGCTGGGTGTTACCTAGGAGTGGGATTGTTGGTCACCAGTGACTTCAGCTTTACTTCTTTGAGACTATTTCCCACCACTCTCTACTCAGATAATGACACTTCCCCCTCTTTCTCTTCCTTCTTTTTCCTCTTTCCCCCCTTCCTTCTCTTCCTCCTTTTCTTCCTCTTCCTTCTACTTCTACTTCTCCTCTCTCCCCTTCCTCTCTCTCTCTCTTCCTCCTTCTCCTTCCTGCTGGGGATGGAGCCAAGGGCCTCACACATGCTAGGCAAGCACTTCACTACTGCACCTCCAGCTCTTTTTGTTTGTTTGTTTGTTTGTTTGTTTGTTTGTTTGTTTCAAAGTAGGGTCTCACTATAGCCCAGGATGACCTGCAACTCAAACTCATTCTAGTTCCAGGCTGGCCTCGAATTCACATCAATCCTCCCACCTTTGCCTCCGTGCCTGACTCAGCTTTTTTTTTTTTTCAATTTATTTTTATTTATTCATTTGAGAGAGATACAGAAGTAGGAAAGGAGAGAGAGAGAAGAGAGAGAGAGAGAAAATGGGTGTGCTAGGGCCTCCAGCCATTGCAAACAAACTCCAGATGTGTGCTCCCCCTTGTGCATCTGGCTTACATGGGTCCTGGGGAATCAAACTTAGGTTCTTTGGCTTTGCAGGCAAGTGCCTTAACTGGTAAGCCATCTCTCTAGCCTTTTTTTTTTTTTTTCTTTTTTTTTCTTTTTAAGGCAAGGTCTTGCTGTGAAGCCTAGGTTGGTCTCCAACTCAAACCCTCCCGTCTCAGCCTTTGAGTGGCTGGGATAACAAGTATGTGCCGCCATGCCCAGTCCCAACCACATGGGCCTCCCTTTCCTTGAGCAAGCCAACCTCAGGCTGTCTCCAGACCTTTGCCCTCGCTAGCCCCTTCACCCCTGCGCTTTGTCTCCACCGTATTCCATAGCTGGCTTCAGGACTCAGTCACATCAGCCAGAATGTCACTTTCCCTGACCCTACCCCACCTGGAATTCACTATGTAGTCTCAGGCTGGCCTCAAACTCACAGTGATTCTCCTATCTCTGCATCCCAAGTGCTGGGATTAAAGGCATGCACCACCACACCCAGCTTCATCTTTTTTTTTCCTTTTTCTTTTTCTTTATTTATTAGAGAGAGGGAGAGAAAGAGAGAGAGAGAGAATGAGAATGGGCATGCCAGGCCTTCTAGTCACTGCAAACGAACTCCAGATACATGCGCCATCTTGTGCATCTGGCTTACGTGGGACCTAGAGAATCCAACCTGGGTCCTTAGGCTTCACAAGTAAGCACCTTAGCTTCTAGGCCATATATCCAGTCCTCCAGCTTCTTTTTAAAAATAGTTTTGTTCATTTATTTGTAAGGAGAGGGAGAGAGTAAACTAAGACCTCAGCAAATGAACTTCAGATGCATGTGCCACTTTGTGCATCTAGCTTTACATGGATACTGGGTAATCAAACCTAGGCTATCAGACTTTGCAAGCAAGCACCTTTCAATGCTCAGCCATCTCCCCAGCCCAACAAAATTCTTTCATTTGAGGTGGATACTAATGTGAATCCCATGATAGAGACCAGAAATCTGAGACTCAAAGTGGTTAAATCACATGCTCAAAGTTTCAGAGCTTGTAGGTGACAGAGCCAGGATTTTTAAAAATTAAATTATTATATATTAAAATTTTTTTAATTGACAACTTCCATAATTATAGACAATAACCCATGGTAATTCCCTCTCTCTCTCTACTTTCCCCTTTGTAAATCCACTCTCCATCATATCCCTTCCCCCTCTCAATCAGTCTCTCTTTTGTTTTGATGTCATGATCTTTTCCTCCTATTATGATGGTCTTGCATAGGTAGTGTTAGGCACTGTGAGGTCATGAATATCCAGGCCATTTTGTGTTTGGAGGAGCATGTTGTAAGGAGTCCTATCCTTCCTTTGGCTCTTACATTCTTTCCACCACCTCTTCCTCATTAGGACCCTGAGCCTTGGAAGGTGTGATAGAGATATTTCAGTGCTGAGCACTCCTCTGTCACTTCTTCTCAGCACCATGGTGCCTTCTGAGTCATCCCAAGGTCACCGCCATCTGAGAAAAGAAGCTTCTCTAACCAAAAGTGAGAGTAGCATTAATATATGGGTATGAACATTAAGAGAAGTGCTTACTGGGCTGTTTGGTGAGCATAATATATACATTTAGACAGACACCAGTAGCGTTACACCCCTAGGGCTCTTGACTACCCCGTCATAGGTTTTCAGTACCAGGCATGTGTTACCTCCCATGGAGGGCTTCCAGTCCAATTAGAAAGTTGTTGGTTTCCCCCTAACAGACATGCCACGATTGCACCTGTAGGCTCATTTGGCCTGGCTGGCCAAATATAAGGCTTGCAGTATCCACTGTTTTTTTTATCTCCAATGGTGATTTCTCTCTCTCCCATGGAGCTGCATGCAGCATCGCTTTTTCCAGCTTTCTGTCATCTGGTCTACGTGGAGGAGGTTTTCAAAAAGTCAGGATTTGAATCCAGCCCTGCCTGACCAGCCCTAGTACCACAGTCACTCCTGGGAGAGGCTGGCCTGCTCCTATGTAACCTTTCCCCCGTATCCTTATTATCATCCAGCTGCGCAGTCCCACGTTGGAGGGAACCCTGGGTCCTTCCATTCGCTCTTACTCCTCCCTCTCCACGTGGCCTTGGGTCATGGGAGAGCTGGTATTCTACCACCTGTTGCTGAATGTGCCCAGTCTGACCCCCTCCACCTGACTGCAGCACTATATTAGAGCCTCGGTCTCTGCCTCTCATTCTTATCACCCAGAAAGCTCACCATGCTCTGGCTGCTGAGTCCCCTCTTCTTTGTGGCCCTTGGTAAGCTTCTAACCTGTGCCTCCTGTCCCCTGTGCTCCACTGGCCTGGGAGACCCTGACCTCTAACTCGGGCCTCCTGGGTGCCACCTAGGCTACACCTGAGTCTGTAAGAAAAGGGTCTCAGTTTCAGCTGGGTGCTGGGGCAGGAGGAAGAGACAAGCTGTAGATGAGTCAGGTCTGGAGAAAGACTGGGAGCCCCATGGGGCTATGGCGGGAGACCTGGAGGGGGCAGTGGACAGTCACCTTGGTAAAGGGTCTGGGCTCTGGGGCTTGAGAAGACTTCAGTCCAAATTTCCACTCCTCTGCTCAACACTCCAGCTCTTACTCCCTCCAGAAAGCTCCATGTCTGTGGCCCAGGCTTTTTCTGTCTTCTGTCATGCTCCATACCAACTCCTCCACATAGCTCCCCTTGGATGACAATAGTGGTAAAGGACACTTATTGAGCACTTACTCTATGCCGGGCAGGGTGCTAAAGGCTTTTTCTTTTAATTTTGCTCTGACCTGTGATTCACTAGTCTCAGGGTGGCCTTGAACTCACAGCGAACTTCCTACCTCTACCTCTTTACATGGCTTTACACGGGTGGTTAGAAAATTGAACTAAGGCCAGCAGGCTTTGCAAGCAAGCACCTTTAACTGCTGAGCCATCTCCCTAGCCCCTGGTTTTTGTTTTTGTTTTAATTTTTTTTGTTATTTTTATTTATTTATTTGAGAGCGACAGACAGAGAGAGAAAGAGGCAAATAGAGAGAGGGAGAGAGAATGGGCGCGCCAGGGCCTCCAGCCACTGCAAACGAACTCCAGATGCGTGGGCCCCCTAGTGCATCTGGCTAACGTGGGTCCTGGGGAGTCGAGCCTCGAACCGGGGTTCTTAGGCTTCACAGGCAAGCGCTTAACTGCTAAGCCATCTCTCCAGCCCTGCCCCTGGTTTTTTAAAGTTGCTATTTATTTATTTTCAAGCAGAGAGATGCAAACAGAGAGAGAGAAAGACAGAATAGATGTCAGGGCCTCTAGCTGCTGCAAATGAACTGTAGACACATGCATCTCTTTGTGCATCTGGCTTTATGTAGGTACTGGGAAATCGAACCAGGGTTGTTAAGCTTTGCAGGCAAGTACCTTAACAGTTGAGCCATCTCTCTAGCCAGCTATGTTTTTATTTATTTATTTTTTTAAAAGGCAGGGTCTCACTCTAGCACAGGCTGAGCTGGAACTCACTGTAATTCTAGGATAACCTTGAACTCATGGTGATCCTCCTATCCCTGCCTCCCAAGGGCTGGGATTAAAGGTGTGCACACTCAGCCTGTTTTCTTAAAAATATTTTAATTATTTATTTGCAAGGAGAGAGATACATACATACAGAGAGAGAGAGAGAAAGAGCAAGAGAGAATGACTATGGGTGCACCAGGGCCTCTAGCCACTGCAAACAAACTCCATGCTGCAACCTCGTGCATCTGGCTTCACATGGGTGCTAGGGAATCGAACCTTTACTGCTAAGCCATCTCTCCAGCTCCAAGCTGTCACTTTTTTGTTGTTTGTAATTTTTTGTTTTTTGTTTGTTTGTTTGTGTTTTTGAGACAAGGTCTCACTCTGTAGCCCAAGTTGGCCTTGAACTGGTGTCCAATCCTCTTGTCTCTGCCTCCCGAGTGCTGGGATCACAGGTGTGAACCACCACATACAGCTTTCAAAAACTATTTGGGCCGGGAGTGATGGTGCACGCCTTTAATCCCAGCACTCGGGAGGCAGAGGTAAGAGGATCGCTGTGAGTTCGAGGCCACCTTGAGACAACATAGTTAATCCCAGGTCAGCCTGGGCCAGAGTGAGACCGTATCTCGAAAAACATTCCCAGCACCCACGTAAAGCTGGAGGGACAAGGTGGCACACACTTCTGGAGCACACTTGCAGTGGCTAGAGGCCCTGGAGGCCTCATGCTGTCTCTTTCTATCTGCCTCTCTCTCTGTCAAATAAATAATATTAGAGTTTTTTAAAAAGAAAAAAATATTTGCGTGTATGTGTGTGCATGTGTGTGCCTGTGTGTGTGCCTCTGTGTGTGTGTGCATGTGTGTGTGTGTGTACGTACCAGGACCTCTTGCCACTGCAAACAGAACACTAGATGGTACTTTTTGGGTCCAGCTTTGCATGAGTGGCTGAAGTTGAACTGTGACTGGTAGGCTTTGTAAGCAAGCACCTTTAACTCCTGAGCCATCTCCCCAGACCCGTAGCTGTGACTGTGTGCAGACATGATTCTCAGTCTTCAGTCCTCACAGTGAAAGAGGATCCGCAGTCCCGGGACTCTGGGGAGCCTGCTCTAACCGAAATGCTAGCTTCTTTTATTTTATTTTTGAATTTTTAAATTATTATTATTATTATTATTATTATTATTATTTTGGTGTTTTGAGGTAGGGTCTCACTCTAGCTCAGGCTGACCTGGAATTCACTCTGTAGTCTCAGGGTGGCCTCGAACTCTTGGCGATCCTCCTACCTCTGCCTCTGGGATTAAAGGCGTGCGCCACCACGCCCAGCTTATTATTATTTTTTATATTAACAACTTCCATGATTATAAACAATATCCCATGGTAATGCTCTCCCTCTCCCCACTTTTCCCTTTGAAACTCCATTCTCCATCATATCTCTTCCTCCTCTCAATCAGTCTCTCTTTTATTTTGATGTCATGATCTTTTCCTCCTATTATGATGGTCTTATGTGGTAGTTTCAGGCACTGTGAGGTCATGGACATGCAGGTAATTTTGTGCCTGGGGGAGCACGTTGTAAGGAGTCCTACCCCTCCTTTGGCTCTTACATTCTTTCCACCACCTCTACCCCAATAGACCCTGAGCCTTGGAAGTTGTGATAGAGATATTATAGTACTGAGCACTCCTGTCACTTCTTCCCAGCACCATGATGCCTTCTGAGTCATCCCAAGGTCACTGCCATCTGAAAAGAGCAGGTTCTCTACCAAAAGTGAGAGTAGCATTAATATAAGGGTATGAGCATTAAGAGAAGTGCTTACTGGGCAGTTTGATGAGCATAGTATATACACTAAATACTAGCTTCTATGTGGTCCAGAGAGGGAGAGGAGTTTGCCCATACAGCCAGTCTGAACACAGCTAATTCTCCTCTCTTCTTCTGGCTGATTGATTCCCTTTCTTGACCCCTCTAGCCTCAGGCTGTGGCCGGCCCTCCTTCAACAACTCCAGCCGCGTGGTCAATGGCGAGGACGCAGTTCCCTACAGCTGGTCCTGGCAGGTAGGAGCAATTCTCGCTACTCTCATTCCCACTGTGGCTCTGGACCCCAGGGACTGATTGCATAGCAGCCAGGCTTTACCCCATCACTTCCTTTCCAGTATCCGCTTTGGCTTTCAAAGGCCAATCAACCCCTGGACACGGCATTCACTGGAGGTTTTGCCTGTCAAATGTATAACCCTGGTTGAGATATTTGCAATTTACAAGTGGATGCCGTAAGGGTTAGCTCACGAACAGTAGAATTTCAGGGGCTATATTTAGGAGAAAGTCTTCATTTATAGGCTGCTTGAATTCTAGAAAAAGGCCATAGTGAAAACAAAACAAAAAAAAAAAAAAAAAAAAAAAAAACAACCGGGCACAGTGGCGCACGCCTTTAATCCCAGCACTCAGGAAGCAGTGGTAGGAGGATCACGGTGAGTTTGAGGCCACCATGAGACTACACAGTGAATTCCAGGTCAGCCTTGGCTAGAGTAAGACCCTACCTTGAAAAAAAAAAAAGGTAAATTAAATAATGTTAAAGCGCCCCCACATTTCCAGTGCCCAATAGCCACATGAGTTTGGTGGCCACCACGTTAGAGACATTTCCATCATCACAGAAGGATCGAGCTTGCTCTGGAAGGATGGGGCATAAATCCGATAGTCTTTTCTGGCCTTATGATGGCGATAATCGTGATTCAACCCACCATCGTCACATGGACAGTGCACAGTCAACCTAAGTAATGTGTATGAGGATGAACCAGGGCATCTTTATATGTAAAGGGGCCCAAGCTGACTTGGCCTGTGGGTGACAGGAGACCAATCTTTGATCTACGAGGAGCTTTTGTTTTTAGAGGCAAGGTCTCAGGTAACCCAGGCTAGCCTTAAATTCCTGATCCTCCTGTCTTCACCTCCCAAGTGCTGGGATTACAGGTGCGCATCACCATGCCTGGCTGGTTGAGTTTCTGAAGTGTGTAGGGAAGAGAAAAAGAATAAGGCAGAGGACTCAAGGTGAGTCCTGTTGTAGCAAATCCTAGAGGCCTTGGAAGCGCAAAGGTTCAGGAGAATACAGCCGGGTGCTGGGGAGGGAGACTGATAGAACAGGGGTCTTATGCAGCTCACAAGAAGGTTTGGGGATGCCCCAGAAATCAGAGAGTCTTGGGGTCCTCAGAGAGGTCATCAAGCCTGGGGTGAGGACTTTTTGGCAAATCAAAATATGATGCCAGCCAGGTGTGATGGCACACGCCTTTAATCCCAGCACTCAGGAGGCAGAGGTAGGAGGATTGCTATGAGTTTGAGGCCACCCTGAGACTACATAGTGAATTCCAGGTCAGCCTGAGCTAGAGTGAGACCATACCTCAAAAATATATATATATACCCATTGGAAAAGTGATAGGGCCAACACAGGCTGCTGTGTAGGTTGCGCTCTGTGTATTTCATTTTTCTGTGTGAATAGTACCTTCTAGAGTTGTGAAGTACATGACCCACAACACCATTTGTGGTAACCCATAACCATCCCAGGCCTCTCAAGCTCCTTCCTCCTTGGCCACCAGGTCTCTCTGCAGTATGAGAAGGATGGGGCCTTCCGCCACACCTGTGGTGGCAGCCTCATCGCCCCTGACTGGGTTCTGACTGCGGGCCACTGCATCTCGTGAGTGCCACCACCTGTCGCTGTCCCAGCTGTCCTTGTCCCTACCCCAGCTGCTGCCACTGCACGAAACCCAGGCAGTTAGGAACAGTGGGTGAGGAGGGAGGTTGGCCACAGGCCCCAGCTGACTTTGCTGTCCCTGCAGGAAGTCCCTCACCTACCAGGTGGTGCTGGGCGAGTATGACCGCTCCGTGGAGGAGGGACCCGAGCAGGTGATCCCCATCAATGGCGAGGACCTCTTCGTGCACCCCAAGTGGAACCCCAACTGCGTAAGCTGTGGGTAAGTGAACTGTCAGGCCCGAGGCCAGAGGCTCCTCCACCCTCCCTCTGGTGTTCCAAGCCTGCCCAAGAAGATGCCCCCAGGGATGCTACTTCAGCCTGTGTCACAGATTGGAGCCAACAGAACTGCCTTCTTCTTCCTCTTCCTCCTTCTTCTTTGGAGACTGGGTCTCCCATTGTAGCCCAGTTGGCTTGGAACTCACTAAGGAGCCCAGTCTACCCTCAAACTTGCTGCAACCCTCCACCCTCAGCCTTCCAAATGCTGAGGTTACAGGCATGATCCACCATGCCCAGCTCAGCAAAGCCTTTAAAGATCTTCAATGCCAATCTTCTCTCCTTCAAACAGGGCAGCAAGGTCCAGAGAGGAGCAGGAGCCCCCAACTCAGGACTCATCAGGCAATGTTCTCCCAAACCCAAGGGTTCATCCATCCCACACACGACATCTTAGGGACACTGTGGCCTGCAAATCAGGCTCTGGCACTCACCCTCCAGGTGGCCTCGGCCGAGCATTGCTCTTCCCTGGTAGCAGTGTTGCTGGCTGTCAGGGGTGGTCACAAAGCAGGCTTCCTGGGTGGTTGTGAAGGTCAGGAAGACAATATTTGGCTCCTCACATGGGTGCATCTCTACCACTAAAAGGTTTATTTTTATTTTTTTTTGTTATTTTTATTTATTTATTTGAGAGCGACAGAGAGAGAAAGAGGCAGAGAGAGAGAGAGAGAGAGAATGGGCGCGCCAGGGCCTCCAGCCATTGCAAACGAATTCCAGACGCGTGTGCCCCCTTGTGCATCTGGCTAACGTGGGTCCTGGGGAGTCGAGCCTCGAACCGGGGTCCTTAGGCTTCACAGGCAAGTGCTTAACCACTAAGCCATCTCTCCAGCCCTAAAAGGTTTTGAGAGCCGGGAGTGGTAGTGCACACCTTTAATCTCAGCACTCAGGAGGCAGAGGTAGGAGGATCACCATGAGTTTGAGGCCACCCTGAGACTACATAATGAATTCTATGTCAGCCTGAGTTATAGTGAGACCCTATTTTGAAAAAACAAATAAAATAAAATAAAAGGGCTGGAGGGATGGCTTAGTGATTAAGGTGTTTGCCTGCAAGTCCAAAGGACCCAGGTTCGATTCTTCAGGGCCTACATTAGCCAGATGCACGGGGGCACACGCGTCTGGAGTTCGTTTTCAGTGGCTAGAGGGCCTGGTGTGCCCATTCTCTTACTCTCTCTCCCTCTTTCTCTGTCAAATGAATAAATGAAAATAAAATAAAATAATTGAAGAAGAGATCTTGAGGTCAAGATGCATTGGTCCCCAGAGCTGAAAACTAGATTATCAAAGGCCAGGAGGTGTGAGGTGATCCGGCAGGAGGCTCAGGCTCTGAGTGACTCTTCTGTCCTCCCCAGCAACGACATCGCCCTCATCAAGCTCTCTAGAAGCGCCCAGCTGGGAGACCACGTCCAGCTTGCCTGCCTCCCTCCTGCCGGTGACATCCTGCCTAATGAGTCACCCTGCTACATCAGTGGCTGGGGCCGCCTCTACAGTATGTGCTGACCACAGGGACAGTGGTAGAAGGACAGGGTCTGGGGAGGGAGGTGGAAGAAGGTCACACTCGGAATGGTCCTTGACCCATTCCTCTCCAGCTGCAGCCTCCCCTGCCGTCCTCCCAAGTGTGACTATGTTCAACCAAACCTTCTGGAGTGTCTGTTGCGTCCCTGGGGCTGGGAATGTCGCAGAACACGAAGCGTGTAGGACTGTATAGTCCCCCACCAGGCCAGCAGAGCTGGGTGCCTTGTAAGCTTCCACTTTTGGGCTCCGAACCCCGCAGCCCGGATTCTCCACGTGGTGCTTTCTGTCCCTGCAGCCAACGGTCCTCTCCCTGACAAGCTGCAGCAGGCCCTGCTGCCCGTGGTGGACTACCAACACTGCTCCAGGTGGGACTGGTGGGGCTTTTCTGTGAAGAAGACCATGGTGTGCGCCGGCGGGGACGAACAGTCTGGCTGCAACGTGAGTTACCTAACACCTGCTGAGGTGGCATGGTGGGCAAGACCCTACTTATTTATTTTATTTTTATTAATTTTTTTTATTTTTTTGATAGAGAAAGAGGGAGGAAGAGAGAGACACACACAGAGAGAGAATAGGCGCAACAGGGCCTCCAGCCACTGCAAACAAACTCCAGATGCATGTACCCCCTTGTGCATCTGGCTAACGTGGATCTTGGGGGATCAAACCTGGGTCCTTTGGCTTTGCAGGCAAACATCTTAACTGCTAAGCCATCCCTCTAGCCCCTATTTATTTATTTTTAACAAGGTCTCATGTAGCCCAGGCTGGCTGGCCTTGAACTCACTATGTAGCTGAGCATAACCTTGAACTTCCAATTCTTCTGCCTCTACCTTCAGAGTGCTAGGATTACAGACATGTGCCACCATACCTAGTTTACATGGTGCTAGGGACTGAAACTAAGACCTCAATCATTTTAGAAAAGCACTCTACCAACTGAGCTACATCCCAACCACATCCGCTGTGGTTCTGAAGTCATAATTAAACATGCAGGATACGCTCATTGTAGAGAGCTGAGTGTAACAGTGTATGCCTGTACTCCCAACACCAGGGAGGCTAAGGCAGCAGGGTGCTGAATTCAATGTCAGCCTAAGCTACACAATGAGACCCTGCCGCAAACAATAAAAAAGTCCAGGCATGGTGGCACATGTCCTTAGTCCCAGCACTTGGGAGGTAGAGATAGGAGGGTTGCTGTGAGTTCCAGGCCAGCCTAGGACTACAGAGTGAGTTCCTGGTCAGCCTGGGCTAGAGTGAGATCCTACCTGGAAAAAAAAAAAAAAACCCACAAAAATACAACAAACCAAGAAACAAAAGGACTGGGAAGGTGGCTCAGTGGGTTTTCACTTACATACGAGCCTGATGATGTGAATTCAGATCCCTGGACTCCACATAAAGCTGGACCTATATATAGCATGAATGTTTGTAATCCCAGCATGCCTGCAGAGAGAAGGGAGGTGGAGACAGTAGAATCCTGGTGGTCAAGGGCAAGCTACCCCGGCAAATACAGTTCTGAACAGAGAGACCCTGTCTCAAAGCCAAGTAGAAGGCAAGGACCAACACAAGGTTGTTCTCTGACCTCTACATGTGCTGTGGCACACATGTACTTATATTCACACATACATCATACACACATGATTTAAAATTTTTTTTAAATAAAGAAAGGCTGTGAAGATGGGTCAATGATTAAAGGCAGGGGTTCAATTCCTCAGTACCCATGTAAAGGCAGATTCACAAAGTACTGCATATATCTGGAGTTCATTTTCAGTGGCAAGAGGACCTGATATGCACATTCTCTCTCATTCATGTATGTATGTATGTATTTTTAAAATAAAAACAAAGAAAAATGTTAACTATGGCACCCATAGCAGAAGTGCCATTTTTCAAGTGCCACCTCCACCAGATGTTGTCTATTTTCATATATCATAGTCTGCTTTTTTTTTTTTTATGGTTTCTCGAGGTAGGGTTTCACTCTAGTCCAGGCTGACCTGGAATTTACTATGTAGTCTCAGGATGGCCTTGAACTCTCGGTGATCCACCTACCTCTGCCTCCCAAGTGCTGGGATTAAAGATGTGCACCACCATGCCTGGCCATAGTCTGCTTTTTTCAAAAAAAAAATTATTTATTTATTTATTTGAGTGAGAGAGACAGAGGAAGAGGCAGAGAGAAAGAGAGAATGGGCGCTCCAGGGCCTCCAGCCACTGCAAACAAACTCCAGACATATGCGCCCCTTGTGCATCTGGCTTATGTGGGTCCTGGGGAATAGAAACGGGGTCCTTAGGCTTCGCAGGCAAATGCCTTAACCGCTAAGCCATTTCCCCAGCCCTGCTTTTTAATATTTTTATTTTTATTTATTTATTTATTTATGATAGAGAGAGAATGGGCACTCCAGAGCCTCCAGCCATTGCAAATGAACTCCAGATGTATATGCCACCATGTGCATCTGGCTTATGTGGGTTCTGGGAGTCAAACCTAGGTCCTTAAGCTTTGCAGGCAAGTACCTTAACTGCCTAGCTACCTCTCCAGCACCCATATATCATAGTCTTTTAATCACACAATCTTAGAAGTCAGGTGTTGTTTTATAAACTGATGTCCAGAGAGGTCAATACCTATGTGAATTTCTCCAAGTGCCTAAAGTTCAGACCCAATTCCTTCAACCAAAGACATGGCTCAGCCAACACCCTCCCTGGCTATTACAGGGTGACTCTGGAGGACCCCTCAACTGCCCTGCTGGGGATGGCACCTGGCAGGTCCATGGTGTGACCAGCTTTGTTTCTTCCTTGGGCTGCAACACCCGGAAGAAGCCCACGGTATTCACGCGAGTTTCGGCCTTCAATGACTGGATCGAGGAGGTGAGGCCGTGAAGGGTCCGGGGCCTGGCCAAGGACTTCAGGGGAAATTCCCAGACCATGAGGAGGGCCAGAATGGAGACCTTGGGGACATGCCGAGGGTTTGGAGATGTTTCTTGGTGGAGCTTTGAATTGCAGCTACACTTCCTGAATCCAACAGATGTTGGGAATTGTTGTCCTGGCCCAAGCCCTTCCTTGTCCTTGAGGCTAAGAGAGATATGCCAGACAAGGGGCCACTTGGTGGGGGACAGTTGGTAAAATGTACAAAAATGATGAAGGGTGGTGGGAGACATGATGGGGTGCTTAATCTCCAGTGACAGCATAGATCTTCCTGGGGGTAGGTGGTCCAAAATGATGACTGCTCCTCATGATAACTGCACTGGCTACAATTTGTAGATTCACTATGGTGAGAACCTAGCTAATAAGTTTAATCAGGAACCCCCTGGCTGGGAGCAGTAGCTCATCCCTTTAATCCCAGCACTTGGGAGGCTGAGATAGGAGGACTGCCATGAGTTAGAGGCCAGCCTGGGCTACAGAGTGAATTTCAGGTCGGTCTGGAATAGAGTGAGACCCTGCTTCAAACAGACACACACACACACACACACACACACACACACACACACGAACCCCATGAGGTTTCTTCATGGAGATAGGAAAGTAAGGCTCAGAGAAGTCAAGTCACACCCCTAGGGACACATAGCTAATGAGTGGCATGGCTAGGTATCGAGCCCAGTCCCTTTCAGTTCCAGAACCGTCCTCCTAACTCAACATTTCTGTCTTCCCCATCCCTGCTCTTTTCCAGACCATGGCAAGCCACTAGAAGCAAGACCCAGCGGGCAGTATTGACTCCACCTCCTTCATAAAGAATAAAGACCCCTCAGAAACTCCCAACTTGAGTCTTTCTTTCTGTGTCGATTTCCTTCTTTTTAAAAAGTAGGCACTATTTTTTCTTTGTTTCTTTTCTAGGCAGGGTCTCAACTCTAGCCCAGGCTGACTTGGAACTCACTGTGTAGTCCTAGGCTGGCCTCGAACTCACAATGATTCTCCTAACTCTGCCTCTCGAGTGCTGGGATTAAAAGTGTGTGCCACCATGCCTGGCTGAGGCACTGTTTTATTTTATTTATGTACTTATTTATGAGAGAGAGAAAGAGGGAGAGAGAGAGAGAGAGAGAGAGAGAGAGAGAGAAAATGTGCATGCCAGGGCCTCCAGCCACTGCAAACGAACTCCAGATGCATGCGCCCCCTTGTGCATCTGGCATATGCAGGTCCTGGAGAGATGAACCTGATCCTTTGGCTTTGCAGACAAATGCCTTAACAGCTAAGCCATCTCTCCAGCCCTGAGGCGCTGTTTTTTAAAAATACTAATTATGCTGGGTGTGGTGGTGCACGTCTTTAGCCCAAGCACTCAGGAGGTCGAAGTAGGAGGATGGCGTGAGTTCAAGGCCACCCTGAAACTACATAGTGAATTCCAGGTCAGCCTTGGCTGGAGCGAGACCCTACCTTGAAGAGAGAGAGAGAGAGAGAGAGAGAGAGAGAGAGAGAGAGAGAGAGAGAAAGAGAGACCAAAAAAAGAAAAATACTATTTATTTGTGAGAGGAGAGAGAGAAAATGGGTGTGTCAGAGCCTCTTGCCCCTGCAAACGAACTCCAGGTGCGTGCACCACATTGTACATCTGGCTTCCGTGGGTGTAGGGAATTGAACCTGGGCTAGCAGGCTTTGCAAGCAAGTGCCTTTAACCTCTAAGCAATCTCTCCAGCCCATTGATTTCCTTCTTGCCTTCTGACCTGTTCCTAAAACCTTAGATCTGAAATGCAGAGATGAGGCCAGAGTCAACCTTCTCCAGTGAGGATGAGAAAAGAAGGGTGCCCAGAGAGAAGGGAGCTGCTGTGGGACTGTGGAGGTCTTAGGATGCAGGACTGTGGTACAGAAACGGAGGTAGCCTCAGGAAACCGAATAAGTTGGTCACCTTAGTACAATTGTTGCGCCTCGGGCTGGGAATATAGCCTCGTCACACACAAATCAATGCAGGCATCACAACATGAAATCTACAGAAAAACCTTCCTGGCAGAGTCTCTTGGGAGAGTCTATTGACGGGCCGGAGGAGGAGAGCGGTAGTCAGTCGCTCATTCCTATTTCCAGAGGAGGGCTCAGAGGAGGAGAACTGGCTCATTCTTTAAAGAGAAGTGAGCATGTGAGGGTCACTCATGAAACATGACTAGTGACCTGCCTCGTGACAGGCTCACAGTTGGAGGCACAGTCAGACCACTTCAGGGAGAGCGATGGCCACAGGGGCAAGGGTGCACGCCCAGGTGAACACGCAGGGCTGCACACGAGGCTGCTGTTCAGCAAGCTCCCTGCTCTGCAGACAAAAGCAACATGGAAACAAAGGAATCTCTTATCTCATACTTCTCCAGAAAGGAACTTGGTTCATCAGGGACATATATACATAACTGCTTTTATTTGGAGACAGGGTCTCATATATCCCAGGCTGGCCTCAAACTTGTTATGCAGTTGAGGATGACTATGCATTTCTTTTTCTTTTCTATCTTTTTCTTTATTTTTTTTGGTTTTTCAAGATAGGGTTTCACTCTAGCCCAGGCTGACCTGGAATTCACTATGGAGTCACAGGATGGCCTTGAACTCATGGCAATCCTCCTACCTCTGCCTCCCAAGTGCTGGGATTAAAGGTGTGCACCATCACACCAGCTCCAACTCCATATTTTTTTTTTGAGAAAAGGTTTCTCATTGAGCTGAAACTTGCCAGGCTAGCAAACTAGCAAACCCCAGGGACCCATCTACCTCAACCTCCTCAGAGCTGGGATTACAGGCGCCTACCAGTATGCCTGGCCTTTTTTTTTGTAGGTTTTGTAGTTTTGTGGGTTTTGGGGATTGAACTTGAGTCATAGGTTCTGAGGAATTGAACTCAGGTCCTCATGTATACAAGGCAAGCAACTTATCCACTGAGCTCTCTCCTCAGCTCTGACCTTGAACTTCTGATCCTCCTGGCTCCACCTCCCAAGTTCTGGTATTACTGGTCTGTACCACCACACCTGGTTTATGTGGTACCAGGGAACAAACTCAGGGCCTCCTGCATACTACAAAACTACTAACTGAGCCATACCTCAAGTCCCAATGTATGTTCCTTCTTTAACTTTGTGTCATCCTCTAAAAGTCATACCTTGCTAAAATAAAAGCCACAATCTGGAGAAGAAGAAGAAGGTAGCAAACTTGGTAGGAATCCTCATTTTTTTTTTTTTTTTTTTTCGAGGTAGGGTCTCACTCTAGCTCAGGCTGACCTGGAATTCACTATGTAGTCTCAGGATGGCCTTGAACTCATGGCGATCCTCCTACTTCTTCCTCCCGAGTGCTGGGATTAAAGGCATGTGCCACTATGCCCTGCTGCTGCTTTTTTTTTTTTATATATATTTTATTTGGGGCTGGAGAGATGGCTTAGCGGTTAAGCGATTGCCTGTGAAGCCTAAGGACCCCAGTTGGAGGCTGATATTGGCGCATGCATCTGGAGTTCATTTGCAGTGGCTGGAGGCCCTGGTCGTGCCCATTCTCTATCTGCCTCTTTCTCTCTCTGTCACTCTCAAATAAATAAATAAAAAATGAACAAAAAATTAAAACATACTTTACTCATTTATTTATTTGAGAGAGAGAGAGAGAGACAGAGAGAAAGAGGCAGATAGGAGAGATAGAATGGGTGCACAAGGGCCTCAGGCCACTGCAAACAAACTCCAGATGCACACACCATCTTGTGCATCTGGCTTACCTGGGTTCTGGGAATTGAACCTATGTCCTTCGGCTTCAAAGGCAAGTGCCTTAATCACTAAGCCATCTCTCTAGCCCTAATCACTGCTTCTTTGCATGTATGTGGTGCTGGGATGAAACCTGGGGTCTTGTGTGTGTGTACCAGATAAGCACCCTACAACTGAGCTATACCCCCAACCTCCTGCTTCAAAAATTTCAAAATAATAGTTATTTGGGCATGGGGAGATGGCTCAGTGGTTAAAGGTACTTACTTGCAAAGCCTGCTTATCTGGGCTGGGATCAGTTCCCTAGTCACATGTCAGACAGGCATTCCATTGCAAGGGCAAGAGATCCTGACATACCCACCCACACACACAAATATATATTAATTATGAGAGAATGTGAGAAAGAGAGAGAGAATTGGTGTGCCAGGGCTTTAGTCACTGCAAATGAACTCCAGATGTGTGTGCCACCTTGTGTGCATGTATCACCTGTGCACATGCATTACCTTGTGCATCTATCTTACGTGGGTTCTGGGGAATTGAACCTGGGTCCTTAGGCTTTGCAGGCAAGCGCCTTAACTGCTAAGTCATCTCTCCAGCCACTGCAAATAATTTTGTTTTTATTTTTTAAAAGATGAGCTGAGAGATGGCTCAGCGGCTAAGGTGCTTGGCTGCGAAGCCTAAGGACCCAGGTTCGATTCCCCAGTACCCATGTAAGCCAGATGCAATGGTGGCATATGCATCTGGTGTTTGTTCCCAGTGGCTAGAGGCCCTGATGCACCCATCTTTTCTCTCTCTCTAATAAATAAATACATGAAAATAAAGAATTTAAAAGGTGTCAGGCATGGTGCTACACACCTTTAATTCCATTATTCTGGAAGCAGTGGTAGGAGGATTGCCATGAGTTTGAGGCTACCATGAGACTACATAGTGAATTGCAGCTCAGCCTGGGCTAGAGGGAGACCTTGCCTCAAAAAGGAAAAAAAAAAAAAAATCAGTCAGTCAATAAAATAAATTAAAATAATAGCTACAGTTAAGGCGGCGGCCCCATGGACCTCTTCCCAGAGGCTGTCACCATGATGGAGATTGAACTATCCACCATTCCTTGCTGCTTTTCCTTTGGGGACACATAGTCAGATAGCTCTTGCCTGCTCCCTGTTAGGTCAGGACAAAATGGAGTCACCGAGGACAGCAGGAGGACAACGGAAACATAAGCAAGTGGGTCATCCACAGTCCTCAAGGAACCGCCCAGCCATCATCCCTTCCTTGCCCAACAATGCCCAGGTCTAGGTTTCCTGCCTCCGTATCTCCCACCTGGTCACTGTTCTGGTCTCACACCCTAGCTATTTCCCTTCCTCGCCTTCCCCCAACTGAAGAGCTCTACATAGCCCACTATCCGTAATCTCAAAGTTGGCTGTGCTCTGCTCTTGAGAGTCAGTCCTGGCAGCTCATGTTCTTCCTGAATAAAAGCTTCCGTCTTTGCCTCAGAGTGGTCTCCGTGGTCTTGGCCACTGCCGAACCGTACACTCCCTTAAATGGCTTTGGCTATCTGCTTTGCCTTGGCCTACATGAAGCTCTGAGAGATAGGGCAACTGGCCAAGACCTCCTTCCCTTTGCTGCAGCAGCTGGAGGCTGCTGGTCCCAGAGGGAGGAAACATGGAGCAGAGCTTCTGCCAAGCCCTGATGAACACATAGCACAACCAAGAGCGAAACCTGATTTTCATAAGCCATTGGGGTGTTGAGCATGACTTGTAATAGCAGCGGGCACTTGACCTGTCCTGACTGATAAAGTGACTCTGGCATTCTTCCTTCTATGCCAGGCTGTTAGAGATTCATATAAATATTCACTGACAATATATTGCTTTTTTTTTTTTTTTTGAGGTAGGGTCTCACTCTAGCCCAGGCTGACCTGGAATTCACTATGTAGTCTCAGGGTGGCCTCAAACTCACAATGATCCTCTTACCTCTGCCTCCCAAGTCCTGGGATTAAAGGCGTGCACCAACATGCCCGGCTTATTTTTGTTTTTAAAAAATATATGCATGTGCTGGGCATGGGGGGGGGCAGTGTCACATGCCTATAATTACAGCACTTGGGAGGTAAAAGCATGAAGGAGTTCAAGGCCAGCCTGGGCTACCTAGCAAGGCCCTTTGTCAAAAAGCAAACGTACCAAATAAAAAAACAAATCTGTTAGTGATGAAAACAACACTAAATGTAAATTATTTATTTGAGAGAGAGAGAATGGGCGCAACAGGGCCTCTAGGCCCTGCAAATGAACTTGGGTACTGGGGAACCGAACCTGGGTCCTTAGGCTTTGCAGGCAAGTGCCTTAATCACTGAGCCATTTCTTCAACCCAAGAACAGTAAATGCATTTTTTTTTTTTTAAAGAATGACACAATCTCCACTTGTGTCTTTATTTTCATGTTTTGGTTTTTGAGATAGGGTCTCACTCTAACCCAGGCTGACCTGGAATTCACTGTGTACTCTCAGGGTGACCTTGAACACATGTCCATCCTCCTACCACTCCTCTGGGATTAAATATGGGATTAAAGGTATGCACCAACATGTCTGGCCTTTCCTTTCCTTTCCTTTCTTTTTTTTCTTTCTTTCTTTTTTTTTTTTTTTTAAGGTAGGGTCTCGCTCTAGTCCAGGCTGACCTGGAATTCACTCTGTAGTCTCAGGGTGGCCTCAAACTCTTTTTTTGCTGGAGACAGAGTGAGGGCAGGAGGGGGCAGTCAAGCAGAGGAGAGGGAGGTGGGAAGAGCAGGGAAGGAAGGGAGAAAGTTCTGGAACCACTCATTCATTAATCATTCTTAGAGTCACACCACAGCATCTGGTGACATGCAAGACAAATATTACCAAGGCTGGCCCACTCCCACCCAGTGGGTCAGGGGAGTGCCTTTGGGTAACTTTCAAAACAGCTGCAGAATAAAGGGCAGCTCGCCACTGCTGAGCTGTGGCCCCAGGCCAGCTTCAGGGAGACTGGGAATTGCTATGACCCCTTCTCACCACAGGTAGGCAGCAAAGAGGCAGGAAATCTTGCCTACAACTGCCAAGGATTTCATGAAAAATTCCGTCTTCCTTTTCCTTTCAGTCTCCAAATGTCAGCATTGAAATCTCTTAAAACCTGTATAGTCAACAACTTAGTTTTTGAATAAAGATTAGAGTGTGAACAATTTTTCCTTTGTTTTTACATCATGAAAAGCCAGCAACTTAATCTTTGAAAAAGAGTAACGTCCACACTTAATTCCTGTAAGGAAAGTGTAAGAGAAAAGTGAAAGAGAAGACCAGACTTGATCTCTACACACAGTTTATTGGGAGAAACAGCGAGGGTCAGCAGCCTTCCTGCAGGATGAAGGCTGAAGCACTGAGCCAGGCTGGGGTTCAACCTTTAAGGAGGATCCAAGAAAAACAGACTGTACCAGGTGCAGTAGATAAGGAACTTGTAGCTGTTTGTGTCCTTGTTCAGAACAGGCTTCTTCAGCCAGAATTGTCTAAGGGAGCATACCCCAGATGGTTTCTGTACCTTCAAGGCCTTCTGAGCTAAGGGGAGTACATCAATCAGGGGAGGTGTCAGGCTTATCTGGGGATGAATGCCTCTGATGTTTCTTTAAGGCCTTCTAGTCTTAGGGATAGTTATTAACTCTTTAGTTCCCTCTGGTTTTCAGGGAACCCTGTTAACTCTTCAGTTCCCTTTTTATTTATTTATATTTTTTTGAGGTAGGGTCTCTCTCTCTAGCCAAAGCTGACCTGGAATTCACTATGTAGTTGCAGGGTGGTCTCAAACTCACAGCAATCCTCCTATCTTAGCCTCCCGAATGTATTTTTTTTTTAATTTTTAAATTTATTTTATTTATTTGAGAGAGAGAGAAAAAAAAAGGCAGATAGAGAGAGAGAATGGGCACACCAGGACCTGCAGCCACTGCAAACAAACTCCAGACACATGCACCACCTTGTACATCTGGCTTATGTGGACCCTGAGGAATTGAACCTGGGTCCTTTGGCTTTGCAGGCAAGGGCCTTAACCGCTAAGCCATATTTCCAGCCCCCAAGTATATTTTTATTTTTTTAAAAAATTTATTTTATTGACAGAAAGAGAGAGAAAGATGAAGATAGAGAGAGAATGGGCACGCCAGGGCCTTCAGCTGCTGCAAACGAACTCCAGAAGCATGTGCCACCTTGAGCGTCTGGCTTATATGGGTCCTTGGGAATCGAGCCTGGGTCCTTTGGCTTTGCAGGTTAGTGCCTTAGCTGCTAAGCCATCCCTCCAGCCTCATGCCTCTTATTATTATTATTATTATTATTTTAAATATTTTATTTTACTTACTTATTTGAGAGAGAGAGAAGGGGAGAGAAAGAGAGAGAGAGAAAGAATGGGCATACCAGGCCAGGGCCTCCAGCCACTGCAAACGAACTCCAGATGCATGTGCCCCCTTGTGTATCTGGCTTACATGGGTCCTGGAGAGTTGAACCAGGATCCTTTGGCTTTTCAGGCAAATGCCTTAACCACTCTCTCCAGCCTTTCCTCTTATTATTATTATTATTTATTATTATTATTATTGGTTTTTCAAGGTAGCTCTAGCCCAGGCTGTCCTGGAATTCACTATTGTAGACTCAGGGTGGCCTTGAACTCATGGCAATCCTCCTACCTCTGCCTCCCAAGTGCTGAGACTAAAGGTGTGCGCCAGCAAGCCAGGCTTTGTTATGTTTTTTAATAAATATTTTTATTTATTTGGGAGAAGAGAGAGAGACCTCCAGGGCCTCTTGCCACTGCAAATGGGCTCCAGATGCATGCACTTTGTGCATCTGGTTTTACATGGTTACTGGGTAATCAAACCTGAACTGGCAGGCTTTGCAAACAATTGCCTTTCACGGCTGAGCCATCTTCCCAGCCCCGGAATTCCAACTACAAGAGTTTTTAAGGATATGAACCTGGATCCCAGAAGCCCGAACAAGCTAGGTTCAGCCACCTATTCCGCATATGACGAGTGAGAGACAAGTAACGGTGAAAAGCAGAGAAAGGGGGTTTGTCCGCCATGGCCACATTGGGAGGAGGCACAAATAGAGAGGTCCAGTGACCCCTACCTCCGCCTAGTCCATCTTCAGGTCCTGATATGAGGTTTCGAGGTTGAAATAGGAAGCAAGGGGTGTGTAGAGCTAAGCATTCCTGCCAAGATGTCCCCCCCCCCCCGTCATTACCAATCAATCGTCTTGGCTCCGGTCTTTCCTACAAGGAGACCTGGCAAGTTGTCAGAACTGTATGCACTCTCTTCCTGAGGAGACAAATTCCTCCTCAGGCTTCACATTTTCCCTTTCCCCAGCATGACATTCCTGGGGAAATCTCAATTCCTTGGGGACCCCTGCTTCAATACTCAGATAGCCAAAGGGAGGAGCGCAAGTTTGAGTCTCCAGAGCATCTGTGCTCCAGTTACACAATGGAAGGACAAGGACGGACACCCACGGTGATGATGTGGAGCTCAGATCACAAGTGGGTGGGGCGAGCGGATGTCTCGGCGGCTCTTACATCTAGATGCTTGAGACATCAAGGGATTCTCAGCGTGTGGGAATCTGTCAACCTTTCCTTTGGTGGGGCTGGGGTGTAGCTTGGTGAAAGAGGGCTTGTAGAGAGTCAGCAAGGCCCTGGGTCCAATCTTCAATACCACACACACAAAAAAAAAGAAGAAAGAAGGAAGGAAGGTAAGAAAAGTCTTTAATGTCAAAGACACAGCACTGAGAGTCTTTGCTTTCTAAAAGCATCAGAAACTTGGCTGTTTGAAATCACATCTGTGGGAAGAGAATATCCTTCTCTTGTCTGGTGGGTTGGAGCCATATCTGACAAGGCAGCAGCCTAGATTTCTGACCCCAGTGCAGAGCTTCAGAAAAGGGTTTTTGAACACAACAGCCTATATTTATCTTAACTTTGTGTCCAAGGAAACAGAATCATGAGTCCAAGTTTTAGCTCGAGCCAGGTGTTAACCCCTTTCACACAGGTAGATTTGCCATGTCCCCAGTATCAATGTCACACTCCAACTTCTCTATTCTGCCTTCCTCCAAGCTCCACAAGAGCCCTGCTTCTTCCTCTTGGGAGACATGCTACATTTTCTTTGTGTGCTGTTGCCCTTGCTGGGTGAGGACGCCTAACTTTGTTAAAATATGGCTGTGACTCTGGTGGTGTCTACTACATTGACTTTCTGATCAAATTCAAGCTGTTTCTGTCTCGCCATTCAGTGTCTCACCATGTCTACCAACTCAATTTTCAGTGCTGAGACCATAGCAGGGCTTGGTGACACACACCTGAAATCCTAGCTGAGCATCTATGAGGATTGTGTCAGACATGGCAGGCAGAGGAACCTGGCCCAACTCAGTCTAACTGTGGCAGGGGGATTCCCGAACTCAAGACCAGCCTTGGCAACTTTGTAAGACCCTGTCTCAAAAAAGAGGACAGAGCTGGGTGTGGTGGCACACGCCTTTAATCCTAGCACTCAGGAGGCAGAGGTAGGAGGGTCGCCATGAGTTCTAGGCCAGCCTGAGACTACATACTGAATTCCAGGTCATCGTGGGATAGAGCGAAACCCTACCTCGAAAAAAACCAAACAATAATAAGGCTGGAGAGATGGCTTAGTGGTTAAGGCACTTGGCTGCAAAGCCTAAAGCCCCGGGCTCAATTCCCCAGTAACCACATAAGCCAGATGCACAAGGTGGTGCATGTGTCTGGAGTTCGTTTGCAGTGGCTGCAGGCCCTGGTGCGCCCATTCTCTCTCTCTTCTCTTTCTCTCTCTCAAATAAAAATAAATATTTCAAAAATAAAAGACTGATAAAAAGTGCACGTGTGTGTGTGCGCACACACACACACTTACACACAGGGCTGTGAACATGGGACATAGTATTAGTAATAGTAGAACACACAGGCTCTTTGGCCTTGTGAATGCTGTCTGAACAGGCAAGTGGTACTTCTCTTAATGAGAAATGTGTCATTGCTTGAACAATCTGGAGTTCACTTCTCCGTAGTCATGTAATTCCCATTCCTACAACCCCAGTCACTCCCACCATGGTGCTTTCATCGACCGCCTCCACTCTCAGCCTTGTATAAATAGCACACACACTAAGATGGCTACTATGTCACTGGGTGACATAATCTCATATACGTGCGGTCCATCATGGCTCAAAACATCATCATGTGGCTGGTGGCTGTCATCAGAGTATACAGTGACTGAATGGTGCGTGTGGAGGCAGGCGGATGGGCCACGAAGACTGTAGCATTTGGAGAGGCTACACTGGAGCCGGAACCTGAGTGAACAGGCCTCAGGGAAGGGCACTGCATGTAAGGACGAGCCCGGGAGGAGAAGACGCACACTTCAGCTCTGCAAAATAACAAGGTTAGTGTGCCTGGAGTGGGATGAGTGAACAGGAGGGCGGGGCAGGCTGAACAGGTGAGGCGAAGTGGAGTGTGGATTTTACCTTGAATAATATAGTCACCCTACAAAGAGCCCCGACACACGTACTTTTATGTCTACTGCTATAAAATCAGAGCTGCTATGAAATGCAGTTTTCTAAAGCATTCCAAGAATTCTGAGACAGCGGGAAGCCCTGGATCTAGCTCATTCTCTTTAATTTATAGGCAGGGAAATGACAGGCTGAGGGATGAGGTGGAGGGGAAAAGCATGGTTGTAGGAAATGAACGGGGCAACTCTCACTCTGGCAGCAAGGTAGGATGGGAGCAAAGACTCCTGGTTCCTTTTGTCTGTTTGAGACAGGGTCTCATTATGTAGCCTAGGCTGGCCTCAAGCTCATGATCCTCCTATTTCAGCCTCAGGAGTGCCAGAATGACAGACCAACATCTCCAACATGGAGTTACGATTCTTCTTCTTCTTCTTTTTTTCCAAGGTAGGGTTTCACTCTAGCTCAGGCTGATCTGGAATTCATTATGCAATCTCAGGGTGGCCTCAAACTCACAGCGATTCTTCTACCTCTGCCTCCTGAGTGCTGGGATTAAAGGCATGCACCACTATGCCTGGCTAAGATTATTTTTAAAAATTTATTTATTTATTCATTTATTTGAGATAGATAGAGGTAGATAGAGAATGGGTGTACTAGGGCCTCCAGCCACTGCAAAAAACTCTAGACGCATTCAGCACCTTATGCATCTGGCTTATGTGGGTACTGGGGAATTGAACCCAGGTCTTTAGGCTTTGCAGGCATGTGCCTTAACCACTGAGCGCCCCCCCCCCCTTTTTTTTTTTTTTTTTTTTTTGGTTTTTCGAGGTAGGGTTTCACTCTAGCCCAGGCTGACCTGGAACTCACTATGGAGTCTCAGGGTGGCCTCGAACTCATGGCGATCCTCCTACCTCTGCCTCCCGAGTGCTGGGATTAAAGGCGTGCGCCACCACGCCCGGCCCCTTTTTTAAAATTTAATTTTTATTCATTTATTTGACAGTGAGAAAGAGGCAGAGAGAGAGAGAGGGAGAGGAAGGGCTGGAGTCATGATTCTTGAACCACTAGTTGGAGTACCATTTAGGTACTGGCCATCTAGGAGTTTACAACCTAGCAGTTGCAGTGGAGACAAGGATATTAGCTCTGGGACATTAACCCAGCAAAGAGGCTGTCAGGTGGTCCTCTTTTTAAGTTTTTTTTTTTTAATTTTTAATTTTTATTTACTTATTTGCAAGCAACTACAGACAGAGAGAGAAAGAAGCAGAGAGAGATAGAGAGACAGAGAGAATGGGCACATCAGGGCCTCCAGCCAGCTGCAAATGAACTCCAGATGCATCTGGCTTATGTGGGTACTGGGGAATTGAGCCTTGAACCGGGGTCCTTAGGCTTCAAAGACAAGTGCTTAACTGCTAAGCCATTCTCCAGCCCTCTTTTAAAGTTTTTCCTTTCTTTTTCATTTTAGAGAGAGTGAGAGACAGAAAGAGAGAGACAGAATTGATGCACCAGGGCCACCTAGTGGGCACGTGAGACCTTGTATTTTGCCTCACCTTTGTGTGTCTGGCTAACCTGGGATCTGGAGAGTTGAACATGGGTCCTTAGGTTTCGCAGGCATGTGCCTTAACTGCTAAGCCTATCCTAGCCCATGCCACTTGGATCTACCAGTTGGAAGCAGACAGGAGATGAGCTCCCTGACAACCAAGCCCTTTCCCCTTCAGGTTAAGGGCAAAGTGGGCAGGCCTCCTGCTTACTGGGATGAATCCTCTGACCTGCGCTCCCAGTCCAAATCTGTCTGGCTGAAAGCTTCAGTTCTCCATCAGGCCATGGTGCTTACTTTGTGGGGAATTGGAAAGTCTTACAGGAAAAGGCATACATAGTGGCCCCCCTCCATGGACATATGCCCACTGTTATCTGGGTACACTGAGGCGGGCCTGTCTAATGGACTGTGTCGTGTCTCGCCTGGGGTGACCCTTCCCCGCGTGGTACTGCAGTGAACTCGCTTTCTCAGGCCGCGTGTTCTCAGCCAGGGCCGCGAAAGCTCCAGTGTGTGGCCTCAGGGTGCCGGCTGACTCCCCGAGGGAGGGCACCATGAGTACCTCAACTCCTGGTCATCTCCCGTTTTTTTTTTTTTTTTTTTTTCTTCCTGAGGTAGGATTTCACTCTAGCCCAGGCTGACCTGGAATTCACTATGTAGTCTCAGGGTTGGTCTTGAACTCACAGCGATCCTCCTACCTCTGCCTCCCAATTGCTAGGATTAAAGGCGTGGGCCACCACACCCGGTTCATCTTCCATTTCAAAATTTTTATTTATTTATTTAGTTTTTCGAGGTAGGGTCTCACTCCAGCCCAGGCTGACCTGGAATTCACTATGTAGCCTCTCAGGGTGGCCTCGAACTCACAGCGATCCTCCTACCTCTGCTTTCCGAGTGCTGGGATTAAAGGCGTGCGCCACCACGCCCGGCTTCCTCCCACTTTTTTAAACTGGTCCAACAGCAGCTCAGAAGACAAAGACCCTCTCCCAGATAAAGAAGCCACTGGAGCTGCACCCGACTGACCCACCGCGCGGAAGAAAGGGCTCAGGACACAAGCCGGCCAAAGCCCCCAGAGTCACAAACCATAGAGCTGCGGGGCGTCGCTGAGGCCTAGAGAGACCCCGTCCCGCGGCCAACTTCCGGTTCCGGTGTGGGACACAAGCCCCGCCCCAGAGCGGTGGTCTCCCTCTCTGACTTAGTTGTGGATCGGGGTCCCTGAGTCTGCGGCGTGGCCCCGCGGAGGTCAGCGCTGTCCCCCATCCTTCCCTCTCCTCCTCCTCCTGCCCGCGCGCGGCCGTGGCGAGCCGGCGGCTTCCGGGACGGCCAGCCGGGGCCGGGGAAGCTCTGCCCGCGGCCTCGGCTCGGGCTGGCGTGACTCCGACCTCGCTGCGGCGCGGGTGGAGGGCAGGGTTCCAGGCCCCGGATGACCCGATCCGCGCCCTGCCTGGGCTCTCAGCGCCGCTCCCGGAGGGATGTGGGGTCTGACTCAGCTCCAGACCAGGGGGTTCCGCTGCTGTATCGACTCCTTGCACCACGTTTCTAGCTTTGGGGCCTTGGGTAGATCCCCTCTTTCCAAGCCTACTGCGTATTGGTGAATGGAGAGGGTAGAATATGAGGACCGCTGAGAGTTAAAATCCGTAACCCTGAGCTGGGCGTGGTAACGCACTTCTGTAATCCCAACAGGAGGATTGCTACAAGATCGAAGCCAGCCTACTCCACATAGACAGTTCCAGGCCAGCCAGGGCGATTTAATGATATCTGTCTTTAACAAGAAAGAAAGAGAAGAAGAAGAAAAACAAAAAAGGAAGAAAGAAAAGAAGGCAAGCAAGCAAGCAAGCAGCTGGACATGGTGGATACCTAGTACTAGAAAAATTTAAAAAGCAAAACCGAAAAGGATACCGTCCTAAGTGGGTTAGTTGTCTGCAAGCAGGCCCCTTGATCTTGTTTTTAAGGATGATCCACTCTTCCCATTAACATGCCCGCAACGAATTACTCCCTGCTTAATGCCCCATAGCAGGAATGTTGGTATTTAAAATCTCACCCACCTCAGAGAGAATTGCTTCAGTGTGTTTCCTGGGCATCAACATATCAAAAATCACTAGTACTGCTGCATGTGGTGGTTCACGCCTGTAATCCCATGGGAGGACCAGGAGTTCACACACTCAAACTCAGCTATATAGTACATTCAAGGCCAGCTTGGGCTACAAGAGCCCTTGTCTCAAAAAAACATAAAATGGGGGCTGGAGAAATGGCTCAGGAGTTAAGGCGCTTGCCTGCAACTGCAAAACCTAATGTCCCAGTTCAGTTCTCCAGTACCCACGGAAAGCCAGATGCACAAAGTTGCACATGCATCTGGAGTTTGCAGTGGATGGAGGCCTTTGCCTGCCCATCCTCTCTGTCTCCTCTTTATCTTTCTCTTCGTGCAAATAAATAAATGAAAAAAAAATTTTTTTTTGAGATAGGGTTTCAAACTCTATTCCAGGCTGACCTGAAATTCACTATGTAGTCTCAGGGTGGCCTCAAACTCAAGGTGAGCCTCCTACCTCTGTCTCACAAGTGCTGGGATTAAAGGCGTGCACCACCACACCTGTCTGAAAATATTTTTAAAACAACAAGAACAACAAAAAGTAGGCTGGAGATATATGGCTCTGTGGGTAAAATGCTTTCTATGTGTTGACATCACCTGCTGACACCAATTGAATCTGTTGTAGGTCCTTATGACCAGTGCTGAGAGACTGGGCTGAGACTTAAGAGACTCAACAGAACCAGGGACTCCAAGCTATGTCTGCACAGGAGTGCAGAAGCCAGCATCCTGCAGGGTTTTTTTTTTTTTTTTGGGGGGGGGGCTGGTTTCGAGTTAGGGTCTTGCTGTGGTCCAGGCTGACCTGGAATTCATTATGTAATCTCAGGGTGGCCTCGAACTCACGGCGATCCACCTACCTCTGCCTCCAAAGTGCTGGGATTAAAGGCGTGCGCCACCATGCCTGGCTTCTGCAGGGTTTTTATTAGGATAGTTCAGTGCATACAGTTCATGTAGATAATGACTTAACATAATACAGAACAGGCAGTAACTTCCTTATCTCAGAAGCGAGGAGACAGCTTAGCTGACTTGAGGCTATAGATGAATACCAGACTTCCCTAGTATGTGCTTTGAAGCATAGGAAAGCAGCTGGAAGACAGACACCACAAGCTCTGCTCTCAGCACTCTGAGATCAGATCACAGAGTGCTCTGTAAACAGAATGTCTTTGCTTCACTAGGCTACAGCCCACCTACATTATACAAGCATGAGGACCCAGGATTGGATCCTGGGCACCCATCTAAAACTGCTGGGCATGGCGGTGGGCCAGTAATTCTAGGGCTGGGAGACAGGTGTATCCCTAGGGCTTGCTGGTTAACTAGTCCGGTCCGATCAGTGATCTTTAGGTCCAGAGACTCTCAAAAAAAAAAAAAAAAAAAAAAAAAAAGATGGAGAGTGACTGAGAACACCCAACACCTACTTCTGGCTGCCACACACCTGCACTTGTTCCACATTACCTGTTCTTAGCACCCGTGTATAAAGTTTTCCTGAATCATTTTCTGGGAGCTTTGAATTATTCTAGTCCCTGAAGTTTGGGCATTCTTGGAGCACACCAGTCTATATATGCTCACTCAGTAGGGTGGGCTCATCGCCAAACATTGCTTTAGTCTAGTGTGATGAGAAGAGCAAAAACAGAGTACCTTATAACTCACTGGGGGTGAGCCTTGGCATTTTATAATTTTATACTCAATGCCAGTGCAAGTGAGCTCACCTTTGCGGCTTCTTCTCTGCTGATGTGAGAGGGTGTGACATCCTGCTGTCTGCTCCTGCCATGCTTTCTGTGCCATGATGAAACTTTCCCTCAAAACTGTGATCTGGGACATGGAGAGATGATTCCGTGGTTAAGGCACTTGCCTGTAACACCTAAAGACCCAGATTTGATTACCCATTACTAACATAAAGCCAGTAGGTGCACAGGTGGCACATGCATCTGGAGTTTGTTTGCAGTGGCTAGAGGCCCTGGCATGCACATCCTATCTCCCTCTATATATTTGCCTCTCTCAAATAAGTCAATAAGTACATAAATAAACAAATAAAATATTTTATTTTAATAAAATAAGCTGAAATAAACCCTTTCCGTCCATAAACTGTTTCTGGTTGGGAGTTTTTCTCCACAATGAGAAGGCAACCAATACAGACAGTACTTAAAATAGACGTAAATGGAAAGAATGTTTTCTCCTTCATTTTAACACCTCTTCCTCGTGTGGCTCCAGGGATTTGACGAATGTTCCCTAAAGGTGGTTAGAGGAGGGCTGGGGATGTGGCTCAGTTGGTAGAGTGCTTGCCTAGCATGCATGAAGCCCTGGGTTGGATCTCCAGCACCACACAAACTGACTGTGATGGCTAATCAGGCTCTAGAAATTGAAGGCTTCAGTTACTTAGAAAGTTTCAGGCCAGTCTGGGATACATAAGATCCTGTCCAAAAAAAAAAAAAAAGATGGGCTGGAGAGATATCTTAGCGGTTGGGGTGCTTGCCTGCGAAGCCTAAGTACTCATGTTCAACCCTCCAGGTCCCATGTAAGCCAGAAGCACAAGGTGATGCAAGCATATAAGGTCACACATGCACACGAGGTGCCACACGCGTCTGGAGTTTGATTTCAGTGGCTGGAGGCTCTGGCATGCCAATTCTCTCTCTCTCTCTCTCTGTCACTCTGTCACATTTAAAAAAAAAAAATCAGGGCTGGGGAGATGGCTTAGCTGTAAAGGCGCTTGCCTGAAAAGCCAAAGGACCCAGGTTTGATTCCCCAGGACCCATGTAAACCAGATGCACAAGATGGCACATGCATCTGAAGTTGGTTTGCAGTGGCTCGAGGCCCTGGTGGTCTCTCTCTCTGCCTTTCAAATAAATAAATAAAAATAGAACAACATTACACACACACACACACACACACATTTGGTTTTTCTAGGTAGGGTCTTGCTGTAGCCCAGGCTGACCTGGAATTCACTATGTAGTCTCAGGGTGGCCTTGAACTCACAGTGATCCTCCTACCTCTGCCTCCCGAGTGCTGGGATTAAAGGCGTGCACCACCACGCCTGGCCAAAAATAGAAAATATTTTAAAAAATCAGTCTGTTGGGCTTGCCTCAAAATTTAAAAAAAAAAAAAAAAAAAGGTTGAAGGAAGCAAACATCCATTGTTTTAGCCCTGAACCATGTGCATATGTGATGATTCTTTGTGAGTTTTTTTTTTTTTTTTTTTTTTTTTTTTTGAGGTAGGGTCTCAATTTAGCCTAGGCTGACCTAGAATTCACTATGTAGTCTCAGGCTGGCCTTGAACTCACAGCAATCCTTCTCCCTATGCCTCCCAAGTGCTGAGATCAAAGGCATGTGCCACCATGCCTGGTAATTCTTATTTATTTATTTATTTTGGTTTTTCGAGGTAGGATCTCACTCTACCTCAGGCTGACCTAGAATTCACTATGTCTCAGGCTGGCCTCGAACTCATAGTGATCCTCCTACCTCTGCCTCCCGAGTGCTGGGATTAAAGGTGTGAGCCACCATGCCCTGCTTTAAATCTTTTTATTATTATTTTTTTCAAGGTAGGGTCTCACTCTAGCCCAGGCTGACCTCGAACTCATGGTGATCCTCCTACTCTGCCTCATAAGTGCTGGGATTAAAGGTGTGTGCCACCACACCTGGCTATTTTTATTATTATTATTATCAGAGGGAGAGAGAGTGTGTCACGAGAGAGAGAGAGAGAATTAGCACACCAGGGTCTCTAGCCACTGAAATAGAACTCAAGATGTGTGCACCATCTTGTGTGCATGTGAGGCCTTACATGCTGTGCATCTGGCTTACATGGGACCTGGAGAGTCAAACATGAGTCTTTAGGCTTCACAGGCAAGCACCTTAACAGCTAATCCATCTCTCCAGCCCAATTCTTTGTGTTTTAACCTTAGATAAAATACAGCATAGAAGAGATGCAAAACTCTCTAGCCAGGTCAGCAGTCTTTTTAAAAAATATTTTATTTTTATTTATTTGACAGAGAAAGAGGGAGAGAGAGAAAGAGAGGGAGAAAGGGGGGGGAGAGAGAGAGAATGGGGGCGCCAGGGCCTGCAGCCACTGTAGATGAACTCCAGACGAGTGTGCCCCCTTGTGCATCTGGCTAATGTGGGTTCTGGGGAATTGAACATGGGTCCTTTGGCTTTGCAGGCAAATGCCTTAACCCATAAGCCATCCCTCCAGCCCCAGGTCAGCATTCTTAAGCCTGGCATGGTGGTGAGACAGTTTAGGAGTAACAGCCCCCCCCCCCAAAGTAAAAGCAGGGAGTGTCCTTGAGCCAGCCCTTCACATTGCTAGAGGTCAGAGAAGGATCTGGCTTCCCCTGATCTTGCTGTCTAAAGCAGTTCTCTAGGTCTGTTTTTCCACACACTTAACCTGAGTCCCTCCCTAGGAAGGAGGTCTCCTTTCTTAGAATTAAGATTCCTGGGAGGATTAAACCTGAACCTGGCATTGTGGCTGGTTACCTCAGCCCCCAAAACTACGTCAGGGCCAGTTAAAGCAGGTCCTATTCAGAACCTATAAATGACCCCAATCTGGGTCTCTAGATGGGCTTTACCCCACTTCTGCCTTCTAGTGGGCAAGGCCTCTCTGTATTCTCTCTTCCCCATTTCTGCACACCTTGCTCTGTATTCCTTCCTTCTCTTATGTTCTATCTATAATCTTTTTTTTTTTTTAATTTTAGAGTGACAGAGAAAGAGGCAGAGATAGAGAGAATGGGTGCATCAGGGCCTCCAGCCACTGCAAATGAATTCCAGATGCATGTGCCACCTTGTGCATCTGGCTTACTTGGGTCGTAGGGAATCGAGCCTCAAACCAGGGCCTTAGGCTTCACAGGCAAGTGCTTAACCACTAAGCCATCTCTCCAGCCCCTCTATCTATAATCTAATAAAACCTTATCTCCATCTGTGGATTTTAGTTCTTTGAATTCATAACACAAGAATTTGGAGACATTGCAGAATTATCAGCGTGTTGATGCACATTGGTACATTGGTGAGAAACCCTAAAATTTGTGGCACAAATCTGCAATCCCAGCACGTGGGAGGTGGAAGCAGGGGGATCAGGAGTTGAAGTCTATCCTTGGCTATATAGTTCAAAACTGGGTACATAGTGAACTCAAGGCCAGCTACAAGAGACCTTGCCTCAAAAAAGGTGAGCATTCTTCATTCTTTTTTTTTGTTTTGGTTTTTCGAGGTAGGGTTTCAGTGTAGCCCAGGCTGACCTGGAATTCACTATGTAGTCTCAGGGTGGCCTTGAACTCATGGAGATCCTCCTACCTTTGCCTCCCAAGTGCTGGGATTATTAAAGGGATGTGCCACCACACCCAGCTACTCCTTCATTCTGTTTTAAAAATATACATTTCTCACTGTGGTAAACCACTGGCACATTTTTTTTCCCCAATTGTGTCTATTGATCCAGTAGGCAGAAAACAAAAATAGGCTTTCTAGTGGCTTTTTTAAGAAACATTGTTCTTGGGATGGAGAAATGGCTTAGTGGTTAAGGCACTTGCCTGCAAAGCCAAAGGACCTATGTTTGATTCCCCAGGACCCACGTAAACCAGATGCACAAGGGGGTGCATGCATCTGGAGTTCGTTTACAGTGGCTAGAGGCCCTGGCCTGCCCATTGTCTTTCTCTCTCTCTCCCTGCCTATTTTTTTCTCTCTCTCAAATAAATTAAAAAAAATTTTTAAAGAGAAACATTGGCTGGATGTAGGGGCATATGATGTTAATCCCAGCACTCAGGAGGCAGAGGTAGGAGGATCACCCTGAGACTACATAGTGAATTCTAGGTTAGCCTGGGCCAGAGTGAGACCCTACCTCGAAAAACAAAACAACCAAAGAAACATTGAGCTGGTTGTGGTGGTGCACGCCTTTAATCCCAGCACTAGGGAGGCAGAGGTAGGAGGATCGCCTTGAGTTCGAGGCCATCCTGAGACTACATAGTGAATTCCAGGTTCAGCCTGGGCTAGAGCGAGACCCTACCTCAAAAATCAAAAAAAAAAAAAAAACAAAAAAAAAAAACACATTGTTCTTTCTTTTTTTAAACCCCCTACAAGGTAGTGTCTCGCTGTAGCCCAGGCTGACCTGAGGTGCACTATGTAGTCTCGGGGTGTTCTGGAACTCATAGCCATCCTTCCACCTCTGCCTCCTGAGAGCTGGGATTAAAGGTGTGCGCCACCACACCCGGCTGAAATGTTATTAAATTTGGAGACCTGATGGAATGCAGGTCTAGACCACAGCCCTGAGATCAGGTGACTTAATAGCCTTTGTGGTCTGCTCTTGCTGACCTTGACTTTTCTCTGTGCTGAGCAGTCTGAACTCCCCACCGCCTCCCCCCCCAAGTTATAGAATGGAGATGGAAGAAATAGAGAAGTCTAGCTGGCCAAATAAAGTCGCTGCTTAAAGGAGATTGAGAGATAAATTACTCCACATATTTACCCTGCTATCTGCAGAGGCTGCTACAGAGCTGGAATTACTCAGATGCATGTGTTCAAGCCCAGCCCCTTCTGGACAGACGCTGCACTCAGGGGAGCTGAGTTCTTCCAGATTCAACCCCAGGACCAAAAATAAACAGCCTGGCTACTCATGAGGCTTTTGGTGGGCTTTTTCTTCTTTCCCGGCTCCTGGGCTGTTCATCTCTCAGCATCTGAGGTTTTCACCACCAGGAAGGTGTTGGCCTTCCCACTCTGGGAGCATAGCTCCTGCCTGGGTGGGAAAGGGTGTACACGGGCCCTTAGACCACGTGGATGTTTCCACTCCTGACCCTTTGGGTCTGCGACTCACCTCCCCCGCCATTCCCTCTTTGGTCCGTGGACTCTCCCTCACCCCTCCTGATTTCTGAATAAAAACAATTCACAGAAATAATCCTTTTCAGTCTTGTTTGATTTCAGTTCTTTAAAGCAGACACGAGCACGAGTTTGGGGTTTGAGTTTGAACCCCCAAAGGAAGTCCTGTCTCAAGGATATGGCCAAGGAGCCAGAAGTCGTCCTGGTACTGAGCCTCAATGAAGACTCCGTCAAGGACCTGAGAACAGGACAGGATGCAGTCCTCCCAAGCCTCAGGCAGAAATTCGGGACCTTCTTCTGTGAGGATGCAGCTGGGCCTGGGGATGTCCTCAGATGCCTCCAGAAGGCCCTTCTGCCTGAAGCTCAGAGCTCACGAGATGAGGTTGGCAGCCCGGAGTCAACTGGCTAACTCTCCCTGCGGAGGCTCACCCTGCCCCCGCGAGAAGCAAAGCCAGCGGCCGGATCACTTTGATGCAGGGTCCTCTGGCAGCCCTGGGAAACCTGAAGCCGCCTTCCTGGAGCATGTCTTTGACAATTGAGATAAAAATCCTTCAACGCTGTGGCCAGACTTCTTTTTGGCTGAGGTGGTTTTTATTTTCAGAAACTGAATGGAAGGAGTTTCTTGGCCCTCTTGTTAGGACAGTTGGCCTGGTGTTTCTTCTGCTAGATGCTTCCTTTTTAGGGCCGTGTGGCATACTTTATTTATTTATTTATTTAGTTTCTTCAAGGTGGGGTCTTGCTCTAGCCCAGGTTGACCTGGAATTCACTATGTAGTTTCAGGGTGGTCCTGAACTCATGGCAAATCATCCAATCTCTGCCTCCCAAGTACTGGGATTAAATTCTCTTTTAAAAAATTTATTTACTAGAGAGAGAGAGAGAGAGAATAGGCACACTAGGGTCTGCTGCCACTGTAAACAAACTCTAGATGCATGCACCACTTTGTGTATCTGGCTTCATGTGGGTACTGAGGAATCAAACCCAGGCTGTCAGACTATGTAAACAAGTGCCTTTAACCACTGAGCCATCTCTCTGGCCCTCTACTTGTCTATTAATCAGCCTATGTCTTATCAATATTGAAATATTTTATAAAGTGCAATTCATGGGCTGAAGAGATGGTTCAGCAGTTAAAATGCTTGCCTGCAAAACCCAAGACTCGAGTTCAGTTCCTCAATATCCAGGTGTGGTGGTGCACACCTTTAATCCCAGCACTAAGGAGGCAGAGGTAGGAGAATCACCATGAGTTTGAGGCCACCCTGAGACTACAGAGTGAATTCCAGTTCAGCCTGGGCTAGAGCGAAACCCTACCTCAAAACAAAACAAAAATATTTCAAGGGCACGCCATACGAGTTACTGGTGAACATGAATAGAACCTTCTATTCATGCCACCCACCTAAGTGAAAATCATGGGTTCTGGAAGTTCGTGCTGATTGCCTTTTTGTATACTTAAAAACAATATAGGGGCTGGTGAGATTACTCAGTAGTTAAAGGGACTTGCTTGCAAAGCTTGCTAGCCCCTTGTTTAATTCCCCAGCACCCACATAAAGCCAGATGCAAAAGAGGCACATGTGTTTTGTTAAAATGATTGCCTATTTATTAAAATACAAAAAACCAATAATGTTGTCCTGTTCTTTTCTACTTGTTTTGTTTTGAGGTAGGGCCTCCCTCCAGCCCAGGCTAACCTGGAACTCACTCTGTAGTTTCAGGCTGGCCACAAACTCACAATAATCTTCCTACCTCTGCCTCCCAAGTTCTGGACTAAAGGCATGTACCACCACACCCACCTATGTTTTTTTTTAATCTCTTTATTTAATTTATTTATTACAGAGAGGGAGAGAGAGGGAGAGGGAGAGAATGAGTGTTCCAGGGCCTCTAGCCAGTGCAAACTCCAGACACATGCGCCACCATGTGCATCTGGCTTACATGGGTTCTGGAAAATTGAACCTGGGTCCTTAGGCTTCACAGGCAAGTGTCTTAACTGCTAAGCCATCTCTCCAGCCCAGAAGTGAATTTTTTTTTTTTTTTTTTTTTGAGGTAGGGTCTCACTCTAGCTCAGGCTGACCTGGAATTCACTATGTAGTCTCAGGGTAGCCTCAAACTCATGGTGATCCTCCTACCTCTGCCTCCTGAGTGCTGGGATTAAAGGCATGCACCACCACACCCAGCCCCCAGAAATGACATTTTGATTGACTTTTAGTGGATCCCAGCATGGCAGGCACACCTTAAGCAGAAGTGTGGTGGTGCACGCCTTCAATCGTAACATTTGGGAGGTTGAGGTAGGAGGATTGCTGTGAGTTGGAGGCCAGCCTGAGACTAATTCCAGTTCAGCCTGGGCTAGAACAAGACCCTACCGCAAAAAAAAAAAAAAAAAAAAAGATAGGTACATCAGGCTGGCTTCAAATTCACTATGTAGTGGAAATGATCTTGAATTTCTGATCCTCTTGCTTCCACCTATCCAGTGCTGTAATATAGTTTGTACCACCATGCCCTGGGGTATGCAGTGCTAGGATTTAAGCTTATGGTTCTGCACATGCTAGGCAAGCACTCTGCCGACTGAGAAATTTTCCCCAGCTCCTGAGCTTTATTTTCTCATTTAATTTTTTTTTTTTTTTTCTCAAGGTAAGGTTTCACTGTAACCCAGGCTGACCTGGAACTCACTCAGTAGTCCCAGGCTGATCTCAAACTCACAGTGATCCTCCTACCTCTGCCTCCTGAGTGCTGGGATTAAAGGCATGGGCCACTACGCCTGGCCTCATTTCTTTTTCATTTTCATTTTGTTTTTTGAAATAGGGTCTCACTCTAGCCCAGGCTGACCTGGGATTCACTCTGTAGTCTCAAGGTGGCCTCAAACTCATGGTGATACTCCTACCTTGGCCTTCTCAGTGCTGGGATTAAAGGCGTGCACCACCACACCCGGCTTATTTCATTTTTTGTTTTATTTATTTGTGTATATGTGTATGTATGGACATGTATGTGCCTCCTGTGTGCCTCAGCATGAGGTCAAGGTGTCTATGGTCCACCTTCTTTGAGACAGGGTCTCTTGCCACTGCAAATGAATTGCCAGACTGCAAAGGGAATGTCAGACTAGCTGGCTTGTAACCTTCAAATGCTCCTGGTTCTGCTATTGTAGGTGTGCTGGGATTACAGATACACTTTACATCTGGCTTTAGGTGGGTGCTAGGGAATTGAACCTATGCTGGCAGGCTTTGCAAACAAGTACCTTTAAGCACTGAGCCATCATCCCAGCCCCATCTTATTTATTTATTTATTTATTTATTTATTTATGAGAAAGTGAGAGAGAGAAAATGAACGAGTGCATCAGGGCCTCTAGCCACTGCAAACAAACTCCAGATGCATGCGCCACCAAGTGCATCTGGCTTACATGGGTTCTGGGGAGTTGAATCTGGGTCCTTAGGCTTCACAGGCAAGCACCTTAACTACTAAACCATCTTTCCAAACACCCCCCCCCCCTTTTAATTTGAGACAGGGTCTTTCATTATAGCCCATACTGGTCTTGAATTCACAATCCTCCTGCCTCAGCCTCCCAGTTGTTAGGATTCTAGGCTTGAGCCACCACATTTGGCTTGAGGTTTCCTGAGTTGAGGGAACCTAGCACAAGTTTCCTAATCTCAGCACTACTACCTCCGCACTGACTTTTTTTTTTTTTTTTTTTTTTTGAGATAGGATCTTGCTCTAGCTCAGGATAACCTGGAATTCACCATGTAGTCTCAGGGTGGCCTTGAACTCATCATGATCCTCCTACCTCTGCCTCTTGAGTGCTGGGATTAAAGGTGTGCACCACCACACAAGGGTGTTGTTTTTTTTTAAAACAGGCTGGCTTCAAATCCCCTATGTAGCTGATGATGACCTTGAATGTCTGACCACAGATTTACTTTATTAAAAGAAAAAATAGGACTGGAGAGATGGCTTAGCAGTTAAAGCGCTTGCCTGAGAAGCCTAAGGACCCAGGTTCAATTCCTCAGTACCCACTTAAGCTTAAGCTAATATACAAGGTATTGCATGTGTCTGGAGTTCATTTGCAGTGATAAGAGGCCCTGGCACACTGATTCTCTCTCTCTCTGCCCCTCTCTCTCTTACATAAATAAATATTTTTTTAAAAGTAGGGCTGCAGTAAGCACTTTTCTTAATATTCATACCCTTCTATTAGTGCTACTCTCACTTTGGATAGAGAATCTTCTCTTTTCAGATGGCAGTGACCTTGGGATGACTCAGAAGGTATCATAGTGCTGGAAAGAAGTGACTGGAGTACTGAGTAACATCTCGAGCACACCTTCCAAGGCTCAGGGTCTAATGCAGAAGAGGTGGCGGAAAGAATGTAAGAGCCAAAGGAAGGGTAGGACTCCTTACAATGTCCTCCCTACAGACATAAAATGGCCTGGATATCCATGACCTCATAGTGCCTGACACTACCTACACAAGACCATCATAAGAGGAGGAAAAGATCATGACATCAAAATAAAAGAGAGACTGATTGAGATGGGGAGCGGATATAATGGAGAATGGAATTTCAAAGGGGAAAGTGGGGGAGGGAGGGTAGTACCATGGGATATTTTTTATAATCATGGAAAATGTTAATAAAAATTGAGAAAAGAAAAAAATGTAGGGCTGGAGAGATGGTTTAGTGGTTAAGGTGCTTGCCTGCAAAGCCAAAGGACCCAGGTTCTATTCCCAGGACTCATGTAAAGCCAAATGGACAAGGTGGCACATGCGTCTGGAGTTTGCAGCAGCTAGAGGTCCTGGTGTGCCTATTCTCTCTCAAATAAATAAATAAAAATAAAATATTAAAGAAAGAAAAAAATAAACTTATTAAATTTAAAAGCAGCATTGGCTTGCGTGTTCGTGTGTGTGAGTGTGGGTGTGTGCATGCCATGGCATGTTATGAAAGTCAGGAGGACAACGCAGGTGTTGGTCTTCACTTTCCACCTCATTTGAGGCACGTTCTCTCATTCAGCGCTGCATGCGCCAGACTAGCTGGGCCCAGATCTTCCAGGTTATTCTCTTGTCATCTGCCTTCCTTCTCACTCTGAGTGTGTTGGGATTACAGACAATGGCGCTATAGCATCTGCCTTTACCTAGGGTTCTAGGGGATCTGAACTTAGGGCCCCAGGCTTGTGTGGCAAGTGCTTTATCCACTGGGCCATCTCCGCAGCCTGGAAGAAAAAAAAATTTTTTTTTTTGGGGGTTTTTTCTTGTTTTAACTTTTTTAATTAAAAACTTCCATAATTACAGACAATAAACCACCTTCCCCTTCACATATCTACTCTCCATCATATCCCTTCCCCCTCTCAGTCTCTCTTTTATTTTGATGTCATCATCTTTTCCTCCTATTATGAGGATCTCGTGAAGGTAGTGCTAGGCACTGTGAGGTCATGGATATCGAGGTTAATTTCTGTCTGAACGATTGCATTGTAAACAGTCTTAGCTTTCCTTTGGCTCTGACATTCTTTCTGCCACCTTTTCCCCAATGGACCCTGAGCCTTAGAAGATATAATAGAGATATTTCAGTGAGGAACACTCCTCTGTTACTTCTCAGCACAATGGTGCATTTTGGGTCATCCCAAGGTCACTGCCATCTGAAAAGAGAAGCTTCTCTAACCAAAAGTGAGGGTAGCATTAATATATGGCTATGAATGTTAGGAAAAGTGCTTACAGGGCAGTTTGGTGAGCATAATATATGCATTTAGCCAGACAATAGCAAGTGTTACACTCCTACGCCTCCTGACCTCCTGCACCATAGGTTTTAATTAGTTTTTCCGTACCAGGCATGTATTCCCTCCCGTGTGGTGGGCCTTTAGTCCAATTAGAGAGCAGTTGGTTTCCCTTATAATAGACACGCCACTATTGTACCCATTTGGTCCTTTGGCTTGCTTGGCCAAATTTATGGCTTACAGTGTCCTCTTGTTTTCACTGCTGATGACTTCTGTATCACATAGGGCTGCATGCAGTGCAGTTTTTTTTCCAGCTTTCCATCAACTGGTCTACAGGGGGCCGGTTTTCAGCTCAGCTCCAGTTTGATTTTTCAGTGACCTTGTAGCCCAGGCATGTGGAGTCTTCAGCAATGGGGTCTTACCATCTATTTCTGGTGGGAAACCAAGAGCCATTTCTTTTTCAAAAATATTTTATTTTTATTTATTTATTTATTTGACAGAGAAAGAGAGAGAGAATGGGCACGCCAGGGCTTCCAGCCACTGTAAACAAACTCCAGACGCATGCACCCCTTTGTGCATCTGACTAATGTGGGTCCTGGAGAATCGAACCTGGGTCCTTTGGCTTTGCAGGCAAATGCCTTAATTGCTAAGCCATCCCTCCAGCCCCCCTTCTTTTACTCAATCCTCTTCTCATGACCTCATTTAGGTCATTGCACCCCCAGTAATCTGTTCATTTACTTACACATATATATATAATACCATCCCCTTAAGTCCTCCCTTCTCCTCCTTCCCTTATACCTTTTTTTTTTGTTTGTTTGTTTGTTTTTTGTTTTTTGAGATAGGGTCTCACTCTAGCTCAGGCTGACCTGGAATTCACTATGTAGTCTCAGGGTGGCCTTGAACTCATGGCGATCCCCCTACCTGTGCCTCCCAAGTGCTGGGATTAAAGGTGTGAATCACCATGCCCGGCTGTCATTTTCTAGATTCCTGGCCTCTGCTACTTATTTATTTATTTATTTGTTACTTATTTTTACTCCAACTCACATACAAGTCTAACCATTTGTAGCTAGGATCTACACATGAGAGAATATGAGACGTTTGGCTTTCTGGGCCTGGGTTATCGAGGTAGGGTCTTACTCTAGCCAAGGCTGATCTGGAATTTGCTATGTAGTTTCAGGCTGGCCTCAAACTCACAGCAATCCTCCTACCTCTGCTTTGTGAGTGCTGGGATTAAAGGCTGCTATACCCAGTAAAAATAAACTTTTTTGTTCTTTATTTTTATTTTTTGGTTTTTCAAGGTAGGGTCTCACTCTAGCCCAGGCTGACCTGGAACTCACTATGTAGTCTCAGGGTGGCCTCAAACTCACAGGTGAGACCCTACATTGAAAAAAAAAAAACAAAAAAAAAAAAAACCAAGCAACTAAACAAACAAAACCCAATCAACCAAACAAAAATTTTAAGCATTTGCTAAAATTGTATAATTTTTCAGTAGGAAGTGTAAACTCAAACCAAGCATGGTGGGGCATGCCTATAATCCCAGCTATACAGGAGGCTGAGGCAGGAGGATTTGCAAGTTGAAGACTACCTTGGACACTTTAGCAAGGTACCCCCGTCTCATAAAAAAAAAAAAAAAAAAAGCTGGGGGTGGGATATAGCTCATCAGCAGAGCACTTGCCTAATGTGTACTAGATGCTAGGTTCAATCCCCAGTGCTAGAAAAAAAAGTGTAAGCCCACAGGTTTAAGTTGGAGTCAAACCTTTGAAGCACAACTGAGATTGAGAGAGGGGACGGGCAGAGCCAGGCCTCAGCTTCCATGCTCTAAACCCAGCCACACTGTGCTACCAGCTCATTGCAAAGAAATGAGATTACAGATGAGATTCCTCACCCCCCCCCTTTTTTTTATTTTTGAGGTAGGGTCTCACTCTAGCTCAGGCTGACCTGGAATTTACTATGTAGTCTCAGGGTGGCCTCGAACACATAGGGATCCTCCTACCTCTGCCTCCCGAGTGCTGGAATTAAAGGCATGTGCCACTATGCCCAGCTCTTTATTTATTTATTTATTTTGAGAAAGGGTTTCATGTAAGCCAAGCTGGCATCTTGACTCCCTACGTAGCTGAGGATGATCTTGAACAGTTGTAATCCTCCTGCCTCCACCTCCCTTGTGCTGGGATTATAGGCGTGTGCACCGTGCCTGGTTTATGGGGTGCTGAGGATTGAACTCAGGGCTTCATGCTTGCTAGGAAAGCTCTCCATCAGCTGAACTACAGCATAGCCCTCATGTCGTTTACTCAGTCAGTTCAGATCCCAGTTCTAAATAAGCCCAAGGTCCTGAAGGTGGCACAGGAGCAAGGAATCTAGGAGAAATATATCTATGTGTTAGTTCTGAAATGTCTGAAAAAAAATCTCTGATGGAGTGAGTGCTGATGAAAATCAGCATTGGGACTACAGGTAATCTGCGAGTCCTAGCAACTGGCTGGGGCCATGGAAAAACATGTCATCTGCTGGGCAGCTAGTCCCTGAACAGTGAGTGGGTGCCAGCGCTTGCTGCCTGAGAGGAGGCCAGCTCCAGAAGATGGGGCAGCCTTGAGGAGTCCACTGTGATGGCGGGAGGGGGGTGCGTGTGAAGAGTTCATGTGCAGCTGGCCCTCCCAGGGGCATCACGTGTGGTCGTTTTCCATAGACAGCTCAGCGCATGATACTTGACAATGGCTTGACTATTTCATTAAACATTCTCTTTCCGCCCTCTGCCATGTATACAGTGGGTGTTCTCCTCCAGCCTGGAATACCCCTTCCCTTCACCTCTTTCAGTCTTTGCCAGCCTACGCCTCTTTTTTCTTTCATTCTTTCTTTTCTTTTCTTTCCTCTTTTTCTCCCTTTCCTCCTCCCATCCTTTCTTTTTTCCTTCCCATCTATCTTTTCTCCTCCCTCTCTCCCTCCTTCCTGTCTGTCTTTCTCTTTCTTTCTTTCTTCCTTACTTTCTTTTTTTGAGGTAGGATCTCACTCTAGCCCAGGCTGACCTGGAATTCACTATGTAATCTCAGGCTGGCCTTGAACTCACAGTGATCCTTCTACCTTTGCTTCTCAAGTGCTGACACTAAAGGTGTGCGCCACCATGCCCAACTTTCTTTTATTCCTTTTCTTTTCTCCATCCTTTCTTTCTCTCTCACAGTCTCTTGTAGCTCAGGCTGGCCTCAAACTTACTATGTGACCAAGGATGATCTTGAACTCCTGATCCTTCTGTTTTCTTTTTCCGATGTAGGTTCTCACTCTATAATGCACTCTATCAAGCCTTGACTGGTGATCCAGCTTCAGCTTCCTAAGTTCTAGTATTACACATGTTTACCCCTATGACTAGCTTCCTCTGTGACTGAACCCAGGGCCTCTTGCATGCTAGGCAAGCACTGTGCCACTGATCTGTATCCTGGCCCCTCATTCTTCATAACACATATGTGTGGGTACCTTCATGAAGACATCTTTGATTTCTGCCCCGAACCAGCCTCTGAAGCCCCCCTGTGTGCTTCTATAACACCTTAGCCTTGATTCTCTCTTGGTCCCTGGCTCTTCAGCAAATGCGTTTGTGTGATCAGTGTACCACCTTCTGCTGTAGGTATGCTGCTAGCATCCACCTACCATGAGTCCCAAACTCCGTGAAGAAGGAATCTCTATGTTCTTGGTGCCTAGCTCATCCCCTGCACATGGTAGATGCTCAAGAAACAGTTTTGTCACTGGGCACTTGGGAGGCAGCAGTAGGAGGATGGACATGAGTTCAAGGCCAGCCTGGGCTACAGACTGTGTTCCAGGTCAGTATGGGCTACAGTGAGACTCTGTCTCCAAATGAAACCAAGCCAAAACAAAAACAAAGGTCTGGAGAGATGGCTTAGTGGTTAAGGCTCTTGCCTGCGAAGCCTAAAGACCCATGTTCAGCTGTCCAGATCCCACATAAGCCAGATGCACAAAAGATGAGGCAAGTGCAAGGTTGCACATGCCTACTAGGTTGTGCAAGCATCTGGAGTTCAATTGTAGTGGCTGAGGCCCTAGCATGCCAATTCTCTCTGTCTCTGTCTCTCTAAAATAAAAAAGAGAGAACATAAAAAAAGAAAAAGCACAGGTTGTTCTCTGATTTAAGGCATTTTATTGCAGTAAACACAAATATCTTCAGTTCAGAGGTGATTATTAGGTATATTTTTTAAATGTTTTATTTAGCCGAGTGTGGTGGCACCTAATCCTAGCATTTGGGAGGCACAGTAGGAGGCTTGTTTGAGTTTGAGGTCACCCTTGGGTAGAGCGAGATGCTACCTCAAAAAACCAAAAAATAATAATAATAATAATAAATAAATAAATAAAAAGTTTTATTTATTTGAGACACCCACACACACAGTGGTTGTGGGCACATCAGGGTCTCCTACTGCTGCAAATGAACTCCAGACACATGCACTACTTTGTGCATCTGGCTTCACTTGAGTACTGGGGAATTGAACGTGGACTGTCAGGCTTTGCAAGCAAGTACCATTAACTGCTGTGCCATCTCTCCAGCCCTAGATATTTTAAATTTATTATTTATGGAGGGGAGAAAGAATGGGTGCACTAAGGCCTCTTGCCACTGCAAACAAACTGCAGATGCATGCCCCACTTCATGCATCTGGCTTTACATGGGTACTGAGGAACTGAACCCTGGGGCCAGCAGGCTTTCCAAGCAAGTGCTTTTAGCCACTGAGCCATGTAGTGGGAAGAAACAAGAAGTGAGACTGTTTCCTGTGGAGGATAGAGGAAAAAATCAAAAGAAGCAGCACAGCGTGGAGGAAGGGGAAGGCTTCGTTCAGGTGGCTACCTTCTCTGTATCTGACTTGCGATGAGGTGAGGTTAATAGACCTTGCCTGCCTCTGTTGGAAAGCTTGAGGACCCTTTGGTGCTTAGCAACAAGCATGCCTGCCCAGAACAGAGATTTTGAAGCTGGGTGTGTCTCCCAGGCAGGAAGCCACTAACTGGGCTCAAACAGCTGGGGCCTCTCTTTCACTTCCTCCCAACCCAAACTCCACCCCTAGTCACCCAATACTTAGTGGGTTTTTGTTTTGCTTTTTTCTTTCAGACAGATTTCATATTCTAGTCCAGGCTAGCCAGGAACTTTCTATGTCATCCATGCTGGCCTCCAAGTCATGGCGATCTTCTTGCCTTAGCCTCCAGAGTGCTGGGACCACAGGGGCCAGCCACCTAGCCTTGCTGTTTGACTAGCTGTTTAACATTTTGGAGTCCCGTCTTAGCACAAATGGGAAGTTTCTAGCAATGGTCACTTCCCCCACTTACAGAGTGTGTGGTCTTAGATACATTATGCTGTCTCTCCCAGCTTCAGTTTCTCCATCTTTCTTGTCTGTCTCATTCTGAGGTCCACCTAGCACAGCACCTGAGTGCAGAAAAACGCCCGAAGTGCAGCCAGGTCTGGATCTGCCGCTCAGGGGAAGATTCCAGTGGTAATTCTTTCTTAGCTGTATCTTGTTCTTCTCTTCTGAACCTCTCTTCAGCTGGTTGTATCTCTTCATTCCTACTTTCTTTTCTTTTCTTTCTTTCTTTCCTTTTTTTTTTGGTTTTTCAAGGTAGGGTCTCACTCTACCTCTGGCTGACCTCCTGGAATCCTGGAATTCACTATGTAGTCTCAGGGTGGCCTTGAACACACAGTGATCCTCTACCTCTGCCTCCCGAGTGCTGGGATTAAAGGCTTGTGCCACCACACCCAGCTTTATTTTATTTTAAAAAATATTTTTATTTTTTTATTTATTTATTTGAGAGAAAGGGTTTCATGTAAGCCAAGCTGGCATCTTGACTCCCTACGTAGCTGAGGATGATCTTGAACAGTTGTAATCCTCCTGCCTCCACCTCCCTTGTGCTGGGATTATTGGCTGTGTGCAAAGTGCTGGTTTATGGGGTGCTGAGGATTGAACTCAGGCTTCATGCTTGCTAGGAAAGCTCTCATCTGATGAAACTACAGCATAGCCCTCATGTCGTTTACTCAGTCAGTTCAGATCCCAGTTCTAAATAAGCCCAAGGTCCTGAAGGTAGCACAGCGCAAGGAATCTAGGAGAAATATATCTATGTGTTAGTTCTGAAACGTCTGAAAAAAAAATCTCTGATGGAGTGAGTGCTGATGAAAATCAGCATTGGGACTACAGGTAATCTGAGAGTCCTAGCAACTGGCTGGGGCCATGGAAAAACATGTCATCTGCTGGGCAGCTAGTCCCTGAACAGTGAGTGGGTGCCAGCGCTTGCTGCCTGAGAGGAGGCCAGCTCCTGAATGATGGGGCAGCCTTGAGGAGTCCACTGTGATGGCGGGAGGGGGGGTGCGTGTGAAGAGTTCATGTGCAGCTGGCCCTCCCAGGGGCATCACGTGTGGTCGTTTTCCATAGACAGCTCAGCACATGATACTTGACAATGGCTTGACTATTTCATTAAACATTCTCTTTCCGCCCTCTGCCATGTATACAGTGGGTGTTCTCCTCCAGCCTGGAATACCCCTTCCCTTCACCTCTTTCAGTCTTGCCAGCCTACGCCTCTTTTTTCTTTCATTCTTTCTTTTCTTTCTTTCTTTCTTTCTTTCTTTCTTTCTTTCTTTCTTTCTTTCTTTCTTTCTTTCTTTCTTTCTTTCTTTCTTTTCTTTTCTTTCTTCCTTACTTTCTTTTTTTGAGGTAGGGTTTCACTCTAGCCCAGGCTGACCTGGAATTCACTATGTAATCTCAGGGTGGCCTTGAACTCACAGTGATCCTTCTACCTTTGCTTCTCAAGTGCTGACACTAAAGGTGTACCGCCACCATGCCAAATTTCTTTTATTCTTTTACTTTTCTCCATCCTTTCTTTCTCTCTCACAGTCTCTTGTAGCTCAGGCTGGCCTCAACTTACTATGTGACCAAGGATGATCTGAACTCCTGATCCTTCTGTTTTCTTTTTCCGATGTAGGTTCTCACTCTATAATGCACTCTATCAAGCCTTGACTGGTGATCCAGCTTCAGCTTCCTAAATTCTAGTATTACACAGGTTTACCCCATGGACTAGTTCCTCTGTGACTGAACCCAGGGCCTCTTGCATGCTAGGCAAGCACTGTGCCACTGATCTGTATCCTGGCCCTATATTATTCTTAAACTTATGTGTGGGTACCTTCATGAAGACATCTTTGATTTCTGCCCCGAACCTGCCTCTGAAGCTCCCCTGTGTGCTTCTATACACCTTAGCCTTGATTCTCTCTTGGTCCCTGCTCTTCAGCAAATGCGTTTGTGTGATCAGTGTACCACCTTCTGCTGTAGGTATGCTTCTGGCATCCACCTACCATGAGTCCCAAACTCCGTGAAGAAGGAATCTCTACAGTCTTGGTGCCTAGCTCAGCCCCTGCACATGGTAGATGCTCAAGATACAGTTTTGTCCACTGGGCTCTTGGGAAGGCAGCTGTAGAGGATTGGGACTTGAGTTCAAGTGCCCAGCCTGGGCTACAGACTGTGTTCCAGGTCAGTCTGGGCTACAATGAGACTCTGTCTCCAAATGAAACCAAGCCAAAACAAAAACAAAGGTCTGGAGAGATGGCTTAGTGGTTATGGCTCTTGCCTGCGAAGCCTTTATGACCCATGTTCATGCTGTCAGATCCACATGTAAGCAGTTGCACAAATAGATGAGGCTAGTGCAAGGTTGCACATGCCTACTAGGTTGTGCAAGCATCTGGAGTTCAATTGTAGTGGCTGAGGCCCTGGCATGCCAATTCTCTCTGTCTCTGTCTCTCTAAAATAAAAAAGAGAGAACATAAAAAAAGAAAAGAAAAGGCACAGGTTGTTCTTGATTTTAAGGCATGTTAATTGCAGTCAACCACAAATATCTTCAGTTCAGAGGTGACTATTAGATATGATTTTTAAATGTTTTATTTAGCCGAGTGTGGTGGCACCCACCTTTAATCCTAGCATTTGGGAGGCACAGTAGGAGGATTGCTTTGAGTTTGAGGTCACCTTGGGTAGAGCGAGATGCTACTCAAAAAACCAAAAAATAATAATAATAATAATAATAATAATAATAAATAAAAAGTTTTATTTATTTGAGACACCCACACACACAGTGGTTGTGGGCACACCAGGGTCTCCTACTGCTGCAAATGAATCAGACACATGCACTACTTTGTGCATTCTGGCTTCATTGAGTACTGGGGAATGAAGTGGCGAACTGTCAGGCTTTGCAAGCAAGTACCATTAACTGCTGTGCCATCTCTTCCAGCCCTAGATATTTTAAATTTATTATTTATGGAGGGGAGAAAGAATGGGTGCACTAAGGCCTCTTGCCACTGCAAACAAACTGCAGATGCATGCCCCACTTTGTGCATCTGGCTTTACATGGGTACTGAGGACTGAACCCTGGGGCCAGCAGGCTTTCCAAGCAAGTGTTTTAGCCACTGAGCCATGTAGTGGGAAGAAACAAGAAGTGAGACTGTTTCCTGTGGAGGATAGAGGAAAAAATCAAAAGAAGCAGCACAGCGTGGAGGAAGGGGAAGGCTTCGTTCAGGTGGCTACCTTCTCTGTATCTGACTTGCGATGAGGTGAGGTTAATAGAACTTGCCTGCCTCTGTTGGAAAGCTTGAGGACCCTTTGGTGCTTAGCAACAAGCATGCCTGCCCAGAACAGAGATTTTGAAGCTGGGTGTGTCTCCCAGGCAGGAAGCCACTAACTGGGCCTCAACAGGCTGGGGCTTCTTTTCACTTCCTCCCAACCAAACTCACCCCTAGTCACCCAATACTTAGTGGGTTTTTGTTTTGCTTTTTTCTTTCAGTCAGACTTTCATATTCTTGTCCAGGCTTAGCCAGGAACTTTCTATGTCATCCATGCTGGCCTCCAAGTCATGGCGATCTTCTTGCCTTAGCTCCAGAGTGCTGGGACCACAGGGGCCAGCCACCTAGCTTGCTGTTTGACTAGCTGTTTAACATTTTGGAGTCCCGTCTTAGCACAAATGGGAAGTTTCTAGCAATGGTCACTTCCCCCACTTACAGAGTGTGTGGTCTTAGATACATTATGCTGTCTCTCCCAGCTTCAGTTTCTCCATCTTTCTTGTCTGTCTCATTCTGAGGTCCACCTAGCACAGCACCTGAGTGCAGAAAAACGCCCGAAGTGCAGCCAGGTCTGGATCTGCCGCTCAGGGGAAGATTCCAGTGGTAATTCTTTCTTAGCTGTATCTTGTTCTTCTCTTCTGAACCTCTCTTCAGCTGGTTGTATCTCTTCATTCCTACTTTCTTTTCTTTCTTTCTTTTCTTTCCTTTTTTTTTGGTTTTTCAAGGTAGGGTCTCACTCTAGCTCTGGCTGACCTCCTGGAATCCTGGAATTCACTATGTAGTCTCAGGGTGGCCTTGAACTCACAGTGATCCTCTACCTCTGCCTCCCGAGTGCTGGGATTAAAGGCTTGTGCCACCACACCCAGCTTTATTTTATTTTTAAAAAATATTTTTATTTTTATTTTTATTTATTTATTTATTTGAGAGAGAGAGAGAGAGAGAAAGAGAAAGAGAGAGGAGGTAGAAAGAGAGAATGGGCACACCAGGGCCATAGGACATGTAAAAAAAACTCAGTTGCATGTGCCACATTGTGCATCTGGTTTATGTGGGTCCTGGGGAATTGAACCTAGGACCATTGGCCTTGTAGGCAGCCGCCTTAATCTCTAAGCCATCTCTCCAACCCTTATTTATTTATTTATTTTGAGAAAGGGTTTCATGTAAGCCAAGCTGGCATCTTGACTCCCTACGTAGCTGAGGATGATCTTGAACAGTTGTAATCCTCCTGCCTCCACCTCCCTTGTGCTGGGATTATAGGCGTGTGCACCGTGCCTGGTTTATGGGGTGCTGAGGATTGAACTCAGGCTTCATGCTTGCTAGGAAAGCTCACCATCGCTGAATACTACAGCATAGCCCTCATGTCGTTTACTCAGTCAGTTCAGATCCCAGTTCTAAATAAACCCAAGGTCCTGAAGGTAGCACAGGAGCGCGGAATTCTAGGAGAAATATATCTATGTGTTAGTTCTGAAATGTCTGAAAAAAAATCTCTGATGGAGTGAGTGCTGATGAAAATCAGCATTGGGACTACAGGTAATCTGAGAGTCCTAGCAACTGGCTGGGGCCATGGAAAAACATGTCATCTGCTGGGCAGCTAGTCCCTGAACAGTGAGTGGGTGCCAGCGCTTGCTGCCTGAGAGGAGGCCAGCTCCAGGAGATGGGGCAGCCTTGAGGAGTCCACTGTGATGGCGGGGGGGGGGGTGCGTGTGAAGAGTTCATGTGCAGCTGGCCCTCCCAGGGGCATCACGTGTGGTCGTTTTCCATAGACAGCTCAGCACATGATACTTGACAATGGCTTGACTATTTCATTAAACATTCTCTTTCCGCCCTCTGCCATGTATACAGTGGGTGTTCTCCTCCAGCCTGGAATACCCCTTCCCTTCACCTCTTTCAGTCTTTGCCAGCCTACGCCTCTTTTTTCTTTCATTCTTTTCTTTCTTTTTTTCTTTCCTCTTTTTCTCCCTTTCCTCCTCCCATCCTTTCTTTTTTCCTTCCCATCTATCTTTTTCCCTCCCTCTCTCCCTCCTTCCTGTCTGTCTTTCTGTTTCTTTCTTTCTTCCTTTCTTTCTTTTTTTGAGGTTGGATCTCGCTCTAGCCCAGGCTGACATGGAATTCACTATGTAATCTCAGGCTGGGCCTTGAACTCACAGTGATCCTTCTACCTTTGCTTCTCAAGTGCTGGCACTAAAGGCGTGCGCCACCATGCCCAGCTTTCTTTTACTTCTTTTCTTTTCTCCTTCCTTTCTGTCTCTCTCACAGTCTCTTGTAGTTCAGGCTGGCCTCAAACTTACTATGTGACCAAGGATGATCTTGAACTCCTGATCCTTCTGTTTTCTTTTTTCGAGGTAGGTTCTCACTCTATAATGCACTCTATCAAGCCTTGACTGGTGATCCAGCTTCAGCTTCCTAAATTCTAGTATTACACAGGTTTACCCCCATGACTAGCTTCCTCTGTGACTGAACCCAGGGCCTCTTGCATGCTAGGCAAGCACTGTGCCACTGATCTGTATCCTGGCCCCTCATTCTTCATAACACATATGTGTGGGTACCTTCATGAAGACATCTTTGATTTCTGCCCCGAACCAGCCTCTGAAGCTCCCCTGTGTGCTTCTATAACACCTTAGCCTTGATTCTCTCTTGGTCCCTGGCTCTTCAGCAAATGCGTTTGTGTGATCAGTGTACCACCGTCTGCTGTAGGTATGCTTCTGGCATCCACCTACCATGAGTCCCAAACTCCGTGAAGAAGGAATCTCTACAGTCTTGGTGCCTAGCTCAGCCCCTGCACATGGTAGATGCTCAAGAAACAGTTTTGTCACTGGGCACTTGGGAGGCAGCAGTAGGAGGATGAACATGAGTTCAGGGTCAGCCTGGGCTACAGACTGTGTTCCAGGTCAGTCTGGGCTACAATGAGACTCTGTCTCCAAATGAAACCAAGCCAAAACAAAAACAAAGGTCTGGAGAGATGGCTTAGCGGTTAAGGCTCTTGCCTGCGAAGCCTAAAGATCCATGTTCAGCTCTCCAGATCCCACATAAGCCAGATGCACAAAAGATGAGGCAAGTGCAAGGTCGCACATGCCTACTAGGTTGTGCAAGCATCTGGAGTTCAATTGTAGTGGCTGAGGCCCTGGCATGCCAATTCTCTCTGTCTCTGTCTCTCTAAAATAAAAAAGAGAGAACATAAAAAAAGAAAAGAAAAGAAAGGCACAGGTTGTTCTCTGATTTAAGGCATCTTATTGCAATAAACACAAACATCTTCAGTTCAGAGGTGACTATTAGATATGATTTTTAAATGTTTTATTTAGCCGAGTGTGGTGGCACCCACCTTTAATCCTAGCATTTGGGAGGCACAGTAGGAGGATTGCTTTGAGTTTGAGGACACCCTTGGGTAGAGCGAGATGCTACCTCGAACCCCCCCAAAAATAAAAAGTTTTATTTATTTGAGACACACACACACAGTGGTTGTGGGCACACCAGGGTCTCCTACTGCTGCAAATGAACTCCAGACACATGCACTACTTTGTGCATCTGGCTTCACTTGAGTACTGGGGAATTGAACATGGACTGTCAGGCTTTGCAAGCAAGTACCATTAACTGCTGTGCCATCTCTCCAGCCCTAGATATTTTAAATTTATTATTTATGGAGGGGAGAAAGAATGGGTGCACTAAGGCCTCTTGCCACTGCAAACAAACTGCAGATGCATGCCCCACTTTGTGCATCTGGCTTTACATGGGTACTGAGGAACTGAACCCTGGGGCCAGCAGGCTTTCCAAGCAAGTGCTTTTAGCCACTGAGCCATGTAGTGGGAAGAAACAAGAAGTGAGACTGTTTCCTGTGGAGGATAGAGGAAAAAATCAAAAGAAGCAGCACAGCGTGGAGGAAGGGGAAGGCTTCGTTCAGGTGGCTACCTTCTCTGTATCTGACTTGCGATGAGGTGAGGTTAATAGACCTTGCCTGCCTCTGTTGGAAAGCTTGAGGACCCTTTGGTGCTTAGCAACAAGCATGCCTGCCCAGAACAGAGATTTTGAAGCTGGGTGTGTCTCCCAGGCAGGAAGCCACTAACTGGGCTCAAACAGCTGGGGCCTCTCTTTCACTTCCTCCCAACCCAAACTCCACCCCTAGTCACCCAATACTTAGTGGGTTTTTGTTTTGCTTTTTTCTTTCAGACAGATTTCATATTCTAGTCCAGGCTAGCCAGGAACTTTCTATGTCATCCATGCTGGCCTCCAAGTCATGGCGATCTTCTTGCCTTAGCCTCCAGAGTGCTGGGACCACAGGGGCCAGCCACCTAGCCTTGCTGTTTGACTAGCTGTTTAACATTTTGGAGTCCCGTCTTAGCACAAATGGGAAGTTTCTAGCAATGGTCACTTCCCCCACTTACAGAGTGTGTGGTCTTAGATACATTATGCTGTCTCTCCCAGCTTCAGTTTCTCCATCTTTCTTGTCTGTCTCATTCTGAGGTCCACCTAGCACAGCACCTGAGTGCAGAAAAACGCCCGAAGTGCAGCCAGGTCTGGATCTGCCGCTCAGGGGAAGATTCCAGTGGTAATTCTTTCTTAGCTGTATCTTGTTCTTCTCTTCTGAACCTCTCTTCAGCTGGTTGTATCTCTTCATTCCTACTTTCTTTTCTTTTCTTTCTTTCTTTCCTTTTTTTTTGGTTTTTCAAGGTAGGGTCTCACTCTACTCTGGCTGACCTCCTGGAATCCTGGAATTCACTATGTAGTCTCAGGGTGGCCTTGAACACACAGTGATCCTCTACCTCTGCCTCCCGAGTGCTGGGATTAAAGGCTTGTGCCACCACACCCAGCTTTATTTTATTTTTAAAAAATATTTTTATTTTTATTTTTATTTATTTATTTGAGAGAGAGAGAGAGAGAGAAAGAGAAAGAGAGAGGGAGGTAGAAAGAGAGAATGGGCACACCAGGGCCTCTAGCCACTGTAAAAAAACTCCAGATGCATGTGCCACTTTGTGCATCTGGTTTATGTGGGTCCTGGGGAATTGAACCTAGGACCATTGGCCTTGTAGGCAGCCGCCTTAATCTCTAAGCCATCTCTCCAACCCTTACTTATTTATTTATTTGGTTTTTCGAGGTAGGGTCTCACTCTAGTCCAGGCTGACCTGGAACTAACTATGTAGTCTCAGGGTGGCCTTGAAGTCACGGCGACCTACCTACCTCTGCCTCCCAAGTACTGGGATTAAAGGCATGCACCACCATGCCCGGCTATTTTTGTTTTTTTGAGGTAGGGTTTCACTCTAGCCCAGGCTGACCTAGAATTCACTATGTAATCTCAGGGTGGCCTTGAACTCACGGTGATCCTCCTACCTCTGCCTCCTGGGTGCTGGTATTAAAGGCGTGCGCCACCACACCTGGCTCATTTCTACTTTCTGCACATCAAATTCTGGCCTTACCTTTCCACTCCTCCTTGACATATCTTTTCCATGGCCACTAAATCTCATTATTAAGACTCCCAGCTGGGGAATGTTATTAAATTCGTAGAGTGCTTGCCTAGCATACATAAAGCCCCGTGTTTTATCACCAGCACCACATAAAGATTGTATGGTGGCACATGCCCATAATCCCAGTACTTGAGAGGTGGAAACAGGAGGATCTGAAGTTCAAGATTGTTCTTGGCTACATAGTGATCTCCAGGCCAGCTAATGCTACATAGTAAAACCCTGTCTTAATAAAATAATAAAGAAAAAAAATCATGTAAAGGCTGGAGTTATACAATTTTAAGCTAATGTGATCAACCTGTCCTTGCCTATTTATTTATTTGGTGTATTGAGACAGGGGCTCCCTGTGTAGCTAAGCCTGGCTCAATTTAGGACCCTCTTGTCTCTGTCTCTTCAGTACTCCAGGAGCTGTTTTTCTGTTTGTTTTTGAGGGGGTTGTATATGTGTGGGTTACATTCATGTATGCACGTGTGTGTATATGAGTGTGTGTGGGTAGGCCAGAGGTTGGTATTGGGTGTCCTCACCAGTCACTATCTTCTTCTTTGAGATAGGGTCTCTTGCTGATCTTAGAGCTCACGGATTCTGGCCTACTAACTACCCAGCTACCCCCCGCCCCAAACACTGGTATTAAAGGTACATGCCACCACATTCAGCATTTTACATTGGTTCTGGGCATCCAAACTCAGGTCCTTATGCTTGCATGGCAAGTGCTTTACCCATCAAGCCATTTCCCCAGCCCAAGAGTTTACAGGTTTATCACAATGTGCCATCACGTCGAACTCTCCATGCCAGGTTTTTTGTTGAATAGTTTCTGTGTTTCAGAGTGCTTGTGAATTTTCAGTGAGCTGATACATAGTAAATACTTAGAACAGTGCCTACAGCACAGGGAGAAGCTCAAGAAGGTCAACTGTGAGCATTGTGTCTGCTTTGCCTTTGTCATTTGCCTACAGTCTTATCCATACTCCAGTCTAAGCACTTATCTTTTATTTTATTTTATTTTTTATTTATGTATTAGAGAGAGAGAGGGTGGGCATGCCAAGGCCTCTAGCCACTGCAAATGAACTCCAGATGCATGCACCCCCTTGTGTATCTAGCTTACATGGGATCTGGAAAATCGAACCTAGATTCTCAGGCTTCATAGGCAAGCGCCTTGACTGCTAAGGCATTCCCCCAGCCCAGATTATTTATTTATTTATTTTTGTTTTTGTGTGGTAGGGTCTCAATCTAGCTCAGGCTGACCTGGGATTCACTATGTAGTCTCAGGGTGGCCTCGAACTCACAGCAATCCTCCTACCTCTGCCTCCCGAGTGTTGGGATTAAAGGTGTGTGCACCACCACACCCTGCTCTTGAACAGCCTTTTTAATAGGAGGGGATACATCATAGTAAAAATAAAGAAGTGAGATCACTTAGGGCAGTAATAAGCACTATGAAGGCAATGAAACAGTGTGGGGTGACAATAGGTTGGAGGTGCTACTTAAGTTTGGTGGATGTGGTGGTTTGAATAGAAAATGTTCCCCACAACCTCATGTGTCTATGATTAAGCCTCAAATATGATCCCCAGCTGGTAGAGCCTTTGGGAGGTGGAGCTTTGCTGGAGGAGGTATCACTGGGAGCAGGTCTTGGGGTGTTTGAGATTAGGAGCAAAGTAGCATTCTTTTGTGGGTAGCTAGGGGCACAGTTGAGACTAAACGAACTGCAATCTGAATGTAAACCTGATGCGTAAAGATGGTGACTTCCTGGTTTGTTTGTTTTTTTTTTTTCAAGGTAGGGTCTCCTGTAGTTCTGGCTGACCTGGAATTCACTATGTAATCTCAGGGTGGCCTCCAACTCACGGTGATCCTCCTACCTCTGCCTCCCAAGTGCTGGGATTAAAGGTGTGTGTCACCACACCTGGCTCTGGTTCTTCCTCCTTCTAGGAACTTTCCATGGGCTTTTTTTTTTTTTTTTTTTTCCTCCACTCTCTTCTCCCTGACCCACCAGCCAATCAAGGTCCTCCATGTACATTTGAACTTAACCAATAAATCTCTCCCCAACCAGATGCCTAAATTACATGCCCAAGGTTATAAGAACACTCCATCCAAGTCACCATGTGGATTGCCCACTTGAGATCCCTCCCAATCTGGGAGCTTCCTGCTTTACTTTCTTTCCTGAAACAAATCTTTCTTATTGCCCTTCTGCTGAGTCTGCACTTGTCAATTCCTTGTAAGTTGTAAGACAATGAACTCAGAGCTACTGGCTTCAGTGGCTCCTGTGTTCTCAAAACTCATAGCATGGCTGGAGAGATGGCTTAGCGGTTAAGCGCTTGCCTGTGAAGCCTAAGGACCCCGGTTCGAGGCTCAATTCCCCAGGACCCACGTTAGCCAGATGCACAAGGGGGCGCACGCATCTGGAGTTAGTTTACAGAGGCTGGTAGCTCTGGCGCGCCCATTCTCTCTCTCTCTCTCCCCCTCCTTCTCTCTGTCGCTCTCAAATAAATAAATAAACAAACAAAAAAATTAAAAACAAACTCATAACAATGGGTTGGACAGATGGCTCCAAACGGTGAAGGAGCTTGCCTGCAAAGGCTCAGGACTGGGGTTTGATTCTTAGCACTCATATAAAGCCAGATGCACAAGGTGGTGCATTTGTCTGGAGTTTGTGTGTTGTAGCTACAGGCCCTGGTGTGCCAGTTCTCTCTCTCTAACTGCCCCTCTCTCTCCGCTCTCTATCTCATAAATAAATAAGATTTTTAAAAATTTATTTATTTGAGCAGGAAAGAGAAAGAAGCAGATATATATATATATATATATATATATATATATATATAGAGAGAGAGAGAGAGAGAGAGAGAAGCAGATATATATATATAGAGAGAGAAAGAGAGAGACAGAGTGGGCACGCAAGGGCCTCCAGCTATTGCAGAAAAAAATGGGTGAGGGAGATGGCTCAGTAGTTTAAGGCACTTGCTTACAAAGCTTGCCCAACTTCAATTCCCCAGCCATCCATATAAAGCCAGATCCAAAAAAGTGCATGAGTCTGATGTTTATATGCAGCATCAGGAAACCCTGGTGCCCCCACCAAGCTCCTTAGCACTCACAATCATGAAAATCATTTTTTTTTTTTCGAGGTAGGGTCTTGCTCTAGCCCAGGCTGACCTGGAATTCATTAGGTAATCTCAGGCTGGCCTCAAACTCACAGCAATCCTCCTACCTCTGCCTCCTGAGTGCTGGGATTAAAGATGTGCACACCTTGGTGAAATACTTTTTTTTTTTTTTTTTTTTTTTTTTTTTGGTTTTTCGAGGTAGGGTCTCACTCTAGCCCAGGCTGACCTGGAATTCACTATGAAGTCTCAGGGTAGCCTTGAACTCACAGCGATCCTCCTACCTCTGCCTCCCAAGACCAAGTGTGCGCCACCATGCCTGGTTGTGAAATACATTTTTAAAAAGTTAAAACAACAATAACAACACTAACAACACTTGATTAGGCTGGAGAGATGGCTTTGTGGTTAAGGCACTTGCCTACAAAGCCAAAGGACCCAGGTTCAACTCCCTGGGACCCATGTAAGCCATATGCACAAGGTGGCACATGTGTCTGGAGTTTGTTTGCAGCAGTTGGAGGTCCTCTCGTGCCCATTCTTCATATCTGCCTCTTTCTCTCAAATAAATAAATAAAAATAAAAATATTACAAACAAGCTTGGGCTGGAGAGATGGCTTCATGGTTAAGGTGCTTGCGGAGAAGGCTAAGGACTCATGTTTGACTCTCCAGATCCCACGTAGCTGGACGTCCAAGGTGATTCAAGTGCACAGGGTCACACATGGGCACAAGGTAGCATACACATTTGGAGTTCGGTTACAGTGGCTGGAGGTTCTAGAGTGCCAATCATTCTCTCTCACACATACACATAAAAAAAAGAAAGAAAGAAAGAAAAGAAAACTTGATAATTGTGCCATGCGTCTGTGGGGTTCTCATTAAACCCTACAGGATGGGTACAGAGATGCTCAGCTGGTTCTAGAGTTTTGCGTCTTCCCTACCCACTCTGTCTATCTGTTTCCCGTGACCAAGAGATGTGTAGCTGAGATGAAGTGGGCAAGCCTGGACCTGTTAGTGGAAGGACAAGCAGGGAACAGGTTCAGTCAGTCCTCTCATCTCACTGACTCCAAGAAGGGTCCAGGTCCCCGGACAATGTAATGATATGGACAAACATGGGGGAGCGGGGGTTGGGTGCTGTATGGGGCACAGGTCCCCGGGTCAGAGCCTGTGAAGCAGTTAGTGGCAGCAGCCCCTTCAATCGGTTGGAATTCTGCAGCAGGGTAGAGCTCCTTTCAGGGCCCTTTGACCAGCCAAGAGACCAGGAGGCAGAGGAGTGGCTTCTCCTTCTAAGTTCACACAACACCAGCCTCTTGGCAACAACAGAGACATTTTCTCTTGTTGTTGTTGTTTGTTTTTTAGACAGGGGCCCATATAGTTCAGGTTGGCCTCTAACCCAGTATGACAAGGAGGATAAACTTGAACTCCTGATCCTCTTTCCTCCACCTCCCAAGTGTCCCAACATTCCTTGCACACCCATTCACATTAGGGCCTCTTGCTGTTGTAAATGAATGCCAGAGGCTTGCACCACTTTTTGCATCCTGCTTATGGGGGTGTTTTGGGAATTGAACCCTAGGCTGACAGGCTTTGCAAGTAAGCGCCTTTAACCACTAAGCAATCTCCCCAGCCCCACTTTAAAAAAAATATTTTATGCTTTATTTATTCATTTGAGAGACAGAGAGAGAAAGAGGCAGACAGAGAATGGGCATGCCACAGCCTCTAGCTATGTACCTCAGGCTGGCTTTGAACTTGTGGCCATCTTCCTGCCTCAATTGTGGGATTTAGGTGCTCAGCTAACGGGGGGGGGGGGAAGGAGGGAGGAGATGGACTTTATCTTAGCATAAGTTTTAAAAAATACCCTTATTTGCTGGGCATGTTGGTGCACGCTTTTAATCCCAGCACTTGGGAGGCAGAGGTAGGAGGATTGCCATGAGTTCGAGGCCACCCTGAGAATACACAGTGAATTCCAGGTCAGCCTGAGCTAGAGTGAGACCCTACCTTAAAAACCTAGACCAAAAGCAAGCAAACAAAAAAGAACCCTCTTATTTGAGAGAGACAGAAAGAGTGATGGGTGAGGCCAGGGCTTCCTGCCACTGCAAAAAACAAACTCCCAATACATGTGCCATTTTGTGTATCTGGCTTTATGTGGGCACTGTGGAATTGAACCCAGGCTGTCAGGCTTTGAAAGCAAGTGCTTTTAACCACTTAACCACTTCTCCAGCCCTTAACATAATTTTTTTTTTTTTTTTTTGGTTTTTTGAGGTAGGGTCTTACTTTGGTCCAGGCTGACCTGGAATTCACTATGGAGTCTCAGGGTGGCCTCGAACTCATGGCGATCCTCCTACCTCTGCCTCCTGAGTGCTGGGATTAAAGTCGTGCACCACCATAATTTTTTTTTCTTTATTATTTATTTATTTATTTGAGAGTGATAGACACAGAGAAAGAGGCAGATAGAGAGAGAGAGGGAATGGGCGCGCCAGGGCTTCCAGCCACTGCAAACGGAACTCCAGATGCGTGTGCCCCCTTGTGCATCTGGCTAACGTAAAAATTATAGAACGCTTCACGAATTTGCATGTCATCCTTACGCAGGGGCCATGCTAATCTTCTCTGTATCGTTCCAATTTTAGTATATGTGCTGCCGAAGCGAGCACCACCATAATTTTTTTTAAATGAACTATTATACACTAGAAAAGCACAAAACAAATGTACAAATAAACGAGTAATTATAAATTGTGACCAACGCTCAAGCCCTTGTCCTCCTGATCACAACTACTGCTGGCACACATCCCCATCCCTTGCAGTTGTCCTCCCCTCTGGATGCTGCCAGTAGCATCCAGATGACACTCTGTGGTCTCTCTGTAGTTTCACCACCCATGAATCACAGAGAAAATCTTCAATTAGGGTTTACTCAGGTAAACCCCAGGAGTGCAGACCACGGAGCAGTCTGTTATGGAGAGAGCCCTGAGGGCCCTGTCTTTAGTACTCAAACCACCTGTACAGCACTGTGAGGGGCCCAAGGGTGCATCACAGATTGAGCCTATGGTAGGCAGAAGCAGCCTGGGTGGTCCTGGTAGCAAGCGCCCAAACCACACTCTTCCTTGAGCGCTCTGAGCAGCGATTGCTTTTGGCAGTGGGCAGCTGAGCTGGCTTCGTGGAAGAGGTGGTAAACTTCCACTCATGCATGATTTAGCAAACTGTTGTATTGGTGGTTTTGCTGAGGGTGAAACCCGAATGCTTTGCCACCAAGCTCAGACCCTCAACCCCTACTTACCAAACTTTGTTAAATATATATATGTATGTATATATATGTATATACATATATGTATACATATATATATATATATATTTTTTTTTTTTTTTTGCAAGGAAAGAGGGGGAGAGAAAGGGAGAGAATGGGTACACCAGGGCTTCCTGATACCACAAATGGACTTCAGACACATGTGCCACTTTGCTCATCTGGTTTTATGTGGGCACTGGGGAGTCAGGCCTTGCAAGCAAGCACCTTTAACTACTGAGCTATCTCTGCAGCCCCAAACTCTTTTTTTTTTTTTTTTGGAGACAGGGGTTCATGTAGCTTAGACTGGCCTTGAACTCACTGTGTATCCACGAATGACCTTGAATTCCTGAACCTCTTGCCTCTATCTTCCGAGTGATGGGATTATAGGCAGATGCTACCTCTCCCATTTATCAAACATTTTTTGAAAAATATTATTATTTTTTAAATTTTATTTATTTACTTATTTGAGAGAGAGAGAGAATGGGCATGCCAGGGCCTCCAGCCACTGCAAACAAACCCTAGACGCATGGGCCACCTTGTACGTGGGTACTGGGGAATTGAACCTGGGTCCTTACACTTTGGAGGCAAGAGCCTTAACTACTAAGCCAGCTCTCCAGCCCAAAATATTGTATTTTTATTTAATTTATTTGACAGAGAACGAGAAAGAGAGAGAGTGAGAGAGAGAGAGAGAGAGAGAGAGAGTGAATGGGCACGCCAGGGCCTCTAGCCACTGCAAACAAACTCCCCCTTGTGCATCTGGCTAATGTGGGTTCTGGGGAATTGAACCTGGGTCTTTTGGCTTTGCAGGCAAATGCCTTAACCGCTAAGCCATCCCTCTAGCCCTTATCAAACATTTTTGCGGGCCAGCAGTGTGCTAGAGAATTAGGGAAAGGACATAAGATGAAGGAGACCCCAGCCTGTTCATGGCTTAATGATTTAATGCAGATTCAAGTTCTAATATAGCAAGTTTTAAATACAAAGTATTACAGAATTGACTGGGAGGCTTCAGAGCTGGGGCCAGGCTAGTCCTCAGAGGAGAGAGACTGGGAGGATGATGAATTTGAAGCTAGCCTTGGATATACTGTCTTTGAAGCTAGTCAGAGCAACACAGTGAGACCATGTGTCAAAAAAACAAACACTGGGCTGGAGGGATGGCTTAATGGTTTAGACGTCTGCCTGCAAAGCCTAAGGACCCAGCTTTGATTACCCATGTAAAAAGCCAGGTGCACAAGGTCGCGCATGCCTCTGGAGTTTATTTGTAGTAGCTAGAGGCCTTGGTGTGCCCATTCTCCCCTCCACCCTCTGCCTCTTTATCTCTCTCAAACTCTCTCAAATAAATAATAAAAAACAAAAAAAAAGTGTTAAACTGGGCGTGGTGGTGCACGCCTTTAATCCCAGAACTCGGGAGGCAGAGGTAGGAGGATTCCCATGAGTTCAAGGTCACCCTGAGACTACAGAGTGAATTCCAGGTCAGCACCTCCCCTTTTGTGTGTGGGGACTCATCATGCAGTCACTTGAAGGCCTGCCTAGAAGAAAAAAGGCTGAGCATCTCTCAAGGAAGGCAGAATTTTTCTTACCTTCAGATTCAAAATGATACATTGACTCTGTGTAGGTCTTTTTGTTTTGTTTTGTTTTGTTTTCGGATTTTGAGGTAGGGTCTCACTCTAGCCCAGGCTGAACTGGAATTCACTATGTAGTCTCATGCTGGCCTCAAACTCACAGCAATCCTCCTACTTCTCAATCAAGTATCTTTAACCACTGTGCCATCTCTCCAGCCCCAGCTTTCAAGTGTCTACCTGTCTGTCTATCAATCTATTTATGATCTATCTATCTACAGCCTATCAGTTGTGTTTCTCTGGAAACACATAAGCAGAAGAGAAATGATATGGCAGATTGGTGCTTGATCCGAGGGCCCAGTGTGCTTGGCTAAAGGACTTTGCAGTAGTTTATTCTGAAGACAAGGCAGAAAACACTGAGGGGTTTCTGAGCAGGGGATTGATTCAGTTAGAACTGAGACCTAGAAAGATGACTGTTGCATTGGGTTAAATGAATTAAAATAGATTCCAGCTCAGTGTGGTGGTACACGCCTTAATTCCAAGCACTTGGGAGGCAGAAGTAGGAGGATCACCATGAGTTTGAGGCCACCCTGAGACTACATAGTGAATTCTAGGTCAGCCTGGGCTAGAGCAAGACCCTACCTTAAAAAAAAAAAAAAAAAGAATTCCAGCTGAGCATGCTTGGTAATGTATGGCAGTATTTCAAGGGAGGTAGAGGCAGGAGGATCAGGAGTTCAAGGAAGGTCATTCTTATTTATATGAGACCCTGTCTCAAAAAACAAATGGACAAACAATAAAACAACACAAGACAAAAACTTCATAGGTTCTTAAAGGAAACCTCTAGAAATGACATAATTCTTATGGCTATGTTATTTACAAGTTCACAATGTTGAAAGGTGCAGGGGAGTGTAAGAGTCAAATATAGATATAGGTGCTGCTGGCTGAAGAACACGGAGGAAAACTGAAGGGTGGCTTTGGGATGCCAATGGGAGGTTATTTTTTTCAAGGTAGGATCTCATTCTGGCACAGGCTGACCTGGAACTAGTCCCAGGCTCTCCTTGAACTCATGGCGATCCTCCTACCCTTGCTTCCTGAGTGCTGGGATTAAAGGAGTGTGCCATCATGTCATGCAATGAGAGTTTTAAAAAACATATATTTATTTATTTATTTATTTGAGAGGCACAATGGATGTGCATCAGGGCCTCTCGCTGCCACAAACGAACTCCAGACACATGCACTACTTTGCGTGTCTAGCTTTATGTGAGTACTAGGGAATTGAACCCAGGCAGAGAGGCTTTGCAAGCAATTGCCTTTAACGGCTGATTCATTTCCCCAGCCCACCAATGGGACTTTTGAGTAGCTGGAAATTTGGATATAGAAGCTGGAGATTTGTAAATTATGCACAAATGACCACCCAGAGGCAGACAAGGGGTGTTTGAAATGGCAGAGTGATTTGAGAATCTTATGTTGCTGACAGAAACTCAACCTGCTCCAGGTTAGAAGAGGGAGTTGTTGGCGAATGGGACTAAATGTGGAAGTAAGACTGGACCCAACAGATTGTACGATGCCCCTGGGACTTGATTTTACATCTCCATCTCTCAGCCTGGCCTCTGTCTGGGTCCCATTCTCAGGCGGTGGGAGGCTGGCTGTCAGTAGTGCTGCGATTAAACCTGCCCTCAGCCAATCCATTCATTCAACTGGACAGATCAGGACCGAGTTGCATTAGTGAATCTCACTGGGTTACTCACCTGTAGCTGAAAGGGCTTAGTAACGGGGCTCTGCCCTGCTCCGACTGGCCATGCACAAATGAAGTGGGAGCATCTCCGCCAGAGCTGCCGGTGAACGTTGGGCCAGAGGCTACTCCAGGAGAAAGGGAAGTGCTTCTGTTTCCCCGTGGAGGAGGAGTTGGCACTGCAATGGGACCCACAAGACTGTGGTTTTCATAATTTGAGGCAGCTAGAGCCAGGGGGACTCCGCGATGGAGGAAGAGGGCACGAGGAGGTTGGAGTCTGGACTGGCAGCAAGGGACAGGGTAGACTGGAGTAGTGACATCACTCCAAGTTGGGGCTATGAAAAGGTCTGGGGCACCCCTCTGGGGAAACCCAACACAATACACAAAGTGCCAAGTGACTCCTTGTCCTCAGGAAAAAAAAAAAGACAGGAAAGGCCAAAACTGTTGGGTGACACCCCATCAAGATACGGCTGTTGATGGGAAAGGGCAGACATTGTCTGGGGACTTTCATGGGACACACAAAGAAAGAAAGGGCACTGTTAACTGGCCTCGGGAAAGGAGAAACTGGCACATTCCCCTCAAGTTGAAGAAGCTAAGTTTACGCATTTTTATGATAGTGAAAAATTTACAGTAGCCTGGGCTTGGTGGAAGTTGGCTAGCATTTCATAGGCCCTGGCTGGGTTTCATCCCCCGCACAAAAAAAAAAAAAAAAAAGCAAAACGAACAAACAGACAACTTCTTTTTACAGTAGCAAAAGCAACCTAAATTCCAACAGTCAGAGATTGGCAAATACAGAATGAAGCTTTGATAAGTAAATGATGCTTTATTTTGAGGCCAGCTTGGGCTACAAACTCAGACACTGTCACACACAAAAAAAGAAAAGATTCCAGACCAAACCAAAAGAAAATGTGACTCTTACAATATATTGGACTTAGGTGTCTTTCTTGAATAAATAGTTGTGGCAGTAATTGTAAGTGAACTTTCATTTTTTAATTTTTTAAAAAAAGTGTGTAGCGATCAAGAGGGCAACCTCTGGGTTGGTTCTTGCCTTCTTCCTTTTTTTTTTTTAGTTTTCCAAGGTAGGGTCTCACTGTAGCTCAGGCTGACCTGGAATTCACGATATAGTATCAGGGTGCTCTTGAACTCAAGGCGATGCTCCTACCTCCCGAGTGCTGGAACTAAAGGTGTGCACCACCACGCCCGACTCTTTTATTTTTATTTTATGTATGTATGTATGTATGTATGTATTTATTTATGTATTTATTTGAGAGAGAGAAAGAGAGGAAGAGACAGAGAAGGGCAGATAGAATGAGTGCGGCAGGGCCTCCAGCCATTGTAAACGAAGTCCACTTAGGTTCTGGGGAATCCAACCTGGGTCCTTAGGCTTCCTAGGCAAGGACCTTAACCGCTGAGCCATCTTTCCAGCCCCCTCCTTGTTATTTTGAGGCAGAGTCTCTCGTTCTTCACCCTTGCTCTGTTTCTAAGCTTTGGGGACAGTCTCCTGTCTCTGCTTACCTCTTATGTGAAGTGTACTGGGGTTACAGAAGCCTGCCACAACTTCTGGCTTTTTTTTTTTTTTCAAGGTAGGGTCTCACTCTAGCCCAGGCTGACCTGGAATTCACTATATAGTCTCAGGGTGGCCTTGAACTTGTAGCAATCCTCCTACCTCTGCTTCCTGAGTGCTGGGATTAAAGGCATGTGCCACCACACCCGGTTTAGCTTCTGGCTTTTTTATGTAGAGGCTTGGGGATCCGAACTCAGGCACTCGGAGTTGTGCACCAAGTACTTCATCCACTGAGACATTTCTCCAGCATTTATTTATTTTTGTTTATTTTTACTTATCTATTTGAGAACAACAGACACAGAGAGAAAGAGGCAGATAGAGAATGGGCATGCTGGGGCCTCCAGCTGCTGCAAATGAACTCCAGATGCGTGCGACCCCTTGTGCATCTGGCTTACGTGGGTCCTGGGGAATCAAGCCTCGAACTTGGGTCCTTAGGCTTCACAGGCAAGCCCTTAACCGCTAAGCCATCTCTCCAGCCCCATTTATTTATTTTTGAGGCAAGATCTCATGTTGCTCAGGCATCCTATGTAGTTGAAGACGACCTTGAAGTCCTGATCTTCCTGCCTCTCTACTTCCCAAGCGCTAGGACTACTGATGTGGGCCATCATACCTGGCTAAGTTAACTCTCATTAGGGTAAACTTTCTTCAACACTAGGATGCAGCCGAGAGTAACTGGAGGGTCCTTGTTCTCCCGCAGTTTGTACACTAGCAGGGAACAGAGTTGGCAAAGGAGGATTGTGAAGGCTGGATGATCTGGGGAGGGAGTGACATTTGAGGGATGAGAACAGATGAAAGGTCCAGGGAAAGGGAGCAGGTTTTGTGAACACTAAATGAAAGGCCTTATGGTGGGGACAGTGTCTCTAACTTCAAACAACCCAGAGCAGAATTCAACACTTCAGGACTGGCCAACTGCATAGAGGCCTAGGGGCCTCAGGAAGCTTGCAAGACACAAGTCACTACTTCTTTTTGTTTTGCTTTATTTTTTTCCCACTTTTATAAATATTTTATTTATGAGAGAGAGAGAGAGAGAGAGGGAGAGAATGGGCATGCCAGGGCCTCCAGCCACTGTAAATAATCTCCAGACACATGCCCAACCTTGTGTGTCTGGCTTACATGGATCCTGGGGAATTGAACCTGGGTCCTTTGGTTTTGCTAAGCCATCTCTCCAACCCTGTTTTGCTTTTTTTATTTGGGGAGGGGAAGTAGAGGTCTCACTGTAGCCCAGGCTGACCTGGAATTTACTCCGTATCCCAGGTTGGCCTTGAACTCACTGCGATCCTCCTGAATGCTAGGATTAAAGATATGAGCCACCACGCCCACCTAGTGTTATTTTTTTCTTTATTTATTAGAGACAGAGGGAGAATGAGAGAGAGAGAGAGAGAGAGAGAGAAAGAGAGGGAGGGAGGGAGAGAATGGGCGCGCCAGAGCCTGTAACCACTGCAACCGAACTCCAGACGCATGCACCACCGTGTGCATCTGGTTTATGTGGAACCTGGAGAATGGAACCTGGGTCCTTAGGCTTCTCAGGCAAGCGCCTTAACCGCTACTACTATTTGAAAACCAAAAATATATTTTGTTTCAGAAGGTTTCAGAGATGGAACTAAATGCCGGTGGCAGCTCTTTGAACACATCTGTCCATAATTTTATTACAAGTAACAATCATTGTTAACAGGTGCAGCATACAAACTGGAGAGCGGCAGGAGCACAGCTCTGCGCGTGCGCGACGAGTGGGCGGAGCCAGGATTCAGCCTCCACCGCCCCCACCCCATCCCAGTGCAGTCTCCTTCTTCTCGGCCCCTCCCATTTCCGCGGGCACCCAACCGTGCGTCTCCTGCGTGCTGACGTCAGGTGCGTGCCCCTGTCCGGCAGCCGAGGAGGCCCCGCGCAGTGCTGCCAACGCCCCGGCGGAGAAGCTGAGGTGAGTGCGGGGCTTAAGACTCCCCGCGCGCGAGCGGTCTTCCCCCCCCATCGGTCTGTCCGGGTCGCGCGGCCCCTGGCTCCGCTCCGTCCTCCAGGGCACGCTTGTTTCCGGGGTCCCGGGACGTGAGAGCGCGCCGGGCTCGTGTGCGCCCCGCGGGCTCCGCGCGCTTCCCGGGTTCTGGAGGGGGAAGCTGAGGAAGGGTCGCGGCGGGGAAGCGAGCGGCGTCCTCCCGCACGGCCGCGGGGAGGGAGGGAGGGCAGGAGGGCTCGGTCCGACCCGGGGCTCCGGCGTCAGGGCGCGGCCTGGCCGAGCTGTCACCGGGCAGCGGCGGAAGGAAGGGGGGTCACACCCATCCCGCCGCCGCCGGCTCCCCTCCCCCTCCCCGCTGGCCGGTCGGCTCCCGCGGGCCTCTCGGGTCGGAACGCCGGGTTTCCCCCCGGAGTCGTTCCGGGACGCTTGGGCTCGGAGGCCGGCTCCTGCCCTCTGCTCTCCGCCTTCGACTTCCTGCTTCGCCGGGCGCCGCCGCCGCGGACATTTTGCGGGCGGGCGGGCGGGGGAGGGGAGCGGAATTGCCGACCGCGGCGGGGACGGGGACGAGAAGGAGGCGGCCGGGCCCGCGCCGCGCCTCCCCTCCTGCGGACTCGAACCCGCGTCTCCCGCGCGCGCAGGGTGATTGATGGAGTGCGAGCCCCGCTTCTCCCGAGCTCCCCTCCGGTCCTACCTGGGAATCCGAGTTTCCTTCCGTTCGCTGCTCCAACTCAGCTTGCAGCTCCCTTTCCAGGGAGTTACCTAACCTCACCCTGAAACCGCGCTTGAGGCGCTTGCTCAACGCGGATTCTTACTAGGAGGAAATTTTTCTTTGTTCGCTTGTGTTTTTCCTCCCCTTTAAGTCCGAGAGACATGCGAGTGGAAGATTACGTCATCGCAGTAGAAGGGGTGAGAGTTTTTAACTCCTACAAGTCAGGGACCCACTAAATTAAGACAGCATCTTCAAGCCCTGCTCGTGGGTCGCCGCACCCGCTTTCCCCACACATAAGTGTACACATTTTTTTTTGAAGTCTTCTTACTTCCGCTCCTGGCAGTCTCAAATGCGTACAGGAGGGCTTAAAAAATCTCAGGCTTAGTTTTTGCCAGGGAAAAAATCTTAAGACAACACCGTCAGCATTTTCTTTGAAGGTTCCCTTGTTGGTATGTGGGTGAACTTATTTGTGGGAGCCATTCTTTCTCACATTGACATCTTGCCTTTTTTTTTTTTTTTTTTATGTACAGAACTTGCCGACTTTCAGTGCTTGTTGGTAAGGTTGTGTTGAAAAGAGAGTCAATTTATTTTGACGCCTGATTTTTGTGCTTCCTAGAATTAGCCTTCAAGTAGCTTGCTTTAGTTTTGCCATTAAAATGAGTTAAATTAAAAAAAAAATTGAGATAGAGGAAGAGGCAGATAGAAAGGGCACACACCAGGGCCTTTGGCCACTGCAAAAGAGCCCCAAATGCTTGCGCTACCTTGTGCATCTGACTTAGTGGGTCCTGGGGAATCAAACCTGGCTCCTTAGGCTTTGCAGGCAGGCATCTTAACTCCAGTCCATACATTTTTTTAAAAGTCTGTATTTGTGTAATCCTGAATGGATGGAATTTCAGCAGCATATACATTAAGGCTGCCTTTCAACTTGGAGCAATCTCCCTGCCTCTGACCCCAAGTGCTGGTATTATAGGTGTGAGCCATTACACTATCCAGTTGTGGATTTTTTTTTCTTTTAGAGAGAGGGAGAAAATTGGTGCACCAGGTCCTCAGCCACTGACCTCGAACTCCAGGTGCTTGCTCCGCCTGGTGGGCACGTGTGACCTTGCACTTGCCTCACCTTTGTGCGTCTGGCTAATGTGGGATCTGGAGAGTAAAACATGGGTCCTTAGGCTTCATAGGCAAGCACATTTACCACTTAGCTATCTCTCCTGCCCCTTTTGTGGATTTTTAACCAAAGGAAACCCCTGAGTAACATTTTCAGACTTTGTGATCACTGCAATGTTTGGTACATCATAAATTTATATCCTTTGATTACAACATACAACAACATAAGAAAAGATTAATATTGTAAAGCAAATGAGATCTAAGTGTATAATGCATTATCAGTGAATTTGTGCTGGAACAAGAATTTTCCCGTTGTTGCTCATTTGTGTGGAGAACAGATTGCTTGTTTGCAAACACTTAAAAGGAGTGGTGGATTCATATCAGCTCTCTAGTGTGTGTAGGTGCTACAGACAGGTGGATAGGTGTGAATATTGAGTGTGTTAAAACATATCTGTTAGCCTTAATGTGTTATTTCAGGAATATAAAATAGATTGTAGCATTTAGAATGCAACTACTACAGTACTTTTTGTTTTCTGTATTTAAGTTTATATGTACACTAACTATGTCTTTTAAAAAAGTAACAGTAGTTTGTAATATAACACAGCTTTTAGAGCTGAGACTGATGTAATTGTAAATTGAGGCTCTTAAAAATGAGCTCCATGGGACAGCTTAGTGGTTTTTTTTTTTTTTTTTTTTTTTGTTTTTTTTTTTTTTTGTTGGGGGGGGGGTTTGTTTTTTTTTTTTTTGTTTTTTTTTTTTTTTTTTTTTTTATTTTTTTTTTTTTTTTTTTTTTTTTTTGTTTTTTTTTTTTTTTCTTTAGAGAGAGGAGAAAATTGGTGCACCAGGTCCTCAGCCACTGACCTCGAACTCCAGGTGCTTGCTCCGCCTGGTGGGCACGTGTGACCTTGCACTTGCCTCACCTTTGTGCGTCTGGCTAATGTGGGATCTGGAGAGTAAAACATGGGTCCTTAGGCTTCCTAGGCAAGGACCTTAACCGCTGAGCCATCTCTCCAGCCCTAGTTTTTTTTTGTTTGTTTGTTTGAGGCAGGTTTCCCTTCAGTGCAGACTGACCTGGAACTCACTAGAGACCAGGGTGGCCTTGAACTTGTAGCAATCCTCCTACCTCTGCTTCCTGAGTGCTGGGATTAAAGGCATGTGCCACCACACCCGGTTTAGCTTCTGGCTTTTTTATGTAGAGGCTTGGGGATCCGAACTCAGGCACTCGGAGTTTGTGCACCAAGTACTTCATCCACTGAGACATTTCTCCAGCATTTATTTATTTTTGTTTATTTTTACTTATCTATTTGAGAACAACAGACACAGAGAGAAAGAGGCAGATAGAGAATGGGCATGCTGGGGCCTCCAGCTGCTGCAAATGAACTCCAGATGCGTGCGACCCCTTGTGCATCTGGCTTACGTGGGTCCTGGGGAATCAAGCCTCGAACTTGGGTCCTTAGGCTTCACAGGCAAGCCCTTAACCGCTAAGCCATCTCTCCAGCCCCATTTATTTATTTTTGAGGCAAGATCTCATGTTGCTCAGGCATCCTATGTAGTTGAAGACGACCTTGAAGTCCTGATCTTCCTGCCTCTCTACTTCCCAAGCGCTAGGACTACTGATGTGGGCCATCATACCTGGCTAAGTTAACTCTCATTAGGGTAAACTTTCTTCAACACTAGGATGCAGCCGAGAGTAACTGGAGGGTCCTTGTTCTCCCGCAGTTTGTACACTAGCAGGGAACAGAGTTGGCAAAGGAGGATTGTGAAGGCTGGATGATCTGGGGAGGGAAGTGACATTTGAGGGATGAGAACAGATGAAAGGTCCAGGGAAAGGGAGCAGGTTTTGTGAACACTAAATGAAAGGCCTTATGGTGGGGACAGTGTCTCTAACTTCAAACAACCCAGAGCAGAATTCAACACTTCAGGACTGGCCAACTGCATAGAGGCCTAGGGGCCTCAGGAAGCTTGCAAGACACAAGTCACTACTTCTTTTTGTTTTGCTTTATTTTTTTCCCACTTTTATAAATATTTTATTTATGAGAGAGAGAGAGAGAGAGAGGGAGAGAATGGGCATGCCAGGGCCTCCAGCCACTGTAAATAATCTCCAGACACATGCCCAACCTTGTGTGTCTGGCTTACATGGATCCTGGGGAATTGAACCTGGGTCCTTTGGTTTTGCTAAGCCATCTCTCCAACCCTGTTTTGCTTTTTTTATTTGGGGAGGGGAAGTAGAGGTCTCACTGTAGCCCAGGCTGACCTGGAATTTACTCCGTATCCCAGGTTGGCCTTGAACTCACTGCGATCCTCCTGAATGCTAGGATTAAAGATATGAGCCACCACGCCCACCTAGTGTTATTTTTTTCTTTATTTATTAGAGACAGAGGGAGAATGAGAGAGAGAGAGAGAGAGAGAGAGAGAGAGAAAGAGAGGGAGGGAGGGAGAGAATGGGCGCGCCAGAGCCTGTAACCACTGCAACCGAACTCCAGACGCATGCACCACCGTGTGCATCTGGTTTATGTGGAACCTGGAGAATGGAACCTGGGTCCTTAGGCTTCTCAGGCAAGCGCCTTAACCGCTACTACTATTTGAAAACCAAAAATATATTTTGTTTCAGAAGGTTTCAGAGATGGAACTAAATGCCGGTGGCAGCTCTTTGAACACATCTGTCCATAATTTTATTACAAGTAACAATCATTGTTAACAGGTGCAGCATACAAACTGGAGAGCGGCAGGAGCACAGCTCTGCGCGTGCGCGACGAGTGGGCGGAGCCAGGATTCAGCCTCCACCGCCCCCACCCCATCCCAGTGCAGTCTCCTTCTTCTCGGCCCCCTCCCATTTCCGCGGGCACCCAACCGTGCGTCTCCTGCGTGCTGACGTCAGGTGCGTGCCCCTGTCCGGCAGCCGAGGAGGCCCCGCGCAGTGCTGCCAACGCCCCGGCGGAGAAGCTGAGGTGAGTGCGGGGCTTAAGACTCCCCGCGCGCGAGCGGTCTTCCCCCCCCATCGGTCTGTCCGGGTCGCGCGGCCCCTGGCTCCGCTCCGTCCTCCAGGGCACGCTTGTTTCCGGGGTCCCGGGACGTGAGAGCGCGCCGGGCTCGTGTGCGCCCCGCGGGCTCCGCGCGCTTCCCGGGTTCTGGAGGGGGAAGCTGAGGAAGGGTCGCGGCGGGGAAGCGAGCGGCGTCCTCCCGCACGGCCGCGGGGAGGGAGGGAGGGCAGGAGGGCTCGGTCCGACCCGGGGCTCCGGCGTCAGGGCGCGGCCTGGCCGAGCTGTCACCGGGCAGCGGCGGAAGGAAGGGGGTCACACCCATCCCGCCGCCGCCGGCTCCCCTCCCCCTCCCCGCTGGCCGGTCGGCTCCCGCGGGCCTCTCGGGTCGGAACGCCGGGTTCCTCCCCGGAGTCGTTCCGGGACGCTTGGGCTCGGAGGCCGGCTCCTGCCCTCTGCTCTCCGCCTTCGACTTCCTGCTTCGCCGGGCGCCGCCGCCGCGGACATTTTGCGGGCGGGCGGGCGGGCGGGGGAGGGGAGCGGAATTGCCGACCGCGGCGGGGACGGGGACGAGAAGGAGGCGGCCGGGCCCGCGCCGCGCCTCCCCTCCTGCGGACTCGAACCCGCGTCTCCCGCGCGCGCAGGGTGATTGATGGAGTGCGAGCCCCGCTTCTCCCGAGCTCCCCTCCGGTCCTACCTGGGAATCCGAGTTTCCTTCCGTTCGCTGCTCCAACTCAGCTTGCAGCTCCCTTTCCAGGGAGTTACCTAACCTCACCCTGAAACCGCGCTTGAGGCGCTTGCTCAACGCGGATTCTTACTAGGAGGAAATTTTTCTTTGTTCGCTTGTGTTTTTCCTCCCCTTTAAGTCCGAGAGACATGCGAGTGGAAGATTACGTCATCGCAGTAGAAGGGGTGAGAGTTTTTAACTCATACAAGTCAGGGACCCACTAAATTAAGACAGCATCTTCACGCCCTGCTCGTGGGTCGCCGCACCCGCTTTCCCCACACATAAGTGTACAGTACATTTTTTTTTGAAGTCTTCTTACTTCCGCTCCTGGCAGTCTCAAATGCGTACAGGAGGGCTTAAAAAATCTCAGGCTTAGTTTTTGCCAGGGAAAAAATCTTAAGACAACACCGTCAGCATTTTCTTTGAAGGTTCCCTTGTTGGTATGTGGGTGAACTTATTTGTGGGAGCCATTCTTTCTCACATTGACATCTTGCCTTTTTTTTTTTTTTAATGTACAGAACTTGCCGACTTTCAGTGCTTGTTGGTAAGGTTGTGTTGAAAAGAGAGTCAATTTATTTTGACGCCTGATTTTTGTGCTTCCTAGAATTAGCCTTCAAGTAGCTTGCTTTAGTTTTGCCATTAAAATGAGTTAAATTAAAAAAAAAATTGAGATAGAGGAAGAGGCAGATAGAAAGGGCACACACCAGGGCCTTTGGCCACTGCAAAAGAGCCCCAAATGCTTGCGCTACCTTGTGCATCTGACTTAGTGGGTCCTGGGGAATCAAACCTGGCTCCTTAGGCTTTGCAGGCAGGCATCTTAACTCCAGTCCATACATTTTTTTAAAAGTCTGTATTTGTGTAATCCTGAATGGATGGAATTTCAGCAGCATATACATTAAGGCTGCCTTTCAACTTGGAGCAATCTCCCTGCCTCTGCCCCCAAGTGCTGGTATTATAGGTGTGAGCCATTACACTATCCAGTTGTGGATTTTTTTTTCTTTTAGAGAGAGGGAGAAAATTGGTGCACCAGGTCCTCAGCCACTGACCTCGAACTCCAGGTGCTTGCTCCGCCTGGTGGGCACGTGTGACCTTGCACTTGCCTCACCTTTGTGCGTCTGGCTAATGTGGGATCTGGAGAGTAAAACATGGGTCCTTAGGCTTCATAGGCAAGCACATTTACCACTTAGCTATCTCTCCTGCCCCTTTTGTGGATTTTTAACCAAAGGAAACCCCTGAGTAACATTTTCAGACTTTGTGATCACTGCAATGTTTGGTACATCATAAATTTATATCCTTTGATTACAACATACAACAACATAAGAAAAGATTAATATTGTAAAGCAAATGAGATCTAAGTGTATAATGCATTATCAGTGTATTTGTGCTGGAACAAGAATTTTCCCGTTGTTGCTCATTTGTGTGGAGAACAGATTGCTTGTTTGCAAACACTTAAAAGGAGTGGTGGATTCATATCAGCTCTCTAGTGTGTGTAGGTGCTACAGACAGGTGGATAGGTGTGAATATTGAGTGTGTTAAAACATATCTGTTAGCCTTAATGTGTTATTTCAGGAATATAAAATAGATTGTAACATTTAGAATGCAACTACTACAGTACTTTTTGTTTTCTGTATTTAAGTTTATATGTACACTAACATGTCTTTTAAAAAAGTAACAGTAGTTTGAATTTACACTTTTAGACTGAGACTGGAGGTAGATTGGTAATTGAGCATTAAAAATGAGCTCCTTGGGCTGGCTTAGTGGTTAAGGCGCTTGCCTGCAAAGCCAAAGGACCCAGGTTCCATTCCCCAGGACCCACGTAAGCCAGATGCACAAGGGGACACACACATCTGGAGTTGGTTTGCAGTGGCTGGAGGCCCTGGCATGCCCATTCTCTCTCTCTACCTGCCTACTTCTCTCTCTCATTCTCAAATAAATAAAAAAAAACATTAAAAAAATGAGCTCCTTGGGCTGGAGAGATGGCTCAGTGGTTAAGGAGCTTGCCTGTGAAACATAAGGACCCAGGTTTGATTACCCAGGACCACATAAAGCCAAGGTGGAATATTTGTCTGGAGTTCATTTGTAGTGGCTAGAGGACCTGGCACGCCTATTCTCTCTTTTTCTTAAGTTACATATATATATAATTTTTTTTTTTAGTTAGCCGGGCATGGTGGTTCACGCCTTTAATCCCAGCACTTGGGAGGCAGAAGTAGGAGGATCGCTGTAAATGCAAGGCCACCCTGAGACTACGTAGTGAATTCCAAGTCAGCCTGGGCTAGAGCCAGACCCAGGAGCTCCTTTACAATAATTTCTTCAAGACTTGACAGGTATTACATCTTCTGTTAAGTGCTAAAATGCTAAAATGTTTTCATGTTATGACCAACACCTACATTTAGTAAGCATGTTTGTTTGTCTCTCCTCTGGAATCTAAGACAGATAGATATTACAGCATAGAGTGGTGTATGGATCTTGAAGTTTTGCTAACTTAAAGATTGTTTTTTGTTGTTAGGGTATTTTGAAACTCGCTCTGTAGTCTCAGGCTGGTCTCAAACTCATTGTGATCCTCTTACCTCTGCTACTTGAGTGCTGGCATCAAAAGTGTGTGCCACCACACCTAGTCCCCAATTTTATCTATTAGAAAAGCATTTCTTTTTCAATATTTTATTTTTACTTATTTATTTGACAGAGAAAGGGGGGGGGGGGAGAGAATGAATGAATGGGCGTGCCAGGGCCTCTAGCCACTGCAAATGAACTCCAGATGCAGGTGCCCCCTTGTGCATCTGGCTAACATGGGTTCTGAGGAATTAAATCTGGCTTCTTTGGCTTTGCAGGCAGTTGCCTTAACCGCTAAGCCATCCCTCTAGCCCTCAATTTCTTTTTTAAAGATGAGGTATTTTTAAAAAATATTTCATTTTTTGAGACACACACACACATATGTAAGGGGGGAGGGAGGGAATAAATATGAATAGGCACACCAGGGACTCTAGTCACTGTGAATGTGCATGTGGCTTTATATGGGAAGTGGGGAATCAACCCTGGGTCCTTTGGCTTTGCTGGCAAATGGCTTAACCGCTAAGCCATATCTTCAGCCCTAAATATTTTCATCTTATTTATTTGCAAGCAGAGAGAGATAGAAGAGAGACAGAAGTGTGCCAGGGCCTCTAGCCACTGTAAACGAACTCCAGTCCACTTGTCTTATTTTTCTTTTTCTTTTTTCTTTTTTTATTTTTTTCGAGGTAGGGTCTCACTCTAGCCCAGGCTGACCTGGAATTAACTAGTCTCAGGGTGGCCTTGAATTCATGGTGATCCTCCTACTTCTGTCTCCTGAGTGCTAGGATTAAAGGCGTGTGCCACCATGTCCGGCCCTCCAGTCCACTTTTACATGGCTTTTACGTGGGTACTGGGGAATCAAACTGCGGTCCTTAGGCTTTGCAGGCAAGTGCCTTAACTGCTTGCTGAACCATCTCTCCAGCCCTTAGAAAAGCATTTCTAAGAATATTTTCATGTGTGTGTGCACATGTGTATGCCAGGTACATGTGTGGCTTTTTGTGCTTGGCTTTACATAGTACCAGGGAGTTGAACCCTGTTCCTCTGCTTGCTTATTTTTTTGAGGTAGGGTCTCCCTCTAACCCAGGTGGACCTGGAATTCACTATGTAGTCTCAGGCTGGCCTCGAACTCACAATGATACTCTTACCTCAGCCTCCTGAGTGCTGGAATTACATGCATGTGCCACCACACCTGTGGGGGGGGGGGAGAGAGTGAGAGAGAGAGAGAATGGGTGCCCCAGGGCCTCTGCCCTTTCATGTGCCACTTTGCATCTGGCTTTACGTGGATACTGGGGACTCGAACTTGGGTCCTTAGGGTTTACAGGCAATTGCTGTAACCGCTGAGCCATCTCTCCAGCCCTAGGTTTTTTTTTTTGTTTGTTTGTTTGAGGCAGGTTTCCCTTCAGTGCAGACTGACCTGGAACTCACTAGAGACCAGGCTGGCCTTGAACACTTGGTGATCATTGTGATCCTCAGCCTCCCAAGTGCTGGCATTAAAGGCAGAAGCCACTGTGCATGGCCCTCTAGTTATTTTTCAGATGGGCACGCTAATAAACTACTTTGATGCAAGCTCTGTTCCATTTGGAAAACTATAATTTACTTTGCCTGTTGGGGTGGAAGTACTGACAGACTTCCTAGAACTACAAGTTAAATTGTACTTCATGGGCTGCAGAGACGGCTCAGCGGTTAAGGGTCTTGCCTGCAAAGCCTAACCACCCAGGTTCCATTCCCCAGGACCCACGTACAGCCCAGATGCACGAGGTGGCGCATGTGTCTGGAGTTTGTTTGCAGTGGCTAGTGGTCCTGGTGTGCCCATTCTCTGTATCTGCCTCTTTCTTTCAAATAATTTTTTTTTTTCGAGGTAGGGTCTCACTCTAGTCCAGGCTGACCTGGAATTCACTATGTAATCTCAGGGTGGCCTCGAACTCACGGCGATCCTCCTATCTCTGCCTCCCAATGGTGGGATTAAAGGCGTGTGCCACCACGCCTGGCTTAAAATATTTTTATTTACGTATTTATTTATTTGAGAGAGCAAGCGAGCGAGCATGGGCACATCAGGACCCCCAGCCACTGCAGACAAACTCCAGCTGCATGCGCCACATTGTACATCTGGGCTTACATGGGCACTGGAGAATTTATCCTTGACCTGGGGTCCTTAGGCTTCACAGGCCAGCGCTTAACCACTAAGCTATCTCTCCAGCCCTAGCCCTGTATATTAATGGATTGATTCTATGATAATGCCTCTTCCTCTTCCAGAAATATTTGCTGTGTTTCCTCCATTAGGATGTAAGTTCCAGCTGGGTGTGGTGGTTTATGCCTTTAGTCCCAGCACTGGGGAGGCTGAGGCAGGCAGGGTTAGAGGAAGACCCTACCTTAAAAAAAACAAAAACAAAACAACCCAAACTGTAAGTTACATTGAGAAGCCAGGGCCTTCACCATGAATGGTCACCTCTGAACCTCTGCACTTGGATGTATATAGTAGGTTTCAGTGAATGTTAAATGAATGAATGTGATGATGTTTGAGGGTTACCTTTCTTATTTCTATATATTCTGTAGGTTTTCATGCTGTTTCTTTTCTTCGTCTTTTTTTTTTTTTTTTTTTTTTTGGTTTTTCGAGGTAGGGTCTCACTCTGGCTCAGGTTGACCTGGAATTCATTCTTTAGTCTCATTCTCAGGGTGGCCTTGAACTCATGGTGATCCTCCTACCTCTGCCTCCTGAGTGCTGGGATTAAAGGCCTGCGACACAACGCCTGGCTTCATGTTGTGTTTCTTGAGACAACTTTTGTGCTTGGTTAGACATATCCAAATTTGGACTCATTGAAGTCATTACTAATCTCTTGCTTGGCCTTACCCATCTGTTTAATCCAGTATCTTCTGTAGCTGTACTATCTGGAAAATTTGCCATCACTTAGAAAACCTTCTGATGATTAGTTCTCTCCTCCCTCCCCCAGGTGTTTGCTCATCTTGCTCTATTTCTTTGTTTGCAAATAAGTTTATTTTTGCTCCTTCTTCCCCTTGACAGTGTCAAATTCCTGGTCACATGGTGTTTTGGCCTTTATGAGTTTCTACTTTTAGTTGCTCATCTCTTCAAAGTATTTTTACTAAAGCAGTTTTCAGATTTCAGCTTGTCTGGCACTGCTATTATAAGTCCAGGATGTCATAGCTCTTCTTCACTCATCACCCATGGGACATTGCTCTCAAATGCTTATTCCATTAAGTGAAACCAAGTGTTTTGTCACCAAAACGGTGTCTCATAATTTTTTTTTTTTTTTTTTTTTGAGATAGAGTCTCACTCTAGCTCAGGCTGACCTGGAATTCACTATGTAGTCTCAGGGTAGCCTCAAACTCACGGCAGTCCTACCTCTGCCTCCTGAGTGCTGGGATCAAAGGCATGTACCATCATGCCCAGCTAGTGTCTCATAATTTTAGAAATTTTTATTTTATTTTATTTTCAAGCAGGGCATGGCACCACAACCCTGTAAATTGCAGCCCTTGGGAGGTGGAGGCAGTAGGATCAGGAGTTCAAGGCCAGTCTTGGCAACAACAGTGAATTTGAGGCCAGCCTACATGAAGGACCATGTCTCAATAAGTAAAAAATTAAAGTTGTACATTTTGAAAAAAATTGAGACAGAGTCTTGCTAAGTTGCCCATGCTGGTTTTGAGTTTGCAGTCCTTTACCTCAATTACCCAGAATAGATGGGATTTCAGACCTGAGCCACTAGGCCTAATTTGGATTTTTTTTTTTTCTAGGTAAGGTCTTGCTGTAGCCTAGGCTGATCTGGAATTCACTATGTAGTCTCAGGTGGCCTCGAACTCATGGCGATCCTCCTTCCTCTGCCTCCCGAGTGCTGGGATTAAAGGCATGAGGCATCACACCTGCTCCTTATGTTCTTTTTTCATGGTAGGGTTTTGCTCTAGCCCAGGCTGACCTGAATTCACTAGGTAGTCTAAGACTCAAATTCATGGTGATCCTTCTACCTCTGCCTGTAATACCTGGCATTAGTTATGCTGAAGTGTTGGTGTTATGCCCCTCTGACTTAGGTTGTGTTGCTCACTTCTTTTCTTTAACACAGCATTTTCTTGATGCTGTTGCCATTTGCTACTTTAGTTCTGTTGCTGTGTGTTCTTGAGAAAAACATAGACTCTGAAACCAGACTCCCTTAGTTCAAATCCTTGCCCTGTCATTTATTAGCTATATGCATTTTAATGTCTTTGTAAGTTCAGTTTTTACTTGTAAAATAGAGATTGAAAACTGGGCATGGTGGCTTGAGTTTGTGAACCCAGTGCTAGAGAGGTGGAGGTAGGAAGATCATGGGTTCAAGGTTATTATCCTTGTCTACATCTTGAGTTTGAGGTTAGTCTAGGCTACACAAGACCTATCTCAAAAAAAGGGGTGAGGGTTGGAGAGATGGTTCAGTGGTTAAAGGCACTTGTTTGCAAACCCTAATGGCCTGAGTTCAATTCCCCAGTACTCACAAACGGCCAGATGCACAAAGTGGTGCCTATGTCTGGAATTCCTTTGTGGTGGCAAGAGGCCCTGGTGCTTGTGTATGTGCATACGTACACACACTTTCTCTGCTCTGAAATAAAAAAAAAAAGAAAACAAGAAATAGGGCTAGCTTGTTGAAGATTAAATTGGTTCGAGTATGTGACATGTTTATGACTATTCATTGTCATGTGCTATGTAGGTGTTTGCTCTCACCATTACAATCTTTTAGGCTTCATCTACTCACCCTTGAGAAACTTTACCTCACTCATAAACATTTTAATATCTATCCCTCCTTCAGTGTAATCTCACAAGTCTTAAATTCTGAGTGAGGATTGATATCTCCTTTACATTTTTACATTGACCAGTGTCACAGAAGCAAAGCTGTGAAGGCATTAGATAGTGTACGGTCCATGGACCCAGCAACATTAGCATCACCTAAGAGCTCATTAGAATCTCAGGTTCCTGATGAGCCTTGTACCCTGCACTTGGGAGATGGATGTGTGAGGATCATGAGTTCAGGATCACACTCAGCTACATAGAGTTTGAGTCATCTTGAGGCACATGAGACCCTATTAAAATTTTTTTTGGGTTCCAGCCCAGTTTTGCTGAATCAGAATTTTTTTGTGTGTGTATGTGAGTGTACACACACACACGTATATATGTATCTTGTTTTTGAGGCTGGGACTCACTGTAGCCCATGCTGACCTGGAACTCATACTGTGTAGTCCTAGGCTGGCCTTGAACTCAGTACAGTCCTCCTAGCTCAGCACAGTGCTGGCACTAAAGGTGCTTGCCACTATACCCAGCCAGAATTTTTTTTTTTTTTTTTTTGAAGTAGGGTCTCCCTCTAGCCCAAGGGTGACCTGGAATTCATTATATAGTCTCAGGTTGTCTGAACTCACGGGGATCCTCCTAACTCTGCCTCCCTAGTGCTGGAATTAAAGGTATGTGCCACTTCACCTGGCTTCAGAATTTTTATTTTAACAAGATTTCCATGGGATTATTGTGCATGTGTTAAGGTATTTTTTATTTTTTAAAGTTTAAAAAAAAATTTTTTTTGTTCATTTTATTTATTTATTTATTTGAGAGCAACAGACAGAGAGAGAAACAGGCAGCTAGATAGATAGATAGATAGATAGATAGAGAGAGAGAGAGAATGGGCACGCCAGGGCCTCCAGCCACTGCAAACGAACTCCAGATGCGTGCGCCCCCTTGTGCATCTGGCTAACGTGGGTCCTGGGGAATCGAGCCTTGAACCAGGGTCCTTAGGCTTCACAGGCAAGCGCTTAACGACTAAGCTGTCTCTCCAGCCCCTGTGTTAAGGTATTTTGAATACAATATTGGGTGCTTTTATTTTCCCTCCCCACTAGAATATAACCTGATTTTCTTTAATATGTTTTTTTAAAATTTGTGAGCAAGCCAGGCGTGGTGGTGCACGCCTTTAATCCCGGCACTCGGGAGGCAGAGGTAGGAGGATCGCCGTGAGTTCGAGGCCACCCTGAGACTCCATAGTGAATTCCAGGTCAGCCTGGGCTAGAGTGAGACCCTACCTCAAAAAACCAAAAAAAAAAAAAAAAATTGTGAGCAGAGAGGGAGGGGTAGGGGAGGAGGGAATGAGGAATGAATATATATAAATTATAGTCTGGTCATTTAATATTTTTATTTGTGAGCAGAGCGAGAGAATGAGCATGCCAGGGCCTCTTGCCTCTGTGAATGAACTTTGTTCTTCTGCCCTTCAGTGAGAACTGGGGAATTGAAGTCCAGCCAGCAGCACCTTTAACTGCTGAGCAGTCTCCCCAGCCCTAATCTAGTTTCTTTCAGGTGGGTATCACGATTTATTGCAAGGATTGTAATCTGAGAATAAATTTTGGTTGTTTTGAGAAAGGGTCTCTTCTAGGCCAGTGTAGAACTCACTGTGTAGTTTAGGCTAGCTTCACATTTGTGTCAGCCCTCCTACCTCAGCTCTGCCTGCAAGCTTGGGGGTTACAGGCATGAACCACCATGTTTTACCTATTCATGATACAGGGTCTCTCACTGGCCTGAAACTTGCCAAGTAGGCAACTGGCTGGCCAGCAAACCTAGGGATGTCCCTATCTCCACCTCCACAGCACTCGAATTACAAGTGTGTGCCACCATCCAAATTTTTTTTTTTTTTTTTTTTTTTGGCATGTGGGTTTTGGAGATGGGATAAAGGTCTTCATGCTTTTTATAAAGCAAATACTTTGTTGACTAAACTATCTCCCTAGCTCCAGAAACAGCTTTTAAATTTTTGTCTGCCTGCCTGTTTTTCTGTTTACTTTTTAAATTTTTATTTTTTAAAAAATGTTTGTTTCTGAGAGAGGCAGAGAGAGAGGCAGATAGAGAGAAGATGGGCTTGCCACTTTAGCTATTGCAAATGAACTCCAGACGCATGTGCCACCTTGTACATCTGGCTTACATGGGTTCTAGGGAATTGAATCTAGGTCCTTAGGCTTCACAGGCAAGCACTTTATTTTATTTTATTTTTTGGTTTTTTGAGGTAGGGTCTCACTCTAGCCCAGGCTGACCTGGAATTCACTCTGTATTCTCAGGGTGGCCTCGAACTCACGGCGATCCTCCTACCTCTGCCTCCAGAGTGCTGGGATTAAAGGCGTGCGCCACCACGCCTGGCTAGGCAAGCACTTTAATTGCCAAGCCATCTCTCTAGCCTCTCTTTGTGTTTATTCTTTGAAATTTTTATTTATTTGATGGTGGGGGAGGGGGGAGGGAGAGAGAGAGAATGGGTGTGCCATGGCCTCCAGCCGCTGCAAACACTTTAGATGCTTGCACCACCTTGTGCATCTAGTTTATGTGGGCCCTGGGGCATCAAACCTGGGTCCTTTGGCTTTGTAGGCAGGCACCTTAACCCCTGAGCCATCCCTCCAGTCCCCCCCCCCTTTTTTTTAAAAGGGCTATTTTCTGATCAAGACTGTTTCCTATCAGAGTACACACACACTTTTTTTTTTTTTTTTTTTGAGGTAGGGTCTTACTCTAGCCCAGGCTGACCTGGAATTCACTATGTAGTCTCATGGTGGTCTTGAACTCACCATGATCCTCCTACCTCTGCCTCCTGAATGCTGGGATTAAAGGTGTGTGCCACCACAGCCGGCTTTATTCTTATTTTTTTTTAGAGAGAGAGAGAGAGAGAGATAGAGAGTTGGCATGCCAGGGCCTCAGCCACTGAAATCAAACTCCAGATGCTTGCACCACCTAATGAGAATGTATGACCTTACGCTTCTCACCTTTGTGTGTTTGGCTTATGTGGAATCTGAAGAGTTGAACATGGGTCCTTAGGCTTTACAGGCAAGTGCCTTAACTGCTAAATCATCTCTCCAGCTCCAGCCCTTATTTTTTATTTTTTGTTTTTTCAAGGTAAGCTCTCACTAGCTCAGGCTGACCTGGAACTCACAATGTAGTCTCTGTTTGTTTTGACTGTGTTAGGGAGTAGACCCAGGGCCTTGCACATGCTAGGCTAGTGTTTTACCCTGACCTATATCCCAGAAGTAACTTTTAGAATAGAGCTAATCAGAAGAAAAGGTTTTTGTGAGGACCTAAATTTTGGAGATAATTATTTGTCATTCCTTAGTGATACTTTAATTTTGACTATTACTGTGTGCTACTTTGATTTTAATTTAAATGAATGGTTCCCAAATGAGGGATCTTTTAATTATAAAACTACCAAATGTGTGACATTAACTTTGCTGATGTGGTTGCAAACACAAACACACTTTTTGGGGATGCTGCTTTTTCTAGAAGAGGTTTGTTTTCTTGTCAGGTTAATATTGGTAGAATTGCATTCCTTAGTTATAGAATGGTTCATGATATAGTCTGCCCTTCATATCTGTGGGTCTTGTGCCTGAAGATTCGGCTGACCATGGATGGGGAAACAAAGAACTCAAATAGGGCATGGGGAGATTGCTCAGTGGATAAAGCACTTATTGTGTAAACATGAGTACCTGAGTTGGGATCCCCCGAACTCATGTAAAAGCCAGATGCTGTGGTAGGCAGCTCCAATCCCAGTGTACCAGTGAGTGAGAAGGGAGGCAGAGGCAGCAGAACTTCCTGTAAGCTTTTGGGCTAGCTATAGCATCGAGAATAAGAAATCCTTCCTCAAACTATGACAACCTAAGTTATCTTCTGTTCTCTACATGTGTGCTGTAGCACACATGCCACCTGCACATGCACATACATACATACATGACAAAACAAAAACAAATTAGCATCTATATCAACATGCGAAGACTATTCTTCCCAAACAATACAATTAAATAGCAACCTTTTAGCACATACACTGTATTAAGTATTATAAAATTGTCTAGATCTGATTTAAAGTATAGATTATGAGACAAGTGATGTAGATCAATGAGAGTGCTTGCCTAGCATGTGAAAGGCCTGGGCTTGAATCCTGAGCACTGAAAAAAAAAAGTATAGGTTATATATAAATACTAAAATCATTTTGTTAAAGCTTTTTTTTTTTTTTTTTTTTTTTGAGAGAAAGAGACAGAAAGAGAGAGAGAGAGAATGGGCACACAAGGGCCTTCAGCTGCTGGGAAAGAACTCTAGATGCGTGCACCCCTTTGTGTACATGTGCAACGTTGAGTACTTGCATCACTGGTTGTCTGTCTTAAGTGGGACCTGGAGATTCCAATGTGAGTTCTTAGGCTTTGCAGGCAAGCACCTTAACCACTAAGCCATTTCTCCAGCCCTAAAATCGTTTTTAAACATTAAAAAAGAATTACATTTGAGCCAGGTGTGGTGGCGCATGCATTTTATCCCAGCACTTGGGAGGCAGAGGTAGGAGGATCACCATGAGTTCAAGGCCACCTGAGACTACATAGTGAGTTTCAGGTCAGCCTGGGCTAGAGTGAGACCCTATCTCAAAAAAACCTCGAAAAGCCAAAAAAAAAAGGAAAAAGAAAAATTACATATGCAAGCAGAGAAGAAGGGGAGGGAGGGAGAGAAAGTAAGTATGGGCTTACCAGGACGTCTTGCTGCTGCAAACCAAGGCCAGACACATGTGCCACTTTGTGCATCTGGCCTTACATGGGTACTGGGGAATTGAACCCAGGTGGCAGGTGTTGCAAGCAAAAACCTTTATCTGCTGACCTATCGCCTCAGCCTCATTAATACCATTAAAAAAATATTTATTTGCAAGCAGAGAAAGAGAGAAGAGCGACAGATAGTATGAGTGTGCCAGGGCCTCCAGCTTCTGTAAATGAACTCCATATGCATATGCTGCCTTGTGCACATGGCTTCATGTGGTAACTAGGGAATTGAACTTGGGTTGTTAGGCTTTACAGGCAAGTACCTTAACTGTTAAGCCATCTCTCCAGTTCACTAATTTTTTTTTTTTTTTTTTTTTTGAGGTAGGGTTTCACCTTAACCTATGTTGACCTGGAATTCACTATGTAGTCTTAGGATGGCCTCGAACTCAGTGGGTTTTCTACCTCTGCCTCCTGAGTGCTGGGATTAAAGGCATGTGCCACCATGCCTAGCACTAATACCATTTTTTTCTTTTTATTTATTTATTTGAGGGAGCAAGAGAGAGAGGGAGGGAGAGAGCAAGCGAGCGAGCACGAGCATGGGCGTGCCAGGGCCTCCAGCCGCTGCAAATGAACTCCAGACACATTCACCACCTTGTGTATCTGGCTTACGTGGGTACTGGGGAATTGAACTGAGGTCCTTTGGCTTTGCAGGCAGATGCCTTAACCGCTAAGGCATCTCTCCAGCCCACTAATAGCTTTTTTTTTTTTTTTTTTTCAAGGTAGGGTCTCACTCTAGCTCAGGCTGACCTGGAATTCACTATGTAGTCTCAGGGTGGCCTTGAACTCATGGCGATCTTCCTACCTCTGCCTCCCAAGTGTTGGGATTAAAGGTGTGTGCCACCAAGCCCGGCTACTAAAGCCATTTTAAAAATACTACTTATTTGAGAGAAAGGCAGATGGGAAAAGAATGGCTGTACCAGGGCCTCCAGGCCCTGCAAATGAACTCGTTGCATGTACCACTTTGTACATCTGGCTTTATGTGAATCTGGGGTACTGGGGAATCAAACCTGGGTTGTTACACTTTTGCATGTAAACACCTTAAATGCTGAGCCATTTCTTCAACCCATTTATACCATTGTTTTAAAATTTATTTTTTATTTTTATTTTTTTTTGGTTTTTCAAGGTAGGGTCTCACTGTAGCCCAGGCTGACCTGGAATTCACTATGGAGTCTCAGGGTGGCCTTGAACTCATGGCGATCCTCCTACCTCTTCCTCCCAAGTACTGGGATTAAAGGCGTGCGCCACCACGCCCGGCTATTTTTTATTTTTTAGAGAGAGAAAGTTGTGTGTGTGGGAGAGACAGAAAGAGAAAGAGAATATATCGACATGTTAGGACCTCAGCCACTGTAATCCCAACTCCACACACTTGTGCCACCTAGTGGACATGTGCGACCTTGTGCTTGCCTCCCCTTTGTGCATTTGGATGTGGGATCTGGAGAGTTGAATATGGGTATTTAGGCTTTGCAGGCAAGTGCCTTAACCGCTAAACCATCTCTCCAGCCCCAGTTATACCATTTTTTCCCCCAAGGTAGGGTCTTGCTCTATCCTAGGCTGACCTGGAATTCACTCTGTAATCAATGGCTGGCCTTGAACTCACAGAGGTCCTCATACCTCTGCCTTCCAAGTGCTGGGATAAAAGATGTACGCCACCATGGCCTGGCTTTACTACTTTTCTTTAAGAAAAATATTTGTTTTATTTATTTGAGAAAGAGAAGCAGATAGAGAGAGAAAGAATGGGTGTGCCAGGGTCTTTAGCCACTGCAAATGAACTCCAGACCCATGTGTTACCTTGTGCATCTGGTTTATGTGGGTCCTTGGGAATTGAACCTGGGTCCTTTGGGTTTGCAGGCAGGTGTCTTACCTGCTAAGCCATCTCTCCAGTCAACTAATACCATTTCTTTTCTTCTTTTTTTCTTTTTTGCAGGTAGGTTTTCACTTTAGCTCAGGCTGACCTGGAATTCACTCTAGTCTCAGGGTGGCCTGGAACTCACAGCGATCTTCCTACCTTGGCCTTGAGTGCTGGGATTAAAGGTGTGTACCACCATGTCCTGTTAAGGCTCTTTTCTTGTATGGATTACCAAATCAGAAAATTCAGTGAAGTGTTCATTTATGAGGGTTGACATTTCACATTAGCAAGTTTGTATCTTTTCAGTAGCTGACCTAGACCGTGAGGAAGTGAGATGAAAATGGCAGAGCTGTCAGTATGAAGATTCATACCATAACCCACCTCAAAGATTTCACTGCACAGACCAGATCACCTGGCATCCTAGCAAAACCAGTTTTAGGGGGTCAGGTCCCAACAGGTTTTTAAAGTTAAGTTTATGTTACTGGTAGGGAAGAGATAAACATGAATTTGCAGGCTGGAGAGATGGCTTAGCAATTAAGGCACTTTCCTGTGAAGCTGGATGACCTGAGTTCGATTTCTCAGTACCCCCATAAAGCCAGATGCACAAGGTGGTGCATGCACCTTGAGTTTGTTTGCAGAGATGGGAGGCCCTGGCATGTCTATTCTCTTACTTTGCCAGGCGTGGTGACATGCCTTTAATCCCAGAACTCAGGAGGCTGAGGTAGGAGGATTGCTGAGTTCAAGGCCATAATGAATTCCAGGTTAGCCTGGGCTAGAGCAAGACCCTACCTTGTAAAAACAAAAAACAAAACAAAACAAAACAACAACCAAAAAAGAATTTGAGTTTTCCCATGCTACAAACTTTGCCAAGATATTTGTCAACATTGGGAAATCCCTCCTCCTGGGAATAGAGAAGTCTCAAAACTAGCAGGGAGAAGTGCTTTCCCCACATTAGTCCAGTTTAGGAGACATTCTATTAGTGACATGCTCCTTCCCTTCCCAAACAATGAAATATTCTGTGTGCTAACAGCATAGTTTAAAAAAAAATGTAAAACAACATTCCTTATAGAATGATAGTTCAGACTGTGCAGTCACCAGGTACACAGTTAGTGAAAGTGCACACACTTCATTTGACATCTCTGTCACCTTCAGCTTCTTGTGCATGGTCTGTTTTCACATTCCTATTGCTTTTTAGACTGTGGCTTTGGAGGAGCAAGTTTAGCAGACAACCTTGTGGGTCTTCTGGCTTGTCCTTTACCTTCAGATGCTTGCGCCACCTAGTGGGCATGTGCAACCTTGTGCTTGCCTCACTTCAGTGTGTCTGGCTTACCTGGTATCTGGAGAGTCGAACATGGGTTCTTAGGCTTCACAGGCAAGCGCCTCAACTGCTAAGCCATCTCTCCATCCCTTGAGTGCAAATCATTTTTTTTTTTTTAACCCCCGAGGTAAGGTCTTGCTCTAGCCCAGGCTGACCTGGAATTCACTATGTAGTCTCGGTGGCCTCAAACTCTTGAGAATCCTCTTATCTCCACCTCTTGAGTGCTGGGATTAAAGGCGTGGGTCACCACCACCTAGCTTGACTGCAAATCTTAATTGTAACCCCTATTCTAATCAGATAGGTAGTGCTTTATGTGCGTGATGCACTATGGCCTTTCACTTCAGTGGAGTAAAATACATCCTGACGTGGAAGATTGATTGCCTAGTTAAGAGCAGGTACTTACCTGGATTATCATTTTTTTCTTTCTTTTCTTGCATATGTGTATATATGTTCATTCGTGTGTGGAGACCAGAGGACAACCTTAGGCATTACCCTCTTCCTTCCAGACAGGATCTCTTACTGGTCTGGAGGTTAACAGGCTAAATTGGCTGGCCAGTGAGCTCCAGGGATCCTCCTGTCTTTGCTTCTTCGTCACTGGAATTACAGATATGTGCCACCAGTGCCTGTTATTTTTATGTGGGTATTGGGGATTGAAACTCAGACATTAATGCTTTTAAAGCAAGCATATCACTGAATGTTCACCTTACTAAAAGTACTACTTTTTTTGCGGGGGGGGGGTTCGAGGTAGGGTCTCACTCTAGCTCATGCTGACCTGGAATTCACTCTGTAGTCTCAGTGTGACCTTGAAATCACAGCAATCCTTCTACCTCTGCCTCCCCAGTGCTGGGATTAAGGGCGTGCGCCACCACACCTAGCTTAAAATTACTACTAGTTTATTTCTCTTTCTTCTCTCTCTCTCTCTCTCTCTCTCTCTCTCTGTGTGTGTGTGTGTGTGTGTGTGTGTGTCTGTGTCTGTCCCCATCTCACTGTCAACGTGCTGGGATTATAGCCCATCATGATTTGGGGCTTTCTTGTTATTTTTCTGAGTTAGGGTCTCATTGTAGCCCAGGCTGACTTTGAACTCACAGTGATCCTCCTACCCTTGCCTCCTGAGGGCTGGGATTAAAGTCATGTGCCACCACACCTGACTTTTTTTTTTTTTTTTTTTTTTTTTGCGAGGTAGGGTTTCACTCTAGCTCAGGCTGACCTGGAATTCACTATGTAGTCTCAGGCTGGCATTGAACTCTCAGCAGTCCTTCTCCAGCAGTCCTTCTCCTATCTCTGCCTTGGCAAACTTGGAGTTTTTTACATGGAGTTAGTATTCTACCTTGAGTGAGCAAGTGCTTTACCCGCTGAGCCATCTCCCCAGCCCTTCCTTCCTCCCTCCCTCCCTCCCTCCCTCCCTCCCTCTCTTTGGAGACAAGATCTTTCCCTGTAGCCCAGACTGCTTTTGGAACTCACTATGTAGCTCAGGCTGGCCTTGAACTCAGAGCAGTCTTCCTGCCTCAGCCTTTCTCAAGTGGGATTATAGGTTTATGCTACCATGCCCAGTCTTATCTGGATAACCTCACAAGGATAATAGGTATGCATATTTGAGTTAGTTAAGTGTTATATGTAGAATAACCCAGTTAATTCTCATAGACTACTTACGATGCCGATACTACTGTCTGTCTTCTTTCACAAGTGGAGTAATGAAGTTGCCCAGAGTCACACAAGAATGGGAATAATAATTTTTAAGGCTTCTTGGCTTGAAAACTCATAATTAGAGACCCAAAAATCATAAAATATATTTCCTAAAATAGAAGCAGATTACAATCCTTTTTGCCACATTCCTGCTATTTTAGCTACAAGTGTGATGTTTAACTGGCTCTTTGAGGTCAGAATGAGATTTTCTAAAGGATTGATTGAATTAAAGCAAGTAACCCTGTCAAGTAGGAAGGGTATTTTTCTTTCTTTTTTTTGGAGGGGGGGTTTTCGGGTTAGGGTCTCACTCTAGCTCAGGCTGACCTGTAATTCACTATGTAGTCTCAGGGTGGCCTTGAACTCATGGTGATCCTCCTACCTCTGCCTCCCAAGTGCAGGGATTAAAGGTGTGCCCCACCACGCCTGGCTTTTTTGGGGGGGGAGGGGGAAGGGGAGGAGGATATTTCTAATTTCTGTTTTGCCTATAGTTTTTGAGTACTTCTGTTTACAAGTAGTAAATGGGACTTTTTTTTTTTTTGGTGCTGAGGACTGAACCCAGGGCCTTGCTCTTTCTAGGCAAGCGCTCATCCACTGAGCTAAATCCCCAGCCCCTGGCCTTTTTTTTTTTTTTTTTAATGTGTGTGTGTGGGGGGCGGTTGGAGAGAATTGGTACACCAGGGCATCTAGCCACTGCATTTGAACTCCAGATGTGATTGCCCCTTGTGCACATGTGTGTGACCTTTTGTGTTTGTGTCACTGTCCATCTGTCTTACGTGGGACCTGGAGAGTTGAACGTGAGTCCTTAGGCTTCGCAAGCAAGTTCCTTAATTGCTAAGCCATCTCTCCAGCCTAGGATCTTGTCTTAAAAAAAAAAAAAATATATATATATATATATATATATATATATATATATATATATATATTTATTTAAGAGAGAGGCAGACAGACAGACAGACCATAGGCATGTTAAGGCCTTTAGACACTGCAAATGAACTCCAGATGCATGCACCACCTTGTGCATCTGGCTTCCATGGGTACTGGGGAATTGTACCTAGGTCCTTAGGTTTAGCAGGCAAGTGCCTTAACCACTAAGCCATCTCTCCAGCATAGTAATCAGGATCTTTTACCATAAGGTTATTTTGGTTTCTGTAAGTTTTTTCTTTTCTTTTTTCTTTTTCTGTTTTTGTATTTTCAAGGTCAGGTTTCACTCTAGCCCATATTGACCTGGAACTCACTCAGTAGTGCCAGGCTGACTTCACAGTGATCTTCCTATCTTTTTCTTCCTAGTGCTGTGATTAAAGACGTGCACCACTAAACCTAGCTTTCTGTAAATTTTTTAAAAATTATTTTTATTTTTATTTTTTGTTTTTTTTCGAGGTAGGGTCTCACTCTTTTCAGACTGACCTTGAATTCATTATGTAGTCTCAGGGTGACCTTGAACTCACAGCGATCCTCCTACATCTGCCTTCCTGCCTTTGAGGGCTGGGATTAAAGGTGTGCGCCACCATGCCTGGCTTTTTTTTTTATTTAATTTATTTGAGAGAATGAGGCGGGGGGGGGGGGGAGGGCGGGAGAGAATGGGTGCACCAGGGCCTCCAGCCTCTGCAAACAAACTCCAGACATATGTGCCACCTTGTGCATCTGGCTTATGTGGGTCTTGGGGAATCAAACCTGGGTCCTTTGGCTTTGCAGGCAAGCACCTTAACCGCTAAGCCATCCCTCCAGTCCGCTTTCTGTAAATGTTGATGGGGGATAACAGTAATGTCCCAGTTAGGTATTTTACCCTGTGCTGTGCTAGTTGCCTTATATACAATTAGCTCATTTCACTCTTTCTGGCTTTTTGAGGTAGGGTCTTGTTCTGGCTCATGTGGACCTGAAATTCACTATATCACTATGTACTCTCAAGGTATCTTTGAGCTCACAGCAATCCTCCTGCCTCTCCCTCCCGAGAACAGGGATTAAAGGTGTGTGCCACCATGCCTGGCTCATTTCTCTTTATAGTGGTTTTGTGAATAAGAAAATTAAAGTATAGAAGTGAAGTAACTTGTGTTAAACTTTTTCCTTGCTCTTAATACGTGCCTGTAGTAGTTAGGTCCATGTTGTTGGGATGAACCTCTAGACCAGACACAGTTTATGGGAGTAAGGGATTTATTTTTAGGTTTATAGATCCAGGGGAAATTTCGTAATGGCTGAAGAAACTGGTCCCCTTTTGCAGATCCATGCAGAGAGAGAGAGGAAACCACCACCAGCATCACCTAAAGTAAACACACACCAGGAACACCAGGCGTAGCTCAAGTACTCTGTATCTTTAGGCTGGAATTTAGATCAGCCCCCAGTAACACCTTTGAGCTGGACCACAGGTCCACCCACAGTGACGCCAGGCAGCTGGAAATACAAGTTACAGCTTTAATAAAACATTTGAGTCTACTTGGGGGACATAATTTTTTTTTTTTTTTTGGTTTTTCAAGGTAGGGTCTCACTCTAGCCCAGGCTGACCTGGAATTCACTATGGAGTCTCAGGGTGGCCTCGAACTCATGGCGATCCTCCTACCTCTGCCTCCTAAGTGCTGGGATTAAAGGCGTGAGCCACCACGCCCGGCTAAGTTTAAACTACCACAGTGCCTCAGTATTACATTAGGTGCTGTGGGAAGGGGATAAAGAAAGCCTAGTTCTTTGCCTGCAGAACAAATCTGTTAGAATAAAGGCAAGTGCATGTTGATCAAAATAGCCTGATTAAGTACTTATATGATTCATTTATTCAGTGAGTGAATTTAGTGAATTTATTTAGTGTGTAGTTGGTATTGAACTATTTTCTGGCATAGAGCAGAATCCTTGTTCTAGTTGATTTTGTGGTGATTTCCTTTTAAAGTCTGTCTCCCTTACTGCACTATTACAAGTAAACAGGATAATTATAGGTTATGACTGAACTTTGGAGGAAATCAGGAAATATGATCGAGTGTAGAAAAGGGGAGGGAACTTTTACTCTGGACAGTATGGAGGACTTCTGAGGACATGATTTGAGTTGTGAACTGCATCAGTAACTATGAGGAAAGTAATGTTAAAGACCTGAAGACCTCACGAGACCTGCAGTTAGAGCATAGAGTGGCCAAAGCGTTGGGGAGAAGAGGATGAGTTAAATTTGAGAGCCAAGAAGAGCTTATCTGTTTTTTGTTTGTTTGTTTTTCGAGGTGGGGTCTCTCTAGGTCAGGCTGACCTGGAATTCATTATGTAGTCTCTGGGTGGCCTGGAATTTACTGTCATCCTCCTACCTTTGCCTATCTTGGGCTGGGATTAAAGGCATGCACCAATCTTTTGTTTGTGGGGTAGCTGTACAAAATACCATGGACTAGTAAGCAACAGGCAGCAGTTTCTTTTTTTCTTAATTTTTCTTTTGTATATTTTATTTTTATTTGTTTTCTAGAGAGCGAAAGAGAATGAGAATGAGAATGGGAGCACTAGGGCCCCAGCTACTACAAATGAACTCAAAACACATGCACCACCTAGTGCATCTGGCTTACGTGGGTCCTGGGAAATTGAACCTGGGTCCTTTGGCTTTGTAGTCAAGTGCCTTAACCACTAAGCCATTTCTCCAACCCCAGAAATCAATTTTTGGAAGCTGAGCTGTCCAAGATCAAGGTCCTAGTAGATTTTTTTTTGTTTGCTTGTTTTAATGTTTTATTTATTTGAGGGGTAAGGCAGATAGAGGCCTCTAGCCACTGCAAATGAACTCCAGGCGCATGTGTACCTTGTGCAATACTGGGGAGTCGAACCTGGGTCCTTTGGCTTTGCTAGCATGGACCTTAACCGCTAAGCCATCTCTCTAGCCCAGGTTCAGATTCTGATGGGGATATATGGCACCTTCTTGCTGATCTCATTTACTAATTAATGCTTATTCTCCTTCTGAACGACCCCACCTCCTGATGCCATTACCTCAGGGTTTAGGATTTCATCATGAGTTTTAGAGGGACATGGACATGCAAACCTTAGTTGGACGCAGACAGTTGGTGCAGTTAGGAAAGGCTAAGGGAAAGTGAAGTGCTGGAGTAGAAAGTTAGGGTAAGAGCAGACACGCAGGCTTTGGGGAGATGACTTGAATGCAGGCATAGATTGAATAAGCACAAACCATATTGGATAATTTAGTGCCATCAGGCAATTACAGCAACGTAAGATGCATAGAAAGCTAGTTTTTTTTAAAATTTATTCATTTGCACAGGGAGAGAGAAGAATGAATGGGTGTGTCATGGCCTCCTGCAGCTACAAACTCCAGTTGCATGCGCCACTCTGCATCTGGCTTTACATGGGTACTGGGGAATCAGCCTGGCCAGCAGGCTTATTAGTAAGCAAGCAACTCCCCAGCTATCTCCTCAACCCAAAAGCTAGTTTAAAAAAAATATTTTTATTAGCTGGGTGTGGTGGTGCATACCTTTAATCCCAGCACTCAGTAGACTGAGGTAGGAGGATCACTATGAGGACACCCTGAGATGACATAGTGAATTCCAGGTCAGCCTGGGCTAGAGTGAAACTCCACCTCAAAAAACAAAATTGTGTGTGTGTGTGTGTGTGTGTGTGTGTGTGTGTGTGTGTATGTATACGTATATATAATTTGAGAAGGAGAGGAGAGAGAGGAAGTGTGAATATGGGTGGGCCGGGACCTCTTGTAGCTGCAAATGAACTTCAGACCCATGTTCTGGCCTTAAATGGGTACTGGGGAATTGAACCCAGGCCAAGCAGGCTTTATAAGCAAGTGCCTTTAACCACTGAGATATCTCCCCAGCTCAGAAAGCTACCTTCTATTTCAGTCTTCTCTCCATAGGCCTCTCAGAGCAGTGGTAACCTCAGATATGACATTTAGAATAAGTCAAGTACTCTTACCTTTTATAGATGAAATGTGTGGTGTGTGTGTGTGTGTGTGTGTGCATTCATGTAATTTAAGAGAGTAAAATTATGTCCTTTAAAAAAATATATTTTGGGGCTGGGCGTGGTGGTGCATGCCTTTAATCCCAGCACTTGAGAGGCAGAGGTAGGAGGATCGCTGTGAGTTCAAGGCCACCCTGAGACTACATAGTGAAGTCCAGGTCAGCCTGGGCTAGAGTGAGACCCTACCTTGAAAAACAAAAAACAAAACAAAACAAAATATATGTATATATGTATGTATGTATGTGTATATGTATATGTATATGTATTTTGGGGGCTGGAGGGATGGCTTAGTGGTGAAGGTGTTTGCCTGCAAAGCCAAAGAACCCAGGTTCGATTTTCCAGGACCCATGTTAGCCAGATGCACAAGGTGGCGCATGCTTCTGAAGTTCATTTGCAGTGGCTGGAGAACCTGGTGTGCCCACTTTCTCTCTGCCTCTGTCTTGCTGTCAAATAAATAAATAAATAAAATATACTAAAAAAATAAAAAATTTATATATATTGGGCTGGGGAAATGGTTTAGCGGTTAAGGTGTTTGCCTGTGAAGCTTAAGGACCTCTGCTTGATTCCCCAGGACCCACGTAAGCCAGATGCACAAGGGGCACATGTTTAGTTTAGTTGCCTCTCTAAATCTGGCTCACAGGCTCCACAAAACAGATTGTTGAAGAGTAATTGAATCCTCAGAGGATATGAGTAGGTGTGGCACTCTGATAGAGGGGTAGGTAACTTGGAAGGGAGATGGAAGATAAAGTTGTTTCATGGGCTGGAGGGATGGCTTAGTGGTTGAGGTGCTTGCCTGCAAAGCCTAGGGAACCAGGTTTGAGTCCCCAAAACTCACATAAGCCGAATGTACATGGTGGCTCATGCATCTGGAGTCATTTGCAGTGGCTAGAGGCCCTGGTTCCCCCGCTCCCCAATAAATAAAGAATTTTAAAAAATTTATATTTTAATTTATTTATTTGAGAGAAGCAGAGGGAGGAAGAGAGATAAATAGAATGGGCGCACCAGGGCCTCCAGCCGCTGTAGTTATATTGGAAGTAAAATTATGCTACAGTCTAAGCAGTAGGTTAGAATTTGTGTGACATTGACTTAAAATTTCCTACATTTGCTAAGTGTGGGGTGTGTCCATGTGCCGTTTGAAGCTCACACCTTGCTTACCCTCTGAAGAAGGTATGTGCTGGTCCCATCATATTTAGAGAAGGGAAAGAAAGAGGCTTCAGTAGGGTTAATAAGTTGTTCAAGCTCACATAGATTGAGTATGGCACAGCCAGTCTGAAGCCAGACCCAGCCTCTTAACCAGAGACCACACAACCAGTTCCCAACAAGTTGCTGAGCTTCTGAGGTTGGGAAACTTAAGAAATAGGCAATTGTAGGTAAATAGAAAAGGGAACAGCAAACTCCTGTTTCTCACTTCTTTTTTCCTGCCTTTCATCTTTGTATTGCTGGCAACCCCGAAAGTCATATAGTTGGCACTTCATTCACAGAGATACTTGTTTGTAAATTTTATTTATTTATTTTTGGTGTTTTCGAGGTAGGGTCTCACTCTAGCCCAGGCTGACCTGGAATTCACTCTGTAGTTCCAGGATGGCCTCGACCTCACAGTGATCCTCCTACTTCTGCCTCCCAAGTGCTGAGATTTTACCGCTCGGCTATTTTTTTGCTTTTTAAAAAAATATTTATTTGAAAAAGAGAGAGAGAGCGAGCAAGTGAGTGGGCTGGCGGGCTGGAGAGATGGCTTAGAGGTTCAGGCGCTTGCCTGCAAAGCAAAAGGACTCAGGTTCAATTCCTCAGGACCCACGTAAGCCAGATGCACAAGGGGGCACACACATCTGGAGTTCGTTTGCAGTAGCTGGAGGCCCTGGCGCACCTATCCTCTCTCTCCTTCTCTCCCTGCCTATTTTTCTGTCTCTCAAGTAAATAAATAAATAAATAGAGAGTGAATGGGCAATTAGTGCCTTCAGTTATTGCAAATGAACTCCAGATGCATCTGGCTTACATGGGTACTGGGGAATCAAACCTGGGTCCTTAGGCTTTGCAGGCAAACGTCTTAATGCTAAGCCATCTCTCTAGCCCTATTTTTTGCTTTTTAAACTATTTCTTGTAAGTGTATATGTGTATGGGTTCACTAGGGTCTCTTGCCACTGCAGATGAGTACAAGGCTCAAGACTGACTTGTGAATTGAACCTTGGCTGGCAGGCTTAGCTGCAGGCACCTTCCTTTAACTGTCAAGCCATCCTCCCAGCCCACTTTTTTTTTAAATTAAAAAAAAATTTCCCCTCCCCCCCTCAGGAGAAAAAGTATGGTGTAATGTTTGAGAGCAAAGACTCAAGAGTCGGATTGCTTGAGTTTAAATTCAAGTTTTACCACTTAGTAACCTTGACCTAGTTATGTTTATTGAGTCACGTCTGTAAGATAGAGATTCCAAGATAAAGTACATACCTTGTAGGGTTTTTGGGAGGAAGAAATGTGTGGTTTTGTATGATGTGTATATTTATTGTCTTTACTGTTACTTATTTTAGGGTGAACCAGTTGCTAATTTAGGTTAGAAAACAGGAATTTTCCTTTTTTTTCTTTTTGTGAGGTAGGGTCTCACTCTGGCCCTGGCTGACCTGGAATTCCGTGTGTCTCAGGCTGGCCTCGAACTCATGACAATCCTCCTACCTCTGCCTCCCAAGTGCTGGGATTAAAGGTGTGTGCCTCCACACCTGGCAAGAACAGGAATTTTAATTATTAATGCTATATTGTATGACTGCTTCTTTAGTATATACAAAGGAAAAGAGGTGAAGAAAGAAATATAATCAAAAATCATGTCAGTTAAAAATTATTATTTAATTTTTTTTTAAATTTACTTATTAGAGAGAGACAGATAGAGAGAATGGGTGCGCCTGGGCCTCCAGCCCTTGCAAACAAATTCCAGATGCACAGGCCACCTTGTGCATTTGGCTTACATGGGTACTGGGGAATTGAACCTAGGTCCATAGGCTTTGCAGGCAAGTGCCTTAACTGCTAAGTCATCTCTCCAGCCCTGTTGTTACTATTTTTTTTTTTTTTTTTTGCAGTAATTGAACCCAGAGCTTTGTACATGGTAGGCGTGTACTCCATATTCCTAGCCTTAGTCCAGGTACAATTTTCTCTTTTTCTTTTCTTTTCTTTTCTTTTCTTTCTCTTCTCTTCTCTTCTCTTCTCTTCTCTTCTCTTCTCTTCTCTTCTCTTCTCTTTTCTTTTCTTTTCTTTTCTTTTCTTTTCTTTTCTTTTCTTTTCTTTCTTTTTGAGGTAGGCTCTTGCTCTATCTAGAGCCCAGGCTGACCTGGAATTCACTATGCAGTCTCAGGGTGGCCTCGAACTCACAATGATCCTCCTACCTCAGCCTCCCTAGTGCTGGGTTTAAAGGTTTACAACTCCATGCCCAACTGTGTAGGTCTGGTGGGCTTCAAACTGGAGATAGTCTTCCTTCAGTTTCCCTGTCGTTGGGATTACAGGTGTGCACTAAATTGTCTGGCTAAGATAGTCTCCCCCCTTTTCAAATCATTTATTTGAGGAGGGGGCAAGGGATAGAATGAGAATGAATGAGTGCCCTCAGGCCTCTTGCCTTGTGAATGAACTTCAGACACATGTACCACTTTTACACATCTGGCTTTACACAGGTACTGGGAAATCAAACCAAGGCCAACTTGGGCTGGCAGGCTTTGCAAGAAAGCACCTTTAAGGGTCGAAGAGATGGCTCAGCAGTTAGGTGCACTTTCTGTGCAAACATGAGGGCCAGAGGGAGCCTAAGACTGCCCAACTTCAAATCTTCAGAGTCTGTGTAAAACAGCTGGATGTGGTCATGCATACTATGTCTGTTACCCCAGTCCCACAGGGCATCAAGCTTGAGAATCCACAGAGCTCCACAAGCTTTGGAACCTGTAAAAGAGACTCATGCTCAAAAACAAGACCCAGCAGAAGAGCAATGCAATTGCCCTCCCCCATTTCACTCAGGCCACTGTAGACGAGCAATCCCTGCCACAGGACACATACATGTGCATCTACCAACACATACATTCCATATTACATACACCAGCAAAAAACCCCCCTGAAAAACAAAAGCAAACAAACAAACACTTAAAAAGGCAAAACAACCAGGGATAAGAAACTTAGAAAATTGACTTTGAGGGCAGGGCTTGAGGCAGGATCTCACTCTAGCCAAGGCTTACCTGTAATTTATTTTGTTGTGTAGGCTGGCCCGGAACTCACAGCAATCCTCTTACCTCAGTTTCCCTAATGTTGGGATTATTGGTGTGAGTCACCATGTCCCGGCTAGAAAATTGACTCTTGTTGCTTGGGACCATTTTCCCTTTTAGACTCTCTCAGATATAGTCTTAGTGCTAGTTCTACTCTGAGTGGCTGATATGTCGTTAGTTGAGGAAAAAAAGATATACGTATAAGCACAAATCAATAAATATCTTTAATATTTTTTTGTAGGTCAACATCAGCTTGGAAATATTTAAAGTGGATACAGAACTATTTCCGCCATGCAGACAATTAAGTGTGTTGTTGTGGGTGATGGTGCTGTTGGTAAAACATGTCTCCTGATATCCTACACAACAAACAAATTTCCATCTGAATACGTACCAACTGTAAGTACAAAAGCTTCCTTGTTAGTGAAATGTATTGTAATTTGATGATCTTTGGAACCACTTCTAGACTTGCAATCAGGCTCTGTCTGCCCTCTCCACTCTTTCCACTTTTGCTTTCTCACCTGGTAAAATAAACCTTGATTACCTGCTTGTTCAAAAACACAAAACAATATAACAGCAAAATGTTTTATGTTTGTACCGAAAGTTTTCTGTTGTAGGCCTTTGTTTTCTATTTTTAAAGATCTTGACTTTTTGTAGCTAAATTATATATGCTTTAAAGATTTTATCCATTTATTTATTTATTATATATGTAGAGAGAGAAAGAGAAAGAATGGGTGTGCCAGGACCTCTAGCCACTGCAGATGAACTCCAGACACATGTGCCACCATGTGCATTTGGCTTATGTGGGACCTGGAGAATCGAACCTGGGTCCTTAGGCTTTGCAGGCATGTGCCTCAACCGCTAAGCCATTTCTTCAGCCCCTATATATGCTTTAAAATTAAACAACTCTATATGTTTGGAGTTCTTTGGAGTACTAAGAAGCCCTGGCATGCTCACACTGTGAATCACACTCTTGCAAATAAATAAATAATTGAAAATCAGGCAGGGGCTGGAGAGAAAGCTCACCAGTTAAGGTCCTTGTCTATTGTAAGGAAAGTGTAAGAGAAAAGCAAAGAACACTGGACTTGATCTCTACAGACTGCTTATTGAGAGAAACCACGAGGGGCAGTAGCCTTCTCATGGGATGAAGGCTGAAGCACTGAGCCAGGGTGGGGCTCAGACTTAATAAGGAGGATCCTAAGAAAAACAGACTGTACCAGGTGCAGTAAGAAAATTGTAGCTGTTTGTGTCCTTGGTCAGAATAGGCTTCTTTAGCCACGAATGTCTAAGGGAGGATACCCAGATGTACCCTGGTCCTTCAAGGCCAGCTAGGCTAAGGGGAGTACATCAGTCAGGGAAGATGTCAAACTTAATGAGGTTGAATACCTCTGTTGCTTCTATTGCCTGAGAGCTTTAGGGATAGTTATTAACTCTTTAGTTCCTTTTAGTTTTTAGGGAAGGCTATTCACCCTTCACCTATAAAGCCTAAGGACTAGAGTTTGATTTCCCATTACCCATGTAAAGCCAGATGTATAAGGTGGCACATGCGTCTGGAATTTATTAGCAGTAACTAGAGGCCCTGGTGTGTGTATTCATATATCCTCCCCTCCCCAATAAATAAATATAAAAAATATTAGCCTGTCATAGTAACACATGCCTTTAATCCTGGCACTCAGGAAGCAGAGGTAGGAGGATAGCCATGAGTTGAGGCCAGCCTGGGACTATCAAGTGAATTCCAGGTCAGCCTAGGCTAGAGTGAGACCCTATCTTGAAAACAAAACAATTAAAAATTACTGGAGGGTTGGGTGTGGTGGTGCATGCCTTTAATCCCAGCACTTGGGTGGCCAAGGTAGGAGGATCACCATGAGTTCGAGGCTATCCTGAGACTGAAGAATGAATTTCAGGTCAGTCTGGGCTGGGGGGCAGAATCACTGGAAAATTAGAAGGGGCGACATAAGGATTTTCAAGAAGTTCTAGGAGGCAAAACCAGTAGACAACACCCTAATGAGTAGTCTTCAGTTTGGAGATGTATATCCTACATCTTGGAATGAGGTGACTTCTTTTCTCTCACTGTTTTTTCTTCTTTTTTTGAGCAGGCTGACTTGGAATTCACTATGTAGTCTCTCAGGGTGGCTTTAAACTCATGGTGATCCTCCTACCTCTGCCTCCCCCAAGTGCTGGGATTAAAGGCATGTGCCACTACGTCCAGCTTCTCTCTCCATCTATTTAATAATAATAATAATAATAATGATTATTATTTTGTTTTTTCCAGGCAGAGTCTCATTGTAGCCCAGGCTGACCTGGAATTCACTATGTTGTCTCAGAGTGACCTTGAACTCACAGTGATTCTCTTACCTCTGCCTTCTGAGTTCTGGGATTAAAGGCATGTGCCACCACGCCTGGCTAGAAAGTAACATTTTTATTTATTTATTATTCAGGGAGAGGAGGGAGGGAGAGAGAGAGAATATGACTGAGAGTGTATGGGTGTGCCATAGCCTCTTACAAATTCCAGATGCATAGTCTTTCTTTTTTTGTTACCTGGGTCAGTGATTATTTTGTGCTTAGAGGTCTCCTGGAGTGCTATTTGGGGATCTTATAGATTGAGAGACAATCTATGTTTCTGTTTATCTTTCTGAGCTGTTAACAGTAGAGGGGCTCTAGACTGGTTCCTAGGGGAGAGAAGACCTGTTATGAGCATCTAGACCTGGCTGAAGTCTTGGGGCGTCTTCCCCCCATTACTTTCTTTTTTAAAATCTGCTTCTTGGTTGGGTAGAGGGAAGATAGGAATAATGAAAAGATAATGAGGGGAGAGATTTGTTTAGTGAGACACTCACTTGTGAAAACATGTATTTTCTGAAATGTAGTGTGTGTTCCAAGTTGCTTGATCAACTGCATGTTAAGTTATGTTGAATACACATCACATGTCCATTCAGTGCTGAGAGAGGAGCTGAGGTTGGACTGGCAGGCAGTACCTGTTTCACTTAGGGACGATAAAGATCTGAAGTATGTTTCATGTAGAGCTTGTGATCTTTGGAATTCAGAAAATAGTGTCTGGGTAAGTATTTAGGTTACTCTTGAGACATAGGAGCATTATAAGGTTAAAACCTTGATACTTCTGTTCATTCGAGTGTTGCCTCTGTATTGTCGCAAGGCAGGCCAAGGGCAAAGCAGGAAGAGATTTCACTGGGAGGTGAGTTGGCCCATTTGGGGGCAGTATAAGTGGAAGACATTTTGAAGTAACAAGGGAGTTGATGAGTTGCATAAATCTTTTCTCAAAGTGAGAACGGCTGTTGTGATTTGGTATTATAGTTTATTTGTATTTTATATATGTAGATCTCTGGAAAAAGCACAGGGTGGGGGAAGGATAGTAATGAATAAAACCCTTTAAAAATTTTTTTATTTCATTTGAGAGAGAGAAGAGAGGGAGAGAATGGATGTGCCAGGGCCTGTAGCCACTGCAAACTAACTCTAGATGTGTGTACCCCCTTGTATATCTGGCTTACTTGGGTCCTGGGGAATTGAACCTGGGTCCTTTGGCTGTGCAGGCAAGTGCCTTAACCACTAAGCCATCCCTCCAGCCCAATGAAGTAAAGTTTTTTTTTTAATATTTAATTTTTTTATTTATTTGACAGAATAAGAGGGAGGGAGGGAGGGGAAGAGAGAGAGAGACTGAGAATGGGCACACCAGGACCTCCAGCCACTGCAAATGAACTTGAGACATGTGCTCCCCCTTGTGCATCTGAGCCGGGCGTGGTGGTGCAGCCTTTAATCCCAGCACTCGGGAGGCAGAGGTAGGAGGATCACCGTGAGTTCGAGGCCACCCTGAGACTACATAGTGAATTCCAGGTCAGCCTGGGCTAGAGTGAGACCTTGCCTCGAAAAACCAAAAAAACCTTATGTGTCTGGCTTGAAGTGGGTATTAGGGAAGGGAATTTGGGCCAGCAGAGCTTTGCAAGTAAGCACCTTTAACCACTGTGCTCTGGGTTGAGGGAAAGACCCAGTGTTGTAGTCAACTTCATGTTGCTGGGACAAACGTCTTACCAGACACAGTTTATGGAAGGAGGGGATTTATTTCAAGCTTACAGAGTCCAGGGGAAACTCCATCAATGGCTGAAGAAGCTCGCTCCCTTTCGTAGATCCAAGCAGAGAGAAATCACCAACAGCCAGCACCACAGACTTGAACAGCCAGAAGTCAGATTGCTCTCCACACCTTTGTGCTAGAATCAAGATCTGCCCCCAAACACACCTTAAGCCTAGATCCCAGGATCTGTCCCCAGTGACACCTCCTCCAGTTATAAGCTTAATTTTAATAAAACACCTGAGTCTATGGGGCCATACATTACAGTATCATATTCAAACTACTGCACCCAGTCCCAAGGAAGTACAAAAGTAAGTAGGAGAGAAGGGCACCCAGACCTCTCCTCTGGCTTCTGCATACATGCACATTGTACACATGCATCTTCATATACATACATACTTATACCATACCAAACGTACTTCACACACACAGGCACATACAACGTTGTGTGTGTGTGTGTGTGTGTATGCATGTATGTAAGTTTATGTTTGAGGCAGGATTTCATTATGTTGTCCAGGCTGATCCTCCACTCCTGGACTCATCTTCCTGCCTCAGTTTTTTTTTTTTTTTAGGTAGAGACTCGCTATAACCCAGGCTGACCTGGAATTCACTGTGTAGTCTCAGGCTGGCCTCAAACTCTCAGCAGTCCTCCTACCTCTGTCTTCCTGAGTGCTGGCATTAAAGACATGCACCACCATGCCTGGCTTATGCCTCAGTATTTTAAGAAGCTGGGACTATATGTACTATAGATACCAGCCACTGCACGTGACTTTTTTTCCCACCCTCCCTTTTCTTCCCTCTCTCTCCCCTTCCTGCAAGCAGAGAGAGCTAGAGAGAATGGGTTCGCTAGGGCCTCTAGCCACTGCAAATGAACTCCAGATGTATGCACCACTGTGCATCTGACTTTACATGGGTCCTGGGGAATTAAACTCCAGTTGTTAGGCTTTGCATGCAAGCACCTTAACCACTGAGCAATCTGTCCAGCCCTTTTACAATTTTTTTATTTTTACTTATTTATTTGAGAGAGGCAGAAAGGGGGGAGAGAAAAAGAGAATTGGATGCATTAGGACTTCCAGCCACTGCAGATAACCTCTAGATGCATGCGCTACTGTGTACATCTGGCTTTATGTGGGTACTGGGGAATTGAACCTGGGTCAATAGGCTTTGCAGGCAGGTACTTAATCGTCATTATTACTACTATGATGATGTGTGTGTGTGGTGCTGAGGACCAAACCCAGGGCCTCACAGGTGCTTTACCCTTACCAGCTTCCCAGCCCAACATGAAGTTTTGGTCTTTTAGAGGTAGGATCTCACTTTATCCCAGGCTGTCCTTGAACTCATAGAAATCCTCTGCCTCCAAGGGCTGGGATTAAAGGCATTAAAGGTGTGTACCACCACACCCACCTTCATTTTTATTTACTTATTTTGTTTTTTTGAGGTAGGGTCTCACTCTAGCCTGGGCTGACCAAGCATTCACTGTGTAATCTCAGGGAGACCTCGAATTTAAGGTGTTCCTCTTACATCTGCCTCCCAAGTGCTGGGATTAAAGGTGTGCGTCACCACACCCAGCTTCATTTTTTTTAAGCTGATTTATTTTCATTTAAAAAGTGTTTCTTTTATATTTCGTTATTATTTTTTATTTTTGAGGTAGTGTCTCGCCCTAGCCCAGGATGACCTGGAATTCACTGTGTAGTCTCAGAGTGGCCTTGAAATCACTGTGATTCTCCCTCTGCCTCCTGAGTGCTTGAACTAAAGGTGTGCACCATCACACTCAATCTAAAGTGTTTTTATTCGAAAGCTTCTCAGGAGGCTGGAGAGATGGTTCAGTGGGTAAAGGCATTTGTATGCAAACCCTGCTGGCCACTGTTTAATTCCCCAACACCCATGTAAAGCTGGTTTCAAAGTAGTGCATGTATCTATGGTTCCAATTTGACTAAGACAGTGTGGTAGGATAATCTGAAGGTAGTTTGACATTCATTTGCAGCAGCAAGAGGCCCTGTCTCAGCGAAGGTGAGCACAGGTACCCTCAAGTTGTCCTGTGACTTCCGCATGCTTGCTTTGGGCAATAGGTATCCCCCCACAATAAATGAATAAAAATAATAATGAAAGTTTCTCAGTACTCAGGAAGAATGAATATCCAACCCTAATATAGAGGCACTGAAAGGTCATTTTGTGTAGTCAAAGGACTTGTTCTGGTGCCAATGCTTGTGTGGCTTTTTGTCTAGTCTGGCAGGGTAGAGCAGATATCCCATGACATAGTCTGTTCTTTATTTTTGTCGAGAACTGTTTAGCTTGTGCAAAGGCTTAATTGGCAAGATGGGTCAGATAAGAAAGATGGGCTGGGCGTGGTGGCACACGCCTTTAATCCCAGCACTCAGGAGGCAGAGGTAGGAGAGTTGCCATGAGTTCGAGGCCACCCTGAGGCTACATAGTGAATTCCAGGTCAGTCTGGGCTTGTGAGACCCTACCTTGGGGGGAAGGGGAGAAAGATGGAGTCAGACATGGCGGTGTATGCCTTTAATCTCAGCACTTGGGCAGAGGTAGGAGGATTGCTGAGAGTTTGAGGCCACCCTGAGACTACATAGTGAATTCCAGGTCAGCTAGCTGGGCTAGAGCAAGACCCTCCCTAGAAAAACAAACAAAAAAGACTTAAGGGGAAAGTTAAGCCTTAGGAATTGTCCTGCCCAATTTTTCTCCTACCTCTTACTACCTAACAATGATGTTTTGTTTTGTTTTTCAGGTTTTTGACAACTATGCAGTTACAGTTATGATTGGTGGAGAGCCATACACTCTTGGACTTTTTGATACTGCAGGTGAAAACTCGTTGTCTCCTAATGCTTTGATCTGAACCTAACAGTTGCTGGTTGTAGTTTTTTTCCCCCTGGGGAGAGGAAGGACATTTTTGGAAGTTAGTATATATTAGCACATTAATCATCTGTTAATAACTGGTGAAATGGAATATGATGATGGATGACTTGGGATGGTCATTAGGAGTTTGCAATATCCTGGTGTGTAGTATGGTGAACAACATAGTTAAGAGTATAGTAGACATGCTTTTGTGGATGTGCATTTGCAGGGAGCTAGGGATTCAGGAAAAAAATGCCTGCGGAGGGTTGGAGAGATGGCTTAGCAGTTAAGGTGATTGCCTGTGAAGCCTAAGGAACCAGTTCTATTCTCCAGGTCTCATGTAAGCCAGATGCACATGGTGGTATGTGTGTCTGGAGTTTGTTTGCAGTGGCTAGAGGCCCTGGCACGCCCATTCTCTCTCTTTCCTTCCCCCCCTCTCCCTCTGTCTCCCTCCCCTCCCCTCATTCCTCTCCCTCTCTGTCTCTAATAATAACTAAATAGAAATAAATAAAAAAAGAACTGTAAAAAAAAAATGCCTGTGGATTGTTTCCTTTCACCTCCACATTCTGGAACCCTTTTAACTCTCAGTTACTGGGCCGGAAGATGGCTTAGTGGTTAAGGCAAAGGATTGGGTTCAGTTCTCCAGGACCTACGTAAGCCAGATACATAAGGGGTACATGGATCTGGGTTCGTCTGCAGTGGCTGGAGGTCCTGGTGTGCCTATTCTCCCTCCCTTCCTCTCTCTCTCTCTGCCTCTTTCTCTCTCTCAAATAAATAAATATAATATATATTAAATCTCAGTTTTTAAAAAAAATTTTTTGTCCATTTTTATTTATTTATTTGAGAGTGACAGAGAGAGAAAGAGGAGGGGAGAGAGAGACACAGAATGGGTGCGCCAGGGCTTCCAGCCACTGCAGATGAACTCCAAATGCGTGCGCCCCCTTGTGCATCTGGCTAACGTGGGTCCTAGAGAATGGAGTCTTGAACCGGGGTCCTTAAGCTTCACAGGCAAGCACTTAACTGTTAAGCCATCTCTCCAGCCCTAAATCTCAGTTTTTTAAGTGTGCCTGAGAGGGACTGGCCTTAGTATTTGTTATGATCATTCTCTTTCACTTAAGTTGCATATAGTGTATTAGTCTGTATAGTACATGCTATGGCAAGCTTCTTATGACAGGTGGCTTGTTATTATTTATTTAGTGGGGAAAAAGGTTTATTTTGGCTTATAGGCTTGAGGGGAAGCTCCATGATGGCAGGGAAAACTACGACATGAGTAGAGGGTGGATATCACCCCTGGCCAACATAAGGTGGACAATAGGAACTGGCTTGTTATTTTATACTACATCTGAATATAGTGTGAGAATGAACCAAAATTTGCCTATGAGTATTGACATTTGTTGTCTACCAGCCACATCATATGATATAACTTAAAGTTAAAACTTGATTTTTCAGTGTTACTTCCTATTGTTTTCAACAGTAGGCACACATCTTAATTTCTAATTTCTTCTCTTGTCTGTAAAGCTCAGTTAGCCAAAATATTTCAAAAGGCTATTTTTTTTAAATGTAGGTGTTCTACCCACCTTGTGGAACTGGATTTAATTAGAAGAATGAAACAGATACTAATGTGTGTACACCATGGCCCTCGCAGGCCTATACTCACATGCATGAACTCACACACACCAAAAATACCAGCCATCATTTTTCTGGATACAGGCTACCTCCATAAACACAGGAGAAGAATTCTCTCTCTCCCATGGAGCTGCATGCAGCATAGGTTTTTCCAGTTTCTGTCAGCTGGTCTACAGGGAGGAGGTTTTCAGCTCCAGCAAGATTTCTCAATGACCTGCAAACAAGTGTCTTAAACCCCTGAGCCATCTCTCCATCCCCCCCCCTTTTTTTTTCCTTTTCAAGATAGTGTCTCACTCTGGCTCAGGCTGAGGTGGAATTCACTATCTAGTCTCAGGGTAGCCTGGAATTCACAGCGATCCTCCTACCTTTGCCTCTCAAGTGCTGGGATTAAGAGCATGTGCCACTACACCTGGCCCCTTTCTTTGAGGTAGTGTCTCACTCTAGCCTAGGCTTAACTGGAATTCACTTAGTCCCAGGCTGCCTTCAAACTCACAGTGATCCTCTTATCTCTGCCTTTGGAATGCTGCGATTCTTAAAGAAAGTCTTGTGTCACCACACCTGGCTGTCTTGTCTTTTTTTTTTTTTTTTCTTTTTGAGCTGACCTGGAATTCACTCTGTATTCTCAGGGTGGCCTTGAACTCACGACTATCCTCCTACCTGTGCCTCCCAAGTGCTGGGATCAAAGGCATGCACCACCTCATCCTGATGTCTAGTTTTGACCTGGAGTCTCTTTACTAATTTTATTTATTTATTTATTTATTTGAGAGTGACAGACACAGAGAAAGGGGGGGGGGAGAGAGAGAGAGGGAGAGAGAATGGGTGCGCCAGGGGCCTCCAGCCACTGCAAACGAACTCCAGACGCATGCGCCCCCTTGTGCATCTGGCTAATGTGGGTCCTGGGGAATCGAGCCTCGAACCGGGGTCCTTAGGCTTCACAGGCAAGCACTTAACTGCTAAGCCATCTCTCCAGCCCTCTTTACTAATTTTTGAGCTTGCAAGGGCTCTGATGATGTGGGACTGTGGTTACAGGTGTACATGATGACCATGCCCAGCTGTTTATATGGTATTTGGAAGTTTGAGCTCTGGTGGTCTCAGGCCCTCATGCTTGTATAGGAAGTACACTTAACCACTGAGCTATCTCTCCAGCCCTTATTTATAACATTATCTTAGTTTTTTTTTTTTTTTTTTTTTTTGCTGGGCATGGTAGTGCATTTCTTTAATCCCAGCATTCAGGAGGCTGAGGTAGTGGGAGGATCGCTGTGAGTTTGAGGACAGCCTGAGTCTGAGAGTACATAGTGAATAACAGGTCAGCTTGGGTGTGAGAGAGACCCTACCTTGAAAAAAAATACTTTCCCTTGTGTTCTTTTTTTTTTTTTTAAACTTTTATTTTTATTTATTTATTTGGGAGAGAGAGAGAATGGGGGCGCCAGGGCCTCCTGACACTGCAAATGAACTCTTGACGCATGCTCTCCCTTGTGCATCTGGCTTATGTGGGTCATAGGGAATCGAACTGAGGTCCTTTGGTTTTGCAGGCAAACACCTTAATCGCTAAGCCATCTCTCCAGCCCCCCTTGTGTTCTTTTATAGTTAGTCCTTTTCTTTGACCTTGGCCCAGGCCACCACAGATGCGCCTTCCAAGTTTTCACTGTCTTGCTTTCCTAGGATTTTACATGAACTTTTTATGTTTGACTATGAGAGCCACCCATGTGTGTGCATTAGTAGTTGTTTTATTGCCAAGCAATATTTCAGTCTTTAAGCATAGCATAATTTTTGTCCATTTATAAGTTGATAGATGTTTGGGTTCTAGTTTTAAGCTATTATAGATATTGACGCTAATGAACCTTTTCCATGTTTTAGCTATTGTGAAATAACGCTGTTATGAACAGAGATTTACAAATACCTCTTTCAGATTCTGCTTTCAGTTCTTTTTGGCATATATACCTAAAAGTGAAGTTGCTGCGTCATGTGAAAATTCTAATTTTTTAACATAAAGGATATTTATTAGATTGGCTAATTTTTTTGTTTGTTTGTTTTGTTTTGAGGTAGGGTCATACTCTACTGAGGCTGAGATTGGCAAATTTAAAATTTTTTTCAAGGAATCTCTTTTCTACAGTTGCTGTGCCATATTTTGTTCCTGCTAATAGTGCATAAGGGTTAATTTGTCACATTCTTGGCATCATTTTGTTACTTTGTTATAACAAACTTTAGTTAATTTTTTTTGTTTTTTTTCACGGTATGGTTTCACCCTAGTCCAGACTGACCTGGAATTCACTATGTAGTCGTCTCAGGGTGGCCTCGAAGTCATGGTGATCCTCCTACCTCTGCCTCCCAAGTGCTCGGATTAAAGGTGTGCACCATCACACCTGGTCCTTTTTTTTTTTGAGACAATCCTGCTGTGTAGGCCAGGCTTGCCTTGAATTTAGGATCCTCCTGCCTCAGCTTCTTGAGTGCTGGGATTACATAGTAGGTGTGGTCCACTGTGCTTAGCTGGCTGGGTGGCTAATTTTCCCTTGCCTGAGTATGTGCTCCCTAACCCCTAATCAGTCATTTCATAATAGCTATCATACTGAGTGTAAGGGTAGGCCTTTATTTCATTGTAGTTTGTTGGTTGATTGGCTAATGGGTTTCTTGATTGAGATTGGTGGGGGGAGGCTTGTAACATTGCCCAGGCTGTCTGAACTCCTGGTCTCAAGCATCTTCCTGCCTTAGCTCATTAACCGCTGAGCCTTCTAGGCCTTGATTCATGTTTTTTTTTTTTTTTTTTTAAATGATGTTAAGCATCTCTTCTTGTATTCACTGGCTACTTTATAGAGAAATATCATCTAAGTTCTTTGCCCTTTTTTGTCAATAGGGTTTTTTGTTGTTGTTGAGTTTAGGAATTCTCTATAGATTCTGGATATTAATGCCCTGTTCAGATTACTGTTTATAAGTAAATTTCTCCTATTCTTTTGTTTGCCTTTTTATTCTGTTGATAACTTCTGTTTTGGGTGGAGTGTTAGGTTGAGCCCAGGGCTTGATATATGTGAGAAGTGTCTGCCACTGAGGTATACTTCAACCCTGATACTGTTTTTTCATGTATAAAAATTATTTGTGTGGGCTGGAGAGATGGTTCAGCAGTTAAAGGCACTTGCTTGTAAAGCCTGACATCTTGGGTTCAGTTTTTCAGTGCCCATGTAAAGCTGTATGTTCAGGATACTTCATGCACCTGGGGTTTGCAGTGTCAGGAGTCCCTGGCATGCCTGTATTCACTCTGTCTACTTCTTTCTATGTCTCTCATAAATAAATAAGTAAATAAATAAATAAGCTTATTTTTTGTCTACTTTTTGATTGTATCTTTAGTGTTACATACAAAGAGCCATTGCTGAGTCTATTCCTGTGAAGATATCCTGTTTTCTGAGAATTTTCAATTTTGGGTATTTATGGTTTTGATTCATTTTTTTCATTATTTATTCAAGACAAAGAATGTGTGCACACGTGTACCATGGCCTCCCTGCCACTCAAATGAACCCTAGACACACATGGCACTTGTGTATCTGGCTTTACATGGGTACTACTGGGAAATCAAACCTGGGCCCTAGCTGCTGAGCAATCTCCCTAGCCTTTTGATCCATTTTGAGTTACTTTTAAAAAATTTATTTATTTTGTTTTGTTTTTCAGGGTAGGGTTTCACTCTAGCCTAGCCTTACCTGGAATTCACTATGTAGTCTCAAACTCATGGTGATCTTCCTACCTCTGCCTCCTCCCAAGTGCTGGGATTAAAGGCATGTGCCACCATGCCTGGCTCCTAGTTAATTTTTGTATATGATATTAGGCAAGGTTCCATCATCATCCTGTACATATTATGGCTCCCCAGACACTGAGAACAGTGTCTTTTCCCCTGGGTTGTCTTGTCATCCTGGTCAAGAATCATTTGACTCTGTATGTTTTGATTGATTTATTCCTGATTCTTTTTATTTTATTTTATTTTTTTTGTTAGTATTTGGGTTTTGCTTAGTAGGTTTTGAAATCAACAATTATAGGTCCTCCCCCATTTTTCTTTCTCTAAAGATTATTTTAAGTTCAAATGTCAGTTCTTTCTACTTTTTATTTTTATTTATTTATTTATTTATTTATTTATTTATTTATTTTTTGAGGTAGGGTCCACCAAGCCCGGCTAGAACATCATTTTATTTTATTTATTTATTTTTGTTTTGGTTTTCCGAGGTAGGGTCTCACTCTAGTCCAGGCTGACCTGGAATTCACTATGGAGTCTCAGGGTGGCCTCGAACTCACGGCGATCCTCCTACCTCTGCCTCCCGAGTGCTGGGATTAAAGGCGTGCGCCACCATGCCCGGCTAGTTCTTTCTACTTTTACCCAAAATATTCTTTAGGATTTTAATACAATTGCATTCAGTCTGTAAATATTCAATTTAATACAATTGCTGTGGATAATATTGTCATATTATATTTAGGCATATGTTTATGTTAAAATCATCTGTTGCTGTGTGTGGTTGTGTACACCTTTAGTCCCAGCACACTGGAGGCTGAGATAAGAGGACAGTTGTGAGTTCAAGGCCAGCCTGGGGCTACAGCATGAGTTCCAGGTCAGCCTGGCCTGCAGAGATTCTGCCTTAAAACAAACAAAATCTTTTAGTCCATGAATGTGGGATGTACTTCTATTTGTTTATGCCTTTTTTTTTTCACCTTCAGTGATATTGGTAATTTTTATGGTACAAATCTTCTGTGATTAATTCTTGAAAGAGTAATTTTACTCTTTTTGAGTAGCCATTGAATTTTGCCAAATTTATTTTTTCTTAGGCTCTTCCAGTGTTAGCTACTGGTCTTATATGTACGTTGATTAAATGTGGGACTGTCTTTGGTAGTCATGATGGCCAGTGGATTTTGTCAGTAGAGTTTTATTGAGAATTTTACTTTAGTAGGTGTTTTCATTGGGAAAAGTTGGCTGCATTTTATTTATTTATTTATTATTAGTTTGGTTTTTCAAGGTAGAGTGTCACTCTAGCCCAGGCTAACTTGGAATTCAGTATATAGTCTCAGGGTGGCCTTGAACTTATAGCGATCCTCCCACCTCTGCCTCCTGAGTGCTGGGAGTAAGGGTGTGCCACCACCATGCTGGATTTTTTTTTTTTTGTTTGTTTGTTTTTTGGGGTAGTGTCTCACTCTATCCCAGGCTGATCTGGAACTCTGTAGCTTCAAGATGGCCTTGAACTCACAGCAATCCTATTACCTCTGCCTCTCAAGTTCTGGGATTAAAATTCTATTAAAAAAAACCCCAAAAAGTCTTCCTTTCCTCCTCCCTCCGTCCCTCCCTCCCTCTTTCCTTCCCTCCCCCCTTCCCTCCTTCCTTCCCCCTTCCCTCCTTCCTCCCTCCCTCCCTCCCTCCCTCCCTCCCTCCCTTCCTCCCTTCCTTCCTTCCAGAATTGGCATGTCAGGGCCTCAGCCACTGCAGTCGAACTCCAGACGCTTGCCCCACTTAGTGGGTATGTGCAACCTTGCACTTGTCTCATGTGCGTCTAGCTAATGTGGGATCTAGAGAGTCAAACATGGGTCCTTAGGTTTCTCAGGCAAGCGCCTTAACTTCTAAGCCATCTCTCCAGCCCTGTTTGTCTTTCCTGGAACTTGATGTGTAGACCAGGCTAGCCATGAACTTGCAGTGATCCTTCTGTCTCTGCCTGTTAAGTGCTGGAATTAGAAGTGTGCAGTACACCATCCTGCCTGGTGTTGACCTGTGATTTTAATGCCACGAAGATAGAAAATTTTTGTGTTTCCTATTTTTCCTTTAGGGCAAGAGGATTATGACAGACTACGACCGCTAAGTTATCCACAAACAGATGTATTTCTAGTCTGTTTTTCAGTGGTCTCTCCATCATCATTTGAAAATGTGAAAGAAAAGGTAAGCTAGTCAGACACTTTTTCCTTCAAAAGTAATCACACATATAGCTTTAGAGGCTTGTGAATTAACAAAGGTATATTTACAATACCTTTTCTCTAGTGGGTTCCTGAGATAACTCACCACTGTCCAAAGACTCCATTTTTGCTTGTTGGGACCCAAATTGACCTCAGAGATGATCCCTCCACTATTGAGAAACTTGCCAAGAACAAACAGAAGCCTATCACTCCAGAGACTGCTGAAAAGTTGGCCCGTGATCTGAAGGCTGTCAAGTATGTGGAGTGTTCTGCTCTTACACAGGTAAGGGATATGTGGAATCTGTTTATAGTTTAGTTTCTTGGAGCATTGAGATAAAGCTTCTTTCTTCTCTTCTAGTTTTCTTTTCTCTTTTTTTTTTGTTTTTGATTTTCCTTTTCTCCTTCCTTTCCTCCCTCCCTTTTTCTTTCCTCTCTTCTCCTTCTATGCTTTCTTCCTCTTCTCCCTTTCCTCTCTTCTTCCTCTCCTCTTTTTCTTTTTTTCTTTTTTTCTTTTTGAGGTATTGTCTTCTTAAGCAGCCCAGGCTGGTTTGAAACTTAGGCAGTCCTGTGCCTCAACTTCTGAGTGCTGGGAGCATGTGCTGCTATGCTTGGCTTTCCAGAAGTTATTTTTAATCATGGTCAGTAATACTTAAGAGAAGCCCAGTACTGCATGTTGTTTTGCTAGAGAGGTTCTATGTACATGGTGAACATTGTTCATTCCTAAAGCTCTTTTTATTTATTTATTTATTTATTTGAGAGTGACAGAGAAAGAGGCAGATAGAAAGAGAGAATGGGCATGCCAGGGCCTCCAGCCACTGCAAATGAACTGCAGACGCGAGCGCCCCCTTGTGCATCTGGCTAATGTGGGCCCTGGGGAATCGAGCCTTGAACTGGGGTTCTTAGGCTTCACAGGCAAGCACTTAACTGCTAAACTCTCTCCAGCCCCTGAAGCTCTTATGTTGGTAAATGCTCATGTTGTGTAGTACTGTATGATTTGAACTGGTCAAGATTGCATTTAGAAAACCTATAAATGGGGGCCTGGAAAGATGCCTGCAAAGCCTGTTCTACTCTCCAGATCTCATGTTAGCCAGATGCATAAAGGTGAGGCAAGCACAAGGTTGCACATGCCCACTAGGTGGCGAAAGCACCTGGAGCTCGTTTTCAGTGGCTGAGGCCCTGGCACGCCAGTTCTCTTTCCCTCCCTCCCTCCCTCCCTCCCTCCCTCCCTCCCTCTCGCTGGCTCTCGCTGGCTCTTAAAAAAGAAAACCTATAGGAGGGGTTCAAATAAGCTCATACTTAGAAGAGAGGATGTGAGTGTTCTCCTTTCATACATAGATTTAAATTTTCATTAAAATTTTTTTCTTAGCCTGGCATGGTGGCACATGCCTTTAATCCCAGCACTGGGGAGACGGATATAGGAGGATCTCTGTGAGTTCGAGGGCAGCCTGAGACTACATAGTGAATTCCAGGTCAGCCTGGGATAGAGCTAGACCCTACCTTGAAAAACAAAACAACAAAAAAAGTTGTTGTCAGTTCTGACAAGTAAATTCCATGTGGTTTTTGTGGTAATTCAACTGGGACAGAGAATTACTCATAATACTTGAGAGTTTCAGGTCAAAGAAGGTGCTGTGTTGGTAGTTTTCCCCCAGTCCTCAATCATGCTTTATAAAATATCTTTATTCCTATGTTTTTGAAGGCATTCCTTTCTCATGTAGACTCGACTTTACTTTTGGCCATTTCTGAGTGATGTGGCTTCTGGCTTGATGGGGAAAACTCAGCTTATGGATAGGGAGTTGTGAGAGACTTGTAACAAGCTTATTTGGGTCAGTCTTCTAGAGCTTCATAGCATTGCCAATTTCTTCTTTTGAGTATGGTTCTGGGGACAGAGGACAGAAGGATTATAAATATAAGTAGCACAGAACTCTGCTTTGCTGGTGCTCGTCCTTTGAAGTTTGAACAATGAATGAGACACCTGATTAGAGAGCGCTTACATATTAAACCCATTCATATTTATTATGCTTGCTTCTTCAGATGGTTTTTCATTTTAATTTTTGACACTTGTTAGATTCTTGAATGTATACATATCAGAGTAGTATACATAATTAAGCATATTAGATTTTCAGTAGGTATTTAGCATATAGGACCTTAATGCATTATTTAAGCTCCTAACTTTGTGCTTATTTGCATATTTAATGCTTAAGTAGATTTCCACCGGATAAGCTCAAGGCCTCACATCAGATATTTCAACACACTCATTCCCCTAAGTTTAGCTTTCACAGTTTAATTCCATTGGAAGAAGCAGGTATTTAAAAGTTCAGAAGAACTTAATTCTTCTGTCACACAGTATAGGTTGAGTTTAGGGAAACAAAACACAACAAAACAAAACAAAACAAAACAAAAACTTTAAAAGCAGGAGTTTGTAAGCCAGGCATGGTGGTGCATGCCTTTAATCCAGCACTTAAGAGACAGAGGTAGGAGGATTGCTGTGAATTCGAAGCCAGCCTGAGGCTACCTAGTGAGTTCCAGGTCAGCCTGGGCCAGAGCGAGACTGCCTCGAAAAACAAACAAACAAACAAACAAACAAACAAACAAGCAGGAGCTTGAGTCTGTAATGCTGTAGGTAGTATCATCCTTTGACAAGTGTGGCAGAATATCTGGCGGGGGAAGTATAGAAGGATGCATATGGAACTAACTACATGTATATCTGAAGCATGGCCCATGTTGCATAGATACGGGCTTTGGGGAAATGGAGGCAAGTAGGCTGTGTGGACTCAGTTTTAGGTCACTAGTGAAACTTATTTTAGACAGCTGGCTGCTTCGTGCATGGGTTTTACTGTGTGAACAGGTTTATATAGTAAATCATTTAGAATTGGAAGTGTAAAATGTTATTATATAGCCAAGTACCTTTTTCTCCCATTTTAGTACTAATCAGATCAGATTGGGTAAGCTCAGGGTGATATGGCCATAGATAACAACAGCAGATACCTTAAAAGTCAGAGAAGATGGAAGATGGGTGGCTGAGAAGATGCCTCAGTGGTTAAAGGTGCTTTCATGCAAAGCCTGCTAGTCCTGGGTTTAAGTACCAAACTTCCTGCATAAATCTTGACACAAAAAGTACAATAAAGCTTGGCATGATGGCACACACCTTTAATCCCAGCACTTGGGAGTCAGAGGTAGGAGGATTGTCTTGAGCTTGAGACCACCCTGAGCCTTCATAATGAATTCCAGGTCAGCCTGGGGTAGAGCGAGACCCTACTTCAAAAAACCACACACACATACAAAAAGTGCCATAAGCATCTGGTGTTGTTTTGCAGTGGTAAGAAGACTTAGTTGTGTGTGTGTGTACACAGGTAGAAATTTTTTAAAAAGGAAAATGGGATTTGTGTCTATGTGTAGGAGCTAGAACTTTATTTTATATATGTTTAATTAATTTATTAATTAATATTTTGGTTTTTTAAGGTAGGGTCTTGCTTTAGCCCAAGGTGGCCTGGAATTCACTACATAGTCTCAGGTTGGCCTCGGACTCAGGGCAATCCTCCTACCTCTGCCTCCCAAGTGCTGGGATTAAAGGTGTGCATCACCACACCTGTGTCTTGCTGTATCCCATGCTGACCTGGAATTCATTATGTAGTCTCATGCTGGCCTTGAACTCACAGCGATTTTCCTGCCTCTGCCTCCTGAGTGCTGGGATTAAAGGTGTCACTACCATGCCTTCCTGAGATACTGTTTTTTTTTTTTTTTTAAACAACTTCACTGATTATAAACAATATCCCATGGTAATTCCTGCCCTCTTCCCACTTTCCCCTTTGAAATTTCACACTCCATATCCCCTCCCCCTCCCAATCAGTCTCTTTTATTTTGATGTCATCATCTTTTCTTCCTATTATGATGGTCTTGTGTAGATAGTGTCAGGCACTGTGAAGTCATGGATATCCAGGCCATTTTGTGTCTGGAGGAGCACGTTGTTAGGAGTCCTACCCTTCCTTTGGCTCTTACATTCTTTCCGCCACCTCTTCTGCAATGGACCCTGAGCCTTGGAAGGTGTGATTGAGATATTTCAATGCTGAGCATTCCTCTGTGATATCTTCTCAGAACCATGATGCTTTCTGAGTCATCCCAAGGTCATCGCCATCTGAAAAGAGAAGGTTCTCTAACCAAAAGTGAGAGTAGCATTACTATATGGGTATGAACACTAAGAGAAGTGCTTACTGGGCAGTTTGGTGAGCATAGTATATACATTTAGCTAGATAGCAGCAGACGTTATACCCCTAGGGCTCATAACTACCCCTGTTTTAGGTTTTCAGTATCAGGGATATATTCCCTCACATGAGGTGGGCCTCCAGTTAAATTAGAGGGCGGTTGGTTTCCCCCATAACAGAAGTGCCACTATTGCACCTGTTGGCTCTTTTGGCCTGGCTGGCCAAATACAAGGCTTGCAGTGTCCACTATTCCTCACTGGTGATTTCTCTCCCATTAAACTGCATGCAGCGTGGCTTTTTCCAGCTTTCTGTCAGCTGGTCTACATGGAGGAGGTTTTCAGCTCAGTTCCAGCAGGATTTCTCGGTGACCTTGCAGCCCAAGTATATGGAGTCTTCAACAATAGGGTCTTACCATGAGATACTGGTTTTTCACTGTCCCCTCTCCCCTTTCTCTCTCCTCACTTCTCCCTTTTCCCTTCCTCTTCCTCTTCCTTCTCTTTCTCTTTCTCTTTCTGTTTTTTTTTTTTTTTTTTTTTGAGGTAGGATCTCACTCTGGTCCAGGCTGACCTGGAATTAAGTATGTAGTCTCAGGGTGGCCTCAAACTCACAGTGATCTTCCTACCTCCTACCTCTGCCTCCCTAGTGCTGGGATTAAAGGCGTGTGCCACCAAGCCTGGCTCTGTTTCTTATTTATTTATTTTTTGTAAAGTTTTTTCAAATTAATTTATTTGAGAGAGATAGAAAGAGGCATATAGAGAGAGAATGGGCACAGCAGGACCTCTAGCTGCTGCAAATGAACTCCAGATGCATGTGCTACCTTGTGCATCTGGCTTATGTGGGTCCTGAGAAATTGAACCTGGGTCCTTTTACTTTGCAGGCAAGTACCTTAACTGCTAAGCCATCTCTCCAGCTCTGTCTGTCTGTCTGCTATCAATCTATCAATCTATCTATCTGAGTCTCGGTAGCCCAACCTGGCCTTGAACTCCGAATACTCCAGCCTCTTTTCCCAAGTCCTGGTATTATAAGCATGCTCCACCATACCTGACTAGGCTTTCCTTCTTCACATGGTCTACCCTCCTTCTAATGACCCTCTTCCCCCTTTTTTTCCCTTAAAGTGTTTCCCATATAATCCCCCCCTCCTTCCTTTTTTATTCCTACAAATGTTAATATTTAACTTTGCATTGCATTTCTACTATGGAAATGATATAGAAAGAAGACGACTTATAAACTGTTCCTGATGACTATCTCATTTATTTTATATCTAATGGAATGTGTGGGTGTAATTCCTTTGGGAGCAGTAGTGAAGGTATGGTGTGAGGAGGGAATACCTCAAGTCATCTGGGGCTGGCTCTTACCATTGCAGCTGCATTTTGGAACTTCTGGGACATTTCTATTTGAGATCAAACTGACATAAAGAACATGTAAAACTGCTTTGGGTGAAAACCTGGGCTTCAGGTTTAGATGAGTGCCACGACTGCTGAGTCACAGTCATGTTGGAGTTTCTGACTGAGGTGTAAGTGTCTTTCTGCATCTCAGTCTTTGTAGATCTGAGAGTACATTGTTGCCATTCTGTGCTGTATGCTTTGATGCTCATGCAGACATCTTAGAGCATTGGGCTGCTTGCTGAAACTCACTCTGAGACCTCCTTCTTTGTGCTCTTATGATTTGGGTGGTGGTTATTTGCTCTAACAACATCGCCCGAATAACTGAAGTATATGATGCTTTTTAGAGTCCATTCCTTAAATTCCTTATAGTTGCTATTATTTTTGCACAGGGAACACTCTGGGAAACTGATTGACTCTGAAATCCTTATTAATCTCATTCAGATATGTCATTGAACCTAGAACATGTAGCATGCCTGTGAGTCTGCTGTTTGTGTCCTTCAGTTATTCAGGGCTGAATTCACAAAAGCCAGGGTTCTAATAGGTTTTCCAAACTTTGTATGTCATTTTTGCCAATAGAAACAATGGGGGATTCTACAAGATTTAATTATTCCAACATATCTGTCTTGTGTTTACAGATCTAGCTTTTGTCCTTTGGCATCATTTTCAATAAGACATTACAATATTGGAGTTCAGTATTGATTATTTTAGAAGTTAACATACTCCATTTTTTTGTGAAAATTGCTTCTTTCTTATTTAACCTTGTTTTGAAGTGAAGTTGCTTTTAGTTACCTACTCTCCCAATACTAGTTTTAAGATCTAATATCCTGGTGTCTATTTTTGTTAAAACACGTTGCTTCTGTGAATTCAGCTCTCTTAATCCAGACTGCTATTGTATCTGCTAGTCTTTCTAATCCTCTAACCTGGCTGCTATTCTCTTTCCTCCCCTCTGTCTTGTAGAGAGGTCTGAAGAATGTGTTTGATGAGGCTATCCTAGCTGCCCTCGAGCCTCCGGAAACTCAACCCAAAAGGAAGTGCTGTATATTCTAAACTGTTTTCTCCTTCCCCTCTTTGCTGCTGCTCCTGTCCCACTACTGTAGAAAGATCATTTAAAAACAAAGGAATAAAACATCCTGTTTGAAAGCCTCTGCGTCTTTTTACTCACCACCTTAGAGTAACCTCTGTATTCATTTTTGATTAAGAATGCAATATCTTAGAATACTTTTTGTGATCAGTAGCTAAGTTGGGTTTGTTTAACTTTCTGCTTCTTGAGTTGCCTGATGCTCAGAGCTTTTGGTTTGGATTACTATTGCAAAAGGGACTGTGGCCTGGTATTAAGAATGTCCCCTTGGAGAAAATAAGAAGAGTTTTAACACTTCTAGATTTTAGTTCTAGATGGAGAAAGTAACACATCATCTTACTCTTATGATCAATTGTTAATTGTAATTGCATGATAAACTATGAACAAAGGTTGACTTGCTAGTAGAGTGTAATGGGGAAGGGAGGATTTATTTCTGGTTTACCTTTGTGCAGTGAAACTTTGTGTTGCTATTGCTTTGGCTGTTTGTGCTGTAGTGGAGTATGTGTCATTTTGGGGTGGGGAAGATATTCATGTACTTGCTACTGCTCTGTGAGCTCTTCTGTTAAGCTGTTTTTGAGAATAGCATTCATTTTAACAGTTAACTTAAGGTTTGCTAATGTTGAAATGTAAAGCTGCCACCTTTATATTTCCTGCTTCTGATTTTATTGTGAGGGAAACATACAATTGTGGTTACCTTTAAATTTTGAAATTAAAAATATACAGTTCTTTGTATAAATGCCTGATGAAGCTTTATTCCTATTGTACTGGCTGTCTCTAACTTTACCTTTTTATCAGGTATCACCTCTTTGCTTCCTTGAGTCCCCACCTGGTGACTCTTAACTAATGGGATAAAGGGAGTTCAAAGTGAATATCTTTGCAGCCGCCCATTCCTGTGCTGTCTATCTTTGCCTGTGCCTTTCATATATTACAAATGCAACTGCCTGGGAGTCCTTTGTCCCATTTTACATCCAGCTATTTAATTTGAGTGCAGAGTTGCTTCCTTTGTTTCTGTAAAATCTTTCAGCAGCACATTACAAAACTCATATTTAATGAACGAATGACATGTGCACTTGTTTGCGTCTGTGTCATACATTAGTCTGCAAAAAGGTATCTCAAAAGGACCACTGTCTCACTCATGAATATCTCCTCCACATCCATGTTGCTCAATCTCTCCAGTGTCCTGCCATGACAAAACTTGAAGCAGGATTAATAATTTGAGGTTCAGAATTGTTAACTTTTCTTTCTTGCCCACTCTTTGTGGCTTGACTGTTTTAAACTTGACTCCAGCTCTATTATATTGAAAAATCAGACTGCCCATTTCTTCTTTCTACCCCTTTTCAGAAAGGCCTAAAGAATGTGTTTGATGAAGCAATATTGGCTGCCCTGGAGCCTCCAGAACCGAAGAAGAGCCGCAGGTGTGTGCTGCTATGAACATCTCTCCAGAGCCCTTTCTGCACAGCTGGTGTTACCATCATACTAAAAGCAATGTTTAAATCAAACTAAAGATTAAAAATTAAAATTCGTTTCTGCAATAATGACAAACGCCCTGCACCTACCCACATGCACTTGTGTGAGACAAGGCCCATTGGTATGGCCCCCTTAGCCCTTCCAGTACTAGTTAATTTTGAATAATTGTGTATTGTCAGAAAAGTGATGAGTACTAGTTTTTGTTTTCCTGTTTCAAAAACAAACTTTTTTTGGGGTTTCATTTTGTTTAAAAGCAGGCATGCTTGTGATGACTCTGTAACAGACTAATGCGAACTGTTGAAGCTGCTCCCTGGTTCCATGGTAGAGAGTAATCTGGGACATCTTAGAAGTGTTCTTCCCCCTTCTCTCCTTTTTTGGGGGGAAGTGTATGTGGGGTTTGTTTTTTAGTCTTGTTTTTTTTTTTTTTTTTGTAATTCATTAATCAGTGGACAGCCCTTAGGGGAGGAGGACGGGTTAATTCCACATTCCACTTCCTAGATCTAGGTTAGAAACTGTGTTCCTCACCTGGTGCTCTTAGGAAGGAGTATAGTAAATGCCTCATTTAATAACATACTCCTTTTTGAAAGTTGCCTTTTCTCCACCCTTGAGTAGATCCAGTCATTGAAGCTCATGTAAGTGGGTGGAAGCTGTCTCGCCTCCTCTTTTCTAGGATGCACTGTGTATGTGACTGTGACTTCCAAGGAGATTTGTTAGCCATTTGCTGATTGTGTGTGTGTGTGTGTGGGGGGGGGTAATTTCTAACTTCTTTCATTGATAAATGAAAAAAAAGTATTGCACCTTTTGAAATATACCAAATGGGTTGAATTCCTGATTAAGAAAAAATACGCCCCCCACCATCAGTCATTTTCTTATATGCTTAGCATAGATTTGCAACAGTGTACGGTGTTCTTAGAACCCAGCTGAAAATCTGGCACATAGAATTCCTGTGAGGGGTGGTGCTAGAAGACAGATGCCTATGGGATGATGACTATCCTCTTTCAGGTTATGAGAACACAGGCCTGCTTCATTAAGAAGCTATGGGCATGTGGGGAATGGGGGATACTTACCAATATGGGGACCAGTCAAGGGTATCCCCTTTTTTCTGTCATGCATATGAGGAACCCTTGAGCAACTGGCTGAAGCTCTCTAGTTTAATAAAAATCATGGCAAGAGTCTTATGACTCTTCATAAGTGTTAATAGGGATTTTATCAGATTATTTTGTTTGCAGTTTCCAATTTTTTAAAATGTTTAGGTAATCTCTACCTTCCCAAATCCTAATTCTTGTAGATTCTTTAGTGTTGAACCAATGCTTTCTCATGTCTCATTTCTTTGTATATGCATTCTTTTCAGATGTATTAAACAAAACCCTTCACAAGCCAGCCTGAAGGTTGTTATTTTCCCTCCGCCTCTTACTTTTCAGGTATTTAGGATTGGGAACTTGACTCATACATCAGTCTAACAGATTTGGGGATAAGGTTCTAAAACCTTTGTTATTTTTGTTTCTTTTTTGACAATAAGCTTGATGCTTTTCCTCTGCATATGTTCAGATTTGTTTCTTTTCTCCTAAGCCCAGAAACTTGTTATCTTACATACTGAGTAGGCCATGGCAATTCTTAATGCGGAAATGTTTGCTCATGTTGGAAGTGTCAGCACACCTGTATAGATTAGTTAGAATGCAGACAGCTTTCACCAAATTGTCGTATCAGTTGTTTTCAATATGATTATTTAGTGTGAAGTTTGAGCAGTTTAAGTCCTTCTAAAATGTGTTCAACTTTGAGAGCTGCTGCTCCACTAAGTTGTTGCCCCAAACTTGCAACTCTCATGTTCTTGGTTTCGTGCTGTGGTAAGGAAGAGATATTTACCTTAAGGGCTTTCTACGGATTTGTATGAAAATATTAGAATATTAATCCAGTTAAGACTGATACAGTGTAATCTTAGTTCTGTACAGGGCACTCATGTTTGGCATGATTCCATGCTATATTGGAACTAAGCAGGGTTGTTTGGGAAGGGATTAGAAAGACATATTGAAGCCTTACCAGTTGAACCAGTAAATGTTTATTTTCAGTATCTTAGGAGAGGTATCTGGGGCATACTGTGATATCCTTGATTGCAGAGATATGTGTATCTCAGCTTGTTAGAACAGTGTCATATTGTTCTTAATTATTGCATTATCCTTGTCTTAGAGCAGTGTTTGACTCAGGATTTGGCTTTAGAAACAGTTATTGGGTGGGCACTGATCTTAAGAATGAACAATAGCCGGGTGTGGTGGCGCACGCCTTTAATCCCAGCACTTGGGAGGCAGATGTAGGAGATCACAGTGAGTTTGAGGCCACCCTGAGAATACATAGTGAGCTCCAGGTTGGCCTGGACTCGAGTGAGACTCTACCTCGAAAAAACAAACAACAAAAAAAAAGTAATGAACAAGTCAAAGCAGGCTGTGTGGTTGTGTTGGCAAATTATGTATGCATCAGAAGAAAAGAGGGACAAGGGGATTGATTGATGAAAATAAACTTTTCTATTGAAATACTTTCAGTTCTACTTGTGTACATTAGAAGATGGGTAGCAAATGGATGAAAGTAACACGGTTTTTCATTTAAATACTGGTTTCTTTTTTTTAAAGATTTTTTAAAATTTTATTTATTAGAGACAGAGAGAAGGGAGGGAAAGAGAGAGAGAGAGAAAATCGGTGTGCCAGGACCTTTTGCCACTGCAAATAAACTCCAGACCCATGCACCACCTTTGCATCTGGCTTACGTGAGACCTAGCGAATAGAACCTGGGTCTTTAGGCTTCACAGGCATGCGCCTTAACTGCTAAGCCATCTCTCCAGCCCCCTAAATACTGTTTTCTCTTTGACTCAACAAACTTATAGCTTGGGCTTAGTAGGTGATTGATAGTGCCCAGGAAGTATGGCTGGCTTAGAGGTTGGAAAGAGATACTATTAGTAACAGTCTTCAGCAGACTTAGCTAGGAGCAAGGTAGGAGGATCAGAAGTTTAAGGTTATTCTCACTACATAGCTTGAGGCTAGCTGGGCTATGTGAGATCCTGTCTGATCCCCCACCCCCCACCCCCAAAAAGTGAAAAAGTTAGTTCTTGCTAGATCCAGCTATACCATATTATAAATTAATTCTGCAATCTTGTGGGAAGGGATAGCATCTCACTCGAAATAGCAACAATTCCATTATTATTCAGGCAGGGCTGGTAAAGCTATCTCTGATTGATTATATGAGGAAGGTGGCTTTCAATCACACTCTTTATTCTCTCTCTGTCTCTCTCTCTTTTTGGTTTTTCAAGGTAGGGTCTCACTCTAGTCCAGGCTGACCTGGAACTCACTATGTAGTCTCAGGGTGGCCTCGAACTCACGGTTATCCACCTACCTCTGCCTCCCAAGTGCTGGGATTAAAGGCGTGTGCCACCACGCCTGGCCCCTTGTTGTCTTTTTACAAAAACTTTTTTTTGTTTTTTTTCGAGGTAGGGTCTCACTCTAACCCAGGCTAACCTGGAATTCGCTATGGAGTCTCAGGGTGGTCTCGAACTCAATGGTGATCCTCCTACCTCTGCCTCCCTCGTACTGGGATTAAAGGTGTGTGCCACCACGCCTGGCTACAAAAACTTTTTGAGAGAGAAATGATGCGGGGAGAGAATGGGCTCACCATGGCCTCCTGGCACTGCAAATGAACTCCAGATGCATGTGTCCCTTTGGGCATCTGACTTTACGTGGGTGCTTGGGATTCAAACCTGAGTTGTTCGGCTTTGCAAGTAAGCGCCTTAACTGCTGAGCCATCTCTCCGCCCTTTTGTTCTTTTTAAGTCTTACCCTGTGGTCACCCAACTTTGGAGTGTGGTGACTTATATAGATAACTGAAGAACTCCCCAGCCATGCTAGTTGTTCTGCATGGCTATTTAAATACTTGTAAGTATTGCTTGAGTCTTTGCAAAGTGCCTTCACCTTCTTCCCCTTCTCCCAAAGCTTCATTGTAGTAGCTCTGGCCCCAGACAGCTGTGTGTTCTGAGCTGTGAAGACAGCAGCTCACCATTGGATCATTTGCACATGGCTGCAGCTTTAGATTGTGCTCATCTGGGCTCCGTGTTTCTCATTCTGGAGACTAGATCCAGAGAACAGTGGTTATTCTAGGGGTGGGCTTTGAGGGGAAGACTGGGGTAGCAAGGTCAACTGCATTTAAGGTTTGTCATTTTGTTACCTGGAGGATGCCAAAAAGCTAAGCAGAAAGTCAATGCCATTCAGCCATTCTCATGATCATTGGTAGGTTTAATACATATTTTTCCAAGCACTTAAGTCACTGAGGATATAGCAGAGAATCAGGTAGGTAACTCCTGACTTCTAGTTCGAATTCTTTCCCTTACAATTTTGACAGCTGCTTCTTCTTGAATAACCATGTGGTCTGATCCCATTTTGAGTTGTTCCCAACAGAGTGGAAGGCTTGTCTGTATATACCATGCATGACACATTCATTTGGTATTACTTACAGAGTATGTGTTCTATACTGGACACTGGAGACGTTGGAGAATGGCAGTTGTCAGTAGAGCAGCTGTATACAGGCAGAGAGAGGCGAGCGAGGACTGCCATCTGAATAGCCCATAGGGTGCTGTATCCTCTATTCTGTGTGCACATGCTCCAGTATGGATAGTCAGCTAGAGCTCCTGCTTGGTCACTGTGCCACTGCCAACACAAATGGAACTTTGTGCTAATTAGAAAAGCACTAAGGACAATTTATGAACTTGAATATGGGCAATCTGCATTCTCGTTTTCATTACAGCAGTCTTGTGAATTCACAGAGCAGGGCTGCTTGGTGAGCAAGCCAGGCCTGGATGATCACCCAAGGCTGGGGGATGAGAAGTCAGCCCTGAAACCTGGCTGCCTGGTCCATTGCCTTGCCCTAAATTTAGGGTGCATCTGTTCCAACAGGCTGGCAGTTTTGAGTTTAGCTACAAACTCACAAAGATGAATTTCCTTGACCCGCAGTACAACCTGCAAGGGGGAGGGAGGGTGGCTGATGTCATGCGGCAGATGGCAGGACCGAAGCTAAACAGCTTGGCATTGTGGTGCTGTGCACAAGGCACACACAGGCTTTGGGTTTGGGTTTGACTTTGGCTCTGTCGCTGCCTTGATCTCTGACTTCAGGCAAGTGTTAAACATTTGGAACCTTGCATTCTCTGTGAAATGGAAGTAGTTGTGTTTTGCTTGGGAGTAGAAAATTACTCTATGTAAAGCCTTTAGCATATAGTGGGTACCAGCTGCAAATAGGATAGATAGCAGTTGTGATAATTCCATTGTTGTTGACTTATATCAAAAAGCAAGCCAGAGAAACCTATTTTCTTAGACTGCCCCATGAGGGAGGGGACCTCATTCCACTGCCAGGAGGAGATTATATCTCATCTTTAATCAGTGAGCCATCTCTCCAACCATAAAACTATTTCTAGCATCTTTTTATTTATTTATTTGAGAGAAAGAACAAGTAAGAATGGGCTTGCAGGGCTGGGCGTGGTGGCACATTCCTTTAATCCTAGCACTCGGGAGGCAGAGGGAAGAGTATCACTGTGAGTTTGAGGCTACCCTGATTCTAGTGAGTTCTAGATCAGCCTGAGCTAGAGTAAGATCCTACCTTGGAAAGAAAAGAAAAAGGCTTGCAGGGACCTTCTGCCCCTGCAAATGAACTTCAGATGCATGCACCACGTTATACACCTGGCTTTTCATGGGGACTGGAAGTTGAACCTGGGGCCCTCAGAGTTTGTAAGCGCCTGTAACCACGGAGCAGTCTCTTCAGCCCTACATCTCATCTTTAACCAAGTTTTTATAGAGCAGAAAATGTATCAGGACCTTTACAGCCACCATAGAGCTCTGATACCATCACTCTTCCGACCCTTTGTGAAGCTTAAGCTTCAGGGGTTTTGAGGAATTTTGGGCTTGTTTCTGAAATGCTTCCTTCTGAAAGAATTGTTTCCTTCTCCATTTGTATTGTCTTTAGATATGGTGGGGAATTAGGTGCATCCCTTGACTGCGTTTGTAAATTCCTCACTGACCTCTTGAGAGAATGACCTCACTGCTAGAAACTGAGTTTGCACTTACTTATCTCCTCTACTGCTACAAAAATCTTCTTTGTCTTGAATGCCAGTTTATATGAAGGCTACTCTTTCCTTAGCTCTCTAAGGACCTTGAGCCCTAGTAAATCTAGTGTGACTCATTGAGTCCTGTGTTTGCTGTTCTCCCATGGTAGTAGTAATACTACTAGAAAAAAAGCCCTGGATTGGGAATTGGAGAACCAAGTTCTTTGGGGGGCTTCAGAGTTTCCCTGGGCAAGTGGCTATACCTTTTGGGTCTTTGTTTCCCCATAATTTGTCTCTGTTTATCAGTCTATCTCTGTGTTCTAAAGAAAATCTTCCCAGAACTCCATATGGAAACAAGTTATCTGTTAATGTTGCTGTGGCAGATGTAGGCTTAGCAGTTCTGCTCCCCACCACTGTCTACTCGTTAGAAGCAAAGATGAGCTGTGTGTGCCACTGGGAAGTCTGTAGGGTGCTTGAGTCTGTGGTCTAGCTATTGACAGGATTATTAGCTTAAAAAATTTATACAGTCTAAATACTAGATGTAGACTATTGAGTCTTTAGAAAGTTTGTGATTATTATTCACTTAGGGGTCTTCATTGAGTTTAGATTGTGGTCGTAGTTGCTGGGAATTGAACCCAGGACTTCATGGGTGCTAAGGTACATTCTATCATTTAGTCCATCTCTAATTCTGAATGTGTTTTTTATTGATCCATCTGAGAGTTTCTAAGTTTGTTTCTTTGTGCAGTGTGTTACATATTGTAAAAGCTAACTTGGTTTGTTTGTTTGCTTATTAATTATGAGAGATCGAGAGAGACAGAGAGAGAGAGAATGAGAATGGACACACTAGGGCCTCTAGCCACCACAAACTCCATATACATGTGCCACTATGTGTATCTGGCTTACGTGGGTTCTGGGTAGTCGGACCTGGGTCCTTAGTCTTCGCAGGCAAGCATCTCAACTGCTGAGCCATTGATGTCTCCACCTCCTGACTTGGCTTTCTGTCCTGGAGGTTAAATATGGCCTTAATAGTGTCAGAAACCACATTTCCCTATCTTTATATAAATATATATATATTTTTGCTTTTTTTTCCCCCAAGGTAGGGTTTCAGTCTAGCCCAGGCTGGCCTTGGACTCCTGACAATCCTCTTATTACCTCTGCCTCCTGAGTGCTGGGATTAAAGGCATATATCACCACTCCGTTTCTCTTTCAAGTTTTTTTTTTCCCCCCGAGGTAGGATTTTGCTCTTGCCCAGGCTGACCTGGACTTCACTATGTAGTCTCAGGGTGGCCTCAAACTCATGGTGATCCTCTTCCCTCTGTCTCCCAAGTGCTGGGATTAAAGGCATGGAGCACCACGCCTGGCTCCTAAAATATTTTAACCTTTTTTTTTTTTGAGGTAGGGTCTCACTCCTCTAGCCCAGGCTGACCTAGAATACACACGTTGTAGTCCCAGGCTGTTTTCGAACTCTCAGCTATCTTCCTACTTTTGTTTCCCCAGTGCTGGGATTAGAGGTGTGTGCCACCATGCCTGGCTTTGAAATATTTTAACATTTTTTATTTATTGACTTGTGTGCATATGTATGTAGCTACCTACCATGGTTTATTTCCAGTGCAAATGAGCCCCAAATGTGCCACTTACTGTGTCTGATTTTACATGGGTACTGAAGAATCTAACGTGGGCCAACAGGCTTTTTCAAGCAAGCACCTTTAACTGCTGGACGTACCTACCTGCTTGCCTGCCTGCTTACCTATCAGGGTTTCTTTCCACTGCAAATGAGCATTTACATTCTTGGGAGAGCAGACACATGAGTGAACTATGACATGTCAGAGATCAGGATGCTGGGGGTGGGTCCCAAAGTAGGATACCCTACTGTGATTGTCTGTGATTTTAGACAGAATATTCTTAGAGGTCTTCAGAAGCCATGAAGGGGGAAAAATTGCTCTTTACTATGTAGGTTTTGTGTGTGTCATGGAACTACTACATGTTTTAAAGAGCCAGAAGATTTTCAGATAATTGATCTCACTTCTGATTTTTAGTTGTTTTGTTGTTGTTATTGTTTTGTTTTTTCAAGGTAGGGTCTCACTCTAGCCCAGGCTGGCATGGAATTCACTGTGTAGATTCAGGCTGGCCTCAAACTCACAGCAGTCCTCCTACCCTTTGCCTTCCAAATGCTGGGATTAAAGTTATGTGTCACTACTCCTGGCTTTATTTGTCTTAAGAATGTTCTAGTCTTGGAAATATTTAAAGTCCTACTCAGTGTCAGTAGTTTTAAAAAGTTGGGCAACAAATCCCAGTTGAGTCCTGTATAGAGAAAGGTTGAGTTGGTTGAGATGACCTTGGTGTATTGGCATCCTGATGCAGCTGGTAGCTTAGCAGGTGTCCAGCCTTCACCAAATAGTTGAATTTTGTTTTATTTTTTAAATTTTAGAGAGGGAGAGAAAGAATTGGTACACCATTGCCTCCGCCACTGCAATCGAACTGCAGACACTTTCACCACCTAGTGGACATGTGCAACCTTGCACTTGCCTCACCTTTGTGCATCTGGCTTACATGGGATCTGGAGAGTTGAAAATGGGTCCTTAGGCTTCACAGGCAAGCGCCTTAACTGCTAAGCCATCTCTCTAGCCCCTATTTAAATTATTTTTATTGCCTCATGTACTCTAGGGTGGCCTCATGCTGTTTATGTAGCTGAGGATGTCCTTAAATTTCTGATTCACCCCTCAAGTGTTGGCATTACTGGCATGTGCTACCATTCCTGGCTTAATGTAGTTGTGGGGATTGAAATCAGGTCTCTACACAAGGTAGACAAAGCACCCTACCAGATGAGCTATAACCCTAGCCCATACTGTATGCTGTTTTGTTTTTAAAATATATTTTATTTGTTTATTTGAGAGAGAGAGAGAGAGAATGGGTGTGCCAGGGCTTCCAACCACTGCAAATGAATTCTAGATGCATGCTTCTCCTTGAGCATCTGGCTTACGTGGGTCCTAAGGAATCAAACCGGGATCCTTTGGCTTTGCAGACAAATGCTTTAACTGCTAAGTTATCTTCCCCATCCCTGTTTTTTTTTTTAATAAAAATATTTTTAATTTTTATTGACAACTTCCATAATTTTAGACAATAAACCATAACCCCCCCACACACTTCCCCTTCACAACTTCGCTCTCCATCATATCCCCTCCCTCTCTCAGTCAGTCTCTCTTTTATTTTGATATCATCATGTTTTCCTCCAATTATACTGATCTTGTGTAGCTAGTGCCAGGCACTGCGAGGTCATGGGTATGTATGTTTTATTAAAACCACTATATACGACCGCAGGTTTGGAAGCTCTTGTAGGCCTAGAAGAGATCCTTCCAGTCCCTTAGTTTACACAGTGATAAGGGAGGCTGCTTGTTTGAAATCAGATAAGCTCATTTTGTGACAGAACCAACCTGGATCATATACACTGCAAGACTTAGTTCCAGCAGTAGGTACTTGTGTGGGTGGTTTTTGCTGGTGAAGAATAGTACTTGGAAGCTGGGCATGGTGGCACACGCCTTTAATCCCAGTACTTGGGAGGCAGAGGTAGGAGGATTGCCGAGAGTTCGAGGCCACCCTGAGACTCCACAGTGAATTCCAGGTCAGCCTGGGCTAGAGTGAGACCCTACCTCAAAAAAAACAAAACAAAACAAAACAAAAAGAATAGTACTTGGTCTTCATCACATACATTATAAGAAATTAGGAGCTCTGCAGGCACTGTGGAGTTTCCCCTAAAGTTATGGGTCAGTTTGACTCTGCCCATGTTCTTGGAAGGCTAAAAGTAAGAGAAAAACCACATGGTGGGATTGTCAGGTATGGCTTCTCAGAGGTTTTTGTTTGTTTTCTTCAAGGTAGAGTCTGGCTCTAGCTCAGGCTGACCTGGAATTCACTATGTAGTCTCAGGGTGGCCTCGAACTCATGGTGCTGCTCCTACCTCTGCCTCCTCAGTGCTGGTATTAAAGGTGTGTGCCACCACACCTGGCTCCTAGGATAGAGTTCTTGAACTGAGCTCAGAGAGACTGTTCCTATGTCTTGTTCTATGGGCCTGGCTTGTAGAACTATCCCTAGTAATAGTGGCAGGAGCTTGTCTATAACTGTTTTACAGGAAGATTAGTCCTTAAGGCAGCTAACAATCAATGGGAATAATAATCCAGAAGTTTTATGGCTCTTTAAAGTGCATAGTAGTTCACAGAAAACAGATTGAAAGAAGCACCCCCCCCCCAAAAAAAAAACATGGCTATTGGAGACTTGGAGACGTAAAAGAACATCCTGTCTTAGATCCCAGGCTTAAGAGCTGATGGGAAAGTGGAGGCCTCTACTTCTGCCCTGTTTTTTCTTTTGGAGTTTACAAACATGTGCTTTGGGTCCTGAAGTGTGGGTTCTTTAAGATGGAAAGGGGATATATACCTCCTACAGGTAGTTGGGCTGCCCAGGGCAGTAATTTGATGGAACTGGTCCTGCACCAATTTGAGTTCATTGAGGTTAAGCCTTTAGAGGTTATTTAGACCTTCCCTGTCACTTTGGGTGGGTATAGCAGGATCTGATTCTTGCACCATACAGTTTACTTATTGGAAGCATACTTGTCAGTGGCATTGAGCTTATTCACAGAGTTGTGGAATTATCACCACAACAAACATTTTCTGTGCTTAGAAACCTTGAATTCTGGAAGCTCCTATTCTATCCAGTCTTCAAACTCCTGATCCTCCTGTTCCCACCTTCAAGGGTTTACTCTTGTTATCTTGCTCTCTTGTTCTGCCTTTACACTAGTGGATATCAAATTCAGAACTTCATATATGCCAGGCAAGCTCTCTACCAGTGAGTTATAGCCCCTGGGTTTTTTTTCCTTCTTTTTTTATGGCTAAATAGTATTATGTTGTATAGACCTATCTGTCAGTTGATAGACAGTTGTTTCCACTTTTTGGCTATTATAGATAATGCATTAGTGAAAATTCAAATTAACTTTGTTTTTTTTTTTCGAGGTAGGGTCTTGCTGTAGCCTAGGCTGACATGGAATTCACTACGTAGTCTCAGGGTGGCCTTGAACTCATGGCGATCATCCTACCTCTGCTTCCTGAGTGCTGGGATTAAAGGCATGTGCCACAACGCCTGGCTTCAAATACATATTTTTGTGAACATTCAAATACATATTTTTATGTGACCTCTCAGTTTTAGATGGGGAAGTTGAGTGGGGTGATTTTTGTATCATGTATCCTGGGCTAGAGGAGACTGCTGCTATCTCTTTGACCAGGCTGGTAACTAGCTAGAGGAAGCTTGGAATCTGTAGGGATTTATAGAGGAATTGAAATGCCCTTAGTTTAAGGGTCTTCTGTTTCTTCAGGGAAGCAATGGCATGAGAAATAAGTTCGGCTGATCTTTTACAGTCAGTCTGGGACTGGTGGCTTCTGTAAGCCTTGTCTAGGTACCATGAACCACAGAAAAAATGGCCTTGAGGTAGACCTGTAATGATCAAGAGAAGCCACTAGGTGGCAGAGAAACAGCACTAGCAGTTATTGTCCCAGAACTTAACAAGGTTTCTGGAGTTGGTTCTCATTGCCCCTAAGAGGAGACTGCAGAATTGCTGGAAAGGACCTCTGCCCACAGTCTTGCCCTCTTAAGTCTGCAGCCTGTACTTCGACTTCTGAGAAGTACAACAATCCTCCGAAACTAATGATATTGTTTCCTGTTTCTCAAGTAATTGCTGCTAATCACTTAGATCCTAGTCTGCCTTTCAGGTAACTTTAAGCCAAGGTCAGGCTTTATTCTTTAAAAAAAAATAAAAAGTTTGTGTATGTGTATGTCTGTGCATGAATGTATGTGAGTGTATTTTAAATACTTGTTTTTTAATTATTTTCAAGCAGTGTGTGTGTGTGTGTGTGAGAGAGAGAGAGAGAGAGAATGAATGAATGAATGAATGAATATGGGTGCACCAGGGCTTCCTGTCACTGTGAATAGAACTCCAGACACATATCTGGCCCCATGTGGGTACTGGATCAAACCCAGGCTGTCAGGCATTGCAAGAAAGTGCCTCCAACCACTGAGCCATCTTTCCAGCTTCCCTTCTAATTATTTATTTACTGCCTTTGTTTTTTTTTGAGGTAGGGTGTCTAGTCCAGGCTGACCTAGAATTCACTATGTAGTCTCAGGGTGGCCTTCAACTCATGGTGATCCTTCTACCTCTGTCTGTCTGTCTGTCTCTCTTTTTTTTTTTTTTTTTTTTTTGGTTTTTTGAGGTAGGGTCTTGCTGTGGCCCAGGCTGGCCTAGAATTCACTATGTAGTCTCAGGCTGGCCTCGAACTCACAGCAATCCTCCTACCTTTGCCTCCTGAGTGCTGGGATTAAAGATGTGTGCCACCATGCCCATCCCCTTTTTAATTTTTTTAAAAAACTAGGTACGGTCAGGTTTTGATACAGGTATCTCTGCAGAGTTTGTAGTCTTAAGACATGCTTTTTCTTAGGTAGATATGTCCTGTCCTCATGGCTGTCATTGAATTTGGGCTGTTAGAGAATAGTGAGAGGTATACATATGGGATGAAGTTTAGTAGGAGTTGGAGAAAAATTTAGGTTGGTTGGAATATGTGCAACCATAGTACTCTTCACACCATGCATTGGGGCCCTTAGACCAGATGGCTTCCCTGTTCTCAAACAGTTGTGAACCAGGATGGCCACAGTGGGGAAGCAAAGGGAATGTCCAACCTTTTCTCAAGCCTTTCAGGAGGATTTACATAAGGAGGCCTTTTGCTCTCAAGGAAAGCAGTTTGTGTGTTTGCCTGTTAGAGTAGAGCTTCCCTAGTTTGCGAAAGAGAAGAGGCAGGGAGTTAGGGGCATGTTGGTGGGTAAGGTAAGAAGCCTTGAGAGATCATAAGATACTGTAAAGAAGGACTGAATCAGGGGATGCTAATCCTCTAGCCATTAGGCTTTGATACCAGGCTAAGGTACCCTTAGGCAGGCCTAAAGCTTCAACTGACAGAATTGAGTAGGGCTTGGCCCTTCTGATTACTCAGCAGGTCTGGCTGTGCAGTGTACCAGGAACCAGCCTATTCTGGGCTCACGCTGCTGCTGCTGTGCCATCTTAACAGGCGTCTGGGCCTCTCTTTGGCACTTTTTTTCTTGGTGGTACTGGGGAAGGTATCTAGGACCATAGGACTTTGTGCAGTGCACATTCACCCAACATGATGTTGAGCACATAGTGTGGTTAGATTTTTTTAAAAGATTTATTTGCAAGGGGAGAGAGAGAGAGAGAGAGAAGGAAAAGGAGGGGCCCACACTCCAGTGCCTCTTGCTACTGCAAATGAACTCCACATGCATGCTCCACTTTGTGCATTTGGCTTACGTGGGCACTGGGAATCAGACCTTGGAGGGTCAGGCTTTACCAAGTTAAGTGCCTTTAACTGCTGAGCCATCTTTCTAGCCCATGTGTTCAGATGTTTGAGTAGAAGAAAGGCAGGGAGAAGGGAGGCATCAGGAATGCACCAACAGAAAAATTACAGAGCAGATGTTGTTTTTGTTACAGTGAAGAAACTGGCTTAGAGTTGAGTTTTATAAGATTTCCCAGGTTGAATCTGGGCTTTCTGGTTCTACATCCTGTGCTCCTCCTACTTCTGTGTGGACGATGCCCCTTTCTAGCCCTTGAGCTCTGAGGTTAGGACCAGTAGCCTTCCACCAAGTCACAAAGTAGGCCAGGTTCATCTTAAGCTCATTGCATGTCCATGTGCTCCCTCCATGAAGCCACATAGCCTGGTGACAGACTGTTGCCGTCGCTTGGTCAGATTGAGGTAGAAGTGACTCATGGGAGGTCAAAATGGCAGTTGTGGCTTTGGTTTTCAGATTCAGGATTCTGCATTTGCCTCCCTCTTATGAATTTTTCCCTTCAGATGTTAAAGGAATATCCCCTCCTCCTTTGGGGTTGAGAATTGGAGGCTAGGGAAAGAATGTTGAAAATGAAAAGCCATTTTAGAATTACCTCAGAAGTCACAGGCTTCAGAGTAAAACAGACCTGGGCACAAAGTTCCTAAAAGTTACTTTCTGTGTAGTGGGGCAAATGAGAACTAGAGGTGTATGCATAGAGACTGTCATGTGGCTTTGACCACCATCTCCCAGTTGCCAAAGGGCAGGCCCTTGATCACCTTCTCTGCTGAATGTGAGCAGGAGTTCCAGCCCAGTCCTGACTTGGGAAGCTCACCCCAGGGGCTATAGAATCTCATGAACTGTACTTTCCCAGGAGAAGGGGGAGGATGTCTTTAAACATACTGGCTGCTGAGCCCTGGGACAAAGGGGAGACAAGCCTCAGGGCTGAGACAGTCCTGTCTTTATTATCTCAGATGTCTCAGGCCTGTCCCCCCGCCTAGAGATATATGGCCGGGAAGGCTAGCTCCATGGCCTCGGCGAGATTCCAGGTCCTAGGAATGTCTGGCTGTTTTATAGCAAACAGGATCATGCACAACAGCCCAGCATCCAGGCTTCTCCACTCCAGAGAGCTCATTCTCCCAGCCAACTTGTAAAACAGTGGGACCTACAGCAGTGTGACACAGGCCCTGTGGCTCATGGGGTCCCAGCAGCTTGGCATAACTCAGCAGTCCTTGGTATTGGCGAACCTATCTGAGGCTCTGGGCACAGGGCCAGTAGTACAAGCCTGGCTGTACCCAGGGACCACCTTTTAGACTAGGCCCTGCCAGCTCCGTTCCCATTTTCAAGCTATAGGCTGCCCCAATTCTGGCCTGTTTCTCTCCCTTTTGACCCCTTGGGGAGCAGCTGCAGGGAGCCACTGAAAAGGCTTGTTTACAGATGCACTTGGCACGGGATGGGAGACCAGCCACGACGAGTCCTTGAGTTCCAACATCCAGCTGCTCCCAGGTGCTGGGGAGCCTTCCATTCTGGGCCCCAAAGAAACAAGCCCATACTGTTGACTTTGGCTGAAGCATCAGGAACTTGGAGATGAGGAGACCAGGAGACAGTGGGTCAGATCACTGTACAGGGCATCATTTTTAACAAAGTCATGTGGACTAGTCCTCCAGGGAGGCCTTGTGCAGAGACTAGGGGTCACAGACTAGGCTAAGGCTTTTCTCTGGGGCCCTGGAAGGGGATTTACAGGACTGTGAATTGCAAGAAGAATGGTGGGTAGATTCCTTTATTCTGAAGAAGGAGGGCTCCAGAGTCCTAGTCATAGAGCATTGCAGAGCCCCCTCCTGTGTTTCCTTTCCTTAGGGTTCAGCATCTCTCATGTGCCTCTCCAGATTGTACTGCTGTCCCCCATCTTCACGCCTCGGTTCATCTGACCTTTGTTTAGTGTTTCCCAGCTTCCTCCACAGAATTGAAGCTCTGGATCTGACCCTGAAGGAGTATTCAATTGCAGGGGTGAGGGAGGGTTGGAGGGTGTGTACAACTGGGCACATCCTTCTTTTTTTCTTTCTTTCCTGTGAACTGTGTCCTGCCAGGCTGAAGTCTTGCGAACCCGACCTCAGACATCTACAGTACAAGGTTCACAGAAGTGTTCATTGCTAATAACCATGCCCCAATGTGTGCTGTGTGGTTTGCTAGTGCTTTGCACACTTTATCTTCATGTGCCCGGGAATAGAGACAGGGTTTCTCACTGCTCTTGAACTCAGCCAAATAGTGGCCACAGTGGGGAAGCAAAGGGAATGTCCAACCTTTTCTCAAGCCTTTCAGGAGGATTTACTCAAGGAGGCCTTTTGCTTTCAAGGAAGGTAGTTGTGTGTCTATTAGAGTGGAGCGAAAGAGAAGAGGCAGGGAGTTAGGGGCATGTTGGTGGGTAAGGTAAAAAGCCTTGAGAGATCATAAGATACTGTAAAGAAGGACTGAATCAGGGGATGCTAACCCTCTAGCCATTAGGCTTTGATACCAGGCTAAGGGGCCCTTAGGCAGGCCTAAAACTTCAACTGACAGAATTGAATAGGGCTTGGCCCTTCTGATGCCTTAGCAGGTCTGGCTGTGCAGTGTACCAGGAACCAGCCTACTCTGGCCTCATGCTGATGATGACTAGCTTGCTAGTGAGCCCCAGGAATACCTGTTTATGCCTCACCAGCTCTGGGATTATAAGCGTGGACCACCATGCCCAGCACAAACTCAGGTCCTCATGCTTGCAAAGCAAGTATTTAGCCAACTGAACCTTCTCACTAGCCCCCATATCCTAGGCTTTTAAGAGGAGAGGATTGATGTATGCGTGTGTGTTGCCTCTATCAAATGTCTGGCTGTGGCCTACTGGTCCAAGTGAGAAGGGATGGCCTAGGCCAGAGGATACTAGGAGAGGAAACAATTGGACACCTCCCTGCATTTTGGTTCAATCTCATGAGAACCCTGTGAGATGGTCCAGATAAGAGGCTGAGAGTCACTCAAGACTTAAGTCAGCTTGCTAGGGAGAGGATAGAAAGGGGTGCACACCCAGATCTATGCTCCTTCAGCTCTCAGGCTTAAGCTCTCACCATTCCTTGCCTGTTCTGAAGTCCCCTGTCCTTGTCCTCTTCTGCTTTGAATGATGGACCTCTCCTCACTGTCAGCCTCCCTCTTTGTGGATTGAAGAAGTCCCATATCTTCTCAGTCACTTCTGGGTCTACTCCAGCTTCATGATGAATCAGAAGGGCAGCCACTCGCACTGGCCTGGCTGTGATAACCATCAGCCATTCCTGAAGCTTCCCAGGTGGTTGCAGCTGCTGTCCAAGCAGAGGGTGGGGGAGGAAGCCCAGGCTGCAAGAGGTATTGGAAGGAGGGACTGGAAGATTCAAGAAGAGGGACCAAGCTGCTCTTAAGGAAAGAGCCACAGTGCTGGCTGATGATTGTCATCTGCATCCCTGCTGGTTCTCTCCAGTATACAAAGCATGTCCCTCTGGTGCCTCACTTGGTGGTGTTACTGCTAGAAAGGTTGGGGATAGGAAGGTGGAAAATTGGACCTGGTCCAGTCCTGGCGCTGTGCTGCCCCTGTCTGCTTTTCAGGTGAGAGTGAGAGGTTGACCTGCTTTAGATGCCACAGACTCTATGGAGCTGTCCGGAGGTTTCTCACAAGGAGGGAAGATGGGGCACCATGTTTTTAGGGCTCTGGTTAGGTGCTATCTTCTGTCCTATGGCCTTGTTTTTTCTTCAGTTTCCTAGTACAAGACCTTTTTTTAAAGTCCCTGTTTGGCTGAACTGAGAGGAAAAGGACTCATCATCTCATCTGTACCTTGGTCCAGGTTAGATATTCTAGAGCCATGTGTAGTGTGATGCAAGAAGGGTTTAGACTGCATGTTGTCTGCCCTTTCCTGCTGCAGGCAGAACCTGACTGTCTAACAGGTAGGCTTGGAGCGTAATCTAGTCTGCCTCAAAGCTGGAGCACGGTAGTGGGGAAGGCTGCTGTTAACCTGCTCTGACGTTGTCAGTTCTACCAGTGCAAATCAGTCCTGTTCTCCCTTGGTTCTCCCTCGAGCCTGAGGAAAGGCTGTCTGTAGAACAGCATGTAGGTTCATCAGAGGTCAGTGTAACCCAGCCAGGGTAGACACTGGCTTTGTTAAGAGAGGATGAGCTCAAGGCTCTGGGGCCCTCTAGCAGGTCTAGGCCAATGGAAGATGAAGGCAATGGAGAGGAAGATGGGATTGGGCAGGGGAGTCCTGCATCCTGACCAGAAGTCTGAAACCCGCACTCTATCCTTATGTAAGTCTCTTTCCTCCTGTTGGCCTCAGTTTCATCTCTGAAGTGCAGGTAAATCATACACCTGCCTCAGAGCTAGCTTATGTCACAAGACATGTCCGTTTATGCTGAACTGTTTGTTTGTACCCATGACATGAGATAATACTGCAGGTGGTGGTAGTGTGGCCCCGATCCATAGTCAATGAAGTACTCTGAAAATGGTGGTGTTGAGCACAGTGTCCTGAGGGGACTTGGCCCACTCAGAGGCATGGCTGTTTTCCCAGGTGGAAACTCCAGGAGAGCTATAATTCTGCAAAGTCCACTTGTGGTCTTTGTATTTCACAGGAGCCTTTGAGGGGTGAGGAGAAGCGGTCCTTGGGTAGGTGAGGAGCCAAACTTAGGGAAGGGGGCTTGGCTCAAGAAGATATCCAAGGTCTAGTAGGACTGGTGCAGGAGAAACTGGTCAGGAATCAAGAAGTGGGTGCACAGAAGGGCCTTGTCTCTTCCAGTGATTGCTGAGTTGACTGAGGGCTCAATTCCTGATGCAGGGTAGTTTGTGGCATAGCTTGTCCTGGCTTCTGGCTTCCTTCCTTGGCACCCTTTCCTCCATTTACCAGTCTGTGGCCTCAGTTGGTTTCTTCTCCTGGGTCCCTTTGCCTTTGTTTTGGGATTTCGCCTTAGCCTCACCAGGTCTGGAGGGTGCTGATAGTGCTAGATTTTGGCTCTGCTCCAGGCCCAGTCTGTTCACTTACTAGAATGAGCTTCTTGAAGGCAGGGGCCAGGTCTGAGTTGCCTCTTGGCTCCCAGCTCCAGTATGGAGCCTATATCCTTGGGCCCAGACCAAAGGGTGCAGCTCCTCCTGGCCTCGGTTGTTGGGCTGGCCAGGGTGACACAGTCCTCCTCCCTCACAGGTGGCATGGGTGGGGTTGTGGAGCAGTATGCTGAATCAGAATATATGGGTCCTTGTGTCCAGCTTCCTCTTCCCTGCTGGCCCAAGGCTTGGGAACAGTGGCTGCCTTTCTGGGGCAGTCAGGGCGCCTGGCCAGAGCATGCTCTGTCAGGTACTGTCAACCCTTCAGCAAGGCCTGGTCCTGCTCTTAACCTAGAGAAGGCCCTGGGTTACTGATGTTGTTCTTGGCGGACCACTGGGCCCCTCAGCAAACAGGGAGGCGAGTGTGCACCCGGCCTGGGCCTGTTTGTGTTGGCCTCACCAGGCGGAGGATTAGCTCAGCTGGGCTGCTAATTGCCTCCGAAGTGCCGGCCGGCTGGGATGCTGACAAGGGCTGGGCCTCCAGTCCCCTCCTCCCTATGCAGGCACCATGCCAGCCTTGGGGGCCTGGCCCAGGGGGCCCCTTCCTTCTCTCCCCTGTCAACGCCTGCTTGGCCTAGACCCTTGATAGGCAGGGGGTCATCAGAAATGGTGGCTCAGGAAGAAATGAGGGGAGCCGCCTGTGAAATCATTGCCTGGGCCAGGCCAGGCCAGGCCATACTCAGCACCCTCTCCCACATTCTTAGACACCCCCACCCTACTCTGAATTAGTACTAAAGCTCAGCACCTTCTCTTGCAGGAAGCTGCTGGGCTCCTCACCTCAGCTGTTGTCTGTAGAGTTCTTGGTGGTTTCTTGAATTTTCCCTGCCATGTTCCTTAAGTGTGTCCCCTCCATCTTTCCTAACTCAGTTTCTAGCCCTTAGTCCTCACTAGTTAGTTGTCCAATATTTCCTCTCACTTGTTCTGTTCTTGTGCTTTTGTAGAAGTCAGCCATAAGTCTGCCTTTGGTATCTCCATACTTCTCATAGACAGCTTGTTCTCCTGATTTGACTTTTCACACCTCTCCCAGAAATCTTCAGGTCTGAGTTCCCAGGGCATCTCCCCAGGATGTGACCCAGCCTAGAGGCTGAAAGCCTTGTACCACACAGGTGGAGTTCTCAGGGCCTGTCCTACAGTTCTGTTCCTGCACTTCCGCTTCTGACCATGCTCCTTTGCCCTTTTCCTTGGCCTTGCTCCTGCTTCATCACGGGGAGCCTCAGCTCAGCTCCTCAGCTGCTGCCTGGAGCAGCTTTGCTGGCTGCAGCCCTAGTGTCCTGGTGCTGGGCTTCTCTGCTTCCCAGTCTATCCTGGGAGGTTGGCTTTCTTCTGATTCCTGAGATGGGACCAAAGTCAGCCCCCCTGCCTCAGCTCCTAAGCCATTCAGTGTTGTCCTTGAGTCCCAGAGAGGACATTGAGTTGTCTAAAGTTCCATATAGTGAAGAATTGACAGTAGAGATTTAAACCTGGTCAGTCTGATTTTAAAGCTGGGAACCCTTTTGGCATTTTTTGTTTTTGTTTTTTGTTTTTCAAGGTGGGGTCTCACTCTAGCTCAGGCTGACCTCCTCATTCACTATGTCATCTCAGGGTGGCCTTGAACTCACTGCAATCCTCCTACCTCTGCCTCCCGAGTGCTAGGACTAAAGGTGTGTGCCACCACGCCTGGCTTTAAAGCTGGGTGCCTTTTTGCAGTCCTAGGAAATGGCTGGGTATGGACACCTTTCCTTCTTTGTGCCACCATCCTAAGTCCCTTATACCACCAGCTCCTCTTCCTGCCTTTGACCCTGATTTAAGGATGAAATACCCTTTTCTATCCATCTCTACCTCAGACTTTATCCCACCTGTTCTTCACAAATACTTATGTGCCCCTGCTGTTCTGAATGCATGTTCCTTCAGCTCCTTACCTCACGAGGTACTTGGGAAAGCCACGTTCAAAGCCTAACTGCTGTATTTGCTTGTGTGTGTGGAGGGTGGGGGGCAGGACCTGGGGTACCCTTGGAAAGGATGAGGACTTTACCAGCTAGAATGGGGGTTCCTGAGAAATGCCCATGTGGTGCCTCAGCTGAGGGTTTTTCTTGCATTACTAGAAGTGCTTCATTCTGGATTCTGATGCTTAAGCACACCTCTAGCCATAGGTCTTGGATTCCTGTGTCCCTGGTAAGAATCAGTTCTGTTCCGTCATCTCCTGCAGAAAGGTATAATCAACTTATTTGGGTCATAGCTTAAATAGCGGGTCATGGCTCAGTGAAATGTAGATAGAGCCACTGTGTTGGTGGAATTTCATACAGTGTATTGGTATTGGTCATTGTGGACCCAAAACTAGTTTTGCAGAAGAAACAAGGTGTGTATATGCATGTGCATGCACTATGGAGGGGTGTCCCTGTATCTAGAATTTGCTTAGTAATAGAATTTTATAAATACTTAGCAAATAGTAATTGCTTTACCCACATCCTTCCCAAGTCTCTTCTCCCTATTCTATTTTTTAAAAAAGTCACTGCTACAATTGCCAGATAAAGAAATAATCATTTTATCGTGCATCAGGCTATGTCATGGTGATGTCACAATGCAGTGAGCCTTGTATAAAAACTGGGGGATGGGGTGGGGTAGCAGCATCCAGAGCTGGGTTCATCCAGCCCTAGGCTTCGGAGGATACAACTTTTGCTTTGCAACAAGAACAGTGGAGAGTGGTTCAGGCAGGCGGTGGACCTGCCCAGTTTCCTAGGCCCTATTTGACCAAGAGTGGTGGATTATGTCAGGACTGTGCCAGCTTCTCTTTTTACTGGAGACATTTTGGAGGTGAACAAGTCCAGGGAGGCTCCTTCCTGTGGATCCCTTTGGCTTTGGCAATGGTTCCTAGTATGTGGTCTGATTGACCTCGGTCATTCATACACTACAGAGCCTAGGAGGATCTTGGAGGAGCTTTGGTACCTACCTTCTTTCTAGGACAGTGTCCATCAAACCAACAAGCAGCCTAGACCCATGGTTGCCCTGAGTGGGGAGAGGCTCAGCACTGTCTCTGGAGGAGGCAGCTCCACTGCTTGCTGTGGGCCTGGCTGTGCTGGAGAGAGGAAGTGTTCTCCCTCGTGCTGGGCAGGCAGCTGAACTAAACACCACAGGAGCAGAGGACCCAGCTGGGCAGCTGTGGGGACCCTTGGTCAGCTCAGCTTTCGTCCACATCAGAGACAGCCTGCCCAAGATTATCCCCACATTTGAATGTTGATCCAGCATCTTGCTTGGTTTTGGCCTTCTCCATGGATGGACAGTGAGCAGAGAGCTTGGCTGGGGGCCAAGGGTGTTGACCCTCTTTGTGAAGGAGCCAGCGCCAGGAGGCATAAACCACAGACCCAGAAGAGTTTCTGCAGGCCTGAACCCTTATTTTGTATCTGGGATTTTGCCTTCAGACAACTCAGGAGCCAAGAGCTTGGGAGTTTGGAGCCCCAAGGGTGGTCCTTAAGCCCAGAACCTCAAACCTAGAGTCACCACACTGGGGTAGCTTGGTGATCAGGTTGGCAGTGGATTCCTCTGAGGGCTGGGAACCCAACTGAAAAGCAATTGGGTCTGTGTGTCCACAGAGAGCTGGGCTGGGTTCTTGGCGCTTTGGCTGGTGCACAAGGTCAGGCACAGTGCTGTATCTTGGGGAATCCTTTTGCAGTGCTCTTGGTACCTGAGGTCCCAGAGAAAGAGGTGCCCTAGCTGCTGAGACTTCACAAGTGAGCCTTTCAGGCGTGCCCTCCTCCTTCAGCCTTGCTCCTTCTGCACCTAGGGCTCGTCTAGCCTGCGGCCTCTAGCTCCTGCTCCTCCCTTCTCTTCTAGCTGGAGCCCCTTTCCTAAGGCTCATCCCCAAGGAGACCTGCAACATCTGTGCCTTTGGCTCTGCCTCTGTCCAGCTCTTGTGGGGCTGGTGGGCATGGCTGCCTGCTATAAGGAGGGCATGTGCCTTGCTGTTTGTTCCCAGAACTGCTATGGTCAGTGGAGATGGACAGTATAGGGCCTGGACACAGTGTTTGCTCAGTAAATTTCAAGTGAGCAAGATAAGAGGTTGAGGGTAGGAGTCTCTGCACAGCCCATTCTTGTCTCTGTGTGCAACCTTTCCATTCTCACTTTCACAGTAGACAGCACTGAAAGGGCTGACTCACACAGGGGTGGGACTTGCTAGGCCCACACTGGGTTCTGATACAGGATGGCAGCCTAACCTCCTGCCTAGGAGGAACTGAAGAGTGGAGGCAGTTTCCCCTTGCAATAGGAAGGCTGAGGCCGGTTGGGCTCTGGGGGTGGGGACTATGCTTTCTCACCCTCACCACACATGTATTCCTGCCTGGAAGGTGCCACTGAGGCTGAACATTAGCTGCCCATGTGAGAGTTGAAGCCTGCCCATTTCCTTTCTAAGAGTTCAAGAGGCAGGGTTACCAAGGTCCCTGTGTATGTGTAGAGTGGAGAGTAGCAAGCTCTTTATTCCAGGCGATGTGAATTCCATCAAGATGGCACCTGTTGTCCCTGCCACAGGGCCATCTCTTTACCTGTATGGTGGCGTCTGTAGTTACACCTTGTTACCCACTTTTTAGTCTGCAAGTAGAAAAGTGGACAGTGATAACAGCCTAGTGGTCAGCAATGGCCGCATATGGACAGCCAGAGGCATGAACAAAGTCCCTTTGGTCAGTGGCAGCCACAAAGCTCAGGCTTTGGGGAGGCCCTGGTTGGTGCCCTTAGGGTCACCTGCCTGTTTTTGGCAATAAATAACATGAGGACCCAAAAACCAAACCAAAACAAAAAATACAACCAGTATCTCTTGGGGGAGGTGGTGGGAGACTGTTTTAAATTATTGGCCTTCCCTGGGCCGCTTAGGTGGTTGCTGGGCGGAGGCCAGACACAGTCACCTGCACGTGTGCAGCTCCACGAGCCGCTGGCACTGCCGGCACTTCACAAAGCAGCACCAGTGGAACTTGCAGCTGCAGCGCTCGGCCAGCTCTACCTGCGCCGTGTGGAAGCCCCGGCCACAGCACAGCAGCTCGCAGCCATCGATGGCCTTGGATGTCTTGTTGCACGTGCGGCCCCTGGTGCCCAGCACGCCGCTGCGCATGTCCTGCTCACAGAAGTCTGGGCTGGGCTCCAGGTATACCAGGTCCTCATCTGTATGTGGCTTGAACTGTGCATTACGTGGCACCAGTGCCCTGGAGGAGCCCACACGGCGTGGCTCAACCTCAGTGGCACCATCAAATTTCTCCTTCAGTGCGTGGCCCACCTGGCGGAAGGGCGGTACAGCTCGCCAGCATGTCTTCACCTCGCAGGAGCCTGACACCCCGTGGCACTTGCACTCCACCCGCATGTGGCTCAAGATGGCCTGTGGAGGGAGGGGGAGAGGGACAATCAGAGATGGCAGTGGAACGTGAGTAGAGGGGCCCCTTGGAACAAACAGTGATGGTGGGACAGGGGCAGGAACATCACAACATCGAAGTCTGAAGTCTGATTCTGCAGGGTCGGAAGGGCTCACTCGTGATTTGTGCGAAGTGCCTATGGGTTGCTATGCTGGGCCAGCAAGCAAGCAGTGTTGGGAACAGGTGAATAAGATGCTGTCCTTATTCTTGGGACACCTGGAGTTAATGGAAGATAAAGTAAAGAGCAGTGTCCTGTGAGACAGTGAGTGACAGGTGATGTGATGCAAAAGATTGCTTCACTGAGTCTCCACAGGAACCGTGGTAGTAGATGCCGGGAAGGCAGATGGTGTCACAGGTGAGCACATGATCTGCGGGTGGACAGGCGTCAAATCCTAGCTCTTCAGCTTGTTGAGGTATGTATGTGTGACAGGGCTGGATACACACACATGAACACAAATACATGTAGGTGGGGCCAGTCATACTGCTGTATTGCGCTTGACACCCCCCACCCCAGCCTACAGAGGCACCCAGTGCTGGTGAGAACCTAAATGATGTTTCCTGAGTGGCTTTGTAGGTGGGACTGCTTTCGGGACCCTGCCTGTCATGTCCCTACCTTCCTGCCAGCCTCGTTGTTGTGGAGGTTCATGAGGGCCCGGCTGGAGGAGGCCCCCTTGCTTCTCTCCCGTACGTCCACAAAGGACTGGGAGAAGGCCACGCCATAGGCAATGTTGTCTGAGCATCCTGACCACTGGAAGCCTGGGGTGCAGGGGAGAAGGGAGGCAAAGAGGGCTAGGGTGAGTGTGGGTCTGGATTCAGGCCCCTGGCCTCCCCCCTCTGACCACCGGTGCTTACCCTGTGGGCTGACCCCGTGCACTGTCCGATCACAGCCACACTTTTCCAGCTCACCACTGCTGCATGCCCTCGTCACTGCAAAGGCCACACCCGCTGAAGAGATGGCGTACACGAAGGCCGCCTCCCGAGTCCCTGTGGGAGGCAGAGGGAGGGCAGGGCTGGGTCCCAGGACTCTGTGTCTGCACCCTCTTGTGGAGAGGGAGAGATGTTTGGGGCCTGCCAGGGACCAAGGAAATCCTGCACCAAGGCACCAAGTAAAGCCTCTGATCACCCCAGTAGCTGAACCTCTTCCTGTGCTTCAGGCACCTTCACACGTTTGTGTCAACACATCCTCCCAGCAGCCCCATGGGGCAATAACATGTGATCCCCCCCCATCTTTGTTTTTCTGAGGTAGGGTCTCACTCTAGCCCAGGCTGACCTGGAAATCACTCTGTAGTCCCAGGCTGGCCTTGAACTCATGGCGATCCTCCTACCTCTGCCTCCTAAGTGCTGGGATTAAAGGCGTGTGCCACCACACCTGGCATCATCCCTATTTTACAGAGACGTTTGATGCATGTTGCCTGGTTTCAGGTACTGTGCTCTCTGCTCCTGTGGAGAGGGGGACACAGTTCTCACAATCTCTCCAGGAGACATGATACGTCATTTTATGAAAGACCATGCAAGCTTGGAGATGAGCTGACTTGATGTTAAAGAGTCGTGAAGCCTCAGAGCCACATTGCTACCCCAGGCCTGGCTCCCTTTATTGGCCTGTTCCCCCAGTGCTCTCCGGGCTCTGAAGTGAGTCCCCTTTGCGATCCTGCCCTGACCCTTCCTCTGAGGCTGGACCCATACCTGATGTCTTAGTTCCTGAAGACCAAGTGCAAGCAAGCCCTAACACCAGTTCCTAGCATCTGGCCCCTCATACTGGTAATGAGGGAGCCAAATAGCCACAAGCCCTCTAGTAGCTTGACCATTCCCAATCTATAGACAATAATGTGAAGGTTCCAGGAAGGTAAGGCTTGGTCCCAGTCACGTAGCTAGGAGGTGACAGGCAGTATAGGCCTGCCTGTCTCCTTTGCCGCAGTTCCATCCTGCCCATGGTTGCCCAGCGATTCTGTTTTGGTGCCGGCCCTCCTCCCTGCCTGAATGGATGTTTTTATCCCAGGAACTGTGCCTGGGGGTGTAGCTGTTGCAGTCTCTTTGGGGGTGAGCTAGGGCAGCATGAGCAGAGCACCCGTACTGACTGGGTGTGTGACCAGACAGCGGGCCTTGCTCCTCTCCCAGGCCCTGTGAGGGCCTCTGTGTGCTGTGACTGTCCTTCTGTCTCTTGCCACGGGGTCTGTGTCCACAAGAGTGGTGGGGGCAGGCTTCAGCCTCAGGGTTGCCAATTACCTCTTCGACACCCAAGCCTGTGCTCCCAGCTGCCCCAGGGAGCAGTCACCACGGTCAGATGGGAACAATCACCTCCTCTGTGCCTGTCTGTGGACAGAGGCAGCAGGGCCCTGGCGCTGGAGTGGAAGGCAGTTCGGCCCCCGACACTCAGGACGGTCTGTTCTTGGTGTAGTTGAGCTGGGAATACCACCCACCACCCTTTCCACTGCCCACTCTGTTTGGTCATTTTAGGCCTGCATTGAGGGGCTTGGCTGGAGCAATGGAGCCTTGACAGCCTGGGATGGAATCTTCCCCAAGTTAATTGAGGTTAATAGCAGGCTCATGTTGGTTGGTTTTATGCTGTGGCCGCCCAAAGAGAGACGACTTCAGTTTCTGGTATTTCTGGTATTTCCAGGCCTGAACCAGCACAAATCTTTGCCCCAACAACCAAGGGGGAAGGGAAGTCCACGCAGGAGTTTGTTGGGGCTGGTGGGCTGCCTCAGCTCTGCCCTGCATGGCCTTCTCTCCTCTGCTTCTCTTGGCCCTCAGGCAGCTCTAGTCCACCCCCAGCTCTTGTTCACCTCTGATCCTGAGTGATGGTGGTTCTTGAGTTGCTTAGGGAGAGCACTGCCTCATTCTCCAAAGCAACATCCATCTGCTGGGACTCCAGGCTTCCTTTGCCCTAGCCTCAAGGGGACAAGGTCCCCATCATATCCTCTGCAAGTGGCCCTGAAGGACTCTGGAGGGAAGGTAATAACAAAGCCTACAGTTTACAGAAAGCCTCCTGTGGGCGAGTGCTTTCTGAGCACATGTGTTGTTTTACATACTCTTCACAGCACCCTCGGCTACAGACACTTCTAGTGCTCATTTTACATGAGAAGACTGAGGCACCAAGTGAAGCAGCTTGTCTGATGGTACCCAACCGGGACATAGTGAAACTGGAATTTGAATTTGGTTTGGCTCCAGAGCTTTTACCTTGACATTTTTCTGCCTTTCAGAGACATCAAACATTGGCCCATCTCCTCCCACCAGCCATATATGAAGCCAAACAAAGAGGTTCCATAGGTCTAGCCTAAATCTTAGGTGTTGCAGGGTTAGCCCCAGAAGGCCTGGAGGATGTGGGCGCGCCCCTGAGCTGCAACAGTGAGTGGCTCCTCCAGGCTTCTCCCCTTGGCTCCTGTTTGACTCCCTGGCTGGAGCCTTGCTCCCTGGAGGGCTGTCTTTCCCCCCGAGGCTGCTCAGATGTGGGAGTGCAGTGGTCACGCATTCCTGGTGAGGTCATAGGTACTGCACCTTGGACAAGTTCCAGCTGCTGGAGGAAATACCCTCACCTGTCCTGTCCTGGGCATGGCCCGCAGTCGCCTTCCCTTTCTGCCCTGCCATCTTTCACACCCATCCTGCTGGGTTGTTTAGGTTGAGTCCTGTGTGTCCCCTGTATATGATTTCAATGCCATCTCTTCTAGGGGACTGGGGCTGGATGGAGATGTGGAATGATTCTGCAGATCAAACAACAGTTGTTTCTGAGGGCCAGCGTGCGTGGGCCTTTCGCTGTGTGGACAGGGCTTGCAGCAGTCTTAGTAATTAACTCTCCGCTGCCTTGCTGTATGGAAGACCGTGCGAGCCTCAGTGGTCTCTCTGGGTTCTTCAGCAGCCAATGGCAGGGTAGGAACTGCAACTGAGGCTTGTTCGACTCACGGCCTGGGCTCCTCGGACCACATCACCCCGAAGGGACATATTCTGGCCTCTTCCATGCCTGAACTCCACCTGAGCCAGGCTGTTCGCGTATGTGGGTACCTGAGAGCTGGGGGTGAGAGCCCGCCTGCCTTCCTCTCCGTCTTCTGAAGATGATCGCTGCCTGTGAGGGTGGGCTGCTGTAATCAAATCAGGGCCTATGCACTTTCTACACATATGTCACTGAATCTTGGTGACTGCCCATGAGGTATGCATGTAACAGATGAGAACACAGAGGCTCAGAGACGTGGTCACCTGCCCGAAGTCCACCTGCCTGTGCACCCTCCTCCATCTGCCCCCTGTGGCCACCCGTGGGCCTGCCAGAGCTAGACCTCTGCTCTCAGGCCTCAGAGGGACAAGTGGCTTTTCTCCTGGCATAGTGAAGAGGGATTTTACCATTTAAGAGGGATTTTACTGGTGCAAAAAAAAACATATAAAAAGGAGGAAGGAGGTGGGTGAGTGGGAAGAGCTCGGGCTCATCCTCCAATTATGACTCCCGTCCATCTGCTGTGACTTGCCTGGTCTCAGGCTTGACCAAGCCACTCAGACTTTGGTCCCAAGTAGCTTCACTAGGCCTGGTAGATAGAATTCTGTTGTCTCCTACAACTTGCTGACAGGGCTTTTGGGCTGCTTCCCTCAGATGAGGAAGATATGACTCTATAGGGTCCCAATTCTCCAAATGGCTTCAGGCTGGCATTGACTCAGCCCCCCCCCCCCACACTTTCCTAGTCTCTTCAAGTCTGTGCCTCTGATTCACTGTCACTAGCTGGCATCCACTGACTGCCCTCCATGCCAGGATTGGGCATTGCTGGGGAACGGGTACAGGAGCCATCACAGTTGCCTGGGAAGAGCTCAAGGGTAGGAGGTGTGAAGAAGCAATGTGAGCACAGACGGTGGACACAAACATGCATGTACATCTGTGTAAATAGTAAGGCGGCCGTGTTGTACACAGCTCTAATGTACACAGCAACGAATATCTAGGAATTGCAACTCTTCTGTAAGTATAAAATTATAGCAAAACAAAATTACAAGAAAAGACCCTGCCCCTCTGGTTAAGGACACAGTGCTCAAAGAAGCGCAGTGGCTCATGCCTGTAACCCAGTGCTTGGAAGGCAGAGGCAGGAGGATATGGCTTTTTCTTTTCAGCATGTATATGTGGTGGTGTGGTGTGTGTGCACATACGTGCACCCCATGCTTACACTGCAGAGGCCAGAACATTTGTTGTCCTCTGTTACTCATCTGTGTTTCGTGGAGACGGAGTCTCTTGCTGAACCTGGAGCTGCTATTTTTGGTCAGACTGGCTGACCAGTGAGCCCCAGCAATTCTCTTCTATCTGCTTGTCTCCTCCCCACCCACCCTTCCCTTCCATGGTGCTGGAGTTACAGGCATGTGTGGCCAGCCTGGGTTACACAGTAAGGTAATGTCTCAAATCAAACCAAAAAATGCCACAGAGGTTTAATGCTGAGGGGAGAGCTAGGAGCAAGAGGGGTGAGGGGCTTAGAGTGAACTGCTTAGATGGAGAAGGGGTTGGGGGTTAGGTGCAAAGTCATAGGAGTGTGACAGGCCTGGCATGGGAAACTGATGATCTGTCTGCCACTGTCTCCAAAATACACACTCTGAGTGCCCGCCATGAATGAGGGGCTTCCCAAGAGGAATACCTACAATTTGAGGCTGGCTACAGAGTCTTGCTGATGAACGCTGTGCCCTGGACAGCAGCACCATCATCCCGTGAGAGTCTTCAGTGCGGACTGCTCACTGGGTCTCTGCCTCTTTGAGAGCAGCCACGTTCAGCAAGAGTGCCAAGTGTGATCATGTCTGCTGGCCCCTGCCAGCTCCCAGAATGGCTTCCAAATTTCTATCACAGTTGGTTTCCAACAACATCCAAATGGTTTGCCACAAGCCCAGCAGCCCTGGCCGCCCAGGCCCACAGGTGCCAAGACAAAGGTTGGCCCAGGCAACTCCTTCCTGCTGCCTGAACAAGTCAAAGGGCTCTGTCGACTTGGTGGCTCAGAAGTGTCAGCTTCATGCTCAGGAAGTAGAAAAAGGCAGCTGGCTTAAACAGCACTTCCTCGAGGGCAGGGCTTGACCCGGTGTCTCGAGGAAACTTCCAGTTCCATAGAACCTTCGCTATGCCCTGGCCCACCTCCCTGCTTAATGCCGTCTCATGTTTCTAGTTTCAGCCGATGGCCGACCGCTTTGGCAAAGCCTTCCCTGAGTACCCTCGGTACTGGCCAGGGGAGGCATCCAACTTGCCATCCCATCCTTCATGGCAGTTTTCATCATAAATGGGAGCACAGACACTGCCTGGTCACACATTCTAGCCTTGCCACTTTCTGGTTCTGTGACCCTCCACACATTACCTAACCTGTATGTGTGCTGGATTCTTCCCTTGCCGTGTGGAAGTCCTTCTCAGTGGGCCGCTGAGTTCATGTTCCTTGTGACACTTAAAACTGGCTCACGGCTAGTGCCTCAAGTGTCTGAGCGCCTTCTGTTGTGCTGTGGTTATGAACTAGGCTCCAGTCCCCACGGCCAAGTACTCAGTGTGGGAAAAGAGTCCAAGGGTAAGGTTGGGAGCCTCAAGTTGAAGCTTGACTCTACTTTTCATCCTCCCTGGTGGCCCCCACCCCTTATTCACCTCTGTCTGGGTCATCCTCCACCCAGCGTTCCCCCACTGTGTTCTCAAGTCCCTTGCTCAGTCAGTCCCAATGCCATTTCGGCTCCCGAACTGACTTAGACCAGCCCAGCCACTCCGAGTGTCACTCTCAGCTGGTGCTGCACGCTGGCCTCCTATAGCCCCCGCATACTCCCCTCACCTTGTGTCACCACCTTGCCAAAAACGGGCAGGGAGTCTAGTGTGGAGCAGTTCCAGCGTCGGTTCCGGAACTGGTACTGGCACTCCTCGATGGCCAGCTGGGCGCCGCGGCGCACCGAGTCCATCACCTCCAGGTTCCGCTTGCACATCTGCACCTGCCTCTGGATCAAGCCCTTGAGCTTCTCGCATGTCTCCTCCTCGGAGATGCTGCCCACCGATGATAGCTTAGCCAGGTACCTGGGGAGAGAGGGTAGGGTGTGACACAGAGCTGCCCCAGCTTTCCTTCTTCCACGCCCAGGTCTCTGGAGGCTTTGGGCTTCTCTCGGCATGGAAGGATAGGCCTGCCCCCTCCAGCTCTCAGGGGCTGGTGATTTGTGTGCACACTGACCCAGCGCCTGGGGCAGTGAGGCAGGAGCTTATCATGTTTGCTGAATGTGGGAATGAATGGTAACCAAATTGAAAAAGAACATAGGAAGGCCCCTAGAGAGATGGCTTAGTGGTTAAGGCACTTGCCTATGAAGCCTAAGCACCCAGGTTTGATTCCCCAGGGCCCATGTAAGCCAGCTGCACAAGGTACTGCACGTGTCTGGAGTTCGTTTACAGTGGCTGGAGGCCCTGGTGTGCTCATTCTCTCTACCTGCTTTTCTCTCTCTCAAATAAATAAATAAAATATTTTTAAAATATGAAAAAAAAACTTGTAACAATGTAAGAAAAGCTAGTTTTATGGACCTTAGTTACCATTGGCCAGTGAGTCCCCATTTTAATATTTTTATTTATTTATTTGAGAGAGGGAAAGAGGCAGAAAGAGAGAAAATAGGCACACCAGGGCTTCCTGCAAATGAACTCCAGATGCATGTGCCACCTTGTATATCTGGCTTATGTGGGCCCTGGGGAATCGAACCAAGGTCCTTTGCCTTTGCAGGCAAGTGCCTTAACTGCTAAGCCATCTCTCCAGCCCATGAGTCCCCATTTTAAAGAGAAAGAAGCTGAGGCACGAATAGGTTGTATTATGTGCAAGTTTACACAGTGAGAGGTGGAGCAGGACTTGAACTTGGTTTTCTCTGATTTCACAGCCTTTGGGAATTGCAGTATTTTTTTATGTGGCCCAAGGATTGGGGCTGACAATGTGAGCAGAAGCTGCTGGGAGCTGGGTCCCCTCAGCCAAAGGATGCCGGGCGAGGTGCAGTTAGCGGGTCTCCCCACCCTGGAGCTGTGTAAGCAACAGCCAAGTTCTGCTGGTCAGGCATGTGGGTTGGACTAGAAGGATGGTTCTCGAATCTGGCTGTGCACTGGAAACATCTGGGAAGCACAGGCCTCACCTCAGGTGAGCTTAGTGTGCACCTGAGTTTTGGACATGTCCCCAGGTGCCCCCAGAAAGCTATTAGCCTGGAGAGTAGTCTTGAGTAAGCTCTTGTGATATTGCCTACTGAGCCTTAGATACCCCTGTCCTCGCTGTGGCCTCAGCCCCCAGAGGAGGTACCTTCACCTCCTGCCGGTGGGGTTGAGTCTGGCTTTCCTAATTTACAAAGGAGTAACAGCTCCGATCCCAAAGGGCTTCTGTGAGGAATGAACGTGATTGGATATGCTGATGCCTCTGGCCCAGCTGGGCACATCCCAGGACCTGTCCCTGCCAGCACAGCTAGTCCAGTGGAGGTGGGTGGTCTTAAGGCCAGGCAGCCCAACTTCCTCTGGCTCCCATGAATTCCTTGTCTCCCAGGAGCCCTTCTATCCTTCCTCTGCCTTTCTTACCAGGGTGTGTGTGGACCAGTAGCACCCTGACCAGCCTAGGCAGGAGTCTGGCCCTCTTGGAATGGAAGCAGGCTTGGAAGATGGCGAAAATCAGGGGAAGGTTGCGTCTGGAAGTGGGGAGCCTGGCTTTTTAGCCCTGCCTGCGAGTCCCCTGCTTGGGCTGCTCAGGGATGGTAGTCTTCAATGGAGTCAGTGCCACGTGTCACTATTAGCCTGCAGGGGGCGCCAAGAGCTCAGCTACTGGAGATGTGCCAGGTTCATGTTCCCATGGTGTCCTTCGTTGAGGGGACAAGGAGTCGAATCTAACATTGGGTACTTTTCTGCTTCCACCCAGGCTTGAACTATCAGAAAAGGGTCAGTACCCTTATCCCTATGAGACAAGAACTGTGCACAGAACTGGTCTCGTCTCCCTCTGTGTGAAGGGAGGCAGGCACTCAGGGGCTGGTCTTCTCCGGTCAGGAGGAGGAACAGGCTGGAAGGCCTGGCTGAGCCACCAGCCCATTGTAACCCGGGGTTTGTCCCCTCCCACACGGAGTCTGTCTCTTTATGGGTATGATGAGCTAGGAAGTGTGTGTGACCTTTCCCACTGTCAGAGCTAGAGTCCTCCTATTCCAGAAGAGGGAGTATCCAGGTCTCAAGGGCTTGCTGGTCACATGCCACTGAGCTGGGAAGCGATGGACTCGAGGAACGAGGCACTCCTCCTCAGGCTCTGAATGCAATAAAGAGCCAGGCTGAGATGACAGTGGCAGGGGCTCTGCTGGGCTGCCTTGGCTGTGAGTCACTGGGATAGCGTCCAGGAAGAAGAGGAGAAACTGATGTTGTGCCAATGCCCACCGCCTAGCCCTGTCTTGACCTGGCACAGCAGCTGCCCCTCCCGTGCATGGGAGGCATGGCCCACCCTTATTCCTGCTTTCCTGGATCTTAGAGGCTGGTGGGGGGGGGGGGCGGGCGGGCTGGACGCCAGAGCTGGGCATCTGTGGAGAGGGTTAATACCCTCAGAATCACCAGCCTTGGTCTGCACTTGGTTCCACTTGTCCTGGGGTCTGGTTGGTACCACATGAACAAAGCCAACTGAGCACTCTGCCTCTCTAGAGGTGAAGCAACTTGTCTAAGGTCGCCTAGCTGGTGAGCATGGAATAGCTCTGACTATACTTCCTCCCCTTGATGGCTGTGGATCTTCTCTGCTGGATCGCTGGGGTGGGGTGGGGTGGGGTGGGGTGGGGGCTGAGCCCTCGGCCTGTACCACATCTGCTCTTCACGCAGGGCACAGTGCATAGAAGGTATTCCATAAATGCTTGAAGGGCTCTGTCCTGAGGGGTTCTCTCTGCTCACCTCAGGGCAGAGTCCTCGGGGTAGGGGGGGGGAGCAGGGGTGAAGAAGAAAGATGGGGCAGTTGAGGTCTTAGAGACACTAACGCTGGGCCCAATTGCTCCCAAGGGCCTCTGGTGTCCCCTCCCAGTGCCCTACAGTGGCTCAACCTTTCCCCCAGAGACACGTGTGCCATTCACTGACCCAGGAGCTGAGTCCGGCTCAAATATCGACTGCACAAGCCGTTTCTGGGAGAGTCAGAGCCAGGGCCTGATGGGTGTCGGCTGCTGCTGGGCCAGCCGGCAGTGGAGGCCGACCATCGCTGCTTTTCCGGGCCTGGTTGCACTGCCTCTGTTTAGACTTCTTCCTGCCGTTGCTGAGTACAGGCTTAGCAATTGGCCACCTGCTGCCCAGGCCACCCAGGACTCTAGCTACGGCCCAGCCGTGCCATCAATCAGGTTACCCTACCAGTCCAAGCTACCCCTGCTGCAGCCACTGGCCAGCTTGCGCCCTGGCTTCTCAAATGGGGGCTGTGGGTCCTGCAGGCTCCTCCCAGGAGGCCCTCCCCGCCACCGGCTAGTGCGTAGCCCCTAGGAGGCCGGAGGGCCCTGGCCCTGCCAGGGAGATCAGATCCTCTCAGCCACCTGCTGTTTTCATTAGAAACTAAAATTAGCTGGGCTTGTCCCAAGCTTTTCCAGGTTTGCTTGCTTTTTTTCAACAAAATATACAAATTTCTACAGGAGAATCCACACCTCTGTGACTCCTTCCGGGTACTCCCTGTATGTCCAGGGGAGAGGGGCAGGGAGAACTGCGGCGGTGGGGAGCCAAGCAGGCCAGTGGCACTGGTCCTGGCACTACAGTGTCCAGGTGGGGGCTGGGACACCAGCCCAGGCTCCTCTGCCCCCTCCTTTGGCCTCCCTGACAGCCTGGGCCACATTTAGAGCCTCCTTAAGAGTGCTTGTGCCCGCCATACCAGGGAGGAAGGAGGCCAAGCTAGAGGGAGGGGGTGCCGGAAGGAAATGCAGTATCTGCAGGAAGCTATCTTGGGGGAGAAGCAAGAGGACCAGACCCCGTCCTGGATGGCGTTCTTATGGAGACCCTTGCCACAGCCCCTCATTTCACATCATCACTCCTTCTCTAAGTAGTCTGAGTAGAGGCTGTCCTGTCCTCCACTGTGACTCAGTCTCGGAGACCCTTGTCCCTCCTCCTCGCTGGCAGCGTGGTAGGGTATGTATGTACTCGGCGGGCAGACAGCCTGTTCATTTCCCATCTCTGTGTCACTTGGGGCAAGTCAGTGAGCATCGTGGAGCCTTGGCCTGCTCCTAGCTAAAGTGGGGAGACCAGTGGTTCTCCCCTCAGGAGGTGCAGGCAAATCGAATATGCCCCTGGCAGGTGCTGCTTCCTGCCTCAGCACTGCGAGGCTTCCGCACCTAACCAGCTGTTCTCCATGGTCCTTACCTCCTCCCCACTCACCCCAGACGCCTCCCAAGGTTGCACACTGTTCCAGAACCCAGCCAGACTGCACAGGACCCTGGGCATGCTGGGTCCTCTCGCTTCTCACAGAGCTGAGACCTGGTCTTGTTTTGGTCGAGTGCCCTCCCTCATGAACGGTGATGATTACATGATTCCAGACAGGGTCCACATGGCATCTGCCCTACCCTGCGAGGGTCAGGGGGGGGTGTGTGGGACGGTGCCACTCTGGAGACTAGGGGCTGGGGTCTCTGGGCTGCATGAGATAGCTGTAAGCATGGACCTTACAATCACTTGTCACCTGTGCCATCAATCAGTAAGAAGCCACACGCCTCAGCGTATCTGTATCACCACAGGACAGAGGGGGCCAGGCGAGGGTCTCCCCTCCCTAACCCTTCCCACACAAGGGCGCTGAGGTTAACGCTCAAGCCAGTGCTATGGGAAGAACTTGAAAACAGGCCTTTCTGGCTCAGGGCGCTGGTTGCTCCATCTCCAAAGGCGGCTTGGGGCTCTGAGGGTAGGACAGCCTGATGTCATTAGAACAAGGTGGCCTCATTCTTCCCTGGACCGGTCTTTATAGAGTCCTCTGCCTCTAGCAGGATGAAGGGTCGTGGGAGAGCATGTCTCCATGGCCATGTGGCCTCCCTACAGTGTGGCTTTGGCTTGTGGTCTCTGTAGCCACTAGGGCCAGGGAAGGGGGTGTTGCCACTGGCCAGAATCCCTGGAGGGCAGCCAATGGGGAGTAGCTAGCATTGGCCGCCTCCACCCGGTCTTCTTCCTGTCCTTAGCAGGACTTCTAGTTAGGGATGGATCTCAGCGCCTGGGCCAAGCCGGCACACTGTGCACTTCCTCGGCAGGAGAGAAATGCTGGCCTCCCTTGGAGCACACAGCCCTTTCCAACACCTTAAGGGCTCCCTTTCCTGTCTCCTGGGATTCCTAGCTTCCTGTATGCCCCACCTTCAGGGGCCTTAACACATCTCTCTTTCCTTTCTCTTTCTTTTCTTTCTCATTTTTTAAATTAATTATGAACTACTGTCTGAACAAATTTTGTGTTGGTCATGTTCCCCTCAGGTCACCCTCTTCTATCTCCTGTCCCTCACCCCCATTCCACTGGAAGCCCTCCTTTGTGTAGTTATTGGCATTCACTGTGGGGTTTCCTTTTTTGAAATTTTAATTTATTTATTTATTTGCAGAGAGAGAAATTGAGAGAGAGAGAGAGAGACTGATTGAGACTGGGTATGCCAGGACCTCTCGCCACTGCCAACCATGTGCATCTGGCTTACGTGGGATCTGGAGAATCAAACCTGGGTCCTTAGGCTTCACTGGCAAGTGCCTTAACCACTAAGCCAGCTCTCCAGCCCCCCCCCCTCTTTTTTGATAGGGTCTTATGTAGGCCACACTGGCCTCGGATTCACTGATTACCCCCTGTTGCTTACTAGTGAGCATTTTACTTCTGGTAGCTCTACCCATTGCTATTTGAGGGACCCCCATTCTCATTTTCCATCTCCAAGAGGAGCAGGTGGTGAGTGACTTAAGGCCAAGAAGTCACTCAGACCTGGGCCTAGATAGCCCAGTGCTGTGCCAGGATGTAGGAATTTCCTTCTGCCTCCCAGGCAGGTGTCCTTGTGGGGTGAATGGGTGTCAAGTTTAAGGCACTTCCTGACCTCACCTTGCCCTCTGACTTGGCTAGCCAAGAGCTCTTCCTTTGCAAAAACCCACCAGTCCTCCTCCCTAGCCATCCTTTCGTGCCCAGTGGCCATAGATCCACTAAACATCCTCTCAGCTGGCTGAGGAAGGCTGGAGGTGGGGAGAGAAAGGACCAGAGAATTGCCACTGAGGAGCCCAGCACCAACTCTGGGGGCTCCACGTTTCCAGGGAGCTCCTTGGCCCCTGGCCAGTCTTGGGGGAACCTGTGGCTGAACCTTTACCCCGACCTGACAGGTCAGGTGGGCAAACCTGAGCTCCTCCCTTGCCCAGATGCTCACCCTCTCCAGCACAGTGTGGGCCCTGGGGGGGACCTCCATGAGTTTGCTATGGGACCCTAAGTGTTTGAAGGAGCGAGCTCAGCATGCCCCTGCAGGGAGGCTGGGAGTCCTCGACGGATGTCTATGATTCATCCTGAAGTCAGAGGACAGCGGAGCACCCATGACTCTCCAGTGTTTAGCTTTGAGAGAAAAAACTCTTGGAACCCCATCCTGGAATTGCAGGGCTAGAGCCGAGAATAGAGTCCTGCAAGACAAAGGCTCCTAGAGGTACATCAGTAATTCCCTGCTGAGAATGGGCCCCTTGGAGGATGCCTGTGAGCTGACAGGAGGTTCCTCCCCACCCCCTGAGGATGAGGTTGCATCCCTCTCTCCTCCCGCTTCTCCTTCCCACCTCCCTTTCTCTCAGTGAAGACCACGTCTCCCCCCTGGAGCTGCAGGGGGTCTGACTTGGAGGCGCACTTCTAAAACATAGTTTGGTTTCCAGTGTGCCAGAAGATGGGGGAGGTGGAGAAGGGCTACACGGGAAGGGGAGCTGGAGGGGTCACGGCAGGGAGCGAGCTTCTCCCCGGGGCTGGCTGAATCACAAAAGATGCGGCTCAAGACTCAGAGATAAAACCTGGCAACTCCTGTGGAAATCTGGAAGGAACCACAGGTCGGGTCGCAGCTCCGCCTTCCAGCTGCATTTGCAAAGCAAACCCGCCGCAGCTTTTGCAAGCTTGCTGGGAGCAGAGGGGTGACTGCAGGGGCCAAACGGCGGGTGCAGTCATTCCCCCCCACCACCAGCGACTCCCTGGCCAAGCTGTGCCAGGCTGGCTCAGCCTAGGCCTTTTCCTCCCCCCAGGAAGGAACAAGAGGAGGAGGCTTGGTGCAAAAGCTCAACTTCCCTAGCGCACCCACAGGGCCCGAGGTGGGCGAGTTGCAACAGGTTTGGGGAGCACTGTCTTGTCAGATGCTTGCAGAGTTGCTCAATTGCTAATCTAGGGTTGAGGGAAGAAAGTCAAACTTTAGCAGACAGCTGGGTCCAGGCTGCCGCTTGAGCAAACCCCTCAGGCAGAGCCTGGTTCTGCCCTGCACCCGCCGTGGTGGTGGTGGTGGTGCCAGGGAAGACGGGCTGGCTGGGAGGGTCTGTCCATCAGCCAGGAAGGCACCGGCCTGCAAATCGGCACCACACAGGACATTTTAGTGTCACCTGAGCTTGGTCTCCTTCCTGCTCAAAGGCTTGGAAGGTGCATCACCATTTGACATTCTCAGCATTGATTAAGACCTTCTTGAAACAGTGACTGAGTACCTACAACCTGGCAGGGGTGTGCTAGTCTCTGGGGGGGGGGGCACTTAAGAGGTATGTGTGCCATAGCATTGACCTCTTGAGCAGCTGCAGCCCCAGAGCTGAGCTATGTTATATATAATAGAAGGTGGTTACAAAGGCGGGATGAAAACTGAGACTTGGACATGTGAGAGCAAGTCAAGTTCAAGTCTTGCTTCCTTGGGAAGTCACTGCACCTCTGGGCTTCTGACATGGGGCTGGAACTCACACGCCTTTGCTCTGGAAGGGGAGGGGAGACAGGAAGAATAGTGGGTGTACAAGCGTTCTGAAACCATTCATTCCCCAGGTGGGCTTGGGGTGGGGGGGGCACTTTGCCTCGACGGGACATTTGCCAATGTCTTGTGTGTGTGTGGGGGGGGGGGTTAGGGAGGATGTGCTACTAGTATCCAGTGGATAGAAGCCTGTCATGCTGCTAAACACCCCGCAAGGCACAGGACAGACGTGTGACAAGGTACGACCCAGCACAAACAATCCAGGATACCAAGGTGGGGAGAAATCCCAGTGCAAATTGTAAAGGGATATAGATGTGTTCACAACTCCCAGAGCATGGGAGGGAGCTCTAAGGCAATGAATGGGCTTTCACTAGAGGGCAGGATGGGCTGCTTTCCAGCTGGGGACCCATGAGACATTCCTGGGTGAGACAGGCCATTTCTTCACCTGTAGGGCTGGCTCTGCCTACACCTGTACTGTCAAATTCTGCCTCACTCAGCCGGTGGCCTGAAGAGTCACACAGCCCCACCAGGCAAAAAGACGTGTGGAAGGTTGGCATGAGGATGCCAGGCCATTGGGGGGAGGGGTGACTTGCAGCCAGTAAGGTGCATGTTGCTTCCTCTCCGCCCGCATATCTACCTGTGTTTCCAGTATCCTGCCTTCTGGCCAGCAGGATGCCCGCGAGCCAGGTTGGATCCTCCAGGCTCTGTGAGGCTGCTGCGGTGCCTTGTTGAAGAATAGACATGGTACAGCCCACACTTCTACTTGTGTAAAACCACAGAGCCCTGACGGGACAGTTTGGGGCAAGTGGGACTTGGGAGCAACCTGAAAGCTGATTCTCATTGGCATCCGTATAAATGGGACATGACTGCAGTTCACTGACAGTAGCTGCCCGGGTACCATCTCCATCAGCGTGCCTGGCCCTGTGCCCAGCATGCCACATACATGGACTCCCTCCTCACCACTTGAACCATCTGTACTCTTGGGTAGCATTTTACAGATGAGAGTCAAGGCACCTGTGCAAGATCATTTAAGTGGGCAGTGGCAGGGCTGGGGTGGAACTCTGGGCTACCTGTCACTGAGACAATTCTGAGCTGCTCTTCCGCCTGTCTGATATCAGTACGGACTCCATCTCCTCACCTACCGGGCTTGGGGCTAGGGTCCCACTCAACACACCTCAGCTTATCTACCCTCCTCTCTTCCCGGTTTTCCATGTGGTGTTCAGAATAAGTTGCTAAGGCCCCTGGCCCACCAAAGGCCACCCAGCCTGTGGCATAGAGCTGGGGCTGGGATTCAAGCCATCTAACTCCTGGTGCCAGAGGGAGTGATCCAGGTGTAGCTCTGAGCCTAGATCCAGGGCAGGCCCTGGAGGGATGAACCCAGGCCTTCCACTGTGAAGTGCCTCTTCACCCATCCCTCCCTCCATGGCAGGATCTGCCACAAGGTGCCAGTTTGCTCTAGGTGCCAGATATGAGCCATATCATGAGCATCTAGCTTCCTGGGGCTTGCCTAGCCTCAGGCTTCTAAGTCCTGCCAGCTCCCGAAGTCCATCATGCTCAGGAGCTGCGTGCACAGAGACATCAGACAGCACCGGCCCTCCGACCAGCCAGTGGCTCATCCTGGACAGAAGCCTGTCTCTGGATAACTGGGATACCCAGTCCTTGCACCTCAGTATGTGCTGCCGGCCATATTTTTAGGGCCAAGGCTTTCAGTTTGGTACACAGTGAAAAGATGCAGTGCCACCAGTGTGCCTGAGTGGACAGCTGCCCACCAGAAGCTGTTACTTTTATAGGCAGATTTAAGTTAGACATCCCTGCTATTTTTTAAAATTTATTTATTTATTTATTTATTTGCAAGCAGAAAGAGATAGAGAAGAGAAACAGAAATAGAGTGAGAATACACATGCCAGGGCCTCTAGCCTGCAAACAAACTCCAGATGCATGTGCCACTTTGAGCGTCTGGCTTTACGTGGGTACTGGGGAGTTGGACCTGTGTCAAGCCATCTCTCCAGCACCATCTCTACTATTGACTAGGTAGGTGGCCTTGGCATTGAACTCTGTAACCGCAAATCTTCTCATCTGTAAAGTGGGGTTCTGATGTAGTCAGGATTTAGATAGTGTGGCAGAAGTTCTTATAAATTTATCACTCTGGTGGTCCCCTAGCTTCCAGGCCAAGTCTCCCTGTGATGGCCCCAGCTGGAGCTCAGTACTGCCCCCAACAGCTATGGATGGCACACACCGTCCCACCTGTTCTGCTTTTGCGTCTATCCTGTCCTACCCAAGCTACTGGGAGGCTAGACTGTGGCACCTGTCTCCCTGAGGGCTGGTCCAGTCCCTGACTGGGGATGGCGGTGGTTAAGTCCAAGGCAATGACCCTAGCTTGGTGTCTCCCTTTGAGAACTTCTCTGGTTCAGTAGGGTTCTGGGAAGCCCCTTCCTCCCCTGGCTTTGGGCTGAGTAGAGAGACCCTTGGCTGGCAGCCCGGGTGGAGCAGGAGTGAACTGGGTCATCCGAGCACGGCTGCGTGGCAACGGGAGCCATCACGGTTTCAGAGAACAGGTTTGCCAACCTCTTTCCCCCTCCAGGCCGCCCCTTCTCACACACCCCCCCCCAACTGCGCAGGCTCGCGAACGGAGTTGCTGGGAATTCCCCATGCTTTGCACGACCAAAGCTAGCTGGGATTGCCTTCCTAGCTGGGGTCTTGGGCATAAATGTGACTGGAGGTGAGGGGTAATTCCACCTGGCCCACACCAGCTCAACTTCAGGATGACCCCAGGGAAGGGGGAGAATGTCACTGCCTCGGGGTCACAAGCACTTAGGTGCAGTCCTCAGCTGTTTCACAGGTAGCTTCCCTGCCCTGAGCCTCAGTTTCCTCATCCATAAAGGGATCCAAAGGACTAGGCACTCCTTGAAGGCCTTTCTGTTGCAGATGTCACTGTGTTCCCTGCAGACTCGGGTCATACTCCAATTGCCACTTTTTTCCTCTTTTTTTTCCCCCCCAGTTTTGGTGCTGGGATGATCAGACCCAGTTCTTGTTTCTCCTGATGTTCAGATGTGTTTTAGAGAACCCCCCTCCCCTTTTCTGAACTTACGCATTTAAGACACAGCTCCAGGGACCCCAGACTCCTCCTGTCCAAATCAGATCCCCTCCTCAGCTCTTTAACCCGGGCCCCCCTCAGGGAGATGGCCTACAGGAGGTGGAGGGGGGAGGGGGCAGTTCCCTGGTTTCTGTCCATTCTGCCACTGCTCCTGAAGTGTTAATCAAATTAAGACTCCAAGAAAAACAAAAGCTCCACAGCCACTTTGGGCTGCCTTGGAGTAGCTAGCTCTCGGAACAGCTGGGAGAATTCCACATCACCTCAGTCTCCCCAAGCTCTGGGTGGCTCTGACCCCAACGAACACACTCCTTCCAGCCTACAGGGCCCCGGCTGGCCACAATGACCTCATAGCAACAGCCATTGGGCACTCAGGGCAATTTCATGGGAGATATTTGTTCTTTGGTCTTGATGCAGAGAGAATTTTTTCCTTTCCCACTGTCTCCATGGAAACCCCAGCTACACTGTTGGCTATCCCCCTTCCCACCTCAGGCTTTTCAGATCAATACTCGAGCTCTGGCTCCCCACTGGCTGCCCACAGCGGATGGGGGCAGAGCTCTGGGCAGGAGAAGTTGGGGCCAGGGTGAAGCTTGGGCCATGGGGAAGTGTCATTGAAGAGGGATGAAGCCTGGGGTCCTGACTCTAGCTCTCGGTTCACCCACTCAACGCTCGGTTCATCCCCTTAGACCTCCTTCTGCCCTTTCCCAGGAAGCCTCCGGAGCGCAGACCCAGTCCAAGAGGAGCAAGCAGGTCACCTCCCCTTCTCCCTTAGGCAAGACCCAGGGGGGTGAATGGGGGCTGGAAGAAGTTTCTTCCTGCCCCAGGGAAAAACGAGGACCGGCCAGAGCCGGTCGCGGGCTCTCAGAGGCTCGATGTCCCGGACCTTTCTTTCTAAGCCTTCTCCCGCCCCTGAAGCAGAAACAGGTCCCTGCACGCCTCCAGCCCAGCCCGCAACGCGGCGCAGCTCGGCGCGGGGAGCTCGCGCCCAGACTTCTCGGGGATTAACCTGCTATTATGTCCCGGAACCCTTCCCGGTAATGGGCTTCCGAAGGCGACCTGTCAGCCCCGGTGAGCTGCGCCCAGCACCCCTCCTGGGCCACCTCCTCGCGCTCGCACCCCCTTGTGCCCTCGGGCGCCCAGGGCCGCCTGTGGGTGCGGACACCGCCGCCATCCCGGCCCATCCAGGCCAGGAAGCTGGACTCGGGCAGCAGGGGACCCAGGGTCTCCAGAGGAAAGCTCCGGGCAGTGCTGGTTGCCGGAGAGGAAACGAGCGATCCTCGGGTCCCGCGGCCGAGACACCTGCCGGGCGCCCCCACGCCCTCTGCCCCGCGCCGCCTGGCACCGGCCGCTGCCCCCGGAGCCTGTCCCGCCCCGCCGCCCCGCCCGGCCCCGGCTGGGCCCTGCCGGGTCCCGGCCCGACTTACAGCCAGTTGCTCGCGGCGGCGGAGAAGACGGCGAAGACGAGGAGGCGCAGCGAACGCAGGCACGAGCGGGGGCTCATGGTGCCGCCGCGGGCACCCGGCCCCGGGCAGCGGCTACAGCCGCTAGGGGTGGGGGGGGGAGGGCCTCCCGTCGGGGCGGCAGGTGGGCGCCCCGCGGGTGGGTTGGGGCGCGGCGCCGGGCGCGGGCCGGGGCGCGCGCGCGGCGAGGCTCTGCCTCCGTGCCTGCCGGCCGCCTTGCCCGCTGCTGCACCCGCTGCCCGGCGCGGACCAGACTGTCAGCGCCGCCCCAGAGCCGGGATGCGGCGGCGGCGGCGGCGGAGGCGGGCGGGCCGCCGAGGGGGGGGCGGGCCGGGGGCGGGCCGAGGATGGGGTTACCTGGGCGGGCCCAGCGGCCCGGGACACCCCCCCGGGGGCGGGCCGGAGTGGCAACGGCCGCCCTAAGCCCGCGGGACTGAGCGTCTCCCTGGGCCTCCCCGGTCAAACACCCGGGAGAACTTGGGAGCCCAAGCCCGCTCCAGGCACGCCTGGCTGCGCGCCTTCTAGTTCGGCCGAGCTAAAGGCGCGGCGACCCAGCTGCTGGGTCCCCTCCCGGGCCTTAGGGACAAGCGGGTACAGCTCCCCCAGCCCGCCGCTACGGGCACTGCAGCACCGCCCTCGCCGCGCCCCGAGGCCCCCCGCCGGCGCCTTGGAGCCGGGGATCCCAACCCGACCCTGGCGGACCGACCCGAGCGCGGCGGCCACTCGCGCGCACCCAGGCGCTTGCGCTCCGGGCGCCCAGGGCAGCGCACCAGAGCGCTCGGTGCCGCCCGGCTGCCCGCGCCTGGCCCCTCCTGGTCTGCAGGCCCGCGCCTTCTGCGGCCCTGCCCTTCCCTGGCGCTCACCTCCCTGTAGCCTTCCGGGAGCTGGACGGGGCCTCCCAGCCTCGGGCAGCTTGGGACAGTGGCCTGAGACTTGGGGAATCCGAAACCTCGCTTCTGGCTAGCTCCAGTTCTGTTGCGCCCGAGGCAGCGGGATCTCGAGTAAGCTCCTGGCCTGTCTGAGCCTCCGCGTTCTCTTTTCACCGAGGGGCTGGAAGGAGTTCGCGAAGGTCTTCCCACCTCACGTACCAGTTCTGACTTTGGGCTCGAGTCTCTTTCTGCGCCCTTGTTTTATTTCTCTTCCCGCACACCAGGCAGATTCGACCCCTAGCTCGGGGCCCGGCACAGAGTGGGGTGGCAGCCACGTTTGTGGAATGAATGAATGAGTGAGTGAGTGGAATGGAATCGCTGCAAAACTCTGTGCCTGGTTGGTGCCGAAGCTAATTCCACATCTTGGTAACTGGTAATAGTGACCTGCCATGGCCAGGCCACTGACTTGACTGATAGCTTCCTGTCACACTGCCTGGGGTTGCATCCCACAGCTTCCCAGAGCCAGAGGGACAGGGACTTGCCTCCACTTCCCTTTCTAGGATCAAACCTCTGGCCTCACCCAACCTCCGTGCTCCCCCACCCACTGTTTTCTGTGCATGAGTTGGGCTGCCACGGAGATGGTCATGTTTGGCTCTGTGGAGTTGCCTGGGTTTACACAGAGGAGGGGCTTGGTTAGCATTTGGCACAGAGACTGGGCAGAAGGTGGCAGAGATCCGTGGCAGGAGTGCAGATGGAAGTTCACATACCGTATGTCTAAATATTTGCAAGTTATAAATCAAACTAACAAAACGAGGAATAAAATACGTTCTAGTCTTCTGCTTTGACAAACACGCTTTCATAACAACATGTAAAGCTTGCTTTGAGTGTGGCCTTCTCAGACTACAGGGACCCTGCATGGAGCAGTGCGGTGCAGGCAGAGGGGTCCTGGTGCCTTGGCTCTGGATCCCACCTTTCCCCACCTCTGCTCTGTCCTCTCTCCAGGGGGCTCTTGTGCCCACATGCAAACATCTCAGCCTGGATAGGCAAGCTCTGTCTCCCCCCTCCCTTGCTTCCTGCCCAACCACCCACTCACCCATGAGCTGCCTCTTGGCTTGCGTTAGGGTTGAGCGCACCAGTGTGCATGCAGCTGGTCCTCCCAGGCTGACTCCACGAGAGAGATCCACCCGTCCTGGAAGTGGGCTCAGGGTCACCTACCCTGGGAAGCCCCAGGTGCCTGGGAATCCAGAGGATGACACAAGCTTCAGGTGGGTACATCTCCTGGCTCCATGATTTCTTCTCCCCGTGACAAGAGGTTAGCTAGAGGAGGGCCAGCATGTGAGGTCCTCAGGGCAGGAGCCAGTCTCACCTGGGTGAAAGGGTAGTATGGAATTACTTGGCTATTTTTTTTTGTTTTTCTTTTTTAATTATTTATTTGAGAGAGGGAGAGGCAGATAGATAAGAGAGCGTGGGCATGCCAGGACCTCCAGCCACTGCAAACGCACTCCAGATGCATGTACCACCTTGTGCATCTGGCTTATGTGGGTCCTGGGGAATCAAACCTGGGTCCTTTGGCTTTGCAGGCAAGTGTCTTAACTGCTAAGCCATCTCTCCGGCTCTTACACAACTATTTTGAACTCACCTATTCACTTCCTGGGTACTCAGTGTGGCACAGCAGAAAAATATTAATTATATTATTTAAGAATAATTTAAATAATGGTAGGCAAAGCTAGGGAGATGGCATAGCTGTTAAAGGCACTTGCAAAGTTTCTAGTCCCAGGTTCAATTCCCTAGTACCCACATAAAGCCAGACGCAAAGTTGTGTGGCAAGAGACCCTGGCATACTCACACAAGACATACATATGCAAAAACTTTAATATATAAAGAAGCAGTAGGTAATTAGTTTAGGGTAGCCATAAATTATCTTCCAAATCAGGGCTTTTTGCTTTTCTGGGTAGGATCTCACTCTAGCTCAGGCTGACCTGGAATTCACTCTGTATTCTCAGGGTGGCCTCGAACTCATGGCGATCCTCCTACTTCTGCCATCCAAGTGTTGGGATTAAAGACATACACCACCGTGCTTGGCAGGACTTTTCCTATTAAAAGATTTAGTGTCTGCTTCTTCTCAAATAGTCCCATATCTACTTTAATGTTTTTTTGGTGCGTGTGTGTGTGTGTGTGTGTGTGTGTGTCCCACTGAATCTAATTAGAGTTGCTTGCATGAGCATGGGTGGGGTGTTATTTATTGGAGCATGGGCTTTTCTTTTTTTATTCTTTTTTAAAAATATTTTATTCATTTATTTGAGAGAGAGAGAGAGAGAGAAAGAGAGTGAATGAAAATGGGCATGCCAGGGTCTCTAGCTGCTGTAAACAAACCCCAGATGCATGGGCCCCTTTGTGCATCTGGCTATACGTGGGTACTGGGGAATTGAACCTTGGTCCTTTGGCTTTGCAGCCAAGCACCTTAACTGCTAAGCCATCTCTCCAGCCTCCCCGCTTTTTTTTTTTTTTTTAGGCAGAATGTCTTGCTATCCCAGGCTGACCTGGGACTCACTCTGTGGCCCAGGCTGGCTCAAACTCATGGCAATCCTCTTACTTCAGCCTCTCAAGTGCTAAAATCAGGACCTTTCAAAGGGTTATGGGGAACCCTAACTGGAAAGGCTGCTGGGAGCTTAGGCATAAGCCAGGACTGCCAGGCAGCCTGAGATGCATTGTCCTGCTGAAATCCTGGACCCTCCGTGGGCCGGCTCTGCTCCAAAGACTCTGCATGCTTTCACTTGCTAAAATTTTGCAACCAACAAATCTTGAAAACGCTACTGTCATTTTCTTCATTTTACAGATGAAGAAATGAGAGAAACGAGTCATTTGCCTAAAGAAAGTCCAAACACATGGCCTTGATCTTTAGCAGCCTGCAGGACTTTCAGCACCTGTATCTATCAAGTGGGGACAATGCTTGCTCCTTGGTTCTCTTTTGAGTGCTGGGCTAGTGCAGGCTGCCTGGAGCAGAGGGGCCCGTGAGCCCGGGGAGCCAGGAGGTGCTTCCTGAGATGGAGGGTGCTGAGGCCAGGGCTGGGGCCAGGGAGGCTCACCCTGATTTGTGATAAGAGACAGGAGGGCCTGGGGTGAGTCAGTGGAAAGTCTTAATGTGAAAGTCTCTTTGAGGAAGTGCGTTCTTCTAACTTTGAAGACTAGTTCAACCACGAAGCTAGAAACAAAAGCTAGTTTAAAAGTTCAAGCCAGGTGTGGTGGCGCATGCGTTTAATTCCAGCACTCGGGAGGCAGAGGTAGGAGGATTTCTGCGAGTTTGAGGCCACCCTGAAACTACATAGTGAATTCCAGGTCAGCCTGAGCTAGAGTGAGACCCTACCTAGAAAAAAAAGTTCATTTCCAATGACTTAATGTCAATGACAGCCACTGTCCAGTGCTTTGCCTTTAAAAATTTTTTTTGTTCATTTTTATTTATTTATTTGAGAATGACAGAGAGAGAGAAAGAGAGAGAGAAAGAAGCAGAGAGAGAGAGAGAGAGAGAGAATGGGCGCATCAGGGCCTCCAGCCACTGCCAACGAACTCCAGCTGTGTGCACATCCTTGTGCATATGGCTAACGTGGGTCTTGGGGAATCGAGCCTCAAATCGGGGTCCTTAAGCTTCACAGGCAAGTGCTTAACTGCTAAGCCATCTCTCTAGCCCCCAGCGCTTTGCCTTTTAACTTTCTCTTTGGTGATTCTGGGGTTGAAACCCAGGGCCTTGCACATGCTGGTCAAGTACTCTTACCATTGAGCCTCAGCCCCAGCTTTCTATTTATTTCACTCTGGCTCTAGCCCTGGAAATAGATACTGTTGTTAGTCCTGTTTACTAATGGCGAAGCACATTCTTTAAGTTAGGCCGACAACCCTGGGGCATAGAGACTGTTGCTGTCATTCTCATTTGCAGGTGGGGAGATGGGATTAGATGGATTTCTACATCACACATCAGCATTGGCACAGCTGGGGTTTACTTGTAAGTTTGCCATCCTGGACACATGTGAAGGTTGGCAGCTGAGTCCAGAAGGGGAAGGCTGGGGGGGGGGGGGCGTAGTGGTGGTTCCAAGGCTCCTTCTGGAAGTTACCTGAAGTCCTTAAGGTCTGAGAAGGGGCTAGTGTCCTCTGTAGCTCTTCTCTGTGCTCAGAGTCTTGGGAGCCCTACACATAATGGAACTCAAACACATCTTTCCCTAAGGGACCCATTTCTTAACTTTCCATGTGGCCTTTATTTATTGTATTATTTGTGCTATTGGAGATTGAACCCAGGGTCGTATGCATGTGAGATGAGTGCTCTGCCCCCAACTTCTATCCCCAGCCACCCCTTTAAAAATTTTTATGCTGGGCGTGGTGGCACACACCCTTAATCCTGGCACTCGGCACTTGGGAGGCAGAGGTAGGAGGATTGCCGTGAGTTCAAGGCCACCCTGAGACTCCATTGTGAATTCCAGGTCAGCCTGAGCTAGAGTGAGACCCTGCCTCGAAAAAAAAATTTTTTTAACAAAACCTTTTTTATTGACAGCATCCCTACATATATTCCTTTAAAATTTTTTTGAAACAGGGTCTCAGTAACTTGTCAAGAGTGGTCTTGACAGTGCTCCTGTTTTAGGATAACAGATCTGTGCTGCTAGATCTCTGCCTGAGTGATCCATTTTTAGAGTGAGATTTGTTTTACTTACTAATTATGAAAATTCAGTGCTTGCTTCAGCAGCACATATACTAAAATTGGAACTAATTATGAAAATTCAGTGAGTAAGCTCAGTGAGACTGAATTTACTTAGTGTGTGTGGTGTGTGATTGTGTTCGTGTGTGCATACATGTATGCATGTGTGTATGGAGGTCAGAGGTCAACGTTGGATATCATCCTCAGTTGCTCTCCACCTGGTTTGTTATTTAAGATATTTTAAATCTAGGGCTGGAGAGGTAGCTTAGTGGTTAAGGCGCATGCCTGTGAAGCCTAAACTCCCAGGTTCAATTCTCCAGGTCCCACATAAGACAGATGCACATGGTGGTGCATCTGTCTGGAGTTTGTTTGCAGTGGCTAGAGGCCCTAATGAGCCCATTCTCTCTCTCTCTGTCATAAATAAATAAATCGAAAAGAAAAAAGAGTACTGAAATAAACTATTAAAAATATTTTAAATTTATTTATTTGAGAGAGGGGAAGGGAGGAGAGAGAGAGAGAGAGTGCATAGGTACTGCAGGGTCTCTTGCCACTGCAAAAGGAACTTCAGATGTATGTGCCACTTGGTGCATCTGGCTTTATGTGGGTACCGGGAAATCAAATCCAGGCCAGCAGGCTTTGCAAGCTAGCACCTTTAACCACTGAGCCACAACCCCAGCCCAGACAGGATCTGGAGTTCACCAACTTGGCTGGACTAGCTGGTCAGTGAGCTCCAGGGGTCCTCCTGTCTTCACCCTCCCAGCGCTGGGATTACAAGCATGCACTAGCATTCCTGGCACTTTATTTATTTATTTTTCATATACATTTTTTGTTTATTTTTGTTTACTTATTTGAGAGCGACAGAGAGAAGGAGGGAGAGAGGGAGAGAGAGAGAGAGAGAGAGAGAGAAAGAGAAAGAAAGAATGGGCGCTCCAGGGCCTCCAGCCACTGCAAACGAACTCCAGCCGCGTGCGCCCCCTTGTGCATCTGGCTAATGTGGGTCCTGGGGAACCGAGCCTCGAACTGGGGTCCTTAGGCTTCACAGGCAAACGCTTAACCGCTAAGCCATCTCTCCAGCCCATTCCTGGCACTTTAGATGTGGGTGGCGGCACTCAGGTTCAGGCCCTCATGCTTGCAAGGCAAGCGCTTTCCCCACTGAGCTGTCTTCCCAGCCCCACGGCCAGGTTTTGATCAAGAAGCATCATGTGCCGCATGTCTGCATTGCCTCCAGCTCCAGGGAACCACTCCAAAGCCAATGTGGTTGAGCCTGTCTCCAGCCCAGTCCTGGAGGCACCTGAGAGTAGGGCCAATGTCTGCACAGTTGGCACCTGGGAGTTGAAGTCCAACCTCATGCATTTTTGAAGTGGAGAAAGCGAAGGCTTCAGCCTTGGGGCAGGAACACTTCATGTCTGTACACGCATTTTCTAGGCGGTGGAAGGAGAGACTTGTTCCCTGTTGCTATGACCTTCACTGTCTGGGACGGGCCTTGGCGCACCTGCACGGCCATCTCCTCCAAAGCTGTCCAGTCTAGGGTCCCAATCCAGAAGGCAACAGGAAGACCTGGTCACCTCAAGCAATCATTCCTTTTAGTGTAGCCCCAGGCAAGTCCCTGCTCCTCTCCAGGCCTGACGTTTGTTTCCTAAACACTAGAGGAGCCGTGAACTGGAGTGGCAAGTTCTTAGGAAGACATGCACTTGTTCCTGACCCAGCCCGACCACCTTTTCAAGCCTCAGTTTCCTCACCAATCCAGAGGATCATAAGAACTGTGATGAGGGATCAGTGGGGCACTATGGGTAAAGATTTTGAGGACAGGGCTTGTTTGGACTACCAGCTCAACTGCACTGGAAGTTACCCACGTTGGTCTGCAGAGAAATTCCACTGGGCCTACCCAGTGCTTTTAAACACACAGATTTGCTGATAGAATTTCAAGATTGGGAGGTTTGGGGCTGGGGAGGTGGCCCACTCTAAGTAAAGTGCTTGCTTTGCAAGCATGAAGACCTGAGTTTGGTCCCTCAGAACCCACATAAAAAATATTTAGGCATGGTGGCACACTTACAATCTCTGCACTGGGGAGGTGGAGTCAGGTAGATCTCTGGGGCTTGCTGGCCAGTCAATCTAGCCTACTTAGCCAGTTTCAGGCCAGTGAGATGCTCTGGCTCAGAAGAGGTGGACAGCACCTGAGGTACACCACTCAAGGTTGTCCTCTGGCCTCTACACACACACACACACACACACACACATACACACATACATACAGAGCGAGAGAGAGAGAGAGAGAGAGAGAGAGAGAGAAGATTGGAAGATTTCACATAAGTAGTAGTCTTGGACAAAATGGCGAGATTTGAAACCCACTTTTTTGGAAAAGAAGAACAATTCTATCCTTATACAGGAAGCCCCCCTTTCTATTGAGTGCTAGGGAGTCGAACTCAGGGTCTTGCTTATGCCAGGTAATCATTCTAGCACTGAGCTTCATCCCCACTCAGAAAACTTCAGATGCTTTAGACAGCCCCCTCCATCCCTGTAGCCCTGACAGAGCCCTCCAGGGGTGCAGAGAGCCCCATTTCCCAAGCAGTAGCATGTCAGAGCCCAGGGCAGGAGTTGGGTGGACAACACTGCATTTGGCTCTTACCAAAAACCATTAGTAATGTCATATTGCCAGTTAGGAAACCAAGACTCAGAGAATTAGGGAAGTTGCCCAAAATTATACTCCTCCTATGTGGTACCCCGGGACATCCAGTCAGAACCCAGGTGAAATTTCCTTTTGAGGCTGTCTTCACTCTCTGCCTCTCTGGCATGGGGTCCTTTGGGGAATCTGTGGTTATGACCCTCTGAGGACTGGAAGATGGATTTTAGCCTGTGAAGTCAGTGTCCCATCCTCCCCTCTCAGACCACTGAGGGTATGGGGTTAGGTAGGTGTCCAGGGGTCAATGACCATGCCTAGAATTCTTGGAACGAATGTTTCTCTCCTGTGTATGTGTATAAGTTACTGTGGCTTCAAATGTGTTATTGTGAAAATATTTAAAAATACACAACAGGGATGGAGAGATGGCTTAGCAGTTAAGGGTATTGCCTGCGAAGCTTAAGGATCCACGTTCAACTCCCCAGATCCCACGTAAGCCAGACACACAAAATGACACATGCTCCAGACATTCGATTGCAGTAGCTAGAGGCCCTGGTGTGCCAATACTCTCCCTCTTTAAAAAAAAAACACATAATGAAAGAGAGTACTAGTACAGTCCAATGGAGGAGAGTATTAGGACAGTCCAATGGAGGAGAGTGCTAGTACAGTCCACTGGAGGAGAGTACTAGTACAGTCTAATGGAGGGGAGTGCTAGGACAGTCTAATGGAGGAGAGTGCTAGGACAGTCTAATGGAGGAGAGTACTAGGACAGTCCACTGGAGGAGAGTACTAGTACAGTCTAATGGAGGGGAGTGCTAGGACAGTCTAATGGAGGAGAGTACTAGGACAGTCTAATGGAGGGGAGTACTAGGACAGTCTAATGGAGGAGAGTACTAGTACAGTCTAATGGAGGGGAGTACTAGGACAGTCTAATGGAGGGGAGTGCTAGGACAGTCTAATGGAGGAGAGTGCTAGGACAGTCTAATGGAGGAGAGTACTAGGACAGTCTAATGGAGGGGAGTACTAGGACAGTCTAATGGAGGGGAGTGCTAGGACAGTCTAATGGAGGGGAGTACTAGGAGATTCTAATGGAGGGGAGTGCTAGGACAGTCTAATGGAGGAGAGTGCTAGGACAGTCTAATGGAGGAGAGTGCTAGGACAGTCTAATGGAGGGGAGTGCTAGTACAGTCCAATGGAGGAGAGTGCTAGTACAGTCTAATGGAGGAGAGTACTAGGACAGTCTAATGGAGGAGAGTACTAGGACAGTCTAATGGAGGGGAGTGCTAGGACAGTCTAATGGAGGGGAGTACTAGGACAGTCTAATGGAGGAGAGTGCTAGTACAGTCTAATGGAGGAGAGTACTAGTACAGTCCAATGGAGGAGAGTACTAGGACAGTCCAATGGAGGAGAGTACTAGGACAGTCTAATGGAGGAGAGTACTAGTACAGTCTAATGGAGGAGAGTACTAGGACAGTCCAATGGAGGAGAGTACTAGGACAGTCCAATGGAGGAGAGTACTAGTACAGTCTAATGGAGGGGAGTACTAGTACAGTCTAATGGAGGAGAGTACTAGGACAGTCCAATGGAGGAGAGTACTAGGACAGTCTAATGGAGGAGAGTACTAGTACAGTCTAATGGAGGGGAGTACTAGGACAGTCTAATGGAGGAGAGTGCTAGTACAGTCTAATGGAGGGGAGTACTAGGACAGTCTAATGGAGGGGAGTGCTAGGACAGTCTAATGGAGGGGAGTGCTAGGACAGTCTAATGGAGGGGAGTGCTAGGACAGTCTAATGGAGGAGAGTACTAGGACAGTCTAATGGAGGAGAGTACTAGGACAGTCTAATGGAGGGGGGTGCTAGGACAGTCTAATGGAGGGGGGTGCTAGGACAGTCTAATGGAGGGGAGTGCTAGGACAGTCTAATGGAGGGGAGTACTAGGACAGTCTAATGGAGGAGAGTGCTAGGACAGTCTAATGGAGGGGAGTGCTAGGACAGTCTAATGGAGGGGAGTGCTAGGACAGTCTAATGGAGGAGAGTGCTAGTACAGTCCAATGGAGGAGAGTACTAGTACAGTCCAATGGAGGAGAGTACTAGTACAGTCTAATGGAGGGGAGTACTAGGACATCTAATGGAGGAGAGTGCTAGGACAGTCTAATGGAGGAAAGTGCTAGGACAGTCTAATGGAGGAGAGTGCTAGTACAGTCCAATGGAGGAGAGTACTAGTACAGTCCAATGGAGGAGAGTACTAGGACAGTCTAATGGAGGAAAGTGCTAGGACAGTCTAATGGAGGAGAGTGCTAGTACAGTCCAATGGAGGAGAGTACTAGGACAGTCTAGTGGAGGAGAGTGCTAGTACAGTCCAATGGAGGAGAGTACTAGTACAGTCCAATGGAGGAGAGTACTAGGACAGTCTAATGGAGGAAAGTGCTAGGACAGTCTAATGGAGGAGAGTACTAGGACAGTCTAATGGAGGAGAGTGCTAGTACAGTCCAATGGAGGAGAGTACTAGTACAGTCCAATGGAGGAGAGTACTAGGACAGTCTAATGGAGGAAAGTGCTAGGACAGTCTAATGGAGGAGAGTGCTAGTACAGTCCAATGGAGGAGAGTACTAGGACAGTCTAATGGAGGAGAGTGCTAGTACAGTCCAATGGAGGAGAGTACTAGTACAGTCCACTGGAGGAGAGTACTAGGACAGTCTAATGGAGGAAAGTGCTAGGACAGTCTAATGGAGGAGAGTACTAGGACAGTCTAATGGAGGAGAGTACTAGTACAGTCCAATGGAGGAGAGTACTAGTACAGTGAGCCCTATGTCTGCATCACCCAGATTCAACAGGGATCAATATTTGCCCTGTTTTCTTCCTTTACTTTTCTTTTCCTTTTGAGACAGGTTCTCACTCTGTAGCCCAGGCTGGCTTCAAACACATAGCAGTCCTCCTGCCTCAGCCTCCCAAGCACCGGGAATACAGGTGTGTACCACCATGCCGGCTTCTTTCTCTACTTTTTAAAACCCTGCCTAGCACAAAGACACACGTAGATCAGTGGAACAGAACAGAGGACCCAGATGCTAATCCAGATAGCTACAGCCAAGTGACTTTCAACAAAAACACCAGAAAACAAAACAAAACAAACAAACAAACAAACAAACAAAAAAACCACTGTAGAAAAGATAACCTCTTCAACAAGTGGTGCTGGGAAGACTGGATATCTGTAAGTAGAAGGATGAAAATTCATCCTTTCCTTTCTCCATGCACAAGAATCAAGTCCAAATGGATCAGGTACCTTAATATCAGACCTGAAACTCTGAAATTGCTATAGGAAAAAGTAGGGGAAACCCTTCAACATATTGGCATAGGTAATGACTTTCTGAATATAACTGCAATTGCTCAGGAAATAAAACCACTAATCAACCACCGGAATCTCATAAAATTACAAAGCTTTTGTACAGCAAAGGACACTGAATAGAGCAAAGATACAACCTACAGAGTGGGAGAAAATCTTTGCCAGCTATACATCTGACAGAGGATTAATATCCAGAATATACAAAGAACTCAAAAAATGAAACAATAAGAAATCAAACAACCCAATTAAAAAAAAAAAGGGCTATAGCCAGGCGTGGTGGCGCACGCCTTTAATCCCTAGACTCAGGAGGCAGAGGTAGGAGGATTGCTGTGAATTCGAGTCCATCCTGAGATTACAGTGAATTCCAGGTCAGCCTGCGCTAGAGTGAGATCCTACCTTGAAAAAACAAAAACAAAACAAAAATTTAAAAAAAGGGGCTATGGCAAGATCATACCTCAAAAAAACAACAACAAACACAGAAAGAAAGAGAGGGAGAGAAAATTTGCAAGGGGGAGGGGACTTGATGGAGGGTGGAAGGGGAAGAATGGGAGTGGGGGAGGGAATTATCTTGATTTATTGTCTATAATTATGGAAGCTGTCAATAAAAAGTTTAAAAAAGGGCTATGGAACTAAATAGAAAGTTCTCAAAAGAAGAAATACAGATGGCATATAAACATCTAAAAAATGTGCTTCTTGAAAAACCAAAATAAATAAATAGATAAATAAATAAATAAATAAATAAATAAAATGTTTTCTTCAAGATAAAGGTAAAATGAGTTTAGGGCATGGCTTAAGTCACTATATTTGGCCATGGGTGTGTCTTTGGCTGACATTTACTGCCCCTTCCTCCCACACGGGCTCTCTACCCCCTATGTCCTCCACATGACAGGAGCTCTCTGTACTTTCTCTCTAAATCTCTGCGTGTTTCTTCTAGGCCCACACGGGCTCTCAGACCACGTGGGTATATCTATTTTTGTTCTAATGATTTTGTACTTTCCTAAATAAACATAATAATTTAATGTATCTATTTTCCTTCTAATGGTTTTGTACTTCCCTAAATAAACATAATAATTTAAAAAAAAATGTGCTACATCCTTAGCCATCAGAGAAATGCAAATTAAACCTACTTTGAGATCCATCTCACTCCTCTCAGAATGGCTGTCATCAAGAAACCAAATGACAATAAGTGTTGGCAAGGATGTGGAAAAAGGGGAACCCTTCTACACTGTTGGTGGGAATGTGGTCTGGTACAGCCATTGTGGAAATCAGTGTGAAGGTTCTTGAGACAGCCAAAAATAGACTTACCATATAACCCAGCTATAGCTCTCCTAGGCATATATCCTAAGGACTCTTCTCAGTACCTTAGAGATACTTGCACAACCATGTTTATTGCTGCTCTATTCACAATAGCTAGGAAATGGAACCAGCGTAGATGACCCTCAACAAATGAATGGATAATAAAGATGTGGTACATTTACACAACAGAGTTCTATTCAGCAGTAAAGAAAAATGAAATTATGAAATTTGCAGGGAAATGGATGGATCTGTAAAGGATTATACTAAGTGAGGTAACCCAGGCCCAGAAGGCCAAATATTGCATGTTCTCTCTCATATGTGGATCCTAGCTACAAGTGTTTAGACTTATGTGTGAGCTAGAACCAGAAATTGGTAGCAGAATCCAGTAAGCTAGAAAAAGGTTATAAGGGAAGGAGGAGAGGGAAGGACTTAAGGGGATGGTATTGTATAAATGTAAGTAGAAGAATGGATTAAAGGGAGTAGAATGGCCTAAGAGAGGCAAGGGGAAGAGATCAAGTAAAAGAAGTATGGGCGAGAGTCAATCAAAAGTCAAGACATTCTGAATAAGGCATATGAAAGCCTACTTTTTTGGATAATGGCACATCCAGAAGCCATAGATTGATAGTAGACATTTTTCAGTGCCAGGAATGGGATACCTTCCAGTGGGTTGTGGGCCAGGGAGGTCCCTGTTGCCTCCAAAACATTACAGGCTATTGCCAAGTCCCCTGGTTTCCCACCAGAAACAGATAGTAAGACCCTATTGCTGAAGACTGCACAGGCCTGGGCAACAAGGTCACTGAGAAATCAAATTGGTGCTGAGCTGAAAACCTTCTCCCTGCAGACCAGATGACAGAAAGCTGGAAAAAGCTGCATTGCATGCAGCCCTATGAGAGACAGAAGTCATCAGCAGTGAAAACAGTGGACACTTGGAGCCTCAAGTTTGGCCAGACAGGCCAAATGACCAAATGGTTGCAATAGCGGCATGTCTGCTCTAGGGGAAACCAACTGGGAATACATGGCTGGTACTGAAAACCTAATCAAAAACCTATGGCAGGGGAGGTCATGAGCCCTAGAAGTGTAAAGCCAGCTCACCAAATTATTATGTATTATTATTATTATATATTATGCTCACCAAACTGCCTTGTAAGCACACACTTAGTGTTCATATTCATATATTAATGCTACTCTCACTTTTGGTTAGAGAAGCTTCTCTTTTCAGATGGTGAAGACCACTGGGATGGCCCAAAAGGCAATGTGGTGCTGAGAAGAAGTGACAGATGAGTGTCCAGCACTGAAAAATCTCTATCACACCCTCCAGGGCTCAGGGTCCATTGTGGAAGAAGTGGCGGAAAGAATGTAAGAGCCAAAGGAAGGGTACAACTCCTTACAATGCAACTGTCCAGACAGAAATTGGCCTTGATATCCATGATCTCACAGTGCCTAGTAATACCTTCACATGACCCTCATAATAGGAGAAAAAGATGATGACATCAAAATAAAAGAGAGACTAACAGAGAGGGAGGGGATATGATGGAGAGTGGAGTTGTGAGGGGGAAAGTGGGAGAGGGGAGGGAATTATCATGGTTTATTGTCTGTAAGTATAGAAGTTGTCAATAAAAAAATTATACATTAAAGAAAGAAAGAAAGAAACACAAAAACCCTGCCTGGGCTATTTCACAACACCTGCTTAACATGTTGCTGTCTCACCTGTACATGTCCAGAGCCAGAGGTTGCCAGAGCCACCTGGTTCAATCTGCTCGGAGCTGCTTGTGCTGGACTCTTCCCAGCTCTGTCTGAAGTGATATCATGGTGATAATTTGAAGTTGCCATGGGAGTGTTGACCTCATGGAAGTGGACAAACACTACAGACCAGAGTCCCTTCCATTCCAGAGCCTACACAGGCCCATCTAAACACAGGACAGCTCCTTACAGGACCGCCATGCTGCTCAAACCTCCCCAGTGGCTTAAAAGAGTCTTTACTTATTGTGTGTGTGTGTGTGTGTGTGTGTGTGTGTGTGTGTGTGTGTGTGGTGCATGCATGTGTATGCACCTTTGCAGTGTCCCACGCACTCGTCTGTGGTAGGGTTGCTCATGCGCAGTGTCTGAAGTAGAGCATCAGGTGGCCTGCTCCCTGGTCTTGTTTTGAGCCAGAGTCTCTCTCTCTCTCTTTTTGAGGTAGGGTGTCGCTCTAGCCCAGGCTGATCTGGAATTCACTATGTAGTCTCAGGATGGTCTTGAACTCACAGCCATCCTCAACCTCTGCCTCCTGAGTGCTGGGATTAAAGTCGTGTGCCACCACGTCTGACTTCAGGGTCCCTTTTTACTGGTTCCTGAGCTTGTAGGATTCCAACAATTCTCAGTTCTCAGGTCTCTCTAACTTCCCTGTGGAACTGGGGTTACAGGGGTACATGCCTACACCCAGTTGGAGATTTGAACTCCGGCAGTCCCAGGCCCCCTCAAGCCCTCATGCTTGTGCAGGAAGCACACTTAATGGCTGAGACACTTCTCTAGACTCTGAAGTGTCTTTTTTACAGATGATCTATTTAATCAGGACTCAGACAATCGCTACCAAGATGTTTGTTTGGTATATGTGGTGATTAGTATTGTCAACTTGACAGGATCTAGAATCTATCTAGGGGGCTGGAGAGATGGCTTAGCAGTTAAGCGCTTGACTGTGAAGCCTAAGGACCCCGGTTCGAGGCTCAACTCCCCAGTACCCACGTAAGCCAGATGCACAAGGTGGCGCTTGCATCTGGAGCTCGTTTGCAGTGGCTGGAGGCCCTGATGCGGCCCATTTCTCTCTCTCTCTCTCTGCCTCTTTCTCTCTCTGTGTGTCTGTCGCTCTCAAATAAATAAGTGAAAATGAACAAACAAACAAAAAAATAGAATCTACCTAGGAGACAAGTCTCTAGCCATGTCTGAGGAATTATCTTGACTGAGCCAATTGAGGTGGGAGGACCCATCCTAACTGCAGGTGGCACCGTTCCTTGGACGGGAGTCTGAGAAGGAATACAGAGGAGAGAGCGAGTTGAGCACTGGAATTCATGGTTCTCTACTTCCTGACTGCAGTCTGAATGTGACCAGATGTTTCAGGCTCCTGCTGTCATGCCCTCTCTGCCATGAGGGAGTAGTCCCTAAAATGTGATCCCAAATAAACTCTCCCTTGCTTCACTTGATTGTGTCAGGCAATTTGTTGCAGCAATGAGGAGAATGACTAATTATACAGTTGTGTCTTTATTTTTATTTATTATTTATTTTGGTTTTTTTTTCGAGGTAGGGTTTCACTCTAGCTCAGGCTGACCTGGAATTCACTAAGTAGTCTCAGGATGGCCTTGAGCTCAAGGTGATCCTCCTACCTCTGCCTCCCGAGTGCTGGGATTAAAGGTGTGTGCCACCATGCCTGGCTTTGTGTCTTTATTTTTAATTTTATTTATTTGCAAGCAGAGAGAGAGAGAGAGAGAGAGAGAGAGAGAAGAGAGAATGGGTGCACCAGGGCCTCCAGCTGCTTGCAAATGAACTCCAGACACATGCTCCAGTGCATCTGGCTTTATGTGGGTGCTGGTGAATTGAATCTGGGCCATTAGGTCTTGCAGGCAAGTGTCTTAACCACTGAGCTATCTCTCCAGCCCTATTTATTTATTTGAGAGTGACAGACAGAGAGAGAAAGAGGCAGATAGAAGGAGAGAGAGAGAGAGAGAGAGAGAGAGAGCGCACCAGGGCCTCCAGCCACTGCAAACGAACTTGACACGTGTGCCCCCTTGTGCATCTGGCTAACGTGAGTCCTGAGGAATCAAGCCTCGTACCGGGGTCCTTAGGCTTCACAGGCAAGCGCTTAACCACTAAGCCATCTCTCCAGCCCCTATTCATTTATTTTTGACAGGGTCTCACTCCATAGCCCAGACTACTCTTGAATGTAGACTCTCCTGCCTCAGCCTCCTGAGAGCTGGGATTACAGACTGCGTCCCATGCTATATATCTTAGTTTTTCCTAACCTAGAGCAGTGTCCCTCTCTCCACTTGTAGCAGTCACTTTCTCATTGCTGGGACAAACACCTGACCAAAAGCAGCATATGGAAGGAAAGGGATTATTTCAGGTCACAGTTTCGAGGGGAAGTTTCATCATGGCAGGGAAAGCGTGGCAGAGCAGAGGCTGGGCGTCACATCTTGTCACATCAGCTGGGAAGACGCAGCAAGAATGAGCTACCTATGAACACCCAGTAGGGCTTGACTAATAAGCCCTCAAGGCCTCATGTCTAATCAGAGAGCAGTTGGTTTCCCCCATAACAGACATGCCACCATTGCACTAGTTGGCACATTTGGCCTGGTTGGCCAGCTATAAAGCTTGCAGGGTCCACTGCTGGTTGAGACTGTTGACAGCTTTTCTTCCTCAACAGGCTGCATAACTCTTTCCAGCGTCCTGACAGCTAGTTAATAGGGAAGAGGCTTCCAGCTCATCTCCAACTTGATTTCTCAGTGTCCTGCAGCCCAAGCATGTGGAGTCTTCAGCAATAGGGTCTTCCCATTTAGTTCTGGTGGGAAAGTAAGAGCTTTGGCAATGGCCTGTAATGTTTTGGGGGCATCAAGGGCCTGCCTGGTCAGAAACTTGCTGAAAGGTATCCCACCCCTGGCACTGACATTTTTCTAATTACAATTGATGGCTTCTGGGTACAACATTATTCACCTCCACAAGACACTTCTGTTCAAACTCTCTCTCATATATACATATATCTTATTAGCTAGTGAAAAAGTAGGTTTCCATATGGCTTATTTATAAGTCTTAAATTTATTCATTTATTTTGGTTTTTTGAGGGAGGGTCTTGATCCAGCCCAGGCTGACCTAGAGTTCACTGTGTCTCAGGTAGGTCTTGAACTCATGGCGATACTCCTACCTCTGCCTCCTGAGTGCTGGTATTGAAGGTGTGTGCCACCGTGCCCAGCTTAAATCTTGATTAATCCTCCTCTCATCCCCTTTTCTTTAACTTCTTTTTGACACTTTCATACATATAGATAATATATCATGATCAAAATCCCCTCCCACCGCCACCCCCTTTCTCCTCCCTAATTCCCCATCCCTTGATCCCTCTTTCTTTCTTTTCTTTTTTTTTGTTTTTGGTTTTTTGAGGTAGGGTCTCACTCTAGCCCAGGCTGAGCTGGAATTCACTCTGTAGTCTCAGGGTGGGCCTCGAACTCACGGTGATTCTCCTACCTCTGCCTCCCGAGTGCTGGGAGTAAAGGCATGCGCCATCACGCCCAGCTGCCTCCTTCTTTCAAACTAGTCTCTCTTCTATTTTTATGTCATTATTTTTTTTCCTTCTATTATGCAGGTCTTGTGTAGGTAGCTTCAACTACTGGGAGGTCATGAATATCATGACCATTTTGTGACTTTCTTTTTTTGCCACCACCCTTGGTCACTGTGGATCTCTGGTTGATCTAAGGGTGCCCATTCTGCGCACTTGCTTATGTCGTCAGTCAGCGTGTCCCTCTGTTGCCATGTCTCCTGTGTGTGTTCTACATCTAGAGGGGATTCTGCAGATTTATAAATGGTTGCACAGTTAGTTTTCAAAGTCTCTAGATGATTTTGTGATAATTGCAATACAAACTCATTAGAAAGTATTTTTGGGGGCTGGAGAGATGGCTTAGCAGTTAAGGTACTTGCCTGTGAAGCCAAAGGACCCAGGTTCAATTCCCCAGGACCCACATAAGCCAGATGCACAAGGGAGTGCACGCATCTGGAGATTGTTTGCAGTGGCTGGAGGCCCTGGTGCCCCCATTCTCTCCCTCTCCTCTCTCTCTCTCTCTAACTGCCTATTTCTGTATATCTCTTCTCTCAAATAAATAAATAAAGTAAAATATTAAAAAAGAAAGTATTTTTCAATTCAAGTTTTTTTTTTTTTTTGTTCTTGTTCTTGTTTTACTTTTACATCAGCAAATAGTTCAAGTAGACCCATTATGAAACCTTTTGCTGTTTGGGTGGTCAAGTGCCCCTGGACTCCTCTGATTGGTTCTCACCAGCCAGGGCAGGTCTTTCTGCATTCCGTCTCTCTGGGCTGAAGAAACTGCACTTAGAACTTGCAGTAGTTCACACCAGGATGCCACTACAAGGACGGCAGCTCGTTCCTAACCTCGTGTGTAACTGAAGTCTTTCTCGCTTTAGACGAGGCCTATGTTCTAGACTCCGAATGTTAGGGTTTCTCAATCTTTCTCAGCCTCTGAGCCATCCCTCCAGCCCTCAACCTCCTCCTCTCTTTTAAGTCTCCTCTGGAACTGAGGAGAAAAATGAGCCGACTATTCTGAACTCCCAGGATTCTGCATCTTGTACTTGAAGCAGTAGTTATGGTTATAACTGGAGTGTTTCTAAAAACTTTTATTATATGTGTGTGTGTGTGTGTGTGTGTGTAAATATAATGTGTTTTGATCGTAATGCCTCTGGTTATGTTCTTTTGTTCCCCTCCCCTATTCCCTCCCACAGAACCCCTTTTTCTTTTTCTGTCCAGTAGTCCCTTGTCTACTTTGATGTCTTTTTCTTCACTGTTCATGACACAATGCTGATGGGCCCCCTGTTATGCATATCTCATGCAGGTGACATCAGCTGCCTTGGATGGGTTGAGATGTCACATTTAGTTCACTTATTCTGCATACTTTGATGAGTTTTGGGTCTCCCAGTCACCTCCATCTGCAAAAAGAAGCGTCTGACCAAAAATGACAACTGCTCTAATCTATAGGCACCAACATAAATGTTTAGAGGGCACTTTGATAGGCACAACATATCCGTTTAGCAAAATAACAGTAGCGGTTTCCCTCTTAGGGTCTTTTCAATAACTTTTCAATAATTTTCCTGGGCGGGTGTTCCCAGGCCTCACTCAGGAGAAGCTGGAGAGTGGGGCTCTCAAATGTCAGGGTGGAGGGATTCACCTTTGTCTGTGGTCTTCCTGTATACTCTGGCTGACAGGTATAGGGTTTTGTCCACCAACCCAGCCTCAAATCATGGTTCTACCTGCTCCAGTGCCCAAGATGGCCACTGTCCTCCCCTGCTCTATCCAACTGCATAGAGTCTTGGACACTGATTCCTCTGGGCCTCTGTCCCCTCGTGGCATCGAGTCAGCAGTGTGTGTGGTGGGGTGCAGGGAGGGATGTTTCATTCTTCCCTTGAAGAAGCAGAGCCATGGAGAGCAGGTGAGCCTTCCGATAGCTTTCTGAATGGCAGGGGACACGGAGGAGGCACGTGTCAGGAGGTGAGCGCCGGGCTCACACTGATGCTTTCTTCAGCATGACTCGGCCTAGCAAACACATGAGTTCAGGGGACCAAGGACCTGTTAGACATACCCTTCCAGAAAGCACAAGAAGACAGCTGCTCGGGGTCTGGAAGGGCATTTGGGGATGGACAGTGTGAACTTGACCTTTTCTCCAGGGTAATTCATGTTCCCTTCAGGGGAAGAAATGAGGGGAACCTGGAGGAGCCCCAAACTAGCCTGTACTGACGGCCATAAAAGGACAGAGATTGCCCGGGAAGCTGAAGATATCCCATAGTCTCATAGTAAGGCATCCCATAGTAAGGTCTGACTTGTAAAGAAAAACCCAGGGTGAATTAGGAGAGCCATTCGGTCAAGTTCATGTAAACAGGGAGTGTAACTGACAGCTGATGTGTCAAGTTGCTCCTGGATATTGATTTTCTTGGCTTATTTTTCTTAGACCCTCAAAGAAGTGGACTGCTAAGGTGTTTTCACACAGAACTGCATTCTCAAGGGCAATGAGCGATGCTAATGTGTGCCACGCTTATGCCTGAAACCCTCTTTTCTAGCAAGGAGACACAATGGAGGCAGCCCCTGGGAGGGCCCTTGTGTCAGAGGCCCAAGCAAGGGCCCTGGGGTCAGTTACCCTTGCTGCTTGTCCTGGCTTGTTCCTCAAGGGCTGTGTGGCTGGCAAATTATGGATTCCAACAATCCTTTCCTCTCCAGCTCTTTGCATATGGTGTTTCCTCCACTGGGAGTGTCATTTAACTTGCTCTCTCTCTCTCTTTTTAAATATTTTATTTATTTATTTATTTGAAAGGGGGGGAGAGGAAGATAAAGGGGGGTCTGGAGGGATGGCTTAGCCGTTAAGGTGTTCATCTGCAAAGCCAAAGAACCCAGGTTTGATTCCCCAGCACCCATGTAAGCAAGACGCACATGGTGGCACATGCATCTGGAGTTCAACTGCAGCAGCTGGAAGGCCCTGGTGTGCCCATTCTCCCAGTCTCTCCTCTCTCCAAAATAAAAATTGAAAAAATAAAAATAAAATGTTTGGGCCTGAGGGATTGGGAAAGTTAACCTGGTAAGTGACTAGAGGACAAATTTCTCTGTGTGCATGTGAGCGTATGTATGTAGTATGCACGTGTGTGTGTATTTGTGTTTGCATGTGTGTGAACACACGTGTGGGGAGGCCAGAGGTTGATGTCAGGCATCTTCCTTAATCGTTTTCCACCTTATTATTATTATTATTATTATTATTTTTTTTTTGGTTTTTCGAGGTAGGGTCTCACTCTAGCCCAGGCTTACCTGGAATTCACTATGGAGTCTCAGGGTGGCCTCGAACTCACGGCGATCCTCCTACCTCTGCCTCCCGAGTGCTGGGATTAAAGGCGTGCGCCACCACGCCCGGCTCAGTTTTCCACCTTATTTACTAAGACTGGGCTCTCACTTGAACTCAGAGCTTGCCAGTCTAGCTAGCCAGTTTGCCCATGGGATCTCCTGTCCCTGCCTCCTGAGCACTAGGATTGCCACAGACTACCGTGCCTTGCTGGTGTTTACTTGGGTCCTGGGGATCTGAACTCAGATCCTCACACTTGCACGGCAAGCTGTTTATCCACTGAACCATCTCCCCAGCCCTGAGGACAAGATTTCTGAACCAAGAGAACAGCACATGCCTACTGGCGGAGTGTTGTGGCAGATCTGGGTGATAGGAGGGGTTTGGGGGTGTGAAAATAAGGGGGCCATGGGTCACATTCTGGAGCCAGAAGAGGATGGCAAGGATCAGGGTGTGAGCCGAGGGGAAGCCCCACTCCACCCATAAGTAGGGAATCCCTGGTGGCGTGTATATACATGTGCATGCGTGTGTGAGTGCATGGGCATGTGTATGATCACAGAGCGGTGGCATAGTTGGGCATGGTGACACATGCCTTTAATCCTAGCACTGCGGAGTTTGGAGTAGGAGGTTCACCGTGAGTTAGAGCGAGACCCTACCTTGAAAAAAAAAAGAATCTAAAGCAAACAGATGAGTTGAGGGACTGCCTCTTCAACTTCCAGGCTGAAGTGAGCACGCGGTGCCCAGCAGATGCAGACGGTAGGCCTGGAGGGTCAGAAACAAACCCGCCGGGGCGGGAACAACTGCTTCTAAATCCAGGCTCTGGTGGCTCTGCTGGGGGGCTGACATGGGGGCAGGGGCTGTAGGGGGTTCTTGAGCAGGGATCTGGGGGCCAGAAGGAGCTCAACTGGTTTGGAGAAGTTTATTTTAGAAGCTGGCATGATGCAAATTTAAGTGGGGAGGAAAAAATAGATGAGGCGGCCCAAGGGTCTGTCTGTGGCTGGCGGGCTGCGAGCATCCAGGAGAGCGGCCTCATTGGGTAAACAAATGGGGGGGGGCGGTGGGAACAGCTTTGCTGCGTGCCCGCTATAAATACTGCAGCTTGCTGCTCCAGCTGGGCTTCCCTGGAACATGGGCCTGGAGATCACCGTGCCGCCATGGGGTACTTCAAGCTCTTAGAGTGGTCACCCTGCAGCTCCCGTCTCAGCCCCCCAGGGTGGAGTGGGCACCAGGGACAGAAGCTGCAGTCTGAGCAGGAGTAGGAGGTTTTGGGTCTCTGGCTAGTCTTGGTTCCCACCCCTGTGAGATGGGATGATGAAGGGAAGCCATGAAGTGTCTCTCTAGCCCAGGGCCAGATGCCCAGTGGACACTCAGGACACGCTCACAAGTGATCAGCTTTCCTAGGGGCTGTGGGATCTGATGAGTTCTCCCATCTAAAGTGTTGCGCAGGTTTTGGGAAGGGGTCTCAGTCGATGAAGCACTTGCCATCCAAACCCGAAGTACCTGGGTTCGGATCCCCAGCGCCGCACCCACATACAGCTGCATACTGTATGACCAGCGCCTGTAATTCCACCTTGGGGTGATGTAGAGGCAGAATTCCCTGGAAGCTTACAGGCCAGCTAGCCTGAAAAACAATAAGAGACCTTGCTTCAGGCAAGGGGGAAAGTGAGGATGGACAGGCTGGGATTGTCCTCTGGCCTCCACATTGCACCATGGCACAAGTGTATCTGTGAACATGTGTGCGAGCGTGCACACACACACACACACACACACACACACATCTCAAAGAAGACAAAGTGCCAGGCATGGTGGCTCACGCCTTTAATCCCAGCACTTGGGAGGCAGAGGTAGGAGGATTGCCATGAGTTCGAGGCCGCCCTGGGACTACATAGTGAGTACCAGCCTGGGCTAGCGTGAGACCCCACCTCGAAAAACCAAAAAAAATAAAAATAAAAAGAATTCTTTTAAAAAAAAAAAAGAAGAAGAAGAAGACAAAGTGTGGGGAAGACCAGTGTTGGGCAGCTGTATTGGAGTTGGGGGTTTGGCTGAGGCCTAGTGAAGAGGTTGCAGGGCTCCTGTCTGGAGTACCGCCCCCCCCCACTCATCCATGTCTCTGCAGCCCCAGAATCTCTCAGATCTTATAGTATTTTAGCACTTAACTAGTGAAGACTGTCAGAGCTAGGACCCAGGAGCTTTGTAAACTGAGTGTTTCAAGTTCCACTTTTTTTTTTTTTTTTTTTGGTGGGGTCTATTGTAGCCCAAGTTGGAATTGAACTCACTATGTAGCCAAAGATGATCTTAAACTCCCTATGTTCCTGCTCTTCCTTTCTGACTGCTAGGGTTACAGGCATGTACTGCCATGCTTGGTGTCTATGGTACTGGCAATCAAACTCAGGCCGCGTGCATGTTTGGTAAGCACTCTACCACCTGAGCACCCCCAGCAATCTACTTTTTATTTTGCTTTCTTCTCCTTCTTCTTCTTCTTCTCCTCCTCCTTCTTCTTTTTTGAGACAAGGTCTTGCTATGAAATCCAGGCCTCAGACTCATGAGCCTCCTGAGTGTTAGGTTCACAGGTATGCCCCACCATGGCCAGTTCTAAGTTTGTTGTCATCTCAGTTCACTTGTCTAGCCTTTTATGAGGCTCAGAGAGAAAGGACAGTGCTGTGGCCCACAAGGACCTTCATTCCATCAGTTAATAGTCACTGAAGATCAGCAACTTGCCAGGCCACAGGTCGAGCACTCCGGCCTTAGCAGGAATGAGAGTAGACACAGTCTCCACATCCGCAGAGCTCAGAGCCTGGTGCTAGCCAAGGGCTGTAAATGTGCTGATAATCTTCCATAGACAAGCATCTAGCACTCAGCGTGGCCTGGGGACCCTGCCTGCTGGCTCTTCGAGGGTGTGTTTGTGTCTTCCCAAGATGTAGGAAATTTGGAATCTAGTGGTCTACATCCCTGGCTAGTAAACAAATTTAAAACATAAAAGCTGGACTGGGGAGATGGCTCAGCAGATAAAGCGCTTGTCACGCAAGTGTGAGGATCGGAGTTCAGATCTCTGGCACCCACATACATACCAGGCAGGCACGGTGGCCTGTCTGTAATCCCAACTCTCAGGAGGCAAGGGCAGGAGGATCCAAACAAGCTGGCTAGTGAGACTAGCTGAATTGATCATTTCTGGGTCCAAATGAGTGACCCTGTCTCTGTAAATAAGGTGGAGAGAGACCGAGGAAGATCTGGAGGCTGGGTTGGCTGTGGATGCTACCTGGCCTGAGTGTGAGCTAAAGTCTGTTCTGGGGTGACTGGTTGAATAGTTCCCTGGGGCTCTGAGGGCCAAAGGAAGGAGGCAGATGAATGACAGTGGGCAGCAGGTCGTGGTGGCTCTGGAGGGTCTGTGGGCTTTGTCCCAGGCACATTCCCACTTCTCCAGAGTCCTGTTCTTCCCGGCATCTTTGCTCGGGAGACCACACCTTCCCCGTGCAGCCCGAGGGGTTGGCTCTGTTCCAAGACTAGGCTACAAGTGAGGTCCCAAAGTCCTGCCCAGGGCCCCTCCTCTTAGTCAACGCTAGGGCGCTCACATCTCCCACTTAGCCGTCAGCTGATTCCCATGGAACTGAGCGCAGGAAACTTCCACACAGACTCCTTGGCCTCGGCCCCTCCACCCATGCTAAAGACTAAGGGTGTGGCTGCTCGCCACGAAGCAGTCAGGGGATGTGGAACCCCTGTCTCACCCCCTTGCCCTGGTTTCATGGTGAGCTCCTCGGGTATGTTGGCTCCTGGGCAGGTAGAGAGTGTGGAGGCAGGGGACACTCGTTGCTCCCCATGGTCTCGCTCCAGGATGACCACTGAGAAGCTGGCCAGCGCTGTGTGCCAGGTCAGCTGCCTCGAAGCCTGTTTCTGTGCCTTCCCGAAGCTTGACTTTGCAGAAGCACTCTGCTCTTGAACTCATCTCAGGGTGGCCCCCATGTGAAGCTTGAAGTTTGCTCAGCCATTTTGGGCTCCTGGTGGCCGGGGGCTCGGCCTTAAGCAAAGTCCACACTGACCGCGGGCTTCCAGGGCGACTCAGGGCTGCACAGGCCTATTTACATGTGGTGGCTCTGATCACCACTTCCCTTCGCAGAGCTTTTCTCTGGGGGAGGAAGCTGGGCCTCCTTCCACACCAGTCTTTACTTCTTCCCGGCCCCTCAGAGCTGGAGGACAAAGGGAGGTAGTGCTTCTCAATGGTTAGGGCATGGATGCATTTGAATACCTGAATTTGAGTCCTTCAGCTCTGAACTCGGATGTCACCTTCTCCCAGAGGCCTTCTGGCATCGCTCTGCCCTGTTTTATTGTCTTCTTGGTGTCTCCCACTATGGGGACGATCTGCTGTGTTTACTACCTGTCCCCACTCCCCCGCTGCGGGATGGCTGCTTCTGAAGCCAGGGGGTTAAGGCTGCGTCCAGATGGATCTTTAGGTGCACAGTCAGTACTCGGTGAAAGCATGCTAAGCGTAGGATTGGGGTATGTTCCTACTCAGTGTTTCTCAAGGAATACTGGAATGCCTCCGGGTACTCATTAACTGTGCTGATGTGGTGCCTAGATGTCCCTGAGAACCTGTCTCCATGGGTCTGGTGTCAGCAGGAATCTGAAGTTGGGCTCCTCTGGGAAAGTGCTGCCTACAGGGGACCCTGACTTCACTGGGCCAGAAGCATAGCAGGCTTGGGGCAGGGCTGTGGTATGGCTCCCAGATACCCTGCCAGAGAAGCTTGGGGATGGTCCGTGGATGCAGGAAGGGTCTTAGAGGCCTCAGTTTGAGGGCATGAGGGAATGAACCTCCTATCTCCTCCCCTCACCTCCACATAAAGCTGGCTTCTCTTCCATAGGCCTTTATAGCAGGGTCCGCCCCTCCTGCAGTTTTCTGCTTAATGCTTGCTTTCTGCTACTGTGCTTCGAGGGTAGGGAGCAGCCAAACTCTGCCTGCTCATAATCTGGGCAGGTCTGGCCTTCAACTTGGCCCTGGATCCTCCCTCAAAGAGTAGGGGCCCAGAGGATATGCCCACCTGGCAGGCTGTGCTACTGCAGCCCTGTTGGCCACTTCCTGGGCCCACCCTCCAGAGGTGGGTGTCATGGCAGGGCTGAGTGCTGCTGGGTTAGGGGAGCCTGGGAAGTGTGGGGGGCAAAGGGACAGAGCTTAGACATGGGGCCTTGGGTAAGGCACACACTGAGCCTGCTGGGTAGTGGGAATACAGGCCAGGTGGCAGCTGGGGCCACCATATGATGCTCTTGTCTTGATCCTGGTTGTGTCCCCAGCGTCTCTGTTGAAGCCTAGCCCTGACTCTCCCTCTCCTTGCTTCCCCCTCTCCCGGCCTTCCAGCCTGCATGTTCCTTCGCCAGCTAGGTGGCTGGGGAGATGGCTCAGTAGGTAAAGAACTTGCCGCACAAGCACGAAGACCTGAGCTCAAGCTCTAACATTATCCACGTAAAAGCTGGGCATGGTGATGAGCGTCTGTAATCCCAGGACTGGGGAAGCGGAGGTAAGGGGATCCCCAGGGCTTGCTGGCTAGCTAGTAGTCTAGCTGAATCAGTGAGTTGTAGGTTCAGCTGGAAACTCTGTCTCCAAAACTAAGGTGGAGCACAACTGAGGAAGACACCCAATGTTGATCTCTGGCCCTCCACATACTCACGAGCCAGGACAGGCCCGGGGGAAGAAGGCAGATTTCTTCCTGCACGTCTCCGTCTGTCCGTGCGACCATAACAAAAGTGCTGAGCCTGGGTCTTGTATAAGGAATAGAAGTTCTGGAGGCCGGCGGTGGTCTGTGGTGAGGGCCTCATGTTGTATCTTCACGTGGTGAGGGCTGAAAGGACATGCGGGGTTAGGGGGCTAGGGAGGTGTCTCTAGTGGGTAAAGTGCTTGCTGTCCAAGCATGACGACCCAAGTTTGGATGTTTGGGACCCATGTAAAATGCCAGGTGAGATGACAAAGAAGGACTTCCTAGGGTTCACTGGCTTACTAATCTAGCCAAGTTGGTGGTGAGCTCTAGGTTCAACAAGAGACCTTGTCTTAAAGAATAAGGTGGTTAGCTACCGAGGAAGACTCCCAATGTGGAAGGGGGCAGAAAGAGCCTACGGGGAGCCCAAGCTGCACCCTTCTGTGGCAGAGGGAGCAAACCCACTCTGTATTCCGGAACCCATTTGAAAGTTGGGAGTTCCCCTGGCTAAACACCTCCCAAAGGCCCTGCCTCCTAAACTGTTGCCCTGGAAGCAGGGGGGTGGGGGGTTTCCCACACATGCCACCTAGGAGGGACAACACCCTTCACACCCTTATTGTTGTGGAGGCCTGCTGCTGTAGTCCAGGTCTTTCTCGCTTTCCATATTTGTGCCCTCTTCTGTTTGGGGAGCTGGAAGCTTAGTCAAACACCTGCACTGCTCGGACTCCAAATCTGGGGCTCCGGGGTTGGGTCGTGGAACTTCTCAGCTGATGGCTGGTGAGGCATACCTGCTGACAGAGGCTGGTTCTATAATGATACTAGGGTGGGGGAGATTGTCTTGGGAAGCTCTGAAAACTTGTTCTCAAGAGTGTGAGGATGGGCTGCATGGGAGAACCATGGCCACTAGGCCATGGGCAGTATCAAGGGACAACTTGAGAGCTTGTCAGTAAGGGACTGTCAGCCGCCCAGGGCCTCACCAAATAAACACGAGGCAGGTTAACAAAGGGTGCTGGCTACGCCTATGCAGCGTCAGCTCAAACCTGCTGGCTCCCATCCAAGCAGGTGGCTGCCCCCCAAAGAGGGACGCGGTCCTGGGTGAGGCAGGATCTTCTAGCCTAGTGGGGCCTCAGGAAAGGGGTGAGGCCTTCAGGGTTTCCTCAGGACAAGGAGAGTCCTCTGGCCAGTTCAGGATTTGATCAGTCCCTGGCCTGACACCACTTTCCTTGTCACGACAGTCCCAGGGAGTGTAATATTTATCTTCATACTCTCTATGGAACAAAGGAGGCCCAGAGAGGTGAAGCAACTTGCTCAAGGTCACACAGCTGCTTGAAGCCAAGGTGAGATTTGGCCATGGGTCTCTCTTAGTCCAGAGCCTTGACCAGAGGATGGCTGGGGAGCTGGGGAGATAAGTTCTGACTGTGGCTGCCCTTAGCTGCTGACTTGGCCCAAATGTGAATGAGTGGCCACGAGGAAGGCACTGGGAAGACCAGAGCAGTGGGGGGTGGGGTTTGGAGGGGTCGGAAACAGAGCCTGGTAGATGCCAACCCCGGCAGGAAGCACCTTTGCTTGTCCAGCCAGGCTGTGGGCAGAGGGCAGCTGTGTGAGGTGGCAATGCCACCGGCCAGAGATGGTTTCTAAGAGCAGAGGGTAAACAGTCACCTTAGTGACTTGGGCGTGTCCTGGGGCTGATGGGTCCTTTCTGGAATATTCTGGGAAGTGAGGGAGGAAACCGGAGGCCTCAGGTTCTGAGTATAGGTAGTGGCTGGTGGGAGTTGTGGTCCAGGAGTGGGGCCGCTGTTCCAGAAGCTGCGTTTGGAAGGCCTGGGGTCACCTCTTGTCCGGGATGAGGGTCCTGGTGGGAGGACATCACTGATGCATCCGACGGTGTCTGGAGTGATGGGGGCAATGGGGGATCTGAGCTCCTTACCCATCGCTCCTCTTGCCTGTCTGCCTAGGTGAGCTACCTGTCCTCCACTTCAGCCAATCACAGTCAGCTGCTGCCTAGGGCTCTGGGAAGCTTGAATGGGTCCCTCCACCATTCTGTTCACAAGATGAACTGAATGCGAACGAAGGAAGCAGAGTGAAACTCGGAGCAGGGGCAGGGCCATGTGCGGGGAAAGCTTGCAGGCATGGCTGGCTCCAGGTGAAAGGCCAGTTCTGGACTCAGCTGTGGCCTCTGACTCCTGCCTCTCCCTTCTCTGCGTGGCCTTTGTTCTCGCCTGGGCATGCTCCGCAGGGTGGCCATGATGGCTGCCTCCACCCAGTAGCTATCTCTTCCCTGCTGGCATGCTCATGTCCAGTCTCCATCCAGGGCCTGCCTCTGGAGCCAAGGGGAGTAGGGAAGGAAGTCATTCTTCTAGGACAGAAGGTAATGATGACACGCTCCCTACTGGAAGGACAGAGATACCCCATGGCCACTTCACAGAGGAGCAGAGTAGGTGAGATCAGTAAGTTGGGGACCCGTCCTGGACAGGAGGAGATCACTGAGCAGAGGAGCAGAGCAGTGCCAGGCTGAGCACAGAGGGCTCAGGGGAGATGGCAAGAGAGGAACCGACAGGGTGATCGGCAATTCAACCGACAAGGACCTGTCTGTAGAGGCGCCTCTAAGAATCTTGGACTTGCCTGGATGGTTGTAGGGAACCACTGAGGAACTTCCAATAAGGGCACTGTCATCAAATGCGTGTACGACAGAGCTTCCTGACTGTGCTATGAGAATGAAGAGGAGCCAGGCAAGTACCAGAACAGGCAGCTGGCCATGGACAGCCCAGGCAGGACATGGCCTGAGTAAGGGAGAGGATAAGAGGCAGAGAGAAGTGAATGAATTTGAAGCACATTTTGGAGGTAAAATGAATAAATCCTGATGTCTGGTTGGAGGGAGAAGTGAAGAGAGAGAAACAAACTCTGTTTGTAAAGATTTTTTTTTTTAAAGTTTTTATTTATGAGAGAGAGAGAGAAAGAATGGTCGCACTAGGGCCTCCAGCCACTGCAAATGAACTCGAGACTCATGCACCACCCTGTGCATCTGGCTTATGTGGGTCCTGGGGAATTGAACCTGGGTCTTTTGGCTTTGCAGGCAAGCACCTTAACCTCTAAGCCATCTCTCCAGCCCAAGAGAGAGAAATTCTTTAAAGGAAGCTTCCAGATTCCTGATTTGCTGAACACTCCTATAGACTTGTGGTGACTCACTCTTTTTTAGGGTAGGGCAACATTGACAGCTGAATCTCGGGCCTGGTAGATGGTAGGGCTCTATTACTGAGATACATACAGTCCCATCTCTGTTTATTTATTTATTTTTTTGAGGTAGGTTCTCACTCTAGTCCAGGCTGACCTGGAATTCACTAGATAGTCTCAGGGTGGGCTCGAACTCACGGTGATCCTCCTACCTCTGCCTCCCGAGTGCTGGGATTAAGAGCATATGCCACCACGCCCCAGCTATAAAAACATTTTAAAAATAGAGATGGAAGCCTGGAATACACTATGTAGTCTGAGGGTGGCCTTGAACTCACAGTGATCCTCCTGCCTGTGTCTCCTGAGTGCTGGGATTAAGGACGTGCGCCACCACGCCTGCTCTATTATTTTATCTTTGTGTGTAGGTCAGAGGACAGCTTCAAGTGTTGGCCTTTGCCTTGAATCTTTTTGAGGCAAGGTCTCTTGTTGCCCATGCCCACAAGCTTCTGATTCTCCTGTCTGTATCTCCCATCTTGCCGTAGGACAGCTGAGGTTACAGATGCCTGTGACTGCATCTGGCTTTACGTGGGTTCTGGAGATCACAACAAAGGCCATCAGGTTGCACAACAAGATCTTTTACCCACTGAACCATCTTCCCTAGCCCTAGTTCTAAAAAGTATATACAACTTTTTGGGGGCTGGGGAGATGGTTTGGCAGTTAAAGGTATTTGTTTGCAAAGATTGCTGGCCCAGGCTCGATTCCCCAGTACAAAAGAAAGAAAGAAAGAAAGAAAGAAAGCCAGATGCACAAAGTGGCACATGCATCTGGAGTGCGTTTGCAGTGGCAAGACACCCTGGCCTGCCTATTCTCATTTTTTCTCCAAGTAAAGAAAGAAGAAATTAAGAAAGAAAGAAAGAAAGAAAGAAAGAAGAAAGAAGTTTAAAAAATATTTATTTGAGACAGAGAGAAAGAGGCAGACGAGAAAGTATTGGCATGCCAGGGCCTCCTGACACTGTAAATGAACTCCAAACATATCCACCACTTTGTGCATCTGGCTTTACATAGGTACTGGGGAATCAAACCTGGGCTGTCAGAGTTTGCAAGAAAATAGCTATACCATTGAGCCATCTCTCCAGCTCCAAGAAAGATTTTTTTATATTGAGAAAGGGTCTCACTGAATTGTCCAGACTAGCCTGAAAGCCACTCTGGATATTGGCCTTCACTTACTAGCATGGAAATAGGCACAGAGACAGAGATGCCTTGTCCTAGGTCACACAGCTCCCGAGTGGCTGAGTTTGGGTTCACACTCATGTCTACCCGTCTCTGAATCACTTGCTCTTCCTCTCTGTGGCATTTTGCGCATCTCTCTCTCCTCCAGAAGCCTCTGCACAGTGACTGGCAGGCTCAGAGAGGCTTGCCCTCAGGCAAATGAGTGGTGAGGGTTTCAGAAAGTCCACAGCCAGGGGCTTAGAGGTCAGATGGCTGATGAGAGAGAAGCCTGCAGGAGGGTCACTCAGGAAGATATGGGTGTGAGTCGCGCTGAGGGCAGATTGTGCACAAGTGTGGCCTGGAGCAGTGTCTCTGGAGTCAGGCCTGCAGGTGAGGTCCTGGCTGGGTGCCCTGGAGCAACGGTGTTCTCAGACTCTTTCCCAGCTTGTGATAGAAGTCCTGAGGTGCTCACTCAGGGGCTCACCAAGGTTGAGGTGCCCTGAGGGAGGCCGCGAGCTGCTGCTATTGGAATTCTTCTCTGCCAGCCTGGGGTCTGGGTGACTCCCAGGTTCCCAGCTGGGGACTCTGGGCTGGATATTCCTGTGCTCTGACTTAACGCACAGCACTCGCGGGAGGTGGTCAGCGCTGCATCAACGTGGGCTCTTTGAATCGGAGCCCTTGCTCTCCACAGCCCGGCCACATGTTCTTTCTTTCTCAGGAAGCCTTCCCTGCCTGCTACAACCCACCCCATGCCTCCCTCTTCCCGGCTTGGGGCCCCAGCGCACCTGTGCCCGGGCGGCTGCCTGCTTCTTGCTCATCAAGTCTTTTTCCCAGTCTCCTCGGTCCCTGCAAGGCGAGGCGGGGTGGAGCTGCCCAACCAGCTGGGTAACCTGGAGTTACTCAACCTTGCTGTTGCTTGATCACTCAGGGATACTGCAGAGATAAGAGGTCTGGGATCCATCTCCCTGCAGGACTTGACAGGAGGACTCAGTGACTTTGATGCACATGAAGAGCCCAAAACAGGGACACGTGGGACTTCCTGTGGGGTTGTCCCTGTAGCTGGGGTCTCCTAGACCCTCAGCTCCACAGAAAGTAGGGTGGTTCTCAGTGACCTCTGGATGACCTCTGGTTCCTTGGGCCTAGTGGCTGCACAGCCAAGGCCTGTGGCGTGGAAGTGCTCCTTCCTGGACGTATGAGTTATTTTCCTTGTTGCTGTGACAAAACACCTGACTAGAGGCAGCTTAAGGGAAAAAGAGTTTATTTCAGCTTACAATTCCAGGGCGACAGTCCCTCATGGTGGAGAAGGCGTGGTGACAGAAGCCGGAAGTGGCTGGTCACATTCAATCGGCAGTCAGGAAGCAGAGCTCGATGAGTGCTTGCTCAGCTCTCTTTCTACTGTTTTTTTTTTTTAATTTAAATTTTAATTTTTAGAGAGAGTGAGCGAGAGAGAGAGACGAGGAGGGAGGGAGAGAGAGAGAGAGAATTGGCACACCAAGGCCTCAGCCACTGAAATCAAATTCCAGACGCTTTCGCCACCTAGTGGGTGTGTGCTGCCTTGCGCTTGCCTCACTGTGCATGTCTGGCTAACGTGGGATCTGAGGAGGAGAACCTGGGTCCTTAGGCTTCATAGGCAAGCACCTTAACCACTAAGCCATCTCTCCAGCCCTCATCTCTCTCATTTATATGCAGTCCAGGACCAACAGCCCATGGAAAGGTGCCACCCACATTTAGGGTGGGCCCTCCTTCACACCTCAATTAACCCAATCTAGAAAATCCTTCACATCCCCTAGGTGATTTTAGATCCAATAAAGTTGACAATTTGGTTTTAACAGGCCACCTCCCAAGATTCTGTGATTTATGAAATTATGTCATATGGGCAATGTGATGTCTGGGATACAGAGGTCTGGAGTAAGTACTGTGATGACTCTGGCTGGCCAGGCAGGGGACCTGTGGGGGTGGTGTGCCTTGTACCTGTCCTCCACCACCTCCCAGGTAGATCTGGTTTTAATTTGGGGATGTAGTTCCAGGGATTGGCAGCATTTTTGAGACTAAGTGTGTTTCAGCTCCTGGCTCAGTGACTAGTTTAGGATTGGCCATGTGATCTATGGCACTGAATCCAGTCTTGTATACTCTAGGTGAATATACCTACCGAGCCACACTCCCAGCCTGAACCACAGGACCTTTGCTAGGAATTCCAGGGCAAAGATTTTTCTCGAATGAAGCTGATGTTGTCTTGAGAAACCCCAGGCAGATGTCTTGGCACCATAAGGACAGCTCGTCTTGAGAGGAAGAAACTGGGCCCCTGCTGGTACTGTTAATCTGCTGGATCAAGTCTCTCCTGAAGGACCTGTTAATTACCTGAGCCAATAAATCACCTTTATTGTTGAAGGCTGTCTGAATGGGCTTTTCTGTTCCTTGTAACCCAAATCATCTTGGAGGGGTACAGCCCATACATTTCTCCACCTTGGGTAGCTGTCACTTCCTTTCCGTGGGTGGGGTGACATCGGCTCAGGGCACATTTCCTCCATGAGCGCACAGGACTGTGAGAACCAGCTGACGCTGCTGCCTGTCGGAAACCAGACCACCCAGGAGCCTTGAGATTATGGAAACGTAAAGAAAACCAGAGCAGGGGAAAACCCAAGTGAATGCTTCCAGAATAACCAGAAAGAAAGAAAGAGAGAGAAAGAGAAAGAGAAAGAGAAAGAGAGAATGAAAGAAAGAAAGAGAGAGAGAGAGAAAGAGAGAATGAAAGGAAGGAAGGAAGAAGGAAGAAAGAAAGAGCAAGTGAGCTGTGGTGGCAGTGCTAAAAACAATATAATTGACCCTCACACTGCCAAGTAGGAAGGCCTCTGATGGAGGAGGAGGGCGTGTCCCCATGGGAGCCACCCGAAGGGGTGACCTCCCTGTAGGGAATGTCTTTTGCCTCTGGCTCCCAACATCTGCCTCCTCCACCCCCTCCTCTGGGCACACCAGCCCTCTCATTATTATCTCAGGGGTCCTATCTTCTCTGGGCTCAAGGTGGTTTTAACAAACGTTCCTTCACCGTTCTAGATCTGGCCAACCCCAAGGCAGGACTCACACCATCATATCCCAGCTGTGAGCGGATATATCCGTTTCTCCTGTCCTCCACGTCCGTGGCTCCCAAGCCCTGTGCGCTCGTGACTGCGGGTCCCTCAGGCTTCCGGCAGCCTTTCCAGGTAGTATCTTTTGCTGAAATTAACAAAGGCCATTCCTGCCACTTGCCTTTGGAGTCCACAGTGAACCACCTGCCCGAGGGGCTGGGGTGAAGGAGATGGGCTGTCATTTACGAAGAAGCTTGTCAAGTGTAGGCCGACTGTTTCCCACGGAGGCTCTGGCTGAGTGCCTGACACCCTCATTCCTGGGAAGGCCAGCCAGAGGAACGAAGAGGGGGCCCCACCTATTGTCAGTGTTTTAGGGTAATACGGCACATATGTGTGTGTGCGGGCACCCGTGTGTGCGCCCATACATACACATATTAAAGTGATGAATAAAACATGAAATAGTTTCAAGAACTTCCTGAATTCCCATTAATTTAGAAAAAAAATATATATCATTGGACAGTTTCTCATTTAACTAACAGTGAATTTAACAGTCTGGGGAAATGTTCACGTGGAGAAATAACACAGCTGTGAGGATGTGATGGGCCAGCCCAGAGTAGTTATCTGTCCCTCTTATCTGCCAGGACACTTTCCTTCCCACCAGCTGTTCTCATAGAGCTCTGGGAACCTTGCTCCTCCCGCTGGAGGCATGTGACTCAGGCCTGGCCAATCAGAGCACTGGGTTTCTTTAGCACCATGACTGGTTCGGGCAGGAGGAAAGGCTCATCAGAGCCAATGAGGAGCCATGGGACAGACTGGCTGGCCTGACCTCTACTTCTTTCTCTTCACAGATCTTTCAGGCACACCTTGGTATGGTCTGGACTGTTAAGTCAAAGAAGTTTCTGGTGTGGTTTCCCTTAGATGTCCCTTGAATGGGCTCATGAAGGCCCGGAGCCATGTGAAAATTCAACTGTTGCTCACAGAACTCCTGTATCTAGTTGAGTTCCAAGCTAGGCGGTGGGAAGAATCCAGGAGCCTCCTCTTGAGGGGTCTCCAAACTTAGGGGAGCAGACCCTCCCCGCAGGAGCTGGAGCTATGTCTTAGTGAAGGGGAGGAAGAGGCCAGAGGTGCTTCAGGGCCGGAGAGGTGGAAGACATTTCTGCCTGCTAAGATAGGAGGCCTTCCTGAAGGAGGTAGTCCTTGGGGATGAGTAGAGATCTGTTGGGAAGAACGAAGAAAAGGTGACACAGGTGACATACTAGGGGTAAGGAGGCTAGATACTAAGTGCAGTTTGGGAGTTGTCTGTCTTAAGGCTTAGCCAAGGAGCAAACAGACCAGGGTCACAGGCTGCTGTGTGAATGAGCTCAAATGGGAGAGGGAACCTGCAGAACCTAGAGTCTGACTTCTATTTCCCAGTTCTTTAAAAAAAAGGCAGGGCTGGAAAGATGGCTTAGTGGTTAAAGCACTTGCCTGTGAAGCTTAAGGACCCAGGTTCAGTTCCCCAGAACCTATGTAAGCCAAATGCACATGGTGAATGTGTCTGGAGTTAGTTTGCAGTGGCTAGAGGCCCTGGCGTGCCCATTCTCTCTCTCCCATAAATAAATAAATAAATAAAATAAAATAAAGCAGAGGGCTGGAGAGATGACTCAGTGGTTAAAGTGCTTACTTCCAATGCCTGATGGCCTGGGTTCAATTCCCCAATACCCATGTAATGCCAGATGCACAAAGTGGTACATGCATCTAGAGTTTCTATACAGTGGCAAGAGACCCTGGTGGGTCCATACTCACACACACACTCTCTCTCCTTGCAAATAAATTAAAAAAAAATTTTTTTAAGGCAGAGAGTCAATGGCTATTGTCTAAGACTACAGAGGCCACCTGGGAAGCCCAAAGTCTGTTGGAAGCCCAGGTGGGTCGCTGCTCGCCACTGAATGTCCCAGATGTCTTCTTCAGCATCACCCTGGAGGATGTGGCTGACCTTTCAGTCCAGGAGGTCCCAGAAGCCAATCTTTCAATAGCTTCCCAGGTGATTCTGTGTGGCTCTGAGGTATAGGCAATCCTGAGAACTCGTGGTCCAAAGTAACTCCGCTCCTTGCAGGAATGTATCCTCCCAAATCTTTTCATGCTTGTGTGCTTGTGGGGTGTGTGTGTTTGTGTGTGTGTGTGTGTGTGTGTGTGTGTAGGACAGAGGTTGGTATTAGGTGTCTTTCTCAATTGCTTTTCACCTTATTTATTGAGGTAGAGGGGTCTCTCACTTGAACCCAGGGCTCACTGATTTGACTAGTCAGCTAACCAGTTTCCTCTGAGGATCCCATCCCCTCCTCCAAAGTACTGGGATTACAGGTGGGCCACCACACCTACCCGGGCACTTATGTGGGTGCTGAGGATCCAAACTCAGGTCCTTATGCTTGCACAGCAAGTAGTTTACCGAGTCTTTTCTCAGGCAATCTTTTTGGTTTTTCAAAAAAGCCAGAAATCAGGGTGTGTGTGTGTGTGTGTGTGTGTGTGTGTGTGTGTGTGTGATTTCTCCTTGTATTTAAAGGTTGGCTCAGCTTTTAAAGCCAGGCAAAATTGAGGAGTGTTTTCTATAGGCTGAAATCCTAATTACCACGGTACCCACAGGGTACTGTAAGCAAGCAAAGGACAGAGAGGTTGAGCAACTTGCCCAAGGTTACACAGCTAGAAAGCATCAAACTTAGATATACCCCTGCAGTTTGCCTCAGAGCCTGGCCTTGACCTTCAAGATCCATCTGAGGCCAGCTTAGGCCCTGGCCTCAGTGTCCCACCTGTGGCAGGTGCTGAGGGAGGGTCTGGCAAGAAGCAGCTGGTGCTGGGTGAGCCGCCGGCTCTCGTGGGAGAAAGCAGCACAGCGCTTGAAGCACTCGTGGTGGGGAGGAGAGCCCAGGCCTCTCAGCCTGGCACGTTCAGACTTGGCCCTTATAGAGGGCACTGGTGGCTGGAGCCTCACCAGGGTGGGGGTCAGGGTGCTTGTGGACTTTGCTCATTTCCCTTGGGACAGCACATCCCCCAGAGGTAGCCATGGCACCTCCAAGTGTCTCTGTCCACTTGAGAGGAGAGGAGATGGGGTCTCCATGTGCCAGTGAGTCTGCCCTGGCTTCAAGGATGCAGCTGGGATGCTTTGGGTAAAGAGCAAGTGAGAAGCTTCCTCCAGGGCTGGAGCGATGGCTCCGTGGTTATGGCACTGCCTGCAATGCCTAATGACCCAGGGTTTGATTCCCCAGTACCCACATAAAGCCAGATGCATCTGGAGTTTGTTTGCAGCAGCTGGAGGCCCTTATGTGCCCATTCTCTTTGCCTGCCCCTCTTCTCTTTATCTCTCTCTGCTTGCAAATAAATAAATAAAAATTAAATTAAATAAGAATGAGCCGGTTGTGGTGGTACATGCTTATGATCCCAACACTTAGGAGGCTGAGGCAGGAGGATCTTGAATCTGAGGCTAGCCTAGGCTGCACAGGGAGACTCTGTCAAGAAAATAAAGGAAGGAAGGAAGTAATGAAGGGAGGGAGGCAGAAAGAAAAGAACCAACAATAAACCAAGGGCTGGGGCTGCATTTCAGCGGTACAGTCTTTGCGTAGCATGTATGAGGCTTGGTGTTGGATCCCCAGGACTGCCAAGAAAAAAAGTGTCATGTGTGGCTCTCTAACTAAAACGTGATGGCCGTTTTGTTTCCCTCTATTCAGCTCCCTGAAAGCGGTCTGAAATCAATAGCATTGTCTGCTGAGAACTCCCCTGGGCCTGGGCTTCTTGTGGTCTGCCTCTGGTGTGTGTTTGGCCCTGTAGAGAGGGCCATGGGCTGTGCCCAGATGATGTCACTGCCCCATGGATGCTCTGAACTCCTGTATTTGGCAATTTCCTGAAGTACCTGGGTCCCAGGCATAACATTCCTCCAGCAAGGCCCCACTTTGAAGGTGCACTGGGCATTTAGAGACTAAATTCTGGACCCAGAGGGAACCCAGTGGCTACAAGGCATTGGTGTGTGCCTGGCCAGGTGCCCTTTCCAGTCAGGCAGGCTCCTGTCTGCCTTCCACTTCTTTCTGGCCTGCCCCCTGTGGCCTTCAGCCACAAGCCGGGTGAGCAACTCTGTCACCCCTTCAGTCCTCTGATCAGGTCACTTCTGCCTGCCAGGATAGTCTTTCCTAAGTGGTAGGGATAACCTGTGAGCAAGCGTGCAGCATAGAACCAAGCACACAGTCCGTGCTGAAGTGCTGCTCTCCTGCCCTCCCTCTGTGTAGCAGTTACTTTCTCATTGCTAGGGAACAACATTGGACTAGAAGCAGCACAGGGGAGGAAAGGGTTTATTTCCAGCTTAGTTTTTTTTTTTAATTTTTAAAAATTTGTTTATTTACTTATTTTTTTGTTTTTTCGAGGTAGGGTCTCACACTAGTCCAGGCTGACCTGTAATGCACTATGTAGTCTCAGGGTGGCCTCAAACTCATGGCGATCCACCTACCTTTGCCTCCCGAGTGCTGGGATTAAAGGCATGCGCCACCACGCCTGGCTAAAATTTATTTTTATTTATGAGAGAGAGAGAGAGAGAGAGAATGGGCATACCAGGGCCTCCAGCCACTGCAAACAAACTCCAGACGCATGTGCCACCTAGTGCATCTGGCTTGCGTAGGTCCTGGGGAATTGAACCTGGGTCTTTTGGCTTTTCAGGCAAGCACCTTAACCACTAAGCTATCTCTCCAGTTCTTAAAAATTTTTTTAATTTATTTTTCCAGCTTAGTTTTGAGGGGCAGTTTCATCATAGTGGGGAAAGCGTGGCAGGAGCAGACAGGTGGGCATCATATCTTCATATCAGGAGGAAGGATGGAGCAAGAGTGAGCTGTGTGTGGAAAGTGGGGCTGGGCTGTAATAACTCAAGGTGTGCCCCTCCCCCACTGTGACACACTTCCTCCAGGAACTCATGGATGGAAGACAAAGACCACTGGGAGAAGCCTAAGTCTAGTATAGGTGCCAACAATGCCCGGGCCCACTGCAGAGGTCAGGGTTAGGTCTGCACTGTCCTGGGTCCCAGTCAGTGGGACGTGATGAATTGCTGTGTTGCTGGAACAGCTGGGGCCCTTCTTCATCCTTCCAGGGGACTGGCTCTGTTCTCAGCCTAGCATCCATCCCACGGGCTCTGTAGCCTCCAGAAAACACCCTTTGAGCACAGTGAGGCCCGGTTAGAACTCCAGGGGACACTCTTCCAGCTAGCGCCAGGGTAAAGGCGCCTGCTGCCCCTGAACCTGCAGATGGAAGGAGCCCAGGAAGGGGCTGTGCCTTGCACAGGGAACCCCTCGAAAGGTCCCTTTGGTTATAGAAGGGCAGAGGTGGGTGTGTGAGAGCATCTCAAGGAGAAGGGCCACCATGAAGTGAAGGACGGGCTCAGGCTCAGTGTGAGGAGGAGCGGGGGTGTGGGAGGGACCTCTGACACTGGAGGGTTAGGCCCGGGCACTGAGCGGACATGAGCAGGGGCTCCTCACATGCGAAGACGGACTCAGGAGCGTGTGGCAGGGAGGGACTGAGGATGCTCTGAACAGTGAGGGACGTTCTTGGTTAGGTCATGAAGTTGCTCCTTTTCCCACCCTGGGCAGAGTATGTGGCACACAGAGGCTTGAATCTGAGGGTGGGGGGGGCTGGGTAGCAGGGGCTCAGGAGTGGGTGGGGCTGGCAGACAGTGGCTGTCTCTGGCAGAACTAGGTATAAAAAGAGGTGGGGCTGGACGTGGTGGTGCATGCCTTTAATCCCAGCACTCAGGAGGCAGAGGTAGGAGGATCACTGTGAGTTCAAGGCCATCCTGAGACTACATAGTGAATTCCAGGTCAGCCTGGGCTAGAGTGAGACCTGACCTTAAAAAACTAAAAAAAAAAAAAAAAAAAAAAAAAACCAAGAAAGAAAGAAGATTGAGAGAGAGAGAGAGAGAGAGGACCTTGGCCTTCTTGGGAGGTTTCAGAAACTCCGGAATGGTCACTGGACTCCCTGCAGTATGGGGCATGAGGTTTTGATGCCATTATTAATTATTGTAGCAGTTACCTTATTGCTTCTGTGACAAACACCTGATCAGAAGCAGTTCACAGAAGGAAAAGGTTTATTTCTGGCTTACTTTTTTGTTTGTTTGTTTGCTTTGTTGTTGTTGTTGTTGTTGTTTTCAAGGTAGAGTCTCGTTCTAGCCTAGGTTGACCTGGAATTCTCTCTGTAGTCTCAGGGTGGCCTGGAACTTATGGCGATCCTCCTACCTCAGCCTACCAAGTGCTGGAATTAAAGGTGTGCGCCACCACGCCTGCTTGCTTACAGTTTCGAGGGGAAGTTTTCTGATAGCAGGGAAAACATGGCAGGAGCAGACCGCTGGTGTCACATCTCCACACAGCAGTGAGGAGGCAGAGGGTGAGCTCCTTAGCATTGGCAGGCAGGGCTGGACTAATGAACATCAAGGCCCATCCCAGTGACTGGTTATCCGTGTGATTTTTTTTTGCTTGTGTGTGTATGTGGTATGGTATGTGTGCGTGGTGTGGTATGTGTGGCATATGCACATGTATGTGCCCTTACAGCAGCCCATATAGTCATCTGCAAGGAGCATGGCTTGCCTGAGGTGACCAGAGTGGAACCTTGGGTGTCTGCTCCATTGCTCTTCTTTCTGGTCTTGTTTTGAGGTCAAGTCTCTTTTGCCTGCTTCTGGAACTTGGGGGATTCTGAAGACTCTCAGTTTCTGCTTCCCTGCAGGACAGGGTTGGGGTTACAGGCGCATGTGGCCACATCCATCTGATTGATATGGGATCTGGAGATTTGAACTGGTGGCCTTGGATCCCCTCAGGCCCTCATGCTTGCACAGGAAACCCGCCTAGCGGCTGAGCCATTTTCTCTCTATCCCTATTGGTGTAATTTGATTGGCAGGGAGAAAAAGGATGCTCTCTGTTGGATGGGTTGGGGGTAGGGAATGACCCAGGGCTTGGCATCATGACAGTGTGGCACTGTGGGGGGCACTGAGGCTGGTTCTTGAAGGTCCTCCCTTGCTAGCTAAAGACTTGACTGCTTCTACTAATGTGGAGCCACGGACAGCTCCGGAGCAGGAGAGGACAGGGTCAAGTAGGCCCAAGGAAGATGGCCCCAGCCGCAGATGGCAGATGGACTGGGAAGAGGCCCCGTGTTTTGGTTCGCTGAAGACAGTTGGCTTTGGCTGGATCAGTACAGGCAGGTTTGTGTTTCTCTCACTTGGAAGAGAGCACCTGGGTGCTGGGTCGTGTCACTCACCACCTCCTCCCAGTCTCGACTTCCCCGTGACTCAGCCCTCCCTGTCAGGACCAGACGCAGGCTCCGGGGAATTTGGAAAGTTCTGGGTTTCAGAGGTGACTCAGTCATTAGGGTAGGGCTGGGATGGCACCTCTCAGCTCGAGGGCTTTGGTATAGTCCCAAATCTTCATAGTCCCAGCCGAGGTCCAGCCACCACACCAGCTAATCTTTTTTTTTTTTTAAACAGAGGAGGAAACTGAGGCCTGGAGAGGGGAACAGACTGTGCAGGCCTGTGTAGCAAGTCTTGTCCAAGTTCAATAACTCTCCCCAGGGTGGGGTAGATTTCTGGAATAGCCAAGTGTGCCTGCTCATCCTTGTTTTTTTATTTTTATTTTTTTGAGGTAGGGTCTCTCTCTAGCTCAGGCTGACCTGGAATTCACTATGGAGTCTCAGGGTGGCCTCGAACTCACGGCAATCCTCCTACTTCTGCCTCCCGAGTGCTGGGATTAAAGGTGTGCGCCACCACGCCCGGCTCATCCTCGTCCTCTGCCTGTCTGCTCCACACATCCCAGCTCCATCATCCTGGGGCCTCTGTGCTGGGACTGCTTCCCTGCTCTGTGGGTCGCAGCTGTCACAATACCCTTTTCCTGTAGGCCTTGGTCAAGGTCATTTTCTGGCTTCAGGGGTGGTGGTGGTGGGGTCTCCTCCTAGGGCATTCACCGTCCTCATCTCTTCCCTCTCCCAGGGCCCCAGCTGCTCCCCTGACACCAGAGAGGTGACTCTCCCCTGCGACCTCATCACATCCCCAGGCCTGTGGCGGGAGCATCACAATGTCCCACCTCCATCTTCCCACTGTCCTCTGGGGCACCATGGAGGGCCCCAGCCTTTGATATCATTGGGGTCTCCCCACAGGAGAACCTTGTTTCTGCATAGACCCCTTTGTTTCCATCTCTCCCCTCGTGTCACTGGCTCATCCCACTTAGGAAGATAGTCCAGTCTTCACCTCTTCAGGTCGAGGCCTCAGACGTCACCAAGTGCTGCGCCTTCCTCCTAGGAAACAAGTTTTCTCTGGCTGTGACCTCCGGAGTGCAGTCGACCTATATGCCCTAATTTCTGCTCCTTATGCTTCACGTCACTGCCATGGGTACCACCTGCCCCTCACCCCATACAGTAGAAGGTCAACCCCAGTGGTTAGCATGTTTTCCCATCTGGAAAGTTATCCCGATGTGTTAGAATCATATGGCCACAGCAGTGACTTCCCTATGGCCAGTCACCTCAAGTGCTTTGCCAAGGGAATCTAGGCTTTAATCATGAAAGCAGTGCACTCTGAACAAAGACCTTGTTCCTAACACCTGCAAGTAGCCAATGAGGAGCAAGGGGAGGGGTGGTATTGCAGGTCACCCCTTTTTTTTGTGGTCAGGAACAACATCCAACCAGAAGCAGCTTATGGGAGGAAAGGGTTTATTTCAGGCTGACAGATTCCAGGGGAAGCTCCGTCATGGTGGAAGAAGCCGGTTCACTTCCATAGATCTGTAGCAGAGAGACGCTGCCAACAGCCAGCAAGCACGACCAGTCAGAGCTCAGACTGGGGCTGAATGCACCCCAGTGACACACCTCCTCCAACAGGCTGCTGGAGACTCAAGTAGCAAGCTTAGCCTTAATCAAAACTACTTCAGGGGCTGGAGAGATGGCTTAGTGGTTAAGGCGCTTGCCTGCAAAGCCAAAGGACCCAGGTTTGACTTCCCAGGACCCATGTAAGCCAGATGCACAAGTTGGTGCATGCATCTGGAGTTCATCTGCAGTGGCTGAAGGCCCTGGCACACCAATCCTCTCTTTATCTTCCTTATTCTCTCTCTTTCTCAAATAAATAAATAAAATAATAATAAATTTAAAAATATACCTCAGGCTATGGGGGAACATACATTCACATTCAAACCATCTCAAGTGAGAAAGCGCAGGGCAGGAGAGGGCTTAGTGGATCAAGTGCTTACCTCACAAATATAAGGACCTGAGTTTACTCCCTGGGACCCATGTAAAAGTGCTAGGCATGATGGTGTATCCCTGTAATCCCACCACTGAGGAGGTGAAGCCATGAGGATCCCTAGAGCTTTCTGGCCAGCTGAGTGTAGCCTAACTGGTGAGCTCCAGACCAATGAGGGGTCCTTCATGAAGGAGGTTGATGACACTCCAGAGGATCACATCCAAGGTTGTCCTCTGGTCTCCATTTGTATGCTCACACATGCATCCCCATACATATAAATATGTATACATACATGCACACACAACACAACACCACACACACACACACACATGCAAGTCTGGGCAGAAGTCTTCTGTTCTTGCTTCTTATTTATTTATTTGAGAGAGAAGGAGAGAGAGAGAGAGCGAGACAGAGAGAGAGAGAGAGAGAGAGAGACAGAGAGAGGGGAGAGAGAAAGGGAGAATGGGTGCGCCAGGGCCTCCAGCCACTGCAAGTGAACTCCAGATGCATGAGCCCCTTGTGCATATGGCTTACGTGGGTCCTGGAGAATTGAACCACATCCTTTGGCTTTGCAGGCAAATGCCTTAACCGCTAAGCCATCTCTCCAGCCCTCTTGCTTCTTTTATGCTAGCTGCTAGGACATGATGGTGATGGCTAGAGCTGTAGTGACAAGCTTGTGTCAGTGAAGTGACCTTAAAGATAGAAATCAGAGGTCAGCAGAGCAGCAGGACAAGACCCCATCTTTGAGGGAGGAAGGGAGTCTGCCTCCCTCCGCACTTCTTACAAAGAAGAGGACCGAGCCTGGGTCTCCGTGAAGCCACTGACTTAGGTTCTCTGTCGCTTACAGCAAGATGCACTTCTAGATCAGCTTTGGGGCTGTTGCATGGCTTCCCTCCTGTCCCTTGGGCTGGTCACTCTCTGTATTACTCTGTGTATGCCTTTATTGTCCCTAAACCTGGGGACCCCCCCCCAGACTTCTCTTCTGAGCCCTCCTTTCCCTCAACCTAAACTTCCTAAGCAATCTCACTTGCGGCTTCATGCTTGAGTCTACTGACTTCTAGCCAGCAGCGCAGACTCCCCTACATGCTAAGATTCAGCCAGGATGTCTTTCAGCACAGCCCCCAGATTCTTCTGCATGCCTTTGTCCCCTCTCAGTAGCCCCATCTCTGCTGGTGAACCTTCATCCACGTGGGTGACCAAGATGCTAAATCAGAAGTTCTCTTTCTTGTCATCCGTGTTGGCCCTCAGCCCTCATGTATAACCCTTTTTTAAAGATCTAGCAATTTATGGGCTGGGAGATTGCTCAGTGGTTAAAGACGTTTGCTTGAAAAGCCTGCCAGCCTGGGGTTCGATTCCCAGCTACCTACATAAAGCCAGGTGCACAGTGTCATATGCATCTAGAGTTTGTTTGCAGTGGCAAGAGGTTCTGGTGTGCCCATGCTCATTCTCTTACCTCTCTCTTAAATAATAAATAAACAAAATAAAAATATATAGCCATTTATGACTTCATATCATTAGGGTGTCTATTTAAAAAAAAAATCCATGACTGTTGGTATTCACGACCCCTCAGTGGCTGATGCTGCCTATACAAGACTTGTATGGTAGGAGGGAAAAATAATACACCAAAACAGAAGAGAGACTACGGTAGGATTTGGGAGGGGGGTAACAGAGAGAGTTGTGGGAAAGGATTATAATCATGCTATAGTGTCTATATGTATGAACGTTGTCAATCAAAAGTTTAGAAAGCCAGGCGTGGTGGCGCACGCCTTTAATCCCAGCACTCGGGAGGCAGAAGGTAGGAGGATCACTGTGGGTTTGAGGACACCCTGAGACTCATAGTGAATTCCAGGTCAGCCTGAGCTGAGAGACCTTACCTCAAAACACAAAACAAGCAACAACAGTAACAACAACAACAAAAATTCCAGGAGATGACAAGTACTGGCAAGAATGTAGAGAAGTCCGCGCTGTCTTGGAGGAAGCGCAAAATGGCGCACCACTGTGGAATGTGACACGGAAGGTGCTAGAAACATCACACGTGGGATTATCATAGGACGCAGCAAGCTCCACTTCTAAGTATATACCCCAAAGCAGGGATGTCAGGGACCTGGACAGATACTGCCATAACCACAGCCATGGTCTTCACGACAGCTGGCAGGAGGTGGTGAGGAAGGTGGCCACGGATGGAGAGGTGACTGCATGAGCTGCACTGTGTCCACATGGTGGAATGTCCTTCCATCTTGAGAACAAAGAAAATCCTGACCTCCGGCCCATGGCGGTCAGCTTCCTGGAGAGGAGGTAGTGTGGTGGCCTGGGCTGAGGCTGGGCCAGGGAGGGGGTCAGCATTTCTCCCACAGCCTTGGTGTTTCTGGTTCATTTTGCCGCAACAAGAAGAAAAGATCTAACAATGTTATTTCTAAACTCTCTCAAATCCATCCAGTTTCCTTTTTAGCTGTTCTTACACGTACTAAGGAGTATTCCTCCATTGAGCCGTACCTCTGGTCCCCCTTTCCTCAGTGGTGTGGCGGCACACGCCTGCTATCCCAGCACTCTGGAGACAGAGGCAGGAGGATCTCCACAAGTTCCAGGCCAGCCAGAGCTACATAGTGAAACCATGCTTCAAAAAACCTACTGCCACCACGCATGGTGCACACCTTTAATCCCAACCCTGGAAAGGCTGAGATAGAAGGAATACTATAAGTTCGAGGCCTGGGCTACAGAGTGAATAACAGACCAGCCTGGGCTAGAATAACACCGTTTCCAGTAAAGAAAGAAAGAAAGAAAGAAAAAGAAACCCTCAAAACCAACAAAAATCCAAAAACCTACTGCCTCTCTTTATTGCACATACACTATGGCATGGACTCTGCATGTGCTGAGCGCTAACCCTTGAGCCCCCTGGAAGGGGACAGCCCCACTTGCACCATCTACAGAAGAAGCAGTCCGCTTGTTCCAGCTTCATACTTGGTTATGAGAAGCCAGCATCTGAACCCAGGCCCAGGGCCAAAGCCAGTATTCACAGCTACACTGCCCTCCTCCCCCTGGCCTGTGTGTGAAGTCCCGGATGGGCAGCAACCACTTGGGAGCCTCAGGGAGCTGGCCAGAACAGATGGCCAGGCTGGCTGTTGGGTGCAGAGTGTCAGGCCTCTGGGCCTCTGTACGGCCAGGTGCGAAAGCCCCCCACCAGCAGGTGGGGAGGTGTGGGGATTAGGAGGTATGGTCTCCCACTCCTTCCTTTCCCCAGACACAGATGCTCAGAGATCTCTAGAGGGGCTGTGCAAGCCCACCTTCCTGGCCTCTCCTCTCAAGGGGGTTCTGGGTAGGGGTTTGGTGGGGGAGCTCTCCGAATCCCTCCTTTTCCCCCAAGGTGTGAGCCACCCAGGGACATGGGGCTCGCTGTCACGGCAACCCTGTGTTGCGAAATGACGTAATTGGAGTTCCAAACGTGTGAAATCAAATACAACATCCACAAACACAGCCTGGGGGTCGGCATGGCAACCATGGGGCATGGGAACAGGCAGGCGCTCAGTCTGCAGCGGTCAGCCTGGCTGGGCCACCTGGATGGGCACAGGGTGCGCTGCCCTTTCTCCCTCTCCTAGGCCTCTGTGAGAGCCTCTGCTGCCGCCTGCCCTCTCCTCTTCCTCCTTCCTTGCTCTTCTTCTTACTTCTGGAAGTGGGGGGGGGGGCAGTACTTTTTGGGGTGTGTGTGTGTAAAGAGATGAGCTCTGGTGCACCTCTGCCCAGTACCAGTCTTCTTCTCACCTTGTGTCCTTTCGGGCCTCACCTGTCCGTGGGACTTGGTCAGCAGCACAGCCGTAGCTTGCATGCCAGCTGGGCAGGCGCTGGCAAGGGTGCACTGTCCTGCACCTCTGCTCTTCCCCGCTGCCCCTTTTCCTGTCTTGTGCCCACATGCCTAGGAGTGGTGGGCCTCGAGTTGATCCCTCAGACCCGATGGCTTTGTCATGTGCTATCTGGGAGGGTCTTCTCTCTCAAACGGTCCGTGGCCATCTGTGTCAGCATCACCTGGAAGCCAGGTTAAAAATACACATTTCTGGGCTGGAGAGATGGCTTAGTGGCTAAGCGCTTGCCTGTGAAGCCTAAGGACCCCGGTTCGAGGCTCGACTCCCCAGGACCCACGTTAGCCAGATGCACAAAGGGGCGCACGTGTCTGGAGTTCGTTTGCAGTGGCTGGAAGCCCTGGCGCGCCCATTCTCTCTCTCTCTCTCTATCTGCCTCTTTCTCTCTCTGTCTGTCGCTCTCAAATAAATAAATAAAAATAACAAAAAAAAAAATTAAAAAAAAATACACATTTCTGGTCCCTTTCCCACGAGGCTGTGATTCCATTGGGATGGGCATAGCACCCTGACCTTAGACAGGTGAATCCCAGGGATGGCCAGTGAGCCTCTTGAACTTTATGGTCTTGTCAAATGCCCGATTGGTCCTCAAGACCTAAGTACCCAACTCTTACTGGCTTATGACCCAAGCGCCTGGCTCTGATTGGGTCCCAGGATTCAAGAGCCTGGCTCTGACTGGCTACCTCGGATCCTCTTGGTTTTGCAGCCGCTGCCTCTTAGCTCTGGGCCAGATGCTGACCTGACTTATGCTTGTGAAGACTGGGGCAGCTCTGCGTGTTGGATATGGGGCTGAGCAGCAGAGCCCACCCAGCCTCTCGGGTCTGGGACTCAGTGGCTTGAATGTGGACATGGGAGTCCCTTCTCTCCTGACCTGGCGGCTGCATGCTCTGTGCCCAGCAGTGTCTCTGCTCCTGTGGCTCGAGAGCAGCTGTGGCCCAAGGACTCCTCAGTTACTAGATTCCAGCACACTCCATAATGAGCTCTAGCCCCGGATGTGTGCAGACGGCCTGAGTCCCACCATCCACCTCTAACTTCAGGGTCCCCTCCAGTCACAACTCCTCCTTGGAGTTGCCATGGTTCAGCTGAGGGCCACACTCGTCCTCTGGGACCGCTCGGTGCCACAGATGGAACCTGTGATACAGCCAACACCACTTTCTCCAGCAAGCCCTTCAAGATTGACCCAGTGTGGGCTGGAGAGATGGCTTAGTGGTTAAGCGCTTGCTTGTGAAGCCTAAGGACCCCGGTTCGAGACTCGAGTCCCCAGGACCCACGTTAGCTAGATGCACAAGGGGTCGCACGCATCTGGAGTTCGTTTGCAGTGGCTGAAAGCCCTGGTGTGCCCATTCTCTCCCTCCCTCCCTCACTTCTTCACTCCCTCCCTCTCTCCTGTCAGTCTCAAATAAATAAATAAAAATGAACAAAGAAATAAAAATAAAAAAGATTGACCCAGTGACTCTGCTCTGTGTCCCCACAGGGATCCCTTCCAGCATTACAGGACAGAGCCAAGGTTCTGGTATGGGGTAAGACACCTATGTGTGCATTGAATGAGATCTAGGTGCCCAAAGTCTCAAAGGGAATTAGCAGCGGAGCCAAGACTTGGTCTCAGGCGCCCAGATCTCACTGCAGAGTTTGTTCCATTGGGCCCAACAGGCTGAGGAAGGTGGTTTGGAAAGGCCACGCTGGGGTAGTGATGGGGGCCCTGAGTTAACCTGGGGTGCTGTCATTTGGGGCTGCTTTCCTTGGGACGATACAGTCACTCAGTACTCTGCACTTGTCCCTGGACATTGCCCACAGGAAGTCGATGAGTTCTCACACAGTGCCTGTCATGTGCCAAGCATGGCCCAGGGCTCGTGCACACTTTGTCTAGCTCCCCTTGTGTTGAGGGATGTGGAGGGTTTCCTCACAGGTGTGGATTGTGGCATAGTCCTTGGCCACTCACCAGAGCTGGGGACATGGCAGGTGAGTGAGAGGCTCCCTGCTCACGTGTGCTGGTGTGGCCTGGCTCCCATCACTGCACAGAAAAAAGGGACAGAGGGCTGGAGAGATGACTTAGCAGTTAAGTGTTTGCCTGCAAAGCCAAAGGATCCCAATTCCACTCTCTAGGACTCATGTAAGGCAGATGCACAAGGGGGCGGGTGCATGCATCTGGAGTTCGTTTGCAGTGGCTGGAGGCCCTGGCATGCCTGTTCTGTCTCTCTCTTTCTCTCTCTCAAATAAATAAATAAATAAAATATATTTAAAAAGAAAAAACTGGACAGAAGCTGAGCCAAAACCAATGGATGACATTTAAATGCAGTCGCCTCTAACAGATCCTCAATTGAAGCACGGCATTCCCTGGACATCCTTTTCACGTCCTTCCTTGAATTGATCCCTCTCTTTGCAGCCACACCTGTGGGTTTACCCATCAATAATCATTAAAGCAGCAGCAGGGTCCTCTTGTATTGCAATGGCTCTGGACCTAGTGATGGAGGCAGCTATGGCCTGGAGTCATGCTCTGGGATTTTCGTCTGCTCTCCACCCGTGCTGGCTGGGCTCTGCAAACACCCAGGCCACACCAGCACATGTGAGCAGGGAGCCAGGCCCTTTCAAAGGTGCTGAGCCCTGTTCAGACTGGGGATCCTCAGAGTCCCTCAGCTGTCTGTAGGGCTCATCACTCTCACCCCTTCCAGCTCGGGCAGCCTGGCAGATGGTCCTGGGACAGGTAGAGGCAAGAGCTGCACAGGGTCAGAGTCTCGGTTTATCATGGTGACTGGTTGTTCCCCTCTGGCTCTGGCTGGCTTGGTTGAGCAGGAGACCTGTGGGCATGGCGCAGGTGGAAGCTGTGCCCTAGTGAGCGTAGTTTCTGCAGGGTGTGCCCTTCTGAGAGGTCCTGGACAGTGGCAGACGGAGGGTGGTTGGCACATAGGCTGCAGAAACTGCTCAAAGCTGGGCACTTGGCAGTCAGGTCCTACTCCTAATGCCCTCATCTTGGGAAATGACCTTGGGAAAGTCACTTCTGGTCCAGAGATGTTGCTTTGTCTCTAAAATGGAGATCACAGTCCTGTCCTTGCAGTGTCCTGGGATGTGAAACGGAAGCAGGTTGGGGACTGAGGGCGAGGTCTGGCCAAGCAAGGTCTGCGGTAAACGGAGTTGCTGTTACTACACTACATGGCAGGCTCCCACGGACTTAGCCAGCATGCTGGGACTCTACTCTACTTTCCCAAGAAGGGGCACCTGACCAAGCCTGGCCAATCACAGAGGGCTCCATCCCTTAGACAGGTGATTGGTTCAGTCTGCACATGTGACCCAGGGACCAAAAGAACCATGTTTTGGGACTTTCCTGGGAACCACAGGAAAGAGGAGCCATTCCTGCTGAAGTCCCTGAGACTGTGGGTCACCAGCCTAGAGCTCCTGGTGGCCTTTGTGCTCGGAAAGGAGAGACTGTTTCCTGATAAGGGTCAGGCTCATCCAGAGGTGGAAAGAAAGAGGCTGAGGCCTGATGATGTCATCCATCCTTCCCACCAGCCATCCCTGAAATCTCTCCCCTCCCCCTTCCTCCCTCCCCCTCCCTTCTTTTCTTTTCTGACCTGGAATTCACTATGTAGTCTCAGGCTGGCCTTGAAACTCTTGGTGATCCTCCTACCTCTGCCTTCTAAGTACTGTGATTAAAGGCGTGCACCACCTTCTTTTCTTTTTTTGTTAGGCAGGTTTTACTTTAGCCCTGGTTGCCTGGCTGACCAGAAACCCTGTAACTGAGGATGGCCTTGAACTCACAGTGATACCCTAGTAGGTCTAATAGGTCTGCTTGTATTATAGGCATAAGCCAACACACCTTGCTCAATCTTTCAAAGCCCAGTGTAGTCACTTGTAATGAAAGAGTCCTGAGTAACGGTGCTCGCCTTGAGACTGTGATAAGCCTGGTAAATGATATCCTGAAATGCTTGGTTTTGAGGAGTAGGAGAGATACACTGCTGTGGCTTAAATGTGAAAGCCTCCATATGCTCCTGTATTTAGACAATTGGTCTGTAGTGGGTAGAACCTTTTGTACACTGGGCCTTGCTGGCAGACATAGGTGCATAGGATCAGGGTTTATAGGTTATAGCCTGACCCCTGTTCTGGCCCAAGTGCTTTGTTTTCTCATGACTGACACTGACATGATGTGACCTGCTGCCTCTTGCTCTCACTGCCACAGCTAGAGCCAAGCCTGCTGCCATGCCTTCCTGACCATGACGCAGTGCTCTATCCCTTCCTTCCCTCCCTCCCTTCCTTTATTTCTTTCCTTCCTTCCTTCCATTGCTTCTGTCAGATAATCCATCATGGAACAAGAAAAGTAACTTGCCGGGCGTGGTGGCGCACGCCTTTAATCCCAGCACTCGGGAGGCAGAGGTAGGAGGATCACCATGAGTTTGAGACCACTCTGAGACTAGATAGGTCAGCCTGAGCTAGAGTGAAACCCTACCTTGAAAAACAAAACCAAAAAAAAAAAAAAAAAAAGAAAAGAAAAATATAACTAAAGAAAGAAAAGTAAAGTAACTAATACAGGAAATTGCTATCAGGAGTGGGGGCACTGCTGTGACAAACCTGATCATGTGGTTCCTAGGCCCATGGAAATAGTTTGTAGGAGAGTTCGGAGGGCTAAAGAAACCTTGTATGATGGTTAATCTTTATTAGTAACATGACAGGATTTAGAATCACCATGGAAATAAACCTTCAGGGTGTGTCTATAAGGGTGTTTCTAGAAAAGTTTAAACGAGGAGGGAAGACCTATTCTGAATGTGATAGGTCCCTTACTTAATAAAAAGGGGAATGGCTGGGCGTGGTGGTACACACCTTTAATCCCAGTACTGGGGAGGCAGAGGTAGGTGGACTGCTGTGAGTTTGAGGCCTCCCTGAGACTACATAGTGAATTCCAGGTCAGCCTGTGTTACAGCAAGACCCTATCTCAAAAAAAAAAAAAAAAAAAAAAAAAAAAAAAAAAAACAGAGAGATTGAGAGAGAGAGAGAATGCATGTCTGAGCACTGGCACTCACCTCTGTGCTTCCCTAACTGCTGATGTGCTTGATTTGCTGCTTCAAGCTCCTCCCACTATGATTTCCTACTGAGATGGACTTAAACTATGAGCCCAAAATAAACCATTCCTTAAGTTTCTTTTGTAGATATCTTGTCACAACAATGAGAAAAGTAAGTAATACACCCATGAATGCTACAAGCAGGGCTTAATAGGCCATTCTAATGAGAACTTCAAAGACCAGAGTGCCTATGGAAACGTGTTTGCCAGGTTCAGAGGAGAACCAAGACTCTATTTGGAATTAGACTAGAGGCTGTCTGTGTCATAGTCTAACAGACCATCTGGCTATGTTCTGTTGTGTCCTGAAAACTTGAGTGAAGCTGATGAAAGCAGTGGGCTAATTTGTGTGATAGGGGAGATTTTAAGATAGTATAGCATTCATGCAGTGACATGATTATTACTCACTGCCTTTAGCCAGGTGTAAGGGTGAGAATTCAGAGCAGATAGCAGAGCAGAATGATGTGCTTGGTATGGAAGGGAGTGTGAGTGGAGGTGAAGCTGTGGAGAGAACAGCTGCATAGAAAGCAATGGTCAAGGTTAAGGAGATTAGCACAATTAAACAGGAGGTTTGCGCTCTGCACTGGAACAATAGGAGAGGTGTCTGAGGCAAGACTCCCACTCATCATAGCATTTATTTGAAAACCCATTTATTTGAAAAACATTCATTTGAAAGGAGAGTGTCTGAAAAGACAGAGACCCCAGGGAAAACAGCTATCTAGGGAAGTGTGTTTTTCAGGTTCAACTGTGAAGGCACATAGGGGCTACTCCAGCCACAGCCAGGCTACATCTTGAGGGAACAACAGAACTTGGTGTCAGCTATGTGGTACTGCTATGTTTTTTTTTTTTTTTTTCAAATATTGCAGAATGCAAGAGTGATGATGTCATGGAGGTTTGCACCAAGATTCTAGAGGAAAGTTTGGAAGACCAGGCAGGCAAAGTGTGGCAGGGTTGGATTTCCTTCAAGGAGGCCTTAATAGGAAGGTATAAGAAACTGTGAAGATGAAACATTGGTTGTTGTAGATGCTGGGGATATGGGACATCTGTGGAGGAAAGATTCAGGGACTGAGTGGAGCCAGACCAAGAGAGAGAGGCTAGTGTGCTTCAGCTGGCAGAGTTGGAAGGGAGGGGCTGCCCCAGCCTGTGCAGATGATGCCAACGTGAGCCCTGGATGCTGGGCACAGAGCTGCACGAGTTAGTGTCTCTTTGCTAGGTTTCTGTCTTGCTTTGATCTGATCTTTCCTTATTCTTCCCTTTTGGAATGGTAATGTTTACTCTGTGCTATTGTATATTGAAAGTGTATGACTTGTGTTTTGATTTCATAGGACTCAAGGCTAATAGTTTGCTTAAGTCTCAAATGAGACTTTAGATTTTTTAATAGTAAGACTATTTTTTTACTTATTTATACATATTTTTATTTATTTATTTGAGAGAGATAGAGATAGAGATAGAGATAGAGATAGAGATAGAGAGAGAGAGAGAGAGTAATCATGAGTATGCCAGGGCCTTCTGCCACTGCAAATGAACTCCAGATGCATGTGCCACTTTGTGCATCTGGCTCTATGTGAGAACTGGGGACTTGAACCTGGGCCATCAGGCTTTCAAGAAAGTGCCTTTAACTACTGAACCTTCTCTCTGGGCCCTATTTATTATTATTATTTTTAAATATCTTTTTTGCCAGGCATGGTGGTGCATGCCTTTAATCCAAGCACTCGGGAGGCAGAGATAGGAGGATTGCTGTGAGTTCAAGGCCAGCCTGAAACTACATAGTGAATTCCAGGTCAGTCTGGGCTAGAGTGAGACCCTACCTTGAAAAATAGACAAAAAATTCATCGTATATATATATATATGTATGTATATGTATGTATATATGAATTTTTTTTTGAGGCAGGGTCTCACTGTAACCTAGACTAACCTGGCACTCATTCTGTAGTCCAAGGCTGGCCTCGAACTTATAGTGATTCGCCTACCTTTGCCTCCCAAGTGCTGGGAATGAAGGTGTTTGCCACCATGCCCGGCTTTTATTGTGTTTTACCCGAAAGAGAAAGAGAGAGAGAGACAGAATGGGCATGTCAGGGCCTCTTGTCACTGCAAGTAAACTCCAAATGCATCGTGCCACTTCCTGTGTCTGGCTTACGTGTGAACTGGGCAATTGAACCCAGGATGGCAGGCTTTGTAAGCAAGTGCCTTTAACCTCTGTGCCATCTCCCCAGCCTCCTATTGTTGCTTTATATTTCTCATTCAGATCTGTGTTATCTGGAATAATTTTGTGCACAGTGTGTGAAGTAGGGTTGACCCTCAGATGATCTATTAATTGAAGAGTGCTCTTCTCCCACCTGCTCCACACTGTCAGCCTCGTCCTTGGCCCTGCATTAGGCACAGCATGCATAGGTCTTTCCTGGGGCTCTCGATTTTTCTATTGGTTTGTTTTCCTTGCACAATACCACATTGTGTTAATTGCTGCATCTTTGCAGCTGTTTTATATCTAGAAACGCAAGTTTTTCAAGCTTGATTTTGGTATGCTTAATTTTTTTTTTTTTTTTGCATTTCCAAACAAATTTTAGAATGATCTTCTCCCCTTCACAAACACACATACCCTGCTGGGGATGTTAAATTGTAATTTCATTGCATTTCCACATTGATTCAAGGGTCGTGGATACCCTTTTGATATAGAATCTTCTAACACATTTTATATGTTGTAAGCAAGAACTTTTGACAGCTGAGCCATTTCTCCAGCCCATATATTTTGTTTAAAATTAAAGTTGGTGCTTGCATTTCCCTTCATGAAGGTAATGAGGAAGAGAAATTGGGAATGCAGACACAGGGGACAGTCATTTTCTTATGTGACCATTTAATCGCACCCACCATGCTTACCTGCTGGTGTGCGTTTTTTTTTTAAAATTAATTAATTTATTTGAGAGAACAAGAGAGGGAAAGACACACACACACACACACACACACACACACACACACAGAGAGAGAGAGAGAGAGAGAGAGAGAGAGAGAGAAAATGGACATGCCAGGGCCTCCAGCCACTGGAAACAAACTCCAGATGCATGTGCCCCCTTGTGCATCTGGCTTATGTGGGTCCTGGGGAATCAAACCTAGGTCCTTTGGCTTTGCAGGCAAATGCCTTAACTGCTAGCCCTGGTGTGCATTTTTAATTAATTTGAGAGAGAGAGAGAGAAAGAGAGAGGCAGATAGCTAGAATGGGCACTCCAGGGCCTCTAGTCACTGCAAACAAACTCCAGACGCATGCACTCCCTTGTGCCTCTGGCTTATGTGGGTCCTGGGGAATTGAACCTGGGTCCTTAGGCTTCACAGGCAAGTGCCTTAACCACTAAGTCTCCTCTCCAGCCCCATCCCATGTATTTTTGGGGTACCTGGCTGTGTGGGGGCTGCGGAGTGGATGTGGGTCAGAGGTGTAGGAAGGAACTCTGTCGTGTTCTGTGTGGCTGCATGTGAGGTGGCTTCAGCTCTGGGTCTCCGTTATCTTTACTTTTCATGTGATGTGCCTGGAACCCCAGAACTGGAGTGGCTGAATTGGGAGAGCTGGAGTCGAGGGCAGCTTAGGCTGCATGTCAAGACCCTGTCTCAGGGCTCCTCGCTAGCATCTTGGTGGGGCTTGCCAGTTGTCTTAGGAGCTTTCTACTATCTTACCCCAGGTTCACGTCATGGTAACCTTTAGGGCCACTGCTCTCTGTCCTCTACTGGTTGCCACCCAAGATGTCCTTGGTACTTCCTCAGGCAAATGCTACTTGTCTATCAGCTGAGCCCCTGGTCCCGGTCAGACTGGAGGCACAAATCAGCGCTCACCCTACATTTCTGCTCAGTTTTGGTGCCATGGTAATGGGCAGAAGGTGGATCCCCAGCTACATGATTCTGTTATGCTCGTCAGCTTGCCTGTCGGGACAGACGCAGTTGGGTGGTGATAGATGTCCGCAGCCAGCCCCGGGGTCTCCTGCACGAGGAAGGTGGGACCTGTGAGGCGGAGGACTGGACGATGACGTCACACATAGCAGGCTCAGGGTGGGAGCGGTGGGTCCCGGCTCTGTGCTTCCAGTGGGGATGGCGGGACAGAGCTGTGGGCAGGCAGGAGCTGAGCCGGGACTCTGGGTCTCTGTGTGTTCTAAGGATCATAGGCTCTGGGCACACACCCAGAGGCGCTCCGGCCACCTGTCCTCTAGTCAAAGCTTGACCCCATCGCTGGCAGCTGTGTGACCTTGAACGGCTCGTGCAACCCTCCTTAAGCTTTCATTTCCTCTTCTGTAAGAGAGGGCGCATTAGACACCCATCCTAAAAAGGGAAGGTGGGGCTGTGGAAGTGGCTTAGCGGTTAAGACGTTTGCCTGCGAAGCCTAAGGACCCCGGTTTGATTCCCCAGGACCCACATAAGCCAGATGCACAACAGGGTGTGTGTGTCTGGAGTTTGTCTGCAGTGGCTAGAGGCCCTGGTGTGCCCATTTTCTCTTTCTCTATCTGCCTCTTTCTATCTCTCTCTTTCTCTCAAATAAATAAAATATAACAAGCGAAGTAGATAGAGGTTGGAATTCCATGATCGCTGTCTCTCTTTTTAAAAAAAGGAAGGTGGTAATAATCTGTATGAAATATGAATGATAATCTATCTAGACAATGGATTTCTTTTTAAATTAATAGATTTTAGTTTTGGATCATTCAGGTTTACAAAAAAAAAAAAAAAAGCAATGCTCAGTTCGCATATGCCTCCCAGTATCCATGTGTGCATATTCTCTCTCTCTCTCTCCCTCTCCCCTCTCACCCCTGCCCTCTCTCACACACTATAGTCTCCTCCCCTGTTTTTTTAGTTTCTTTCTTTCTTTTTCTTTCCTTTATTTTTATTTGACACAGAGAGAAAATGAGAGAGAGAAAGAAAGAGAGAATGGGTGCACCAGGGCCTCTAGCCACTGCAGATGAACTCCAGATGCATGTGCCACCTTGTGCATCTGGTTTACGTGGGACCTGGAGAATTGAGCCTGGGTCCTTAGGCTTTGCAGGCGAGTGCCTTAACCACTAAGTAGTCTCTCCAGCCCCTCTTCCCTGCTTTTTAGATAGGGTCTCATGTAACCCAGACTGGCCTCAAGCTTCCTATGTAGCTGAGAGTGACCTTAAATTTCTGATCCTCTTGTCTCTACCTCCCAAATGCTGGGATTACAGGTGTGTGTAGTCATGACTGGTTTTATATGGTGTAGGGATGGAATGCAGGGTTTTGTGTATATTAGGCAAGCATTCTACCAACTGAGCTACATCCCCAGACCCCAAGTTTCCCCTTCTATTATCATGCAATAGTGTCATACATTCATTATAATTGTTTCCTGTATTAATGTATTACTATTAATTAATACCTAGGTTTTACTGCTTATAGTATTTGAAAAGTTTTTATTTATTTATTTATTTATTTATTTATTTGTTTGAGGTAGGGACTCACTGACCTGGAGGCTGACCTGGAATTCACTATGTAGTCTCAGGCTGGCCTCAAACTCTTGGTGATCCTCCTACCTCTGCCTTCTAAGTACTGTGATTAAAGGCGTGCACCACCTTCTTTTCTTTTTTTGTTAGGCAGGTTTTACTTTAGCCCTGGTTGCCTGGCTGACCAGAAACCCTGTAACTGAGGATGGCCTTGAACTCACAGTGATACCCTAGTAGGTCTAATAGGTCTGCTTGTATTATAGGCATAAGCCAACACACCTTGCTCAATCTTTCAAAGCCCAGTGTAGTCACTTGTAATGAAAGAGTCCTGAGTAACGGTGCTCGCCTTGAGACTGTGATAAGCCTGGTAAATGATATCCTGAAATGCTTGGTTTTGAGGAGTAGGAGAGATACACTGCTGTGGCTTAAATGTGAAAGCCTCCATATGCTCCTGTATTTAGACAATTGGTCTGTAGTGGGTAGAACCTTTTGTACACTGGGCCTTGCTGGCAGACATAGGTGCATAGGATCAGGGTTTATAGGTTATAGCCTGACCCCTGTTCTGGCCCAAGTGCTTTGTTTTCTCATGACTGACACTGACATGATGTGACCTGCTGCCTCTTGCTCTCACTGCCACAGCTAGAGCCAAGCCTGCTGCCATGCCTTCCTGACCATGACGCAGTGCTCTATCCCTTCCTTCCCTCCCTCCCTTCCTTTATTTCTTTCCTTCCTTCCTTCCATTGCTTCTGTCAGATAATCCATCATGGAACAAGAAAAGTAACTTGCCGGGCGTGGTGGCGCACGCCTTTAATCCCAGCACTCGGGAGGCAGAGGTAGGAGGATCACCATGAGTTTGAGACCACTCTGAGACTAGATAGGTCAGCCTGAGCTAGAGTGAAACCCTACCTTGAAAAACAAAACCAAAAAAAAAAAAAAAAAAAGAAAAGAAAAATATAACTAAAGAAAGAAAAGTAAAGTAACTAATACAGGAAATTGCTATCAGGAGTGGGGGCACTGCTGTGACAAACCTGATCATGTGGTTCCTAGGCCCATGGAAATAGTTTGTAGGAGAGTTCGGAGGGCTAAAGAAACCTTGTATGATGGTTAATCTTTATTAGTAACATGACAGGATTTAGAATCACCATGGAAATAAACCTTCAGGGTGTGTCTATAAGGGTGTTTCTAGAAAAGTTTAAACGAGGAGGGAAGACCTATTCTGAATGTGATAGGTCCCTTACTTAATAAAAAGGGGAATGGCTGGGCGTGGTGGTACACACCTTTAATCCCAGTACTGGGGAGGCAGAGGTAGGTGGACTGCTGTGAGTTTGAGGCCTCCCTGAGACTACATAGTGAATTCCAGGTCAGCCTGTGTTACAGCAAGACCCTATCTCAAAAAAAAAAAAAAAAAAAAAAAAAAAAAACAGAGAGATTGAGAGAGAGAGAGAATGCATGTCTGAGCACTGGCACTCACCTCTGTGCTTCCCTAACTGCTGATGTGCTTGATTTGCTGCTTCAAGCTCCTCCCACTATGATTTCCTACTGAGATGGACTTAAACTATGAGCCCAAAATAAACCATTCCTTAAGTTTCTTTTGTAGATATCTTGTCACAACAATGAGAAAAGTAAGTAATACACCCATGAATGCTACAAGCAGGGCTTAATAGGCCATTCTAATGAGAACTTCAAAGACCAGAGTGCCTATGGAAACGTGTTTGCCAGGTTCAGAGGAGAACCAAGACTCTATTTGGAATTAGACTAGAGGCTGTCTGTGTCATAGTCTAACAGACCATCTGGCTATGTTCTGTTGTGTCCTGAAAACTTGAGTGAAGCTGATGAAAGCAGTGGGCTAATTTGTGTGATAGGGGAGATTTTAAGATAGTATAGCATTCATGCAGTGACATGATTATTACTCACTGCCTTTAGCCAGGTGTAAGGGTGAGAATTCAGAGCAGATAGCAGAGCAGAATGATGTGCTTGGTATGGAAGGGAGTGTGAGTGGAGGTGAAGCTGTGGAGAGAACAGCTGCATAGAAAGCAATGGTCAAGGTTAAGGAGATTAGCACAATTAAACAGGAGGTTTGCGCTCTGCACTGGAACAATAGGAGAGGTGTCTGAGGCAAGACTCCCACTCATCATAGCATTTATTTGAAAACCCATTTATTTGAAAAACATTCATTTGAAAGGAGAGTGTCTGAAAAGACAGAGACCCCAGGGAAAACAGCTATCTAGGGAAGTGTGTTTTTCAGGTTCAACTGTGAAGGCACATAGGGGCTACTCCAGCCACAGCCAGGCTACATCTTGAGGGAACAACAGAACTTGGTGTCAGCTATGTGGTACTGCTATGTTTTTTTTTTTTTTTTTTCAAATATTGCAGAATGCAAGAGTGATGATGTCATGGAGGTTTGCACCAAGATTCTAGAGGAAAGTTTGGAAGACCAGGCAGGCAAAGTGTGGCAGGGTTGGATTTCCTTCAAGGAGGCCTTAATAGGAAGGTATAAGAAACTGTGAAGATGAAACATTGGTTGTTGTAGATGCTGGGGATATGGGACATCTGTGGAGGAAAGATTCAGGGACTGAGTGGAGCCAGACCAAGAGAGAGAGGCTAGTGTGCTTCAGCTGGCAGAGTTGGAAGGGAGGGGCTGCCCCAGCCTGTGCAGATGATGCCAACGTGAGCCCTGGATGCTGGGCACAGAGCTGCACGAGTTAGTGTCTCTTTGCTAGGTTTCTGTCTTGCTTTGATCTGATCTTTCCTTATTCTTCCCTTTTGGAATGGTAATGTTTACTCTGTGCTATTGTATATTGAAAGTGTATGACTTGTGTTTTGATTTCATAGGACTCAAGGCTAATAGTTTGCTTAAGTCTCAAATGAGACTTTAGATTTTTTAATAGTAAGACTATTTTTTTACTTATTTATACATATTTTTATTTATTTATTTGAGAGAGATAGAGATAGAGATAGAGATAGAGATAGAGATAGAGATAGAGATAGAGAGAGAGAGAGAGAGTAATCATGAGTATGCCAGGGCCTTCTGCCACTGCAAATGAACTCCAGATGCATGTGCCACTTTGTGCATCTGGCTCTATGTGAGAACTGGGGACTTGAACCTGGGCCATCAGGCTTTCAAGAAAGTGCCTTTAACTACTGAACCTTCTCTCTGGGCCCTATTTATTATTATTATTTTTAAATATCTTTTTTGCCAGGCATGGTGGTGCATGCCTTTAATCCAAGCACTCGGGAGGCAGAGATAGGAGGATTGCTGTGAGTTCAAGGCCAGCCTGAAACTACATAGTGAATTCCAGGTCAGTCTGGGCTAGAGTGAGACCCTACCTTGAAAAATAGACAAAAAATTCATCGTATATATATATATATGTATGTATATGTATGTATATATGAATTTTTTTTTGAGGCAGGGTCTCACTGTAACCTAGACTAACCTGGCACTCATTCTGTAGTCCAAGGCTGGCCTCGAACTTATAGTGATTCGCCTACCTTTGCCTCCCAAGTGCTGGGAATGAAGGTGTTTGCCACCATGCCCGGCTTTTATTGTGTTTTACCCGAAAGAGAAAGAGAGAGAGAGAGAGAATGGGCATGTCAGGGCCTCTTGTCACTGCAAGTAAACTCCAAATGCATCGTGCCACTTCCTGTGTCTGGCTTACGTGTGAACTGGGCAATTGAACCCAGGATGGCAGGCTTTGTAAGCAAGTGCCTTTAACCTCTGTGCCATCTCCCCAGCCTCCTATTGTTGCTTTATATTTCTCATTCAGATCTGTGTTATCTGGAATAATTTTGTGCACAGTGTGTGAAGTAGGGTTGACCCTCAGATGATCTATTAATTGAAGAGTGCTCTTCTCCCACCTGCTCCACACTGTCAGCCTCGTCCTTGGCCCTGCATTAGGCACAGCATGCATAGGTCTTTCCTGGGGCTCTCGATTTTTCTATTGGTTTGTTTTCCTTGCACAATACCACATTGTGTTAATTGCTGCATCTTTGCAGCTGTTTTATATCTAGAAACGCAAGTTTTTCAAGCTTGATTTTGGTATGCTTAATTTTTTTTTTTTTTTTTGCATTTCCAAACAAATTTTAGAATGATCTTCTCCCCTTCACAAACACACATACCCTGCTGGGGATGTTAAATTGTAATTTCATTGCATTTCCACATTGATTCAAGGGTCGTGGATACCCTTTTGATATAGAATCTTCTAACACATTTTATATGTTGTAAGCAAGAACTTTTGACAGCTGAGCCATTTCTCCAGCCCATATATTTTGTTTAAAATTAAAGTTGGTGCTTGCATTTCCCTTCATGAAGGTAATGAGGAAGAGAAATTGGGAATGCAGACACAGGGGACAGTCATTTTCTTATGTGACCATTTAATCGCACCCACCATGCTTACCTGCTGGTGTGCGTTTTTTTTTTTAAATTAATTAATTTATTTGAGAGAACAAGAGAGGGAAAGACACACACACACACACACACACACACACACAGAGAGAGAGAGAGAGAGAGAGAGAGAGAGAGAGAGAGAGAAAATGGACATGCCAGGGCCTCCAGCCACTGGAAACAAACTCCAGATGCATGTGCCCCCTTGTGCATCTGGCTTATGTGGGTCCTGGGGAATCAAACCTAGGTCCTTTGGCTTTGCAGGCAAATGCCTTAACTGCTAGCCCTGGTGTGCATTTTTAATTAATTTGAGAGAGAGAGAGAGAAAGAGAGAGGCAGATAGCTAGAATGGGCACTCCAGGGCCTCTAGTCACTGCAAACAAACTCCAGACGCATGCACTCCCTTGTGCCTCTGGCTTATGTGGGTCCTGGGGAATTGAACCTGGGTCCTTAGGCTTCACAGGCAAGTGCCTTAACCACTAAGTCTCCTCTCCAGCCCCATCCCATGTATTTTTGGGGTACCTGGCTGTGTGGGGGCTGCGGAGTGGATGTGGGTCAGAGGTGTAGGAAGGAACTCTGTCGTGTTCTGTGTGGCTGCATGTGAGGTGGCTTCAGCTCTGGGTCTCCGTTATCTTTACTTTTCATGTGATGTGCCTGGAACCCCAGAACTGGAGTGGCTGAATTGGGAGAGCTGGAGTCGAGGGCAGCTTAGGCTGCATGTCAAGACCCTGTCTCAGGGCTCCTCGCTAGCATCTTGGTGGGGCTTGCCAGTTGTCTTAGGAGCTTTCTACTATCTTACCCCAGGTTCACGTCATGGTAACCTTTAGGGCCACTGCTCTCTGTCCTCTACTGGTTGCCACCCAAGATGTCCTTGGTACTTCCTCAGGCAAATGCTACTTGTCTATCAGCTGAGCCCCTGGTCCCGGTCAGACTGGAGGCACAAATCAGCGCTCACCCTACATTTCTGCTCAGTTTTGGTGCCATGGTAATGGGCAGAAGGTGGATCCCCAGCTACATGATTCTGTTATGCTCGTCAGCTTGCCTGTCGGGACAGACGCAGTTGGGTGGTGATAGATGTCCGCAGCCAGCCCCGGGGTCTCCTGCACGAGGAAGGTGGGACCTGTGAGGCGGAGGACTGGACGATGACGTCACACATAGCAGGCTCAGGGTGGGAGCGGTGGGTCCCGGCTCTGTGCTTCCAGTGGGGATGGCGGGGCAGAGCTGTGGGCAGGCAGGAGCTGAGCCGGGACTCTGGGTATCTGTGTGTTCTAAGGATCATAGGCTCTGGGCACACACCCAGAGGCGCTCCGGCCACCTGTCCTCTAGTCAAAGCTTGACCCCATCGCTGGCAGCTGTGTGACCTTGAACGGCTCGTGCAACCCTCCTTAAGCTTTCATTTCCTCTTCTGTAAGAGAGGGCACATTAGACACCCATCCTAGAAAAGGAAGGTGGGGCTGTGGAAGTGGCTTAGCGGTTAAGACGTTTGCCTGTGAAGCCTAAGGACCCCGGTTTGATTCCCCAGGACCCACATAAGCCAGATGCACAACAGGGTGCATGTGTCTGGAGTTTGTCTGCAGTGGCTAGAGGCCCTGGTGTGCCCATTTTCTCTTTCTCTATCTGCCTCTTTCTATCTCTCTCTTTCTCTCAAATAAATAAAATATAACAAGTGAAGTAGATAGAGGTTGGAATTCCATGGTTGCTGTCTCTCTTCTAAAAAAAAAGGAAGGTGGTAATAATCTGTATGAAATATGAATGATAATCTATCTAGACAATGGATTTCTTTTAAATTAATAGATTTTAGTTTTGGATCATTCAGGTTTACAAAAAAAAAAAAAAAGCAATGCTCAGTTCGCATATGCCTCCCAGTATCCATGTGTGCATATTCTCTCTCTCTCTCTCCCTCTCCCCTCTCACCCCTGCCCTCTCTCACACACTATAGTCTCCTCCCCTGTTTTTTTAGTTTCTTTCTTTCTTTTTCTTTCCTTTATTTTTATTTGACACAGAGAGAAAATGAGAGAGAGAAAGAAAGAGAGAATGGGTGCACCAGGGCCTCTAGCCACTGCAGATGAACTCCAGATGCATGTGCCACCTTGTGCATCTGGTTTACGTGGGACCTGGAGAATTGAGCCTGGGTCCTTAGGCTTTGCAGGCGAGTGCCTTAACCACTAAGTAGTCTCTCCAGCCCCTCTTCCCTGCTTTTTAGATAGGGTCTCATGTAACCCAGACTGGTCTCAAGCTTCCTGTGTAGCTGAGAGTGACCTTAAATTTCTGATCCTCTTGTCTCTACCTCCCAAATGCTGGGATTACAGGTGTGTGTAGTCATGACTGGTTTTATGTGGTGTAGGGATGGAATGCAGGGTTTTGTGTATATTAGGCAAGCATTCTACCAACTGAGCTACATCCCCAGACCCCAAGTTTCCCCTTTTATTATCATGCAATAGTGTCATACATTCATTATAATTGTTTCCTGTATTAATGTATTACTATTAACTAATACCTAGGTTTTACTGCTTATAGTATTTGAAAAGTTTTTATTTATTTATTTATTTATTTATTTATTTATTTATTTGAGGTAGGGACTCACTGACCTGGAGGCTGACCTGGAATTCACTATGTAGTCTCAGGCTGGCCTCAAACTCACAGTGATCCTCCTACCTCTGTCTCCTGAGTGCTGAGATTAAAGGCGTGTGCTACCACACCTGGCTGAGTTTTTATTTATTTGTGTGTATGTGTGTTTTGTCAGCGAACCCCAGTGATACTCTGGTCTCCGCCTCCAGTAGAATGGGGTTACAGATGTGCTTGGCCACACCCAGATTTTTTACATGGGTTTTGGGGAGATGAACTCCGGTGGTCTCAGGCCTTCCTGCATAAGTAGCAAGTGCTTTTAATCTTGAGTCATTTCTCCAGGCCAGGAGCAGGGTTTTGAGAAGGCCACGTGAGCTAACACACTGGGACACACGGCATGAGCTGGCCTGTGACAAATGCTCTATGCACAGTAGAGCTGAAGGAAAGTCAGCTCTTTAATGTCAAATACAAGCTCCAGAGCCAGATTGCCTGGGTTCAAGTCCTGTCACCCCCACTTACCAGCTGTGTAAACTTGAGTAAATTACTTGTCTCCTCTGTGCCTCGTTTTCCTCATGTATTAAATGGAGACGACAATGACATCTCCCTCCTAGAGTTGTTTATGGATCAAATCAACGAGTCACTTGTAAAATGCTATCATGAAAGCATGTGAGGCATGGTAAGTACAATGGGAGCATCAAATATTAATGGTACTACCACCATTATTAATCATATTATTTTTACTCATGCTATCCATCACCATGGTCTGCCTGACTTTTATTTATTTATTTTAAATATTTTTTATTTATGCCTTTGAAGCAGAGAAAGGCGTGAGAAAGAGGTAGACAGAACAAGTGAGAGACAGAGAGATTGTGTGTGTGTATTAGAGATAGATAGAGAGAGAGAGAGAGAGAGAGAGAGAGTATGGACATGTCAGGGCCTCTTGCCACTGCAAATGAACTCCAGATGCATGCATCACTTTGTGCATCTGCCTTTAAATGGGTACTGGGGAATCAAACCCAGGCATCAGGCTTTGCAGACAAGCCTTTGACTGCTGAGCCATCTCTCCAGTGTTGCCTGACTTTTAGTCCATGGAATATCCACATCAGAGAAGCAGTTAAGAGCACAGGATCAAAGGCAGGGATTTGAGTCCCTAGCACATTGCAACTTGCTAGCTGTATGACACTGGGCAAATGACAGAAACTCTTCTCTCATTCCATTGTTCTTTTATTTCTCCAATAATAACAGTTCCACCTTGATAGACAAGAGCTGTATCTGTAACGTGCATAGAAACATGCCTGTTCAATGCCCTGGCATTGCTCTTATTCTCCCTGGAGACTGGTTCTTTCCCCAGTGGGTATGCAGAAGCTGTGTAGATAGGCACAGAGATCCAGGAGGCCCTGTCTGGGATATAAATCATTTTGGGGGTCATCTAGCACCCTAGTGGCTGACCAGGATGGGTAATATGTTCTTCATCACCGGAGGTGTCCACACAGGGGCTGGGAGTTTAGAGGGATTTTCTTGTTTTCTTTTGTTCATTTTTGTTTATTTGAAAGCGACAGAGAGAGAAAGCAGCAGATAGAGAGAGATAGAGAATGGGCACGCCAGGGCTTCCAGCCACTGTAAACGAACTCCAGATGCGTGTACCCCCTTGTGCATCTGGCTAACGTGGGTCCTGGAGATTCCAGCTTCGAACCGGGGTCCTTAGGCTTCACAGGCAAGCGCTTAACCGCTAAGCCATCTCTCCAGCCCTAGAGGGATTTTCTAAAAGCTTCTGTGTAAGCCAAGGGTTTGGGAAATCTTAGTGTAGGTGAGAGAGGATGGAGTTCAGGTTCTGGGGAGATGATCCAGGGAATCAATCACCTGACCCCCTTGCCAGTTTTCCCGAGGGCCCTTCCACTTCTTCTAGTTGTTCTGCTCTTTATGTTTTGAGACTCCTGAAAATATGTTTTAGGGTGTGCATATGATGGCTGATCTTCATTGTTAAACCTGACTGGATTTAGCATCACCCAGGAGATGGTAAGACCTGCCTCTGAGTGTGTAGAGGAAAGGTTCACTCTGAGCATGAATGGTCTCATCCTCCAGCCTGGGAGCCAGGAGGAATAACAGGCAGCAAAGGAGAAAGCCAGTAGAGTCCTGGGGTGCGGGCATATGCCTTGTCTCTACCTCTTGGACCCCTACACCCACCCTGCCACGATGAACAAATATTTTCTGTTTTGAGTTGCTGTCAGATATTTTGGTCATAGCAATGAGAAAAATCACAGTGAAAAAGGGTTCTGCCACTAGGAACTGTTCAAAACCATCTTTAAAAAATTAATTAATTAATTTGCAAGCAGAGAGATGAGAGAAGAGAGACAGAATAAGCATGCCAGGGCCTCTAGCCACTGCAAACAAACTCCAGATGCATGTACCAGTGTGTATCTGGCTATGCATGAGTACTGGGGAATCAAACTCAGGTTGTTAGGCTTTGCAGGCAAGTGCATTAGCCACTAAGCCATCTCTCTAGCCACCAAACTATCTTTTTTTTTTTTTTGAGGTAGGGTCTCACTCTAGCCCAGGCTGACCTGGAATTCACTATGTAGTCTCAGAGTGGCCTCGAACTCAAGGTGATCCTCCTACCTCTGCTTCCCGAGTGCTCGGATTAAAGGCGTGTGCTACCATGTCCAGCTATTTTATTTTATTTTATTTTATTGGTTTTTCGAGGTAGGGTCTCACTCTAGCCCAGGCTGATCTGGAATTCACTATGTTGTGCACTATGTTGTGCATCTGGCTTACATGGGTACTGGGGAATTGAACCTATGTCTTTAGGCTTTGCAGGCAAGTGCCTTAAATGCTAAGCCATCTCTCCAGCCCCATTGTTTTTTAAAATTTATTTTTGTAGAACAGAAAACATTTCAATTATTATAGGATAAAAGTATTTTGCAAGCTGGGCGTGGTGGTGCATACCTTTAATCCCAGCATTCAGGAGGCAGAGGTAGGAGGATCGCTGTGAGTTCGAGGCCACTCTGAGACTCCATAGTGAATTCTAGATCAGCCTGAGCCAGAGTGAGACCCTACCTCGTAAAAAAAAACCAAACAAAACAAAATAATAATAATTTGCATCACTAGTGGACAAAATCATTTGCACTGCAATTAGACAAAACTCACTTATAACTATTCAAGTTTTTCTAAGCCAATATCGCCCTTTAAAAGTCTACAAAATATCTGGGCTGTAAACATAGTAAGTGATCCTTAGATAAGCTTGTTATGCTACAACAAACATCTTTTTTTTTTTCTTCAAGATACAGTCTCTCTCTCTCTAGCTCAGGCTGACCTGGAATTCACGCTGTAGTCTCAGGGTGGCCTCGAACTCATGGTGATCCTCCTACCTCTGCCTCCCTAGTGCTGGGATTAAAGGGGTGCACCACCATGTTTGTTTGTTTTATGTGGTAGGGTCTCACTCTAGCTCAGGCTGACCTGGAATTCACTATGATGTAGTCTCAGGTTGGCCTCACACTCATGCAGATCCTCCTACCTCTGCCTCGCGAGTGCTGGGATTAAAGGCGTGCACCACCACGCCTGGCACAAACATCTTTTTTACAGAAGGGAGAAACAGGCTTGGAGAGAGGAAGCTGCTTGCCAGTCTTCCTATTCCCGAGGCAGCCACGCTCAGCCTCTGAAGGGCACCATGCTGCAGCTCCCTCCTCATTTGAGGACAGAGGCCTCATTTTGGGACACAGGCCTTAGTCTCACTGGGGCTCAGCTCCTTGTGGTGGAATCTATATGGCTAAACTTTAACCGCTGAGCAACCTCTCCAGTCCAAGACCAAAGCTTAACTCCTGCTTCCCACCACCTTGGGCCTGCCTTATTTGGGCTGTGGGGAGCTGTGGTGTCTCCATGGTGAAAAGAGGAGACTGTGTCACCCATTAAGGTTTTATTCATTCATTCACTCATTCATTCATGCACCCATCTATCCATACAATCAAGGAATACTTATTGCGTTTCTACTCTATGTAGGCCATAGCACTAACTTTTGGCAACATGGTACTGTGTGTGACAGACAAATTTCTATTCTCATGCATCTTCTAGAGTAGTGGGGAAGGTGTACAAATAGTTATATCTGTGGGAGTCTTCGTTTAGTCAGGATAGACTGCCTGTTAGAACAAATAATCCCAAAATTTCAGGGGCTGAATAAAGCATGGGGTTTCTTTGACTGCTTTCATCCGACCAGTGGCGCAGGGACCCACGTTACTTCCAACATGTGGCTTTGTCCTCCTGCAGGTCCTCTGTACCCTCTCCATTCAGCCAGAGGCAGGGAAGGAGAGCAAGTGTACAGGTTCTGTGGGAGGTCTCTGGATTCCCTCCATTGTCTAGAACTCAGGAGCATAGGCCTGTTGATTCCAAAGGATGCTGGGAAATGTAGTCCAGCTGTGTGCCCGGGAAGAAAAGGCAATGGGTTTATTGCATAGATGGATGTCTGAGCCACACTGTGGTCACTTCTGTTAGATGTCAGCTGGAGGTGTCACTTGGAATGTCACTTGTCACACTTGGAATGCTTCACAGGGTAGGTGACATCGGACCTGACGCTAAGGATGGACAGGAGTTGGCCAGAGAAAGAAGACAGAGAGAGCTCCTTGCACAGGGAAAGGCTGCCTGTGGTGTAGAACCGAGAACTGTTCTCTGTGGCTTTCACGGAGCATGGGAGCTGGGTGGGCAGTGAGCCAGGGCTGGACCAACAGGTGTGAAGGGCTGCAGGAAACCTGATCAGGATGTGGAGAGGCTGGGAAAGAGAAAGCTCCCTTGCTCCTGAGGAGAGATGGGGCCAGAGGGTGCAGGTGGGAAGACACCTCATGTTTTAAAGCCTGGTTCTCACCAGCACGTGGGAAGGTGACGGAACCTGTACAAGGTGGGGCTTAGGGGGAGGGATGTGTGCCTTTGAAGGGGACTGAGAACTCCAGTCCCCTCCTCTTTCTCTCTCTTAAAAAATTTTTTTAAAAAATTATTTACTTATTTGAGAGAGAGAAAGAGAATGGGTGTGTCAGGGCCTCCAGCCACTGTAAACAAACTCCAGATGCATGTACCAAGCTTGCGCATCTGGCTTATATGAGTACTGAGGAATCAAACCTGGGTCCTTAGGCTTTGCAGGCCAGTGCCTCAAGGCACCTCTCCATCCTCCTCTCTTGGTCTTTGATCCCTAGCTTGGAGGTGAGTGGCTCTGCTCCACCACATGTTTCTACCATGATATGCTGCCTCACCACAGGCCCAAAAGCAACTTGGCTAGCCAATCATGGTCTGAACAAAGGGGGCTGGGAAATGTAGTCCAGCTCTGTGCCTTGGAAGCACCTTCAGAGACCTTTTTGCTTCATAAGTCGATTGTCTCTGCTGCTTTGTGCTGGAGGTGGAAAGCCATTGGAGAACCCAGGTGACAGGGGGTAGGGTTAGACAACAACAATGGCTATGGTGTGAGAAGGAGGGAACACCATGCAGAAGGACTATATGGGACATGCCCATCAGATAAAGGGGTGCTAATGAAGAAGCAAGAACACTGATGAGGTCTTTGACTGTTTTAACTATAAAGGTTAGCCAAACTTTGCCCGTGATTTATTTGTAAATAAAGTTTTATTGAGAGCCACACCAACTTGTTGATGTATTATCCATAGTTGGTTTTACACGGTGATGGCTGTTGAGTGACAGGCACTGTAGCTATTTATTATCCTGACATTTATGGGTAGTTGTGATGACCCCATCTCATTGCTCATTCCAGTTAATTTTTTTTTTTTTAGAAAATAGATTTTTAAAATACTTTTTGTTTATTTTTATTTATTTATTTATTTGAGAGCTACAGACAGAGAGAGAAAGAGGCAGAGAGAGAGAGAAAGAGAGAGAGAATGGGCACGCCAGGGCCTCCAGCCACTGCAAACGACCTCCAGACACGTGCGCCCCCTTGTGCATCTGGCTAATGTGGGTCCTGGGGAATCGAGCCTCGAACCTGGGTCCTTAGGCTTCACAGGCAAGTGCTTAACCTGCTAAGCCATCTCTCCAGCCCCCATTTAATTTTTAAAAATTGAGCCAGGCATGGTGGCTCACACCTATAATCTCTGTATATGGGAGGCAGAGGTAGGAGGATTGTTGTGAGTTTGAGGCTAGCCTAGGCTACAAAGTGAGTTCTAGATCACCCTGAGCTAGAGTGAAATCCTACCTCAAAACAAAACAAAACAACAAAACAAGGTTGGAAAGATGGTTTAGCAGTTAAAGGTACTTGCTTGAAAAGCCAGCTAGTCTGGGTTCGATTCCCTAGTATCCGTGTAAAACCAGATGCACAAAGTAATGCATACATCTGGAGTCTGTAGTGACAAAATGCCCTGAAAAACCCATAATTTCTCTTACTCTCTCTTAAATAAACAAATACTTAAAAAACCATAAAAATAAACCAAAAACATGTCTTTTAAAAATATTTTTATTAGCTGGGTATGGTGGTGCATACCTTTAATCCCAGCACTCAGGAGGCTGAGACAGGAGGATTGTTGTGAGTTTGAGGCCAGCCTGAGACTAATTCCAGATCAGCCTGGGCTAGAGCCACTCCCTACCTCGAAAAACCAAACTAGAAAATGTATTTATTTATTTATTTATTTTCAAGGGGAGAGAGAGAGAGAAAGAGAGAGAGGAGAGAATGAGCACACCAGGACCTCCATCCACTGCAAATGAATTTCAGCTGCATGTGTGATTTTGTGTATCTGGCTTTATGTGGGTACTGGATGCTTTACAGCAAACACCTCAACCGCTGAGCCATATCTCCAGCCCACCTACCCCTGAAAAATTTTTTAAATTTTAACTCCAGAAGCATGTGCCACCTTGTGCATCTGGCTTACGTGGGTACTGGGGAATCTGAACCTGGGTCCTTTGACTTTGCAGGCGAGCGCCTTGTTCAACAAACCATCTCTCCAGCAATCCTCACCCCAGAAATGTTTTTAATCAGCGAAATGGGGTTGCGACTTAGGCCATTGCTACACCTATCCATTTTTCATTTCTTTGGTTTCTGGTATGATACCCAGTCCATCTGCCTGTGCCCAGGTAACTGCCTGGTGAGGCTGGTCTGGTGTCTATGGGCGCTTAAGGGCTGTGTCCTCTTCTCAGGACACACAGACTGCTCTGAGATGCACAGAACTTCTGACTGACACCGTTGCTGGCCAGATGTGGGCCCTGCTATAGCCAAGCTGGCCTCCGGGTGATGGGTCTTCTGGGGGCAATCACATTGACATGAGACTGTGTTCAGACATGGTGTCATTTACTCCGTTTGACAGTCCCTGGGGTTCAGCTTTGTCACACTTCTGTCGTGCAGATGGAGTATGAGGTCTGGAGACGCAGTGCTGTGATAGGAAGGGGCAGGATCAGGCAGACCGTCTCTGGGGCTGAGCTTAGGATCCCATAAAAGTGACACGTGACCTCAATCCATTCTGCTCTGAAGAACTAGGGAGACCTCTGTCCACAGCCAGCACCCTCAGACCTCCCATCCATCTTCCTCCACGTGGGTCCCGAGCCGGGATACGGATGCAAGCCGGACAGTGTGGGAATGCAGCCTTGCGGCAATAATGAGTTTATTCCTGAGGTCAGCAGTATAAATAGTAGAAAAAAAAATGTGTTTCCTATTCCAAGCCAAATAAGCAAGTGGCAGCCAGTTGGCCAGGAGCCACAGATGGGATTTCAGCCATGCGTGTGCCCTGCCTTTGGCCATTGGCTGGGACAGGAGGAAAGGCATAGGATTGTTCCAGGCAGCCCTCTCTTGTCTCTGAGGACACACTTCTTGGTAGACACTAGCAGCCCAATGTCCACCTAGGTGGGAACCTACTATGATCGTGGCCAGAAGAGGTGGGCAGTTCTATCAGAACAGGTGGCACCTGGGCTGGCCTGGACTATCAGTGGCCACGCTGGTGCCTGGCAGAGTTCCTGGCACATGGCTGGAGGTCAGGAGCTGCTGTAGACTAGGCAATCAGATGGGAGGGTGCCGGTCTTCCAGTGAAAGGGATGCGAGTCACGTTGGCCTTTCATGGGCAGAGCCATGATCTACTTCAGGGAGTTTGTTGAAGACATCATAAACCAGAGCCTCGGGGCTGTCCACGTGGCACTGAACCCTGCTGAGTCCACCCTGAAGCGGGTGGCATTCTTGCAGGTTCTTGGGGGCTTTCTCTGTAACGTGCATCCTTTCTATTTTTCCAACGGTCACTCATTTTGTAGGGGGACCGTGTACTGCCAAGAAAGGGGCAGTGCTTTGTACCTTGCAGCTTCGTCCCTGCTCACTCCCCACTTTGCTCAGCCTCCTCCTCCTCATCTTTCCAGTGATAACGTAGAGGCCTCTCTAGCAGAAGTTTCTTATCCACCCAGACCATTCTCTGACTCTGCTCTTCAGCCCTGCTGTGGCCTGTGGTGGACCAGATCCCCCATCACCCGGGTTGGTCCTTGTTTACCTGTCTGCATCTTTGACGACAGTGCTAATCTGGTTCTCTGTCCCCGGAGTAACCCTGGACTAACAGTAGGAGCCTGATCACTTACATCAGTGCATGAGTGACAGATGAATGACAGATTTTTTTTACACTCCCAAACCACAACTTCCTTCCCAGTCTTAAAACTTTTTCCAGTAAAGTCTAGGGAGAGACTTCTCTCTTCATACTGAATACAGCTCACCAAGCTGTTTTATGGCGAGCACTTACCCTCTTTAGGGCAGGAGAAGCCTTTATTCTCTTCCTTCACATTTTCATTTTTTTTTTTTTTTTTTTTTGCACAGCTAACTGAAGGCACACAGAGGGCTATCAACTCCCCTAGGCTTAAACAGCAAGACTGGAATGCTGCTGGGAGCTCGGGGGTTGGGTGCTGGGGATGACTATGGATGTGAGAAGATTCGGGAAGCTTGGACACAAGAGAGCTTGGGCACACTGAATGGAGCCTCCGATGATCTGTCCGGTGACTCCTGGATAGGGTGACAGAGTCCCTTTTCTTCCTGAACATGTGTCCCCTCTGACTCCCTAGGGTCTCACTTCCTGCTTATGAGGAGAGCTGGATCCTTGTTCTTTGAGTCAAAGCTGTAAGTCAGGACCAGTTTATTGGCTTGATGGCGTCTAAGGACCAGATAACCTGTGAGGTTGCCTCCTCTTCAGCCCCTTCTATACTGACACTGGAAGAGCACTCTTTTTTTCCTAGAACATTCTCCCTGGCATCCACCCAGCACTCTGTCTTGGTCTGAGAGCTTATAAATTGAGGGTTCTGGGATCTTTGGGGCCAGCCATGTGGATTTGGTGAAGGGCTTCCATGGGGGACATGTACGGAACCTCCAACAAGTGTTCTCACGTCACCATGAAACGAGGCGAACCCCGATTTGCTGCTCGTCTTTCTTTGAGTAACAAGCTCTGACTCTCCGTTCTGTGCTCCGGAGGAGCTCCGCGGTGCCTGAAGTATACAAGCTGTCTCCCCCTGTTTGCCCGCTGCCTCCTCCCTGTCCTTCTCCTGTTGCTGCCTGGGTCACCCCATGCGGGGCTCGGGACTAGGGATCTGTAAATTATGGTTGGGGCTCATGCAGGGGGCCTGGCTGCAGGCACCGTGTACAGGGACCACAGGCGGTGCTGGGCTGGGCTCCTACTTCTGCCTTCCCAGGCTGGTTGTGGGGCTTTGCTAGAGGAACAGCTGCCCAGAACTGGATGCGGGGGTCTCCTGAGTTCCCAGTTTCCACTTTCTCTCCCAGTGGCAGTGGGGGTACAACCAGGGTTCGTGGTTCCTACCTAAGCATGGGGCTAGTCCATCAGCTTTGGAAGCCATGGAGGGGGTCCTAGAGTGGTGTCCACTGCAGCGAGAGACCCTTCTCCTCTTATTTCCCCCACCCGAGCCTTGCCACAGTGTCCCTCGGTGCCAGACCATAAGGGGAAGCATTGTACTGAGCCACGACCGACCGGGGACCGTTGTAGACACAATCCTCACTGTCTGGCATATCCTGATCCCAGAGGAATTTGCCCGAAGAACAGGCGCAGGCAGCTGCTGGGCTGTTCTCAGCTGGAGCCTGGGTGCAGCTGGTTGGCACGGGCCTGCCGACTGGGCAACCAGGACATGGAACCCACGGAAGGTGAAAAGGTCATGGGCTCCTGGGAAGCAGGCGGTGGGCAGTCAGCCTACCTGGGAATCTGTGGAAGCTGCCTGGAAACTGGAGGTAATGGCCGGGGCAGTGTACCTCTGTGGCCCAGTGCCTGGGCTACCTGGAGCAGGTCTTAGTAGGGGCAGGAGGAGAGGCCGAGTCAGAGGGACAATGGCCACTGAGCTCCAGCCACCTGCCCATCTGGGTACCACTGGCTGGCTCTTGCTCCTTCACGGCCTATTTGATCCCAACAGCCTCCCCTTGAAGAGGGCCTGAGTAACTTTCAGTGGTGAAAACTGAAGCTTGGGGGGGACTCTGGCTTGCCTGAAAGCCTTCAAGGAGTAGGGACCTGAGTAGCATCCTGGCCAGTCTCCGACCAAGCTTCCCCTGCATGCAGACATGCCGAGTCCTGCCTGCCTCCTCCCACCTCCCCTAGCTCTCAGGATTGTGACAAATTGGAAATCCTATTAGGGTTAAATTAATGGTCTTTTCTTGTGGGGCAGCGGGCTGGAACGGCGGCGGCCAGGGCTGAACGCCTCGGCGGGCGGGCGGGCGGGCGGTGAGCATGGGCCCAGTGTGGTGGGCCGGCCTCTCCAGGGCCCTGCTGCTCTTATGAAGTGGCTCATTCCCAGCGAAGTGGCCTTTTATCCGGGAAGGGGCAGAGGCGCTTTGAACCTTGGAATTAAAATCTGCTGGGGCCTGGGACAAAGCATAGGTCCTGAGACAACACCCCTCCTCCACCCACCATGGCACAGGGCTCTGGAAGGGACTTGCGGCCTGGTGGTCAGGTGGTCAGCTGGGGTCCATGACCCTGAGGGCAGAGGGCATGTGCCCGGCAGGGGAGCAGAGAGCTTTGTTCTTTTCCAGGCTGTGGGAAGGCTCAGCCCGGAGTGATGTGCTATGGAGCTGGCATGGGGGGAAAAGGAATTCTGGAGACTTCTCTCCTTCCACCCCGCCCAGGCAGCTGCTCCAGCTTGCAGACACGCTAGTCCTCATGCGGTTATGGAGCAACCACTCCGGGACTCCTTGTAGGCTTTGAGGACCCAGGTGTGAAGTGAGGGGCTCTTGGTCTAGTGGTTGCATGCTCAATGTCACAGCTACGCTATCTAGCATTGTTGAATAAAGGCTGATGGAGAAAATAAGTGGGTTCAGGCGGCAGTTGGTGATGGAAGAGGTGGCACTCGCCTGGAGGGAGCTATGCAGTGATGGAGCCGGGCGGAGAGAGACACAGCACTAAAGCTCGCGGAGCTGAGTGGGAGGAGGGGCAAGGAGGCCGTGGGAGGAAGCAGTGGGAGATGACCTTGGCCAGATCTGCCTTCCTTCAGCTCTTAAAGAAGCTTCCATATTCTGGGGGATGAGTGGCGTTGAAATAGTATACCACTGTGTAGCCCAGGCTGGCCTTGAACTCAAGATCCTCTTGCTCCGGCTTCCTGGGGTGCTGGGATTGTGGGGCGTGCACTTCCACACTTGGCTAGGAAGCTTCACCTTAGCTCTCAATTTCGTAGTTCAGAAAATAGTACTCAGCGAGGGAAGGGGTGGTGCAGGGTGACACAAGGAGTTGGAGGCCACACTGGGACTGGAGATGGGCCTGTCAATGACTGGTCCAGGGCTCTGTAGCTGTAAGGGATTTGCTGGATCTCCCTCTCTGTCCTCTGTTGCTAAGACTTTTTGTTTTTTGTTCTGTTTTTTTTTTTTTTTTTTTTTACCCAAGGTAGGGTCTCACTGTAGCCCAGTCTGACACCTGGAATTCACTATGTAGTGTCAGGGTGGCCTCGAACTCACAATGATATTATCTCTGCTTCCTAAGTGCTGGGATTAAAGGCATGTGCCACCATGCCTGACTATTTTTTTCTTTTCAAAATTTTTTATTTTAGAGAGAGTGAGAGACGGTGGGGGGGGGGGGAGGAGACAACTGGCATACCAGGGCCTCAGCCACTGCAATTGAACTCCAGATGCTTGTGTCACCTAGTGGGCATGTGTGATCTTGTGTGTGCCTCACCTTTGTGTGTCTGGCTTACATGGGATCTGGAGAGTTGCACATGGGTCCTTAGGCTTTGCAGGCAAGAGCCTTAACCACTAAGCCACCTCTCCAGCCCTGCTTTTTTCTTCTTTTGAAATAGGTCTCATATAGTCCAAGCTGGTCTCTGCCTCATCATCTAACTGAGGTGAGATCTTCCTGCCTCTATCTCTCAAGTGCTGGGATTATATGCATGAGATCCCACACCTGGCTGTCACTAAGTCCTTGGTACTTGATGGCTCCAAGTTTGTGTATTTTATGTATTCAAGAGAACTCTTGTGGGCCCGTCACGCAGATGCTGAAGCTGAAATAGCTTGCTGAGGCCACCAGGATGGTGACTGGGATGGAAGAGCTCCTCCCATGTCACATGAGGCACCTGTGATCCCTGGTACTGACCGCAGTCCGGAGCCCCAGAGGAACATGGGGCTCAGCCCTGACATGTATAACCATCTAGGGGTCCCATGGATAAGTTCATCTGTCCATTGGGATATGGAGTAGCAGCAAGGTAGCTTTTTCCTGATGACTAGCTGGGTAGAGACTGGCCCACAGTAAACATGGATGCCACCTTGCCTGCCTTGACAGAACTAAAACTTGCATCTGATCCAGTCTCACCCGCGATGGCTGAAAACAACACCCTTCTAATCCCTCCTCAGCAACAGCAGCAGCTTCCTGTTTCTGCCTCAGTTTCCTAGGTTTAGCCCCCACGGGTGGGCCCTTCCTGAGCCAGTGTTCCCATAATCAATCAGGTTTCTCCCTGCATGCCACCTGGGTCTCATGAGGAGGCTTGTTTTAATTAGATGTCTGCTTCATATTTTTTGTTTTGGTTTTTTCAAAGTAGGGTCTCACTCTGGAATTCACTATGTAATCTCAGGGTGGCCTCGAATTCATGGTGATCATCCTACCTCTGTCTCCTGAGTGCTGGGATTAAAGGTGTGCGCCACCACGCCCAGCTCTGCTTCGTATTAATGGGCCAGAGACATGCATAAACCCCTTCTAGCTTGTCCTCCCCTTTTCCTCTCTCTTCTGTCCTTCCTTTCTTTCTTTTTCCCTTTCCCCAGAAGCATGTGGTCCCCTCTTCCACTTCCCAGCTAGCCTGGAGAGGAAGATAACTCCTTTTTTTTTTTTTTTTTTTTGAGATAGGGTCTTGCTCTAGCCCAGGCTGACCTGGAATTCATTATGTAGTCTCAGGGTGGCCTTGAACTCACAACAATCCTCCTACCTCTGCCTCCTGAGTGCTGGGATTAAAGGCGTGCGCCACCACTGCCTGCGAGAACTTCTTTTGACTAGGGCTTTGCTTTCTCTTAACTCTCTCTAAAACAAATCTCGTAATTTACCCATTTTTGGTCTGCATTTTCAATTTTTGGGATTTTGTTTGTTTGTTTGTTTGTTTTATGAGGTAGGGTCTCACTCTAGCTCAGGCTGACCTGGAATTTACTATGTAGTCTGAGGGTGATCTCTAACTGTCAGTGATCCTCCTACCTCTGTCTCCTGAGTGCTGGGATTAAAGGTGTGCGCCACTACGCCTGGGTCATTTTCAATTTTTTTGATAACTTGCACAAGGACCCGAGCTTGGGGTTCATGGGCCTAGGGGTCACCCACATCTTCATGGACTCCAATCCCACATCATTCTTCCCAAGCAGAGAGAGGAAGCAAGCTGGCCTGTCTGAGCCTGTGCCAGGCGCCAACCCTTTGCTGGGTTGCAGTGAAGGCAGGAGCCGAGGCCTACAGCTGCCTGAGCTCTTCCTGCCTCTCTGAGCTGCTTTGGAAATGGTGCCTCTCCGGGACCGGAGAGATGGCTCTTGGTTAATGTGCTTACTGCACAAGCCTGAGGGCCTGAGGGGCCCTGTGACTGCCGGAGCTCAAGTCTCCAGATCACGGGTGAATCACAGGAGCCCCACAAGCTCCAGAATTAGTAAAGAGACTCCAGCTCAAAACAAGACCATGGAAGAGCCATGAAGCAGGACACCTTGTTTGCAGCTCTAGCCACTGTAGGCGAGTGCCCCCTGCCCTGTGCAATGTATGCACATGCATCTGAACAAGAAAATAAATAAAATGACGCCTCTCTGGGACCCATGACCCTGGCCTGGCTCATACAGGGGCCCCAGTACTAGTTTAGATGAGCCTGTGGGTTTCATAAGTTTGGGGGAGGTGATTAGATAGATAGTGGGTTAGGAGGAGAAGCCATAGAGAAGACCGCCGAGGGAGCTGGGCGGGAGGCCCAGGACAACCTGACTTCTGATAGGGGCCTGGGGGGGGGGGTGCGCTGCGGGGTGGGGGAGGGAGGCAGACATTGGATGATTGGCTTCCCGGCAGGGGGAACCTGCATGCCAAGCTTTCTGGTAAGACCTAGGTGTGGACAGGAAACAGTGAGACTGGCGGGCAGGAAGCGTGCAGGCAGGCGACATGCTGGGGTGCGGTGGGCAGAGGGGAGTGTGTGAGGGGCAGGCTGCAGGTGAGCGGGCCAGGGGAAGGTGTGAAAGACCACGGCCAGGAATGTGGCTCTCCACATTTCTGGTCCCTAGACCCATCTTCCTGGCTGGAAGGGCAGCACAAGTCCCTTCCGTATGGGTTGGTATAGATCTGGTATCAGCCTAAGCATAGGGCGCTGGTGCACGGAATTAGATACCCTGATTTGTCATATGACCATGTGCCCCAATGGCTTGATGGGATTGTGCCTATGCCATATGATGCCTGACCTGCCGGTCTCTCCTACCTGTCCCAGTTATTGCTCAGGGTTCCAAGACTTCTCCTTTCTCCCCTAGGCAAGTCCAACACCCTGAAACTGCTCCCTGGATCCAGGAGCCTTGCCCAGCCCCAGCTCCACACTGAGCCCGATGGGCCTTCTAAAGCACAATTGGATGCTATCACCTCCCTAAAACCTCCAGTGGCTCCCTAATGCCTACAGGCTATTTGTGTCCACTCCTTCAGCCCCAAGCCTACTCCACCCTATCTCAAACCTTTGCTCGTGGTCATACGGAAACAGTTTTTCTTTGTCTTAGTGTAGAATGTCCCTCTTTGCGAGTCCCCCTGGGAACCTGTAGCCACACTCCAAGACAGGGTTCTACTGTTTCTTCCCACAGACGGCTCCTCTATAACCCCCATTCTGTCCTCACAGCCCCTGTCCTCCTCGGGATGGCATTCATCAGTGTGCGGAGTCGCGGTTGGGGGCCCTTGTCCCCCCCCTTCCCTGGTAGACAGGGAGCCCAGGGAGTCGGCCCAGGTTATTTACTGCCTATCTGCAAAGCCTAGCACAAAGCTTTGTTCAACCTCTGCTCTTAGGAAGTGTTTGGATGAATGAAGACAGGCAGGCCAGGGGTGCCTGGTTGGGGTGGGGGTGTCTCGGCCTCACTTGGGGCAGGGGCAGGTCCTGAAGTGTCGGAAAGGGCAAGGCAGGCGCTCAGCCTTCCCTGGGGAGGTTATTTTGGTCGTGGCAAATAAGCCCTGTTGGAAAATGTGACCAGCTTCTTATCCCATGTCTTCACTCGCGACGCCCTCCGTCAGCGTGTGCGACGGCAGCAGCCTACGTTAATAAAGAATAATTATGGGAGGGATTAGAGGGCTTATCGGCAACAGCTGGCCTCTCGTCCCACCCGCTCGCTTCACCCCCCTCATGTGCCACAGGGCCCAGCCGGGCTCCTCTGCCAGTCATCTCACACCTGTCTAATGGAGGTGGCAGGGGATCCCCGGGACAGCAGCACCCCAACATGGTGGATAGCCCCATGCTACCTCCTGGCCCGCAGTTAGGAAAGCAGAACAGGCTGGAGGGGAAGTCCTCGGCAGATCACGACTCCGGTCTTTGTTCCAGAGCAGCAACACTCTGCGCTGGCTCTGCACACATGCACATCACCCCCAGGGTTTGAACACACGTGAGGACGCAGGGAGGTGAAGTCCCGTGCTTCTTAGCAGGTGAATGTAGAGAAAGGAAGGTCAGAGGTCAAGGATGTGTGATGTGAAGCCCATTTGTTTCCTCTCCCACTTTTTAAAAATTTATTTAAGAGAGAGAGATAGATAGATAGAGAGAGAGAGAGAAAGAGAGAGCTAGAGAGAAAGAGAATGGGCACACCAGGGCCTCACTGCAAACCACACTGCAAACAAACTCCAGACTCACGTGCCACTTTGTACATCTGGCTTACGTGGGTCCTGGGGAATTGAACCTGGGTCCTTAGGCCTCACAGGCAAGTAAGTACCTTAACCGCTAAGCCATCTCTCCAGCATCCTTTCCAACTTTTTAAAGGAGCCAGTGGCTTACTCCATAGCCCAGTCTAGCCTTAGCCTTGAGGTAATCCCCCTGCCTCAGCTGCCTGATACAGGTGTGAAACACCAGGCCTGGCCCATTTGTCTCTAAGAGTGAAATCAGTAAGGACTGGGTTGGAAGGCAATGACACACACAGAAGTGCAGGAAAATGGAAAATTCACAGTGGACAAATCTTGGAAGAGAGAGGCAGAGAGAAGGAGTGGAGGGGTATAGAGCAGAGAACAGAAGGTACAATTTAAATATCAAATTGATGGAGATGTCATTTCAGCACAGAGAGGAAGGTTCACATTGAGAAATAGAAAATAGGTGCTGAGGAGATGGTTCAGTGGTTAAAGGTGCTTGCTTGCAAAGCCTGTCGACCTGGGTTTGATTCCCCAGAACCCATATAAAGCCAGATGCAAAAAGTGGTGCAAGCATCTGGCTTTTGTTTGCAGTGGCAAGAGTCCCTGTTGTATACATACACACACACACACACACACACAAATAAAAATAATTTTAAAGACCTTTAGGGCTAGAGAGAGGTAGAAGGGATTGGGAGTAGAGAAAAGGGGTTAAAGGTGCTTGCTTGCAGGCTGGAGAAATGGCTTAGCGGTTAAGGTGTTTGCCAGCAAAACCAAAGGATCCCAGTTCGATTCTCCAGGACCCACGTAAGCCAGATGCACAAGGTGGTCCATACATCTGGAATTTGTTTGCAGTGGCTGGAGGCCCTGGCATGCCCATTCCCTCTCTCTGTCTTTCTTTCTCTCTCTCTCTCAAATAAATAAATAAATAAATAATTTTAAAAAAAGGTGCTTGCTTGCAAAGTTTGCTGATTTGAGTCCAATTCCCCAGTTCCCACATTAAGCTGGATGCAAAGTGGTGCATGTATGATCCTAACACACCTATGGCTGTAGAAGGCAGAGCCAGGAGAATCTGGAAGTTCCTGGGCCAGCTAGACTGGCCACATGCAGTGGTAAGCAACAAAAAAGACTTCTCCAACATGGCAGAAGAAGACAAACATTCCAGGGTTGTTCTCTGGCCTGCACACACACCCAGACACACACAGAGACACAGACACACACCCCTGCAGATATACACACAAACACACAGACACACAGATATACACATAGACACACATACAGACACACAGACACACAGATACACAGATACATACATAGACACACACACACACAGATACACAAATAGGCACACACATGGAGACACAGACACACGGACACAGAGACACAGGTATGCACATAGACACACAGACATAGACACACACATGCAGGCACATACACACACAGACACATACACATACACAGACACACAGAGACATACACAGACACACACAAAACAGAAATATTTTGCATGTGCATGTGTGTATATGTGTGCTGTGGTGTGGTGTGACATGTGTGTCCTGTGCGCACACATGGGGAGGTCAAAGGAGAACATGGGTGTCCTCCTCCATTGCTCATCTGCATTGAGTTCTTGCCAGGACTCTCTGATGCTGGAGCTTGCTGTTCAGCAGACCAGCAGCTCTCTGGCCTCCGCTCCCCACAAGACTGAGGCTCTAGACGTGCACAGCTACGCTCAGTGGCTTACCTGGGTGCTGAGAATCAAACACTGTCAGTCTCAGACCCCCGCAGGCCCTCATGCTTGCACAGGAAGTGCTCTTACCTGCTGAGCCATCTCTTGGTGCCCAAAATAGATAATCCAATCCAGCAAAAAGGGAAGAGATACAAGTTCATAAAATAAGACACGGCTATGGAGAAACAACTCCAGTGTCAGAGAAAATAAAAAGAATATGCCTGCATGTTTGAGAATGTGGATGAAACGAGTGACTTAAAAAATAAAATATAACTTGTAAAATGTACCCGGAAGAAATAGAAAGTTATGCATATCAATCGTCACAGAAGAAATAGAAATAGTTGCTTCTAAAGGAGTCACTAGCAGGGCAAGGTGGCACGCGCCTTTAATCTTGGCACTCTGGAGGCAGAGATAGGAGGATCACTGTGAGTTTGAGACCAGCCTGAGACTACAGAGTGAGTTCCAGGTCATCTTGGAGTAGAGTAAAAGAAAAGAAAGAAAGAGAGAAAGAAAGGAATTCATCTAGATAAATGTTTAAAACTTATTTATTTACTTATTTATGTGGGTGGGGGCTCATGTGCCACAGTCAGAGGACAACTTTGAGGTGTCTTCCGTTTGCTGTCTCTGAGACAGTCTCTTGTTGCTGCAAATGAATTGCCATACTGCAAATGGAAGTCACACTGGCCGGCCCAAGTGCTTTGGATTCTCTTGGCTCCCTCCGTCTTCCATTGTCATAGTCACATTGGGATCACAGATGCATGCACCATTTTGCATCGCATCCAGCTTTTGCAATCAAGTGCCTTCATCCACTGAGCCATCTCCCCAGCCCCTGTTGTGTTTTCTGAGACAGGTCTCATGTAGTCCAGGTTGGCTCTGAATTTGCTATGCAGTTGACAATGACCTTCAACTACTAATCCTCTTGCCTCCACCTCCAAAATCCTGGGATGACAGGTGTGCATAACCACACCCAGCTTTAGTTAAGAAATGCTAAGGTGGGGCGTGGTGGCGCACGCCTTTAATCCCAGCACTCGGGAGGCAGAGGTAGGAGGATCGCCGTGAGTTCGAGGCCACCCTGAGACTCCATAGTGAATTCCAGGTCAGCCTGGGCTAGAGTGAGACCCTACCTCAAAAAAACCAAAAAAAAAAAAAAAAAAAAAAAAAAAAAAAAAAAAAAAGAAATGCTAAGGTGGGCTGGAGAGATGGTTTAGAGATTAAGGCACTTGCCTGCGAAGCCTAAGAACACATGTTTGAATCTCCAGATCCCGCTTAGCCAGATGCACAGTGATGCAAGCATGCAATGTTGCACATGCGCCACAAGGGGCACACGTGTTTGGAGTTTGTTCACAGTGTCTGAAAGGCCCTGGCGTACCCATTCTCTTTCTCTCTCTGCCTCTTTCTGTCTCTCTCTCAAAAATAAAATAATAATAAAAGTAACTTTAAAAATAAAAAAAAAAAGAGCTGGGCGTGGTGGCACATGCCTTTAATCCCGGCACTCGGGAGGCAGAGGTAGGAGGATTGCCATGAGTTCAAGGCCACCCTGAGACTACAGAGTGATTTCCAGGTCAGCCTGAGCTAGAGTGAGACCCTACCTCAAAAAGCAAAAATAAAATAATAAATAAATAAATAAATAAAAATAAAGAAATAAATAAAGAAATGTTAAGATGCAAACTTGGAAGGGCAACGCATAGTGATAAAGAGCTCAAACACCAGCCTGAGTACAAAGACAACAGGAACTAAACATGCAAAGTTGTTCAAATTGACTAGTAGCTGAGAAATAGAAATCAAAATACATTTTGATTTTTGCTCATTAGTTTGACAAAAGTGAAAATATTCTTTTTATTTTATTTATTTATTACAGACAGACAGACAGACACACACACACACACACACACAGAGAGAGAGAGAGAGAGAGAGAGAATGGGCACACCAGGGCCTGTAGCCACTGCAAACGAACTCCAGACACATGCACCACCATGTGCATCTGGCTTACGTGGGACCTGGAGAATTGAACCTGAGTCTTTAAGTTTTGCAGGCATGCACTTTAACCGCTAAGCCATCTCTCCAGCCCCAAAGTGAAAATATTCTTAATCTTTAAAAATATTTTATTTATTTATTTATTTACAAGCAGAAAGAGAAAGAGAAGGGGTCAGGATGGATGTACCTGGGCCTCTTGCCACTGCAAACAAACTTCAGGTGAATGTGCTGCTTTGTGTATCTGGTTTCATTTGGGTGCAAGGGAACCAAGCCCAGGTCATCAGGCTTTATAGCAAGTGCCTTTAACCACTTAGCCATCTCTCCAGTTCTCCTTAATTTTTTTTTTTTTTTTTTTGAGGTAGGGTCTCTCTCCAGCTCAGGCTGACCTGGAATTTACTACATAGTCTCAGGCTGGCCTTGAACTCACAGTGATCCTCCTACCTCTGCCTCTCGAGTGCTAGGATTAAAGGTATGTGCCACCACTCCCGGCACCTTAATCTTTTTTTGTAGTTGTATATATATATATATTTTTTTGGTTTTTCGAGGTAGGGTCTCACTCTAGCCCAGGCTGACCTGGAATTCACTATGGAGTCTCAGGGTGGCCTCGAACTCTCAGCGATCCTCCTACCTCTGCCTCCCGAGTGCTGGGATTAAAGGCGAGCGCCACCACGCCCAGCTTTGTAGTTATATTTTTAAGGTTTTATTGACACCCTCAATACATTTTGACAATTTGCAATGATCATAACCCCCACTACCACCTTCCCTTTCACCCTCTTGAATTCCCCCTCCACTGAATCCCTTCTTTGCAACCAGTCTCCTATTTTGATGTCATCATTTTTTCCTCCCACTATGTATGACACAAAGTGGCCATCACATTCATAACACTCCCTACACAAGACCTGCATAATATGAAGACAATAAAATGATGACATCAAAACAGAGGAGGGACTAGTTGGAAAGAAGAAGGGGTTCAGTGGAGGAGGGATACATGAGGTGGGACAAAAGAGGGTGGTGGTGGAGATTATGATCCTGGTGTGTTACGTACACGGAGGTTTCAACAAAAAGTTAAAAGAAGAGAAAAGCTGGGTATGGTGGCGCATGCCTTTAATCCTAGCACTTGGGAGGCAAAGGTAGGAGGATCACCATGAGTTCGAGGCCACCCTGAGACTACATAGTGAATTCCAGGTCAGCCTGGGCTAGAGTGAGACCCTACCTCGAAAAACCAGAAAAGAAAATAAGAGAGAAAACACGTACTGAGGTCCAGACACTTCCACATCAGTGATGTCACTGGACTCTCCAGGAGTTAGGACCACTGTTATAATCTTCAGCTCACGGATGAGGGATCAGGGCTTGCTGAGTGACTTCCCCCCAGTGATTCAGCCAGGCAGAAGTGAGGCTGAACTCAAGTCCAGGTCTGTGTGGTTCTGAAGGTTGGCCCCTCACCAGCTCTCTGTTCTGTCACATGTGTGCGTGTGGAACACCATGGCCGTATGCAGCTGCCTATGCCGACGTGGCACCTGTCCTTGCCTGCTCCGAAAGATCCGTGTGCAGACAGCCTTACTGCCCACGCCTGCCTGGTTCCCTGGGGCCGAGTTAATGAGGAGGCACGGAGAGCCCACACGGCTGGCTGTGGGCAGAGATGAAAGGCTGTGGGTGTGCTCGCCAGTGCTCCGGGGTCCGGTTACCCCAGGCATAGCTTCTCACTGGGTGATGGATGGCCGGTCCTGCCTTGCTGGTCAACTCCCAAGGCCCCTTAGTGAAAATATCCCTTGATGTCACCCCTCCAGGAGATCACTGGAGCAGTTGAGAGAGGGGACTGCCAGAGGACACGGGGTCTCGGTAGCCTCTGTGGTGCCACCTGGCTGCCTCAGAGCACCCTGGGAGCTCACTGGGACCCTTGTTCACAGAGGCATCTGGCTCACAAACAAGACGGGACTGAGTAACCAGCTGGCAGCTGAGGTCACAGGAGACCAGCGCACTGGAGCCTGTGGATGGGTAGGGAGGGGTAGCAGGGGTTGAGAGCAGAGAAAAATCTGGAATCTGCCTTCTTGATGGAGCTCTTTTCTAGGTCCCCAGGCATCAAGTCCTCTTGGGTCTGAACCTGGACTTGCTTTGTAATACTTGACCTCCAGTGCCTCTGAGTCCCCCTGTTTGTAAAACGGAGAGAAAGAGAGCTCTGATGGGCCTTGAAGACCATCTCCTCTCGACGTGGGTGGTCTTCATGCTCCCACCTTCCTCCTCATCCCATCCATGTAGTCTCCATCTTCTGTCTGGCACACCCATGAGCATAGGGTCTGCGTTTAGGACTTGGTGCTCCCAGTTACCAGCCAAGAGACCCCTGGGCAGGTGTCTTTTCCTTGCCAGATTTTGGTGTCCTCATCTCCAGTACCTTCCTCAGAAATCTATGGGAGGCTTCACAATTGATAACTGAAGCCCTTCACACAGCATCCAGAGTGTGGGAGTGCTGAGCTCACTCAGGCGCCCACACCTTGAGGGATTGGGAATGTGGGTCCTCAGCGCCGCTAGCTCGGCCGGATCTGCCTGGATGGCTACACTCTATGATCCAGCTCCCGAGGGGACCGCTCACTGTGGTGTCCACCTGAACTGGCTGACCAGGTCATTAGTGGATGGACTGCGGTCCCAGCTCTCCTCCACCTGCATTTCCGTCCTGTGATACCCAGAGTGGAAAGCTCCGCTCTCGTCCTCTCCCTTATTTGAGACAGGGTCTCTCTTGTTTGCCACTGCTTATGGCCAGACAACTAACCCCAAAGCGTCCAGGATTCTCCTACCTCCTCCCTTACCTCCCGTCTGGACACAGGGTTTACAGATGCATGAGCTATTGCCTCTGGCTTTCCGTGGGTTCTGGGGATCTGAACTCTGGTCATCAGGCTTGCTCAGTAAGCACTTTTAACCACAGAGCCATCTCCCCAGCCCTCTGAGTTGTGGTCACCCCATCAGTACCCTGGGCTGGAAATCTCAGTGACTGTGTCAAGTGTAGCATGAGTTAAGGCTATGATAATGTGGCTGGACATTGGTACTCAGTACTCCAAACCTTCCTTCTTTGAGCTCAGACAGGAGCCTGGTCTTTGCTTCTCCCTAGACCTCTGGGAAGCAGGAATAGATCACCAGAGGTATATAGGAAGGTAAACTGAGACCCTATGCCCTCTCCTATGCTCTCGGTTCGGACTCCGAGTCCAGGGCTCCTTGTAGAAGGCAGTCTGATTCTCTTTCCCGTGGGTCTTTCTCACAAGGCCCACACTCACGGGAGTACTTGTTGATGTCGTGCCCTGTGGGGCACTTTGCCTATGTACTAACAAGAGCCTCTGGTTGGTTGGTTGGTTTTGTTTTTATTTTTCATTGACAACTTCCACAAGGATACATGATATTTCCTTCCCACCACACCCTTTTCCTCCTCCCCAAACTCCCTCCATCGCATCCCTTCTTCTTGCCAGTTAGTGTCTGTTCTAGTCTGATGACGTCATTCCCCCCTCCTATCATGAAGGTTTTGTGTAGGTAGTGTCAGGCACTGGGCTCTGGAGAGGGGGGCTTGGTTTCTATGTTTTCCTTGCACACGTTAAATGCACACAGCAAAACCTGGACTATCCCTACTTTACAATGAGTACACTGAGACCCAGAGAGATCAGGAACACTCAGACCACACAGCACCTGGGTGGGACAGCCAGATTTGGAGCTATACACTCCTCCCTGGCCAGCCTTTCTCCATCCTCGTCCCTCTGTGTCCCCTGCCCCTCCCACCTTTGGTTCCCCTGCAGTTCAGTTTGACAAGCTCAGTGCTAAGAGGCTCACGCCCATTTTCATGCCTATGCAAGCCAGTCAGCAGTTGTTTTCCTTTCTGGAGAATTTCATGAATGGCCCTGGGGTTAGAAAGGGTTCATCCCTTTGAGATGACAGAGCCAGCATCTTCCAAGCCCCTCTGGATGCTTTTGTATCTTCTTCTCTGATTATGTGTTTCTGTTAGTTTCTTTCTTATTGATGGGTTAAAAAACCTGACCTGAAGGGCTGGAGAGATGGCTTAGTGGCTAAGGCGCTTGCCTGCGAAGCCTAAGGACCCACTTTCGACTCTCCAGATCCCATGTAAGCCAGATGCACAAGGTGACGTAAACACGTAAGGCTGCACATGTGCACAAGATGGCGCGTGCGTCTGGAATTTAATTGCAGTGACTGGAGGCCGTGGTGTGCCGATGCTCTCTCCTCCCTTTCTCATAAAAAGAGAACCTGACCATAAGCAACTTAAGGGTGGAAAGGGTTGGTTTTGGTTTACAGATCCAGAAGGCAGAGTCCATCGTGGCAGGGAAAAGCATGTTAGGAGCAGCAAGCTGGCATTACATCTTCACATTGGCAGGGGAGGGAGGGAGAGAGAGAGAGACAGACAGACAGACAGACGGACACAGAGAGAGGGCGAGGGAAAGGGAGGAATAGCAAGCAGAGCCAACCTGTAACGCTTCAAGGCCCACCCCCAGTGACATACTTCCTCTAGCAAGGTTCTACCTCCTAAAGGTTTCAAAACCTTCCCAAACAGCACCCCTTTGCTGGGGACCAGGTGTTCAACACACGAGACTAAGGGGGCATTGTGTGCATGCCATCCCAGTGTTTTAATCTTCTGTCTGCACCACAGGGTTTTAGCACACGCAAACATTTATTTGCAGTGGCTCAGCACTCCTGGGTCAGGTTGGATTGGGGGTAGGTTGTGTCTTCCGCAGAGGTCTAGTGACAGGCTTTGGGTAAGACAGCCTGGGCGTGGTTCTGCAGTTCTCACGGTGGGAGAAGTGTCCCCACCATGGTCAAGGTCAAGCTGGAGAGCGGCGGAGCATGGGGTGGGAGGTAAAGTGCTCTCAGCTGCTGTGTTCACACTGCCCCTGTTGGTCACTGTCTCCCTGTCACCTGGCACAGAGGCCAGCGTGGAGTGAGCGGTCACTTGGCTGTTGAAGTGTAGAGTGTGTGCATGTGTGGGCCGTCATATCCTGCCAGCTCTCCCGGACCTGGCAGCCACCTCCCTCATACCTGCACACTCAGGTGCACCCTGAGTAGTTTGCCATCGCTGGGGTGTCTTGCAAACGCAGGCATGCACCACCATGCTTGCAGTGACATGTGGCACACAAACACCACCCAGACCCCCAAAGCTTGGCACGCATAGTCCCAGTTTCTCCTGCACACATATTCTCGAATGGGTCCTCACATACGTGTGTTCACCTTTGACGGACACAGTCACCCCTTTTCTTTTTTTTTTTAAATGTTTATTTTTATTTATTTGAGAGCGACAGAGAGAGAGAGAGAGAGAGAGAGAGAGAGAGAGAGAGAGAATGGGTGCACCAGGGCCTCCAGCCACTGCAAACGAACTCCAGACGCATGCACCCCCTTGTGCATCTGGCTAACGTGGGTCCTGGAGAATTGAGCCTCGAACCGGGGTCCTTAGGCTTCACAGGCAAGCGCTTAACCACTAAGCCATCTCTCCAGCCCCAGTCACCCCTTTTCCATGACGCACAAATGCAGTTGTCAGAGTCGCCGGTGCGTGTGCGTGTCCCGGCACACACGGCCGTGAGTGAAGACTCCACAGCAGATGAAACCTCGGGTTCTCACTCTCAGGCATATGCACACCAGCAGATTTGGATCCCCAGCGTGCCAGTCTCCACCCCCTGGCTCCATGGCCCTGAAGGCATCTCACCCACCCACCTCAGCCAGGGAAGCTGCAGGGCTGGGCTGGTGGGTGTGGTGCGGGAGGTGGAGGAATTCCAGGCAGTCCCCTTCTGCTCCTGGCCAACGCTAAGTGCCTTCGGACTGAAAAGAGCCGTCCAGAGAGGCTTTTCTGGCTAGAGATTAATGTCACTGAAAAATGTGGGTCCTGGGCAATTAATGCGGCCTTCTTTGCCACACATTATGTGAGTGCACTAAAGCGAGAGGCCGCTCATTTTTGGCGTGTTTCTTAACCTGCTTGGCTCAGAGTGAAAGAAGAAAAGAAGACGAGCCTGGGGCCCAGGAACCTGAGGGTGGAGGGGCCTCCTGGGCAACGGGTGTCCCAGAGGCCAGGTAGGGTAAGGCTGGGTCAGTAGATGCAGTGCTTTGGGGTTAGGATGTAGTCGAGCCACAGCAAAGAGGCCAAGGTGGGCCCCGCTCAGTCTTAGAGCCTGAGATTGTAGCTTCGGAGGGTGCCACGGCTTTGGCTACGGCAAATCCCTCCCACAAGTGCTGGGGATTTGAGCTCAGGCTCTCGTGCTCGTTTGGGGGTGTGGGTGTGAGGTGAACATCACACGACCTTAAGTGACCATGATTTGTCTCCCAGAGCCTTGGCATCTTGGCCTGAAATAGGGAGTTGAATTTTACCCTGACTTCAGGTGATTGGCAGATTCAAGGTGACCACATGTCTGGCACAGTGCTCGGCCTCCACAGGCCCCAGAGGACAGCGGCAATGGAGGGTGGGCCTGTGCGTGGCCAGAGGGGTTCAGCCTGCAGCTGTGGCTGTTCTGTTGCCTGGTGGTATCCACAGAGAGACTAGCTGAGTTCACGGAGTCATTCCCAGGAGCTGGTGACAAAGACGAGCGACAGGAAAGGAATACACAGGGCTCTTGCTTCTGTCAAAGCTGGAGGTGGGGGAAGAGCCTGTTATGAAGTAAGAGAGGTACCTGTTATGAAGTCCTCCAATTGTCAGAGGACGGGGCAAGGCAGACAGGCCGGGAGAGGGCACTACTGAGACCCGTCTCCTGTGAGGCCACAGGCCCAGCTGATAGGCAGGTATACAAGGAGGTTTGATTTTATCTGCTGGGGAAATCAAAGCACAGAGTAGGCAAGCTGCCTGGCTCAGGTCACACAGCCAGGCTCTGGTGGAATCTCAGCTCCTTCACGTGGACAGCCCATGGCCGGGGGGGTTACAGCCAGCATGTTGACGGGAACCAGGAAACTACTGAAGAATGCATTTCTCACACTGAACAACACAAAACAGGATTGTTTCCTGGCTTGAAACTTGTGCATAACCTCTTCCACCGTCTCAAGAGGGTCTGAACACTGGTCCTGCCAACCGAAGGGCTTGGTTTCCCCCCCAGCCTTGGGGGCCTGTGGTGACTCTCGCAACCCTCTTCCCTACGCCAGGTGGGATCCTAGTGCCTCTCTCCTGGCTTTGCCCCTCACAGCTCGGCCCTGGGCGCTGGGTTTAGCTCTCACGGCCTGGTCTCAGCTGGCAGTAATTGTCACCACGTGAGGTGTTACCAACAGAAAACAGTGATGACAAAGTCACGTCCCTGCCTTGGCCACAGGCTGGCCACACTGCACCCAGCACACGCTTGGCATGTTTGCCATAGAGGAGCTGGTTCTGGACGGCAAGATTGGTGTCTGTGCCCCAGCAGGGCACCAGGGGACCCTGGACCCTTTGCCCAGGGTTTCAGTGCACAACTGGTGAGACGACCAAGCAGCCAGGACCAGTAGCTCAGGAAGACACAGCTCAGGACGCCAGCCTGACTTGCTCACAGTCCTCAGAAGCCTTCAGCCCCATGTTACACTGGGGGATGCAAACAGGCGATCTGGGCGCGTCACCCGAGAGGGGCTTCTCCACAGGAACCCTGTCCTCACAAGAGCCAGAGAGGGTGTCTGGTTGTCCCTATGCTGCAGAGGGTCTTGAAGCTCAGAGAAGCCACCCACGAAGAGACCCGAGTGGGGCTCTGGTGGGTGAGGCGGCCCTCCATTTGGACCCCTTGGGGCTAGCAGAGTAGGGCATTGGTGGGCATAGGCAGGGATGTCATCTCATTTCCCAGGACCTGGCATGGGGAACTGAGTGCCCAGAGGCACAGGGCTATGCTCAGGTAGCTTGCGGACACTGTCTATCCTGCTTCAGGAGGAAGCCCCTCTTATTGTTTGAGATATGGCAGAAGTGACCTGGGGGGGGTGTGTGGATAGCCAAGATGTGTTCAAAGAGCCCCAGGGCTCCTTCCTTGTTCTCCCCCACCGCTCACCCTGAAGAAGCCAGCCACTGAGTCATGAGGACACTCAGCCTGTCCTGAGGCCCCTGTCAACTGCACGCCAGCGGAGGAGGTCTCGGGAGCAGAGCTCTGTGGCCCAGCGAGGTGGTGGCTGGCTGGCTGGCATCTCATCTGCAGTTCCGGGGAAGAGGCAGCCCCAGAGCCACTTAGCTGACCACAGAAACAATAATAAACCTTCACTGGTGCTGTTCAGTTGTGAAGTTTGGGACCACTTATTATGCGTTAATTACATTACCATTTATTGCGCCTGCTCACATGTCCATCAACGGGGGTCAGAGGCATCACCCCAAGATGGAATATTGCACAGGAGAGAAAAACGACAAATTGTCCCTGCAGGCACCGATGTGGCCGAATCTCATAAATGAGTCCACAAAAGGAAGTGGACCAAATGAGCATGGACTGTGTGGCTGATCTGTCCACAGTGACAGTCAGGATGGAGGTCACCCATGGGCAGAGGAGGCTAGAGTGGTCAGGAGGGGACAAAGGGGGTTTCTGGATAATGCATCCATGACTGTATTCTGTTCAAAATTTCTTAAGCAGTACATTTATGACAGCCTTTCATAACAAGTTAAAGAGATGGTGCCCACCAGCCTCTGGTAGGGCACGCTTGGGGACTCAAGACAGATGGGAACTTTCATCTGGCTAGAGAACGTTCACTGGGGTAGAGTGTAGAGGCCTGGAGACAGGCTCAAAAGTGGGGAGGGAAAGGCTTGGGGCGGCTGTGTTGGGGCCTCCCCTCGCCAGGGCCTCGGCTTGGGGCCTGCAGCCTGCTCCTCACTTCCACAGGCCTCTGAGCCGGTGGGCAGGAAGAGACAAAGGCTTACCTCCTGTCTGGGATCGGGGTCAGCCGAAGGCCTTTCCGGGGCAGCAGCCAGGGCGTGGGGAGACCAGCCTGGCTTTGTGCTTCAGAGATTTGCCCTAATCCCAGCCCTGCCCAGTTAGCCCGCCTAATCCCCTCCCACAGGGGCCGAGCCTTTTCAGGACCTGACTTTGGTTTGAAAGGCTCCCAGAGGGCCCTGGTTTCTCCCCTGGTGTCTGCTCCGGGGAGGGAATGCTTCAGAGCCTGGCCCTGGGCCTGCGGTGACTTCTTTAGTCTCATTGTTCACTTGACAAACTCTACCCTTGGGGCCTTCTTTCTTGCCATCCCTCACAAGCCAGTCCCTGCCACAGGACTTTTGTACAGGTGCTCGCTCTGTTCCTCCTCTGGCCTTTGTACAGTTACCCTTGTTGGGAGGGCTCAGTTCCCATGTTACCTCCCCAGGATAGCTTCCTGGGGACCCCATTGCCCACTCTGTCACACTCCCCTGTGGTGTCTTGGTCCTGTTGCCTTTCTCTACCTCCCTCCTCCCACCACTGGCACGTGAGACACTTAGGAAGAGAGGCTTATGTGCTGAGCAACTGACATCTCCCTTAGAGTTCTGCCTGGTGCTTTAGTGGGCTCTCCATGAATGAATGAAGGAATGAATGAATGAAGGCAGTTACTGGAGGACCATTGTTCATACAGCCCCAGGAAGCCAGGACCATCGCCGCCTGCATAGATGCAGATGCCAAGGGGGTGAAGTCCACGCAGTCCACCCACGAGTGGTCACTTACCCCATCCAGTGACGAGACAGTGGATATATGTGCGGCCACAGCAGCCTGACTGGTCTTGAATTTCACTCTTCATCATACACAGCGGTTCCTAGCCCCTGAAATTTCACTCTTACCTATGTCTTCCTTTTGCTCAGACATCCCCCTTCTAGAGAACATTCTCTTCCACCTTTTCTCTTAGCAGTAAGCCTGGAGGGTCTTCGTGGCGTATCATGTGGCAGGAGCGGGAGGAATGTCAGGCTGTGTTCTAACCTGCCAGTTGTACAAGCGTGGATACCGCGGCCTAGAAAGCAGGAATGATGTCCTCTGAGTCACCCAATGAGCGCTCACTTGTGCTCACCGGTCCATTGACTTGAACATGTGCGTTGTAGATCCAGGCAGTGCGGCTTGCTTGCCAAATCCCAGTGTATCCTCACTGGAGTCCAGAACCACATTCTCTGACGTGACGTGGCTCTCTCTTTTTTTAAAGTATATTTTATTTGTATTTATTTACATAGAGGAAGAGAGAGAGAGAGAGAGAAGGAGAGAGAGAGAAAAAAAATGGGCACACCAGGGCCTCTAGCCATTGCAAATGAGCTCCAGATGCATGCATCACCATGTGCATCTGGCTTACATGGGTTCTGGGAAATTGAACCTGGGTCCTTAGGCTTCACAGGCAAACACCTTAACTGCTAAGTCATCTCTCCAGCCCTGAAACACTTTAAAAAATATTTTATTTTTATTTATTTATTTAAGAGAGAGATACAGAAATAGGCAGGGAGAGAGACAGAGAATGGGTGCGCCAGGGCCTCCAGCCACTGCAAATGAACTCCAGGTGCATGTGGCCCCTTGTGCATCTGTCTTATGTGGGTCCTGGGGAATTGAACCTGGGTCCTTTGGCTTTGCAGGCAAGCACCTTAACAGCTAAACCATTTCTCCAGCCCCTGAAGCACTTTAAAAAAAATATTTTATTGTTTATTTATTTATTTATTTGAGAGAGAGAGAGCGAGAGAGAGAGAACGATACAGAAATAGACACAGAGAGAGAGAATGGGCGCTCCAGGGCCTCTAGCCACTGCAAACAAATTGCAGATGCATGCGCCACCTTGTGCATCTGGCTTACGTGGGTACTGGGGAGTCGAACCTGAGTCCTTTGGCTTTGCAGGCAAGCGCCTTAACCGCTAAGCCATCTGTCCAGCCCCACTTTTTTTTTAATATTCCTATTTTACAGGTAGAGGAATCTAGCCTCAGAGAAATAAAAGGTCTTGTCCAAGATCACACTGCAAGTTACTAGACAGTATTGGCATTTAAATTTAGCTCTTACATAATTGACTTGATTTTGTTTTGGAAATTGTGCCAGACAGGGCTTGGCAGGTTTGCTTTGTCCCTTCTCAGGGATCTCTGGGCTGGTCCATGAGGACACAGACCTAGGGATGAGGGCTGGCATGGAGCTTGCCCAATGAGAAAGAGAAAGAGAGAGAGAAAGGCTGATACCATACCTGGCTGCAGGTTGAGATTTGCATGGGGCATAGTGTGCCCAAACAGTGATTCCTACTGGGTTGGCTGCCACCCACCCCTCCTCCCCATGCTGGGCAGGCAGGTGGCTTCTGCGGTGGGATTTACTGAGCTTCAGAATTAGGCAAGACTTCAGTCCCTCCCTGTTGGAATCCTTCTGCGGCTGCTGGGGGCCAGGCGCTGACTAATTCTACACGAATGGGTGAGTATTCTGAAGAATGGCATTCTGTAAGAAAGCAAATATTTAAATACTAGAGGCTGGGCCCCTGCTGCCCCCACACTGAGCACTGCTACCTGCTGGGTGCTGCCAGAGCCTCGGAGAGGCATCTTAGGGTGGCAGACCTGGTGATTCCTTGGGAGCTGTGTGACTCCCCTTCAGAGGGAGTTTAGGAGCTGAAAGAGGAGTCTCTTGAAGCAAGGCACAGAAGGGACCGGGTAGTCACACTGCAGGCAGGTGCCAGCTCGAGGGAAGAGCAGCTTGGTGAGCATGGGTAAGGCCAGGAGAGACCACCTGCTGGGATAAAGGCTGCCCTGGGCTCGCGTCCTGGAGATGAAGGAAACTGAAAGCCATCAGGAATCACTGGGTCCCAGGAGCTTGACACTGAGGTGTTCCCACCCCACCATGCCAGTGTTATAGGAGGACATTCTTGCCTTCAGTACACACTCAGTGACAGTAGGCTCAAAAGGGAAGAACCTTATTCAAGGCCACACCTTAGGAGGCAGTCACTACACTAATGACTGCAGATTACCATGACTAAGGTCCCAGTTTCTTTCTCCCACTGCATGCCTGGCCAGCTCCTCCCACCACCAGGGTACTGGACTCATAGTCATGTTAGTCTGGGTCCCCAAAACCAACCCTGAGTCAAGGATTTCAGTGTCAACAGCGGGGTTAGGGGGCATCTGGAAGTGACCAGGAGGGGAATCATTCCATATATGGTGTGACTGGGTAGGCCAACACAGAAGACAAGGGGCTGCAGTGTCGCTTGGGACCTCTGGGAGGGTGTAGACACCATGCCTTGGCCTTGTCTGTCTACGGCAAGGAACCTGGGGGCTTTGTCCTTTGATGCTCGTCTGTGTTTGGCTGGAAACTGCTGAAGACACTCTGGCCCAGCCTGCTCTGTGGCTTGGGAAGCAGCCACAGGTGTTTGTACTGAGAAGCTCACGGGACGGTGAGTGTAAGCGGGGCCCTGATAGCTGCTGCCATGGATGTGTCCAGAACTAAATCTACCCATCCACTCACCCACTCATCAACCTACCCATTGTCCATCTATCTACCCACCCATCCATCAACCCACCCATCCATCCACCCATCCACCCACCCACCCATCCTTCCATCAATCTACTCATCCATTCATCCACCCTCTCACCCCCACACCCATCAACCCATGTATCTACGCACCCTCCCTCCCTTTTTCCACCCTTCCTTCCCTTGTTTTTTTTTTTTTTTTTGAGGCAAGTCCAACAGACGGGGTGGGGGGGGAGGGGGGAGAATTGCTCTGCCAGGGCCTCAGCCACTGCAGTGAAACTCCAGATGTGTGTACTCCCTTGTGCACATGTGTGACCTTACGCATTTGTGTCACTGTGCATATAGCTTACATGGGACCTGGAGATTTGAACATGAGTCCGTAGGCTTTGCAGGGAAGCACCTTAACCACTAAGCCATCTTTCTAGCCCCTTCCTTTTATTAATAAAAAATATAACTCCAGGGCTGGAGAGATGGCTTAGTGGTTAAGCGCATGCCTGTGAAGCCTATGGACCCCGGTTCAAGGCTTGATTCCCCAGGACCCACGTTAGCCAGATGTACAAGGGGGCGCACGCATCTGGAGTTCATTTGCAGTGGCTGGAAGCCCTGGCACGCCCATTCTCTCTCCCTCTCTTTCTCTCTCTCCCTCATTGTCTGTCACTCTCAAATAAATAAATAATTTAAAAAAATAAAAAAAATATAACTCCGGACTTTCATTTGTTTTAAATTATATTTATGTGTGTGTGTGTGAGAGAGAGAGAGAGAGAATGGGTAGGTCAGGGCCTCCAACCACTGGAAATGAGCTCTAGATGCATGTGTCACTGGCTTACATGGGTCCAGGGGAACTGAACTTGGGTCCTTTGGCTTTGCAGACAAGTGCTTTAACCACGAAGTCATCTCTCCAGCCCCATTCCTTCCTTTTTTGTCTCATTCATTCATCCACCAAGCCATCCTCTTCTAGGCCCTCCCAAGTATGAGGTTCCAAGGTCCAGAAACACCTGCCCAGGCTCATTTTCGTCACCCTCTTTCTTTGTAAGGGTGCTGGGAGGTGGCCTGGTAGAATATGAGTGGACAGGCTAGCTCCTGTGACCAGTAGTCCCTGCTTTCCAGCCCAGGATGCCTGAGCTCATGGCTTCCCAGCTCCCCAGAGCCTCCTGGAGATAACCAGTACCACTCTCATCCCAGAGAGCCCCCAGAGAACAACACACAGGCCAGCTGCTTGCACCTCTTGAGTCCCTACTCACAGACACAGGGGTTAACAGAGGCTCCATTTGTCCTCCTGCCCTAGGCTCTGGGCCTGACTTCCCAGCAGGGCCGGCCCATGGGACATGGGTCTGGTGCAAGTGAAAGACACCCACTGGCTTCCTGTTGAGCAGCCTTAGAAGCTGGGGTAGTCACAGATGCTGTGGCACCAGATTCCCTCTTTGCCATCCTGGTGCCCAGAGGGACCGTCTGCCTAAACCAAGGCTGTGCTGAGCTTACATTTTGGAGAGGAAGGGGACAGAAAGCTATTAGGGTGCACCCAGTGCCAGATTCTGCATGGCGTGTTCTCTACACTCCCATGTCAATGCCAGAGGAGGGCATTCCCACCTCCATTACATGCTCAAGCAAACTGAGATTCATAGGAGAACACCTTACCAGAGGCCGCACTGCTGGTGGCAGTTGCTGCAGCAATGACCCCAGGTCCCTGTGACTAGGGTACCGGTTTCTCCTGCTTCAGGTCTGGCACAGCTGCTCTGGGTCCAGCTTCGCTGACTGCTTCCTTCCTCCTTCCTCACCATTATCATCATCATCACTACCATTGCTGCTTCCACACCATCACCATCACCACCACCAACACACACCATCATCACCACCATTGCTGCCATGACTACAGACCACCACCATCACCACCACCAACACACACCACCATCACCACCATTGTTGCCATGACTACACACCACCACCATCACCACCACCATCTCCACTGTTGTTGCCATCATTACACATCACCACCATCACCACTAATTTGTAGCACAGGTTTGGAGTGGAACAGACTTGGGACCTGATCTCAACCTTGTTCTTTCCCTGACATGTGAACCTGCCTGCGCTCAGTTTCTTCACTGTGGGGAAACACGCCTGTCCCGAGGGAGGCAGGGAGGGACAATGGGCCAGAATGTGCTAAGCACCCTGGGCTCTGACTGTGCTCAGGCTGCCCATGGGTCATGGCTACAGAGAAGCTGAATAGCAGGACACCACACCTTGTAGTTTCAAACAAGAACCTTCAACCAGTGAGCCATCTCCCCAGCCCCACTGTGTACTTTCTAAGGCACAGAGGAGCTAGTCACAAGCCAGTGGCTGGCTGAGGGTAGGACTATGGCACAGTGTGCATGCCAGGCAAGTGCTCTGCCGTGAAACCAAACCCCATTCCGAAGCCAATGTCTCTTCCCAGCCCCAGTGGACTAGTGTGCCTGGTCTTGTGGCCTTCAGAGTTGGGGGCATAGACATCTTTCTTGGAATGACACCTCTGAAATTTCCACATACAAAACAGTGACTGTGGACAGGGCTCAAGAGAGCCTAGCAGGCCATTCTGTCTCTTGGATCCTGCAATCTACCTTGTGGCATCCTTTCAAGGATTTGTGAGGGTCTTAAGACTCTGGGACCGGGGTCTTGGTCCCAGGTCTTGGAGGAGTGTGTGGAGAGAATGAGCTGGCTCACCACACGTGGAGGGACCCTTCAGGCCCGTGTCTGGGGTGTGTGTGCATGCTGTCTGCTCAGTCCTGTTCTCTGCATCTTCTCTCCCAACTGCCTGAGCTGCCTTACTCTGTTGGCTCCCCACCCATCCTCCAAGGGCTGGTGGGGGCACTCTTGGGTCGGTCATCTCGGGGTTCTGGAATGATGAGTTCAAAACTGCAGAATGGTGTTGGAGGTCTGAGTTTGTGCAGGAGGGCAGGCATCCCTTGGATTCTCTTCCAAAAGTAGTTCTGGAGCCCTCTCCCTATGGGAATTCTCCAGCCCATCACCCGTGGGCAGGCAAGGAAACGGAGGTCCAGAGAAAGGACAGGAGCTGCTGCAGTTACTGGAAACCTCAGCTCTAGGGCTGGATTTAGGAGTCAAGACCGGTCTGCGCAGGCTACTGGGGAGGTGATGGAGGCTTAACCTGGTCTCAAATCTGGAAGCTCCTTCGGGGGAGAAGCCCAATGGGGTTGCCCATGAGGATCTGCTCATTTAATAGTCTAAAGCCCCACTGCTTGCTTCCCCTGGGTTGGGGACCGAGGACAGAAACGGGGTGCATCTCTGCCCCTTGGGGAGCCTAGAGGGGCCAGATGTGTGGGGCAGGACCTGTCATCTGCCTCTGGGCTGTGTGCTCTTGGGATACTGTCATCTCTGCATGCCCTGTTATTGGCACGTCCTTCCTGAGGACAAGAAGGGGAAGGTGGGAGGGTGGGGTAGAGCCGCAGGGAGGGGGTACGGGCAAAGTGACAGGATGCAGCTTGTACAGGTGTGTGCTTGAGCGAGGGTTAGCTTGATTCTGCGACTCATCCCGCTGCCTGGCCACCAGTTTAATAATATCAGTGCATGTCACCATGATGGAGGGGGAGGGGTTACACAGAAGGGGAAACTGAGGCTCTGCGTGAGAGTGTTTGTGCTTGAGGTTGTAACTCCAGGGAGTGTCTGGGCTGGGTTCCTTGTTCCACCTACTTGCCTCAGCCAAGTCTGGGGAGGAGGGCACCGGGCACTCATGAGGCAGCTGAGGTTCCACCCCTTCAGGACTTCCTGGGGTTCTTGGCTCTGTGATCGATGATTTGGGATGGCCATTAAGGTCAGGGGCCCCCCCACCAGCGTCTCCCGGGCCCAGGCCCCTCCCCACAAGTCTCTCTCCAGAGGCTGCAGCAGGGCCTGGGCCTGCCCTTCCCCTCCTCCCTCATAGCTCACATTCTTTTGGAGTATCTCCCCCAGGCTGTATGGAGGGTCACCACTGCCCATACAGCACAGTCCTAGCTCTCAGCAGTGAGTCCCATGTGTTCCTGGCTGCCCGGTCCTTCCTGAGGGATCCCTAGCTAACTGCATACAACTGCCTAGATACAGCAATGCTGAGCCCAGGGGAATGGAAGCTTGGGGCCAGGACTAAGGCCATCAGAGGGCTTGAAAACATTCATGGGCAAGTGAAATGTTCTCTGGGACCATCCAGGGAGGCACCACCCCCTGGTGTCTGTGGAAAGCAATGCTCCACCAGGAAGGCCACCACACGACTGACGGACTCCCACCAAGCCTCAGTTTCCACACCTGCAAATCGGGGCCATAAACATCTACCTCCCAAAGCCGTGCTGGTTCAGCGAGATGCTTATGACCTTATGGGGCGCCTACACGGAGGGACTTCAGACGACTGAGTGAACAATGAGAGACTGCCAAGAGCAGAGGGAGGCGGGGAAGTTCAAAGGAAGGGAGGTGTGATCCAGTGTGACCAGTGACATCAGCTGCCCAGGGCTGGCTGTATAGGCTTGTCAAGGCTGATGGTTGAATTCTCCGGAATTTGCAAGTGGCTGTTCAGCTCAGGCATTGTTAACAGCTGAGTTATGTACATTCGCAATTCAACAGATCATATGGATGAGCAGAGGGGGACAGGTACCCAGCTCATTCTGTTCTGCTCTCCATCCTGTTTCCCGTCTTCTTGGGGTATTCGCTTCTGTCCTGCCTGAGGACGGAAATACCACCGCCTCCTGGGGCTTTCCAAATTCCTACCCAGAGAGCTTGAAACTGGTCACAGGGAGGATGAGGATGGTACCATGACTGGTACTGCAAAGCCAGCCCCTCCCCCACCCCACTCCAGAGCCAGTTACTAAGACACCACCTGCTGACACTTAGGACCCCAGGGGAGCCAGGCCATGCTGCGGTCTGACTATACAAGCATATTGTTACCTCCTCACACCCTTCCTCCTGAAACGTTACCATTGCTATGACCTGCATTTTACAGAAACTGAGGCACAAGGGAGCTTAAGCCAGCAATTGAAAATCTGTAAGAAGTGGCTAAATCAGTTATTTTCTCATTGCTGGGACAAAACCCCTGACCAGAAGCAGCTTATGAAAGGAAAAGGTTTATCTCACCTTATAGATCTGAGGGGGGTTTCATGATGGTGGGGGAAGCGTGGGAGGGAGTGTGGCTGGGTATCACATCTTTACATTAGCAGGGAGCGGGAAGCAGGACGTGCACTAAAGGGGCTGGACTATGCCATCTTCAGCCGCCCCCCACCCCCTACAGGTGACACACTTCCTCCATAAAGTTCTACTTCCTAAAGGTTCCAGAAACTTCCCAAACAGTGCCACCAATTGGGGATCAAGCATTCAAGCACATGACTCTATAGAGGACATATTACATCCAAACCATCACAGTGACAGATTGTGGAGTGATGGTGTCTGAGAGAGCTTGGAAGTGTTTTAAGTCCTGATCTTTATCTAAGTCTTCTCCCCACAAGGGAGGCTGGTTTTGACCTTTGAGGAAAGACACACACACACACACACACACACACACACACACACACACACAGAGAGAGAGAGAGAGAGAGAGAGAGAGAGAGGGAGAGGCAAAAAAGAGACTCAGAGATGACTGAGGGGCAGCCCTAGACCCAGCCTGCCTCTTACCTCTTATGAGAGGCCAGGGGACCAAGGACACAGACAGAATAGAGATGACACCTGAGGGGTGTCACTTGCTTGCCGGCAGTGGTCCTGCTGGGCCACAGCACCCATGTGGACTCTAACCCTGGGGCGCAGCTAACTTCCCAGCACTTCCAGTCTGCAGCTTGGCCTCTGGTAGTGGGCTTATCAATGCACACATCTTGGCACTTTCTTCCAGAGGCTGTGCCCATTGCTTGCCCCATACATGGTCTCTGAGACTCAGTGTCAGAGATGTCCCCTTCCCTGAAGCTCTGGGCATGGGGGACCCAGAGGCATCCGGGTATTAGACAGCCCTACTTTGTCAGGGAGACACCCCACAATGAGAGGTGGTGGGTGTTAACCCATAGGGCCAACGTGCCCCACCTGTAACACAGACCCAGGGACAAGTCCCTGTGTTGAGGGACCAGGAACATCTGGGGAAGAGAGGAAGAGATGCAGGGTGTGAAGAACGGCTGGACAATGCAAGTGTGCAAGGAGAAGCCGCTGCCTGAGATCCTGTGACCCCTCGGCCAGGGCTTTGTCCCCTGCCCCTCCCCCATCACGTACAACTTCTAGGAAGAAGGAGGATAAATGGGGGAAAGGGATTTTCGTCATGTTTAAAAAAAATATCTTATTTACTTATTTGCAAGGGGGAGGGAAGGGGGGAGAATGGCTGCACCAAGGCCTCTTGCCAATGTAAAGGAACTCCATACACATGTGCCACTTAGTACACCTGGCTTACCTGGGTACTGGGGAGTTGAACCTAGGTCGTTAGGCTCCGGAACCACCTGCTAGAAAACACCCTACCCCTCTTTTGGCACCCCAAAGAGAACACCGAACCCCCTTCTTAAAACATGGCAATCAGGAAACCCACACACCCTTCAAAACCCCTCCCAAAACTCCTGCACACCTGTCATCTGAACACTCCTGGACACACCTGCTCATCTGAACACTCCTTAACACACCTGCTCATCTGAACACTCCTGAACGCACCTGCTCATCTGAACACTCCTGAACACACCTGCTCATCTGAACACTCCTGAACACACCTGCTCATGTAAACACTCCTGGACACACCTGCTCATCTGAACACTCCTGGACACACCTGCTCATGTAAACACTCCTGGACACACCTGCTCATCTGAACACTCCTGGACACACCTGCTCATCTGAACACTCCTCCACATCTGCTCATCTGAACACTATTGAACACCAATGCTCATCTGAACACTCCTCCACACCTGCTCATCTGAACACTCCTGGACACACCTGCTCATCTGAACACTCCTGAACACACCTGCTCATGTAAACACTCCTGGACACACCTGCTCATTTGAACACTCCTGAACACACCTGCTCATGTAAACACTCCTGGACACACCTGCTCATCTTAACACTCCTGGACACACCTGCTCATCTGAACACTCCTGAACACACCTGCTCATCTGAACACTCCTGGACACACCTGCTCATGTAAACACTACTGGACACACCTGCTCATCTGAACACTCCTGAACACACCTGCTCATGTAAACACTCCTGGACACACCTGCTCATCTTAACACTCCTGAACAGACCTGCTCATCTGAACACTCCTGAACACACCTGCTCATGTAACACTCCTGGACACACCTGCTCATCTGAACACTCCTGAACACACCTGCTCATGTAAACACTCCTGGACACACCTGCTCATCTGAACACTCCTGAACACACCTGCTCATCTGAACACTCCTGAACACACCTGCTCATGTAAACACTCCTGGACACACCTGCTCATTTGAACACTCCTGAACACATCTGCTCATGTACACACTCCTGGACACACCTGCTCATCTGAACACTCCTGGACACACCTGCTCATCTGAACACTCCTCCACATCTGCTCATCTGAACACTCCTGGACACACCTGCTCATGTAAACACTTCTGGACACACCTGCTCATCTGAACACTCCTGGACACACCTGCTCATCTGAACACTCCTCCACATCTGCTCATCTGAACACTCCTGAACACACCTGCTCATGTAAACACTTCTGGACACACCTGCTCATCTGAACACTCCTGAACACACCTGCTCATCTGAACACTCCTGAACACACCTGCTCATGTAAACACTCCTGAACACACCTGCTCATCTGAACACTCCTGAACACACTTGCTCATCTGAACACTCCTCCACATCTGCTCATCTTAACACTCCTGGACACACCTGCTCATCTGAACACTCCTCCACATCTGCTCATCTTAACACTCCTGGACACACCTGCTCATCTGAACACTCCTGGACACACCTGCTCATCTGAACACTCCTCCACATCTGCTCATCTGAACACTCCTGGACACACCTGCTCATGTAAACACTCCTGGACACACCTGCTCATCTGAACACTCCTGGACACACCTGCTCATGTAAACACTCCTGAACACACCTGCTCATCTGAACACTCCTGAACACACCTGCTCATCTGAACACTCCTGGACACACCTGCTCATCTGAACACTCCTCCACATCTGCTCATCTGAACACTCCTGAACACACCTGCTCATCTGAACACTCCTGGACACACCTGCTCATCTGAACACTCCTCCACATCTGCTCATCTTAACACTCCTGGACACACCTGCTCATCTGAACACTCCTGGACACACCTGCTCATCTGAACACTCCTCCACATCTGCTCATCTGAACACTCCTGAACACACCTGCTCATCTGAACACTCCTGGACACACCTGCTCATCTGAACACTCCTGGACACACCTGCTCATCTGAACACTCCTCCACATCTGCTCATCTTAACACTCCTGGACACACCTGCTCATCTGAACACTCCTGGACACACCTGCTCATCTGAACACTCCTGGACACACCTGCTCATCTGAACACTCCTGAACACACCTGCTCATCTGAACACTCCTGGACACACCTGCTCATCTGAACACTCCTGGACACACCTGCTCATCTGAACACTCCTGAACACACCTGCTCATCTGAACACTCCTCCACACCTGCTCATCTTAACACTCCTGAACACACCTGCTCATGTAAACACTCCTGAACACACCTGCTCATGTAAACACTCCTGAACACACCTGCTCATGTAAACACTCCTGGACACACCTGTTCATCTGAACACTCCTGGACACACCTGCTCATCTGAACACTCCTGGACACACCTGCTCATCTGAACACTCCTCCACATCTGCTCATCTGAACACTCCTCCACATCTGCTCATCTGAACACTCCTGGACACACCTGCTCATCTGAACACTCCTCCACATCTGCTCATCTGAACACTCCTGGACACACCTGCTCATCTGAACACTCCTCCACATCTGCTCATCTGAACACTCCTGGACACACCTGCTCATCTGAACACTCTTGAACACAAATGCTCATCTGAACACTCCTCCACACATGCTCATGTAAACACTCCTGAACACACCTGCTCATCTGAACACTCCTGGACACACCTGCTCATGTAAATACTCCTGAACACACCTGCTCATCTGAACACTCCTGGACACACCTGCTCATGTAAACACTCCTGTACACACCTGCTCATCTGAACACTCCTGGACACACCTGCTCATCTGAACACTCCTCCACATCTGCTCATCTTAACACTCCTGGACACACCTGCTCATCTGAACACTCCTCCACATTTGCTCATCTTAACACTCCTGGACACACCTGCTCATCTGAACACTCCTGGACACACCTGCTCATCTGAACACTCCTCCACATCTGCTCATCTTAACACTCCTGAACACACCTGCTCATCTGAACACTCCTCCACATCTGCTCATCTTAACACTCCTGGACACACCTGCTCATGTAAACACTCCTGGACACACCTGCTCATCTGAACACTCCTGAACACACCTGCTCATCTGAACACTCCTCCACATCTGCTCATCTGAACACTCCTGAACACACCTGCTCATGTAAACACTCCTGGACACACCTGCTCATCTGAACACTCCTGAACACACCTGCTCATGTAAACACTCCTGGACACACCTGCTCATTTGAACACTCCTGAGCACACCTGCTCAAATGAACACTCCTGAACACACCTGCTCATGTAAACACTCCTGGACACACCTGCTCATCTGAACACTCCTGGACACACCTGCTCATGTAAACACTCCTGGACACACCTGCTCATCTGAACACACCTGCTCATCTGAACACTCCTGAACACACCTGCTCATCTGAACACTCCTGGACACACCTGCTCATCTGAACACTCCTGGACACACCTGCTCATTTGAACACTCCTGAGCACACCTGCTCAAATGAACACTCCTGAACACACCTGCTCATGTAAACACTCCTGGACACACCTGCTCATCTGAACACTCCTGGACACACCTGCTCATGTAAACACTCCTGGACACACCTGCTCATCTGAACACTCCTGAACACACCTGCTCATCTGAACACTCCTGAACACACCTGCTCATCTGCACACCCCTCCATACCTCTGCTCATGTGAACACCCCTGCACACGCCGTGGCTGATGTACTCCCTTCTCTGACTCCAGCCCAATGGCATTGATTGGCTGCCCCTTCTTTACCTACTTCCTTCCTGAAAGATTTCTAGGGAAATCATCAAAGTGAAAGACAACAAGGATGGATAAAAGAGACTGTTGAATGAAAAGGGGCTTCTAGAACAACCTTGTAATGTCAGGTAAGTTCTCAATTCATCCCTCGGGTTTCCCAATGGGTAAGGTCAGCAGGGATGAACGGGGTTTTTCATCCTCCTTCGGTGGGAGGACTGTGGCAAGGACGATGTAAAATCAGACACATTTCAATTCAGAAATCACCAGACCTGGCTTAAGATGGCGTGTGTTGCAGTCAGGTTTGCATTGCTGGTAGAAATCACCTGACCAAGAGCAGCTTGGGGGTAAAAGAGGTTTATTTTGGCTTACAGGCTTGAGGGGAAGCTCCACGATGGCAGGGGGAAATGACAACATGAGCAGAGGGTGGACATCACCCTCTGGCCCACATAAGGTGGAAAACAGGAACAGAAGAGTGTGCCAAACACTGGCAAGGGGAAACTGGCTATAACACCCATAAGCCCGCCCCCAACAAAAACACTGCCTCCAGGAGGCGTTAATTCCCAAATCTCCATCAACTGGGGACCTAGCATCCAGAACACCTAAGCTTATGGGGACACCTGGATCAAACCTCCACAGCATGAGAGGGACACTTGTGAACCACGTCTGATGTCACCACTGGCACTGTGGTCAGATGCCAGCCTTCCCAGCCCGGTCTCTATCATCCCTTTCCCCAGTGGTTGCTCAGGAAGCACCGAGGCCTTTGCCTAAGCCTTTCGCTTGGCTAGGCCCTCTGGCCCTTATGCTACTTCTGCAACTTCTCCTCCAGGAAGCCTTCCTGGTCACCAAGCCTGTGTCTGGGGGCTTCCCCTGAGCCTCTGGGATTCTCTTTCTGACCACACCACCACCACAATGGGTTAAAACCACCCCTTTGCCAGAACCCCTTGAGGGTAGGGGTAGGGACTCAGTGCCCGGGTCCTGGCAAAGAGTTCGTATCCGGAAGGGGTTAGCTGAGCGGATGCATGTCATCAATGAGCCCACACCTTGTCGTCCAAGCTCCATCTGTCCCCTTGGGGCAGGGCAGCTGGGGTTCTTGGCGTCATCTCCTGGGGATCCTTGGCTCTCTCTGTGGGCCAGCCATTGCTCACCAAAGAGGGCAGGTTGTGACAGCCGGGTGTCTCTTACCTACCTGAGCTGCTGAGGCAGTGAGAGCACTGGAGACCAAAACCGCGGCTGGGCTGGCAGGGAGGGTGACAGGCCTTCGAGGAGGGGGCACTGGTGCTCACGCACCCATGGTCCCATAGACACCCAGTGCTTGCTCACTGGCCCTGGCTCAGTGTCGCTCCTCTGTAGGGTGCCCTCACATGCAGCAGGCTTGCCCCAGGTCCCTGCATGCAGCTTCCCCATGCTCGCACCTAGCTCACCCTCCGCGCGCTCCCTGCACTTCTTCAGGGCTAAGCAGGACGCATGTAGGCACTATTGCCCTCAAGCTCGCATGCTTTCCCTGACATGTGAAGACCTGTGCTCTTGGCTCACACCCAAGGGCGCACGTAGACCTAGTGCGCATGTCATAGTACTGTACGTGGCCTGTGCCCCCACTGGAGTTATCTGTCACTTACTCCTCCTGGCTGGCCACTTACCCTCCATGCCAGATGCCACACCCCAGTGTACTGGCCGTTCTGAGCACCCAAAGTGGTTCCTATCTGCTCAGCGGGTATTCCCGGCTGCTTGAACTTGCCCTGAGGGTGGAGATGGAGACCAGGCCCTGGGGCACAGGGCCAGGTAGTACTGGATGGGCAGAACCAGAATGGCCACACTTGTGAGGACCTGTTTGAGGCTGGTGCCAGCCTGGTGGCTGCCCTCTCCTCCCCCAGCCTATGGGAGGCGGCTGATATCGGGCTGGGGATGGAAGTCTCATGTTTAAGTGTTGAGGGGCTAAAGGGTGCCTGCTGGGATGGCCTTTTGTCTGATTGTAAGCCCCAGTTTGTCAGCAGGTTCCCCCATAAGGCTGCCGTGCCTCAGTCTTCCCTTCTGTGTAATGGGCACAAGATAGGCTTCCAGGCAGCTAGGTGGCTTGAAGGGGGAATCAGAAGACACTGTCAAGTTCAGGGCAGGCTTCCCCTGGGAGACCCACACCGCCCCTGTCCGCTTACTTCCCTTTTACATAGCTGGCTAGAGTTGTGATTGACATACTCTCAATTCACCTTTTTATTTATTTTATTTTTCATTAAGTGGAAACTTTGTATGAACACATCATGTGTTGGTATCATCATTTCCCTCATCCCTGCCCGTATCCCACTGAGGGCCCTCCTCAGTGTGATTGCTTGGGATTGTTGGTACCCACTGTGGGGTTGTGGGCTATGAGCTGTGAGAGCAGCCGTCAGTCATTGTAGGGGGGATCCTCTGGATATTCCCTTGTACCCTGTGGCTCTTATAATCTTTCTGTCTCCTCTCCCACAAAATTCCCTTAGCTGTGGTGGGTGTGTTTTAAGTCTACTTTGGTGTTGAGCTCTTAACAGCTTCTGGATTTCTGCTTTGGTGTGTGTCCTCGGTGGCTGTCTCCATCACCCTGGAACAGGTGGTCAAGCTCGCAATGGAAGCAACATTCTTGCTCATCTCACCAGTTCCTCTGTGGTTTCCCCTGGGCCCCGGCTGGTATGCAAGGGTGGCTCATCTCCTGCTGAGGAGCCAGCTCTTTTCTTGTCTTGTTGATAGATTTCAGTTGTCCTCGCACAGGCTGACCTGGAATTCACTATGTAGTCTCAGGGTGATCTTGAACTCACAACAATCCTCCTACCTTTGACTCCCAAGTGCTGGGATTGAAGGCATGCACCATCATGCCTTGATTCAATCCATCTCTTTAAAGTGTGCTTTTCAGTGGCTTTCAGCATATTCCTGAGTGTAGTCATCACTACAACCTTAGGATGTTGTCTTCACCATGAACAGAGGCCCTGTTACCCTTAGCTGCCACTACCCACTAACAGTCACCTACTGTCTCCATAAACGTGTTTGCTCTGAACATTGCATGTGAATGGGGTGACATGCAGCATGGGCCAACTGTCCAGTTTCTTTTTAAAGTTTTATTTTATTTATTTGAGAGAGAAAGAGGCAGGGAGAGAGAAAGAGACGGAGAGAGAGAGAGAGAGAGAGAGAAGAAAGAGAGAGAATGGGCATGCTAGGGCCTTCAGCCACTGCAAACCAATTCCAGAAGCATGAACCACCACCTTGTGCATCTGGCTTACATGGGTCCTGGGGAATCAAACCTGGGTCCTTTGGCTTTGCAGGTGAATGCCTTAACCGCCATCCCTCCAGCCCTGTTTAGTTTCTTCATTTGGTGCCATGTTTACAAGGTCCATCCACACTGTGTGGCAGCTCTTCTTCCAATCCATGGCCAAGTATTCCATAAAATGGACTGAGTGCTGGGCTGTTTCCATGACAGCGAGTAGTCCACACTTCACTGCTTTTCACTGGGTCCGTCTCAGCCCTGTAAGGCAAGGATAGCGATGACTGTGTCCTACATAAAATCAGAAACTTGCTTAAAGCAGTATGAGGGTGTTTTGCATTTTATTTTATAATTGAATTGCACGATTCTCGAGCTTGAGCTTTGTAACGAACAATGTCATGTTGCATTGTCAAAAGATTGGGTATCGGGCTGGAGAGATGGCTTAGCAGTTAAGGCGCTTGCCTGCAAAGCCAAAGGACCCAGGTTCAATTCCCCAGGACCCACATAAGCCAGGTGCACAAGGTGGTGCACGCATATGGAGTTGGTTTGCCATGACTGGAGGCCCTGGTGCATCCATTCTCTCTCTCTCTCTCCCTCTCTCTGTCTCTTTCTTTCTCTCTCTCTCATAAATAAATAAGTAAATAAATAAATAAAATAGACTGGACATGCCTGGAAGCCTGTGTACTCCCCCAATGCTGGGAGACAGGGAGGTCAGGAGTGGAGGGAAATGGGACTATGAGGACTCCAATCTAGGCTCGGGTTCTGGAGGCTGGTGAGGGGAGATGACTAGACTTAAGTGGGGGAGGGCCACAATGCTGTCTTACCACCTGTCACCATTGGGTATTTACCTCCTCCTCCTTCTTGTCTCCTCTCACATACTGTCAGTCATAGGCATCATGAGGCTAACAGAATGTCCCTGGATCTGACAACAAAAGACCAAAGTGGTGGGTGTTGCTGGCATGCCCAGTTTGTAGATAGAAAGGAAAACTGAGGCTCACGGTGTTAAACGACTTTACTTAATCATGTAACTGTTGGGGTTAGATTTGAACCTAAACTTACCCAGTCCTTGGACCCCGACGTGAAGCCCCCTTCCTGCCTGAGTGCCACTACCTGGGTTCCTCCATTCCCTCCCCATGTCACGTTGCTGAAATCCAATCCAGTCAAACTTCTGTGTGCCCAGGTGTGTGCCAGCCATGTCAGGGAGGGTGGGAACTGAGGTGGCAGGACCTTGCTGAGATTTATAAGGTGTCAACCCTGGCTTGGGCCCCAGAATCCGTATCTAAAGCAGACACCCTTTCTGGAGGCTGGGCATCCAGGACAGGAGGGGCGCAGGCTGAGGCAGGGTGGTGTGCAGAACCTGGTAGGTGGCAGGGGGGAGGAAGGGACCTAGCCACAGGTCTCCTCTGGGTGGGGAAGGGGTTCAGGGCAGGCTTCCCGGAGGAGAGACACAAGACTAGCTCTGGACCCACACCGCTCCTGAGGGAGGGTGCTTCTGTTGTAGGAAACAGGAGGGGGCGGGGAAGACAAAGAAGAAGAGCGAGCGAGCATGCAGTGGCTTTGTCTATAGTACTCTGTGGAATCCAGACTATGTCAGGTGAGTTGAGGGATAGAGAGGTGAGAACTGGAAGGGCCAGGCCAAAGAAGCTCAGACCTTCTACCATGGGCAATGGGGAGACATTGAGGATTGTAGCAAAGTGGCCAATGAACTTGGAAAGCTCCTCTGAATGGAGGTGGGATGAGAGGGGCTGAGGGAGGGGCTCGGCAAGGTCAGTTGGGGTGGGGGGTCTTGATGGAAGGATGGTGTGGTGGCGCAGGGGGGACTAACATAAAATGGGGTGGGGGCAGGATGAGGGCTGAGTATTTGAGAAGAACCGGTAGGTAAGGCAGAAGGATCCCGTGTGCGGGATCCCAGAGTCGTCAGGTCTGGAATGATGCAGGGCCTGCTGACTGATGTTAGTTAGGAACCCTCTGCTGCTGGGTGCATCTCCCGCAGAAACCATCTCCTACAGCCACAAGGGTGTCTTCACAAAAGAGCACACACGGTGGGCTGCCACTCAAGGAAGTTCTAGAAGGTGCCCAGTTGAACTGTGGTGGTGACAGAGCAGATCCTTGTTGCCTAGGGTGGGAGTCGGCACAGGTGGGCATGAGGGAAGCTTCTGGGTGGAGAAACAGTCATGGCGGTTACCCGGCCCTCGTTAAAACTCCTCTAGACTGTTCGGTTAAGACACGTACATTAGACTGTGTGTAGACTGTATCTTGTGTCGAGAAAGGAAGAAATGGGGCTGGGGAGATGACTCAGTACGTCACGTGTTTGCCATGCAAGCGTGAGGAGGTGGGTTTGGATCCCAGCACCCACATAATAGCCGGGCATAGTGATACATACCTGTAATCCGGGTGCTAGGGAGGTGGAGACAGGAGAATCCCTGGGGCTTGCTGGCTAGCTAGACTAGTTAAATCTATGAATGCTGAGTTTAGTGAGAGATCCTGTCTCCAAAAAAAAAAAAAGGAAAGAAAAAAAGAAAAAAAAAGTGGAGAGTGATTGAGGAAGACAACCTCTGGCCTCCACACATATACACATACACAAGTGTGCACACTTGTGAACACACACACACACACACATGCAGGGTCAGGGAGCGAGGACAGCACTGAACCTGTTCAAATGGAAACGGGGGGGGGCAGGCTGGGGACATGGCTGCTGAGGCCCTCGCCACCAGAGTAGCCCCAGGCTCTCAGAGCCCCCGCCCCTCAGTTGACCTGGTGCATTCCTAGGCCTCCACACCTCCCTCAGGAAGAAGCCCCAGCTCAGCCAAGAAGGCGGGAAGTTTCCAGCAGACCTCCCTTCCTGTGGCTTCCCAAATGTCCCCAAGCAGTGGCACCCACCTGCCTGCTCAGGTTACTGCCTGCCAGGCGGCCCCCGTGGCTGTTCTGACTGTCCCTCTGCAAATCCTGAATTAATGAATCCGGAATCTGCAGCTAGGAACAGCCCCTTCTTTGGGGTTTGGTGAGAAGGATGGGGATTAGGGCCTGGCAGTGGGAGTGCCTCCTCCCCGGGGGAGGGGGGACGGTGCTCAATTTCCACCCCAGGAGAAATTTGAACTAGCTCCTGGCTCTCCGCTCTTGCTTCCCTTTTGCAACAATCCCTTGCTCTTACAAGAGGCGTTGTCAGCCTAATCCATGGCTGGCTCCCAGGGTCTAGGAGTCCTGGGGCCCCATACTGTTCCCGACCCTGCTGTCCCCTGCACTGGGTGTCCTGGGTATCCCCCTCCTTCTGGCCAAGGTGGAGGGACCTCAAGTGAACGTGGATCATGGTGGTCATTCCCAGGCCCGATTAGTAACCCCCACCCCACCAAACACACACACTTGCTCTACCATGTGTACAATCTGGCTGGTTCTTGGGGGCAAAATGGGTTGGCGGCTGGTATCCCTGTGCCCTACTTAGTTCTGAAGGTCAATGGTGAGAGGAAGGCCAGATGGGATGCAGGGTGATCAACATTCTGTTTCTTGGTAGGAGGTGTGGGGTCCGACGCTTGACTTTATACCCAGCCCCTGACCCCTTAGCCACAGGACCATGAGCAGTTTCCACATCTGTAAAATGGTTAAGGCAGAGCTCTTTAGTAGTGAGTTATTGGGACTGAACATCCCACCTCCTCTCTGTCTACCCAGATGCCCATGGCTCAGGAGAGACCCTCAGTCCCTTGGTTACTTGATTCTGGTATGTCTCTGCGGGCACCTCTGAGCCTTGGCCAGCTGTGATGGCCTCTGGGGGCTAGATGAGTATGTGGGTGCTGGGGGTGACAGGGTGGCAGGGGAATGCAGATACGCTCAGAAGCATGACCCTGAGAGGGGCAGGCAGGACCTCATACCTCAGCCAACGTCACAGTGTTTCTATGGCCAATCCCAGCTGCTGAGGCCCCAGAGATGGTGAGGGAAAAGAGGCTCCTGGGAAGACACCAAAGGGCCAAGCGGCTCTGGTAGTCTTAAGGGTTCTTCAATAGCCAGAGTGGCCAGGCGTGGCAGATTGGGAAGACACTGGGTGGGACCTTGTAGGGCTGCCTGGCTCTGGACCCATAGGGGGGCTAGTGCAGGGACTGGCCATTGAGTTTCCTTGTCCTGCACATGTGGAAGCCCCCAGGAGTTCCCAGATCTCCTTGGGGGCTTAACTGCAGCCACAGCCTCAAAGATCTAACATCCATGCCGGAGCCTAGCTCACCCATAGATCCCTCCCGAAATAACAGATTCTGTGCTCAGGACAAACTAGGGAGTCATGGCAGGGGCGGGGGTGGGGAGGACACAGGTCTGCTCTGTCCTGCTGTGAGACCTCAGGAATATCAGCCTCTCTGGGCCTCAGAATCCTACCCTTGCATTCATGGGTGGTGACTTGCTGCTGGGTCATGATTCCAGCTCTGTAGTGTCCACTTGCTCTGGGACATGGACTCCAGGAGAGGGACACCAGCAGGAAACTCTGCCTCTTCGGGCCTCAGTTTCCCCTCTGTGAGCAGAAGAGGCATGGCTCTTTTAGCCAGGATGCTAGAGCTGTAAGTTATATAGAAGGAAGGGGAGGGAGGGCGGTGGCTAATGGGGCAGGGTAGGCGTAGTCCTGGCCCAGGGCACACAAAGGGGCATGTGTCCTCGGTGGGCAGGGATGGGATGGGGATTTGGCCTCAGAGCTGCCTTTATTATGTTTCCTGTTTAATTACAGTGTCCCAGCTCCTACAAGGACAGCTTTTGTGGGGCAGCTTAGGAGAGGGAGGGAGGCCGGTTGGGCAGCGGCTGGAGGGGTGCAATGCGGGGGGGGGGCAGTGCTCACACCCCCTGGGAGGGGAGAGGTGGTATACAAGCAAGGGGATAGCAGGGGGGAGGGGGCAGATGAGCTTGAACCCAATAGATGTCACTTCTTTGCCACATTCCTGATTTTGACACCCTGCATTGCTGGATAGCTGCTCACACCTGCTCCTTGGGGACCTCCAAGTTAAACATCAGTGCTCCCTAAACTGTTTTCTGGGTCATTCATTCATTCACTCATTCATTCACAAAACATTCACTGAGCACACTCAGTGGCAGACAATGTTGCAAGTCCAGGCATGGCAGCAGGCCCATGGGCCCAGGTGGTGACCTTGTACCACCAGGAAGGTGGGACATGCAGCAGCTTGCCCTGCACACACATCCAGGCCAGGCACACGTGAGCTCTTGGGAAACACATGTGTGCATGCCTGTGCGTGTGATGTTTGTATATATGTGTCTTCATGTCTGTGATTGTGTATGTGTGGGAGTGTGGATGTCTGTGGGTGGTTATGTATATGTCTGTTACTGTGTGTATGTATCTGCATATGTGTGAATTTGCACATGTATGTGTATGTGTGGATGCATGTGTATATGTATGTGTCTGTATGTGTGTTGAGTGTGAGCTGTCTGCAAACATCTTGTGAGGTGTAGCATAACCTGTTCCAAGATGCTTTTGTTCTTCCATGTTTGGAAGAAACCAGAGAGGAGCCCCTCAGATGGAAAGGTTAAACTCCTGTCATAGCAACCAAGTATAAGAGGATTTTTTTTGTTGTTGTTTCAAAATCGGAACAGGCATGTTGTGTACCTGTAATTCCAATACTCAGGATATTGAGTCAGGAGGACCATGAGTTTGAGGCCAGTCTGTATATAGAAAACCTTGTTTCAAAAAAGAATCAAACAAAACCCAGAAACTGAATTCTTAAAACAACAACAAAAACACCAAGCCTGTGAAATTGTGATTCAGCTAGGCACTTCTCTGGCTGCCCAGATGTGTAGTCCTCCAGCATGTCCCCCCTCAACCACCCCCCCCCGCCCAGTCTCTGTCCCTGCTGTATCATTGCAGGCCCATTGCTCACCTGGAATGGCCAGTGCACCGCTCCCAGGAAGGAGTCCCTCATAGTGACATACTGACAACCCTTCAGGTGGATGGCACACTCACAGCCTTACTCACAGAGGACTCCAGCACTCCTGTCATGCAGGGTAACCCCAAGGCTCACTTACTTGCAAGCCACAAGTCACAGTGGGGAGCCATCCGGAGTGAGTAACACTGGAGGCTGGCTCCTGGCCCTTGGGCTGGCCCCTCTGACGACAGTGATCAGGCACTATGGAGTGCTAGGAGTCTGGAGGGTTGTTGGTATGAACTCCTCTGGGGCTTCTCAACAGAAATCTCAGGGCCACCCCTAGATCTGGGAGGGGGAGGGACAAGGCTCCAGGCCCCACCTCTAGTTCTGGGGTAGTATGTCTTTTCGTCACGGAGGCCTGCTTGATCCTCCCTAAATAAGATAACATAACCAGGGCTGGGGAGATGGTTCTGCACTTAAAGGTGCTTGCTTGCCAAGCCTACTGGCCTGGGTTTAATTCCCAGGACCCACACAAAGCTAGATGGACATAGTGGCAGGCATGTCTGGTTTGCAGCAGCAAAGGTCTATTCCCCAACTCCCCCCAACCCCACAAATAAATGAAAAACATTTTTTTGTTGTTTTTATGAGGTAGGGTTTCACTCTCGCCCAGGCTGACCTGGAATTCACTATGTAGTCTCAGGGTGGCTTCGAACTCACCGTGATCCTCCTACCTCAGCCTCCCGTGTGCTGGGATTAAAGGCATGTGTGCGCGACCATACCCGGCTGAAAAATTTTTTTTGAAGATAACAGCAGGGCATGGTGATGCACACCTTTAATCTCAGCACTCAGGAGGCAGAGATAGGTGGATTGCTGTGAGTTCAAGGCCAGCTTGACACTACAGAATGAGTTCCAGATCAGCCTGGACTAGCGTGAGACCCTACCTCAAATAAACAAATGAACAAAAAAACAAACAAACAAAGCCGGGCGTGGTGGTGCACGCTTTTAATCTCAGCACTCAGGAGGCAGAGGTAGGAGGATCGTAGTGAGTTCGAGGCCACCCTGATAATACAGAGTGAATTCCAGGTCAGCCTGAGCTACAGTGAGATCCTACCTCGAAAAACCAACCAACCAACCAACCAGCCAACCAACAAAACCCCAAAGATAACATAACCCATTTCCCTGGCCTCTGGTATCCATTGGAATATGGCTCATCGGCTCGTGTACTGGCTCAGGCTCTGGAAGCCTACAGCCAGGGCTAGACCATATTACCCTGGAATGGGGATTTCTCTGGCGGGGAGGGGGATTTGGTCCATTCACTGCTGTGTCCCAGTCACAGCTCTGTCCTCACCGTACAGATGAGAATACTGAGTCACTGAGGCTGACTATAACATCATTTTTTGGTCAAAATTTCAAACAACAAAGCGCTAGTGCTTCCGGCTAACTTCACTCTGCTAGCTTCCAGCGATTTGATGGGTGACCCGGGAGAGGGCCCAGGCTTCACTGCAGAAGTGCTCAGAGTTTCTGTAACTGCCCCAAGGCCACACAGCAATTGCATGGCAAGAAAAGATCTTGCTGTCCAGCCAGAACCCCCTCTAGGATCTCTTCTTGTTACCTGTCACCCACCACCCCAGCCCAGCCCTGCACACCACTCCCATGGCTTCTGTCCCCCAGCATCCAAAAGAGGAAGGCTTCTCTAAACTGCCCCGAATGCTGACGGGCGACGGGTGAGGGGAAGTGCTTCCCGCCCTGCCCATCTGCACAGCCAGGCTGCAACTTGATCTGAGAGCGTGAGAGCTGGGCTATTTCGGGGGTGGCATGAAGACCCAGGCACCCTGGCAGGGGATTGGGGTGACTGCTGCTTTGCTGCAGCGTGGGCCATTCCAGAGCTGGGTGGGAACACTCTTCCTGGGGTTTGATGAGCAGGTTTAGAGAGAGGCGATAGCACCCCAAGGAAAGTCTTGGCTCCAGGGACTGGAGACTCCAGAGCCATAAACATGGACAGAGGACCCGCACACCATCTTGTTGTGTAATGTTAGGCAAGTCACCCTCTTGCTCAGCCTCAGTTTCCTCATTTATTTTAAATAACTTATTCATTTTCTTTTAAATTTATTTATTACACACACACAGGGAGACAGAGAAAGCGAGAGAGAATGGCCTCTAGCCACTGCAAATGAACTCCAGACATGTGCACCACCATGTGCATCTGGCTTATGTGAGTACTGGGGAATCGAACTTGAGTCCTTAGGCTTTGCAGGCAAGCACATTAACTGCTGAGCCATCTCTCCAGCTTCCTCCTCATTTATTTTATAAGAAGACCTTAGGTCTTGCTCAGCCCTGGGCTTCTAGTATTTTGGAAAAAAAAAAAAAAGAAAAAAGTTCCTTAGAACCAGGTTTTAGGGACAGAGCACTCACGTATTCTAGGATGAAAAGAAACGTTCTAAGTTTTGAGGACACCGCAGATTGGCAAGGCTGGGTTTTTGACTACCCCTTGAGTGGTCCACCAGGCACAGTTGCCCAGGGCACAGCTCATGGAGTAGAAGCCTTTGGAAGGGGGAGAGGATAGCGCCAACGGAGTCCAGGAGGGCTCACAGTGGTCACCAGGAGCACAGGTGCCTCCAAGGCCTGCCTGTGTGGTGCTGTGCCCAGGCCAGGATGGCAGCCAATGCCCTGTGGCCCTAACTCCTCTGCTAGGCCCCACCCTACTGCTGTTGGGCTGCTGTGGGTGGCAGTTCCTGCCAGAGGTACAGTGCAAGAATGTCTGTGAAAGTCCCTCCCCCAAGGACAGTGTCTCCCTCCAGTAGCCCCCCAGGCAATGCTGGCACCTCCCCGCCATGTTCTGGGGAATGCTACCTTAGGCACATGCTTTCCTTGAGTCCCATTGGGCTAGGGACACTGGGAAGATAAACACTGTCAGGGAAGGTGGGAGACGCTCCCAGGCCATCCACAATATCCACGTCACATGCCACAGGTACATAGTTTCGCCTTCCAGAGCCCTGCTGCTCTATCTCTAAAATGGGGGCATGAACGCTCCTAGAAAACCCAAGGCAAGTGCTTTGTCAGCCTAATGGCCACAGGACTCTACAGAAAAGAGACAGGCTAGTTGGGAGTGATGAGGCCATGTGGGAGGAAAGAAGAACCTTCTAGAGAAGGCCTCGAGACACCCCCCAGCACCCCATTCCCCAACCTGTGACAGCACAGCAGGTTCACAGTCATTCCTTTTGCCCAGTTTTAAAAAATATTTTATTTATTGATTTATTTGCATGGAGAGAGAGAGAGAGACAGAGAGAACGGATGCACCAGGGCGTCTAGCCATTGCAAACGGACACCAGATGTGTGCGCCACTTTGTGCATCTGGCTTTACGTGGGTACTGAGTAATCAAACTGGGTCATCAGGCTTTGCGGTCAAGCGCCTTAACTGCCGAGCCATCTCTCCAGTCCTCCTTCTGCCCAGGTTCTGAACAAAGAGGCCCTCATTCCCCCAAGGGAAGCTGGACCCAGAGACGGCAGAAGGGGCTGAAGATGCATTTCAGCCTCCAGGAGTTGGGGAAGGTGGCATCAATGGAGACTTTGCTTTTCCTTAGGCAATACTGAGATCTTGAGCCCCAGAAGAGCTTGTGTCATGTTCTTTCAGGGTTTGTGGGTCGGTGCTTAAGCAGGCTCCATCTTCATCCCCATGTTAACTGTCCCAGGTCACCCCTTGCTCTCTCAGCTCTCTGCACGTTGTTCTATCTGATCTACTTTGATTTTGCTTCATACTAGGTTATATATAAGCTATAAGAAATGATTAACATTAAGGGCTGGAGAAAATGGTTTAGAGGTTAAGACACTTGCCTGCAAAGCCAAAGGACCCAGGTTTGATTCCCCAGGACCCACGTAAGCCGGGTGCACAAGGTGGCGTATGCAAATGGAGTTCGTTTGCAGCAACTGAAGGCCCTGGTGTACCCATTCTCTCTCTATCTACCTCTTTCTCTCTAATATATAAAATAAAACAAAAGATATTTAACATTAAAAGAATGATCCGTGTGTGATGGCTCACACCTCTAATTCCAGTATTTGAGAGGCTGAGGCAGGAGGACTGCTATGAGTTCCAGAACAGCTTGGGCTACATAGCAAGAAGAGGAGGAGGAGGAGAAAAAAAATGTTGAAAAATTAGAAATTTCCGGGGCAAGGGAGACAGCTCAGTTGGTAAAGTCCTTGCCTCACAAGCATAAGAACCTGAGTTGGATATTCAGAACACATGTAAAAATGCCAGGCCCCGAGGCACACACTCGGAACCCCAGCACTGAGGAGGTGCAGACAACAGATCTCACACTCGGAACCCCAGCACTGAGGAGGTGCAGACAACAGATCTCACACTCGGAACCCCAGCACTGAGGAGGAGCAGACAGCAGATCTCACACTCGGAACCCCAGCACTGAGGAGGAGCAGACAGCAGATCTCACACTCGGAACCCCAGCACTGAGGAGGAGCAGACAGCAGATCTCACACTCGGAACCCCAGCACTGAGGAGGAGCAGTCAGCAGATCTCTGGAGCTTGCTGACCAGTCAGTCTAGCCTACTTGATGAGCTCCGGGCTGGTGAGAGACTGTGTTGTAGAAAAAGTGAACTGAGACAAAGGAATGACACACAAGGTTGTTCTCTGATTTACACACACAAACACATGCGCACACACACACACACACATATGCTTGCACCCCTCCACAAACAGGTGCCCACACATAAAAATAAGTCAATTATTTTAAAATATTTAGTTGTATGTGCAGGGTATTCATTGCATGTGCAAATGAATACCCATCTGGCTTTATGTGGATGGCTTGGGAATTGAACCATGGGCAATAGACTTTGCAAGCAAGTGCCTTGACCTGTCAAGCCATCTTCCCAGTCCCTTATTTTTAGAAATACTTTTTATTGGGCTAGAGAGATGGCTTAGTGGTTAAGGAGCTTGTCTGTGAAGCCTAAGGACCCAGGTTCGACTCCCCAGAACCCACGTAAGCCAGATGCACATGGTGGCACATGCATCTGGAATTCGTGTGCGGTGGCTGGAGGCCCTGGCGCGCCCATTCTTTCTCTTTCTCATAAATAAATAAAAATAAAATATTTAGTAGAAAATAAAAATACTTTCTGTTTATTTGCACATGCATGTGTGTGGTGGCGGGGAGGCATATGTCAGGTCTCTTGCCTCTGCAAATGAACACCAGGTCCATGCGCTACTCTTTGCATCTGGCTTTGTGGGGACTGAGGACTTGAACCGGGGCTGGCAGGCTTTGCAAGCAAGCACCTTTAACTGCTGAGTCATCTACCCAGACCTCACAGGTCCATTTAAGAAAATTAGAAGTTTCTTTAACTTTCTTTCTTGACAATTTTCATACATGTGCGTAATGTATTTTGATCATAATCCCCTGCCATTGCTTTCTTTCTTTTTTTTTTTTTTTTGGTTTTTCGAGGTAGGGTGTCACTCTAGCCCAGGCTGACCTGGAATTCACTATGGAGTCTCAGGGTGGCCTCGAACTCACGGCAATCCTCCTACCTCTGCCTCCCGAGTGCTGGGATTAAAGGCGTGCGCCACCATTGCTTTCTTTTGATCTCCTTCCCCACCCTCTTCCACTGAATCCCTTTTTTCCAAGTAGTTCCTGCTTTTCCCTTCCTCCCTCTCTCCTTCCTTCCTTCCTTCCTTCCTTCCTCCCTCTTTCCCTCCTTCTCTCCCTTCCTCTCTCTCTCTCTCTGTCTCTCTCCTCTCCTACTACCCATGACAGGATGTTGACGGGTTACTACGGTGCAGGTCTTATGCAGGCAATGGCTGCTGCTGTGACATTGTGAATGCAACGGCCACTTCACGTCTGGAGGGCAGTGTTCCACATTCCACAGCACTCCTCCCATCCCCTGGCTCTTACATCCACCACCCCCCCCCCCGCAACTTCCACAGTGTCCCCCGAGCCTTGGGGAGCATGATAGAGATGTCTAATTTAGCACTGTGCGCTCAACACTTTGACGAGTTTGAATTTCCTCAGTGGTCACCACCGTCTGTCAGATGAAGCTTCTTTGATCGGAAGTGAGAGCAGCACTAATCTATGGGCATCAACAGATATTTAGAGGGTAATTTGATGGACACAACACAGCCATTTAGCCAAAAGTTCAGAAGTTTCTGTGGTGTTTGCGGCTCCCTGGTGCAGTTCTCAAAAGTCTAACAAGGGGCTGGGAAGATGGCTCAGAGGTTGAAAGTGCTTGCTTGCAAAGCCTGCTGGCTTGGGATTCCTCAGTTCCTCAGAACTCACATGAAACAAGACACACACAAAAATAGGCATAACTGTCTGGTATTCCCCCACACACAAATCAACAAATTAAAAAACCTTTAACAGCCGGGCGTGGTGGCGCACGCCTTTAATCCCAGCACTCGGGAGGCACAGGTAGGAGGATCACCATGAGTTCGAGGCCACCCTGAGACTACATAGTGAATTCCAGGTCAGCCTGGGCCAGAGTGAGACCCTACCTCGAAAAACCAAAAACAAACAAACAAACAAACAAAAAAAAACCTTTAACATAAACCTTTTTGACCAATCTGGATTAGGCTTCCTGGTCCTGAGGACGATATATAAACCATGAGGAAATTCCTCTCCTATGCAAGGCTTAGTTTCCACATCTGGAAGCTGGGGACAGTGATGCTTGCCTTTTTTGCCATGCTGTGGGGCACAAGGGACCCAGAGTCTGCAAGGAGCCTGACTGGTACTTGGCACAGTGTCCCAGCCGAAGGCAGGGGACGTTGGGATGTTGCTGGCAGCACTGCATGCTTGATTTGTGCTGGAAATGAGTCATGCAGACAGGCTTCTGGGAGGAGGTGTGGCTCTTGGAGCTGGCGGTGGGCACCTGGGTGGGCTTGGGATGCTGAAGGAAGTGAGACAAGTTCTCAGGCTGGGAGGGAGGGAAGTGATGGAGGGGGGCAGGCTTATGGGGTTTGCTCAAAACCAAGGTTCAGGAGTGAAGCAAAGAGGGGAAGAGACCGAGAATAAGCAGTCTTAGAGCACCTGCATGCTTGTAAGTCCTCCTGAACCATGTGGGGAGGACGCAGGGGTGATCCCCAGTGGGCCTGCAGAAGCTCATGGATAGCTGTACACACTGTTTACACCAGTCAGCAGGGAGATTTGTCCAGCACAGTGTTTTCTTGCTGTCCATCAGAGCTCCTTACAAGCAAAACTAGGAACCCATGCCAGGTGTGGTGGCGCACGCCTTTAATCCCAGCACTTCGGAGGCAGAGGCAGGAGGATCGCCATGAGTTTGAGACCACTCTGAGACTACAGAGTAAATTCCAGGTCAGCCTGAGCTAGAGCGAAGCCCTACCTCAAAAAAAAAGGAACCCCCCAACCAAATAGATCTAAAAATGGATCCAAAAAAATCGATCTAAAAATAATAACTTGAGAAAGAAGAAAATATAGGCTGGAGAGATTGGCGTGACACAGCCAGTGTGCCACAGCACTGGGGCTGGAATCCCTCTATGACTTACACACACACATACGCACACACACACACTCACACACACACAGCCCAGCTGCTTCTCCAAGCAGGGGCCTCCCGCTCAGGATCAGGCCAGCCCAGAGGCCCCCTCCTTGGTCTTTATTGGCGCTTTAATGGGCTCAAAGAGACCTGGCACCTGCCTCTTTTTCTGTTCTAATAAAAGGCGGATGCCCGGGGAGTGGGGAACTGCGTGGCGTGTGGGGGGCTCTGGCTCGTGGCCACGCTGGGCGACACATTCCTGGGACCTGACTCACAGGGAAATGTCTTAGTGTCTCCTCAGTGCTTTGGGGCCCTGCAGCTGTGGCCACATTCCTTGTCCGGGTCCCCTCCCTCCAGTAGGAGCTGCAGCTCAGGACCTGGACCCATCCCGGGCCGTGTTGACTGAGGCCAGAAGGTGGTGCAGGTGTCTCAGCCTTGTGCTACACAGCGCTTTCTCTTGGGGTAGTGGCTCTCGTCCCCTCCCAGGGGACACGTGGCGGTCTGTGGAGACACTGTGGTTGTCGGAGCTCACAGCGTACACATCCTCTTGGCATTTAGAGGGCCAAGGGGTTTACTGTACATCCTACAGTGAGAAGAATGGTTCCTACAGTGGGCACGACTGGCACGGAGTGCCACGGGGGCTCTGTGTCCCATGCCACACACTCTCCCTGTACCTCGGATTGTGATGGCACCGGGGAGGACACGGAAGACCCCAAGCTGGTCCAGCATTGAGTCCTGGTGCTCAGAGAACCCTCCAGGCCTGGGCTGAGAGACAGACCACAACCCAGCTCATCTCTGTCATCACAGGAAAGACTTCAAGAACAGCAAAAGGAGAAAAGGAGACCGCGAGTCTCCCCCTCAGAGGATGCGCTCACCTTGTGCAGGAAGGCGCGCACCAGACTGGAAGTCCGCAGGCCCAGTTCCGAACCCTGCGAAGCCCAGTCAGGCTGTGTTCTCCGTGGACTTCCACTGAGTCCTTTGTTTCGTTTGTTTTTTGTTTTTCAAGGCAGAGTCTTGCTCTAGCCCAGGCTGACCTGGAATTCACTATGGAGTCTCAGGGTGGCTTCGAACTCATGGTGATCCTCCTACCTCTGCCTCCCCAGTGCTGGGATTAAAGGCGTGCGTTGCCATGCCTGGCTCTGGTCCTTTGTGTAGTCACATAAAACTCTCTGGGGGGGGGGGGGCTGGAGAGATGGCTTAGCGGTTAAGGTGCTTGCCTGTAAAGCAAAAGGACCCAGGTTTGACTTCCCAGGACCCACGTAAGCCAAATGCACAAGGGTGCGCACGCATCTGGAGTTCATTTGCAGAGGCTGGAGGCCCTGGCATGCCCATTCTCTCTCTACCTGCCTATTTCTGTATCTCTCTCTCTAATAAATAAATAAATAAAAATAAAATATTAAAAAAAAACTCTCGGGGGAGGGGAGGGAAACATCATGGTTTGTTGTATGTAAGTATAGAGGTTGTCAATAAAATATATGTATATTTAAAAAACTCTCTGGGGACCCTACAAGCTCGGACAGGCTGAGGTTCTGGATTCTACTGGTGCATTGCAGGGTCCCATGAGCTGACATGAGGTGGCAGGCTCTGCTAGACCCAGAGTATTGCCTCTTTTTGTGAAGAAGTTTCTCTAGCACCCACCTGTGTCTCTTCCGTTAAGTATTGCCTATGTCTCTATGCATGATGGGGACACACGGATACTACATGGTCTTCAGATTATAATTTTTTTTTGTTTTGGTTTTTTTCCAAGGTAGGGTCTCACTCTAGTCCAGGCTGACCTGAATTCACACTGTAGTTGTCTCAGACTAGCTTTGAACTCACAGTGATCCTCCTACCTCAGCCTCCCAAGTGCTGGGATTAAAGACATGTGCCACCACGCCTGGCTCTAATTATTTTCTATTTATTTGGCCCCCATAAGACAAGTTTGCAGATTCCAGGACTGGTGGCTGGTGGCAGGCTGTCTGACTGTCAGCCCCTGGTAGAAGGGCACTGGAGAAGAGTGTACTCGTAAGGAGGACACGCTTGCTAGTTCACAGGTCAGGATATCAACTTCCTCTCTCGTGCCTCGGTCTCCCAATTCAAGATAGAAATGGCTGTATCTGCCAGCTGTGTGGGGCCATGCTGAGGCCTAGTATGGCGCTTGGTAAGAAGGGAAAGTCTCGTGCCCTGGCCAGGCCTGCGGAGCTGGGTTATTTATGGGTTTCTGCAGGGAGGGGGCTCCGGGCCTCAGGCTGTGTCTGACCTGAATTCTTACACTTACAGGAAATTGGAGTCCTTGGAAGCAGGTGCGCTGGTGATCCCAGCACTCGGGTGGCCAGAGAGGGTGGTGTGGTGAAGGCAATGGGAAGGAGGGGGCTGGCCAGGCTTAGCTGGAGGAGAGGCTGGGGCTCAGCTCCACCTTCCCCAGCAATGGGGAAATCACAACAACTGCATCTGCAAGCTGGCCTCTGCTGGTCTCTGATCGCTAATCCTCACCACATACCTAGGGTTATGTCTCCCACTTTACCAATGGGGAAACCGAGGCTCGCTTGCCTGCGAGCATAGAACAGGTGTCAGAGTGCAGATTAGAACCCAAAAGAAGGGCTGTGTAATTTCAATTCTCTCTCTCTCTCTTTTTTCGGTTTGTTGAGGTAGGGTTTCAAGTCCAGGCTGACCTTGTATGTTCCTATCAATACCAGCCTCCACTGGGCAGTGAGGAAGATTTTTCGGGAAGTTTCAGAATTTTCCACGTGTTCTGGTGGTTACCTGTTGAGGGGCAGTGTGATCCACTGTGAGTAGAGGCAGGTGTGTGATTTTGCATTCCAGATCCTGGCTTGGTATGGCAGCGTATGTGGCTACTGCAACATGGGGTCTCGGGAGTATAGGGGACAGGCCAGGAGGAGCCAAGTGTCAGCAGTCAGAGGCAGAAATAGGGACTTGGAGTGATGGCTGTGACCCGAGGTCCAGGGCTACAGGTGCCCTGTTGCCCTCTGTCTGCAGTGAGATTAGAGGGGGCTCCACGGCCACAGCTCCCCGAATGCACTCCATCTTGTCTGATCCTGGAAGCTCAGCAGGGTTGTGCCTGGTTAGCACATGAGTGACACGGCCTTTGACACAGGGATGTCAACACCTATGTCACGGCATGGGTTTGACAGGGTAGTTGATTTTGAATTGAATATTGGAGGTTTGCTTGGTGAAGCTGAAAATGTACCTAATTTTGGAGACCTTCTTCTTTTTTTTTTTTTTTTTTGGTTTTTCTTTTGGTTTTTCAAGGTAGGGTCTCACTCTGGCCCAGGCTGACCTGGAATTCACTATGGAGTCTCAGGGTGGCCTCGAACTCACGGCGATCCTCCTACCTCTGCCTCCCGAGTGCTGGGATTAAAGGCATGCGCCACCACGCCCGGCTGGAGACCTTCTTTATGCAAAAGAATACAAAGTTGTAAATATTAGGTCTTTCACAAAAGAAGAGAAACCACAACAATTACAGAATTTTAAGCCAACAGGTGACAGAATATTAATTACCAAGTCCAGAAAAGTGATATTATCTCTTAAAAATTATTATCATCATTATTATTTATTTTGGCATTTTGAGGCTGAGTCTCATGCATCCTAGATTGGCCTCAAATATAGTCAGGGATGACCTCAAACTACTTATCCTCCTGAATCCACCTCCCAAGTGCTAGGATTACATATGGGCACTGCCATGCCTGGGCTATGAAGTGCTGGGGATCAACCCCAGGGCTTTGGGCATGCTAGGCAAGCCCTCTACCGCTGAGCTACATCATCATTTTAATTTATTAACTCCCTTGATCCCCTCTGCACTACTAATTTCCACCCCTGTTTCTGCTTTAACCATCACGTGAGCATGTCGCTGGGGCCTTGGGAGGAGCCACGGCGTGAAGCCGGGATGTAAAAGTTTGCGGAGGTAACTGAAGGTGAGCGCGTCGGGACACGAATGGTCACGTGGGGCCGTATTTCATGAAAGGAATGAAAGGAAGAGACCGAGGGCATTGCAGCAGACGGTCTCAAAGTGCGCTTGTGGGTGACTCAAGGAGAACACCTTGAACTTGTGTTACTGTGTGTGCACAGGACACACACGTGTGTGTATGAATGTGTCCACCCATGTGAACACATGAACATGTAGTCACGTCTGTGAGCAAACTGCGAGTGCAAACACTTTTTATTCGGCATTTTGATTTGGGGGAACCCTTCATGCCTGTTCCTCTGTCTCGCCCTGCTCTGCCCAGAGGCAGATGGACGGAGTGGCACTTTGGCATTTGGTGTAGGCCTTGTGGGGACAGAATGGGTGTGTGGAATTCACAGCTCCTTCCCCTGCCCCGCCTTTCTTCCTCTCTCCCATGAAATGTTGGTAATACAATCCAAGAGAAACTTGGAGTCCTGCAGAGAGAGGTTGGCACAAGCATGTGTGTGTGTGCACGCTGTGGCTCATACCCTTGCTAGCACAAATGGGGAAGCTGAGTCCTAGAGGCAATGAGCGTTGGAGCAAATCAGCGAGACCATGTTGAGGCTTGGGGATTCAGCTGCCCGGCCAGTAGTCTAGATGACGCTAAAACTATTCGGATGTGTGCTCTACAGTCCTGTTCCTGGCCCACAGGTAAAGGAAATAGATGGGCAGGCCCGTTGCTGGTCTGCAGTGTTGCTTCCAGAAAAGTACAAGGGTGTGTGCAGGGAGAGAGACCTGGGAGAGGGGAGGTATGAGTGCTAGGGAAAGGGAACAGCAATAGAGACGTGGGTGGTTGAGGACACGGGGTCCTGAGGGCCATCTGGGGGACTCGGCTTGTTCCTGAGTGGTGACAGGGCAGGTGCACACTTGGGTGTCTGTAGGTGGGTCTGAGACCACTTGATGCCAGTACATTCCTGGGCTGAAGAAGGGCAGAGTGGACAGTTGGAAGAGCTATCAGCCTGGCTCCTTGCTCATTCCCTTCTCACCGGCTCCCTGACGAGCAGGCCGTGCCCACTGTATCTGGGAGAGGCAGCTGAGCCCTGGAGGGGGATGGATGCCTGCAGCTCTTGCTACAGGCCATCGCCTTCTTGCCCAATAGGAAGATGGGCATGTTAGCGCTGCCTGAAGAGAGGGCAGGGCTGCGTGGAGGTCAAGAGCAAGGAGTCTAGGGCTGGAGGATGGCTCACTGGCTAAAACACTTGCCATGCAAGGAATTTGGGTCCTCAGCACCCACATAAATGCCAGTGGGTGCGGCAGCCTGCCTGTAATCCCCTCCTCAGACAGGAGATTCCCTGGGGCAAGCTGGCTCGCTAGACTAGCTGGATGGGTGAGCTCTGGGTTCAAGTGAGATTCGGTCTTGAAAAGTAAGGTGAAGAGCTATGGAGGCAGACGCCCCAATCTGGCCTTCACACCCACTTGCACACATGTGCATACACACCTGTACACACCCATATGCACACATGCATGACACACACATACAGCACATATATACATTTAAATAGAAAAGAACAAGGAGTCTATGGAGCCTGCCTGTCTGCCTGGGCTCCAATGCTGAGCTCTGTGGCTACGCGCCATAACCTCTCTGTGCCCCAACTTCTCATCAATGGGGATGATGACAAAACCTTAGCTTCTGGGCTGGAGAGATGGCTCAGCGGCTAAGGCGCTTGGATGCAAAGCCAGAGGACCCAGGTTTGATTCCCCAGTACCCACATAAAGCCAGATGCACAGGTGGCGTATGCATCTGGAGTTCATTTGCAGTGGCTAGAGGCCCTGGTACACCTATTCTGTCTCTCTATCTGCCTCTCTCTCCCTCTTAAATAAGTAAACAAACAAACAAACAAACAAACAACAACAACAAAACACACCCTTAGCTTCTGTGATGCCCACAAATGAAGGCACTGGTTCCTGTCTGGTGAGCTGCCCTGAGCTGTCGTGACGGGCTGCCACTCCCATGCTCACCCTCGGGATGAGCACCTGGTATTCCGACCTAAGGGCACATACCGGCTCTCAGAATCCTCAGCCAATGGCAAGAAGGCTGCCTCTGGGGTGAAAGCAGAATTGGGATCCCAGCCAGCCCCTTACCCTGTGTGGTAGTTTGAATAGATGGCCCCCAATATACTCAGTTCTTTATTGTTTGTAGTTTGCATCTGCAGCCACCTGGCTGGAGGCAGTGTCACTGGGTGGATCTTAAGGTATGGTGGTGGGCTTCAGATTGCAATCTAAAGATATGCAAAGTGTGCCTAGCTGGCGTTCCTAAAGTATGCTGTGTGGCTTTTGGCTTTTTGGCTTGTGCTTCTCTCTCTCTCTCTCTGCTTGGTCCTGTGAAGGCAGGCCAGCTTCTTCTGCCATTTATGGAACTTCCCCTGGATATGTAAGCTTCAATAAATATCCCTTCCTCCATAGCTGTGCCTGGTCTGGAAGTTCATCTCAGTGAACCTGAAGCTGTCTGCTACACCCTGTGTGCAAGTTCGGGCTGCTCTGAGCGCGTTTCTTCTCCATGGGCCACGTGAACTCAGATGGCCTTGTGCCTCTGCCACGATGCCTGTGCATGAAGCCTCTTTGCATCCCCATACCAGCCTCTAGGGAGGTAGGCAGAGTTCCCAGGCACAGAGGCCCCTACCTCAACTCTCCTGGTCTGGAAAGGACAGAGCTGGGGTTTGAACCTAGGTCTGACTCACTTCCTGTTGGCAAGGAGGGTGAGCTCTCAGCTTCTTGGCATGGACTTCTTGTTCTGCAAACAGCTGTGCTTGTCAGTGGGGAGTGAGGGATGTTATGGGGCTCCTTCCACAGGAGCAGGAGTTCCCCCAGGGAAGCAGAGGGCCCCTAAAGGCAGGAAGGTAGGGGATGGTCAGTTCTGTCTGTGACCTGTCTATGCTTGTCTCTGGGCGGGGCAGAGCCTGGAGTCCCTTGACTTCCTACACAAGGGAGCAAAGTCATGTGTCACCAGGGATCTTTGGGTGGCCTGGAACTCTGGGTCCCTCAACAATCCCCAGAGTCTATAGGAAGTCTATAGGCTTGCCTTCCAGAACTGATGGCTGCCGGCTGCCTTCTGCGACTGAGAGGCTGGGAGCTGGGGCATGCCCCTTGTTTGTTCCCAGCTCCCTCTCTGCTGAGTGTCCAAGGACCGGCTTTGTCAGCCTACAGCTCCACTGCAGTCCCTCTCTGGGTTGTAGGAATTGCTCCCCTCTCCACTCCACCCTTCAGGTTTTGGGGTGCTAACAACACCCCATTTTTTCTGGTGTTTGAGGAAGCACCATTGTACAACCACCAGGGCCTTCCTCTTAGACCCGTCACAACCACACAACTCCTTTTCTGTCATCTTTTTCTTTTGTTTTGATTCCTAATTTAAAAAAAATTTTTTTTTTTTTTGGTTTTTGTTTTTCAAGCTAGGGTCTCATTCTAGCCTAGGCTGACCTGGGATTCACTCTGTAGCTCCAGGCTGGCCTCAAACTCACAGTGATCCTCCTACTTCAGCCTCTTTAAGTGCTGTGATTCAAGTCGTGCAACACCACACCTGGCTTCTGTCATCTTTGCTTTCTTTTTCTTTTTGCTTAACTTATGAGAGAGAGTGAGAGAGCAAGAGGGAGAATGGGAGCGCCAGGGCCTCAGCCACCGCAAGCGAACTCCAGCCGCGTGCGTCACCTGTGCGCATGTGTCATCTCACGCATCTGATTTACGTGGGTTCTTCGGGAGTTGAACCTGGGTCCTTAGGCTTCATAGGCAAGCGCTTTAACTGCCAAGCCATCCCTCCAACCCCTGTCATCCTCTTTCCTAGTTTGTCCCCAGCTGCCCCTCCCTCCACTGTCCTCTGCTGGCTCCTGTCCTCTTCTTAGTTGGGCTGAGGAATGTCACTTTCATGTTCTTTGGTGGAAGGACAGCCCCAGAGTCATTTCAGCAAATCCCAACTCCATAGCCCCGGTGTTAAAACAAATAGGCTGGCTGACTGGCTGCTTGGCCCCACTGCCTGGGTGGCTTTCCTGCTGTCTAGTTGGCCCGGTCGGTCTGCTCATGCTGCAGGCGGCCAGTGTTGGGGGTCTTCTGGGCCCACGTTGGGCCTCGGTCCTATGGTACCTGAAGCTTGCACGCTCCGCAGCTTCTCCCGAGGAGGACACGGGGAGGGTGCTTCTCTCACGCTTAAGCAAGTTCTTCTCACATCTGACCCCCGCCTCCTGCTTTCTGTCCACATCCTAGGCTTCCTCTCAACTGACCTCAGCCTCTCCCAGCCACTTCCAGTATTCAAGCACCCTGGCTTCTGTGGGAAGACTGCAGTGGGTAAGGGCGGAAGGGGGAGGTCAGCCACCAAAACAGGCTAGCTAGGAAGAGATCAGGGTGGTGGCTGTGCAGGTAGAGAGAAGCAGCTGGCTTCCAGCATCAGCCTCCTGCAGGAAATACCATTGAATGCCTCTGTCCACTTACTGCTCTTGAACTTGGCTCCCTGTCTCTGTGAGGCTGCCCATCTGTGATCCCTCCAGGGGATGGGGTGGGCCACCCAGAACCAATACCATCTGCACTGTGGACCCTGGGGTTATCTAACCTCCATGCAGGCGAGGGCCACGTGGCTGAATTCCCTAGTGATGCCAGCTCAGGTCACAGTGAGAAACTTTGCTCCTCATTCCATCTTCCCTCGTCCCCTTCTCCCCCACCCCCCAGCCTTTTTGCATTTTTTTCACAATAGGATCTTGCTCTAGCCTAGGTTTCAGGGTGGCCTCGAACTCATAGTGATCCTCCTACTCTGCCTCCCAAGTGCTGGGGTTAAAAGTGTGCGCCACCACACCTGGCTGCCTTCTGTCTCTTAATAACCTGCAAGTGCTCACTTTGTAGGAACTCCCCCACCCTCACCTGGTGGGCTTTGGTCATGCATTGCCTACGGAGTCTTCCGTCCACCTGAGAAGTTGGGGTGCTCCTAATGCCATGGTTTTAGGAGGACTCAGGGGACCAGAGGGCAGGGAGCCCATGTTGGACAGGGCAGATCTGGGATTGGAACTTAAGCTTGCCTGACGCCCAACCCTGGCCCCATCCTTTCGGGTCTGTACACTCCCTCAAGCCCCTCCCTTGTCCCTCTCCCACCAGGCAGAGCTGAGCCAGACTGGAGTTCCAGAAACCTTCCTCTTTCTCATCCACAGATAAATATTTGTTTCTCCCAGTGTAAATACCCCTTCGTGTTCAATGAGGCGATCCCAGGCCATTTCCTGGCATGGCTCAATGCCTGGAAGTCTCTTGCACCCTGAGAGGACAGGCCTGGGCTGAGGGGCTGCTAATAAGGGGCTGGGGGGGGTCTCCTTAGGAAGTTTTCCCATTTACAAATAAGAAATGACAGCTCAGAGAGAGCAACTGACCCACCCAAGGCCACACAGCCTCCAGGACCCGCTGCCTTTTGCTATAGCTGCTCTCTTTGCCCCAGGACACTTCGTGCAGGGCCCAGCGTCCTCAGTCCTCCCAAGAACCTGTGTTGATAGCAGACAGGTGAGCCAAAGATTCTGCCCTCCCCCTTGCTTGGCATCCCCAGTCCCTATGGCACTCACAGTCCCGGGCATGGGCCCCCTCCTGCCATCCACTTAAAGTGATACTTTCATAAATTATGCTTTTATGTTATTACACGTGGAGCTATAAAAGCAGGGTGTTCAGCAAGGCTGAGGTAAGGCGCCTGCGACTTTGCAATTTCCTGGTCTGGCCCGGCTCTGCTTTGTGCCGTGAATTTTTCATTAATGTGTTCAGGTGACGCCACAGGGGCAGCCCCAGGCCAGGTATGTTGCCCTGGCTGCTTGACTCCCTCCTGGACCTCGCTGGGCTGGCCTAGGGCTGGTGCGGGGCTTCATCTCAGGAAGGAATAGAAACGACCTGACCCTGGGGCTCTGGATTAGGCCGAGCTCTGGATGTGAATAGAGAGCCCGAAGCAGCCCCTGGGGCTGAAGGAAAGGCTTATGCCAGACCCTGCTCTGAGGCTGGCACTTGCACGTGGCCTCCTCTCACTCTTAAGAAGCCACGTGTTTGGCATGGTGAGCCCCGTTTGACAAAGGAGGAGATTGAGGCTCTGTTGACGAGTGGCGGTGTGGGCCTTGACGCTGGCTGATCCCATACTTGAACCCATGCTCATAACTGCCAGGTTGGCCTCAGTTCTGCCCCTCTGTCCTTCCCCTTCTCCAGCCTGCAGACTCTTCTTATGAGCCCATGCTTAGTTACCGAGGCCGTGGGCACACAGAATGCTTTGGAGTCTCTGAGGAAGGAAGCCTTCTAAATGCCAGAACTTCAGAGTCCAAAAGTGTTCATATCCCCATCTGTGAAATGGGGTTCAAAAGAACGCCTGTGATCTGAGCCACTTGGGTGGTGGAGACAGGTGGAGTGAAAGTTCAAGGCCAGCCTGGCAACTTAGTATGACCATGTCTCAAAATAAGAAGTAAGCAGGTGGTGGGTTTCTGGCTCAGTGGTAGAACTCTTGCCTGGTGTGCAGGAGGCCTTAGGTTCAATTTTCAGCACCACAGAATTTTAAAAAAAGAAAGAAAGAAAGAAAGAAAAGAAAAGAAATGCTGCCCGATGGAGCCCAGTGAGGCTTTATGTGGTTGCTAGATGATTCTAGAAGGTTCCACAATGAGAAAAGCAGGAAGAAGGCTGGAACAGCCCTGGATGAGTAACAGGACAGCTAGTGTGTGTCTGTGAAGTGGGGGTGGGGACCTGTGTGGGGGTCAAACGAGAGCAGCTCTGCCTCCCAGGCTGAGGCTGAGCTCATGCCCTGGCTCTTTTGGGAACTCATCCCTGGAGCTGTAGACAAAACCAAAGCTGAAATAAACACTTGGGTCCAAACAGTCCACAGTTCTGGGTGAGTGGGTCTCCTCCCAGGCCGGCGCCTTCCACACCAGGTCCAACGCAAACACGGAGTAACAGGGGTGTCTGAGGCCTCTTGCCCAGCATCGGTGAGATTAGCTGAGCCCTGGAGTCCAGCAGCTGTCCCCTCTCTGGACTGGATGACTCACTTGCCTCCCCGGTGGAGAGAGGGATCCAGTGGCCTGAGCCTGGCTGACTGGTGGAGATGCAGGGCAGAGGTCGGGATAAACACCACGGTCAAAGCGGGAGGTCGGGATGAGGGTATGAATGAGGAGGACAAGGCATTTCACTCTGTAGAAAGGAGGCCTGGGGGCTGGAGAGATGGCTTAGTGGTTAAGGCGTTTGCCTACAAAGTCTAAGGACCGAGGTTTGATTCCCCAGTACTCACGTAAGCAAGACAAGGTGGTGCATGGGTCCGAAGTCCATTTGCAATGGCTGGAGGTCCTGGTGCCCATTTTCTCTCTCTCTATCATAAGTAAATAAATTATATATATATATATATATATATATATATATATATATAGAGAGAGAGAGAGAGAGAGAGAGAGAGGAGGCCTGGGATGCTCTAGAAGCAGAGGAGCTGCCTGGAGAGGGGTGAGGACCAAGCAGGTGACCTTTGATGGCACAGGAGGGCTCCAGTCAGCATCTGGGAGATCCTGGCCAGAGGTCAGTCAGCTCCATTCCCTGTAGCTTGCCAGTCTCCTAGAGGGACTTTTTGGGCAGACCCAGGTGGTAAACATTTTGGACTCTGCTAATCATGCCAATCTCTATAATGACTACTGAATGAGCTATAGCCTGAAAGTAGTTCTGACAATCCTTATATGAATGAGTGTGGCTGCATTCTAATAAAACTTCATTTGCAACCACAGGTGGTGGACCAACCTTACAGTGCTCTTGGTCTGGGCTTAGAGGTGGGGTTGGATGCTCTCACGGCAGCTCCTGTTTGAGGCACTTGGCCTTGCTGATGGGGCCTCCACCTAGGTGGGGCTGCTCCTTAGCTTCCCAGCCCTTCCTCCTTCCTACCCCCTTACTCACCCTCCCATCTGTTCCCCCAGCCCCATCTACCTCACTGTTCCAACAGATCTCTAGCTCATAGTCTCACTACCATGTTCTTCCTCCCTCATTCCCTCATGATTTCATTTGGTCATTTACTCATTCACACCTTCATTGAGTTGTCTCCTAGACTTGGGCTTCTGTCAGCTAAAACGAGGGCTTGCTAAAAAACTAGGATGCTTCAAGTGGTTTGGTTCTGATCTCTCTGGCTTAGTCAAATTTCGAGGATGAAGATTCTGAGCAGTTCTTCACTTATTAACAAAGTTCATTTGTTAATGTACCAAACCCCCACACCATTCTAGGTTCCACACTAGGAAAACAGCAGCGAAGACATTGCCCTTGTCCTGCAAGAGCCCGAGGCCCATCTGAAACCCAGACTGTAATGGGTGGACTGTTCCATGTCGGGAGACAGCAAGGACAAAAGCCCAGGTGAGAGAGTGACATACATTCTAGAAACAGAGGTCTGGTCTGACTGGAGCATCCTGTGGGTGTCTCTGGGCATGTTGTAGGCATGAGAAGGGGTGCTGGGTCCCAGACAGCCTCTAACATCAGGCTTGGGAACTTGGCTTCCACAGTGGAGCAGTGGGTGCCTGATGCAGGGTGAGAAGGGGTGAGGGGCGTGGTCAGGTTCCAGCAGGGAATCCAGGTGTTAGATGTGGAGAGGACTACAAAGGCTTCCAGGGCAGGTAGATGGCACACTTGCAGTCTGGGACTTCTTCCACCTGCAGCTCCTTCCCACCTTGGACTACCACATGAGAAAGGCACAGGGACATAGCAGCTTCCAGTAGTTTCTGGAAGTCTAGGCTATCTCAGCAACACAGGATGTGGGAAGAGGTGCCCATCTCTCCTGCGTCCCTCTGCCCTTCCCTTCCTTTCTTGACAATCCTGTCTGGGACCTCCTCTCCTTTTCCTGTTTCCCTGGGGGAGGGGAGCCTCTCATTTCAGGCTGGGGCTGTGGGCCGAGCTGCTTGGTCCCCACGGAGCTGCTCCTGGACCCCCGCCCTCACTATACAACAAGCAGCAGCCCCAGCTACGACCACAGCTCTCTGGGCTCTCTCTGGCCTCAGTTTCCCTGCTCAGATCTCAGTGCTGACCACCCAGGGCCTGAAGATGAGAGGTGCCTGGTCTAACCCTGTGCTGGTAATCATCAACAGCTGACCGCCGTCACAGCTGTTATTCATAACTGTTACTGGATGCATGAAAATTAGTGACCAGTAGGTGAAGACCACGTTGTTGGGCGCTTAGGTTGGGCCGTGGGAAGAATCTGGAGGCCTGGCACCATTTGCGTCTGTTGTGAGTTGAAGCAAATAGTTGTATTGACAGGTAATTTCTTCTAATTTTTAAAATATTTATTTGTGATGGGTGTGGTGGTACACGCCTTTAATCCCAGCACTTGGGAGGCAGAGGCAGGAGGATCACATGAGTTTGAGGCCACCCTGAGACTACATAGTGAATTCCAGGTCAGCCTGGGCTAGAGTGAGACCCTACCTTGAAAAACCAAAAAATAAAATATTTATTTGCACGTGTGTGTGTGTGTGTGTGTGTGTGTGGTGCTGGTGCTTACTCACCACCCCCATCTGTTCCCTTGCTGCTGCAAATTAATACCAATCTGGCTTTACGTGGGTGCTGAGGAATTGAACCCAGGATGGCAGGTTTCTCAAGCAAGCACCTTTAACCACGAAACCACATCCCCAGCCCGCTGACAGATGTTTTCTGCCACTTACTTATCAGCTATCCTGGTTAGGAATCTTCCCTAACCAGCATTATTTGTGAGTGGATGATGGTAATGCCTGGATCCTAGGGTGTTTTGTGACCCATGATAAGACTAATTTATTTTTATTTTATTTTTTTAACTTTAGAGAGAGAGAGAAAGAGACAGAGAGAGAGAGAATTGGCACGCTAGGGCCTCAGCCACTGAAATCAAACTCCCGATGTTTGTGCCATTCAGTGGGCATGTGTGACCTTGCCCTTGCCTCACCTTTGTGCATCTGGCTTACATGGGATCTGGAGAGTTGAACATGGGTCCCTAGGCTTTGAAGGCAAGTGCCTTAAGTGCTGAGCCATCTCTCCAGCCCAAGACTAGTTCTTTTTTTTTTTTTAATATTTTTTTGTTTATTTATTTATTTGAGAGAGACAGACAGAGAGAGAAAGAGGCAGAGAGAGAGAATGGGCACGCCAGGGCCTCCAGCCGTTGCAAACGAACTCCAGATGCGTGCAACCACTTGTGCATCTGGCTAACGTGGGTCCTGGGGAGTTGAGCCTTGAACCGGGGTCCTTAGGCTTCACAGGCAAGCGCTTAACCTCTAAGCCATCTCTTCAGCCTCCAAGACTAGTTCTTGAGCAAGAGCAACTACCCACCCATGCCCTGTGAACCTCGTACCTTTACAACTGTCACTGTGGTTCCCATTCGGCAAAAGAGGAGCCCAAAGTCCAGAGCACTGTGCCTCAGTCACACAGCACTGGGGTCAGGACAGGATGAAGGCAGGGTGGAGGTAGAGAGCCATGGAGTGACTGTCGATCCCCTCTGCCCCACCACATCAGGCCTTGTGCTTCAAGGCCCCCTGGCCACACCCTGGGCCTTTCCATTTATTCCCACGCTCCTTGGCCTGCCCTTCCTGTCCTACTAGACTTCTGGTGCTCTGAGTCTAGAAAGTTCCTGGAACCTGGGAGAGATAAGAGGTGCCTTGCCTAGGCTGTGGGCAGCGCCTGCCCACGGCTCCTTTGATCAAAGGCCAGATGGTGCTGCCGGCCCAGCTGCTGCTGAGGCATAGTGCCATGACAAGGGAACCCTGGGAGGGCCAGGCCTGGGACGGCCACCTGGATGGCCACCTCCCACTGCCAGCCTCTCATAGCAGCGCCTGTTCTTGCAAGCAGGAAGCTGTCCCTGCACTGGTTTGGGGACCAGCAGGCATGGCAGACAGCCAGCCCTTTAATCTTCCAGGGGAAGTGGTCTGGGGTGGGCCTGACTTGGGCCACTGATTTCTGTTTCTCTGGTGAGCGTAGGATTGGGGTACAGCAGGTGCAACCCCTAAACCACACTGATGCCCAAGTCCTAAGCTGAGGATAGACTGTGGAAGGGACTTTCCTGAAGAATTCAAGCTCTTTCCTGAGATACTTCTGAGCTGGATCCTTCTGGGCTCTGATTCCCCGTTGCCACCCCAGGACGGAGGCAGTATCTAGTTCAGGCACTGCTTAGAGGCCTCCTAGCTGCTGAAGGGGCTGTGAGAGCTTCTGGTCCTGAGGTCCTTGCTGCTTGTTGGCTGGGTAACCATGAGTGAGTATACCATTTGCTTATCTGTAAAATGGGGGTGCAGACTCTTCCCCACAGAGCTGGCTCAGGGGTCTCAGGAGAGGATCTAGGGAACTTTCTATCTGGAGGGTAATACAAATGTCACATGCAGGTGTCACTTCTAAACCCCATTTCAAGAGAGGGCATCCCCCTCTGTCTACAGTGGCAAGGCGGTGCTGGGGTCAGGCCCCATCGGGTTTGTGGGAATGGCCCCTGCAGAATGCCAGGCCCTGAGTGCAGCTCCTTGTTACTCTCTCTGTGCCTGAGGGACAGGGCATAGTCTCTGTTGTAGTCACCTTCTTGTTGCTGGGACAAAACACCCCACCTAAAGCAACTGATGGGAGAAAGGGTTGACTTGTGGCTTACGGTCTTGAGGGGAAGCTTCATGACGGCAGGGAAAGATGGTAGAGCAGAGGCTGGGCACCACCTCTTTGCCACAGAAGGTGGAAAACAGCAGCAGGAGAGTGAGCCAATTTCTGGCAAGAGGAGCTGGCTGTAACACCCCCACGTCTTCCTGCAACAACACACTGCCTCCAGCAAGGCTCCACCCAAATTGCCACCAGCTGGGGACCAAGCATTCAGAAGACATGAGTTTATGGGGGACATCTGATTCAAACCATCACAATGCCCAATTTTCACAGAATTCAGTTCCTGTGTCTTGGGTCCTCTGGGCATCCTAGAGCTCTGGCTGGAGGCTTGGCCTGGGTCCTTGACCTCAGGGACTCAAAGGGGTGGCTCCGGGGACAACAGTACCTGAGTTGTCTTAGATAGGGAGGGGGCGAGGAGCTGCCCTGTCATAGCCTTTTCTGGCCAGGCGGGCTGGAGAGAGCGGGCAGAGCATAGATGTCGGGCCTGGTTGACCAGCCCTTCCTTCCTGCTGCTCTTGGCGTGATGCTTCTAGATTGTGTCAGGCTGGGGTGGGGAGACATCGATAGCTGTGCTTTGGGAGAGAACAAAGTCTAAATGTGTGTGCTATGCATGGCCAATGGGGAAGACAGTGTGTGGACCTCACAATGGTGCTGGACATGGCGCATGGTCTTAGTGCTGGCGCCGGCTCAGGGCTGCTGGAGTTGGGGTGATAGCATGTGTGAGGCAGGACTGGTTCTTCTCCCGTCCACTTTTTTTTTGGGGGGGGGGTTTCCGAGGTAGGGTCTCACTCTAGCCCAGGCTGACCTGGAGTTCACTATGGAGTCTCAGGGTGGCCTCGAACTCACGGCGATCCTCCTACCTCTGCCTCCCGAGTGCTGGGATTAAAGGCGTGAGCCACCACGCCCGGCTTCCCATTCACTTTTGTCCCAACGTGCCTTACTCCTGACCTGTGGCTGGCTCACACTGCCCTGGCAGCTTCCAAAACGTTATCCCTCTCTTTTGGAGGACAGAACGGCTTCGTGCCTTTTCTAGAGCCTCTGTGGCCTGGGCTGTCAGGGATGGCAGGCCAGGGAGGATGGGTGACTTGTTCTAGGTCACAAGCTAGGATCCAAGACTTTCGGTTATCAGTGGGCACCATAGCATTGAGGTCCCTTTCTCATATCTGCCAGCAGTTCCTGGGCCCAGGCCCTGTGCTGGGATGTCACACTGCCAGGAGGCAGACGCCCGGGCGGATGGGGAAGGGGGGTCAGGTCCACCTTGCTGAGTGAGAGCAAGTGGAGGAGCTCCTCTCCTGGGAAGTGAGAGAAGGGCGCTGAAGACAGGGCAGGGGCAAAGGCCTGGGCTGTGAGGAGGTACAGTGCTTTCAGGGACCCGAGACTTGAGTCAGGGAGAAAGGGGAGGCTGGGACATGGCTGGGGAGGGTGAAGGGCACTGGGTTCCAAGCAAGCAATGTAGAGGCTGCCCCATTCTGAACCGGGTCCTCTCTGCCCCCTCACCCCCACTCCATGGCCTCTTGGAAATCACAGACGTGCCCCTCCCCCCCAAATAACTGGAATTATTTGAAAGCACCCAGCAAGAATTCAGCTCAGCAGGTTATACTGGTCAGGGATAAAGCCAGGGCTGGCTGAGGGGGGACTCAGGCTAGGGAGGGCTCAGTGAGACTTCCTGGGAGAAGATGGAGGTTCTGATCTCTGCCTTGGCCAGCACGCCTGCAAACACTGACCTGGGAGCAGATTACAATGGGGACTAGGGTCCAGTGGGCTTTGAAACAGGGTTAGTGGAGCTAACCTCCTGTTCAACGTGGGTACCAGGAGGAGCCTCCCACCTGGGTCTGGGAGGGGTGTGGTGTGGGAAGCCCAGGAGGACGGAGGTGCTGGGCAAGGGTTCCGTGTGTGGCCCTGTATGCTTGGTGCATGCATGTGCAGGTTTGCATGCTCGGTGCATGCATGTGCAGGTCTGTTAGCAGAAAAGAGTCTTTGCCTGCAGCCTCTCCACTCCTGCATGTTTCCTGCATGCCTTGGGCATCAGCATGAGAGCATGTATGTTGCATGTGCATGAAATGCATCTGTCTGCATGTGTGGACATCTGTCTGTCCAGCCCATGTTTGTCCTCACACCCTTTCTTTTCCTCTTCCTCCCCACTCTCTCAGTCCTCAGCCCTGCACAATGTGGGCCTCCCTCCACTCATTCCTTCCTTCACCCTACAAAGATCTATGGAGGGCTGACCCTGTGCCCCATTGCTCTCGGCTCCGAGGACTAAAGCTGGCGGAATGTCCTCCTCTCACCAGGGTGGTATCCTCCCGGGAGGGACGAGATGAACCCTACACAGGCAGAGCCTGGGGAGACACACAGAGGGTGACCAGCGCTGGGGGGCGGGGAGCGCGCGTGTCTGAGACTGGGCGGGCTGCTTTATGTGAAGACACTGGGGCAGGATGACAGTAGGTCATCTGGGCAGCTGGGTCCCGGACTCGGGCAGAGCTAGTGCAAAGACCTTGGGCTAGGATTGCGTTCAGAGAGTCCCGAGGACAGCAGAGAGGATGCATGGCTGGAGTGGCCGGGACAGAGTGGGGAGAGAATCCAGCAGGTCCTCTGGAGGCTGAGTGGGGGCTTCAGGTCTTGTCGGAGTCAGGGCTGGACAACCATGGCAGGACTTCTAGCAGGATTATTTGGGAGTAAGTGAAAGGCGGCTACAGAATCCATTGACAAGGGGCTGGTGGCTTGGTGAGGGGAGATGGGGAGAGAAGGGAACCCCATTTTAGACATGCTGAGTTTGATGTCACTTCTGGACATGGGCTTCCACAAACAAAGTATTTTTTTAAATTTTAAATTTTATTTTATTTACGAGGGAGAGAGAGAGAGAGAGAGAAAGAATGGGCACGCCAGGGCTTCCAGCCACTACAAACAAACTCCAGATGCATGCCTGCCACCTGTGCATCTTGCTGATGTGGGTCCTGGGGAATCGAACCAAGGTCCTTTGGCTTTGCAGGCAAGGACGCTTAACTACTAAGCCATCTCCCCAGCCCACACAAACAAAGTTTTTTTTTGGACCCATTTGTGTGTGTGTGTGTGTGTGTTCAGATGTGGGAGTGTGGGTGCACACACAGAGGTCAGAGGACAACCATGAGGAGGCAGTGCTCACCTTCTACCTGGTATGAGGCAGGAACACTCGTGTTCACCACTGTGCTGGCCAGCAAGCTTCTGAATTCTCCTGTCTTGCTCCAGACCTCTAGGATGGCAGGCGCCCGTGTTACTATGTCTGGCTTTTACTGTGGGTCCTGGGGGTCCCAACTTGGGTAACTCGACTTGATTTACTGAGCCATGTCTTGGCAAAGGTGAGCAGGGGGTGAGGTGCTAGGGCGGCTGAGAGAGGGTGGGTGTTAGTGTCACACAGGACCTGGGTTTGTATGTTGGGTGCAACCTTGTGCAAGTCTTCCATGGCTTGGATCCCCTTGACCCTTGTGTGAAGTAGGGGTTGACGAGAGGTTCTCCTCACAGGGTGACTGGGGACAGAAGGAGATGGGACACATTTGGAATAGACTTGGAGGACAGGGTCTCAGGTCACCTTGACAGGTGGCAGGCTCTTCTGTGGACAGTTTACTTTCTTTCTGCCCATGGGGCTTAGGACAGTGGTCTCCATTGAGGGCCCTCTAGAGTGCATAAGTGAGGAAGCAGAGGCCACAGAGGTTCAGAGGCTTGCTGTAAGCCACACAGCAGTTGAGGGAGGTCCTGGGGCTGACTCCACACTGCTCTCCTGGCTTCATTCTTCCTGGCTTCTGGTGCCATTATGAGCAGATGGGGCCAAGCTCAGGGCCTTGGGGGCTATGGATGGTCTAACCTCACGCTGTCCCCAGGTTTTTCTGGAAGGTAGGGCTTGGTGCTTGTTTTTAAGCTGATTTCACTAGACCAAAAAGGCTGGGGCTGGGAAGATGGCTCAGCAGCTAAAGGTGCTTATCTGCAAAGCCTGCCAGCCCAGGTTCAATTCCTGAACCACCAGCTAGATGCAAAAAGTTCCACAAGGGCTGGAGAGATGGCTTACCGGTTGAGGCACTTGCCTGAGAAGCCCAAGGACTCCTGTTCCACTCTCTAGGTCCCACGTAAGCCAGACACACAATGACCCAAGCACGCAAGGTCGCACATACGCACAAGGGGGCGCACGCATCTGGAGTTCAATTGCAGTGGCTGGAGGCCCTGGTGTGCCAATTCTCTCTCTCCCATACATAAAAAAGGTAGTCTGTTGGGTTTGCCTCAAAAAAAAAAAAAAGTGGCACCAAGTGTCTGGCATTTACAGTGGCAAAAGGCCCTGGCATGCCCTCCCATGTACAAGTAACTAAATAATTTTTTTAAAGGTTGGCTTCCAAGGAGAAGGAATGGTGGCACCTCTCCATGTTAGCACAAGGCCTAAGGCATACTATCCTTCTGAGGTGGCCTTAGCATGGGCATGTGCAGTGGCTTGTATCAGACGCCCCCCACAGACTCACGCATTTTTGAATGATTGATCCTCAGCTGGTGACAGTTCGGGAGGTGGAGCCTTGCTGGAGGACGTGTGCTGCTGGAGGTGGGCTTAGGGGTGTTACAGCCCAGCTCCCCCTTCCAGAGCGCAGCGCAGTCACTTGCTGCCATGGCGGGAAGTGATGTCCAGCCTCTGCTTTCCCCGCCCCATGCAGCGTCCCCTTCGGAAGCGCAAAGCCAAAGTAAACTCTTTCCTTTGATCAGCTGTCTTTTTTTAGAGAGAGAAGAAGAGAGAGAGAATTGGCATGCCAGGGCCTCCAGCCACTGCGATCGAACGCCACATGCATGCGCCACTTTGTGCGCGTGCGCGACCTTGCAGTGCTTGCGTCACCTCGTGCGTCTGGCTTGTGTGGGATCTGGAGAGTTGAACATGAGTCCTTAGGCTTCGCAGGCAAGTGCCTTAACCACTGAGCCATCTCTCCAGCCCTGATCAGCTGCTTTTGGTCTTTGTCCCAGCAACCAAAGGTAACTGCAACAGTGTGGACGCTGGAGAAAGACACACATAGCTGAATGTCCCATTGCAATTGAGTGTGGGACTGCTGGACCTTACAGAGTGAGGGGGATCTGTACCACAGAGTTTGCGTGTGTGTGTGTGTGTGTGTGTGTGTGTGTGTGTGTGTTGCCAGGGAGGAATGTGGGGCCTGTGTGGTAGGAGCCCGAGGCTGATGGGAGCCTACTCCTACCCATGCTACTTTCTAGCAGAGAGCCCAGGCAGGTCTAGATGGAGCCTTGCTGGGTAAGGCATCACCCAGGGTCTGTGACCCACATCTGAGTGGCTCTGGGAAGGCTCCCCAGTGTGCAGAGAGAGGAGGAGGAAGCCCCTGTTAGATTTATTGGCTCCTGTTGCTGACGTCCTTGATCCACCACAGCCATGTCTCCTCCACACCTGGGTTATAGCAGAAAGAGGGCGTCTGGGCTGCGGGGTTGGGGGCCCTGGGATGCAGCAATCATCTCTCACTTGCGGCTTTGTCTCTCTGTCCATGTCACAGAGTCCCTGGCTTCCAAGGCCACAGGGTCTGTGAGGGATTCCTGTCTTGGCTGGGTGGGGCCTGGGGCTCCATCAGGCTGTATCTGGCCTCTTGGTCTTCTAGGCTCAGTCTCTGAAACTCTGCTCCTCTGACCTCCTTCTACCCAGGCCTGTAGGCATCTCCTTCTGCCCCAGCCTAACATCCCTAATGCCAGATGTTTTAGGGAAGGGAAGATGCCCTGGCCTGGTGCAGGGTGCCTCCCAAGGGCACGAGCTGGTTTTGAATCTCAGCTGGGGCCGTGGATGGGCATGCTGCTGGGCTTTGGGGTGGCGGTGGGTCTCTGTGCAGATCTAGAAGGATGCCTGGGCCACACCAGCTGGGCGAGTCTATGAGAGAAGCCACCGGGACAGGGTGGGATGGGCAGGGCTCAGCACTCCCTTAGGCCCAGCCAGCTTCAGGAGCAGCCTCTGCATGCCCAGGTTGGGAAGGGGCCTGACTGAGGACATGACCAGGAACAGGGGAAGGGGTGTTTCTGGCACAAGGAGCCAGAGCCCTGGAAGACTTGGGACAAAGTAGGACAACATCTTCCTCAGAGCCTCCTCTCTCAAGATCAACTCCAAGGGCATTCAGGGAGGCAGAGGAAGGGGGAGGACTGAGCAAGTGAACTACCATGCCAGTCAGGTCCCAGAGTCCTCTAGTGGGGGTAGCAGGCTGAGAGGATGGGCAAGAAGGCCTTAGCCACTGCCCTGGGCACCTTTCAGGCTTACGCAGGACAAGAAAATGACATGGGGTAAGGAGTGGTGGGGATGACCTGGAGTGAACCTGAGTGATGAAATAGAGGATCATGCAGATCACCTCGTGTGTGTTCCTTCAGTCCGGGGCCTATGGGGGCCAGCACCCTTTGACTGGGGTCCAGTTCTTTGCTTTCACCCTTCCTGGGACCTCTTTCCTTCTGCTTTACCTGGCCTGGCTGCTTCCTAGATGAATGCTCTCATGTTTAAATTGACCAGTCTTGCCCTTCATGCCTTCTGAATTTTAGAACTTGCCGAGGGAGGGTCACCATGCGGGACGGCCAGTGCTTCCTGTTAGGGATTTGCTCCATCCACAGTCTATCCTGTCTGATGGCCCCTGAGTCAAACATGCTCCTGGCTTGTTTTCCATCACCTTCCACTGCACAAGGCCTCTTGAGGATGGAATTCTTTTTTTTTTTTCTCCTTTAGGTGTGTGTGTATGTGTGTGTGATATATGTGTATACATGTTTGTATGTGTGTGCAAGTGCATGTGCACACATATGCACATGTGCATGGAGGTCAGAGATCGACATCAGGTATCTTCCTCAATTGTGCTCTGCCTTATGTTTTTATTTTTCTGCTTTATTATTATTTTTATTAACAACTTCCATGATTGTAAACAGTATCCCATGGTAATGCCCTCCCTCCCCCCACTTTCCCCTTTGAAACTCCATTCTCCATCATATCCCCTCCTCCTTGCAATCAGTCTCTCTCTTATTTTGATGTCACGATCTTTTACTCCTATTATGATGGTCTTGTGTAGGTAGTGTCAGGCCCTGTGAGGCCATGGATATCCAGGCCATTTTGTGTCTAGAGGAGCACGTTGGAAGGAGTCCTACCCTTCCTTTGGCTCTTACATTCTTTCCGCCACCTCTTCCACAATGGACCCTGAGCCTTGGAAGGTGTGATAGAGATATTGCAGTGCTGAGCACTCCTCTGTCACTTCTTCCCAGCACCATGGTGCCTTCTGAGTCATCCCAAGGTTATTGCCATCTGAAAAGAGAAAGTTCTCTACCAAAAGTGAGAGTAGCATTAATATATAGGTATGAATATTAAGAGAAGTGCTTACTGGGAAGTTTGATGATCTGCCTTATTTTTGAGACAGAGTCTCTCATTGAGCCTGGAACTCACTAATTTAGCTAGACTAACCGGCCTGCAAGCTGAAGGGATCCTCTTGTCTCTGTCCCCCCCCAAAGGTGGAATTATAAGTACCTGGCTTTTTCATGAGTGCTGAGGATTTGAATTCAAGTCCTTAGTGCTTTCAAAGCAAACACTTCGCTGTCTGAACCATCTCCCTAGCCTGAGGACAGGATCTTGTCTCAAACTGCTCAGTGTTGTGTCCCCTGCATTTGGTGCCTGGTGCCTGGAAGGTGTACCATACAGCTAGTTGAATGACGAGTTGTGAGAGGTTTAGCACCCCTCCCCACCCCAAGGCAGGACTGAGTGGTGATGAGCAGAGAGACTGGTCTGGCTGGGACTGTGCCCATAGAAGCTGATGGCTGTCACCTCAGGACAAACCCACTGAGCGTTTACCTGTGTGAATGGCAAACGGGCTGCCTCACCCTACCTCCTGCTCCCTCTGTGAGTATTCCGCTCCTGCTCAGGGGCTCTGCCTGTCTCCCAGCCCCTTCCTCAGACTCACGCTCATCTCTGTCCGGCTCGGGACAATGAAAAGGGGCAGGAGAAGTCCATTCAATGAGGGCTTACTGAGCCCTGGTGGTGCAGTGCACAGGGTAGGGCAGAGGGGTGGGGAGCTGTGCCCCCTCTGTAGCTACTCAGAGTCCCAGCAGCATGCTCCGCTCCCGTGACCAGGTAAGCAGGCTAGCTGTAACCACAGCTCCTCCTCACCATTCACAGGTAGTGAGTCCCAGGGGCTCACCTGATGGAAGCCCCCATGGATGCCCTTACAAAGGCAGCTGAGGGCAGCCGGGGCTTCTCTTAGCAGCCGAGGAAGTGCCAGCCTCCAACTGCCCATCAGAGCAACGTGTGTGTGAAATTCCACCCCGTGGAGCCTCAGCAGCTCACATAACAAGGGTCTAGGAGAGTTCTGAGCCAGGCAAACTGAGGCCAGCCACAGTCCTCTCAGAGCCTGGCAGACATTGCCCTGTCACATGTGCAGGGTGGTGGGATCATGGCTCAAGGGAGAGAGGCACCGAGGATGTCTGCCTGCACATCTGGGGCCGGGGTCGGGGTGGGAGGGGGCAGTGACCATGGTCACAGCTCAGAGCAGGAGAGAAGACCTACGACTGTGAAGAGAAACCAAGATGAGAACCGTTGGGTGTCTGTGCAAGTCACACCACCTCTCTGAGCCTCCGTTTTCTCTGGGAGTCAGAATATCCACCTCATCCCACCTCTGCCAGTGAGCACGCGTTGGAATGGGCCTAACTCCATGACTGAAGAGGACACATGATTTCAGCAAACTGCCTGCCTTTAATTGGGATGGCATAATTGAATAGTCTGACCCTAGGAACAGGGCACAGAAGTGACATGGATGTCAATTCATGTCACTGTGACTTTGCTGTTTTAAGAAATAGTCTTGAGGGCTGGAGAGATGGCTTAGCGGTTAAGCGCTTGCCTGTGAAGCCTAAGGACCCCGGTTCGAGGCTTGATTCTCCAGGACCCACGTTAGCCAGATGCACAAGGGGGCGCACGCGTCTGGAGTTCATTTGCAGTGGCTGGAAGCCCTGGCGCGCCCATTCTCTTTCTTTCTCTCTATCTGCCTCTTCCTCTCTCTGTCACTCTCAAATAAATAAATTTAAAAAAATGAACAAAAAAAATTTTAAAAAGTATTTAAAAAAAAAGAAATAGTCTTGAACTATTTTGGTAGGATGCAGTTGAGTCCCAAGATGGTCTAGACCCTTCCTGTGTGTGTGGGGGGGGTAGATAGAGACCCCCCACTGTACTGGTGGACCCCAAAAGCCTTTATACTGGTACTGCTGTTTGTTCTGCCCCTTGTAGAGGCAGCCATGGCCTTGCAAGGAGAATGTCAATGTCAATGTCAATGCTAGGTAAGAACCCATTGGCCCGGGAGGCGGGGCCTCATTTGCATTGAAATTGACCCAGCAGACAGAGCTCTTGAGGGCTTGACAGAGAAAGGTCTCATCATAGGAGACAGCTGGGCAGGAAGTGAGGCAGGACTTGGCCATGGGAATTTGGACCAGACACTTCATCTTCAAGGGGACACAGAAGAACCCCTCCTTCCTTTGTATTTTTTTTTTCTTTTTTTGAGGTAGGGTCTTGCTGTGTTAGCCATGTTAGTCCCAAACTCCTGGGCTTAAGTAATCTTTCTGCCTCAGCCTCCCAAGCAGCTAGAACTACAGGCTCACAGTACTGTGCCTGGCACAAATCCACTTAAAAAATATTTTTATTTAGTTGAGAGAGAGAAGAGGGTGGAGAGGATGTGGGGAGAGATAGCTAGAGAAAGAGAGAGATAGATCAGGAGTATGGGTGTGCCAGCGCCTCTTGCCACTGCAAACAAACTCTAGATGCATGTGCCACTTTGTGCGTTCAGCTTTACCTGGGTGCTAGGGAACTGAACCCAGACAACCAAGCTTTGCAAGCAAATGCCTTTAACCGCTGAATCATCTTCCCAGCACCACAAATCTATTTTTATTAGTTTTCCCAGTGGCTGGGAGGGTGGGCATGACAGAGCTTGCCAGATGACTTGTAGCATCCTGTCGGCCACACTCATTCACTTCTTCACTCAGGCATCAGGCCTGCATTCAGGTTTTATTATGCTCATATTATTCACTCATCTACTAACTTATTCACTTGTTCATTCATTTGCTCATTGGCTTAGTCATTCATTCATTTACTTATTCATTCACTTACACACATTCATTTATTCATTCACTTATGCATTCACTTAATTTATTCATTCATTTTTTCACTCTTGTTAGTCAAGTCCAGCAAAAACAAGAACAGGGACAAATAAAACTAGAATAAATTCTTCAATTCCAGTACTTGGGAGGCAGAGGTAGGAGGATTGCCATGAGTTCGAGGCCACCCTGAGACTACATAGTGAATTCCAGGTCAGCCTGGGCTACAGTGAGACCCTACCTCAAAAAAAAAAACAACCAACCATCCAACCAACCAATCAACCAACCAAACAAACAAAAAAACTAGAATAAATTATCCAAAGGTTATGAGGAAAACCAAGAAGGGGCTGAGGTGGCAAACCACAGTGTGTGTGTGTGTGTGTGTGTGTGTGTGTGTGTGTTTGTAATATCTTTGGATTTAAAATGTTTTTAGGGGCTAGGAAGATGGCTCAGCAGTTAAGGCACCTGTCTTCAGGGCCTAATGACCCGAGTTTGATTCTTCGGTACCCACACAAAGCCAGATGTACAAAGTGACACATGCATCTGGAGACTGCAGTGGCTAGAGGCCCTAGTGCACCCATTCTCTCTCTCTCCTATCTCTGCTTGCAAATATGTAAATATAGTTAGAAAATATATTTTATTTATTTATTTGAAGGGGGCCACCAAACAACTCCAAACTCCAGACGTATGCACCACTTTGTGCATCTGGCTTCACATGGATACTAGGGACTTGAGCCCTGGTTTGGCAGGCTTTGCAAGCAAGTGCCATTAACTGCTGAGCCATCTCCCCAGGCCTAATCACAATGCCTTGCCTTTGGCTGTGACAATCAGGGGAGCCCTGTTGAGGCGGTTACTGTTGAGCTGAGATCTCTAGGCATGAGTGGAGGGGTGGGAACTTGGGGCAGAAGGGAGGAAGAGCACATCCTGAGTGGAGCAGAGCTTGGTGCATTCGAGAAAACCCTACTGTGTTTGCTTGCCACAGGTGGAGGACAGACGCTGGGAAGGGATGTGCCAGCACACATTCGAGTGGAGCAACTGGGGGGACTGGACAGCTCACCCCTTCTTCACCCCTGCGGACACCCTGAGCCAGCCTCTTCCTTGGTCTTAGGTAGGGCAGGATAGGTTCCCTAGTCACCTCTGCCCTGACCGCAAGGCTTACCAGAGGACCCTGCTGGGCCTGGACAAGGCGAGGCACACCAGGGCCAGCTCCAAGATATCATGCCAAGCAGCTGGAGGTGGCGTGGCCGTTCATGACTGTGAGAGGATGGACACCACATCCAAATGGCCCAGGCGTGAGAGAGCGAGACCTCAGCGACTCCCGGGCAAAGGCGCCGTCGGGAAATTGAGAAAGAAATCCTGCCTCAAACCCACAACCAAAATATTTCATAAGCACCCCCCGCCTTTTTGTCAAGCAAAGGGTATACACAGCCTTTCCACTTGTAACCTGGCCAAGAATAATTTGTGGCAGGAAAGTTTGAGCATTTGTCAAAATAAAATAAAAACGTAAAAAAAAAAAAAAACCCAAAAAAAACTCAAGAGTACTTGAGTGAACGTTTGGGTGAAAGTAAGTGGAAGGAAAGTTATTTAGTTGGTAAAATGTCGCTGGGTTTCCCTCCTGCCCCTGTGCCTGACACCCGGGCCCCCTCCCCAAGTGTTGAAATCCACATCGTTGGCCTATTTGTTTTGTTAATCTCCCGCCAGGGCCAAGGGGCTGCAGGCTGGGTTTCTTCTTGTTCACACAGTGATCCAGCTGCCAAGAGTCCCCCCTCCCCACACCTAGCTCAGGGCCAAGCATCTGCGCACCTGATCCTGGGCTGGTGGAACATGCCTGTTTCTCTCTCTCTCTCTCTCTCTCTCTCTCTCGAGAGTAGCTCTGCACCCCTGAGGCCCCCAGCTCCTTGAGACTGTCGTGGAGGTGAGGCCTCAGGGCTGAGGCCTCCAGGTGCCAGGTGGGCTGGGATCTGGTGCGAGGGCTGCTGAAGGAATAGAGGGAGAAATTACAAAGCTCTCGGTTTGAACCACGACTACTCCAAGATTGCGTGAGTGATGACTGCTCTGTGCCTTAGCTTCTCATCTGTAAAATGGGAACGGTGCTTGTCTTGAGGCATTGAAGGGAGAACTGAAGAGGCCTGGGATGAGGAAACAGGAGAATCCCCGGCAGCAATGTCTACTCACTACACCCGAGGGCTGACTCACCACGGATGGGCTCTGAGCAGCAGGGACGCCTTAAGAGGATGGCGTGGTGCCTCTCCGCCGCTCACGTCCTCTCTGTCAAGTGGGACATGGGCTCTGCGTTCCTCATGGCGCTGCTCATGAGAACTGAGTTGAATGAGCCCATGGGACATGCTTCTAAGCTATCAGCCTCATATTATCATGTAGCACAGCCGTATCCTCCTCTCAACGGAAGACCTGGGGAGGAGTGTTTGCTGGGCATCAAACCCAGGGCCTTGCTCATGCTGTGCTACACTGAGTACATCCCAGAGATTTCACACAGGGAAGGAAACATGCTCCTCAGGCACCTTCTACTGGCAGGCTTTGTGAGTGAGCTTCCTAAGTATCCAGAATCCTTTCCCACACAATCTATGCAAGTAGAGAAACTGAGGCTCGGGAGACTCATGGGGCCCATGAGAGAGCTGGGGAAGATCGCTCTTTCCCCCACACGGGTCAAAGCAGCAAAGCGTGAGCACTTCTGATGTCAGGCCACGACATTTCTTTTAGACTGAACCCTGTCTGGGCTGGACCAGATGGGGGCGGGGCAAGTGGTCACAATGCCGGCGCTGCTCTTATCTGGAGCCCTATGAAGGTGGGCTTGTCATGAGTACCAGACAGAGAGGGAAACGGGTACAGCCATGTGGGAAAAATTATGCCCATTGCCTCTGAGCCTCTGACAACTCTGTCCCACCAGCCAAGAACCCAGTGTGAGGACTCTGGCACACAGCAGGGGCGTGATGCCCACTTGCCTCTATCCCGTGTGGTATCTCTGGGCCCCACCTTGCCCTAGTAAGGTCATTCCATGAGAGCTTTAAGGCCAGACTCAAGCTTGACTTACTCATGCACATGGGGAAACTGAGTCTTAGGTGGGAGAAGGACTTGCTTAAGGTCGATAGAGAACTCCAGGCCTGCTGGTCCATGGAGGCCCAGTGAGCTGTGTGGCTGGGGGGGGGGGGGTGGCTGCTGCTTTGACAGAGCTGAAGGGCAGTGTGGGGGAAACTGCCTGGGAGTGGAGGAGCCCTGACTGTCCCCCTCATTTTCCCCCTGCTGCCCCCTCCTGGATCTCCACCACCCTGCCTCTCCCATGCCCCTCCTCCACCCTGCAGGTCTCCCCAGGCCATTGCCAACCTGCCGCCCCCCCCCCGCAAACGCTCCCAACCCACAGCTGGGAACTGGGCCCATACTCTGGGGACCCAGGGAAGTGCCTTCCACCCCAGGCATCAGGCACTGGACTGAGTATATGAGGGACAGTGACATGTGCCTTTGACCACCATGTGGCTGAGGACAAATGAGCTAAAGGAGCAAGAGGCTAGGAGCCCCAGATCGAAATGTAGTTGTTGTTATTTTTATTATTGTTGCATGGGACAACTGGTTGGACTGCATTCTTCTCTCTATCTGCCCTGGGCTCAGCCTGGGCTGGAAATGGCCTAGGATGGTAATCAGGACAGCCCGCCCCACCCCACCCCACCCCACCCCACCCCACCTTTGGACACCTTTGGGGCCTTTGGACAACCTCTTGTCTTTGCTGCTGTCCCTCTCCTGGTCTCTGTCTCTCATCTGGTTGTCAACCTATCTCGTGGGGTACTAGCTCTTAGTTTTCTTGGGTTTAGGGGTGCCCTAGGCTGGGATGGTCTTTGTCAGCAACCCCTGCCCCAGGGATCTGAGCCGCAGGGCTTCACCCCTGAGTCTGACTGCCGAGGTGAGTGTCTGGGTCCTTCCACACATCTCTTGCTCCCTCCACCCCCAAACCATTTTGGGGGAGGGGAGCTGTTTCCTCTGAGGCCACATTGTGGGGACAGCTATCGGCTGGGAGTGGGGAGCTCAATCGGTGGGGACCAAGGCTGTGCAGGTGCTTTAGGCTGCCAGGGAGAGGTAGCTGAGGAAGGAGAGAGGCGACCTCTGAAGCTGGGAACCTAGGGTGATGCCCGCAGGGCCTGGGGAGACGAGTGTGCACAGCGCCACCTAGGCCCCGATGAGGGCAGTACAGCTCCAGCAGGCTCTGGGGCTGTCTCTGCTCTCGGTTCTGCAGAGACCCAACCCATTGTAAATCCTGCATGTGCTGGGGCCCCACAGGCAGTGTGCAAACCCCATTAAGGCCCACCCCCACCCCTAGCTTGTGTCTTCGAGGTATGCACAGCATGAACCATGGCAGACCTTGGAGAGGGGCCGCCTTGGTTTCTTGTCCTGCTTTCTCATTCACAGCCGACTTTACATCCTTGGGCAGAGGCTTAACCTCTTTAAGCTCTTTTTTTTTCTTTTTAAATGTATAAAGAGAGGAACTATTTGCTCCCTTGTAGAATGGTCCAGACCCTGAGGTGGGACATTGCCTGTGAAGTCCTTAGTCCAGAGTCTAGGACGTCATGCGTGTTCTATGGTAGTGGCCCTCTGTCTCTCTCTCCCACAAGAAGTCATCGGTTATACTGAGGCTCTGGAAAAGAAGCAGCCCACAGCCTAGAGGAGTCAGGGAGCTCCACAGAGAAGAGAGGACAGTAGGGCAGGGTTCTGAGGTGTGTGCAGGAGTACCCCAGGCACGCCAGGAGGCTTTGAAGATAAGAACTTGACTTCAGTGGGTTAGCCTTGTTTCCAGAAGCTCAATGGACATGTTCTTGGGGGTGCAGAGCGATCCAGGCAGAAGACAGCGCGATCTGAGACGTGGATGTGGGCACAGCCTTGTCATTGCTAGCCACAAAGATTAGACCCTCTTCTGCACTCCTGCAGTGCCTTGCCATAGACTACAAAAGGCTGGTGCCTCCGGAGGAGCATGAGTACCCAGAAGCAAGCAGTCTGTCCACTCCCTTGTTTTGCTGTCTCTACTACCTCACAGAGGCATGGCCTGGGCACTGTGCCCTGGGTTTGAAACTCAAATGATAGATTGAGGGGGCACCTTTGGGGAAGATGGAAAAAGTCTTGGTTTAAGGGAGCTGCCTCAATGACCTTCCCAGGGAACCAAGAGTAAGTTCAAACACTTTATCTTGCCCACCCCCACCACCGTGTCCTTCCTGATTGGCCTCTGTCCATGTCTTCACCACGGTTAATCTCAAATGTTACTTACCACGAGAAGAAAACGAACGCAGATGCAGTGGGCAGGGCAGCAAGGTGAGAGGAGGCGTCCTTGCTTCTGGCTGCTGGTCAGTGAGGGGGCGCTCCTTGCCTGACCTCCCCACCAGGCCCTGGGAGCAGAGGCCTGCCTTGCCTTTCTCATGGGCTGGACAGCTCCCTGTGCCCTGTGGCATGGCTACGCCCTTCCTCCCCTACTCCAGGCTGCCTGGCTCAGGCACGTGTTAGCCATGTGATGTGGACAAACCCATTTGCCTATTTCAACTGAGTTTCCTCATCTGTTGATAAGAATGCCTGCATGCAGGTGGCAAGAGGAGGGGAGGTATCGCACCTGCTGTCACTTGCAGAGGGCTCGGGATGGTGCCTCCAGATCACTGTGCTCCATCGATGGGACCCTGTTGGTGACCAGTACGATGGCATTTATCCTGCTTTTGCTACTCTATCCTAATGTGACAATCATTGAGCTGTGACCGAGTCTCTGGAAATGAGAGCAACTTCCTAGGGGGAGCGTCGTCAAGATACGAGAGCGAGGACAATCCCTGGCAGTTTTTCCAACTGCCCCGTGTGCAGGGTGACTAATCCTGCCCTTGGTAAGTGCCAAGGTGACATGGAGTCCTTCTGGTGTATTGTCTCATTTTCCTCATAGTGCCCCTGGGAAGGTGGCCCCACCCTGCAGATGAGGAAACCCTCGAAAATCAGAAACCGGTCACTTGGTTCTGACTCACAAGGGGCTGAGCTTGGATTTGAACCTAGGTCAGCCTGACTCTGGGAAGCCCCTCCCAGCCTATGCCAGGCTAACGCTGGCAGAATAACCCATCGACCAAGGAGCCCAAAGGTTTCTAAGGGGACTAGAGGTGGTACCTTCTGGGGAGGCCACATGTGAGCTGTGTGGGATTTCTCAGAGGACAGACAGACTGCCCAGTTCCCGTGGCTGGCCCAACTCTAGTCCCTTGGCACTGAGAGGAGAAGGAGAAGGAGCAGGGGGCAGTGGGTAGAAGGTGACTCACATGGAGAGCCCTTCCACATACTCTGTGAAGTGTTGGCACCCGTGAGCCTCAGCAGGTCTAAGGTACAGACATGCTGGGGGACGGAGAAGAGGGTGGAGTGGTTCCAAGATGAGCAAGGGGGAGTGGTGTAAGTTGGGGCAGGGGCAGTGAGCAGGTTGTTGCTTCTCAGCCAGAGGGGCTCCAAGGTTTTCTGGTTCCCATGAGACTTGGGGACACGCTCCTAGTACCCAGTGCTCAGGGGAGCTAGGGGAAGACCGGTGTTGGGCAATGCACAGCAGCCAGGAGTCACAGGAAAACTACCCTGTTGAGAGACATGAGAAACCCTGGGTGTGGTGGTGCATGCCTGTGACCCCAGCCCTGGGGGAGGCAGACGTGGCGGGGGGATCCTAAGACCAAGGGCCAGCTTGGACTACATAGTGAGTTTGAGGCTAGCCCGGGGACTATAGAAAGAAGTGTTCTCGAAAACAAAATAGGGCTGGAGAGATGGCTCAGAAGTGAGGTGTGTTTCCTGTGAAAGCATGGAGGCCTGAAGGGGTCTGAAACTCTACCCACGTTCAGATCTCCAGATCTCACATACAACAGCGGGGTCAGCCATGCACGCCTGTAACCCCAGTCCTACGAGGCAGCAAAGGCCTCTGAACTGATGGAGCCCCGCAAGCTGTAGAAATAGTGAACAGAGACTCCAGCTCAAAAACTAAGACCAGGCCAGGCCTTTAAGTACCAGCACTCAGTAGGCTGAGGTAGGAGGGTCACTGTGAGTTCAAGGCCAGTCTGGAGCTACAGAGTGAGTTCTGGGTCAGCCTGGGCTAGAGGGAGACTCTGCCTCAAAAACAAAACCAAACTAAAATAAAATAAAAGTTGGGGTGCTTGGGGAGATAGATGGCTCCGAGGTTAAAGGTACTCAGTTACAAAGCCTGTCAGTTCAGGTTCAGTCCCCCCAGCTCCCACATACAGCCAGATGCACACAAAGTGGTGCATGCATCTGGAGTTCATTTACAGATGCCAGAGGCCCCAGTGTGTCCAGACTTACACACACTTTTATTCTGCTCACAGTAAGCAAACAAACAAAACTTTGGAAACAAAAACAAGCCAGGCATGATGGCACACGCCTTTAATCCCAGCACTCGGGAGGCAGAGGTAGGAGGATCACCGTGAGTTCTAGGCCAGTCTGAGACTACATAGTGAATTCCAGGTTAGCCTGGGCTAGAGTGAGACCCTACCTCGAAAAAAAGCAAAAACAAAAACCCCAAAACAAGATCAGGCAGAACAGCAGCCACAGAGTTGGACAACTGATGTTCCACTCCATTCACCACAGGCAAACATGCATATATTATAACACACACACACACACACACACACACACACACACGTGCACACACAATAAGTCAATAACAAAACAAAATAAGAGTAAGATCCTGGGCTTTGGAGACGGCTCAGTGGCTAAAGCGCTTGCTGTGTAGGCTTGAGTACCTGACTTCAGAACCTGTGTGAGAGCCAGATGCTATAGCAGACACTGGTAATCCCATTGCGCTTATGGCAAGAAAGGAGGTGGAGACGAGACTGCACCCAGAGCTGTGGGCTAGCTAGCATGGTGAACACAGTGGTAAATGAGAAACAACGCCCACAAGTTGTCCTTTGATCTGTACATGGACACCAAGGCACATGCACGCTTGTATTTACGTACATGAACATGCACCAGAGAAGAAAAAGAAAGAATTAGATCCCATCTCATACCCGTCAAGAAGCATACAGTGAAAAACAACAACAACAACAACAACAACAACAGCAAGTAGGTGACGACGAGGGTTCACAGATGACGGAACTCCGCTTGTGCACTCCCCCAGGGATCTGTGTGTGGCTCCTCAGAAAGCAGCCTGGGAAAGGCAATAGTTCCCTGAGCCTGCTGTCACCTCTGTCCATCTGAGCAAGCCTGAGGGCTTGGCAGGGAAGATTTCTCTCTGCTGCACAGCTGGGGAAACTGAGGCTGCTCCCTGATGGGTATTGGTCCATGTTTTTGTTTTTTTTCAAGGTAGGGTGCCACTCTGGCCCAGGCTGACCTGGAATTCACTATGTAGTCTCAGGATGGCCTTGAACTCACGGTGATCCTCCTACCTCTACCTCCTGAGTGCTGGGATTAAAGGCGTACGCCACCACGCCCGGCTTTGGTGCATGGTTTTGCAGCCTAGAGGAAGAGCTGACGTGAGGGGCACAGAGGAGGTGCCCAGCCACAGGAAGCGGGGCAAGTTTGGCAGGTGTTTGCAGTGAAGCAGAGGGGACGCCAGCATCCTTGAGGGAACAGGTGGCCACTTCCATTTTGTTTTCTCCAAGCACAGGGCAGGAATTTCTGAACCACACAGGGTCATAGCCCTGGACAACCCCACAGGGTCATAGCGTCTGACAACCTGGAGGCCACCAGTTCTTTCCCACAAGATGCAGAACTGAGGTGGCCTGAGGTGGGTACAGGGATGGCTGAAAGCTTCTCTGAGCACCCACAGGATCAGAGCTTGCAGACTTGGGAGCCCATCCATCCATCCATTCATCCATCCACCCATTCGTCCACCCACCCATCCCTCCCTCCCTCCTTCCCTCCATCCATCTACCCATCCATCCACCCATATACTCGTTGATCTATTTCCCCATCCATGTACCCACACATCTGCTTGTCATTCATCCATCCCTCTATCCATCTGTCCATCCATAATGCTGCATCAGGCCCTGAGCTAGAGATAAAGGTATTTGCTGCCTGGCTCACAGATAGGGGCTCAACTTCTAGTCCAGTTTCAAGGAGAAGAACTTCAACAAGTCATGCCACCCCCTCCCCCCCCAGGGATACAGGTCCTGCTAGGGAAGCACAGGGTACTCAGAACAAGGCTAGTTAATGCAGTTCTGGCAAAGTGGTCAGGGAGGGCTTCCTGGAGGAAGGGACCACTAAAGGCGACACACAGAAGATTAGGAAGTGGCCAGGGAAGACTCAGAAGAAGTTCTGGAAATGTCTGCCCATGGTGATCCATTTGCTTGTCTCTTGCTTTCCCAACCTGGCGCTCCACTTCCCTGAGATGTCACAGCCCAGAGGAGGCAGGCAGAAGGGACCAGGTGTGGCTTGCTTGGCTAGAAGAGAGAAGGCTGGGGGAGGAGGGGAGGCCTGGCTTGCTGGAGTCTTGGCCAGACTTGGCACTCAGAAGCTATAGGTCCTCTTTCACTACCCACATCACTTCCAGTCTTGGGGTTTCTGCTCTGTCCTCACCCCAGGAGAAGCATCTCCCACAGTGTCTTCTGGGTAAGCCAGCCTCTCCTTGGCTCAGGTAGAGTCGTGGGGGACCAGCTACAGAAGCAGCTAGGGAGAAGGAAAAGGAGCGATTGTGAGCTAGTAGGGTTTGGTCAGGATCTGAGGGCCAGAGGTGAGGTTCAGGTTCTGCTTTGGCCACAGACGCACCTTGGACAAGTCCCCAGCCCTCCCAGGCCTCAGTTGCTCCCTGAGTGTGGGTGAGAGGAGCACAGATGCCTTGACAGACTGCCAGGCCACTTCTACCATGGCTTTATAGACTGTAGGATATGGTGGAGGCCAGGCAGCCCTGGGTGCCTGGCTCTTACTGCACCAGCCACAGCCTGTATGTAGTCCTGAGTCATCTTCCAGGCAGCAGTGACCGCTCCGTGCCCCTGGCTCCCCCAGGCCCTGTGACCCTGGGAAGCAGGCAGGGCTAGGCTGTTCCAGGCGGCGGTATAGTGGAAATCACAACACTGACCCAGTAGGAGCACAGGAAGTGGGGAGGACATGCCACTGGAGCCTGCAGCCAGGCTTCCCCTCTTGGGTCACTGACTGTTCATGGCTCACCAGGCTGCTCCTCCTGGCTCCAGGACCCTCTCCCTAGACCTCCCCTCCACACTCCCCAAGCCCCAGCCCAGAGAGGACCTGCTGGGAAGCTTGGAGGCCTCAGGTCCTCTCGGGGCCCTGCCTCCCTTTAGCTATTAACTCCTGAGGTGCCCAAACTGGAACTGCCCTCTCTCAGGCTGCTGGTCCCTGGGATTAATCTTGTCCCCCTTCCTGGAGCAGGAAACTGGGCTCAGGAAGTTTCTCAGTTAGGACTCAGGCTCAGATCTGTAAGACCCCAGGCCAGGGCTCTGCTGGTTTCCAGGAGTGAGTCACGGGGTCATGGTAATAGTGGGACTAACCAACAGCTCAATTACAAAAGCCTCACTCTTGTGGTCCTCACAGCTGCTCCCAGGGTCCAGGATATCAAGCTGATGTCATAGACGGGATCTCTGCAGCTCAGAGGGGGGGGACAGTGAAGCCTCCAAAACAAAGCTGGTGAGCTCCAGAGCTGGGACCTGAAGTGAGGGTTCTGAGCTGACGTGAGCCTGATCCCCAAATCACATGTCTTGTCACTGTCCCCACAGACTGTAGGGCCTGTCTTCAAACCTGCTCTAACGGTATCCCTGACACCAGCACTACAGAGGCTGAAGTTCCACAGGTGTTCATGTTTCTAAAGGAGTTTGGGAGCTGGGGAGACGTCTCAGTGGTTAGCAACGTTTGCTTGCAGAAGCTGCTGGTCCATGGTTCAATTCCTCAGTAAAGCTAGATGTATAAAAAGGCTCATGAGTGTGGAGTTTATTTGCAGTAGCAAGAGACTCTGGCATGCCCATGTTCTCTCTTTCTCTCCCAATCCTCCTCACTGGGGATTCTGGTACCCACCCATCCCCAGGACTTCATTTCTTCTCCCACAGGGGTAGAGGGCTTTAGGGTACCTTGAATGGTCCACTGTCCACAGCAGAAGGTCTGGGAAGGTATGGCATCTTCTTGAAGTTGGGTGGGATGAGGACAGGATCACAGGCACTCTCACTGGACTCTGCTTGGCTTTTATGCCTGGGGCTGGTCCTGTAATGAATCCCCCAGCCAACCCCACCAATGTGCTTGATGTAGGGCTGCTGTGGAGGAGTCCTGATTCATATCAGAAACTGTGTGTGTGCGTGTATCTACCAATGACCTGTATGCACTTGCCCTTGTGTTGACATCTTTGTTTCCCTCACCATGAAGAGGACACACAAAAACTTCTTTGAGGGCTAGAGGGATGGCTTAGCAGTCAAGAGCTTGCCTGCAAAGCCAAAGGACCCAGGTTCTATTCCCCAGGACCCACATAAGCCAGATGAACAAGGTGACACATGCATCTAGAGCTTGTATGCAGTGGCTGGAGGCCCTGGTGTGCCTCTTCTCTCTCTATCTCTATCTGCCTCTTTCTTTCTCTCTCTCTCTCAAATAAATAAATAAATATTAAAGAAAACCTTCTTTGATCCAGCTTTCTTCTCTTATTCCCTCCCCTAACTCTAAATCATACAGTGATCGCCACTTATTGAGAAATTACCATGTAGCCAGTAAGGCACAAGCCTGTACTGACTTCCTCATCCCCTTCGCACCAAGATAGAACGTGACTTTCAGAACATGGGCAAGCTGTGTCATGGATCCTTGATTAGTAAATCTGCGGCACGTGCAGGAAGCGAGGTAGAGCAAAGTTGCTTTGTGTGTGGCTTTATTTATGCAACATATAATATCATACATGTTCATGTTTCTACTTAAGCATGAGTAACTTTATAAGTCGTCTTTAAATCTGTGGAATAAGACTTTGTATAAATCAATAATGATGATTCATTACAAATAATTGTTAGGTAATTTAACATCAGTTATCTCTATAGGAGGCAACATATAGAGATTTTAAAGGTAGAGAGACTCATTCAGGGACAAGACCACTATTAGCCCATAGATCACTTTTTTTGAAATATTTTTTAAAATTTATTTTATTTATTAGAGAGAGAGAAAAAAATAGGTGTGACAGGGCCTCTGGCCACTGCAAACAGACTCCAGATACATGTGCCCCCTAGTGCATCTGGCTTACATGGGTTCTGGGGAATTGAGCCTGGGTGCTTAGGCTTTGTAGGCAAGCATCTTCATTGCTAAACCATCTCTCCAGTCCCCCATAGGTCACATTTTAAAAAGTTTTTTTTGTTTATTTTTATTTATTTATTTGAGAGCAACAGACAGACAGAGAGAGAAAGAGGGAGAGAGAGAGAGAGAGAGAATGGACGCATCAGGGTCTCCAGCTACTGCAAACAAACTCCAGACACATGCGCCACCTTTTGCATCTGGCTTATGTGGGTCCTGGGGAATTGAGCCTCGAACCGGGGTCCTTAGGCTTCACAGGCAAGTGCTGAACTGCTAAGCCATCTCTCTAGCCCCATATAGGTCACTTTTGTGTGCATTGGGAATGTGTGGCCCCTTGAGCAATCATGGCTTAGAGCAAGCATGGGTTAGATCTTAGTCCCATTTAGCTCCTGACCCCAGGTGCTCTTGTTCAGTGGACAACTTGAACATTACCCAGTGTTCAGTGTCCTGCCAGATCCCACAGTTACACCCCCTTCTCTGAATGCAGTGCTTCCTTTACCGTATGCAGCACACAGGTCAACCACATTTTGGGTGTTGGACATCTATTCTGGCTCCAGGATAGATGGCATCTAGTCTGAGGCAACAAGAAAAACAGCACTAACAACTCAGCCTGTGTTAGTGCCACAGATGGGCAAGATTTCTGCCAGTGTCCTTCGCTGCAGCCAGATTCCAGAGCAGGTCTCCACTATGAATAATCCCAGTGAGACTCTTCAGGACCCGGTGGACTCTGCCCAGGCCTGGGCCTCAGCGGCTGGAGACTTGGGGGTGAGGCCTGCCTGGCACTTGGTCTGCACATGTCTTCCCGCTCACCTTCTGCAGGGACCCCGGGGGGCTTGGACTTCTGCACAAGGCTGTTGCCTGGGCCCCATGTGGGATCCTTGAAAAACATCTCCTGAAAGCAGAGAAAGTGTGAACCGTCAAGAAGAAGGGTGTGGACGGAGACTGGTCCTCGGAGGCAGGAGATTTACTACCTTCATTTGGCTGGTCCTGAGGACATCAGGAGGCCCGTGTGAAATGCCTTCCGGAGGCCAGCTTGCTCAGATTCGCTGTCGGCGTGGCAGGGCTACTGGGGACTGCTTTTACCTGCCATGTACCTCTGACGGCTGAGGACAGATGAGGAAACAGGCCTGGGGTGGAGATGACCTGTTAAAGCTTGAGCAGCAGCGGGAAAAGCCCAAGCCTTGTTTGTTGGGACTGGATGCAAACCCGGGGGCTGCTCAGCCTAGCTCTGGGGCCTGTTCTTTCACACGTGTTTACTCATGAGGAAACTGAGTCTCAGAGGGTAGCTCATGTTTGATGAAGGTCAAATGGCTCCATGCTTAAGGGACATGAAACATGACAGGGGTGAGGCATGCAGTCCCTGGGACACAGTCTGGGTCTCTATTGGAACCCAAGCACCTTTGTGTCCCTGAGCCTTAATTTCCTGGTCTCTAAAATTGGACTAGTGACTCTCAGGCTGCTGAAAAGCTTCAGTGTGACAACGCCAAGGAGGCTCTCGGCGTCATGGTGAGTGTCAGGCTGGCCCTATGACGCTCAGTCCTGATTGTCAACGTGATTAGATCTAGAGTCTCCGAGGAGACAAATCTCTGGGCAGTGAGGGAGTTTCCAGATTAGGTTAACTGAGGTGGGAAGACCCATCCTTACAGCGGGTAGTGCCATCCCACAGGCCATGGGCTGGAGAGATGGCTCTGTGCCCTTCCTGCACAAGCACGAGGGTCTGCAGAGGCCTGAGAGACCACTCAAGTTCAATCCACAGGACCCATATAAACATTTGGATGTGGCCATGTGTGTCTGTAATACCAGTCCTGTAGGAAAATAGAGACCCAAGAATTGCTAGATTTATCAAACAAAAAAACAGCAAGCTCCTAGGTCAGTAAGAGATTCTGGTTCAAATAAGGATGGGTGGAAGAGCCAGGCATGCTAGTGCACACCTTTAATCCCAAAACTCCGGAGGTGGAAGTAGGAGGATCGCTGTGAGTTTGAGGCCAGCCTGAGACTGCATAGTGAATACTGGGTCAGCCTGGGCTAGAGAGTAAGACCCTACCTCGAAAAAAAAAAATGATGGAAGAACAATGAAGTGGGATACCCCAAACTTCACTCCAACCACTGCAGACAAGCACACGAGGTAACACATGAGCACATGCATGTGCATACACCACATTGCACCACACCACACATATGTACACATAAGTAAAAAAAAAAAAAAAAAGCTAGGAGAAAGCATGCTGAACACCAGCATCATTGCTCTCTACTTCTTTTTTTATTTTAGAGAGAGTGAGAGAGAAAGAGAAGAGCGAGAGGGAGAACTGGCAACGCCAGGGCCTCAGCCACTGCAATAGAACTCCAGATGCTTGCACCACCTACTGGGCATGTGCGACCTTGTGCTTGTGTCACCCTTTGTGCGTCTGGCTAATGTGGGATCTGGAGAATCGAACATGGGTCCTTAGGCTTCACAGGCAAGTGCCTTAACTGCTAAGCCATCTCTCCAATCCGCTCTCTGCATCTTGACTGTACATACAATGTGACCACGTATCTCCTACTGTGTCATAAAAGGCTGTATCCCCTTGAAATATAAGCTGAGCTAAACGTTTTCTCCTTAAGTTGCTTCTTGTCAGGTATTGTTGCAAGAAAAGTAACTAATATAAGGTGCTTATAGCAGATGTTGGTTGGTATGGCTGCCAGAATCCAACTTCTTGGGGCAAATGGCCCTACTGTTTGTGGGTCATTATGGTGGAGATGGTGGCAGTGGAAGTGATTTTAGAGGCTCCTCTCCTGCTGGAGCAGAGACAGCCACAGCTAGCCTGTCCTTCCCCAACACAGTACACATCAAAAAACAAGTTACATCCTCCCAAGATAGAACGGCCTGGAGTATAAACACTCCTAATCCAACACAGAAGAACGGGAACGTAGCGAGGAAAGATCTGACCACAGCAAGACTGAACCCCCACCCTGCTCGCTCGCGTGCTCTCGCTCTCCTTGCAAATAAAAAAAAAAATGATTTTTTAAAAAAGAGCTACAGAGATGGCTTAGCAGTTAAGGCACTTGCCTGTGTAGCCTAAGAACTTATGTTCAAATCTCCAGATCCCATGTAGCCAGATGCAGAGATGCAAGCACACAATGTCACACATGTGCCACAAGGGGGCACACATGTCTGGAGTTTGTTCACAGCAGGCTGAAGGTCCTGGCGTACCCATTCTCTCTCTCTCTCTCAAAAATAAAAATAATTTTAATTTTTTTAAAGGGTTGGAGAGATGGCTCATCAGTTAAGGTGCTTGCTTCTTGCCTGCAAAGTCTAACAACCCGAGTTTGATTCCCTAGTACTCACGTATGGGCAGATACACAAAGTGATGCATATTTTTGGAGTTCATTTGTAGCAGCTAGAGGGCCTGGCATACCCATTCTCTTTCTCTCTCTCTCCTTACAAATAAACAGAAATCTTTAAAACAGAGACTGAAACCCAGCAGGACAACTTCAAATCTTCTAGTTCTGTATCCGGCATCTGGCACTTGTGATGAAATCTGTGCTCCAAAGTGTATGTTCCACCTCTCTGACTCTGCTGCCTGTAGTACTCACTGCCTCTTTCTTGGGGTGTCTCCACTCTGAGCCTGCAGCTTTCCTTGGCAGACACACTATGGTTTGGGCATCTCCAACCTCCTGGGGACTCCACTGCAACTGAAGGGTTAACCTTCATAGCTTCATGCAGTCCTTATAGGGACTCTGACCTTGTCACACATTGCTTCACCTGAGCAGCTCTCTAAAACCATGCAGCAAGATTCTAGTATCCGCCCCCCCCCCATCATCAATCTTACATCTCTCATGCCTTCACAACCAGTACCATATACGGATGATGGTGGCAGCTTGGTCCCCTTGGACCACAGCTATGGTAGTCTTTGTACGAGTTACATGTGACTTTAGTGAAACACATCCCTAGGCAGTTGTGTTGGAGCAGGGAACTCCTGCATCACCAGCCTGAACGCTATCCTGTCTGGAGATCTCCACCGTATTAGTCTGTTGCTTTCAAATTCAGTCTCACTCAAGTTCTCAGGACACGGGTAGAATGCAGCTGGAATATCATGAGAAAAGCCCCTAGCCCAAGTTCCTCATAGACTTCTTCCTCTCTAAACCTCATGAGCCAGGCCTCCATTGTCCACTTTTCTCTCAGCAATTTCATCTTTCAAGTTCCCACCAGAGTATCCCATTAAGCTCTACTTACAGCATTCTAGGGCCTTTCTACCTCAAAGTTCCAAACTCTTCCACGTTCTTCCCACAAACCCATTTCAAAAGCATATGAAAGACACAGCTAAGTTTACCACATGATATTCCCACTTTTCAGTAACGATTTTTGTAGCTGTGACCAAACACCTGGCAAGAAGCTGATTAAGGGAGGAAGGGTTAACTTCCGCTCACAGCTCCAGGTTACAGCCCATCTCGGTGGGGAAGGCGTGGCAGCAGGTGCTTGAAGCAGCTGGTTATGTTTGGCCCACAGTGAGAAAGCAGAGTGAGGAATGCTGGGCACTGGTAGCTAGCTCTCTCCTTTTTATACAGTCCAGGAACCTCAGTCCACGGGATGGTGCCACTGCCACCTGCAGTTAGGATGGGTCTTCCCACTACGATTAACCAAGAAAACCCCTTATAGTCATGCCCAGGGATTTTTCCTTTTTTAAAAATTTTTTTACTTGAGGTAGGGTTTCACTCTAGCCCAGACTGACCTGGAATTTACTCTGTAGCGCTAGGCTGACCTCAAACTCACAGTGATTCTCTTCCCTCAGCACCCCAAGTGCTGGGATTAAAGGCATGTGCCACTGCAGCCAGCGTCCATGGGGATTCTAAATCCTTTCAAGCTGACAATAGAGATCATAACAGGGGTTGAGCTTTCTGGTCGCAGGATTTGACTTTCCCTATAGCCGGGCCTTGATCGCAGGGCTTTGGGCTAATCCAGGTTCTGTTGTCACTGGGTTGAGTATTGATGCCAGAATTTAGAGATTGGCTCTCAGCCCTCAGAGGGAAGAATTTCAGACCCGATTTTCTTAAACTCCCCCATTGGTCAGGGTTTCTACAAGGAGGTCAGGCCAGTTACTGCTGGTGTCCATAGGCTTTTGCACTGACATAACTCCAACTCTAGGACCTTGAAGAGACCAGCGCCACATCTGTTTCTGAAGGAAATAGAAAGGTGTAGCCATCTGGGGACCTTGTCCTTGTCCTAACCCTGATGCCTGTCTATCCCTCATCTCAGTTAGCATACACACAGGAAACAAGAGTTGAAACCAAGGCCTGTGCCAATTTCCAAACGTGGTGTTGGTGTGCAAAGAGGCAGAACTTTGGGTGTCCACCTTCAAGGACTCAAGTCAAAGGGACGATGTGATATGTAAACATGCCCCAGCCTCAAGTGACATGGGGAAGACAAAAATGGACACCAAATAGGAGAATGAAAACAATATAACTGACAGCCACCTTGAAGAAGGAAGAAAAGAGCTAGGGATGTGTGGCTTTAGTAAGGAGTGACAAGACATTGTCTAAAATTGACCCATGAAGACAGAGTGTGAGGGATGCGGGTGGCTGGCTGCAGGAGTTGGCTCTGTAAATCAGGTCTCTGTCCAGTGTTCTTGCCCACAACGGACACTGGCCAGCTCTTGGACTCTGAGCCAGCTGGAGCCTATTAGAATCAGATCCCCCCCCCCAATAAGCTTATGCTTGGTCCCCAACTGATGGCAATTTGGGAGGTGGAGCCTTGCTAAAGGAGGTGTGTTGCTGGGGGTGGACCTTCATGTTCATTAACCCCTAGCTTGCCAGTGTTAGTTGGCTCACTCTCCTGCTTCTGTTTTCCACCTGCTGTGGCAGAGGTGATGGCCAGCCTCTGCTTATGCCATCATGAAGTTTCCCCTTGGGGCTGTAAGCTCAAATAAAACCTTTTCCTCCCACCAGCTGCTTTTGTTCCAGGTGCTTTGTCCAGCCATGAGGTCACTGACGCATCTGCGGGTCTCGGTTTCCTCAGTGCAGACAATCCAGCAGTGAGGAGAGTCACGACAGGTGGAGAAATTCCTTCACCACCTGTGAAGGTTCATGTTCATTCTCAACCTGATGGGATTTGGAATCACTTTTGGGTATGTGTGGGCGGGTGTTTCCAACGAGGTGTAATTGAGGACATAAGACCCTCCATCGCTGAGGGTCGTCTCATCCCGTGGGCTGGGGTCCTGGGCTGTGTGAACAGGAGAGCGCTGGCTCAGCAGCCACAATCACTCGCTGCTTCCTCACTGGGGACTGAACGTGAGCAGCTGCCTCAGCTCCTGCCACTGTGCTGTCCTCTCCACGATGGACTGTGTGGTGGCTTGACTCAGGCATCCCCCATACACTCAGGTGTTCTGGATGCTAGGTCCCCAGCTGATGGAGATTTGGGAATTAGCGCCTCCTGGAGGCAGTGTTTTTGTTGGGGGTGGGCTTATGGGTGTTATAGCCAGTGTCCCCTTGCCAGTGTTTGGCACACTCTCCTGTTACTATTGTCCACCAGATGTTGGCCAGGGAGGTACTGTCCACCCTCTCTGCTCATGTCATCGTTTTCCCCTGCCATCATGGAGCGTCCCCCTCGAGCCTGTAAGCCAAAATATCCTCCCCCCCACAAGCTGCTGTTGGTTGGGTGATTTCTATCAGCAATGTGAACCTGACTGTAACAGACTGGGACCCCAAACCACGAGCCAAAACAAACTCTTCTTATTTTAAATTGCTTTTGTCAGGTGTTTTGTCACAGCAATGAAAAAGTAACTAATTTGCCAACCAAACCACACTATAAAATGGATGGAGGCTGCCTATCGGATGGATAAGTATCAACGAAGGGACCCAAGAGGTGTGAACACAAGATGACATGATGCTCCCAGGAGAACACAGAGATGTTCCAGCCAGACTCCAGAGAACAGGAAGCTGGTGGGTTGTCTGAACTAGTACCAAAAGTCATGATTTTAAGGAAACCCAGTGAGAAATGAGAAAATCATGAGAGTTCTGAAAAGTCAAGGAGGCAGTTCATGGTCTGAACGAGGCATTCGGCGGAGACAGACCCGCTCAGGAAGAACCCACACTGCTGGGCGCTGCTCTGAGCGTGCACTGTTCACCGAAACCTATGACACACTCATCAGGGCACCGCTGCCACCTCACTGTCTGCACGAGGGTGTTAGGGTTGAAGAGGGAATGTCTCCCTACAGGCTCATGTGCTAAATGCCAGCTTCCCAGCTGGTGGTGCTATTTTGAAAGGTTCTGGAAATCTTGGGAGGTGGGACTTAGCTGGAGAAAATAGGTCACTGGGTAGGCCCTTGGTGGCTATATTTTGCCCTTGCAGCAGGCTGCTATTGTTTCTTCCTCCTCCAACTCTGCCAAGTCCTCTTCCTCCTCCTTCCTCTTCTTCTTCTCCTCCAAATCCTCCTCTTCTTTCTCCCTCCTTCTCGTGCTCTCTTCCTTTCTCTCCATTCTCTCCCACCTGGCTGCCTTCTGCACACATTCCCTCCACCAAGATATTCTGCCTCACCTCAGTAAGCCAGTGACCTTAGACTGAAACCGTGAGCTGAAATAAATCCTTCTTCCTTTAAATTGCTCATTGCGGGTATTCTGTCCCAGCAGGAAAAGGCGACTGACACGAGGAAACTGGCTCAGTGGGTACATGGCCTGCACTTGAACAACCAAATACAAGTTGTTTTCTGAGGGATGTTGCTGAGATGGGGTATAATATATTCATTTTCCTCTTTACTCTTTGCAGCTGATGTCTTTGTTGCCACTCAAGGAGCTGTTTTGTTTAAGCACAAACACAAAAATAAACACTCAAAAGCATTGGTTGTGGAGTCAGAGATGGTTCCTGGCCTTGTGGAGCCATTACTGGCTTGTGGAGCCTGACCTCTCTGCTCCTGTCTCTTCACCTGACAAACGGGGGTGATGCGGGGAAGGCTTGGCGAGCTAATGCATGAAGCAGTGAGCACAGGGCCGTGTGAAACACAGGCTCTACCAACATGAGTGTCTGTTAGCCCTGACTTCAGTGTGGCCTGGAAGAGGGGAGCAACTTCTCAGAGGAGGGGTATGTGGCTTGGATCTTAGAGCATCATACGGGGCCACTGTGTGGAAGGGCAATGCACGCTGAGTGAGTCTGAGGACTCGGGAGTAGTACATCTTTCCAAAGGACCTGGGACCCCGGGAAACAGCAATGGAGAGTCAAGTTTGGGTGAGGAGCAGCACCCTTCCATGTAGGACCTTGCAGGTGAGTTTAATTTATGCTGAAGGCAGCTGGGAACCATGGAAGGTTTGAGCAGGTTGCCTGATGGATGCATAGACAATGGGGTGGCGGGGGGGTCCTCAACTGTTGGCCATGGGGAGGTGGAGAAAGGATCCCTGGGGCTTGCTGGCTACCTTGTTTAGCTGAATTGGTAGGTTCTAGATTCAGTGAGAGACCCTGTCTCAACAAATGAGGTGGAGGGATGGAGGGATGGCTTATCAGTTAAGGTGCATGCCTGCAAAAGCCAATGGACCCAGATTCGATTTCCCAGTACCCACGTAAGCCAGATGCACAAGGTGGTACACGTGTCCGATTGCAGGGCTAGAGGCCCTGGTGTGCCCATTCTCTCTCTCTCTCCTCTCTCTACCTCTTTCTCTCTCTCTCTCAAATAAATCAATAAAATTAAATATATTTTTAAAAAGTGAGGTGGAGAAGTGATGGAGGAAGACACCTGACATTGACCTCTAGCCTTCAACACACAGGTAATGGAGCCCTGAAGAGGGAGATGGGATATCAGCATCATCCTCGGAGGCCTCTCTTGGGTCCTATCTGTTGAGGCAGGCCAGCTGACACCCACCTTGGCTCTAGGCTGTGCTCCATGGGCCACAGCGCTGGCTGCAAGAGCGGTAGACTTAGCCCACAAGGAAAGGAGAAATATTTGCTCAGCTGCGAAGACTATCTTGGGTCTGTCCTTCCACCAGAGAGGGAGGACGCTGGCCTCAGATGGGTCTGGTCACAGAATTGGCCCCTCCCTGTGCCTTGAAGCCATCCAGAAAAAGTGTCCCTTCTCCTCCCTCACCACCCACTCTGCGTTTCTAACATCAGTGGCCATGACCTCTGGGGTTCCCTTTCTTCTCATCAAATATACCCAGTCCTTTTATCTTTTCCCTGCATGATGGAGACTGACCTTTAGTTTAGCTTTATTTTTAGAGAAACATCCAGACTCCGCAGACACTGACTTGCATCTTTTCCCATTGGGTTTTCAAGCCTGGGCTTTGAGGTGAGGCACCTCCGGCTTTGCCATGGCTCTGCTGTGTGACCTTGAGCAAGTCTCTTTGTCTCTCTGAGTCTTTCTCATAAGCCCTTTCTGAAATTTTGGTCAGCATTTAGGTTGGGGAGATGGCTGAGTGGGTAAAGTACTAGGAAGGACCCGAGTTTGAATCCCTAGAATCATGTAACAATGAGATATGCTCCTGGAATCCCAGCACTGGGGAGGCAGGGACGGGAGGTTCCCTGGGGTTTGCTGGCTCGTTTCTCCAGCTGAATCAGTGAGTTCTAGGTCCAGTGAGAGATCCTCCCTCAAAGAATAAGGGGGAGAAGTAATAGAGAAAGACAGATGACATTGACCTCCAGCTTTCTATACACATATGTGCATTTGCATACACATATGTACCCACAATCTTACACACACACACACACATCGCACATACATAAAAAAAAAAAAGATTTAACGAAGGGCTGGAAAGATGGCTTAGCAGTTAAGGCACTTGCCTGCAAAGCCTAAGGACCCAGGTTCAACTCTACAGAACCCACGTCAGCCAGACCCACGAGGCGATGCATGTGTACAAGGCCACGCATTCGCACAAGGTGGCGCATGTGTCAGGAGTTCCATTACGATGGCTAGAGGCCCTGGCGTGCCAATTCTTTCTCTCTTGCTCTCTCTCATGAAAAAAATAAAATAAAAAATAAAAAATAAATAAACGATTTAATGAGCAAATATTTATGAAGTATGCAGGCAGCGTGGCACGCAGTGGGTGCTTGTGGCATGGTACTGATGATGTGCTGGTGTCCCTGGAGCCCTTAGCACCCACCACCGCTCCCTTTAATTCATGGTACAGGGCAGTGGCACCTTCACCAAAAAGCCAGGCTTGACACACAGAGGTCCCTTGCCTCCTGCCATCAGGCTTCTGTCACTCCTGCTTCTGCTCTTGAACTGGCAGGTGCTGTGACTTGCATGTGACCCACGGAGTGTAGTTTGGAAGCAGGAGAAGCATGCAGCGTCCTTCCTGCTGGGAGCCTCTCTCCCCCGTGGGCTCCTTGATGGGTGGTAGGTATCCTGAGGTCCTGGGGGAGGGCTCCACGTGGTGACAACTGAGCATGGCCTCTGATCCCCTGCAGTCCCAGACCCTTCTGGGATACTAGGATGTCACCATGTCATGCATCTATTTTGATCTCCCCAGTGATTGCTGCAACACAGCTCCCCAGTGACAGGGCAAGTGACATCATTTGCTATTTTTGGTCTTAGTCCCAGGCTAGTGACACCAGAGCTTTTCAGACCGTTGGCCTCTTTGGAGCTATGAGTGGCTTTCTGAATACTAGTGAGACGGCAGGTGGCCAGGGACCCCCATTGCTTCAGAGTGGGAGCTGGACGGTTGGATTGAAGCCCAGCCTCATGCCAAGAGCTCCGAGACGCTGCAGCTGGAGCCAGTCAGTCAGTCAGTCACCACTTGACCCTGGCACAGTTGGTCATGTGTGTATGTAACTTCTAATCTGGAGATCCAGGTGGGGACCTCAGAGAGAGTTTGTTGTGGGATGTCACAGTTATGGTAGGGGTCTGGACACCCTGCAATCCTTTTGTCCTGCCTTAAGCCGCTCTCCTATTGCCCGGATCACTGTGTCTTTACAGTAGCAAGTAAGGTGCTTGCTGAGTCCTATGTGTTATTCTAGGATATTATAGAACCTGGGGAGGGGTCCTGGGAATGCTGAATTTGTCATAGCACGGGAGGCCTAGCGATCACGGGATGGAGCACCACTTGGGGCTGAGAATGCTGGCATGGAAACCCAGCCACTGGTGTCAGAGTGCTGAATTCAGAAAGCGGCTCTGCTCTGGAGCCCACGGGAGCTGGATCGTGAGAAATCCTCCAGACCATCCTGGGTTTGCACCTCACAAGAGCCTCTGAGTGAAGACCGCAAGACCGGCATGGAACGTCCGCTGGAAATCAGGCCAGGTGTAGCCAGTGGACAGCATGCGGGGCTGTGATTGGACGAGAAAGGTGTGTGCTCACAGGAACAGACTGAGGGGACCCAGCAGGGCCTGTCTGCTCAGACACTTGCTGGCCTCTCTGTGGTGTTTCTTCCTCCCACTCATGGGCAGGAGCCTCTAGAATGGAGTCTCAGGACCGATCGCGTACTAGGGAACTCAGAGAACTTTATGGGCAGCTGTCACGCAGATGGGAGGGAAGTCAGAGTGGTCTCTGGGCTTCATGGCCAGCTTTGGGGAGAGGACTCTGGTTTCTATGACAACCCACAGGCAGAGGAATATTCTAGTTTCTAGGACTTTCTTGGAGAGAATGAGGGGTCGGGGCAGGAGGGTAGAGAGAACCCTGGCCTCTGAGTCTTCCTGGGGTACTGTTTTCTGAACTCCGATGATAGCAAGCTGGAAACTCTGAATTCCACATGAAAACATTTTCTTTTCAGAGTTATTTATTTGAGAGAGAGAGAGAGAGAGAGAAATGGGCACATCAGGACTCCTGCCTCTGCAAATGAACTCCAGGCAATTGCACCAACCACTTTGTGCATCTAGGGAAATGAGCAAGGGCCTTTGACCACTGAGCCATCTACCCAGACCCCTTTTTTACAGACATGATTGCTCTATGTAGCCCAGGCTAGCCCTGAACTTATGACCTCTTGTCTCAGCCTCCAATGTGCTGGGGTCACAGGTATGTGTCACCACACGCACTGGATAGCTTTCTCCATGGCCTGGCCTTGCCCGCTCTGCAGTTTACAGGGTTGTACACATAAGCAAGTGCCCCATAAGGTGACCTCCGGAGTGATATTGCAAAGTGGTCTGCTCCCTCCCAGGAGAGTGGCAGAGCTCAGCCCCTTCCCCGGGTGACTCCTTGCTCCCCGCAGCTCCCTTTCCTATGGGAACCCCAGGCTTGAAGGGACTTGGAGGGTGTGAACCTGGACAACACAGGTCACCCTCTTCCCCAGCAGGTGGCCTTACCAAATCCCAAAGAGGGAAGTGGTTAAAATGCAGCTGCCCCCAGCTCCCCACCCTACTGCCCCAGATCTCCCCCCCACACCAGAGAGAAGCAGGGAGAGGAAGGGAAGGAGTGGGTTTCCAGTCTGTGGTTATTTCAGGCTATTTTGAAAGCCCCCCGAGGGCACGCACACACAGGGCTGCATTTAAGCATGTCAGGAAACGCTCAGGGGAGGAATGCCAGGAGCTGCGGGGGCCGGCTCAGCACTGCTGTCCCTGGAACAACCACCAATTCAGGCCCTTCAATGCCCCACTCAGAGCCTCTGTCACTGGAAGGGCATTTGAAGGGCATATACCTCCTCCCTTCTCCACCCAACCTGCTACCAAGTATTTACTGGCCATCTCAGCATCTTCACTATGTCTTTGGGGGTTTTAAAAAGAAAAAAAAAAAAGCAGGCCTGGAAGGATGGCTTAGCAGTTAAGGTGCTTGTCTGCAAAGTCAAAGGATTCCCCAGGACCCATGTAAGCCACATGCACAAGGTGGTACATGCATCTGAAGTTCATTTGCAGTGGTTGGAGGCCCTGGGGACACCTATTCTCTCTCTCTCTCTCTCTTTATTATTTTTCATTTTGTTTGTTTGATTTTTTATTTTGTTTTTCATGGTAGGGCCTTGCTGTAGCCCAGGCTGACCTGGAATTCACTATGTAGTCTCTGGGTGGCCTTGAACTCACAGTGATCCTCCTACCTCTGCCTCCTAAGCGCTGGGATTAAAGGCATGTGCTACCATGCCTGGCTTTTCTCTCTCTCTACATATATCTCTTTCTCTCTTCATGTCAAATAAGTAAATGAACTGTTAAAAAAAAAAAAACCTTTTTTTTTTTTTAAAAAAAAAAGCATCCAAGGTGATGTAGATTAAAAACCAAAAGGGGCATTGGGGAGATGGCTTAGCAGTTAAGGTGCTTGCCTGCAAAGGCTAACGACCTAAGTTCGATTCCCCAGGGCCCACAAAACCAGATGCACGATGTGGGGCATGTATCTGGAATTTGTTTTCAGTGTGCTCATTGTCTCTCTCTCTCTCTCTGCCTGCAAATAAATAGAATAAAAAATAAAAACTTAAAATAAAAATAAACAAAAAGGAAATGTGATTAGTTCAGCTCACTTCAAAGTGCAAGGAGATCTTGGCTTCAGGTATGGCTGGATCCAGCAGCTGCGGCTGTTATCAAAGCCAGGTCTCTAAACATCCTTCAGCTCTGATTCTTCAATAGCCTCTTTCTCCGGATCATAACAATGACTTCCAGCAGCCTCAAGCCCTCGTTAGTTAGCTACACGTACTGCCCTCTGGAAGCAGAGGCAACTGTGCCTCTTTTTCAGACAGCCCACTCCCTTCCAACCTCTGTGCTCAGATACCACATAGCAAAAACACAAATCCCAGAAGAATGGTACCTGTACCCTCTATTGTGCCCTCCAGTGATGGAGAGCTCACCCACATAGGCAGCCCCGTCCTTTGACAGCATTATTCTGAGTTTTACACCATGGCAGTGCACTGGAATTGTTCATCTGTGTCCTTTGTTCAATTCCTTTCTTCCTGCTTCACCAGCACCTAACACAGGCCCACACAGTGGTGCTCTGTAAAGACTTACCAAAGAGCAAAACTGTTGGTCTAGAATTTATACAGAAATTCTATACCAGGTGTGATGGGCACTAGCTTGTGGGACCCTTGAGGCCATTCTCCTAGGGCGACAGTGGTGTGCCTCTTACTATATGTGATGACACTGAGGTTCACAGACATTATGAAATCACCTCCAACATGGTTGGGGTGAGCCTAGAACTTTCTTTTACTTGAGGGTGAGGCAGGAGAAGCAGGGAGAGGTCAGAGAACGATAAGGTGGAAAAGCAGAGAAAGTAGGGAAAGGAAAGGAGAGAGGTGAAGAGGAAGCTTAGAAGGCTCAAAATTCCTTTCTCTGATGGGATTACAGGCACCTGCTGTCACTCCTGGTTGTGCGTTGCTGGGCATTGAACCCAGGGCCTCATGCATGCTAAGCAAACACTCTTCCCACTGAGCCACATCCTCACACCATGATGAGGATTTAAAAATTTTTTTATAATTGTTTTTGGTGTTTTGAGGTAGGCTCTTACTTTAGCCTAGGCTGACCTGGAACTCACTTTGTAGCTCAGGCTGGCCTTGAATTCCGGCAATCTACTTCAACCTCCCAAGTGCTGGGATTAAAGGTGTGCACCTGGCCAATGATGGGGATTCTTAACTTGCTTTCAGGCTCTGGATTTTGTAAAGAATCTGAGTAGTTAGTACAGTTTAGTGCAGTCACATATTAAAACACCATATACAGGTATATATATATATATATAATCTATTTATTTGCATATATGTATGGGCATAACAGGGTCTTTTGCTGCTGCAAACAAACACCTGTATGGCTTAACATGGGTGCTGGGAAATTGAACCTGAGCCATCAGGCTTTGCAAGCAAGTGTCTTTAACCACTAAGCCATCTTCCCAGCCCCACATGAGGATATAGAATAGAACTAAAGATCATCCATACGGACATGGCATGCCAATACACAAAGCAAGAAGATGATGTAGTTTGATTTGAGTTTCAGTTTAAAAGGGGTTTCGTCCTGGGGGACTGGTAGGGGAGTGGGGTCAATATTAAGACCCTAACTTTTGTTACCCACATGTGGTCCTCAGTTTTTAAAAATATTTTTTAATTTTTATTTATTTATTTAAGAGAAAGAAAGAAAGAAAGAGGAGAGAGAGAGAGAGAGAGAATGAGAATGGGCACGCTAGGGCCTCTAGCTGCTGCAAACGAACTCCAGACATATGCGCCACTTTGTGCATCTGGCTTACATGGGTCCTGGAGAATCAAATCTGGGTCCTTTGGCTTTGCAGGCAAGCTCCTTAACTGCTAAGCTGTCTCTTAGCCCTGGTCATTTTAAAAAGTGATTTTTATTGAGCTTGATACTGGGGTTAGTAGAATAATAAAGGAGAATTATAAGACTGCCACTGGTAACCAAAGATTGCAATTGGTGTATAGTGGTCCCGATGCACATCATTGCAATTGGATTTGCATTTGTAATTCAAAGTAAGTGATGGCTGGAGGGTGGAGGGCTGGTTTTAGACCTTCCTGGCTGTGATATTTGGGTCATTGAACAAGCACAGAAAATGGGACAGAGACTCTGGATGACAAATTCATATACAGGGGTATTGATCTGCCCTTAAGTCCCATGAGTGTGAGGAAATGACCAGAGATGAGAAATCCCTTAAAGCATCCAAGGAAACTACCTGGCATGCACATGGGCATAGGGTGGAGCAAAGTGGTCACAATCCATGAGGCTTGGGGAGCACTCAGAAGGGGCCTGTCTCAAAGGTGGGAATACCTACCCCTGGGCTCTGCTTCCTCCTGTCAAATCTCTCAAGCAAGACTGACAAAGATCAGACTGATTCTAAGATTCTAAGAAATGTGATCATATTCCAGAAAAAAAGATAATGAATTTTTACAGAAATATAAAGATATGCAGTGCCCAATAAAGCAAAACTCACCGTGTCCAATATTTAATCATGAAAAGAAGCAGGAACATCCTGCCCATAACAGGGTGGAAAAGAATAAAACCATCATAGAAATGATATAGATGTTAGAATTAACAGACAAGGACAATAAAAAACAGTTATAACTGTATCCCATATGTTAAAGAAAATATTAAAGGAAAGAGTAACCATACTAGAGCAATAGAAACTACAGAAAAGACAGAACTGAAATCCAACATCTACTTACTAAAATGATGGTGTTGGGTTGAAGAGATGGCTTAGTGGTGAAGAAGCTTGCCTGCAAAGCCTAAGGACCCAGGTTCAACTCCCCAGAACCCACGAAAGCCAGATGCAGAAGGTGATGCATGAGCACAAAGTCATGCACGCACCCATGGTGGCGTACATCTCTGCAGTTTGTATGCAGTGGCTAGGGGTCCTTGCATGCCAATTCTCTCCCCCCTTTTAAACTAAAAATATAACAGTGTGCAAGAAGAAAAATAAACAAGATGAAAAAAATATTGCAGAAGAAAAGATCAGTGAACCTGAAGACATAGAAATACAAAATGATCCCAACTGAAGTACAGAAAGCCAGGCATGGTGGCTCATGCCTGTAATCTAAACACTCTGGATGTTGAAGCAGGCAGGGTTGTGAGTTTGAGACCTGCTTAGGCACATGAGACCCTGTCTCAAAAAAAAAAAAAAGAAGCTGGAGCTGGACGTGGCAGTAAGCACCTTTAATCTCAGCACTTGGGAGGTAGAGGTAGGAGGATTGTTGTGAGTTCAAGGCCAGCCCAAGACTACATGGTGAATTCCAGGTCAGCCTGGACTAGAACAAGACCCTACTTTGAAAAAGCAAAAACAAACAAACAAATTCAGAAAAGAGGAAAAAATAGAGAAAAAGAAGACAATATACAAAGGAGCAAAGACAAAGATGACTTCTGTAGATTTCATTTTAGAAACAATGAAAGTGTGGAGACAATGGAACATTTTCTTCAGGATACCAGGAAAACAGAACAGTCCATTTAGAGTTCTATACCCAGAGAGAAAATCTGAACAATAAAAGTGAAACCAACACTTTTTTTTTATCTCAATGTATAAAAACCAAAATAACTCATTACCAGAAGACCCACTCAGGAAGACATGTTTAAAGATGGTCATTAGGCAGAAGAAAAATGAAGCTGTATAAAATATGGGAGTATGCAAAAGAATGAAGAACACTGGGATAAAATTAAAAAATTAAAAATACAACCTTCAAGCCGGGTGTGGTGGCACACACCTTTAATCCTGGCACTTGGGAGGCAGAGGTAGGAGGATTGCCCTGAGTGCGAGGCCACCCTGAGACTCCATAGTGAATTCCAGGTCAGCCTGGGTTAGAGTGAGACCCTACCTCGAAAACCAAAAATAAAATAATATAAAAACACAACCTTCTCTTCTTACTGTTCACCTCTCCTGTCACCTGAACCTCCAGGTCCCTGCTCTGGTAGATATATCTCAGTGGTCAAGAGCACTTCCTGCGCAAGCATGAGGGATTGAGGAGGTCTGAGGGACTGCGAGAGTTCAATGCCCAGGATCCACATAAACAGCTGGATGTGACCACACTCCTCTGTAATGCTAGTCCCGTCGGAAAGCAGAGACCTGTGAATCACCTGAGCTCATGAAAAAATAATGGCAAACTCTGGGATTAGTAAGAGATTCTGGCTGAAGTAAGAACTGGCAGAAGGGGCTGAAGAGATGGCTTAGCAGTTAAGGCACATACCTGCGAAGCCTAAGGATCCAGGTTGGATTTCCAGAAGAGAGTGCTCAGTGGTTAAGGTGCTTGCCTGCAAAGCCTAACAATCTGGGTTCAATTCCCCAGTATCCATGTAAAGCCAGATGCACAGTGGCGTGCCCATTCTCTCTCCATCCCTCCCTCTCTCTGTTAATAACTAAATAAAGGAAATAAATATAAATATTAAAAAAAGAATGAGCAGAAGTGTGATGAAGCAGGATACCCAGTGCTCCACTCTGGTCACAGGCAAGTGAGCGCACTCCACTGTAGGTGAGTGCATGGAGCCTTACATGGGTACTTCCATATGTATACACCATACACACACATGCGCCGTGCGCGCGTGCGCACACACACACACACACACACACACACACACACACACACGGAAATAACAAGTGCTGGCAAGAATGTGGAGAAAAAAGAACTCTTTAAACTATAGATGAGAATGCAAATTTGTATAGCCATTATGGAAAATAGTATGGAGGTTTCTCAAAAGACTAAAAACTGAGACATGGCTCAGCAGTTAAGGCACTTACCTACAAAGCCTAAGGACCCAGGTTTGATTCCCTAGTGCCCCTGCAAAGCCAGATGCATAAGGTGGCACATGCATCTAGAGTTTGTTTACAGTGGCTAGAGGTCCTGGTGTGCCCATTCTCTCTCTCTCTTTCTGCCTCTTTCTCTCTCTCACTCTGTCAAATAAATAAATATTTAAAAAAAATAATTTCTGGGGCTGGGGAGATGGCTTAGTGGCTGAGGCACTTGCCTGTGAAGCCCAAGGACCAATGTTCGACTCTCCAGATCCCATGTGAGCCAGACACACAAGTTGATGCAAGCACAAGGTCGCACATGCACAGAAGGTGGCACACATGTCTCGAGTTTGATTGGAGTGGCTAGAGCCCTGGCATGCCAATTCTGTCTCATAAAAAAATTAAAAGTAAAAAACTATATTCTGTGTTCATTGTACCATTATTCATAAGTCATTACTGTGGCCGAGATATGGAATCATTGTAACCTGTCCAACAATGAATAAATGGGTGAAAGAAAATGTAGTACACAGTGGACTACTATTCAGCCTTAAAAAAAGAAATGGCTGGTGAGATAGCTCAGTGGTTAAGGTGCTTGCCTGCAAAGCCTAACAATCTGGGTTCAATTCCCCAGTACCCATGTAAAGCCAGATGCACAGTGGTGCATGTGTCTGGAGTTCATTTGCAGCAGCTGAGGCCCTGGAATGCCCATTTCCTCTCTCTCTCTCTCTCTCTCTCTCTCCTCTGCATCTCTCTCTGCTTGCAAATAAATAAATAAATATTTTTTTCAAAAAGAAATAAAACCCATCATTATTGCTCTGTACAGATTAACATGGAGGATATTATGCTAAGTCAAATAAGTTGGGGCTGGAGAGATGGCTTAGTGGTTAAGGTGTTTGCCTGTGAAGCCAAAGGACCTAGGTTTGATTCTCCAGGACCCACTTAAGCCAGATGTACAAGGGGCACGTGTGTCTGGAGTTTGTTTGCAGTAGCTAGAGACCCTGGCGTGCCCATTCTCTCTCTCTGTCTCTCTCCTCTCTCTGCTTGCAAATAAATAAATAAAATTTTCAATCAAATAAGTCATAATAAGCCAGATACAGAAAGACAAATATTATGTGACCTTATTCACACATTAAATATTTTTAAATGACCTCATAGAAGTACAGAGTTGAATAGTGTTTACTAGAGTCTGTGACTGTAGTCACAGGGCATAGCGTTTCGATAGCATGTACCAAACTTAATGTCAATGTATTGTATATATATAAATTGCTAAGAGGGGAGATTTTAAATGGCTATCTAGACACAAATATGTGATTTGATAAATATGTTAATTAGATTGATTTTTACCATTCTACATAAGTACATTATATAAAAATCTCACATATATATATATATGTATATGTATATATATATACATATATTTAGGGCTGAAGAGATGGCTTAGCAGTTAAGGCAAGCCAAAGGACCTAGGCTCAATTCTCTAGGACCCACATAAGCCAGATGCACAAAGGGGTGCAGGCATCTGGTGTTCATTTGCAGAGAGTGGAGGGCCTTGTGCGTCCATTCTCTCTCTCTCTTTCTCTGTCTCTCTATACCTGCCTATTCTGCTCTCAAATAAATAAATAAATGAAAATTTTATATATATATGTATGTATAATAATTATTTGCTGATTAAAATATTTTTATTTATTTGTGAACAGAGACAGAGACGTGAGTTGAGTATAAGTTGAGAATGTATGTTACTGATTATAAGCCAGCCACAAAAATAGCAAAACAAAGAGCTTTAGCTACTAAGAGAACAAAGAAAATAAGATGAAATTGATTAATCTAAAAAGAAGACAGAAATTGAGGTGAAAGAAAAGGAAGAATGGATGGGACATCCAGAAAACAGAGTGTAGAATAAACCTAGCTATATTACTAACCACATTACATATAATGAAATATATCAATTAACAGTTGTGGGTCTGGTTGCAAAGCTCACTGACCTGGGTTCAATTTCTAAGCTGCCCACATAAGGCAGATGCAAAAAGTGACACAAACACCTGGTGTTCATTTGCACAGATGCAAGAGGCCCTGGCACACCCATACACACACACACACACACACACACACACACATATGCAAATCAATTTTAAAAAATTAAAGGTGGGGGTGTGGCTCTGTGGAAAAGCCCTCATCTAACATGCACAAGGCCCTGCTAGATTGCGCAAAAAAGCAAGAACCATTTATATACTGCCTACAAGAAACCTACCTTAAATATAAGGCTACAAATAGGTTAAAAGTAAAATGATACAAAAACATGTGCCATCTTAAAACTAACCAAAAGAAAGTCGGCCTATCTATGTTAATGTTGCACAGGGTATATTTCGAAGCAAAGAATATGTCCAGGAATAAGAGTAGAGTCATTTCATAAAAATAAAAGGGTCAATTTGCCAAATAACACGATCAGGTAGGTGATCTGAAGATGTCATTCAGTGCCGGCCCAGCACCCAAGTTCAATCCACAACACCACATAAGACCACATACTTGGCATGTTGGCACATGCCTGTGATCCCAGAACTCAGGAATAAAGGCAAGAGGATTAAGAGTTCAAGGGTATCTCAGCTACATAGTAGTTCAAGGCCAGCCTGGGCTACATAAGACCTTGTTATTTTTAATTATTTAAAAAATTTTTTATTGACGAATTCCATGATTGTAAACAATATCCCATGGTAATTCCCTCCTCCCCTGACTTTCCCCTTTGAAACTCCACTCTCCATCATATCCCCTGCCAGTCTCTCTTATTTTGATGTCATGATCTTTTCTTCCTATTATGATGGTCTTGGGTAGGTAGTGTCAGGCACTGTGAGGTCATGGATATCCAGGCCATTTTTGTGTCTAGAGGAGCACGTTGGAAGGAGTCCTATCCTTCCTTAGGCTCTTACATTCTTTCCGCCACTTCTTCTACAAGGAACCCTGAGCCTTGGAAGATGTGATAGAGATATTTCAGTGCTGAGCACTCCCCTGTCACTTCTTCTCAGCACCATGGTGCCTTCTGAGTCATCCCAAGGTCACCGCCATCTGAAAAGAGAAGCTTCTCTAACCAAAAGTGAGAGTAGCATTAATATATGGGTATGAACATTAAGAGAAGTGCTTACTGGGCAGTTTGGTGAGCATAGTATATACTTTTAGCCAGACAGCAGTAGACGTTATATGCCTAAGGCTCATGACTACTCCTGTTTTAGGTTTTCTGTATCAGGGATGTATTCCCTTCCATGGAACAGGCCTCCAGTCAAATAGAGGGCAGTTGTTTTTCCCCATAACAGACTGTGCCACTACTGCACCAGTTGGTTCATTTGGCCTGGCTGGCCAAATATAAGGCTTGCAGGGTCCACTATTTGGTATCTTCACTGATGATTTCTCTCTCTTCAGCTTCTGTCAGATAAAGACCTTGTTTTTTTTTAAGGGGCTGGAGGGATGGCTTAGTGGTTAAGGCACTTGCCTGCAAAGCCAAAGGACCCAGGTTCAATTACCCAGGACCCACGTAAGTCTGATGCACAAGGTGGCACATGTGTCTAGAGTTCGTTTGCAGTGGCTGGAGGTCCTTGCGTGCCTATTCTCTCTCTCTCTCTCTCTCTCTTCTCTCTCTCAAATAAATAAGTAAAAATGAAAAGTATAATACAGCTGTTTATAGATCAAATAAGATGTATAAAATAGAAGAAATAAAATCTGATAGGCCTGTAAAGAAAAACAGACAAATATATAATTATAATTAGAAATTTTTATGTCCCAATAACTAAAATAAATGGAAAGAAAATCAGCAAGGACACAGATGACCTGAACGGCATTATCAATTAACTTCATCGAACTGACAGTTACGAAAACACTCCGCCCCAAACAGGACGACGTGCATAATCATCAAGTGTTGATGGATTGCTGTAAGACATGATATATCCTGGGCCATAAGAAGTTTTCACACATTTGAAAAGATTAAAGTGCAGATTGAGGCCAAAGATGGGGACAGGCTTGCAGGAGGCAGGCATCTGAGCTCGGATATGTTCTAGAAACTACAGTTGAACAGTCTCTGGAAGGAGCTGGGGGGAACAGTTGACTAAGGCTTTGCAGAAAGGGTGATTCCCGCGTCTCTTGGTAGCTGGTCTGCAGGGCTACACAGTCCAAACCCACAATGCAACTCGATACATGTTTGCTAAATGAACGTACGAGTGGGGAAGGACTGAGGGAGTAAAACAATAGTGTATCATGGACCTACCTAACTTACCCAGGACTGCCCCAACCCTGTACTACCCAGGCTTTTAGAGTCAGACAAGCCCAGGTTCACAGCCCAGCCCCACCCCTTTTCCCCTGCCAGACAGTGAGGAGATTGCCTGCCCGCCCCAAACCACAGTTTTGCCCTCAGCAAAACGGTGCTGATAATTCTATGTACTTCACCAGGTGTTTATGGGACCAAACGAGGTAATTAACATGAAGGGCTGGCATGGCCAACACTCCACAGGGATGAAACCTGGCTGCTTTGAGCCCTCCCAGGTGGCAGACAGGGTGCTAAGGCCCTTCCATGGGTCAATTCTCCATCTAGTGTTGCAACAGCTCTAGGAAGTAGGCAGTGTAATAGCAACCTACCCAGGAGAGAGAGAGAGAGAGAGAGAGACCCAGAAGCTCAGTCAGGTTCGACCACTTGTACAAAATCACACAGCTGATAAGTATAAAAACCAGGATCTGAACCAGAGATTGAGGTCCTAACTTCTGTTCTGTTTTCTACCCCCTCCCCAAGTCGGGAATCTTCCCCCAGAAATGGGACGGGGTGGGATTTGCACAGGAGGCATTGCTGTCATCCTATTTCACACTCCCCCATCTGGCCCAGCTGTCACCCAGAAGAGACGCAAAATCATGCCCCCTGCCACAGCCACACTGTCCTGAGCCGTACAAGGACCAGCCTGCTGGTCGGGTTCTGGAGACACCCTGGGGGTCCCAAGCTTCCCCTCCAGGAGGGACTCTTGCTGGCGTGACCTGACCAGCCCAGGCAGAGCCACAGGAGGTGCCTGGGGCGGGGGATCCTGGCAGCCCACGGGAGCTGTAATTGCTGGGCATCCAAGCCCGTCCGGGCCCTTCCATGGAGACATTTATAGCCAGCCAGCCTGGGCACCATTTAAGTGGTTTTTCTCTCTGGTGCGGCCCTTTAATAACCGAGAAGAGACATCAAATTAAAGCTGCTGCCTGCGAGTCTTGGCTTTGCCTCAATGCTCTGGAGAGGTCGGGGGAAGGTTAATCTGCTTGCTGACCTTGAGGTCTGGAGTTTTTACCACATGCTGTTAAAATGGAGACTCAGATGTTAGGGCTAGTCCACTCTTTGAGGTCACTCCAGCAAGCCAGCCGCTAGACAGCCGGCTCTCTACACCCTCGCTCCTTGGGGGCTTTGGGATGAATTCCCCAGTGTGATGCTCACCCGTGTAAACTTCAGACCCCAAGCAAAGGTTACCACCCCTCTGACCCTCCTCTGTCAGATTCATTTATTTATTCATGGATTCATTCATACAACAGAAATTCTGTCATAGGTTAAACTACCCCAAAGCAGATTTGACACAAGGATTTGAATGAAGTACTTGGGAAGGGGGCCTGGGGAAAAGCTATGAGAAAGAAAAGGTGAGAAGGGGAAGCCATCTTAAATTCAATTGTGGGTCTCCAGAAAGATGACTTCCAGGGGGCTGGAGGGATGGCTTAGTGGATAAAGCACTTGCCTGTGAAGCCAAAGGACCCAGGTTCGATTCCCCAGGACCCATGTTAAGCCAGATGTACAAGATGGCATATGCTTCTGGAGTTCGTTTGCAGTGGCTGAATGCCCTGGCATGCCCATTCTCTCTCTCTCTCCTCTCTCTCTCTCTCTCTCTCTGCCCCTTTCTCAAATAAATAATATAAAAATAAAATAAAATTTAAAAAAAGAAAGAAAGATGAGTTCCATAACGGGATATGACTCAGCAGTAGAGCTTGCTCAGCATGCATAGGCCCTGAGTTCCACCTCCTAGCCACGGCAAGAGCAATAAGTAACTACATAAACAAAGCTGGGTGTGGTGGTGCACACCTTTACTCCTGGCACTCAGGAGGCTGAGGTGAGAAGGACCACAGTGAATCTGAGGCCAGCCTGGGCTACAGAGTGAGTTTCCAGTGAGCCTGGACTAGAGTGAGAAGCTGCCTCAAAAATAATAAATAAATAGAAATATCTAGATGCTACATAGAAGATAGATGATATACATGATAGAAGATGGGCAAACAGCTCAGTAGACAAATAGAAGAGCCATAATAGGTGACATATGACAGAAGATATATAGGTAGACATGTACATGGATGATATATGATGGGAGATATATGTGTGTGTGTATATATATATGTTGTTTGAGGTAGGGTCTTGCTCTCTAGACCACACTGACCCGGAATTCACCACATAGTCTTAGGTTAGGCTCGAACTCACAGCGATTCACCTACCTCTGCCTCCTAAGTGCTGGGATTAAAGGCATGAGCCACCACACCCAGCTAGAGGTAAGTAAATATGGAGAGATGAATAGATCTTTGGTAGAAGTTAGACAGACTGACACATGGATGCTAGACAGAGCAGTTCAAGTCCTGACTCCTGATTCCTGAGGACGTGACCACCATTGTAAAGAGCATCTCTTCAGATATTAAGATAAGTCACATTAAGTTTGAATACGCCCTACTCTAGAGAGTGGTGTCCTTATAAAAGAGGGAGTTGGAACACACAGACATACAAGGAGGGAAGAAGCACAGAGACAAACACAAGGGACACCATATGACAACAGAAGCAGGGACGGAAGCCAGGGTGACACAAGCCAAGGAACGCCAAGGATACCAGGCAGCCAGGAAAGAGGCCTCAGGGAGGAACCAGCCCGGCTGCCATCTTGCTTTCCCACTGGCTCCTGCACTGCGAGACTTGTCTGTTGTCTCAAGTCACCTTTGGGTGGTAGCCCTAGGACAGTGCTGATCTACAGCAAGATGGTGTGGATGTCTGGCAGACACTACACTGGGGAAACTGAGGCTCGGTCTCTCTGGAGAGCTTGGGGCCAGGGTGAAGCATGCCTCAGAGTCATTCCAGCTCTTGCAACAGCCCCACCTGTCCTCACCTGAAGGGTGCTCACAGGACGTCGACCCTGACCTTGCTGGCTTAAGTAGTGTGTGGACAAGGGCAGGGCTCACGGCACCAGCGAGGTCCCACAGGGAGACCTGCACGTGTTGGCTGTGGCTGTGAGAAGTACTGGGCGTTGGGTGTGTAGGAATGGAGTACTGAGGGGGTGTGGGTGGACGACCATCAGTGTGTGTTAGGGCTCTGTCTGAGGCCCTACTGAAGTGAGCGCACAGGGGCTGGAGGGGGTGGCGGCGGTGCATGGCAGTCAGTGGTCAGACAGGTCAGTGGGGAGGGAACATGGGAGAGGTGCCCCAGTGACAGGTCAGGCTTCTCTGAGGAAGTAACAAATAGCCAGAGACCAGAACGTTGAGAAAATCCACAGCTCACATGGCTGGTGGAACAGTGTTGCACAGGAAGGAGCGGCCAGCGCAAGGACAGAGACAGAGGGATAGCTTCCTTCGAGGAAAGACCCAGCTCTGGGCCAGCTCAGCTCGGTGCAGAGGAGGCTGTGGGAATGGGCCTCACTCCCTTAGTTCACACTAGCTGTACCCAGCACTGCCCTCTAGATTCCCAGAGTGGCTAATCCAGTCCCTGATCCCAAGGGGCTCTTGATCAAGACACTCTAGCATAGGGGTCAGGCAGAGGGACCTGGGCTCCCTGTTTCAGATCCTCATATGCCCTTGATCTTGGACAAGGCATTGAGCTTTGAACATCACTTCTCGATGCTGTAAAAATGGTGTCTATCTCATGGAGCTGACCTAAGGTGGACACCAGCTGCCTTGTCCCTAAGGTGTGACACTCACAGACTTTTCCCATGCTTAGGCAAAGGGATGTACAGTGACTTTCTTTCTTTTTTGCAATTTTTTTTTATGTGTGTGTATGTGGTGTGTGTGGTATATGTGCCTATGGCACGGTACATTTTAGTCTCAGTTCCCCACAGGACTGGGATTACAGATGGGCATGAACACACCCCGGATGTTTATGTGGATTCTAGGGATCAAACTCAAGTACTTCTCAGGCTCTCATGCATGTCAAGGTAGGGTCTTGCACTAACCCAGGCTGACCTGGATTCACTATGTAGTTTCAGGCTGGCCTCAAACTCACAGTGATCCTCCTACCTCTGCCTCCCGAGTGCTGTGATTAAAGGCGTGAGCCACTATGCCTGTCTTTGCTGTTGTTTTTAAAGACATGAGGTCATAGATGCCTCTCTCCCTTAATGGCCCATGAATACCCCTTGAAGGGTCCTCAGAGTAGATGGTAGCATCATCTTTGTTGAGGGTCACACATAGGGGAGAGGCCAGGTGAAGACTGGGGTCCAAATTTGACTGACCTGTGGATCATAGGGCTTTCTCTGCCCAGCTGCAACGAGGCCACTGACCTCCTTGGCATTCCAGCACCAGTTAGGAAAAGGAGCTGGCTTCCCAAGGCAGAGTGGACGGGGGCAGAACGCAAGAGTGATCGTGAGGCTCAAAAGCCAGTTCAAGGAGTCAGGGCGGGGACAGTTGGGGACAAAGTTCCTGTAGGTCTGGGCAGGTGATGCCAGGAAGAAGGCCAGGGCCTCTAGGTATCAAGCCCCTGCCCCCGCAGTCTCTGCCAGCCTCCCTTTGGGCACACTTGCTCCCTCATCTGTCTGAGCAGGCTGGAAGCTCTGAGACCTTCTGGGTGGAGCAGGCATCCTCTTCCGGTCCCTTCTGTGGCTCCAAGCAGGGGGGTAAGGTGGACAGTGTTGCTGCCTGTCTTCTTCCACGCGCTCACAGGCACCAGTCCGTCTCTCCTCCAAGGGATGCACCCCACAGGTGGCCTTTCCACTGGAGTTGAGATGACTCCAGAGATGGGCTCACTACCTTTTGAGGAAGCTGGTTCCCCTGGGAGAGCTGTAATAGGAGGTAGGGAGGCAGCCAGGCAGGAGTGGGGGCAGGGAGTTTGGGTGCGAGGCAAGGAGGCCCAGTGAGCCTCAGTTTCCCCATGTGGCTTCTTTGGCTCTGTGTTTATCGAGCCACATGTCACAAGTCATTCGAGTGAGTTATGACATTACTTAGTGGGCGTGACTGTTGGCATTTTTAAACGGAAAGAGCAGAATAAGGTAGAAGGCCGCTGTTGCACACACCGCTCCGGTGGGCATGGACTGACTTGAGGCCTGGTGGGGGCAGGGTCTCCAGCCATGCCGAGGGTGGCTGGGAGGGATTTCCAGGCGCAGGCGCCTCTTCTTCCTGCCCACCCCACCCCGGCATCCGAGTCCAGGCAGGGGCCCCAGGGGCGATGGGAACAAGGAGATCCCCTCGTCTTTCTATAGTGCATCCCTTGGGCTCTGAGAGCCCCATAAATCGTCTGCTGGGAGTCAGGGGCATAGAACTTCCTGATTTATGCCCCCGCCGGGACCGCCCCCTCTGCCTCCTCGCGGGCTCTGTGGGGCCAAGGCCTGGCAGGCTGGGGGGCTCCAGACAGCCCCTGCGGTTGCCATGGCAACAAGTTCAGGCTAGGCCATTCTCCTCATTTCTTCCCTCAGGCTCCCGCCTTCCCCCTCATTCTGGCTTTTCGACAGTGTCCCCCTCCACAGGCTGGTCCCTTCCTGAGGGGTGCCCCTATCCAGGCAGCCAGTCGTGTATCACGGTCATGTGAAGTATAACCTCAGAGCATGCTCAGGGTACGGTGGTCCGGGTGCTGGCCTTAGCTTCCTGGGTGAGGCTGGAATGCCATTTCTCTGCTCCCAGACTGGCATCACGGGACCAGTCTGGTGAGGTGCATTTTAGAGGACCAGCTAGGGCCCTCAGTGACATGACTGGGTCCTTTCCTCAGTGCTTAGACCCTTATAGCCTCCATCCGCTCATCTGTAAAGTGTGTACGATGAGATCTGTCAGTAGACCTGCAACATGTCTGGCACACAGAAGGTGCTTAATAAGTGCGAATGAATGAATGAATTTCAGGTAACTGCATGAAACTTAAATGCGTAAATAAGCATGGTAGATTAGAGATGCCCACCATCCTTTGATTGAGTGGAGGGTTCCATTCCCTCCCTTTGAATCTGGGCTGGTCTCAGTATGCCCTTCTCACCAACACAGTGTCTCAGGGGTGATCTATGCCATGCCCTTGCTATGCCAGAGGTCCCCCATGGCCTCTGCCCTAGGAGCCCCAGTGTGAGGACCAGGCACCCCTGAGGATGCTGTGCTGGAGGAATGGGGGCTGGCAGAATCTTCCTTGTCAGGTGTGGATCATCCGCCCATCAGCCCGTGGTGAGCTTCCCTCATCCAGGACCACGATGTAGATTCAAGAGCAAAGTACCTAACTGGCATTGTATTGGATCAAGAAGTTTTGGGTTGATCTGTTCTGAGACTGGATCTGTTGGAATAAAGTGTAACCCTGGATCCTGTGCCTAGCCTAGAGCTAGTGCTCCGTGACACCAGTCATAGTATCAGTGCTGTCACTGGGAAGCGCAGTGGCCTGAGAATTCAGAACTGAGGTTCTGGGGCCTCCCAGCTCGGGTGTGAGTTGTAATGGCCGGCCCCCGCCCAAGGCCAGTTTCTCTTCCCTCCAGACGTCTGTGTCAAGGAAGGAGTGAGAGCAAGTCTGCACAATTGGGTTGTCATGAAATGCAGATGGCAGAAGGCCAGGAGGCGTGTGAAGTACTGTTTCCAGTGGCTGGCAGAGAGGAGGCACCTGCCCAGAGAGGAGGGAACCAACATCCTGAGCTCCCGTTGGTCATTAAAATACATGGTACCTGGCCATTAGAGTCAGGACTGGAAGGACAGCATCTCTTTCCATCAAATGAGACCCATCCACACACATGTGGCACTGGGGTACTAGGGGGCTGAGTTACTGTAATTTTGTCTTGGTGAAGAGCTCCGGGTGGCCCATTGCAAAGCCAAGTACATAATAACCACAGCAGTGGAGGAACGGGAAAGACATTTGCCTACAGTAGCACCACCTATGTGGAAACTTCTAGATTCTGCCTAGGGAGGAGCCCCTGGGGATGGAATGTAGAAAGCCCTTGTATTTGGTTTTGGGTATCCCCATCTGCTGGACACCCTCACTATAACAAGGCCTTGCTCTCACCATATGAGGACCAAGGAGGGCTTCACCCAAGGTCACACAGAGGGCAGGGCCAGAGCTGGGACCAGAGCCTGGGACTCCTGCGTCTCTCCAAGGCTGGCACCCACAGGTTGCCCCCAACTTCAGAAGCCACACCAGTTGGAGGGTGCCTTTCTTACAAAGCCCTCTAAGGGGCAGGTTTGCCCTCCCCACTGCCTGCCTCGCAGTTCCTGAACATTCTCACTGAGAGGTCTCGCCACCTCTCCTCTCTTTGGGCAGGAAATGTCAGCCTCTGATAAGTGCCCCATGCTGGTCTTCAGATCCAGCCTTGAGCAGATTGGGAAACAGGGGCCCAGGGCAGAAGGCTGAGTCTTTCTTTGTTTATCTCACAAGGCTACTAGGGGTTGTTTCTTATAGACACAGTGGATGCCATGCACTTTTAGAAGGGCTCTAAGGCATGGCAACCCCCTGTCACAGCCCCTTGCTCAAAGTCTCCCCCTCCCCCACCCCAAAGCCAGCCTTTGCAAACTGGTTTCTGCTGATGCTTTAGAAAGCAGTTCATCCGGTTGGAGATAAGGCTTAGCAGTCAAGGCGCTGGTCTGTGAAGCCTAAGAACCCAGCTTCGATTACCCATATCCACGTAAAGCCAGATAGATGTACAAGGCAGCGCACGCATCTGGAGGTCGTTTGCAGTGGCTAGAGGCCCTGGTGCGCCCATTCTCCGTGCCCCCTCTCAAATAAATAAATAATGGTTAATCGGAATCTAGCTCACCATGCTGTAGAGTAACAGTACCAGGGTATGTGCAAGAGGCATTTTATCACACATATCTGTGTGATCCCAAGACAGTCATTTTACCTTTCTGAGCCTCTGTTTCTTCATCTGTTAAATGGGGCTTGTAACCAGATCTACTTTACCCCAGGGAAGTTTCACTGTGTGCTACAAAATTATCTAATGCAGAATAAGCCCCCACCCAACAGGATGGCTTGGGGACAGTAACCATTTCTTTTGTTCATGAGCTTGCCATCTGGGTAGGGCTGGGCCAGGACTCTGTCCTGTGAGGTGTTGTCCAGCGTTAGGGAACTCCTCCCAGCAAGGCTCATTCATGAGCCTCTCTCCACGAGGCAGTTTGGGACTGCATGTTCCCCAAGGGAATGTCTCAGGAAGAAGGAAGCAGGTTAAGGCCTGGAAAGTTCCACACTAACATGCTATTGAAGTCTGTCAGCCAAACTGCCACAGAGCCCATACCCAGAGAGAAGGGATCCAGGCCCTACCTTGTACCATGGTTGTGAAGTATCCACATTGTGGACCTTGCTTCCCACATCCTACTGTGTCCCCAGAGCCTACCACAGTGTCTGGAAGCCAGGCTGTCTTCCGCTAGGCAGGAATCTATTTCTGCATGAAGGAACCGACCTGCGACTGTCCTCTGAAACTCTAGCCCAGGACCCCGTGGCTCAGGCTGAGGTTGGGGAGGGGTGTGGAAAGAGCTCTGGCTGCAGCATCTGAGGCCTGGGTTTGGACCAGGCCTCTGGCCCCAGGGTTTCTGGGTGACCTTGGGCAAGTCACAAACATCTCTGTGGGTGTCAGCAAAAGCTAATAAAACCAGACCCTGGCTTTTCAACTTGTGTCATCAAAACCTCTGTGTATGACTTGCTTTAATTAAGATAAGCGCGCAGAGCCATGCTTGGGTTTGCGGCTCGTCCTTTGATGTGCGGCCTTCGGCACCGTTGTTTTTGATGTCCGGGGCTGGGGAACTGGACTCAGGTTCTCGGCCCTGCTGGCCGGCTGCCTGCCTTCTGCGTCGGCCTTGTTTAAAGCACTTATGATCTAATAAAGAGAGATTGATGCGGCTCCCTCCCCGGGGAGAGCACTTTCATTCCTCGTGTTCTCTGGCCTTCTCTGCTGCACTGTTGATGGCCTTCGTCGGGTACCATCTAAATACGGAGCCCTGGGCTGCATTGCACTTCACCCACAAGACAACACTGTAAGTGGGCTCCTGGTACTGTCCCCTTCCTCAACCCATACGCGAGGAAACAGAGGCCACATGACCTGCCCAGAACAGGCAGGGGTGCCAGGATATGGATTTCTGACCACTGGGCAGTATGGCCTCTTGGGGGCTGCTGGTGGCCCTGGCTGGCACGCAAAGCCCGTATGGAACTTGGGAAAGCCTGGTAGGATAAGAAGCCAGCCTGGCTCGTCTCTGAGTTTGCCCAATATCAGGCTTTGGAGAGAGATAGCAGACCTGTGGGGTATTGTTTCTATGACTACTGTTTTCCAGAAAGAAGGATGGGTTCGCAGAGGTTGTTTGATGGGGACTGAAAGGAAGGTGATGGGGTTCCTGAGACCCTCTGGTCCTTCTTCTGGCTCACTGTCCAAAGTTAAGTCAGGCATCAACGTTATTTGTCGGCAGGTTTCATGCCTGAGCTGTGTGTGGGCAGAGTGCCTCTGCTGTCTGCCTGTCCAGAAAGGCGGGTGGCCGGCTGTATCTGGGCCTCCTGCAGGCATAGCTTGTGGTCCAGAACAATCCTCAGAGGCGTAAAACATCCCCCATGTGGACTGAGGAGGCTCTGGTTGTGGGGTCCCCTCCTTGGTGCTCCTCAACGGCTGTGTGAGCCCTCTGGGAGTAGAGACAGTCCGGGAGGGTCTCTACCTTTGCCCTGTTGCAAGGGCAGAAATTCTACTGCCCATGGCTGATCCCAGAAGAAAGTAGGATCTGGCGGAGAGGGAAGGAAGGACACGTGTAGGGTTCTTTTCATGGCAGTCTAGAAGCTTCCGTCTCCTTCTCTAGAAAATGAACAAACACCAGTCCCTTCTGGTTGTGAGTCACTGGCAAGGGGCCAGCCACCCTTGAGGTAGAGGTGGCCTCCCTGCAGACCTGCTGTGAGGCCAAGAATGAACCCTGACTGTCCCCGGGCCTCGCTGGCCTGCAGCGACCGGGGAGGTCCCACGGACAATCACACGCAGATGAAGAGGGGTCCCAGACCCTACCCTCTTCCAAAGTCCCTACCTAGGCCAGCTGGAAGGCCCAGGACTCTTCTAGGTGGTCCCCAGCCTGCCCTCTCCTCTTCTCAGTATAAAAGCTTTACCAGTGGGGCCATCCTCCACCATGGTTGTCCTGAGCCTCTGGAAAGCCACATATACTCTGGCGAACAGGCAGTGGCAGTCAAGGGGTAGACTTGGGCCAACTCCGGTTTAGAAGTTGTCACCTGGACCCTAAATCCACCCCCTGAGTCCTAACTCCTTATGGTGTACAGGGCCAAGGTTTGGCAGTATCTTCCAGGCCTTTTTCTTTGCTGAGGTTCCATACCAAGCTGGAAACAAGATGACCTTACCCCCACTGCCTACATCTCCTTGATCTGGGACCTCCCGTGCCCATCCACCCCATCCCTTCCACCTCAAAAAAAGCCAGGACCCCCACCAGCCAGGCTCTCAGTTCAACCAGCATGGCCACAGGGCGGAGTGTCAGCTGGGGCCAGGCCCTTCTTGCTGTGTGCCCGTGGGTTGGTTCCCTGCCCTCTCTGGGCCTTTGTTTCCCTGTCTGTGGGTTAGCCGACTCCCCAGACCTGTCCAACTCTGACATTTTGGGTCTTGTTGCCTTCTCCAGGCCTCGGGGCAGTGGGGGCTGTGGGGGCAGTGGCCCCTCTTCCATCCAGGCCAGACCTCCAGAAGAGAGCCTGCTGGTGCTTATCGTCCATAGCTATCTCCACTGTTTGCATAGCACTCATTTCCCCTCCACTAAGAAAACATGTTTGCAGAATCTGCTTTCACTGGAAAGCCGGCAGGTTAAAAGGAAAGGAAAAGGTCTGAATTCTGTGAAGCGGGGGATTAAAGGCAGGGAATGACCTCCAGCATGGCCCTTGATCAGAGGAAGAGTGGTCTGATCCCAAATCCCAGCCCAGGAGCCCCCACTCGCCCCTCACAAGTCTGTTCTGGTAGCCAAGGCTTGGAGAAGTCCAGGGCTTTTCTCAGGGACATCTGGAGTGGAGATACCCCTCTCTAGAACCTTCTGTAGCCTACCACTGAGGAAAAGGGAAGGCCACATGCAGCCTGGAGCTCAGTGTCTTCCTCTTCTGTCATGTGGTCCTTTGGTTCCTGATGCTACACAGACCCAAGCAGGCTTGTCTCCCTAACCTGTCTGCCTAGCTCCCTCCTACCAACAGCAGTATCAGGCAGACCAAAGGGGTCACCCCAGGTCCCTCCCTTCCTTCTTTTCTTCCTTCCTTCCTTTCCTTCTTCCTTCCCTCCCTCCCTCCCTTCCTTCCTTCTTTCTTTCCTTCCTTCCTTCTTTCCTGTACTGGGAAGTGGACCCAGGGCCTTGTGCGTGCTAGGCAAGTGCTCTGACACTGAGCTGCATTCCGTAGCCCTTCGACTATTTTTGAAACATGGTCTAGGTTGACCAGGCTGGCCTTCAACTTGCCATTTAGTCCAGGGAGATCATGAATTTATCTTCCCACCTCAGCCTCCTGGGTAGTTTAGACCACAAGGCCCAGCTCCTGGGCCCTTTCTTAAAAATGGCTTGTCAGCTATCAGAGTGGACAGATGGTATGCTTGGTCATACCAGAGCTCTGCAGCCGTGGCAGGGAACTATGTCAACCTGTGTTCACAGAGAACCGTCCATGACAGAAACATGAGTTGCAGAAAGAAATGTACCTATGATGGGTCACATTTGTTTTCAGTAAACCAAACCAAACCAAATCAAACCAAGCCCCTGTGAGCTCAGCACTGGTCTAACATTTGTGGGCATTAATTCTGTCAATCCTCATAGTGACCCTGTATGGAGGTGCTACGATGACCCATTTTATAGATGAGCAAACTGAGGTTCAGGGGTGAGTGATAGTTAGGCTCCAGATCTGACCTCTCAGCCCCTGAGCAGAGTCATCCCTGGGTTCACTATGTTAGCCGTGTGCGTGCATGCGTGTGTTCATGCATGTATACTGAGACAGAGAGCCCGAGCCAGAGAAAAGTCAGATGGGTGATCCTTGGGCCTCCAGTAGATCAGGGCTCTGGAGAGTAGAATGAGGGTTCTCTTTTCCTCATTGTGACTGTGGTTTTGGTTATCATACGTAATGTAACTGAACATGAACTAAAGGGAAGCAAAAGGCCCAGAGCCCTTGGAGCAGGCAGTGACGCGTTCCCCGTGAGGCTCTGGAGGGACCATGGCCGTGGCCGTGGGTGGCTACCTGTGGCCAGAGAGCAGCTTCAACAACTTAACACGGGGCCGCTTTGTATCACCTCAGAGCTATTCTGCCATGGAGCTCGGCAGCCTTGTCCTGTGGGTCTTAAGCCGCTTGGGCAAGGAGATGCCAGATGAACATCGGATTGTATGCTGACTGCTCTGCCTCCGCGATCAAGGGTGACTCTGAGCCACACTCACAGCTAGGCAGCAAGAGGATGACCACCAGCACAGCACAGTGTGAAGGGACGACAAACACCGTAGGAACAGGACGGAGGGCCTTAGATAAGTACGGCAGCACCCAGAACCCCCCTGGGTACCTGGACTTGACAGGAACTGACCTGTCAAGGTCAAAGACAGAGCTCTGCAGAGGAGACCAGAGACCTGAGCCGTCTGGACTTACCCAAGGTCACCCAGCTGGTCCAGATTGCTTGACTCTGGCCTGATGGGCCATCTCCCACCAGCCATGTTTCCATGTTCCTGGTCTAGCAGCCAGTTGGTGCTCGGGGCCTGGGTTCTGGTCCTACTCTAGCCAAAGGTGAGATGAGTCCTCAGCCCTGCCTTACGGGGCTGGACCTCCTGGCTGTCTTCCAGCCAGTGTCTGTCTGTACCCACCCTGGTTTCTTACTTTCTTAGCATGTTCTCTAGCAAGGGGCTGCAAGGAGACGCCAGCTAGACATTGAGGAGGGAGGGCCTATAGGGTGTGGGACACTCTGGGGCCTGGACCCTTCCTGCATGCCACACAGATTTATAGGGATGCGTTCTTGAACTTCCATTCACTGTTCCCACCCCAGCCCTGGGTCGGGGAAACAACAGCTACGATGAAAGAGATCCTGTCTAAAGATGAAAGCGGGGCCTCCCGCAGCCCGCTGGCCCCTGGCCCGCCGCCTGCTCCGGTCCAGGCCAAGGCAGGGCTGGAGAGTCTGACGATATTCAAAGCAGGCTCCTGCCCACCCGTGAGTCTGTGTGGCTCCAGGCTGCTTGGGTGCTAATCCTCTAAGGAAGCACTGGGAGGGCATGGGAACCAGGAAGCCTGTCCTGGGGTGAGTGAATGGGTGTGCCTGAGACAAGGGTGCTGCAAGCCTCAAGTGGGGGTGAGGACAGATGCCCCGCCCCCACCCCGGGGTCTTCAGCAGGCTCTGCTCCACCTGTTCTGTCCTCATTGTGACTGTGGTTTTGACTGGGTCGCTCTGGTCTCCTTCCTGTCCCATGAAACTCAGCAAGCGCATCCCCCACCCCAGGGCCTTTCCCCAGGGTGCTCTTTACCTGGAACACTCTGAAGTTTTCCCAGACCACCTCATCCTTCAGATTTCTCAGCTTCCACCTAAAAACCCCATCCGTTCTGCAAGCCAGGACTCTGTTTTCCAAAAGTATTTGGCACAATGTATCACCATCTTAAAAAATAAATTTTATTTATTTATTCGCAAGTAGAAATACAGAAAGAGAGAAAACGAGCGTGCCAGGGCCTCTTGCCACTGCAAATGAACTCCAGACACAGGTGCCACTTTGCGCATTTTTGTGTGTTTACCTGGGTACTGGGGGATCCAACCGAGGCCTGCCGACTTTCTAAGCAAGTGCCTTTAACTGCTGAGCCATCTCTCCAGCTCTGTCATCCTTGTTTTAATGATTATAAGTGGTCATTTGCGTCCTGTTGATTCAGATGAATCATTTAATTGATTAGAATAATTAGACTTTATAGATTATTTAATGACCTCCTGGTTCCTCATGAGCTGCATGAGTCAGGTACCAGCTCCATACCTGGGGCTCAGGCGTGGACTCCTGTGACAGTAACAGCCAAGCGTCTTCCACAGATGACCCAATGTAACCCTCAAAGCAGCCCCACATGGCAGGCACAAGGGTTACCCCCACTCTGTGGAGGCGCAGATGGAGGCGAGGGAGGAGGAGGGCTCTGCTTAGGCCGGGGCCCAAGCACCCTCCCCCGCATCAGGTGGTGAGGGAAGGGCTCATGGTGCTGGGAAGAGAGGGTGGGCAGCCCAAGCTGGCTGTGGGCCAGAAAGAGCCCCTGAGGAATGGGGAGTGACTGACTAGGGGCAGCATGGCTTCTCTGCCGTGCCTCACCTCAGCCCTAGTCCCCTGTATCTGAAGGCTGGGCTCAGCCCTAGGGCAGGTGCTTTCAAACCCTTTGGAGACCTTCGGCTGAGATGGTTCTCCTGGAGGGACACATCCTGAGGATATCAGCAGAGGCAAAGGCAGTGACCTCTGTCCGGCTTCCACCAGACTCACTGTCCCAAGCCCCATCCTGGCCCCTGCCTGGGCTCGGGTCACAGAAGGGGTATTTAGAACCAGCTGGTGAAGCTTGGGGTAGACACAGCCACGGAGCCCTCAGAAACTGTCCGGGCTCCTTCCACACCGCTGTGGAGGAGGGCTCCTAGGCGCAGTCACGCCATAGTCTATGATTTGATGAGAGCAAGAGGAGGGCTGTGAGCATACTGTTTCTTTGTGCCCTTTTCTCTATGCTTGGATATGTTGAGTTTTCTTATAATAATTAAAAAAAAAAAAAGAAAGCAGGAAGGAAGGAAATGCCACTTTAAAAAAAAAGTGTGCGTGTTCATATGTGTACAGGTGCATACATGTGTGGAAGTACGTGTGCATGTGAATGTCAGAGATTGTGTTGACATTGAGTGTCTTCTTCAGTTGCTCTCCCTCTTGTGGAGCTCACTGGTTCAGCTAAATTAGTTCACTATGTAGTTTCAGGGTGGCCTCGAACTCACGGCAATCCTCCCACCTCTGCCTCTCAAGTGCTGGGATTAAAGGCGTGTGCCACCATGCCCGGCTCTTCTTATATATTTTTATTTTTGCAATTGGGGGAAAAATAACAAAAAGATTAAAGAAAAATACGAAGGGGACGTCTTGAATTCCAGGCACCCCTTCAGCCACTTAACAGCCCTCTGATGACTATACTTGTCTCACTGAGCCTCATCTACGGGGGGAATACTACGGGGTGCAGTGAGGACAAAAAGAGGTGATACTGAGGATGTTCCTAGCAAGTCCTGGCTCTGGGTAGGTGCTCCAAACCTCATGAGCTCTCTCCAACATACATGCTAGAGTGCCCACAAAAGAACAAAGTCCACAGATCCTGGAAGGTCACAGCAAAGCTTCCTGACTCTGTGCACATGCATACACACACACACACACACACACACACACACACACACACACAAGGACGTGCACGCACACACGTACACACATGAGCACGCACTGGAAGCTGTGTGCGTGGGGTGGCCCTGTCAGCTGCACGGGTGGGTGAAAGGCAAGAGTCCATCCCTGTCCAAGATAAACACAGGAAGCGAGGATCCCACAGTGTCAGGGCGAGGTTGGGAGCCATCCATAAACTCCAGGCAGAGGTGGGGGGGGGTGGAGTGGGCCTCACAGAAGGGAGGGAGGGTGTGGGAGTCTGGGCAGGGGCCTGACTCTGACATCTGCTGTCTTGGGTTCAAATGTGAAAAGTTGAACCAATGACTAGCTTGGAGGCCATCTCAGCTCAGTCTGTCTGTCTCTAGGTCTGTCTGGGATAACCCTCCTACCCCTATTCCCTTCTCACTCCCTAGCCCTGGGCTCAGTGAGGCTCCCACACTCAGGGAAACCAGAACCTCATTCAGTCAACGATGGCCAAAGCATGAATGGATGGAAAGAACCAGTCACTGCCGTCCTGGGATGCTGGGATTCTGCTCATGTTTGCGTAGGTCCCGGCTCAGCCCATATCTGGGAGAGATTACACTAAGGGTTGTGGCCAGGCCAGCATTGCCTTCTGCAGTCACAGGTCCTGCTTACCCTGAAACCCGCTGGGTCCCAGAAGAGAAGTGTGATGGGGTTTCCACCAGGCTGAGGGGGCTAGGGGCACAGAGCCACCACCTGGGCCACTGTACAATGTGTATGGATGAATGAACATCCACTATGTGCCCTGTAACTCGCCTGTTTGGAACACAGTGAAGACAGGGCGGGGACTATTTTTTAATTGATTCTCAGCCACCCAGCCACCCTTGTTTCGTGACTGTGTTGGAGGCCCAGTTCTTTCTGTCACCAGCCACAGACAGCTGCCTCTGACCCAAAGCCTGGGCTCTTTCTCTGGCAACCCTGTCTTCACACTGCCTCACAGTGATGCCAGATGTGAACAGGGTACCAGTGTGGTGTGGGGCTGGGGCAGATGGGAACTTTCCTAGAAATAGCCCGTTAGGAAACCGCCCTCTTATTCCACTGGTGAAGAGGGCGAGTGGAGAATTCCCCATTTGAACATCACTGCTGTTTACCTCTTGCTTCCACAGGATGGATGAGATGGGTAGATGGGTGGATGGATGGATGGGGTAGGGCGGGTAGATGGATGACATGGATGAATGGAGGGGTGGATGTGTGGGTGGATGGATGGATGGATGGATAGAGGAATGAAATGGGTAGATGGATGGTGGGTAGGTAGATGGTAGAAGCATGGATGGATGAGATGGAGGAATGCTGTTTCATTCTGTGAGATTGGGTCCTCCCTGCCCCCACCTCCATGACCTAGACCTAGTTTTCAACTCCAGCTTTCCCTTCTCTACAAGACCTGGAGAAAAAAAAAAAGTCGAAGAGGTCTGGGCATGGTGGCGCACGCCTTTAATCCCAGCACTCGGGAGGCTGAGGTAAGAGGATCGCTATGAGTTCGAGGCCACCCAGAGACTACATAGTGAATTCCAGGTCAGCCTGGGCTAGAGTGAGACCCTATCTCGAAAAGCAAAGAAACAAACGAAAGAAAGAAAGAAGAAAAACTTTCAGAGTTTATTGTGTCTGTCTGTAGTATGCTAAGACGTGTGCAAACTCATCAGCTGAGCCAGCACTGATCAGCGGAGGAAAGGCTTAGCACAAACATCAGGTTCTCTGTGGATGCAAACCCTGAAGCGGGTGGGAATGTAGGGAACAAGTCATGAATTCTGCTTGGGGCAAGGGTGCCAGGTCAGACTTGGCTCTTCTCTCTCTTCTTCCAGAATCTCTTGCCCCAGTGCCAAGCCGCTTGCCAGGGCTTGTGTGTCCCATATTGCCCTGCGCAAGGACAGGAAGGCGCTAGCGCTCCCTCAGCACCCGTCTCATCTCCGCCTCGCCAAGGCCTTGCCACCCACAGGTCATCCAAATCCACAAGCACAGAGAGCCCACCTTTGCAAGAGGCAGAAACTGAGGCAACAGGACGTAACAGCTCCCGAACCTCACCTCACCTTCCACATTGCCTAGTTCCTATCCCTATGAAGCCGAGGAGGAAGTGACCACAGTTTAGAGAGGCCTGGGCTACACAGCCAGCGAGGGGCAGCCTGGGCTCCAGTTGTCCCAACACTATGTGGGTGCTGAGTGAGTGGAAATGCTGGGGCCTTCGGGTGGCCGCTGATGGGTGGAGGTTTGTAAAGGAGGTAGTCAGGAGGGGCTTCCCGGAGGAGGGGTGTCGACAATACAGCTGCTCCGGCAGGACTAATATCCTCCTGAGTTCCCACAGAGAAAGGAGGGGCCTTTTTTTTTTTCTTCCTCCCCTGGGCTTTTTGTTTTTGTGTAGCAAGGGCCATTGGAGAAGCCTGTGGTCCCCCAACTTTGAGAAATTGCAGGGCCAAGGGGGCAGACATGGCCAGCAGCCTCCCATCAAGCCTGGACAGGAGTTGTCACCAGTGCAGAGCCCACAGGGGTGGGCGGACCTGTCTGGGTTGTTGCTAGAACCATCCATCTCCTTGAAGGATCACCCAGACGCCTTCCTTCCTCCTCCCCCTCGACATCCAGCAGCCATCGCCTCTGCAGACCTGCAGACCACCACGGGCCTCTGAGTTTCATTCCCCCACCCTCCCCCGTGTGCCCACTCCTCCCCAGCCAGTCCCTGCCCCTCACTCAGGGCCCTGTCCCTGCCTGACGTCCAAGCTTCCTCCATCACGGTCACCCCGAACTCACAGAGCACCACCCGCCTCTGCAGACTTGCAATCACGGCATATGGCAGCCCAGTTCTCACCGGCCCTGCACCAAGGAAGCCCCTGATGGTCATCACATCCCTGGCCCACACTGTGTCCTTAGAGAGAGGGAAGGGCCATGTGATCAGTGATATGGGGAGTTCAGGGCAGCTGCGCCCATCAGACCACGTATTGGAGCCACTAATCCTACCACAGGAAGTGGGGAGGGGTGGGAAGGCTACAGAGACGGATGCCCTTGAAGGAGATGTGAATGTCTCTGGGTGGACCAAGGAGAACCCATGTGCCATGAGCTGATGCACAAGCCCACCCCAAAAGTGTTGAGTGACCAGGAGTAGCTGGGAAAAGTTACCCCCTTCCATAGCCCTTAGGTTCTTGGCCCATCACCCCTTCCCAGCTCCTGTAGCATTTGCATACCATGATAAAAAAAAAAAAGAGACACTTAATTTTCGTTTCCTGAGCTTTCTTTAGTCAGTGGTCATCCCACCCGGAACGCGGCCCATCTCATTGGCTTAATTTTCAGGGCACTGCCTCCCTGCCTGAGGACCATGAGCCACCGAAGGGCAGGAATCATGTCCCCCACATCCTTATTCATACCCTCTCATGTCTGCCCACAGCTTGTGTCCAGAACACTTGGGAAACCATGGTGCATGTTCCATGAAGATCCATGTAATAGGTCTTTGGTGAGGGGAAGGTGGCTGGTCTCCATGGAACATTCCCTGCTCCTGCCCGGGGCTCAGGGTCTCCATCTGTACTTGTGAACATGGGAGCTTCTATGGAATGAATGAACCACACGTGCTGGCTGTGTGCAGTGCACAGCATGTAGGGTTGTCAGGGGAGGATCTGCATCGCAGCCAGTTCCTCCTCCAGGAAGCCCTGGTTCGAGACCAAGGGAGGTTAGGATATGCCCCTCCACCCCTGCTCAGCTGCCCCAGTGTGTGCTCCTTAAGCCCTGAAAAAAGGAAACACAGCCCCGCTGCCCCAGCTCTGCCTCAGCCTCGGAGTCCAGACAGGCTGGCCTGTGTGCTTTCCTCCCAAATGTTGCAGGGAAATGTCTTAGCTTCAGTAAATGAGACTCTCAGGAGATGGGGACCATGTTGTATGAATCACCCCATTGGATCTAAAGGCCCCTGGGGATGTGGATGCATTGGAGGTCATCTGCCCCCACCCCTCACTAAAGTCCTCACATTGAAGGCGAGACACATTCACTCAGTCTAACCTCTATGCCTGCCACCCACACCCAGAACTTCAGGCCACCCTGGCACAGTCCCCTCAGGGGCTTGCCATGCTCATCAGCTGTGACACTTACTGCCTCTGATCTGTCATCCCAGCAGGAGTGGAGGATGCTATCTCCCTGGGAGTCTCCTCAGGGCCACCAGGGGACTGGACGGCCTCATTGTGTATCTAAGGCTGGCAGGGAAGGACAGGAGGAAGGGGTCACTAAAACCAAGCCAGGCAGAACTGAGGGAGGAGAGGCCTTGGTTCCTGGCAGACTCAGAAGGAGGGTGCTTTTCCTGTAGTCTCCTTGCCCACAGCCTGGTCAGGGCACTGGTGGGCCGACATGAAGATGGAGGCGCCAAGGGTAGGCAGTATGCTTCAGGATCTCAGGCCTGGGTGGAGGAAAGGGAAATGGTAGGCAGAGTCCCACACTCCCCCCCCCCGGGACTACCCAGACTGTAGGCACCCTCGTACTGTGCCACACATCTTCATTTTACTTCTCCACCACCTTCCCAGTCTAAGGCTCCCAGTGTGGTGTACGCCCCTGTGAACAAGCCTCAGAGATCCTCCCTACATCCTTAGCCGGGCACATAGTTGGTGCTCAAGAAATAGTGCATTTGGGCTGAAGAGATGGCTTAGCACTTAAGGCATTTGCCTGCAAAGACGAAGGACCTGAGTTCGATTCTCCAGGACCCACATAAGCCAGATGCACAAAGGGGCGCATGTATCTGGAGTTCCTTTGCAGTGGCTGGAGGCCCTGATGCGCCCATTCTCTCCCTCTCTCTCTGCCTCTTTCTTTCTCTCTCTCTCTCAAATAAATAAATAATATTTGAAAAAGAAAAAAAAAGAGTGCATTAACAACCCAGGTACCTGCATCTCCTGGTGTAATCCTCAGAACCACCATGAAGGCAGGCTGCATCCATCCCATCTCTCAGACAGAGAAATGGACGCTCCAGGCGGTGGGAATTTGTCAGTTTTCTCACTCAGTGACCCATGGAGCCTGCCACAAACCCCAGTCTTTCAGCTCTTGACCTTCAGCCTGGCTGGGTGGGATGTCCCTGGATGGGGTCAGTTTAATATAAGGAAAAGGCAGACCAACATTTGGTGTATTGAGTTCTGCTTTTCCTTCCTTCCCCAGGTGGGCTTGTACCATTGCGCATGTGTGTGTGTGATCCCCTGCATATGCCTGTGTGTTCCTGTATGTGTGTTCTATGTGTGTCTGTGTGCGTGTGTGTGTATATCAGTGGTTGTATGTCATTGTGTGTGCCCATGTGTCCATCCCCATGTGTGCCCGTGCATGTGTCCACGTGTGCTTCTTGGGGGGGGGTGTCCTGGAAAGGTGACTGGGGCCCCCGCGTAGACTAACCCCTCATACGACAGCCTCAGCCTTCTGCTTGGCCTCTTAAAAGGACTATAGTGTCAACAGTAGGACCCGGGTGGGCAGGACATGGGCTGGCCCGAGTCGCATGCATGGGCACTTCGCCTTGATCGCGACCTTGACTTTATGAGCGGATGTGCGTTGTGCGCACCAGGTGTTACTCATCTCAGCTAATCCTCCCACCACCCAGGAGTTAGTTACCGTCACTCTCCCGAGTGAGCCCAGGAGAGCTGGAGCCATCCGCCCAAAGTCATCCAGCTGGCAAATAGAGAAGCCAGCCTTGAGAGCCCACCAATCTGGCCCCAGAACTCAGCCACGACCTCCATTTCCAGGCCTGGAAGAGGCCTTACTGTTTCAACCCACGCCAGCTGTGTGACCTTGAGCCAGCCGCTTGATGTCTCTGAGCCTCAGTTTCCTCAGCCTCAAACTGTGACAGGCTTCACTGTGGGTATCCAAGAAACAATAGGCCCGTGCCTGGCACATGGTGGGGGTATGATGACTGTGGGGGGCGGGGCACTTTGTCATTTAGTCTCACATGAGTGCACATCTGACGTTTCCACTCAAGCTGAACTTTCTGGAAGCATGAGGTCAGGGAGCCCCTCGCTTTAGTCTCTAACCTTTTCTTCCGCTTGGCTGGTCCCCCAGATCCCACTATCGGGACAAAGCACTCCTTCCAGCCTCCTTGGGGTGGCAGTGGGGGCTGGGCAGGGTGGTACGGTTGACTCACTGGCACCGCCATGTGGATAACCATTCCCGAATTCGGCGCCTGGGGCAAAGAACTTCCCAGGAAGAAGGTGGAAAGGAAATCAACCTCCTAGTTTTCTATGCATGCCATGGCCACCTCTGATGGGCCCTTCTTTCCGCCGCCAAGGCTAAGAGCCCAGGTATGTTTCTCTTTACCCGGGATCCTAACCGCAACATTACTTTACGCTAACAATAACAACTTATGTGGCACTTTACAGTTTATATATGCTTTTATTTCTCCCATGTTGGCATTTTTGTAGCCCACTTCCCAGATGAGGAAACTGAGGCCAGAGAGAAGCAGCTGGTCCAGAAATGACCCTAGAGCCCAGGTGGGAGCCAGGTTGAAGTTTCTTGCTTGCTCAGAGCCTGGGCCTGGTGAGCTCCTGGGACCACCCTGCCCCCACTGCCCAGGCTCCTGCGCCTGGGCCGGGCTGGGAATGTTGCAGGGGGAGGCCACTGCCCGACAGACAAGGCCGTGTGCAAGTGTTTTATTGTTTGCCCGCAGAGGTGTGAATGAAGTAACGGGCCTTCTCCCGCACTCCATCCGTCTCGGGCTGACAGGCGTGCTCGGAGCCCTGGGCTGCTCTGTGTAAACGCTGACACGCTGCCATCCCGGGCAGGCAGCTTCCTCCGGGAAACAGGAATGGGGGCCTCCCGCACCCGCAGCTGGCCTTGTCCACAGCTCATAAATCACTGCTGCCTTCCCGGAAAGCAGAGGTAGACAAAGAGGGTGATGGGGACAGAGGAGGCTGGCGAGGAAGGGACAAGGACCCCGAATTGGGCAGGCCAAGAGAAAGGGAGGCAACAGAACATGGCAGACAGACTGACAGACAGACTGGGGAGAAAGGAAGCCCAAGGAAAGGAATGAAGGGACGAGAGAGGTTGAAGGGGAGGTGAGCAGGTGTGTGAGAAAACAGGCAGGAAGTGAAATGGACTGGAGGCAAAGACGGATGACAGAGATTGAGATATAGAGATGAGGCCGGGAGTCGGGAGACCCTAGAAGACAAGGGGACAGCCGGGGAGACAAGGAGAAGGGACATAGAGAGGGGTAGATCCCAGAACCAACCAGACATAGAGGCACAGCCCCACTGTTAGCTGGAGTTGGGGCCAGAGTGGTGGCTCCCTTGAGTCCCAACAGGGTCCCACTGCTCCTCGGCCTGGGTGGGACCAGACCAATGCACAGGCCCCTCTGCCCCGACTAGAACCTACCAGAGTTCCCAACCAGAGGTAGCAGAGGTGAGTGGGAGAAGGTTGTAGCCTCTTCACCTCCACCATGGACCCCTATTCCAGACCCACTTTTACCTGCAGAGTGATCACAGGGCTGGACAGGTAGACCAGCTGTCCAGGCTGCCATAGTCCTGGCGAACTCAGGAGTGGCTTTCCAAAATCAGCAGAGGTATTTCAGGCATCAACCCAGTTAAGGATTCTTTTTCTGGCTTCAATTATGAAAGTTGAGGGGAAGGTTGGCTAGAGAAATGGCTTAGTGGTCAAAAGCACTTTCTTGTAAAGCCTGCCAGCCAGGGTTCATTTCTCTAGTACCCATGTAAAGCCAGATGCACAAAGTGGTGCATGTGTCTGGATTTAATATGCAGAGGCAAGAGGACCTGGCATGCTCATTCTCCCTCCTACTCTCTCTCTCTCTTTCTCTCTCTCTCACACACACAATAAATAAATAAATACAATAAAAAAATTAATTATGAAATTAAATGAGCTAGGAAGGTAGCTCCATGGGTGTGCACGCCATGCAAGGAAGAGGACCCGAGTTTAGTCCCCAAAGCTTACATAAAAATGCCAAGTGTGAGCTGGGTATGGTGGCACATGGCTTTAATCCCAGCACTTGGGAGGCAGAGGTAGAAGGATTGCTGTGAGTTTGAGGCCACCCTGAGACTACATAGTGAATTCCAGGTCAGCCTGGGCTAGAGTGAAACCCTACCTCAACACCCCCCCCCAAAAAATTGCCAAGCATGGTGGTGCACACCTGTAATCTCAGGTGGAGGGAGGCAGAGACAAGAGAATCCCTGGGCCATACTGGCCACCCAGTGTGGCCTAATTGCCAAGCTATAAGTTAGTTAGAGACCTTGTCTCATAAAAGGTGGATTGCACTCCTAGGGATTATACTTGAGACTGTCCTCTGGCCTCCACACACACACACACATGCACCTGCAGATATAAAAACATGCACACACACATGATCATGATGATTGATTTAAAAAAAAAAAAAACACGTTTCTTCCTGTGGTGATTTGAATGCAAAATGTGCCCAATAGCCTCATGTGCTTTGGATTAAGCCTCCTATTTGATCCCCAGCTGATGGAGCCTTTGGGAGGTAGAGTCTTGATGGAGGAGGTGTCACTGGGGACAGGCCTTGAGATTTTATTATCTAGTCCCCCTTGCCAGTGCTAGCTAACTCACCCATGCTGTTTTTCCCTGCTGTGGATGTGTGACTATGTGAGCCAGCTTCTGCCTGGGCCACGCTTTCCCTGCCATGAAGAAACTTCCTAGGCCTGCGTCGTGGCACACTCCTTTAATCCCAGCACTCAAGAGGCAGAGGTAGGGGAAATCACCATGAGTTCAAGGCGACCCTGAGACTACATAGTGAATTCCAGGTAAGCCTGGGACAGAGCAAAACCCTACCTCTTAAAAGAAGAAGAAGAAGAAGAAGAAGAAGAAGAAGAAGAAGAAGAAGAAGAAGAAGAGGAGGAGGAGGAGGAGGAGGAGGAGGAGGAGGAGGAGGAGGAGGAGGAGGAGGAGGAGGAGGAGAAAAGAAAGAAAGAAAAGGAAAGGAAAGGAAAGGAAAGGAAAGGAAAGGAAAGGAAAGGAAAGAAAAGGAAAAGAAACTTCCTCTTGGAACTGTAAGCAGAAATAAAGCCTTTCCTTCTGTGGTGGGTTTGAATGTGAAATGTCCCCCACAGCCTCAAGTGCCTGTGATGGCACCTTCTGCTTGGTCCCTAGCTGGTGGAGCCTTGCTAGAAGAGGTGTGTCACTGAGGGCAGACCTTGAGGCTGATTAGTCCAGCCAACATTGTGTTCAGAGCTCGCTCACTCTTACTTCCCTCCCCTTGCTCTCTCTCTCTCTCTCTCTCTCTCTCTCTCTCTCTCTTTCTCTCTTGCTGTTGCTTCTGTATGAAGATGTGAGGTTGCCGTGCTTCCTCCACCATGATAAAACTCCCCTCTGAATGCAAGCTGAGACAAACCCTTTCCTCCCATAAGCTGCTTCTGGTCAGGTGTTTTGTCCCAGTAATGAGAAGGTGGCTGCTACAGTCGCCTACCTGGGCTGTACGATGCCGCCCTTGCCGTCACATTTCACCCTGTGTCATAAAACACAGTGACAAGATTTGGGAAACTCGGCATGGGGATTTGAAAGTCACCTTACTCAGTCTTGGACATACGAACTGTGCTTGGGGGAGATTTCTCGGTGTTGACCACCATGGATCCATGAACTTTGGATGGGAAGAATCCAAGGGATTCTTAAACTATGTGCTATGGAACCCCATGGGTTCACTGAAGAAGAAGAGGCCATATAAAAAATGGAGCTTGCTTGGAGGAAAAAACAATCTACTTAAAAGAAAAGCGAGGCTACTCTGTTTCTTTCTGGACTGACGGTGGTGGAGAGGGTGTTTGAAGCCACCTCATTTTGCCTCATTGAAGGGATGGCGGTGGGTCCTTCAGAAGGGATCTCTAAGCAAGTCATTATGCATGTATTCACTTAGCCAGCACGTGGGGGTTGAGGGGACTGGGGCTGCACTCTGGAGTGGCCGAGATGGCAGGATGAAGCTCTGGTTCCCATCCCCCTCACTCCCTGTGGCTCTGCCACGGGTGACTCTGAGCATAGCTTCCAGTTCAAAGAACCTCAGAGAAGGGAAAATAGCCCATGAGTCAGCGACAGCTTTTCCAAGAACAATAGTGTTCTTTCAACAAACATTTGTTCGATCAGCAAACTTCTGGACATTCAACAAACATTGGTCCCTTCAACAAATATTTGTTTGCTCAACAATGTTGACTCAGCCCCCGCCCTGCACACGGAGGCCGCAGATGTGGTGTTAAGGACAGAGCACCAGGCGGCTGGCGGCCAGGCAGGTCCTCCGAGACAGACCGTCTTCATTTGCTCCCCGTCATTGACTATAGACCCTGACCCTCAAGGGGTGGGGGGGCTACTCCCCAACTCCTCTCTTATTGACAAAATCCTTCCCGTTATCAACTGGGCTCTGTGGTACTTGACCAACATAAGCGGGTCCTGCTTTCTAGAGAGCAATTCAGCAAGAACTATGGGAAATCTTTTCTCTAAGAGGTCCAACACCTGGGGCAATGATTCCACTTCTAGGAATTTAATCTAAGAAGCTCATCTTAGGCAGAGATGTGGTTTAGCCTCAAAGGCTAGTCATGAGAAGGAAAAAAGCTGAGTTTCTACATGGACAGGAAGATCCTGGCTTCTGCCCAGAGACAAGATGTCCTCTGACAACAGTGGAGAGAAGAGCGAGGAACATCAGGCAGAAAAGTTCCCAAGACATTAAAGAAAAATGTCTCCAAAACAGTTTTCTTTTCTTTATTGGATGATAGGTGTGAGGGTGTGTGTATGTGTTCAGATATGCACACTTCATGCAGAGATCAGAGAACATTGGGTGTTCTCTTTTAGCTTGTCTGCATGTCTCCTTGAGTCAAAGTCTGTCACTGAACCTAGAGCTTCCAATATTTTGGTCAGACTGGCTGATCAGTGAGCCCCATCAATTCTCCAATCTCTGTTCCCCCACAGGACTGTGGGGGGGGGGGGTCATAGGCATATGTGGCCACACCCAGCTGTTTATGTGGGTGCTGGGGAACTGAACTCAGGCATGTTTGGGTGGTAAGCATTCTTACCCACTGAGCCATCTGCCTAGCTACTAGATGATTCTAGCTTTAAAAGAAATATATACATATATACAGACATATACATGTCTGGTTGGATATGCCCTAGAAAAGCAAAAAATTAGGTATCTCTGAACAGAGACAATACAAGTGATCTTGTAAACTCCTTCCTTCCTTCTTTCCTTCATTCCTCCCTCCTTCCCTCCCTCCCTCCCTCCCTCCCTCCCTCCCTCCCCTCCTTCCTTCCTTCCTTCCTTCCTTCCTTCCTTCCTTCCTTCCTTCCTTCCTTCCTTCCTTCAGATGGGCTCTTGATGTATAGCCAAGGCTGACCCCAAACTAACAACCCTCTTGCCTCTACTTCGAAGTTCTAGGATTCTAGGCATGTGCTACCATACTCAGCTGCATTTATTTATTTATTTGGTTCTAGCTTTCTGCGTTTCTGCTATGCCTGTGCACTAGTGTTCTAGTTAGACAATAGCATACAGCAGTGCAGCCCGCTCATGAGAGCTGACGAAGCGGCAGTTATTAAGCCTTCCCTGGTGCACGCAGCAGCTGACCTTTATTGCAGACAGACACCAGTTCCACAAATTCACCCAAGGAAAACATGTAATTCCCCTACCCTGAGGAGCAGTGCTGACGATTGATTCCAGCCCTTCAGAGATGGGGCTGGGGGTCTCACATGTGCGTGGAGACTGATGTGTGCACGGATGTGCTTCTTGGAGCTGGACATGCTACTGGATGCACAATAGGGGTTGGGATAGTCATTTCAAATCCAGAGAAGATGATGATGGCCTTGGCCGTAAGAGCTGGTTATATATATATATATTTTACATACATGCATATGTGTGTGTATGTGATGCTTGCATATGTGTAGTTGCACGTGTGTGAGCATGTGTGTGTAGAGCTCAGATGTAGACATTGGATGTCTTCCTCCATTGCTCTCTTCCCTGTTCTGTGGGCCAGGATTTCTTCCTGAACCTAGAGCCCACCAGTTAGGCTTGCTAGCTTGGCCAGAGAGCCCTAGGGATTTCCCAGCTCCTCCTTCCCAGCACTGGGATTACAGGTGCGTACCTCGGTGCCTGGCATTGGATATAGATAGGTTCTAGAGATCGGAGCTCAGATCTTCATGCTTGAGTAAGGGAGACACCACTTTACCCACTGAGTCACCCCCAGCCCTTGTTTGGTTTTATGATTATGTTAAATTTTTATTTGAGAGGAGGCTGAGAGAGAGAGAAAATGAGGCCTCCAGCTACTGCAAACAAATTTCAGACGCATGTGCCACCTTGTGCATCTGGCTTATGAGGGTCCTGGGGAATTGAACCTGGGTCCTTTGGCTTTGCAGACAAGCCACTGGACTGGTAAGCCATCTCTCCAGCCCCGTTGTTTTTTGTTTGGGATAGAATCTCCTTATGTGGCTCAGGCTGGCCTTGTCTGCTCTCCTCCTGCCTCAGCCTCCCAAGTGCAGGGGTTGCAGGTGTCACCGTGCCTGGCTTCAGAGGCAATTCTGAAAGCTGCTGGGACCATTCCCAACAGAACGATTCACTGAACTCCATTCTCCCTCCTTATCCTCTTTCCTCCCTCCACAAACGTGCGCACACAGGCACCCGGAGATGCACATGAATGCACAGCAAGGCATGCTTCCCTGTGCGGGTGGGGCAGATGAAAGGGTCACAACATAGGTGTGGCGTCCTGGAGGGTCTGCAGACTGTCATGGGAGCCCAACAGGTGCACAAGCATGGACACACATGTATGAGCAGGTGCCCATACAAGACTGAGCCCCCACAAGAGCACGTGCTTTGGGGGAGCACACACGTGCCCACACCTCAGGGCAGCGAGGTCCTGGGAGCAGAGACTGTGGACATTCAGGTCCCAAGCCCAGCCTGAACCTCTGGGAGCCCCTGCTGCTTCCAGGAAGTCAGGAGGATGGGGCAATGTGCTCTACCAACTGCACAGTGCTACTGAGGCCGGATAGAAAGATGGAAAGTTTAGGGGACATGAGAAGGGAAAGGAGCCCCCCGTCAGGATCCAGGTTGGAGCTTCTCACCAGCAGGGATGCAAGAATTCAGCACAGTTAACAATTGTTTAAGGATTTTTCCCAGTTGTAAACTTACAATTTTCCAGGAATCTCACCCAAAAGATCATTTATCTTAAAAGCCATGCTCTGTATCACTTGTGCAAACCTAGTGGCTCCTGGTTTTATCTTATTAGATTGTGGCCCCTTCAGAGACAACCCATAATCTCAATTATCAAAAAGAGAAACAGATAGAGGAAGATGGGGGTCCCCTAGGAACCCACTGAACAATGGAATTCTAAAAGGCTTCTAGAAACCTGTGTACAGTCTTCACCAGGACAGGTGAATGTGACTCTCCCTTGAGTCTCATACTCACACTTGGATACGTCTTATGTCTTTTCCTTTCCCTGAGTGACTCCTTGAGGAGCCCACACCCATCCTCTCAGGGGTCCTCTCTTTCTCTTTCTCACAGCTCCATTCTCCTCCTGATCCTTATGCTTAAGCCTAAATAAAGTATCTTTTTGATGTTTATGTGTTTATGTGAAAGAGGCAGAGAGAGAGAGAGAGAGAGAGAATGGGAGTGCCAGTGCTTCCAACCACTGAAAACAAATTCCAGATGTGTGTTCCATGCTGTGCATCTGGCACATGTGGGTCCTGGGGAATTGAACCTGGGTCCTTTAGCTTTGCAGGCAAGCACCTTAACTAATAAGCCATCTCTCCAGCCCCTAAAGTATATTTTTTAAAAAAATATTTTATTTATGTGTGTGTGCGAGAGAATGGGCATGCCAGGGCCTCTAGCCACAGTAAACAAGCTCCAGACACATGTGCCACCGGCTTACGTGGGTATCGGGGGATTAAACCTGGGTCCTTAGGCTTCACAGGCAAGTACGTTAACCACTATGCCACCTCTCCAGCCCCTAAATTAAGTATCTTAATACAGTCTTCAACTCTGATTCATAGCAGTTCTTCCAGGAATTCCTTCCTATGTGGAAGCCAGAAATGCCGGGTTTAGTTTGAGTTGAGATCCCTAAAAGTCTAGGGTAATTCCGCCAGCCACTGAAGGTGACAGGAGAGAGGCCTGTCTCAGTCCCTTTACCACTGACTGACACTGTCAAACTGGAGAGCTCGTCATGATGTGTCAGAAGCTTAGATTCATAAAAGTAACCTACCCAGAGTGTCTGCAGACTGCCTGTCCCTGCCTCTAGCACCGAGCATATTACAGCGCACTGGGGCCGCTCTGCTGACCTCTTACCTCAGCGTCTGAGCTGTGTTAATTACAGTGTTTTCAGATTGAACTGGAATCCCAGAAGGCAGGTAGTTGGAAATGGAGGTGGGGGCACTTCTGTCCCAGACAGGGGGGTCCAGTCTGTGTGGACATGTGGCTTTAGCCTGCCCAGGGAGGGTACAAGACCCCCGGTTGCTCAGCCAGCTTGGAGTCCCAGGAAAGGAGAGCCCATAGATCTCACCAGGTTTCCCCAGCAAGGGGTGGACTGCCTTGGGCCCTGCTGGAGGGGCAGCCTGGCTGGGATTTATGGGCCCCTTCTGGACACGTTAAAGATCACATTAAGTACAATAAATGTAGACCACACTCCCAAATAAGTTGAGATTTATCCCCATCCTCTCCGCAGGGGCCAACCCCATAAATCCTGCCTGAGCCTGTCCTAGGGCCAAGGGTTGGGGGAGGGGAGGGAGCAGGGAGGGGCAGTAGAGGGCGGCTCCAGGTACGAACAGATTGGAGCTCTGGGCCCCAGCTCCTTCCCTAGGCCACCCTCCCTGCCCAGCCCAGCCCTGCCCCTCCTAATCTTCCCCTCCTTCTGGCCCTTGGCCCCCCTTCCCATCCAGCCCAGCCCCCCCTTGCCTGCGAATCATCTTGTTATAGACATTAAAACAATTTAATAATGACTGCAGTGTTGGAGGAGACAAGCATCTGTGGCTTCGAAGTGGAACTCTAGGCTACTGCTGAGGCTGCCTTTGTCCCCCACCCCACCCCAGGGAAGCCTACGTGAAGAAAAATGTATTGTAGGAAAATGCAAATTTACAGACCAATAAATTAGGGGGTGATTAGTCACGTTGCAATCTTTCTTCAAAGGATTCTTTAAGGGCAAGCTCATTCATTGAAGTGTTTATAGCTCAGTAACTTTCAGACTGTGGGGAGTTTGGTGGTGGTGGTGGGGGGGAATCGGGAGATCTAGCAGGGGACAAGAAGATGCAGAGAAACAGCGAGGGGCCTACCCTGCCGACCAGCCTGAGGGTGGCATCAGAGACACCTCTACTATGCAGATTCAGGAAGGGATGCCCAGCGCTTCCTGCATGCTCCACTAGTTTTCCAGGAGCGGGGAAGTGACCAGACAGGACCCTGCCCCCTCAGGAAGTGGGCACAGCAGGGGAGGGGAACAAGGGGAGCAACACTGGTTTGGGATGAGGCTTAGACCTCATCTGTTCCTGGGCGTATCCATCGCCAAATGTCAGGGACAGGCGGCAGCAAGAGGGATGAACTGATAAAAGATGGGGCTGGTAAAAGGAGAAATGGTTACAAATGAGCTCTCTCCTGCCTTTCCAGAAGGAATCTGACAGTTGGCCTTCCCTGAATTAATGACTCTCCAGTTCCTTGTTCTGGGACCAGGGGGAAATGTTAGCTACTCAGCACCTCACGCCATGGGTCACGGGCCACAGTGACAGCTGATCTCGTGCTCCAGTCATGGTCAAGGGCATCTCAGCAGAGTCTCTTCCAAAGATGAAGGCCCGTCGGAGCCCTGGCATCCATCCTCTCAACGGCCACCATAGAGCTGACACGATTCCCTAGGCTCTTTTTCCCACCTCTCTACCCAGCAAAACCCTACTCATGCTACAAGACCCAATTCTGGGGCAGTTACTGGTTGGTGACACAGCATCCGTTCGTATGTCTGCCACCCCGGGTTTATGCTCTCCCTGGTGTTGGCACAATTCTTAGAATCAATCCTAATGCCTGGTATGACTGCAAAGCAAATGATATGAGTTAATTGAATAAATGATTGTGTTCATGTTAGGGCTCAGGAAACAATATGTGCCACTATGCCTAGCTTCTTTTTTTACTTATTATTATTTAAATTTTTTGTTTATTTGCATGTGAGTGTATGTGTGCGTGCATGTGTATGGTCATTCCAGAGACTCTATGTCAGGTTTTATGTGGGTGCTAGGGATTTGAACCTGGACTGACAGACTATAAGCAAGCACCTTTAGCCAATGAGCCAGATCTCCAGCCTTCTTTTTAATGTGTGTGTGTGTGTGTGTGTTTGTGTGTAGGTGAGAGGACAACCTTGGGGTGTTGGTCCTCTCATTTTTACCTTGTTTAACGCAGGATCTTTCTTGGGTTTTACTGCTAAGGAGGCCAGGCTAGCTGGCCTATGAGCCTCAGGATTCCTCTGATTCTGTCTCCCATCGCCGTGGGTGTGGGTGCGTTGGGAAGCATGCACCACTTGGCACCTGATTTACATGAGTGCTGGGGATCGAACTCAGGTCAGCGGTGTTGCAGTTCCCTTCTCATTGCAGCAGCTCATAGGAGGAAAGAATTTATTTCAGCTTAGTTTAAGGGGAAGCTTCAGCATGGCATGGCAGAACAGAGGCTGGGCATCACGTCTGTCATATCAGCTGGGGGTAGCAGCAAGAGTGAGCTTGCTGGCACTGGCAAGTTGGGCTAATAAACCTCACATACCACCTCCTCCGGCAAGTCCACCTCCTGAGGGCTCTTCAGCTGGGGATTGGGTATGAGGTTTAAACACAGATGCATGAGGCTATGGGGGACACTTTACATTCCAACTTCCATAGAAGGCTTACAGAGCAAGCATTTAACCATTGTGCAATCTTCCCCGAAGCCTCACCATGTAAGCCATAGAAATTAGAATTCCTTTTCATCCAGGGTTGCCATTAAAAAAAAAAAAAAAAAAAACAGAGTTCTTTCCCCAAAACCTAGACATACCTCTCTAACTTTCTATCTGCCTGTGTATCAGCTGGCCATAAAGTTCTCTGAGCTATCATGTGTGCTGTAGATCATGAGACATCATTCTAGAAAGGGTCCTGCCCATGCCTGGAAGGAAGGAATGTCACAGAAAGGCCCGGAAGTATCTGAAAGACACAACCAGGACTGGCAGGGTCCCCTTGGTCTGTCACTGTGAGAGCACACCTTTTTTGCTCAATCAGTCCTGAATATTGTGTTTGCAGCTGCACCTGGCCTGATTTCATTGTGTCCTTGGGTCTGCAATCTTGGCTCCTATGTCATACAAAACTATTCTGGAAAAAACTTGTCATGCTTATCTCTGTCTTTTGTTATAGGGGCATTAGATAGGCCCATTATAATGGGCATGGAAGAGGTCACCCCCTCCCACTTACCTCACCCTCTAGGTCCCAGGCTTCACCTGTGCCAAACACTTTTTATGCATATTTACCTCAGTTTACCCCCAAAGTGATTCTTTGAGGAAGTTTATCATTAAAAATATAATTTATTTATTCATTTATTTGCAAGCAGAGAGAGAGAGAGAGAGAAGAAATGGGCATTCCAGGGTTCTCTTGCCATAGCAAATGAACCTCAGGTGCATATATCACTTTGTGCATCTGGCTTTAGATGGGTACTGGGGAAGTGAACCTGAACCATCCGGCTTTGAAAACAGGTGCTTTTAACCTCCGAGCCATATCCCCTCACCCTGAGTTTTTTTTCTTTTTTTTAAATCTGTTTTTGTTAAATATACCAAACATTTGTTGGAATACATATTTTAATTTTGTTTGTTTGTTTTTCGAGGTAGGGTCTCACTCTAGCCAAGGCTGACCTGGAATTCACTGGTCTCAGGGTGGCCTTGAACTCACAGCAATCCTGCTACCTCTGCCTCCCGAGTGCTGGGATTAAAAGCGTGCGCCACCACAGCCAGCTACATATTTTCATTCTCAGTTGACACATCATTTATAAAGTGCAACGTGATATTTCAATACACGTCCAGTGGGGTGTAGTTTGGATCCTCATGTTGATACACTATCCATTACCCCAGACACAGCGTTCCTTTGTGTTGGGAACATTCTTATGCCTCTCTTCTAGCCACTTTGGCTTTCTGTCGTTAGCCATACTTACCTGGAGGAGATATAGTACATAGGAGCTATTGCTCCCTTCTGGTCCACAAGGAAAGTGTGGGTGTGGGTGTAAGTGTATATGCATGCTCATATGGTTGGGTGCGTGTATGTATGCACAGGTGTGCAGACGCTTGTCGATGTCAGATGCCTGTCTCAGTTGCTCTTCCTTCTCTTTTCAGACAACGTCTCTCATTGAGCCCAGAGTTCCACCTTTACAGTTAGACTAGCTGGCTAGCAAGCCCTAAGGCTCCTGTCTCTGCCTCTTCAGCATGAGGGTCATAGGTGCGCTCCACCACACCTGGCTTTTACGTGCATGCTGGAGATCTGAACTTAGATCCCTGTGCTTGTGCGTTAAGTACTCTATGTGCCCAGCCATCTCCTCCGTCTTCACAGGAAACATTTTTTAAGCCCTGTTTTACTAAAAGAACAACTGAGCCCAGAGAGGCTGATGGCTGGTCCAGGGCCAAAGAACTGGTAACTAGAGGAGCCAGGTCACTCTGATGTCCCTTGTTGTCCTTCTAAGTTACTCCTACCAGGACAGGAACTCTACTGAACTCACCTGTGCTGTCCTCCCTCACACCCAAGATCCAGTGTGAGCTGTGCACAAAAGTGAACAAGTGATTAAAAGAATGACTAGAGGGGCTGGAGAGATTGCTCAGTGGTTAAGGCACTTGCCTGCAAAGTCTGACAACCTAGGATCAATTCCCCAGCACTCATGTAAGCCAGATAGACAAACTGCTTCATGCATCTGGAGTTCATTTGCAGTGGCTAGAGGCCCTGGTATGCCCATACACTCTCTTTCTCTCCCCCTCTCTCTGTCTCTCTCTCTCTGAGTGTGTGTGTGTGTGTGTGTGTATGTGTGTATGTTTATCTCTCTGCTTGCAAATAAATAAAATTTTAAATAAAGAACAAATGGATTTATAACTAATATCATGTTCATAGCCACAAGACTGGGCCGAGCCGTGTTGGAGATCTCAGTGAAATGAGAACCTGTACATCCCATATAGGTGCTTTTATAATTTTTAAGTTGATTTTTTTCTTATATTAATAAGAATATTAGAAACATGAAAAGCAGAAACATTAAAACTCACAGTATACGACTGGGAAGATGGCTCAGTGGTTAAAGGTGCTTATCTACAAAGCCTGCTGGCCAGAGTTCAATTCCCCAGTACCCGTGTAAAGCCAGGTGCACAACATGTTCTATGAATCTGGAGTTCATTTACAGAAACAAGAGGCCCTGGCATGGCCATTCTCCCTCTCTTTCTTCCCTTCTCTCTCTTATCTCCCTCTCATAAATAAATAAAAATATGATAAAAAAACCTAACAATATATACTTTATACCAAAGTCAAAATTCATTATAATTTTTGCTTCCATATATCTAATAGAGACAGCTTAGAGATAAAAATGGAAACTAACTTCTTACCATATTTCATTTGCAGTTGAGAATTGTAAGTTACAAGTAAGAGAAAACCTTGAAAATATGGATATATATAAACATGTATTCAAAAATATGAATATATTTCCCAAACGTTTAAACTGAAACATTACTATGACCTTAACACATCTACTTTTTAATTCTTTGGATTTTTTTTTGAGGCAGGGTCTCACGTACCTAAACTTTCCTCAAACTCACTATGGAGCTGATGCTGCCCTTAAAGTTCTGATCCTCCTGCCTCCACCTCCAAAGTGCTGGGTTGATAGGCTTGTACCACCACACCCAGTTTTATGTGCTGCTGGGGATCAAACCCAGGCCTCTGTGCATCCTGGGTAAGCACTTTAACCAATTGAGCTACATACCCAGCCTTACTTTTAAATTTTTTAATGCTTCTATCAACTACTTTAAAATTCTGGAAAATATACTTTTGCAGAATATACAAAATATATAGATAGGGCTTCCCATTTTTACTTAGGCTCCAAAGGGTAGAATCATGGGCACATGTAAATCTTGTCTCTATTTAATTTTGACATTAAGTTGATACTTACTCAGTTATGATATGCTATTCATCATATATTTTTTCTTTAAAAAAAGCAATTTAGGGTCTGGAGAGATGGCTTAATGGTTAAGGCACATGCCTGTGAAGCCTAAGGACCCAGGTTCGATTCTGCAGGTCCCACGTAAGCCAGATGCACATGGTGGCACATGCATCTGGAGTTCGTTTGCAGTGGCTAGAAGCCCTGGTGTGCTCATTCTCTCTCTCTCTCCCCCTCTCTGTCTCTAATAAATAAATAAAAATAAAAAATCTTAAAAAAACAAACAATTTTTTTTTCAAGGTAGGATCTCACTCTAGCGCAGACTGGCCTTGAATATGTACTCTCAGGGTGGCCTTGAACTCATAGTGATCCTCCTACCTCAGCCTCCCAAGTTCTGGGGTTAAAGACATGCACCACCATGCCCGGCCAAAACAACAACAACAACAACAACAATATTTTAAAAAGTATTCCATTTGGGGGGCTGGTGTTCAAGCCCTACCACCACTACCACCACCACCACCTCCAGGAAAAGAAAGTAGGTCTTGAGAGATGGCTTAGCAGTTAAGGCGCTTGCCTACAAAGCCAAAGGACCCGGGTTCAATTTCCCAGTACCCATGTAAAGCCAGATGCACAAGATGGCACAAGCATCTGGAGTTTGTTTGCAGTGGCTGGAGGCCCTGGCATGCCCATTTTCTTTCTCTCTCTCTCTCAAATAAATAAGAAAATTAATTAATAAATAATTTTTTAAGAAAAGAAAGTATTATACTATTTATCTTAAGTATGAAGGTTTTGGTGCCTGTGATGGTTTGAATGTAAAATGTCCCCTGTAGCCTCATGTGTCTGTGATGAAGCCTCACACTTGATTCCCAGCTGGTAGAGCTGTGGGAGGCGGAGCCTTGTTGGAGGAGGCGTGTCACTGGGGGGGGGGCTCTTGAGGGTTATTAGTTCAGGCCACTAGGTGTTCACAGTGAGCTCACTCTGTACTTCCTCCTCGCTGCTGTGGAGGTGTGATGCCCTGGCCGTCTGCTCTGCCATGCTTTCCTTGCCATGATGAAACCTCCCCTCAAAGCTATAAGCCAGAAATAAACCCTTTCCTTGCATAAGCTGCCTCTGGTGGGGTGTTTTGTCCCAGCAGTGAGAAGGTAATTGTTACAGCACCCCTTGAAATTTTATGCCTGAGACAAGTACCTCCTAGACCTCACCTAATCTTGGTTTAGCTGAATTCCAGAAGAGGAAAAGTGTTGTGAGAGGGGTCTGTTCTTGTCCCACAGAGGGTGTTGGGTCACAAACTAATAAACTAGAGAACCGCTGGTAATACCATCAGCAAACATTAAAATGGCGTTTCCTTTGACATCCCCCCAGAGGCTGGGAAGGTGGCTCAGGTGGTAACTTGCTTGTTGCACAAGCATGAGATCTGAGTTCAGATCCCCAGCACCCATGTGAAAAGCTGGGTGTGGGGTGGCACATGCCTGTAACCCCAGCGCTGGGGAGGCAGAGACAGGGAATTCCTGGGGCCTGCTGGCTAGCTAGTCTAGTCACATGGATGAGGTCTAGGTTCAGCAAAGTGGAACATGACTGAGGAAGACACCCAATGTGGACACACATGTGCCCATACACATAGGAGCACACATATATGCTTGCACATGAACACACACACACATACACACACACGCATACATGTCCAAAAAATCCTCTTCCCAAGACTCATCTGAACGATCTCTTCACAGGCTGTTAAGTGCCAGGATGTTCCGTGCAGTGTTATCTATCCCAGCACCATGTTGGAAATAATCTGACTGCCTGGCAGCAGGAGATTTATATTCTTAAACTCTGTTTATCCACGGGAGAAAATAAAACACAGCTGTTTTGAATCATGTTTGTTCCAAATAACATTTTTGAAGACTTTTTAATGACATGGGAAAATATTCACCATGCCTTTTGTGGAAATGCACAATAACTGTGTATTCCATCTTATTTCATTTTTTTTTTAAAAAAAACATGTTTGTTTTGAAGAAAAAAAAAAACTAGCTACCTGAAAATGTTCACAGTGGCTGCCCTTGGATGATGTAATTTTTAAAAAGATCTTCCCTTATTCTTTTGGGCTTAGAGGTCTGTTCTACCGTGTCTTATTTTCCAAGGAGTTTGCAGTTGTTTTATAATCAAGAATTAAGCATAAGTGTGTTCAAATTAGTTGATCGATGCTTCAGACAGGCTGATGATGACAGGGGTCATGCTGGCTTCGTTCTCTGTCACATTCTCAGGGTCATAGCAGGGCTGGGCACAGAGTAGGTGCTCAGTAAGCACTTGTTGAATTGTTTCTTATGAAGAAATTTCTGACACTCCTTTCATTAATTTAAGCATTTTTTTTTTTTACTTTTGAAAAACATTTTATTTTATTCATTACTAGGGAAAGAGAGAGAGAAGAAGGCAGAGAGAAGGAGGGAGAGAGAGAGAGAGAATAGGTGTGCCAGGGCCTCTAGCCACTGTAAATGAACTCCAGATGCATGTGCCACCTTGTGCCTCTGGCTTATGTGGGTAGTGGAGAATTGAACCTGGGTCCTTAGGCCTCACAGGCAAGTGCCTTAACTGCTCAGCCATCTCCCCAGCAAAATATCACTGGGGGACTGGAGAGATGGCCTAGTGGTTAAGGCATTTGTCTGCAAAGCCTGAGGACCGAAGTTTGATTCCCCAGTCCCTACATAGAGCCAGATGCACAGATGTCTGGAGTTCATTTGCAGTGGCTAGAGGCCCTGGCACACCTATTCTCTCTATATATATTTATCTGCCTCTCTCTCTCAAATAAATAAAAAAAAACTTTTAAATCACTCAGCTGTAGGGAAACAGACAGCATCTTCACTGGTGGGAGATCCACCCAGCTTTAAAGGGCAGCTTGGAGCAAAGTGTCTTCACCAGTCTCTCACTGTGCCTGGACTCTCAGTGTCAGCAGGGAAGAGGAGCTGACAGCTTCTAGGTAGGCTCCTGTCAGCTCTGCCTGAAGGCTGTGGGATGAGAGAGTGGGTGTCAAAGTGTGTTTGGAGCCAAAGCCCTGACACTTTCCCTCTTGGCCAGCCTGCTGTCCAGGGTCGGTATAAAGTTTCAATGGCTCTACCAGTTACTTTCTTGGTACTGGGACAAAATACCTGAGCAGAAGCAGCTTATGGAAGGAGAAAGGTTTAGCTGAATTTACAGTTCCACAGGGTGGAGTCCGTCATGGTGGGGAAGGCACAGAAGGAGCAGAAAGCAGGCTCATAGCATCACATCAGTAGGGAGGAAGGAGAGAGAGAGAGAGAGAGAGAGAGAGAGAGAGAGAGAGAAGAGAAAGGGGGGCGGAGAGATGGCTCAGCACTTAAGGCACTTACCTGAAAGGCCTAAAGACCTGGGCTCAGTTCCCTAGTACCCATGTAAAGCCAGGTGCACAATGTGGCACATGTGTCTGGAGTTTGCTTGCAGTGGCTAGAGGCCCTGGTGTGCTCATTCTCTCCTTTCCCCCCCTCCCCCTGCTCTTTTTCTCTACTCTCTGTCTTTTCTGCATGCAAATAAATAAATAAAATGTTAAAAGAGTGAGAAAGAAAGATTGCAAGTGGGGCTGGGCTGTAACACCTCGAGGCCTGATCCGCAGTGACACACTTCCTTCAGCAAAGATCCATCTCCTAAAGGTTCCGCAACCTTCCCAAACAGCGCCACCAGCTGGGAACTCTGTGACTAAACACACTAGGGACATTTTAAATTCAAGCCACCTTATTCTCCAAACCCAACATCTTTGTTTTATTCCCTTTTTGGATACTCTGTATTCATTCGTAGACTAGGATTTACAAAGTTTGTGGCATTTCAAGTTGTAATAATGTTAAGGGTTCTGAAGTTGGGAGTCTAGTGGGCCCCGAGTAACTGGGCAGCCATGGCCACCGACCAGAGGGGCTTCCTGGGCTTGGCTCGTACGATATCTACCCTTTGCCCAGCACACACACCCACAACCTGGCCGGAGCCTTGGACCCTGATAGTCAGTCACCATTCTTAGTGATGGAGCTGGCGATAGAAGCATCCATCTTAAGATGTTTTGGTCCAAAGTCAGGCCTATGGGGCTGGAGAGATGGCTTAGCGGTTAAGGCGTTTGCCTACAAAGCCAAAGGTCTGCGGTTTGATTCCCCAGGACCCACGTAAGCCAGAAGCACAAGGGGGCGCATGCGTCTGGAGTTCATTTGCAGTGGCTGGAGGCCCTGGTGCATCCATTCTCTCTCCCTTCCTCTCTCTGCCTCTTTCTCTCTCTCAAATAAATAAATAAAAATAAAGTTGTTTTTTTTTTAAGCCAGTCCTAGTGGCATATGCCTGGAGGCTGAGGCAGGAGGATTGCTGTGAGCTCAAGGCCCACCTAGGGTACAGAGTGAGACCCCGTCTCAGAAGAAGGAGTAGCCATCACCTGCGCATAGCACAAGCAGGCCATTTTGTTTCCAGAGTGCCCAGGGGACTCCGTGTGCGGCGACACTGTGTGAATAGTGACTGTTCTCGTTGCCGAAACAAAACGGTGGACTACATCAACTTAAGGAAGGAAGGGTTTGTTCCAGCTTGCAGCTGGAGGGGTCACAGCTGTCGTGGCAGGAAAGGCATAGTGCAGGAGCATGAGGCAGCACCTGGTCACATGACACCCCCATTTAGGAAACACAGCCATGAATGCTCACTCTCTTCCTCCTCCTCCTCCTCTTCCTCCTCCTTCTTTTGTTTTTTCGAGGTAGGGTCTCACTCTAGCCCAGGCTGACCTGGAATCCACTATGGAGTCTCAGGGTGGCCTTGATCTCACGGTGATCCTCCTACCTCTGCCTCCCGAGTGCTGGGATTAAAGGCGTGTGCTACCACGCCCGGCTCACTCTCTTCTTTGTATTCCATCCAGGACTCCCATCTGTGGGATGGTACTGCCCATTCCCCCCCCTTCCCTCCCCCTTCTCTCTTTCTCTTTGCCTCTCTCTCAAATAAACGAATAAATATATAAATAAAACACTTCTATATAGAAAGAATACATGGCAGAACTGAGCTCCAAACCCAGGTGTTCTGTCCCCAAATCCCATCATTTTCTCTCTCCGCATGTTTCCCATGGGACACAAGATCTTCCAAGATGACATGCCAAAAAAGAATTTCTTAGGCAAAGTGTTTTGGGAAATGCTATAAATTCTTTCTCCCTCTAGGGAAGTCGCAAGATTTCATTAGCCTCATAAAGGCTCTGAGAAGTCCCGCATGGAAAGAGCTGGGTTGATTTGGTTAACTTAGTGCTTGTCTGAATTCATTTAACTATGTTACTCTTTTTCCTTCCCATGAGAGCTGCATCTCAAGGGACACATGGTGGGATTCATGGACTTACGTCCCCAAGAACTATGTGCACTCATGAGAACAGCAGCTCCGGAACGTGGTAATCCCAAGGCGATATCACTCGAAGAACTCTCTAGAAGAGACTGGAAGGGGATTCTGAGTTTTCACGATTCTCCCTCATTTGCAGATAGCTTCTCAAGTGAAAGAACAAGCTGTAGAACGGCAGCTACAGCCCTGGGACTCGCCACAGGTGGAGACTGTGTCTCAGCAAGGAAACCTCCCTGGCACCCTAGAAGCGTGATGCGCAGAAGCAGTGGTTTGCATTGTCTCTTTCCCTTCCCTTCCCTTCCCTTCTCTTCCCTTCCCTTCCCTTCCCTTCCCTTCCCTTCCCTTCCCTTCCTTCCCTTCCCTTCCCTTCCCTTTCCCTCCCCTCCCCTCCCCTCCCCTCCCCTCCCCTTCATTCCCCTCCCCTCCCCTTCCTTCCCTTCCCTTCCCTTCCCTTCCCTTCCCTTCCCTTTCCCTCCCCTCCCCTCCCCTCCCCTCCCCTTCATTCCCCTCCCCTCCCCTTCCTTCCCTTCCCTTCCCTTCCCTTTCCTTTCCTTTCCTTTCCTTTCCTTTCCTTTCCTTTCCTTTCCTTTCCTTTCCTTTTTTTTTCTTTTGGTTTTTCTTAGGCTAGGCTCGAACTCATGGAGATCCTCCTACTGCTGCCTCCTGAGTGCTGGGATTAAAGGTGTGTGCCATCACACCTGGCCCATTTCCTTTTTAAAAAAAATATATATATATTGTAGGGGCTGGACAGATGGCTTAGCAGTTAAAGCATTTGCCTGTGAAGCCTAAGTACCCAGGTTCAATTTCCCAGTACCCATGTAAGCCAGATGCACAAAGTGGCACATGCATCTGGAGTGCATTTGCAATGGCTAGAGGACCTGGTGTACCCATTCTGTCTATCTGCCTCTCTACCTCTCTCTCAAAATAAATAAATTAATTAATTAAATTAAAGAGTTGGCCATTAGTTTTATTTATTTATTCATTTGTTCACTTATTAGGAGAAAGAGAGAGAGTGGAAGAGTGAACATGGATACACCAGAGCCTCTTGCCACTGCAAACCAACTCAGGTGCATGCACCACTGTATGCATCTGGCCTTACATGGGTACCTGGAATATTGAACCCCAGGCCTTCAGGCTTTTTATGCAAGCTCCTTTAAGCACTTAGCCATTACCCCAGTGCCACTTCTGTTTCCTTTTCAATTTGACCCAGGGCTAAGCTTTGGCTAAAGGAGCCCAGGCCATTTCTTGTCATCCCTGTATCCCATCCTAATTAGTGTTTAATTAGTGTCTCCGCTGGCATGGTACTTACCACCCTGAGGAGTGGGCAGTTGATCCAAATAGCCAATCAGATTCCTGCCTGAGAGGGCAGATGTCTGGCTCTGAAGCAATGTAGGTGGACATAGGCTCGGCAGAATGTTCATCCACCCAGTGGAGAAAAGCTTGTCTGAGATTTAAGCCAATAGTTATGACAATTATGGAGAGCCAAGTCTTGGTACCATCGTTTGGGTCTCTGGATCCAGCCATGCCTGACACTGTCCCCCCGGTGTTCACAATTAGATGAGTCAGTGCAGTTCCCTTAATTTAAAAAAAAGCATATTTTTATTTCATTATTTGAGAGATAAAGAGAGGGCAGGAGGAAGGGAGGGAGAGGGAGGGAGAATGGGTGAGTGAGTATGGGTATACTAGGGCTTCTTGCTACTGCAAGTGAAATCCAGATGCATGAGCCACTTTGTGCATCTGGCTTTACATGGGTACTGGGGAATCAAACCTAGGTAGGCAGACTTCGCAAGCAAGCGCCTTTCATGCTGAGACATCTCCCCAAACCCTGCAGTTCCCTTTTTGCTTATGCCACTGAAGCTGTGTTTGTAGTCACTAGCCAGTAAAAGAGCATTGGTGTGTGTGTGTGTGTGTGTGTGTGTGTGTGTGTGTGTCAGGGTCCTCTAGAGGCACAGAACCAAGAGAATGAGTATGTATTATACATGGGACTTATTAGATTGACTTATACAATATGGGCTAGTGGCCAACAATGGTTATTTGCAGGCTGGAGAGTCTGAGAACCTGGCAGCTGCTCAGAGCATGAGACTGTATGCCTCAGCAGTCCCTAATCTGGTGCCGAAGGCCTGGAGGATTCCTAGAGAGCTGCTGGCCTTCAGTGCATTTTATCAGGCCAAAGCAGCTGGATTCAATGACACTGCTTTTTCCTGGGACCTGATACCTGAGCTGCCCGTGGAAGGTGCTGCCGCCCTGAGGGAGGGTCCTCTCCTCTCAGTGGATCCTTCCTGGAAGCCCTCACAGACCACCCCCTCCTCCCCACAGCTGGTCTCTGAGTTGATTCTAGAGACAAGACATCAAGTTGACAAGATGAACCGTCACGATGTATTTAGAGATGGAGTGTTCTACAGTGCCAAGATGAGCTATGGGAAGTGCTGTGGAGGTAGGATTCCGGCTGGGAGACGCCCAGGCCTCTACTGGGGAACTGGAGATCCTTTTTCCATAACAGGAACTTGGTGAATCCATACCTACTATGGACTGAGGCTCAGATTTTGTGTCTCAAGGAATTTGGTAAAAAGCCACCTGGAGATTGGACCAGGTGGGCTCCTTTGCAGCACTCAGGAAGGCTCCATCCAGCTACTGGAGGAAATCAGGGGTTGTTAACCTGATCCATCCCCACTATGATGCCCTCCAGGGGACCTGAGATGCCCTGCCCTCCCCGAGAGGGAAGACTGTGTCACAGATGCCTGGGGACACTGACGGTCTTCTGGGAAGAGGGTATGTGATTTTCTGCAGGTCTTCATGGAGCCCCTGCACATGCCTTGGGGTGGGGATCAGCTTGTTTTTCTGTGGCTGTTCTGTAGCACTAACAATATGGCCTTGCTCATGGTTCAAAGCAGCTCAAGGCTCAAAGTAAACCAATAGCTTCTAAAGTTGTCTCTGCCTGGGTGAGATGCCCCACCCCACTGTGGTCTAGGTGGATTCAGTAGCTCTGGGCCAGGCCTGGGGATCTGTATTCTAAAACTGAATCAATAGACAGGCAGCTTGGGGAACAGCTGAAGGCTGAGAGAACTAGTGGCCCCAAGGCTGGTCCCTGCTCTTGGGAGACATCATGTCCAGGTGCACACCTCTCATTCAGCTACCACTGAGGGATGTCCTGACATCCTACATGTTCCCAGGGAGCACTGACCACCCACTCACTAACCCCAAGCAGCTGGGAGTCTCCCAGGGAGTCCAATCCCAGAGCTTGCCTTGGAGTCAAAGTCTCACTTTGCAGAAGACTGTCACACATGTGAGCATACAGAGACGTACACACACCCCCGGGCACAAACATGCATACAGATATGGTACACGTGTCATGATGTGCACACATGCAGATACACAAATGAGGTCTGTAGGCACTCACATCCACACAGATATGTATACACATAGGAAAAGATGCACAGACAGACATGTACATCAGAAAATGTAGACACACAGACATACACCTGTAGCAGTTACCTTCTCATTTATGGGACAAAACACCTGACCAGAAGTATGTTATAGAAGGAAAGGGCTTATTTCAGCTTACAGTTTCAAGAGAAAGCTGCATCACGGCAGGAGCAGACAGCCAGGTGTCACATCTCCACACCAGTAGGGAGGAAGTAGAGAGAGTGAGCTCAGTGCAGCAAGTGAGGTTAACACCCCAAGGCTGGCACCCATAACACACCTCCTCCAGCTAGGCTCCACCTCCCAAATTGCCACCAGCTGGGAATTGAGGGTTAATCACAAACACATGAGGCTATGGGGAACATTTCATATTCAAACAACCATACCACCCAATCACGTGCATGCACACAAAGATGTTTGTGCACTGAACTGTGTACACAGACACTTGTATACTCGGGGAAGTGTGTGCCCAGGAGCAGGTGTATACACGCACACACAAGCCCCACTCTGGAGAGCTGCAGGCACATGCTCATCAGGATCTGTGATGAAGATAGGAAGCCATGGGGCTGGGGAACCAGGTACCCGGGTTCTGACCCTGGGGCTGCTGGTAAGTGTCATCTTCCCCATGACACTTTCCACACAGGCCTCCAGTTCCAAGGGTTCACATGTCACCCCTGCAGCTGAGCAGCAAGCACCTGCAGTCCAGAGGGCCTCACAGCACTCAAGCTCCACAAGGCTCTTGCTGGCCAGGTCTAAAGCCCTCACTTTTCACAGAAGCAAACCATTGGGGTGACTTTTAAAAAAAGGTCTTTCTTCAAGGTAGGGTTTCACTCTAGCCCAGGCTGGCCTGGAATTCACTGTGTAGTCTCAGGGTGGTCTCAAACTCATGGTGATCCTCTTATCTCTGACCCCCAAGTGCTGGGATTAAAGGTGTGAACCACCATACACAGCTCTTAAAAATATTGTATTTATTTATTTGCAAGAAGAGAGAGAATGGGAGAGAAAGGAAATGAGTGCACCAGGGCCTCCTGCCGCTGCAAATAAATTCCAAATGCATGCGCCACTTTGTGCATCTGGCTTTGTGTGGGTACTGGGGAATCGAACTTGGGCCATCAGGCTTTGCTAGCAAGTGCCTTCAATCACTAAGCCATTTCTCCTGCCCCTAGGGTGACTTTTGTAAGGGTTCATGGACTGTCCACCACAGATCAGAGTTCACGTCCAGGCTTTCTGACCTAGGAAGGACTTTCTCTATGTAGCATTTTGTTGGGGAATGGTGGGGTGTCTTGCACTTCAGGGTTCCTTTATTATGATTATTTTTTGGTGTGTGTGTGTGTGTGTACTTGTGCGTAGAGATGCACACACCCATGCACATGTGCATAAGACATAGAATATCAGATGTCCTCCAGTAACACTCATCCACCTTGTTTCCTTGAGACAAAGTCTCTCACTGAGCCTGGAGCTGCCATTTTGAAACAGAGTGGCTGAATGAGCCCCAGTGATTCTCCTGTCTCTGGTCCTCTCGGGACTGGGGTTATGGGCATGTGTGGCCATACCTGGCTTTTTATGTGGTTACTGGGGATGAAACTCAAGTCCTCCTGCTTACACAGCACATGCTGGTGCAATAAACACTTTTACCTGCTGAGCCATCTCCCTATCCTCATTCTGGTGTTCTTTGTACTTAGTGATGCCAGACCTTTTCTTGTTCATCCAAAACACATTCAGTACTGTAGGGATGGGTGCAGATCAGTGAGAGAGCTCTTGCCCACCATGCACGAGGCACTGGATAAAGTCCCCAGAGCCTTAAAATGAGCAAACAAATAACTAAAACAGATCCAATGCCTTAGACAAAGTATCCACACGGGGCAGATGTTTATTAGAACGCAGACACAGTTGTTTTAAGAGGCCAGATGCTGCCTGGGGCCCAAAGCCAAGCAGGAAAGCAAGACCAGCCCCTGCTGCCAGGGACCCCAAGGCCACCTGAATTATAGCCTTGGATCTTGTCTAGTGTCTTCTTGACTCCCCCATCCCCATCCAGTACTTCTGTGCCTCCTAGCAAGTAGGCTGCATTATGTAACATGGAACTTCCCCCTTCCTCCAAAGAAGAAGGGATATCTCGCTTTGGTCCTTGAAACCAAAGCCTGCCTCTCTCTCTCTCTCTCTCTCTCTGTCTTTCATTTTAGAACCATCATGCAGTGCTGCCTGTGGTGTAATAACCCCAACCTAATAAACCTCTCCCCTAAAAGAGATCTGTCTCAGTGCCTTGCTACCAAACCTTCACAAAATACTTCTTTTAATAATCTTACAGTGTGGAAGCATGGTTAAAATCTGTTCAAATCACTATCAGTGTTAATTATGAATTCTTTAAGTTCTTCTTGGGAGCCTTCTCTTTGATGTTCATTTTCCTGTAGATAAGCACAGATGCTGGGGGATGGACAACTGGACTCCCTGCATAGCCATTACTGAATTCTCCCTTGCTACCCTGATTGCCTTAAGTAAGAGGATGTCAAAAAGCAAACCAGACCAGCTGGGTTGAACTCCCCATGGACACTTGATAGAACTACACAAGGATCATAGCTGATTGCTCCAGCCCTTGAAGGCACAGCCTCAGACAGAACTGTGTCAGTTTGAACCAGACTATTTTTGTGTGTGGGGGGTGGGGAGGTAGGGTCTCATTCTAGCCCAGGCTGACCTGGAACTCACTCTGTAGTCTCAGGCTTACCTGGAGCTCACCATGATCCTCCTACCTCTGCCTCTTGAGTGCTAGGGTTAAAAGCATATGCCACCACACCTGGCTGAACCAGATTTTTTGCTGTCACAAGCCTTGATGAACTCTAGATGGTCCCTTACCTATATTAACTGAGGTATTGTTTTTTTTGGTTTTTTGTTTTGTTTTGTTTTTTGATATAGGGTCTCACTGTAGCCCAGGCTGACCTGGAATTCACTATGTAGTCTCAGGGTGGCCTCGAACTCACGGCGATCCTCCTACCTCTGCCTCCCAAGTGCTGGGACTAAAGGCATGCGCCACCACGCCTGGCTAACTGAGGTATTGTGAATGTAAAATGTCTCCAGTAGACTCATGTGTTTGAAAATTTTAGTCCCCAGCTGGTGGTGCTGTTCGGGACCTTTAGAAGGTCCTGTAGAACCTTTAGAAGGTGAAGCCTTGCTGGAGGAAGTGTGTCCCTGGCAGTGGGCCTTGCGGAATTACAGCCTATCCCCCACTTGCCGTTCTTGTTCTGTTTCTACCTGCTGATGTGATGGTGTGACGCTGGCTCCTGCTCCTGCCTTGCTTTTCCTGCCATGATCGACTCTGTCCTCTGGAACTGTAAACCAAAATAAATCCTCCCCTTCCTTAAGCTGCTTCTGGTTGGGTATTTTGTCCCAGTAATGAGAAAATAACTGATACATCCAACTAGGCCAGAAGAGGAGTACTTCCCTTGGTGGCCTAGCGAAAGAATAGCTGTGAGTGGTGTTGAAAGGAAATGCTGTGACTAGTGCAAACACAACCGAAACTGCATTTGCATGGGAAGTGGACTGGGACTGGTGCTAACTCAAACCTTCATTTGTATGTGAAGTTTGCTTGAATCCTCTGACGATATAACAGGCTGCTCAGGCTTACTTAGTGAGTAGGTGAGACACTCCAGCGCTGCCTTGGGATGGAAGGAAGGTCCAAGAAAAGGCTTCTTTTGGGCTTGGGGTGATGGTCCAGCGGTTGTAGCCACCCACATAAAGCTGGGAAAACATTTTTAAAAATAATTTATTTATTTGAGAGAAAAAAGCAGACAGAGAGAGAGAGAGAGAGAAAGGAGGGGGGGAGGGAGAGAATGGGCATGCCAGGGCCCCTAGCCACTGCAAACAAGCTCCAGACACTCGTGCTGCCTTGTGCGTCTAGCTTACGTGGGTACTGGGGAATCGAACCTGGGACCTTAGGCTTCACAGGCAAGCATCTTAACCACTAAGCCATCTCTCCACCCCATGGATGGACATTTGTTTATAGTGGTACACACCATGCACACATACATGTGCTAATAAATAAGCAATTTTTTGAAAGGCTTCTCTTCAGTGGCATTTTCTTGCCTGCTTTTAGCGGTGAGGGCTGAGCTGCTCACAGGAAGCAAGCAGCAGCAGAGTGGTAGTGGCAGGAACAGCTGAGCCACTGGCAGACTGAGTTGTCAAAGCAGCAAGGCAGCCGACTGCCTGACAGAAGAAAGACAGAAGGCTAAGAGACCAAGAAGAGGACCTGCAGGCTGTGATCACTGGCAGGGGTCCAGAGAGCTGGAACGTCTTTAGAGCCAGGGGGTCTTCGACACCCCAGGTCTAAGAGCTGTAACACTGGCCATGTTAGGGCTGAGGAATCCTGACTCCTAAGCCTATAGAAGAACCTAACCCTTATACAGCAAAGGGGATGGTTGCCAAGGCCGTCGGGAGAGCTGTAACACTTGAGGGCACCACCTTGCTACTGTAACTGCATGCCTGCTTCTGTCACTGGGGGTGCTCAGATGCCCAAGGATACAAAAACTGACCAAACCATGCTTGAGTCGCTTCTTGCCTACCCATGATTTCCATCCTGGCACAGCACAGGGAATAAATATCAATAACTCTCTCCACCTCAGTGATTGGCTCAGGGATGAGCATGTGATCCAGGCGAGGCCAGTGAGAAACCTCTCTGGGATTTTTTTATTTTTTTTTTTTCTGCTTTCTTAGGAAAGAGGTATTTGCTTTCATCTGGGATGGCTGAGCTGATAGGACAAAAGCCTGCAGATGCTGGTCAGCAACTTGACAGGCAAAGAAAAAGCAAACCCCTGCCAAGGGCAGGCTGACAGAAGAAAGCGGGGCGGAAGGCTGGGGGCGGCTGCTGATGGTAACAGCTCAGCACTGTGTGGGACTAAAGCTCTAATTTTTGCTTTTATTGTTTTTTGTTTTGTTGAGGCAGAGTCTCACTCTAATCCAGATTGACCTGGAATTCACTCTGTAGCCACAGGCTGGCCTCAAACTCATGCCAATCCTCCTATCTCAGCCTCCTCCCCAGAGCTGGGATTAAAAGTGTGTGCCACCATGCCTGGTTCTTTTTCTTCTTTTTAAAAAAAATTTTATGTATCTGCATGTGTGTTTGTGTATGTATATACGCGCGTGTGTGTGTGTGCGTGCGCACATGCCAGGATTTATTGCTGCTGCAAACCAATACCCCTGTGGCTTTATGTAGGTGGCTAGGGAATTGAACCTGAGTCGGCAGCAAACATCTTTAGCCACTGGGCCATCTCCCCAACCCTTAAAGCTCTACTTTAGGCAAATGTGTTTGTGAAGTCCTTCCTTTGATTGAACCAACTAAAATTGTACTTCTGTCCCTTGAAACCAAAGAATCTTGATGAGTGTAGTTCAGAATTAAAGTCAGTTGATTTCTATCTTGGCAGAGCCATCCTAGACATCCCAGGGATAGAAGCTGTTAAAGAAAAGAATTCCAGCCAGGCGTGGGGGCACACGCCTTTAATCCCAGCACTTGGGAGGCAGAGTAAGGAGGATCGCCATGAGTTCAAGGCCAACCTGAGAATACAGAGTGAATTCCTAAAATAAAATAAAAATAAAAGTAAATTAAGGCCAGGAGTGGTGGTGCTTGCCTTTAATCCCAGCACTTGGGATTAAAACTAAAAAAAAAACAACAAAAAAAAATTAGTAAGACAATTTGTACATTGATTCATTCAAGCAGGAGAAAGAGAATGAGTGAGTGAGTGAGTGAGTGAATGAATGAATGAAGGCCCAAGTCAGTGAAGAAGTAGGTGAGACATTGACTCATACTGGACCTAGCCTCAGATGCCAAAACCTTTAGTCCCTACCAGGCCTCCTTGGTCACTCCCAGATTCCAGGGACCCTGAGCAGCCTGCAGCGTCTATTGCTGGTGAAGATTTGCAGCACGCCTCAGAGACATCAAAGAGCTTGGACAAGTCCTGCCAGCTGTTTCCACATCTGAAAAATGGGAGAAGAGGGTTTCACTTATAGGGCTGTGATGACAGTTAGCCGAGATAACGCACATAGAGCTGTTAGCACCAGACCCGGCCCTTCCAAGCCATTACATAAGCGATAGCAAGACTTTCCGGCTCGTCCTCAGGCTGCGTGGTGCAGCTCGCATCCGTCTTCCTGGTGAAGTGTCCTCTGACCACCTGTGCTATCAGCTTCCTTGCTTCAGAACAGAATCCAAGCTGGCCAGTCATGTAGACAAGAGGCACTGTCTCCCCGGGGGACATCAGGATCTCCAAGGGAGATTTGTTGCTATGCAGACTCCCAGGCCTACCTCCTAAGGACCCACATCAGAGGTCCACAGTGGAGACCAGGGATCTGATTGTTTTTCTCCATGTCTTCTCTAATAGATATTTTTTATTGTCATCTTTTTTTTTTTTTTTTTTTGGTAATTTTTTATGAGAGAGCAAGACAGAGAGAACAGGAGAGAGGGAGAGGATTGGTGCACCAGGGCCTCCAGCCACTGTAATCGAACTCCAGACACATGTTCCACATTGTTCGCATGTGTGACCTTGTACTCTTTGTCACCTTATGTGTTTGGCTCACGTGGGACCTGGAGAGTTGAGCCTGGGTCCTTAGGCTTCACAGGCAAGTGCCTTCACTGCTAAGCCATCTCTCCAGCCCTTTTGTCATCTTGAAGGGATTCAGAGTCACGATGAAGACACACCCCTAAGCGTGTCAAAGAAGGTGCTTCCAGAAAGGTTGACTTGAGCAGGGAAAGACCCACTCTGAATGTGGGCAGTACCATCCCATAGGCTTCAGTCCTGGACTGGATAAAAAAGAGAAGGCAAGGGCTGGAGAGACGGCTTAGCGGTGAAGGCGCTTGCCTACAAAGCCTAAGGACTCATGTGCAACTCTCCAGGTCCCATGTAAGCCAGACGCACAGTGACACAAGAACACAAGGTTGCACATGTACACAAGGGGTGCATGTTTCTGGAGCTCAAATGCAGTGGCTGGAGGCCCTGGCATGCCAATTCTCAATATCTCTCTCTCCTCTCTCTCTCTCTCTCTCTCTCTCTCATCTCACTGTCTCACATTAAAAAAAAATAAGAGAGACGGCCAGCTGAGCACCAGCTTTCATCTCCCTGTGTCTACTGACTATGGATGCAATGTGACCAGCTGCCTTGTGCTCTTGCCACCATGCCTTCCCTGCCATGATGGACTGTCCTCTCAGACTGAGCAGTGTAAACCCTGCCTCCCTTAAGTTGCTTTTGTCAGGCATTTCCTCACAGGGATGAGTAAGACAGCCAGCTCATCCCCCTACCCGGAGACGATGATTCTGAAGCAAATCATCCACACACCCATCTGGGATAAGCTTCTCTCCACCATCCAATTTTACAGATGAAGAAACTGAGGTCCAGACAGGGGTGCAGACTGTCCCGGAGTCACATTAGTGATTCACCACCATCACTGGACTTGAACCTGAACTTGTACCTTGTGAACTCGGGCTAGCTGTACCCACTGCAGCAGGACTGGAGTGTACCCGAGAGCTTAGCATGCGCTCCCCACTGCCAGCTGCTCCCCTCTATAGGATATATCCACCCAGGCCCTGTCAGTTCTCAACAAACATCTTCCAGAAGATGGGTGGTGTCGCAGCTGGGACAAGTATACAGCAACTATTTGGGCAAAAAAAAAAAGGTGCAGAAGGGCAGGCAGAAATGGCATCAACAAAATGGTACAGGGGGGAAATCCATGGTTATGTAAAGGATCCAAAAAAAATGAATTTATTTTATTTTATTTTTTTATGAGAGAGAGAGAGAGAATTGGTGCTCCAGGGCTTCCAGCCACTGTAATTGAACTCCAGACACGTGCACCATCTTGTGCGCACGTGTGATCTCGTGCGCTTGCATCGCCTTGTGCGTCTGGCTTACATGAGACCTAGAGAGCTGAACATGAGTCCTTAGGCTTTGCAGGCAAGTGCATTAACCACTAAGCCATCTTTCCACCACTAAAATGTATTTTTTCTTGGTTTTCCTTTCTTCTCTTGATAGAGCATTGTGATGGTGACTGCTGCTATGTTAAACCTGGGGGAGGGAACCCCAGCAGGCAGGCAGGAGGCAGGGTGTGTCTCTACATGTCCGATACTCGTTCTTCCAATTCTTATGCCCAGTAAACTGTAGGTGCTCAATAAAAGCTGCTTGGATGCCCGAAATGGGCCTCTAGTTCCCTTTCTGAGTCAGTAGTGTGCACTGTGCTGGCATCCTGGAGCTGGGTGAAGGATGACCCAAGTGTTCTAGTGCCTGGATCCGTGTGAGGACAGAGCTGAAGGCTCAGGAGAGACCATGGGTTAGCTCTGTGTATGTGTAAAACGAGGCAGTGGAGGAAGGTTTGCTGCTGAATGGAGTTCTGCACAGTGGGCCTACTGTCACCCCCTGTAGCCACCCTTTCCCATGGGCCTCAAGACTGGATCCCCAGCCAGGGAGGAAGCTGCAAGGGGAGAGACAGGGAGGGGGAGCCCAGTCATTGCAAGACCCAGGGCTTCCCCAATCTGGCTCAGGCCAGGCCAGCCCTTCCCACCACACCCCCATGCTGATGACTCTGGTTTCTAGAATTTTCTTGAAACTTCACTTCCCAGCAATGTCTGATCATAACGGGGATGCTGAAGGCCAGATCCTTTCAATGAGACAAGCCTGAGCAGACATCCTCCCAAAACTATGCGATGTGAACATTTTTCATGTGTTCTTAATTGAGAGACTGTGAGCTGCGCTTGCAAAGTCTCCAATAAAAGTGGCTCGGGAGAGAATTTCCTGAATCCTTGAATAAGTGAATAAAGATGTTATGGGAGTCAGGGTGGGGCCGGTGGGACGCCTGCATGCCATGCACACTTGGCCCTTCCCTTTGTGCCTTAATGAAGCCTTCGTGCTGTGTCTGGAGAGATGCATCTCTCTTCTCCCTTTGAGTTAATTTCCGCTTGGCTGTGGGGCCTGCTTAGCCTGGGGGCCCTGGGTAATCTGCATCCCTTCTTCTTTCTGGATCTGTGGAGCTGGGGGCTGGCCAGATCTTCTGGGCATCCGGGAGAAGCTTTCGCACCTGCAGGTGGCATTAGTGGGGCAAAAGGTTTTAAGGAGACCCAGTTTTGCACTGAGGTTCTGGCTTGTGGCTGGAGCAGTCCAGGTTCCAGCGAGATAGATCCTGTTCTCAGAAGACCTTGCATGTGTGTGTGTGAAGGGGGGGGCAGGGCAGGGGGCATGTTTGTGTTCATATATGTTTATATGTGTATACAGGTGTGCATGGATGTATATGCATGTTCATGTGGAGGTCAGAGCTCAGGTGAATTCCTCAGTCACTCTCCACCTTTATTATTATTTTTTGAGTCAGAATCTCGCTCTAGCCCACTTGAACTCAAAGTGATCTTCCTATCTCAGCCTCCTGAGTGCTGAGATTAAAGGCATAAATCACCATGCCCAGGCACCTTATTTATTTATTTATTTATTCATTTTGTTTTTGCGAGGTAGGGTCTCACTCTAGCCCAGGCTGACCTGGAATTCACTATGGAGTCTCAGGGTGGCCTCGAACTCACAGCGATCCTCCTACCTCTGCCTCCCGAGTGCTGGGATTAAAGGCATGCGCCACCACGCCTGGCTCCATCCAGGCACCTTATTTTTTTGAGACTAGGCTTCTCGCTAAACCTATAGCTCACTTAATTTCAGCTAAATTACCTAGCTAGCAAGCCCAGAAAATCGTCCAATCTCTGCCTTATCAGCTCTGGAATTATAGGTTCACACTTCCAGGACCAACTTTGTTTGTTGGTGTGGGTGCTGGGGATCTGAACTCAGGTCTTCACACTCACATGGTGAGTACTTCACACACCGATCCATCTCCCAGCCCCTTCAGAGGGCCTTCTGCCAGCTACGTGGCCTTGGGAAAGACATCCACTTGGAGCAGCCTTAGTTTCATCTGTGAAATGGTTGTCATTTTAGCCCCCACTGCAACGGGGCTGTTGCGAGACAGACAGCAAATGTGCACTGAGCTTTGCACAGTGCCTGGTGCAAGCAAACGTCTACCATTTCCTGACAGACAGCTGGGCCTGCACGAGGAGCCCCAGAGCCTTGGACTTCTCTCCATCCTCCAATTCTAGCTTATACCCTTGAGCCCTAGGCGGAAGAAGGAGGGCAGGCCAGCTGAGTCAGACTGCTCTACGAGGGAGCATGTTCCACCACGGGAGGAGACTCTGAGGTGGGCCAAAAGCTGCAACACCTCAGCCAAGCCAGGGTGTGGCCAGAGGTCAGATCTTGGCTTGCTCTCTCGATCTCTCTCTCTCTCTCTCTTTTGCTCTGTCTCTCTCTCCTTCATCGATACAAAGTCAAGCTCAGAAACTGGAATTCCTTGTAACATTTAAAACATCTTTCTTCTCCGAAAACCTGATCTCTCGGGAAGCCCTTTTATTCCCACTGCACGTGGCCTGCTACTTGGTGAGTGCGCTCTGGGGCCAAGTGCCCGAGTTCAAATCCAAGTTAGGCCAGTCACTAGATTTGTAACCAGGGCGAAATTCCTTATTCTCTTTGTGCCTCTGTTTCTCCATGTACAAAACGGGGTTTACAGTGCTACTTATTTTATGGTCCCTATGGCCTTTTGGTGAGGCAACGTATGCAAAATAATAACTCAAGCCTAACATATCTCTGTAAGTAGAACTGATGTCAGCCATGTACTAAGGACTCTGGGATCTGTATTTCAAGTCTACGCTGTCTTGTGTGTGACGGGCTGATGGCCAGCTCTGTTGAGCAGGACCTAGGCTGGGCCGGTCTCCACCCTGCCTCAGCAGCCAGTTCCAGCACTCCATAAAGAGCTTCATCCTCTCGTTCATGTCACCGGCACCAGGGGCAGAAGCACAGCGTCCCCACCCTCCCGGAGTAGCCTCAATAGTCCCCTTTCCTTTAAGGAAAGAATTTCATGACTAGCCAGTAGGAAGCAGAGTTGAGGCTTACGGAAGATATTGCATTAAGCTTGAGCATTAGAAGTGGGGGGGGGGGCACTCAGAATGAAAGACACCAGTGAGAGCCGGGGGGAGGCCTCCCTCAGAGAGAGTCACAGGAAGTAAGACATACTCAAGCAAAGGAGGAGGGCTCCTCACAGCAAAGTCACCTTTCATTAGCTTTACAATAGTCATAAATAAGATTTTTGCTGGTGTTTGAAGCTATTGTCTTCCAAAGGTTGCTAAGGAACCCAAATGAGCTCGCAGGGTGGTTCCTGAGGGGCTCCGGACAGCACTACATTTGACAAGATCACCAGCATGCAGGAAGGCAGGACATCCTTTCTGCCAGCAGAGTCAACAGCCTTGTTTGAGATTCCCAGAAAACGTCTGCAGAAGGAAATAAGGCCATACATATGGAAGATCATACGCATTCACACCTTAAGCCTGGTTCATTGCTATTGTAACATAAAATATCTCTATAGAGAAGGAATATTATCTCTGTGTGAACAACCTTCACAACAGATGTGAACTGTGCTGGAGTGCTTGCTTCTTAGCTGGGCCAGAGACTTCATTCAGACGCCCAAGTGAGGACTCCTTTCCCGTTCCCCTGCCCCCATAATTTTCTCTATCTTGCTTCAGTTCATGCCAGAAACATGGCGCTGTCCCCATGCCTCCTGCAATGCCCTCTACATCTGGACGTTACCAAACCCTGTGATTCCACCTCCTCCTACTCAAAGTGTGGTGCCCCAGACCAGCAGCACCAACGTCAAACGTCCTCGCCCAGCCCCAGACCGACTGTTGTCACATCTGCATTCTCACAACAGCCTGGGATGATTCATCGGGTGCCTAAGCGCAGCAGCCCTGCGTCTCGAGTTTTCTCTACCTTCTAATTTTCTCAGCCTTGCTTACACATTGACATCACTGGGGAAGTTTAAGGAAGACAGATGCTGGTACCAAACACGTACAGAAGCAAAAACAGGGACTCTCTAGCTGACCCCAGCTCACTCATGCGTCCCCTTGTTGTGCTGACAGCAGGGAAACTGTTGAACCAACTTGATTTCTTTCTCCAGTTACCCTGGTCTTTGGGGAGATGGCCTGTCTTCAAGTCCCCCCATCTTTTCTTCCTAAGACAGTATATGCATCTAGGGAGCTGCGTTCTGGGATGGCCACCTGTCCACATATGGCCCACTGGCCTGCAGGGTGTGACCACATCCCTTGTTGCTGATGGTGGCCCTGCCTTTGCCTCTCTGTGGCTTCCTTGTCCTGATTCTCTCTGGCTCTCTGAACCCTGCCTTGAGGACACAAGGGGTCTTATGGCTACCAGGACTAACAAGGCTTGCAAAGCAGACTGCTCTAGACCCTCCCTCAGTGTCTACGTGAACCGGCTCGCAGCGTGGCAGGGCTCACAGCTCAGCCCCACATGGTCCAATTCCTCAGGAACTTCCCTGAGCACCCACAGGATGCCTTCTCCTCTCTCAGCATGGGCCCAGCAGTGTTTTCCCCTGTCTCTTCCTCTTCAACAACATTCTCTCAAGGGTGGATGCTTCCCCAGCACCCTGCCTGGACTCTTGTGATGGTTTGAATGTAAAATGTCCCAGGCGGCCTCATACTCAATCCCCAGGGGCTGGAGCCTTTGGGAGGTGGAGCCTTGCTGGAGGAGGTGTGTCACTGGGGGTGGACCTTGGGGTTCATTAGTCCAGCCCTGCTGGGTGTTAATATCCACACCCCCTCCTGCCTCCCTCCTGATCTGTGGAGATATGATGCCTATCTATCTGGTACCATGCTTTCCCCACCAGGATGAAACTCTCCCTCACAACTGTAAGCTGGAAATAAATCCTTTCCTCTCATAAGCTGCTCTGGTCGGATGTTTTGTCCCAGCAACAAGGTGACTGTGACACTCTCTCCATCTAGGCACATGCTAAGGCTCTCTGCAGCAAAGTGCTCAAGCCTGGCCTTCAAGTACAAAGGGTGCTTTGGACAAGTTTTAGAACTTGGGGGTGGGGAGATGGCTCAGTGGATAAGGCCTTTGCCACTCAAGCCTGAGTACACGTTCAATCCTTAGACATCATGTTAAAAAAAAAAAAAACTGGGGCTGGAGAGATGGCTTAGCAGTTAAGCACTTGCCTGTGAAGCCTAAGGACCCCGATTCAAGGCTTGATTCCCCAGGACCCACATTAGCCAGATGCACAAGTGGGCGCATGCGTCTGGAGTTCATTTGCAGTGGCTGGAGGCCCTGGTGCACCCATTCTCTCTCTCTATCTGCTTCTTTCTCTCTCTGTCTGTCACTCTCAAATAAATAAATAAGAATAATAAAAAAAAATTTTTTTAACTGCCAAAAACTGGAGGGGTTCTGTAATCCCAGTCCCCTAGGGCTGCAAGACAGAGGCAGAGACAGGAGAATTTCCCTCAGCAGCTTAAGGCAGGCACAGCAAAGAATAACAGCAGAGCAGGACTGAGGGAGACCTTGCCTCAGACGAGGAAGAATAATGAGGACAGACTCCAAAGATGTACTGACAACTCACACACATGTGCTTACTCACACATAAAATTTAAAAAACACAAAAATAAAAAAGATTGCTACCCTGGTATGACAACACACACCTTTAATCCCAGCACTCGGGAGACAGAGGTAGGAGGATCACTGTGAGTTCAAGGCCACCCTGAGACTACATAGTGAATTCCAGGTCACTCTGGGCTAGAGCGAGACCCTACCTCAAAAAAAAAAAACAAAAAAAGGGGGGGGGGGAACACTGGAGAGATGTCTTAGTGGTTAAGGCACTTGCCTGCAAAGCCTAAGGACTCATGCTTGATTCTCCAGGTCCCATGTAAGCCAGATGCACAGTGACCCAAGTGCACAAGGTCGCACATGCACACATGGGGGTGCACGTGTCTGGAGTGGCTGGAGGGCCTGGTGTTACAATTTTCTCTCTCTCATACACACACATAGAAAAAGAAAAAAGGCCAGTCTTAAGGGCTTGCCTTAAAAAAAAATAAAAAAAGAATACCTTGTTCCTTGTGCACACAGCTGGCTTTGGGAGACGTGCCAGTCAGTGCTCTGTCAGCACGACAAGCGACCTGGGAAAGTCATCTTAAAGGAGAAGGGTTTAATTTGGGTCATGGCGTCAAAGGTTTCAGACCATAGTTGTTTGGCCCACTCACCTTGTGGCAACCAGGAGGGAGGAAGAGAGGGAAGGAAGGAGGGAGAGAACATTTTGCAACAAAACACCATCCCCAAAATTTATAAAGCCATGAATCTATCAACGGATTGATCAAATCATGAAGTCATTTCATAATCCAATCACTTGTACAATGTCCCTTTGCTCTAGTACACAAACTTTTTGGGGACATCTGAGATCCAAACTCTTATAGAAGAGGCTTATCTCTTTTTTTTTTTTTTTTTTTTTTTTTTTTTTGGTATTTCGAGGTAGGGTCTCACTCTACCCTAGGCTGACCTGGAATTCACTATGGAGTCTCAGGGTGGCCTTGAACTCACGGCAATCCTCCTACCTCTGCCTCCCGAGTGCTGGGATTAAAGGCGTGCGCCACCACGCCCGGCTTAGAAGAGGCTTATCTCCCAGCACAATTAAGAAAGCCAGTCTGACAAGCCGGGCATGTGGTGGCGCATGCCTTTGATCCCAGCACTCGGGAGGCAGAGGTAGGAGGGTGGCCATGAGTTTGAGGACATCCTGAGAATACAGAGTGAATTCCAGGTCAGCCTGAGCTAGAGTGAGACCCTACCTCGGAAAAAAATAAATAAATAAAGCCAATCTGAAGAAAAAAAGAAAGAAAGGAGGGAGGGAGGGAAGAAGGAAGGAAGAAAGAAGGAAGGAAGAAAGGAAGGAAGGAAGGAAGGAAGGAAGGAAGGAAGGAAGGGAGGGAGGAAGGAAGGAAGGAAGCCAGACAGTCTGGGGCTAAGGAGATGTCTCAGTGGTTAAAGACATTTGCTTGCAAAACCTGGGTTCAATTTCCCAGTACCCACAAAGAGCCTGGTATAAAAAGTGGCACATGCATCTGTGATCCCAACAAGCCTATGACAGTGGGAGGGCACAGCCAGGAGAACTGAAGCTCATCAACCAGCTAGTGTGACATTTGTTTGCAGCAGCAAGAGACCCTGCCTCAAAGAAGGTGGAGCACAGACACCACAAAGTTGTCCTCTGACCTCTGCACACGCACCAGGGCGCAGCACACACACACACACACACACACACACACAGAGAAACTAAAAACAAACATAAAGGAAGCCAACCTGGACTTTAAAAAATCCTTGCTCTTACCTTCCCTGGACAATGAACCGCCTGGACTTTTCTAGAAGGCCGCATACTTTGTGGTGAAAGCAGCCTTCTCACAAGCTAAGCATCCATCAACTGGGGAAAAAAATGATAATGAGACAATAGGTAGCCATACCAGAGGATATTATTCAGGAGTGAAAAGGGAACCGATCCTGAGGGGCCAGCATGGAGGAATCTAAGAAGCATTATAGCAGGGCTCCAGAAGCCAGACCAGACAGCAGCATGCCCTGTGGGTCTGTTTATGGGGAAGTCTAGACAAGATAGATCTGTGGCTTGAAACCTCTCAGTGGCTGCGGGGACTGGGCAGGAAGGATTGCCAGGGGCATGAGAGACTTGAGGAAGTAATGGAAGTTTCTGTCTTGAGTTCCTATGCAACTGCACACCCTTGTCAAAATGATTGAATGGTATCACATAAATGGACGAATTTCATTATATATAAATTATACCTCTGAAGGGTGGGGGTGTCGCTCAGTGGTAGAGTGCTGGACTAGCATGTGGGAGGTTCTGGGTTCCCTCCCCAGCATTGCAAACAACAACAACAATCCCAACACAGACCTCAGCATGAGCGATTTAAAAAAGAAACTAAAAATTACCACTTTTACATTTTAAAGCAGCAACCCAGGGCTGGAGAAATGGCTTAGCGGTTAAGCGCTTGCCTGTGAAGCCTAAGGACCCCAGTTGGAGGCTCAATTCCCCAGGACCCACGTTAGCCAGATGCACAAGGGGGTGCATGCGTCTGGAGTTCATTTACAGTGGCTGGAGGCCCTGGCGCGCCCATTTCTCTCTCTCTCTCTCTGTCTCTTTCTCTCTCTGTCATTCTCAAATAAATAAATAAAAATAATTTTTTTTTTAACAAAAGCAGCAACCCCATTTCCTCTCCAAAGCTGGCGCTCCCTCGTCTGATTTTCTACTTCAGACCCACTTTCTCAGTCCAAGTCTGTAGCCCCACCACTCTCCCTCCTGTTCGTCCAGGTCTATTTATGCAAACAGTTTATGCATGCCCCCTGCAGGGGCACCCACTTCTGACCACAAGCTGAGAGCTCTATGCTTTGTGGTCTCAAATAGTCCCCCGCCCCCCTCCCCCAACCTTCTGCACATTTGTGATTGCTTGATTCTTTGTTTACTTTTTCCATCTCCCCATAGACTGTTCATTTGGGCTGCCCAGGTCCTGACCGAACGTCCACCACGAAGTAGAACTTCCACACAAGTTGGCTGAATAACTCTTTAGACTTTTGTTGTTGTTGTTGTTGTCTGAATCAGTGAAAAATCAGAGAGTAGTTTGGGTAGGCCGGGGTGTGATTTGCATGAAAGGCAAGGGGTTGAATTAAGAAGAAGAAAAAAAAAAAAAAAAAGTAGAGATCTAGGGAAAAGCCATGTGAGCAGGACCTGGAAGGAGACTATGAAAGATTTGCTAGGTCAGGGCCCGCCCGCCCGCCCAGGCAGAGGCGTGGAGTTGACGGATCACAGCATGTGCCCCAGGGGATCAGGAAGAGACCTGCTGTTCCAAGTCACACTCAGGCGTCATTAACGATATTTACCAAGTGCCGATCACATGCCAGAGCCCAGAGCCACGGGGAAGGTGCGAGCGGTACAGTCTGTTCTGCCTCGCCCCCACCCCCACCCCACCTCACTGTCTACACAACGCATTTGTCTCTTCCCCCTTAAAGATAGGTTCTGTATCGACAGTTTCTGTCTGTACCTGAACAGCCTGCGGGGGGGGGGGGGGGGGGGGCCTGCAGCAGCTGGATTAATGACCACATTTCCAAGAACTCAGGTGGCCAACATACACACAGCCTTGCTGAGGCTCCCAGAGCTCAGAGGCACACAGCTCCTCTTGGGAAGTCAAAGGCAGCTCTAGAAGGACAGGCCAGCTCACAGCACCTACATTGACTGGTATCTGCACCCTGCCAGCAGCTGAGGATAGTGCCACGGGTGGCCCTTAGTCCAGCCAGTAAATGTTACCAAACACCTTCCATGTATATTCTATTGTGTTTGCTGAGTTGCCACTATTTATTTATTTATTCATATTTGTTTAGGACAGAAAGGAAGAGGAAAAGGGGGAGAGTGAATGGACGTGCAGGGCTTCTAGCCACTGCAAATAAACTCCAGACACATGTGCCACCTTGCGCATCTGGCTTACATGGGTACTGGGGAATTGAACCTGGGTCCTTTGGCTTTGCTGGCAAGCATCTTAACCGCAAAGCCATCTTTCCGGCTCTGAGTTGTCACTATTGAACGGACACTTACATGGTGCATAGGCTATGCTAGAAAATGTTCTGAGCACTTAACAAAGATGAACTCAGTGCCTCTTGGTGACCATTAAGATGCCCATTTTAGGGAGACCCAAAACTTTCAAGTGCTGAGAACAAGTGATTGTTGACTGCTCGGTGCTAAACGAGGCATCTCTATCATTCCCTGCCCTGTGAGGCTCAGGGAATATTGTGGAAGAAGAGGGGAAGAATGTAAGAGCTGGAAGATGGAATGGAGTACCATGCAATGCTGTCTTCTGGACATGAAGTGGTCGTTGAACTCATGACCTCACAGTCACTGTCGTTACCTATTCAATATTGGGCCTGTCGACATTGCATCAGGGACGGCAGAGGAGGTGAAGAAAAGCCATCAAAGTAGAGGAAGGACTAGTTAGAAAGCAGAAACGCTCAATGGGAGAGGGTGGGGAAGTGGGATAAGAGAAGGTAATGGGAAGGGGTTATGATCAAAATACATTAAGTACACATATTAAATTATCAATGAATTTCTTAAATATTATTTATTTATTTGCACATGTGTGTGTGTGTGTGTGTATGTGTATGCTCGCCAATGCTTCAGGCCGTTTTTTGTGTCTGGATTTATGTTGGTGCTGGGCACTGAGCCAGGGCCAGCAGGCTTTGAAAACCAGTGTCTTTAACCACTGAGCCATCTCCCCGGCCCTCAGTACACTGCTCAAAGACACCCATTTGATCTCTGTGGAGACTGAGGCTGAGAAAGACCCAGGAGTTTGCCTGGGGTCACGGAACTGGTGAATGGCAACACCAGAAACCAAGCCCAAGCAGTTGGCTCCAGAGCACAGGATCTCACCCCATGTGACGTGACGTGCCCTTGGTTTTCGGAGATAAGCAGCTTCATTTAGTCATTCAACAAGCATTTCGCGAACTCCCTGCTTGCCTGTGCCTTGGGCTCAGGGTACAATACAGCAGGGACTGCCTTCTGTTTGCTGAGCAACTGGGCATGCTGACATCGGAAAGAGGGCTGAACTTGGAGCCTGAGAACTTGGATCCCTCCTGGCGGGAAGAAAAGTGTTTAGACATGCTCATCCATATTCAGGTATGTGATAGATCCCAGGGGGCTTGTATTTAAAGAGTGGGACTGAGATAAGGCATTAATATCCTCCAAAAGAATGAAGTCTTCATGGTGGAATTTCAAGCATCCACTGAAGGAGATAATTGGGTGGGTGGGTGGCCCCCCATCACATGCTGTCACTGGTGGCCTCCTCTGAGGGCCTGGGAATGCTGCAGACAGTGTTGGCCCAGGGAGTGCCAAGCACTCCGTGAGTCACCAGTTCATCAGATGGGAGCCGGGTTGGGAAGCCCAAGAGCACGTCCACTCTGCAGACACATGAATCCTTGGGGACCAGGCAGGGTCTGTGAGGGTCCGAGCAAAAGCCTGGCCTTCCATGCCATTGGCCTTGTTTCTGGTGTCTGGGCTGGGATGAGTGGCTTTTCCAAGCTGGCTGAAGTGGGAGAAGAGCTGGTGGGGCTCCAGAGCCTCCCAGTCCTGATCCCAACGGGATGAGTCTGTGCCACCAGAGCAAAGATGCCACCCTGCACCAGGGTTTCTCAAAAGGCTATGCCCCTTCGCAGAGGGGCCTGGGGTTGGACCCTGTATTACTAATAATCTCTAGGTCACTTACAGGAGCTTGGGTCATCCCAAAGCACAGAATCAAAACCGTCTCACCCCAGCCCGATGACAACCTCCCCACAGCTGCCTAGATGGAGCTCCCCCTCCAGCTAACTTTGTGTACATGACGTACTCTACCACCTCCTGAAATCACAAGACCACAAGCAGGATTGCATCGGGGCAGAGTTCTGTACAGCTGGCAGGGAAGTGAGGAGGGAGGGGCTGAGCCTGCCACCTCCCCTTCTATGAAGGAATATTAACCCATTTTTTTTTTTTGAGGTAGGGTCTCACTTTAGCCCAGGCTGACCTGGAATTCACTCTGTAGTCTCAGGGTGGCCTTGAACTCATGGTGATCCTCCTACCTCTGCCTCCCGAGTGCTGGGATTAAAGGCATGCGCCACCACAGCCGGCTTAACCCATTTTTTAATATTGTGTTTATTTGTAAGCATAGAGAGAGAGAGAGAATTATGAATGAATGGGTGTGCCACAAGATCCAGATTCATGCACCACTTTTTTTTTTTTTTTTTTCGGTTTTTCGAGGTAGGGTCTCACTCTAGCCCAGGCTGACCTGGAATTCACTATGGAGTCTCAGGGTGGCCTTGAACTCATGGCGATCCTCCTACCTCTGCCTCCCGAGTGCTGGGATTAAAGGCGTGCGCCACCACGCCCGGCTTCATGCACCACTTTTTAAAAAACAATATATGTTTTATTTATTAATTTGAGAGAGACAGATAGAGAGAGAATGGGCACTGGGGCCTCTAACCACTATAAACAAACTCCAGACGTATGCACCACCTTGTGCACCTGGCTTACATGGGTACTGGGAAATCGAACCTGGGTCCTTTAGGCTCTGTAGGCAAGCACCTTTAACCACTGAGCCATCTCCTCAGCCCAGTATTAACCCGTCTTGAGGGTCTGTTGCAGGCGTCCAAGCTGCTCTAATGAAGACGGTAGTTGTTGTTTTGTCAGAGGACACCCTCACAACTATGTGTGCAGACACTTGCACACATGCCCACACACGCACACACACACACACACTCACGTACACCCACATATATGTGTGTACACACATGCATACCCTCACACTTTCAGTCACACACTCACATGCACACACACATATGCATGCAGCACACTGGTGCACATACACTAGCACACACATATACGAGTGCACGGACCCACAGGTGCACATTTACGAGGTTGACTTGCCCTCCCCGCCTCTGCAGGAATTCCGGAAAGCTGGCTGCATACAGCTAGATGTGCTCCGACCTGCTCCCAGCAGAACGGGTAGTGGGGAGTTCCGACGAGTGGTTATAAACTCTGGAGTTAAGCACTGTTCTTTCTTGCAGTGTCTGCACACTGTCTATCATGGATGGAATGTGAAGTGGCCCCCTCAGGCTCATGGGTTGGAACACTTGGTTCTTAGCGAGTGGCGCTGTTGAGGCAGCTGTGCAGAGTCGCCTTTAAGAGCAACAAGAAGTGAGTCGCCGGGGGTCAAACAGGTCTCAGGTCTGACGGCTGACCTGTCTGCTTCCTGACTCCACTGAAGTGTGGGCAGCAGTCGCCTCGCAGGTCCACTGCCACAGAGCCACTCCACCATGTTCTTTCTGTAACGGACCATGTCCTTTATGCCATAGAACACTTCTCCCTTAAGTCACTTCTGTTAGGCGTTTTGTCACAGACTTAGGAAAGTGACCATTTTTGGTCTCGTGAAGCAGGGTCTCACTCTAGCCCAGGCTGACCTGGAACTCACTCTGTAGCCCAGGCTGGTCATGAACCTTTGGCGATCCTCCTAACTCAGCCTCCCAAGTGCTGGGATTTTAGGCATAAGCCACTAGACCTGGCTTACCACACATATTTCCCCGAACACCCATACCTCAATGTGATGGTGTCAGAAACTCAAGGGTATGATGACAACTATGAAGACCCTAAACAGTGGCAACCAGGAAGGTTCTGAATGGCCACTGGGAAGAAATGAGGCCCCACCCAGGGCCAGGGACTCGTCCCAAGTCCCATAGGTACACCTAGCTGGGAGCAGAATCCATTTCCATCCATCCTCTGCCAGAGCTTTGCTCCACAGTTGAGTCACTGGAAGTCCTAAGATCACCATTGACTCTTGGCACAGATGCCCTTGGCTTAAATCATAGACTCTTGTCCTGTGACCAGCACCTAGAACCTGGTGGAGGGTGGCTTCTGACAGCTGATCCACTTGCCTGTCCATGGCAGCCCATGCTCCTAGTGGCCTATCCCATACTCTCTTCCTGGCCCTGGAACCAATGTAAACATTGACCCATGCTCCATCTCATCATCCAAGAAAAGCAAACCTGTCCCCTTAATGGAAGCACACACTTCTTCTGTCTTGGCTGAAGTGACATCAGTCACGTATACATGGAGGGACAGGCTCTTGGGCCCCCAGAACCCAAGGCCAAAGATGTCTCTGGTCATAAGACATGTGGAAATTTGTTGCAGGCAGGAGGTAGGAGAGAAATGGCTTCCATTGCCCCCCTCCTGCCCACAGCTTGGCAGGAGCCAGCAAGACCCTTCCTGACAGTCCTCTGGCTGAAAAGCTCAACTTCTCTGTGGGGCTGGTGTGAATAAATCTGATGTCCCACGATACCACATTAAGAGACAGAAAAGCTCAAGTTTGGTTAGGATCCTAGAGTCCATCAGGCTGTGCCAGCTGATGGGCTTGGCACTTCCCCAATCCAGCTGACACCACTGGGCTGGGATCCCGCTTCCCTCACCAAGGTTAATCACCATCCAGCCCACCTCCAACTCCAGCCTCTCTCCAGACACCCACTCTTATCATAGGATGGAGCCAGCATCGCCTCTGCCTCCCACCACAGTTCAATACCGCCTTGTCCTCAAATCCTACATCATAGTGGGAGAAGGATTCAGCCAGGCTTTCCTTCCCTGGGCTGGCTCACTGTGAGGAAGGCCTTGTGTCTTATTCATTCAGCCACTGTTAGTGGATTCTCTGTCTTATCAAGGATACACATGTGCCTGGAGTTTCATAGTGATAAACAACTTTCTTTTTTCTGTTTTTTGTTTGTTTGTTTGGTTGGTTGGTTGGTTGATTGGTTTGCCAAGGTAGGGTCTCATTCTAGCCTATGCTGACCTGGAATTCACTATGTACTCTCAGGCTGGCCTTGAACTCATGATCTTTCTACTTCGGCCTCCTGAGTGCTAGTACTAAAGGCATGCACCAGCATACCAGGCAGTCAACAACTTTGTAATCTAAGCAGATAGCTCTGATATGACATGAGGCAGGATTGCAGAGTGGTCAGGAGCAGAGCCAGACATGGAATCAGCCCAGTGCTTCGTGGCTATGTGGCCTGCTGGGAGGACCAGCCTCTGTTTCTTCCATGAGCAGTAAGGGATGGGGAACTGCTCTCTGAGGATGAATGAACTCATAATTTAGAAAGCTTGACCTGAGCACCTAGTTCAGCCAGACAACGGGAATGAATAACAATCATGCAGACACCTAAGCAGAACTGTGGAGGAGGCTGGGGCACAGGAGGCCAGGCCTGAGCCCTTGGAGGATGTGGCTGCAACCAGACAAGCCTGGTGCTTTCACAGAGCTGCGAGGATGTTGGGGGCGTACTACGAGTCCAGAACAAGGAGGCAAGAGCTGATGGGCAATGGCTCCTTGCCACTGGGAGCAAGCTGGAGTTCAGGGAGACAGGAAGGTGGTGGGGCAATCAGATCACCCAGGACCAGGCAAATGGGGTGGAGGGTCTGCATTCCACCAGTGGCCAGAATGAGTCTGGTCCCAGACCAGAGCTCTTGGCCTTCCCCTCTGTTTTAGGGGCTCCTGCTTCAGGGTCATCTCTTGGGGTAGGCGAAGGTCATGGGTGATCACAGTGGCCTCTGAGACAACTTGCCCAATATCTTTCTAGATAGATCCTCCCCTACCACCAGGGTGATCCACAGTGATGGTCCATCCACAGTGGTCTTTTCAGAGTAATCCCTTTTCTGTGGATGTAGGGAAAGTTTTGGGGTCTTTTCCCCTAAAGGGGGGGAAAGGAATTATATCTTGCTTGTTTCTGCTGACTGCTTCCCCGTGATGCTGAATTAACCCATTTCAAGAAAAAAGCCTGGGGCTGGAGAGATGGCTTAGCGGTTAAGCACTTGCCTGTGAAGCCTAAGGACCCTGGTTAGAAGTTCAATTCCCCAGAACCCACGTAAGCCAGATGCACAAGGTGGCACATGCATCTGGAGTTCGTTTGCAGTGGCTGGAGGCCCTGGTGTGCTCATTCTTTCTCTACCTATCTGCCTTTCTCTCTCTGTCTATCGCTCTCAAATAAATAAATAAATAAACAATGATAAATTTTTTTTTTAAAAAAAGAAGAAAGCCTGGAAGGCAGAGAAACAAAGGCTGAATCTTGATCAAACTGTGCCTGAAGCCCATAGCACCTTCATATACCATTAAGATCTGGGGTATTGGGCTGGAGAGATAACTTAACAGTTAAGGCACTTGCCTGAAAAACCTAAGGACCAATGTTCAACTCCCAAGGTCCCACATATGCCAGATACATCAGGTGACACAAGTACAAGGTTACTTACACATGTGCACAAGGCGGCACATGCATCTAGAGTTCGACTGCAGTGGCTGGAGACCCTGGCGTGCCAACTCTCTCTCATAAAAAAAAAGTTAAAAAAAAAAAAAGATCAAGGGTCTTGGGCTGGAGAGATGGCTCAGCAGTTAAGTGCACTTTCTGTGTAAGCAAGAGGGCTGGAGGGGGCCTGAGACCACCAGAGTTCAAATCTTCAGATCCCATATAAACAGCCAGGTGTGGCCACGTGTACATGTAACCCTGTTGCTCAGGCGAGCAGAGACTGGAGAATTGTCAGAACCCCACAAGTTCAGAAATCAGTAAAGAGACTCTGGCTCAAAACCAAGGCTGGGAGGGCTGCAGAGAAGGGCTCAGCAGTTAAAGGTGCTAGCTTGCAAAGCCTGCTGGCCTAAGTTCGGTTCCCCAATATCCATGATGCACAAAATGGCACATGCATCTTGAGTTGGTTTTCAGCAACAAGAGGCCCTGGTATGGTGTCCTCCCTCCTACCCCCTCCCCACTTTTCTCTCTCTCTGACAAATAAACAGCACCACCAACAACAAAAATACAGGACAGAAGAGCTATGGAGTGGGATACCTGACATTCACATGGGGTACCATGCCACACCACACACACACATGCACACACTACACCCCACCACACACACTACACCACACCACTGCATCATACTACACCATATGGAAGGCAGAAACAAAACAAAACAACAGCATTAAAAAAAAAAAAAAAAGCCAGGCGTGGTGGCGCACACCTTTAATCCCAGCACTTGGGAGGCAGAGGTAGGAGGATTGATGTGAGTTCGAGGCCACCCTGAGACTACATGGTGAATTCCAGGTCAGCCTGAGCTAGAGTGAGACTCTACCTCAGAAAAAAAAAAAAAAAAAAAAAAGATTAAGGTTCATACTATAGGCAGATTACCTGGAGTCTCCAGGTGGGCCCAATCTAATCGCATGTGTTCTCATAACTTGGAGAGACTTGTCAAGCAGTGGTCAGAGGGAGATGTGACTGAGGAAGACCAGGTACAACATTGCTGCCTGCGAAGGTAGAAGAAAAGGTGAGGAAGATGGTTCAGTGGAAAAGCGCTTGCCGTGCAAGCAGAAAGACCTGAGTTCAATCCCCAGAACCCACATAACCTGCCAGTGGTATGCTCACCACTAAGTAAGATGTGGTGGTATACTTCTAGAATCCCAGTGCTGAGGAGGCAGAGACAGGAACACTGCTGACCAGCTAGTCTAGCGGAATTAGTGAGTGAGCTCCAGGTCAGTGAGAGAATTTACCTCAAAAAGAAGCTGCTGGTATTCCTAATGATGACACCTGAGGTGGTCTCCTGGGTTCCACACATACATGCTCACGTATACATGCACACGTGTTTACTCCCACATATACCCACACATCTCTCTCTCTATATATATCTCATACACACACACACACACACACACACACGTGGAGGAAGAAGCCACAAGCCAGAGGCTATAGTGGAAGAGCCGGGCGTGGTGGCGCATGCCTTTAATCCCAGCACTCGGGAGGCAGAGGTAGGAGCATCACCGTGAGTTCAAGGCCACCCTGAGACTACATAGTGAATTCCAGGTCAGCCTGGGCTAGAGCAAGACCAAAGCTCGAAAACAAGTACAAAATAAAATAAAATGTGGAAGCAATAAGGAAATGAATTCCCCAGAAGGAAAATCCCTGCCAATCATGTTTTATGTCAGCCCAGAGAGCTGCTAGCCCAAAGGACCGAGATAACACACGTGCGTCCACAGGCAGGGAGTGGGAAGAGACCATGCACAGCACACAGAGGGATATGGGAAAATGTGTAGTGTGAGGGTGTGCCAGGGAAGCTGGCTGTCTTGGAGTTCTGTCATATGTGGGTATGGAACGAAAATATTCATCTAGCTAAAAAAGCTCATAGTTCTCAGAGCTCTACCCATCTCCCAATCATGACCTTTCTCAGCGCCTTCATCTCTAGCCCAGGAGCACCCTCACAGACAGCTCAGCAAAACACACCAGGTGCTTGTCCACTGCTGCCCTGCACCCCCAGTTGTGGTTGTGACGAAGCCTGAGCCCCGCCCTTCACCCTTCCTTGGAATCTCCATTGTGCATCTTCCCTACAGTAATCAGAAGGATTGATTGTGTTTGTTTTTGAAATGGGGCCTTGTGTATCCCAAGTTGGCCTCAAATTCCCTATGTACCCAGAGATGATTTTGAATGTCTGACCTCCTAAATGCTGGGATTACAGCTGTGCCCCACCACACCCAGTTTATGAGGTAGGGATTGAACCCAGGGCTTCCTGCCTGCCAGGCCAGCACTCCACCAACTGAACCACACCCTCAGCCCACAGAAGGGCATGGCATCTCTTTCCTACCCTGCTCAAGCCCTTTGGTAGAGCAGACCTCCTCTGTGCGGTGGCTGCTACCTGTCACTCGGACTTCATCGGCAACCTTCCCCTTTGCTCCTCTCTCCTGGCCACGCCTGTTTCTTGGCGACCCTCCATGCTTGCTCAGCACATGCCTGCCTCGGGGCCTTGGCATTATTCGTCTCTCAGGTGTTTTCGCTCCTTTGTACATCACTCAGATCAATGACCGATGGCCTCTGGCCTTGCTCAGGGTGGGCAAGTGCCCAGAGAACCTGTTGCTTCCTTGCCACATCTTCTCTTCTGCTCCCACCGGGACAGGCGTTTGACCAAGCTGGGCTTTCCTTCAACGTGACTCGACATCTTGGATAGGTTGAGGCAGCCGGATCATAGAAGCACTCTGCCCAGGGATACTTGGCTGTTTCCCATGATGCAAATGTGGCAGAGGACAGAATGCGCAGAGGGACCCGACTTGCCAATTGAAATAACAAACAGAAGTTCAAGCAAGGTCAACGTCATGAGATGAAACCCAGTAGAGATGTACATCCGAAACAGTGTGCAGCCCTTGTATGCGTACATATTGGTGTGTAACGGGGAAACAATCTTCTGGGTACATTTGGGCCTGGGTTGTGCTTTGCAGCAGGGATGAGCCTGTGTGTCAAAGGAGCAAGGCCCTCTCACCACTTGGTGGAACAACAATTCAATGTGCCTCTAGACATTGCTGACGGTGCCCTGGGGAGGCAAAGTCACCCTGGGTTGACATTTACTATTGTCCATTGTTTATTCAAGAGATATAATAGTTATTGAGTTGGGGATGGGCTGCAATGAGAGTAGTTGCAGAGTATGTATAAGGCCATGGGGTCAATCACCAAAGAAGAGAAGGAGAGAGAGAGTAAGAGGAGGAGGAGGAAGAAAAGAGGGAAGGGTAGGAAAGGGGAAGGGAAGAGAAAGGAGGGGAGCTTTAGGCTGCACGAGCTGATGGATACAGGAAGGAGAGGCCACAGGAGTCTTGATCACTCAGAGCTCTGCCCCCTCACTAGACACTTTATGGTCTCTCTCTCACTCACTCTCTCTAAAAACCATTTTATTTATTTATTTGAAAGCAGAGAGAGATAGACAATATAGAGAGAGAATAAGAGAGAGAGAGAGAATGGATGTGCAGGGCCACTTGCCACTGCAAACAGACTCCAGATGCAGGTGCCACCTTGTGCGTCTGGCTATTTACATGGCTTCTGAGGAATTGAACCAAGGCCTTCAGGCTTTGCAAGCAAGTGCCTTTAACCACTGAGCCATTTCTCCAGCCCAATAAATGTGTGTGTGTGTGTGTGTGTGTGTGTGTTTTAAGACCAATAACCAACATACAGGGGAATGAGGTTCATTGAGTGAGGGAGGAGAGAGAACCCGGCCAGTCTCTTGGGCTGTACTTCATAGACATTTCTTGATGAATGGAGGATGAAGCCAAACACTATGTTAGGGAGGAGAGCTAAATTATCTGATTTCCATTTCAAAGTGATTATTGAAGATGTTATTTGTGAGAAAGATAAGATATGCTTGTTATAAAAATTCAAACAGCATCAAGACAAAAACTGTATGGGGAACAGATAGAAAGAAAGAAAGAAAGAAAGAAAGAAAGAAAGAAAGAAAGAAAGAGAGAGAGAGAGAAAGAGGAAGAGGAAGGGAGGAATGAAGGAAGAAAAGGAAGAAAACTCCGGTGGCGTGCAGCCACATGCAAGCAGACTTCAGACCTCTCACCGGTCCAAGAGTCTCTCTTGATTCCTGTTGGCTCGCCTCTCTCTATAAATCTATAAAAGCATTTTACGCAAGTGCGTTCAAACCATTCATGCTGATTTGTAGCCTGCTTTTTTCCTGCTCTTTGTAATTTTATGCCCATTGTAAACTTTCCACAGTGGGCATGTATTACTTTTATAATCCGGAATATAAAAAAAGCAAAAGACCACAAGAAATAAAGCAAAGCCCACAAACACAGGATGAGGGCTCCCCGGCTGAGCCAGAAGGCTGCGAAGAAAGGCCTTGGGGATTTAGCTGACCGCAAACTCAGCATGAGCTGACAGCGTGATGTGGGTTCTAATCTCAGCTGGGTTCATGTTATCAGGCAATTCCCCAGCTCCCAGTCTGGGAAGAGAAACCGGCAACGTGACCAAGGTAACTGGGCCTACTCAATGCCCTGCCTTGTTGCTTTGCACACTGCCATTAGGGGATAAAAACCAGGGTGATAACAGCCAATGTTTCGTGGGCACTCACCGTGTGCCAACCAGCATTCTCAGAGATTTGCATATAGGCACCCATTTAATCCTTCAACCATCGATCACATGGGTACTGTGACCGTTTCACCTTATAAATAAAGAAACTCAAGTCCAGAGAGCATCAGTCACTTAGCTGAGATCACACAGCTTACCAAAACATTCAGGAATAATACCAAAAGGAACAGGCTATGGGTCTGTCTTCAAGCAACTGCCAGTCAAAAGACAAATACAATAATCTCACCTCAATTCATTCAACCAACAGTCACTGTGGGGCTTCCACAAACATGTTCATTCGGCTTGGTCACAATGAGTGGTGGTGCGTTCAGTCTCCAACTTCTTTTTTTTTAACAAAATATTTTATTTAGCCAGGCGTGGTGGCGCACGTCTTTAATCCCAGCACTCGGGAGGCAGAGGTAGGAAGATCGCCATGAGTTCCAGGCCACCCTGAGACTACATAGTGAATTCCAGGTCAGCCCGGACTAGAGTGAGATTCTACCTCGAAAAACCAAATAAGATAGATAGATAGATAGATAGATAGATAGATAGAATTTGAAAGAGAGAGAGAAAGAGAAAGGCGGGAGGGGGAGAGAATGGGCACACCAGGGCCTCCAGCCACCGTAACCGAACTACAGACACATGCGCCACCTTATGCATCTGGCTTACATGGGACTGGGGAACCAAACCGGGGTCCTTGGGCTTCCCATGCAAGTGCCTTAACCACTAAGCTATCTCTCCAGCCCTCAGTGCCCAACTTCTTCTGAGCACTAACTACATGCCAAGCCTGAGGAAACAAGGAGAAAGAAAAAGTCCCTGAGGTTCACATGAGATACAGAAGTCCCGGGAGAGGCAGGGGGACAGGATCATGTTGGATGGATATGGAGATGAACAGAGTGGAGTGAGGGTCAAGCAGCCAGGTAGAGTGGAAAGGCAGAAGATACAAAGCAGCCCACCAGGAAAGGCCACCAGGGGAGGCCCCTGGGATGACAGAGGTTTGCAAAAGTGACCTGAACACACACAAGGAGTGAGTCTTAGGAACGGGCGGAGTGTGTAATCCAGGCACAAAACAATGCTAAGGACAAAGGTCCTGAGGCTTGTCATGAGTGTAGAAAGGGCAAAACACAGTAAAGAGGCTGATGCGCCCAGGTGAGAGCCAGGTATACATGCGGAACACACAAGAGGATGATGGACTGCCAGGTAGCAATATGCTATAGATCCTGGGAAGCATTTGAGAGTTTAAGCAGGAAATCCACAAGGTCTGATATGCACTTTTGAAGATACCTGGACCAGAGGGCGACAGGTAAGCGGGGAGCAAGGGATGGACCAAGTTGGCCAGGCCACAAACCGCAGGCTAATAATGGGAGCAGATCAGGGGACAGCAGTGTCTGGGAGTCAGGGTCTGGTATTAAAGTGGCACTGACCAGACTGGCTGGTAACTAGATACTGGAGGGGAGGGGAGAAGGCAGGAAAGTTTCAAGGGTAGCAATAAGGTGACCAGGGTGACACATCATTGTAGACCTATGAGAGAAGGAGGAAGAGGAGGAGCAGGAGTGGAGCCTGCCTGGAGAGGCAGCAAGTTATCTCCAAGCAGGACCTAGACATGAAAGATAAACCAGGGCAGAAGGGGAGGATGGGGACATAGATATGGGAGACTTCAGTGTGCCCAGAGGTGCTACCTACAACTGCAGAATGGGTGGGGGGGGAGGACCCTCAATGATCTGGAAGGAGTGTAGACAGAGCCTGGGAGGGAATACAGACAGAAATGGGAGGCAGTGCAGACATCCTGAGAGGAGTAGAGACATCCCGGGTTCTCCACTACTTATTCATCTGGAAGAGGAGACAGAATGCCAAGCCATGGCTAGGGAATGGGGCAAGGAAGACCCCACGGTGTCCTGAAAGCCAGAGCTTCGTGCAGGATGGAAATGGTCCTTGTTCAAAGCTGCTAAGAAGGAGAGGCAGAGGAGACCAGCAGCTCACTTTCTTGAGTTGTGGAAGCCATGTCATTGGGGTGTTTCCTCCCTGCACCCCCAGATCCTGATGTCCCAATTCAGCTTCTTCCCATGCTCACCTGCTGCCAGACCTCCCTCTGCTCAGTCCCCAAAGCCATTAGCCAATTGCTCAGCACCCTCTCATCCAACCCATAGAGTTAGCCTGGCAGAAGTGACCACACAGGGGCCATTTCCCAGGGCTCTGCTGCACTACCTCACACCCTACTGACCCCAGAGGTGAAAGCTCTGGGCAGGAGACTAACACTGACCCTCATTCCAGGTCACAGATTCCAAAACAGTCCTTCATCTCCAACACACAGCGTCACAGTGACCGGGATCAGAAAGAGACTCCACCTGCCTTCCACCAGCCCTCTCCTCCCTCTCTTCCTGGCCTCCTCTCATGCCCCATGGTTCTCCTTGCCAGCTAGTTTCGCCATCTCTTGTGCTCAGGGATCAGTGGTCTTGTCATAGTCTGTTACCTCCCGGTTGGTCAGCCCTCCGCTCTCTGCTCTCATGGTGCCGTCCCTCACTCTCTGATGAGGGGCATTAGCAGAAGAATGGCAAGTTACAGTGAGTTGACGAGGGCATTGATGAAAACGTCAACCATGATGGTCACAATGGAGGTGACGATGACGAGGATGATGATAAGAGGAAGAATGTGGGTCGTCTGGGATGGTTGTCCACACATTACTGAATGCAGCTTTCCATCTATTCTGGCCAGCAGCATGGAGGAGGTGCTGGGGCCCTAACCCCAGCAGAACACTGCTATGCATTAGACACCTACTGTGTGCACAGTTTAGGCCAGACACCTTTTCACTCTCCCCTTCTACCCTGACTTCAGCAACAGGAGACAAAGGCTGTCTGTACAACCACTTGGTAAGAAAGCAAACGTTAAGTTATTAATAAAAGAATGGCGGGGGGGGGGGTGCTGTAGAGATGGCTCAGCAGTTAAGGCACTTGCCGGCAAAGCCTAACAACCTGGGTTTGATATCCCAGTATCCATGCAAAGCCAGATGCACAAAGTGATGCATGCATCTGGAGCTAGTTTTCAGTGACTAGAGGCCCTGGCTCACCATTCTCTCTTTCTCTCTCTGTTTACAAATAATTTAAATAAAAATATTTTTAAATAAAAAAAGAGATAGAGCTGGGCGTGGTGGTGTATGCCTTTAATCCCAGCACTTGGGAGGCAGAGGTAGGAAGATCACTGTGAGTTCAAGTCCACCCTGAGACTACATAGTGAATTCCAGGTCAGCCTGGACTAGAGTGAGACCCTACCTTGAAACCCCCCCCCAAAAAAAAAGAAAAGAAAAAGAGGCCTGGAGAGATGGCTTAGCAGTTAAGGCACTTGCCTGCAAAGCCCAAGGACCCAGGTTCAATTCCCCAGTACCATGTAAGCAAGATGCACAAGGTGGTGCATACATCTGGAATTCATTTGCAGTAGCTGGAGGGCCCTGGCATGCCCATTCTCTCTCTGTCTGTCTGTCTGTCTCTCTCTTCTCTCTCTCTCTCCTTGCAAATAAGTAGAGAAAAACGAAACAAATTTTAAAAAAAGAAAGAAAGAAAATGAGGACTGGAGAGGTGGCTTAGTGGTTAAGGTGTTTGCCTATGAAGCCAAAGGACCCAGGTTCAATTCCCCAGGATCCACATAAGCCAGATGCACAAGGTAGTGCATCTAGAGTTTATTTACAGTGGCTGAAGTCTCTGGCATAACCATATTCTCTCTCTCAAATGAATTTTTAAAAAAATTAAATGAATTTTTTAAAGATTTAAATTTATAAAAAAAGAAAAAGAGTGGGGGTTGGAGAGATGGCTGGGTAGGGTAAGAGCACTTGCCACATGAGCATGAAGGCCTGAAAGGACCCAATTCACCTTGGCTTTGATTTCCCAGCCCCCGTGTAAAAAGATGGGCGTGGTCATGCACACCTGTAACCCCAGTCCTGTGTGGAGTGAAGACTGGATAATCTCTGGGGTTCACTGGTCAGCCAGCCTTACAGAAAAAATGGCAGCTCTGAGTTCAGTGCAAGAGTCCACCTTAAGGAAACACATGTAGGTTCGATAGAGGACACCTGATCTCCTTTGGCCTCTGTGTGTTCACACATGCACATACCACATGCACACATATTCTACAGAGAGAGAGAATGAATTGTGGAATAAAGTTCAAAACTGAGTAGGGAGAAACGACAAGACTCCAGAAATGCTAGCTAATGACAGTGCCAACGATGGATGGTGGGGTTATATAAGTATGTCAGGTGGAGGCCGAGGAAAAGGCGGCTTGGCCCCGGGGAGGCATCCGCGGGTCCCCCAGCCTGTGGCACCTGATTGAGCTGCTAGAGTGGGCTGGTGGGGGGGCAGGACTTGGGTGTGAGAAGTGTCGCAGCGGGAATGTGGCAGCCCTTTGCAATTTTTGTGACACGAGGCGGGAATTTGAGATAATAAAGCAAGAGGAAAAAAAAGAGACAGAAGTTAGAAAGAAATGAAAACCCCAGGAAACGATAAAAAGTTACCATCTCGCGGGCGTCAGGCTGGGTGAGGAAACCACTAATGAGCACGAGGTTCTACAGAGCCAGCGTCTAATTTGAACCAGACAGATAAAAGCCAGCGAGCACATGCGCACCCCCAAGGTCAAAGCTGGGGACACTGTTGCCCTGGGAAGTGCAGCCTCAACTATCAGCCACCCCCACTCTACTGCCTGCTTCCAACCACCGTTAAGAACTTGAACTGGGACTTGAACTTCAGCTTGCTTTTTCCCCTCTGCCTCCATCTGTTCTCTCTTTTTCTTCTTCCTCCCCCTCTGTCTTCTTTGTATGCAGGTGGTGTGTGTGTGTGTGTGTTCACATGTATGTGGGTGAACGTGTGTGCCGTGTGCATGTGGAGGCCTGAGATCAATGTCAGATGTCAATGTCTTCTTCAGTTGCTTCCAGCTTATTTTTCTGAGACAGGGTCTCTCACTGAACTTGGAGCTCCCCGTTGGGCTAGACCAGCTAACTAGCAAGTCCCAGAGAATCCTTGTCTCTGCCTCTCCAGTGCTGGGATCACAGGTGCACACATCGTGGGTGCTGGGGATCCGAACTCACATCTCCACGCTTGCGCGGCAAGCACCTTGCCCACTGAGCCATCTTTCCCGCCCTCTCGGCTTGCTTTGCTCTCACTCGCTTGGACAATTAGCACACTTGCACACTGGTCGTTACACCATACCATCTTCTGGGACTGGCTTCCATGTGGGTCTTAGAAGCAGGGAAGTGTCATAAGGTTGCAATCAGAAGCCCACGGCTTGAACCCCAGCTTCATCCACACCAGCTATGTGATCTTGGACAAAGAATTAACCTTTCTGTGCCTCTGTTTCCCACCCAAAGATTGTAAGAACATGAGATGAGGCATGCTGGACACTTGGGGAATTCAACCTCCAGCTTGCTACGTAGACTACGGTGACTTTGAACTTCTTTCTGATTTCTTAATACAGGTACTTAAGACTATAAATTTCCCCCTTAGGACTGACTTCGTTGTGTCCCAAAGGTTTTGGTATGTTGTGTTCTTATTATTTGAGTCTATGAATTTTTTTAATTTCCTTCTTGATTTCTTCATTGACCCATTCATCGTTCAGCAGTGTACTGTTTAGTTGCCATGATTTTGTTTATGCTCTGTAGCTTTTCTTGCTGGTGATTTGTAGTTTAATCCCATTGTGATCAGATAGAGTGCAAGGAATTACTTCAATTTTACTGTGTTTGTTAAGATTTGCTTCATGTCCTAATATATGGTGTATTTTAGAGAATGTTCCATATGTTGCTGAAAAGAATATGTATTCTGCAGCATTTGGGTGAAATGTTCTGTAGATATCTGTTAGATCCATTTGTTCTATGACATCATTTAATCCAGATGCTTCTCTGTTTATTTATTTATTTTTTTGCCAGGATGACCTGTCAATTGATGAGAGTGGGGTGTTGAAGTCACCCACTACAACTGTGTTTGGTGTTACTGTGACCTTAATTCTAATAGTGTTTGTTTTATGAAATTGGGAGCCCCTATGTTAGCTGCATATATGTTTATAATTGTAATGTCCTCCTATTGGAGTCTTCCTTTAATCAATATAAAATGACCTTCTTTATCTTTCCTAACTAATGTTGGTTTGAAGTCTACCCTGTCAGATATTAGGATAGTGACATCTACTTGTTTTCTAGGCCCATTTGCTTGAAATACCATTTTCCATCCTTTTACCCTAAGATATGTCCATCTTTTATGGAAAGATGAATTTCTTGGAGGCAACAAATAGAAGGATCCTGCCTTTTAATCCAGTCTGCAAGCACCTGTGTCTTTTGGTTGGGGCATTGTGGCCATTGATTATTGAGTTATTATTGAGAAGTGTGTATTGATTCTTGCCATTCTTCTTGTTGTGTAGCTCTTCTGGTTTTTCCTTTACTCTCTTGTATTAACTAGTATTTGAGTATGGTTTATTTTTTCCTGGTTCCTTATGTGTGTGCTTTTCTTTCTCTTCAGCATGAAGGATCCTTTCAGGTATTTTCTGTAGAGCTGGCTTAGTGTTCATATATTCCTTTAGCCTGTTTTTGTTATGGAATGTTCTTATTTCTCCATCAGTTTGGATGGATAGCTTTGCTGGATAAAGTAATCTTGGGTGACAGTTGTTAGCTTTCAGAACTTGGAATACATCATTCCAAGCCCTTCTGGCTTTTAAAGTTTGTGTTGAGTAATCTGCTGTGATCCTGATGGGCTTGCCTTTGTATGTGACTTGATTTTTCTCTCTAACTGCTTTCAATATATTTTCTTCACTTTGTGTGTTTTGTAGTTTAATTGTAATATGACGGTGAGAGGTTCTTTCCTGATTTTGTCAGTTTGGTGTTCTATAGGCTTCCTGTATCTGTATTGGCATCATTTTCCCTATTTGAGGGAAGATTTATTCTGTGATTTTGTTGAAAATACCTGCTATGTCTTTAAAGTGAAATTCCTCTCCTTCTACTATGCCCTGAATTCTTGTTTGATCTCTTCATAGTGTCCTGAATGTCTTGAAATTCCCATTCATGCCTTCCTATTAGTTTGACTTTCTCTTTGTTGAACTGTATTAGATCTGCCACCTGGTCTTCTAGTTTAGATAGTTCTGTCCTCTCCTTGATTCATTCTACTGATGAGACTTTCTGTAGAGTTTTCTATTTGACTTAACTCTGTTTTTCATTTCTAGTATTTCTGATTGGTATTTTTTTTAGTATTTCTATTTCCTTACTCATGTTTTGTATTGACCTCCTTATTTCATTAAGTTGGTGTCCTGTGTTATCCTTCAGGAGTTGGTTTTCTTCTTTGACTCCTTTGATTTCTTTGAGCAGAGATATAATCACTTTTTTTGAAATCTTTGTTAGGCAATTCATCTAAAACAGTCTCAATGGAGGTCATTTCTGATGGATTTATAATTTTTGGTGGGATTGTATTGTCATGATTTTTTGTGTTTCTAATATTATAATGTAGAGATTTTTTGCTTCTTGAGTTAATTGGATGCTTGGGTTTTCTAATTATCTGCAGTGTTCTTAGCTGTGTAAATCCGACTTTATGTATCTTCGGGGTAGGAGTTTAAGGTGCCAGGTGTAGCTCTTGTACTCCAGAGAAACAGCAGAAGTGACCCTAGGTGTTGACTTTGCCTGATATTCAAGAATTGTAGTAGACTGGGTGGAGCAATTTACTGGCAAATTCTAAGATTCAAATGAGCAATACACATTTAATCAAAACCAACACAGAGTATTTATACAAGAATGGGGATTAAAACAAACAGATAATAAAGCCAAAGTCCCTAAGGGTGTGTGTTGCCCTATACCCTTAATCCTGTCAACTGGGAGATTGAGATTTCTGGTCTGAAATGGGTTCCAGGTCAGCCTGAAACTGAGTCAGACCCTGCCCACAATAATGACAGAAGAAAAAGACAAAGTCCCTATAAGTCAGGAAGCATCTAAGACAAAAATAGTCAACCTCAAAACATAGCTTATTTGAGACTGGGAAAGCCAACCAAGAATATGTAACACATAACCTGCCCTGACTTGGAAAGAGAACAGCACTTCTGATGCAGGCCTATGTACCTGGCTTTGTGTAAGTAGACCCTGTTACCTTTTGGGAGGCTTCCAATCTCAGCAGTGCTGAGTGCCCACCTCGGTCCCTGTCTGTTGCACTGTGGATCTGGTGTTCTGATCGCTGTGCTGATGCTGTGGGGCCAGGAGCTGAATGAGTTCTCTGGTGGATCGTGGCATTGGTGGTTGGGGGATGGGAGACTGTGAAGGTACCAGAGCTACTCAGCTGGTCCCGTTTGTGTTCTCCTTCAGTAGCTGCTCAGCTGGTCCCTGCTGTCTCCCCTTCAGGTTTCTTGATTTTTGCCAGGAGGCTGATGTGAGTGGAAAATCCCTCCCCCTGGTTTCTGCTCCTGCAGCTCTGCCCTGGCTAGGTGGGCTGGTGCATGGAACGGGGCCTCTGGTGCCTTGGCAGGCTTCTGGCCAGTTTCCTCCTTTCTGGAAGATCGTAGACTCTCTTGCTTCTCTGCTGTGGTGGATAATAACTTATCACCTTCACTTTTCAGTAGAAGAGTGTATTTTGCTGGTTTTCTGCTTTTTACCCTGACTTTGAACTTCTTGATCCTCCTACCTCTGCCTCCCGAGTGCTAGGACTATAGGCATGCACTACCACACGCATGTGCTGCTGAAGGCCACACCCAGGGCTTCGCGCATGCAGGGTAAGCACTCTGCCAACAGAACCACAGCCCAACCCTATGTTGAAGCAGTTTATTTACCTATTTTCCAGAGTGTTCACTAAGCATTTCCTTGAGCTGGTGCTGTACTGGGATCCAGGGAGGCAGTGGTGAACCCAACAGGCAGGTCCCTGACTTTGTGGAGCTCCTGGCTCAGAGGGGAAGGCAGACCCACAAAGAGGTATATTACAGAAGTGAGGATAGTGGTCTACGGGAAACCAGAACGAGGGTGCCAGACCAGTCTGAGTCAATCATCAGTGAAGGCTTCCCGGAAGAGGTGACATATAGAAAAAGGCAGTAGGACTGGTTAGTCCAGGCAGAAGGAACAAAGTTTGCAAAGGCTCAGAGGCATGAAACACTAGGACGTCCCCAGAAGAGCTGAGAGTGAGGGTGCAAAGGTAGCTGAGAGGGCTTTGGCGTGAGACAGGGGCTGGTAGCCCCCAAGCCTCAGATACTGGCTACAGAGTGTAGGTGTGATACTAGGAAGTAGCTTCTACTTCCTAGTTCATAAAACTTGGGCACCTCCAAAGTTGTGAGGACAAGAGGAAATGAAAGGACATCTGCTCCCAGCATGGGTCTTCTCCCAACAGAAGCTCCACATGGGTGAGCTACAAGCAGCACTGGCCCTTGGGCCCAGCTGACTTCTGAGGAGCGCAGTGAGATCTATAGACAGTTTATGCTTTTGCAGGCAAGTGCCTTAACTGCTGAGCCATCTCTCTAGCCGTGTGTGTGTGTGTGTGTGTGTGTGTGTGTGTGTGTGTGTGTGTGTATCATGACAGTAAAAAAGGAATTATTTGAGGAGAGGAATGGGACCAATAGGGAGGGACGGTTGGGTAGTGTGGGTGAATACAATGGCACATGTGTATGAAAAGGTCATAATGACTAAAAAAAACTAATACTATAAAAGAATTTATGTCCTGGTATTGGGGGTGTACTTGATGGTAGAGAACATGCTTGATCACACACACACACACACACACACACACACACATTCATGTACTGGGGAGCCAGACTGAGTAGACAAGTTACCTCACCCTTTGAACCTCAATTTCCTGGTCTGTTCAGGGGACATGCTATAGTTCACACCTTGAGTGGCTCCCCAAAAGCCCATGTGTTGAAGGCTTGGTCCCAAGTCTGTGTAGCTATTAGGAGGTCATGGAACCTTTAGGAGGTGGGTCCTAGAAGAAGGATGTGAGGTCATTAGAGGCATGGCCTTCAAGGGGATATTGGGACCTTGGGCCCTTCCATCTTCCTTTGCTTACAGAGCGCTGTGAGGTGAGCAGATCTTTGCCACATGCTCCCGCTGTAGTGTGCTAAACCACCACGGCCCACAATCGCAGGAATGGGCAGCTGCGGGTTGAAGTCTCTGCAGCTGTGAGCCAAAGGAAGCCTTAATGATTTTTTTTTTTGCTTTGTTTTGCTTTTTGAGATAGTCTTGTGGGGCTGGGGCTCAGTGTTCGACTCTCCAGTACCCACATAAAGCCAGACACACAAAGTGGTGCACGCATCTTGAGTTCATTTGCAGCAGAGAGAGAGAGAGTCTTGCCACGTAGCCCTGGCTGGCCACAGACTCACAGCAATCCTCTTGCCTCAGCCTCCCAAGTATTGAGATGATAGGCATGGGTCACCATACCCGTCTTGTTAAAATTATTTTTTAACTGTAAGTGATAAATAGTACATGGTATTATCACGGAAGAACTAAATGAAACTGACTGCCGTATTGATTCTGTGATGGGAGCTTTTAATACCTACTGTCTTAGCAAACTTAAAGCACGCATGCACTGTTATTGACTACGGTTATTGTGCTCTACGACAGACCTCCGAGAACATTCTTCCTACGTAGCTGAAATTGTGTACCCTTTAGTCACCATCTTCCCTGGCCTGGGCTCTGAGAACCACCACTCCCTCTGTTTCTATGAGCTTGACTCCAAGATCCTACAGTTGAGCTGGACCACATGGTCACTGTCTCTCCACACCTGGTGTATTTCACTTAATGTCCTCCAGGCTGGTCAGTGTGTCAGGAAAGACAGGATTTCTTTTTTTTTTTTTTTTTTTTTTTTTTGGTTTTTTGAGGTAGGGTTTCACTCTAGCTCAGGCTGACCTGGAATTCACTCTGTAGTCTCAGGGTGGCCTCGAACTCACGGCGATCCTCCTACCTCTGCCTCCCGAGTGCTGGGATTAAAGGCGTGTGCCACCATGCCCGGCAAGACAGGATTTCTTGCATTGGTTTGTATGGTGGAGTCGTCTTTCACTGGGCACTCACCGCGTCTTTGTACTGGACGCCTCCATTGACCGACAGACACTTAGATTAACTTCACTTCTTGGCTGTTGTGAACTATGATGCCCTAAGCATGAGAGCAGATGTTTTTTTCCACATACTGATCTCATTCCCCTTGGACAAACACCCCAAAATGGGATGAGTAGATCACAGACTGGCTCTATTTTAATTATTTAAGGAGCCTCCATGTCGCCATTTGCCACCAAGATACTAATTTGCATTCCTATCAACCAGATAAGAGTTCCCTTTCTCTATACATCCTTACCATATCTGATCTAGTAACCTCAAGTCTCAGAATAAAGCCAAAAGAAAGAAAAGTCAGGAAGGACTGTTCCCTGCAGCTCTGTTCACAGTAGCCAACATGTGGACTCAACCTAAAGGTCCATCTGTGAATGACTGGATAAAGAAATATGGAATTGACACAATGGAATGTTATTCGGACATAAAAAAGAATGAGACCCTGCCATGTGTGGCAATATGGATGAGCCAGAAGATGTTACAAAGTGAAATAAGCCAGGCACGGAGAAGCAAATACCAGTGTGTTCTCGTTCCCGTGTGAAAGTGAAAGAAATTGAGCTCATGGAAGCACAGAGTGGAATGGCGGTCAGCAGAGGTAGAGAGGGAGGGCAAGGGGGACGGAGAAGGGTAGGTTCATAGATACGGATACACGGCCAGCTGGAAGGATTATATGCCAGCACTCTGTAGCAGTCAGATGACTAGAATCCACAAGAATCTACTGTATGTTTCGAACTAGCCAGAAGAGGAGATTTTGAATGTTCCCAACACAAGTCATAAATGATGGAGAGACAGCCATGCCAATTAACTGCTGTGCCCTGTTGTGCATGGGTATGTGTGTATCCACCAGCACACTTTCTCATGTGTCAAAAACTGTAAAGCCCTGAAAATATAAATAAAAATCTGTTTTTTAAATTTTTTTGTTTGTTTATTTATTTGAGAGCGACAGAGAGAAGGAGGCAGAGAGAGGGAGAGTATGGGCGCGCCAGAGCTTCCAGCCTCTGTAAACGAACTCCAGACGCATGTGCCCCCTTGTGCATCTGGCTAACGTGGGTCCTGGGGAATTGAGCCTCGAACTGGGGTCCTTAGGCTTCACAGGCAAGCGCTTAACTGCTAAGCCATCTCTCCAGCCCAAAAATCTTTTTTTTTTTTTTTTGAGGTATGGTCTCACTCTAGCCCAGGCTGAACTGGAACTCACTATGTAATCTCAGGGTGGCCTTGAACTTATGGCGATCCTCCTACCTCTGTCTCCCAAGTGCTGGGATTAAAGGCGTGGGCCACCACACCCAGCTTGTAAATATAAATCTCAAAAGCAAAGTATAGGGGCTGGAGAGATGGTTCAGCAGTTAAAGGCACTTGCTTGCAAAGCCTGATGGCCCAGGTTCAATATCTCCCAGTACCCACGTAAAGCCAGATGTGCAAAGTAGTGCATGTGTCTAGAGTTCGTTTGCAGCGGCACTAGGCCCTGGCACACCCATACACACACGCACGCACTCTCTCTCTCTCCTTGCAAATAAATAACACTATTTTAAAACAACAACAAAAACAGTATGATCAAAGAGGCAGAGGAAAGCACTGACTCAGAGCTGGATGGTTGCCTGTGTTGAGAGTGTCATGTCACCACCTGGAAAATGGAGACATGAACACTTGCCCTTAGGATAGCGGGGGATTCCATGGGATGCCGTGTCTTACTACGGCTCTCAAGGGACAGTGTGTTGCGGATCCCCAGCCATCCCTGGAGCAGCTCCTGACACTGTGGGATGAGACCGCGAGCGTTTCTCAAGCACTTAGCGGACCATTGCGTATGTCTCTGGTCTGCCCTTGATCCACGCTCCGTGACCACGGCACGCCTCAGGTTATGGGAGGCAGACACAGAGAACTGAAAGGAAGAGACAGAAAGAGACAGACAGAGAAAAGGAAAGCGCTGCAGTCTGGGGAAGGAGGAGGAGGAGGAGAAGACAAGAATGGCCGCAGCAAGAGAGAAGGAACGAACACAGGGTAGATCCGATAGCAAAAAAAGCCAGAGAGAAGAGAGGAGGGCCCAGGTGGGAAAGGAGGGAGGTTATAGGCTGTGGGGGTACAGGCTCCAGTATCAGGCAGACTCTGGGCAATGGGGGAAGTGTCAGGGGGGAGCCTGGGACACGGGCCTGGGCTAGGGTCAAACCATGACCGAAGCTGGGTTCCAGCAGTTGTGGCTGATGCCAAGGGCTGGTCAGGAGGGTGCTTGACAGATAGTATTAAGACTAATTTGAAGCTGACTAGGCAAGGCCTTAGGGTTGGACAAAATTGGGGCAGGACTGAGGTCTTTCTTCTTTTCTTTCATCATCCTAGCTCCATGATCCTCTGATCAGAAATTCTCCACCCCACCTACCTGATGCGTCCTTGCTGAGTTGCTTCAGCCCACAAAAGCCCGAGAGAAATGTCAGGCGGAGCTGGTGGTGCAGCCCAAGGCACAGAGACTGGTAGACCCCAGGGCTGCAGCTAGGTCCTGGCACCGACTGATAGCTGGCCAGGCTGGCCTATAGTGGTGGTCCTTTACCACTCTGTCACATGGGAAAGAGATCGTGAAGCTAGCTGTCCTTTGGAGCAATGTAAATGTTTGTGAGTGGGGTGACTTCCTCGGCCCCCTCATTGATAGGCAGCAGGGTTGGGGATCAGATTCCTCCCAGTGGCTGTCCCAGCCCCAAGTGTTGGTATCAATGTTTGAAGTCAGATCACCACCCTTCGGGGCTTGGAAAGGCGGCGCTGAATGAGTCAAGAGTGAGGCTAGAACTCCCATGCACTGAGAAAAGAGGGGTCTCAGTGCCCACTCTGAGTCAGAATGCAGGGGATTGGAGTTGGGTGAACTTCGGATTTAATGGAACTCACCTCGGGACTTGCCAGTCATCATCACAGCCTCCTCTGTGCCTCAGTTTCCCCAGCTCTCACACAGGGATAAGCCCTCCCTGATAAAGCTGTTGAGATGACCAGCCAGTGCCTGGTGATCAGAAGCGTGGGGGCAGGGCTCTTTGCTGCCCATAGGGAACAAGAGTTTGGTGCTGGCCTAGACAGATTTTGGTCTAAGGCTTGGCTTTGACATGGTTTGCGAGGTCCGGAGCAAGTTCTTCACCTGAGCCTCAGCATTCTCAATTGTAAAATGGGCAAGAAAAGCTACTTCCATCTCAGAGGGTTACTGTTTGGAGCAAATGGTTACAGTGGCAGAATTGGACTCTGCCTCACATGGGTGCAGGGGGAGTTTTCTGGAAAAGATAATGAGAGAGATGAAGAGATGGCTCAATGGTTAAAAGTATTTGCTGGGGACTGGAGAGATGACTTAGTGGTTAAGATGCTTGCCTGCAAAGCCAAAGGACCCAGGTTCAATTTCCCAGGACCCACGTAAGCCAGATGCACAAGGTGGCACATGTGCCTGGAGTTTGTTTGCAGTGGCTGGAGGTCCTGGCACACCCATTCTCTCTCTCTCACTCTGCTTATCTCTTAAATAAATAAATAATGTTTGTTTGTTTGTTCAAGGTAGGGTCTCACTTTAGCTCAGATTGACCTGGAATTCTCTATGTAGTCTCAGGGTGGCCTCGAATTCACGGTGATCCTCCTACCTCTGCCTCCCAAGTGCTGGGATTAAAGGTGTGCGCCACCACACCCGGCAATGTGGTTTTTTTTTTTTTTTAAGGTGTTTGCCATGCAACCCTGATGACTGGAGCTCAGATTGCCAGAACCCAGTAAAAAGCCCAGTGCCAAAGTGACTGTGATCCCTGCGCGGCTACAGGCAAGATGGGAGGCAGAGCCAAGGGATTTCCAGAAGCTGGTAGGCTAGCTAACTAGCCTAACTGGCAATGCAGTAGAGAACAAGACAGACCCTGTTTCAAACAAGGTAGAGGGCAAAGGGCTGACACCCTGAAGTTGTCTTCTGATCTCACACATGCCATAGCATGTATGCGCATATGCACAACACACACACACACACACACACACGTGTGCGAGAGAGAGAGAGAGAGAGCTGAAATAAAGGACGATAGCACCTCATAGAATCTACATAAGTGAGAGAACCAAACAAAATAAGAGAATGAGGTGGTAAGGAGGAACGGCGCAGGGTGCAGAGTAAGCACCCAAGGGGCTGGTCGTCACAGTTACTGTAACGCCAGCACCCCAAGGGATTCTGAGCTGTCCTTGTACATTTTTACATCCAAGGTCCAACCTAAGCTCCTTGCCTGTGGGGTAGCAAACTCAGGATGTTCATGGGGTATTAACCAGGTTTCTGGCATGGGAAGGAATCCCCTGTGCCTGGCACTAAGCGCTGACCTTTGACTGGCGGACATGAGCAGCCCCTCACAGAAACATCTTGGCCTTCGGGGACCCTGGACAACAGGTGGCAGATGTAGGCAGAGCTGGGGGTGGGCGCAGGGGCACCACTGGCTCATCGAGCAACCTGATGTGAGGGGGATCCTTGGCCAGGAATCTGGGCCACTTCTCCCACTAACTACAGAGGCCTCTCTCTCGGCAGGTGCCTCATCTTCTCAGGGCTTCCAGCATCTTTCCTGCAAAGTGCTTCAATGCTATCCGCTCTCACTGCCCCCAGAGTATTAGGAGGAGCATGTGCATTAATATATAGAGAAGTGTGTGCAGTAATATAGTCATGCATAGGAATATTATAATTGTTGATGTCTTCTTCCTTCCTTCCTTTCTTTCTTCCTTTTCCTCCCCCCTCTCCTTTCTCTCTCTCTCTCTCTCTTCTTGACAGGGTCTCATGTAGCCCCTGCTTACCTTAAACCCACTATGCAGCCCAGGATGACCTTGAACTCCTGATCCTCCTGCCTCTACCCGTAACTGCTGAAATTACAGCAGGCACCACCACGCCTGGCTTTTAATGTGCTCTTCATAACCATAAAATTCATCCTGTTAGATCATATAACCCCATGGTTTTTATTTTATTTTAAGGCTGCATAACCATCACCATTATCTAATTCCAGAACATTTCATCACCCTGCCGTCACTCCTCATTTCTCCCTCCCCTCAACCCCTGCAACTAGTACCATCCTGTTTGTCTCTATTCTGGAGGTTTCGTATTATAGAAGTTACCTTCCCATTGCTGGGGACAAAACGTCCAACCAGCAATGGCTTATGGAAGGAAAGGGGTTATTTCCGCTGACAGTTTTGAGCGGAAGTTCCTGCGTGTCAGCAAAAGCACGACAGGAGCAGACCGCTGGGCATCACATCTGCACATGAGCCGGGAGGAAGGAGAGTGAGCTCAGTGCAGCAAGCAGAGCTGGGCTGCCACACCCGGTGGCCTGTCCCCCAGTGACACCCCTTCCTCCAGTAAGGCTCCGCAAAATACCCAAACTGCACCACCAGCTGGGGATCAGTAGGAGGCTTCATCACAGACACATGAGCTTATGGGGGACATTTTACACTCAATCCACAGCACTTACCAATGGAGTCAGGCAGCATGTCATCTCTTGCATCTAGCCGTTTCACCTGGCTTAGTGTTTGTGGGTCTATCCTTATAGTAGCAGTCTCTGCTTTTTTTTTTCTTTTTAGTATTTTAAGTTTTTAATTCATTTCTTTTTTATTTTATTTATTTGCTAGGAGAGAGAGAGAGAGAGAAAGAGAGAGAATGGGCACACCAGGGTCTCTAGCCATTGCAAACAAACCCCACAGGTATGCACCACTTTGTGTATCTGGCTTTACGTGGGTCCTGGGGAATTGAACCCAGGTCGTTAGGCTTTGCAGGCAAGCGCCTTAACTGCTCAGCTATCTATTCAGCCTGTACTTCTTGACATCAAGGTTCAACCTAAGTCTCCTGCCTATCCCCAGCCCATGTCTTGCTACTCATGCATAGCACAGCAGCAGGATCAGGACATTCATGGAAAGAGGATTGGGACTGTTAACTAGGTACCTTCTCATGCTCATATAACATTCCACTGTATGGTATGTCACAGTTTGCTCACCCATTCACTAGGATGATCTTTAGTGCACTTAGGTTCAGAGTTGGGGCCTTGGGTATTCTCAGAGGCCAGAGCAGAACAGAAGGGGCTGTGTCTAGACAGGGTAGGTGTGAGCAGCCAGAGGAAAACAGTTTCTGATCTTGTCCCTTCTTGTAGTACCTGAGAATGTTCCAGAGAGTCCCTTGATTCTAAATATTGAGAATTACTGCTACCGAGACTTCAAATTTTCTATCACTTCCAACTCTGGATTACTGTGGGACCCCGCAGGACTTTTAGCGGTATGTCAACCAAAACAGTGTTGGCATGAATGGTATGTTCTCAAAAGGTACTTGCATAAAACTAATAAATGAATGGTCAGATGGAGAGATGCAAGTGTGAGTACAGAGAAAGGTGGATGGATGGATACATAGATGGGTGGATGGATGGATACATAGATGGGTGGATGGATGGATACATAGATGGGTGGATGGATGGATACATAGATGGGTGGATGGATGGATACATAGATGGGTGGATGGATGGATACATAGATGGGTGGATGGATGGATACATAGATGGGTGGATGGATGGATACATAGATGGGTGGATGGATGGATACATAGATGGGTGGATGGATGGATACATAGATGGGTGGATGGATGGATACATAGATGGGTGGATGGATGGATACATAGATGGGTGGATGGATGGATACATAGATGGGTGGATGGATGGATACATAGATGGGTGGATGGATGGATACATAGATGGGTGGATGGATGGATACATAGATGGGTGGATGGATGGATACATAGATGGGTGGATGGATGGATACATAGATGGGTGGATGGATGGATACATAGATGGGTGGATGGATGGATTCATGGGTGGGTGGGTGGGTGGGTGGACTGATATGGATGGATGATTGGGAAGATGGATGCATGGGTAGGTGGGCCAATGGATGGATGGCATATGGGTGGGCAGATAGATGGGTGGATCAATAGATGGTGCATGGGTGAGTAGATGGGTGAATAGCATAGATGGGTGGATGGATGGATACATAGATGGGTGGATGGATGGATACATAGATGGGTGGATGGATGGATACATAGATGGGTGGATGGATGGATACATAGATGGGTGGATGGATGGATACATAGATGGGTGGATGGATGGATACATAGATGGGTGGATGGATGGATACATAGATGGGTGGATGGATGGATACATAGATGGGTGGATGGATGGATACATAGATGGGTGGATGGATGGATACATAGATGGGTGGATGGATGGATACATAGATGGGTGGATGGATGGATACATAGATGGGTGGATGGATGGATACATAGATGGGTGGATGGATGGATACATAGATGGGTGGATGGATGGATACATAGATGGGTGGATGGATGGATACATAGATGGGTGGATGGATGGATACATAGATGGGTGGATGGATGGATACATAGATGGGTGGATGGATGGATACATAGATGGGTGGATGGATGGATACATAGATGGGTGAATAGATGGATTCATGGGTGGGTGGGTGGGTGGATCAATGAATGGGTACATGAGTAGGTAGATGGGTGGATGGATGGATTCATGGGTAGGTGGGTGGATTGATGGGTGGATAGGTATATGGGTTGGCAGATGGATAGATGAATGGATGGGTGGTGGGTGAATGGATGGATACATAGATGGGTGGATGGATGGATTCATTGGTGGGTGGGTGGACTGATGGGTGGATAGGTATGTGGGTTGGCAGATGGATAGATGAATGGATGGGTGGTAGGTGGATGGATGGATACATAGATGGGTGGATGGATGTATTCATGGGGGGATGAATGGAGGATGGGTGTTTGGGTGAGCAGATGGATGAATGGATGGGTGGGTAGATGGATGGATGGGTGGATGGACGCATAGATGAGTGGTTGGGTGGATGGATAGGTGGATGAATGGATGGGTGGGTGGGTGGGTGGGAGGGTGGGTGGGTTGGTGGATGGATGAGTGGATGCATAGATCAGTGGATGGATGGATGCCTGGACGGATGAGTTGATTGGTGGGTGGAGTTGGTGCTACATTCCTGCCAAGGTCAACTGTATGCATGGAAGAAACTTTTTATCTAGAGAGAAATCCTAGCACGAGGCATAAGAGTCAAAGAGCCTGCCATCCACCGTTTGACGAATTGAATCTTAAACCCTTTGGATTTCACGTTAAAAATGGCTTAGCTGTGCTTTGCAGCCAGGACCTACTCCACAGTTTTGATAGAGTGGTGTGTGAGTGACCGGCTTCAACAAGTGAAGACACTGATTTCCCACCCAACATATGAGTTAGGAAAGTGACGCCGAAAAGTCAGCCGGCAGCCCAGGGGCAGAATGGGGTGTGGAATCCTGGCCAACTGGAAGGCCAGCATTCTTACATTCTTTCCCCACCCCAGGCAGTTTCCTGGTTCCCAATCTCTGCGGACAGGGGATATCTCCTGTCACCCAGATTCGTCATCTGCAGCCCTGGGATACTGTGTTCTAGCTAGGACAAGGAGGTGCCTCAGGTGACCGCATGTCTGCTTGGTGTTTGAGAGCAGAGAGCGGGTGAGCGAGAAGGGGGCGGGGGGCGCTCTCACAGTGGAAGGCCAACGCGTCGTGTCAGCCGCTCCGCAGCTTCCCCCCGCCCCTTGTCCAGCTGCGACATGTCAGGTGTGCGGGGTGCCAGAGATAAGCTGGCTTTGACGTGACATGCAGCAGATGCCTTCCTACCTCCCAGGGTGCTCATGACTACCCCATGGGACAGAGACAATGACATTCAACATCTGGGTAGCAACCAACAGCAAGTGGGGACTGTGCCTGGCCATGCAGGCCCCCACTGGCGGCCACTCTGTTAAACAGCAGTGGTCCCCCTGGAGCCTGGGCATCTTTACCTGGGATCCACAACTTTCTAGTACTTGGACCGGGAGTCAGGAGGCTTATGCCTTAGTCCCAGCTCTGCTGTGCACTGACTGTCCCACCTCCCTGGACCTCAGTCTCCTTGCCTGTAGGATGGGGATAACCAAACCTCCTCATGCTGGGAAGACCACAAGAGGGAGAAGCTGTGCTTTAGACTAAGCAGGGGCTAACAGACTACTGTGGACCACTTTGTCAATAAAGTTTTATTGGAGCAGTCATTCATGAATGTCATTTGCGGCTGCTGCCGTGCTACAACGGCACACGAAGACTAGCTGCCAGGAAGACTCAAAGGCCTGCAAAGAGCTGAAATCTTCCAGGAATGTCCAACCTGTGGTCTGCAGGCCACATGCATCCCAAGATGGAAACGGACGCAGCCTAGCACATTTGTAGACGACAATAACATGTCACAATATCAAAAGGTAGCCAGGTGTGGTGGCGTACACCGTTAATCCCAGCACTCGGGAGGCAGAGGTAGGAGGACTGCTGTGAGTTTGAGGCCACCCTGAGAATACAGAGTGAATTCCACGTCAGCCTGGGCTAGAGTGAGACCCTACCTTGAAAAACAAACAAACAAACAAACCAAAAATATCAAAAGGTTAGACACCCCTGATAGTCCTTTACAGAAAAACCAGACCATCTCCCACTATGGAGGTCTTAGTGGGTGCCTCCTCTTTCTCCCCAGGAGCCATCGTCAGAGTCTAGGTAAGGCCTGGGCATCTTTTTTTCTTTTTCTTTTTCTTTTTTTTTTTTTTTTTGAGGTAGGGTCTCACTGGCCCAGGCTAACCTATGACTCACTCTGTAGTCTCAGGGTGGCCTTGAATTCACAGCAATCCTCCTACCTCTGCCTCCAGAGTGTTGGGATTAAAGGCATGCACCACCATACCTGGCTCAAGATTTACTTTTACTTATTTATTTATTAGAGACAGAGAGGGAAAGAGAGGGGTAATGGGCACACAAGGGCCTCCAGCCACTGCAAACAAACTCCAGATGCATGCACCACCATGTGCATCTGGCTTACGTGGGACCTGGAGACTCAAACCTGGGTCCTTAGTCTTCACGGGCATGCACCTTAACTGCTAAGCCATCTGTCCAGCCTGGCATCTCCTTTGTTGAAGGCTTCCTGGTAAGCTTGAGGTAGGAAGGTCCTTGGTCCAGACTTATCAAAGCACCAAACAGAGCTAGGATCAAGTCACTTCCACGCTGTGACGGTGGGCAGGGTGCTTGACCTCTCGGCGCTACAGCAGCCTCGTACGCGTGCAGCAGTGCCTGGCGATGCTTGAGAGCTACAGGCCTCGAATGGGACGATCTTTGCACACTGCTCGGTGAGGTCTGGAACAGATGGGTGCTCCCCGTGCGCCATTTTTCTTTCCTCTTTGCCTCCTGAGCCCCTCTAGGCAAGCTGTACCTCCCCAGTTCTTCAGGACCCCCTCAGTCTCACTGTGAGCTTTGTGGGGGGATCCAGCCCCCTACCTTTGCTGCAGACATAGGTACACAGTTACCAGGCAGCACCAATCTAGCAGAGCATGAGTCCTGGGGCACTGAATATGCCCCCCCCACACACACACACTCTGTGTTTACGTGTTTACTCTCATAATATTTGCTTTCCGTGGCCACTATTTGCCCAGGGATGACGTCAGAGGATGATCAACTCCCTACCAGTGCTTCCAAAGAGCAAGGTCAGCCCCTCCCTGTCCCTCTCCATGGTCCCATCCCCTAGCTTCTCATCTGTGTCCTCTGAACTAGCCACACCAGCAGGCGACTTAGTAGACACGTTGGCAGGAGACCAGGAGAGAGGGAGGGTTCCAGTCTGGGCTCACGGTTGGCTGTCTGGTGGACCTTGGGCTGTCTGGTCCTCTCCTTGGGCCTCAGTGGCCTTCTGTTAGGATGCTTTCCCCCTACTCTGAAGCTCCCCTGATACCATGCCTCTGGGACCCCAAGATCCTCGGGCTGGGGGAGGGGTCTCTCCAGAGTCCTCCGGGCTGTCACTCTCTGTCCTCATCCCTCCACCATTCTTACAGAAATTGTGGAAACAAAGCCACTGGTTTCCCTCTGCTGCCAAGCAAACGGCACCGTCTCTCACCTGTCAAAGCAAACACTGGAGCTGAAACCAGCCACGGAGCCTTCTGCGCAGGTTGCCTCTTGCAGGCGCGTTCCTTCCTGCACCTCAGTACCCAGCCTGCATCCCGGACCGCTAGGAGAGTCTGGAGAACCCACGGTGAAGCTTCCACAGCCAGCTGCCCACTGACTCAGCCGAGAGCTCTATCAAGCCACGAACAAGCCACCGGTGTCCCAGAGGCGGCTCTACTTCCGGGGAAGAGCAGGCGGACTCCTGTGCAAGTCCCAGGGCAGAGAAAACTGCATGGGCAAGTCAGGAAGCACCACCTTCACCCCAAAGACACTGATTCACAGAAAAGCAGTTAGCTGGGGAGCCCATGCCTCCAAGGGACTCAGGGAAGGACATGCCTTGTGACATGGCTTGTGAGGTTGCAATTGGATGAACCAACCCCTGTCCTGTGGGACACATGGCAGTGGCTGAACAAGGTTTAGGACAAGTCTGGACCTAAACAGCCCGGGGCTTGACCTCCAGGCAGATCACCCGGGACCTGGTGGACTGAGAGCAAACTATTGCACCAGGAGCCTCAGTTTCCCCAGCTATGAGGTGGATACTATAATACTTTGGGCCTCTTGGAGCTTCTGCAGCAATGTTGGGAGGTAGCTCCCTGTCTAAGCCAGTTCTGGGGTCTTGGGTATCTTCCCTTGAAAGGGGTCACCACTCCATGATTCTGCCCGGGTAATGACTACTGCGGCGTAGAGAATATCTGCGTCCTTTGAAGCCCCCATTTCCCATTCATAGCGCCTCTCACAACAGCCTCAGCAGTGAGACAACTCTGTCCCTATTTTACAGAGGTGCAAACTGAGGCTCAAAGATGTGAAGCATCTGGCTGGAGCTCACCACAGATCAACACCCTGAACCCCGGGGCTTCCTTCAACTTCTAGGGGAGGCTCCAACATATCTTATGTCAGGTGCAGACCCTACTGGACTCACGTGGCTCTTGTCGATCCGGTGGGGTCCAGAGGCCATCCAGGTAATAGCACGAAGCCATTCAAATCTTCTCCAGCTTCCAGTGGACCCGTGGACTGGCCAGGTGAGCCCAGGCCAGAACTGTGAGCAGACAGTGCCCCCCAGTGGCCTCTGAGAAGCAGCATTGAGGAACGTGCCCATTTCATAATGGGGGTACTTGGGGGTCAGGGACTCAGACCAAGGGGCAGACCTGCCCTCACGAATCAATGCCTCATTTACACTCCCCAGAAGTCCCCTGTCTCGGGGCTCTTAGATAATCACACCGTTTCAGTCTAAAGAAACGGGAACAGCATTTAGAAGAACATTCCTGTGACACAGACTATTGGAGCCACATTACTGTCCAAGTCATGTGAGACATCAGGACAACATAGATCAGAGTTCTTGTCACCTGCCTCCCCTGCAATCCCGAAGGAGGTTCAGGGCCAGTCTGCTACCCTGTAATTTCCCTGTCCCCATTCTGTTCTTCTACCCTCAGGGGACATAGGTAGAGTGGGAGGGACTGAAGAGGAGCACAGCGATGGGCATACAGACATTTGGTGGCTGTGTGACACTGGGCAGGTTACTTAATCGTGCTGTGACCTGGTTTCCTTCTCCAGGAAGTGAGGGAAATAATGACCCCAAGCTGTCCTGAGCACCACCTTCTCCCCCTCTCACCCCATTTCCTCTCACCAACCCCCAGTAGGCCCAGGGAGAAAGGGTGGCTTGATCAGGCCTGGGGGTGGGGGTCACAGACGTGACCCTGTGGGGATCAGCAGCTGGCTTTGGCCCAGGGTCTTAGAGAGAGTCAGAAACCTCAGAGGGTTTCTCTGGGGCAAGAGCAGAACAGGAAAAGCATGTGACCAGTACCTTCTGGGCTTCTAGAACAGTTCCAAGGACCAAGCTCTCAGAGTTGGACACCCTCAGGCTGGAGTTTCCTGATAGGAATGTTGAACCACCCCCCCCCAACCATTTTTCCCTTCATAACAGGTGGAGACAGGAAAGTGTGGATTCAGATCCTGACTCAAGCTGCGTGATGTTGGGAAGAGATTTGACATCTCTGAACTTTTTAAAAAATATATTTATTTATTTATTTATTTAACAGAGAGAGAGAGAGAGAGAGAGAGAGAGAATGGGCGTGCCAGGGCCTCCAGATACTGCAAATGTATCTGCAAATGAACTCCAGATGTGTTCTGGCTAACATGGGTCCTGGGGAATCAAACCAGGGTCCTTTAGTTTTGCAGGCAAACACCTTAGCTGCTAAGCCATCCCTTCAGCCCCCCCCCCTTTTTTTGCAAGCAGAGTGAGAGAGGAGAGAGAGAGAGATAGAACGAGCGCACCAGGGCCTCTAGCCACTGCAAATGAACTCCAGATGCATGCACCGCCTCGTGCATCTGGCTTTGTGTGGGTTCTGAGGAATCAAACTCGGGTTGGCTTTGCAGGCAAGTGCCTTAACCTCTGAGCCATCTCTCCTGCCCTGAACCTGTTTTGTTTGTTTGTTTGTAAAGCAGGATGCTGATTGGATTGTCCCAAGATGTTGGACTGGAATAAAGTGAGTATATGCCCAGAATGTAGTCCTTTGCTTATTAAAGATCAGACTCCAAAAGGCCAGGCGTGGTGGTGCACGCCTTTAATCTCAGCACTCGGGAGGCAGAGGTAGGAGGATCACTGTGAGTTCAAGGCCACTCTGAGACTACATAGTGAATTCCAGGTCAGCCTGAGCTACAGTGAGACCCTACCTCGAAGAAAAAAAAAAAAAGCTCAGACTCCAAATCATCCGCCCTCAACTGTGGCAGTCTGAATGTGGAATGCTCTCCCCATCCATAGCCTCGTGTATTTTGAATACTCAATTCCCAGCTGGTGGCAGTTGGCGGGGGGGGGGGGGGAAGGTGGATCCTTACTGGGGGAGGTGTGCTGCTGGAGGCCAGCTGGGGGGTTACAGCCAGCTCTCTGTGGCCAGAGCTCAGCTCACGCTTGCTGCTTTCTGCCCATTGCTGTGTCAAGATGTGATGTCCAGCCTCTGCCCTACCACCCTTTCCTTGCCGTGCAGAAATCTCCTACCTAGTCTGTAAATCAAAATGAACTCTTCCCTCCTAGCAACTGCTTTTGGTCAGGTGTTTTGTCCCATCAACACCCCCTGCCAAAAAAAATCCTGTTCTTCATTTTGAGTGTCCTGCTCCACTAGGGGGCACCATTCCCTCAACAATCCAATAGAAAACAGCCTAAATCCTCCTGTGGACTCAGCGAGCTCACTCAGGAAGTCCATCCTGTCCCACCTGCTTTGCCTGGCCAGCCCTGCCTCTTCCAGCCGTTCCTCTCACCCCAGGATAGACGATGGCCAGGTCCTCCTCACTGGCTCTTCTCTCCAGCCTCCACACTGACATCAGGGAGGAGTCACCTCACCCCCTCTCCACCTGTCACTCTGGAATATGCACCCCCACGGTGCGGAGTCAAAACCGCTCAGCAGAGTTAGGGCGCAGGTCCCTCCTGGTCTGGGCTCCCAAGCCCACCTGCTCTAGCCATCACCTCCTCAGCCCTTCCTCCCTTCCCAACACCAACCATCTCAAAGTGTTCAGTGTGCCCTCAGACCTCAGCCTCCAAGACAGCCCTTCCCACTGTGCCTGGCCACTGGACTCAGGGCATGGGAGAGGACAACAGCTGGGAGGGAGGCCTCTGTGGCCAGCTTTCCTGGCTCTTCGTGAGACATCTGCCCGACGGATGTGTGTGAAGTCTTAGCTCAGTGCCTGCCGTGGAGCAGGTGATCAATAAACGGATGTGATTCTTTTGTTGCTATTCTCCCCGGAGACTGAAGTGGACAGAGCAGGACTCGTGTCTCATTCATCATTTTGTCACCCAGAAACCGGCCTGGGCTCTGGCCCACAGTGGTGGGTTAATAGATTTCTTTTAAATGGATAGATGAGTGGGTGAATGGTGGGTAATGGGAGTACGGGGGTGATAGTGGATGAGTGGATGGATGAGTAAGACGGATGAATGGATACGTGGGTGGATGGGTAGGTGGGAAGATTGTCAGGTGGATGGATTGTTAAAGTGTATGGGTCTTGCTGGAATCTATATGAGATATTTTATGAGAAAGTGAATGGAGCTGGGTGTGGTAGCACACACCTTTAATCACAGCACTCGGGAGGCAGAGGTAGCAGGATCAGTGTGAGTTCAAGGCCACCCTGAGACTACAGAGTGAGTTCCAGGTCAGCTTGGGCTAAAGTGAGACCCTACCTTGAAAAAAAAAAAGTGAATGGGTTGATGGGTGGGTGGATGGATAGGTGAATACGTAGGTGGGTAGATGGGTGGATGGGGTGGTGGATTGGTAGGTAGATGGATGAGTGGATGGGTGGATGATGGATGGATAGGTGGATGATGGATGAATGATAGATGGGTGGATGAATGGACGAATGGATGGATGATGAGGCTGAACAAGGAGGAAGGGAAATGCAAGCACTGCCATCGTCTGCTAACTGGGCGGTGACAGAAACAAGCAGAGCACTTTATAAAGTGACATCACTTAACTCCAGCCGAGGATTTGTTTCTATCTTTCTCTCTATTTGTGGCAAAGAAAACTGGCTCAGAAGCCTGAAGACACCTGCCAGAGTCCCGTGGCGATGACACTGATGGCAGAGCCGAGACCCAAAGTCACATGTGCTGCAAGCCCTTCCCCTTCTCCAGGCTGCTTCCTGACCGGTGGGGGGGGGGGGGTTGGGAGCAATGGCTGGCTTGATGCTGGTCGCCTCATGATGTTTCCTGTCGTCCTGCAGGAAAGGTTATTGTCATCACCCCATTAAACAGGCAGGAAAACCGAGGACCAGTGAGTGCAGGGAGGCAGATTTAGGAGCCTTCCAGATGTTTGAAGCACATCTAATGTAGCATGGCCTCTCCTGGAGGGCAGCACCCAGATCTGAGAGTCTGCGCCATACAGTAGAGCTAGGAATAGATGTTCAAAGGTCAGATCTGGGGTCTGGGGTGGCCACGAGTTGTCACGGTTATCACTGCTGTTAATCATGCAGTTTTATATTATTATTTTGCCTATATATGTATGCGGTGTCCATGTATTTGTGTATGGACATATGTGTATGCAAGTGTGCATGTGGCGGCCAGAGGTCATATCCAGTGTCTTCCTCAATCTGTGTCCCATTTAATTTAATTTTGGTTTTTCAAGGTAGGGTCTCACTCTAGCCCAGGCTGACCTGGAATTCACTATGTAGTCTCAGGGTGGCCTCAAACTTATGGCGATCCTCATACCTCTGTCTCCCAAGTGCTGGTATTAAAGGTGTGTGTCACCACACCTGGCTCCATTTTATTTTAATATATATGTATATGTATGTGTGTATATATATATATATATATATATATATGACTGGAGAGATGGCTTAGTGGTTAAGGCACTTGCCTGCAAAGCCAAAGGACCTAGGTTTGATTCTCCAGGACCCATATAAGCCATATGCATAAGGTGGCACATGAGTCTGGAGTTCATTTGCAGTGGCTGGAAGCCATTCTCTCTCTCTCTCTCCCCTATGTCTTTCAAAAAAATAATAAATAAAAGTATTTATTTTATTTATTTATTTATTAGAGAGAGAGAATGGGCACACAGATGCATGTGCATCTGGCTTATGTGGGTTCTGGGGAATAGAACCTAGCTCCTTAGGCTTCACAGGAAGCGCCTTAATGGCTAAGCCATCTCTCCAGCGCTCCATCTTATTTTCTGAAACACGGCCTCTCACTGAGCCCACAGATTTGGCTGGACTAGCTAGCCAGCAAGCCCCCATGGTTCCTCCAGTCTCTGCCTCCCCAGAAAAAAAGATATAAGCACAGACCACCACACCTGGCTTTTCTGTGGGGTCTGGTGATCTAAACGCAGGTCCTCATGTTTGCATGGCAAGCACTTCACCTACTGAGCCGTCTCCTGGGCCCAGCGCTGCATTGTTATGGGTGCTATGTAATGATAAGTTAAAAAACCATTACTCTGCCACGGCCCTTCACTTCTCAGAGCATCGTGCGCGGACCACCAATTTTCCTCCTGGCAGCGCGTGATGCTACGTAAGGTGGGGACTGCGGCGACCTTATCAAGCAAACAGCTTCCCAGGGTCCCTCAAAGTCTCACAGTTAAGGGGTTTCTGAGCCTCACATTGAATTTCCTGGGTCCTGACCCAGTGCCGTTTCGCACACAGACACCATGGCCTGAGACCCTCTTCGTGTGTCACCATTTTGTTGTGTGAGTTGGAGAAGGCAGAAGGAGGGGGCGGGAGAGAGAGAAAGCAGGAGGACTGGCCAGTGCGGACAGCAAGAAGAGGCCTCTCTCTGGTCCGGCAAGGTCCGTCCTAGCCTCTGCGGCAGCCTCGCCGCGGCGTGCAAGGCCGACGCTGCCGCCAGGTGGCGCCCTTGGCCGGGGAACCGACTGCGGCCAACTTGGTGGTGGGACGGCAGCATGGAGCGGGCAAGGTGCCCGCAGGCGCACGGATTGTCATTCAGAGAAGCCCTTTCACGTCGTGTCTGCTAAAATCCTGGGTCCGTCCACTCACACCCACAGACGATTCACTGTCACCCACACTCAGATGAGCCCAAAGCAGAGAAGGGTCCCAGCGCACTCCTGGCGAGTCTTTGTCCAGCCTACAAGCGGGGTCAAAGAAATCCTACCCTTTCTGAAGTCATGTAGGGAGTTGAATCATCGGTTCTTTTTTTCACCAGTTCTATATTGTAAGTTATATTGTAACTGACGGCTCTGCACAAACCGGGTAGGATAATAGGCACGATCTCTGCCTCTATTGGTCTAGGGAAAGAAAACCAAGCCGGTGCCAAAAGACACCAGTGGGGTCAGAATGGGGAGCTGAGGGTTTCAGAGCCCATGGGAGCCCCGAGTGGGAGTGGCAGATAGGTAGGCACACATCGTAGATCTGGGGTCTTCAGGGTTAGCCAGGGAAAAAAGGGTCAGGAGATAGGTGTGGTGATGGATGCCTGTAATTCTGTCACATGGTGCGGGGGGGGGGGGGCTGAGGCATGAGGAGAGTAAGTTCAAGGTCTGCCTGGACTACAGAGTGAGTTCCAGACCAGCTTGGACAACTTAACAAAACCCTGTCTCAAACAAAAATCTAAAGGGTTGGAGGCAGGGAATGTAGCCCTGTGGAAGAGCACTTGCCTGGCATGTGCACAGCCCTGGGTTCAACTCCTGGTACCACAAGAAGGAGGGGGAAGAGGAAGGGGAAGAAAATGAGGGGGAGTGGAGAGGGGAAGGAATACTTGGTCCCTAGCTGGTGGAAATTTGGGAAAGTTTTCAGGCCTTTGGGAGATGGAGCACAGCTGGAGGAGGTGTGTTGCTGGGGGTGGGGTTTTGGGTAATATAGCCCAGCCCCCAGCCCAGTACCAAGACTGCTTCCTTCCTGCTGCTGACGTGATAAAATGTGATGCCCAGCTTCCTGCTGGTGCCATGTCTTCCTTGCCATGATGAAACATTCCGTCAAAATCATAAGCCGATAGCGGTTAAGGTGCTTGCCTGCAAAGCCAAAGGACCTTGGTTCGATTCCCCAGGGCCCACGGAAGCTGGATGCACAAGGTGGAGCATGCTCCTGGAGTTCATATGGAGTGGCCAGAGGTCCTGGCACGCCCGTTCTCTTCTATCTCTCTCTCCTTTGTTATCTCTCTCAAATAAATAAATAAATATAAATTATTTTTTAAAAAATCATAAGCCGAAATAAACTCTGTCCTTCCATAGGCTACTTCTGCTCTAACATTTTGTCCCAGCAACGAGAAGGTAACTGGGGTTCAATCTAGGTCAATCAGATGTTTCCACACCTGTATAGGGTGGCCAGTCTACTATGTCAAGTCTACTATGGTCAAGGACTGACCGATTGGGCCAGAGAAGTTGGCATGTATTCATGAGACTACTGCTCATCCACAGCACAAAACAGTAACCCCAAGTCAGGAATGCCTAAGGAGAGACTGCGTGCGTGGTAGGTGTGGGGGGGGGAGGAGCTTTGCTCCGCTCTGCACGCAAATTCACCCTCCACCATGGGGTCAAGCCTGAAATGGAGGCTGGGTTCCACTTGCACCCTGAGCATCACCAGGAGAAAAGCCAGGGGCGGTTGCGACGGCAGATCTTCAGTCCAGTTCTCCCAGGATCGTCTTGGCACGTTTGCTGCAAAAGAATTGTGATTGCTGTCCAGGCTGTGAGCCGGGTGCCATGCCCTTTGAGGTCCCCCGGGCTGCGGCTCCTGGGGTGGAGCGTTCCCTCCAGCTGTTTCTGTACTCGCTTGGATGCTCCTCTGAAGGTCGTTATCACCGAGGTTATTAGCAACACCGCGTCTCTGGGAGGCCAGAGATATTTGCTGGTTATTGGATGATATTTCTTCTGGAGCCCTCAGGGATCCCGAACTGTGCAGGCGCCAGGAAGCCTGCGAGGCCTGCGTTGCTGAATGATTCAAGTCAAAGGTTTCCCGCAGCCCCTCCTGAGCAGGTGCACCCCCCCCCCGACTGCGAGTCACCCCATCCTACTCCCCAGGGTTGGAAGGGAGCCTGGGTCTTCGAACAGTGTGGTCTGGAGTCACCCCGGCAGTCCCAACCTCGTTCTCACGCACTTGGGGTTACAGACAGGTGGCTGCCATGACCACACAGCTAAGGGCTCTCACGCCGTACTGTCCCTCAGCCTCTTGGCCATCCAGCCATGCAGCTGCCACACATCTCTCTCTTCCTTTGTCTCTCCACCTCGCCCTCTCTCTGGGTCCCTCTGTTTGTTTCTCTGTCTCTCTTTGTCTCTCTCAGGCTCTCTTCCTCTCCCCCTCTTTGTCTCTCTTCTTTTCTCTCTGTCTCTCTCTTAATCACTCTCCATCTCTCGCTCTGTCTGTTTCTTTCTCTCTCTCTCTCTCTCCACCTCTCTATTTCCCTGGCTCTCATTCTTTGTGTCTGCCTCTCTCCATCTCTCTTTGACTCTCTACCTCTTTCTGTCTCTGTCTCTGCCTCTCTTTGTCTCCTCTCTCTCTCTCTCTCTCTGTTTCTCCATCTCTTATCTCTCGGTTTCTCTCTTTCTCATCATGTAGCTCAGGCTAGTCTTGAACTTGCCATCCTCCTGCCTTCTCCTCCACAGCATCAGGATTAAATGTGTGAGCCACCATGTCTGGATTTCTCCACTTTTTCCACTCCACCCCAGTCACAGCCACCATGCTCTCAGGCCTGGAGATCGATCAGTTTCTGGGGGGTGTGGGGGGCTCCTAACCACCAGCCATCCTGCAGTGCGCCCTGCAGTGAGCTGTTGCCTGTTTGTGGCTACAGTGACCACTGTGCTGTCCAAACACGCTCCATCTTGCTGCTCAGGCCTCCCTTCACACTCACCTGGTTAGTCATTCAGCCGTTCACTTCCGCAGCAAATGTTTACTGAGCCCCTCCCATGTGCGAAGCCTCTTTCATGATATCACTAGGAGACACACTGAGGCTAGTCCCAGCCCTCCTGTAGCATTTCCCCGCTAGTGCCTGTATATCAAGAAGCCTACAGACATCTAGTGGGAGCTCAGGTGAGGAGTGCTAGGGAAGATGACAAAGCAGCGAGAAGCAGAGGACAGAGAAAGAAAGCCCCCTGTGGAGCCCTGGGAGCTCTGGCCTTTCCACGGGCAGTATATCAAAGGGGATCTGGACTGGGGAGATGACTCGGTGGCTCAAAGTGTTTGCTGCACAAGCCTGACCACCAGAGTTCGGATCCCCAGGACCCACATAAAGCTGGATGCAGGTAGATAATCCCAACGTGGCTATGGTGCTGGGGTCTTCTGCAGACAATGGGAGGAGCATCCTGAAGCTGGCCAGCCAGCTAGTCTGGCATTTGCAGTGGCCAACAACAAGAGAGGCCCTGTCTCAGACAAGGTGGAAGGAGAGGGCCAACACTTGAGGTTGTCCTCTGAGTTTCAAATGGGCTGTGGCAGAGCAAGGTGGGAATACATGCTCCCCAGCACTTCAACACTTCTTAGAAAGCTCCAGAAACTGAGATGGCAAAAGTACGGGCAAAAGCACAGACCGAGATAGGTTAGAAAGCTTACAAACGGCTCTCGTCTAGGAGATGGCATCACAACAAAGGAGAACAGTGGTTTTTTTAATCGACGGTATTGGGAAATTTCAGTATCTGCGGGGAGACATTGATCTCCCACCGTTTGCTTCAGCGCGCTCCCAGTGAAAAACCCAAGTGAATCATGCATCTGAATGTTAATGGCAAAGCAGTGAGTCTTCTGGAAGATGAAACAGGAAAATATGCTGTGGATTTAACGACAGAGAAAGCCCTCCCGTGCTGCTCCTGCCTCCACCGGGGTGTCGCTTGTCACCCCCTATGGCGTCTTGAGAAATCCCTCCTGAAAGCCAAGCAGTGTGATCCCTCAAAACGCCACCGTAAACCGGGCCTGGCTGATTCATTGCAAACTTGTTTGGGAGTGCTGGCCTCCTGCAGGCCCAAGGACAGTGGTCTTCATAAAATGGACATGGGACTTCCTCTCCTCATCACTAGGGATCCCCTCTGACCTGAGTCATAGGGTGTGTGTGTGTGTGTGTGTGTGCGTGCGTGTGTGTGCTTCATACAGAAGAAGGATGGGCTGGGCGTGGTGGCACACACCTTTAATCCCAGCACTCGGGAGGCAGAGGTAGGAGGATCGCCGTGAGTTCAAAGCCACCCTGAGACTACAGAGTGATTTCCAGGTCAGCCTGAGCTAGAGTGAGACCCTACCTCGAAATAGCGAAAAAAAAAAGGGGGGGGGGATGGAAGTCAGACATTGAGGCCATGCTGCTTGCCTGGTGTCCTAGATTAGGGAAGCCTCCATATTTGAATGTAGCTATGAAAAGGATTTCATGGTCCCCAGGGTGAAAGGGACGGGGGTGCCTGGAGCTCTGTGCCAAATGTTACGCTGCTGGGTTCTCTTTCTGTGTCTTTCTTTCTTTCTTCCTTCCTTCCTTCCTTCCTTCCTTCCTTCCTTCCTTCCTTCCTTTCCTTTTGGTGGTGGTGAGGTTTCAAGGTAGGGTCTCGCTGTAGTGCATGCTGACCTGGAATTCACTAAGTAGCCTCAGGTTGGCCTCGAACTCACGGCTATCCTCCTACCTCTGCCTCTCAAGTGCTGGGATTAAAGGCGTGCACCACCACGCCTGGCCTTTCTGTAAATTGGTCTTTAACCACAGGTGAGTAATTGCTCCAGTCAACAGAGGGACATCAGTGAAAGTATTAGGGGCCAAAATGGTTCTGTGGCTCAGTGGAGGAGAGCAGGGCTTTGGGAGACAGCCTGGGTCTAACTCCTGAATTGTTATCTGTGGTGAGGAGGTTTCTTGTGATGATTAAGTTCTGTTGTCAACTTGATCAAATTGGGAAGCAAGTAAGAAATGTGATTCCAGGAGGATTAACGGAGGGAGGAAGACCATCCCCCAGAGTGGGCAGCCCTTCCGGAAGTGGACTATATGTACCAAAACTCCCGGAGAACACAACTCCCCTCTCGCTTGCCACTCGCACATGCATCCACCCTGTCTCAGCTCTCCTTCGTGGACACTGGCATTCTGTTTCATGAGCTTCCAGTGTGGACTGGAGACCAGCGGCTCTCCAGGAATCCTCCGGGTCTACACTCTGTCAGTTCTGTTCCTCTGGAGAACCGTGACTAACACATCTCTGAACTTCTCTATCATCAATCATACTCGTGTGTCTGAATGATGTAAACAGCAAGGTGTGGTAGCCCACACCTTTAATTCCAGCACTAATGACGCTGAGGTAGGCGGATCACAGTGAGTTCCAGGCCACCTGGGGCTGGAGTGAGACCCTGCTTAGAACAAAACAAAACAAAAACACAAAATGGTGTAAGGAATAGCAAACTGTCAGACATAGAGTCTCACACCTGTAATTCTAACATCCAGGAGACTGAGGCAGGAGGATCACCACATAGTTAGACCCTGCCTCAGAAAGGTGAGGGGGTAGTTGTCATTGTTAGGGAGGTAGCTCAGTGAGTAAAGTGCTTACTGTGCAAGCATGAGGACTTGAGTTCAGATCCCCAGTGCCCACTTGAAATGCTGGACATGGTGGTGCGCTGGCTAGCTGGTCGAACTAAGTCGGTGAGCTCTAGGTTTAGCAGGACATCTCGTCTCAAAGAATAGGGTGGACGCCTTTAATCCCAGCATTTGGGAGGCAGAAGTAGGAGGATCATTGTGAGTTCAAGGCCAGCCTGGGACTACAGAGTGAGTTCCAGGTCAGCCTGGGCTAGAGTGAAACTCTACCTCAAAAGAAAGAAAGAAAAAAAGAAAAGAATAAGGTGGAAGATGACTTCAGGAGACTTCAATACTGACCTCGGACCTCCACATGCATGTTTATGTGCACCTGCACACACATGTGTAGCCACATACATATGAACACACATGTATACCAAACACACCAAAAAAAAAAAAAAAAAGAAAGAAAGAAAAAGAAAAAAACTAGGTGTGGTGGCACACGTTTTTAATCCCAGCACTTGGGAGGCAGGGGTAGGAGGATTGCCATGAGTTCGAGGCCATCCTGAGACTACATAGTGAATTCCAGGTCAGCCTGAGCTAGAATGAGACCCTACCTTGAAATACCAAAAAGGAAAAAAAAAAAATGATGACATTAGGGCCTGGGGTGTTTCTTAGTGGTAGAGCATTGCCTAGCATGCACAAGGTCCTGGGCTCAAACCATGACACTCCAAGAATAAAAAAAGACATTTGAGCAGAGACATGAAGGAAGCCATGTGGATATCTGAGGCAAGGTTTTCACACTTGGCAACAGTTGAAGGAAGAGCGAATGCATTTCATCCGGTACCCAGGCCTCATTTTCAATCGACTGAAACAAAATAAAGACTCTTTGAGGTGCAGACCTGAAAGTGGAACAGAAATACACTTCACATCAAAGGCAAACCTTTGGTTAATCTGCTCTCCCTGTTATTGAAATCTTAAGTGGCTTCTTTCTTGCAGATGGCTCCAAACCTGCCGGGAAAGAGATGCTTTAGAAATACAATTCCAAATGAAAAACAAAACAAAACAAAACCAAAAACACAGCGATGGTAATGGCCTCAAAAGAAATAACTTGAAATTGTGAGAGCTCAGCTTGATGAGATTAAGCAGTTGGAAGCAAATGACGCGAGTCCCGGAGAGGGACATATTCACATGAATCATTACACAGATCCCGTGTTGGAGCACGTTGGCCCCAGCGATGTGTTATTAGGGGAATAGTCATCCATTCATTCAAGGAATATTATTAGCAGGCACAGGAGTGCATGACTGTAGTTCTGACACCTGGGACACTGAGGCAGGAGGATTGTGAGTTTCAAGCCAGCCTAGACTGCATAGCACGGCTCCATCTCAAGAAAACAAAACCTGAGTGGAGCGTGGTGGCGCACGCCTTTAATCCCAGCACTCGGGAGGCAGAGGTAGGAGGATTGCAGTGAGTTCGAGGCCAGCCTGGAGCTACAGAGTGAATTTCAGGTCAGCCTGGACTAGAGTGGGTCCCTACCTTGTAAAACCAAGACCAAACCAAAACAAAGCAAAACAAAAAAAAATCAACCTCCCCCAAGAAGAAGTTACTGAGCACCCAGTAATTAATAATGCTTTATGTTTGGTGTATTGAAAGATACTACCCAGATCTTCCCTTAAGGAACTTCAATCTAGTTCCAAGTTTATTATTTTGCTTCTTATTTTATTCTTTACTTTCATTTTTTTTCCTGTTCATCTTCCATTCCCAGTCCCATGCCTGCTTACCCCATAAACATGGTTCTTTGATTCTCTGTCAATTTTACTTATGCTCATAAAAATTCCACCTTAAATATATATACACATTTGTATAAGCAATATATACTATTGTTACATGTGTATATTTAGTGTGCATAAGTAATCTGTTACTCATTCTGTTTTTTTAAATACATTGATGTTGATTAATTTGGATATAAGCCTTTTGATGGTTGCATGTATTCTTCAATTACACACATGATTCTTTTTTAAAAATGTTTATTTTTATTTATTTGAGAGAGAGAGAGAGACAAACAGAGAGCATGTCAGGGCCTCCAGCTGCTGCAAACAAACTCCAGATACATGCACCACCTTGTGTATCTGACTTACGTTGGTCCTGGGGAGTTGAACCTGGGTCCTTAGGTTTGCAGGCAAGTGCCTTAACCACTATGCTATTTCTTCAGCCCCTACCCACATTATTTATGTAGCTATCACCTTCTCAATCCTGGGACAAAACACTCGACCAGAAGCAGCTTATGGAAGGAAAAGGTTTATTTCTGGCTTACAGCATTGAGGGGGAACTTTGATCATGGTGGGGGGAATCATGACGGGAGCAGATAGCCAGGCATCACATCTCCACAGCAGCAGGAAGGAAGGAGAGAAAGAGAGATGGAGAGAGAGATGGGGGTGGGGAAAGAGCTCAGTGTGGCAAGTGGGACTGGACAATAACACCCCCAACAACACACCTTCTCCAGCAAGACTCCACCTCCCAAAGTCTCTACAAACTTTCCAAACAGTGCCTCAAGCTGCGTGAGTCTTAACTGCAAACACGTGAGGCTATGGGGGAACCACCACAGAGTTTTAGTGAATAATTCTCTGTGGAAGGACATTTAAGTTACTTTCAACTGTGTAAACAATCCTGCAATAAACATCCTCAACACATCTCTTTGTGAACCGAAGTCAAAAGTTTCCCTGGGGTTGACAGACAAGCTATGACTTATAATGTGTATGATATGCATTTCGTCCATGTCCGCTGGGTAGTATGTCACTAAATTACTCTCCAAACTGGCTGAAACCATTTTCATTCCCCTTTGGAGTACATTGGTTTGGTTACTTTTCTCATTGTTGTGACCAAAACAGCTTAAGGAAGGACGGGTTTATTTTGGCTCGTGGTTTCCCAGGGATTTTAATTCATCATGGGGGGAGGGATCCATGGCGGCAGGTGTGGTTACTTCTGTGGCAGCAGGAGCCTGAGAGGCTGTGTGGATAAGGAGTCAGAGAATCAGACCAAAAGTAGGGCCAGGCTGTAATCCTCAAAGGCCCATCTCCAGTGGCATACCTCTTCTACCAGACCACAGCCTCCCAGACCAGTGCCGCTAGCTAGGGACTAGGTGTTCAAGCAACCGAGCCTATGGGGGTCATTTCACATTCACACTATAACATTCTACCCCAGTCATCATAGGCTCTTGACTACCTCATACTGTATTCAGTCTCCAGGTATGGAGAGATGGCTTAGTGGTTAAGATGCTTGCCTGCAAAGTTTAAGAACACAGGTTTGATTCTCAGTACCCACATAAACCAGATGTACAAGGTGGCGCATGTGTCTGGAGTTTGTTTGCAGTGGGCTGGAGCCCTTGGAACATCTACTCTCTCTCTCTCTCAAATAAATAAAATATGTTTAAAAAATAAAAGTCTTAAAAAAAAAAGTTGGGGATAGTGGCACATGCCTTTAATCCCAGCACTTGGGAGGCAGAGGTAGGATTGCCTTGAGTTTGAGGCCATTCTGAGACTACATAGTGAATTCCAGGTCAGTCTTGGCTCTACCTTGAAAAACCAACATACACACACACACACACACACACACATATGTATGTATTTTTTAAAGAGTCTCTAAGTAGATCTGGGTGTGATGGCGTACGCCTTTAATCCCAGCACTTGGGAGCAGAGGTAGGAGGATTGCCACAAGTTCTAGGCCACCCTGAGACCACATAGTGAATTCCAGGTCAGCCTGACCTAGAGTGAAACCCTACCTCAAAAAAAAAGAGTCTCTAAGTCTTAAGAATCTCTTCTCCTGACATGAGCCAACTGGTGCATTCATGACCTCACAGTGGTTACCAACACCCTCAAAGAACTGCACTGTTTGGAGCCCATCAACATCGTTTTAAATTTTTTTGCTTAAGTGTGTGTATGTGTGGGAGGAGTGTGTGGTGTGTGTGGTGTGGTGCATGTGCACATGTATGTACCCTTGTGATGCCCCATATGCTCGCCTACAGCAGGAGGCACTCGCCTGAGGTGGCTGAGGTGGAATGTTGGGTGTCCTGCTCCTGCCCAGTCTTGTTTTGAGCTGGAGTCTCTTGACTGCCTCTGGAGCTTGTGGGGCTCTGACGATCGCTGGGATCTCAACTCCCCTGCTGGGCTGGAGTTCCAGGCACATGTGGTCATGCCCAATATGTTTTATTTGGGATCTGAAGATTTGAACCCCGTGAACTCTGGCAGTCTCAGGTTCCCTCAGGCCCTCATGCTTGCTTGGAAAGTGTACTTCACCACCGCCATCTCTACCTCACCCCCAACTCCAATATTTTGACATGGAGGATGGAAGAGAACAAAAGGAATGCAATGTTAAATTGGCGTAAGGACTGCCTAAGAGAAGGAGGGTCCTCTGTGGAATGAGGGCAGGAGAGAGGGGACAAAAGAGAAGAACAGGACAGGGATATGACCAAACTACAGTATGTTCATATATCAAGTTTTCAATAAAAAATAAAATGAGGGGCTGGAGAGATGGCTCAGCACTTAAAGGCACTTGGTTGTAAAGCCTGATGGGCCAAGTTTGATTCCCCAGGATCCATATAATGCTAGATGCACAAAGTGGAAAATGTGTCTGGAGTTCATTTACAGTGGCAAGGGTCTCTGGTGTGCCCATGCCCGGGCCCATGTGTACTCATGCTCTGTCTCTTTCTTTCTCCTTACAAATAAATAAATAAAAATATTTTTTCAAAAAAATTATTTTTATTTATTTGAGAGAGGGAGAGAGAGAAAGAGGCAGGGAGAGAGAGTGTGTGTGTGTGAGAGAGGGAATGGGCATGGCATGGCCTCCAGCCACTGCAAATGAACTCCAGATGCATGCACCACCTTGTGCGTCTGGCTTGTGTGGATTGTGGGGAATCGAACCTGGATCCTTTGGCTTTGCAATAAAGCGCCTTGACTGCAAGGCCATCTCTCCAGCCCTAAAAGAATTTTTTTTTATAAAAAGAATTCCAATACTATTCAAAAGTCAAAGTTTCTTTCATGACTCAAAGCAAACTGTTAGTTGTGAGCCTCTGTAAAATCAAAACATGAGTTATAGATTTCAGTACATAACAGCACAGGGTAAGCATTACCATTCCAAAAGTGAGGTATGGAGATATGCCAAGGAAAGATCAGACCAAAGCAGGACCAAAACCCAGCAGGACAAACATCAACCCCTGTAGCTCCATGTCCATCATTTGAGATATGCATTAGCATCATGTGGGCTCCAACAGGCTTGGGCGGACCTGCAGTTGTGGTACTATGTGGCACACATTGGCAATCTTGGGCCAGCTCAACACAGTGTTTGTGGCTTTCCTCAGCAGACATCACACATTTCTCACATCTCCAACCTCCCGGGGTCTGCATTGCATCTTGAGCTTCACTTGTAGAGGTTTATGCTTAGCTCATTAAGGAGTGCCATGCAGGGCATTTAACCCTGCCACTCTGCCTGGTCTCCCAGGCTCTTTTCTGGGACCTTGGTACAAATCTCCAAGATCCTGGAACTCTTAAATGCTTCAGGTCAGCAAAACCAGCACAACATGGATGCCACCAAGTTCTGAGGCCAGTTCAAGAAGGAGCAGGGCCCCTGGACCTTGGCTGCGGTGGACTTGGAGAGCATGCCTGGCTGGGCCAGGGAAAACACTTCCCTAAGGAGTCCCGTTTGAGCAGTGACACTCTTTTTTCAAATAGAAATTTTTCAAGTGTGTTGAATTTTTACACCCTAGACCTATTGATGGGTGAGGTCTTTCCCTCAGGGCACCTCTCCAGTGCCTTGTTCCTGTGGAAACTACACAGTTTCTCTTTAACAGTCAGAGCTGCCTTGTCTGCCCTCACATTGCTATCAAATTTAGATAAGCTCAATGCTCCTTTCCTCACCAAACTGAACACTTTATAAATTCTTTTGCACCATCCACTATTTGTTCTGAACTATCACTATAAATCTGAGTAAAAGCAGCCAGCCACAACCATGCTGCTTAATTTTTTTTCTGCCAAACAAATTAACCCATTACTTCTAAATATTTACTTTACTTATTTATTTATTTGAAAGAGAGAGAGAGATTGAGAGATAATGGGTGTACCAGGGCCTCTAGCCTCTGCAAACAAACTCCAGATGCATGTACCACCTTGTGCATCTGGCTTTATGTGGGTACTGGGGAATTGAACCTAGATCCTTGGTCTTTGCAGGTAAGTCCCTTAACCACTAAACCACCTCTCCAGTCCATAATCCATTACTTTTAAAGTCAACCTCACTCAAATTTTTATAACACTGGCAACATTCAGCCAGGTGTTTTACCAGAATTTAGCACAAATGGCTGCTATTCCTGATAGAGTCCTTGTCCACCTGAAGCCTCATGAACAGTCTTTCCTGGCCATATTTCTAATCGCATTTTGTTCTTCCAAATTTTCACTACAGTTACCTGTTCAGCTCTGCTTACATTTGTCTAGCCAGCAGTTTTCCAAACATCATTTGTACATCCTTCATACCTCAAACCAATTCTGAAGGCCAATAAAGCATATGGTCAACTTTGCTATAGCAACAACCTCTCTCCTGATACCAATTCTGTGTGTTAGTTTTCTCATCATTGTAACAAAATGCACAGCAGAAATAACTTAAGAGAGAAAAAATTTATTTTGCTCACTGTTTCCAAGGAATTTCAATTTGTCAATGTAAAGAAGATGTGGTAGCAGATGCATGCTTGTGGTGGAAGAAGCATGCAAGGAGCCAATGAGACCAGAGGTAGAGATGGGCTATAACCTTCAAAGGCCTTCCTCAGTGACACATTTGCACCAACCAGGTACAACCTGCTAAAGGTTCCACAAACTCCCCAAACAGTACCACCCACTGAGACAGGTGTTATATAAGCCTGTGAGAGACATTATACATTCAAAACGCATTATTAGACTTTCATCTTTCCCCCCACACTTGGCATTTTAATATTATAGTTTACCTTTGGGTTGGAAGTGGTATTTATTTCTTGCTTTATCCTTCAATAATCATTGATCTGATTATTAATAAAGTTAAGTATCTTTATCTGTTTATTAGCCATTCTGTTCTTCTGTGGTTGACTTGTTCACATCTTTTCCATTTAAAAAAAATATCTTTATTTATTTATTTATTTCACAGAAAAGAGAGAGAGAGAGAGAGAGAGAGAGAGAGAGAGAATGGGCGTGCCAGGGCCGCCAGCCACTGCAAACGAACTCCAGACACGTGCGCCCCCTTTGTGCTTCTGGCTAACTTGGGTCCTGGGGAATCGAACCTGGGTACTTTGGCCTTGCAGTCAAACGCCTTAACCGCTAAACCATCCCTCCAGCTCTCTTTTCCATATTTTTACATAACAATTTCCCCTTCCTTGTTTCCTGTGGTTTTTCTTGGGTGCATATCAGTTACTAATGTCAGTCATATATATTAAAGATATAGGGTTGGAGGATGGCTCAGTAGTTAAGTATGAATGCATGAGAGGCCTGAGAGAGCCTGAAACTGCCTAAGTTTTTTACAAAAATATTTTATTTTTATTATTTATTTGACAGAGAAAGAGAGAGAGAGAGAATAGGTGTGCCAGGGCCTCCAGCCACTGCAAACAAACTCCAGACACCTGCACCCCTTTGTGCATCTGACTTATGTGGGTCCTGGGGAATTGAACCTGGATCCTTCGGCCTTTCAGGAAAACACCTTAACCACTAAGCCATCCTTCCAGCCCCTAAGTTTTAATTCCCATACCTTACATGAACAACTGGGTGTGGCCATGTGCACCTGTAACCCCAGTCCCTGGAGCAGAGACCAGGGAATTGCCCATGCTTAAAAACAAAAACAGGGAGCTCCTGTGTCAATAATAAATTTTGGCTCAAATAAAAATGGGCAGAAGAGTTATGGAGTGGGACAACTAACATTTTGCTACAGCCACTGCAGGTGAGAGCCTCCTGTCTGAGGTGAGTGCATGGGGCACCACAAGGGTTAGTACATGTGCAAACACCACACAATACCACATTACATATACACATGCATAAAACCCAAAAAAATACAAATAAAAAAGAAAATATAGTCTCCTCTTCTAATTGCTATTTAACTGTGGCTGTGGTGTTTCATCATTTTGATTTGTGGCCTGGAGAGATGGCTCAGTAGTGAAGGCGCTTGCTAGCAAAGCCTAATGGCCTGGGTTAAATTCCCAGGGACCCAGGTAAAGCCAGATGTACAAAGGGGCACATGCATCTTGAGTTTGTTTGCAGTGGCTAGAGGCCCTGGTGTGCCCTCTCTCTCTTTCTTCCTTCTTGCAAATAAGTAAAAATATTTTTTTAATCTGATTTGGGGGCTGGAGAGAAGGTTTAACATTTAAAGGTGCTTGCCTATAAAGCCTAAGGACCCAGTTTCGATTCCCTAGTACCCATGTAAGCCAAATACACAAAGGTGGCATATGCATCTGGAGTTCATAGGCAGTGGCTAGAGACCTTGGTGTACCCATTATCTCTCTCTTTATTGGCCTTTCCCTCTCAAATAAATAAATCAATAAATAGATTGATAAATAAATTCACATCCACTTTCACAGTGTGAAGGGGAAAATGATTTAAAACAAAACCCTGATTTGTAACTGTACACAAGGCTTCGTGGTACAAAGACTATATTTCCCGGTCTACCTTATCATTATGACCACGTGACTACATTCCAACCAATAGCATGTAAGAGAAAATATACGGAAGAAGTACAAGAGATGTACGCATGTGTCCATACATGTATAATGGGGGTTAAACTCAGGGCCTGCTTCATGAGCACGCATTGTGTCTCAGAGCCGCACTCCAGCCCCCTGTGGGTGATATTCCCGAGAAGAAGGAACTCTCTCCTTTCTTCTTTCCTTCTAACTGGTTGTGATATTGGATCAAGGGGCATGAGCCATGGACTAAGCATGGGGACACATCGCCATAGAGGAGTTGAACCCTTCACGCCAGCCCTGAAGCGTTCGGTTCTCTCAGAGATAAGCCTAAGCCTACCTGCTATAAATATAAGTCTTTCATTTTGAGGTATTCAGTTTTTTTTTTTTTTTTCCTCCAAGACATTCTTTCTGGGCACAATGGCACCAGGGAGGCAGAGGGAGAGTATCAAAAGCTTAAGGTCAGCCTGGGCTGATAGTGATATTTTGTGTTTGAAAGAAAAAAAAGAGAGAGGCTGGGGAGATGGCTCAGTGGGTAAAGTGGTTGCCATGTGTAAGGACCTGAGTTGAGAGCCACAGCACCCATGGCAAATGCACTTGAAACCCAGCTCTGAGGAGGCAAAGACAGGGAATCCCTCGGGCTCCCTGGCTAGCTAGTCTGGCTGAGTTGGGGAGCTCTAGGTTCAGTGAGAAACTTTGTCTCAAAGAATAAGGTGGAGGGCGAGTGAGTAAACCCCCCAATATCAACCTCTGGTCTCCACAAACATATGAACACATCCGCACACACGTGTACCCCCACACAAACACACACGCACACATGCACATCACATACCCATTACACCTGTTAAAAAAAAAAATGAAGAGAAATTCTTACTTATCCCAAGCTCACCAAAAGATCTAATCATAGCACTGCAGGAAACTTCCCACACCCTCTCCACAACCTTACCACCCCATCACAAAAGGACTACTTAAGCCAGGTGTTGGTGGTGCAAGCCTTTAATCCCAGCACTCAGGAGGCAGAGGTAGGAGGATTGCTGTGAGGTTGAGGCCAACCTGGGACTACAGAGCTAGTACCACGTCTGACTGGGCTGGAGTGAGACCTTACCTTGAAACAAAAACAAAAATAAAATAAAATAAAACTTTAAAAAGGACTATTATAGGAATTCCTAGTTAGGGAGGACATCATGTCTGTCAAGAGAAAATTACAAGGCACACTGGAAGACATGATTGGGAGAGCCAGAGCAAGCATCAGAGCCATACTGACAGGGCAGAAATATTGGACCCAGAAGACCAAGAATTTAAAATAAATACAAATTAACAGGCTAAGGGTTCTAAGGGGTAGAGCAGAAGAGGGTTAATAAAGAGATGGGAATGCTGAGACAGAACCAACATGAAATGCTGGAGATCAAAGACATTCTCAAAGAAAGAAAGAATGTCTTTGATGGACTGAGCTGAGAAAAGAATCTCTGTGCTTAAGGGTATATGAGTTAAAACTTCCAAAAGTGAAAAGCAAGGAGAAAAATGAAGAAAACAGAACAGAATATCTTATAACTGTGGGACAACTACAGAAAGTTTAAATATCTGTGACGGGAATACCAAAAGGAAAGGAAAGGGACAGAAGAAATATTTAAAGAATTTCCCAAAGTTAATGACAGATACCAGCCACAGATTATAAAAGCTCACCAAACAGGATAAATATATATATATAAAAGCAAACAAACAAAACAACCAAACCAGAAAACTTTACCTGGCATATCATTTTCAAAATTCATAAAAATCAAAGATAAAGACGAAATCTTGCCATGTATGATTGATGCACACCTTTAATCCCAGCAGAGGTGGGAGGATCGCTGTGACTTTGAGGCTACCCTGAGAATACATAGTGAATTCCAGGACAGTCTGGGCTAGAGAAAGACCCTACCTCAAAAGAAGAAGAACAAGAGGAAGAGGAGAAAGAGGAGGAGGGAGAAGAAGAAATCTTGAGGGGTTGGGAAGATGGGTCAGTGGTTTAAGCCCACTTTCTTACAAAGCCTGCTAGCTGGGGTTCAATTCCCCATAACCCAAGTAAAGCCTGACCTTCCTTTCCCAAAAGGCATAAGAATCTGGTGTTCATTTGCAATAGCAGGAGAATCTGGCATGCCCAAACACACATACACAAACAAATAAATAACTATATAAACACATAAATGGTATTTTAAAAAGAAGAAATCCTAGCTGGCTGTGGTGGTGCATGTCTTTAATCCCAGTACTTGCGAGTCAGAGGTAGGAGGATACCCACGAGTTTGAGGTCACCCTGAGACTACATAGTGAATTTCAGGTCAGCCTGGGCTAGAGTGAGACCCTACCTGAAAAAGAAAAGAAAGAAAGAAATCTTGAAAGAAAGCAGAGAAACAGCACTGCACCTATACAGGAATAAAGGTAAGAATTACATCTAATGTCCCTATTAAAATTCTCTAGAAAACATGCAAACAAGAAGATAGTAGCTGTGTGTGGTGGTGTATGCCTTTAATCCCAGCACTCAGGAGGCAGAGGTGGGAGGATCTCCATGAGTTTGATATCAGCCTGGATTAGAATGAGACTCTACCTCGAAAATCCAAAAACAAAAATAAGTAAATATGGATTAGGCATAGTGGCTCGCTCGCTTGCTTTCTTTCTTTCTTTCTTTCTTTCTTTCTTTCTTTCTTTCTTTCTTTCTTTCTTTTTTTCTTTCTTTCCTAGTTGAGAAAGAGAGGAAAAGACAAAGAGGCACGGAGAGAGAGAGGGAGGGAAAGAATGGGCGTGCCAGGGCCTTAAGCCACAGCAAACTTCAGACGCATGTGCCACCTTGTGCATCTGGTTTACATGAATCCTGGGGAATTGAACCTTGGTCCTTTGGTTTCGTAGGCAAATGCCTTAACTGCTAAGCCATCTCTCCAGCCTGTAGCTCACACTTCTAATCCTGGCACTGGGGAGGCTGAGGCAGTATTGCTTTGGGTTGTAGGCCATCCTTAGCTATATAGTGAGTTTCAGGTCAACCATGGCTCCAGGGTGAGATCCTTCCATCCTATATCAAAAACAAATAAAGAAAGGGAGAAAGGAAAGAAGAAACGTAGGAAAGAAAGGAGGGACAGAGGGGGCCTGAAAGTGTAGTTCAGTGGTAGAGCACTTGCCTAGAATGTGTGAGGGCCGGGGTTTGATCCCCAGTATGCAGTGGATAGCTACATACATAGACAGATAATAAAAATGAGTAAGAAACACCATGCTAACACTCACCAAACAAAATAATTTTGTGCTAATTTCAGACACACCAGGCTTCAAAGCCAGGCCACTTGAGAATTTTAAAAGGCAATACATAGTGACGAAGGTCCAAGGTCAGGTGTGGTGATACACACCTGTAATCCCAGCGCTTGGGAGGTGGGGGCAAGAAGACCAGGTGGGCCAGGCATGCTGGTGCACGCCTTCAATCCCAGCACTTGGGAGACAGTGGTAGGAGGATCACCGTGAGTTCAAGGCCACCCTGAGACTAGCCTGGGCTAGATTGAGACCCTACCTTAAAAAACCAAAAAAAGAAAGAAAGAAAGAAAGACGATCAGGTGGGTGCTGGAGATCTGAACTCATGTCCTTATGCTTGTGCAGCAGGTGCTTTATCTACTGAGCCATCTCTCAGCACTTTATCCCCTCCCCCAATATGCTCCTTCAATATGACAAATTGAGGTGATCCACAACTACTTAGCAAGTTTGAGATCAGCTGGCTACATGAGACTTTGTCTCAAAATAGCAACAATGACGAAGAGGCCAATAGTCAGAGAAGGCATAGCAATGCTTAATCTGAATGTGTTTAATAATGGAGCCTTAAAATAGGTGAAAGGAAAAAACAATCGATAAAACTATGAGGAGATGAACCTACCATCACAGTTGGAGACTTCAATAAACTTGGTCAGCAAGACAGAGATTGGGCCTGGGAAGACGGCTCACTCATTAAAAGCACTTGCTTGTGAAAACCTGCCGGCCCAGAGTCAACGTCCAAGCCACCCACATAAACCAGATGCAAAAAGTGGCACACGTGTCTTTGCAGCGGCAAGAGTACCTAGTGTGCCTCTACACACGCAAATATTTTTAATTAAAAAATAAATAGACACATCCTTTAGGTCACAGAGTAACTTTCAGGTCAGCAGGGCTATGTAGAAAGACCTTGTCTCTAAGATACAAAGCAGAAACGAGATGGAAGGCGATCCAGTCAAGTACCCAACTAGTCAGGGGGACATCTGGACATGCGCAGTCGGCCTCCACCAGCACCAGCAGATGCTCGCCAAGACAGACAGACCACACCGGGCTGGGGGTGCCAGTTTCACACCTGTAATTCCGGCACTCGGGAACAGAGGCAGGAAGATTGCTATGAATTTGAGGGCATCTTGGGCTTCCTAGTGGGTTCAAGGCCAGCTTGGGATACATAGCAAAACTCTGTTTCAAAAACAACAAAGAACTGCTAGCCTGAGATTACATAGTGAATTCCAGGTCAGCCTGGATTAGACTAAGACCCTATCTTGAAGAGAGAAAAAAGAAAGAAAGGAAAAGATGAGCACAGTGGAGCCTAACTACAATCCCAGCTACTTGGGAGGTTGAGGCAGGAGGACGATTAGAGTCTATGAGCTGGAGGCTGGCCTGGACAACATAATAATGTCCTGGGTCAAAATGGAAAGTGACATTCATAGGGCAGTGGTTATGCAGGTATATGTTTGTCAAGACTTCGTTTTTGAAACCAGGTGTGGTGGTGCATTGCTTTTAGTTCCAACACTCAGGAGGCTGAGGTAAGAAGATCATCTTGAGTTTAAGGCCAGCTTGGGGCTACAGAGTGAGTTCTAGGTCAGCCTGAGCTAGAGTAAGACCCTACCTTGAAACAAACAAACAAAAATAACTTCGCTTTTAATCAGCACATTATGTTGTAATGGAAATTAATGACCCTGCTGACCTCTTGTAGCAGTTGCCTTCCAATATTTTTATTTATTTGAGTGAGAAAGAGGCCGGGGTGGGGGGGAGAATGGGCATCCTAGGGCCTTTAGCCACTGCAAGCAAACTCCAAATGCATGTGCCATCTTGTGCATCTGGTTTATGTGGGACCTGGGGAGTCCAACCTGGGTCCTTTGGCTTTGCAGGCAAGCACTTTAATCACCAAGCCATCTCTCCAGCCCAGCAGTTACCTTTTCATTGAGACAAAACAACTGACCAGAAGCAACTTAAGGAAGGAAAGGGTTTATTTACAGCTTACACTTTCAAGGGGAAGCTTCATCATTTGGTCTAGACTCAATGCTCACCCCCCTCATGACATACCTCCTCCAACAAGGCTCCACCTCCCAAAGGCTCCACCAGCTGGGGACGAAACAGGAGGCTTCAATCACCAACACAAGAGGTTATGGGAGACATTCTACAATCAAGTCACTGCACCTTCTATCACCGGAACAGAGTGAAGAATATCAAAAGACATGGCAGTAGAAGGGGTTTATAGTAGTTAGACTTTGTCCATGGGTATGAAGGGCTTATACCACAGGCAAACCCCACCAAAGATGGTGACTGGTTGAAGACATGAGAGAGGAATGTCCTAGATGACACCCAGGTGTTTGATCTGAGCAGAAGGCCTAAGAACAGTAGGTGGGGCATCACCTCTGAGCTCAAGAGCCCAGGGGAGAAATGGGTTTATGGAAAAGCCCATCATTTGGTTTGGGGTGGCATGAATATGAACGGCCTGTACGCTGTCTCAGTGGAGGGGTTAAATCCTGCCTTCTGCATGTGAGAGTGTCTTTGGCCTTGGGGGGCCAACTAAGGTAGTGGCTTCCTCCATAATCTATCAGCAGGAGCAGGTCACAGTGCTGTTGGGCCCAGTCTGAGCAGCGCTACTGGAGCAAGGCGTCCTCCCTCCTTGTCCTCTGTCACATGGAATGGATGTGCAGGTGGCTGACCTTTCTGAAGCATTCGGGCATATTCCAACAACAGCCCCATCTGGGACTCTGGTATCCACGGGCTGAGATCTGACAACCAGGCTTCATGGACTGATGAAAAGGAGAGTGAAAGTCTAACATTTCCAAAGACCCAGGCAGGAGGTTGCCAAGGCCGGGACACCTATGCTGAGAAATAAAACTGCGCTTCCACAAATACCACTGCCACCTCGGGGAGCAGTGGAGACACTGGACTGGGCAGCAGCTGCACAGAGAGTGTTATTTAAAGACTTTTTTTTTTTCAGCTGAGGACTCTGGGCTAGGATTTAATTGTGAGGCAGAGGGAAGGCAGCAAAACAGAGGAAGGAACCAGATTTTAAGGGGAAAACATCAGTAGGTGGTTGGCTGTTCATGTGAACTCCGAATATGTTATATGAGCTCATTTTAATAAAATTATGTCTAGCTACCTCTCTCTGAGTAAATGAAACGTGTTGTTCATGGAAAACATTTAGAATAGCGTCCAGCACACAGGGGTCCCTGGATAAATGCTATCATTATTTCTACATCCACCTATTTACATAAACATGACCAGAGATGGAGAGATGCTCATCTCTAATGATAGGGGACAGCTAAATGGTGGCATCTGCAATAATTCACGTTTCACTCCCCTCTTTGTATTTTCTCTGTAATCTTTTCATATTCACCGTGAACACATTGATTATGTGAACCAAAAATTAATATCCTAAGTTGAAAAAAATATACAGGCTCTGGAGTCAGACCTCCTGGTTTAAACCCTAATTCCATCATTCCACACCTGAATTGCTTTGGGAAAATGATTTCCCTTTCTGAGTCTGTTTCCTCTTGAATAAAATGAGGTGAAGATGCTACCCACTCTGTTGAGTGATAATGACAGTTAAACCCAATAACTAGGTACAAGTGCAGCATGGTATATGACAGGAAGCTAGAGAGAGATGTGACCTTTGTTCTTTTTAAAAAATTATTTATTTGCAGGCTGGAGAGTGGCTTAGTGGTTAAGGCGCTTGCCTGTGAAGTCTAAGGACCCAGGTTTGGTTTCCCAGAACCCACATAAGCCAGATGCATATGGTGGCGCATGTGTCTGGAGTGGCTAGAGGCCCTGGCATGCCCATTCTCTCTCTCTCTCTCACCCTCTCACTCTAATAAATAAATAAAAATAAAATGTTAAAAAATTAATTACTTATTTGCAAAGAGAAAGCAAGTTGGAGTCGAAAGAGAGAATGGGTTTTCCAGGACCTCTTGCAGCTGCAAACAAACACTGTGCATCTGGATTTATGTGGTTGCAGGGGAATCGAACCTGGGCAAAGCACTTTAAACTGCTGAGCCATCTCCCCAGCCTTGTTCTGATTGTTATTTCCTTTTATTTGTATCTGTGCATGTTCATGTGTGTTCACGTGTGTTTGTATGTGAGTGTGGCTTCATGAGTGCAAGGGCATGTATAAGGAGGTCAGAGGACAACTTTCAGGTGGGTCCTCACCTGCCCGCCTCATTTGAGCCAGGGTTTCTCTCTGGTTTCTGGCTCTGCTGTTCTTTGCTGTGATTGCTATGAGCTATCAGGAAATTCCACTTCCCATGCTATTCCTCCTGTCTCCTCCCATCTTGCTGTTAATGTCAGCGTGCTGTGATTATAGCCCACTGTGGCTTCCAGGTTTTTGTGTAGGGACTGGGAATTGACTTTGGGTACTCCAGGTTGAGCAGTAAGCACTTTTCCCACTGAGCCATCTCCCCAATCCTGTCCCACTTTTGTGTGTGTGCTGGGAATTGAACCCACTGAGTACACACTCTGGCACTGAGCCACAGCCCTAGCCCTGCAGGAGAAAATGTAACTGGAGCCCTCTCAGGCATCATAGGTGGAGCTGTGGCCTGATTCTCTGTTAAGGTATAAGAAAAGAAGAAAAATCCTCAAGTATCTTCTCCCTCAAGGTCAAATTTCTGGTAATTGGGAAGTACACACTACTTTTCCTAAGGTATCAAGGTTCTCTGGAAAAGTAAAGTTATCCAAAAGTCTTTCGTTTTCTTATTCTTCCATGTGATGACTGGCCAGAGGCGAGGGCTATTGTTCTCAAAGACCTTATGTTTCCACTCATTTTCCCTGCCTTTTCCTCTCCTCCTATGCTACCCACAATGCCTGGGCTCAAGTGATCCTCTTGCCCAGCCTCCTAAGTAGCAGGGACTATATAGGCAGTTCCACTGTGCCCAACCAGTGTTTTGTTGTTTGTTTTTGCAACACTAGGGAGCCATTCACACCTAGGTCACCTCCAGCCCTCCTGTACTCTTGCTTCTGAGCAGTAGGCAAGTGGGTTCCCTGGGAATGTTGCATGCAGGTTGAGCATTCCTTACCCAGAATGCTTGGGACCTGAAGGGTTTGGGGTTTCAGATTTTGGAGTATCTGCCACGCATAATGAGAAATCATGGAACTGGACCCAAGTCTAAACACAACAGTCATCAGTGCCTCATACTTACTTACATACATGGACTGAAAGTATTTTCTATTTTTCTAGTGCACCTGTGTTTTAATTGTACCTGTGCCATGAGTTCTGGTGTGTAGTTTTCTACTTGTGATGATGCCAAGTTGCACACAAGAAGCTTTTGATTTGGGGGCATTTTGGATTTTTGATTTCTTCATCAGGAATGCCCAACCCATAATGCAAAACTTCAAATAAACATTACGGGGCAACTGCAACTATGGACCTAGTGTCTATGTGTGCATGCACCTGTGTGTGTGTGTGCACGCACGCACGCACGCGCTTGTGTTGGGATGGCATTCTCTATTACTCTAAAATGGTCCTTCTGAAGAAAAGTTTCCTTTCCACATTTTCTCAATGTTCTACAGTAAACATGTATTGCTTTAAAAATAACCAAAAAAACCTTGTGAAAATTGTAGTGCTGGGGCTGGGGAGATGGCTCAGTAGGTAAGTGTGCTTGCTTGCAAATTCTGCAGGTCTGGGTTCAATTCCGCAGCCACTCTCGTATAGCTGAAAGCAGGATAGGCATTCATTTGCAGCAACCACGGACCATAGTATGCCCATACACACACACACATAAATAAGAAAAATCCTAGCTGAAGCCGGGCATGGTGGCACATGCCTTTAATCCCAGCACTCGGGAGGCAGAGGTAGGAGGACTGCTGTGAGTTTGAGGCCACCCTGAGACTGCAGAGTGAATTTCATGTCAGCCTGAGCTAGAGTGAGACCATACCTCAAAAAACAAAAACAAACAAACAAAAATCCTAGCTGGGCAGGGTGGCTCACACCTTTAATTCTTTCTCTGTAACTCTTTCTCTCTCAAATAAAAAAATTACTTTTTAAAAATCTATTAATTTGGCACACATTTTCTGAGCACCTAAGTTTTAGGTGTGTGCTAAACCTGGCAGCTCTACATTGTGGGATTCCATTATAGGTGAATGTAGGTGTGTAGCCTTGACGACTATAAAAGTAACCGAGGACTGGGTTAAAGCGGTTAAAGACACTTGCTTGCAAAGCCTACTGACCCAGGGTTTGAGTCCCCAATACCCACATTAAGACAGATGCACAAAGTGGCACATGTTTGGAGTTTGTTTGCAGTGGCAAGAGGCTCTTCCGTGTACAGTTTTTTTTTCTCTCTCTCTACTTGAAGACTACATATATCCTATTATATATACATATATACACATATATTATATATACATACACACATACATATATATGTAAGTGAATGTCAGTTACAGTTAGGCAGTGTCAGCTACCTGAATGTGATGGAGACCTGTGAAAATAACTAATAAGGTGATTAATAGTGACAAAGACAACTGTACCAGGTAGAAGCCTGTTTAGTATTGCCTTGACTGTGGTAGGAAAGAGAGCTGAGGGATAATGATGGTGAAAACAACGGAAAGGGTGACAGCTGGCCACGGAACGCTATGTTGAACAGAACTATTGGAAGTTTAGTGTCGGTGGCAGTAGTTGCAAACCGGGCAGGGACAGTAGATAACGATGGCTCAGGTGACAGTAACAATGCGAGTGACAGCTCTGCCTGTTAGGTCGAATTTCTGATTTAAACGGTGATGCAGTGAGTCAATCTGACAGCGACAGATCTCAGGACAGCTGTCACCGCAGAAGGAGCGCGCCTTTGTACCGAGAAGTCTGTTTAGCGGCGCGTCTAGCTGGCAAAGGCTGCATGTCACAACGTGGCTGCGTTCACTGGACCAGCGCCGATATGACTTCATCCGATACCGCCTGCAGCTGACTTCAACTTGTTTGTGCTAGGAGGGAACTGAGGAGCGCAAGGCCAAAAGAAAGTGAGAAGACATGTGCAAAAAGAAAGCTATAAACACCGCCTCCAGCCCAGACAGGGGCGGGACCAAGGTGCCTTCAGGACACTGTGATTGGCTGATACGTAGTCGGTTAACCTATCACATCTAGCGGCAAAGAATCCTTCACCAATGAGAGAGCGTCTTGGATGCGCTTCGGGTCTGCCCCCGCTCCGCGGGTGAACTTGTTCTTTGGAGACCGCTGGTGTCCATTTCTCTGCCATTCACTGAGAGGGACTCCTAACCGTACAGGTACCGCAGCCAGGGGCGGTGGAATCCAGTAGAACTTCTCCAAGGAGTTGTAGTAAAAGTCGGGGTCGGGGGCGCTCAAGAACCGGATAGCCTCTCCGGCTTACCCTAAGGCCCTTACCATTGGTGGAGAGAGAGCACGTGACTCAGCCCCCCACTTCTCGCGAGACCTCCCTTCAACACGTGACTGTGGTCCGGCTCACATCCTGGCCGGCGCTGTCGGCGTCTACGCCCTCAAGATGGCTGCTTTCTGGCGTCTCCGGCGCTGTTGAATGGCTAAAGCTTTATTGTTCCCTTCGGGCAGGAGTGTTCGTGTCCTCTATGGCGCTGTCAATAAAGAACGGCAGTTTGAATCGGTGCTGAACAGGTAACCATAGAAACAGGGCTGGGATTCAGCGTGGAGACCCCCCCCCCCTCTTGCGACTGAGGCCGGAGAGGCTCTCCGAAGAGAGGGGCGCGCCGGCGGGACCTTGGCGCGTGGTGTGGCGGGGCGAGCTCGGCGGGGCTGGCCTCAGTCACGACCGCCGTGATCCGCCTCGGGGACGTGACCCCCGGGACGGTGACCGGCACCTCGGGCGCCGCAGCTGTCACGGTCTCCTGCGGGAGCTGGGTCGGGCCCCGCGGTCTGCAGGTCGCACTCCGCCTCCCCACAGCGGCCTCGGCCCTTTACACCCGCCGCTCCCCTCCTCGCCCCCCCCCCCCACCTCCCCTGCTCTCCGTGTCTGTGTGTTGGCAGCTAAGGATGGTGTTTACGTTTTGAAATGCTCGGGAGGCAATTGAAGTCATCGGAAATTAAACTTCGGTGCCCACAAGTGAAGTTTCACGGGGGACGCGGCCATGTTCCTTTACTTTTGTCTGGCCGCTGCCCTGCTAACCAAGCAGACTGTTGCTTGGATGCTACTGGACTGGGATGGCAGGACCCACAAAACCCAAAATATGCCAGTCTCGTATGTAGAGAAAGTGTGTCGAACCCATGGCTAAAACCCGAGTGGATTGGTCCAATGTTGTCCTAAAGCCATCCCTCGAGTCCCTACACAAGGAATGAGAAAGTTACCACCGTTACTAGAGCTCTTTAGGTAACAAAACACTCCGGCTTTCATATTCCTATCAAGGTAGGAGTATCTCTTACTTTGTACATCAGCGATATCATCCACCCAGCGCTTGCAGTAAACCAGCAGCTGCTTTAGTTGTTTCCCGTTTGCAAAAGAAGGGCTGGTCATTTGAGGGTAGAACCCTCTGTCTGATGGCCAACGTCAGACTGCTTCATATTTTGTTTCTTTCGAGTTTCTTCATTCTGGTGTGTTTTTCTATGGGATTGTATCCAAATTTGGGTATGGGTTATAGAGATTTAAGCAATCTCAGTGAATTTTTTTCTGTGCTTGGCATATATCCCCCTTTCCACACACATAAGCACATTTATTCCATGTCACTAGTTCCCAAGCCTAGCTTTTGTTTGCTTGTTTGGTGACAGGGTCTCATGGAGCCCAGGCTGGCCTGGAAGTTGATATAAACCTTGATCCTCCTGCCTTCACTCCCAAATGTTGGGATTATAATGTCCCATCAGGGTCCAGCTCCAAACCTAGCTTTTCATAATTGATTTAACAAATAGTTTGAAATACCTGTGCTTGTGTCAGTGAGTGGATTTAGTATTTCATGAACATCTTACTATGTGCCAGGTATGATTCAAATCCCAGGAAATAAGCTGGTGTCACTATGAGTGTAGGCTAGTCTTTAACTTGAGGTCTTCCTGCCTCAGTCTCCCAAGTGCTAGGATTATAATCATGTACTGCCATGCCTGGCTCACAAAGATAATTTCATATACCACTGTCATAGCATTGTAACAATAAAATTAGTGGTTGGTGCTTATGGAGAAATTCCTTTGTACAGGCTCTAAGTTCCTCATGTGCACTGCCACTTAATCTATGACAATTAACATTTTACAAATGAGGGGATAATCTCATAAGGGAGAAAGGACTAAGATTACATGGTTTTTGCACAATGGAATTGGGAGCTAAAGCTGGACAGATCGCACCATACTATGTTCCAATGTGTTGTCATTCTGGCTGGCTTAAGGGCAGTGCCAACACCTTACTTTTTGTCTCCGTAGCTGCCAACCAGTGTTTCTAGGAAGATATTAAACAAGTAAATTCAGAGCATGCATTGAGTAAATACTTGAATGTTTCATATGTACTAAGTGACACTGTGATAGGCCCTGTGATGACCAGGGTGATTAGGAGTGCCCTGGGCTCTCAGGTCCCCATGCTAAAACTATGTCAAGACAGTGGAGGGATGACAGTCACTCAAAATTGTGGCAGCTGCTATTAGGGAAGCAAAAAAAAAAAAAAAAAAAAAAAAAAAACCTGTTGAGACAGAATCTAATCTGGGAGTGGTCTGGGAAGACCTCTCTTGAGAGAGTAGTTTGAGTTAAAAGTTGTCCAGCAACAGAGTGCCAGTCCAGTGGGAAGGGAGAAGGTAGAGAGCCTGGAGGAAGCAGTTGTCAGTAGGCCCAGACACAGTGAGGTGGTGAAAACTTGGGGATCCAGGGAACTGTAAGAAACTTGCTTTACTATTGGGAAAGCTGGGCCTCTTGGCATGTCATAAATGTTTTTAAGCTGTGCACAATGTGAACGACAGGACCCCTCAAAGGGCTTTGCTTGCTAAATAGGAAAAAAATGTACCAGTAGTAGGTCCCATCTTTTCTTTTTGAGATGGGGTCTTACTGATCTTGAACTGGAGAACTCAAGCTATCCTCCTGCTTCAGCCTCAAGAGTGCTTGGATTGGGGCTGGAGAGATGGCTTAGCGGTTAAGGTGTTTGCCTGCAAAGCCAAAGAATCCCCATTTATATTTTAATAAATGTATTTTCAAAAAAAGAGTGCCAGGGCTACATGTGTGCATGTTATTACATTTACTGCTGAATTCCAGTGAGAGAAGTAACCAAATTTTGCCCCAGATGGGAACTTTATTTAATAAAGTATTAAGTAACAACAAAAAATCCACAAATGTAAAAAATTTTTTTTTGTTTGTTTTGTTTTGTTTTTCGAGGTAGGGTCTCACTCTAGCTCAGACTGACCTGGAATTCACTAGGTAGTCTCAGGGTGGCTTCGAACTCACAGTGATTCTCCTACCTCTGCCTCCCAAGTGCTGGGATTAAAGGCGTGTGCCACCATGCCTGGCTCTGTAAAAAAATTTTTAAAGGGCTAGAAAGATGGCTTAGCCTAGGTTACAGTGCTTGCCTGCATAGTCTAAAGACACAGGTTCTATTCCTCAGTACCCATGTAAGCCAGATGCACAAGGTGGTGCGTACATAAGGAGTTCGTTTGCAGAGGCTGGAGGCCCTGGCATGACCATTCTCTCTCTCTGTCTCTCTCTGTCTCTTTCTGTGTGTGTGTCTTTTTCTCGTTCAAATAAATATTTTTTAAAAATCCACAAGTGTGTTACAGGCAAAATTAGGGGTGTTAGGGATTGTGTTTTTCTATCTTCGGGGGGGGGGAGGGGATAGCTCTTTCTAGGATTTATCTAGAGAACAACTTTTCCAAGTGGAGTTTAGCTTTTTAACCCAAAGTTTCCAGTTGTCTATGCAGAGCATTTTTCATCATGTCAGTGCTTAAAGCTTGGAATTGCTTTCTTCCTCCATCAAAGGTAACTGAAATTTGCAGGATTTGTTTTGGGGGAGGAACCCAGGCTTACAGCATACCAGTTGAGCTACACCCTCAACCCCAGTGTCTGCTTTTATTTATTTTATTTTATTATTTTTTGTTTGTTTGTTTTTGTTTTGATTTTTGAGGTAGTGTCTTGCTAGCCCAGGCTGACCTGGAATTCACTCTGTAGTCTCAGGTTGGCCTGGAACTCACAGTGATCCTCCTACCTCTGTCTCCCAAGTGCTGGGATTGAAGGCGTGCACCACCATGCCTGGCTACATTTTTTTTTTTTTTCATTTCTGAGACAACGTTGGGCTTCTAGTTGGTGATTTCAGAATATTTTATTTGCAGATAAATTTGGGTATCTACTAAGTTTTCATGATAACATTGCATCCTTAGTGCTGAATACTTGAAAAGCAGCAGGCTTTTTGAGGAGGCACAAATAAAGGTGTTCGGTCCATGAACACGAGACATTACAGGCTGTAATAAAATCGAGGGAACTCTACAGCTATAAGAGCAGCAGTGTCGAGCTTGGCTGTAAACTGTGGTTGCACATGTCATCTGAAGATATAATCCAGGCTGGCAAATGGAACAGGGAACTGGACAGAGAGTGGCATGTTAATGCAGTGTTAAACAACAAGCCCAGAATTAAATTGCTATTTTAGGTATGGCTGGACCTTCCCATCTGAGCACCACAGGTTCTGCTTTGTGATTTGTGTGTGCTGGGTTCCAGTAAAGAGTAGGTGGTGGCGCCAGCTTTGAAGGATAATATGGAGCTGCAGGAGGAGCCAGGGCATACCAATTTGTTTTTCAATCTATTTTATTTCAGTTCAAAGCATCCACGCAGACAGCAGCCCAGCAAAACAAGCCGCACTTTGGCAATACTCAGCTGCTTTTGGAGATTGAGGAAGACTGAGAAAAACTAAAGTGTGGCTTGTTTTCTTGTGCTATCTGACTGTAGTGATGTTGTGTACTGAAATAAAATAGATTGAAAAACAAATTGGTGTGCCCTGGTGCCTCATACTGAGTACTTATATTACCCTACCCAGTCCTGCCTGGGCTGGCACCCTGGGGGAAGGCGCTGACCCTCAGCCTCTTTCAACTCCCCAACCCGGTGAGCACTTTGATTTCCACGAGGAAATTGAATTGCAGTATAGTGTGCTTTTCTGGATCTCCAATAGTCTGCCTTCTAAAGTCATCTCTTGATAATGTGGAGAAGGAAGCTACTAACCACACAGAGGAGAGAATTAACTATTAAGAGCATTTAAATCCAGGGATGAAATTGTCATTTTCTATAAGTCATGCAGAGGGTGCAGCATTTCATTTTCAGAGAGTATGCAGCTGTGATACTCTGGCAGCCCTCAAGGGAAGGAAGGGCAAGGAAAGAAAGTGGGCTTGTTTCCTATTTCCCTGATATTACTTAACTCCAAATGCTCAAAATCATGGCATTAAGTATTCATTTTCTTATATAAAGTAAATATGGTATAGCTGTTCTACCTGAGTCAGAGACTGTTAATCTTGCAGTGAAATATTGGATTGAAAAGGGTTCATGAGTCCTTCGAAGATGCCAGCCCATCATTTTAATTAGATCTCAGAGGGTCCTTGACTCCTCAAAAGGAGTAGACCCAATAATGAACATCACAGGTAACACCACCAAACTGAAGTCGTGACAGTGCTGTGACCTTGGCCTCAGTTTTCAAAGCTTCTCTTTAGGTTTTGTTCCTTGACTTTAATGGTCAAGCATGTCTGTAGATATTGCCTTAGTGGTATACTTGAACAGTGCCTTTCAAATGACTGTTAGTACCCTGTGCTGCACTGCATTGTGAGGTGGTGATGTGATGTCTCAGCAGTCTTGTTAACAGATGCTATACTCTGTCCTCTCCCTCCTTCTCTTCCTCCATGTTGCCCAGGTGGGCCTTTAACTCACTATGTAACCAAGGATGATTTGAACTGTGGGCCTCCTGTCTTCATCTCCCAAATGCTGGGACTGGAGGTGTTAGCCAACATATCTAGCTTGCTGCTGCTTTTTAAGAAAGTTGATGCATTTCTTTTTAGTGCTAGGGATCAAACTCAGGGCTTTACACATACTAAACATGTACTCTACTATTGAGCTACATTCCCCATCCCTAATTTTTTTTTTGTTTTTCGAGGTAGGTTCTCACTGTATCCCAGGCTGACCTGGAATTCACTATGGAGTCTCAGGGTGGCCTTGAACTCACGGCGATCCTCCTACCTCTGTTTCCCGAGTGCTGGGATTAAAGGCGTGCGCCACCATGCCCGGCTCCCCATCCCTAATTTTGTATTTTTAAAAAATATTTATTATTTGAGAGAGACTGAATGAGAACAAATGAATGAAAACAGTCAAGCCAGGGCCATCTGCCACTATAAAAGAGAACTCCAGATGCAGACACCACTTTGTGCATGTGGCTTTATGTGGGTACTGGGGAATCGAATTCAGGCCTTCAGGCTTTGCAAGCGAGTGCCTTTAACCACTGTGTTATCTCACCAGACCTAATTTTATAGTAATTTTTACTGTAAAAATTAAGTGATTTTTAATGTGTACAACATGATGTTTTGATTATATGCATATATGAATATATGTATATATATCATGTTGCAGAATGGTAAAATCAAATTAATTACATATTTGTCTCTTTGGATATCAGAAGGGTTAGTTAAAACTACAAGTTTGTTTTTTTGCTCCCCTTCCTTTAAAGAGACAACGACCTCTTGTCCTGAATTATAGAAACAGCCTTCTAGCATTTAACTTCAGACAATTCAGACCCCAAAACTCATCCTCTTGTATTGTCCCCTCAAATTCAGTGCTGCTGTTTGCCTCTAGTATGGTGTCTTGCATACAGTCAGTAGTCCTTACGTGCTGTTGATCGGACAAAGAAGAAAGGGTAAAGAAGAGGTGGCTGGAAGCAAGACTTGTGTTTGGAAAGGTCTCTGTGTGCACATCCAGGTATTCCTGAGTCTACAGCCATTCATTCACTAGGTCAGAGGAACTCATTCTCTTGTTCCATCCCAGGAATACTGTGTTACTATTTGCACAATTACGTAATCCTCACAGCAGCTAGGCATTAGGTAGTATTTCACCTGGGTAATCAGGGAATGTTCACCAACTTTACGTAGCTTTCAGACTCCAACCAGAAGAACATAAATCAAGTGTAAGCCAGTAAGCTTTAGTTTTAGTTTTACTCCAGAGGAGCAGGACCATTCATATTTTCTCCAGTAAAAGCATGCAACCCTTAAGCAAAGCTTTTCTTCACTTAAAAAAGAAAAGCCTATACAGAAGCAGTCTTATGTTCATTGCACAAAATGTGTTCTCCTTTTAGAACTTTGATACTGGTTATTTTTACAATTTAATACCCCAACTGTTAGTCCTATCTAAAAATATTATTATTATTAATTATTGTTGCTATTATTTTATTGTGGTGGTGGTGGTGCTAGGGCTTCAGGCATCTTGGGCACATACTCTGCTACTGAGCTAGAATCCACCATCTATACTCCCAGCTCCCATCTCTAAAAATTACTAAGAGAAAATGACAAAGTTGAGAGTGGCATGATAAGGTCCCATGCTGTTAGTTTCTTCTTATACTCGGGAAAGTACAATTTGAAGACCAAGCACTGAAGGATGCAAAGCTAAAGCCAGATCTAGCTCTGGTACTCCTTAAGCAGACTGCTTTCAAATATAAAGCTCCCATTGACCTGCAAAAAGCAGAAGCAAGGGCAGTAATGGAGGGTCTCCCACCCTGGTCATGGTGTGTCTGCCTCCCACCTCTGCATCCCATGCAGGGTGCTCCTTACCCTGTTTGCACACAGCTAGCCCTCCACCTCCATGCTTCACTGCTTTTCTACGTGCTCTGCTTGCTGTCTCCCTCTTTCTGGGTCTCCTAATGCTTTCGGGGTTGGTTGGTTTTCAAAGGGCTGCCCTTGTTCCAAGTGCCCTGCTCCTAGCATGATGTAGAGAACGTAGCGGAATTAACACATTTAAAGTGACAGTGAAACTTGCTGCTCGATTAGCCTGTACGTTTGGTGTGACACTTAACTTTTGAATGTTGCTCTGAAGGCCTGGCAGTCATTAAATATGACCACCCCAGACACAAGCTGCTTTTAGCTGGCCTGTGCTGTCAGCCGCCCTCAGTTCCAGTCAGGTTAAAACCAGACGGAGGCTTCTGAAGGTCAGAGTCCAAGACAGTGGGATAATTGGCCCCTTGAGTTTCAGGTTTCTTTCCTGGGCTGCAAAATGTTGAGGACAAAATTTTCCATGTCTTTCTTTGAACATTTTTGAGCAAATACGATGGAATCCCACAGGCTCTCTCTCAGAGTTAAAGGCAGTAGAGAAGCTACCCTTCTTTGCATTTTTTTTTTTGTTAGTTCCTTAAGATAACCCTCTTGTTAAACTTCCTGATGGTGGACTGTGAAAGCAATTCCCACTTCTTCAAAGACAAAAGGAAGAAGCTTCCAGTATAAGAGTGGTGTTCCTCTGTGGAGTGGACACAGAGGGGTACTGAGTCTTGAGTGATCTGAGTAGTCAGTAGGACATGTGTCATGAAGATGGGGTTTAGAGTCACTTCTGTTTCTTTGTTCACTACAAAGGTGTAAAGAGAGGCAATTTAAGCAGAGTGGGCTCTCTCTGGCTGCACTGGGAGCTTCCTGAGAGCAGTGTGCAAAGGTCTTTCTTACTGTAGTGCCAAGCCTCTGGAAGGGCATTTGGCTGAGCTCAGTGAAAATCTGCTGGATGGACAAGCACACCAAGTTCAGCCAAGATGGCCTAGGGCCACTCTGGTTGCATGGACTCCCATGTCTCTCAGCTTCACTGTTATCATTGTCATGGCCTTGGTGGTGTGTGTGTGTGGGGGGGGGTGCTAGAGGAATGTGTGCATGGTGTCTGTGTTACCTAACTTTTTGTTGCTGTAGCAAATGCATCATGTGCACTAAATTATAAAGAGAAAGGTTCATGTTTTTGGAGATTTCAGTCCAAGGTTGATTGGCCCCATTGCTTTGAGTCCTGTGGTGAGGCAGTGTGTCATGGCAGGAGCAGATCTCACCTCATGGTGAGGGAATGAGAAGGAAGACATCAGGCCCCCAATGACCAGACTCTCCCTACACAGTGCTTTTGAAATGTCTACCACCTCCCAGTAGCTCCATTCTAGAGAACACAGGCTGAGGTAGGAGGATTGCCATGAGTTCAAGGCCAGCCTAGGCTGAAGTGAGATTCTGCCTCAGGAAAAAAAAAAAAAAAAAAAAAAGGATTCACACTACACTGCAGCCTCATCCAGCCAAGATTTAAGTAGGCTCTGCCTTTACTCAGGCTGATGTGCTGTTTTTTTTTTAAAAAAAAATTTATTTATGTATTTGAGAGAGGGAAAGAGGCAGCAAGAGAGAGAGAGAATGGGCACACCAGGGCTTCCAGCCACTGCAAACAAACTCCAGATGCATGTGCCACCTTGTGCATCTGGCTATTGTGGGTCCTGGGGAGTCGAACTGAGGTCCTTTGGCTTTGCAGGCAAGCACCTTAACCACTAAGCCATCTGTCTAGCCCTTGATGTACTTTCTTGTTTACAATGCTAGGGATTGAACCTAGGGTCTCATGCATGCCAAGGAAGAGCTGTATTGCTTAGCTAGCCCTGCCCTCTGCTCTTATTTAATTAAAAACTGCTGTTGATCTGGGCGTGGTGGCGCATGTCCTTAATCTTAGTGCTTGGGATGCAGAGGTAGGAGGATCATCCTGAGTTTGAAGCCACCCTAAGACTACATAGTGAATTCCAGGTCAGCCTGGACTAGAGGGAGACCTTGCCTCAAAAAAAAGAAAGAAAGAAAAAAAACCCTCTTGTTTACTGGTATGCTCACATGTTTCTGACCAGAGAAAGCTATCCAAAACTTTACTAGAAGAAAGACTCTAGGATTAGCCTTCATTGCATTTGAAATTCTCAAGTTTGGGCAATGTAACATTGGTGCAAGTCTCATATCCAGTCAGACATCTCCCGACTGCCATTCGCTGGCGTAGTTCTTTATTTCATCTCACTAGGCCTCCACTTTCTTGGTGGAGAGTTAATAATAGCAACTTCTCACAGGTTTTGCAAAAATTACATAAAGCCACTCATATAGATGCTTGACACTGTGCATAGGGCATACTAAATGTCTGATCATTGATAGCTGCTATAGTTAGGTCCCTATTGTAACCTCCTAGACTGTGTCTTTCTTCTTTCCCTCCACCTGTCCTCATTGTTTCCCATCTAGAACATACAGTTTCCCATGCGTCTGTGGGGCCTTCTCATCCATGCATGCAACCAGCCTTGGATGGAGAACGGGTAAAAGTTGCATCTGTTCCAAACATGTACATAAGTTTTCCTTGTCATTTTTCCGTAAACAATATCCTGTAACTGCTGTTCACATAGTATTTGCATTGTATTAGGTATTTTATGTAATCTAGAGAGATAATTTACAGAGGATGTGTATAGGTTATTGCAAGGTCTACACAATTTTATATAAGAAACTTGGATATACAAAGATTTCATTATCCGTGGGAGTCCTGGAAATCCCATGTGGCTACCAAAGGGCAGCTATGAATTTACAAAGGGACACGGAGCTGGGGGTGTAGCTGAGTGGCAGAGTGTATATGCTCAGCCCTGGGATTAATCCTCAGCTTCAGTCAGCAATCAGTGAGGGATTTGGGTACCCACAGGGGCTTCTGGAACCAGTCCCTGTGAGATACAACTGCATGTCTGAGACTCAGGAACCAGGCATCATTTCTTTCATTAGGGAACTGGGAGAGAAAATGCTCATGACATGCGAGATTTGGGCCAGGTCATTTCAGAGGTTCTTGGTGGCTCCTCATTTTCAGTGCAGGTAGGGTTTTGTATGAAGTCTGTCAGAGTACAGCTGGGCGCTCTTATGAGCGGCCTCCCTCTCTGTTTCCCAGCTGGCTTTCATCCCAGACTGACTGTATGAGACTAGCAGTGGGTTGTCTGTGAAGTGTCTGCTTTCAAAACCAATTATGTAATGTTGGATGTGTATCTAGAAGTACACATATAGCTTAAAAGTAGTGAAGCACAGAGATAAAAACAAATACTGTGGCAGAGGAATTTTCACATTTCCTTTCCCAAAAGCACTATGTCATGCTAGGTAATAGCTAACATTTAATCAATGTTTACAGTGCAATAGGAGGTGCTTACTCTTTGTGTATGTTGACTCATTTGCCATTAATTCTTACAACTACCTTATGAGAGAAACCACTAATAACTTCCCAGCTTTACATATGGAGACAGTTCTCAACTTGAGAGTTAGCAACTTGCCTCAATCTTCAGCTTGTGGTAAAGGGGCGGGGGTCAAGGTGGCATCCTCCCACGCCAGACTGGCCTTCTCTAGAGGGTGTGCTCCCAACCTTTGATGTTGAGCACACAGCCTCTGGCCTCACAGTGCCTGGTGTGATATGCTTTAGTTGACAGGGCCTTTTCATTTTACATTAGCTGGGGATCTTTGATTTTTCAGTTTGGTACTGTGTTGATGTGTGGTCCAGGTGTGTTCCCGGCTGAAGGGGGATGATAATCAGGTTATGAGAATGCAGAAGTCATCTGTTTTTCAGGTCAGAGCAAAAGGCCTATCAGTGACAAAGCCAAGGGTCTTTTGTACACCTAAGAGGCTGGATTTGAACGCATTAAAGTGGTGATTGCTTGTTGAGACTCTTGACTGCAAGATGGAAAAGTTGGCATTAGGTATAATACAGTCCCAATCCCTAGTCACTCATTAGACACATGTGTTGCTCAGGGGATTTTGCTGCGGAGTCTGAAGAGTAATCTTGGATGAACTGGATCAGAGCAGCGTGCTCAGAAAGGCACCTAAGTCTGGCAGAGCCTCCTTCTGTTGTAATAGCCCTGAAAAATCTTCTGTTTCTATGAATTAGAAGGTAAGAGGGCATGAGCAGTTTGTTAGGCAATTTAGATGTTTTTGCCTCATTGTGTTTTGTAGAATGCCTCACGAAGAGAGTTTTATTAGAAATTGAGAGAATCTGGAAAAGGCAGTTGGTTAGAGTGGTTCTAAGAGGTGCATCTGAGATCATGGCCCACTACTAGTTTAGAGCTGTGGAACCCAGCCTTCCCAGTGGTCCTGAGTCTTCTCCATGCTTCTGCCTCCCTGAGCATCTACTGTGCCTGTGGCATACTGAGCAGGCGCTTCAGATGTGTTAGCTCATCGAGTCTTTCAGTTACCGGGTGTGAGATGACTGCCCTTATTTGGTGATGTAGAAACTGATCCCTGTGGAGATTAGATCATTTGTAACATAGTTGGTAATCATGCATTCATGTTTTACACCTATGCTGTCTGGTTTAACCCTGTGCCACACTGGGGGAGGTGGGTTCTCTCCCAGAAGTCTTGCAGTTGGACAGCATTGCATGTAATTAAGAAGCATGAAGGCTTCCCAGCACAGTGAATGGACTTGGGCTTGAGCCCCACTCTACACTTAAGTAATTTCTCCTGGCAGAAAGGATCCGATTTTACTGTGCTTGGAACTTGGCGGGAACAGAAATGTTTAGAGAGTGAACAGTGTTGGAAAAGACCCTAGCTTTAAAGCCAGACAGACTTATCTGGTTTCTCTTCTTAAATTTCCTGGGTAGATAGTACACTTGGGCAGGGAGTATGGCTCAGTAATAGAGCATTTGTGTTGTACGTGTGAGGCCCAGGCTTGATCCCCAGCACTACAAAAACCCAAAAACAAAACAAAATAGTATATGCCACAGAAAATTTTGAAATGTATGAACAAAAAAATAAGCCCACCATAAAGAGAGTACTTGGGGATAACCACTTTTAGGATTCAAGTATCCATTTAGTGTTCTTCATGCAAATACATGTATGCATACACAGCACACGCCTTTACATTGAGCTAGTTGTGTATGGAGTATGTTGCATGCTGGTCATATTCCTTCTAATAGATTAAGAACATATTCCCAACTGAGCATTGTGCTGTGCCCCTGTAATCCTACCACTTGTGGTGTGGAGGCAGGAAGATTAGGAGTTTGAGGCCAGCCTGGGCTACACGGAACCCTTTATGAAAAAAAAAACTTTAAAAAACATTTTCCCCATATTATTACAAATCTTTTTTTAAATTTTTTTGTTTATTTTTATTCATTTATTTGAAAGTGACAGAGAGAGAGAGAATGGGCGCGCCAGGGCCTCCAGCCACTGTGAACAAACTCCAGACGCGTGCGCCCCCTTGTGCATCTGGCTAACGTGGGTCCTGGGGAATTGAGCCTTGAACTGGCATCCTTAGGCTTCACAGGCAAGCGTTTAACGACTAAGCCATCTCTCCAGCCCTTACAAATCTTTTAAGTGCCTGATTTTCTCAAAAATATTTATATTTAATTTATATACTATACAACCTGCCATTTCAAATTGTACATTTAATCTCTGTAATCATTACTACTTCAGGAATTTTTTATTTTTATTAGATATGGACATATTTAGTATATAAACAAGACATGTTGGTGCCATCCTTTCCCTCCTCCCTGCCCACTTTCTGAAGGGGCCTTCCTCATTGGGGATGTAGGTCAACCCCATGGGGATTATGGGTCTTGCGTTATCTGGGGTAGAGGCAATGTCTCTGTGCAAAATGTCCCAACTTGTGGTTCTAACAATCTTTTGTCTCCTCTTATGCAAATTCCTCTGTAGGACTTTTATTTTTTTATTTTTATTTTTTCGTTTTTCGAGGTAAGGTCCCAGTCTAGCCCAGGCTGACCTGGAATTCACTCTGTAGTCTCAGGGTGGCCTCCAACTCATGGCGATCCTCCTACCTCTGCCTCCCAAGTGCTGGGATTAAAGGCATATGCCACTATGCCCGGCTTTTCAGGACTTTTTAAAAAAATCATTTAAAAAAAAAAAACAAACAAAAAAACCCTGTACCTGTTATATAACATTACTCTTTGTTTCTTCTTTTCCTGCAGCCTTTGGTAACTGTTAACCCACTTCTTGTCTCTGGATTTGCCTGTTTTGGATGTTTGTATAAATGGACTCATGCAATATGTAGCACATTACTCCTTATGGCTGAATGTTATTCCACTGTCTGGAGGGATGCACATTTTGTCTCATGGTATGGACTTTAAGTTAACACTTTTTGCCCATTGTGTCTAGTGCTCCTATGAATACTAATACACAAGCTTTTGTTTGGGTGTATAGTTTTTTTTTCTTTTGGTGTATAATATCACTGGGATTTCTGGTCATGTAGTGTTTTTCTCTCTCATCAAGTCTCATACCTTAAACTCAGAATCCTCATGCCTCCGTCACCCAAGATTAAAGTTATAGGTGTGTGCCTACACCTGCCTACTGTATTTAACTTTGCAAAGAACTTCCAAAGTGTGTTCCATACTATCTGTGCTATTTTTGTCCCTACCAGCACTTCTTTTTTTTTTTAATACATTTTATTTATTTATTTATTTGAGAGAGAGAAAGAGAGAGGGAGAGACGGCGTGCCAGGGCCTCCAGCCACTGTAAACGAACTACAGACGCATACATCTGGCTTACGTGGGTCCTGGAGAATCAAACCAGGATCCTTTGGCTTTGCAGGCAACGCCTTAACCTCTAAGCCATCTCTCCAGCCCCCTACCAGCACTTCTATGAGGTTTCCAGTTTCTCTACATCCATCAACATCTGCACTACCTTCTTTTCTTCATGTGGGTGTGTGTGCACATGTGTGCAGGTGTGTGTGGAAACTACAGGTTGATGTCAGGTGGCTTCCTAGGTCACTCTCTACTGTGTTTACTGAGGCACAGCGTCTTTCCCTTTTGCTAAGAGTTTGCCCTGAGGATTCTCCCTCTTAACCTCTTGAGTGCTGGAATCACGGGCAGCCGCCACACCCTTCTGGCATTTACATGGATACCACCAAGTCCTTATACTTACCAAGCAACTGCTTTGTCCACCAAGCCATCTCTCCAGTCCCTATACCTGTATTTCTTTCAATCTATATCTGTCTGTCTATCTGCAAGCAGAGAGATAGAGAAGAGAGACAGAGAGAATGGGCATGCCAGGGCCTCCAGCCATTACAAATGAACTCCAGACACATGTGCCACTTTGCATATCTGGCTTTTCACGGGTACTGGGAAATCAAGCCTGGGTTGTGAGACTTTGCAGGCAAGTGCCTTAACTGCTAAGCCATCTCTCCAGCCCCCATACTTGTATTCATATTGTGTTTGTTTTATTACAGCTAGCCCAGAGTATATGATGTAGTATCTCAGGATGGTTTTGATATGCATTTTCTGAATGTTAATGCTGTCATATATCTTTTCCTGGGCTCATTGGCTGTTTTGTCTGTTTTCTTTGGAGATAGGTTTGTCCTTTGTCCATTTTTGTTTGGTTTATATGTTGTTGAGTTGTTGGAGTTCTGGGTGCTACCTGTATGTATATGGATTCTGGATACTAGATCCTTATTAGATACATGATTTTCTGCAAGTTATGTGTGAGAGCACCACTCATACTGTCATACAGAAAAGTTGTTTGGGGTATGGGTGTATATGTGTGTCTGTGTGTTTTGTTTTGTTTTGTTTGTTTATTTTTGTTTTTTCCAGATTGGATCTCACTCTAGTCCAGGCTGATCTGAAACTCACTCTGTAGCCCAGGCTGCTCTCAGACTCACAGTGATTCTCCTATCTCAACCACCTGAGTGTAAGGATTAAGGGCATGTGTCATCATGCCTGGATTGGTTATTTTATTTATTTTTGGGTTAGGGTCTCATGTAGCCCAAGCTGACATAGAATTCTTGATCTGTCTGCCTCCACCAAGTGCTGGGATTACAGATATGCACCACCATGCCCAACTCTGAGAAAAAGTTTAAATTTTCTAAGATCCAATTTATATTTTCTTTGCTTACTTGTTCTACAGGTGTCATAAGGAACCCAGTTACTGGTATTGAACCCAGGGCATCCCACATGCTAGTCAAGCAGTTACTCTAGTACTGGGTTCTATTCCCCAGCTAAGAACTTACATTATTTTACTTCTAAAAATATTTTAATTTCCAAATGGGGGGAGGAGGCAGTGATGGGCATGCCAGGACCTCCAACCACTGCAGATTAACTCCAAATGCATGTACACTTTGTACACCTGGCTTATGTGGGTGCTGGGGAATCGAACTCAGGTCATCAGGGTTTTCAAGCAAGTGCTTTTAACTGCTGAGCCATCTCCCTAGCCCCCACTTATTTTAATGGCTGCATGATATTCAACAGTATGGCTGTGTACCATATTTACTCTAAGAATCTCTTCTATTTTATGTTTTCAGGCCCCCTCTTTTTATTTTTTACATTAATGATGTTCATCTAAACACAGTGCAGATAAGTATTTCACTTCCTCTCTTCCTGTACTGATAGTGTCCTAGAGGGCATAAACATTAATTTCTTTCCTATCTTGGATTTCTCATTTCCTTTTCTTTATCTGTAATTACATACTTCATATGTAAATTCACTTTGGCAAAAGTCAATCAAACAACATGAGTAAAATATATTCCTCTCTGTATTAGTGACTTTCTCCTGGCTATGATCAAATGCCTAACCACAAGCAGCTTAAATGATGAGGGATTCATTTTGGCTTATAGTTAGTTCCAGGGGATATAGTCTACCATGGTGGTGAAGGCGCAGGCTTGAGGCAGGAGCAGAAAGTGGCTAGTCACAGTGTATCTCCATAGTCAGGAAGCAGAAGGTGAATAGGAAGTAGGGCCACGCTATGAAATCTCAAGTCCTCCCCCCTCCCACCTACAGGCTCCACAACCTTCCAAATAGTGCCACCACTGGGGAAATGTATTCAAACATTTGAGCCTGTGGGAGACATTTCATATTCAAACCACAACATTTCTTATTCCCTAAATTCTCACTCTGTCCAAGGACATTTTTCTAACTCTAGTTGAGTATGTAGCTTCTGGATTATTTGCCGGTGTATACTTCCCTTCCATCAACATGCATTGTGTGAGAACCTAGTCATTCTTCCCTCTTCTGGACTATTTTGCAAGTAGTATTTGTATGATAAAAGCATCTAAATTCGGTGTGATGGTGCACACCTATAACCCCAGCTCCTGGAAGATAGAGGCAGGAGGATCAGGTCATCCATGCTACATGGGGAATTCAGAGCCAATCTGGACCACATGAGACCTTGTCTCAAGCAAACAATAAAATATAACAACATTTATTGAGCATTTTCTGTTGACAGTCACTTTGTAAAAGTGACTCACATCTATTATGTCACTTCATCTTCGTGTTCAAACTGTTAGAGTCGTGAAGTTTAGTGAGTAAAGGGGCTTGCTCAGGTCACAGAGTAAAACACAGAGTAGAGTAGCAGTCCTGTGTTCTAAAACCACTGCTTCCTAAGTAAGTATCATCATTGAAAACCTTTCTGATTTAATTCTCTCCAAATTGTACTCATACATGTGTGGTGTATATGTGTGTGTGCACATGCTGTGCATCTTCAATGTGTGTGGGTGCAAATATGTGTGCAGGTGCAAGTGTACATAGGCATGCCTGTGTGTGGAGGCCAGAGGTTGAGGTTGAGTGTTCTCAGTCTTTCTCTCCCTTCTTTTTTGAGACAGGGTCTCTCACTGAATCTATAGCTTACTGATTCTGCCAGCCTATCTTGGCAGTAAGCCCCGTGGATGCTCCTGTCTTAGCCTCCCCAGTGCTGGTACTGTAGGACTATGCTGCCATGCCTAGCTTTTATGTGTGGGCTGGAGATTCAGAGTCCAGTATTCATGCTTGCACAAGGTAGGGTCTTACTCTAGCCCAGGCTGACCTGGAATTCACTATGGAGTGTGAGGGTGGCCTTGAACTCACGGCAATCCTCCTACCTCTGCCTCCCGAGTGCTGAGATTAAAGGCGTGTGCTACCACGCCCGGCTGAGAGTCAATATATTTTTTATAATCAGTTATTGACTTTTATTTCCTTTGTGAATTATTTGGTTTCCCTTTGTCTTGAAATTTTTAAATGCCAATGCTTTTTAAAATTGATTGTTTGATCATTTTACTAGAAAGGCATCTCCATTCTTACTTGAGTTAAGTTTTCATAAATGTATTGCCTTTCAAATATTTTAAGTGACCAATTACATTTGTTGTTGTTGAATCACAAATCTACCTTTTAGTTCTAATCATAGTGGATCGGGAAATATGTAGTCATATATTCACTGAGACACTCTTGGGCAATTTTATAGCTTGGAGATATATTCTTATTGAAAAAAGCTGTTGGGCTGGGAAATGGCTCAGTGGGTAAAAACACTCTCTGCATAATCATGAGGGCCTGAGATAGCTGAATCTGACCACCAGCATCCATATGAAAAGCTGGGCAAGTCCACATACATGGGAAGTGGAGACTGGAGCATCCCTGGGACTCGCTGGCCATCTCTGACTCAAACAGCACCTCCAGGTTTAGTGAGAGATTCTCTCCAGGAAACAATGTAGAAAAGCAAAAGGGGAGAACACCTGGTATTCTCCTCTGACCTTCACAGGTGTGTGCATGGGGCACATGTACAGACACTGCTGCATATCATATCATAAATATAACAATATAATATATATAACTACTACACACAGCCAAAAACAAAGAGCTATTGATGGTTTGTATCTTAATCAGTCTAGGAACCAGTGGTAAGTGTGGTGTGTACCAAGCCGGCTAGTCTGTCATGAGACACATGGTACCCTCCCCAGTGAGGGCCTCTAGGGTCTTGTTGGGAATTATTCTGACTTAGAGTCAGAAACTGAAGCTCTGGTTCTGGCCCTGCTGTTGCGTAGACATACTATTTCGACAGGCCATTTAATTCCCACTGGTCTCTTCATCTGTGACAGGGTTCTTCTTTATTCTCTAAGGATAATCTAGTTGCATGGTTCTCTTGATTTTTATGATAATTTTTGAGACAAGTTCCTGCTGAGTAGTCCAAGCTGGCCTCCTGCTTGCCATCCTTCTGCCACTGAGTGCTGGTTTTATAAGCACCACCATACTCAGCTTTTTGTCTTCAGATAAGGAATCATTTTGTGTAGGTGTGTGCCAATCTCTTTATTTTCTGCCTTTTCATCTGGTGACAAGTGAGTGGAAGGCAGACGTAGTGGTAGAGAGTAAAGTGTGGGGTAGAAAGCCTAAGGGAGCATAGAGAGAAGGAATGAGGGTAAGTCTGCTGCAGCCAGTGAGTGGCAAGTGTTACTGGAGGAGGCAGGACAAGGAGCGAGTTGGGAGTGGGTGGGAAGTGTTCTTGGGCTTAGGTTCCATGAAGGAGTTCTGACCTGCTGCTGATACATGCTGGGGCAATAGAAGGAAGGCCTGTGGCCAATGTCAGCAAGTGGTCCTCCTTGTATTCTGATGGAGTGACTATAATTAGTCCATGACCAATGCTGTTAGCTCCCTCAGACAAAGCAGTGTCAAGCCATGCACCCGTGTCACAGGAGAGACTGGAGCTGTTGCAGAGTCCAGGAACATGGTGTGGAAGGAGCAAGATAAAATGCCTGTTGGCGGTGTGCCTGGACCCTCAAACTACATGCTCAGTATGGGTGCTGGCCATTTACTTGACCAGCCAGGGCCATGTAATGGGCTTCCACTGGATGCTGGCTCATACAGCTAGCTCCTTTTTGCTCTCCTGCAGTTGGTAAGGAACTTTCTGCCACTTGAATGTCTTCATAGATAACTACAAAAGAATAGGCACATCTCCCAGTATGATTTAGTGAACTGACCTCCTGATTTGCATTTTTTCTGAGTTTCAAGTTATGCATGTATCTCAATTCCAGCCAACTATGAGACTTTGAAAGGATAGGGCTTCTCTTTCTGCAGGGCCTGCAACCAAACTAGACCTTCTGGTAAATGAAGTTCAAGTCATCTGAGGAAGCCTGTTGGCAGGTAGCCAGCTGGCCTCTGCTTTCCCACCTACACATCTCTGTTCAGCTTCGAGCAAAGACTAGTAAAAACAAGGTACACAAATACAGGCACTCTTGTCAGGCCAGTCAGCAGTCAACTGCTCCCAAGAGAGGGACTGGTGAATGCTACCAAAGCCTACAAGTTTGTCAGCCAGAGGAACTAAGCAGTACTTAAGAACAGGGAGTCAAACACATCATTCAAATTTAGTGGCTGTACGCTCTTTGGAAAGTTCCCTGGCCTTGCTGAATGCTAGATTCTTGGTCTGTAGAATGGGGATAGTGTGGTGTCTACCTGACAGGGATGTTAATGAAATTAAATAAGAAAGTATGTGGAAAGAGCTTTGTACCATGTCAGACATTAGTTCTGTGATCAAGATGTGGGCAGCTTTGCAACCAGCGTTTGAAAGAGTCAAGGATATGAAAAAGAACAGGGCCAGCAGACTGGGAAAAAGCCATGTTTTCATTGCCTCCTGCTCACACCTAGAAGAGGAAGGATTCCCACCCTGGGGTTCTGTAGATGGCCAAACACATAAACCCTCCAGTTACAGGGGAGGCCCACAGCCATTTATCAGTCATTTAGCCTCACAGACTGGAAGGGGATCACACACACCAGCCAGGCCCCACGGGGCTGGTCCTAGGAGCAGAGTGAACAAGTGGCTGTGGGAGTCAGCCTTTATATAGAAGGTGAGATGCCCCTGGTTCCTCCCAGAGGATGTGTTTGGCTTCTTTGACTAATTTGGGGGCCGGCAGGGACCACTACTAAGATGAGCAGGAGCTACACCTGGTTTCTTTTATAGGAAGATAAAGTGGCTAGTGACCTGTTGTAGCAGAATAGGGAGGGGTCTTGGGGTTATACCCTTTGAGATCCTCCCAGTTTTCTTTTTAAAATTGTTGTTTGAAGTAGGGTCTTACTCCAGTCTAGGCTGACCTGACCTGGAACTCACAGCATCCTCTAAGGTATGCTTTCCTTTCTAGTCCTCCCCCCCCCCCCCCCACCGCCCCAGGTAGGGTCTCACTCTAGCCTAGGATGACCTGGAATTCACTCTGTATTGTCAGGGTGGCCTTGAACTCATGGCAATCCTCCTACCTCTGTCTCCTTAGTGCTGGGATTAAAGGCGTGTGCCACCACATCTGGCTTCCCTTCCAGGTTTGTTTGTTTATTTATTTATTTATTTTTGTGGAGGGGGGTTTGAGGTAGTCTTGCTGTAGCTCAGGCTGACCTGGAATTCACTATGTAGTCTCAGTGCTGGGATTAAAGGTGTGCACCACCATGCCCGGCCTCTCTTACAGTTTAGTCAGGCAGGCAGCATGTGGTATTGGTATTCAGGTTTTGATTTGACAGACAAAAGAGAAGTAGTCATGAATGCTGTTTCAAACAGCTTTGGGGGGGGGATGGATTGGGAGGCTGCTGAAGAGAAGTTGAGTTTTGTGTGCATGTGGGTGTGCGTGGAAGGGGGAGACAGATGCATTCTGTCTAGAAAGAAAATGTCACAGTAGGTCATACAGAGTGGCGGGAGCTATGATCTGTTCACCGAATTCAGTTCACATGTATTTATTTATTGGTCGTCTGGGCCATCCTTGGCCCTTCAAAGGCCTAACCAGGTCCTGGTGATCATTTCCTTTCCAGGTCAGGAGCAACTTGACCTGGGATAGAGCCCAGTTGGATCTAGTTACTTTGGCAGCAGCCAGGGGAGCTGGAGGCCTTGGAAGACCAGGTTGTTGGAATGCATGCCAAAGGCATTTGGGTTGATGCCAAGAGCTATAGAGTTATTTGCGTACGGCCTCGTAAAGAACTCTCTATATTTTGTAGATTTATTCTCAGAGCACTCTGAAATTTGTTGTTTTGACTGGAGCCCAGTGGCAGGTGCAGAAGGGAAGGATAACCGGTGACTTTAGTTGCTTAAACAGTGCTGCTGATACTTAGTATGAGCAGTGTGATTTGTGGTGAGGGGAGTCAGGTCATGCTTGGCTACTGAGCAGCTGAGCAGCAGCTGTGTGGCTGGGGCTGGGGCGTTTTAGAGGTGCCCTACTGTCAGGCCTCAGGCTGATAAGATCCCAGTGTGGTTCTATTGCACTGTAAAGTTTGAGAAGCTGCACTAGTAAATAAAAAGATCTGCGTGTTTAAGATCAAACAGGTGAGTTGACACTTTCCCTTCCAACACTGACTTGCAGTGTTTACTTGGGCTCTGACCTCACCTCTCTGTTTTCAGGACCTTATTTGTAAATTGGGCTTAAAAGTCTTACTGGGTTGTTTGTATTAACATAGTAGGTAAAAAGAGATTAGAAACATGGTACTTATCGTGGCTGTTAATGGCTAGTTGATAAACAATATCTTAGTGATTTGGAAGGACATGACAAGAAAGATGAAGCTAACATTAGGGCTGGCTTGGGGCATGATTGAGTAATTAAGAAAAGGTCATGAGGCATGGTAGTATATGACAGTAATCTCAGCACTTAAAAGGTTGAGGGAGGAGCACTGTGAGTTCAAAATCAGCCTGGGCTATGTAGCAATACCCTATCTCAAGCCAAGGGTTGGGGCTGTAGCTCAGTGGAATAGCACTTGTTTAGTATGCACAAGGCCCTTGATTTAACCCCCAGGACCAAAAAAAAAAAAAAAAAAAAAAAAAGAAGAAGAAGAAAGGAAGGAGAGAAGAAAGAAAGGAAGATAGAAAGAAGAAGCAAAGAAAAGGAAGGAAGGCAGAAAATATAATGTCTTGAGTTGACAGGGTAGTGGATGTGAGTGGCTCCCTGACCAGTTTTCCTAGGCTGGGACTAAGGGGTGCTCCTGTTAAAGTAACCCAGCATTGACAGCTAAATTTCTGAGTGAGTGCCCAGCTTTTGCAAGGGGCATCAACAAAGCCTTGCCATTGTAGAGCAAAGAGCCCATGGCTTGGTAACCGAAACCTGGGCCCAAGTACAGACTTTGCTCTTTATTACTTACTCTTTAGCCCTTAACAAGATGTTTAACACCTCCAGCAGCTCAGTCTTCATCTGTAAGCTAGAATAAATGTGATCTTGAGCTGTAAAGTGAGTATGTAAATAAGCTTATCAAAGGAGCTCCATACTTGGTCAGAAGATAGTCTCCCAAATTCCCAGAGGTACATATTATGCCTCAGTCATTCTGTTTGGAATCTTCCATGCTGGTGTTCTCTGGAGCTGTCCTGGCTTCTTGGAATTCCCAGTGACCAGAGAGTGTACTTTGGAAATTAACACTGGCCACTCAGGTATTACCCTAAGCTAGAGTAGTGGAACCAAGCTAGACTAGTAACTGGGATGGAATGATGATGATCATGATGGTTACAGAAGTAACAACAATACACGTGTAAGAGACAGCTATGAGCCTAGAAGCACCACGCACAAAAGTCTGTATTCCTTACACTACACATAGCTGCCCATCAGGCACACAGTGTAAGAAAAGATACCAAATGACAGCTGCTTTTGAACTTCAGAAATCTGGGCCTGCTGAAAGCTACAGTCCCCCTTTCCTAACCTCACCAATCCTCCTTGCATTCTCAGAAATAATTGCTAGGGGTTCTCTTTTAACTTAGCTGATTCCTTAGATACCTTACATTTTAAATCATCTTTTTGTGTGTAGCAAATCCCCCATTTCTTGTCTCTGAGTGTGTGATCTTTGCTCTAATTATGTTGAGAGTGCCAGTTCTTTCACCTGGCTCTGGTTGTTTGTGAGCTACTAAATAGCCACAGGGTTAAGGCAGACTAGATCAGAGAGCAACTCAGCCTCTCAGGACCTCAGTTTCCTCTCTTAAAAAGAAAGAGATTGGACTAAGGTCATTTGGTCATGCGACAGGAGTACGTGATAGATAAAGTAATGAACTCCTGCTCCGGGAAAGCAATGAAAAGGGCTCTCTAAGGTCCCTTCCAGCTCTCTGGTTCCAGCAGAGCCCAGGCATCAAGACAGAAGTCAAGATGTTATTGAGGAGATAGGGATTATCACTAGCAACAACAAAGGAACACTTGAAGCAGGTAAGATCTCATCAAGCCAGACTAGAGTGAGCCATCTCTGGCACATTGGCGTGCCAGACGAAAGGGGCAGAATTGGTAGGGGAACCAGAATTGAGGACCCTTGATCAAGAATTGGCATGGCTCGTCTCTCCTGGATAGAGAAATATTGGAACCTAGCCGAGGCGAGGCTGGCCTTTACCCTGAAACCTGCAGCTGGTAAATGGCAAGCAGTGTGGGTAGGATACTGTTGGCCCATCCTAGTGTCAGTCTTTTTCTTGCATTCATCCACAACTGAGGCTGTAGTCAGTTGTGCCTTTCTTATTTGGGAAGCTCATTCCTCAGAAGACAAGCGCTCATTCTTGTGCTCAGTGTCTGGTCCACATTTCCTTTTGCGTGGTGTCTGAATAGCAAGGCAGCTACTTATAGTGTCTTTCCTACTCCAGGTGCTCTGCCGAGGGTGTCTCTTCTGGAAGGGGCTCAAGCTGTCCCCTGGCTGGGACTCCTTACCTGGGCCCCTCTCTTGTTGAAATCATGCCCACTTTGCAGGTGCCAGCTGCAGTCATTCCTTTCCTTGCTGCTCACGGGGTTTTGTTTTTCCCTCCCCTCCTGTTCCTTTTCTCTCTGTGTGCTCTTACTGATCTAGTGCTTTTAATCACACCAGCATTGGGTGAACCTTCTTACCAGCTCACTGTGGAGACAGATCTTAGTGTATGTTCTACTTGGCTCCCACATGGCATCTAGCAGTATGCTGAGAAAGTGGTGGACAATTGACCCATAATTAATTATTGGTTAGCGTGTGTGGATGGCCACTTAAGACTCAGGGGGAAGGCAGTACAGGAAATGTGGACAGGGCAGGCCAGCAGCACAGAAACAAAGGAGTGGTGAGTGTTGGTGAAGGACTGCCTCAGTGCCATGCTGGGGAACTTGCCAACAGTTGTGGCTTGTAAAATATCGACTTTTAAAATTCAGTGTACATTGGCACTGTAAATCTTCCCTGTTCATTGAAGGATTCCACAGCTCCTCCAAATTGTGACTTAGTTCCCACTTCCTTTTTCTGTTTTTTTCTCTCTTATTTTAACTCACTGGATATGAAACTTAGCCATTTTGGCTATTGTTTTCTTATGCATTATCCCTTCTCTCCGGTTCATTTTCTTCTTCTGGCAATTCTCTCATTGACAGTCTATGTGCTTTTTGTAACTTAAAGAATTTCTAAACTTCTGAGTCCTTTTTGGAAGTAGTCAGAATAGAAATTTAAATAAATAAATAGTCTTTGTGCTCCTTTTAGAAAGCTGGCCTAGTTTTCTGCCTTGTGTTGAATTCCCATTTGCGTTTTGGGTCATTATACAGCACTTGGTTCAGCCAATTAAGTTTCTTCTGTCGGAGTGTCTTTATTCTGTATAGTATATTCTTTCTTGAGGCTTTAATATTGTTCCTTTGAGGAGCATCCCTCTTTCTGGTGTTCTTTTTTGTTGCTTAAACGTTTTCCCCACGGGACCTTTGACAGTTTTCCCAAGCCTAGCAGTTTTAGTAAGTGCTTAATAACATAATTGAGGCTGCTTCTATGAGTCAATCTACAGGATTTGGAGGTGTCAACATAGAGTGTTCTATCGTAGTTTCTTACCCCTGAAACGTTTATTTTCACTACTTTTCACCTCGTGTTCAGTTCTTCCTCTCTTCCATTTAATTTCCTTGCAAAAGGGGTTATGTAGAAAAACAGTGCGTTAGAAGCCTTGGCATTTCAGTTGAGATCAGCACAGTATAGCTGAGCCTCTGCACTGTTTCTGTAGCTCCCAGTCACTGCTTATCCTTCACGATCACATGTATTTACTTAGTAACAGAGTTCTGTGCCAGAAAGTGGTCTGCAAAGATTATATAGTTCAATTGTTTTATTTTCAGGTAGATACATAAGTCAGATGTTTAATGAAGTTAAATGAAAACTGTTTAATGAATGTGCTTTCACAGCCTCTCTTGGTGACAGTAATAGCAGTTAACACATAATTGTGCTTATTACTACATACTTAACACAATTTTAAGTATAAACACACCCCCACACAAAGAATCACAGTGTGAAGTGTAGTTTTAAAAAGTCCAAGCAGAGGATCTCTGTCTTTCAGCACGAAAGTTTCTTTTATGTATTGTGATCATTGATGCTTTTGGATTTATTTCTTCCAGCTTAATTATTTTTTCTTTTGAGGCAAGCCCAACAGACTGTCCCCCCTCCCTTGTTTATGAGCGGGAGTGAGAGAGTGTGCACCAGGCCTCCAGCCACTATAATCAAACTCCAGACACACGTGTGCCACCTTGTGTGCTTGCATGACCATGTGCGTCTGGCTTACATGGGACCTGGAGAGTTGAACATGGGTCCTCAAGCTTTGCGGGCAAGTGCCTTAACTGCTAAGCCAATCTCTCTAGCCCTTAATTTGTTTTTTATTTATTACACTACTCTTCTTTTTTTCACACCTGCTACTGGATTAGCCACATTTTCTTCACTCTCTTTTATACCGCTCCTATGTAAACACTGATTCCACTTCTATTATGCCCTTCCTTTTGTTCATTGTTAGGGACCAACTCAGGGTCTCATGTATACCAGGCAAGCAAGCGCTGACCTATGCCCCAGACTTAGCTTCTATTTCCTTCTGTCCTTACATGTCAGTGCATACATAAATTGTGTGTGCTCGTGTGTGCACGCACGCATGTGGGTGCTGCAGTGCATGTGGAGGTCAGTGGATAACGTTCAGCTTGCCCACCTCATTTGAGGAAAGTTTCCTTACACTTGTTCTTCTGTTGCTCTTTTTGCTGTGCTCACCAAGAGCTTCCAGGAAAATTCTGTCTCCAACTCCTTTGCCCTCTCATGAAAGCGCTGGGATTATAGAAGCTAACCATGGCTTCCTGCTTTTTATGTGGGGTCTGAGGATTGAACTCAGGCTTGAGCAGAGAGTGCTTTATCCACTGAGCCATCCCTCTAACCCTGCCTTTCTCTTCTTCTTTTAAAATACTTTTATTTATTTTTTTGACAGAGAGAGGGAGAAAGAGACATAGAGTCAGACAGTATAGGTATGTCAGGGCCTCCTGCCACTGCAAACAAACTCCAGACACATGTGCCACATTGTGTATCTGGGTTTATGTGAGTATGAGGGAGTCAAACGTGGGCCATCAAGTCTTGCAAGCAAGTGCCTTTAACCACTGAGCTGTCTGTCCAGTCCCTGGTCTTTCTAGTCCCTCCCTCTCTTCTTTTCTCCCTCCCTCCCTCCCCCCTTCCTTCGTTCTTTCCTTCCTTCCTTCCTTCCTTCCTTCCTTCCTTCCTTCCTTCCTTCTGAGGTAGGGTCCCACTCTAGGTCAGGCTGACATGGAATTCATTATGTTCTCTCAGGCTGTCCTTGAACTCACAGTGATTCTCATACCTCAGCCTCCCGAGTACTGGTATTAAAGGAGTGCACCACCACACCCAGCCTGCCTTTCTTTTTTTTGGGGGGGGGAATCGAGGTAGAGTTTCACTCTAGCCCAGGCTGACCTGGAATTCACTATGTAGTCTCAGAGTGGCCTCGAACTCACGGTGATCCTCCTACCTCTGCCTCCCAAGTGCTTGGATTAAAGGCATGCACCACCACACCAGCTCCGTTTCATTTTTTGAGACAGGGTTTCATTATGTCATTTAGGGTGGCCTGGAACTCACTAGGTAGCTAAGGCCAGTCTTAAACTCAAGTTTCTTTTTCATTTTTCCAAGTAGCTGGGATTACAGTTGTGTTCTATTATACCTGGCTTTATCAGTGATCTAAAATATTCTCTACTTGATGAATTTTGACAGATACCTACTCTTAGAACCACCACTCACTGGGGGGTGGTGGAGGTGTAGCTTCGTGGTAGAGAGTGCTTGTCTAGCACATGTGGGGTTCTGGATTCTATCCATAGCAGAAAGTGGATGGGGACAGAGGACAAACACCACCACCCAAAATAAGATCTAGAACATTTCCATTCTCATAGAGAGTTCTCCTTGTGTCTCTTTCTGTAAGTCCCTTATGACTTCAATCTGATTTATTTTATTTATTGATTTATTTGAGAGAGAGAAAGAGGCAGATCAGAGGCGGGGGGAAGAATGGGCACACCAGGGCCTCTAGCCACTACTAACAAACTTGACACATGCACCACCTTGTGCATCTGGCTTTACGTGGGTACTGGGAATCGAACTTGGATCTTTTGGCTTTGCTATAAACACCTTAACTGCTACGTATCTCTCCAGCCCTCAGTCTGATTTTTATCAAGGATAGCTTGCCTGTGTTTGTGTTTCCTGAGCATTGGCCACTGTGGTATGTACCCTCTTGTGTCTGTTTCTCTGACATAGCATCTTTAAGATTCACCCATGTTGTTTACATAATTTATTCTTCATTAGAAGAAATTGTGCAGTTTCTCCAGTAGTTCTAGTTTATACTTTCACCATCCATATGAGAGAATTCTGGTTACTCAGTATTTGCAACAACATTGGGGTTATCAGTCCTTTTTGTCTTAACTAATTTAGTGGGTATGAAGCTTAGCAATTGTGGCACTTTTTTCTCTTACACATCATTCCTCCTCTCTGGCTCATTTTCCCTCTTCCAGTAATTCTCTGGGTGACAGTCTATGAATCTCTTAAGTTGAAACTCATCTCAGATGGTAGTTTACCATCTTACATGTACTTGGTTGCTATATCCCTTAAGCTTTGAAAAATAGTCCTCTAGTTCTTCTGACAGGTGGCGTTAATGAGAAGCTTGTATCCTTCTATTTGTCATTCTCATGATATCATTTGGTTTGCTTAAATTCTTTCTGTGTTGGTGATATTTTTAACTCTCATTGTAAAGGCTCATGACTGTCTATAATTTCAGGAAATTCAGAAGTGTTGTCTCCAGATTGCATCTCCTACATGTTCCCTTTATTGCCTCTACCTGAAAGACCTGCCAGGTGGGACCAGCCTTTTCCTGTGGTCCATGCCCCTGAGCTTGGCTTTGCTTTCCTCCTGTAAGCTCTACTGCCTTCTGGACAGTTTGCTTGGGCTCTCTTCAAAGCCACTTACTTTCTCTTGGCTATGTCTAGTCTGTGTAATGTATCAGTAGATGAGAATTGGGAAAGGTTTGTGTTTTGCCTGGTTCCTGCATGCACTGCATTCCTTCATGGTCATGCTGCATGGCTCATTTCTTCATACAACCTGTTCTTTTATGTTTTTCTTCTGTTGGGGGGGGGGTGTTGGAGAGCTGCCTCTTCTCTTCTGTGATGCTTTAATATTTGTCTGAGTAGGGCTCCTCTTGTTTTGTTTATCACCCTAACTCCTGTTGTGGTTTCTCTCTCCCTGTACAAGCACCCACTCTAATGTATTTGGTAAATTGTCTTTGTGTTTACCCTTGACTAACATGTGGTGTCGTTATATGTGCTTGTAACTTCTGTCAGTGGTGTTATGTATAGATCTGATCTGGTTAGGTGTTTTTTTTTTGTTGTTGTTTTTTTTTAACAGAGAAAGAGAGAGTGAGAGAATGGGCATGCCAGGGCCTCCAGCCACTGCAAATGAACTCCATTTGCGTGTGTCTCCTTGTGCATCTGACTAATCTGGGTCAGATTTGGGGAATCGAACTCGGGTCCTTTGGCTTTGCAGGCAAACAAACATCTTAACCACTAAGCCATCCTTTAGCCCTGGGTTTTTTGTTGTTGTTGTTTGTTTTTTGTGTTTTTGTTTTCATGCAATCCTGGGTATTTAAGGTGTGTCCTTGTTTCTGTCTGAATAGCAGGATGTTTTTCCTGTCAAATGCCCCATATTCCATAGTACACACTCTGTGGTTTTACTTGTATGATCCTTTAGCCATGGACATGTGGAGTGCCTCTTGTCTGTACCACCACAAACACCGCTTCAGTGAGTGTCATGTCCTAGTGTACGTGTGAATGCTGTTTTGGGGCTACTAGGCGTACATGTATAACATACCTTACTAAGTATTGCCAGATTGCTTTTCCAGAACAGCTATACCACTTTATGTACCTAGCTATAATACCTTAGATTAAAATCCATGTTCTACCACCATTACTGTTTGACCTTGAAGACATTACTCAACCTTTCTGGGCCTTAGTCTTTTCACCAGTAGAAGGGAATAATGTCAGTGTTGCTCTCATTCAGTGTAATAGTATCAAATAAATACCAGTGACTATTAACAACCATTATTTCTACTTGTTGGCCAATTTGTCTGTCTTTTCCCCTCCCCTCAACAGGTTTTAAGGTTTTTTCTAAGCATTCTTGGAATTTCTTATCTTTTCTAGATGTAAGTTACTCTATGCTTTTAAACTTTGCAAATATCTCCCATTTGTGAATCTGTCTATAGAGTTATTTTAATACCTATATACTCACAATAAAACCTCTCCTCCCCCTCCCCTGGCTTTTCAGGCACTATTTAAGAAGTCTTTTCCTAGCCCTGTTTCAAAAGTCCTCTGAAATTTTCTTCTGTTGCCCTGCATGGCTTTACCTTTCACATTCAGGTCTTCCTTACATGGTTTATGACTGTGAGCCTCTTTGCTGGGTTTTTCTTTTTCCCTGTGTGAGTCTCCATGCTTTGGGCTATGAAAGTACTCCAGTTTCTTCTGATGCATACTGGAGACAAGTTTTTCTGTTAATTTCTTAGCTTGGGTTTCCTGTGTGATACAGAATGGGAATTTGGTTTCTACATCTCTGTGTGGTAGAGGCCTGCATTCAGACCTTCTGTGGCCCGTTTCGCTACTTCAGGACTCCCGAGCAACTGTGGTCCACCCCATGAGCTGCAAGCAGAGGGGCTTTAGCTGGGCACCCAGGAGGCGTGGGCACCGAGCCATGGTCTGTGTGTGTGGTTTCAGTTAGAAGCTGCGTCTCTGGTCTTCATGAGGGCATTAATGTACCATCCTGCAAGCCTGGGCCAGTGCAGGGTTTGAAACTCATCTGGGCCAATGTAGCTTCAGCTCCCACTTACTCTTCTAGCTTTGATATTGATGTCTCTTTCATTTTAGCTGCATGGGGATTTTTTCTTTAACTTGACTATGTATTTTTAAAACATTTTTAATGGATTTTATCCAGTATTTCTGTGTGTCTGTAGTAGAAGACCCACAGTGTGCCTTTTGCTGCAGGTCTGTTCTTTAAATTAGTATTCCTGTTAATTATAGTAAATTTGAGAATTTAACATTGCCAACTTACATTCGCTACATGTCCCTTACCTGTCCTTGAATGTTTTGGCTTTAACTATCTTCTCTTTTTATTGATCAAATTTATTACCACATTGTTAATATCTCTATACTGGCAAGACATAGAATTTGGTTGGATTTTTTTCCTTGTCCAGTTGCTTATTCTTCAAGTTATTCTGTTTTCACTTAGTTGTTTATGGAAATGCTGTATAGTTCTGGCCAAAAAATCCTATAGTTAATACTTAAAATATTTAAATATCCTGGAATTTGTTTTCTTTCCCTAAGTTTCATGAGGTAGATACAAATTCCATCCTGCTCTTGCTGCTGGTGCTGCTGTCATAGCAAGTCACTTAGCTCTGAGGACTGTTCATCTACTTGAAATACATGCGACTTTTTTCATTTAGCTATTTTAAAATTGTTTTTGTTTATTATTTATTTATTTATTTGAGAGCAATAGAGAGAGAAAGAGGCAAATAGGTAGAGAGAATGGGCATGCCAGGGCCTCCAGCCACTGCAAACAAACTCCAGATGCATGTGCCACCTAGTGCATCTGGCTTATGTGGGTCCTGGGGAATCAAGCCTCGAACTGGCGTCCTTAGGCTTCACAGGCAAGCATTTAACTGCTAAGCCATCTCTCCAGCCCTCACTTAGCTATTTTAAGAAAAGGTCTCACTGTGTAGCTCTGGCTTTCTGTGTAGACCGATTAGCCCCATGTTCATAGCAATCATGCCTCTGCCCCCTCAATGCTGGGTTTGCAGCCTTGCACCACCACACCAAGCTATATGCCTTTTTTTTTTTTTTTTTTTTTTTTTTTGGTAGGGTCTCACTCTAGCCCAGTCTGACCTGGAATTCACTATGGAGTCTCAGGGTGGCCTCGAACTCATGGCAATCCTCCTACCTCTGCCTCCCGAGTGCTGGGATTAAAGGCGTGCACCACCACGCCTGGCTTGCTATATGCCTTTTTATAGTACAGATATTAAAACAAACTGTACCTAAATGGTAAGGCTAAATAGTCCCAAAGATTCTGTTTGAGCAAACTGACCAATTATGTGTTAATGAATGTCCAACAATGGTAGCATATTAGTTACCAGAAACAACTGAGGAAAAGGAAAGAGTTTATTTCAGCTTGTGGTTTGTGGGGGAAGTTTCTTTCATGTTGAGGAAAGCCTGGCAGGAGAAGACATCTGCCATCACATGGTCATATCCACAGGAGGAAGTAGAGAGCTAGAACGGCAAGTGGGGATGAGCTGTAATAATAACCTTAAGTCCAGCCCTCAGTGACACACTTCCTCCAGCAAGGCTTTACCTCCCAGATTCCACAATTTAAACAGCACCACTAACTGGGGATTAAGAATTCCAATACATGAGTCTTTGGGGAGCATTTTACATTCAAATCACCAGTCATGTTATAGGTGGGGCTTGGGAGGGGTGGGGTGAAAAACAAAATTCTATATTCTTTTTTTTTAATTTTATTATTTTTTAAAAAATATTTACTTATTTGAGAGAGACACAGAGAGAATGAGCACACCAGGGCCTCTAGCCACTACAAACTCCAGAAGCATACACCACCTTATATATCTGGCTTATGTGGGTACTGGGGAGTTGAACCTGGGTCCTTAGGCTTCACAGACAAGCACCTTAACCGCTAAGCCATCTCTCCAGCCCCAAATTCTATATTCTTTAGAAGTTTTTATATGTCAGAATTGTTACTGAGAGTAGTTTCAGGTACACAGCAAAGTTGGGTAGAAAAAACAGAGAGCTTCCATGTGCTCTCCAGTCTCCACAGCTCGTACTTCCCCACTGCCAGCAGCCCACATTTCTGATTCCATGGGCTTGTATTCCACATCCTTTAAAAAATATTTATTTATTTATTTGCAAGGAGGCAGGGAGAGACAGAGAAAAGATAATGGTACGCTAGGGTCCCTTGCCACTGTAAGTGAACTCCAGATGCATGTGCCACTTTGTGCATCTGGCTTTATACTTGGGTACTGGAGAATTGAGCCTGGGTCATCAGGCTTTGCAAGCATGTACCTTTAACTGCCGAGCCATCTCTGCAGTCTAAAGCCAGCAGTTTGTATCACTCTTTGTATTGGGCACTTGTAGGTTTTGACATATAATAACATATACTTGCCATTGTACATTCACACAGAACTAAGTCCTCTGCATTTTGTTGGCTCATTCTCCACCCCCATCACTGATCTTTCTGCTGTCTGTGTAGTGTGCTTATTCCACAATCTGTTTTCTTCCACAAAGCTTCCTCTGTGTCTTTCTAACACCTTGCTAGCTCCTTTCTTTTTAACATTGGGTACACTGTAAGCACCATAATATTCATCTACCTGTTTCTTGGCTGCTTTCAAGTTTTGGCAATTCAAAGTAAAACTGCTGCTGGGCGTGCTGGTACACGCCTTTAACCCAGCTCTTGGGAAGCAAAGGTAGGAGGATCACTGTGAGTTCCAGGCCACCCTGAGACTACATAGTGAATTTCAGGTCAGCCTGAGCTAGAGTGAGGCTCTACCTCGAAAAAAAAAGTAAAACTGCTGCAGATAACTGCTTGCAGACTTTTGTGTGGTCTTTAGCTCTTTGGGGAGTATAAAAGAGTATTTTACAATTATTACAATGACGATTTTGTAAGAAACTGCCAAATTGTCTTCCAAAGCAGCTTAGTCATTTTACAGTTTTTTTTTTTTTTTTTTTTTTTAAGCAGGGTCTCACTCCAGCTCAGGCTGACCTGGAACTCATTCTGTATCACCAGGCTGTCCTCAAGCTTACAGAGATTCAACTGTACCTCAGCCTTCCCAGTGCTGGGACTAAAGGCTTATACCATCATGCCTAGCTTCATTTTACATTTTTTAATGAATTTGTTTTCTCCTTGTTGAGTTGTTTTTTTTTCTTTTTTGGTGTATGTTTTATGCATGATGTGGGAGGCATGTTCACGTGTGTGAGTGTGGGTGCACACATGCTACAATACACTTGTGGAGGTGAGACAACAACTTCAGGTGTTTGTCGTCACCTTTCACTCTTTTGGAGGCAGAGGGTCTGACCCATGAGCTTCCAGGAAATTCTCTTGTCTCTGCCTCTGTTGTTAATTACTGAAGGTATACTGGATTTCAGGTGCCTGCCAGTGTCCAGCTTTTTAATGAGGCTTCTGGAGATCTGAACTCAGGTACTCACACTTGTGTGGCAACCGCTTTCTCCACTAAGCCATATCCCCAGCCCTCATTGTTGAGTTTAAAAGTTCTTTGTATATTTTGATAAAAGTCCTTTTACGTGCCTTTTGTTTTTTTTCTGTTTTATTTTATTTTTATTTATTTATTAGAGAGAGAAAGAGAATGGGTGCGCCAGGACCTCTAGCCACTGTGAACAAACTCGAGATGCTTGCACCACTTTGTGCATCTGGCTTATATGGGTCCTGGGAAATCAAACCTGGGTCCTTAGGCTTCACAGGCAAGCCTTAACCACTTAGCCATCTCTCTAGCTCTGATTTCTGTTCTTTACAATTTGTGTATTTATGCCCCAGAATGTGGTGGTCATGTTCTGTGTGAGCTTGAGAAGAGTGTGTGCATTGGGAAGTAAGCCCTGTGCTTCTTTCTTCTGGAAAAGGTAGAACATGAGTAGACTGTATCCCTTAGATTCACTAGGAAACTCATCTGGCCTGTTGTTTCACTCTGGGAGAATTAGTTTTCGTTCTAAGTCTTTAACAAATGTAGAACTCTTCAGACTGTCTCTTGTGTGAGTTCTCACAGAGTGTGCCATCAAGGGTTGCATCATTCATCTAGGTTATGCTTGTGGGCATAAAGTGATTCATAATGTTCTTATCCTCTTAATGTCCTGGCTATCTATGGTGATGTTTTCACTTTCATTTCTAAAATTAAGAAATTATGTTCGCTTTTTATTTCTTCCCCTGACTATCCTTGATTCTCTAAAATTTGAATATGTATTTGTGTATATTGTTTTAACATATATCTTGGTTTATATTTTCGTGTGTGTGTATTTATGTGTGTGAGGATGGATCTGTGCATGCTGCTGTGTGTGTGCAGGTCAGAGCACAACTTCTGGGTGTCAGTCCTCACCTTCCACTTTGAGGCAGGATCACTCCAGTCACTGCTCATTTTGCCAAGCTAGTTGCTCTGTGAACTTTCAGGAAATTTTCTTGTCCCCACCTCCCATCTTATAGGTGTGCTGCTAATACAGAAGCCTCCCACAGCTTCCAGCATTTATGTGGGGTCTGGGGATCAGAATTCAGGTCCTCAGGCTTGCATGGCAAGCACTTTATCTACTGTGCCATCTCCCCAGGACCTGATTGGTATTTTCTGAGCTTACTGGATCTGCGGTTGGTGTCTGACATTAATTTGAGATACTTAATCAGTTTTCATTACTTAAATGTTACTTTTATTCCTTTCTCTCTCCTTCTGTTATGATTTTTGCATCAGTTACACCTTTTTGGTATATAATATTTTTATAATTTTTTAGATAACTTGTTTGGTCTCCTGTCTGGTCTTGTTACTTCTTTTTAGCTTTGGAAGCTTCCGTTGTCATGTTTTTAAGAGTAGAGATTCTTCCCTCAGTATTATCCAGTCTGTTAGAAGCCCATCAAAAGCATGTCATGCTGTCTGGATTTTTATTTTATTTTATTTTGTTTTTTCCCTGTGGTAGGGTCTTATTCTAGCTTAGGCTGACCTGGAACTCTGTATTCCCAGGCTGGCCTCGAACTCACTGTGTGCCTCCTAATTCTGCCTGCCAAATTGGAATTAAAGGCATGCACCACCACACCCAGCTTTATTTTTCCTTTTTGAGATGGTCTCATGTATCTCACTAAACTCACTCTATTTCTGTGATGACCTTGAACTCCTGATCCTCTTGCCTCTACCTCCCAAGTGCTGGGCTCACTGGTGTGTGCCTCTACACCTGGATTTTCATGGTGCTCTTGATCTCTAGCATGTTTTAAGTGTGTGCTTATAGGTGCACATGTGTCAGAGGACAGCCTCAGGTGCCATACCTCAGGAATATTGTCCACTTTGTGCGGGTTATGGGGGAGACAGGTTTTCTCATTGGCCTAGAGCTTGCCAAGTAGCTTAGACTAGCTGGCCAGTGAGCCCCGGGATCCGCCTATATATGCCTCCTAGCACTGGAATTAACAAGTACATCCCATCAATCCCAGCATTTATACATGGGTTCTGGGGATTAAACTCACCTTTATTCTTTTTTTAAATTTTTTGTTCATTTTATTTATTTATTTGAGAGAGAGAAAGACACACACACACACACACACACACACACAGAGAGAGAGAGAGAGAGAGAGAGAGAGAGAGAGAGAGAGAATGGGCGCACCAGAGCCTCCAGCCACTGCAAATGAACTCCAGATGCGTGCGCCCCCGTATGCATGTGGCTAACATGGGTCCTGGAGAACCAAGCCTCGAACCAGGGTTCTTAGGCTTCATAGGCAAGTGCTTAACTGCCACTAAGCCATCTCTCCAGCCCAGGTCTTTATTCTTTCAAGGCAAACACTACTGAGCTATCTCCCTCCAGCATTTCTTTTCTTTTTTTTTTCTTAGAAGTTTTATCAATTTATACTCTATTCCTGTATGTTTCCATTTTTCCCATTAAATTCTTTAGCATATGAATCACAATGTTTTTTTTTTTAATTTCTATTCTGAAAATTCTGATGTTCCTGCTTCATCTGAGCCTAGATGTGTTGCTTGCTTGCCCCATTGCTTACATACTTGCTTGTGGGTTTTCTTTTTACTTTTTTTTTGCCTTCAGAATGTCTTGTACATTTTGAAGAAAAGCCATGCTGTATTGAATAAAAGGAGCTGCTGTAAACAGTTCTTTTTTTTTTTTTTTTTTTTTTTTTCGAGATAGGGTCTCACTTTCTAGCCCAGGCTGACCTGGAAATCACTATGTAGTCTCAGGGTAGCCTTGAACTCATGGTGGTCCTCCTACCTCTGCCCTCCTGAGTGTGTTTTTGACACAGTGTCTCACTCTGTAATCTAGGTTGGTTAGAAACTCACTGTGTAGCCCAGCCTGGCTTCAAACTCAGAGCAGTCCTCCTGCATCAGCCTCCCAAGTGCTGGGATTATATGCATGAGCCACCACACCAACTTAATAGGTCTTGTTTATTTTGGTTCTTTGAGGCAGGCTGGTCTGGAACACATTGTGTGTTTCAGTCTTGAACCTGTGATACTACTGTCCCACCACCCCATCCCCAGTGTGGGGATTACAGGAGTGTGTTTTCACATTGGACTTGTAAATAGGTGGTTAGTGAAGTAGTGGTAAGGAGTCAGGGAGGAAACCTTCTGTATTCCCATGCTTACACTCGGGTTTCTGGGTGTTTGCACACTTCACTAGCACTTCTCTGGGCTTTTGTCTCATAGGTGATACAGAATGGCTAGAGAGACCTGGGTTTGGGTATTCCCTTTCCCAGATCACTAGTTCTCAAAACACCTTGGCAGGTGGGCTCTGGTCAAATTGTTTCTCTTGAAGCAAGGCCTTTTTTGCAAACAGTGCTCTGGCATGTTTCCAAAAGGCTGCCTTTGTCCTCCTTGCCAGAAACACGAGAAGCAAGAGAGGACTTTGTGCCACTCCCTGTGAGGAACTGACTAGTAGAGCTCCAGGTGGGGTCTTCATGAAAGTGTGAGGGGCGCCCTATGCCTGAGTCCCCAGAGGGTCGGGCTGTGCAAGTGTGTGCTCTCAGCCTATAGCAGTCATCATTAGGATTTTGTTCCCAGCACTTGTTCCCATAGAGGCTTTTCTACTGGGTTTCTGATAGTTAAATGGAGATTCTCTGTTTCTGCTTGTCACCCATTTTACAGAGACAGACAGTGATCTCTCTTCTCAAGTGAATCAAAGAAGAGTTGTTAATTTCTCAGCTTTGGAATCGTTGTTAGGACAATGGTTATCCCAAGCCTTTCATGTGAAGACTGGAAGCCAGAACTCACAAATATTTTTATTTCTGTTTTCGTGGGTCAGAAAATGTATAAAAAGGGGGTGGAGAAATGGCTCAGCTAGTAAAGTGTGCTTGCTTTTTTTTTTTTTTTTTTTTTTTTTTGAGTCAGGGTCTCTCTCTAGCTCAGGCTGACCTGGAATTCACTATATAGTCTCAGGGTAGCCTTGAATTCATGGCGATCCTCCTACCTCTGCCTCCCGAGTGCTGGCATTAAAGGCGTGTGCCACCACTCCTGGCAAGTGTGTTTGCTTTGCAAACACAAGGGCTGAGTTGAATCCTCAGAATCCATGTAAGAATGCCGGGCTGGTGTTGTGGGTTTGTAATCCCAGTGCTGGGGGTGAGGACACAGGAAGGTCTGTGTGTCTTGCTGGGGCTAGAGTGAGGCCCTACCTCAAAATAAACAAACAATTCAATGGTGGATGGTGTTCCTGAAGAACAACACTTGAGGTTGTCCTCTGGCCTCTACTCGAACATCCATGTCATCCCCTCAGCAAACCACTCACCACACCTGGAACCTGGGCATTGCTTCTCTCCTTTCTTCACATCTGTTTAGTTCCTAAGTTGTGACAGCTAGTCCTTCTAAATCATTTGACTCCCCCACCCCCGTCTTTTGTAACCATCTCTGGTTGAAGCCCTCATCGATTGTCTCCCAGCTTTAATATTATTCTTGTCAGGTAATACAGAAAAACCACTGGAGTAACATATTTAAAATGCATATCTGGCCTGGAGAGTTGGCTTAGCGGTAAAGGCATTTGCCTGCAAAACCTAAGAACCCAGGTTCAATTCCCCAGTACCCATGTAAGCCAGATGCACATGGTGGCACATACATCTGGAGTTTGTTTGCTGTGGCTAGAGGCCCTGGCTTGCCCTCTCTCTTTCTCTCCTCTCTCATAAATAAATAAAAATAAAATATTTAAAAAATAAAATGCATATCTTGCCATGTGACTTTGCGTCAGTCAATGGTTTCTCCTTGTCTTTAGGAGAAAATACAAGTTCCTGTGTGTGGCCTGAATATTCCTCTGCTCAGAACTCCTGGTTGCCTCTCCAGATTTGTCTCTTGGCTCACTTTCGAATCTCCCTTCCCAGTGCTCCCACAAGATATACTTTCTTACTTTGTGCCTCCTGCAGGCTTCCCTGCCTTCAGATGCCTTGTCCTCCCCTTTCTTAACCTTCCCTGTGTGGGCACATCTTTTAAGATGTATGTTAGCTGTTACCTTGTCCGCCCAGCTTTCCTTGAGCTCCCGGACTCCCCTGTCCCACTTTGGGTTGCTGTTACAGATCCCTGGCACTGCACTTCCCTCTGGCTAGTGTTTCCTCTGCCAGGTCTGCAGCGGTATGTATGCTGGGCAGAATTTCTAGCACTGGGATACAGCAGATGGAAAGACCCTCCCCCAGCAAGCTTGTGCTTAGTCAAGGAGGCAGATGAGAAACATAGGCACCAAGATGACCTGTAGGGTAGATGACCTGTAGGTAGGCTTTCTGGGAAGTAGGGAAGATGTCAGGAGGGGTTTGGAGACATAAAGTTTCAGAAAGCCATTAGGTTTCTGGTTGGAGATGCTGAGAAGGTAGTTGGAGGTATACACTGGGAGTTCAGAAGAGAGCCTTGTGCTGGAGAAGTGATGAAGAGGAAAGGGGAGGTAAAGAACCAAGTGGCAGGTATGTGAAAGGGGAGCGAATGATGCCCCCTGCCTGGTGCTGTGACAGGTTGAGCACTCCACACAGGTGCTGTGTTTGAAGTCTGTGTGTATGTGTTTGTGCCTCTCAGTTGGCCAGCAGCTCCAACCTGAGAAGGGGTGTGGGTAGAAATGGGATACAGTAGGTAGTTGTTGCAGCTTGGAGGTCAGTGGATGGTGATGGTAGACCATTTCATAGCTGCTTTTCCCTCAGCTGCTTCTCTCGGACCCTGTACACTTCTGTCCAATCTGTGAAGAAGGGAGGAAATGATGTCTTTTCCACAGGGTCATCATGAGGCTCAAGTGAGATCATCCATGCAAAGCACTAAGTTTAGTCCCTCTCTAGATAAGCATGTAATTACTGTCATTACTGTTAATTTAGTAGCCTGGGTACTCTGCCCTGCCCTATTGAGCAACACTTGTCAAATGAATGAGTGAGCTGCCTTTTGGTATGCTCAGCAGTTCACACCGATGTCTCCCGTTGTGCTTGTGTGGGTTTAACTTGTATTGTGTTGGTCTCTCTAGGACTGATCCTTAGTAAGTAGACTCTGAAAGGGGAGAGGAAGAGGAGTCCAGGGGCACAGCCACCACCATGGAGCTCCCCAACTACAGCCGGCAGCTGCTGCAGCAGCTCTACTCACTGTGCAAGGAGCAGCAGTTCTGTGATTGCACCATCTCCATCGGCACCATCTACTTCAGGGCTCATAAGCTTGTGCTGGCCGCAGCCAGCCTCCTGTTCAAAACCCTCCTGGATAATACAGACACCATCTCCATAGATGCGTCTGTGGTGAGCCCAGAGGAGTTTGCCCTCTTGCTAGAAATGTTGTATACTGGCAAGCTACCCGTGGGCAAGCACAACTTTTCCAAAATCATCTCATTAGCAGACAGCCTACAGATGTTTGACGTGGCTGTTAGCTGTAAAAATCTTCTGACCAGCCTTGTAAACTGCTCTGTCCAGGGTCAGGTGGTAAGAGACATCTCGGTGCTGTCCTCAGAGTCATGTGGTAAGGAATCTGAAAAGCCTCAAGAAGAAGTCCTTTCCTCTGAGAGTGCTGGGGAGCCCTCTTGTACTCTGGAGGTTTCTGAGAAAGCTGACACACAGGAAGCAATCTGCATGGTTACCCAGGAGATGAGTGTAGACCCTCCCACTGCTCCAGCAAGCCAGGGGACCCTAGAGAGCCCAGGCAAGACACCTCACACAGCAGAAGTTTGTTCCCCCTCTCCTGTTGGACAAACTCTTCCTGAGGCAAAGGAGGCAAGCACAGAACCAGGTAATAATCTCTTAATTTTGGATTGAATTGAAATCTGTACTTTATTGTCAGTTATTACATCTGGTATTTTTAAAATTAAATTCTGGCTTTTTTTAACTTTAAAAAAATTTTATTTATGTGCAAGTAGAGACACACACAGAAAGACAGAGAGAGGGGCAAAGATTGGGCATGCCAGGGCCTCTAACCACTGCAAATGAACTCCAGATGCATGTGCCACTTTGTTAGGCTTTACAGACAAGCACCTTAACTGCCGAGCCATTTCTCCAGCCCTGTTTTTTTTTTTTTTTTTTTTTTTGAGATAGTCTCACTATGTAGCTGTGGCTGTCCTGGAACTCACTATGTAGACCAGCTGGCCTTGAACTGGTTGGTGATCCTCCTGCCTCTGCTTTCTCATTACTGGGATTACACAGGTAAGCACCATCACCCACACTTGGCAAATTTTTTGTTTTATTGATAAATTTTCCAAGGTTTCTCTTAGGTAGGAAACAAAAGCCCAGTACTCTTCACTGGGGCATTTGACTTTTAGAGTTATCTGGTTTTTGGAATTGAAAATTGAGGTGAACCACAGATGAGAGAAACAGGTTGAAACATCGATCCCCGCTTCTGAGAACTGCCCCTTACCTTCACCAGGTGGAGGGTGCATGAGGGGACAGCCATGCGATGGGTGCTAGTGTCTTGCTTGGCACTGGTGCTGGGCGGGCAGAGAGACTTCAGGTTCTCAGCAGCTACAGTGGCTTTTTGGTCATTTCAGGTAACAGAGCTGCATTCTGTTTGTTTTGTTGTGCATTCAGAGCGTGAGAGGAAGACATACCAGCTGAATTTTCTCCTTGAAAATGAGAGCGTCTTCACAAATGCACTTTTGGTTACCCAAGACTTATTAAAAAGACTGGAAGAATGCTCAGAAATTCAGGGTCCACAGAAGGAGGTAGGTGCCTTGGAGCTACACTTGTTTCTAGTTTAGTGTTCTCAAGAGTACAAGTTGTTACTTGTTTTTGAGACAGTCTTGTTTGTAACCTAGTCTGGCTTCAAACTCATGATCCTTCTGCTTAGAGCTCCCCAGTGAGTGCTGGGATTATTTGGTATATATCATAATGTCTGGCCTTGTTACCAATTGTGATCCATAATACTTTACTGATCACACATTCCTTCCTGACTAAACAAGGAGAAAATGAGGCAGATGGTAGTCATAGATGACCCCGTATCAGAGATGGGAACAACAAATACTTAAAGCATGTACAAAGAATGTCATTATAAACTTACATAGCAAATGGCATTTAGTGGTTAGGAATACAATTCATAACCTTTTGGAATGAAAACATGATGGTAAACATTTATTTAACACTCACTTGCTAAACTTGACACAAATTTATCTCATTTAATCCTCACAAAAGTTATGGGCTGTATTTCTTTATTTCTTTATTTCTTTGAGAGTAACAGAGAGAGAAAGAGGCAGATAGAGAGAGAGAGAGAATGGGCGCACCAGGGCTTCCAGCCGCTGCAAACGAACTCCAGACGCGGGTGCCCCCTTGTGCATCTGGCCAACGTGGATCCTGGGTCCTACTTTATGGGTGAGAAAACTCAGTCAGAATTCAAACCCAACTTCTCACTTCATTTTCTGTGTGGTGCTAGGGATGGAGCCCAGGACCTCCCATGACTTAGGGAGGTGCTCTACCACTAAGCTACACCCTCCCCCCCCCCCCCCCCCCCCGCGCACATTCTGGCTGAAGGCTTACACACTGCGTGATCCTGCCACCCAACAGGGTGAAAACCATACATATGTGTAGACATGTTTAGGAATCACCTGACAGAACACTGCCAGATGGTCATGCTGCTGTTTCTTAGCTGACCTTTTCTGTTTTGCAGAAATGCAGTTGAGACACACGTATCTGTTTGCTCCAGCACCAGACCCTGTAGGACTCGCTGCACAGGCACTTAGACCCCGCCTGCTTTCCCTGCTCAGAGCTTGAGCAGAGTGAGGTGCCCTCCTCCCCCAGCAGGCTTGCCCATCTCATGGGGGGTATGGGATGAGGAAGTCCTCCCCTGTTGCTGCAGGCAGTTTAGTGTTAAGGACTGTTAATTCAATCAGTAGATGCCTTCCAATAATAATTCATTGTTTCCTGATGCATGACAGGTTCCTTTTTAAAAAACAAATTCAGTACCTAGTATTGCTTTTAACCATATCAATCGATAGTTAGCTGTAACCATAAATTGTTGTCTTGGGTGATATGCTTTTTACACAGCTGGTTTAGCCCTGATGGCTTTCCTGGGAGGTTTCAGGTCATAAATCTTTAGTGTTCTTTGTCCAATAACACCTGAAGGATATTATGGTTTTATATTTTTGCACTTGCATGTTCTCTTAACTGTTCAATCTATCATTTTTGTCATCAGTTACCTTGATAGCTTCTAGACACACCTCTTCATTTTTTCCCTTGAGACTTCCTCTACTTGCCTTTGGCCTCAGAATCTCTTTCCATGATCTTGCTTAGGCCATTGTAACCCCAGTAATCTGTTCATCTACTTACATATATATAATACCATCCCCTTAAGTTCTCCCCTTTCTTCCTTAAGTCCTCCCTTTTCTAGCTTACTGGCCTCTGCTACTGATTTGTACTCCAACTCACAAAAAGCTTTTTTTTTTTTTTTTTTTTTTTAAATAACATTGGCGCCTGAAAGTGCCTGACACCTAACAGTTACTTAGAAAATATCCATTATGGGGCTGGAGAGATGGCTTAGCGGTTAAGCGCTTGCCTGTGAAGCCTAAGGACAATGGTTCAAGGCTTGATTCTCCAGGACCCACGTTAGCCAGATGCACAAGGGGGCGCATGCGTCTGGAGTTCGTTTGCAGTGGCTGGAAGCCCTGGCGCACCCATTCTCTCTCTTTCTCTCTATCTGCCTCTTCCTCTCCTGTCACTCTCAAATAAATAAATAAAAACAAACAAAAAAATTTAAAAAATAAAAATAAAAAAAATAAAAAATAAAAAAAAGAAAATATCCATTATAAAGCCGGGCATGGTGGCGCATGCCTTTAATCCCAGCACTCTGGAGGCAGAGGTGGGAGGATCTCTGTGAGTTCGAGGCCACCCTGAGACTCCATAGTGAATTCTAGGTCAGCCTGGGCTAGAGTGAGACCCTACCTCGAAAAACCAAAAATAAAAAAAAAAAAAAGAAAGAAAGAAAGAAAATATCCATTATACATGGGGTTCATTCAACAACATTCTCTCCCTTCTTCCCTCTCCCCATTTCTTGTTCTAATCTTTTGATGACAACAGCTTTAATAGTCCTTTGGAACTCTGATTCACTGTTGGTGATCATTATAGGCTTATGTTATTTCTTCCTTTATTTTAGAGGTTAGAATAAAATTTTAAAAATTATCTGGTGGCTATCTTTAAAACTGTGTTATGGTCTATAAATCATTTTAAAATTTCAGAAAGAAAAGGGGAACAAATACTTTAAAAATGTAAGATTAAATTAAATATGAGGGCTGAGGATGCAGCTTAATGGTAGTGCTTTTACCTAGTAAGCGTAAGGCCCTGGGTTTGAGCCCCAGCATAACAAAAAAGTTAATTAACTGTAGAGTTAGGGAACTGCTATATTATATCAGATTCTCCCCCCCATACTTTCTTATAGACAGATTTATAAAAGTGTGATTAGCACATAGTAGATAACATATTTAAAGCGTATAATCTGGTCACTTTTTCTTTTTAATTTATTTATTTGAGAGAGAGAGAGTGTGTGGATGCGCCAGGGCCTTCAGCCACTGCAAACGAACTCCAGACACATGTGCCCCCTTGTGCGCATGTGTAACATTATGTGCTTGCATCACTGTGCGTCTGACTTAACATGGGACCTACGGGTTTGAACATGAGTTATTAGGCTTTGCAGGCAAGTGCCTTAACCACTAAGCCATCTCTGCAGCCCTCTGATCACTTTTGTTGTATGCCCCAGAACCATCACCAGAGTCCCAGTAAATATGCATCACCCCTAGAAGTTTATTCATGTCCTTTAGTAATCCATCTCTCCTATCACCTACTTACCCATCCCCAAGTCCAGGCTTCTTAAACTTTTGTATTCAAAACTTCTTTTTTGCTTTGGAACTTTTTATGTGACCCTGAATATATAGGTATACACATCAAACATTTACTGATAGTAAATCCTAAACAAACTCATTTTCAAACAATCCCTTGGTATTCATAGTTAATTTGACCATTTACTAAAGACAAAAGCAAATTTGCATACCAATAAGATGGATGTGCTTGTGTAGGCTTACATAAAGAATTAGATCTTGGAAACCAGGCGTGGTGGCGCATGCCTTTAATCCCAGCACTTGGGAGGCAGAGGTAGGAGGATCGCGTGAGTTTGAGGCCACCCTGAGGCTACATAGTTAATTCCAGGTCAGCGGGAGCCAGAGTGAGACCCTACCTCAAAAAACCAAAAAAAAAAAAAAGAATTAGATCTTGGGCTGGAGAGATGACTTAGCAGTTAAGGCACTTGCATGCAAAGCCTAAGGACCCAGGTTTGATTGCCCATTACCCACTTAAGCCAGATGCACATGGTGGTGCATGTGGAGTTCGTGTTCAGTGGCTAGAGGCTCTGGCATGCCCATGCTCTCTCTCTGTCTCTTTCTCTGTCTCTCTCTCTCTCCAATAAATAAATAAATAAATAAATGAGTAAACTATTTTTAAAAATAATTAGATCTTGATACTGCAGGACATAGAGCATCTTCAACTTTTTCAGAGTTGATCAGTACTTTGAGTTTATAATTGTCAGTGCTGAGCATGCTACTGTGCATAAATACATGGTACAAGGTAGCAGAAGTATGTTTAGAACCATTTCAGAAATGGTTGGAAATTCTGCTTTACTTCCAAGCCAGAATTCATTTAGCTATGTTTTATGAAATTCCTGCCAGCAGCTTTTAAATATTTATTTTTATTTGTTGGAGAGAGAGAAAGAGGCAGATAGAGAGAATAGACATACCAGGGTCTCCAGCCACTTCAGATGCATGCACCACCTTGTGCATCTGGCTTACTTGGGTGCTGGGGAATTGAACCTGGGTCTTTAGGCTTTGCAGGCAAGCTCCTTAATTGCTAAGCCATCTCTCTAGTCCCTCAGCAACTTTTAAAATAAAACATTCTAATACAGTAAAATCCAAAGGCATACTCATTTGATACTTCCATGCTGAGAAATGATAGGAAAACACTAGAAGTCTTTCTGTAAACCAAAATGTTTCTATAAGAGCACAAAACTCTGTATGTACAGCGAAAACATTGAAATTCATAGTTTACAGTGGTCTTAAGTCTGAGCTGAGGTGTTTCAGGCAGTGCTTGTTGGCATTGCTTGGTGTGATGGCATGTGCTATGCAAATTGCACATGTGTTCAGAATCAAGGCTGCAGTAAAGCCTCCTGATGTAATACAGGAGTACTTCCAGAAGTGCCTCGGCTTCATTATGTTTGATTTTGAATTAATTGATTTTGGTTGTTGCTTGTTTAGAAACCTCATATTTGTACCATTTAAAAATTTTTTTTGTACTTATTTGAGAGAGACAGAAAAGAAAGAATGAGTGTGCCAGGACCTCTAGCCACTGCAAACGAACTCCAGACACATGCATCACATTGTGCATCTGGCTTTACGTAGGGGCTGGGGAATTGAACCTGGGTCTTTTGGCTTTGCAGGCAAGTGCCTTCATCGCTAAGCCATCTCTCCAGCTCTTGTTACCATTTTTTTATGACCTCTACCTTCAGTTATGGCACCCCAAATAAGGTTGCAACTCATAGTTTAAGAAGCTGGTCTTTAATATTCTCCTTGGCTTTCTATCAATTTTGATAAGTTTTTTTTTTTTAGTATTGTGTACATTTAATGGAATATGTATTCTTTTTCACCTAGTTGCTTTTATTTAACATAATTAGTGGAGACTCATGCCTGCTGTCAAGCATTCATTCTTTCTTACTCTCGAATAATGTATTAAACAGGTAACAGTTTTACTTAACTGGTTTCACCACTTTCTAGCAGTGTAACCTTGAGCAGCTTAGTCTTTATATACCTTAGGTTCTTACTTTGTAAACGGGGTATGTTGTCCATACATCATGGGATCATCATGAACTCATTAGGATTATTTATGTGAAATTCACAGTAAAATACCAGGCACACAGTAGGAGTTCAAAAGGTAGTAACTTTTATCATTTATTTATACATTATATCAGTATTTGTAGACTTACTCTGTCTTTCAGCCCCCTTTCACTTAGTGCTATGGTATCCTGGTGCTACGGTTGTTTACTCTGACATGTAAGATGGTTTGTTGTGGCCTTGGGCTTAATCCAGAAGGTACACTTTCAGATAGCTACCACTCCCAGTGAAAATACCTTCCTGAAGTGAAGGGGTGGTGTCTAGGAGCTGCCAGTCTCCAGAATAATGTTGTAATCTATATGAAATATATAAATCAGGCGTATGTCCAGAGACACATACGTTGTGTGGACCTTGGGGATATGTCTCTAAGTTTTCTGTGGCTTGCTCTCTTGGGGTCTGTGGACCACATTTTGAGAAGCACCGCTGGAGAAGTGAATGACCCACATACCTCATCCCATATCATGGCAGATGGTGTAACATCCATGCCGGCACCTTTCAGTGTTAGGGGAAGCCACTGAGCTCCTGTCTTCTCCAGGTGTCACTCTGCTTGCCTCTTGATTTAGCTCACTGAGCAGCTGGTAGGAGCCAAGCACTGAGCTCTCCAGTTGCTAGGGTGAAAACCTGAGACTACTCTAGTCCCTATCGTTACAGAGTATCTTCACAGTGAAGGCCTCCTGCCAAAACATGTGTACTAGATGGCGTGTGCACAGACATTGTCACAAGGTCTCAAGAACATTCAGTTGTTTAACATATTCGAAGTTTTAGTACAACCTTAAAGGACTTTTTTGTGTTTTCTTTTTCTGTTAACACATTTGTTACCCCTAATACACTTTGTGTTTTTGTTGTTTTTTTATTTTTGGTTTGGTTTTTGCCATTGGTTATTTTTTGACATTGAACTAGCCACCGTAACATAATTTGGCAACAGTAGAAATAACCTACCTGACTGTGTGATTTCAGGCCTGTTGCAGCTGGTGAGTGATGTGGTGCTTCATTGAGACAAAGATGCAGGGTATACATCTGGCCTGGATTGAGTTCTGGGAGGACGCTGATGGTTTTCCTAACAATCGTGATGAAAGGTGGCAAAGCCTTTCCCTGAGCCATGATTGCCACCATAGGAGAAGAGGCAGGGCATTGGAATTGTGTGAAGCCACAGCAAGAACTGATTATGGAGCCATCTGCAGGCTGGTGTACGAAAGTGTCTCCTGCCACCAGGACCCCAGTGTAACATCCTTTGCCCATTTGAAAAAGCAAGTAGTGGCTCAATAGCTTTCTGGCTGAACTGAAGAAAAATCTTGTTTTAGCTAGACTCGTACTTTTTTCTGTTTGGGCTACAACTTGTAATTGCCTTCCTTCTTTATTCCTAGTCATGCCCCTGCTTTAAATTAATTAACTTTTAATTAATTAAAGTGGCCTTTCTTGAAAAAAAGGAACTAACTTTGCACTATTAATTTCTGGGCTGCTTGGTTCACTTTTCATATAAAGTTCTAGAAAGACTTCCAAATCTGAAGACATAGTAACATTATTTTCTCCTTTAACTGTATTTCAAAGGCTAGTTTTTCCATTTCTGTGAACCTGCTGTTTTCAACCCTGTCACCACTTTGGAGGTTTGTGTAGTAGGAAGGTTTGTGTTGTAAGGACATTGCTCACTGCCTGGGGTAACTCCTTGAGAGTAAGTGAATGGCATTCCTTGTACAGGTCTGGGAGAGGTCAAAGTCAGTTGGTCTTTTTCCAAATCTGTTGATCATTAAGTCTGGGATATGCTGCTGCAGACCAGAAGCGCTGATGGTTCTAGGGAAAAGGAATCTTGTTCACATAAACTTGTGAGCTTCTACTATGTGTCAGTCTACATACTCATCATTGAGACCAAGAAGACTGGTCCACATTGCCTGCGTACTACCCAGCACTCAGTGACACTGATTCTAGTAGTGGGAGAATCCAGTGTAAATGGGTTTAATTTATTAGTATTTCTTCCAAGCTACTCAGCTTACCAGCTTTGTGACTTAAGGCAAGTTCCTTAACCTCTTTGGTACACATCTGAAGGTAACAATAGGAATGCCACCTGGGACTGGTGTGAAAAGGGATGTTGGCAACAAGTCTCCTGGGTCCAGTATGGTGTGGAGCTATTGTAGTCTCTCTCTCTCTCTCTCTCTCTCTCTCTCTCTCTGTGTGTGTGTGTGTGTGTGTGTGTGTGTGTAGTATGGGGATTGTACCAGGACCTTGTTCATGCTGAGCAGGCACACTACCACTGAGCCACCCCCATCCCCAGTCTCATCTGTATCATTATTTCTGTTACTTGGAATCTATTTGAGGGAGGCTCAAGTGCACAACAATGTACCCCAAACAAATCTAAAAGTGGTGGGCCAAAAAAAACTGATGAAAGTTTGCAAATTCAATGAAAACACTTGAGTTCAGGGTAAGGCTAGATGGGTTTTTCTGTGTCATAGAAGGAAAGGAAACTGTCATCTTTAAATACATTGACCCATGTTTCCTATAGCTAGTCTTTTTTTGTGTTGACGTGAATTTATTGAAGTACTTACAACTTCCTAATGGTCAAAGGTGTTCCAAATATATGATTACAGAACTCAGCTGTTTTGACAAAACTGTTTTGGTTCAGCCCTTGGAGCTCTGTTACATGATAGCAGCCTGTGGCAGTGGCAGTATGTGGCATCCTTCTATTTGGGCTGAGCTTAGTTTCAGCAAAGAGCCTGCTGCCCTGCAGAGCCCCAGTAAGCCTGGGGTAATTGCCATAGCACTGGCTGTCCAGGCAGCTGACTGCTCCCTCCCGGGCCTGTCACCAGCCCACCCCTGCTTCTCTTCCCAGATGGTCACCCCAGCACCACTGCTGAGCAATGAAGTTAACAAATGTTTTAATTTCACTGCTGAGTGGTTCTGCAGAGGGAGAGACAGCAGAGAGGATAATGAGCAGCTCTTTGGAAGCCACCGCTGGTGAAAGCATCACTCCCTCAGCTCAAATGCTAATGCCAGACTCAGACTCATCACATACTCATAGAGGATTGGGGTATTCCGAGAGATTTAGGCCAAAAAAAAAAAGTCCTGGCCTGGTCTGGAATGAAGTAGCTATATGTGATATCAATTAAGAGACAATAAAAGAAAGAAAGCAAGGGAAAATAGAAGAAGCATGTTTATTGAAGGTATTAGTAATGAATAGGTCTCTGTTAATTATGTGCTATGTATGGAGTGACTGAAACATTCAACAGTCTTGAAATAACAGATTGATTCCCACAGTTCAGATGCAGTCCAGTTGGGTCCTCTGGCTTTAGTCTCACAAGGCTGCAGCTGCAGCTGAGATGTCAGCCTGGGCTGTGAGCATCTCCAGGCTCACTTGGGGAGCTCACTCCCATGACTATTAGCAGATGCCAGAAGGTCCACACCCATGCTACTCACTGACTGCAGCCAGGGCTACCATTCCTTCACAAGGGTTTCTCCCTAGAGCAGAGCAGAGCAGAGCAGAAAGAGATTGCAGGTGAGCAGAGTGACTCATATGCATGTTCACTCACACCATGCTCCTTCATACACATGTGCGCGCGCGCGCACACACACACACACACACACACACACACACCCCCAGATGGGAGTCATAGTAATCTAACTTCAAGGACCATCCCATTGCTTTTGCCTTATTCCTTTCTTCAGAAACAAGTTATCAGGGGAAGCCTAAAGTTGTAAATACCAGGAGGCAGGGTTCTGGGAGCTGTTTTGCAGGCTGTTAACTTCAGGACCCTGGCTGCTATCAGTTAAGGGAGTTCTGAGAAGATTATAGGCCAGCTAACAAAAAAGTATGAAAAGTTGAATTAATTTGGCCAAAGGGGATTAAGTAATCAACTGATATCTTTATTTCTATTAATATATTTTATTTATTTATTTGAGAGAGAGAGAGAGAGACAGAAAAGGGAACAGATAGAGAATGGGTGTGTCAGGGGCTCCTGCCACTGCAAATGAACTCTAGACATGCTCATTTTGTGCATCTGGCTTTACATGGGTACTTGGGTAATTGAACCCAGGCTGTCTGGCTTTGCAAACAAGCACCTTTAACTGCTGAGCCATCCCTTCATCCCAGAGGCACGATTTTTTGTTTGTTGGTTAGTTTTTTGTTTTTTGTTTTTTGTTTTTTGTTTTTTTTTTTTTTTTTAAAGATAGGGCCTCTCTGTAAGCTAGGCTGACTTGGAATTTGCTATGTAGTTTCAGGTTGGCCTCAAACTCCCAGCTGTCCTCTTACCTCAACCTCTGGAGTACTGGGATTAAAGGTGTGCACCACCACACCCAGCTGTTTATTTCTTTTAGTTTTGGAATAGAAGGTGAATTACCTAATGCTCATGGAAGTTATTTTCTAATGGAATTTTCTAATGGAATGTTAGTGTAGATTATTGTACTGTAGTATAGATATGTACCTTTTAAAAAGATTAATAGAAAAATTACACATTTAACTATCATATAAAATTCCGTTTTTGTTTGCTGGGTGTGGTGGCACACGCCTTTAGTCCCAGCACGAGAGAGGCAGAGGCATGAGGATTGCTGTAAGTTTGAGGCCAGCCTGAGACTACACAGTGAATTCCAGGTCAGTCTGGGCTAGAGAGAGATGTAGGGTCTCTAACTGCCCCCCCCCCCAAAAAAATCCATTTTTGTAACCTGATTTTTTTTAAAGATTTGCTAAAGTAATGGTATTAGCCCTACCGTATCATTGGCCATCCTCCCATTTATGTAATAAATGTTCTGTCAGCCCCAAAGGAAGGAATGCCAATTTCATATGTTTGACCACTAGGCTTGTTAATAATTTACTCTGGCCTGGAATATTGTTTGATGTGTGGCCCGAGCTCTTGGAATCTAAGGCATGTCTTGCAGAGCTTTGTGGCCCTAGATCCAAACAGATCATGAGACCAGAGCTTGTGTTCATGGCTGGCTGCATAAAGGAGCGTGAGGATTGCACATATGAGAGCTTTACATAAGGAAGAGAAAAGAAAGGGTTCACAGGTTGAGGCAGGAGGATCACAAGTCTGAGACCAGTTGAGCTACAAAGACTCTGTCTTCCCAAATAATAAGGGTTTAGGCCAGTCCTGGTTCTGCTTACAGGTATGGATTTGGGAGAAGCTGAAAAGAGCTGGTCCAAAAGGTGAGTTTTCAACATGGGACTTTAGTGTCATGAAGACAGAGGAGAATGTGATACGTTGGCAGTAGTGAGGCCAAGTGCCACAGGAAGGTCAGGTGGCTCAACGCCAGAGGCAAGGCTGTCTGTGTGTGAGCTGGTTATAGGAAGACACTTTGAAGCTCCTTAGGAGAGGAAGCAGTCATTAACATGGGATAATTAATATGTGAAGCATGTTCCTTGACAGCTGGCACCTATAAGCCAACACATTGTTAGCCTTATTGCAGAATATATCTAAAAGTAATAGGGCCCATGTCTTTCTAAATAGTCTATCATTCATAATATGAATGACTTAAAATGTTCTTTTTCCTAACTTGCTAGATTTTAATTGCATTTTCAAGTAATAAAATGACAGTTCACTCAATTTGAAATTCAGATATCTTTGCCTGAGAAATGCTCACTGCCATAAGTTTCAGAAAGGTATAACTAGGTGAGAAGTGCATTGGAGTTTGTTAAAAACACACTGAAGACCTACTGTGTGCTGGTCTGTGCTACTTGCTGAGGATAGAGAGCCCTAGAAAGCATATCCCTTGTCTTCAGGAAAGGTAGTAGGAGAAAAAAGTGATCAACCATTCTAGTCTAGTGGGACAAGTACAGAAGGACAAGCAGCAGAGAGGAGGGGCCATGGCTGAGGCAGGCCTTCAAGCAGAAGCACCTCTGAATGAGGTGATAGGGAGGAACTGTGTGGTAGAGCTAGAGGCACAAGATGGTGCAATTTGCTGTACCTGCTGCCAGGCAAATGAGTGCAGTGGGTGAGAGCTGCTGGGAGGTGGAAGGTCAGATGTAGTTCTTGTAGGTGACTAATCTCTTTCTGGGTTCTTTGTTCACAGACCATAATGGAATGTCTCAAGGATGAAGGAGGACTTTCGGTGTTCCAGAGACTCCTGGCTAAAGTGCGAGATGAGAGCCTGGATATGCAGGCTGCTGTGTCATTGCTGAGGCTGTGCCAGGATTCCATGCCTGCAGTAAAAGCTGCTCTGCCGGCCCAAGAGCCAGAAGACATGGTGCTGGTGCAGCCAGAAGGTAGGAGGGAGCCATGGCCACTGAGTGACCCAGCTTTTTTTTTTTTTTGGTTTTTCGAGGTAGGGTCTTACTCTAACCCAGGCTGACCTGGAACCTACTATGTAGTCTCAGGGTGGCCTCAAACTCATGATGATCCTCCCACCTCTGCCTCCCGAGTACTGGGATTAAAGGTGTGTGCCACCACGCCCAGCTAGTGACCCAGCTTTTTAAAGGTCCACCCAGTGATATGGAAACTGGTGGTCTGGTTACTAAATGGTTTTCTCATTGGTTCTACATATCATTTCAAAAACTGTGTGTTGAATATGCACAGGCTGGCTGAGTTGCTATGTCTGTCCCCTAGTTAGTGGCAGACAGGAGTCTACCATCACAGCCTCCTGCTTTTCAGAAAACCACATGTCCTAAGTAGTGCCTTCAGTGCCCAGGTGACTGGTTCGTTGACAGCACTTAAAGGCTGGAGTTGCTCTCATTTGGGTTAGGTACAAAGCACTGGCCTTGCCAACCAGAAGTTAACCTCTGGCTGGCTCTGAAGCTTTGTGTTTCGACAGATAAATGAAACATTTTTCCTTTCATAGAGTTTAAACAGAATAATAAAGTATTTTCCTCTCCACGGTGATTCTGCATTCAGGTGCGCAGGATATGCCGAGAATCACTTTACTATTCTGTTAGATCTCTCTCGACAAACCATGCTGTCATTTTCTTCAAATTGACTAGCTTCTCTTGTGTGTCTCTAATTCTTTCTCCCCCAGGGAGCACAGGGGAGGGAAAGACCTTGTCTGTTCTGTTACTGGAACACAAAGAGGACCTGATACATTGTGTAACACAGCTGAGACCTATTGTGGAGTTCCTGGAAACAGCCAAGGAGGAATTCCTGCCTGGTCCTGAGAAAAGGGTAACTGTGTCAAGCATCGCCTCAGCACTTGGCTCTGAAAGCCTCTGCTGTGGCACATTGCACTTTTGCCACACACTGTTTTTTCTACCTCCTGCACAGCAATTGCCTTGAAGTTCAGATTCATGGCATATGCCCCGTATGTCACTTGCTGAAGCTCACTGAGGCTGAGCACCTTGTAGCCACACGGCACCTGGGCGGGTGGATGGATAAAGCATGCTGTTCCTGCTCTGACCCAGTGACACCCTAGAAGCAGCTGTACCAAGAGAGGAAAGTCAAGGCACATTTGTGGTTATTTTGGCCCTTCTGTACAGAAACTATACATAATTAATAGGTAGATAATAGAGGAAAGAAAACAAACAAAAAGAAAACATCAAATTTCACGACTTGGAAATGATTACCAGCTAACAGATTTGAGCTTGTACGTGCTGTAAGACCTGCTAAAATGGGTTATACGGGCTCATGGTTCTTCCTCATCTTGGTTGTTTATTCAATGTGTGTGCATTTCTATACCTGCAGCGTGGGTTCTGGTAGCTACGTTGTATTATATTCTAATGGACATATCATAAGTCACTAATTACTTATTCTTGAGCATTTGTTGCCAACTTTTTCTGCTACAAATGATTTTGCAGAGAACATTCTTGTTGCTAAAGCTCTACATGCATCTCAGTGTTATCCCCTTAGAATAATTTGTCAGCAGAATTTCAGAACAGAGTATGAAAGTGTTTGGTGCACATTGCCAAATTGCCCTTCAGGAAGGTCGCACCAATTTACTCTCCCACAAGCTATCTGCTAAAATCCTCATAAAACTGCTAGCATGACTTCTTAGGGCAACTAGATAACTGTATTTGTTGGTGGTATTGATTTCAACTTTGTGCTAAAAATATGTCTATGTCTGGAAGGAAGGATGGGGATAGAGAACTTTTGTGGCATCAATTCTTAAAACTGTAGGATGTGTCTTAAATGTCAGGAGAGGCATCTTGAAAGCACTGGTATAATGGCTGAGTGCTGGGTTCATCATGAAGCCTAGATCCTAGTCATCTTATATTGTGTACCCACACAGACAGATGAGGGGAATAACCTTTAATCTCAAAATTATATTTTGGAAATCAATTATATTTAATTTTGAAGTTTTTTGAACTTAGCCAAAGATAATAAAATAGAAAAGAGTAACTCCTGTTTTTCTCCTGAGATTTTAGATTAGGGATAATTTCAAGTATGCATTTTAAGTAAGTTGCTTATAGCACTAGAAGTCCCTGATTCCCTGTTAAGAGATTTCTGTTGATTATTCCTCCCAACTTCTTCCTGATGAGCTAGATGGAACATGGATTCCAAACTGTTCCATTATCTTGGTAAAACAGCACTTGGAGGTAGAGCCAACTCCAGCCTCAATTCTCTGCAGCAGGATAGGCCACACTGTCATTTTCTTCTGTCACTTTCAGTTTACTTGACAAAAAAGGCTGGAGCAGAAGAACTTAAATTAGTTCTAAATCACAGAGACACTTCTTACACTGGGTGTCCACGAGATTTGCATTAGCTGCTCGTCTTGGGAAGACTGAAGCAGCCTAACCAGGTGGAAGCAAGGAGGTGAATGTCTATCTGTAGTCACACTCACCATGTCATGGGGACCATGTGCCCAGGCCTTTCAGAACTTCTTTTGTGAAATTATGCTTGTTGTGCCTGGCTTTATCTATAAATACCTTGAGTTCTTTTTGCAGGAAATGAAGAAGAGAAGTGTAAGTGTAATCATTGTAGCCCCCACCTATTTATTGCTTACTATGCGCTAAGCATTATACTGAAGACCCTTTAAATGTTACTGACTTTTCCCTCCAGACAGCTGTATGACCTCGTGGATAGATCCCACCCTCATTTTAGTAGCAGGAGCTTAGGGTGGGTAAGCTCTCTATCAGAGGCTCTGTTTTGGCCAGTCTTAGGACTTCGTATCCTCTCCACACTTGCAGGTAGCTCCTGTAAGTGTCAGCACACTGTCATTTCTTAAGGAGCATACGTGGTCTAGGACTTACACTAGGCTATACAAACAACAGCCTCATTTTATAGAATCCTGTAAATGACTATACAAGAGTTGGTGTGGTTATCTTCATCTGTACATGAGGCAAATGAAATTACTTGCCCACAGTTACAGCAATGAATGCCAGAACTGGAACATAGACTGGGTCAGTCTGGCTATAAAACTCGTGCCTACCCTGCTTCACTGGGCATCAGATGACTGCTTTGGAATGAAGATTGCACAGAAGTCAGTTGAGTTTTAATTTCAAGTTCTTATATTTTTATTTTTTTAATATTTTATTTTTATTCATTTATTTGAGGAAGAGGGAAAGAAGCAGAGAAAGAGAGAGAGAGAGAGAGAGAATGAATGGGTACACCAAGGCCACCAGCTGCTGCAGATGCATGGGCCACTGTGCATCTGGCTTACGTGGGTCCTGGAGAATCGAACCTGGGACTTTTGGCTTTGCAGGCAAGAGCCTTAACTGCTGAGCCATCTTTCTAGCCCAAACTCTCATATTTTAAATTATGATTCATTTAGCAGAAGTCTATTGCATATTAGACCTTACCCAAAGAGAACATCTGTGCTCTGTACTGACAGGGAATATGACAACTTGATTTAATATATATATATATATATATATATATATATATATATATATCCAATTTGGTTTTAAAGCTAAATTTATTATTTTAAAATGGGAGTTAATTTGATAATAGCATCTGCTGGCATACTCTCATGACTGATTTGCTGAGCTGGCATTTCCCAAAGGAAAGCTTACAGTTCTGTCACTGTGAATCTGTGGATTACCTATATTGAAATAATCCCCTGCATTGTGCATGGTCCATTAAGAAAGATCCTATTGTAATAGGGAAGTATTTGTCACATTTTATTTTTCAATCTTTTACTAGAGCTCTGTGACCTTTTGACTCCGAAAGCCATTGGCACACCAAGGGAAGAACCAGGGAGTGGAACTGTTTTTATGTGGCCACTGAGAGTGAAAAAAATGGACAAAAAAAAAAAATTCACAAGCAGCAGGGCATGTTAATTTTGGCCCTGGGAGTGGAGGGTGGCTGCTGAGTCAACAGAATACCCAGAGTTTGAGGCTGGTCTGGTACAGAGCGGGAGCTGGCCTGCATACCAAGATTCTGTCTCAAAAAAACAAAAAATCAATTTTATTATTTTATTTAGGAGCCACACACTATAAGTTTTCTGATATTCAAGTCATGCAAACAAAGCAAAAGGAAGTCAAATAATAGGTTTTTTTCCCCTTAAAATTATGACCTGTACTATCATGAACTTTATTGGACAAAGATAGTGAAACATTTTAAATGTGTTAATTAGTTGCCAATCTGTTTTCATTCTCAGGGTCTGAACAAGCTAAATCCTTTTTTGTTGTTGTTTTTCAGTTTTTCAAAGTAGGGTCTTACTCTAGTCCAGGCTGACCAGGAATTCACTATGTAGTCTCAGGGTGGCCTCGAACTCACTGCTATCCTCCTATTTCTGCCTCCCAAGTGCTGGGATTAAAGGCATGTGCCACCATGCCCAGCTTTGAACAAGCTAAATCTCTTTAAAGATACAGTTCAGGTTACATGCTATATACTGTATCATGTACGCCAGCATAAGAAGGTTTTTAGCTGGGTATGGTGGTGCATGCCTGCAGTGCTAGCCTATGGGAGACTAAGACAGGAGGATTGCCATAAGTTCAGGGGCAGCCTAAGATATGGAGCAAATTCAAGGTGTGCTAGGGCTTAGACAGTAAGACTATCTCAAAAATTATTTTAAGTTTTTCAAAAAATATAAGCAGATGGAAGCAAAGAATAATGCACACTGGTAATTGGGAAAGGTTTTCATAAAGCTACTTGTGTAGAGAATGTTGTGGATTTTTATTTAAACAGAATAAGGAAGGGACTATGACAGAAAGTGGTGCTAGAGACTAGCAGGGAGGACATGGAGACAGGGCATCCTGTAATGCCGTCTTGCTGGCTTTTCCTGCAGTGTGTCAGATAAATTTTGAATTGCCAGTAACTGGTGTCTGCTTGATTGCTTACCCCTGCAGGTGATTCTGAATTGCTGTGAGGGCGGAACACCCCAGGAGACAGTGGAGAATTTGTTGCAGAGAATAACTGAAGAGAAGACCCTGACTGCTGAGAGCTTGGTAAAACTCCTCCAGGCTGTGAAGGCGACGTTCCCAAACTTGAGCCTTCTGCTAGAGAATTTGCAAAAATTAGCCACTTCGCCCAGAACCACAGGTATTAGTTAATTGTGCACTCTCTGGACAGGAACTAGGCCTTCAGAGAAATACAACTTAACATGCTCTACCCCCTTCTCCCCGGCTCCATGCTGGGGAGATGAGATAATATTAAGAAATGGTATTGCAGAGCAGAAACTAGGTTCTACAAATAAGTAATTCTCAGTCTGTGTGGAATCTGTATCTGAAGTCTACGAACGACTCTTCTCTATTACACTGTCTCCTGGGGGCTCCATGGTTCTGCTTTATTAATGGATGACTCCCCAGGGCTGGCTAGAGTCAGTCACCTGTGAGCTAATGGGACAGAAGGGCCCAAAAGCTTCTGCACTCTGACAGGTCAGAGTGGCAAGACTCAAATCTTGATTGCCCCATCACCTGATTAGTGCTGTGTGCTGCCAGCAGTCCCCAGACAGCCACCCTCCATGTCCTTAGCTGCAGGAAGTGAGCCCATTTCCTAGAAAGCCCAACTAGAGGCACTCTGCCCCTGTCCCAGAGCATCTAGTACCACGATGGCTTTCAGGAAAAGGATATTTGGGAAATTGGAAGCTCTTGACTAGCTTTAAAAAGTAATACATTCTTTCTCTCTGCCTACCTCTTTGTCTCTCAAATAAATAAAAATAAAATATTTTTTAAAAAGTAATACATACTTAAGCAAACTGAGACAGTTCCAAAATTAAAAAGCATCCTACATTCCTGCCACTCAAGTATGTCACTATTAACATTGACCTGTGTTATCTGTTCCTTAATTCTTATAGTGTTGTCAGCCTACCACATCTTATAATTTTATGATTTCTCCTGTTTGACAGTAAGGCAACATCCTTCCCCTTTCTAAAACTCTTCACAATCCTATTTTTTGGAGGCTGTACTTTTCCATCTTAAGGGTGTGTAAGTGTGTTGCTTGTGCCTCATTTGGAGACAGATGTGGTACAGTGGTTATGACTGGGGGCCTTAGGGTCTCAACAGCCTGTCTTTGCAGCCTGACTCCACCATTTTGTAGCTTTGTTACCTTAAGCAGCTTCATCTTTCTCATCCTTATCTTCTCTGGAATCTGTAAGAATGAGACCTGTCACATTCATTTCCACAGCCACTAAAAATGATGTCTGGCACTGGGCGAGTTATAGTTGATTTCATGATCATCGTCACCATGGGCAATACAGGCAGGCCATGGTCTTTGCCTTCAGATCATTTCTTAGGGTTAGTTTCCAGAAGTGGATTTATTGGGTCAAGAGGGAAATAGAAATATCTAGAGGCTGGGGAGATGGTTCAGAGTGTATGAGCAAGCATGAAGACCCAAGTTCAATCCCCAGTTCCCATATAGAAAGCCAGGCATGTTCTACATGCCTATAACCCCAGTCCTGAGGGGACAGACAATAGAATCACTGGGGCTTTCTGGTCAGCAGCCTGGCCAAAAGACAGAAGCTCCAGGTTCAGTGAGAGACTCAGTCTCAAGAACACAGAGCAGACGAGTGATAGAGGGTATTCCTGCATTCTCCTCTGGCCTTTGAGCATGTGTCCCTGTGGCATGTGTACTCTTACATACACACACATGGAATTTAAGTCCCTGCAAAGCTAAGGGAAATGCCCAACTGTCTGGATTTGTCTTTACTTCCAAGGAAATACAGATTCTTGAGAGAGACCGCCTAACAGATGGGCTCAGAGGGCATCTAAACAGAACAGCCGCTCAGCATCACAGCAGCATCTTGACTTGCAGCTACTTGTGTTTGCAATCACCACACGGGTCCTTTACCTCAGGCATCACGAGTAACAGCCCTCGAATCTGTACATCTGAGTCTCTTGCAAGTGCTGCCTTCTCATCACCCCCCTATAGAGCAACTGCTTGCTACTACCAGGCATGAGCTTTCAAAGTGTGAATGATTTTATGACCCTGGGGCACTAGGTGACTCAGTGTAGACCAGGGGCAATCTGAACCCGCATGTGTGAGGCTCCAGGCTGGCTGTGAGACTGGCTCCACTGCAAAGATAATTCTTTTATGTGCCCCCCCCAACCTCCCTAGTCCACTGTAGGAGAAGCTACGGGAGTCTTGCTGCATCATGCAATATTGTTTTCTCATATCTTTACAGTCCATACAAGCCCTGATGATTATGGTGCTGAGCTATTGAAACAGTATCATGAAAACCTCGCTGAGATTTTCACAGACAACCAGGTGTTACTAAAGGTGATCTCAAATGTGAAGAGCCTAGCCCCTGAAGATAGAGAGGTAAGCATGAGAGGGAAGGCAAGGAGGGAAAATATGAATACATACATGCATATGTACACATATTCATTTACATTTGCTATAAATACACATGCATAGCTTGTTGAGAAATGCTAAGCAGAGAAAAAGAAATAGAAGGTAACTCATTTTCTGAGGCAAAGTATCATGTAGCAGAGTTGTGATTTCAATAGTAAGACAGACACTCAAGAAAAAGAATGAAGAACTTTATTACAGATGAGAAGTCTCCCTAGCCAGATTTGGCACACTCTTATAATCTAGCACACAAGAGGCTGAGGGGAGGAAGATTGTAAGTTCAAGGCCAGTCTGAGCTACTTGGTGAGATTCTATTTTAAATAGAAATGTTTCGGCTAAAAAATTAATTTTTGTGTGTACATGCTGGTGGTTAAACCCACTGACCTATGTCCTTGATCCTATTTCCAATGAAGTATATTCAATTTAAAAACAAAGAAAATAAAGAAATCTCTTGGGTTGAGAGAGGTAAAAGGATGTTGAAAAACCCCTCCCCAGAATGTTTATCTGAACCAGTACCAAGACTTACAGCTCTGCAGCTGGCCCAACGCCATAGTGTCTGTGTCACTCTCTCTCTTTGGCGTGTGTATATGTGTGTTTGTGGTTGGGTGCACATGCACATACATGTAGAGGCCAGAGGTTGATGTCAGGTGCCTTGGGTGTTTTCCTTCCTTGCTCTCCCCCTTATTTTTTGAGACAGTCTCACTGAACCTGGTGCTTAACCAATTTGGGTAGGCTAGCTGGCTACCAGTGCTGGGATTACAGGTATACACTACCATGTCCAGCTTTTATGTGGGTAGTAGAGTCTAAACTCAGGTTCTCATGTTTATGTAGAAAGCAGTTTACTGGCTGAGCCATCTTCATCTCCCACCTACCCCGGCATCTCTCACACATATTTGTACTGCATCTTGAAGGTCATGGAGACAATCGTGAAACGGGATTCTGGCTCAAGTGGCTTTAGTTCCTTGATGTCAGCTGCTTTGGAAAGACAGACTTTGTCTGCAACAGCCATTTGGCAACTGCTGCTAGTGGCTCAGGAGACGAAGACCTGCCCATTGAACCTGCTACTTCAAGAGATAGGAAGGGAGCCTGCTGCCAGGGCTTTCTTCCGAGCAGGTAAGTTGCCTGCCCTCCACCATGGTGTTGCCCTACTAGAGACAGCCACCATCTCCCAGGACCTAAGAAGAGCTCTCTTAAGGTAGTCACCCATGTCCCTCCCTCCCTTGGGAGTAACAATAGGTAAGTTACCATGTTCTCATGGACAGTAAAGTAGGTAACTGTGTGTTTCAGAGAGGCTAGAAGGAAGAGTTGAATTTGTTCAGAGACATATTTGAGGAGCTAGGTACATGAATCCTGGCTGCAGTAGTACACAACATGTATATGTAATCAAAACATTACATGGTAAATATATGCAACATTTACATCTCAAAAAAAAAAAGCAAGGAATGACCCAGTAGTTATTCTATGCTTAGTTCATTATTTCTCTGGTATAGTGCTGTTGGCCATTTACTTCTCACCCAAGCCCAGAGAGGAGGCAGGTGAGATGTGTTCTCATTGTGAAAAATGGAACAGAAGCCGGGCGTGGTGGCACACACCTTTAATCCCTGCACTCGGGAGGCAGAGGTAGGAGGATCACCATGAGTTCAAGGCCACTCTGAGACGACATAGTGAATTTCAAGTCAGCCAGAGCTAGAGTGAGTGAGATCCTACCTCAAAAAACAAAAAGTGGAATAGAGAGGTGAAGGAGAAAATGGTGTCCACAGTTTGACTGAATTTCCAGTTTCCCTATCTTTTCAGTGACCTCCCCAGAAAGTGCTGTCTTGGAAACAATCCTGAGACATAGCAAGTTGATCACAGAGGTCATCCAGCAGAAGTTCGAGCTCAAGCACTTTTCCTCAGAGGAAGAGCACCTGGCTGAGACCGTGAAAGAGGTATGTGTATGTGGGGGTGGGGGGGGGGCAGTCACATTCTAAAGAATTTTGCAGGATAGAGCCTGGGACTGTCTTCATTCTCTGCAGATGTGTGCCTAGCACCCTGCTAAGTTTTTCCTAACCCCTCTGCTTGTAGCCCTCCAGCTCTGAGTAATCAATGAGGATACCTCCTTTTACAAAGGAGTTCAGGCTCTACACAGTTAAGTCACATGTCTAGGACCCTCCCACAAGTAAGCACAAAGCCAGAATTTGAAACCAGTCATGCAACTTAAACCTACATTTCTTCCAAGTGTCTAAGCCTAGATACATTTCAAGGGAAACAGTGATTCTGTCTTTTTACCATGTTCTCGAAAGCAACTGCTCTCAGATGAAGGAAAAGAAAGTTGGTCTTATTACGTGTTCTTTCTGGCTTCTTGAAGGAACCAAGATAAACATAGAACAAAGCTTTTACCCATATGGGATAACAATTAGTGCCAGCTCATTTTCTGTCAGGTTTCTCATGATGTGGCCAGAGTCCCAGAAAATCCAGGGGGGAACTGAGGAGGATTTATGGTGTCCAGCACAGGATCGTGTGTGTCTTGAGCAGCAAAGAATAATGAACATAAAATAATCTAGAGATGTACCTGTAGTGTCCTTTTGATCCACATAGGAGAAGGGCAGGTTTCAGCCCACCTTGGTCTGCCTCTCAGACAGGAAGAAGGCGGTGCACGTTTCTGCGGGGCTCCAGAGGCAAGGCTCATCTGCCCGCCTCTCTCCAGAGCGCCATGTACTTCAGAGCTGGGGCCTCTGCAGTTGATCGTTTTAGCCTCACTAATTAGTCTCATGCCTGCCTCCAGGGATATCAGGTTTATTTAGACAGACTTGAAAAGAGCAGAAATAAAATATCTTCCAAAATGAAAATTCCATGTGGCCATCTGTGGATGGCTTTGCTTTATTTTCTCAGTGTGCTGACTCTCTGCTGATAGCTCTAACATTCTGAAAGAGGACAGCTTTGAAATCATATTCTTGGCCTCTTTAAAGCCCCTATTTGAACCTGCTTTAAAACGCCGAGTTCTTTATGAAAGAAAATGATGGTTAAAAGAGTACATCTGAGTGTCTAAAAATACGAAGCCACTATTCGCACAGAATTACTTCTAGACATTGAGACAATTATATATTATGAAAAATTATCCTGATCTCCTTGACAGAAGCAGCTGCTGCCAAATCCTATATCTCTCTGGGCTTTTCATGTAGAATCTAGGAAAGCTCTTGGGGAGGATCCTAGTTGCCAAGAAGGTAATGCTTACAGAAAACACTAATGCGTCTCTGTTTGTACATCTATCTTGATATGTGCTTCCCCTTTTTTTCCTTTTGCTAATTTCCTTGTCTGTCCACATGTATCACAAGAAGTATGAACCACTTATAGATGCAGCTAGGTCTTTCAGAATGAGCTGTTTTTTGCCGTGGAGAGAATCTGCTGGTGTTAAGGTGCCTCTGTCTTGTGGTATCCATTTAGATGCTGAGCATTTCCTTGGAGACAGCCAGCCCTGAAGCTTCCCTCAGAGCAGTGCTGAGCAGAGCCAGGGAGAAGTCAGTCTCAGCTGTTGCACTCTGTCGCCTCCTGTGCACTGTCCACAGTTCGTCCCCCTGCCTGCAACCCATCATGCAGGAGTTGGCATACACTGGTAAGGAAGAGGGGGTCAGGTGCCCGTTACATCCTAAGGCTATTTCTTTCTTTATTGAGGAAAAGAAACAGCAGTTCATATCAGAGGGAGCCCTACCTCAAGATATTTATTCCACTTCTTTGCTCCCTATACCTAACAGCCTGGAGGTGCAGATGCGACATGATGCTGATGGTGTTCAGCGGGAAGTAAACATGACAGTGATGATACCTCCGAGGTTTTTAAGGATCCCAAATAGTCTCCAGTACTTCTAAGTGCATGTTAGAAAGTTATAACGCATAATAGAAACAGGCTTTCCATAGCCATGAGTTCCTCTCCCACACAGGTTTCCTGACAAAGGAACATGGAGAGACGGAAAGGTGGAAGGTGAGTGATAGATTTCGCCTTGAAGCCAAGGACAAGGAAAAGGCAGCTGAGGCTGCTGAAGGAGAGTGCCAGCCTGCAGAACAAAAGGACCAGGGAGAGCCTGGGTCTCTGCCAGAGCAAGAGGAAAAAGACACTTGTGCCTCCACAGACTCTGCCAAGAAGAGTTTCGTCTGTAAAGCCTGTGACAAGAGCTTCCATTTCTACTGCCGTCTCAAGGTGCACGTGAAGCGCTGCCGGGTGGCCAAGAGCAAGCAGGTGCAGTGTAAGGATTGCAGTGAGACCAAGGACTCCAAGAAGGAGCTGGAGAAGCATCAGCTAGAGGCCCACAGCGCAGGCAGAGAGCCCGACACCCCCAAGAAGAAGAAGAAGAGGCTCCCAGTGACATGCGACCTCTGCGGAAGAGAGTTTGCCCATGCCTCAGGTACTCACAAGGCAGTCATGGAGGATGGTGTATTGTAGCTTGGCTTCCTGCTGTATGCTATGTGCAGTGTGGGTGGACTTAGGTCACAGAACAAGTTCTTAGAGTCAGGATGGTATTGCAGAACAACTGGACTCAAGTCAGTTCCCTGACCTTTGCTTTTCTTTTTTTTTTTTTTAATTTTTTTGTTTATTTTTATTTATTTATTTGAGAGCTACAGACAGGGAGAGAAAGAGGCAGAGAGAGAGAGAGAGGAGAGTGGGCGCGCCAGGGCTTCTAGCCACAGCAAACAAACTCCAGACGCGTGTGCCCCTTGTGCATCTGGCTAACGTGGGTCCTGGGGAATCGAGCCTAGAACCGGGGTCCTTAGGCTTCACAGGCAAGCGCTTAACCGCTAAGCCATCTCTCCAGCCCTGACCTTTGCTTTTCCATCTGTTAAATAACTTCCCTCTTCCCACTTAAAAAAAAAAAAAAAAAAGCCAGCCATGGTGGTGCACGCCTTTAGCCTTTAATCCCAGCACTCAGGAGGCAGAGGTAGGAGGATCGCTGAGAGTTCAAGGCCACCCTGACACTCCATAGTGAATTCCAGGTCAGCCTGGGTTAGAGTGAGACCCTACCTCGAAAAACCAAAAAAAAAAAAAAAAAAATATATATATATATATATATATATATATATATATATATATGTATGTATATGTATATAGTTTTGAGGCAAGCCCAACAGGCTGCCTTTTTTTTTTTTTTAAATGCGAGAGTGAGACAGAATTCGTGGCCAGGGCCTCTAGCCACTGCACTAGAACTCTAGATGCATGCACCCCCTTGTGTGCATGTGCGACCTTGCACACTTGTGTCACTGTGCATGTCTTATGTGTGCGCCAGGGCCTCCAGCCACTGCACACAAATTCCAGACACATGTGCCACCATGTGTATCTGGCTTACATGGGTATGGCGAATTGAATTGGGTCCTTAGGCTTTGTAGACAAACGCCTTAACTGCTAAGCCATCTCTCCCGTACCCTCTTCACACTTTGTAATGTTTGGAAATTTGAAGCTAGCAGAACTAAACACCTAGCACGGTGCCATTATGGTAACTTATGTGATTATGATAATCCTAACCAGCAATTTAACAGCTGGCTCTTAGGTTCCCACGTACCACCTTCTCACCAAAGCTAAACAAGTCATGGAAACTATGGGTTGTAAGATCAAAATTGTTTTCCCTCTCTCCAGATGTCAGGTAACCATAATGAAACATAAAAGTGAGTTTGGCTTCCCTGTTTCTGGGTAGTATATCCTGATATACAGAGTGACCATCCAACCAGGAGGGACCCTGGGGTGGCCTTGGGTGTGGCTTGGTGAGCATGTGAGCAGTGTGGCAGGTGAGGCCGAAACTAGGGTGGCCTGGCCTCTTGCAGCTCAGGTTATTCCTCCTCTTGAGGCTGCCAGTGTAGCATGCCTGGGCTTCCTCCTGCTGGACTTCTAACATTGATTGCTGGTGTCCCTTCTGGTCCCTGGCACCCCCCATCCCAGGAATGCAGTACCACAAGCTGACTGAACACTTTGACGAGAAGCCTTTCTCCTGTGAGGAATGTGGAGCAAAATTTGCGGCCAACTCCACCCTTAAGAATCACCTCCGCCTCCACACTGGCGACCGCCCATTTATGTGCAAGCACTGCCTCATGACCTTCACGCAGGCCTCTGCCCTGGCCTATCACACGAAGAAGAAGCACTCAGAAGGTGAGGGGCCCTCTTTCTGCAGTGCCACTGGGGGAGCTGCCTAAAACCCATGCTAGATAGCCCTGGGAAATCCAAGTTGAAGCAACTCCAGATCTCCAGGCACATGAGGAAGAACCCCTGTGTGCACAGCAGTGTGGAGTGCTTACCAGGAGGGTTTCTGAAGAGACTGGCTTTGTGCTTGGAGTTTATATGGGGAATTCTTTGTGCTTTGATGTATAATTGAATCTGGAGAGAGACCTGATGGAGTATCTGTTGTGGATTGGGCCATGTGACTAAGTGAAATCTCTGTGCCCACATAGCTCTGGCAAGAGAGCTAAGGAGGGAACATACGGGATAGCCATGGAGCAGAGTGTTAACAGCATCAGAGAGAGTAATCCCAGGACAGTGGAGAAGAATGTGACATTGTCCATTCCAGTTGGGGAGGAGGTCTCTAGGAGCGATTAAGTGTGAGAAATGGTGGCCTCCATTATCTCACCTAGATTGTACCACTGACCTCACCAGCCTCCTTGCTCTCAGCATTTTCCCGAATACTTTTCAAACTAAGCTCTAGGACTGGGGAGATTGCTAAGTGGTTAAAGGCATTTGCTTACAAAGCCTGATGGCCGGAGTTCAGTTCCCCAGTATCCATTTAAAGCTGGGCACTCAAAGTGGCCCATGCATCTAGAATTGGTTTGCAATGGCAGGAGACCCTGGCATGTGCCCATTATCTCCCCCCCACTCTCTCTCTCTCTGTCTCTCTCTCGCTCACACACACACACACACACACACACACAATAAATAAAGATATCTGAAAAGATAAATGATCCTTCTAATAGCCTTCCAGGCCATGCATGATTAAATCTGGTGACTGTTCTGACTTCCACTCTTACCGCTCTCCTGCCTCTTGTAATTTCCTTGCTAACTCTCACACCCACCAGGTACTTGCTCGAGGACTTTGGTTCTTGCCAGTCCCCGTCTGGGGATGCCTCCCTTCAGGTGTCTCTCTGTTTCACTTCCTCCCTCTTCAAGGCTTTTCTCACACTTTGCCTTCTCATGACTCTTCCCTGACTACCATAGAGGAAATTGCCAGCTTCCCTGATGTGTTTTTCCCTGCTTATCATGTGTCAAGAATCTGTTTATTAGTTTATTTCATTCCTAGTTAGTCTCCCCTGTTAGAATGCAGGCTTTTGAAGATGGTCATTAGTCCTTTCTTAAGGGAACTTGGAATCATTATATAGATCCACAAGAAATACTTGCTGGTGAGTAAAGTTCTTGAGTGTTGCTCTGAGCCTGGAATGTTGTGAATGTGCACACCCTGCCCTTGCGGAGCTTGCATTGCAATGGGCAGAACAGACATCAGTACCTGAAATCCAGAGTGTAGTCACTGGGAGGGAGGAAACTAAAGCCACGGAGCACTGGGGAGTAATGGGCTGAAGTAGGCTAGTCACCCATTGGTGATGGCTTCAGACGGGCAGCTAGCAGACACTGAAGTAGAAACCTGGATGGTGGGAGACAGTGGGAGACCTGGGAGGAGGTTGGGCCCCTCCCAAAGCACAAACGAGCTTTGCCTGGACTGCAGAGACCTGCAAGTAGCCGAAATAGAATTGAGAGGGGAGAGTCCAGAGATAATCCCCTGAGTCCGACAAAGGCTGGGCCCTGAAGGTCTTCCTGTTAGCTTTCATTCTATTCCTGTCTCACCTTAATGACTTAACCAAAAACTATGGCTTAAAACAACACACATGGGGCTGGAGAGATGGCTCAGCAGTTAAGGCACTTGCCTGCAAAGCCTAGAGACTCAGGTTCAATTCCCCAGTACCCACATAAAGCTGGTGGCACATGCATCTGGAGCTCCTTTGCAGTGGCTGGAAGCCCTGCCCCCCCCCAACCCCCCTGTGTGTGTTTCTCTTTTTATCTCTCTGCTTGCAGGTAAAAATATTTAAAAAAAAAAAAAAACACATGTAATTGTCCCACTATTTGGGAGGTTAGGAGTCCAAAGGTGGGTCCTGAAGGCTAAGCCAAGGTTTCAGTGTTTGCTGTTTCAGGGGATTCAGTTCCTAGCCCTTTTTTGTTTTGTTTTGTTTTGTTTTGTTTTGTTTTGTTTTGTTTTATCCAGCTTCAAGAGGTTGCCTCGGCCCTGGGCCACCTCACTGCAGCCTCTGATCCTACCACAGGCCTCCTCCATTGACTCTGTGTCCTCCTTACCTAGGATTCCATTGGGCCACCAGGATAGGCTAGGACAGTCTCAGTCACAAGCTTTTCCATGTAAGGCTTCAGGGATTAGGACGTGGACATCTGTAGGGGTCATTATCCTCCTGACATAGGAAGCCACTAGAGGGTTTTGAGCTAAGGAGTGATAGGCTCAGATAAGGGTGATTCACACCCTTAGCAGTTACTTCCAGCCATCTCTGGACACATACTGCTGTTAGGTGAAAGTGTAGACATACAGACAGTGGGAGGCTGTTGTAGTCCAGAGCAGAGGACTTGTTAGTAGAGATTGAAAAACATTCAAATTTGGAGATATGGTTTTTAAAGTCATGATTGTTGGATGTAGGATGTAAAGGAAAGGGATTTGTGTGGCTTTGGGGTTAGGGCATGGGCATGAGCAGCTGCCATTTCCTGGGCTGGGAAAAGCTGGAATGGGTATGGGCTGGGGTGGCAGGAGGTTGACAGGGCCAGAGCATTGTGAGCTCTGTTTAGAGTGGTAAGTTTGAGATGCCCGTTTGAGCTCTGAGTGGAGAGGTGAGCAGAAGGGAGTCGGATGTGGAAGTCCGGAGTTTTGGGAAAGGTGAAGTTAGCAGTGTGGAGATGGCACATAAGCTCTAAGGTAAGATCTTCTGGAATGGGAGAGGAGGGAAAGTCTCTTAGCATTTCAGCTTTTGATTCAAGAAATCCTTCGTTCCCTAACAAGATCTTATGTCAGAGCCCAATCAGCTCTTAAAAAAAAAAAAAAAAAAAAAAGGCAGAAAAAGATGAGGCTGCCTGTTCTAGTTAAAGTGGAGTCTGACCTCAGGGGAGCAGGTCTGAGCCCCACCTGCTCCATGACCATTTCCTCTCTTGAACTGGGAGACTCAGTTACAGATGCCAGTTCTCGAGGCTTACTAATAGATTTGTTTCTCATGCCTATGGAGAAAAGGAGGAATCAGGGGATGTGCGATAACTTTATAGTAAGTTGCTGGAAGGCTTTCATCTGCCTCTTTTGTGTGCAGCTGGGAATACACACTGGTTTCTTTTCTTTCTTTTTTTTTAGGTAGGGTCTCACTCTAGCCCAATCTGACCTGAAATGCATTATGTAGTCTCAGGCTATGCTGCCCTCAGACTCATAGCACATTGGATTTTGCCAAGAGATGTAAACTTGTATTTCTGGACAGAAGGAAAGACCTGTCAGTTGCCAGCAGTAGAATGAACTCTTCCTCCTGTGGTGGCCTGATAAACGGACAGATTCTCTTGGTGACAGATTCTGTCCCTGTTCTCCTGTCCAACTGTACCCACCCACTTTGTGCAGGGCTATTTGTAATGTGCATGCATTTGACAGGGTGGCTCAGACTCTCACCCAGTTACTGCAGGTTGCGAGTAATGGTATTTCTCTAGTGTGTGCCTTAGAATTCAATTTTGTTTGTAGGAATGTGTTTGGTCATGCTCTCACAAGCTCATGTTTATTTGCAGGGAAAATGTATGCATGTCAGTACTGTGATGCTGTGTTCGCCCAGTCCATTGAGCTCTCCCGCCATGTGAGGACCCACACTGGAGACAAGCCATATGTCTGCAGAGACTGTGGCAAAGGCTTCCGGCAAGCTAATGGCCTCTCCATCCACCTGCATACCTTTCACAGTACGTACTGCTATCCTGGACATCAGGCAGATAGGCCAGGCTTGGCACTGAGATCACACATAGGATTGTAACAGAGATTCTACCACATCTGAGCACCATTTAGGGCCTTGCCCACCCTGTTGTCCTGCAGAATCCATAGGCGCTCATCTGCACTTCAGGAAGAGTCCTATTTCCACATATTATATGATTCTTGCTTCTCTCTGTCTAGGCTGTTTTCTTGTCTTCGTCTTTAGTTCACTTTGCAGTGTTTGGCTGATGGACGCAAATTATGTTGGAACGAGCAAACCACTGTTGCTGACAGGCTTGAAGTACACTGGAGTGATTCCATCAATCTACCCAGCTTCCATTTTCTACCTCACCCTCCTCTACACTCATCCTATATTCATGCCTGGCCCTTTCTGAGTTCATGTCCACTGTGCTAGGTGGCACCTGACATACTCCCTCCAGAGCCTCCTGCCCAGTGTTGTCTTCCAAGTGCCATTATATCTCACTGAGTTCTTGGGGACTACCCAGTTCCTTCCCTTCCTACCAGAGCTGATAGAGACAGACTCACTTTCATTCAACACCCACACGAAGGAAATGATGTATCAGCTGGCTAGCCGGCTCGTGTTGTCTTCAGCCTCCCTTGTTGCAGCCTTAGTGTGGTCAGCACAGCATGCAGCAGGTGGGTTGGGGGTTGGAATCTTGGCCCTGCCACTTACTTTTCTTTCTTTTTTAAAAATATTTTATTCTAATTTATTTGAGAGAGAGAAAGAGAAAATGGGCATGCCAGGGCCTCCAGACGCTGCAGATAAACTCCAGATGCATGACTCACCTTGTACATCTGGCTTACATGGATCCTGGGGAATCAAACCTGGGTCCTTTGGCTTTGCAGGCAAGCACCTTAACCACTAAGCCATCTCTCCAGCCCCACTACTTTTCTTGAGACCTTCAATAATGTCTGTACTTTACTAAGCTTCTGCCCCTTCCAAACAAGAGTAAACACTAATGCCACCAGCTTGGATTGCTGGCAGAATGACATATCATACTGAATGAAGTTCTGTGCCTGGTGCAGAAATGCTCAGTCAGTGCCAGATATTGTTGTTATTGGTGATAAGAGCACCCCTGGTGAGTGCCATCTGTCACCCTTGGAGCATGCCTTCTTTCCCTTCCCCCACCCTTCTTCCCACATACTAGTTCTAGCTATTGGCAATTAGTGTCTCACAGCATGTGCTTTCTGTAAATACACCCATATCTCTTGTCAGTTATCCAACAAGGACTTTGCCAGAACGCCAGTGTGCTCAGCATGTGGCTGGACACTAGGTCATGCAGGAAGAACGTAAAGTGTGACCAGTTCTCCCCAAGGAGTTAGCAAGGCTGTCCAAAAGTCCAACTGGGGTAGACTTCCAGATGAGTGGGGTTTGGCTTGGTTCCAGCACCACAATTTTGATGTTTTCTCGACTTCTTGAAATGACATTCTACTTTAGTCTTTTCCCAGTAGAATTACATGAGAATGAGGAAAGGGGAAGACTCAATTTCTAGGCCTCAAAAAGACCCATGCATGCCCAGCACCCAGGTCCTCCTTTCCTTTCCAGACTGTGTGTTCCTATTCCTGGGTGTTTCCTAGGACCACATCATTGTTCATGGAAACTGGGGTGAAAGCATCTTAAAAGACAGTGTGAAACCTTTGATTGCAAGAGCTTCTGTCCATAGGGAAACTGGCCAGTGACGCTGAAAGCAGCTTCATGTCAGGATTTCTGAATTAATGAATTCCTGCACACATGAGACTGACTTACAGGTTAGGCCCTTCTTGTGGGCAGAGAATTTTATTAAGATATCTTGCTTTTTGTTGCTTTAAGAAAAAGACTTGATGTTTTCTGCATCTGGGTGGAAAATGTGTCCTTCATCAGCATTTTTTTTTTTTTTTTTTGAGGTAGGGTCTCACTCTAGCCCTTCCCTTTCTTTTTTTCTGTCTTTGGGTTTTTGAGGTAGGGTCTTGCTCTAGTCCAGGCTGACCTGGAATTCACTATGTAGTCTCAGGGTGGCCTTGAATTCTTGGCAATCCTCCTACCTCTGCCTCCCAAGTGCTGAGATTAAAGGCATGCACCACCACACCCAGCTTAGTTCTTATTTTTGAGGTCCCACTGAGTTAAACATGTGGCTCAGGGCATGGGCTTGAGAGAGATCATTTCCTAGTTAGGATTTTCCTAATCTGCAAAGTAAGACTGGTGCTAGACCCTCCTCCCAGGGCCATGGGAGGATTCAGGAGTTAATGTACATAAAGCACCTGGAGCATGCTTGCCGGAGACATTCACCAGGGGTGAGCTGTGAAGGCTTTACTGTTGGGTCCCAAGCAGGGAGGGTGGGGGGGAATAAGCAAACATTATTCCCACTGCTAGTGACAAAAGAAACAGTGACAATTTAGGAGCATGTTGGAAATCTCTAGGGAAGTGGAAGGCTCAAAAATGTCATCGTACTACATAGTGAATTCCAAGTCAGCCTGGGCTAGAATGAGACCCTACCTCGAAAAAAAAATCCACTATAGACAGGAGGACAAGCGTGATACTCTGTAGAGGAGGGAGATTTGACATGTAAGGTGGGAAGTGAAAGACTGAGGTGAGCTACTTGATGCTGAGGGGGTGATTAGTCCAGGAGCTTTGGAAGAATCCACCTTCCATGGCCAAAGGAAGGGAGGGCACAGGCTTGCTGCCCTAACTTCTGGTCCTTGGAGTCTTTGGCCCTGTGTGAAATCTGAGCATTCTTCAGTCTTGCTGTGCACAGCAGCCAGCACTTCACTGATTGTTACCTGTGATGTTTTCTTTGTCTCTTCCTCCCGTGGCTGTCCCTCCTGGAATCAGACATAGAAGATCCTTATGACTGCAAGAAATGCAGGATGAGTTTCCCCACTCTGCAGGATCACCGGAAGCACATCCATGAAGTGCACTCCAAGGAGTACCACCCCTGCCCCACATGTGGGAAGATCTTCAGCGCCCCGTCCATGCTGGAGCGGCACATGGTTACCCACGTTGGAGGGAAGCCCTTCAGCTGTGGGATCTGCAACAAGGCCTACCAGGTGATCTGAACAGCCGGGAGCACCTGCCTGTCCTTGTCTTGCTCTTCATTGGTAACCCTCTTACCCTGCTTGGCGTTTGCAAGTTGTCCCAGTTTGTCTCCAGGTTGTGACAGTTGGCTGATTCTCACAGAGGACGAGTGAGCGGAGGCAGAGGGGCTCAGTGGTAGAGTACATGCTTTGCATGTACAAAGCCCTGGGTTCTATTCCTAGCACTACACAGAAAAGCATGCAACCTGCAATTCACATTCTCTGAGGAGGCCTGGCCACGATGATGCAGAGGGAGAGCTTTCATCAGAGCAGAAAGTTCTTGTTGCAAGGGCTCTTAGATTCAGCTTTATGAGATGAATGCTGGTTTTCCCCTTGGGTGCTCACATTCTGTAGAACCTACTGAACCCAGGTATCAAGGGAAATGAGCACAAAAAGGAGGAGTCAAAGCAACCAGCCAGAATTACTTTGCTTAGGACAGTTATTGTTTGTTTGCTTAATTCCCAGGGAAGCTCTTTGTTTTCTGTGGAATGTGAAATGTAATTAAAGTGAAACCTCATATTGGCCTAAAAAGAAAACACATTTGTCAGGAACTGGTCACAGGAAAAGAATGGTCCTTGCTGGCATCTTCAAGATTGAAGTATAGACAGAAGCAAAGCCAATGATTCAGAAATGGAAGGCTGACTCTGCCAGGCCTCATGCTGTGATGAGTGGGGTGGAGCTAAGTAAGACTTAGGTGTGTTCCCTAAGAGCCTAGGACTTGTAGAGTGTCCCCAGTGCTCCAGCATGTTTCTACCACATCCTTAGACCTCAGAAGTGCTGAGGGCCAGCCATTTACTATTGATATGGCCCTGGGCAAGTCACTTAACCCCTCTGGGCCTTAGGGTCTGCCTCACTGGGAAGATCACAGCACCTCCACATAAGCTTGTGAGGAGTGAGAGCTTTCACAGGACCCAGATGGTCCTCCCTGTAGTGGCCTCTCTGTTTGCTCATAGCTAGTTATAGCTGCTTGTTCGTACTACTCCAGCCTCTAGCACTCAGCATGATTCTAGATCCATGATCTTGTCTCAACGTCCCCCCTCCCCCACCTTTGTGAGCTCTCCGCCTTGCTGGAACTTTCTGTTCCACCATCAGTCATTTGATTTATTTTTTTATTTTTTTACTTTTGCTGTTTTTGTTCTTTTGTTTTCCAAGGTAGGGTCTCTGTAGGCTGGCCTCAGACTCACTGTTATCCTTCTACCTCTGCCTTCTAAGTGCTGGGAGTAAAGGTGTGTGCCATCACACCCAGCTTACTGGAACGTTCTAAGACCTAACATGCTAAATTCCTTACAGCAATTATCTGGCTTATGGTACCACAATCGAACTCACCACCCAGATGTGTTTGCTGCACAGAACCATCGGTCATCCAAGTTCTCATCACTGCAGTGCAGCTCCTGTGACAAAACTTTTTCTAGCTCTATGGAACATAAGAAGCACATGAAAACGGAGCATGCAGGTGAAGGGAGCTGCCTGGGGCGGGTTCCATGTCTAGTGCCCAGCACACCAGAGCAAGTCATGCCTGTCCATCAGTAGCAATCACATAAGTGGCAACGATTCTCAAACCTGGAAGCCCAGATCAGTATAGGCCCCCAAAGCCCTCATGAAGACGGCTGGCCAGCACCTGGGAAGGGTGTCAGTTTTCATGGCAGACAGATCCAGGTGGAAATCCTGGCTCCAGCACTTACCAGCTGCATGACCTTGGCAATGACTTCTCTTTTCTGAGCCTATTTTCTTCTCTTCAGAATGGAAGTTATTAATACCTCCCTTGCAGGTACATTTGGGGATAATCATAACAGCTGTCAGTTACAGAGCATTTCCTGTGTGCAGGGCTCCAGCCAAGCACTCTGTGTGTGTTGTCATTTAATTCTCACAACCAGTCTAAACCAGATCTGGGCTCTTTAACATGAGGTTACACGAATGCTCACCCCCGCCACCCAAAAGATAGAGGCTCCCGACACTGAGCAAATAGTGTGAGGTGAGAGTCCTCAGTCTGTCCCAGGCCAACCTCCTCCGTCTGCTGAAGAGCCATCTTTTTGTCCGTCCCCACCACTTCTTTGCTTTCACACTCCACAGATCTGAAGTTCCATGAATGTGACCAGTGTAAGGAGCTTTTCCCCACACCAGCCCTGCTACAAGTTCATGTCAAGTGCCAGCATTCAGGTGAGTGGCCTTCTGCGTAGCCCTGGGCTCCTGCTGAGTATGAATCTTAGCTCCACCGTTCACAGCTATGCAGCCTAGGCTAATCCCCTTAATGGACCTGTGCCTCCTCATCTGGAGGATGGGGTTTATACCTACCTCATAGGATAATGGTGAAATACCTGTAAACAACTCTGGGTGAGTGCTGTGATTGTCATTGTTGCTGTATTTCATCAAATGTAAATTGCTAATTATAGCATGCATCATTTTTAATGAACATTAAAAATGCTGCCAATTAAACTGCTTTCTTATCACTTAGAGTTTATAGGTTATTCTCAGTATTAGTCTAATCTAAATTGACATAGATTTTTGTCTTGTTTCTCACTTGACACATACATAAAAAGGAAAACATAAGAAATAACTTGACTAAGGGAGAGCTGAGCTTTATGGAGTAGCCTTCAGTGCTGTTTTTCTAGCATTTACTCTATCATCAGAGCATTAGGACTAGAGCACAAAGCTCGAGATTCCATCTAAGAGCTGAAAGCCATTGGTTTTGTTCTCTTGAATGTTATACAAAATGAGATTGTTTTTTTGCTCCGATTTTAGTGATGTAGCCAACCCTTCTTCAATTAGTTTCACCCTCCTACACCCCTGGGCCCTGGGAGGTGAAGGTGTGCACAAACATGTCTTAGAGATCTTCTTCTAAGTCAGGAACTTTTGACCCACAAGCCTGGATGCTTGTGCATACACAGTCATTGACAGTTGCATCTGGCTGCAGTCTGGCCTGCAGTAGAGGGAGGTACCACTGATCCCATTCAGAGGCCTTAAATGTGCCTCTTGGGATTGTGGAAATGCAATACTTTCAGCATGGGTGGCTACTGTTGAATGAATAGTGGGCATCAGCAGAGGAGATTTAGCCAAGATCTAATTATAACAAGGCATAGCTTGAGGGTCCCTCCCTTCCACCAAGACTGTATTTGGCATTTTATAAGGAGAGCCCTTCCAGGCTAGACAAGCTTAAGGTCCCACAGAAACCTCACTCTGTTTCTGCTTCCTCACTGTTCCTTCCTCTCACCTCCCCTGCTCAGTGTCAGTCATTCCCCCACAGCCCATCTCTTCTGTCTTTTCCTCTTGCAGGGATGCAGCCATTCCGGTGCCTGTACTGTGCAGCCACTTTTCGCTTCCCTGGAGCATTGCAGCACCATGTCACCACGGAGCACTTCAAGCAGTCGGAGAGCACCTTCCCCTGTGAGCTCTGTGGGGAACTCTTCACATCCCAGACTCAGCTTGAAGGCCATTTGGAATCTGAGCACCCAAAGGTGACAGGCGCTGAGACCCAGGCAGTCACCTCTCAGATGGTGCAGGTGATTCTGGGGCCTTTGGATACAGAATGTGAACATGGGGTTCCTTGAGCTCCTCTAGAGGCTCCTCTGTCTTAACATGCAGTCTGACTCTGGGCCTCAAAGGGTCCTTAAGTAATGCTATCACGATCTTCATGAGAGTCTCTGGACTGCTTATCAATAGATAGTTCTAGTCTTCTGGTGGCCCCTGGGGGAGGGAGGCTGGAATAAGAACTTGCAAAAGTAGTGAATTCTAAGTCACCCTGGCCTAGAGTGAGACCCAAACAAAAAGTGCTGGGTGTGGTGGCGCACGCCTTTAATCCCAGCACTTGGGAGGAAGATCACTGAAAGTTTGAGGCCACCCTGAGACTATATAGTGAAAAAGCAAAAAAGAATTAGCAAAATAGAGTGACCTTGGTTTCTCCCCCAACTCACACATTTCCCACCTTCTGAGAAGCACTGGGGGATGTGGGAAGATTGGTAAGAAACTGCAGAAGGGTGGCTGAGCTCGTTTTGGGCAAGCCTCCCAGCAGGTGAAGCCCCTCAAGGCTGGACAGAGTACATGTTTGCCCTTGGCTGTGCCTTCACTTACCCAGGGAAAAGCCTTCTTGATATGAGAAGGCCAAGTTTGATCCAGCCTGCTGCCCTGCTTCTTGTTCTGCCTCCCATCTTCTCCAGAGAGAAGGAAAAGAAACAGAATTTGGTGGTTGTCAGTGCTTTGTGCAGAGGTGCAAAGGGGATTGTGAAATGATGAAAGTTTCCTCTGTCCCACTGTTCCCTGTCCATAAGCATGGATCAGTCATTGGTAAACCAGCTGTGCTCTGCAGCCTCTGGGGAACAGGGCAAGTCAGATAGGCAGAACCCTGTCTGTCATGCCAGTGAGAGCCACTCTGCTTCTATCTTTTCTAGAAAAGATACTTCTAGGAAAGATGTCCTTTGCAGTTGGGTGAGGAGAAGTTTAATCTTAAAAGACTGAAAAGGAGTTTGAAAACCACTGTGCCAGATCCCTATTGGTTGACCACCATAGATAGATTCCTGTTGAATAATCATCATAGATCCCTGTTGATTGGTCAGTACAGTTGGTCTCACTCCTGGGACAGAGTTGAGTATGGTTCCCTCCCCTGTGCCTGCTCACCACTCGTGGCTAGTTCTCAGGAGCCAGCCGGCTATGCCCTTGGGGACACACTGGTTTAAAAATGCCAGGGCATCAAGCTGCCAGAAGCATCATCTTGGAGGTTCAGCAGGAATGGGCGTGACTAACCAGAGCCAAGAAGGCCATCATTAGTACTGAATGTGCAGATATGGAAGGACATTTGTGGCCTGTGGAGGGGAAAAGGGCCCTGCCTGCCTCACCAGCTGCTGAGTCAAGTGGATGAGGTGGCAAAAGCCATAGTTCAGCCACTTTCTTCCTCCTAAGCTTTGTGGCCATGCATCCTGCTGGAAGGCTCTTAGCCCCAAAGAAGCCTGAGATGCCACTTTGGGAGGCCCAGGCTCTAGTAAGTCACTCCTGTTTCCTTGGTCAAGGCTGAGAGCAACCACTCTAGTGACATTCCCCTCTCATGGCACTTACCTCTGCAGTTTGAATAGCTGAGCCAGTGTTAGCTGGTGTGTAATCATAGAGTCCGTGTGCCCCGAGATGGCATACCGAGCAAAATTATAGCAATTTAGTGCGCAGAGTTATTTAAATTGTTTGCCTGCCTCTCTTTTGCATCACTGGTATGTGAGATTTCCTCTACCCATTAGGCACAAGTAATTGCTCTCCTCAGGTGAAAACATAAATATCATCATTACAGCATGAGACAGGAGCCATGTAAATTCTGGGGAGCTCCCTGTGGACACTGCCCAGAGCAGCCTCCTGGTCTTTCTTTCAGGTGATCCAAACTCCGGAGTCAGCGGCCACAGCTGAGCAAGTGATCACTTTAGAGGAGACGCAACTTGCTGGCTCCCAGGTGTTTGTGACATTGCCAGATTCTCAGACCTCTCAGACCAGCTCCGAGCTCGTGGCCGTGACTGTGGAGGATTTGCTGGACGGTACTGTTACCCTGATCTGTGGTGAGGCCAAGTGAGTGGCTGGTCCAGTCTGCCCTCCACCTGTCCTGCTCTCCTGAGTGGTGAACTGCTTGGCTCCGCTTGACCCTGGAACTGTCAGTTGGAAAACAGACACCACCACCACCATTCTCTATGGCAGGCAATCCCCCCCCCCCCCATAGGCAGCTAGCTATCAGGCCTGGGACACCGTCCCAATCATAGGCAAAGTCTGAAAAAACAGTGGATGCAAGCTAAAGACCAGGGCAGCCAGAGAAGTCTGACATGCCAGCTGCCCTTGGTGCCTCTGGCCACTTAAAAATGAGTGAGGAGATGCCGGGCGTGGTGGCACATGCCTTTAATTCCAACACTTGGAAGACAGAGGTAGGAGGATCGCCATGAGTTCAAGGCCACCCTGAGACTACAGAGTGAATTCCAGGTCAGCCTGGACTAAAGTGAGAGCCTATCTCAAAAAAAAGAAAATGAGTGAGGAGCACCAGCACAGCCTCCAGGGACCCCAGCCATGGCACACTTGAACTTCTTGCTTCTCTCTGCTCATGCCCCCTGTAGCCAGTGGCTGTACCCTGTACCATGAGTGTGGCAGTAGGATAGGTAGCAGGTTAAGTGTTGATGCAGGAAGCCCTCATTGCCACGGTTGTTCCCACCTGCTCACCAGTCAGCCCTTCCCAGAGCTGATCCCAGACCACTTCCTCGCTCCTGTGCTAATGGAGGCTAAAACATCTCCCTACCCTAGAGCCCTCTCACTGGCTTCCTTGGAGCATCTGATGTCTCTAACCACACTGACGAGCCAACATCCAGGCAGGCAGGCCTGTGTCTGTGCCTGTGTCTGTGCCTGTGTCTGTGCCTGTGCCTGTATAGGAGGAGCAGTCTCAATAGCACACGTTCCTTGTGCCATGGAGCTCTCTGAACTCCCAGGCTGCACACTACTTTAGTCAGTGATCTTCTCAAGTCTGGGTTACACAGAGCATTTATCTTTAGTTCCTAAAATGTAATCTGGTAATTAATGGTTTGTGGGATCTGTTTGGAAGTGCACTTAGATAGATGTTGGTTCTTGCCATGTACAGAGAAAGACTCAAATTTATCTTCCTCTCCTGGAAGCCCAAAGGTTGAGTGCAGTGTTTGCCCATCATGCAGGGCTGCCTGCCACTTGTGTGGCTTGACTTCCTGCAAAGGGAAGCACCCAGGTTTGGTCACTCTCCTCTAAGCCACCTGCTGTCGGAGATAAGCTCGCCTCTTTCCAGCACATCTCACTTGTAGTCATGTGTGAAAAGAGGCAGGGGTCAAGTTTGTCATGGATGGAAGAAATGTCATTGCTCACATACGGGCATGTTGCAACAGGAGCAGAAGGTAGAAACTTCACCCTGCCAATGTGTCCAGAGCTGGCCTGTGGGATTGGCTTGGTGCACACAGCACTGTGTGGGATAGCTTCCCAAGCCCATCCTAGCCAGCCACCCCTCATTTTATATGCAGATACCTTGAGCTTGTCAGCTGGAGAAATCGCATTCTGAAGAAAGTAGGGCTTTTTTTTTTTTTTTTTTTTTTTTTTTTTAAGTAAGTCAGCCTTAGAAGCCAAACACTGACCAGAAGATGGTGCTCAAACCTTAAGACTTCACCTCCCTGGGAAAACGTGCTGTTTCTACCGCTGCTGCCCAGGCTCCCAGCTTTTCAGACCTGTGCTCGCAGGCCAGGAGAGTTCTTGATCTGCAAGCAGCAGCATGGCACTGACTCTCCCCCTTGGCACTAGGCAAAGTCCACTGAAGACAGTGGATGGCACATGCTTCCAGGCTTCCATGCCAGGCCAGCACCTCACAAGCCATGGGGTGGAGATGGGAACTGCTGTATCACCAAAACTTCCTGCCAAAAGGCAAAATTAAAAAACTACACACATGTTTGTGTGTGTGTGTCGATCCCCCCCGCCCCCACCGAGAGACTAAGGGAAAATGAATTTTTTTGCAGTCTTCTAAATAAAAAGAGTTGTAAACCTGTGTCAGATCCTTTCAAGCACTGAGAAACCCTGCCTCAGGGTTTGGATGGAGACTTAGATGGTGACTGGACATTGGTTTCCTTCAGTCCTCAAACTCGAGGCTTGTTGCATGGAGAGCCAGGGAGCAGGTGAACTTGGTGCAAGTCAGCAGATGTGCAGCTCCAGAGCGCACACGGCAGGGAGCATGGGTTCTCACAGGAGTGAGGGAAGGCCCATCTTGCACCCAGCGTCTGTGCTAGTACCTCTGTGCTGGCCACCTGAGGTTTTACAGTGACTCGAAAGGATCAGGCAGGGAGTTGATTATCAGAAGACGTTGGTGGTTCTCCCACTGCTGTCCAAGCAGAGGGTGTTGCTGATGGCTCTTCTTCATCCGTGCTGCTGGCTTTCATGATGACAGTGTAGTTCTGTTTCTCTTGTCCCCATGAGATGTCACCCATGTGTGTTTGTGGTGGTTGATGGCATATGCATGGCTTTGACCAGTAGGACTCCAGATTCCAAGCTGGAATCTGATTGTGTGAGGCTATCTATGAAATGGGCTGAGCTATGCAGTAAAATTGACCCACCTCAGGTAAGTGGGCAGCAAGTAGGTAACTGAAGAGCAGGCCCTCCTGGGTATGATAAGACTCGCTGTCCTAATGCATGAATACAACCCGGACCAGTGGGACAGAGGCACAGGTCTTGCACAGTTACTTTATAAAGCCTGATTCTTCTGTCTCAGAAAACATTCAGCCCAGACAGTACCCAGGTCTGCTCTGTGAGCACCGGCCCGCCTGTGGTGCTGGCCCATGTGAAGAAGCCTCCTACTAGTGCTGACCGTGGGAGGCACCTCAGCCCTGGCTCTCGGGCCTGAGCTCTGATCAGGGCTGAGGAATGAAGGTGAGGGACAGACAGATTCTGAATAAGGAGACAGGGCCTTTGTTACCAGAGGTGGGAGGGTGTGCCTCTAAATCTCAATGTGCCTGAGATCCTGTATTAACTAGTCGGAGTAAACTGCCAGTCTCACACAGAGTGGACAGGTGCACTAGGGATGTAGGCAGTATTTCTACTAAGGGAGGTTTGCTGGGGTGGAGAACATGTGCCGATCCCTAGTCTGCCTTCCAAAGAGAAGCTGCAGCAGCCTGTCCCTGCCCTGCTAGGCCCTGTGTGCGCCAGCATGCCTGGGAGACTGGAAGAAGATGGAAGTCTGGGCTCGTTTGTATTGCCTCCAAATCGTGGATGTGGTCATGGCTTCCTTAACAGGGTCGGTGACACCCATTTCCATCCTGAGCATGACAGCCTGCCCCATGTGATGCTGTGTAGGTTGGAGTACAAAACAGTGTTTCCTGCTTTGCATATACTAGTGGAGGGAATAAAATATGGACCTTAAACCATGCCCTGGGAGTTTGCCAAGACTGGTGTTACCCATTTTCTCCTTGGTTGTGGGCAACTGTCAGTGGGCCCAGGCTTGAAGGGCTGCTGTGCACCTTCAGGCCATGTGTGGCAGTTGCCTTCTTGTTCTTGGGACAAAACACTGGACCAGAGTGAGCTTATTGGAGGAAATGGTTTAGTTCAGGTTTACAGTTTCAAGGAGAAGTGTTGTCATGGCAGGAAGCATGGTATGGTCAAGAGGCTACCTCACATCTGGGTGAAAGCAGTCTACTGGGCTTGGAGCTGGACTGATAACCTTCAAGGTGCCCCCAGTGACACACACACACCTCCTCCCAAAGGCTCCACCACATGGGATTGACTGAGGCTTCATCACAAGCACATGAAGCTATGGGTGCACTTTACATTCAAGCTGCTACACTGATTGCGGCCTGGGGAGATGCTCTGGTCATGTGAGTCTCATTTCCTAACCCTCCAAAGGAGCAAGTATGGGCCATGCTTCAAAGCCAGGCTTTGACGTCCCACCTGAATGCATCCTACAGTGCCCTGAGTGCCCCTGGGTGGGTGCTTGCTCCCCGCCACCTCCTGAGCTTCTGGCTATAAAGTGGGGAACATGGTTGCTATTCCCCCATAGGACTTTAAGACAAGATTTAAAAATTGGATTTACTGGACTTTGGAAGATGTCACAGATGGGTCACCATCCTACATTCCCTAGCGCAGAGGAGAATGTTCATTCTTCTCCTGTTGTGTGTCTCTTCTTTCACAGAGTCCTTAGGGAGCTTTATAACACCCACCACTTTTCATTTATCTCCTGAATCTCAGCCTCCAAAGCACCAAGTGCTGAGTAGATAGCTGTAAAATAAGCAGAAGCCTTTCCCTTCAAACAGCTAAAATGTCACGTTGCTGGCAGCCAACAAGGAAGCAGAGGAGCTGCACAGCTAGGTCCACAGCCAGCCTGGGAGGCAAGGGGAAGCTCCATGTTCTCTTGGGACAGTCCTGGAGCACACAAGCGGACATGTGTCCACAGGCTACAGAACTGCTGCTCTCACAGGGTCTTTGTACAGGACAAAGCTGTCTGGATAGTAGTTGGGAGCGGCTGCTGCAAGACCTAACTGGCATACTCTTGGTCCTCAGTCATAAGGGAGAAGGTGGAGTGGGGCCGCACAGCCTGGATTTGCAGATAGGAAATGGGCTGAGGGATCACCTAGGTATGCGACAGGATGTGAGCCAGCTAGCTCCTGGGCCAGGGTGCTGGCCGGGAGAGGCAAAGCAACACAGCAGGAGGTGAACTTGGGAGCTTTTAGAGAGACCCCTTTACTAAGAGATGGCCTGGGACAAGCTTGTCTCGACTAAAGTAAGAAGTTGAGAAGTTGTGAGCATTTTAAAATACTTCACACTACAGAAGCTTCCTGGACGATGGATGTTAATGTTTATACTTTAGAGGGCCTGGATGAAGAGTCGGGGCCAAGACGGCTGGAGAGGAGTGCCCAGTGTCGCCAAGAAAGACCAAGGCAGGACAGAACCACTGAGTTGTGCTGCAGTCCCCGCCCACTGCTAAGGGGGATGGCCTCTGGGGTGAGATGGGCTCTAAGAGTCTTTGGCAACACAGTTGGGGTGTCACATCTGAGTGAAGGCACAGGTTGCTGGATTGTGGGAGCATGTCCAGTGAAGAGAGAGCAAGGGAGAACAGCTCCTCCCTGCTCTCCTTGCCTATCAGTGTAGTGATCTTGTGTTCAGGGATGTGTGTGTAGTCCCAGCATTTGGGAGGTGGGGACAGTTCAAGGGTAGTTTGGCCAGAGAAAGAGGTCAGGTTCTGCTTCTTGGCAAAATCCTGTCTCGTTAAAAAAAAAAAAAAAAAAAAAAAAAAAGGCTGGAGAGATGGCTTAGCAGTTAACGTGTTTTCCTGCAAGCCTAACAACCCGAGTTCAGTTCCCCAGTACCTACGTAGAACCAGATGCACAAAGTGGTACGTGGATCTGGAGTTCACTTGTAGTGGCTGGAGGCCCCAGCACACCCATTCTCTGTGTCTCTCTCACAAGTAAATAAAAGTTTTTATTTATAAAAAGGAAGGCAGGTTATGGTTCTGGAGGTCTGCACGATTCCTGAGAAATAATCCCAGGACTCAAGGTCTCACAGAAAAGGGGCCATGCCGGACATGATGTAGAGCAAGCCTTTTTCCTCCATATGTCTTGTCTGCCCATCACTCAGGGCGGCAGGAGCATGGGCCCCATGGCCACAGGGTCGTGCACATCTCTCTCCTCTGCAGTTGGTCCTGGACAGTAGACTCATGCTTGGTAAGCATGGCCTGCAGCTGGAGACAGGACTCCAGCCCCAGCCTCACTGCTGGACCAGAATCTGTGAGCTGTTTCCCAGGGCCTGAGCAGCACAGTCCATAACTCCACCCACTCTTCCCTACTCGTGGCACATCTGCCATTTCGCAGATCCCAGAGTTGGCTCTTGGCCTGAGTTCCAGGGACTGCCAGCATGTGTCCTGAGCTCAGCCCCAGAGGTGGGCTTCCCAGCTTTCCTGCCCCTGACTTCTCTGTCTAGCCACAACACAATTGGAATCCCAGGCAACCTAAGTTAAATGGTGCCATAAATTCCCAATTTGGATTCTGACTGCCTTGAGGACAGGGACCACACCTGATCTTTCTCGGGGAGTGGGGAGCACTGTGCTTGCCCACCTTTCCCCACTCAGGAGAACCCTGCTTCCACATCTCAGGGAAGACTGTTCCTAGAGCTACCTGCTGCCGGGTGGGTGGGCAAGTGAGCCTGTTAGAGCATCCTCCTTTCTTTGTCCTCTGAGGAGATACGCAGAGGCTGAAAGCTAGCACCCCAGCTCCCTAGCCACTCTCATCAAACACTGCTTCCCCCGGCGCAGGCCAGAGACAGCTGATCAAACACATCCGAACAAGGTCAGTCCAGGGACCCTCAGGCCCTTCCAGAAGAGAATTCAGAACCTGCCATCAGGAGGGCCTGATAACAATGGCCAAGAGACAGGAGGGGGTCCAGAAGCCTAGGGGCCTGGCACGGGGCCGACTAGCTTTTCATTCTATGGAAGGTTGAAGTCCTTGGCTCCACATGACGTCTAACCCAAAGCTGGATTTCTGGAATTGCCTCGGAGCTCAAGAGTTGCACCTGAGTAAAGGGATGACTGGTCATGGCATGGGGGCAAAAGAGTTGTCAAGTACAGCGTGGGTGAGTTTGGGAGCATGGAAATACTAAACTTGTCACGGGGTGACTTAAGATTCTCACTATGACCCCTTCAAGAGCAAAGATCACACAGCCTTCTTTCCTACACACCTAGGCAGTTAGCCTGGTACACCAGGTGTCTGTCTAAGTTTGTTGACTTGGGGTCCTGGGAAAAGTTGTTCCCATGCCAGATGTGCTGGACAGTGGGTCAGGTGAGGCTGAAAAGGTAAGTAGCTCCTATGCCTGGGGAATTTATACCTTGTTAGCTGGGCAGGAGCTACATGTGAGACTGTTCTGGTACACCTAGGCCAGCCTAGACTGGAGCTCTAAAGCATGCAGGGTCTACAAACGATGAGCAGTTTTCACTTACGTGTGTCTTTGTCTTACAAAGGTGAATAATGTTTTTTTTTTAAGAAATAGTCTCATAATTTGAGCTAAGGAGATGGCTCAGTAGGTCAAGTGCATGTGCATAGTGCTGATCACTGGAGCGTCCAAGACAGGTGGATAAGGGGCTTGCTGTTTTAACTATTCTCCACAAACCAGTGAGGCCCTGCCTTAAAAATTGAGGAGAGTGATTGAGGAAGACACTCGATGTTGACCTCTGACCTCCACATGCATGCACACACACATGCATACGTACTACATATATATGCAGAAAATATTCTCATAGGGAACAGTCACACTACTTGCTTAGCACACGGTGGGCACTTTGTCAAAGAAACTAGAATCAGAAAAATGAATTTGCTGTGTGGCTAATGAAAACAGCTGGGACTTGAACCCAGCCGTCTGACCAAAGCACTCTTAAGTCTCGCTGTATGAAAGTGTTTCCTGCTTAATGTCCGGTCAGCTCTGCCTCCATTCCTTCCTACACCTGGCCTGCGGTCGTAGCTCCAAACCTCCCCGCCTGCACATTCCTTCCCTCTTTCTCCACCTAACCTATTTTCACAATCCTACTTTCATCAGCTCAACAGTGAGCATGTCCTTTACTTGCTTTGGACTGGTGGCCATGTTCTGTCCCTGTTTGAGACTCCTGTGCCCCTCACAGCCTCACCGTCTTCACTTGACACCTACCAGCTCAGTCAGGGTTTCCTTGAAATACAGGATGGCCATGGGTCCCACCACGACTTGTGTGGGCATCTGAGGCTAACACAATGCCTGGCACACATGTGCAGGGTGCTCAGGGTAACAGCAGCAGAGAAGGAAAGCAGTACATAAAAGACTGATATGGGCCCTGGCATGTGGGCAGTATTCAATGACAGTGGTGCCCAGATCCTTTTGGGTGCTTTCTGTGGGCCAGATGATGAAAAGGTGAGTGTGGTGGGGCACAAGGCCTGGTCCCAGCTGTCTCTCCCCACTTGCCTGGTACCAGGCATGCAGCTGGTATTCAAGAGACATATGTCCTGAGGCCGGGCATGGTGTCGCACGCCTTTAATCCCAGCACTCAGGAGGCAGAGGTAAGAGGATCGCCGTGAGTTCAAGGCCATCCTGAGACTACAGAGTGAATTCCAGGTCAGCCTGAGCTAGAAGAGTGAGATCCTACCTCGAGAAAAAAAAAAGAGAGAGACATATGTCTTGTACATTTGGGGGTAGCACGGCCTGGAGCAGAGGCCTCAGGCCAGTCCTCCTCTGACCCACCAGCTGAGAGGCACATTGGAAAACCAGACCTTCACTCCTCAACTTTCTCATTGACAGAACAGGTCACCCATATGCCCCTGCTCTGGCCCAAGTGGAAGAAGCTGGTGGAAGCAGGGGTCCTTTGAAGGTTGAGCATGGTAGGTAAGACGATGGCAAAGGCCTGGGATGACATGTGCCACCCTTGGTTTTGGATGAGTGGGACAAAAGTCCCAGCATGCCTTGTTCTCAGGTAGTACTCTGCTGTTTTCATGTTCATTCATGTACATTTGTTCTTTGATCCTTAGAATAGCATGGAAGTTCAGAGCAGGTGTCTCTGCATTTTATCCTCTTTACAGTGAAGGGAGTCACACAGCAAGACATCAGCCTTATTTTTAGGCTTCCTCAGCTAGCTAGGAGTGGGGCTGGGGTCCAGCTCCTCTGACTCCATGCGCAGGCTGCTTTAACTTGTTGATTCTGGCAGTGGTACTGAGGTTGGAGGTGCATGAATCATCACTCATCCATTGTAGGAACCACTAGTCCCATGTGGTTGGTGAGCACTTGACTTGTGGCTTATATGACCAAGGGACCAGATTTTAGTTCCCATGTTTCAGTAGTCACTTGTAATCAGGGATGGTCAGTAGACAGCATTAAACTTGATGGAGCCTCAGGAACAAAGGGCACAAAAGAAATGGCTGAACCCACCCTCCAACTCAATTCTTTCATCAGTCCCAAAGCCTGTGACATTTGCACCGGTGGCCAGGTGGGGAAGAAAAGGCACCCAGGTGCAGGCACATTGCAGAAGACCGTGTCGTTCACAAAAGCTGTCTCTTGCCCTAGACTCCTGTAGAAAATTATCCCTACTGCTCCTCTCCATCTTCCCCCATTCTGGGTGTCTCAGGACCTAATTCCCACCCTCTTAGGATCTACCACCTCTACACTGCCACACTGGGGACCAAACTGCCAGCATGTGATGGTTTGGAACACACACTTGGACCATATCCAAACTGGCAGATAATGTAACCAGCCAGGAATGGCCTCACTGACCAAGTGGTTTGATCAAAGGCCTGGTAGCTTTCCCAGAGCAGTCCCACAACCATCACAGGAGACCACTCCTAGCAAAGGGCGCAGCCCCACAAAGTCCCTGCGACGGGAGCTTGTGTGACGTGTTGTGAGAACACTGAGGTTACCAGTGTGGCTAGAGCACAGTGAGCAAGCAAGAGGTGAGTTGGCAATGAAACTAGTGAAATAATTGGGGCCCAGATCATGTAGGACCTTGTGGGTCATTTTACAGATGTGGTTTTGAGCAGAGCTGCTGTAACTACTTTGCTGGGACCATAAGGGCAAAGGTGGGTGCCAGGAGTCTACTTCAGGGACTTCTCAGTGTCTTGCCACTGCAGAGCATTGTAAACATGAAAATGAGCCTGCAACCAAAACACATCAGACTCATGTGTTAGCCAAACAAGGGAAATGATGGCTTAGGCCAGGGTGGTAGTATTTGCATACAGCCAACAGGCTTTGCTGGTGGGTTAGACGTGGGATCTGAGCAGGGAAAAGGCTCAAGAGTGACTCCTCGGGGTTTTGGTGCTATGATGGAGGGACCTGAAGAAGGCAGGTGGGGGGGGGGTAGGGAGTGCATTGGGTGTGTGTAGTTTGGGACCCTAATAAATGCCCATATAGGGACCGATGAACCTGGAGTTAGGTGTTGTAAATCACCCTGGCCAGCGTTCCTCTGTTGTCTTTTGAGTTCTAGCTGGCACATGTCATCCCAGATCTCCCAAGGGACCCCAGTTGCAGCCTCAGCATGGGGAAGAGGCCAGGGGTTAGTCTGCCCTCCCATCTATCCATCCACACTCTGACATGCCCTCCACATCTAACCTGTGTCAGACATTGACCATCCACAGGGATTCAGGGATGGGTAAAAAGCTGGCCTGATCTCCCATCACACTGTCCTTAAACTCTTCAACCTTCCCCCTCCTGCATCTGCTCCTACCCCGAGCCCTGTGTCTTCCTTTGCCTCGGTCTCTCCATCAGCAAAGTGGTTGTGACGCAGATGATCCTTAAGTGCTCTCACAAACTCAGCTTTTCCGTTGCTTCACAAGGCTAACTTGCTTGCCCGCATCCTCTGGGCTCTCTGTCAGCTTCCTGCTCTCCTAGAACACACAGCTGACCAGCAGTGTGCCCTGACATCAGTTTTGCTGCTGTCTGCACTCTTAAGAAGTGATTAACTGTGGTGAAGCAATTACACCAGGCCAGAACGTGAGTTTGCAGTGCCAAGCAGGAGCAGCATGGATCAGGGCATGCATCCTCAAGGGGGCGATGAAGGGCTGTTGGGGTGGAAACACTTGCTCCTTTTTACTTACAAAGCACAAATGTGCACACAGTATACCTACAGGTATGCTGTCATCTATAGTATAAAATCTTCATTAGGGGAGAAAATATCTTTAAAAGTTCCAGTCGGGGAGAGCTGGGGAGATGACTCAGCAGTTAAAGGTGCTTGCTTGTAAAGCCTGCCAGCCTGGGTTCAATTCCCCAGCCACCCACATAAAGCTGGGCATTCAACTGCAGTGGCAAGAGACCCTGATGTACACGCGCGCATGCACACACACACACACATGAATGGGGAAATAATACTGAAAAAGAGGGTGAAAAGCCCAGACCAAGGAGAAGAGGACAGTCAGTGCTGGGGACACACTCAGTGGGCAGTCCTGGTGCTGTGAGGACAAAGGTGACCAAGATTAGAGAAACTCCCCTTAACAAGCCCACAAAAACGGGGCTAGGAAGATGGCTCAGTGAGTAAAGTGCGTGCCACGCAAGCATGAGACCCTGAGGTCAGTCCCTAGCACACACAAGACAGTAGTGCATGTCTGTAAGCCTAACGCTACGAAGGCAGAGGACCTGGGCTCTGACCAACTAGACTGGCCGAAGCAGTGACCTCTAGGTTCAGCAAGAGACCCTAAAGAATAATGTGGAGAGCAATTGAGCAAGACACCTGATGTCACCCTCTGGCCCTGCATGCCTGTGAACACATAAAGGAAACCCATAATACAATGAGGGACTTGCAGGGAGACACCCTATGCCAGGGGCCACATTGGGGCCAGGGAAGCAGTCAAGTGACTGGAAGGTTCTGGGGGCTGGGTGGGGCAGGGCGGCGGCACGTGAAGTCCACACACGCCTGAACAGACTGATCCCTTCAGACAGGTGGAGGGAGGTGCAAACAAGGAGCTCAGCTCGGGATGACTCCTTGCCTGCCCTCCCCCCACCATCAGAGCTTTGTGCCTCAGTGAGAAGTGTCATGCTTGTGGCAACTTGATTTAATGAAAGAATTCTAGCCAGGCATGCTGAATGTCTGGACAGTCCATCGCACTCTGGACTTCTCATCTCTAGAGTGAGTGATAAACACAGTCCCTCATTATTGCCACCACCTACTTCACTTGGCTGTTGACTGCGGGGAGTACACGGACACCAGCTGTCACAGCCTATGGATATGTGAGCTTACCTGTGGTAAGGGGCTCCTGCACCATTCTATAGGCGAAGAAACAAGAACAGAGAAGTCAGGCACTCACCCACGGTCACAAGGGTAGCAGAATAGGTGAGAGGGTAGATAGGGCATGAGAGAGAGACGGTCACCCACAGGTCCTCTGTGCTCAGCTTTTCCACAGGTGGCCTAGGCTGTCCATCTGACAGCCACAGTCTTGCTCTTCTAGGACCATTTCCAAGCAAAGCACGTGCTAAGAAGATGGGCTGGGGCAGCTGGAGGCCCTGGAGACTCTGAGCCAGAGAAGGGGAGGCCCAGGGGCCCGAAAGCTGTCTTCATAGTCATTCAGCTGTCAGAAGGAACTGCTCAGGACAGGCACACGGCAGCCTGCTCTGACCCCCTGCAGTGCCCAAGATGAAGTCCTGGAGGCTTAGCTGGCCAGACAGGACGCTGGAGACCGGACCTCTGCCACCCTCCAGTCCCATCACTCTACTCCCTGCTTTGTCCTTCACTCAGGCACTATGTCACCTCACTTTTGGACAAGAAGAAAGATTTCTTGGAGCCTCGTTGCCACCTTTCCCAGGGGGTCTTCTGTGCACCTGGCCCTGGAACCTGGGCTTGGCCACAGTTGCCTGTGTTTACCTCAGCAGCACAGGGCCAGGCACAAGTAGCCTCTGGGGTGGATTGAAGGTTACCCCAACAGGTGGGCAGAGCAGCCTCCATGTCCCATTAAGTCCAAACAAGCTGTGAAGTGACTTGTCCAAGGGCATGCTGTGAGGTGGCACTGGACAGAATCCCCTGAAGACTGGCATCAAAGCCATAGTTCTACTGGGAGCTCAGGAGTGGCCTCTGCAGGGACCTGAAGCACATCCCTGGGATCCTGACATCACTCTGCAGATGTCACCTTCAGGGACAACGTCTTTGTCTTGTGGCCCAGAGAACTCCATACTCTCTTAGATGACTTCCGTTTCTTTCACGCTGACATTTTATTCTTCCATCATGCCGAAACCCCCAGGGGTGAGATCTGTTCCCCACTACTGGGCAGTGCAGATGCCCAGGAAATGTTCATCCTCACCATGTGGCCAAACACATCTGTCACCCACTTGGTCCTGCCAGCCACTCTCTGAGCAAGTAGCGTATGATCTTCAGATGAGGAAGCAGGGGCCCAGATCAGGTGGCATAGGACTGATGAGGACAGAGCCTGGTGGCCAGGCTGGTCTGATCCCCAAGCTCACACTCCTTGACATGCCACAAAGGAGGGAGCTATAGGTTCAAGACAGGGTTCTGGGACCCCAGGGCCTGTGTACAGAGTGGGTCATATCCAGGACTTTCTCCAGTATTTCTGCTCTACCTTTTATTCAGGTATGGAAGGGCACTGCAGAGTCTGTAGTCATCAGCAGTTCAGCTCCGATGTCCCCCCACCCCCTGCAGCCTTTGAGATGGCATGCTCCTTCAGGGCTGCGGTGTCATGAATTCTCTGGTTCCATCCTTGGTGAGGCCTCCGGCTAAGGTCAGTATCTTCTGACAGCCCTGGCAGGAGCCTTTTCAAGCGCCTAATTCACCTGGCAGGTGTTTGAACTCTAGAAAATTAAGCTTTCAAATCTCGCTCCAATGAAACCTGAGCCAGAGCCCGACCAGGAAGAGACTGGAGATGAGCACTTGTTCTGTCCCAACGCTGGCCCGCAGACCCTCCCTCTGCTCCAGATGCTTTTTGGCCCTGCCACCTAGAGCCATTTACTTCCATCTGGGCCCCAGTCTTCTGATGTGTGCAGTGAGGTGCAGAATCTCCGATGTCCAGGGATTCTTCCAGCTCAGAGTGCACCCAACAGAAATAGTACATAAGCCACTGGTGTAATTTTCAATCTTCTAATGGCCACATTAAAGGGGGAAATGGGGGACTGGGGAGATGGCTCAGTGCAAGCATGAGGGTCTGACTCCCCGAGTTTGATTCCCTAGCACCCACATAAACAGCTGGGCATGACCACAAATTCCTGTAACCCAGTCCTTTGGGGAGCAGAGACCAGAGATGCTAGGGCTCACTGCTTGGCCAGGCTGACCAAAAAATGGCAGCTTCAGGTTTGAATGCTTTCAAATCTCACCCAATGAAAGCAGCCATACTCATTTCAAGGAAATACATGCAGGAGCCATAGAGGGGACGCCCTCTGGTCTCCACACGGGGCATATGCACACATACACCACCACCCCCCATACTACGCTACACACACAAGTGCAAACATAAACAAATGCATAAATAAGGGGAAAATGAAGCAAGTAGATTTAATTTTTTCCTTTTGAAAGGAGGTCTCACTATCCTGTCTAGACTTGCCTCAGACTCCTGGGCAACCATTGCCCAACTTTATATATATTTAAAAGAAAGAGAGGGAGAATGGACATGCCATGGATTCCAGCCACTGTAAACAAATTCCAGACACATGCATAACCTTGTGCATCTGGCTTATGTGGGTACTGGGGAATTGAGCCGGTGTCTTTAGGGTTTGCAGGCAAGTGTCAACCACTGGACAATTATTCCAGCCCTAATTTTTTTAATATTTTATTTTTCTTTGTTTATTTGAGAGATAGGAAACAAACTCCAGATGCATGCACCCCCTTGTGTATCTGGCTTATGTGGTTCCTGGGGAATTGAACTGGGTCCTTTGGCTTTGCAGGCAAGTGCCTTAACCACTAAGCAATTTCTCCAGCCCTAATTTTTAAAAATACTTAAGAGAGAATGGGTGCGCCAGGGCCTCTAGCTACTGCAAACGAATTCCAGATGCATGTGCCATCTTATGCATCTGGCTTTATGTGAGTACTAGGGAAAGGAATCTGGGTCCTTAGGTTTTACAGGCAAGTGCCTTAACTACTAAGCCATCTCTCCAGCCCTTAATTTTTTTATTTTATTTATTTTGGTTTTGCAAGGTAGGGTCTTGATCTAGCCCAGGCTGAGCTGGAATTCACTACGAAGTCTCAGGGTGGCCTCGAACTCACAGCGATCCTCCTACCTCTGCCTTCCGAGTGCTAGGATTAAAGGTGTGTGCCACCACGCCCAGCTTAAATTTTTTAAATATATTTTATTTGCAAACACACGGAGAGAAACAGATACAGAAAGGGCATAACAGGGCCTCATGCCACTGCAAACAGACTCCAGATGCATGCACCACCAAGGGCTGCCAGGCTTTGCAAGCAGTGCCTTAACCACTGAACAGTCCTCTCCAGCCTTTAATATATTTCATTTAACCTAATATATAAGCATGACTTTCATCTTAAGTCATTAGCAGTACCAAGTACTGATTGCATTTTTCCCTACTGTCATTGGTCCAGACTCTGTGGAGGTGTGTACAGCCACCTGTGGCTAGGGGCTCACTGGAGAGGGTAGCTCTGGAGTTCACTCAGCTTGTCCCTTCACCCACCCAGGAGTGCTGGTGCTCCCAGGGGCTGTAGGCCTTCTCTTTCCCACTCCTTCCCCGCTGGCCAGTTGCCAGCCTGCACAGTAAACTCAGGGCCTGTGATGCCAACAGCTCTGAGCCTCCTGGAGCTGAGCTTGGCCTGGAAGGGCTGTGTACCTATTAAGCTTTCAGCCCTGCCGAGCCTGGGAAGAGAAGATGGGAGGAGGACAGGGTCTCTCCTCTCCCCAGGAAGGGCAGTACCAAGGTGAGGGTGGCAGGCTCAGAACCTGTTGAGTCCCTTCAAGTCAGATCTTGAAGCCACAGGTGCTGGCCTGAGCCCTTCCCACGCATGTCAGGTTTTATTCTCCCAAGCATCCAAGGAAGGGACAAGGCGCTTATCCTGATCTTTATGGAGGAAGAAACTGAGGCTCAGAGACAGCTCCTGGGTCCTTCTTTCATTTGGTCTTGTCTTTTCCTCTGTCCTTCCCTCCCCCCCCCCTCTCTCTCCCCTCTCTCCCCCCCGTCTCAATTGAGGGGTTCGTGGCACACAGTGGGACCTGCACTGGGACACAGGGAACTGTACCCCTTTACCTGAGGAGCAGCCGGGGGTAAGATAGGGGAGAGGGAGCTGGGAGGTAGAACTTTCTTTCCCAGGCCCATCCTTCTCGATGTGGCCTGTGCTGTGCTAGCTGGAACCTGGCCTCACACTGGCAGGCTGGCATGGGGCAAGGAGGTGCTCAGTGAATGCAGGCTGGCTGTGTGGGCATCTTGGGCTCCTCTTTGCCCGCCCCGCCTTTCCCAGCATGTCTCTTGGTATCCCCTGGCCTTGTTCTTTCCTGTTCTCCCTTGAGCTCTGTACCTTCCAGTCTGTCTGGGTCTCTGCTCTCCCTCAATCTAGATTTTGGCCTGTCAGTCTCTGTCTGTCTGTCTGCCTGCCTGCTTGTCTTTCCTCTCTATCTGTCATTTTTCCTCTGGGTCTAATTATCCCCCCTTTCTCTGCTGGTCTCTGTTGCTTCCCCCCAATCTTCACTCACATTCTGTCTCTCCCATGCACTTCCTCCTCCTCTTATTCTCTTTCTCTGTCCCTCCCTCCCTCTTTCCCACAGCTGTCCCTCCCTGTCACTTCTTTATCCCTCTAGTTCCTGCCTCCCTGGGCTTCAAATGGAGCTGGGCTCCTTGCGGCAGCCTCCCTCCCCTCTGGAAGGCAGTGCAGCGGCAGTGGAGAAGCCCCTAGATGACAGCCGAGCTGAGCGAGCCAAGCGTCCCTCGGAGCTGTCAGCACGGAAATCACACGCCAGCGCCTGAAATTCAAATTAGAGTCTTGCTGAAGCTGCAAAACTCATCAAATACTATCTTTGAAGTCCCCCAGCAAGATGGTCATTGCTCTTAAATGAGTCCTCTTGGGAAACGAGCTGCAGGCAGAGGCTTCCGGAAGGGGAGCAGGGTCATGTCCCAGGGCCAGGAAAAGGTGTCACTGCTGACCACAGCCCCCAGCCATATCCGGGCACTGATGGTCACCACTGGGGACTCCCCATAGAACGGGCTCACTGGGTCAGCTCTACTGCCTTTCAGGCTCCTCACTTCTCCCTAAGGGATCTTGAACCATGAAAGGGGGTAGGGAACCAGTAAGAGGCAGGGGAAAGTGATAGCTGAGGGCCTTTGGCCCTGGGGTCAAGGTCTGAGTGGAGGCTCTGAGGTCAGATGTGGGCTTCTAGGTCCTCACGCCTCTACTGTGTGACCTGGGCCCGCTGGCCTCTCTTCTCTGGGCCTGCACTGCAGAGGACTATTCCCGCACTGGGTGTGGAGAGGATCAGATTTGCTATGACCAGACTAGCACACTGGCTGTAGCTCACCTGCGGCCACCAGCTGTTGGCAAACCCTACATACCAGGCTTTAAGAGCTGTGATCACAGTAATGTCTCTCCCTCAGAACAATCCGAGGGGGAGGCTCCTGTTCCTGTCTGTCTTATAAATGGGCTGAGAATTTAAGTAACTTCTCATACTTCTCACACCTGCAACCTACTACCCTCCTACCTGTCCAGGCCCTTTGCCAGGCTCCCTTAATTCAGGCCTGCCTGTGCTTGGTATAGTGTTAATCATAGCTGCTTTCCTAAATCCAGGTCTGGTGTTCTTTCATGAGCCTGCACTTCAGTGTCCCCTGGTAACATCTGTATGCGTCCTTCAGAACACAGATCCTACAATAGCCACTTCTGATCCCGTGGCTTCCTGCCTGACCCATCTCTGCGCACCTGTCTGCCTTCCCACCATTGCCTGCTCTCACCAGACCAACCTTTTCTGCTGTGGAAAGCTCTCTGGGGTTTGGTCTTATTACCAGCTACCATCAGGCCAGGATGGACCAGTTGTTTTCTGTTCGTGGACTTCAAAATAAAAGTCCTTGACTCCCTATTTCCCATCATCTATGGCAGTTGACCCCTGGAAAGGACAAAAGGAACTGGACTGAGGTGGAAAGATGGAGCAGGAAGAAGGGGCTCTGTGTGTAGAAAATGTGCCCAGGAAGAATGGTGGGCACCCAGAAAGCCAAACGCCACATGTTCTCCCTCATATGTGGATCCTAGCTACAGATGATTGGGCTTCTGTGTGAGAAGGAAAAAACCCACTAGCAGAGGCCAGTAAGTTAAAAAGGAGATAGAAAGGGAAGAGAAAGGAAGGGAGGAGGGCTTTTATTAGGTTGGTATTGTATATATGTAAGTAGAAAGATTGAGATGGGGAGGGGATATGATGGAGAATGGAATTTCAAAGGGGAAAGTGTGGGGGGGAGGGTACTACCATGGGATATTTTTTATAATCATGGAAAATATTAATAAAAAATTGAGAAAAGAAAAAAAAGAATGGTGGGCATGTGACTACAGTCAAGAGATGTCCCCAGAAAACCTCAAGAGATGGTGACCATGGATATGTCACCGTGATCAGTTCTGTGAGGATGGACATTCCAGGGATTGGGGTGGCCAAGAACACACCTGACCCAGATGGGGAAACAGATGACTTTGGTTTTTTTAAATGTCTTAAAATATTTTTTATTTATTGGCAAGCAGAGAGAAAGAGAAGACAGACAGACAGAATGGCTGCGCCAGGCCTCCAGCCACTACAAATAAATGAACTCCAGATGCATGTGCCACTTTATGCATCTGCCTTTACATGGGTACTGGGGAATCGAACCCAGGTCTTTAGGCTGTTCAGGCAAACACCTTAACCACTGAGCCATCTCTCCAGCCCGGCTTTGGGTTTTTGTGATAAGGTCATGCTATGTAGCCCAGACTGGCCTGGAACACATGATCCTGCCTCCTCCTCCTGAGTGCTGGGACCACAGGTGTGCAGGAACCGAGTCCAGTGCTGGGAGGGTTTTGGAGACCTGAAGCTTGAGTGGTTGGAAGCTGGATTCAACAGATAAAGGGATGCTGCAAGGGGGAGGGGAAAGTGCCCAGCCAAAGGAAGCAGCGGCCACAGAAGACAGGGCAAAGGAGGTCCAGGGGAGCCCTTGCTTGGTGTAGGGTGCAGAAGTGGTTAGACCCTCAACAGGAGGGAGAAGCAAAAGCCAGGACACAGGGCTGGCTTGCTGGGGCTGCCTGAGCGCTCCCTGCAAGTACCACTGGAAGGACTCCCCAAATGCCTCCCCTCCTGTGAACCTTGTGCCTACTGCTGGGTGAATAGAAATGACAGCATAGGGGTGCCTGTCAGGTGCTAAGCCGCTGGCCAGACTATACAGGGACCACTGGCCACCAACACACAGCCTTTGGTTTTGGACAAACTGCAGGATGCCCCATGGCAGGACAGGATGGAAACTTTTCAGGTAAGAAAACTGATGTCCAGGATGGGAGGCCTTGTCCACTTAGCAGTCACAACCAAGGCCTGAACCCAGAGTCCAGAGTCCCTATCCAGGCCTTGAAATTTGATCAGTAAGACTCGATAAACAATGAGGTTCCTGAGTGTTCCTAAATGGCCAAACCGCTTTTGCTAGACACATCCTTTTGTACCCCATGAGCACCAGACTGTATATTCAGAAGGTGGGCCGAGGGGCCAGGAGGCTGGATGGTTAAATAGCGTGGCATCCATAGCCTTTTTGGAAGGCTGCAAGGAATGAGTGAGGGCTATACAAATAGATCAATGTCACCCGGGAGAACGAGAGGCCACATGAGATGCAGACTATGGAAGGAGGTCTATACCTCCCACCCAGAGCCCCACTGTCCCCCTCCTTAAAAGGCTGCTCTCCCTTCTCCCACCCTTCCATGCAGCCCCCTGCACTGCAGAAACATGCGTGCATGTGCACAGCCGCATGTGCATGTGTGTCAAGCCTGCATAGCTACAAGCGCCTCAGGTGTATTTCAGGGCCGTTAAAGCTCCGTGCTTAATGGCTAGAGCCACAGCGGTCACGGCTGTCACCGGGGATTTCATGGGTTCGTTTACATCTTTAGCGTCCTCCTTCCCTGACAACTTCATCATCTGCAGCCCCAAAGCCCCTGTGCTGGTGAGGAGGAGGTGTAGCCCAAGCTAAGCTCAAATGGGGTTTATAAGCTCCACTGGGGGACAGAGGAGAGCACATACTGGAGCTTAGCACAAGTCCTTGGTGGGATCCTGGGTCAGGGACACTTCACAGGTTACGGTGACACAGAGCCAGCCAGAGGCAAACCTAATGGGACCAAGAGCCCAGTGGGAAATGGGAAGGGGGTCCAGGATGAGCAGGAGGTGACATCATGACTGAGAGAGGTCGGGAACTTTAGGGACCAGTCAGGGCCCAGCAGTGAGCTGGGAGAGCTGGGGAGAGGAACTGGGCTGCTGGCGGGCTCCTCTCACCGACAAGCGGGCATCCAGCCGAGCTGGAAGAAACTCCGGGGAGCTGAGACATTGGAGTAGGATGTGGAGAGAGAGCTAGGTAAGTCAGCATCCCTGCATTCCTGCTCACAAATGCTGCCCGCGTTTACTTACGAAGGGGGCGACTATAAGGCACTCGGTTGGGTGGATAAAAGGACAAGCGAGCATTACTGGGCTGTGGTCAGAGCCAGAGTGGACCTCCACAGCATGGGTAAATAGCACAGGCAGCTCCAGGGAGCTGTTGCCATGACCAGTGGTCTAAGAAGGACTTGCTGGGGGGGGGGGAGCGGAGAGACGGCTTAGCGGTTAAGCGCTTGCCTGTGAAGCCTAAGGACCCCCATTCGAGGCTCGAATGCCAGGACCCACGTTAGCCAGATGCACAAGGGGGCGCACGCGTTTGGAGTTCGTTTGCAGTGGCTGGAGGCCCTGGCGCGCCCATTCTCCCCCTCCCCTCTGTCTGTCTGTCTCTGCCTCTTTCTCTCTCTGTTGCTCTCAAATAAATAAATAAAAATAAACAAAAAAATTTTTTTAAAAAGGACTTGCTGGGGGCACTGGTTCACCCAGTCCAACTTTGGGGCATTGGTGTAGGGTGCGGTTACAGCTGACACTTGAATTGTGTCTTGGGAGGCAATGGGACGCTGTCCTGTCCTGGGCCTCTAGGGAGTTTAATATAAATGGCATGGAACCCTCACAGCCTTGGGGTGAAACTGGTGGTGCATGGGGGTGTTACAAAGTATCCAGTCACTGTGGATACCTCACAAATGTCAGAACCTTCCAACTGTGCATCGCCCCATAGAAGGAACCGCACTCGCAGAACCCAGGGCCAGTGAGGGATAAGACGTGCCGCAGGGGAAGTAGAAGCCGGTGGCATCATTACAGGTGATCAGCAGAAGGGTGGGCGTCCTGCTTTGGAGAGGCACCCTGGCCAGGGCTGCAGGCAGGAGGCAGGAAGATTCCCGGAGGCTGTGGTCAAGGAGACGGAGGTGATGGAGTTAAATAGGATGGGATCTGATCACTGGTCCCTGGTGACAGGTGAGCCTCGAGGCCCCAAGAGGAGGTGGCACCGGGTCTGCGCCACAGGGATGCGGGTGGGCTGATCTCACTTCACACTCCTCCATGGCCAGAAGTGGGGCTGTCACAGCAGCCCCGGGAAGCACCCCATAGAGACATGCCTGACGGACCTGTCACCACCTTCCCCCAAGTCGGCCCCTCCCTAGGTAATCGTTTTCACCAGGAGCTGTCTGTCAGCCCCAACCTGGTCCGGCCCCAGCGGGCAGCACGGGCGGGCAGGAGCTGCCTTTCTTCCCGGCAATGACCTTGGGTTGCAGAGCTGCTTGGCCGCTATTCAGCCTGATTGCAGGGCCATCCAGCTGGGCCCCAGGAGGCCTTGGGCTTTGCAGTGGGAACAAGACGGACTTTCCCCTCTCCACCCTGGGCATACATCTGCATCTGGGACAAATCCAAGTTGACCTGGAATCTCTTCTTCTAGGGGGATCTCTGAACCTCAAATCTCCAGCTTCCACCAAGAAGCCCGTCTCAGGAATTCATCTGGCTAGTGGGACATACCTCCTGGGGTTCATGTCTCAGCCCACCCACTTTTTGGTTTTGGACAAGATACTTACCGGCTCTGGGCCTCCAGGGAGCCTAACACAAATGATATGGAATACCCGCAGTCTTGGAGTATTGCACGGGGGGAGGGGGGTGTTACAAAGCACCCAGCCACCAGGGGTACTTCACAAACAACAGCCCCGTTCAACTGTGTGCTGCCCCTCCTCTGCTGAACAACATGACGCACTTCCCCTGTCCCCAGAGCTAATGAACATGGGCACGCACAGACTGGTATCTTTGTCTGCACTGGTCCTCTGGGGGGACCAGAGCACAGTGGGCCAGGAGATGGGCTGTGTGACCTCAGGGAAGTCACCTCATTTCTCCAACCCTGGAGTTACTGTCTTCTGTCTCCACATGCACACTCTGCCCTGCTGTTCAGCATTCCTTCCTGAGGACCCTTCCATCGCTGTTCATGCTCCTGTCTTACTGCCTGACATGATGACCAGATGGCATGGTCTTGTCCCTGTCATCAGACCAGCAGTGCCCCAAGTGGAGCACTGCCCAGCCCACAGCCCCCTCGCTGGAGAAAACAGATGGAGAAATGGGACAGAGGTGGGTCAGTGTCTCTCTTTGATAGCCGAGCACCAGAGACAGGGTAGTGAGCTACCTACGTAGAGCCTTGGGTTGTAGGGACAGCTATGGAGGCTGGCTCCGGCTACCAGCACAGGCTGGTGTGTGGGGCGGGGTGGGGTGGAAAAGCTTACTTCAAGCACGTGGTGTGGGCCTGCAGAGGGGCAGCTGGTAGGGTGGGAACAAGGGGATATCAGGGGCTAATGCTGGCCATGACCCTGGCTCTGTTCCTGGGACCAGATCTTCCCAGCAGTGCCAAGCCACTTGCTCCACCCATCACCCCTCTGCCTGGCATCTGCAAGGCGGAGCAAGAACAGGTCTTCAGATGGCTTTGCATTCAGTGCTGGGTACTACTGCCAGGTTCCCTCCTGAGTGATTCCCTGGTGTATGTAAGTGCCACCACCCTGCACTTAGCTCCCCAGCAAGGCCCATCACCAGGCACTGACCTGTTGGCTTTGCCACCCTACCGCCTGCTCCTTATGTTCCCTCTCTCTCCTTTCCCCCTCCTCCCTCTCTCTCCCTCCCTCCCTCCCTCTCCCTCCCTTCCTCCCTCTCCCTCTCCCTCTCTCTTCTCTCTCTCTCTCTCTCTCTCTCTCTCGCCCTCTTGCTCTCACTCTATCTCTGGAAACTGCCGCAAACACAGTGAGCTGCTCCCAGCTGTCAGAATGCCATGTGGGCTCACCTCCCAACGAGCAGGGTGACAAGAAGGTTATCTTTTAATATCAGGGATATGAACGCTTCTCTTTCTGATAATGAGCTCTGGTCTGCCCCCTCCTGCTCCTAAGAAAGGTCTTGGGCTGGGCAAGGTGAGACAGGCAGAGGGTGGAAATACACATGGGCCAGGTATGCATTTAATCTTCACAGGCCAGGCAATGATGTCCCCGTTTTACAGATTGTGACTTCCCACAGCCATACAGCATACACCAAGGGCTAAGTCTGGGGTTGGAACCAGGTCTGAGTCCACACCAGTGTGCGGGAGTCTTTGTGACCTCCCAGGAAATCTCCACATGGTCCCTGCTGCTGCCTGGGAACCCTGCGTCCTGGTTTTGCTTAGGGAAGTCCTGCTTTTTCCCATACCCGTGAGGATGCCAGGCCCAACTGTGGCCCCTGGACTTGGCAGCACCATCCTGGCCCCCACTGCTACTACCAGGCACAGGCCTTCCTTGGGTCTGCCGGACTCTCGCCCCACCCCAGGCAGGCTAAGGGTGGGGGACAATCAGCAAACCCACTGGTAACCCACACACCAGCTTGGGACCAGTACGGGTATCAATTTTCACCTGGCTCCTGGGCCCTCCAGCACCATGTCCAGTGCTCTGGCTCCCCGATTGCCAGCACCCTCGTAGTTAAGTGCTCCGGCTTTGGTGGTTCTGAGCCTGTCACTTAACAGCTGTGACATCTTGGACAAGTCATGTCACCCCTCCCGCACTCAGTTCTCATTCTATGGCAATAATGCAGATAAGAATAGAACTCTCTTCAAAGGGCTGCTATTAAGATTAATAAGAACAGTGAATTTTCTGTCATGTGATTCTAGATGTGAAAAGTCCTCAGAGGCTCCCCTCCCCCACACACACTGCACAGCGCCCCAGAGAGGCAGTATGATTTTCTTTACGCCATAGGGCCACTTGGTGGATAAGCCTCGGGGCCAGGCCAAAATACCAGGTACTTTTTGAGGGCAGCCCCGTGCTTTGTACTGAGGAATTGGAGTCCAGCAAGATTAGGACTCCCTGATCCCTCAGTAGGGTGGTGCCAACCCAAGAGTCACTTCAAGTTGATAAGCCTCCAAAGGGAGACTGGGTACCAGTGGAGATGGAGAGGGCCCTGCAAGAGCCAGAAGAACCCTGGGCTGAGCTGAAGGAGGGGCAAGAGCTGAAGTGGAGAGGAACTCGGGGAGGCAGGAGATGGCTGCAGGGTTCTCCTATGGGGGTCCCAAGAGGGGGTCCACACAGAACAGTGGGAGGTGACTCCATGCAGGGCCCTCCTAGGGACCCATGAGGAGATCCACACAGAACAGTGGGAGGTGACTACATACAGGGCCCTCCTAGGGACCCATGAGGAGATCCACACAGAACAGTGGGAGGTGACTCCATACACCTAGGGACCCATGAGGAGATCCACACAGAACAGTGGGAGGTGACTCCATACACCTAGGGACCCATGAGGAGATCCACACAGAACAGTGGGAGGTGACTCCATACAGGGCCCTCCTAGGGATCCATGAGGAGATCCACACAGAACAGTGGGAGGTGACTCCATACAGGGCCCTCCTAGGGACCCATGAGGGGATCCACACAGAACAGTGGGAGGTGACTCCATACAGGGCCCTCCTAGGGATCCATGAGGAGATCCACACAGAACAGTGGGAGATGACTACATACAGGGCCCTCCTAGGGACCCATGAGGGGATCCACACAGAACAGTGGGAGATGACTCCATACAGGGCCCTCCTAGGGACCCATGAGGAGATCCACACAGAACAGTGGGAGGTGACTACATACAGGGCCCTCCTAGGGACCCATGAGGAGATCCACACAGAACAGTGGGAGGTGACTACATACACCTAGGGACCCATGAGGGGATCCACACAGAACAGTGGGAGGTGACTACATACAGGGCCCTCCTAGGGACCCATGAGGGGATCCACACAGAACAGTGGGAGGTGACCACATACAGGGCCCTCCTAGGGACCCATGAGGAGATCCACACAGAACAGTGGGAGGTGACTACATACAGGGCCCTCCTAGGGACCCATGAGGGGATCCACACAGAACAGTGGGAGGTGACTACATACAGGGCCCTCCTAGGGATCCATGAGGAGATCAACACAGAACAGTGGGAGGTGACTCCATACAGGGCCCTCCTAGGGATCCATGGGGGGATCCACACAGAACAGTGGGAGGTGACCACATACAGGGCCCTCCTAGGGACCCATGAGGGGATCCACACAGAACAGTGGGAGGTAACCACATACAGGGCCCTCCTAGGGACCTATGAGGAGATCCACACAGAACAGTGGGAGGTGACCACATACAGGGCCCTCCTAGGGACCCATGAGGGGATCCACATAGAACAGTGGGAGGTGACTCCATACAGGGCCCTCCTAGGGACCCATGAGGGGATCCACACAGAACAGTGGGAGGTGACCACATACAGGGCCCTCCTAGGGACCCATGAGGGGATCCACACAGAACAGTGGGAGGTGACTCCATACAGGGCCCTCCTAGGGACCCATGAGGAGATCTACACAGAACAGTGGGAGGTGACCACATACAGGGCCCTCCTAGGGACCCATGAGGAGATCCACACAGAACAGTGGGAGGTGTCTACATACACCTAGGGACCCATGAGGGGATCCACACAGAACAGTGGGAGGTGACCACATGCAGGGCCCTCCTAGTGACCTATGAGGGGATCCACACAGAACAGTGGGAGGTGACTCCATACAGGGCCCTCCTAGGGACCATGAGGGGATCCACACAGAACAGTGGGAGGTGACCACATACAGGGCCCTCCTAGGGACCATGAGGGGATCCACACAGAACAGTGGGAGGTGACTCCATACAGGGCCCTCCTAGGGACCCATGAGGTGATCCACATAGAACAGTGGGAGGTGACTACATACACCTAGGGACCCATGAGGGGATCCACACAGAACAGTGGGAGGTGACTCCATACAGGGCCCTCCTAGGGACCCATGAGGGGATCCACATAGAACAGTGGGAGGTGACTCCATACAGGGCCCTCCTAGGGACCCATGAGGGGATCCACACAGAACAGTGGGAGGTAACTCCATACAGGGCCCTCCTAGGGACCCATGAGGGGATCCACACAGAACAGTGGGAGGTGACTCCATACAGGGCCCTCCTAGGGACCCATGAGGAGATCTACACAGAACAGTGGGAGGTGACCACATACAGGGCCCTCCTAGGGACCCATGAGGGGATCCACACAGAACAGTGGGAGGTGACTCCATACAGGGCCCTCCTAGGGACCCATGAGGAGATCCACACAGAACAGTGGGAGGTGACTCCATACAGGGCCCTCCTAGGGACCATGAGGGGATCCACACAGAACAGTGGGAGGTGACTCCATACAGGGCCCTCCTAGGGACCCATGAGGGGATCCACACAGAACAGTGGGAGGTGACTCCATACAGGGCCCTCCTAGGGACCCATGAGGGGATCCACACAGAACAGTGGGAGGTGACTACATACACCTAGGGACCCATGAGGAGATCCACACAGAACAGTGGGAGGTAACTCCATACAGGGCCCTCCTAGGGACCCATGAGGGGATCCACACAGAACAGTGGGAGGTGACTACATACACCTAGGGACCCATGAGGGGATCCACACAGAACAGTGGGAGGTGACTCCATACAGGGCCCTCCTAGGGACCCATGAGGGGATCCACACAGAACAGTGGGAGGTGACTACATGCACCTAGGGACCCATGAGGGGATCCACATAGAACAGTGGGAGGTGACCACATACAGGGCCCTCCTAGGGACCCATGAGGGGATCCACACAGAACAGTGGGAGGTGACTACATACACCTAGGGACCCATGAGGGGATCCACATAGAACAGTGGGAGGTGACTCCATACAGGGCCCTCCTAGGGACCCATGAGGGGATCCACACAGAACAGTGGGAGGTGACTACATACACCTAGGGACCCATGAGGGGATCCACACAGAACAGTGGGAGGTGACCACATACAGGGCCCTCCTAGGGACCCATGAGGGGATCCACACAGAACAGTGGGAGGTGACTCCATACAGGGCCCTCCTGGGGATCCACACAGAACAGTGGGAGGTGACTCCATACAGGGCCCTCCTAGGGACCATGAGGGGATCCACACAGAACAGTGGGAGGTGACTCCATACAGGGCCCTCCTAGGGACCCATGAGGGGATCCACACAGAACAGTGGGAGGTGACTACATACACCTAGGGACCCATGAGGGGATCCACACAGAACAGTGGGAGGTGACTCCATACAGGGCCCTCCTAGGGACCCATGAGGGGATCCACACAGAACAGTGGGAGGTAACTCCATACAGGGCCCTCCTAGGGACCCATGAGCGGATCCACACAGAACAGTGGGACGTGACCACATACAGGGCCCTCCTAGGGACCCATGAGGAGATCCACACAGAACAGTGGGAGGTGACTCCATACAAGGCCCTCCTAGGGACCATGAGGAGATCCACACAGAACAGTGGGAGGTGACTCCATACAGGGCCCTCCTAGGGACCCATGAGGAGATCCACACAGAACAGTGGGAGGTGACTCCATACAGGGCCCTCCTAGGGACCCATGAGGGTGTCTACACAGACCAGTGGATGGTGACTACTTATAGGATCCTCCTAGGGATCCTGAGGATCCACACAGAACAGTGATGACTCCGGAAGGTGTGAATCAGGAGGGGAGGGCATAGACAGGGCAACCATGATCTTGAGTACCAAATAGCCTTTCTAGCTATAGCATTAAATGGCTGAAGGGCATGCCTAGAGCCAGTGATGCCAAACAGAAGTTGGGCAGTGGTAGGTTACAGAGGCTCAGGTTAGCTAGCAGCCAGGAGATGGAGTGGGCTAAGAGGTGCGGATAATCCAGATGTGTACCAGTATGTTACCATCCACAGGCCATGGGCAGTCCTGAAGGCTCAGGTGGCAGACAGGGAAGTGAGAGAGTGAGGTCAGGCTCCCTCTCTTGTACAGCTGAGAGAGTACCAGGCATGTCACCACAACTGGTGGTGTTTGAGGGTCTGCTGAGGCTTTAATAAACCCTGGGGGTTAGGGGCCTGGAGAGAGAGCTCAGTAATTAACGGAGCTTGCTTATAAAGCCTGATAGGCCAAATTCAGTTCCTCAGTACCCACATAAAACGAGATGCATAAAGTGGCACATGCATTCGGGATTCTTTTTGTATTGGCCAGAGGCTCTGGCATGCCCATTCTCTCCCTCTCCCTCTCTAATTATAAATATTATAATATATATATATATATATATATATATATATATATATATACATATATATGTGTGTGTATATATATGAGGTAGGGTCTCACTCTAGCTTGGGCTATCCTGGAATTCACTATATAGTCTCAATGTGGCCTTGAAATCACGGTGATCCTCCCACCTCTGCCGCCCAAGTGCTGGGATTAAAGGTGTGAGCCACCACGCCCAGCCTAAAAGATATTTTTTTAAATGCTGAGGAGAGTAGAGGTGAGCAGAGGAGAGTGGGTTGGGGATGAGAACTAGGGGCAATGAGAACAGACACCCAGATGTGGAGACATTTGCCGGGAGGGGGAAGAGGTCAAGACTGTTTGTGTCGTTAGCTTGTTGTTTTGTTTTTGGAACACGAAAGACTTAAACTTGAGGGGCGGAGTGGCGCAGGCTCCTCGCGGTCCAGGGGTCTTTCCACTCCACTCTCAGCCTGCCAGTGTGTCTCAATGTGGAAGTGATGGATGGTGTGTAAACAGCAGGAAGCAATTAGTACGTGCATGCCCGGCCATTAATAAACTTCTTATGTATTTATAACAGTGCTTCTCTTACCCAACCCCAGATACCCCAAAAACAAATATTCTGAGGAGAGCCTGGGATAGGCAGAAGAGACCGGGGAACCACTTCAGCCCACAGACTTTGCTCATGACGTCCCTCGCTTGGAACCCATGGACTCCTACTTTATTCCATTTCTAACATCCACAATGGGTTAGAAGCAGCAATTTCAGAGGAGGCTGGAAACTCTCCTCACAACAAAGGGAAGAGGCGAGCACCAACCGGAGAAGAAGAGAGTAATTCCAAGACTGCCCAGGGTCACCTAGTGCAAGGACAAATCAGTCCACCCACCTTGGTGGTCCCAGGGACACCTGTCTTAGACTGCCACACAGTGGTTCAGACCGATTCACCTCTGGGCTTCTTCACTGAGTCAAGGGATCTTTTACAGGATGACTCTGAGACACTGAGAAAGGACTAAATTACATTCAGCATTTGTGCTTAAACAGAACTTTTAAAATATGTATTTTTAAATTGTAAATTTGATTTTAAGTTTTGGCGCCTACAGCTTCTGCAATATCCTTTTACGTGGGAGGAGATCTTGGTGTTTGTCTATTTATCTGCTTTGAGGTTATACAGAAATTCAGCGAGAACAGGAGCTGGGTCTGGGATGGTCCACAAGCTTTAGGGAGATCTGGCACTGAGTCACAGGAGGACCCCATCTATGATTGCCAGATTAGTGAATTTCTTTTCCTCTCTTTGCCTTCTTTCCTCCCTCCCTCCCTTCCTTTTTTTTTTGTTGACAGAGGGTCTCATGTAGCCAAAGCTGGTCTCAAACTTGCTATGTCGTTGAGGATGACCTTGAACTCCTGATCTTTCTGCTTCACCACCCAAGTGCTAGGATTATAGGCATGAGCCCAATGCTGGCTGAACTGGTGAATTGATACATAAGTTAATATTCTATAGCAGCAACATCTAGTCAACACATATATTCGTACATCTCATTTCTATTTCATTTTACTTTTTAATGTGATATGGAAAAAAAAATCTGAATTGCGTATGTGGCACACACTGTATTTCTGTCTCAGACGCTCTTGCCTGTACTCTCGAGGTAGCGAACAAAGCTTCGCAGTGTTGTCTGTGGCGTGGTGACAGTTGGCGGTAGGACACTAGCTACATACTTCCCGTTGCTGCAGGGTGGCCTCCCCTCCAGCCCTAGGCCCTTCAGGGACAAGGTCATGTGTTACTTGGGAGCCTGGCACTCGGGCAGTGGAGGGCCAGTGCCACACTCCTGCAGGCCAATCGCAGCATGTCTCAAAAGGGAAACTGAGTGAGGCGGGCTTTTCCTAGCTCTCCTCCAGCCCCTCCTCCAGCCAGCTCCGGACCAGGCCAGCATTGGGATGTGGGGTGGCTCCTCTGAGGTGTCCATGGCAAGGCAACGTGGATGGTCTCGGTGGGGTTCCAACCTTTGGCTGTTGCCCTTCTGTACAACCATGCCCCCCTATAGCTAGCCCATACACACAGCAGCTTCTGTTTGGGCCAAAAACGATGCGCTTAAGACACAGACCCACTCAGCTCTGCCCTGCCTTTAACATACCCATGCCTGGGCTGGAGATATAGTGCAGTTGGTAGAATGCTTACCCAGCAGGTATGAAGCCCTGATGTTCAATCCCCACCACTGCACAAACCAGGCATGGTGACACCCACCTGTAATCCCAGCACTGGGGAGGTGGAGACAGGAGGATCATAAGTTCAGGGAACCTGAGGTCAGTCTGAGATATATGAGACCCTGTCTCCAAAAAACAAACAAGGGCTGGAGAGATGGCTTAGTGGTTAAGGCGTTTGCCTATAAAGCCAAAGGATCCCTGTTTGATTCCCCAGGACCCACGTTATCCAGAAGCACAAAGTGGTACATACATCTAGAGTTCATTTGCAGTGGCTGAAGGCCCTGATGCACCCATTCTCTCCCTCTCTCTCTTTCTCTCTCTCAAATAAATAAATAAAAATATATTAAAGATATTTAAAAAACAAAACAAAGGTATTAATAAAATAAATTCTTTTTATTTTGTAATATTTTTATTTATTTGAGAGGGGATGAGAGAGAGAATGAACACACCAGGGCCTCTTGCCACTGCAAATGAACTTCAATGTGTGTACCACATATGGATCTCTCTTTATGTGGATGCTGGGGAGTTGAGCCTGGGCCATGAGGCTTTGTAAACAAGTGCTTGTAACTGTGAGCTGTCTCCACAGTAACCCCCCTTTTAAGATATTTATTTATTTAAGACAGAGAGAGACACAAACAGAGAGTGAGTATGGGTACATCAGGGCCTCCTGCTATGGCAAACAAACTCCAGACACATGGGCCACGTTGTGTATCTAGTTTTATGTGGATACTGGGGAATCAAATCCAGCCTATTAGGCCTTCCAAGAGAATACCTTTAACCGCTGAGCCATCTCTCCAGCCCTAAAATTGTTTATCTATTTATTTGCACGTGCACTCTGTGTGTGTGTGTGTGTGTGTGTGTGTGTGTGTGTGTAGTTGTCCCCAGCCAGCAGGCTTTGCATGTAAGTGCCTTTAACCACTGAGCCATTTCTTCAGTCCCGATGACAAGAAGAGTCGGGGAGCACCAGCCAAGCCCCATTATTTGCATATCCACAGAGAGGTCTCATGCCACCTTTCTGAGTCTCAGTGGCCCCAAGTATACAAATGAGGATGCTGCCAGCCAGTCAGTGAGGCCAGAGTAAGCTCCCAGATACAGCCTGTAAGAGGCCTGAGATGGGAAGGTGTGGCTTCCCCACCCAGCCAAGGGCCCCGTCAGCTTGAGGTTGCAGAGCGCTGAAGGGACAGGAGCGCTCAGTGTTCCTGGCTGGAGCCGGTGAGTCACACCACACCACACCAGGACATGGAGCTGTCCAGAAGCTGAAAAGGCAGCCAGCAATGCCTCCTGGACATTCTTTCCATCGGGGTGGTGGCCTCTTGGATGCTAGCTCATCAGTTACTTACGGTGCGCCAGGACCCTGCCCTTCCCCTGTTCAGAATCCAGCGGGGGGAAACTGACCCCTGTCAGATTCCCACACGTGTTACTCACAGCGCTGTGTGACACCTCAGTCTCTGGTCTTCCCCGACCTCGCTGTCATCCGCACCAAAGGGCTTCAGCGGGACTGTAGGGTCCCGCCTGAGGGCTCAGTGACTGGCAATGCTATGGGTCCTTGTCCCTGACCATCTACAACCCTCCTGGTGCCCCTGTAGCTGCCTCTCAGCTGGGCACAAGGTATTGTAGGATGAACCTAGTGGCATCTTTCTCTCCCTGCTGCCCTCTGACACAGTACAGCAGAGGACAGGGGCAAAAGAGACTCCTGGGAGAGGGTACGTGAGGGACAACTGCTCCAGTGTGCCACGGAGGGCTGGGATGACGGATTTCTCATTTTGCCAAGGAAGACTTGGGATCTTGTAGTCCCTCAAGGATCCTTAGCTGTCCCTGGGTTTCTCATCTGTACAATGGTCAAAGCCCAGGTTCCCCCTGATCCCACCTCTACCTGGGAACTAGACCCCAATCCCTAGCAACGCTTCCCCATTAACACAGGTTTCTGGCGGAGGGAGTGCCCCCAGGGGCTGTGACTACTGTGACCTGCAAGGTCCCAATGCCCCAGGGTTGGCTTCCCCAGTGTGGTGGTTTTTCTAGCCAAGAAACCTTGGCAGTGTAGGGTCCTGCGTCGATGAACTGTGGCCATCCCACACACTGGCTTTAAAAATCAATTCCTCATTACCATACCACATTAACAGCTCTGGATACACAACTGCTCTTAACAATGCATGCAACCAGCTCACACGGCCAGTGGCACTGCTGCTGGAGCCGGACACTCTCTCAGGAAGTGTCACAGGCGGTCTCACATGGGCACTCTGGGTCTCATCAAATCTGCCCCTTAGGCCCCCAGACCCTCAACAACATTCCATGAATGATCTCTAGTTAGTATCTGCTTGAATGCCTCTGAGTCACTCCAAGCTGCTGGGAAGGGCTCCTAAATGAGGCTGTGCCCTGCTTCCATGACAAGGGAAGAAATGGGCTTTGGAGCCAAGTGGTCTGGGTTCCTTTCAAGCGTCTAGCTTGGTGACCTTGTGCAGTCTGTGATGGTCTTCCCTGGTGTCAGTTTCCTTAGTCGCTTCCTCCCTGCAGGGCCGCGGGGGTGGGGTGGGGGTGTTAAAGCAAGTGTGCATAAAGGACCAGCGTGTGATTCCCCAAGTGGTCTTTGCCACAGAAGGCTGTGCCAGCCAGGACATGGTGGCCTCCGCAGCCTTGCCCCCACAGGCACCTACACTTGTCAAGGTCAGCCTCCAGAGGCTGCAGGTCTCTTGCTGCCTACTAGGACCCAAGGAGCTGGAAGGTGGCAGGTCTGCCTGTAGAGACTGTCCTGCAAGCCTGCTCCCCAACCCCGCCCCAGCCTTCCCAGGATCAGCCCCTTCCTTCTGGGATGTGTGTGTGTGTGTGTGTGTGTGTGTGTGTATGCTGGGCCAGGGTTGAATCAGGGGACCGGAGGAGCCGGGCAAGAGCCCCAGCACCATGGAGGGCTGGGCCAGGTGCTCTGAAGGATGCTGGGAGCTCACCTGGACATTTCACGTAACTCAGCGAGGCTCTCAGACATCACAGGGATCCCTGCTGTTTTGTTTTGTAGGGTTTCACTCTAACCCACGGTGACCTACAACTCACTCTTTAGCCCCAAGCTGGTCTCGAACTCAAGACGACCTTCCTGTCTTGACCTCCCAAAGTGCAGGGATTTAAAGGTGTGTGCTACCTACCAGGCAGGGTTTAGAGGGTCCTGCTTTTCCAGACACCGAAGCCAAGGCTCAGCCCGGCTGAGAAACTTGCCTGCGGCCTCACAGCGGGGATTCCTACCTGTCTGGTGCTCCCAGGGCGAGCGCATGTCCCCCGAGGCCTCTCTAAACCCAAGTGGGGATTATTTTTTTTTTAACTCCAAGCGCCGCGGAGTTTGTCTCTGAGCCCCACGCGAGCCTCGGTCCACGGAGCCGATACGTGCCTGCGCCCGTCCCCCGCGAGGCGTGGGTGCCGGGGGTGCGGGCGTGCGGGTGGCGGTGGCTCACGGGCGGGCGTCGTCCGGGGGAATCCCCGGTGGGTCCGGGGCGTCCCGGCGCTGCGGGCGGGCGGGCGGACGGGGCGGGGCGGGGCGGGGGGGGGTGTCCACGTGCGGCGCCCCCCGGGCGCGAGCGAGCGTGCGCACGTGCGGCGGCGGCCCGGGGACCTCGGTGCGGGCTCCGCGTCCCTCCCCGCCCGGGCTCTGATTGGCTCGGCGCCGTGACGGGCCGGCCCTCGCCCGGGGCGGCGGCGGCGGGCGCGGGTGCCCGCGTGCGGCTGTGCCGCGTGTGTGCGCCGGGCGGCCGGGCTGCGGGAGAGGCAGGAGCGCGCCACGCGCGGCCGCCGCGGCCGAGCCCGAGCCCGAGGTGCGCGGCGCCGCCCGGCCATGGCCCCCGCCCGGGGCCGCCTGCCCCCCGCGCTCTGGCTCGTCACGGCCGCGGCGGCGGCGGCCACCTGCGTGTCCGCGGCGCGCGGCGAAGGTGAGCGGAGGAGGCGCGGTGGCGGGCGGGCGGGCGGGCGGGGCGGCGGCGGGGGATCCGGGGCGCGGCGCGCTGCCCGAGGCTCTCAACTTCCCGGCGGCGACCCTGAGCTCCGGGGGAGCGGGAGACAGCCCCTCCGGCGTGGGGACAGGCTGGCCTGGGGCGTGGGGCCACGGGCGCAGCGATCGGGCATGGGGAACCTGAGGGCTGGGGAGAAGGGACGTTGCACGGGGACTTGGAGACAGACAAAAAAAAAAACTGAGGATTGACGCTTGGAGCCAAGGGGACAGGACTGGAGAAAAGACAAGAGGTATGGAGGAGAGAGGGGGACCGAGAAAGAAGGCAGGGCATAGGCTGGGGGGCAGAGTGGAAGGCTCTGGGGGGACAGGAGGGTACAAGAATTGGGGATAAGGTTCAGAGGGCTGAAGGAAAAGGGGCTGGGGAGAGAGTGCGCCAAGAACCGAAAGTCAGGGGCCAGAACACAAGATAGAGCTTTGGGGGAGATGGGAATGAGGGGGTTCTCTTGGAAATGGGGCGGGGGTGGAGGGCCACAGGCTGACTGTCCGGGGAGAAGTAAGGATAGCAATGGAGAGTCGTCTGCCGACAGGACAGAGGGGAGGCTCTGGGAGATTTAGGCACGCAGGCCCCAGAAAGCAGGGTCTTGTCTGGGTCAGAGGCAGGAGGCTCCATCCCTCAGGGTTCTGGGGGAGATGGCAGTAGGTCCGGGATGGACTGAGTCATCAGTTCCAAAAGGGTCCTGGGAGTGACTGCTGGTGAGGAGGGAACAGGAGAGCTGAGAGGGGTACCAGGGGATGCCTGCTCACTGCTGCCTTAGCCCCACTGGACACTCCAGGTCAGCTCAGGAAGCCACCGGGTTCACACGCCCTCGCCCCTGGCCTAGACTCTACTGAGGAAGCCCTCCTGGCACCTGTGCCCCAGAGACTGGAGCTGCTTTCTGAGGCTGGAGCTGGTTTTCACCAGGCAGGGTAAACTTCCAGTGGCAGGAGCTCTGGAACGAGCCAGGCTGCTCTCCCTTCTAAGCCCAGAGATCCCTCACACTCAGCTGAGGGAGTCCACCCTGCCCAGAAGCACTCGTGTGTAATCTCCAGGACTCCCCCACACAGGCCCAGGTCAGCAGAGACTCACACACATGCATGCTACCTCCCTTCTACCATTATCCCCAATGTCATATATACACATGCACAGAGAAGTACACACGTGATGCCCGCGATGCATGTAGATGCCACAGCACATACATGGAGACTTGCGTTCATGCCCACTGAGGTACGTACACATTCAGAGACAGGTCAAATCCTAGTCTCCAAGCAAACCAGGGCAGGCAGGGACAGAGAGGGGCTGTGACAGGGTGGCTGGCAGGAGAGGTGGCTAATGGGCAGGAGGGCCAGTTGGCTGGTTCCGGTGGTGAGACTCAATGTGTTCATTCCGAGGACATCAGGAGAGACGGGCGCGGGAAGGGTGAGTGGAGAACAAGGCTAGGCTAGGGTTCAAGAGCCCCTGGCTCCTTAGAGCTGTGGCCTGAGACTGGTTTTCTCAGGGTTGGCAGAGAGCAGTATCTGCGGAGGCCCTCAGCTAGGAGTCAGCACCCTAAGTCATTGCCCCAACTTTTTTCTCTGAGGAGAAACCAGCACCTTCCAGAGTTGCTGGCTGTGTACCCCAGAGCCTCACGGGGAGGGAACTTGTCCCAAACTCCCATGCTGTGGACACACCACAGGCCTCAGGCCTGAGCAAGGGACTTACATAGTAAAGGGGCCACAGCTGGGGAAGGGACAGGTCTGGAAAGAGGCAGGCAGAAAGTCTGCCTATGGTGAGGGGTCCTTTGTTATGGGCACAGCCCATGCCTATCTAAGAACTCCCAGTGCCTAGACAGGCAAAGGTCACTTGGGCCAGGGTTCCACATGGGACACCCAGGAGTCCTTTGTAGCATGTGCCTAAACTAGAGTAGAACCACAACTGGCTAGGAAGATTGCAGAAACTCAGAGCGAAGACACTGTTCCCAGCTAGGGCTCAGCGGAAGCGACAGTGCCCAGCCTGGCCAAGTGCCCATTGCTCACAGTGGCACTGCAGGGTGGCCTTGGCACCTGCAGAGAGTGCCTGAACCCCACCAACCTAAAAGCCCCTTATGCTCCCCGGGGTGGATCAGCCTCCACTTTGGGGTGGTCTGCAAGGCAGTCGTGTCCTGGCTGATGATCCCGGCCACCCCGATTCTCTGGCCTCGCCATCACGCGCGGTGTCCTCAGGGAATGTGAATCAATTTAAGTATTAGTCTCAGCGAAATGGAATGGGGGAAGGTGACGGTGCTGGAGAGAAAAGGAATCGCATAACGCCTTCCACGGTCAGGCAGGAGCGGCTTAGGACTTATCAGCGGCTCAGCGCTGGGAGGGCCCGCTTGGTTCCCCTGAACAGCCGGGACAGGCAGGCCTGCGAGGAACTGCCCGTGGGTATCTTCCACATGAGGAAACAGAGGCCCAAGGGGTTGTGTGAGAGACCATGCCTCCCATTTTGGAACTGGGGGATGGCCCTGGCAAGGGGACTTGACCTTGTGGTCTGGCAGGGTATGAAGCAGGAGATCACCTGTGGTGACCATTCCTCCGCTGTCAAGGAGACCCAGGCTGGGGCCAGGAGGCCCAGTGCTAGAAATCTATCCAGCTCAGATTAACCCCCCCCGCAGGCCTGACAGTCCCAGTGAGACACACCTCACTCCCACCCATTGGAAGGGGAAGGAGCCAGAGATGGGCCACAGGGAAAGAAGGGGAGGAGAGGGACAGAGAAGGGACAGGAAGGAATTGGAACAAACAGTCCTGGAATCCTATAGCCCTTCCAGAATCTGATGGAATTGACTTTTGGCTTATCTGTGGATTATCTGAGCCCCCAGGATGGCTCATGGACAGCCAGCCACAAATACGGTGGGGGTTTCCCAGGGGAAGAAAGGTCCCACAAGGTGGTCCTGAAGTCAGGATGTTCCAGGGAGAGCACCCTGAGCGGAAGATATTCACTCAGGGTGTGCCATGGTTGGGGTAGGTCTGAGATGGACGGACTCTTACATGCTGGAAGAAGGGGACTTGGCCAGAGACCCACATCTGGGATGTGGGCTGGGGCCGGGATGTCCCTAGGTGTCCTTTTCCCACATCTCTCCAGAAGGGTCCCCGCTGGTCTGGGGGGAACAGCAGTGCAGGCCCCCTTCCCTCCCCCAGCCAGCAGGAGGAAAGAGCTTGCCTGACCCACTTTTCTCTCCATTGCCTGAGAGGAAGGGAGGGAGGGAGGCGGGAAGCCGCCTTCTCTCTGCCTGTGGCCCTGGTGCAGGGTTGGCTCTGGAAGGGGGACATTCCTGCTCTGTCCTCTGATCCCACCTGGCCCTTGGGGACCCCACGTGGAGCATGGAGGCCCCCTTCTGCCAGGTCTGACAGTGGAGTGGGAGGGAGGAAACCAGCCAGAGCAGCCTCACTCCACAGCCCCGGAGGACACTTGTCTCCATCTTCAAGGGCCAGGCTCAGAGCAGTGCACATCTCAGGAGAAGGACATCCTGCCTGCCCCGGGGGGAAGATACCAGAGGCCCAACTTTAACCCTCTGTGACCTGTCCAGGCCCTGACAAGTGGGGTACGTGGAAGCCCATGGCGGTTACCCAGGGGAGAGAGAAAGGTGGGGAGCCGTGGACTCCAAACCAAAGGCCTCTGGTCCAGCCATGGCCAGACAGATCTAAAGGACGAAGGGCTCAGAGCAGGAGAGAGACGTACCCCAGGTTGCACAGCAGGCAGAGACAATGGGGACCGGAGCCCTGGCTTCTGAGCAGTTTAGTGCACTTGCTTTGTGAGTGATCTGGGGGTGGGGGTGGGGGCGACACGAGGCCGTGGAGAGAGGTCAGAGGATTGGCAGGGACCATCTTGGAATCGCTCTCCCACCTTCTGCCTGTATAGATGGGTTACTCACCCTCATCCAAACCCCCAGCTCTTACCCATTTCACAGATGAGGAAGTTGAGGGTCAGAGAAGTGAAGGACACTTGCTGATGAGCGTCTGTGACCCTAAAGGTGGATCCTTTACCTTGCCATTCAAAGTATGCAGGGTCCCCTGGGTGGGCCTAGGGTCTGATGCTGAACAGATTGGCCTCTGAGCCTTTACAGCAGAGCTCTTTTCCCCTGGGGCGCTGTCCAGAGTGGCTACTTCTTGGGCCAGCCCTTCTGAGTGCCAACCTTCTCACTTCTAGTTCCCCAATTTCTCTGAATCTTTCCATTATTTGAGTGCGTGTGCACGCACACGTGTGTGTGTGAGAGAGGGAGAGGGAGAGAAAGCCAGCTTGCCAGGGCCTCTTGCTGCAGCAGATGAACTTGAGACACATGCTCCACTCTTCACACCTGGCTTTACATGGGTACTGAGGACTTGAACTTGGGCCATCATGCTTTGCAAGCAAGTAACTTTAACCATTGAGCCATCTCCCCAGGTCCTCTTGAATCTTTCCTTTCTAAAATGGAACTAACGCTGGCTGCTTCTTGGGGCTATGGTGAAGGTACCAGGTTGGTGGCACCAGGAGGCAGCTTCTACAGTCCTCCTCTTACTGTGCTCAGAGGCCCAGTAGGTGCCAGCCTCCGTCGTGGGGATGCTCAGGCCCATAAAACCAGGCCTGTTCTCAGATGGTAGCACTTGACGGGGCACACGTGGATGCCATCACATCCTTAGAGGTCTCGCTTAGAGTGAGACAGGGTCAGGGCACCTTCACGGAGCCTGGGAATGAACATCATCACCCCATTCTACTGAGGAGGAAGTGGAGGCTCAGGTAGAGGGAGGGGCTTGCCTAATAGCACCAAGCTTTTAAGTAGCAGAACTGGGAATCCACTCCAGCCTGCAAGAGTCCTGGGCTCACCATCCCAGAGGCCCAACTTTCACCTGGCACATGGACAGTGTGTGTCCTGGGATATTAAATGGCTATTGGCCAAGAAGGCAGAGGAGAACTTCAGAGGAGAGAGAGAAATGGGAACTGATCTTTGAAGGACGAGGGAGCAAGGACTGATATCCTAGGCAAAAACGGGGTGGCCAGACTGGGCTGAGGCATCCTGAGCTGCTGGGAGTGGATGGCTAAGAGGGACCAGTGTGGTTGGCTTCAGCTGGGAAGAGGGTTGCTGGCCTGACGCCCTCCTGTCTCTTATCTTGCAGTGAACTTGCTGGACACATCGACCATCCACGGGGACTGGGGCTGGCTCACGTATCCCGCTCATGGGGTAAGTGGCGGAATGGCAGCATTCCTTTGAGAGAGAGGCCAGGACTCAGACTCAGCAACAGACAGAGCCAAAGAAAGCAACTACTCGGAGAGGCAAAGGAATTTACCCGGGGACACGGAGCAGTGGGAGACAGAGTGGTTGTTTCTTAATAGCTCAGTGCACTTGGGTCCTTGAGATTAACCGAATCAACTCTGGTGCTAGATTCCTGATTCTTATTGGAGACCTTCAATTTGGGGATCCTCATGCCTGTGCCCCGGTCCTACAGATTCATTGGCCTGCTATAGTGCAGCCCCAGATAGCTGCAGGTAATAAGGAAGCAGGGCCAGCAAAGCTCTCGCCAGACCTTTGTCTCTTTGGACCCAGTCCCCTGCCTTTGGCTGCTTGGTTTTACCAGGGACTGTCTGGCCCAGGAGCCCTGGCTGCTCTCCGCTGTTGGAACCACTTGAAGCATGCCAACTCTTCTGCACTATGTCCCCAGGCCTCATGTGATTGCTAGGATGACCTTGGACCCAGCCCACCACCTCCTTGGGGCATGGGCCACAGTGACAGGACTGCATGGCCTCCACCCTCTGTTCTCTTTCCCAAATCCCAGGTGAGCCGGGAGCTTCTTGGGAACTGGCTGACCACCTCCCCTCCCCAGGTCTCAGTTTCCTAGTCTGTAGAAAGGTAGGGTATGTGGTGACTTCCTGGGTTTGTTGAAGGGGATGGAGGGTGATTTCTGTGGCCTGCACAGGGTCTGGAGCCATCAGCAGCAGTGGCTCTTGACGTCCATGAGTATTCCTATGAGTGTGTGTTATGGAGGTTATCGCATTTAAGGAGCTCACAGGTGCACCCCTGTCCCCAGAGCATGTGTGTACACTGACTGTTTGTGAACAGGTTTGGCTTCCATGGCTGGAACCCTGGGCAGAGGCTGGTCATTCTAGTACCAGTGATGGCAGTGGCAGCAGGAATTCATACCCGTGATGGGATTCGTTCTGGGCTTTAGGTAGTATTTTTGTCTGGTGCCTTTTGTGAGGCCTTTTGTGGCTGGCTCAGGATGGAGCCCCACTTCCCTGTCTAGGGTCTGATCCCAGACAGCAGCATGCTGAGCTAAAGGGCTCCAGGATTGGACAGGGCCAAACCTGAGGGACCCAAAGTTCCCGATGAAGAGTTGAAAAGAATCCCTCTTGTGACCATCCAGAGCCACGGGACAGAGGATGTGTCCCTGGGACGTCTCTTCTTCTGTTCCTCAGTGTCTGTCCCCAGGGATGTGGAAAGGCCTGTGATGGGGGCCCGTCCATGGAGAACGTGGCTCTCAGACCTGCTCCACGCTGACTACACCTCCCCTGGGTCCTCACTGCTAGAAAGAGGCTCTCCTGGCCCCAGCTGGGCTCTGGGCGTCTCTGCCCTGCCCTCGATGCTAGGACTTGGTGTTTAGGGTAACAACTAACTGGGCTTGAGGTTGGGAGGCTCTCACCCCATGGTGGAAGGTTCTTTGGTTCCTGAGGTGCTAATGCGTGGCTCGGAGTCCTCTTCTGCATTCGAGTTTCTCAATAAACAATGACAACTCAGTTTTGTCTGAGTTGTATGTATGTGTGAGGGGGTGTGGAGGTTGTGTGCAGGTGCACATGCAGCGGCCAACCTTGGGTGCCATGCCTTAGGTGTCGTCTACCTCTTTTGGAGACAGAGTCTCTCATTGGCCTGGAACTCACCGAGTAGGCTAGACTGGCATGCAGCCTGCCCCCCGGAATCCAACTGTTTCCACCTTGCCAGCGCTGGGATTACAAGTGTGAGCCGTCATACCCCAGCCTCTTTAACATGGGTCCTGGGGATCAAACTCGGGTCCTTATAATTCCGAGGCAAGTACTTTATGGGCTGAGCTATTTCCCCAGCCCTCACAGAGCTCTTAGTAGTTTGCGTCTCAACCCCAGCAGCAGTCGTTGGAGGAAGGTAGACCCATTCTGCAATGAGGCCACTGAGGCTCAGAGCAGTGAGGAGACCTGCCATCTTCAGACAGTGACGCTGAGCCTGGACTGTACCTGGCTCTCTCTGGACCTGGAGTTGCATGGAGTTCTGTGCGCCGCCGTGAATAGTAAGGACTTGTCTGTCCACGCTGAGGGCCGCAGGAGATCCATGTTTGCTGAGCCGGAGACCAGCTCTCCACGCCTGGGTCTCAAACCCCAAACCTGGAGCCCAGATGGGCCAGCATGTAGAGAGGGCAAGTGGCCCAATCCAGGGGCCCTTCTGCCTAACACAGGTTCCACGTGAGTGTCCAGCAAGGAGAGGTGTCTTTGAAACTGGTACTTGAGGCTCCGAGTAGCCATCTGGGCTGTGTCCAGTAGCAGAGAAGCCCCCTCCGGTTGTCCAGCAGTGGACAGCTAAAAGTGCGGTTGCTGGGCACCCAGGACCAGAGCTCTGCTCAGTCTGTCAGTGTGACTGGTCAGGTCACTGCCTCGTCTCCACCTCCTTGTTTAGAGCAGGACAATTAGAGCAATGCTTTGTGCAGTTATCTGGGGCCATCCATGGTGGGGTCCCTTGGCCAGTGAGAATCCGGAAGCTCTGTGAGGTCGTCTCTCTGCTCAGGCTCTGCCTTTCCTTCCTGCCCACCGGGCTGTCCACCTCTTGCTCATGAATAAGCAGCTGAGAGCATGCTCACATCCATATCTCCCATGACCCTCGCCATCCCCAGGAGATTCGCAAGGCTCAGAGAGGGACTGCCACAGACCCAGGGCGGCACAGCCAGTTTGCTGCATTTTGTGCCAGGAAGAAGACAAGGCTGGGGACAGTGTGCAGGGCTTAGCTGTGGGGCTCCAGAGGCAGTTGGGGTGGAAGAGGACCCAAGTGGAGACAACCAGTTCTGCCCTTGCACGGGCTTCCAGAAATTCTGTCGCTGCTGGCAGAGCCAGGCCGCTGACGCTGGTGGAGCGGCTGAAGGAGACTCAGATCAAGCTGATTAATTTATCCAGGCCCCTGGCAGGGAACAGACAGGGAGCAGCTGGCAGGCTCTTTGGTGTTCCATTAATTGTGACAATGACTTTAACCCCAGATGTGGCATGATGAAGCTCAGGGCTGGGACTGCAGCGTGGGGTGTAAGGCACAAGCTCTTGCAAGTAAGGCTGTGCTCCCCAGGGCCCTGTGGACGGGGACCTCTCCCTGCTGGCTTTGCAGGCTGGGGACATGCTGGCAGCTCATGTGTGCCCCGTCGGTTGAGTGTCTCCCGTGCCAGGCCTGAGCTCAGCACTCTGCAGGCACCCGCTCTGGCATCCTCTCCAGCCTGGTGGAGATGGGCCTGTCCGTGGGTGCTGGCACGGAGACCACGTGGCTCGCAGCGACGGGACCAGATGGAGGGGCTTGTGACAGGCAGGAAAGGATTTGGGACACCCAGGGAAGGGCCCCACTCTAGCCCTTGTGGAGTAAGCTCAGAACCCCACAGATTGTAAGTGCATCTTGAGGACGGGTCAAGTCGTCCTCCCGCTCCGTAAGCAACAGCTCGGGGACAGATGCCCACGGAACAGAGTCCAACATGGACATCTGCCCTTAGCTCCACCAGTTCTTTGGGGCCCTGTGGACTCGGGCCAGCATCTGCTTCCAGCCAGGGGCCATGCAGTGGTATGAACGAGGGAGCTGGGGGCTCTCCCTGCTCCCTGCCTGTGCCGCGTCCCTGCTTCACCCAGGGCCAGGCTGGCCAGGAAACATGAAGGTGCCACATGTAGGAGGCTTAAGGGGCACACCTGGAAATTCTGCCTGTCTGGATTCCTGTTCAGGTACCACAAAACCCTCCACCACTTTACTTGCGGCTGGGGCAGCACTGAGAGGCAGGGAGTATTTCTGGCATCTATAATTCTTTGTGTGTGTGTGTGTGTGTGTGTGTGTGTGTGTGTATGGGTGTGTATGTGCAGACGTGTATTGCCATGGTGCATGTGCGTGTGTGCATACATGCATGTGTGTGCCCTGGTGCATATGTGTGGGTCAGAGGAAACTTCCGGGTCTCTTGCCACTACAAACAAATTGGTCCGTGGGCTTCAGATTCTCCTGGCTCTGCCTCCCATTGTCATAGGCACATCGGGATCACAGATGCATGTGCCACTTTGTGTGGGTGCTAGAGGAGGCACTGACACCAGCAGGCTTTGCAAGCAAGTGTCTTTAACCACCAAGCAATCCTACTCTTTTTGAGACAGGGTCTCTGATTTGGTCCGGAGCTCGCCAGTTATGCTAGTCTGACAAGCCAGTGTGTGGGATTATGAGCGTGCACTGCCATGCCCAGTATTTTTATGTGGATTCTGGGCATGGAACTCAGGGCAAGCGCTTTATCAGCTGAACTGTTTCCCTAGCCCTGCTTTCAGCCTTTTGTGCTGGTGGTAGGATGGAACCCAGGGCCTCACGCATGCAGGGCAAGCAGTCTCCCACTCTACACCCTGTTCTTTCTTATTGTGGTAAAATAAATGCACCATGAAATTAACCATCGTAACTATCCTAAGTGTACAGTTTGATGTCATTGAGTGTGTTTACATTGCAGTATGGCAATCACCACCGTCTCGTCCATTACCAGAATCTTTTCATGTTGAAAAGCTGAGATTCTGTACTCACTGACGGTACCCACCCATCCTCCGCTCCCTGCAGCCCACGGCCAGCCCCATTCTGGCTCCCGTCTCAGGATCTGACTAACCCAGGGACCTTACGCAAGTGGAATGGAATTATGCAGCGTCTGTCCTTTTGTTTCTGGCTTATTTCATTTAGCATAATGTCTTCAAGACTCGCCCAGGCTGTAACAGAGATCAGTATTCATTCTTTTTTAAGGCTGCAAAAGATAGCACTGAATCATGCCTGCCTATTTGTCTGTTGGTGGACACGTGGGTGGCTGCCATTTTTTAGCCAGTTGTGGGTTTTGCGTGTTTGTGGTACTGGGGCTCAAACCCGGGCTCTGCCACCTGCTAGGCAAGCAGTCTACCCTGAGTTGCACACCAAGCTGCCCACATCTGATGTTAGAAATAAGGCTGCTAGGAGGGGGTATAGCTCAGAGGTAGAGCTTTTGACTGCAGAAATAAGGCTGCTGTGAATGTGGGCACACAGACCCCCTGCTCTGGGGTGCACACTCAGAATCGCTGGCTTGTGTGGTGACTCTGTTGTTGGCTTTTTGAGGCGCCCACCACACTGTCTGCCATGACGGCTTGCGTGGCTCTCACTGCCACTAGCGATGCATGATGCTTCCATGGTCCTCATACCCACACCAACATTTCTTTTCTTTTTTAATTATTTAATTAATTTATTTATTTATGAGAGAGGAGGAGGGAGAGGATGGGCGCGCCAGGGCCTCTCTAGCCACTGCAAACAAACTCCAGACGCATGTGCCACCATGAGCATCTGGCTTACATGGGTCCTAGGGAGTTGAACCTAGGTCCTTAGGCTTTGCAGGCAATGGCCTTAACCACTAAGCAGTCTCCCCAGCCCCAACACTTCTTTTCTGTTTCAGGGTGTGTGTGTGTGTGTGGTGCCTGCATGTGTGTACGTATTAATATGCCCATGTGTAGAAGCCAGAGGCCAGCATCGGGTGTTTTTCTCAGCCACTCTTTCTGCCTTACTTCATTTAGTTACTTATTTATTTATTTTGAGGCAGGGTCTCACTCTAGCCCAGGCTTACCTGGAACTTAGTTTGTAGCCCAGGCTGGCCTCGAACTCACAGTGATCTTCCTACCTCAGCCACCCTGGTCCTGGGATTAAAGGTGCATGCCACCATACCTAACTACCTTATTTTAAAAATTTTAAATTTTAATTTGTTTATTTGCACACGTGTGTGCATGGGGTGGGGTGTGGCTTAGACTTCTTTATACCTGATGTTTGGGCCACTTTTTTTTTCTCATCTGGCTTACATGGGTGGCTTAGGAATTGAAACCTGGCCGGCAGACTTTGTAAGCAAGCACTTTAACCACTGAGCCATCTCTTAGGCCCCTCCATATTATTTTTATTTTATTTATTTATTTATTTTAGTTTTTTGAGGTAGGGTCTCACTCTAGCCCAGGCTGACCTGGAATTCACTATGGAGTCTCAGGGTGGCTTCGAACTCATGGCGATCCTCCTACCTCTGCCTCCCGAGTTCTGAGATTAAAGGTGTGCGCCACCATGCCTGGCTCCATCATATTTTTTGAGATGGAGTCTCTACTGAACATGGAGCTCATCTAGACTAGCTGGCCAACAAGCCACAGGGATCCTCTTATCTTTGCCTCCCCAGAGCTGGGGTGATAGGCATGTACCACTGAGTCCAGACTTGATGCAGGCACCAGGGTTCAAACTCAGGTCCTCATGCACCCCAGCTCGTGCTTGAGCTTTAAATATATATATATAAAACGACCATCCTAATAGACATGAAGTGCTATCTTCCAGTGGCTTTGATTTTATTTCCCCAGTGATTAGCGAGTGGTGTTGAATGTTTTTTTCTTTTGTTATTCGACCATGTGTGTATCTTCTTTAGAAAAATGTCCATCCAAGTCCTTTGCTCATTCTTAATTGGACTGTTGGTTTTCTGTTGTTGAGTTGCAGGAGTTCTTATTTACTTACTTTAGATATTAATCCCTTATCAGAGATGCAGTTGGTAAATCTCCCCCCCCCTCCCCGCCCCACTTCCCAGCTGCCTTTCTTTCCTCTGTGCAGATAATGCCTGGTTTATTTTGGAATCACCCTTGTCAGGCCGGAGCCAGTGACAGAGACCGTCACTTTCAGTTTTCCCATGACCCAGGCCAGCCTGAGCCTCCAAGGCTTGGGTAGGAGGTCAGAGGACCTGCAGAATCAGAGGAGAAGGTGACTCATCCATCAGACGGGTCACTCAGTAAGCAGCTAGGCAGAGCAGGTAGTCAAGGGGTTAGGGTGCAACATACTGCCCCCACTTTCTGCCCTGGACTGGTCCCTCTGAGAGCTTACTTGGGAACTGGACTTGCCCACCTCTTGAGGCAAGTCCCCTCACCGTGGGAATTATGGGGAAAGCAGTATATAGGAGTAAAGGACAGAGCCCAAGCATCAGACAGGCCTGATGTGGAGTGAGCTCCAGCTCTGCCAGCAGTGCCCTGCCCCCACAGGCCTGTGGTACACAGATCTGACCCTCTGCCTCATATCCTAAGTCAGTACCACCCCCATGGACAGAACTTGAAGCCCATGTGCAGGTGCCTGGCCCCAGGCAGGAATGCCCGCCCACCAGGGAAGGTCAAGTCTGCTGCCAGAGCCTGTGTGTGACTTGTTGGCTGCAGAGCGATGGGCAGCCTGTGCCGTAGCACGCTGTGTTCTCTCTGCCACAGTGGGATTCCATCAACGAGGTGGATGAGTCCTTCCGTCCCATTCACACGTACCAGGTGTGCAACGTCATGAGTCCCAACCAGAACAACTGGCTGCGCACGAGCTGGGTGCCCCGCGATGGCGCCCGGCGCGTCTACGCCGAGATCAAGTTCACCCTGCGAGATTGCAACAGCATGCCCGGCGTGCTGGGTACGTGCAAGGAGACCTTCAACCTCTACTACCTGGAGTCCGACCGAGACCTGGGCGCCAGCACGCAGGAAAGCCACTTCCTCAAGATAGACACGATCGCGGCTGACGAAAGCTTCACGGGCGCCGACTTGGGCGTGCGGAGGCTCAAGCTGAACACGGAGGTGCGAGGCGTGGGCCCGCTCAGCAAGCGCGGCTTCTACCTGGCCTTCCAGGACATCGGCGCCTGCCTGGCCATCCTCTCGCTCCGCGTCTACTACAAGAAGTGCCCTGCCATGGTGCGCAACCTGGCAGCCTTCTCGGAGGCGGTGACGGGGGCTGACTCATCCTCGCTCGTGGAGGTGCGGGGTCAGTGCGTCCGACACTCAGAGGAGCGGGACACGCCCAAGATGTACTGCAGTGCCGAGGGCGAGTGGCTGGTGCCCATCGGCAAGTGTGTGTGCAGCGCAGGCTACGAGGAGCGGCGGGACGCCTGTGTGGGTGAGCGCACCTCAAGGCTGGGTGGGCGGGCAGTGGGTGGCTCAGTCTGGGTGGGGCTTCCGGTGTGGGAGACGTGATCTGAGTGGAGCACCCAGGAAGATGAAAATGGTAGCCCCGGTTGGGGGCTTACTGTCAGCTACTTCATAGGGTGCCTTGTGCGTAGGTGGTGGGGCGGGAAGCGCCCAGACAGTGCCCTTGGTGGACATTGTCAAGGGGCACAAGCCAAGGGTGTGTAGTCAGGTTCGGGGACAACATACCCTGGGCTGACTCATGTCAGACATTGTTCTAGGCACTTCACATGTGTCAACTCGTTCAAACCCCATCACCATCGGATGATGTAGGAGCTGTAATTCTGTTTTTTATTTTTAATATATTTTATTTACTTATTTATTTGAGAGAGAGAGAGAATGGGTGCGCCAGGGCCTCCAGCCACTGCACATGAATTCCAGACTCATGCTCCCCCTTGTGCATCTGGCTTACGTGGGTCCTGGGGAATCGAACCGGGATCCTTTGGCTTTGCAGGCACATGCCTTAACTGCTAAGCCGTCTCTCCAGCCCTGTTGGTTTTGTAGTTGCCAAGACTGAAGCACAGAAGTGAAGCTACCTCTGCACTGTGGCAGAGCTGTGACTGGAACCCGGAAGTCTAGCTCCAGGCTCTGTGCTAAAAGTCACCAGCTTTCTAGTCCATGACGGGGAGGGAGATGGAACCAGGCCACTGGGTGAAGGAGCACAGGAAGCAAGCGTGCATTGCCAAGGCGTGCGTGCGGGGCCAGCCCGGGAGAACAGTGTGGGCTCATCCTGTCACTGGATATCAGACCCAGGCTGCTTGTGTTTGGGGGGAACTTGTCTAGGGCCCTGTGAACACGTAAAAGCTCTGTTGGGAATAGCTGAGCACCTGGGCATTCTGAGACTAGGAGCAGGTGGGGGAGGACCGCAGTCTGGGTGCCGCACGCGTGTGTGTGTGCGTGTACGTGTGTGCTCCCATGTGCTTGTGATCTGTGTAAGGCCGTGCAGCCTGGCATGCTGGGAGCAGGGAGCCCAGCGGGGAGCTCCGTGAGCAGCAGCTGGTGCCCCAGCTGGCACCAGGCTCAGCCTGGTTTCCCTCTGCCCTTCGGGGATTCCCCCAAGGGCTGGACACATGGTCGCTCTGCCACTAAGGAACAGTGAAGCCTGGCTGCAGAGTCCTTTGGGTTCCTGCCTGAGGAAGGGTTGGGGAGAGACATTCCTACGAGGGGATCAGAGAGGCTGAAGCCTGTCCCGTGGAGGCTGGGACTGCCCTGGCAACGAAGGTGCCCCTTCCTAGGCTTGTGTTGAGACCACAGAGGTCATGGTGGCCACAGCTAAAAGGTGGGACCACCAGCCCTCAGCGCCCTTCCTTTGTCCCTAGGTGAAGGGGCAGAGTAGGGTGTGGGGCCAAGCACTGGCCAGCAGGGGCCATCTGGAGGTTGTCTTGCTCAGAGATCTCTGGGACCAGACACTCCCTCCAGCCCTTCCCAGCTCTTCCCTGAGGCTCTGGATTTCACAAGCCTTCCATCACACCCTGACTGCCACACATCTTTCCTTGCTCTGCGCCCCAAACCCCACGCACCTTCTGGGTCATCTACCTGTCTCTGATTTGTTCTGTTTTCTGTGTGTCTAAGCCACCAGCCCGTCCCCCCCACCACCCCCGGGGTTCCCGTCACAGATACCCCGTGCTTCCCAACTATACCTGCTGTCCTTTACAGCCAACCAGCATGCCCCTCCCACAGCTGCTCACTGACCACACCCACCCCGCTGCGAAGCAGGTATCACACACAGGTCAGTCTCAGTCAGGGAAACTGAGGCACAGGAGGAAGCGCTGCCTGTTCCCTCCTGAGGCTGGCAAGCGGCAGTCCCGGGACCTGAAGGCAGCTCAGTGTGTGGTAGCTTCCCCTGCTGGGCTGGCTCCCTCATCCCCCCTTGGGGCTGGGAGGGTAAGCCCTTCAGTGACAGCCTTTCCAGGCGTCTGCCATGCACAGGGACTTCTATAAACACTGCATTCGTCCTACTGAGCACATTGGGCAGTCGTGGGGGGGGGGGTATTCCAGGCACAGGGGCTTGGACAGGGGTCAGGGAGGTTCCTATGTCTGGGCAGTTCACAAGTTCACAAGCACTGTCAGTGAGGTGTCACATCCCCAGTTCTCAGATGGGGCAGACTGAGGCTCCCCGGACCTGCGCAGCAGAGTGGGATCTGAGCCCAGGGCCACTTGCCCTCAGAGCTCAGGACTTTCCCTCCCTCTGTCCATAGAGCCATCGTGTTATTTTGAGCAGGCAGTGACGGTGACAGCACAGCACATGCCATCCCGGCCAGGCAGGTTGGCTGGTGACATCTGTGCGAGGCAGACTGCTCTGCATGCCACCAGCAAGTAGAAATAAGCCAGCCAGTCAGTCATCTGTCCCAAGTGACCTGTGGGAAGTACTCTGAGGTCTCAGGAGACACTTGATCTGCCTGTTTGGTAGGAAATGAAGTGGGGCAGGACCTGAGCAATCAGGACCTCGGGGGGCCAGGAGATGCCAAGGCCATGCCCGCTACCGGCTGCTGCCAGCCCATCAATAAAAAATAACAAGGAAATGGCAAGGCAGGGTTAGGGATGGCAGCGTATTTTGAGTTTTACATTTAAATCATAATACAACATAATTATGCTAGTTGCGGGATAATTATAGGTTTTATAAAAATATTAATTCAGAGTGCACCACAGGCAGAGAGATGGGAAAGGGATACAGGTTTGAAGTCACATGAGGAGAGACATTTCTCGGCCCCACCAGTGGGCCTCTGCGACTGTCTGCCACCCCATTTGGAAGGAGGACCACAGGTTCCAAGCTCAGACCTTCTTACAGGAAGCTGGGCTGGCTGGCAGCCCTTCCAAGGTCCGTTTCTATGTCCCCCCCAGTCCTCCCCCATGACAGCCTGACAAGGGGCGAAGCGGGCCCAGTTGGAGCTGGGAGCTGCATGGGCCGTCCTGACCACTTGAGATGTCCTCACGAGCTTTTTGGGGGGGTCACCAGAAGCCTCTGAGCTCGGGGGCTGTGGCCAGTCCAAGGAACCCTGCTCCTTGCTGGTCTGGTCTAGGGAAACAAGTGAGAGGAAGGGCTGGAAGAAGGGTCCTGGTTTGTCCAGCCTGAGCCCCCTTCCTTCCAGTGGAGGGAGGGTCCAGAGCCCAAGGCCTGCAGTGGGCACCAGGGCTTGGCACAGCACCCTACGTTCAGGCTTTTTGTCTTGTCCTATCTTTTAAATTTCCCCAGAGCTCCCCTGGAAAGTGGCCAGCAGCCTTGGGTTCTGCACCTTGAGGCTGGAGAGCCCAAGAGAAGTCCTCCCAGGCCACCTAGCTCTTCAAAGGTCTCGCTCCGCCTGTTCTCAGGCCTCAGAGACTCACGGGAAGATGTCAGAACCATGCAGAGCTGGTCCGGTTGACTGGTGAGGGATAGTGGCCCAGAGAGGTAAAGGGACTGGCCCAGGGACACACAGCGTGGACTGTGGATGCATCTCCAATCTCTGGCTCCCCAAACAGGAAGTTCCTGACCCAGTGACCTTCCCTGTCACCTGTCCACACTTCTCCCTTCTCACAGCTCCTCTAGCAGTCCTCCCCACAGAGTGGCAGCGGGGTTCTGAAGACCCACGGTCCCGCCGTCCTTCCTGTCACCTGGACGCAGAATATAAATCACCCACCGTGGCCCTAATCATCTTTCTATAAATATCAGAGACTCATTCTGAGGGGAGCAGGAACGACGAGTTCTTTTGCCTTCCTGCCTGTGTTTAAAATCTGATTTAGAATTAATTTCCTTTGGTCGTCCACAGGCGGACACCTTATTTGTCAAACCTCAAGCTCTGTGCAGGGGGGCAGAAAGGTGGCTAGGGCTGCAGGCAGCTGCCGGCCTGACAGGCAGCCTGGGCAAGGTGCCCTCCGGCAGGGACAGCAGCTCCGCCTGGCCCGAGGCCGGCTGCCCCGCCCTTGCAGGCTCCGGAAACACCCTGGGTCACCAGGCCGGGCCAGACCCCAGCCTGGAGCACCTCCATCTGTCATTCCCAACCCAGTCTCCAGGTCTCGGGGCTCCCTGAGGCCTGGTGATTAGTATTCTTATTAAAAATGATTTTATTGTCACTGTGTGGATTAATCTGGCCTTGACACGTGATATCCATATGGGTATTAGCTGAGTGGTAGGATCTGCGGACTGGTAAGTGGCAGGAGGCATGCCACCTCAGAGCCCAGGAAGGCTGTGGAGAGGCACGTGGGGCACATGGGCTGTGGCTCTGGAGGGTCCACGCCTGCCTTTGTAACGTGGCTTGGCTGGAAGCAAGGCACTAAAGCTCCCTGAGCAGGCTTCCTCTTCTGCCAAACAATGGTGGGGGGGCTGGGGTGCAATATAGGGGTGGGTGGGCAGGGCCCCGGGTTCAATCTCCAGCAACACACACACACACACACACACACACACACTTACAGCAATCTCTGCCAGGCACTAGCCTGTCCTGAATCCTGAATCTACTCATGTGACCCTCCCTACAGTCCCAAAGTGACACTATTGCTATCCCCATTTTACAGATGAGGAAACTGAGGTCCCATAACATGCCCAGTGTCACAGCCCATGTGAAGAGTTAGGTCAGAAAGGGACCCTGGTGCTCACAGTGTCTGCCTTACCCACTGAGAACTCATGAGCTGTCGACGGTCAGGACTAGCATGGATGGCTGCCACATAGCTGCCCCGCATGGTGTGCATCACCAGGGTGTCCCTGCCTGCTTCCTTGTCTGTATGGAAGCCTCCTGGAGCAAAAGAAGCTCCTCTGAATCGGGGTTCTTGGCCGAGGGGCAGTAGAGATCAGTGAGGGAGGAGCAACCCCCGCCCCCCAGGTCCGGGAGACACGAATCTGCAGCATAGCGACGGCACCATTGCAGGGCACAGCGCACACAGGTGGGGGAGGGGCTGAGATGAGCACGCAGGGGGCTCCGCTGACTGACTGCACCACCTCAGTGGGTCCCGGGCTCAAAGAGAGCCTGGGCCCTGGCTGTACCCCAGGGCCACCCTCTGTGCCCTGAGCCCAACCATAGTCACGCTTGAGCTTTATTGGGGGGGGCTCCCTTGGAGTGAGGAGTACCTCAAAATGGGGGCATATTGTCCCCAGTCTCACAGCCATCACACTCCTTCCAGCTCCACAGCCCCACATCTTTGAAGTCACCTAAAGCGTGGCCATTTTCCCCGGCTCCAACTCTTCACTCCAGGCTGTAGAATTTTAGAACTTAGCCTGGTCTGAGCTAGTCTAATAAAGATCTGATCAGCATCAAAGAAGTGATGGTCTGAAATGACAAATTTCATGACGATTTCTCTGGAGGATGGAATTTTCTACAATGGGATTTAGTGTGCGGAGTCTTCACTGGCCCTGTGGCAGAGGCCTTCAGCCCAGCTGGGTGTTACAGTGCTGCTCTGGGCTAGGTGCTGGGGGCCTTTGGGAGATAACCCAGTCCTGACCTTGTTGTTCCCAAGGGTCTGCCCACAAGGACTTTCCAGCCCAGATAAATACATACAGCTACTTTGTCCAGATGGAGGGAGGGGCAACGGCCATGCCTCATTGTGTGATGTGGAGAAGTCCAGGAAGACTGAAATCAAAGGACAGTTGGGATGGATGTGGAAAGAGGAGTTCGAGGGACAGACGATGGGAAGGTGTGCCAAGGCCCCGAGGCAGGAAGCAGCGTGTAGGGGTTCAGCCTGGGGTTCAGTATGGCCTGTGGATGAGTGGCGGGGAGGACTGGGGGGTGCCAGGCTTTCTTGTTTTTTGTTTTTAATAATTTTGTTTATTTATTTATTATTTGAGAGCAACAGACAGAAAGAGAGAGAGAATGGGCACACGGTGGCCTCCAGCCACTGCAAACAAACTTCAGATGCTTGCCTTGTGCATCTGGCTTACGTGGGTACTGGGAAATCGAGCCTCCAACTGGGGTCCTTAGGCTTCACAGGCAAGCGCTTAACCGCTAAGCCATCTCTCCAGCCCCATGGTTTTTTAAAATTATTTATTTATTTGCAAGCAGAGAGAGAGAGAGACTGAGAGAGAATGGGCGTGCCAGGGCCTCTAGCCACTGCAAATGAACTCCAGACACATGTGCCCCTTGTGCAACTGGCTTACGTGGGTCGTGGGGAATCACACCTGGGTCCTTTGGTTTCGTAGGCAAATGCCTTAACCGCTAAGCCATCTCTCCAGCCATGCCAGGGTTTCTTGTTTCAATGTCTGAGGGGTGGAGTAGGTAGGCAGTGATGGTGAGATACATGCACACTTTCCTCAACCTGTAGTTCTTCATAGGGTCCCGACAGGGCCTGGCCCTAAACAGTGGTTGAGAGATGGAGTGACCTCTCCGGCAGCTGGGTGTGGGGAGGCAGGCAGGGCTGGAAGCAGAGGTGACAGTGTGGCTGGGACTGGGAGGGACGGAGCCTGCATTGCCTTCCTAGTCAGCGGGCTGGAGAGCTTGTAAAGCGGAGTCCTGAGCCCTGGGCTCTGCCAACTTGGGGTCTGCAGTGGATCCAGGAAGCTGTGTTTCGTAGAGATGGCCCTATGGCTGCAAGGTTAGGGACCCAGAGGTTTTGCTTGTGCCTCTCTGCACCCACCCACATTCTCCATCTGGCTGTACCTCTCACCCAGCTCACATCCAGGGTTTTAGGCTCTCCTTTGTCTCAGCTACTAGACACTCTGCCCCAAGAACAAGTGTTCCGTGTCAGGCAGGATTCGAGAAGCTCAGAGGTGGAGCTCTGGGGCGCCCACTTTGGGGCAGAAGCCAGTAGTATCAGGGTCCTAGCTCAGCTCTGCCCCTAGCCTGCTATGTGGCCCCAAGGGAAGGCACACTCCTCTGTGCTCTGATGCCACAGACCTGTCACCCGGGGAGCTTGGAGGTGGCGGTGGGGGGTGGGAACCTCCCCCTGGAGGCCTGTGGCAGGGGAGAGCTCCAGCGAGTCTGCGCCTGCCGTCTGTTCCACAGCCTGTGAGCTGGGCTTCTACAAGTCAGCCCCCGGGGACCAGCTGTGTGCTCGCTGCCCTCCCCACAGCCACTCGGAAACGCCCGCCGCCCAGGCCTGCCGCTGTGACCTCAGCTACTACCGCGCAGCCCTGGACCCGCCGTCCGCCGCCTGCACCCGTGAGTAACACCTGCCGGGGGGTCCCGCGGGGCTGTGGATGGACCGGGGGCGCACGCTTGCACTGGGCCAGGAGCAGTCTGGGCTGGGCGGGGGAGGCTAGAGCACCTCCGGAAGCCTGACCTCTCTGAACTGACTCTCGTCATGTGTCCCTGCCACCTGTCCAGGGACATGTTTCCCTCGGTTCCTCTTCTCTCAGAAGGCAATTTGAGCTGGGTGGCTTCAGTCGTGTTCTGTCTGGGCGGTGATACCTATGCCCTGGGGCTGGGTGGGCAAACTGAGGGGTCCACTGTGGGATGAGGGTGGGAGTCAGAGCAACATTCGCCTCTGCCACTGTCCTAGAGGGGCTGGAGGGCGGGGGGAGCTGCTGAATGCTGGGCACTGCCATGCATGCTGTGTGTGTGTGTGTGTGTGTGTACACGTGTATGAACACGGAGTGTGTGCCCCTGGGTGCTGCACACAAGGATGGTGTGGCTATGTATGTCTGGGTTGGCACATGCTCCCATCGACAGTGTCTGCATGCCTGAGTGTGCTGTGCACACATGTGTGACCCAGGACGCCTGAAGGGGCTCGAGCTTGAACATTAGTCTTGTGGGCTCAGCTCGTACACATCTGGCTCTGCAAGCGAGCCTGTGCCTGCAGAGCAGGTGGTCACATGTACCCCAAGGACACAGGGCTATCTTGGCACCTGCTCCTCCTTCGCCCGGTCTCCAGCTGCCTGCAGATGTTCATACTCTTCTGGTCAGGCGGGTACACAGGCCACTTAGTGTTACCAACCCCCGCTCTCACTGCCAAAGGTCTATGGCAAATGGAACCCCTTCCTTCTCCGTCACCCACTCTATCACCATCCTGCCTTCCTCTGTGGTTCTCTGGTAGGGCACCTGCTGGGGCAGAAAGGATGGGTCCTGGGGTAAGGTGTGCCTGGCTGGAGGTCCTGGTCACTTGCCTGAAGCTGACAGGATGCTGGCTTGTTTTCAAGCCCAGATTCAGTGCCTACAGTTCCTGGGCTCCTGGTGGCCCCCGCCTTGAGCTTGGACACTCCTTCCTGCACACAGCTGGAGCCTGGGGCTTTGAGGTTGTGCCCTGCTGGCCTCCAGAGTCCAGTGTTCCCAGCTTGGGATTCTGAGGATGGCTTGAGTTCCCCTCCATTCCCCTGGTTCATCCCCACCCCCCAAGGGGCCTACCCTGTCCCGTGAGGGGGTTAACCCAGCTAAGGGCTACCTGCCCTTCTCTCCAGAATCTGTGCTGCCCAGACATGGACCCGCATGGCAGTGGTGAGACAGGACTGCTTGGTGCCCACAGTCCTGGGGACATGACGGGCTTCTGGGGCTGCACTTTGTCCCACTTTTTTTTTTTTTTTGAAAAGTAGTTTTTTAAAAATTTTTTTTGTTTATTTTTATTTATTTATTTGAGAGCAACAGACAGAGAAAGAGGCAGATAGAGAGACAGAGAATGGGCACGCCAGGGCCTCCAGCCACTGTAGACAAACTCCAGACACATGCGCCCCCTTGTGCATCTGGCTAACATGGGTCCTGGGGAATTGAGTCTCGAACTGGGGTCCTTAGGATTCACAGACAAGCGCTTAACCGCTAAGCCATCTCTCCAGCCCCTGAAAGGTAGTTTTTGTTTTTAATTTATTTGCAAGCAGAGTGAGATAGATGAGGAGAGAAACAGGATGGGTGTGTCAGGGTCTCCAGCCATTGCAAACAAACTCCAGATGCATACACCGCTTTGCACATCTGGCTTTATCTGGGTACTGGGGGATCGAACCTGGGTCATTAGACTTTACAGGCAAGTACCTTAACCACTGAGCCATCTCTGCAGCCCCTGTTCCATGTTTAGCATTAGCACAGCCACTGGCTGGGAGGGGGGGTGGAGGAGGAGTGACGTGACCAGGCACTTTGCATAGATAGTGTGGCTCTAGGACTACGGCGTCCCTCCAGCTCTGAGTACCAGTGTCCCCCTGGCTCTGCTCCATGTGGGGGCTCAGGCTCCTGGGCCCAGATGCTCATACCAAGGAACCAGCCTGCAGACAACAGCCTCTGTTCCTGGGAGCTTCCCAGGATGGCGTAGAAGTTACCTGAGTTTTAAGTGGCCCCAGATAGAATGTGACGACTAGGCCAGTCCCACCTCCACCTGTTGCCCTTTGTCCCCAGGGCCTCCTTCGGCACCAGTGAACCTGATCTCCAGTGTGAACGGGACATCTGTGACCCTGGAGTGGGCTCCTCCTCTGGACCCAGGCGGGCGCAGTGACATCACTTACAATGCTGTGTGCCGCCGCTGTCCCTGGGCCCTGAGCCACTGTGAGGCGTGCGGGAGTGGCACCCGCTTTGTGCCGCAGCAGACGAGCCTGGCACAGGCCAGCCTGCTGGTGGCCAACCTGTTGGCTCACATGAACTACTCCTTCTGGATTGAGGCTGTCAATGGTGTGTCCAACCTGAGCCCTGAGCCACACAGCGCGGCCGTCGTCAACATCACCACGAACCAGGCAGGTAGGCGGAGCAGCCCCTAGGCCCCTAGCAAGCTGGCCTCTCCAGCCCACCCTGAGATCAGAGCCCGACTTGCTAGGGGATGTAGGCGAGTGACTGCCTCTCTTGGGCCTGCTTTTCCACCAGGACCTGAGTAGGAACCTTTTTTTTTTTTTTTAAGCAGCTGTCCTCGAACTCACAGTGATCCTCCTACCTCAGCCTTCCAAGTGCTGGGATTAAAGGCGTGCCCTTAGAAAAGCAGCATGTGTTCAGGGAGTGAGAGGAACCCAGAAAGCACAGCAGGTTGTAAGCCTGGGTTCCGTTGCTTTCCCTGCTTCGATCTCTGTCTCCTCCTGGGACCGATGAGTGTATCGGCACCTGGCTTCCCTACCACGTGAGATGAGAGAGAAGGGGTAGGGGGAGGAATGAGAATGTGCAGCCGGCGGCTGGCTTGTGGGCCAGTTCACTCGATGTCATCAGAAATAGATGCCATCGTGGGTTTTTGTCTTTGAGACGGTCTCGCTCTAGTCTAAGCTTATTTCAGACTCACACTGTAGCCCAGGCTGGCCTTAAGCTCCCAATCCTCCTGCCTCAGCCTGCCAAGTGCTGGAATTACAGGTTTGGACTTAAATCCGGGTCTGTCTTACTTCCAAATGACCAGCCTTCAGTGGATCCAGAGCCTGCCTGTCCGATGTCCCCAGGAAACCTCTCTCTGTCCCCCTACACCCGCCCTATCTGGCAGCATTTGGGAGCCACAGGACTGCATGAAGCAGGCCTATGTGCCCTGGGCTCAGAGCCTGCCCTGCCGCACAGATCGGGGGGCGGGGCAGCAGAGAACTCACTAGCATTCAGACAGCACCCAAGTGCCACTTGTTAGTGCTACCAACCCTTCTCTTCTCACAGGACCTCAGGGACTTCTTGGCTTTGCACATCAAACTCTCCAGTAGCATTTATTCACTTGTTGAGCTCTGAGTGTGTGCATTCATTCCCTGCCATGGGGAGCCCCCAGACATGCTAGGGCAGCCGGACACAGAACAGGAAGAACTGGGCAGCATGGGCAGGTGGGGTACCTGAGGGTGTGGGCAGAGGTCACCTGGGGCAAACAGAGTGGTATGAGAGACTGAGGCCTGGCTGAGGCAAGGGAGGGGGTGGCTGTAGCTTTAGGGCTATTATCTTTTTTTTTAAGACAAGGTCTCGCTCTGTAGCCCAGGCTGAGCACAGACTCAAGACAATGCTCCTGCCTCAACCCTGCAAGCTGGCGTTCCAGGCGTGAGCCACCTGCACCCGGCTGGTTCTTCTGGTTTGGCTTTGGTCAGCTTTGTGTATGACCTCCCGGCACAGTCAGGATAGCAGAGGCGACTGTGTAGACGCAGCAGGGGGACAGAGAGGGCTTGTAGAGGCACTCCATGTGGCTGGAGAACCCCTGAACTCAGACGGGTCCAGCTCAGCTCATGGCCCTCCCTTGGGGTCCAGTGTGATCCCAGCCAGGACTGGAGCCTCCAGCTCCTTCCTCAGACACACCTGAGCATCTGCTCTGCCCAGGCCTCTGCTTGGGGGTGGAGGCCCTGGGGCAGCCAAATGTTGCTAGGTGCCGAATGTGCTAGCTCCAGGCACTGACCCAGGGGGGCTGCTGGCCATCCTGCAGTAGAGGCAAGGAAGGTCAGCAGGCTGAGCCAGGGGTTCCACTGAGGCCTGGGCAGGGGCTGGGGCAAGGCGTTTGCATGGCTCACCCCACACCTGACAGGTGGCCACTGTGTCAGCCCCGTCCCAGGTGGTGGTGATCCGGCAGGAGCGGGCCGGACAGACGAGTGTGTCCCTGCTGTGGCAGGAGCCAGAGCAGCCCAATGGCATAATCCTGGAATACGAGATCAAGTACTACGAGAAGGTTCGAGAAGGTGGGGTGGGCAGGAAGCCAGTGTGGAGGGCCACGGGGGCCTCACTGACCTCCTCTGTCTCGCACAGGACAAGGAGATGCAGAGTTACTCCACCCTCAAGGCTGTCACCACCCGCGCCACTGTGTCAGGCCTCAAGCCCGGCACGCGCTACGTGTTCCAGGTTCGAGCCCGCACCTCGGCAGGCTGCGGCCGCTTCAGCCAGGCCATGGAGGTGGAGACCGGGAAACCCCGTGAGTGTGGAGAGAAGAAGGCAGGAGAGGAGGGAGCCAGCTGGCCCCCGTGCCAGGCTGGACTGTCCCACTAACTAGGGGCTGGTCAAAGTCGTTTTCACACGTAGAAACTTGAGGCTCAGGAAAGAAAAGTTACTTGCCCAAGGCCACACAGCAGGTGGCAGCCCTGGCACCTGCTGGCCTCTCTTGAGTGTCAGTGAGACCCCCTGCCAGTAGGTGACCTTAGGAACATCCCTCCGTCATCTCTTGGGAGCTCCATTCTGCAGACAGGAAAGAGAGGGCCGGAATGCTACAGTGATCACCCTGAGCCCCAGGGCAGCAGAACCCAGTTATGTGGAACTCCCCCCCCCGTTTCACCCATTCCCTACCACGTGTGCACCTTGGGCCTGGGAGCTGCTCAGGTGAAATCCTGAAAGTCAGAAACCCTGGGGTGTGCTGCCCAAAGTTGGTGTTTGCTTAAGCCTTGGGGTCATTCTGTGGCATTGTAAGTGTGAGGACCACTGGACTTTGGGGCTCACCCATTCACACACCCAGGGGAGGCAGCTGGGGTCTTTCACCTGTAGGACATTGAATGAATGCCTGCCTGGCACTGCTCTGTCCCTTGTGGGTCCTAAGTGCTCATAGGTCTGAGATCACCTTGACAGTGGAGGTGACAATCCTGTCCCCTCCATCCCCTTTACTGTGTGGCCTCAGTTGCTTGAGTTCTCTGAGCCTCGGGTTCCTATGTGTGATAGCCGCACGTAGCACCAGGGTTTCCCTGGAAGGGCTGTGGGGAAGGTCCCCTGAGGACCGCACGCACGTGGCTCAGCTCATTTCACCCTGGTGCTGAAAGGGGCAGGCGGGACAGGAGGTCCAGCTCATCTGCTTGGCCCAGGGAGGGCGAGAGCTTTTTTCCCCAGCTTACACAGTCCCCAGGCGCAGCGGCTGGGTAGCCTGGTGCAGTGAGGCAAAGGGACACTTAGTACAGGGTGGGCAGCAACAGAGGGATGGCTGGTGGCTGAAGAAGGCCTGGCCTTCCCGCAGGGCCCCGCTACGACACGCGGACCATTGTGTGGATCTGCCTGACGCTCATCACAGGCCTGGTGGTGCTTCTGCTGCTGCTCATCTGTAAGAAGAGGTGGGCATCACCCCCCTGCCCCCTGCCCCCCGCCCCGGCCCCTCTCAGCCAGTGCTCCTACATGCCCAGGTTGGCTCACTGGCAAGCTTACCACCTCATTGATCCAGTGAGCCTCCAGTAAGGTAGAGATTCTAGCCTCGTTTTGCAGATGAGTACACTGGGAACCAGAGATGTTAAGTACCCGCCTAGTCACACAGCAGATGGGATGGGACCGTGAAACCTTCAAACCGGGGGTCACACTCGCAGTCTCTCTCTCCTCCCCCACTGTGCTCTCAAGGAATGGGGGTGGGGTGGGATGGTACCGAATATGGGTCCGGGCTGTGAGTATGTGACCTTGAAAAGGATAGAGGCACCGAGGCCAGGGAAAAGGGGGTTTGCCGGGGTAGGATTGTAGCGTCTGCATTGGGAGCCTCACCCTGGCTCCTCCAGCGAGTGTGGTCTCATGTGCTGGGGTCATGTGCGGACCCGCACGTCCTAGCTGCTTTGTGACTCTCACGGCCGTCACAGTTCGTGGGTTGCGTGCCCGAGGACAGACACCCTCCCTTGCAGACTTGCCAAGGAGCGAGAGCTGACCAGCCAGGGAAGGGGGTGCTGACCCCCCCCCCCTCTGAATGTGGTCCGGGCTGGCCTGGCCCCGGCAGAACGGTGGCTGTCTCCCACAGGCACTGTGGCTACAGCAAGGCCTTCCAGGACTCGGACGAGGAGAAGATGCATTACCAGAACGGGCAGGGTGAGTGCGGGCCAGGGCTGGGGGTTCCACTGGACAGCCAAGACCCTCTCGTCCGGGAAAGGCACATGTGTGCCCACTCACTTGGGGGCGGGGGTTCATGCCCTCTTGGACAAGAACCTCTGCTACAGAGAGATTTTGAGGATCCCATAGAGGCCCTAGGACACAAGGCAGATGTAGGAACTCCTCCCTTTACACCCCATCCCTGCGATTAATGTTAATCCTAACATTCATTCCTGCTGAGCTCAGTGCAGCCTCAGAATCCTTAACACCGTCTTTCTGGCACCGTTTTCAGACAAAGTTGGCACTTGTGAAATCTGTCTTTTCTTTTTAAAATCACATTACCACCCTCAGAGCAATTCTAAACTACCTCAAAGCTCCAGAAGCAACCCCAGGAAAAACACTGACATGCTCAGAACTCACTGGAGACCCAGAGCAGTTTCACAGCCGGCCCTGCTTTTCACCTGGCAAGCTCTTGTGGGACACCTGCCGATTGCCACCACATCCAGAGCTCGCCACACATACCCCTGCTCTCCCCAGGGGCTGCCAGGAGAGGGAATTTCCTCCAGCTCCCACTAAGGGACCTTCTCTTTGGCTCCTCAGCACCCCCACCCGTCTTCCTGCCCCTGAACCACCCCCCAGGGAAGTTCCCGGAGCCCCACACCTATGAGGAGCCAGGCCGGGCAGGCCGCAGTTTCACCCGAGAGATCGAGGCGTCAAGGATACATATTGAGAAGATCATTGGCTCGGGTGAGCCTGGGGGCTGAGAGGGTGGGCCGTGTGGGGCAGGACCCAGAGCCGGGTCCCACCACCCTCCCCTGCCCCCTCCCTTCCTGGGCTTCACAGGGGAGTCAGGAGAAGTCTGCTATGGGAGGCTGCGGATGCCGGGTCAGCGAGACGTGCCGGTGGCCATCAAAGCCCTCAAAGCTGGCTACACGGAGAGACAGCGGCAGGACTTCCTGAGCGAGGCCGCCATCATGGGCCAGTTCGAACACCCCAACATTATCCGCCTTGAGGGTGTCGTCACCCGAGGTAGGTGCTGAGCAAAGACATCCTCACCCTGGGGACCCGCTGACCCACACAGGGCTCAGGCTCTGTCCCCTGATCCATCTTCTCTCTGCCCCCTTGGCTCAGGTCCCACTGGGACCCTTATGGCTAGCCCTGCTCCTGGGTGGGTGGATGTCCCTAGGATCTCCTCTGCCCTTCCCTGCCCTCTACCAAGCCAGCATCGTCCCTCCCCCACCCAGGCCGCCTGGCAATGATCGTGACCGAGTACATGGAGAACGGCTCCCTGGATGCCTTCCTGAGGGTGCGTGTCCATTCCCGCTGTCCACACAGGTGGGGTGTGTCCACCTTGCTGCCCATATGTGGGGGTTCAGTCTGGGTGTTGAGAGATGGTGCCCCCGACCCCCCAACCCCCGTTAGCCAGCACAATGGAAAAAGTTGGCTGGTACAAGGATCTGGTGACTTCTTAGCCTCTACTATGAAGGGCCCATTCTAAGGACCCCTGCTGCCCTCCTTCAAGCTGAGGCATGTCTGGGAGGGTCTCATACCACCTGGATCACTAGCTGGGAAGAAGTGGCCAGATTCCCACCTCATACTGCCATGCATTCTCTGGGTGATGTAAGGCATAGGACTTAACCTCTGTGGGCCTCCATTTCTTCTCCGAAGTGGGCCAACAGTCAGGCTGCTCCAAACGGTCTCTGTGGGTGCACAGGAGGCCCGATACATATATAAACCAGGGGATAGTTTACCCATCACAAAGAGTCACCTCTGCTTCCCAGAGAGTCAGTCACACAGGACAGATCCCCAGTCTAAGGCCAAGCTCCTTCCCAGAGCCCATGCCATGCCTTGCCATGTCCCTCTGCAGACCCACGACGGGCAGTTCACCATCGTGCAGCTGGTGGGCATGCTCCGAGGCGTGGGCGCTGGCATGCGCTACCTCTCAGACTTGGGCTACATCCACCGCGACCTGGCTGCCCGCAACGTCCTGGTGGATGGCCGTCTGGTGTGCAAGGTGTCAGACTTCGGGCTTTCAAGAGCACTGGAGGATGACCCTGATGCTGCCTACACCACTGCGGTGAGTCGTCCCCACCTTCCCCCGGGCAGGGGCAGGGACGTGGGCAGGACTTCGCAACTGTGTCTAAAGCTTGGTGGAAACCCAGCCATGTTCTAGTATGTTCCACAGGGATCTGGGCTGCTCTTAGGGTCTTTGGTGGAGGACAGGGTTCTTCAGGACTAAAGTCTGGGTGTTGGTGGTTCAGCCCACCTATCCCCAAGTATAGCCTCCTCTGCTGGGCCTGAGTCAGGATCCTATGGAGAAAGGATTCGGTGACCAAATGGGGAGGAGGGCCAGGAGAAGGTGGAGAGAAGGAGATGGAGAAGAACCAGGCTGTTCCCTGCGTTCCTTTGCTGGTTCAGGCCCCACCCGGTGAATCCTTCACTGGGCATGTTATGAGCTGGGCTAGGCATCGTCTCTTCATCTTCCCAGTGGCTCAGGGAGGCAGACTTCCCTCAGAACAGGTGCTCTTAGAAGGTGGCAGACTGGGCGACAGGACTCCAGAGTTCTGCTCCCTGCCTTGGGCTAGGAGAGAAGGCTGGCCAGCCAGCCAAAACAGTGCTCTTGTGCCTGTCCAGGGAGGGAAGATCCCCATCCGATGGACAGCGCCCGAGGCCATCGCCTTCCGCACCTTCTCCTCGGCTAGCGACGTGTGGAGCTTCGGCGTCGTCATGTGGGAGGTGCTGGCCTACGGCGAGCGTCCGTACTGGAACATGACCAACCAGGACGTGAGTGCGGGACCCAGGAGGCGGCCGCGGGGCCTCACGAGACCGAGGACACAGCCCGATCCCAGCACTGTGCCCTCTAGGTCATCAGTTCTGTGGAGGAAGGCTACCGGTTACCCGCGCCCATGGGCTGTCCGCGGGCCTTGCACCAGCTCATGCTGGACTGCTGGCACAAGGACCGGGCGCAGCGGCCGCGCTTCTCTCATGTCGTCAGCGTCCTTGACGCTCTGATCCACAGCCCCGAAAGCCTCAGGGCCACGGCCACGGTCGGCAGGTACCTCGTGCCCACCCCAGCACTGTCACAGCCTGTTGTCCTCCCCGACCAGTGCCCAGCTCAGGATGAAACTTAATCGGGGGCCTAAGACTACTCTTGCCCTGACCTCTGAACCAGTCCCAGCCCTGCCCTCACATTCCCAGTTGCAAACCCTGCCCCCGCCTCGGATGGAGGCTGAGGGTGTCTAGTGTCTTTGTCCTGGGGAAGGCTGGAGCCTTGGCAAACCACTTATTGAACTCCCTACCCCTAGGTGCCCGCCACCTGCTTTTGCCAGGAGCTGCTTTGACCTCCGAGGAGGTGGGGGTGGGGACCTCACGGTGGGGGACTGGCTGGACTCCATCCGCATGGGCCGGTACCGGGACCACTTCGCCGCTGGCGGGTACTCTTCCCTCGGCATGGTGCTACGCATGAACGCCCAGTGAGTGAGGGACTCACCGCACCCCATGGGGCAGTGCCTGGGGGAGAGGGCGGGGGAGCCAGAGGCAGGACAGTTCCATGGTGGGCACAGGGTTAGCCGTCTCCTGGCACCCAGCCTCCCAGGCCACGCTGACTGATCTTCTTTCCTTCCTAGGGACGTGCGTGCCTTGGGCATCACCCTTATGGGCCACCAGAAGAAGATACTGGGCAGCATCCAGACCATGAGAGCCCAGCTGAGCAGCACCCAGGGACCCCGCCGGCACCTCTGACTCGTGGCCGCTTGGCTCTGGTCACACTAGCTGGCAGGGGTCCTGCAGGGCCACCGAGCAGTCAGGAGAACCTTAGGTCTCTTCCCATCTTCAGCTGCCTCTCAGGCACTAGGGGGTCCAGGGCTGTGCCACAGGACCTAGAGTTTCAGGGGCCAGATACCTGGAAAGGGACCCTCGATGCCCCAGGTGGCCAGGATCCCTGCCTTCATGAGACATGGGACCTTGTGTCTTGCAGAGCCTGGGGTCTCAACACCAGAGTCCAACAGAGACATCACTCACCTGCTTGCGTGTGCGTGTGCGCGTGCACGTGTGCTTGGGGGCGTGACTGTATGAGCGGCGTGCAGCAGGGGTGTACTGTCACAAGTTCATGACATCTGATGAGAACAGTGTGTGGTTACCGTCTGTGGCCCCAGTCAGGGCCCAGTACCTTTGTGAACAGGTCACCTGGCACGGGCTTTTCCATCAAGGCAGGAGCCACGCATGTGTGACCATGGATGACTGCATCACAGATGAGGTGTGTGAGACAAGATGTGAGCAGGGACCCTGACCTGACACTGCCGGGGTCCCGGCGCCCAGGTCCCATGTGGGGACCCGGCAGAGGCCCCACCTCCCTTCCCCACCCCATGTCTGGAGGCTCTAAATTGCACCAGCACCAGGCCCACCTACCAGCCCACCTGGATGAGCCCACCCCTGGCTGGACTCAGGACTGGGCTTCTCTCTACTTCGGGGGGGCCACCTGCAACCTCTGCCGGCTCCCCCTGCTGCTCAACAGGAAAACAGGGTTCCTGGCCAGTCTCTGGTCACCTTTCTCAGAAGCATCACTGCAGAGGGTTCGAGTTGCCCTCAGAGGGGCCATGGCTGCCTTTGGCCAGGGCCAGGGCTATGGAGTCCCATGTCTGATGCTCTTCCCAATCTCTCACTGCCTCCCCCCCCCCCAACCATCTGGGCTGGGTTCAGGAGCTCAGGACCCAACTTCTCAACCTCAGGCCCACCCATTCTTGTACCACCAGGGTGAGGCCTTGCCAGAGATCACGTGACAACCAGGTTGGGCCCCGCCCCCTCCTCCTGGCCCAGGTCCCTCCTCCCTCTACACCACTCCACAGTGGGAAAGCTGGAATGGAAGGGGCCTGGGAAGCCCCCTCCCCTCTGGCTGACCCTCCCCGCTTACGGCCCACCAGGGTATGTAAATATCTTTTTTCTACCATGTCAGAATATTTTTTTTGTCACTCCTGACAATGCAAAAATGGTCTTCAAAGCACATAAAAAAAGCACCCCGGGTGAGAAAGGCCCCATCCCGGGGAAGGCAGGCCCAAGGAAGCCAGCCCCAGAGGGAGGGGCGGCCCACTCCCCGCCCCTGCCGAGCCCCGCCCCCAGCCCGCACAGCTGCGGGGCGTGGAGACACCAGCACTGAGCCCCCTCCCTCCTGCAATAATTCGGGGGTCTCAGCCCCGCCCAGGTGCCGCGGCCAGCTCTCGCGCCTCTATATATTATAGTACTATATAGCCGAGCTGCCCTTCCTTCCTATGGAAGTGGGAAACAAGGTCAGGACACGAGCAGGGGACTCTGTCTTCCACTCCACCCTACTCACTCGCTTTTTGGGCTTGGGATCCTCAGGCACAGCCCTTCCCCCCCCCCCCCCCCAATGTGGAGTCCCTCTCAGGGCTCCCGGTGTCTGCCTCTCTGTGGTCCCCATCCCAAATCTGGAAGTTACCTACAATGAGAATAAATTCTGCCTCATCTTTGTCTGTGTGCCCCACATGTTTTCTGTCTGTCTTGGAGCGGAAGGAGTGGCCTGCTAGGCACCCGCCATGCGCCCCACACCCATTAGCTTACTCCAGGCTCTTCTGTCCCTGGAGGTGGGAGCAATGCGCCCATTTCAACCCTGGGGAGGCCGTCTCATGGAGGTTAGCCTGCCCAAAGCTATGCCTGCAGTACTAACCAACGTGCCTCGCACCTCTAGGTGCACCCCGCTCCCCGTGGGTTGAGGTCTGGCTCCCAAACTGCAGGTGGAGCTCAATGCCCAGCTGAGGGCTCACAGCTGGACAGTGCTCTGCCTAAGTCTTTGGGGAGAAGAAAGACACCCCCCAGAGGAGAAGTAAGGCAGAGTTCATGGGAACGACTTTCTGGGGACTTTGGGGCATGGAGGGAAGAAGAACCCACTAGTCACATGCGGGAGCCCATGGCCAACTGCTAGGGCAGAGGGTGCGGGCAGGGCACGGTGGCATCACATCTGGGCAGAGTGAGACCCAGTAGTGTGTCCACTTGGGCTCAATACTGGGGCATTTGGGGAAGGTGCCCTGAGGTCATTCAGAGATGAGCAAATAAGTGGTCTCGGGTTGGAGGGATGGCTTAGCAGTTAAGGAGTTTGCCTGCAAAGCCAAAGGACCCAATTCCCCAGAACCCACATAAGCCAGATGCACAAAGTGGGGCATGCATCTGGAGTTTGTTTGCAGTGGCTGGAGGCCCTGACATCCCCATTCTGTCTGCCTCTCTCTCTCCCTCTCCCTCTGTCAAATAAATAATTTTTTTAAAGTGGTTCTAGCTGAGGGAGGAGTCTGCTCTTGCAAACCTCACAGGAAGAAAGTGGGAATACAGGAGTCAGCAGGGCACGTGCGACGCTCCTGCCAAGTCGCCATAGCGCCCAAGCCCCGTGTAAAGCCAGATTGTTTGGATTGCACTCCCGCTGGGTCTCCCCTGAAACTCCAAACCCAGTTCCAGGTCCCGCTTCAGAACACCTGCTTTCCCTAGGAGAAAAAGCCCTTGACCACTTCCTTTCCTCGGACCCTAGTGAACCCCTACCGTGGGCCACAGTTATGAATGACCCAGAGCTGTCCCAGCTTCGGAGGCACCAGGACCCAGTGACATTATACAGTGCACAAAAGAGGTCACTCAGGGGGATGCGTCCAACTTGCCTAGTGTCCAGGAAATGAGAAGCACAGAAGGGTTAGAGGAGGTCAGGGGGCCAGGACTGTCACCAAGGGCTTCCTGGAGGAAGAGCATGTTAGTTAGCATTGAAGGGTGCAAACAGTCCGCAGGTAGCCCGAGAGGAAGGCGTGGAATGTGGAGAGAGGGGGAAGCGGACACTGTCGGGAGCCTCGCCATGGCGGGGCTGCCTGTCCCTCCAGTTTAAGCTACACGTTGTACTTTCCTCGCAATGTGACAAGGCCATTTCTAAGTGTATATAGAGGAAGAAAGAACCTAGAGGGGTCAAGATGATTTTGAAAGGGAAAAAAGAGAAGGAGGGGGAAGGAAATTCACTCTAGCTATTTCCGTAGCTGTCATAAAGCTGGAATAGTTAAGATAGTTAAGATTTCATCCCAGTCAGAGACCAACAGATAAAAGAAGAAAGCCAAATACACAGGAGAGCTTGACCATGGTGTGATCCAGTTAAAGGATAATGTTAGAACAATTGCATAGGCTGTAGAAAAAGGTAAAATGGACCCTCAGCTCACACCACTCAAGTTACAACGTTAAATGTATAAAGAAAATATATAAAACTACGGAAGAAAACAAAATAACTTTATGATGTTAGAGGACAAAACAAAGAACACAGACAAAGGATAACTAAAGAATAGAGGGCTGGAGAGATGGCTCAGCGGTTAAGGCACTTGCCTGCTAAGCCTAAGGACCCGGTTTGATTCCCCAGTGCCATGAAAAGCCAGATGCACACAGTGACACATGTGTCTGGAGTTTGTTTGCAGGGGCTGGAGGCCCTGGTGCATCCATCTTCATTTATTCATTCTTTCTCTATCTCTCCTTGCAAATAAATAGAGTATTTTTTGTTTTGTTTTTCAGGGTAGGGTCTCACTGTATCCCAGGCTGACCCTGGAATTCACTAGGTAGTCTTAGGGTGGTCTCGAAATCACAATGATCCTCCTACCTCTGCCTCCTGAGTGCTGAGATTAAAGGTGTCCACCACCACGCCCAGCAAATAAAGTATTTTTAAATAAAATAAGTGATAAAGGAAATGATGATAAGGTTTGTGTCACTAAAACCAAGAACGTCTACAGACCAAGAAAAAATACAAGTCAGGATTTGGTGGAGGATGCCTGTAGTCCCAGCACTCAAGAGACTGAGGCAGGGCCAGATGTGGTGGCGCACGCCTCTAATCCCAGCATTTGGCAGGCAGAGGTAGGAGGATCACTGTGAGTTCAAGGCCAGCCTGAGACTACATAGTGAATTCCAGGTCAGTCCGGACTATAGTGAGACACTACCTCCAAGACCAAAAGTAAAAAATAAAAAAGAGAGAGAGACTGAGGAAGGAGGATCACAAGTTCAAAGCCAGTCTGACCTACAGTGAGTCTAAGACCAGCCTGGGTTACCCAGCAAGACCATCGCAAAATAACAACAGCAATGACAATAAGAATAATTAGACCTCAAACTTAGTATGTAGCTAAGGATGACCTTGAACTCCTGAACCTCATGCATGCCTCCATTTATTTTTTTTTTTTTTAGATTTATTTACTTATTAGAGAGAGAGAGAGAATGGATGCGAACCAGGGCCTCCAGCTACTGCAAAGGAACTCCAGATGCACGTGCCACCATGTGCATCTAGCTTACGTGGGACCTGGAGAACCAAACCTGGGTCCTTAGGCTTTGCAGGCATGTGCCTTAACCACTAAGCCACCTCTCCAGCCCATGCCTCCATTTCTTGAGTACTGGCATCACAGGTGTGTGCTTCCACCCCTGGCTCAGAAACACAGAGCAGGTCTGTGACCCAGGCAACTGCCCCACTCATGTGCGCCTGCTCTAGGTTAGGATCTCTCTGTGAGACCTGGCACAGGAATCTTTGTGTAGGTGATTCATGGAGGAACCGTTCTCAGGTGGAAGAGAGCAGAGATGCAGCTGGAGCGGGAAGACAGGCTGAGCCATGCAGCATTCTCTGCAGGAGATTAACGCCGGTGTGATCCCCTGAGGTGAGTTGGAGCTTGGTAACTTGACAGCTGATCTGCCTGGAGGTGAGAGACCTGACCTTTTCTACCCTCATGTTAGTCAATCACTGGCTGTAGGCTACGCAAGAATTCATGGATCCTTCACCCTTCCGAGGAGGAGCGGTGAGTTCCCAGCAGCTGACACTCGCAGTAGCTGGGGGGCAGATCCCCCCACAGATAAAAGATACCAGGGTAGAGGATCAACAGTGACTTCAAAGCTTTATTTATTTATTTTTTGACAGTGCTGGGAATTAAACCATGCCCCTAAGAATGCTAGGCAGGCGCTTTGTGATTGAGCTCCACCCTCAGCCCCACCAGCAGTGATTTCTACTTGCATTCAAGAGGACACATGTCCAAGCCTATCCAGCACATCTATCATGTATAAAAAAAAAAAAGTAAAGAGGGGCTGGAGAGATGGCTTAATGGTTAAGGTGCTTGCCTGCAAAGCCTAAGGATCCAGGTTCGAACACACACAAGCCAGATGCACATGGGGGCGTGTGTGTCTGGAGTTTGTTTGCAGTGGCTAGAGGCCCTAGCACACCCATTCTCTCTCTTTCTCTCTCTCAAATAAATAATGTTTTAATAAAAAGCAAAGAGGTCAGGCATAATGGTGGACACCTTTAATCCCAGCACTTGGGAGGCAGAGATAAGAGGATTGCTGTGAGTTCGAGGCAGGCTGAGACTACATAGTGAATTGGAGGTCATCATGGGCTAGAGTGAGAGCCTACCTCAAAAACAAAAACAAAACAACAACAACAACAAAAGGTCTGGAGAGGTGCCTTACCAGTTAAGACACTTGCCTGCAAAGACAAAAGACCCACGTTCGATTCCCCAGGACCCACATAAGGCAGATGCACAAGGTGGCACATGCGTCTGGAGTTCATTTGCAGTGGCTAGAGGACCTGGTGCACCCATTCTCTCTCTCTCTCTCTCTCTCATAAATAAATAAATAAATAAATAAATATTTTTAAAAAGCAAAGAGAAGGGCAGGGAGTCTACAGCCATACCACCCTGAATGCACCTGATCTCGTCTGATCTCAGAAGCTAAGCAGGGTCGAGCCTGGTTATTACTTGGATGGGAGAAGGGGTGGGGAGATGGCTCAGCAGATTAAGACACTTACTTGCTCTACAAACCTGTGAACCCAAGTTCAATACCCAACACCCACATAAAATCCAGATGCAGAGTGGTACATGCATCTACAATCCTACCACACCTACAGCAATGGGACGTAGAGCCAGGAGAGTCCTGAATCTCATGGCCCAGCTAGACTGGCCTCCACAGTAGCAAAAAACAACAAGAGAGAGACCCTGTCTCAAAGAAGGTGGAAGGAGAGGACCAACACCCCAAGTTGTCCTCTGACCTCCACATATGTGCAGTGGCAAGCACATGGCCACACACACAGCATGCACACCAATCAATTAATCAATCAATAAGCAAAGAGAGGATCTATCCATAGGAAAACAGAAAAATAACCTGGCTTTGTAGTACCATGGGAAACCTGCCTCAGTTAAAATGAACAAGCAGATTGACATGTGTCAACACGGGCATGTGTTCCAAGAGTCATTATGGAAAGTAAACGACAGAAATATGCACAATGTCATGTCATTTATGTAAACCTTAAAAGTACACATTATGATGGGACACACAGGTTTTGAGAGGATGAGTGTATAATGACAACACAAAACATTTGGGTCAGATAAGCCTGGCTTCAGCACAGTGGTATTTATCATAGTTCATCTTAAAAAGGTAGACCTCAGGGCTGGAGAGATGGCTTAGCAGTTAAGGCATTTGCCTGCAAAGCCAAAGGATCCTGGTTTGATTCTCCAGGACCCACGTAAGCCAGATGCACAAGGGGCCCATGCATCTGGAGTTTGCAGTGCCTGGAGGCCCTGGTGCGCCAATTATGTCTCTCCCCCCCCCCCCGCCTCTTTATCTCTCTCAAACAAGTAAATTATTATAAAATTATAAAAATTGTAAATAACATATATATATATATATATATATATATATATATATATATATATATAGTGTTTTTTCTAGGCAGGGTTCACTCTAGTCCAGGCTGACCTGGAATTCAGTCTCGGTGCGGCCTCAAATTCATGGCAGTCCTCCTACCTCTGCCTCCCGAATGCTGGGATTAAAGGCATGCACCAACATGTCGGCAAATTATATATATATATATATATATATATATATATATATATAATATATATTAATATATATATATTTAAAAAATATATATTTAGAATCCGAATCCTATGGAAAGAATTTACTAACCTTGATGATGAGCACATATAAGCCTGCTACATTATTTTCTTGTTTTGTCCTCTGTATGGTGAAACGTTCTTATTATTAAAAATAAAAATATTTAGGGGGCTGGAGAGATGACTCATTGCTGTCCAAGCATGGTGACCTGATCCCCAGGACCCATGATGGACCTGGTGGTGTGCTGGTAATCCCAGCTCTCCTACAGCGAGAGGGGAGGTGGGGACAGGACAGTCACGTGGAAGCTGGAGGAGCAGCTGGGCTGGTGCACCCAGCTCCGCACAACAGACCCTGCCTCAGGCAAGGTGGAAGGTGAGACCACACCCAAGCTTGTCCTCTGACCACCAGACTGACACGCATGCACCTGCACTCACACATGCACAACACACCCACACAAATTAAAAAAAAAAAAAAACACAACTAGCAGGGCATGGTGGTGCCCAGCTAAGATTCCAGCTGAGAAGACTAAGAAAGGAAGGATCATGCCCAGGCTGTATCTCAAGATTCCCCTCAAAGAAACAAGAAAAAGCAAACAAAAACCACACAAGGAAGACTAATTCTACCTCCTACTCAACTTTCTTGTGAACCTACTGCTGCTTTAAAAATAGACTTTGCTAGTCAATAACACACAGAGAGAGAGAGAAAAACTGTAAGGGCTGTCCCAGGAGGAATAGGGTTTCAGAAACAGCTCAAAGAGGGCTGGCACTGGAGAGATGGCTCAGTGGTTAAGATGCTTGCCTGGGAAGTCTAAGGACCCAGGTTTAATTCTCCAGGTCCCACCTAAGCCAGATGCATGTGGTGGCGCATGCGTCTGGAGTGGTTAGAGGCCCTGGCACGCCCATTCTCCCCCTCCCTCCCCCCTCCCTCTATCTCTCTCTCTGCCTCTCTCTAATAAATAAAAATAAATCTTGAAAGAAAGCACTCAGAGTTGAGTTGGCCACGTGGACCCCACTGGCGGCTCTGTCCAGGGTGCTGGACTCCACAGTAGGCGCTGTCCAGGGTTCTGGATTCCCTTGGCGGGTTCTGGGTGCACTGCACCTGATCAGCAGGTCTGGGCTGTCTGCAAAATGTACTCCAAGTGAGAGAGCACATCTCTGTGTCCTGAACCTTAAATTCTTTGTGGAAGCCTTTTCATGACTCTCCCTGTCCCTTCCCCATCCTCATAATCCCAGCCAAAAGGGAACTTTAAAAAACATAAACTCGGCGGGGGGGGGGGTGCTGGAGAGATATATGGCTTAGCGGTTAAGGTGCTTGCCTACACAGCCAAAGAACTCAGGTTCGATTCTTCAGGACCCACACTAGCCAGATGCACAAGGGGGCGCACACATCTGGAGTTTGTGGTGGCCAAAGACCCTGGTGCGCCAATTCTCTCTCTCTCTCTCTCTCTCTCTTTCTCTCCCCCCCCCGCCTATTTCTCTCAAATAAATAAAAATTAAAAAAATATATTTAAGTCTCTTTTCAGGTGGAAGTGACCTTGGGATGACTCAGAAGGCATCATGGTTCTGGGAAGAAGTGACAGGAGTGCTCAGCACTGCAATATCTCTATCACACCTTCCAAGGCTCAGGGTCCATTGCGGAAGAGGCAGAAAGAATGTAAGAGCCAAAGGAAGGTTAGGACTCCTTACAACGTGCTCCTCTAGACACCAAATGGCCTGGATATCCATGACCTTACAGTGTCTGACACTACCTACACAAGACCATCATAATAGGACGAAAAGATCATGACATCAAAATAAAAGAGAGACTGATTGAGAGGGGGAGGGGATATAATGGAGAATGGAGTTCCAAAGGGGAAAGTGGGGAGGGAGGGCATTACCATGGGATATTGTTTACAATCACGGAAGTTGTTAATAAAAATACATTAATTTAAAATATATATACTTAAAAAACACAAACTGGATCATGCTACATCAGGTTGCCATCATTTGTAAAATCTTTTCCTGGCTACCAACACCCCACACAGCCTGGCTCTGCTCCTCTCTCATACTCACCCCACTATCCTCCCCAGTTGACACCTTTCCTTTCTTTCATGTTTTGACCCTCAGGCCCTGAATTCCCCATTCCCTCTTCCAGAGATGCTCTTCCCATCTGTGAAAGACTTAGCCCCAGGGTGACCATCTAAAGACGTCCCCTCCTTGAGTCACTGTTAGGTCACCCACCCCCCACTCCCCTCCAGAGGAGTTATCTCATGTATATGTTTATTGGCTTGTTTACTTTCTGCCCCATCATCCAGTATTCTCTGAAGAAGCAGGTTCCTCATCTAAATTACTCAGTGCTTTAACCCAAGCAGGTAGAAATTGATGTTTGCTGAGTGAATGAATGAATGCTTACAGAGCATCTCTTCTGTGACAAATCCCATGCTTGGGTCTGTGATTTCTAGAATAAACAGTATAATCCTTGCCCCCAGGACACTCACAGGCTGGAGAGAACAGAGGCACCAAATCAGAGACTCGGAAGGTTGGAATAATCCCCCATTACTCCTATTAAAGAATTAGAGGGGGCTGGAGAGATGGCTTAGCGGTTAAGGTGCATGCCTGTGAAGCCTAAGGACCCAGGTTCAACTCTACGGGTTTAATTCATGTAAGCCAGATGTACATTGTGGCACATGCATCTGGGGGTTTGTTTGCAGTGGCTAGAGGCCCTGGTGTGCCCATCCTCTCTCTCTCTCTCTCTCTCTCTCTCATAAATGAATAAATAAAAATAAAATCCTAGCTGGGCGTGGTGGCACATGCCTTTAATCCCAGCACTCGGGAGGCAGAGGTAGGAGGATTGCCATGAGTTCGAGGCCACCCTGAGACTGCATAGTGAATTCCAGGTCAGCCTAGGCTAGAGTGAGACCCTACCTCGAAAAACCAAAAAAATAAAAATAAAAAATAAAAAAATAAAATCTTTAAAAAAAGAATTAGAGGGCTTCCAAATCATCAGATTGTTCATTACACACCCCTTGGTTCTTACTTAAAGTATCCCTAGACTTTCCAGGGAGATTAAGGATTTAGCCAAGTTCACATATGATCAGAGGCATAGTCTGTGTCTCAGTTCAGGTCACCTATAGGCCCATAGTTTGCATTTAAAAGAAGCCCCTGAGAGGGTCTGGGGAGATAGATCAGCAATTAAAGGTGTTTGCTTGTAGAACTACCAGCCCAGGGCTCAATTCCTCAGCACTCATGTAAAGACAGATGCACAAAGTGGTGAATGCAACTGGAGTTTGTTTGGAGTTCCTTTGCAGTAGCCAAGAGGCCCCGGGGCACCCATTCTCTTTCTCTCTATATAGAAAGAAAGAAAGAAAGAAAGAAAGAAAGAAAGAAAGAAAGAAAGAAGAAACTCCTGAACTAGCTTTGAGTCCCCTCCTGGCTGCTGCATGCCCTTCTAGGTACCACCAGCAGAATGATAGCAAATTTCCCAGGGGAGAAGTTTGAGAGGCAAAAGGAAAGGCTCTGTCTCAAGGTACCTTCCCCTTTCATCAGAGAGTGTCTGCACTGTCCCTTTATGATTCCATCTCTTTGGAGCAAGCTTTGCCCAATTTGGACCCCTGAGCAAACAGAAGCCCCTAGAAGAATGGTTCCTGGGTCCATCACTGTGAATAAAGTTTACCCAACCCCCAACCCAGCAGGGGCATGGCAAGGAGTTGAGAACATGCTAAAAGAGGTATCCCAAGAGCCAGGTGTAGTGGCTCACATCCATAATCCCAGCATTCATGAAGCTGAGGCAGGAGGATTGCTATGAGTCTGTGGTCAGCCTGGACTACAAAGTAAGATGTTGTTTCAAAAAACAACAACAACAAGCTGGACATAGTGATTCACTTCTATAATCCCAGCACTCTGGAAGCTGAGGTAGGAGGATCATCATGAGTTCAAGACCAGCCTGAGCTATAGAGTGAGTTCCAAGTCAGCGTGGGCTAGAGTGATACCTTGCCTCAAAAACCAAGTGAGGTATCCAAGGCCACAAGCGCAATGTTCTTGTCTGGTTCCACTCATCTCTGCTTTCATCCCTCTGCCCTAACTCCAGAAGACCCTGAAGGCCCATCAGTGTTCAGAGCTCCCTGAACACAGGAAGTCACCCACGTATAACTTCCGCCCGTCCCTCATCCCCTGGGGTAATTCCAACTCACACTGCAGATCTCAATCCACTCTGGTCCCTCCCCTAGCAAGGGTTAGATGTCCCCTTTGTTGAGGCTCTATGGAGGACCTCAACAAAGAAAACTTGAGCAGGAGGTAGAATTAGTCTTCCCTGCGTGGTTCCTTGTCGCTTACATTGTGACAGACCTGTCACCTTCCCTGTGGAGCAATGAATGACGGAGCCACAGTATCTCATGCCTAACCCAGGCCTGGCACCTGGCTGAATTACTGGGTGGTATACACACCAGCAAAGCAGCCAGAGTGGGGTCCCAGGTCTCTACCCTGCCATGGGGGTCATGTTCTTCATTCTTCCCTTCCATGTGAGTTTGAGGGTACCATGGATCTTCTCTGGGCCTTACATTAGTCATTCTCATGGCTGGGACCAAATACCTGACAAATATCAGTTTGAGAAGAGAGAGTTTATTTCCGCTCACAGTGCCAGGTTACAGTCCATCGCGGCGGGGAAGGGCATGGTGGCAGGAGGTTGAAACAACTGGTCACGTTCAGTCCATGGTGAGAAGGCAGAGAGTGATGAATGCAGCTGCTCAGCCAGCTCTGTTCTTCTTATACGGTCCAGAACCCCAGCATGGACTGGTATAGCCCACAATTAAGATGGAATCTTCCCACCTCAATTGACTTAATCAAGACAATCTCCCTCGGGTGCCTCCAGGTCCAATCGAGTTGTCAATCAATGTAAACCATCACAGGCCTCATGTCGTACTCTGTCATGAGGCTGCTATATACATCTACCCCACAGGCTACTAGTGAGAACCTGGGGGGCACCGTGAGGCTAAAACGCAGGGGGTAGTGCCTGCTGTTTGTCACTGTTGCTCGAGGTCGGTGGCAGGTGGCTGTGAGGATTATGATAACAAAGCCATTGGTGGGTTGTGTGTGAGGCTCTGGGAGCAGGAATGGGTGAAAGGCTCAAGGGACCAAGAAATCCCACCCTCAGGACAGCCATTGTCATCCTTCTTCCATGTTTCACTCCCCACCGAGGTGGTGACCATGACTGTGGGCTGGTCACCTCTCTCAGCCCTTCCCATTGCCAAGGTGCCTCACGAGGACCCGTCGCCTTCTGCACGCAGGGCGGCTGAGGAAGGGTCATTGGCTGGCATGCGATCTGAAGTCCTTGGAGGGTTTGTATTTCCATGTCTCCCGTGTTGGGCCTGATGGAAGGTGATGAATAAAAGATGGAGTTGGGGGGGGGGATCCTGCGGCTTTAAGAGGAATGTGATGAGCATTAAAAGTGAGGAGATTATCACAGAAGCTTCTCTCTGAATACCAAAAATGCAAAATAAACCAGAAAGCCACCTTCGTGCTTCAAGGAGGCATGTGTGTGTTGTGTGTGTGTGTGTGGGGGGATGTATGCATGCATGCCCTTTCTCCAACGTAATTCTCCAGGACAACTATGTGCCTATTGAGCTGCTCAGAGCAGGAATCACTTTGCCCTATGTAAGGATCCTCCCAGGGAGTGTCCATTCACAGAAGGTCAGCAGTGCACCAGGTCCTGCTTAACACAGCCATTCAGCCTCTCTCCCAAGCATCCCTCCAAGGCCAGAGTCTCAGCTCTGTGCTCAGGCAAGGCCAAGAATCCAGAGGATTACACGCTGTGCACTTTAATATTAAATTTCTTCTTCCCACATCACAGCTAAAGAAACTGAGACTCAGGCAAGTGAAGGCTCTTGTCTCCAACTTCAAGTCCAAATTGCTTTTCTCCCAAGCCTCTAATTCTCTAGGTTTTTTGCTGTCCTGGCTGAAACCAAGACACTCAATCGATTGTTGCACAGTTATTTAGCACGTCCATCCTGTGGCCAGAAACCTGGCCTATCCGCCTGTCACCAGTTCTTTGCCTCGCCAGAACCGCTGAAGCTAGGCCATAGATGCCGGGCTCTGTCCTTGGTTCTGAAGCCATTCCTGCAGGCATCCATCCCCAGGGCCTGGGTTAGTCTCACATTTAGGAGACTGTAAATTATTGCATATGAGATAAGTCCAGGGACTGGGGCAGAAAGGCAGAGTTCTGGGAGATGATTTTCATGCCATGTTGAATATGGGCCTGGAATACCCAGGTCCTGGCCTCGTTGACTGAGCACCTTCTCCAGAGCTTCAGGGGCTCAGGGATCTGGGAGTCTGATTCAGCCCAGGCCCTTTCTTGGAGAAAGAAAGGATGACTGTGTCTGGGGGTAGGGATATCAGAGCGGAATGGGGTCTTCAATCCATGGCTTGGCATGGGGGATCGTGGATAAATTCAGGTGAGAATGTGGGAAAAGCTCCAATCTTTCTGTCTGTGGGTCTCTTGGAATCTGTTCTGGAGAAACAACTTGGGCTAGTTCTTCCCAGAACTGGATAATGGATGACCTGATAAGACAGATTTCAGCTCCATTACAACACTTTTCTTACAGTTAGGGTTCCTCATGAGGGTTTGCCTTGTCTCAGGAAAAGATGTGCTTCTTCTTTATTTTTTTAAAAAATTATTTATTTGAGAAACAAAGGGAGAGAAAGAGGCAGATAGAAAACGGACATGCCAGGGCCTCCAGCCACTACAAATGATGCGTGTGCCACCTTGTGCATCTGGTTTACATGGGTTCTGGAGAATCAAACCTAGGTCCTTAGGCTTTGCAGGCAAGTATCTTAAATGCTAAGCCATCTCTCCAGCCCTTATTTTTTTTTAAATTTATTTATTTGAGAGACAGACATAGAGGGATGGAAGGAGAGAATGGGTGTGCCAGAGTCCCCAGCCACTGCAAACAAACTCCAGATGCATGAACCACCTTGTGCATCTGGCTTACACGGGTACTGATGAATTGAACCTGGGTCCTTTGGCTTTTCAGGCAAGCACCTTAGCCACCAAGCCATCTCTCTAGCTCCCTCTTTCTTTTAAAAAAATATTTGTATTTGGGCTGGAGAGATGGCTTAGTGGTTAAGCGTTTGCCTGTGAAGCCTAAGCACCCCAGTTTCAGGCTCGATTCCCCAGGACCCATGTTAGCCAGATGCACAAGGGGCCACACGCATCTGGAGTTCATTTGCAGTGGCTGGAGGCCCTGGCGCACCCATTCTCTCTCTATCTTTCTCTATCTTTTTGCCTCTTTCTCTCTCTGTCTGTCGCTTTCAAATAAATAAATAAAAATAAACAAAGATATTTGTATTTATTTATTTGCATGTATGTGCATGAATGTGTGCGTGCAGGCACACGAATGTACAAGTGCACCAGGTCCCCTTGCTGCCACAAACTCCAGACTCATGGGCCACTTTTTGTGTCTGGCCTTACACAGGTACTGGGGACACAAACTCTGGCAGACAGACTTTGCAAGCAAATACCTTTAACTGCTTAGCCATTTCCCCAGCCCCCCACCCCCCCGCTCCACCCAGGTGAGCTTCTTGACAGTAAAACCAAATGTCCCATTTTTCTAGGGTCCTCATGACAGCAGACCAGATCCAAGAATAATGGGTGGAAAATACTGAACACCTACTCTGTGCTGGACACACACACACACACACACACACACACACACAGACGAGGAAGCTGAGGCTCAGAGAGGGCGAGCCACTTATTTGTGGTCCCAAAGCTGGAAAGCAGTCAGATTGGATTCATGCCTGTACATCTGATTCTAGATTCCAGACCTATGTTGTTAGCTCTGCACTACGAAGGCTCCCTGTACCAAGCTGGGCGTAGGCATCCTGGCCCTCTTCCAGCTACCACAGATTCCTCTAGCTCCCTTAATCCCTTCCTAGGTTGAGTTTTAAAGAAGAAATGAATGAAAATGGATGAGGCACCAGCCCAGGGTGTGGGACCTGAAGCTCAGCACTGATGTTTCTTTCATGAGTGTTGGGAGTGTTTCCCACCTGCAGCAGCCTGGGGCGGCCATTGTCTGCAAGTCGCTTAGACCACCTGCCTGCTGGCTCTGAGGGCTCTTCACCCCACCCCACCATCTGCTGTCACCTTCTTCTATGCTCCCCACAGCCCAGCCTCAGTTCTCAGAGGTCCACCAAACTCCAACTCCCACTCTGAAATGGCACAAGAAGCTCAGGCCGCAGGATGCTCCCCTCTGCCTCCTGCAATGAATTCCGACGTTGCTTCAGCAAGGGATCCAGGGATAAGGGAAGCGTCAACCTCACAGGCCAGCCCTGAGCATGGAGGGCCTGGAGTTCAGCCCTCCTCTTCTTTGCCAACACTCCATAACTAACATTGCCACAACCTCTGCCACTGCACCCTCCACTGCACAAATTTGAATGGTAGCCTTCCTGATCTTGCATTCCAATGACACCAATTGAAAAGCGAGAGACAAAAAAGCCCAGAGTGGTGGCTCATGCCTGTAATCCAAGAACGAAGGGAGTTGAGGCAACAGAATTGCTGTGAGTTAAAGCCAGCCTGAGCTACATAGTGAGTTTCAGGCCAGCCTGGGCTACAGAATGAGGCCTTGTTTCAAAAAAAAGAAAAAAAAAGAAAAGAGAAGAGCAGACAAGAAAAGGAAAAAGGCCAATGAAAGAGCCAGGAGTGATGACACACATCTTTAATCCCAGCACCCAGGAGGCAGACGTAGAAGGATTGCCATGAGTTCAAGGCCAGCCTGAGACTACATAGTGAATTCCAGGTCAACCTGGACTAGAGCGAGATCCTACCTCAAAAAAAAAAAAAAAACAAAAAAAAAAACAGGCAAATGAAAGAGAGGAGATTAGGATCAAAATTTGTTATGTACAATAATGAAAATTGTCAATAAAAAGTTTTTTAAGGGACTGGAGAGATGGCTTAGCGGTTAAGGCACTTACCTGCAAAGCCTAAGGACCCAGGCTCAACTTCCCAGTATCCATGTAAAGCCAGATGCACAAAGTGGTACATGCATCTGGAGTTTGTGTGCAGCAGCTGGAGGCTCTGGTGTGCCCCTTCTGTTTATCTTCCATCTCTTTCTGCTTGTAAATAAATAATATTTTTTAAAGTTCTTCTTTAAATTGGAGCTGTGTCTCACTGGAGAAAGCACTTGCCATCCACGTGTGAGTACCTGAGTTTCAGCTCCCCAGAGCCCGTGTCAAGAGTCTAACAGCTGCATGCCGGTGTCTGTGCACCTGTGGGGAGAAGGGAGGCAGAGGGAGGAGAACCCCGGGCTAGCCAGCCTGGCAAACGCAGTTCTGAGTAATGAGACACGCTGCCTCAAAGAAGGCGGAAGGTGAGGTCCAACACGTGAAATTGTCCTCTGACTTCCATACGTGCACTGTGACATGTGTGCACCTGTACTCACACACATGAACATACATATAAACACGTTACACACACACAAATACAATAATGGTAAAATAAAAAACAAAAAGAGACGCTGGGAGTCAAGGTAGTGGGAGGTGATGCCAGGTTCACTCCTGAGGGGACACCCCTACCCTCCCCACCTGTCATGTTGGAGTGGCGTGCAAGGGACAGAGGTTCTAATGACCACAGCTCCAACTGTCAAGGGTTTGTCTCCGTGAGTGCCACCAGCTGAGAGCCAGGTATGAATCTCTTGAAAGCAGGGTGATGTGGCTCAACCCCAAGGGACAGTGGGTTTTTTTTTTAATTTTTTTCTTTTAAAATTTATTTGAGAGAGATAGAGAGAAAAGGAGCGAGAGAGGAAGATAGAGAGAATGGGAACATCATGCCAGGGCCTCCAGCCACTGGAAACAAATTCCAAACACATGTGCCACTTTGTGCATCTAGCTTACATGAGTCCTGGGGAATTTAACCTGGGTCCTTAGGTTTCCCAGGCAAGTGCCTTAACTGCTAAGTCATTTCTCCAGCCAGTGCTTTTTTAAATTTTTATTTATTTATTTGAAAGTGACAGACAGAGAGAGAGAGAGAGAGAGAGAGAGAGAGAGAGAGAGAGAGAGAATGGGCGCACCAGGGCCTCCAGCCACTGCAAACGAACTCCAGACCCGTGCGCCCCCTTGTGCATGTGGCTAACGTGGGTCCTGGGGAATCAAGCCTTGAACCAGGGTCCTTAGGCTTCTCAGGCAAGTGCTTAATCGCTAAGCCATCTCTCCAGCTCCGGATTTTTTTTTTTTTAAAGCAAAGCTTGGGTCTGGCAGGCTCACAGCCCAGCCAGGGTGCACTGGGATGGAGCCACACCCTCAGAGCACAGGTAGGGAAAGGTGCCACCTCTCCCGTGCTTTCCCATCTCTGAGGCCCATCTGTTCTGCTAAGTGAGGACATCAATAGAATCTTCCACACAGAATTGGAGCCAGGATCAGATGGGGCAAAGCTGGCCGGGAGATGGGGCCACAGCCCAGTAGGCTCCCTCAGAGCTTCCTGACCCTACAGTCTCTGGGACAGAGACCTTGAGCTAGGTTTGAGCTTCTGCTAACAGCTGGGTCCGGGTGACCACAGGGCTTGCAGGCACTGCCCTACATCCCCCAGCCTCAGAGCACTCTAGCCTCCCTGCCTTGCGTGCTAGATGATGCTTTGAGGCTGAGAGGGGAGGGGAGGAGGCCAGGAGGCCTGAGACCCAGGGGAGCACCCCTGCACGCCAGTCTCCCTCATGCAAGGGGCTTGGCACGCAATGCAATGGCAGCTGCCAGGTCTTTCCCTCCCGCTGAGAGCATCTGGGGGTGGGGGGCACTGCTTCAGCCTCTGCCCCAGCTGCAGCCTCCACTCCACCGCCTGTCAGACGGCCCGTCCACCCAGCCTCTCACCAGACACACCGCTGCCTGCCGCAAACCTCGACCTGCGTCTCAGCTGTCACTGTGCCGTCAGTCTGCCTGTGGTCAGCACAGCTGTCCATCCGTTTCCTGGCCTCTCTCTGCTGGCCTTCCTCTATGCCCATCAGGTCTGTCTGTCTGTCCTCTCAGAGACACCTTCAGTCCATCTGTATTCCATCCTCACATCCGTCTGTCAGGCTGGCTATGGGTGAAGGCTCCTCTGATTGGTTGGGCTGGCTGCGCATTTATCTTTCATCTGGTCCGTCCACCTGGCAAGCAGGAAGTCCTCCCCTCTGTCTGTCTGTCACCTCTCTACTCACTTGCTTGCCCCTTGATCTCTGCTCATTTCTCTCATGTGGGAGATGGACCTTGTGGTCCCCAAAGTCACCCCTCCAGGTGGGGACCAGCAAGTCAGGGCAGGCAGTCTCCCAGCCCAGCCTCCATGGCGGAGTCGCGTTCTCTCACCAGCTCCAGCTTCCCCATTCCAACCCCTCAGTGTGAGAGCAAGATTCAGCTAAACGTATTTGGGGAAGACAAGGTTCAAATTAGTGGTGAAAATAAGGTCTTACGATTCCATTTCAGTTTTATTCTTCCACTGATTTTCTCCATTAGCACAGAGCAGAGAGTGAGTGCGCTGCTCTCCGCTGTCTTTATGGTAATGCAGGTTAATGTCTGAGTTTGAGGAGCTCAATTAGCAAATTCATGGACAAGGGGGTCTGTTCGCTTCTCTTGTGAAGCCTGGTGACTCATTAGCCACAGGAGATACTGGATTTCACATCCGCATACAAAGCGCCAGCCGCAGTTCTCCAAGCTTGGTGCCTGGCTCAGAATGGGTGTGCAGGGAGCCTCCGAGTCTCTGTTCCCTATTCCCACCACAATACTTGGCACAACGGAGGCTCTCAATCTTTGACACTCAGCACGGGGCATGTGTCAGGTGTCTCTGAACATTGAATAAATCAGTTCATCATTTTGCTGTCAGTGCCAGGAACAAAGGATATGCATTTCACATTCACTGAAGAAAAGCCCTGTGCCTAGCTGGGGATTGCTGTATGGTCGATGGTGCACCAGTGTTTGCTGACTGACTGACGGACTGACTGACTGACTGACGGACTGACTGACTGACGGACTGACTGACAATAAGCAAACGAGTGAAGGTTGTTGGTCTTCAATTGTCAGACTGCACTGATCCAATGCTCATTTCAAGGAGGGAATTCCTAGTCTGGAGGTCCTGGGGCTGGAGAAGACATGCCAAGCTCCTGCTCCTACTCAGGGACAGACTTCAAAATAGGCCAGGCGTGGTGGCGCACGCCTTTAATCCCAGCATTCGGGAGGCTGAAGTAGGAGGATCACTGTGAGTTAGAGGCCACCCTGAGACTACATAGTGAATTCAGATCAGTCTGCGTTAGGGCAAGACCCTAACTCAAACAACAACAACAACAACAACAACAGGGCTGTAGAGATGGCTTAGCAGTTAAAGCACTTGCCTGCAAAGCCTAAGGACCCACGTTCAACTCTCCAGATCCCATGTAAGTCAGACACACAGAGGCGAGGCAAGCACAAGGTCGCACATGCCCACTAGGTGGGGCAAGCGTCTGGGGTTTGAGTTCAGTGGCTGAGACCCTGGTGGGCCAATTCTCTCTCTCTCTCTAAAATAAATAAATAAATACAGTGTGTGTGTGAATGAATGAATCCCATGCCCACCCACGATGGCAACAGGGCAACCATCTCCCATTTGGCATGCTTCTACCTCCAGTTCCACACCAGGGTACTGTTTCAGGCTTCTCCAGAGCCCTGTGGGGAAGGCACCTACCACGCCCGCTGCCCTTTTTAGGTGGGGAACACCCCTCAAGGGAAGTGGCTTCACACCCTGCAGGTAAGGGAGGGAGGGAATCCCATTCCAGCTCAGCCTATTTTGCACCTGGGCTCCTGACTCCGCCCCCAGGCCCCACCCCCGGTTCTACCCCCTGTATGCTGTTGAGGCAAAGCTTGCCCACAGCCTGCCAGCCTCCAGACCAGCCCGGACTGACAGGTTCCCCAGTGCCAGGCACATGACCCAAGCAACCAGCAGGGTCACCTCCCGGGGCCAGAGCCAGAGCTGTGACAGCTAGACTGAGAAAGGGCCGGCCAGGGAGATCTAGGGCAGGCTCTGGATAGCCCCCATGCCCCTCCCGGCGAGAGCTCATCAGTGTCAGTAGAGGCCTTTGAGTGACACGAGGTTGACACTGGGTGAACAGCCTGGCAGGCACTGCCTGTCTCTCCCAGAAAGGGGCTCTGGTGGGAGGGATTGTGGCAGGAGAGGCAATGTGACAGCCAGGCCTGAGAGACCAGTCCATGTGCCCTCCTCCGAGGGGTTGAAGAGAACAGACAGGCCCATCTCACACTGAAGGCTTTGAAAGGCAGTTGCCAGTGTCCTTGGCAACTCACGGGTGTCAGACACTATGCAGACGCTCCACAGGTACTCGACATAGGGAATCGCCCATTGCACAGTTAGGATAGCTGTAGAGGTGGAGACATGACGTGAATTACCTGTCATTTCGTGAACTGAATGGCACATGTGGGATTCCAGAGACGTCACTGTTTTTTTCTCTTTCTTTCTTTCTTTCTTTCTTTCTTTCTTTCTTTCTTTCTTTCTTTCTTTCTCTTTCTTTCTTTCTTTCTTTCTTTCTCTTTCTTTCTTTCTTTCTTTCTTTCTTTCTTTCTTTCTTTCTTTCTTTTTTTCTTGAGGTAGGGTCTCACTCTAGCTCAGGCTGACCTGGAATTCACTATGTAGTCTCAGGGTTGCCTTGAACTCATGGCGATCCTCCTACCTCTGCCTTCCGAGTGCTGGGATTAAAGGCATGCACCACCATACCCGGCTATGAGACTTTACTCTTAAAAGTTCACTCTCAAGAGCCTCCCTGAAAGATGTAAGTTCCATGCAGGTGGCTTTGCTTTCTAGAAACTTCCTCCTTCAGCCAGGGAAGGCAAGAGGAAAAAAGCCCCAGGCCTAGCAGCCCAGGGACAGGTTCAGTAGCCTGTTTCTACCATGGATTCTTAGTATGCGATCTGGGGCAAGTCACTTAACCGCTCTGATCCTGAATATGACCTCCTTATCACAGCGGATCCTGGCCTCCAGGTGTGACAGGAGTATCCTGAGAGGCTGACCCTCAATGGCCCTCTTCCCTCTCTGATCTCCTGGGCTGTGGAAGATTTTCTCACTAAAATGGCACTGCCTTGGGGGAGGGGATAGTGGCACCGTCCGCGAGGCCATCCAGTGGTGTAGAGTGGGCAGACCTGGTGAAACCCTCATCCTCCATGGGGAAAATCAGATGATTAGCAAGGGAGGTGACTTGCCCAAGGTCACATGGCCCATTAGCATCCTAGGAAGATTCCCACGTAGCTGCCTCAGAGGTAGATATTCAAAAACATTTAAGAGTTTTACCTTTGCCCCTTGTTTTGGGTTTTTCTTTCTTTCTTCTTTTTCTCTTTGAAGTGGAATTGCACATTGGGGTTCTTAAAAACTCCTTTTTTGTCCTTTTAAACCACACACAAAAAAAAGCAAACTCAGTCTAGAGGACCCTGAAGACAGAAATGGCATCACAGCTTCCTCTCGCCAACCCCCGGAGACACAGTGGCTGTCTCCTTGTGTCCCCAGTGGCTGGCACCGTTATGAAAAGGCCCGGTGGGGAGGACATGCTGGACCAGCTGCTGCATAAACAGCCAAAGACTTCAGACAGACTGGAAAATCAGGCGCCACTTCAAAGGCACCCATGACAGGCAGCAGCAGCAATGGGAGCATGGAGGTGGCCTCCCCTGACGACCAGCCGCGAGCGGGAGGCTGGACCACAGCTCTGTTCTCACCGAGAGGCAGCAAGAGGCAGGCAAAAGGACGGAGCTGCCTCCCCCACCAGAAGAGGTTGTTGCAATATTTGTCAACCGGCAAACGCCAAGGGGCTCAATGTGCCGCAGGGTGAGGGGGATGCAGGGTAGGAACTGGGGACAGAGGTCTGACCCTTCCCGGAGCCAGGCTATACTCTCAGGGCCGGGAAAACTGGACACGGTCAGGTGCCAGGAACCCAGGGTTGGCCTGCCTTCTGTGATAGGAAATACTATAGGGCTCCAGCTGATTGGGGATCCCCTGGGGTATGTCAGGCAGTGTGTGGGCACAAGGCACATGGGACCAGATGGTTCTGCCCCCTTCAGATGGAAAGACTAAATGCTTGGCAATGACCATGCTGAGGTGTGTGCATATGTAGGATGTGTGTGCGCATGCATGTAGATGTATACACCTATGTCCAAATACGTGTGTGTGCATACATATAGGTGTGCATGCATCCCAATGCCTATGTCTTTTAGGAGCATCTATTTCATGCTCACACCTGGTTGTGGGGGTTCCTGGATATGCTTCTCTTTCATCATACTCCCAACACCCCATCTCCGGATCCATCTCTCCCTCCCCTCAGAGGGAAGATGAAGCAAGACCACCTGGATTCCAGGCTTAGCCTGTCCTCCCCTCCGTGCCATGTGACCTGAGACCCTCTCCAGCCTCCGGAGAGATGCCACCATCACCAGCCTCCCTGGAGAAGAGAAGGACGGTGAAGCATGGAGCTTGGCCTGGCACATACCAGCTCAGGTGGGGTCAGGACCCTTGGCCTGGCACACACCAGCCCAGGTCAATACAGGACCCTCCTCCCTCCCCGCCCCCCATGCGCCCCTGTTTCTGTGTCTGTATGGTAGAGATGGTGCCACGTATCTCCAGTGTGACAGTTAGGATCAAGAGTGACCTGTATAAGGGTGGGTGGGCTTGTCACTCACTGGATGAGAGATGTTTGTCATCTGAATGCTCTGTGCAGCCTCATGAGTGCTCAGTAACTGAACAGGGAGGGCCCTGGTGTGTGTGTGTGTGTGTGTGTGTGTGTGTGTTTGACATTTACACCAATCTCATGAGTTCAGCAAAATGGCTTTCCGCAAAGGCATATGGCATGAAACTACCACCCACGTCACACTGTGGAGCGTTCTGGCCACCACCGTTTCTCCTCTCCCCACTCACCCTCTTCAGTGGAGGCCAGCTAGAAAAGCCAGTTAGGCTGCAGGAGGTGAGAGACGGGGCTCAGAGATGACACGGCAGAGGTGGCATGGGGCACGGGCAGTGGGATGACGCTGGCTGTCACAGGAGGTTCTGAGCCTGAGGTCTCAGGGCACCCCCCTACTCTGGAGCTTCTTCACACCGTGGGAGGGAGATGTGAGCTTGCGGTCACGTGCGCCTGGGGGCTGGGGGCTGAGCCGGCCCGCATCGCTGAGACGTGGGCAGCTGCCGCCCTGGCCCTTTGATGTGACAAGAGATGGAGACACACACATGCCCGACAATTAATTAATTGTGACTTTCAGTGCTCAGCGGCCGCTTCCTATTGATGTCCTCCCGTCTGGAGTGAGGGAGACAATTAAGAGGGAGCGCGGCGGCTGTGGCTAATTACCGCAGAGTGAGAGCAGGAGAGAGCCGTGCCTTTCAATGTATTAAACTCTCATTGCCACCACCCACTCACCCTGCCCGCTGAGATCCAAAGGGGCGCACTCTGCAGCCGCACCCCCCGGGCTAGCCCCTCACAGAGGGAGACAGCTCCGCAAGTCACGACCATCTCATTGCCAAGGAGGACCGGCCCCGCCCCTGCGGAAGACGGGGGAGCCAACATCATGTGAGCAGACAGAGGTGTCCCGGGAAGCTGGAGGCTTCAGTGAAGGCCCGGAGGTGTCCACCCCTGCCACGCTGCAAAGAGGGTGTGAGAAGCCAGCCCCTTTGCTGGCAGAGGCCACTGTGCACCCTGGGTTGAACCTCAGGGGGCACCTGCTAGGATTTTCGCTGCCTGCTCTTATTGAGGTCCTACAGATCGAACAGTGTGTTCCTTCCACTTTACAGAAGTAAAAGCCTAGACTCAGAGAGGTGACACTAGTAGCTCAAGGCCATACAGCAATGTGCCGTAAAGTCCTGGCTCTGCTCTCTCTAAGTCTCTTGGCACATGTTGAGGGTGTGGTGAGCAGCATCACTTCCGGAGCCCGTGACCTGGAAGTGATGTGCCTGACACAAGGGACCCGGTGAGCATCGAGATTTTTCTCAAAGCCACACATCCCGCTGGCCCTGCGGGACTGGAAGCCTGGCAAACTGTCCATGCCACCCATGATGGGGACAGTGAGGCCCCAAGATGAGTCACTCACTAAAGGCCACGTAGGAGTGGCAGAGGGAACAGGCCACCTCTGAGCCATTGCTTCTATGGCAAGCTGGAGGCTTTCTGGAGAGGAAGGCTCTGGCCATGCCTTGTTCCCAGAGGTACCAACCTCAGCCACTGCCTGAAGGGACTTCACAGTCCTGGAAGGAGTGGGAAAATGAGGCGCAGCTATAGTGAGCTGAGGTTTAAGGTAATCAGAGACCCAAGTAAGGAACACACAGAGGCTTGGAAGCTCCAGAGGCCTTGGGAGAGGGAAGGCTTCCCAGGGAGGCAGGGCAGAACTCTCCATGGGCAGCTCACTCAACATGAGCCTGGAGGAGCAAGGGGTTTGGGACTACAGGAACGATGAGGGCTTGCTTGTTGGTAGGGACTGAGAAAGTGGAGGCATGGAGCTGAGGGGCTTCAGGAGGCCCATGGGCTGGAGGCTGGGTGTGGCCACCTCTTCACGTAGATCTGTGCCCCTTGGATCTTGGTGGCAAGGCTCTTGGAGTGGCCCCAAGGTGGTCCCACAAAAGCGGGGATACTGTACCCCTGTGTTTATGGCAGCTCTAGTCACAATAGCCAAAGGGAGGACACAGCCCAAATATCCTCTAGTGGCTGTGGGGATAGATAAGACTTGGCATAATCTACACTCTGTAAAAGCAAGGGCGTCCTGATGTATGCCACCCTGTGGAGGAGGCTGGAGAACAGCATGCTAACTGAAACCAGTCAGTCAGGGAAGGACAAACAGAGCGTGGTCCTCTGACTAACCCAGAGGGCTCTGGAATAGTCAGGTTCATGGGCAGGAAGTAGAATCGCAACACCAGGGGCTCGAGGACAGGCAGTGTTTCAGCACACAATGAGGAAAGGGCTTCCCCCCCCCCATACACACTCTCTCCCTACCTCCCTCTTCTCCTTCACTCTCCTTCCTCCTTTGCTTCCCTCCCTCCCTCTATGGCCAAGGTCTCACTATTTAGCCCAAACAACCTCAAACTCATGATTCTCCTGCATCTGTCTCCCAAATGCTGAGATTACAGGTGTGGGCCACTATGCCCAGCTGTGAATTTTCTTAACGTCGCTAAACTGTATGCTGCAAATAGTTTCGGTGGTAACTCTAGGTTATATATATTTTGCCACAACAAAAGAAGAAATAGCGACTCTCAAAGGTCAGACTGATGTTGGAGACATCACAAGAGTGGGGACATAGAGAGGCTGGGAGAGGCAGATGAGATTCGGGCCTGACGACACGCCTCCTGACTCCAGACAGCACAGTGGCGTGAGGCTGTGGGGTGGCCCAGCCTTCAGGTCAAGTCTTTGGCACATCGCTGTCCCTAGGCAGCCTCCGTTGCTCACCAGCGAAGCCTATGAGTGTCAAGAAGGGAGTTGCTTTTCCGCCTCTGCCCTCCTCCCCTGAGACAGCTCCCAGGATACCTGCCCTGGGGTGATGCTGGTCTCACCCAGTCTGGTTGCTGGGTGACTTTTAATGCCCATGATCTGCTCAGTTCAGTAGGTATTTCTGTGTCTGCCTCCCATGAAGAATGTAAGCTCTCCGGAGGTGACCGGGCATCTTTTTTTTTTTTTTTCCCCGAAGGCTTCACTCTATCTCAGGCTGACCTGGAATTAACTATGTAGTCTCAGGGTGGCCTTGAACACATGATGATCCTCCTACCTCTGCCTCCCGAGCGCTGGGATTAAAGGCGTGTGCCACCATTATCAAGAATTTGGATGGCACAGGCAGGGGAAGAGCACTGAACCATGTCAGGACCCTGGACAGCTCAGCTGGGAAGCTTGCGGGATGATGCCCCCTACAGGTTCTATGTGGGTATAGCCACTGGCAGCCCTGAATGTAAAGGCAGGGGATGATCGAGTTTTAAGACGATGGACACTGTAGTGACTTCTGTATGGCGCCACCCAGTGCTGTACTAGTCAAGATAAACCAAGTCGCATGCAGTAAGGATAGTGCCTCGGTGGCTTAGCGCCACAAAGGTTTGCTCATCACCCCTGCAAAGCCAGTCCTGAGTCCAGATGACTCGGCAAAACACTTGCCCTCCATGGTAACCTTCCATCATGACTCAGGCCACTTGCATGGTAGGCTCCACCTGTGGCCAAAGGAGGACTCCTGGGCCTCACCAGCAGAGCGAGAGAGAGCGCACACTGGACGACATCTACCTGCCCAAGTGTGGCACTGGCCTTGGCCTTCACCCTGCAGGCATGGGCCACAGCGTGCCAACCTCCTGTACCTCCCAAAAAGCGAGACAGAAGCAAGGCTCGGTGTCTCTAGCCTGCTTGTGACAGACACCTCCCATCTCCCACCTCATCTTTCTTGTGGCTGTTGCTAAGCAAACACGACCCTGGGAGAGCCGGAAGAGTAGAGGCCAGCTGGTTGAAAGAGCTGAGTTCGAATCCCAGTTCCATGGCCAACGGTGTGGCAGCTTGGCTCCACAGGCAGTGAGTTCCCCATCATGTGACGTGTGTAAGTGGAAGTTGGATGACCGCTTTGGACAACATCATCACACTAGTGTGTGATTTGTCCCTAGAAGACAATTAATTTTAATTTTTTTGTTTATTTTATTTATTTATTTATTTGAGAGCTACAGACAGAGAGAGAAAGAGGCAGAGAAAAGAGAGAGAGAGGAATGGGCGCGCCAGGGCTTCCAGCCACTGCAGACAAACTCCAGACGTGTGCGCCCCCTTGTGCATCTGGCTAACGTGGGTCCTGGGGAATCGAGCCTCGAACCGGGGTCCTTAGGCTTCACCGGCAAGTGCTTAGCCACTAAGCCATCTCTCCAGCCCGAGACAATTAATTTTAATTAATTCAATACATTTTATTATTTCATTTTGACCTTGAGTTCACTATGTACCCAAGGATAACCTTGAACCTCTGATCCTCCTGTAAGGGCTGGGATTCGAGGTGCATGGCACCATGCCTGGTTTATGCAGCGCTGGGGATGGAACCCAGGGCTTTGTGCATGCTAAGCAAGCACTCTGCCCACTAAGCTACGTCCCCAGCCCCAATTTTCTTTTCAATTATGCCTTAGGATAGTGAAATGCACAGCATTGCATTGGACACCATTGGATGGATTTTGACAAATATATGCACTCTTGTAACTGACGTGCCAGCTAAAATGTCAAATATTCCCATTATCCCACAAAACTATCTCATGCCCCTGGCCCTTTGCCTATCACTGCCCAGAATGAGGGAAATGCCTATCCTTTCCCCCACCCCAATGGCTTCTAGCAGGGCAAGCCAGCAAGCCTCGGGAGCCAGGTCACCTCTAGCTAGCTAGCTGCTTTTACTGTGCCTGGAAAGGTCGCTGGGCTTTAAGGAGGCGTGTATCCGCTGCCAGGGTGATTCTGCACTCACGCTAACCTCAGAGTCAGTGCCTCCTTAAATACGTGCCCTGGAAGCCTCCCTCTCCTTACTGGAGACCAGCCAGGAGTAGGAGGAGTGTGTTGGGGTGGAGTTGGCAGTCAAATCTCCACCGGGGAGCCTTAGGAAACAGACCCAGGGTGGGGCTTGTCTCTGCAACCTGTGGACTATGGCTGCTAGTGAGTTCTCATCTCCTGAACCCGTGCTAAGTGCCAGACTCCCTCCCCAGCTCTTAGCACAGCCTGGCCCACAGGCATCGTCACCCCGGATACATTGAGCTGACCAAGGCTTGGGAAGATGACTTGAATTCAAGGTCACCCCCGGTGATCAGTTGGCATTCCAACTCAGAGGCTGTTTCTCCCTCTGCCTCCCTGCACTCTACACAAGGTCAGCAGGTATGTTTAGGACCCTAAGGGTAAGCCTCACCCCTTCTGCTCTGACCCTGCCCCCCCCACTTGGAGGATAAGCTCCCCACTCCACTGCCCATTGCCCAGCTAGTCCCTCTGCGCTAGCCAGACTCTGACAGCCTTCCCAGGAGCAGCTAGGAGCTCGTTTGCATACTATGGCTCATTTGCATACTACTTAGGAAAAGCCTTTCCTTTTCCCACCTGCAGCAAACTCCAGGCTGATTAGTTCTCCCCACATCGGAGAGTTAATTACTCTCCCACGTAGACCGGGTGTTTATTTGTAATCAGCAGAGGGCTGGGGAGAGGGGGGAGGAAGTGGGCAGAAGCAGCTGTCATTAGCCCAAATTCCAGAACAGCTCTTGGTGGGAGGGGGGGGGGTGAAAATGAGAGCAAGATACTGCATCTCAAAAGCCAGCTCTGCCCCAGCATGCCCGGTGACCCTGGGCATGTGTCTGGCTTTGGGGAAATGAGACAGTGATGAGATCTGAAGGCAGGAAAGTGTTAGACAGGGAGCTGCTAGCAGGAGAGGGGAGGCTTAGCATTCCAAAAGGAATCAGTGGGGTTGCAGGCTCTGGACCAGGGCAGACGAGGCTCCCCTTGGCAGCTTTCCTGGGGCCCCTGTGCCTACAAAGAACTCCTTGGGAACTGGCATCATCCCAGCCATCCAGATGCCACATTCCCAGGCTGTGGGGGTCCCAGACGCAGCCCTCCGAGGATGCAGGAGCATCTCCCAGCTGGCTGCCCGGTCCCCAAGCTCTCCCCTAACCTCCCTGCTCTTTTCACACCTCACCTGCCTCAGCCCCGTGCCCAGCTGGGTGGCTTACAGCTGCCTGCAGCTGCTGGCACTCCTCCAGGCTCACCAGCTCTCTCCTGGGCTTGGCCACTGTCCTTGTAGGCATTCAGGGTGCCATACTCCAGCGAGGGCAAGGGAAGGTCTGGGGTCTTATTTCTTTCTGTTTCTTCAGACTCCCCTAAAAAACATCACTTTTGCCTTGTCTCTCTCTCTCTCTCTCTCTCTCTCTTGTTTTTTTCAGGTAGGATCTAGGTCTAGACCAGGCTGACCTGGAATTCACTATGTAGTCTCAGGGTGGCCTCAAATTCATAGTGATCCTCCTGTCTCTTGGGATTAAAGGTATGCACCACCATGCCTTGTTGTTTTGTCTCTTTTTAATAGTTTTATTCATTTATTCATTTGGCGGGGGGAGTGAGAAAGAATGGGTGCATCAGGGCCTCTTGTCACTGCAAACAAACTCCAGACACATGAGCCACTTTATGCATCTGGCTTTATGTAAGTACTAGGTACTTGAACCTGGGCCAACAGACTTTGCAACCAAACGCCTTTAACCACTGAGCCATCTCCCCAGCTCTGTTTTTTTTTTTTTTTCCTTTTTCTTTTTCCATTTCCTGTCCCAGTCTTTCCCTCAGGCCAGGTGGGGGAACAAAGAGGGATCTTCAGCTACATGCCACAGACTCGGGGCCCTCAGAGAGCTTGGCACCTGTCAATCACCCCGGGTTTCTAGGTGGAGTCCCTGATACATCCAAGGGACAGAGGCTTGAGCCCAGCTGCTTCCCACACTGCCTGTCCAAAGGGAGGCAAAAAGCATGCACAGAAGACCCATGCATACGAGAGAGAGAGAGAGAGAGAGAGAGAGAACAAAGTGTGGTGGCACGCACCTATAATCCCAGCACTGGGGAAGAGGAGACAGAAGAATCCATGGGCTTGCTGGCTAGCTTATCTAGCTAAATCAGGTGAGCTCTGGGTTTAACAAAAGACCCTAACTAAAGAAAATAAAGTAGGCTTTGCAGGCAAAACCTAATGATCCAGGTTCGATTCCTCAGTACCCACGTAAAGCCAGTAGCGCATGCATCTGGAGTTTGTTTGCAGTGGCTAGAGGCCCTGGCACACCCATTCTCTCTATCTCTCTGTCTCTTTATCTCACTCTGCTTGCAAGTAAATAAATAAAATTTAAGAAAAAAAGAAAAGAAACACTGGGCTGGAGAGATGGCTTAGCAGTTAAGGCAGTTGCCTGTGAAACCCAAGGACCCAGGCTCAACTTGCCAGTACCCATGTAAGCCAAACACAGAAGGTGACACATGCATCTGGAGTTCTTTTGCAGTGTCTGTAGGCCCTGGTGTACCCCTTCTCTATCTGCCTCTTCCTCTCCCTCTCTCTGTCTCAAATAGAAAATACATAAGTAAAATATTAAAAAAATAAGAAACACTGACCATAAAACCATGTTCACATAAGACACTGATTATGGAACTTAACCTTGATGAACACATGTGACTTCACCAGAAAGAACAATTGAATGGTCACTAGGTCTAGTGGTGAAGCCTGAAATCCAGCTACTCAAGGAGGCAAAGGCAGGAGGATTTTAAGTTCAAGACCTACTTGGGTTACAGAGTGGGTTCAAGGCTAACCTGGGCACCTTAGTAAGACTTTGTTTCAAAAAAAAATTAAAAAAAAAAAAAAGAGCAGGAAACAGGGTTGGGGATGTAGCTCAGTGCTAGAGAACTCACCTGGCATGTAAGAGGCCCTGGGTGTGTTCATCCTTAGACCCGTGACTCTGCGCTGAGCCTGGAACTCATGCATCACGACTCTGTGAACATTACTTCAGGGCTTTCCCCTTGTCCCTCCATCTCCTGTCTCTCTCCTGGAGTCTGGGAACAAGAAGGAATGTCCCTGACCCCATCCCTGGGCCTAAAGATGTCCCTTGTGTGACATCCATGGGCTATCACAGACCCACTTACTTTTTAAAAAATATTTTTGTTTATTATTTTTATTTATTTATTTGAGAGCATCAGACAGAGAAAGAGCCAGAGAGAGAGAGAGAATGGGCACACCAGGGCCTCCAGCCACTGCAAAAAAACTCCAGATGCATGCGCCCCCTTGTGCATCTGGCTTACGTGGATCCTGGGGAATTAAGCCTCGAACCAGGGTCCTTGGGCTTCACAGGCAAGCGCTTAACCGCTAAGCCATCTCTCCAGCCTCCACTTACTTTTTACCCTAATGCTGGGTGCATTCCTATGGGAGCTTTGACTGCCTGGGGAGTGTGTGGATGCCTGCAACAGCCCAATAAGTAAAGGCACCCAGCACTTGGAAATAAGGCAGACAGACAACTGTGTCCTTTCAAAGTCAAGTTGGAGCTGTGTCTAAGGAGTCCCAAGGGTCACATGGCACTCTGGGGAAGGCCAGCTTTGCTTGACTATTTGCTAATGATCAGAGTACAAGCCCCTCTGCAGAAGCTGGTAGAAAGCTGACAAGCTGCAGACTGCTCTTGTCTCCTAGCGACACACATGATCTCTTTTCTGGGCTGGGGAGATGACTCAGTGATTGAACGTGCTCACTTGCAAAGTCTGCCAGCCTGTGTTCAATTCCAAGTCATTCATGTAAGCCAGACGTAAAAAGCGATACAATTGTCTGTTGTTGGTTTGCAGCAGCAAGAGGCCCTGGTGTGCACAAATACATACATGTGTGTTTATTTCATTTATTTAAAAATAAAGTTTGGGGGCTGGGGAGATGGCTTAGCAGTTAAGGCATTTGCCTGCAAAGCCAAAGGACCTTGGTTTGATTCTACAGGACCCACGTGAGCCAGATGCACAAGGTGGCGCATGTGTCTGGAGTTCGTTTGCAGTGCCTGGAGGTCCTGGTGCGTCCATTTCTCTCTCTCTTGTCTGTATGCCTCTCTCTCTTTCAAATAAATAAATAATAAAATATTTAAAAAAAAATAAAATATGGGGGCTGGAGAGATGGCTTAGCAGTTAAGGTGCTTGCTTGTGAAGCAAGCTCAATTCCTAGTACTCATGTAAGCCAGATGCACAAGGTGGCACATGCCTCTGAAGTTTGCAGTGGCTATAGGCCCCGGAGCACCCATTCTCTCTCTCTCTCTCTCTAATAAATAAATAAAATATAAAAATAAAATTTCTTAAAGGTAACAAATGGTGGGGCGTAGTAGCTCACACCTTTAATCCCAGCAGTTGGGAGTCTAAGGTTGAAGAATCTCTGTGAGTTTGAGGCCAGCCTGGGCTAGAATAAAACCCTGCTGCAAAAAACCAAAACCAAAAAAAGTGACAAATGATCTCATCCTAATAGAGACCATGACTCCAACATTATCCTATAGAACATAGCAATTTTTTAAGTGTATGTGTATGTGTCTGTGTGTGTGTACAATGTGTTGTATGGTATGTGTGTGTGCCCATGCAGTGCCCATACACTTACCTGCGGTATGGTGTACTTGTCCGGGTTAGCCGGAGTGAAACATCAGGTGTCCACTCCATCTTCCTACTGCTCTCATTTGAGCTGGAGTCTCTTACTAACCTCACCCTAGAGCTTACTGATGTGCTGCACTTTTTTTTTTAAATGAGCTTCAGCAAAGCGCTGGTCTTTGTTCTACATGGGACTGGGGGTACAGATGTGTGTGGCCATGCCCAGCTGTTTATGTTTGTCCTGGCACTCAACTCAAGCCATCTCTCAGGCCTCCTCAAGCCCTCATGATCACATATGAAGTGCTATTAACCACTGAGCCCTATCTCTAACCCTAACATATCAGTCTACCAGTATTTATCTTATTGCTTTTGGCGGGAGCGGGGATTGAGGTAGGGTCTCACTCTGGAGCAGGCTGACCTGGAATTCACTATGTAGTCTTAGGCTGGCCTCAAACTCACAGAGATCCTCCTACCTCAGCCTCCCGAGTACTGGGATTAAAGGTATGTGCTACCATGCCCAGCACAGAAGGGGGGGGGGGAGAAAATGGGTGCACTAGAGCCTCTAGCCACTGCAAGCAAACTCCAGATGCATACACCATTTTGTGCATCTGGCTTTACATGTTTACTGGGGAATCGGACCCAGGTCATTAGGCTTTGTAAATAAATGCCTTAACTGCTGAGCCATCTCTCCATCCCCTTGTCATTTTTTTAAAAATACACTCCCTGTCTTCTGTTTGTTCATATACAGATATATGTGAATTAATCAATTTATTTTGGTTTATAAATTTATTTTCATTGTAATTCTTTTTTTCCCTCTTTTTTATGAGAGAGAGAGAGGAGAGAGAGAGAGAGAGAATTCAGCACACCAGGGCCCCCAGCTACTGTAATTGAACTCCAAACATGTATGCCACCTTATGCACAAGCACAACCTTGCACTTGCATCACCTTGTGCATCTGGCTTTACATGGGATCTGGGGAGTCGAACATGGGACCTTAGGCTTTGCAGGCAAGTGCCTTAACCATTAAGCCACCTCTCCAGCCCATGCTTTTTTTTTTTTTAAGCTTGAGACAGGGTCTCATTCTAGTCTAGACTGACCTGGAACTCACTTTGTAGCCCAGACTAGCTGCAAATTCATGGTAATCCTTGTACTTCAACTTCCCAAGTACTGGAATTACGGGACGTGAGTCACCGTGGCCTGCTTGATCTGAATTTTTTTTCATAGTCTTCACTGAACTGGCTTTGTTGTCCTGCTTGCCCTTCATTGTCCACAGAAGTTGACAAGTTCTTATTCTATAGATATTGCTATAAGGATTGTGTATTTCATATTTGAAATGACACTGAGAAGGTTTTTCACAGTGTCATGTGGAGCCTGCCTCCTCTCTGTGTGACCTTCTCTCTCCGGTCCTTGTTAGTAAGACAGGGTGGCGGGCTGACCCCGTAGGTTTCGGCGTGACTTGTATTTAACTACTCTTCCAGGGAAGTGAGGCTGACATGATTTTGAAAGGGATGTTAAAGACTGTTTGAGGCAGCCTGCCTCCCACCCACTCTCTCATCTGGGTGCATGGACAAAGGCAGGCTCAGAGAGGCTAGGTAACTTCCCTGAGGTGACGCAGGTGTTGTTCATAGTGGTGACTTACTTCAACATGGTGTTTGATGGTATAAACGTCCCTGCAAATTCATATAATCCCCCAGCAGTCCAGGGAGAAGGCTGTGTCACTCCCATTTTACAGATAAGGAGACAAGTCCAGAGTTCAAAGTCACACTGCAAGAATGTGGCAGACCTGAGATCCCAGCCCTGCTAACTTCCTGAGTTCTGGGCACAATGGGAGGGGGTGGGTGGGCAGGATCAGTTCTGGCTCCTGTCAACTAAAGCCATGCCTTGACATCTAGTGGACATATGTCAAATGCCACCCAAGACTGCAAGTGGAAAAGGAAGCCTGGAAGATGGAAAGCGCTGCCTCCAGATTTGCCTCACGTGCCAGACACCTGCCTTCTCTCTCCTCTCCTCCCCACTTGGGCAAAAATGAGCAACCGTGCAATAACAGCATACTCATGGCAAGAAGAAAATGGTCACCCCAGGCTTGATCACACTGGACTGCGCACTGAGCAGAGTCACTCAGGAGTCACTGAAGTGCGCTGGGCTGACAGGTAATGAGCAGCCTGTCCCCGAGGAGAAGCAAGGCTCCACGCTCCGTGTGAACATTAGCAGAAATTACCTCTAGACGGCTGGGGTGCAGCCTTGTTTCTGACAGGGTCTCGTGTAGCCCAGGGTGGCCTCCAAATCTGCTATGTAGCTAAGGATCGTCTTGAAATCCTCTTCTGATCCTCCTAGCTCTGCTTCCCAAATACTGGGATTACAGGTATACGCCACCATGCCCAGTGCAAGGATTTTTTTTTCTTTTTTAGGGTAGATTTGTTTTTTTTTGTAACAGCTACAAATAAATATATGGTGTGTGTCTATTTATTTTTATAGTGCTGGGGATCAAACCCAAGGCCCCGTGCATGCTTAGCAAGTATTCTACTAATGAGCCACACCCCAGCCTTGGCACTGTTTTTTGTTTGTTTGTTTTATATTTATTTATTTTATATTTATTTATTTTTTAGAGGTAGGGCCTCACTCTAGCCCAGGCTGACCTGGAATTCACTATGTAGTCTCAGGGTGGCCTCGAACTCACAGAGATCCTCCTACCTCTGCCGCCCGAGTGCTGGGATTGAAGGCGTGCGCCACCATGCCTGGCACTATTTTTAAAAAATGTTGACAAAAATCCCTGGGTGCAATTCCCTGATGCATCCAAGTAATTCTAGAACCTGGAAGATGGAGACAGGAGTCTCAGGAGTTCAAGGCCACCCTCAGCTACACAGAAAGTTGGAGGCCAGCCTGGGTTACAAGAGACCCTGTCTAAAAGGAAAAGAAAAGGAAAGAAAGAGAGAGAGAGAGAGAGAGAGAGAGAAAGAAAGAAAGAAAGAAAGAAAGAAAGAAAGAAAGAAAGAAAGAAAGAAAGAAAGAAAGAAAGGGTGCTGACGAAAGCTGGCGAACGAGCGAGTGTTCACCAGGTGCCAGAGCTCCGCAGCTGGCTCGTAAAAGTGTCACTTAGCCCAGTGAGGTAGGATGGGCTCCCCATCCACGGATCAGGAAGCCGAGAGCAGGAAGGTCCGGTAACTGTGCAGGCAGACGGGAAGGAGGTGACGAGTTTCAGAATGACGGCAGTGCGGTTTTCTCCTCCTCGTGGCCAGTTCTTTCTTCATGGTGTGTTACAAGCTGTTGGCAGTAAACCCATGCTGCTTTCCTAATCAGGAAAAACCTCTTCCAGTTTCATATCTTAAAAGAGATTACTTCTGCCTGATGCTCTTCGTGACTCTGGGTCCCTCAGGCCCCAGCCTGTCCCCAGCACCCCACCCTTACAGCTGTAAATGTCCCCTGCCCAGTGTTGCTGAGGTCTGCTGAAAGCTTTTCTGGCCAAGGGAAACTCAAGGGGCAGGTCCTGAGAAGGAGAAGTGGGAAGGGATGTGAAACTTGGTGGCAGCTTGGCCTCATCTCTGCCGGGCATCCAGCAGGGATCCTGCGAAGGAGCCTACAGCTGGAGCTGACCACCCAAGGCAGGTGAGGCCAGGCCAGAAGGGGGTCAGAGCAGCTGGCAGGGGCAGGACAACTGAGGCAGAGAAGGAAGGAAAACACTATCTATCAGTTCAGTGGAAAGATAGATTGGGTGGGGGACACTGATCCAGGACCCAGAGTGGGAGATGGTAGAACTCTGTCTAACCTCAGGCCAGAGTTTAGGGATAGTTTTAACCGCAGTTCTGGGCCCTGGCTCCCAAAATACCCGAAGCGGAGAAGACACTAGGGGAGTCAGAGCCCAGAAGTGGGATGTAGACGAGGGGGCTAAGGGGATGGCCAGCTGTCCATCCTCCAGTGGATGCTGAGAGGGCCCAAGCCTGTAGGAGAGTGGGCAGATGTTTGTGAAGGTGTGTGCGCAGCTCCACCATCTGGACTAGAGTAAGGAATTAAACACAGGGAAGGCGCTCGATAAATATTTATTCAATGAACTTGATCATCTGTGGCAGTGTGTAAGTGTGTACATCTAGAGAGGGGTAGATCTATGTGAGTATTCATGTGTGTTCAGGGAGAGGGCAGATCTATGTGAGTAGTCATGTGTGTCCAGGGAGAGGGCAGATCTATGTGAGTATTCATGTGTGTTTAGGGAGAGGGGCAGATCTATGTGAGTAGTCATGTAGATCTATGTGAGTATTCATGTGTGTTCAGGGAGAGGGCAGATCTATGTGAGTAGTCATGTGTGTCCAGGGAGAGGGGAAGATCTATGTGAGTAGTCATGTGTGTCCATGGAGAGGGGCAGATCTATGTGAGCATTCATGTGTGTCCAGGGAGAGGGGCAGATCTATGTGAGTATTCATGTGTGTCCAGGGAGAGGGGCAGATCTATGTGAGTAGTCATGTGTGTCCAGGGAGAGGGGCAGATCTATGTGAGTAGTCATGTGTGTCCAGGGAGAGGGGAAGATCTATGTGAGCATTCATGTGTGTCCAGGGAGAGGGGCAGATCTATGTGAGTAGTCATGTGTGTTCAGGGAGAGGGGCAGATCTATGTGAGTATTCATGTGTGTTCAGGGAGAGGGACAGATCTATGTGAGTAGTCATGTGTGTTCAGGGAGAGGGGCAGATCTATGTGAGTATTCATGTGTGTTCAAGGAGAGGGGCAGATCTATGTGAGTAGTCATGTAGATCTATGTGAGTATTCATGTGTGTCCAGGGAAAGGGCAGATCTATGTGAGTAGTCATGTGTGTCCAGAAGCTCACACCTGCTGTGCAGGTAAACAGCCTGTGGGTTAGGCTAGGGTTTAAGATAGGGTTAATGTTTGTGTTTAGACTACAGCTAGGGTCAGGGCTGGAGCTAAGGTCAAGGTTAGTGTTAGGACTGGGACCAAGGCTAGGGATAGAGTTAGACTTAGGGCTAGGTGTGGGGGCTAGGGTTTGGATTAGGGATAAGTATAAGATTAGGGTTAGTGCCAGGGTTAGGGCTAAGGTTTGGGTTAGGTCTAGGGCTCGGGGTTAGATTGGAGCAATAGCTAGAGCTAGTTTAGGGTCTAGCTGTGACCACAGGTACTTGGGGCACACATGTATTTGTGGGTGGACACCAACATCCTAAGTGTATGTACTTGTGGAGGGACATGTGTGCATGAATCCCTGAGTGTGAGATCCCTGTGTGGACAGACATATGATTCTGAGTGTCCATCCTGCCCAAGTCCTAGGTGTGTCCACAGCTACACCATGGAAGCCCCCTGGGGGTGTCTGGTGGCCTGTATGCTGGCCATGTCCCTGGGCTCCTCAATGACAGAGGAAGTGTGTCGAGCACCCAACGGGAAGGATGGGGTCGCGGGAAAACCTGGACGACCGGGGAGGCCGGGCCTCAAGGGAGAGCAAGGCGAGCCAGGTAAGCACCCTCCCCCATGTCCCTTAGCTTCCTTGCGGGTGGCTGAGGGAAGCAGGAGTCCTCACAGGGACCCCAGTGCTCACTTCATCCTGGGGGCTAAGGACCTGGCTTTTTCCGGGGCCTTATCTCCACGTCTCGACTTCTCCGTGTGTCCCTTCTTGCTGCTCTGTGTCTTTCCTCTTCTTCTCCTCCTCCTCCCCTGCAGAGTCAGCCTCTTGGGGTATGAGTGAGAGAGGCATAAAGTGGTACCCAGGCCCCGGGCACCGTTCAGAATGACGCAGTCTCAGAGTTCAGGCTGAGGAGCCATTGCCTTTCTGGGTGACCTCAAGCAGGTTGCCAACTCTCTCCGAGCCTCAGTTTCCTCATCTATCAAATGAAGCCAGGACCCTGCACGGCAGGCAGAGAGGGATCAGCGAATTGAAATAGTTGATCCTTCCAGCACCTCAACTCTGTCCCTGCTTCCCGCCCCCCCCCCCCCTGAGTCCATTAAGCTTTAGGCGTCATCATATTGGTGTGAAGTAAAGGGAGCTCCCAACCTAAATGGGAAAGAAAGCCTTGTGGCATTCTCTGAGTCTCACTGTCCCCAGCAGGCCAGAAGGACTCACATAGGCACTTAGACCAATTTCCACCCAGGTGTCCCCCTGAAGTTCCAAATCTGAAGGGGGCAATGGCATAGCTCAACAGAGCAGTTACAGCGTCCCATGTTTCCCAGGTCCTGAGCTCTCCCACATTATCAATGTCCACGTCTCTCCATTTTGCAGATGAATCAGAGGCTCAGAGAGCTTGAGACCTTTGCCCAAAGGCACGCAGCCAATCAACCAGTGTCTTAAAGGGTGGGGTGTTTTTCTGCCCTTCAGGTTATAGGCTCCTGAAGTCCTAACTAACCTTCTACCTGAGGAATGACAGGCCCAGGATCTCCATCTGGTCTTTTTCCACACAGGAGCTCCTGGCATCCGGACAGGCATTCAAGGCCTTAAGGGAGACGAGGGGGAGCCTGGCCCCCCTGGACATCCTGGCAACGTGGGCTTCCCGGGGCCTAGCGGCCCCCTGGGGGACCTGGGCATGCCAGGACTGAAAGGCGTGAAGGGTAACCCCGGCAACATCAGGGACCAGCCCCGGCCGGCCTTCTCAGCCATCCGGCGGAACCCACCGGTGGGCGGCAACGTGGTCATCTTTGACACGGTCATCACCAATCAGGAAGGCCCATACCAGAGCCACTCAGGCCACTTCATCTGCACTGTGCCCGGTTACTACTACTTCACCTTCCAGGTGGTCTCCAAGTGGGACATCTGTCTGTCCATCCTGTCCTCATCCGGGGGCCAGACCCAGCGCTCTGTGGGCTTTTGTGACAACAACAGCAAGGGGCTCTTCCAGGTGGTGTCAGGGGGTACAGTGCTCCAGCTGCGACACGGAGACCACGTGTGGATAGAGAAGGACCCCACAAAAGGCCGCATTTACCAAGGCCCCGAGGCCGACAGTATCTTCAGTGGTTTCCTCATCTTCCCCTCAGCCTAGGCTGGGGCGTCGTCTCCAAGCTCCAAGTCCTCCACTCCCTGTGGTGGGGCCCCAGACTCCTCTCCTCTGCCGCTCTCTGCTCCACTCTGTGAAGTGGGGGTGCTGTGGCCTTAGCTGCCTGTGGGAGGGACTTGTGCCCCACGGACTGGTCCCCCTCTGCATGCTGTCTGATGATTCCGTCGAGAGATTTCTGGAATAAATGTCCCAGTTTGTGTCCACAGGCTTGAGGACTGACTATTGCAGGTATCAGTCAAGAGGCTTAAGGGCGATCATTGCCACTCAAGGGGCAGCGGCGTTAATGCTAATACAATGGGTTTGCAGGCGCTGAGAATCCCACTGACCCAACTTCGATCCGGATGCCGTGGGTTGCCAGATACAGGGTGGTGTGCCATGGCCTCAGTTTCCATACTTGACAAGTGGGGCTAGTGGTGGTGGCTTCCTCCCAGGACTGCTGGGGATTTGTGTGTGTGTGTGTGTGTGTGTGTGTGTGTGTGTGTGTGTGTGTACTGTAAACCAGCGTTGGGCTCGCTGTTCCTCTGTTTTGTTCAGTTTTAACAGTCAAGCCCCAAGGTGGGTTCCCCGACTGTATTTTATAGATAGTAGGGCTGAAACCATGGCAAGCCATGTAAAGTCCCAGGACAGCATCTCAAGGGAGGAGCTTGGATTGAATGGCAGGACTGCTGACTCCCGTGCCTGTGGTGACCGCCACTCTCCCAGCCTCCCAGCTGTACTCGATTGAACCTCTCAGATGCTTCTCTAGCCCGGCCCAGGAAGGCAGCCACAGGACTCAGAGAGGGCCAGCAACTGGCCCATGGGCATCCCTGGAGCAAGAGTCTCGGAGTGGGTACCAGACTCCCAACCCAGGCAGGCATGAGGCTGGGGCTCCTGTGAGCTTCTGTGCCTGGGCTGAGACCCAGATGATCTTGGGTATTCATATCTATTTCCAGGGTCCTTCTTGTCCTGTCTTAGAGCTGCTCAGAGTGCCAAGCTCCACCATGTCCTTCCGATGTGAACAGAATAAGGAGGCTGTTCAGTCCAGAAAATGCCCAGCACCCTATGCCCTTCCCAAAGGAAGCTGGGTTTACCTTTGCCACACACACACACACACACATACACACACATACCTTGAGAATCACAATGTCCCACATTCCTGGACTGAGATTCAGTCACTCCCCACTGAAACACGGGCCCTCTTAGTTACATCCAAACGCACACTGGTCACATCTACACACCCATACACTCACACACTCTTGGGGATGCAAGCTACTGTAGCTGTCTCCTGCCTCATATGTCCAAGGAAGATTTGGGGACCATCTCAGATACATTCTCTCCCCCCCTCCCCAAAGACACTTGTCCAGACACACCACTGATACCTGGATGTGCATATCCCAGAAATGCACAAGCCTCAGGAAGCCCATGTTCTCTCCCACACTAATTCCTGCATGCCCACACTCCCATGTCCATCCACAGAGAAGCAGGTCCCATCCACTAACTAGTACACATGTTCTACCAGGGCACAGCCTGCGTGCCCTCTCCCTCACCCATATTCATCCTCTCTCACTCTGGCCAGCAGATTCTGGGGGCAGAAAGAAGTGAATCATGCCGAGGGGAGAATGGAGCCCCCTCAGATCTATTCAGGATGGGCTCTGCACCCCCTTGTTGACCTCACCTGTCAGAACTTGCACCCCATGGGTTGGGAAAAACACTGATCTTTGAGGTCCACCCATGTGCTGGGGTTCCATAGCCACTGAGACAGGCTTAGTGAAAGGAGGCATCTGCCCAAGGTCATCCATCCTGCTGGAAGGTGGCACCACCTACATGTGAGCCAGGCCCTGTCACTGTGAGGGGACCTGGAGAATGTCATGGTGTGGCTCCCTGCGAGTCAGGAGACGCCACACTGGAGAACTGGTGGGCCAGGAAGTGCGGCCACCTGACCGGGAATTCCACCACTTCCATCCCTTCACCTCACAAACCTGCTCTGTCTGAGAGAGGAGGAGCCTAGCTGGACAGGCGGGTGGGCGGGGCCAGGAAGGCTGAACACGGGCAGAGGCTGCCACCTGCTGGTGGAGCTGGGGAAGGTGCTGAGGAGGAGAGAATGGAAGACCAGAGCTCTATTCAGGAATGCAGAGCCCCTGTGTCTGCTCTTTCCAGTCCACGTGCCAGGAACTCAAGGTCCAGGTGTGTTCACACTTTGGCCTCACTCTGTACCACAGTCCTGGACCACAGGGTGGGACAGGTTGGAGGATGGATGGGACCCGGAGAGTCACTCAACCGGGGCAGGGCAGAACTCTGAGCTGCTGGCTGGCACAGAGGGTGTGTGTGTGTGTGTGTGTGTGTGTGTGTTGCACTCTTCTAGCTGAGTCCAGGTGACAGGAAAGAACAAGGCCCCAACTGTAGCCCCTCACTACCACAGGTCCCACCTGGAGGCAGAAGCAAAGTGAGACCACCAGGAATAACTGGGGCCCCAGCAAAGTTACTCTGATCCTTGCCCTCCATATCTATTAGGGAAGGCGAGGCCCCAGGGAAGCAGTGATGTGTCTGTTGGCACAGGCACACGCGCGTGCACACACACACATACACACACACACACACACACACACATCTTGAAGTGTCCACGCATGGAGGTAGCAGACGCTTCCTCATTTCAACATGCATGACCCAGGGCTGGGGTAGGAAGGGGTGGGTGGGGGTGTCATTGTGGTCAGCCTGGCTCAGACCCAAAAGAAAGTGTCGAGTCAAGGGGAAAAATCATGGGAAAGGGGATGTGGGATGTGGCGTGGTGGGGGCGGGGAGGGGGTGCCTGGCCCCTCTCTGAGCAGTCCTCTGTCTGTTCTGATACGGAGACTTTCTGCCTGGGAGAGGGACACAGAGACGAGAACATTTCTCTCACACCAGGCCAGAAGCCCCTCACTCTCTCAGGTGAGGCTTGAGGTCTGCTCAGGTTGGGGAGGGGGCGAGTGATAACTTTCCTGGGACACACTCCTGAATCATAACATCAAGGCCAGCTTGGTTCGTTGCTCTGAGGTTCAGGCCTTAAAAGAGATCTGACTATCTGTTCATTCATCCATTCATCTCTCCACCAACCCAACCATCCCTCATCTATGGATAGATGGGGGGGGGGGTCCTCAGCCCTTGGGTGAGGGGCTGCAGGAAAGAAGGGCCGTGAGGAGGAAGAGGGCAGGCTGTGGAAGTGGAACACCCATGCCCCCATCTCCTCCTTCCCGTTCCTCTCCCCAGGATGGATGTGGCTCACAGTCACCACTCCTGCCTCAGACTTCACCTGTTGCTGCTCCTGCTAGCTCTGCCTGTCGGGGGCCAGGCCAGCACTGGCTGCTATGGGATCCCAGGAATGCCAGGCATGCCGGGGACGCCTGGGAAGGATGGTCACGATGGGTTTCCGGGGCCCAAGGGTGAGCCAGGTGAGTGTCACCCTGAGCAGGGGCTGACCTGCAGTGGGAAGCACAGACCCTCCTCCCGGCTGGTGGGCCTGACTCCTCTGTTCTCCGAGTCCAGGCTCCTTATGTGTCTCATAACATGGCAGGGAGACAGGATGAACCCCTGTCCCTGCGGGCAGTGACAGCCTGTGGTATCTTGTTGCAATGGCTCTGCGTGGACTCTAAGGAAAGTGGCCTATGTGGGATGCTCCCAGAAAACTGGCTGCCAAGGACAAAGTCCAGCCCACCTCTCCCTCTGGGTCCACTGGTACAGTTTCTTAGCCTTTCAGTGCCTCCATTTCCTCACCTATAAGACAAGGACTCTAGGCCCTGCCTCTCACGATTCTGTGAGCTTTAAGGAAGTAGATGTGTAGGACAGGACGGGGCGCCGGGCGGGCGCTGTCCAGGTGGAGGACAACGTGTGATTGTCTGTGATTGTCTATGCTCCTTCCCTTCCAGCGTGAGGGGCAGTCAGAACCATGCTCACAATGTCCTGCTAGACATTCCAGCGTGGAGAAGGGGCCGAGGGCAGGAGTGGGCATTGAGCTGGGATTGAACTGCAGGAGTGGAGACTGGCTTGTATCCCTACCCCTGAGCCAGTGGGCGTCACTGGGAGGCCAAGCGTAGCTGGGATGGACACAGGTTCCGCGTCAATGTAGCTTACTGTTGCTAGATCTGTTATTCTCTATACGCTGTATGAAGCTGGCACAGGGGCCACTTGCATCCCAGGTGGGAGGTTAGTGACCCTCCCCCCACCTTCTCTTGTGATTTTTAACCCAGCTGCTTTTGATAAAGCTGGCAACAGTTGTTTACACCTTTCAATGCAAAGGAAATTTGCAACAGAGGCCAGACTGGGCTACATGAGATCTCTGTCAAAGGCAAGAAAGAAAGGAAGGAAGGAAGAAAAAAAGGAAGAAAGGAAAGGCCGGGCATGGTGGCACACGCCTTTAATCCCAGCACTCAGGAGGCAGAGGTAGGGGGATCGCCATGAGTTCGAGGCCACCCGGAGACTACATAGTGAATTCCAGGTCAGCCTGGGCCAGAGTGAGACCCTACCTCAAAAAAACAAAAAGGAAGAAAGAAAAAAGAAAGAAAGAAAGAAAGAAGGAAGGGAGGAAGGAAGAGAGGGAGAAAGAGAGAGAAGAAAGAAAGAAAGAAAGAAAGAAAGAAAGAAAGAAAGAAAGAAAGGGAGGAGAAGGGAAGAGAGAGAGAGAGAGAGAGAACCTGAATTTGAAGGTAAGACCTGAATTTTCTCAGGTTGGCTCTGATTTAAAAGTTTCGAAAATCCTTTCAGGCAGAACAGAAAGGGCCCGTAGCCATGTGCCACTATGGGTTGATAGTCACACCTTTGACCTTCTCTGAGCTCTGCCCTGCTGTGCCATCTGGTCTTACTCTTTCTACCACAGATATGGAAACTGAGGCCCAGAGAGAGGGAAGGGCATCTGACAAGGTCAGAGGGAAAAGAATTTGGAAGCAGGACTTGCAGTAGAGCCCTCTCCTCTGGCCGGAGCCTGGTCCCAGGTAGAAAGGCCATCTGGGAGCCACAGGTTCAAGACCACTACTAGACACACACACCCCCTCAGGGTCTCTCTTCCCGTCCCCCACCCAATCACTTCCTTCCTCTCTGCTCTCTCTCCAGGAATACCAGCCATACCTGGAACACGAGGACCCAAGGGTCAGAAGGGTGAACCTGGCATGCCCGGCCATCGAGGCAAGAATGGCCCTATGGGGACCCCTGGGCTGCCAGGGGATCCAGGCCCCAGGGGCCCCCCTGGGGAGCCAGGTGAGGAGGGCAGATACAAGCAGAAGTATCAGTCGGTTTTCACAGTCACTCGGCAAACTGCTCAGTACCCAGTGGCCAACAGCCTGGTCAAGTTCAACTCAGTTATCACCAACCCCCAAGGGGATTATGACACCAGTACCGGGAAATTCACCTGTAAAGTGCCGGGCCTCTACTACTTTGTCTACCACACATCACAGACAGCCAACCTGTGCGTGCACCTATACCACAGGGGCATCAAGGTGACCACCTTCTGTGACCACTTGTCCAACAGCAAGCAGGTCAGCTCAGGCGGCGTGCTGCTGCGGCTGCAGGTGGGTGAGGAGGTGTGGCTGGCTGTTAACGACTACAATGGAATGGTGGGCACCGAGGGCTCTGACAGTGTCTTCTCCGGCTTCCTGCTCTTCCCTGACTAGGGTGGTAGGCCAACTCTAGCCCCCCAGATGCCCCCCCTTGGCTCCCTCCCCATCCTCATCCTGCACCCTAGCTCAGACCCTTCTCCACGCTGACGGACTCCTCCTCCAGGAAGCCCACCTGGCTCCTACCACCAGCCCCCTGCCTCCTCTGAGCACCTTCTGCTCAGACTCTGACATTCACTGATATCCTCCAGGACTGCTTTTTTTTTTTTTTTGTCAAGTCTTGGAGGAGTTGGGAGACTTAGGAATAAATAATTCGATCAATAAACGTGTACGGCTCAGATTTCTCACTGGCAAGGCCTTGAACTTGGCGTGTGAGGCTGCGTGTCTGAGGAGCTGGCCATGGACATAGAAATCCTCAGCACCTGTCTGGCCTGGTGGGAGAGAGATGTTCAAAGGTGCCTATAGGCCACCAGAGGTCCCCAGGGAGCTGCGCGCTGTGATGGGGTAGGGAGAGATACACGGCTGGTGGTAAAGTGATCCAGGTTCGCAGGTGAGCTTCCGGGCTCATGCTGAATTTTGGGAGGTCTCGGCTCAGAATGGCCTCGTGCTGAGTTCTCACCGAATGAATGATGAATTGAGCGTGATAACAAATGTCAAAATGTGTGGGTGGATGAACGAGTGAGTAAAGAATTCATAGCAGCTATAGGAGTTAACCTTCTCAACGCTAGGACAAAACACCCAGCCAGCAGCAGCTGATGGAAGGAAAGGGGTTACTTCAGCCCGCAATCTTGAGGGAAGTTCCGTCATGGCAGGGAAAGTGTGTCAGTAGCACGCAGCTGGGCTTCAAGTCTTCACAAGAGCAGTGGGGAAGCAGCAAGAGTGGGCTCCCGGGCACGGGCACTGGCAAATGGGACTGGATTACAAAATCCAAAGGTCCACCCCAGTGGCCCAGCTTCTCCAGCAAGACTCTGCCATCCAAAGGCTCCACCAGTTGAGGATTAAGTATGAGGCTTAAGCGTGCGCGTGCGCACACACACACACACACACACACACACACACACACACGGCTATGGGGGGCATTTCATACTCAAACCACCACAGTAGCTAACATTTACTAAGCACTTTCTATGCGCAAGTCATGACGTTAAGCACTTTTTGCACGAGTCATTTAACAGTCACCCCCATGCTCATGAGTGGAGAGAAAGAGAAATCCCCCCCCCCAAAGATATTGGACTCACAGATTTCAAAAGACCATCTAAAACACAGCTGCCAAGTTTTGGCTGTGAGGTTCCTAATGACAGAGCCTGCCCCAACCCCCCCCCCCCCCCCCGTGGTCCTTGGAGAACCAGGGAGTCCTACTGTGGATGCTTAGAGGAAGCAGAGAGACACAAAGTGCCACTGTCTGGGGCACCTTCAGAAGGTGTGAGGGAGGCGTCTCAGCCTAGGAAAACCGACTTCAGCTGGCTAGGATCTCAGCTTGATCTCATAAGGCTAGTGGGGTTCACAGAGGCACTAAACGCAAAGAGGTTATATGAGTATTGGTTCAGAGGCTACTGAGGTTGTAGCTCAGTGGGAGAGTGCCCATCTAGCACGCATATAGCCCTGGGTTCAAGCCCAGCACTAGTCACCACCCCACCTGGCTTGGGAAAACCTCAGCTCTGCAGTTGCCTATATCCACTTTGACCGCCCCCTTCCCCCCCCGTTCCAGAAGGGGTCATTTCATACTTCCACACTTTTGCCTTTGCAGTCCCTTAATCCTGGAGAGACCCCGCCCATTCAAACAGTTGGATAATACCGCTCCACAAAGATCATAAAACCCACCCTAGCCCTGACTCCCTCCTGGATCCCCAAAGGCACCCTCCACAGTCTTGGTCTTGGAACTCAGGACTCTTTAGAGCCCAGATTTCCAAGTCTGATGGTGAGTAAAATTAACTTACACACTTATTTAAAACAACACAAATAAGGGCTGAGGAGACGGCTCAGCAGTTAAAGGTGCTTGCTTGCAGGGCCTGCCAGCCTGGGTTCAATTCCTCAGCACCCACGTAAAGCCAGAAAGGTGTCTGTTTGCAGGGGCAGAGACCCTGTCACACCGATAGACATGTACACACGTGCAAATAACTAAATAAAATGAAAAAATCAAGCAAAACAAATGCACTTTGTAAAACCAGATTACTGACCTCAAGGCAATAGTGTGTGGGCTGCCCACATACCCGTCACATGGTCCGTGATCGGCTGTTGTTCACTTCTGAGCTCACAGGTCGGCCCTCGCTCCTGCGCTCTGAGCAGCCTCAAAGCGGGGCCCTGTGATGCTTTCCTGACGGGGCTCTGGAAATGTGTGCGAAGGGGGAAGAGGGAGACAAAGACACACACACACCCGCACACACACACACACATGCACACGCACACACGGGATAAACCCGCGACCAGGGCCGAGGAACCCTGCCTGGCTCACTGCATCTGGGCACTTTCAGGGCCAGGCCAGGTCACCGGCCACCGCACTCTCAGCCGCCCCCCATCAACCACTTAGTAGTTCGCCCAGCTGCGCCGCGAGTGGTACATCTTTCTTCTCATTTCTCTTTTGTTTAAAAAATCAATACCCTGCTTATGTAGGCCGTGGTGTCAGATCAAAAACCTGTACTTTGGAAGCAACAAGATTTGTGCCGTTTTTGTTTTCCATAAGTGTTTCCCTTGCTCCGTCTGGAGAGGCAGACGTTAGACATGCCCACTCGTCTGCTGTGCCGAGGGCTGGGCACCGTGGGGTGGGAGGGAGCGAAACAACATCTGTAGGGGGCCCCAGGCCGGAACCCTGGGCAGCTGGGGTACATCACTTTCTTCTTCTACAAGGTCAGGGTTGTCGCTCTCTGTCAGAGATTCGAGACAGCAATCATGCCTCCCCCTGGGGGTGAAGCTCAGGGACCCTCAGTTCCTGACCCTCAAGTCCAGACGTCCCCAAATCTAGGCCTAGCTCCTTGGCCTCCAGCTCTACCAATGGTCACCTCTTCATATGAACAGTACTGTTCCTCTGTGTGCTTTGGCTCTGGATACTCGGGGTTCCCTCCCTACCCCACCCCACGTATGGCCCCAGGAGAGAAACACTCCTCCTCCATTGTACACATGAGGGGCCCCAGTCAGTAATGTGCCTATGCCCACATACCTGGAGAGAGGCAGAGTTGAGATTCAAATGTGGGGTATCTCTCTCTCCCTCTCTCAAGTAAATAAATAAAATATTTTAAAAAATAAATAGGTAGAGCTGGGTGTAGTGGAGCATGCCTTTAATCCCAGCACTGGGGAGGCAGAGATAGGAGGATTGCCATGAGTTCAAGGCCACCCTGAGACTACATAGTGAAGTCCAGGTCAGCCTGAGCTAGAGTGAGACCCTACCTCGAAAAACCAAAAATAAATAAATAAATAAATATAAATAAATAGGACTGGAGAGATGGCTTAGTGATTAAGACATTTTATCTACAAAGCCAAAGGACCCAGGTTCAATTCCCCAGGACCCACATAAGCCAGATGCACAAGATAGTGCATGCATCCGGAGTTCGTTTGCAGTGGCTGGAGGTCATGGTGCGTCCAGTCTCTCTCTCTCTCAAATAAATAAATAAATAAATTTTTTTAAAAAAAATAAGTAAATAAATAAATAACTATGACCTCCAGATCTACAACTCTCAACTCTCCCCCCTTCTTTTTTGGTGTGTGTGTGTGTGTGTGTGTGTGTGTGTGTGCGCGCGCGTGCGTGCACTTGTTCATGTGTGCGGACATGCAGGTACCACAGAGCAGAGGTCAGAGGTCAGCTTCCGCTGTTGGTCCTCAGCTTCCACCCTGTCTGAGGCAGGGTCTCCCATTGTTCACCACTGCATTCAACCTGCTAGCTGGTCCGCGAACTTCTGGGAAATTCTCCCGTCTCCACGCCCCTTCTCGCTGTAGGCATGTAGGGTCACGGATACCGGCACTACAGTGCCCTTTTTCACGGGGGTCTGGGGATCCAAACTCAGGCACTTACACTTCCGTGGCAAGCACTTTATCCACTGAGCCATCTTCCCAGCCCTCCTTCCTTTTATGAACTCATGACCCGCACCCAGCCAGGTGCCTCTGGCTCTATAGCTGACTGAGCCCAGAGACCCGATTTCATCAAACTCACCCCCATCCCTCTCCCCCACCCCACCCTGGGTTAATGTCTAATTTCCCTCGATGCATCAGCACGCGCAGATCCAACACTCTCTGAGCGCAGGTCCCAGCCCAGTGCCTCTGCCTGCTCACGGGTGATCCTGGACTGGGACACCACCTGGCTATAGAGGTAGCCACAGTGGGACGGCGAGACCCCAGTCCCAGCCATGCTGGACTGTTCGGGCTCTGCGTCCACCCCTTGCCCAGGGTGTGGGCTCTGACTAGCACATGGAATGTCCAAAACCAATTTCTCCTGAAAAGAAGCTCCATGGCGACAGGAACCAGGAATTGCTCCTTAGGACCCTAGGTGAAGACTCGGGCCTCTGGGTCTCAGTTTGTCTGCATATAAAATGGGGAACAAGCTGGGCCCTGTGGCCTCCTGGGCAGCCCCAACTTGGTATCATTTTAGGATCAGCAAGCAACAGTCCCCTGCCTGTGACTATTATCGTCATGGGCTCCAAGCTCTACGGGGAATGGAGGGAGAGGTTTGAATAAGTAATGAGTACATTTAAAATTCATTATTAGATTATTTTCTGAGGACAGGGAAAGAGCAAAGGTGGAGAATAGGGAGGGAGTAGAAGAGATGAGGCGAGGAAAGGGGAAGTCTGGGACATGAAGTGACATTAACAATTAACACGTGCACTGTGCTTTACAGTTTGCCCATACACCCCCCCATTATCCCACCATTATCCTCCTGGAGGCCTGTGAGAGCCGCAGAGCTGGTATAATTATGGCCCATCATATAGTGGAGAAAATTAGGGCTCCCCTGGGCTCTCTCGGCAGAGAATATTTAGTTGGCGAGTGGCAGAGCCAGAATGCGAATCAGAGTCTCTGATTAAATCCGGGGCACAGGCCTCGTTGTCATCTGTCCGGAGACAGGGGTCCCTGAGGAAGTAATGCTCTCAGAGAGGGCCCCGGCGGGCAAGTTGCCAGCTAGGGACAGTCCCTTAGGACAGCATGTTCCTCGTCCCCCCTGCTGCTGAGCTGGCGAAACCATACTGGCCACACCGTTTCCAAGAACTCTCCACAGGAACAGAAATGGGACCTGAAACTGCCTGAGGGCAGCAGGATGGGTACACCGAGGGGTGATGGTTGGGGGGGGGGCAAGGATTTGGGAGGGGACACCAGGAGAAGGCCCTTCCTCCCTCTAGGGAGCTGAACTTCCGCTTTGATGGAGAACAGTAGGCTCCTGGCTCCTGGTCCTACTGCTGCCTGACCCAGGAGTATCAGGCACCAAGCTACCAAGTCTCTGGGTGAGTGCAAAGAATGGGGGAGGGTGGGGGGGTCCAAGGACAGGCCTTGTCTCCTGCCTTCGAACACCTAGGGTAATTAGCTGGGCTGATCACTGGGCCTAATCCCAGCCCCATAGCACAGATTCTCTGGACTAAACTGGAGGGTCTATGGTTTCCTGGGACCCAGGAAGATAGGCATGGAATGGGAGTCCCCAGCATTGAGTCCTTGGGGGGTCACAGAGATTTGAGCTGTATCCAACTTCTGCCTCTTGCATTCTGGTCATCTAATCGCCCAGAGCCCAGAATTCCCTCCTGAGAGAATAGAACTTTTCAAGGGGTGCAGTGAACCCTCAAGGAGATGAGGCAGAGGAGGGATAAGCACCTGGATCCTCCCCAGCCTCACGTGCTCCCAGCCCCTTGCTCTCCTCATTCTTTGCAGTCTCCTGCTTGCCCCTGGAAGGACATTATTTGATGTGCAGCCAGAGTTGGAGAGAGTCGTAGGATGGCCCTGAGTGACGGGGCAATGTCTGCAAAAGACAGGAGAGCTTTCATGCTGCCTGAGGGACCTTGGTCCTCCTACTGCCGTCTTGTTTAAGCCACTGACAGCTCCAGTGGACAGAAATGAACCTTGCCAAAGAGACCAGTGAGGTTAAAGTACCAGTATGAGGTCACATAGGCAGGCAGGAGCAGAGGGGAGTTCAGAGTCAAGCTGATGTGAGTCCCTGTTGGGACTGGAGGGAGATGGAAGGCTATGATGATGGGCTGGTGGGGAACAATAGGTGGTCCAACGAGGGGGATTTGAAAGCCCCCCCCCCCAATTCTGGCATTTAAGGATCTGACATGGGCTAGAATAGAGATCTTCCTACTCACTCCTTCTCTATCTACCTGAGCCTATTTCCTAAAGCAACCAACCAGCCCTTTCTCGCACTCAGGCATTCCTGCATATGACGGTGGTAAGCAAACAGTAAACATGCACTGGAGCCTGTTCAACACACCAGGCTGTGCTGTGAGCCGTCACTCATCCGCCCTCACCCGACCCTGTGAGGCTAAGATCAGCATCGTTCCCATCGCATGGAACGGTAGACTGTAGCCAGAGAGAAGTTCCGCCTCTGAGCAGCTCTCTGGGTGCTGGTGGTCAGTGCATTCTGTCAAACTTCAGTTACCTTACCTGCAAACCAGGCAATTTGTCACGACCCTCTTCCCCAGCTGCTGTGAGGACGCAGCAGGTCCTAAGGACAGTCTAGCCTCCTGTGGCCTCACCTGGGCACCCACGGTTGCCTGGGAGGTAGGTGGCGCTTCCTTCACGGAGGAAAAGCTTTGACCTAACTAAGGCTTACGAGGTGGGGATGGCTGACGTGCTCAAAACAGCCCATCCCTTCTCCCCAGTCCCCTGGGATCAGAAAGGGGGACACATGAATCTCTTGCCAAAGCTGCAGCCCTCAAGGAACCTGAGAATATGCTGTAGGCAGAGGGAGGTGGCCTGGAATGCTGGCAGGGATATTGGCCCCATCTCTTTACCTAACATGACCTAAACATGTGACTTGGCCTCTCTGAGCTTTGGTGTCCTTTCTGGTGAAGAGATAATGTTCCCACCATGTGACGATGCTCTGAGGATGATGAGTGGCTGCTGCACCCACACCTGGGGCTTTGAGGGATGTGAACCCTAGAATGAATCCAGCATTCATATGGGCTCCACCCCATGGAGTCTCCCTCTTGCTGTCGGTTTCCCTGATGAGTACTCATGCTCAATGACTGGATAGGTGGTTGGATTTGTGAATAATGAAAATATGGATGGATGAATGGATGTTAGATAGTGAATAGATGAATGTTTGGAGAGATGATGGAGAAATGGATGGACGGATGGATGGATAGATAGGTGGATGGACGAATGAAGGGATGGATTTATGAATGAATCCTAGACGTCACCATGGTGGTAACACTCCATCTTCTCACCCTGCAGGAGGCCGCCGAGCCAGCGTGGTGATGAAGATCCCCCAGGACCAAGTGTCCACGCTGCTACCGCTGCTGCTCCTGCGCCTGCTCCACGTGTCCTGGGCCCAGAGCAGCTGCACAGGACCCCCTGCCATCCCGGGCATCCCTGGCATCCCTGGGATACCTGGATCTGATGGTCAACCTGGGACCCCAGGGATAAAGGGAGAAAAAGGTACTGCATGTATTGGGGACACACTAGTGTCGCTGGCTAAAGCCCCACCTCTCCCCCCATCCCCCAGTGACAGTGGCCAGCCTTAAAGACTGCAAAAGCACTAACACACCCACTAACGGTGCCCAGAGGGAATTCGGATGGCTGTTTTGCAAACAGGAAACCTGATACATGGAAAGGCTACTGTCTTTCTCACGGAAATTAATATTGAGGCTCTGACCAGATCGGGGGGGTGGGGGTCCTTCCTCTCTGTCCCAGGAGGCAGAACACCACATAGCCTCTCAGTCTTGGGCTGGCCTGACTTCCGGATGGTTACTTCCTCAACTTGTCAGCAGGAGCAATGATACTTTTGAGGGCTTGAGGGGCTCCCCACCCTGGCTACCCCTCTGTAAACGCAGTGTTTTCCGCCCTCATTTAACCTGAGGGTTTGGTGTCCCTCTCGGCGGCAGCCTTCCTCCTCCCAGAAGTTCATTTATTTCTCACAGAACCCTGAAACCGTCTTACAGATGAGAACTCCGAGCCTCCAAGAATGGGGCTCACTGTGTAAAGGTGGCCCAACTCATGTTGGCAGGTGTGACTCCAGACGCATGTCTTTGTCCACAAGGGCCATGCTCTTGGCACTGTACTCTGTTTCTCTATTAGGGGTATTTTCTGCCTTATACTGTGCCAAGCCAAAAGCCATGGCTGCTTGGAGTGGTGGCTGGCAAACAACTGGGTCATCCACATCTAGGGGCAGCTACAGGCATGCTGTGATCGATTAAGCATGTCTGCCAAGGGCGAGGAGAGGGAGAGGATGGCATGTGTGCTGTGAATTCACTACCCCTGCTCTAGGCTTAAGTCTGAGAAGGGTCCTGTGTAAGCTGGGGACAAAGGCAGGGTTGGCATCTTCCCCACAAGGGTGCCACTGCCCTCCCTCTGGGCATCAGTTCCCTAGACTATCAAGCCCAACCCAGAGCCAGAGAGCTAGCCCGAAAGAAGACTTAGGGGCCTTCTTTGACACTCCCAGTATTTTACAGATAGGCAGCTGATCCAGAGAGGGTCAGGTGCCCACCCAAGATCCCAGCCCAACGTTGTTCTTTGATCACTGAGGCCTGTAGTCCATCTCTCTCTCTCTCTCTCTCTCTTCTCTCTCCCTCTCCATGTATATGTGGTATGCATGTGTTCTCATGTTCACGTGTGTGTGGGTGCATGTGCTATAGAGGCCAAAGGTCAATGTCTTCCTTAGTCACTGCCCACCTTTTTTTGGTGTGTTTTGTGTATTTTTTTTTTTTTTTTGAGAGAGAGAGAGAGAGTTTGGCACACCAGGGCCTCCAGCCACTGCAACTGAACTCCAGACATGTGTGCCATCTTGTGTGCATGTGCCACCTGGCACGCTTGCATCACCTTGTGCGTCTGGCTTACATGGGACCTGGAGAGCCTAACATGGGCCCTTAGGCTTCACAGGCAAGCACCTTAACCGCTAAGCCATCTGTCTAGCCCCATTGCCCAGCTCTATTGAGGCAGGGTCTTGCATTGAACCCAGAGCTCACTCATTTGGTTGTTCTAGCTAACCAGCTTCCATGAAGATCCGCCCGTCTATGCCTCCTGAGTGCTGGGATTACAGGCGTGCTCCGCTGTGTACTGTCGTTTACCTGGGCACTGGGGATCTGCACTCATGTCCTCTTGCTTGAATGACGAGCTCTACCTGCTGAACCATTTCCCAAACCGCCTTCTTTTCTCTTGACTCATTTTCCAGGGCTCCCAGGGCTGGCCGGAGACCACGGTGAGTTTGGAGAGAAGGGGGACCCAGGGACTCCTGGGAATCCAGGCAAAGTTGGCCCCAAGGGCCCCATTGGCCCTAAAGGTGCACCAGGGCCCCCTGGACCCCGTGGTCCCAAGGGGGATTCAGGAGACTACAAGGCCACACAGAAAGTCGCTTTCTCCGCCTTGAGGACCATCAACAATCCCCTGCGACGGGACCAGGCCATCCGCTTTGACAAAGTGATCACCAACGTGAACAACAATTTTGAGCCACGGACCGGCAAGTTCATCTGCAAGGTGCCCGGTCTCTACTATTTCACCTACCATGCCAGCTCCCGAGGGAGTCTGTGTGTGAACCTTGTCCACGGCCGGGAGAAGATGCAGAAATTACTCACCTTCTGTGACTACGCCCTGAACACCTTCCAGGTCACCACGGGCGGAGTGGTCCTCAAGCTGGGTCAGGAGGAGATGGTGTTCCTGCAGGCCACTGACAAGAACTCCCTGCTGGGCATCGAGGGTGCCAACAGCATCTTCTCTGGGTTCTTACTCTTCCCTGATGTGGAGGGGTGACCTGTAGGGCTGAATCACACCCGTTTATCACCATCCCAAGCCTCCCCCGTCAGCAATCCTTCTTGTACCCTTGACTGGCCAAAGCCCAGAGCAGAGCTTGGTGGTTGTATCTGAATGAATGAGAAAATAAACTCTTCCAGGCCAAAGGACTTAGGTTTGAGTTCAAGCACCTGGCACTTAGTAGGGGCACAGAAATTGCTGGTCAAAGAACGACTGAACAATGAATGAATGAATGAGTGGATGACCTCTGAAAGAATCTCCAGCTAAGTAGAAGCCACACTATCTGTGTCGCTCTGGGCCAACACATAGGAGGAGGAGGCACCAGTATACTTACGATACTCCTGGAGCTGGCTCCATCCTTTCCTCACTCTCCTTCGACCTCTCGCTCCTGCTTCAAGATAGTGTGCTTCACATGTAGCTTACAGAGGGGGGAACCTGAGGCCTGAGGCTAGGAGAATTGTCTACAATCCTGCAGTAGAGCTGGGGCCCAGGTGGATCTTCCCTCATGCCTTGAGCCCTTTTCTTGGGCAATGTGTTTCTGTCAGCCCCTCGTGGCCTTTGCACAATAGCTTCAAACCCGGCAGTCAAAGGTTCCTTCTTGGAAGTCTCTTGACCTTGGGCTCTCCCTGCATGGCCTCCCTTAGTGTCTTCCCAGGTTAACATAAGCTAGATCATCCAGTTGGAACAAATTTCACTCTTCTTCTCAAAAACCTCCCACAGCTCCCCAGTGCCCACTGGATAGAGTCCAGCCCGAGAGACTGGGTCTGGCTATCTTTATTATTTTTCTTGCATGTATGTGTGTGGTGTGTGCACCTGTGTATGGAATCCGGAGAACAGTAGGTGTCTTTTTCTTATTACATGTCTGTATTTCCTTGAGACAGGGTCTCCCCCTCAACCGAAAGCTACTGTTCATCAGTGAGTCTTGGTGACTCTAGGGTCTCTTCCCCCATGGACCGGGCTCACAGATGTGCATGACCATGCCTGGCTTAGAAGCCTGCCGCCAGCCTTTAGACTTCCATTCAGGCCACATCTCCTCCTCAGAGGGGAGCCAAGTCCAGCTCTCCCTCCTCTGAGCCTTGTCAGTTCAGCTCTGGTATAGGCTTTATCTGGATGGTCACTTCATGGCCACCCATCTCCCTCACTTGAACCCCAAACACAGAGGTCACTCCATAAAGACACGGTGCCTGAAGGGCTGAGACCTCAGGACCAAGAGCCCAAGTCCTATGCCTACTTCCAAGCCCCTCCTTATTTGGGATGTGTGTATGCACGTATACCACAGCATACCCGTGAAGGGCAGAGAACCACTTCGGGTTCCACTTCATTCAGACCCAAGGTCGCTTGTCACTCACAGCTCTGTCTGCAAGCTTCTGGGAAATTCCCCTGCTTCTGTCTCCCTTCTCCCTGTAGGTGCCTTGGGATCATGGAATGTGCCACAACGTTCGGCTTTTACGTGGGGCCTGAGGATCCGAACTCAAGAACTCAGAGTTGCCTGGCAAATGCTTTAGCCACTGAACCATCTCCCTAGCCCCTGCCTGGGTGTTTACCAGCTATGACTGTAGCCAAGTGGCTGCTCCCAGTTTCCTGGTTCATTCCCCTTCAGACAGTGTGGCAAGGACACCCTGGTAGAGAGCCTTGATTCTTTTCTTGGATTATATTCCTAGAAATAGTCACGCTCAGTAGAGTTGGGCAATTCTAAAGTTTTGTCATTTTCTTTTGTAAGACAGGGTCTTACTCCATAGTGCAGGCTGGCTTAGAATTCACTATGCAGCCGAGGCTGCCCTTGAACTCACAGTGTTCATCCTGCCTCTGCCTCCCCAGTGCTGAGATGACAGGTGTGCACCACAGTGCCCAGCTGCATTACTGCTCTGAAATGTTTCTATGAACATCAAGGTCAGCTCCAAGCTCGCTGCCACCTGGGGAAGTAGACAGCAGCAGAAGGACAGACTGCCCAGGGTCAGGTGGCACCTGGAAGCTCTGCCCTCTCTCTGCCCTTCCCGCTCTCTAGATGGGCGGCGAAGCTCCAGGGTGAGACTGCTGGTGAGTTCTGAAGTCCCAAGAATCCCAAACCAGGATTGCCCAAGTGTCGTCCTCAGCTTTACCTTCCCCAGGGAACTTGCTAGAAATGGATTCTCTGGTCCCACCTGGGACCAGCAGACGCAGGAATTCTGTGGTGGGAGAAGCAGCGGCAACCTGCTTGAACAGGCCACAGGGAGTCCCGGAGGCTGAGTTTGAATTGGTACTGTGGGTGGTGGAGGTGGAGCTTCATGGCACAGCAGACACCCAGCACAGCAAGGCCCTGGGTTCCATCCCCAGCACAAACCGACACAGCAGTACTGGAGAGGTAGTCCTCCAGCCTAGGGAGAGGGACGGACTTTTATCTGTAAAGAGCCAAAAGGAGGCTTGAGGGAGATAGCTCAGTGGTTAAAGGCGCTGGCTTGAAAAGCCTGGCGGCCCAGGTTCAATTCACCAGTACCCACTAAATGCCAAACGCACAAAGTGGTAGGAAAGTGGTAGACAATGACCTGGAAGTCCTGATCCTCCTGCCTTTACTCCTGGATTACAGGCATGCATCACCACACTTGGTTTTATGTATGTAGTGTTGGGAATTGAACCCAGGGCTTTGGCATGCCCATTTTTTCTCTGTGTCTTTCTCTCTCTCTCTCTCTCTCTCTCTTTCTACTTGCAAATATTTTTTAGGGCTGGAGAGATGGCTTAGTGGTTAAGCGCTTGCCTGTGAAGCCTAAGGACCCCGGTTCAAGGCTCAATTCCCCAGGACCCACGTTAGCCAGATGCACAAGGGGGCGCATGCGTCTAGAGTTCGTTCGCAGTGGCTAGAGGCTCTGGCGTGCCCATTCTCTCTCTCTCTCTCTCTCTCTCTCTCTCTGCCTCTTTCTCTCTCTGTTACTCTCAAATAAATAAATAAAAAATAAACAAAAAATATTTTAAAAATAAATATTTTTTTAAAAAAGAGCCAGGGGCTAGAGAAATGGCTTAGCAGTTAAGGCGTTTCCCTGCAAAGCCAAAGAACCCAGGTTTGATTTCCCAGGACCCACGTAAGCCAGATGCAAAGGGGGCGCATGTGTCTGGAGTTTGTTTGCAGTGGCTGGAGGCCCTGGCCCGCCCATTCTCTGTCTCTTTATCCCTCTCTCTCCCTCTTTCTCTCTCCTTCTCTCAAATAAATAAATTAATTAAATTAAAAAAATAGGAGGTCTAGGGGTTGCGGATGTATCTCAGTTTGTAGAGTGCTTGTCTCACATGCACAAAGCCCTGGGTTCAATCCCCAGTACTACATAAAACCGAGTGTCGTGGTGCATGCCTATAATACAGAAGGTGGAGGCAGGAGGATCAGGAATTAAAGGTAATTATCCACCACATAAAGAATTCAAGACAAGTTTGGACATCAGAGCCTGTTTCAAAAACCAAAAAAGACGCCTGGCGTGGTGGCACACACCTTTAATCTCAGCACTTGGGAGACAGAAGTAGGACTGTCATGAGTTTGAGACTGCCCTGAGACCAAATTACAGGTCAGCCTGGGCTAGAGTGAGACCCTACCTCGAATTAAAAAAAAAAAAAAAGGGAAATACTTTGGACTTTAGGGGTTGTAGATTCTCTGTTTACAACTACTCTATGCTCTTTTTGTTTGTTTGATTTTCAAGGTAGGGTCTCGCTCTAGTCCAGGCTGACCTGGAATTCACTATGTAGTCTCAGGGTGGCCTCGAACTCACGGCGATCCTCCTACCTCAGCCTTCCAAGTACTGAGAGTAAAGGTGTGTACCACTACGCCTCACTCTCTGCTGTTTTATAGCAAGAAAATACACATAAATAATATAGAGCTAACCCTCTAGATGTGTGGGTTCTGAACCAGTGGTTTCCCCAAGCAAAGATGGAAAATATATGAGAGAAAGTCACATCTGTACTAAACATGTACAGACATTTCTATCTTGCCATTATTCACTAAACAACCCAGTGTGACTGTTGACACAGCGTTTACATCGAATTAGGCACAATAAATCATCTAGAAACGATTTAAGTACATTGGAGGCTGTGCGTAGGTTCTATGCAAATACTACGCCTTTCCTAGTCTGTGCAGGGCATGAGTATTTGTGGATTCTGAGATCCTTGAGGGAATTCTGGATCCCATCTCCTGGAGACTGGGGATGACTGTATGTATAAAAAATGATGGTTATATTCCAATACTTTTGGGGACGGTCTCACAATGTAGCCCAAGCTGGCTTCAAATCCACCATCCTCTTGCCTGAGGCCCCAGGTTACAGGTATAATTCCAATACAACTTTATGAAATCTGAGTTTTACATAATTTCCTTGTGCCACAAAATGTTTTTCTTTTATTTTTTTCACCCACTTAAAAATGTGAAGACTAGGCTGGAGAGATAGCTTAGCAGTTAGGGTGCTTGCCTGCAAAGCCTAAGGACCCAGGTTCTATTCCCAGGTACCCATCTAAGCCGGATGCACAAGGTGGTACATGCATCTGAAGTTTGTTTGCGGTGGCTAGAGGCCCTGGTGTTCCCATTTTCTCTTCCTCCCTCCCTCTCTCTCTCCCTCTCTGTCAGCATCTTTTTCTCTGTCTCTCAAATAAATAAAAATAATAATATTTTAATTTGAAGACTGAACTGGCACAAGTTTGATTCCCCAGTACCCAAGTCAAAAGCTGGGCATGATGACACATGTTGAAACCCTAGTCCTGTCTTGGTTAGAGACTACAGAATTACTGGGACTTGCTGATCACACACAGCGGCTCCCGGTTGACTGAGAGAATCCATCTCAAAGAAACATGGAGGTGAGCAACAAGAGGAGGGCTCTCGATGTTCTCCTCAGGTTTCAGCATGCACACACGGGGGGCGTGTGCCTCTGCGCAATGCTTGTGCATACTACCCAGAACACACAACGCTCTATACACACGTCCACAGAGATGCCAAAAATAACGTGAAGACCATTCTCAGCTAGCCAGTGGTGGGATTTGGCCTTGGGGTGGAGTTTGCTGTCCTGTTGTAGACCCGAGAATGGCTCTAAACTTGGAGGAAAGGTATCAGGGATCTGAACCCAGAGCCACCTGTCTCCTAAGCAGGATTTCTTCCATTGGCAGCCTGCCACATTCCAACTCTGGGACACGGACAGGAAGACATGCCCGGCATCTGCGCTCTCGATGGTGAAATGGACATAGCAAGGCCCATGCCATGTGGCTGGGGTACTGCCGGATTTCCAGCTACAGTGGACGACAACTTCCCCAGACCCTTGCCAGTGGTTGGTCCTGTCCTCCTGTCCCGCTGGTCCTCACTCCACCAGAGCTGGGCTGGCTGTGAGTGGTGTCGAATACGTAATCACAGCACTTAGGAGACTGAAGCAGGCAAAGTGCCCTAGGTTCAAGGCCAGTCTATGTTACAGAGTGAAATCCTGTCCCACAGACAAAAACCTGATCTGGGAATCTGCACCTTCTTCAAAAGGCCCAGGTGGCTCCCATGCTGGGGGCTCTCTTCATACATCTGAGCACAGGGACATGAATGCTAGCAATAGCAGTAGACTCTGCCTTCCCCCAGGGGTCCAGTGGTTTTCTGGGGACCAGGAAAAGGGAGAGAAGTTTCCTGTCCAATGCCCACACAAGAGGAGAAATGCTTCAAGTGAGGAAAGTCTGGGGGTGGGGTACAGAGGCCGAGTTCAAATCCTGCCTCTGCCACTTATAAGCTATGTGTTCTTGGGCTAATTCCTTGGTGGTTCTGGGCTAATTTCCTTGTGTGCAACATGGGGATGACAAGGACACCCATCCCAGCATGCCACTGAGGTCACATGGGGACCTGTGCATAGAGTATCTGGCCGCAGAAGGTTCTCCAAGGTTTCATCAACTGGCTGTGATGGCGAGTTGTTGTGGGGCTCTTCCAATTTTTTTTTCATGTCTCTTTGTGTGTGGTGTGTGTGCATGTGCACATGTGTGTGCACTCATGCAGAGGCCAGAGGACAATGTTGGGTGTCGTCCTCGGGAATACCATCCACGTCTTCTTGAGACAGCGTCTTTTGTTGGCCTGGAGCTCACCAATAGACTACACTGGCCAGCCATTATGCTCCAGGGATTGTCTTGTCTCCATTTCCCTAGCACTGGGATTATAGGCATGCACCATCATGCCTGGCATTTACATGGGTACTGGGGATTGAACTAGGGTCCTCATACTTGCAACACTCACTGAGCCACTTCCCAGCTCTGGCTCCTTCCATTAAAAAAAAAAAAAAACCTATTCATTTATTTATTTGAAAGAGAGAGAGAGAGAAAGAATGGGCACACCAGGGCCTTCAGCCCTGCAAATGTACTCCAGATACATGTGCCACCTTGTGCATCTGGCTTACAGGGGTTCTGGGGAATTGAACCTAGGTCCTTTGGCTTTGCAGGCAAGCTCCTTTGGCCACTAAACCATTTCTCCAGCCCTCCTTCAATTTTAAAGCACACACACAAAAAATCAGTCCAGGAAGCTTGACCTGGTGGTACATATCTGTGATGCCAGCACTGGGAGGCTGAAGCAGGAAGATAGAAAGTCTGAAGCCAGCCTAGGCTATATATAAAGACTTTGTCTCAAAACAGAAATGAAAACACACATCAGCTGGGGCCTCACTAGAATGGAGATTTGATTCTGTAGGTCTGAGCTAGGGTGTGAAAATTGGCTTTCCCAAAAAGCTTTTTTAAATTAAATTTAATTTTTTTATTATCCATTTTTATTTGTTTGAGAATGACAGAGAGAGAAAGAGGCAGAGAGAGAGAGAGAATGGGCGCGCCAGGGCTTCCAGCACTGCAAACAAACTCCAGACACGTGCGCCCCCTTGTGCATCTGGCTAACGTGGGTCCTGGGGAATCGAGCCTCGAACCGGGGTCCTTAGGCTTCACAGGCAAGCGCTTAACCGCTAAGCCATCTCTCCAGCCCCCAACAAGCTTTTGGAGGATGGGACAGTGTAGAGCTGGGGTCTCACTTTCAGTGGCTGAGGTGGGAAGCAGTGGCCTAGCCTTGTGATCTGCCATAGCTGAAACTGTCATTGGCGGGGTGGGGGTACATGGGAGCTGGTAGAGAGGTTGCTGGAGTTATGTTCTAGTCATGATGGGACACAAGAGTGAAGAACAAGACTCAGGGGTCTCATCTATTTCCCCATGCTGGGCACAGAGCCTCGCTCCTGGTTCTCCTCCACACCCTAGCCTTTCTGGTCTCCTGTGACAACCCAGAGCCAGGTGCACTGCCTCCTCCCATCCCAACACATACACAAATGCACGCCCTCCTGCCCCAGCAAGCTGCAAGCTGAGTTTATTTTTGTACATAGCCAGGAGGCATTCTCATAGACTGCCCTGTTAGCCAGATGCAGGAGAAAAGGGGGTGTTTGTTCAAGAGACCCAGCAGAGCCCACCCAGGGAGGGACACCCACAGCGAAGGGACCTGGCCAAGGAGGAAGACCCAGAAGTCAAGAGCTCTCAGTTCTAGGCTGGCTTTGGAACCTGACTCACTGTGTGGCCTCAGACAAGTCACTAGTCCTCTCTGAGCCTTGACCTGCCCACAGAAGGAAGGGACTGAGTGAGATCAGTTTATTCTCAGGTCTTCTCCAAATCTGCCAATAAAAGCTAGGGGCATGGGCTGGAGAGGTGGCTTATAGTTTAAGGCACCTGCCTGCAAAGCCAAAGGACCCAGGTTCAATTCCCCAGGACCCACGTAAGCCAGATGCACAAGGGGCACATGTTTCTGGAGTTCGTTTGCAGTGGCTAGAAGCCCTGGCATGCCCATTCTGTCTCTATCTGTCTCTCTTCTCTCTATCTGTCTCGGTTTGCAAATGAATAAATAAAAAATTTAAAGGGCTGGAGAGATGGCTTAGCAGTTAAGGCACTTGCCTGCAAAGCCAAAGAACCCAGGTTCAATTCCCCAGGGCCCATGTTAGCCAGATGCACAAGGGGACGCATGCATCTGGAGTTCGCTTGCAGTGGCTGGAAGCCCTGTTGTGCCCATTCTCTCTCTGTGTCTCTCTGCCTATTTCTCTCAAATAATAATAACAATAAAAGCTAGGGGCTGGTTCTGTGTGATGATTCCACAGGGAAAGGGCAGAGAGCTGTCCCAGGTCACTGAACAGGGAAGAAACAGTGGACCAGTCCCCATTAACACCTCTCCTATGGAAAATATTCCCTTACACAGAACCCAGCCAAGACGCAGGATGGAACAGAGGAAGCTGGAAGCTGGAAGCCAGCCTTCTGAGGCCCAGAGAGCGCGGAGGGCTGCATCTATCAAGTGACTGAGTGAACGTATGCATGTCAGCGTCCTAAGTGACTGCCTGACTCATCTTGCTTACCTCATCACGCACAGGGGCAGCAGCCAGGAACAACCTGCCTTCCTTCTCCCCAGGTACCTCCAACCTCCACCACAACCACAAGTTATACGCCAGCGTCAGGCCTGTGAGGGATGTGTCCATATTGACTGTGGACAGACTCCTCTGTCTTTCATTGTTCCCCAAGCAAGATTGGGGAACTATTTGCATAACACTGACATTGCACTAGGAATTAGAAGTCATCTAGAGATGATTTAACATATATGGAAGAGTCTGGGAGTGCAGCTGGGTGCTAGAGAGCTTGCTTGGCATGCTTGGGCCCTGGGTTCCATCCTCAGCACTGAAAAATAAATGAATAATTAAAAAAAAATAAAGTATAGGGGCCAGGGGAGACGGCTTAGTAGTTAAAGGCACTTACTTACAACACCTGCTGGTTCAAGTTCATTTCCTTAGCACCCATGTAAAGCCACATACAAAAAGTGGCACATGCAGACTGGAGGGATGGCTTAGTGGTTAAGGCATTTGCCTGCAAAGCCCAAAGACACAGGTTTGATTCCCCTGTATCCATGTAAAGCCAGATTCATTTGCAGTGGCTGGAGGCCCTGGCATACCCATTCTCTCTCTCTCTCTCTCTCTCTCTCTCTCAAATAAATAAATAAGTAAGCCAGGCATGGTGGTGCATGCCTTTAATCCCAGCACTTGGGAGGCAGAGGTAGGAGGATCGCCATGAGTTTGAGGCCACCCTGAGACTACATAGTGAATTCCAGGTCAGCCTGGGCTAGAGTGAGACCCTACCTCGAAAAACCAAAAATAAATAAATAAATAATTTTAAAAAGTGGCACATGCATCTAGATTTTGTGCAAGAGCTCTGGCACACACACACACAAAAAGATTTATTTTTTTTTTTTAGAGAGGGAGAGAGGGAGAAGGAGAGGGAGAATTGGTGCACCTGGGCCTCAGCCACTGCAATCGAACTCCAGATGCTTGTGCCACCTAAGGCACATATGTGACCTTGCACTTGCATTACCTTTGTGTGTCTGGCTTATGTGGAATCTGGAGATATATAGAACATAGGTCCTTAGGCTTTACAGGCAAGCGCCTTAACTGCTAAGCCATCTCTCCAGCCCAAATAAATTTATTTTTAAAAATAAAGTAAGCTGAGTGTGGTGGCACACCCTTACTCCCAGCACTTGGTAGGGAGAGATAGGGAATTGCTGTGAGTTCAAGGCCACTCTGAGAGTATGTAGTGAATTCCAGGTCAGCCTAGACTAGAGTGAGACTGTACCTTGAAAATAAATAATAAGGGCTGGGGAGATGGCTTAGTGGTTAAGCACTTGCCTGTGAAGCCTGAGGACCCCAGTTCAAGGCTCGATTCCCTAGGACCCACATTAGCCAGATGCACAAGGGGGCGCACGCGTGCACAAGGGAGTTCATCTGCAGTGGCTGGAGGCCCTGGTGTGCCCATTCTCTCTATCTGCCTCTTTCTCTCTCTGTCTGTCGCTCTCAAATAAATAAATAAAATAAAGAAACAAAAAGTTTTTTAAAAAGAAAGAAAATAAATAATAATAAATAAATAAAGTATACCAGGGTTGGACTGCTCAGTGGGTAAGTGCACTTCCGGCACAAGCACGAGGGCCTGAGACTGCCCAAGTTCAAAATTCCAGATCCCATGTAAATCAGCTGTGTGTAGCCACACACGCCTCTAAACCCAGTCCCACAGAGATGTGAGAATCTTCGGAGCACCCCCAAGCTCCAAAATTAGAATATAAAAATAAAAGAGAGTCAGGCGCAAATCATGACCAAGTAGAAGAATGACAGAACAGGATGCCTGGCATTCTGCTCTTGCCACCTCAGGTGAGCAACCCCCAACACGGGCAAGCACGTGGAGCACCAGAAGGGCACAACTATATGTGTGCATCACACACACACACAGAGCACATTGCACAAAAATAAATAAAGTGTACAAGGTAAGTTGTTGTTTTTTTAATTTTTTTTTCCCCGAGGTAGGGTTTCACTCTAGCCCAGACCTGGAATTCACTATGGAGTCTCAGGGTGGCCTCAAACTCATGGTGATCCTCCTACCTCTGCCTCCTGAGTACTGGGATTAAAGGTGTATGCCACCATGCCCAGCTAAATATTTCATTTATTTGAGAGAGAGAGAAAGAGGCAGAGAGAGAGAGAGAGAGAGAAAGAATGGGCACACCACGGCCTCTAGCCACTGCAAATAAACTCCAGATGCATGCATCACTTTGTGCATCTGGCTTATGTGGGTACTGGGGAATTGAACCTGGGTCCCTAGGCTTCACAGACAAGTGCCTTAACCACTAAGCCATCTCTCCTGCCCAAGATAAGTTTTTTTTTAAAGATTTATTTTTTATTTATTTATTAGAGACAGAGAGAAAGGGAGAGAGAGAGTGAGAATGGGCGCTCCAGGGCCTCTAGCCACTGTAAACGAACTCCAGACACATGTGCCACCATGTGCATCTGACTTATGTGGGACATGGAGAATCAAACCTGGGTCCTTAGGCTTCATAGGCATGTGCCTTAACCGCTAAGCCATCTCTCCAACCCCCAAGATAACTTTTATCTAAAAATGACACCACTGAGAGTCCTCAGATTTTGGAAGCGGGGTTCCAGAGCCCCTCCCCTGTGAATACTAGACGTACATACTGCATGCCCAGTGACAAGCTGTGGAACACGAGGAAGGGGGACAAATGGGTGTCAGGATGATGTCCTGTGTGGAAAGAAAAGGGATGAATATTCCTAGGCCTTTGGCATTTTTGAGGGGAAACAAAGGCGGGCAGTGAGAGCCTTAGCTGAGTGTCATGAATGTGTCTGTCACACAGACATCAGCCATTCAATCCTCCCCAACCCCCCCACGTGGGCATTGTTGCTCCATCCAGAGGCAAGGAAGCTGAGACTTAACCCCCACCATGCCATGGAGACCTAGGGCCAGCAGGTCTGCTCAGAGCTCAGATTTGGGGAGCTCCCTCTCACCCTCATTCTGCCGTCCTGCCTGTGTTCTGCTGCCCATATGAGGCAGTTAGGCTGTGAAGGATGTGCAAGGCCCTGGGGCAGGAGCACCTCGAGGTGCTGGGCATGGTGCCCACGTGCCATGCAGGTGCCTTGCTGGCTCCCCACAGAGCTTTGTGAGTCAGCTTTCTGTCACTATAATGAAGTATCTGATGTGATTCTCTTATAGAAGAGTTGTTTTGGCTCATAGCTTCGAAGATTCCAGTCCACGACTAGGATCCAGGCATGGTGATGCATGCCCGTGACCCCAGCACATAGGAGGTAGAGGCAGAAGTTATTATAAGGCCAGCCGGGCTACACAGCAAGTTGGAGTCCAACCAGGAGTACAGGAGACCTTGTTGCAAAAGCAAACAAACAATACCAAGGCACGGTTGGGTAAACCGTTGGTTTGGGCCTCTGGTGGGGGTGCTGGGTGGCAAAGGAGGGGGATCATATAGTCAACCAGAAATGCTTACACCACAAGCTGAGGAAGAGAGGCTGGGCTCCCATGACTTCCAATGACCTAAGAACCTTCCACAAGGCCACACTTCGCCGAAGGTTCTATCACCTTCAGGACCAAGCCTCTAAGATATGGGCCTTTGGGGGATTTAAGGATCCAAACTACAGCAAGTTCATTTCTACTTTGGTCACTTTGCCGTGGTATGACCTTGGGCAAGTCAGCCCCATCCATTCTGAGCTTCTTCTCTTACTGAAAAATAGTCCAGTCCTGGCTCATATGGGCCTGAGTCAAGTGAGCCAGCATGGGTAATACACCTTCTCAGAACACAGTAGGCACACAGGAAAGAGGGCCTTTAGTAAGGAACCGCCAATGCACCACACATAGTAGGTGCTCCGCAAGTGTTAGTAGCCTTGTCTATAGGATGAGACCTGCAGTTCAGATGAGCCACAAAAGGCAATTAAAATATCCATTTGGGGCTGGAGAGATGGCTTAGCGGTTAAACGCCGGCCTGTGAAGCCTAAGGACCCCGGTTCGAGGCTCAATTCCCCAGGACCCACGTTAGCCAGATGCACAAGGGGGTGCACGCATCTGGAGTTCCGTTTGCAGTGGCTGGAGGCCCTGGCGCGCCCATTCTCTCTCTTGCTCTCTATCTGCCCCTTTCTCTCTGTCTGTCGCTCTCAAATAAATAAATAAAAATGAGCAAAAAAAAAATTTTTTTTAAATAAATAAAATATCCATTTGCTCCCTCCCTCCATCTTGGGATCCGTCACCCCATACACATCCTGGCTCATTGTAGGGTGTAAGAGGGTCTAAGAGCCCCACCACAGTGCAGCCTGTCTGCAGCTCCAATTCCCAAGTTAGCTCCCTGCTCCCCAAGGCAGCTGTCTCTGCTCACAGGTATCCCTGGGAGAGACAGCTGGGTCCTCATTAACAAGGTGTCTGCAGGCCTTGTTTAGAATATGTCAGCTAATGTGATTAAAGGCAGAGCATAAATGCCAGCCTCACGGGGACCTGGCCCCAGCTGGTTTCCAGGGAAGGACACCTGAAAAATATATCCTCATTCCTTCTGTTTTCCGGCTCGGCCCCAGACGGCTTGCTTTAAGTAAGTCATGGTGGTGGGAGCCCGGGACCTGTCGGGAGTAGAGAGAGGATTTGGGCGCAGGGTAAAGATGGAAAGGACGCATTTCCAGTGTGTTCGTTGTCAGATGGGCAGTTGTTAGATCTGGGAGCCTCAACTCCCTCATCTCTAAAATGGGAACGACGAAGTGTGTGTCTATGGGCTAATTAAGAGATAAACAGGGCTGGGAAGATGGCTCCGTGGATAAAGTGCTTGCCACACAAACCAAGTTCAGAACTTCAGCACCCATGTGAAATGCTGGGTGTCAGGGTCGTGCTTTAATCCGGGGTCTGGGCAGATAGGAAGCTCCCTGGGGCTGACAAACTAGTCTAGCTGAACCAGTGAGCTCTAGGTTCAGTGAGAGACCTTGTCTCAAACAATAAGATGGAAAGTGATAGGAGAAGATACCCACTGTTGAACCCTGGCCTCCACACGTCCCGGCACACACACTCGCACACACATACGCACACACGTACACATACAGGCATGCATAACACACCACACGCTTACAGAGAGGAGAGAGAGACAGCATGGGTCAGGTACACAGGCAGTGCCTTGCCCAGAGCAGGTGCTCACTGAGGCACTGAGCCAGACACTGTCTATGCGGGTGTTCCCAGATGCCCCTCCAGTGAGAACCAAGCTGGCAGGAACATGGTGCTTAGCGGCGAAATGACGTTAAAATGAATCACTGGGGCAGGGAATGGCGCAGAGGTACCCCCCCCACAGTCCCCTACTTACCATAAGTGACTCTCCTTCAGGCTGTCTCCTCATCTGTACAGTGCGTCTTGTCGCTGGCTTGGCTGGGCTCTTCCTTCTGGGGGTCAGAGGACCTCTGCCTGGAGCTATCCCTGGACCTGGCATGTTTCAGTTTGAATGTGGAATGTCCCTCACAAACTAAAGGGCTTGAAGACTTGGTTCCCAACTAGTGGCCCTGTTTGTGGAGTTTTTTGTTTTGTTTGGTTTTGGTTTTGGTTTTTCAAGGTAGGGTCTCACTCTAGCCCAGGCTGACCTGGAATTCATTATGGAGTCTCAGGGTGGCCTCGAACTCACACTGATCCTCCTACCTCTGCCTCCTGAGTGCTGGGATTAAAGGCGTGCGCCACCACGCCCGGCTGTTTGTGGAGTTTATGAAAACTTCTGGACAAAAAGCCTAGCTAGTGAATATCAGCCACTAGGGTCAGGCCTTGGTGGGCCTTCAGGGTTAAAGGCTGGCCTCACTTCTAGCCCAAACCCCCTGCTTCCTGTCTCACCATTGGTGTAATGACCTACAAGGTCCTTTTGCCATAGACCCAGTCATTCCAGCCACTGTAGATAGACCCCATGATAGACTGCCCCCCCTGAACCATGAGCTAAAATAAATCTGTTCCCTCTTACCTTGCTTCTGTCTGGTATATAGTCACAGTGACATGAAAGTATATAGGGCTAAAGAGGTGGCTCAGTGGTTAAGTGCTGTTTGACATCCTGATGGCTTGAGTTCAGTTCCGCAGTACCCACATAAAGCCAGATACATAAAGTGGTACATGCATCTAGAGTTCGTTTGCAGCAGCTGGAGGCCCTGGTGCACCCATTCTCTTCCTCTCTGTCTCTATCTCTCTCTCTCTCTCCTTGCAAATTAATAAATAAAATATTTTTAAAAATTTTTTTGAGGTAGGGTCTTGCTTTAGCTCAGGCTGACCTGGAATTCACTATATAGTCTCAGAGTGGCCTTGAACTCACAGTGATCCTCCTACCTCTGCCTCCTGAGTGCTGGGATTAAAGGCGTGCGCCACCAAGCCCAGATTATTTATTTAGGTTTATTTGCAAACAGAGCGAGATAGAAGAGACACAGACAGTAAGAATGGGAACACCAGGACCTCCAGCAGCTACAAACCAACTCCAGATGCATGCTGTACTTTGTACATCTGGCTTTACATAGGTACTGGGGAATCAAACTCTGAAGGCAAGTGCCTTAACTGCTGAGCCATCTCTCCAGCCCTAAAATATTTTAGGGGGAAAAAAAAAGCAACTAATATAGACATGATTCTGTGTCCAACCCACAGAATCAACGTGGCATATGGAAAAACTCCTGGAGCTGGAGATCCAGTCCTGGCCTGAAGGGTCCCCTTGTCTCCCCCGTGGGAACTGCCATTCCAATCTTGAGCCTCAGTTTCCAGCTCTGTAAGACAAAGAGGCTGAGCCAGCTGACATCTGATCACCCAAGCTGAGGCACACGTGTCTCCCAGGAAGCGAATCCACAGTAAACATGGAAAGAGGAGGAGGTGTCTTCAGATGGGGTTAACACGGGGCAGGATCCCCTGGCAGAAGCCCCAGCACAGTTGGAGACCCCTGGAGGCTAAAAGACGGACCCAGAGCAGGGCAGGGAGCCCCCACACGATAGCCAAGGCCCCAGAGAAGTCCACCTGTGGAAGCCCAGCGATGTGGTGAGGTAGGGGACAAGGGATTGAGATCATGGGCAGCTAGTGTGGACAGACTCCCCTCCCTCCCAGCTCTGGATCAGGATGCAGCCCACCAGGCAGGGATATTATTATGTCCATCTCACAGGGTGGACACTGGGTGAGGGAGGTGAAGGACCTTGCTTGCTGAGGCCCCACAGCTCGTGAGTGGCAGGACTAGGGCAGGACCAAGCTAGTCTCCTTGCTGTATCCTTGCTGAGAAGCAGACAAGTCTATGGCCCCTGTGAAATGGGAGGAAGGTCGTGCCGAGTCCCCTCCACAGCAAGGTGAAGCAAGGCAACCACACAGGATGTCTGGGGGCCTTGAAGTGCTGCTGGGAAGCTCCCATGACCTCAGGGTCATGGCCTCAGGCAGGTCTCTTACTGAGCACCTGCTATGTGAATTAGTTACCTGTGCTTCCAGTCTTTATTATCATCCCATTCTACAGGTAAGGAAACTGAGGCTCAGACAAATGGAGTCACTAATTCAGTCACACATTTAGCAGGAGCCAAACTTGGGTCCCTGGGTGTGGAAGCCAGGACTTTGTCAGTGGTTTTCTCTTTCCCTCCCAGGCTCAAACAGTGAACACTGAGCGCAGGTCATCTAACGTGTGACCCTCCAGATCCAGGGCATGGACCCAGCAGGCCCTTGGCCCTGTTCGGTTCATCCTCCCAGAACCCATGAGAGGTTTGTTAGCTTCCATGGAGGCCTGATCTGTTCTGAGCCCCCAACCCCCACCTCCGGCTCTCCATTGTGAATACCAGATTCGCCCCTTGCTCGGGGGCAGCTGACTGACAGGTCAGTTCTCTGCTCATGTTCTTGCTCTAGATATTAAATTACTCATAAAATATTTGGCCTATTCCCAGAGCGGCCGCCGCCTCCTCTCTGCGCCCGTCGCTCCCCTCCCGACTGAAGGTCATGCTCTTTCGAGGAGGGGGCCTCGGGGAATAACCCCAACTTCATCTGGGGTGTGGAGGGGGTGGATCTAGAGGCTCTGCAAGGAGGCACTGGTGGAGCTGAGATTTTCCAGGGCAGAAGATCTTGTCTGCACTTCCATTCAGGGGGCCCCATATGGGGCCAGAGCTGACTGCTCCCCCAAATGCCAGTGTGCAGGGCACGGAGAGCCCCTCAGGATAAGGCCAGGGGTGACCTGGAATAGGTTCCCATTGTCTGAGGAGGAGTGGTCTCTCCTCTCCTCCCTCCCTCCCCCACTCAGTTGCCATGGCAACCACGGTGGTGGCTGGACTCACTCTTGGCCAGGCTACCCAGCATGCTCTTCTTTCACCCAGTTTTCTCCCTCCATGCCCCTGGGCAGTGGAGTAGGGGGTGGGACAGATCCTTTCTCGGTCAGCTGAGAGGTTCACATCTAGGGTCATCACATCCAATCCCCTGTCTTTGGGCAGAGGGTCTTCTGCACATCTCTCAAGGTGGGACCTTTTATGAGTGTGTTTTGACAGGGAATGACGTGTTTCTCCCTCGAGTGCCCCCCCACACACACACACCAGAGTTAATGAAGTCAGTTAAACCCTGGGATTAGAAGGTCGGGGTCATGGGTGCAGCCTATGTTTGCTGAGTAACACCCACCCCACCCCTAGCTCCCACCAGCTGTTTCAGAAATGCCTGATGCTGGTCGTCTAGGAGACTGGTAAGAGTCTGGGCAGGGCCTGGCAACCCATCCCAGTCCCCACTGTCACCAGCATGTCCTGCTGCATGGGTGTTGGGAGCCTCATGTCTTGTCTGTGCAGCCAAGGGCACAGCTTCCTGTGGGAACAGCCCCTGTCGCCAGAGCCGAACCCTTCAGAAATTGTAAAGAAGCTGTTGTGGATCTGTTGGGGTACCCTGCCATCAGATGGCATCGTCTCTGCCCAGGCACAGCCTCCTCCACCTTATGTCCCTCCACTGCAATCTACAAAATGCCATTGTTTTCTGATTTTCTTCTTCAAGACAGCATCACCCTATGTAGCTCAGGGTGACCTCGTATGATTCTCCTGCCTCAGCCTCCCGAGCACTAGAATCACAGCCATGTGCCACCCATGTCTAGTGACTTTTACTTTAAAAAAAAAATTGTCTACTTTTATTTATTTATTTGAGAGAGACAGACAGAGGAGAGAAAGAGGCAGAGAAGGAGAGAGAATGGGCACACCAGGGCCTCCAGCCACTGCAAACGAACTCCAGATGCATGTGCCACCTTGTACATCTGGCTTACATGGGTCCTGGGGAACTGAGCCTCGAACCGGGCTCCTTAGGCTTCACAGGCAAGCACTTAACTGCTAAGCCATCTCTCCAACACCTATTTTTTTTTTACTTTCATATTGACATTATGTAGTTATATTCATTCACCCCCATTTTATCTGAGGCTTCACTTGCAGGCATTGAAGTTGCCTGAAGTCACCCATGGACTGTAAAGATTCATGTTTGCCTTGACTTTTTTGTTTTGTTTTTTGTTTTTCAAGGAAGATTCTCTCTGTAGCCCAAGCTGACCTGGAATTCACTAGATAGTCTCAGCTGGCCTCGAACTCATGGCAATCCTTTTACTTCTGCCCCCCAAGTGCTAGGATTAAAGTGTGTGCCACCACGCCCGGCTTTGACTCTTTTAAGAACAAGACACTGGGCTGCAGTGCAGCTCGGTGGCAGAGAGCTCGCCTGGCATGCGCAAGTGCCGGGATTCCATCCTCAACCCTTCAGAGAGAGAGGAAGTGAGAGAACGAGGGAGGAAAAAGATAGAGACAGAAAATTCACTATAGTATGTATCAACAACACCACCCTACACACTCAGAGTTTGGGAGTGGTGTCTGAGAAAAGAGCAGGAGATCAGACTTTTTCATTAATAAGTGACTGTTTACCTCTTTTTTAAAACTTTATTTATTTGAGAGAGAGAGAGGAAGAAAGGGGCAGATAGAGAGAGAATGGGCACATCAGGACCCTTAGCCGCTGCAAACGAGCTCCAGATGCATTTGTCATTTTGTGCATCTGGCTTAACATGGGTCCTGGGGAATTGAACCCGGGTCATTAGGATTTGCAGGCAAGTGCCTTAACCACTAAACAGTCTCTCCAGCCCTGTTTATCTCTTACAATACCTCACGTACAAGTCATGACAGGTGTGGAGGGTCTTGGAACTTAGCCCCAGCAGATAAAGGGAATGATATACAGAGGACTTGATCATCTCCAGGGGAAACAGTCTTCAGACACCCTCGAGAGCCAGCATGCATGAGTTCAACTCCTGGCTTGGTTGTTTACTAGCCATGTGCCCTTGGACAAGTTACTCTCTCTCTCTGTATGTGCCCGATTCTTTATCTGCAAATTGGAGGTGATAGAAATAACCTCCTCCAGAGGGTGGCTTGAGGACTTATTGCGCCGATGCCCATGAAGTGCTTTGAATGGTGCCTGGCACACTGTACGAAGCTCTTTAAAAATGTTGGTTATCAATATTTAAAGACATGCATGAGAGCAATGTTCCAAAAATAATGCGCATTCTTTGCTTCCCAGATAGCTCCTTCTCTGTGTGGTCTTTTATCTGGTGTTTCTAATCTGGTGGTTTGTGGCAGGGCAGTGCTGCCAAGCACCATAATCTACCCCAAAACCTCCTCCAGCACCCTCAGCCCCATATTTCAGCCCGTGTCCTCATGCCGCATCTCCCGAGTATCTGTGAGATCCATCCCCCCCCGCACCCCCCCCCCTGGCCCCCATGCACTGACCCCTTGGTCTCACACATGAACTTCTGCCGCTACTCTTTGTCGATTATCTGGCTCCCCTTGAAGTCAGTCTCCTCACTCCAGCCAGAGTGGTTTTTCTACAGTAAAAATACTCCCCTGTTTAAATGCCCTCCGTGGTTCTCTAGTGCCCTTGAGATAAAGTCCAGGCTCTTGAGCTGGGTTTCTTTCCTCCTCTTCCCTCTCTAGTCCTGTCTCTCTCCCCTTTGCTGTCATAATACCACGCTTCTACCCACCCCAGCTGCCTCCTTACAGGCCTCTCGTTGCCCTCTGGCACTCTAGAGTTCAGTGGCTGGGCAGCAGCTACTTCCTTGGCCTACCACCCCCCCCACCTATCTGCCTAGTTCCTGCTTCTGCTGCCTACAAGCCATGACTGGAGAGACTTCTTCTCCCACCCTGAGCCCTCAGTATGCCAAAGGGGCCTGTCTTGGCCAGCCTGTGGGCCCAAGATGCTCTGTGCACATGGTCTGTCTCCCACCTTCTTTCTCCAGGACTTCTCACTTACCCTTCTAGACCTGATTCCCATGTTACCTCCTCCAGGAGCCTGAGGGGTCATCCCTGCATGGACCGGGTCTCTCTGACGCTGAGGAGGCAAAGGCAGTGGTTGTGAGCCCGACACCTGCAATCCCATGCTGTGCCCCCGGCTCGACAAGACCACACACACTTAGAGCTTGGGGTGGTGTCTACGGAAGGAGGGTCGGGGGGACTAGGGTCTTGGCTTATGCGGCAGATTCTCAACCAAGAGGACTTTGCCCTAATCAAGGGGACTTTTGGCTGTAGCTAGAGACTTTTTAATTTTGTCAGAATAGTTGGGGGGGGGCTGCTGAAATCTGGGGTAGAGAGGCCAAGGACTCAGCAATGCACAGGAAGGCTCCAGAACAAGGAGTCCTGTGGTCCTGATTGTCACTGGTGGGGAGGCTGAGAAGAGCTTGGTGCACACAAGCCTGCCTTGTGTGCACGGAAGCCCCGGGATCCAACTTGACCTTATTTCTGTTTCCCCAGCACGCACCAGACAGCAGGCACCTCAGAAGCCACCGTTTGCAGGAACATGTGTGAGGAGCTCCTGTCCTTTCTCAACAGCTTCCACCCTCCCTTGCAGCTCCAGCCCAGTGTCCCTTGTCACATGGATGGGTCTAGTTCCTTCTATTTCCTCCTCTTCTCGGCGCCTCCAGGAGCCCAGGCAAGAATGAGACTGCAATACCTCGTTTCCGTGTCAGAGTGAGCTCTGGCTGGCTGTGGGGTCCCCCCGGGGATGGGAATCCTGACAGCTGTCTAACTTGTGGGTGGCATATGACAGGTGAGGATCCCCTCTGCTTTGACCTGCTTAACAGATTGTGCGGGGGTCCTGATGCCAGCACACTCCAAGACGCGCTCTGGGTTGACTGGAACCCGGGACTTCAGGCTCTACCCTCCCCCAGCCTGGGTGCTCTGTGCACTGGGTGTCCGGCACACCAGGGCGCCCCTGCCGTCAGCTGTGACCCCTGCGCCCCCAGAGGCGGCTAAACAAATGGCCTTTGTGGTGTGGGCCCTGGCGGTCCATAGGAGCAGCACAAAGGGTGGGAAGAAAGGCCGCCAATCCTCTTAGGGCCCCCGCTCCTTTCCCACTGTGGCCCATCTGCTCCCAGGAACCTGTAGAGTCGGCCTAAAACAAGCAAAAGCTTTCCAGCAATGAAAGCAGGACCCGGCAGCCCAGATCCCCACAGCAAACACAGGCCTGGCCGGGGGCCTGGGAGGGGGCAGGGCTGATCCCCGGGAGACCACGGTTAAAAGTGCCGCCCCCGGGGAGAGGAACCCAGGGCTAATCCTTGCCTGCCCTGCCTCGCCTTCCCACACCCTTCCTGGGACCGGGCTGGAGGAGGGGCCCCCGATCAAAGGTTCCCTCCTGGCCCGTGCCAGGCACTCCACTGGGGCCCTTCAGTTGCACCCCTCTTCCTCGAAGCACTCTGTTTCACACATGGGCTCAGCGAGGCTCAGTCCCTGTCTGAGGTCACCCAGCTGCTCGCCACCTGGCAGACCTGGGATCTGAGCTCGGGGCTCAGTGGAAATTCCTTCACCCTGGGAGCTAGCTGCAGTTTGCTGAGCCTCTCGGAGCAGGGGTTTGGCAGCCACTTCTGCTTCCCACAGCAAGCCTTGTTGGTGGAGGAAACTGAGGCTGGTGGGCAGAAGATGAAGTGCCCCAAAGTCACAGCCTCCAGAAAGCCTTGGCTCTACTGGTTCCCGCACATTCTGGTCACAGCTCTCTATATGGGTGAGCAGCGTGGTTGTGGGTCCTCAGGCTGACCACTTCACCCGGAAGTACTTCCCTTACCTCCTCTGTAAAGTGAGCTTCTGAGAAGGGCGCAGTTTTGAGGTTTGACAAGATGGCTCCTTATAGACTTTCACTCTAGGCCTGGCACCCAGAAGGTACTCAGTTACCACAGCTGGTTAGTATTGGACAGACCCAGAGCAGGAGGAGACCAGCACAGTGCATTTCTGTCCACATGGCTGGCCCCCAAACCCCCATTTTCCCCATAGTTTGGATTGCCCTGGCAGAATTTAGAAAAAGGCGAGAGAGTGGAGGAAGGTTCCAGAATGAGTAGAAATTGCAACAGCTGCAGCCCAGGCTGAGTTCCTTCCCCAACCCCACTCACAGAAGGCCCAGAGCCAGGAGCAGTGAGGTCCGGGATGTCAAAGCCAGATGTTGCCTCCTACACATGCTGCATGCACACACACACACACACACACACACACGCACACATGCACACAGGGCCCCAACTCTGATCATTTACAGATCCAAAAACTGAGGTTCAGGATGGGATCGGGACTCACTGAAGATCACTGAGCTCCTGAGCACAGTCTCTAACCCCAGTCATCTGCTGTCTTCCTTCTAACACTGAACCCTCTCTACCCAGGTGCCATCTAGGAGGCCTGGGCGGCAGGAGCAGGGTGGCTGAGTGGGCTGTGGAGCGCCCTACTTCCCTCCAAATGGAGAAAAGCTCTGCCCAGCAAATCAAAGTGAATCTGGAATTCTCTATCTTCTTCCCTCCCTTTTTCCTTTCCTTCCTTCCCTCCTTCCCTCCCTCCCTCCCTCCCTTCCTTTCTTCCTTCCTTCCTATTTTCCCCTCCATACTCTTTCTATTTCTTAGACTCTTTTTTTTTTTTTTTCGAGGCAGGGTCTCACTCTCACTCTGGCCCAGGCTGACCTGGAATTCACTATGGAGTCTCAGGGTGGCCTCGAACTCACGGCAATCCTCCTACCTCTGCCTCCCCAGTGCTGGGATTAAAGGCGTGCACCACCACACCCGGCTCTTAGGCTCTTTTTTCTTCCTGTCTCCTTCAGGGTTTTAATCTCTCATTCCCAGTCTGTCTTCTCTGATCTTCTCTCCCCCACTCTGGCCACAACATAATTTTATTTTATGCAAGGAAGTTGCTTCTGTGGCTCTGAGCCTGTCTCTGTTATCTACATACCAGAGGCAAGAAAGTGCCTTTAACCGCTAAGCCATCTTTTCAGTCCCCTTCCACTTTATTTATTTATTTAAAAATTTAAAAAAATTTTTTTATTAACAACTTCCATGATTATAAAAAATACCCCATGGTAATACCCTCCCTCCCCTCACTTACCCCTTTGAAACTCCACTCTCCATCATACTCCCTCCCCATCTCAATCAGTCTCTCTTTTACTTTTGATGTCTTGATTTTTTCCTCCTTAAAAAAATTTTTTTTTGCTTTATTTTTATCTATTTGAGAGCGACAGACAGGGAGAGAAAGAGGCAGAGAGAGAGAGAGGGAGAGAATGGGCGCGCCAGGGCCTCCAGCCACTGCAAACAAACTCCAGACGCGTGCGCCCCCTTGTGCATCTGGCTCACGTGGGTCCTGGGGAATCAAGCCACAAACCGGGATCCTTAGGCTTCATAGGCAAGTGCTTAACCACTAAGCCATTTCCCCAGCCCTATTTATTATTATTATTTTTATTTTATTTTATTTTGTTTTTGTTTTTCAAGGTAGAGTCTCACTCTAGCCCAGGCTGACCTGGAATTCACTATGTCGTGTCAGGCTGGCTTCGACCTTACAGGGATCCTCCTACCTCTGCCTCCCAAGTGCTGGGATTAAAGGTATGCACCACCACGCCCGGCTCCACTTTAGTTTTGAGACAAGGCTGAACTCAAAGTTCACCAATTCTGCTAGTCAAGCTAATCAAGGGAGTTCAGGGGTCCTTGGGTCTCTGCCTCTCCTATGCTGGGATTGCAGGCGTTCACCACCGCACCTAGCATTCACGGTGGAGAGCTGGACACAGGTCTCCATGCTCAGTGGCAAGCACTGGAGCCGCTGAGCTATCTTTGCAAGCGCTTGCATTCCACTTTCCAGCGAGAAAGCTGAGAGGTGGGGGAGCCACCAGAAGTTGCTATAGGACAAGCCAGAGTTAGACAAACCATAACTGGTGTCCCCACACCTTCTCGCCCATCACCATAGGCTACCATTCCCTTTGTTTCCAGGTAATCTCTGCACGCCGATTCTCTGCCCCCAAATTTATTTATTTTTATTTCTTATTGTTTGGTTTTTCAAGGTAGGGTCTCACTCTAGTCTAGCTGGGATTAAAGGCGTGCATACCCAGCTTGCTAGGGGTGGAATCCAGACCAGAGTCTGTAGCATGCTAGGCAATTTGTTAAAAAAGAAAAAAAAAAAAGGCACCACCTTGTGATTCTACTAAATCCTGTTCAGCAGGACAAAAATTAAAGGTGTCAAGGACAGTAAATTGTATGTCCTGTGTGTGTGTGTGTGTGTGTGTGTGTGTGTGTGTGTGTGGCACATGTACATGGGTGTGCTATGTGCACAGAGGCCAGAGAACAGGGTCAAGTGTCCTCTATCATTCATCCTCGAGTTTCCTTGAGACTGACTCTCTCTCCGAGCCCAGAGCTGTCATTTTTCATCAGACTGGCCCCAGCAATTCTCTGGTTTCTGCTCCCCATAGGACTAGAGTTACAGGCATGTGTGACCACACCTAGCTGTTCATGTGGGTGCTGGGAACTCAGGAGGTCTCAGGCCTTCTACGGCCCTGTGCTTACACTACAAGCACTCTTAGGCATGGAGCTATCTCCTCAATCCTCTCTATTTTTTACCACAATGAAATTAAAAAAAAAAAAAAGTTTTCTACCTTGCAATAAGATAGTGGCCACTGTACAACATGCTATGTCACAATGACTGTCAGTGCTTCACAAAGCAATGGAACCAGGGCTGCTAGAAACAACTACTGAGGGCTGAGGATGCAGCTCACTTACTTAGCATGCAAGAAGCCCTAGGTTTAATCCACAGTACCACACAAAAAAAAACTTATTGAAAAATGAAACTCAAGTGTGGTGGTACAACACCTGTGATCCCAGCGCTAGGGAGGTGGAGACAGAAAGATCAGAAATTCAGGTTAGCCTTAGCTACTTAGTGAATTCAAGGCTAACCTGAGCTACATGAGAAATTGCCTCCAAAAAAAAGGGGGGGGCTGGAGAGATGGCTCAGTAGTTGAGATGCTTGCTTGAAAAGCCTAACAGCCCAGGTTTGATTCCCCAGTACCCATGTAAAGCCAGATGCACAAAGTGGTGCATCCATCTGGAGTTTGCTTATAGTGGCTAGAGGCCCTAGTACACCCACTCTCCTCTCCTCTCCTCTCCTCTCCTCTCCTCTCCTCTCCTCTCCTCTCCTCTCCTCTCCTCTCCTCTTCTCTCCTCTCCTCTTTCTCTCTCTCTCTCTGCTTGCAAATAAATACATAAAAATGTTTGTAAAGCATAAGAAAAACGACTAACATCTAGAAAAATGGACACAAGCTTGTATGTGATGGCAACACTCTCCTGCCACACAGATTGTTTTCCACACTTTTTCCTGGCCTCTGGGCATCTTTTCTCTAATCCCAGTGCCACATCACACATGATGAGGACCAAGACACACCCATGAAAAGCACACGTCATGAACGGACTCAGTCACCCCCATGACCCCACCGCCCTCATGACTGACGGAGCTGCGCAGGCCTCGGAGGATGGAGGGGCACGCTTTGTTTTTTGCGCTCCGTCCTCAGCACCAGGCTGTAACCAAACACTGCCAAGGCCACTGGGCTGAGGCTTCTGACTCTGCACGCTACCCGTGAACATAGCTCTGGGACGCAGGGAGACTCTGGGCAGCAGAGGGAATGGTGAGCTGGTTAATCCCACCTCTTAGCACTGAGCAGAGAATTCCCAGTAGTCCCAAGCACACCAAATCTTTGTTTCTCTCCCCATTCTTGTTCATGGTTCCAGAAGTTGTAATAAAAATAAAATGGTAGTACACATCTGTAATCCCAGCACTCAGAAGGCTAAAACAGGAGGATTACCAAGAGTTCACGGTTAGTCTGGACTCCAGCATAACTCTGTAACAAAAAAAGAGCCAGGTGTGGTGGTGCACACCTTTAATCCCAGCACTTAGGAGGCAAAGATAGGAGGATTGCCATGAATTCGAGCCTAGCCTGGAACTACAGAGTGAATTTCCAGTCAGCCTGAGCTAGAGCGAGACCCTACCTTGAAAAAAAAAATACCAGAAAGAAAGAAAGAAAGAAAGAAAGAAAGAAAGAAAGAAAGAAAGAAAGGAAGGAAGGAAGGAAGGAAGGAAGGAAGGAAGAAAGAAAGAAAGAAAGAAAGAAGGAAAGGAGAGGCATGGAATCCTCATGATTCACACAGGGCACAGAGGAACATTTTGTACCGTTAAAGAAGCTACATTATTCTTAAATTTGTATATATGTGGGTCTAAATATAGCATGCTTAAACTATGATGTCATTTCCCTACATGGCTGTTGGGTCTGGGTATTACTCTGGGCGACAGTGAAAATCAAGTATATGTGATTGGAATTGGGCACAATAGCACGCACTTGTAATCCCTGCACTTGGGAGTCTGGGGCAAAAGGATGGCCGTGAGTCAAGTTCAAGGCCAGCTTGGGTTGCATATAGTGAGACCCTATCTCAAAAAACAAACCGGGGCTCAGGGAGATGCTTTCGTGAGTAAGAGCACTTGCCATATGAGCATGAGGACCTGAGTTTGATGCCTAGCACCCACATTAAAAAAAAAAAAAAACTAAACTAAATTTGGGCTAGAGAGATGGCTCAGTGGTTAAGGCACTATCTGCAGAGCCTAACAACCCAAGTTCGAGTCCCCATTACCCATGTAAAGCCAGATGCATAAAGTGGTGCATGCATCTGGAGTCTATTGGCAGTGTCTGGAGGCCCTGGTGCACCCATTCTCTCTGTCTTTCTCTCTTCTATCTCTCTCTGCTTGCAAATAAATATTTTTAAAAAGCTAAATCTCTAAATGATAATTTAAAAAGCAAAATAAAATAAAAACCACTCTGAGTGTGGTGAAGCACACGTTTATTCCCAGCACTAAGGAGGCAGAGATAGGAGATCACTGTGAGTTCAAGGCCAGCCTGGGACTGCAGAGTCAATTCCAGGTCAGCCTGGGTTAGAGTGAAACCCTACCTCAAAAAAAAAAAAAAATTAAATTAAAAAAAAAATCCGGATGTGGTTGCACATGCTTGTAACCCCAGTCCTGAGTGGGTGAAGGCAGGAGAATCACTGGGACTCACCAGGTAGCCAGTCTGACTGAAAAATGACAGCTCTAGGTTCAGTGAGAGACTTTGTCTCAAGGAAATAATGTGGAAGAGTGGTAGACAGAACACCTACCTTTCTCCTCTGACCTCCACACGAGTGCACACACATCAATACACACGTGCATACAGTGTACACACATGTCACACACACACGCAAGCAAAAAGCCAGCTGTGATGGGAACTGTAAGAACAACTGCAATCGTTTGCACTACCTTCCACAGTCATTATAAGTTATCACATGCAAACCCATCACGGCCCCTCAGCTTGTTCTCCCACATTCACAGCTCATTTCCTAACTTACATATTGCTTTGAGAATTTTATTGACAATTTGTTACTGCAGTTTCCACAGAGCAAGTATTTCCAAGTTGAAATTAATTAAAAACAAAGAAATACGATGACTTGAGGAAGGTTTCTAACTCCACATTGCTGTCAACAAAACAGATATTATATGAAAATCTTGATGTTCACAGCGCAATTCTGAATAAAATGATGGAACAAATACATTATAATTTATGGAGGACTGGCGGAGGTGTGGCTTAGTGGTAGACGTGCCTCCTGGGTGCAGAGCCCCGGATTCCAGCTCCAGCACCACAGAGAAACTTTTGACTCATGCATGTTTTTATCTTCTCATTCAGATGCCATCCAGAAGCCTCCCGAACGCATACACCAGTAATCAGTCCATCATCTTTGATTTTGTGCTGACTTTTGGCCACAAAAAGTTCAGAGCTTTATACATATTTTATATTTTGTTGTAATGAGCATATGCTTGATGTATTTTATTTATTAGTTTGAGTTACATCTCTCTCTCTTTTTTTTCTTTTTTTTGATACAGAGTCTCAAATGGCCCAGGCTGGCTTTGAACTAACTCTGCAGCCCAGGATAACCTTGGACTCCTGATTCTCCTGCCTCCACTTCCCAAGTGCTGGGGTGACAGACCTGTGCCAGACCTGAGGTCTTGACTGAGTGTCATTAGGCAAGTGACTTTCCACTTTGAGCCTTGGGTGGCCCATCTGTAGAATGGGCGGGGGGGGGGGAGGGTAATAACCATGTCTAATCAGGACTAGTATCACAGACCTGGAAGGCAGAGGCAGGAAGGTTAGAAGTTCAAGGTTATCTATGGCTACAGAACAAGTTCAAGCACAGCTTGGGCTATAGGAGACCCTGACTGAAAACAACAAAAAAAAAAACCCATGCCTGCATGGTTATATCCTGGGCATTAAAGTGAGCAGATGCATGTGTTTGGGCTCTCAATTACTGTGTGACACATTTTTTTTTTTCCTGAACCTTAGTGTTTTAAGACAACAGCGTTCATTTTGCCATGGTTGCCATCATTCAGGAAGTCAGGAGTAGCTCCCTGACTCTGGGTCTCTCCCAGGTTACAGTCAGAATATCAGCAGGGGCTACAGTTTCGCAACAGTTTCCTAGAACTTGAGGGGTCCACATCCCAGGGAGCACACTCACACAGCTGTGAGCAGGAGGATTTTGTCCCCACCACCTGGACCTCCGATATGTGCCTGAGGGTCCTCAAGACATGACAGACCAACCCCCGCAGAGGACCCTCCCTGATAGGGAGAGACCAAGACCGCAGTGCCTTCTGACACCTGTCTCCCAACCACACAGGGTCCTCCACACTGTGCCACCAGTTAGAAGCTGGTCCCTTGACAAAAGCAGACCTGAGAATTTGAGGACCGAATATAAAGCTGCCATAGCCTGAGGGTAGTATGGGGTAGAGCTTAGAGGAGGACTTGGCCCCTAGACAGTACCTAGCCAGTTCCCTTGTTCACACTTCATTGTACATAGTACCTTGAAACTCTTACTATATTTAAACATTCATAAGAATCTTCGAGGGTGTCTGGAGAGACACTCAGCGGTTAAGAGTGCTTCCCACACAAGCAGGAGGGTCTGAGGGAGCCTGACACCCCCCGTGTTTGATTTCCCAGCACCTATATAAGCAGCTGGACATGGCCTTGCACATCTGTTGACGCCAGTTGTGTGGGAACAGAGCTGGGAGAATCAGGATCACTGGGGCTTGAGAAAATCGCAGCTCTGGAACCAGAGAGAGACTCCTTAAAGCAACACATGGGTAAGCTATATGAGGGAGGGGTGCTTGACATGCTCTTGTGGATTGTACATGTACACTCATGGGGCACTGCATCTGCATATACACACTGCAATCACACACACACACACACACACACACATGAATCAGTGGTATTGTTACAGATAGTTCCTGACTTGCAATGATCTGAGTCAGATTTCAGATTTATAATGCTACAAAAGTGATAGGTTTCAGGAGAAACTATACTTTGGGTTTGTTGTTGTTGCTGCTGCTGCTGCTGCTGATGATTTACTTATCTATCTAGTTAGTTACTTTTTAAGATATTTATGTATTTATTTATTAGAGAGAGAGAATGGGTGCGCCAAGGCCTCCAGCCACTGAAAACGAACTCCAGATGCTTGTGCCACCTTGTGCACCTGGCTAACGTGGGACCTGGAGAATCGAATGGGGGTCCTTTGGCTTTGCAGGCAAATGCCTTAACCGATAAGCCATCTCTCCAGCTCCCTAGTTACTTTGATTAAGAGACAAGGTCTTACTCTGAAGCCCAGATGATCTGGAACTCACTATGTAGCCCAGGCTAGCCTCAAACTCCTAGGGATCTTCCTGCCTGAGCCATCAGAGTTCTGGGATCATAGGGATAAGCTATCACACCTCAATATTCTCTGGTTTTGAATTTTGGCTCTCTCCCCTGGACTCAGGTTAGGCATAGGATCAAGTGGGGGAAATTGATAGTTGGCAGTGTGCCCCTGTCACTCATCTGAGGTGTTCCCAAAGACAGATGATTTGATGCAGTTTCTTACAATGGGCTGATGGGCTGATGGGCCTGTTGAGATGGGTTCCCGTGGTAAATTCCGCATTAGAGGACACTGAAGACCTGAGAGAAGGGCTTAGCCAACAATCACCCAGACAGCTGGTGGCGGAGCAGACATGGGACCTCAGCCCATTGACAGCCTGGAAGGATGGGAGCGAGCCAGCAGCTTCTGGTATTGTCTCCAGGAGAGCTCAAGGCTGTCCCAAAGTGCCTAGTAGGGCTTGAGGGGCTGGGGGGTTCCGGGTGTCCCCAGGCCAAGGCTATCACACTCTGCAAGATTCAGGGGGCCAGAGAGGGGAGGCAGGATATGAGGCATCCAGAAGGATGCAGGAGGGGAGGGGACAGCCTGTGAGCCCTGGACAGGAAAGCCACTATTCAGGCGTGCAGAGTTAAGTCAGAGGTGGTGACCTGAGGACAAATCACATGTGTCATCATAGCTGGGGCATCCCATGGACAGACTGGGTGAGCTGGAGAGTGTGGCCAAGGTGCTGGCCAGGGATCAGCTTAGAAGGGCCCCCAGAGAGACAGTACCCCCCCACACACACACACACAGAGAAGCCAACAAGCCTGGAGCGAGCCTTTCCTGGAGGAGTCACACACTGCCACCAAGATCTGTGTCCCGGGGTCACCGCTGCACATCTCCAAGACTTGGCATACACACTTAAGATACCCTGAACCCCAAGCCCAGTATAAGTGCATCCATCACTCAGAACTCACGTGTGTCGTGTGTTTGTCTTTATGAGGCAGAAAATCTTGTCTGGAGACAAGCTGCCCAGTACTGTAGCCACTGGCCACATGTGCCTCCTTATTGTGCAGCATCAATTAATTAAAACAAAATAACATTTAAAGCACACTTGTTCAGTCCCACTAGTCATATTTCAAGTTCTCAATGGCCACAGGCTCAAAGGTGCTCCTCCGGGGCTACACAGTAGATTATTTGGTCACTGTCGATAGTTCCGATGGCAGCCTGGTCCAGCAAGGCTCGGGCTGAGCAGTTGCATAGGGAATTGTGATGGGGTGCAGCTCAGTGGTAGAGCACTCACCTAGTATGCTCAAGGCCCCAGATTCTATCCCCAGGATTCCCCCCACCACCACCACCAAATAAAGAAAAGAAGTATGATCTGGGCTTGGGGTATATGCCTGTAATACCAGCACTTAGAAGGTGGAGGCAGGAAGATTAGGAGTTCAGGGCCAGCATGGGCTGCTTGAGAACCTAAAGAAAGAAAAGAAAAAGAAAGAAAGAAAGAAATGAGGGAAAAAAAGAAACAAAGAAAGAAAGAAGAAAGAAGGAAAGAAAGACAGGAGAAAGGGAAAGAGGGAGGGAAGGAAGGAAGGGGGAGGAAAGAAGGAAAGAATGAAGGGAAGGAAGGAGAAAGGAAGGAAGAAGGGAAATATGAGGCAAATCACAAGTGCAATTTAATTTTTTTCTAGAAACTACATTAGAAAACAATGAAAAGGAGCCGGGTGGGGTGGAGGTGCATGTAGATAATCCCAGTACTTGAGAGGCTGAGGTAGGGGGATTCCTGAGGGTATGAGGCCAGCCTGAGGCTACAGTGTGTGTTCCAGGTCAACCTGGGCTGGAGGGAGACCCTGCCTCAAAAACAAAAAGTCAAAAGAAACATGTGACGTTAATAATACATTTTTTATTTAAACTACTATATCATAACATTAGTTCAACATTTTGCCAATAGCTAAAAAAAAAAAAAAAAAAAAGGGCTATTTTAGTCTCTTTATTTTGACTGGATCTTGAAAATCCAGCATGTACTTTATATTCGTGGCACATCTCAGTTCAGAGCAGCACGTTGCAAGTGTTAACAGCCATCCACCGCCAACGGCCGCCATGCTGGACAGACGGCAGCACCGGGCGTGGGTCCCTCTCCTTTGTCTGCTGCTTGGGCAAGCCGTTCAGTCTCTGAGCTTCCATGTCCTCGCCTGGAAATGGCTGTGATATTCTACAGGGGATACTATTCAGTGTATGATACAATTACATTGTATATGTGATACCATCCTGTTAGTATTGTATCATTATCAGCATTATGCCAGCTAGTGAGCGCTGTGAAAACTAATTAAGAGAGTGAGCCTAAAGCCTGTGTCCCCAAGAAGGGCACAAGGAACCTGGATAAATGTGCTTTTCATTTCAGCATGTGCGCGTGTGCATGCGTGTGTGCGTGCGTGCGTGTGTGTGTTTGTATGTCACTACGCATATGTAGAGGCCAGAGGACAAATCTGGGGTTGGCTCTCATTTGAGGAAGGATCTCTTGCTCCGGATCCCCACTCTACTGTTCTTGGTGATGCTTACCATAAGCTTCCAGAAAATTCTCCTGTCACTACTGCCCATCTCACCATCAGTGTAGGCGTGGTGGGCTTATAGAAGTCCACCACAGCTCTGGCTGTGCATGTGGGATCTGGGGGTCAAACTTGAGTGGAGAGGGCTTTACCCATTGAGCTGTCTTTCCAGCCACTGCCCCCCCTTTTTTTTGATGAGCCAATAAGTTTATTGGGGTTACTTACAGAGCAGGGGGAGGGGTTGCTTACAGGAGCAACAGATGACTCAAACGCAGCCGCAGTACCATCCTGCATGATGACCTTCTCATAGCTGCTTCGACTCAGCGAAGGTGACATCTCAGGAAAGCCACATCTCTGGAGCTCACCGCATCACTTGCAGGCAGCTCAATCAGAGAGTTTCATCCCCAAACAGTTGTTTCCCCTTTGTATAGCATTAGGACCCTCTCTGTCTTTTATTGTTGTTATTGTTGTTTTGAGACATAGTCCCATGTAGCCAAAATTGGCCTCCAACTCAATATGTAGCTAAGAGTGACCTTGAACTCCTGATCCTCCACTCTTCGCCTCTCAAGTGCTGAGATTACATGTGTGTGCTATAAATGCAACTTTTTTTGTATGTGCGTGGTGTGCGTGCATATGTATGGCCATGTGTGTGGGCTGATGTGTGCTGGTGTATATGAATGTGTGTACCCGTGAAGGCTAGAGACTGACACCGGGTGTCTTCTCTCTTTTTTTTTTTTTTTTTTGGTTTTACAAGGTAGGGTCTCACTCTGGTCCAGGCTGACCTGGAATTCACTATGTAGTCTCAGGGTGGCCTCGAACTCATGGCGATCCTCCTACCTCTGCCTCCCGAGTGCTGGGATTAAAGGCGTGCGCCACCACGCCCGGCTACCGGGTGTCTTCTCAATTGCTTTCCACTTTATTTTATTTTATTTTATTTTATTTTTTTGAGACGGGGTCTTGCACTGGACTTGGCGCTACCTGAATGGGCTACACTGGGTAGGCAGCGAGCACAGGTGGCCTCCCACCACTGCCTTCCTAGCATCACGATTGTAGGCACGCAGCGCCATGCTTCACTTTTCCATGGTGCTGGGGTCCCACACTCTGACCGTAGGGCTCATGGAGCAATCCCCTTTAACCACTAAACCCTAGTGTTGCTTTTTTTGTTTCTTTGTTTGTTTTTTTCAGATAAAGGTTTACTTGGTAGCTGAAGCTGGCCTTAAATTCACTATCCTACTGCCTCAGCCTTTGAAGTTACTGGGGTTACAGACATGTGCCACTAGGCTTAACATAGACTTGAGTCATCAAAAGGCAAGGATCATGGCTGGAGGAATGGCTTAGCTTTTAAGGCGTTTGCCTGCAAAGCCAAAGGACCCAGATTCGATTCCCCAGGACCCGCCTGAGTCAGATGCACAAGGCGGTGCATGCGTCTGGAGTTTGTGAGCAGTGGCTGGAGGGCCTGGTGCGCCCATCCTCTTCCGCTCTCTCTCTCTTTCTAATAAATAAATACACAATATTTTTCTAAGGCAGGGACCAAGTTCCATTCACCTCTGCCCCTCGCTCTGTCCTCCCCACCCCACCTGACCCAGACCCGCCCCCTGGCGAGGCTCCCACCAGAAGGGTGTACAGTCATCAGCTTTGGTGCCTGTCCTACCTCCACTACCTATCTCTGAGCTCAGGACTCAGGCTCAGGAAACATTTTCACCCCATGAAGCAGTGAGTGATGGGTAGAGAGAGGGGAAGAAAGAAAGTGCTGGACTGAGAGACAGCAGGCCTGTCAGTAACAACTCCACCTGCCACCACGTAGGCTGCTTTCCCTCTCTGGGCCTCAGTTTCTGCTCTATAAAATGGGTGAGTCAAACCCAAATCCAGTGCTGAGGCCACCGGATGAGAGCAGGGAGCACAGTAGGGTCACCCTTCCTATCAGCGGCTGTCATGTGAGAGTATTTATGCTATGCCTTGGTTATACTCCTGCAAGCCACAGTGACCTCACACAGGCAAGGAGCTCCCAGCAGCCCCTCGCCCTGATAAAGGGACTCTACAAGTATTTGCTGCGGCACTATTTTATTTGCTATTATTATAAAAAAAAATTTTGTTTGTTGTTTTATTTATTTATTTGAGAGTGACAGACAGAGAGAGAAAGAGGCAGATAGAGAGAGACAGAGATTGGGCGTGCCAGGGCCTCCAGCCACAGCAAATGAACTCCAGACGCATGCACCCCCTTGTGCATCTGGCTAACGTGGGTCCTGGGGAATTCGAGCCTCGAACTGGGGTCCTTAGGCTTCACAGGCAAGTGCGTAACCACTAAGCCATCTCTCCAGCCCTATTTGCTATTATTATACATGGCCAACCTTCTGCACCTGTGAATTCAACCAACCTTGGATCAAAAATATTTGAAAAACAAAATATACCTGTACTGAGCATACAGATTTGCTCCTTGTCATTTGTTATTCCCTAGGCAGTAGCACAGGACAACTATTTACATTTACACAGCACCCACATGGGGCTGGGCAGTCCAAGTAACCTTGAAGGGGCTGAATGTGACAGGAGGGTGCAATGTGCACGGGCTTCATCCAGAGACTGAGGCTTTTTATTTTTTTTTAAATTTATTTTATGTATTTATTTGAGAAGAGAGAGAGGGAGAGGCAGAGAGAGAGGGAGAATCGGAGTGCCAGGACCTCCAGCCACTGCAAACAAACTCCAGACACATGTGCCACCCTGTGCATCGGACTTACATGGGTACTGGGGAATTGAACCTGGGTCCCTGAGCTTCGCAGGCAAGTGCCTTAACTGCTAAGCCATCTCTCCAGCCCTGACTTTTTATACAGGGAGTTGGCACCTGGAGATTTTGGTACCCTCAGGGGCCCTGGAACTCATTCCCTCTAGAAATGAGGTTTGTCTTGTTTTGTTTGGTTTTTGTGATGCTGGGAATCAAACCCAGGGCCTCATCCATGCTACACGTATACGTCACTTTTCTCATTGATGTGATCAAATACCTGACACAGGCAGCATTGCAGGGAGGGCTTAGGGTTCCGCTGACTATAGTCCATCCATGGCAGGGCAGTCATGGTGGCAGAGGCATGAGCTGGTGGGTCACACTGAAACTTCAGAGAGTGATGAGTACATGCATTTTATCCTTTTTATACAATTCAGGATGCCCAGCCCTGAAGCCCTCTTCTGACTTCCAACCTGTCACCTGGAGAAGAAAGAAGTAGGCTGGGTTCCTACCTCAGGGCTGGTTTCCCCTCAGCTTCCTGTTGCTAGGGGAACCTGCTCCAGGCTCCCCTCTAGGCTGGACCATGTTTGAAGAGGGTCTTCCCTCCCACTGCCTCCCCTGAAGAAGCCAGTGCTAGTCGTGGCCTTGGCGGGTGTTGACTGGACAGGCCTGCAAGCTGGCCAGAACAACCGTGCGCCAGGGGAGGGCCCAGAATGAGAATTCAGAAACAGTAGGTTAGACCCTTTACCCGCATCCTCCACGCCTGCCCTGCTCTGACTCAGGATCCATGGGTGCTAACTGTTCCAACGTGTGATAAAACATGCCATTTGCATTTAAGAATTAATCCTAGGGAAAATAATAGACTATTAGTTAATCGGTGGAAGCAGCAAGCTGGCAGCTTTCCAACCCCATCTCCAAGAGTCACAGTGCTGAGCTCTGCCCAGTCTTCCAGACAGTCCTAGAACGAGAGCCACCCGCCTTGTCTCCTTGGGATCCCCTTGGGCTCCTTGTCCCTGACTCACTGTTGGAAGTCTAGGCCACCTGCCAGATCTGGACGACTAGGCACCACCAGCGGCCCCCCTACCTCGCTGCATGATCTTGAGGAAGTCACTGTCCTCTGGGGTTCTATGTCTTTATTCATCAAATGCTGGGTGTGGCGATCAGGTGCCAGGCCCTTCTGGATGTAAGCACACTAAGCTTCTGTCCCCATCCATATCAGACACTGAAGAGCTACCAGGGCACAGATGGCCTCAACATCTGGAATGGCTGTGTCTTAGGAGCAGAGCCAGCCCAGGCACAGCGGTGAAGCCTAAGACATTTGACTCACTTCCCTGAGTTCTTCCTCCCTCCTTCCCTGGACCTCAGGTGTCTGCTCCCACTGGGTATTGCACATAATCTGAGTTCTAATCCTGCCCCTGTTTCCACTCACTATTCCCATGAGATTCCGTCTCAGAACTTCCTCAGCAGGACAGCTTAGCCCACACGAGGCTGACGCTCTGGTTTTACAATGTATATCTCTCCCAAGGAGCACAGAAAATGCCAGACAGTCAAGGTAGGAGCTCAGGACACAATGTGCAGTAGAAGCGGGCATACAAGGAAACACTGGAGGAGAAGCTGGAGGGGTGATTCCATAACGTTCCTGAGCTGCCCAGCACAGCCCGGAAGCCACGGTTAGCATCAAGTCTCAGTGCGCAGAGAGGCCTCAGAGTCGGAGGGAAAACAACCCCTGCTCAGGCTTCCTGACGCTTGCTCTGGGGTCACTTAAGTCCTGATCACAGCATAGATTCCAGGCTTTTGATGGCTGGATGTGGCATTTAGAAAACTCCCACATCAACTTCTCACAATCCCAATTATCATCTATGCTACTGCCTCCTGAAAGCCTACTTCCTCACTATAACCCTCTCTTCTTTCTGTCATCTATCCTTCCATCCATCCATCCATCCATCCATCCATCCATCCACACTTCACGCATTCATCCACCCACCCATTCACCCATCCCTTAGCCCATCCACACACCTGTTTCCCATCCATCAACATCCATCCATCCATGCATCCATCTACTCATTTGTCCTGTAGGCTAGTACTTCCAAAACAACTCTTTTGTGCTTGGTCCTGTTTAAATGCACCCAAGCTATAATCGTTGCCCTTCCTGCTCCTCATGCCAGAAACTATCCAGAGACCTCGGCTACACCTGGTTTTATGACTTGTGTCGGGGTTTCTAAAGACTGGGGCCCTCACTGTATCTTCTGTGTTTCTCCAATCCCAGCGCCCAGCTTGCCTGGGTCTTTAGGACTGCAGGCAGCTCCTCTAACCATCCACTCACTCACCAAGTCTGTTGTTGCCAGGCATCCATACAAATTGCTTGTTTAAACTCCCAAAGAGAGTCCGATCGAGAACCGGGCAGCCAGCTGAACAGTCATCATAACCCTGTGCTCCCATGGGTCGCCAAGATCAAAGCAGCCTATATTAGGCTCACTGAGCAACTGTGACAACCTTTCACCTGGGCAGGGCACTTCCCCATTTACAGAGGCGTTACCCCCTCCAGCCGTTCGCGCCTTCCAACGGGGCACCTGCCACAAGGAAACCAAGCCTCGGGAAGTTCCATGCCATAAAGGCTGCGCAGAAAGTAAACGGCTGCATTAGGATTTGAACTCGGGTTCCTAACCTTGAACAGGGCTACCTTTTCAGCCCCATCATGGCTACACATAGGCACACACTTGAGAACACCTTCACCTACCAAGTGACCTTAGCCAAGTCCCAAGTCCCTTCCTCTTCTATTTTTATTTCATTTATTTAAAAGAGAGAGAGAGAGGAAGAGAGAGAGAATGGGCACATCAGGGCCTCCAGGCACTGCAAACGAACTCCAGATGCATGCGTCCCCCTTGTGCATCTGGCTTACGTGGGTCCTGGAGAACTGAACCAGGATCCTTTGGCTTTGCAGGCAAACGCCTTAACCAGCTAAGCCATCTCTCCAGCCCTGTCACTTCCTCTTCTAACCACAGTTTCCTCTGCAGTGAAGTGGGAAGGGCCAGCAGGCTCACAAGACAAGGATGGAACATTTGATGTGTCTTGGGCTTCCCCTCACCCCTGCCAGAACCCTTGGCCCCCACTGGACAGTCCAGGGCCTCCCATTTCCTGGCGGACGTGAATCTTGGTCTCTAAGTGATAACCCCCATGGCTTGCAGATACACCTGTCTCCAGTGCCAAGCAGGTTCTTTGTGCTGCTGGGAGAAGCTTCAATCATTAGAGTGAGTGATGACTAGGTGCCTAGGTTTCAGTCCTTTGCTGGACTCTAGGACATGGAGATGAGCAGGATGTGGCCAGCCCAGGGAAGCTACCTGTCTATCCACAGCAGCATGGACTTGCAGGCACTCTCTAGAGGAGGCATTTAGGACTGGCATCTCATTCTGTACTCTTCCTTTGTTTTGTCTGAGACAGTCTCATGTAGCCCAGGCTGGTCTTGAACTAGCTACATAGCTGAAGCTGGTCATGAATTCCTGGTCCCCCTGCTTCCACCTGGAATTGTGGGCATGCGCCACTGCACCCAATTGTTTCCTTTCCTCTTCTTTTTCTGTTTTCTTTTTTTTTTTAAAGCAAGCCCAATAGGCTGCCATTTATTTATTTATTTATTTATGAGAGAGAGAGAAAAAAAAGTGGGCACACACGGGCCTCCAGCCACTGCAAACAAACTCTGGATGCATGTGCCACCATGTGCATCTGGCTTATGTGGGTTCTGGGGAATTGAACCTGGGTCCTTAGGCTTTGCTAAACCATCCCGCAGCCCCTGCCTTTTTTTAAATGCAAAAGTGAGAGAGAGAATTGGTGCATCAGGGCTTTCAGCCACTGCAATCAAACTCCAGATGTGTGCACCACCTTGTGTCACTGTGTGTCTGGGTTACATGGGACCTGGAGAATTTAACATGAGTCCTTAGGCTTTGCAGGCAAGTGCCTTAACTGCTAAGCCATCTCTCCAGCCCTCTGTTTTCTTTTTTACTTATTCTTTTTTTTTTCTTTTTTGAGACAAGGTCTCACTGTTGTAGCCTAGGCTGGCCTGGAACTCCAAGCTCCTCAACTGTCAGGATGGCAAGCCTCTGCCACCATGCCCAGTTTCATGCTGCTCTCTTAGTGAACATGCAAGCATCAGACCCATTTTACAGGTAAATAAACTGAGGGGCCTTGGGAGACAGCTCCGCAGTTAAAAGTGCTTGCTTGCAAAGCCAGTCAGCCAAAGTTCAGTGTCCCAACACACACATAAAAGCACATGCGTCTGGCATTTATTTGCAGTGGCAAGAGACCCGGGACACACACACGCACACACACACACACACACACACACACGTGCAAATAAGCAAATAATTTTTTAAAAAGAGACAGAGCTTGGCATGGTGGCGCATGCTTGTGATCCCAACATTCAGGGCCTGAGATGGGAGGATTGCAAATCACATAGTAAGACTTCATTAAAAAAAAAAAAAGAGAGAGAGAGAGAGAGAGAAAGAAGGAAGAAAGGAAGGAAAGAGAGAGAGAAACTGAGACTTAAGGAGAGTAAGTATCCTCCTTGCTCAAGGTCATACAAGGTCTCAACACATCACTCTGTAACTCCAAAGCCTTCTTTCTTCCTGCTCTGTGAAACTGCTTTACAAGAAAAAAAAGAGAGAGAGAGAGAGAGAGAAGCAAATGAAGGCGCCTGTGGCAGGACTCCTGGAGTAGTCATCACACGATCGGTCTTTGAGGGTGACCTGGAAGGTGGAGAAGGTAGCATGGGGCAGAGCCCAGGGTGAGAAGAGCGTGGAGGAAGGAAGAAGAAAGATGCTTGTGGAGTGCTGAGGACACCTGGGTGAACTGCGGAGATGCTGGGAGGATGGGCTGGTCCCATCACTGGCTGCCTGGAATACCATGACGGGCAGTTTGCACTCACTGCAGGAGGCAACGGGGAGCCAGTGAGGACTGTGGCTTAATCAGAGAGGTAGGGCTTCAGGAACCCTGACCGGATGGGGCGAAATGTCTCCTCTCTGACACTAACTGACAGTCATTTGCCCTGCCATTCTACTCCCTCCGAGGAACACTGAGCACTTACTGCTGACCAGGCCCAGTGCCCAGCATGTCATGTGTCATCTCGTTACAGCCTCACGAGTGGAGAGAACAGGCACTATTACTAGCCCTTGTCACAGAGGGGAAACTGAGGCCCAGAACACCAAGAGGTACAGCTGCAGTGTCCTTCAGAATGCTAGCGGAAGAGAAGCCTCAGGATGCAAATCCAAGTGATCCCTACCTGGTCAGGCCACCCACCCACCCCCAGCACCTCCTATTCATGCCCACCTCTGCCCAGATCTGAGGGTGGCGCACCAACGCATGTGGCCACCAGGTGGCAGTAGAGAGACCCATTCCTCTCTTCCCAGCCCCTCCTTCTCCAGCTCCGGTCACAAAGCTTCAAGGAGGCTTTGGGGGGACACTCCCTTCCTGGGTGATCTCTCCCCCTGCACTCAGAGGGTCATCCACGGTGGTGCTGGTTATCAGATGTCTTCACATGAAGCAGGGAGTCACTGGCTTTCCTTGCCCTGTGGCCCCAGAGTAGTAGCTATTCGCAATGACTGGAATCCAGGAGAATGTACTCTCCCTGGGGCTAGGGCTGGGGGGAAGTTTGGGCACCGCACTAAGCATGCAGCAAGGCTGTAGTTATGTACAAAACGTGGGCCTAAGCCGGGCGTGGTGGCGCACGCCTTTAATCCCAGCACTGGGGAGGCAGAGGTAGGAGGGTCGCAGTGAGTTCGAGGGCACCCTGAAACTAAATAGTGAATTCCAGGTCAGCCTGAGCTAGAGTAAAAAACCTTACCTCGAAAAACAACAGCAACAACAACAAAAAAGTGGGCCTAGGGGAAAAAAAAAATGTCAGAAAAGAAAAGTGTTTTAAAACACTAGGTTGAGGGCATGCTGGGTGAGTCTTGTGGGCTCGTTGTAGTCCCAGGAACATGCTGCTTTTATCAGAAGACCGAAAAGAGTTTCCTTAAAAGCGGGAGGTCAGGGTCTAGGGAGGTGCTCCGTCGGTAAACACTTGTCATGCAAGCATGAGGAACCAAGTTTGGATTTTCAGCACCCACGTCAAAGCCAGCTGTGGCGGTGTGCTTCTGTAATCCCAGGGAGATGGAGACAGGGGGATCACTAGGGCTTGCTGGCTAGCAAGTCCAGCCAAATCTGTGAGCTCTAGGCTCAGTTAGAGACCCTGACTCAAAAATAAATAAATAAATAAATAAAAATAAGGTGGAGAGTGATTGAGGAAAACATGTGACATTGCCCTCTGGCCTCCACATGCATGCACATGCAAGTGTGTCCGCATGCATATGAACATCCATGTACACATATTCAGGCAAAAAAATAATAAAAAAAAAAGACAGGTGTGCTGGCTCACGTGTAATCCCAGCAGTTGGGAAGCTGAGGAAGAAGGAATGCCAAAAATTCAAGATCAGCCTGGACTGTGTCATGAGTTCAAGGCCAGCCTGGGCAACTGAGTGAGACCCTATCTCAAAACAAAACAAAATAGTAAGAGAAGAAAAAACAAACAAACAAACATGAAATAGTTCACCAACTACATGTTGATAATATTTTGGGTCTATAGAATTAAATAAAAATATTAAAATCAACCCTGGGGCTGGGGTGATGGCTCAAGCTTGCAAGCCTGCCAACGTAGTTTGATTTTCCAGCATCCGCTCAAAGCTAGATGCAAAGTGGTGCATGTCTGTGATCCCACTGTGCCTGCAGCAATGGGAAGTGGGGTCAGCTACACTGGAGAAATCATAGCAGCAAAACAATGAGAGACCCTGTCTCTAAAAGGAGATGGGAGGAAAGGACAAACACCCCAAGGTTGTCCTCTGTACCCGTGTACCTGTGAACACACACACACACACACACACACACAGCCATATGCATACATACACATAAATTAAAATTAACTCCACCCACTCTTTTACTTGTCTTTTTTGTTTGTTTGTTTGTTTTGTTTTGGTTTTTCGAGGTAGGGTCTCACTGTAGCTCAGGCTGACCTGGAATTGACTATGTAGTCTCAAGGTGGCCTTTGAACTCATGGCGATCCTATCCTCCTTCCTCTGCTTCCCAAGTGCTGCGATTAAAGGTGCGTACCACCACAGCCAGCTTCTTTTTACTTTACTTATGGGTGGTATTTGAGAGGGAACCCAGGTCCTCATGTGTGCTAGGCACAAGGTCTACCTCTACACCCCCTTGTCTTCTCCTTCTTACTTTCTTAATGTAGAGACGAGACAATTTAAAATTGCATGTGGGTTGGTGTTAGATTTCTTCTGGGCAGTGCCGACCCGTTGGCTTCATGTGAGGACACAGGTGTATACTCAGCTCAGGCCACGAGAGGTGAAGACCCTGTCTAAGGCCACACGCACAGAAGTGCCAGAGGTACACTAGAACTTGAGTGTCTGCGCCAAGACCTCTTGGTTCGGTACTGGCTGGTGGTGTACTCTGACCTGCGTCTGGCCAGACGCCCTCATCAGTCCTGCATCTGGGCAGGGACGACCCTGGGGGAGGAGGCAGATACAGACACTTAGAAGAGACCCGGGAGGCTCCTGCCTCAGAACTCACCTAGCTGACAGTTGTCACAGACTTTTCCTTGGACCGGTTTTCCTGGCCCCGTGGCTCATGCTGTGCCCTGTCACCTTACTTTATTGTCTTCCTGGCCCATATCATTGTCCCTATATTGGACTCCCTGCAGGGGCTTGTCCTGCAGGGCCACAGCTGCGTCCTGGCCTCCTCTGTGTCTGGCATGCAGGCGATGCCCAACTCATGTTCGTCAATCAAATGAGATGGAAAGAGACGTGGACAAGTGAGGTCATCAAAGTCTCCCTGTGGCTGGCTGGTCAGGCACACAACAAGATGTGCTGAGAGCCCTTAGGTGAGTGCTTTGCCCTCTCTGGGTCCTAGTTTCCCCTTCTGAAAGCTGGTGTTTTTCGGGGCGGGCGGCTGCCTGGCTGGCTGGCTGGCTCACAGGGTAGGCTGGCTTGAATTATCATGAGCCGAGTTGATGGGTGTGAACGCTGCTTTGTAAACTGTTACAGCGTGATTGCAAATTCGAGGAGCTGTTGTCATTAGACAAATGAAGCCTCCAGCAGTCTCTCCTTCTGCAGGGAGGCCACTGGGTTCTGGAGCTCTCTGGCCTCTACACTCTGGAGGGGGTTCCCAATTCCCAGCACTACCCGCAGGGAGCACCCAGCCTGCAGGGCGGTAGAGGTGATATGCAAATCAGAGACCAACAAACCACAGGAGGCCCCAGCCAGATCAACTTTCAGGAAACAACATAAGCAAATGGGTGTCAGACTGGGTGAGGCCAAGGTTAGTGGAGGCTCTTTGTGGGGGGTGAGGGAGACCAAACCCCAGCCAAGGAGTAATGAAGGCAGCCAGGTGGAACGCGCCACTGGGACAAAGGTAAACCGAAGACAGTTGCCAAGACCAGGGAAGGGCCTGGCTGGATGGCAAAGCCCAATCCCAAGTGGGGAATAAAGGAACATGTTAAGAAAGGAATGGGAAGACTCTATTAGATTGTTATGTTTAGCCAGGTAAAGGCCCACACAGTTGTCTATTTCTACAGCCTTCCGTGGCTTTGGGGAGCTGACTCACTAAGTCCAGCTCTGCACTCATGGCAAGCACAGGGGATCCGTCCTGAGGCCAGACACACAGGGGTCGACTCCTAGCTTTGTGACCTTGGGCAAGTGACTTATCCAGTCCTCAGTCTCATCGTCTAAGAAGGTCAGCACGCACCTGCCACAAAGAGACTAAGAAGGACCAAGAGGACGAGGGTGTATAAGCAGACCTGAGGTACCCCGAGCCTTAGTGCCGTGGCCTCAAACAAGACTGCTGCTCTTTTGTTAAAAAAAAATTATTTTTATTTATCTATTTGAGAGAGAAAGAGGCAGTAGAGAAAGGGAATGGGCACGCCAGGGCTTCCAGCCATTGCAAATGAACTCCAGATGCGTGTGCCACCATGTGCATCTGGGTTACATGGGTCCTGGGGAATTGAACAGTGGTCCTTTGGCTTCGCAGGCAAGTGCCTTAACTGCTAAGTCATCTCTCCATCCCCCCCTTTAATATGTTACTCTTTTATTTATTTATTTAATAAATAAAGAGAACGAGGAACAGAGAGAGAGAGAGAATGGGTGCACCAGGGCTTTCAGCCACTGCAAACGAACTCCAGACACGTGTGCCCCCTTGTGCATCTGGCTTACGTGGGTCCTGGGGAATCGAACCTGGGTCCTTTGGCTTTGCAGGCAAGCACCTTAACTGCTAAGCCATCCCTCCAGCCCATTACTCTTATTTTGAGTCAAAGAGGGAAGTGGCAGCTGAGACTGGGTCATGGTGACAAGGATCCCAGGGGATACAAATGGAGAAAAGCTGAATCTGCCCAGTACATAATACATGCTGAATAAATATGTCTAGGAGCGTGGGGGAGGGACCTGGATTCACTTGGTGGGATGGCAGGGTGTTATGACCGCCAGCACCTTAACTCAAAGCTGCTCTGCACAGGAGAGGAAGTCCTACCCCAAGATGGGACAAGCTCAGGGTTTCCAAGCCCTAAGTCCCTTGGAAGTGACAAGCAGGAATTGAGAATAAAGGCCATCCAGTGAATCTGGGCCCTGGGCAGAAGCCAGTAGGCATAACAAGGAAGGGAGAAGGAATCATTCTTTTCTCCCCTTTGCTCATTTCTACTCTGTCTCTTCCTAAGCCATCAAGGCCCACCTCCTGCTGGTGGCCTCCCGTGGTGATGTCCATTTCAGGTGGACTCTTGGAGGTTCAGAAAGTGATCCAGTGCTCCCTTTGGCAGCACATATACTAAAACTGTGACGAAAAAGTGATCCAATCTTTCAAACCTCAGATGGGGTCTCAGTGTCCATGAACAGCGAAAGGAAGAGATTTCTGGGACATTTTTGCTAGTTGGTGGGACAAAGGGACCCAAGAGGTCTGGACTGGACTTTAACAGCCTGTCCCTCCAGGGCGCTCTTCCACCCACTGAACAGAGCACGGGGATCCTGGTTAAGTGTGTCTTCACGCGTGTGGCTCCCAAAGGCCAAGGGGCCCTTGTCTGGGTGGTTCCCGCAGGGTCCCTTCAACCCGCTCACCACTGGCTTCAGCAAGCCGGCTAATGAAGACGGTGATGAACGCTGTCAGAGCAGGCTGGGCCCACAGAAATGGAACAAGGGGTTGTGTCCTCCCTGAAGGGACAGCCATGCATGCACAAAACCCGTGCGGTCCAGACAGCTCCATCCACCATGAGATGGGGTAGGAGCTGTCGCTAAACGCCCCCCACACCCGAGCTCCCCCCCCCCCGGCCTCCTCCACCTCTTTGCACAAAATGTAGATCAACAGAGAAGGAATAATACACTGTGCGGCTCAAAGGTCCGCGGGGAGGGGCCGGTGGGCTACAGCAAGACAACAAGGCAGGGAGGGAGGCCTGGGGTCTGCCTGCCAGGGCCCGCCGCCCTTGCCAGAGCGAAACCCCAGGCCCGCGGGCAAGCGCCAAGGCCCACTCTCCCAGGCGGGGGCCCCAGCCCAGCCCCAGTGCCTGGGAAAGCCGCCTGTTTTGTTCCCAGATTTCCTCTCTTCTCTCCCCCCCACCCGCCCCCCATTCATTGCAGTTCAGTCCCTTTCGAAGCCACAGGGACGCGGGTGGCGGGGCTGAGACTAGGGGGTGGCACTCCGGGCCCTGACAGGTAGGGCCAGCCCCAGGCTTTGGGCAGCCCCTTCCCCGCCCTCCCTCCCCCCCCTCCACCCCGGTCCCCTCTTCTCTGCTCCTGTCAGCCGCGCCAGACGCTCTCCGGCTTTGCAGCATTCAATAAAAATTGAGAAACATTTGGGCTGAAATCGCTGCTTTATCTGGAGCCACAGCGCCGGGAGAGACCACTGCTGCGCGGGTTGGGGGGATCCCAGGTTCCCAGCCTCTCGGGCACGCGGGGTCACGGGTGTCCCGATGCAGGTGATGCTCCCCCAGAGGGACCCTGCGGAGGTGGGGAATCGCGATCGTGGCGACGCACAGCTGCTGGGGGCGCGGGGCGCGCGCAGGGGGCGGCGTCTGGGGCTGGGCTCCCCCCGCGCCCACGGTTCAGGTGGGCCGTGCCCAACGCTGGCGGAGCCCGGGTCCCCGTTCTGCCCGGGCTGGATGGCTCATTCTGCTGGCTGCGCGGTGGCGGCGGCTGTGTGTGCGCCGCGCCCCGCCGCTCCCCCCGGCCCCCCGAGCCCGGGGCGCGCGCTCCCGCCCGGGCCCCCGCGGCGCCGTGGCCCGAGGCTCCGGGAAGCGCAGCCATGGCCTTGCGGAGGCTGGGGGCCGCGCTGCTGCTGCTGCCGCTGCTCGCCGCCGTGGAAGGTGAGCGGGAGATGGGGGGCGGGGAGCGGCCGCCGCGGCCCCGGCATCCCCGCTCCGCCCGCGGCCGCAAAGTTTGCCGGGGGGCTCGAGCCGGGCGCAGGTGGCCGCGGGGAGGTGTGGCCGGCCGCGTCAGGGGTGGGGGGGACGCGGGCCCCGCGGGTACCCGGGCAGCGGTGGGCGCTGATTGACTGTGCCAGGAGGAGGCGAAGGGACCATCTTGCCGAGGCTTTGTAGCCAGCCCGGCGAGCGCCACCCAGGGCCGGGGGGCTCTGCCCACGCGCGCCCGCCGCCCCCGGCCCCGCCACCCTGCAGCCCCTGCGAGCCCGACCCGGCCTTGCTCCGCACAGACCGGAGGGGTGCGGGCCGGGGGGTTTCCCCGAGCGCAGTGGGCGCTGGAAAGTTTGGCAGGGAGCGGACGGAGGGAGGCATCGCGGCCGGCCGAGGTGGGGGGGCTCTCCGGCCGCACCCCCTGGGATTGGAGCCCGGCGTCCTGGAGAGCTGAGACCCGCAGAGTGGAGAGGAGCGCGCTGGCCACCCGCGCCGGTGCCTGCCCGTTGCCCGCGGCGTACAATGGGGTCCCCTCCCCGGCAGGACTGCGCGGGGGATGGGTCGGTGGGCATCTCTCAGCTGCGCGGGGTCTCCGGGCACCCCCGCCGGCCACCGCCCCGCGGGGCCGCGGTGCTCAGCGTGGCGGCTTGGAGCCCCGGGAACTCCCCAGCTGCCGGCAGGGCCGTACCAGATGCGCTTGCCATGTGTTGGCCTTGGCTGGGGTCGCTGGGCCTCTCCTATGGCCTCGTGCGGTGGTACCACCCGACCCCCCGGGGGGCGCGAGTGTCTGCCAGGTTCCCCTCCAGCTCGCTAGCTCTGAAGGGAAAGTTGTTAATGGGGTCTGGGTGTGTCGTGTAGGAATGGCTGGATTTGTAGGGCAAGAAACGAATCCGAATAATGGTTCTCACGTGCACTGCGCTTTACAGTTTCCAAACCGCTTTACAGTTTATGAAGTATTTTGCACCGTCCGCAGCTCTCTGAGGTTTACAGCGTGCTGCACCGTTGACAAGGTACTTGAAGCCTTACAAAGTGCCTTCCGGCCCTCAGTCCTGTTGAATCCTTCTTGATCATGATTCCAGCAACTCACTTTTAACAAGTAGGGAAACTGAGGCTCAGAAAAGTCCTGTCTTGCCCATGGCCAATAGGTGATAAAAATAGGACTTGGGTCTGAGGTCTTTGGAGCCCCTGACTGGGTTTTCCTTCCCCTAAGCAGGGTTGACTCCCTGGAGGGGTGAGGCATAGTGTGCCATATTTTTAATCACTTTGGGTGAGATGTTAAAAAAAAAAAAAAAAGGCCTTGCTCGATCCAGGCACAGTGTCTGCAGGTTCTGGGGGACAGAGTGATGGGGAACCCCTGTGCTATAACTTAGTCTCTTAGTAATGAGTATTTTGGTGACCGCACTGGGGAGGGGAAGGAGGGTCCCTGGATGGCAGCCACAGTTTTTGGCACTAATGCAGCTGTCCTACGGCTCCTGGAGGATTTGGCGGCTGCCTGTGGTTTCCCAGAGTGGGGTGGCTGGGGCACGGAGGGTGCCACAGGCCCTGGGTGTGGAGGGCAGCCCTGGGGCCCTGGCTGCTGGCAGGAGCTCCCTGGGATATGGCTGAGGTACTCTGGCTTTGGGGAAATGACTCATGAGCTGGCCCACTATACGTTGGGATGTTTACAGTATTATGGGGAGCTTGGCATAAATATTGCTATTTAGGCTGCAGTCAGCGGGGCTGGAGAAGAAAATTGGCCTCTCTCGAGTCAGAGAAGGCCTGGGTGTGTTTTTAATTACTGTGGGGTAGATGGAAGGGCCACGTCTGTCCAGCCATGGCCCTGGCAAAGGGGTGGTTGGAATCTGGGGAGTCAGTGGCCTGGCTAGACCCTGGCCCTGGTCACAGAATAGCTTGTCACGGGAGGGGATGGTTGCTCCCACTGCCGCTTGGGGGCAGGGGACCACGAAGGCATTTAGTGCATTGGGGTCAATGGGAGTTGGCCAAGTGGATGGGGCAATGGTGTGACGTTGAATTCAGAAGTCTGCTTCTAATTTACTTGGCACGCTGGGCCAGCTCTCTTCTTTGTAGGGGCCTCAGTTTCCCCAAGTGAGGTCCCCGTTTTCTCGGATTACTCTCAAGAACTGTTCGTTTATGCCCATGAGCCTTTCTCTGAGCCTCATTCTCTTCATCTGTCACATAGCTTGTGGGTCCCACTTGTCTGTGGGTCATACAGGTTGTGGATAAGGGAGAAGTTCACCTGGAGGAATCGGGTATGGTTTCTGGGCAGGGGAAGGCAAGGACAGGCAGTACAAGGGAAACTACTTGGGTCCCTCTGGAAGCAGCCCAATCTGTGGGACAGGGTTGTGTCTGGGGGCCCGTGGAGAACAGCCCTGGCCTCTAGCACCCAGAGCCACGGGGACACCAGAGCTACCGGGTCACCACTTCCTTCCCTTCCTTGTTCCTCTACCTCCCAGCCCATCGCAGGGCTGGACGGAGCCTTATGATCTAGGAATAAAACCCCAGGCTCCAGACTGCAGGATGTACGAGAGGAGAGGGGGTGCACGTGTGTGCATGCACGCGTGTGATGGGGAGCCGTTCTTGGGTTAGAATGGTGAGCTCTGAATCTCCCCCAAACCACGGGACCCCTCCAAGAAAAACAAAGTGTGGAACATCTGGAGCTGGGTTTCGAGTGGGATGGAGGAGCCCCGGGGACACATCCCGCAGACGAGGACGGTGGCAGACTCGCCACTAGATGGAATCTAAAGGTTGAGGTCTCAAGAAAGCCGGTCTCCCCCTCACAGCGCTTCGTTTGCTCTCCAAATATTTATGTCGCTTCCTTTCTGGCTGGGTGGTGTTGGACCCTGGGGCGGCCAGAGGAGCAGGGGACAAGCTGAGAGGGAAAACAGTTGGCAAGATTGAAGGTGAGAAGTGTGTCCCCCAAGCGCTGCCAGGAGGAAGTGGAGAGCCACCTGGGGCTGCATTTCTAGCTGGAAAAGGGTTATGGCTCCACGCTGCCGTCTCATTTTCTCACTCCCTGTTCTCCCGGCGATGGGCTTTCTAGCCACCTGGCGTGACCTCCTCGGAGTCGAGGCTCTTGACTTTTGCGATCATGAGGATATGAGGGTGAGGCAGATGTTGGTGGGAAAGGCAACAGCTTATGGAAAGGCCTTGGCAGCGGGTGACCTGGCACTTCCTTGGGTGTGTCTGAGGGAGGAGGGTGCACCTTGAGGGCCCCAGTGGGAACTGAGGTTGAGAGGGGAAACAGATCACAGAAGACTGAGGAGTCTAGACTTGATGCTAAGGGTGTGTGTGGGGGGTGGGGGGCAGAGTTTCTTAAGCTATTGAGGTATCTGGCCAAATTAAAAAAAAATGTTTACTTATTTATTTGAAAGACACAGAAAGTGAGTTTGGGTGTTCCAGGGCCTCTTGCCTCTGAAAATGAACACCAGAGGCATGCATCACTTTGTGTGTGTGGCTCTATGCGTGTACTGCGGGAATCTAACCCCCAGTCAGTCTAACTGTCAGGCTTTGCAAGCAAGCACCACTTGAGCCATCTTTCCAGCCCCCAGATTTGTTTTTGGAAGGATCAGTAACTTCCAGTTTATAGGTGAGATTCAGAGTCTGGCTGTGGTGGGTTCGAGCAGGCCGAGCTGACCTCATGACACCCAGTGTAGGGCGGAAAAAAAGATGCAACCTTCAGAGGCAACAGAGCTGGACTTGAATCCCAGCACCGCGTGCTGTGTGACTTGCGGCCAGCAGCTCAGACTGTAAAGACTTCATCCCCTCTGGTTCCCCTAACACGTTGCAAGTGCCAAAGCCCTCAGTGTGTGTGTGGCATGGTGGATGAAGTTTGACCTGAGGCCCTTTCCTTTGATGTGCCTGTGGGTGTGGTCAGTGATGGCCGGGTCCAGATGTGTCCCTCTCCTGTTAGCATTGGGATTATCTGAGTGAACAGGCCTATGTCCCTTCCTCACCCTATAGGTGTCCTGTTCCCCCAGCCCTGAGACAGTTCTCCACATGTGAGTGGAATCAGATTTGTCTTATGATCCCCTCTTCTGTACCCCCTTGGGAGAACCCGTCTGGGTCTCAGAGGAGACCTCAGCTATCAGATGCACCCTACCTCTAGGAGACTGCCCCTCACTGCCACCCTCTCTCCTGCTGTGGCTTCAGTACTTCCTGTAGGTTGCTGTGGCATCTCTGTTTTGTGCATCAGTGTGCAGGTGGGGACACATTCCCCGGACATCTTTGCAGCGTCTCGTAGCCCAGGGTCTCAGCCCATCAACACTGCCTGCCTGCCCAGAGCTCACCTGTGAGTTTCGGCCCAGCCAGATCCCCCGCACACAGGAATGGACAGATGGAGCTGGCTGGGGACAGGAGTGACAGGAGGCCTAGTGTTCTCTCAGGAGAAGGTCTGGACTTCCACTGAGGCTGAAGAGTGGGTTTCTAGCAGAGGGGGACCTGGCCACATCTCCCACCAACGGGCTAGCCCATTCTCCCGCCTTGGCCTTGGTACCTGGCTCAGCTAGCGATTTGTTGGGTGGGGGAATCTGTATGTTAAACACTGGCAGAATCTTTCTGTCAGGTAGCAGTACTTGGCCCCCAGTGAGTGACCTGGGATGCAACTCAGGACTCCTGGAAGAGGAGGAGGAACCACAGGCAGGAAATTGGAAAAGGCCAAACCTGTGGTGACGTCCATCAGGGCCCTTGCCCACGGTGGCGGCGGCTGCTGAATAGAAAGAGGGCAGGCGGGTGAGGGCGGGGACAGGGAGTGTTTACACAGCTCCCGGGGTGGGGACGCCAGCCGTTGGTGCAGCACCTGGAAGCTTCCTGATTGACATCAGTACAGCCAGCCTGATAAGGCCACCTTGAAAGCTCTTTTTAGGGCCTTTTAAAGCAGCTGCCTTCCGGAAGGTGGGGGAAGGGACACCTGTGCCACCTGGGGCTCTCAGAGGCCAGGGAGCCTGGATCTCACTAGGTGAGCTTCCTGGAGCCCCTGGGAGTTAGGGATGCCCTCTGGGGAAGACCTTCCCTGCAGTGGGGTCTTGAAGGAGAGAGGTAACCTCTGAACTTTGGTTTCCTCATCAGTAAACTGCACACAGGGTCTGCTAGAGGCCACCGTGAGGATTACGCGAGAGCCTGTGTACAGATTTGTGCCAACAGAGTGACCTCGCACTCAGCCATGCCCAGCTTCAGCACTTGGCATAACTGTGCCACGTGAGCACACACTCTCCTCTGCCCCAGGGACTCGCTCCTTTCTGTGAAATCCCTCAGCCATTCAGCTTAGCCCTGGTTCCAGCCACTCGGTTCCAGCCAACCACGGCCATGTGGGAATGTGGGCCTGGCTTCTTCTTCCCTCCTGTTCCCTAAGCAGCGTGCCCGGCGGGGGGGGGGGGGGCGGCGTTCCACGTGGTGTGTGGACTCACACTGTCCCTTCCTGTATGTCCTCTGGCTTGTTGCTAACCCTCTCTGAACCCTGGCTCCCTTGTCTCTCGAATGGAGACAGCCACTGTTTCTAGCTCTTGGGATAGTAGCGGGGAGTGGGTATGTTTGTGTGAGAAGGATAAGCTGCCAGTGCCGTGGGCATGAGGAGCGTGGAAAGACGTCGAGATGGCATGACCGCTAAATCTGGGTGGGAAACTGATCTCGGGGCAGGTGGTGTTTCACTAGGCTGTCTGCCCTCACCTGCAGAGGTATGAGGTATGCCCTGAGCGGTTTGAAGTCAGAGCGCAACCCACCTTTGCTGAGAGGGAGGTCCCACCCCATTTCAGCTGCCTGAATCCCAGGCAGGGTCCTTCATGGCCCTGGCCTGCTTCCAGCCCAGTGTCTGTCTGGCCACCACATCTGTGCCACGCTGATCGTGACCGCAAATGTTCCTGCTGACGCTGTGCGTAGCCCCACCGTCTGTGACCTGGCAGCCCACGGTGACTGGGCAACGATGTCCATTTTACAGATGAGGAAAAAGCCGCTCAGACACTAACTGGCCCTGAGCACTCCGGGGGGTGGGCATCGAGGTGGGGATTTTAACCGGAGTCTTGGTTTCTCTGATGCCCACCACGCTCTTCATTCCAGCTGCTTATGGACTGAGCCTCCCTGCTCACGCTTGGCTGTGGTGAGGGTCGTCGACGCAGCCATCCAGCCTCCCCCTGACTCTTACCGGCATCCTGAGATAATGCAGGCGTGAGGGTTCTGGGCCACACAGACCTGCTATAAATACGCAATCTCTGTCATGATGGCCAGAATAATGCTGTTGTAAGTTAGATAGATCGGGTGTTGACTCATTGTATTGCTAGGGGCACTTCCAATGAGAAAGGCCACGGGGTCCGTCTGCTGCCTGTGCTCACAGATGTGCCTGCTCAGGTAATGCCACAGCCACCCTGCAAGGGGGCCAGGCACCACGGGGCCCATTTTAGAGATGGGTAAACCGAGGACCATGGGATAAGATGACCTGCCCAAAGTTAGTGGCTCAATGGAGCCCAAAGCTCAAGGCCTCTCCACTAGAGCCCACAGATTAGCATTCCTACTTGAGTTCTTAGCCAACATTTGGAAATAGAGAGCTTTTGCAGAAAAATCCTGTTCCTGGCTTCTCTGAAAAGTCAGGCAATCTGGCTTTCCAGGCCCACGTTCCCACATGGCTATGGTTGGCTGGAACCGAGTGGCGACCGCCTCCTCAGACACATTGCTGGAGCACCGGTAGCAGGCTGCCAGTTTGCGTCACATGCTGGGGTTGCCTTCCTGGGCAGGTCCAGGTTGGCCCTGTTGGAGCTGATTCTGTGCAGGACCCGGAGATAAATGTCCAGGGTTCTCTGGCTGGGTCTCAGCTGCTTCCCCGGTGACAAGGGCTGGGAGCTAAGGTTTGGAGGCTCCTTCCGACGCGGGGTTCCATGTGGAGGATGAGAATCTGCCAAAAGTGAATCTGTGCTTTGCTTCTGGGAAACAGGCCGCCCAATCCTCCTAGCTCCGAGCACCGAGCACATCCCGGCATCTTGTGGGTTGGCGGGTTGGCTGGACGTTGGTTCTGCTTGTCCAGGGTCAGATAGAATCCCTCCGGGGGCAGCACACAACCAGTGGGGCCAGAGCTTTGTCACAGCCTCACGGATATCTTGCGGGGACAACTGGAGGGTGAGCTCCTCACTCCTCAGCGTCTTGCACCCGTCACTTGTCTACACCTAGCTTGTGTTCATGGTGGCTTGGTTCCCAGGGGACAAAGCAGACCACAGGGCTCTTATTTCTTTCTTTTCCTCTTCCTCCTGTTTCTCCTCTTTCTCTTCATATATAGTCATGTTCAGAACGTACCCAGGGCTTCGCGCATAGCAGACAAGTGTTTTATTACTGAGCTACACACCTAGCCCAGGCTGGCCTTAAACTCGCAGTGATTCCCCTGTCTCAGCCTCCTGAGTTCTGGGCTTAGGAGCATGCTCCACCACGCCTGGTTTCCACGGAAGACTTCTTGGAGGATAGAAGCTGATGTCACCAAATGTCATCCTGTCACAAAGCCAGGCTTTGTCATCCGGCTCTAGGGAAGAGAGAGCACAAGTGGTTTTCTTCCTGCTTCCATCCTTCAAGAGAAGCCCTGTTCCTTGTCCTTGGCTCAACATAACATTTCACTTGGATAGTCGCGCCCCCAAAACATGTTTTAGAAGTGATGCGCAGAGTGAGATGCCCCCTCCCGTGCCACTCAGTCATGTGTGCGCCACCCCATAGGCTCTGGGCCAGCCTGTGCTCCAGACTTCCCTCTAGGGTGGGGAGTGGTCTTGTGTTCAGTGGGGGAGGAGCTGTGGGCCACCATCTTTGGAGACTGTATGGAGTTCATAGCCAAGCAGATTCGGGAAGCCAGAAGGCTCATTTCCTGCTGTTTGTTCCCTCCCCACCTAAGAAGCAACTGTATAGTCTTCATTCTACCACAAAAGAATTTGTGAAGGGTCGACTGTCGTCATTCTCGCTGTGGGCCAGGCACCACGGCAGACACGGGGAGGTTGTGGAGGGACAAGAAGAAATTTGAATGGCATCGTTTGGTTGCTGTCATATCTGTTTGGAGCACAGGCCAGCGCAGAGCACAGGGAAATGTGCACGCCTGATGACATAGGCAGATGGAAACACCACTCTGGGCCTCACCTCCAGAGAGACCTGGGAAAGGGCCGGCCTGGGTAATAGATGGTGGGGTTTTATGTGTTAAACCTTTGACAGGTTGGAAATAGAGCTTCTATCTGCTGCCTGAACAGAAGATCACGTCCAGTGTCAGGCTGGTAATAAATCACATGGATCCTGGTCCGCAGTCCCCATTTTATGAGCTGATGTGGCTGAAGCCGAGAGTGGGCAGCACTCGTGTTGAAGGGACAGCCAGGTCCCAGGGAGAGCACGAGTCCTGTCTAAAGAAGGCAGGTGCCACCCACTCCTGACCCCGTTTTTCTGCAGGAGTTGGTGCTCAGTTTTGTCAGAGCTGCTGATTTGGCAAAGTTTTGGTGTTTATGGGGTAACTGATTTTGTAATGTTCACCCCTTTTATTTTTTTTTCTAGACTATAGCCCTGGTCATAGTGAACCACATTTGCCAGCTATAATTTGCCCATCAGCTAACAGTTTAAGGCTCTAGCAAGGGTACTGTTGACCCCCATTGTACTGATGGAGAAGTCCAGGTTCAGAGACCTGAAGTGACTCATCCAGTGTTCCACTGCAGGTGAGCAGTGGGGGTGTGAGAACACGTCCCATAGCCTTGAATTGGGAAGTCTCCTTTCCTGTAACTTCCTTGTATGGTCCTTGTCTCCCCCTTCTAGAACAATCCAAGAACATAAGATCTCTATCCCATAGGCATCTGGTGTGTTGGAGGCAGAGAGGCTATCTTCCCTCAGTGGTTATTATTTCTCCCTCTCCTCTTATGCTTCCGTTTTCTCCTTTTCCTCTTCCCCTTCCCCTGAAGCACTGATATTGAACCCAAGGCCTCGGGCTTGCTAGGCAAGCACTCTACCACTGAGCTATATCTATAGCCCCTTACCCTTCATATTACTTTTTTTAAAAGTATTTTTATTTATTTATTTGCAAGAGAGAGAGACAGACAGACAGATAGAAATATAGATAGAGAGAGAGAGCGAGAGCGCGAGAGAGAGAGAGAGAGAGAGAGAGACAGAAGAAAGAGAATGGCACACCAGGGCCTCTAGCCACTGCAGATGAACTCCGGACTCATGCGCCACTATGTGCATCTGGCTTTATGTGGGTACTGGGGAATTGAACCTCAGTCCTTAGGCTTTGCAGGCAAGCACCTTAACAGCTAAGCCATCTATCCAGACCTTACTTTTTATTTTGATAAGTTGTCCTGGCTGGCCTTGAGCTTGCTATATAGCCCAGGTAGGGCTTGAACTTGCAATCCTCCTGCCTCAGCCCCCCTAGTGGCTGAGATTGTAGGCGTGCACCACTAGGCCGGGCTCCTGTTTCTTCTTTTGTAAAGAGTTTGTAAGATGGAACCCTCCATCTTAAAGTAGTACTGTGCTAGGTTAGCCCTCTGGCTGTAACATGTAGCCCAGAATGACTGACATACCCCTTTGAGCCTCAGTTTCTTTAACTGCACAGTGAGGTTAAGGAAGGCTTTGTGGAGTAGGTGACCTCTGAGAGATCCCACAAGCCCACCCAGGTGATGGAGTGCGAGGCAGGCATTCCTGGTGATGGAAACGGCATGTGGAAAGATCCTGTGGGAGGCCTGTGCACGCGCTGCATCTGGCAGCAGAGAGCGGTCCTGGGTGTGACTGAGATTTGGAGATGCCAAGCACCAGGGCGGGGTGCAAGCTGCTTGGCCCCAGCAGGGAGAGAGCATCGGGTCAACATTCCCATTATGGCGACGACATATGTCCACAGCACCAACTTGTCACTTGGCCTGAGTCCATGGGAAGCCGGAAGGACAAAAAGCATCTGAAACGTGTAAGTGGGGAGAAAGCGGCTTAGCGCACAGTGGGATGTGACCCGCTTGAATGGGCCTTCCCCGCCTCTCCTGGGAGGCAGGGCCTGGGAACAGCCCGGCCAGAGCCCAAGGGGCCCTTTGGGAACCCACGAAAGGCTGGGGCCCAGGGAGCCTGCTCCAGTCAGGCCCCTGGCTGTGCCATGGGCTTGCTTGTCCCCATCAGCGTCAGCTGTCATTCCGTAAGGCCTCAGATGGCAGCTCCTGCCGCTCTGGGGTCTAGCAGTGGGAAGAGTTTCTGAGCTGCCAAGGGGCCCCCGGTCCTGGATGCCCTGACCAGCCCCAGAAGCATAGCCAAGACAGCAGAGCTGAGGAACCCCTTGGACTGTCCTTCTGGGGTGGCGGTGTTGGTGAGGTAGAGCCCCTGGCCTGGGGCCAGGAGAGCCAGGAAATGCAGGGCTGGAGTTCCCTTACTGGCTTCTTGACTGGCCAGCTGTGTCACTGGGGTGAGCTGGTTCACCCTCTCAGCCATTGTTCTCCATGGGTAAAATGAGTGTGAGGTCCCTTGCTCCGCAGGCTGATGGGGAACTGGAACGAGGCATGCGCAAAGCAACCGTTTGCACCAAATCTTGCGCTTTCTGTTTCTCGGCTGCTCGGTAGGCAGAGTAGCAGTGGTCATACTGACAGAAGGCATGGGTGGTCAAGAGTGGACGCTGGGGATGGGGGACGGGGAACACGTGTCCTTACTCACACATCCTATAGGTTAAAAAATGAAGCCAGCCGTGATGACCCCTGCCTATAATCCCAGGAGGCTGAGGCAGGAGGATCGTCACAAGTCTAAGGCCAGTCTAGGCCCCCTGTCTCAAAAGAATAGAAAACATTAAGGTTTAGAGGTTAATAACCTACCCAGGGATGTTCTCAGTAATGGTAGAGCTGGAATCCAAGTTCACTGACTTCAGGATTGATGGGAAAAGAACTGATGTCTTCCAAACGTACAAAAGAAAAGTTGAAAGTATAGCACAGTAGGCATTCATGTAGCCATTTCCTACCATTCTTTGTGAGAATTTTGGTCATATTCCCTCTACATAGGGGTGTATGTGTGTGTGTGTTTTTCTAAACAATTTGGATATGGGTTTCAGGCACAGACAAGAAGCCAACATTTCCAGGGAATTGACTGAGTGTGTCTCGGGCCCACTGTACTTATTTGTTTAGTCATACTGAGGATTGAACCTAGAGCCTTGCCCATGCTAGTGAAGCTCAACTACTGAGCTATGTCCCCAGCCCTAGGGCCCACTGTGTTTTTTTTAAAATATTTCATTTATTTAAATATTTATTTATTTACCTCTTTGAGGGAGGAAGAGAGAGAGAGAGAGAGAGAGAATATGAGCACGCTAGTGCCTCTAGGCACTGCAGATGTGTCACCTTGTGTATCTGACTTATGTGGTTACTGGGGAATCAAACCTGGGTCCTTAGGCTTTGCAGGTAAGCCGTTTAAGTGCTAAGTCTTCTCTCCAGTCCAGGCCTACAGTTTTAACTGTTACTTGAGGACACAGATTCTGGCAGTGAGTCTTGGCAGGGAGGAAGAGCCAGTCTTCCCACAGTTCGTCAGGTGCTGTGCCTGTTACCCCAATCCAGCTAGCCAGGGACAAGAAAGATTCAGATCCTGGGTAACTCCTGGCAAAAGGTGATGTGCGGCTCATGGCTGGGGCTGCTGCTTTTACAGAATTCTACGGGCTGGTTTTTCTCTCCTAGTGTACTTGTCTTTTAGCCACCACAGCGCAGCCCAGACAGCAAGTAGCAGCGCGTGGGGTGCGGCCCTTGCTTTCTGGGAAGCAGGGAGGCACTAGAGAGTTGGGTAGATAAGGAAGAGAGGACTGGCCTAGGATCCACAGCTGACCTGGACCTGGGCCTGTGGACTATGTGTGTGCACACATGTTTTCCTGTGCTGGGGGTGAAGCTCAGGGCCTTGTTCTACAAATGCTCTACCACTGGACCTCACCCTCAAGCCCTTTTAACCCACCCACCCCCGCTTTTGTTACTGGACTTGCAGAGCCAACTGTGTCATTTCATGTTGTACCCCTCACACCTGGTACTCCTTCACCTTCTTAGCTTTGATATCTCCCTGCTGCTCATTGCGAGCAAGCCTGAACATCTCTTCCTGTTTGAGGCTCTGACCTCTCAAGATCCTCTCCTTTCTGTCCTTGGTAGCCTCTGTGTCCTTGGTGGCACCTTGTGTGTAACTCCATATCCTCCTAGCCAGGATGGTTGGGTGATGTACAATGGCACGGTAAGATGAGCAGTTGGACAGGTGGCTGATGGATGGATGGACGGACAGGATGAGTGCATGAAGAGTTTCATGGGTTGAATGGATTGGTGAGTATGGACGTATGGATAGGCGAGTGGGTGGATAGATGACTGGGTGGGTAGAGGGGTGGATTGATGGGTGAATTGATGGATGGATAGATGAATGGGTGGGTGGACAGATGGATGTGTGGGTGGAAGGTGGTGGGGCATTTGTGTGTGGGGGATAGGTAGATGAGTAAATGAACAGAAGAATGAACAAGTACCAAAGACAACAGTCCTTCTTAGCAGTCTTCTCCCCTGAAATTCCCTTTGGTATCTGGGCTGTGACATTTCCTTATTCTCCTGTCCCTGGAACGAGTTGGCGGAGAGCACACTCCCCAGGTTTAGAAAAATCCTCGGAGCCATTGACTGTGGATTTGCCAAAGTTTCTACACTGGGGAGTTCCGGAGACGTTGGCCCCTTCCAAAGCGAGTGTCTGTGCAGTAAATCCTATTTTCCTGTCCACTTGGCTCCTGCTCTTGGGGATGTGTTCCTGCTGTCAGGAACTGGTGCTCTCCGAGGCTGCTGACATGTGGGGGAAGAGCGGGGGCTCCCTTGGGCATTGCTGCCCCGAGCTTACACCCCTTTCCACCTCGAGCACAGACTGGTGCTGGCCAGCAGCTTGGGAACTTGGAGCCAGGGAGGGATGCAGCAGCAGGGGACAGACTTAAGCATCTGGTCCCAGAAGCCTCTGCTGCCCACAGGGTGCTGCGCGCCAAGCTTTGAGTTAGCGCATCCAGTCTCCTCCAGGCTGTGTGTCTCTGTTCATCAGTCTGTACATCCTTCCCTCCTTCTTTTAATCTTTCTCTCCTCTTTGTCCATCCGTCCATCCATTCATCTATCTGCCCATTTATCACTCGTTATTGAAAGCCTCCAGGGTGTTCGGAGACCTGAGAGAAATTAAACAGCATTGACCTTGTGATGTCAGAGTCACATCCAGGCGGAGGAGATGGACAAAGCCCCTGTCCTTTTCTTTCTCCCCCATCTCTTGCTTCCCTCCCCCTCCTCCTCTCCTTTTCCTCTCCCATGACGAGCGTGGTTATTAAACAGCCGCCTATCATTGTAACATGGCATGTGTTGCCTGTAGAGAGGAAATGTCTTCCAGCCTGTGCTGTCAGGGAAGGCAAGTTTGAGTGGAATGTGAACATTTTCATTTTATTTTTTAAATATTTGTAAGTGACTATGATGTGTGTGTGTGTGTGTGTGCGTCTGTGTATGGGGACAGGTGTGCCATAGCATGCGTGTGGAAATCAGAGGACAGCCTTGTCTTCTGCCTTGTTTGAGACGGGGTCTGTCTGGGAACACCAAACCAGCCGGGCTGCGAGCTTCAGGATTCCCCTAACTCTGCCTCCTCTTGCTGTAGGCATGTTGGGATTGCAGATACATGTACCACTTGGAGTCTGGCTTTATGAACTGAAGTCTACAGACTTGCAGAGCACATCCAGGGAGTCGGGAAGGGATGCAGGTTAAAAGATGCAAGCGCCTTTAACCACTGAGCCATGTTTCCAGCCTCGGAATGAGCATTCTTAGCAGAGAGAGCTGCCTGAACAGAGAGGTGTGGAGGTTGGAAAGGTGCTGGCTTGTGGATACCACAGTGGACGGAAATGTGTTGAAGGGGAAAATGGGATATGAGGTGTGAGCCAGGTAAACAGCCTTGAGTGATAAGCCAGGTTGATTTTAGAAGCGAGAGGAAGCTGTTAAAAGACAACCAAAGCAGGAGGCTGGGCTGTGGCTCGGCAGAAAAGCATTTTCCTAGGAAGTGCAAGGCCCTGGGTTCAGCCTCCAGCACTGAAAAAATAATAAATAAATAAATAAATAAATAAATAAATAAATAAATGAACAAGTCAGTTGGAGCAACTATCCACCTCCCAGCCACTCCTCCCCAGACCCCTCAGGCTGTTTGTGCCCTCCCCCTACAGCCCACATCACTCCTTTGTTGGTACCAGGGGAAAGTTCTGGGCACCATGCTGAGTCTCAACTCTTCCACAGAACCAGGAAAGCCCAAGCTGTACCCTAAGAACCATCACAGAATCCCAGCTTTCAAAATATGGGGAAACCGAGGCAGAGACAGGGACAGTGAAGAGGTCATGCACTGCCAGTGGCTAGGCTAGTCCTATAACAACTTATGTCCCTTTTGGAGGGACATAAGACCTTTAAAGTTGCTGGATACCTTTTCCCCCTGTAGAGACTCAGATGTGTTATTTAATGTGTGTGTTTAGCCCATTTGGGTGTAAGGTGGGATGGAAGTCAAAATCAGTAATTTTAGGCAGGCGTGGTGGCATACACCTTTAATTCCAGCACTCGGGAGGCTGAAGTAAGAGGATTGCTGTGAGTTCGAGGCCACTCTGAAACTACATAGTGAATTCCAGGTCAGCCTGGACTGGAGTGAGATCGAACCTCAAAAAAAACCCACCAAAATTAGTATTTAAATATTGTATTTCTTTTTTATATTTTATTTCTTTATTTATTTGAGAGAGAGAAAGAGAGAATGGGCGTGCCAGGGCCTCCAGCCAGTGAAAACAGACTCCAGACGCATGCACCCCCTTGTGCATCTGGCTTACATGGATCCTGGGGAGTCAAACCGGGGTCCTTAGGCTTCACAAGCAAACACCTTAACCGCTAAGCCATTTCCTCAGCCCTAAGTGTTTTATTTCTTTATGATTTAAGTATATTTTTATTTATTTATTTAAGACAGTGAGAGAGAGGGAGAGAAACAAGCAGATAGAAAGAGAGAATGGGCATGCCAGGGCCTCTAGCCACTGCAAACGAACTCTGGACACATGTACCACCTTGTGCATCTGGTTTACTTGGATACCTGGGAATTGAACCTGGCTCCTTAGGCTTTGCAGGCAAGTGCCTTAACCACTAAACCATCTCTCTGGCCCAAAATTAGTCATTTTAGAAAGTGGTTAATCTCTCTGAACTCAGTTCACCATACTGTGAAATGGGTATGATCATGATAACGGTAAAACAAAACATGTTTTACTTACTAGCATTTTTCCCTGTAAGAATTTAAGCTTCAGCAAGTCAGGGGTGTTTGTGTCTGGTTTGCAAAGGCCTAGCCAGTACCTGGGGTATCGTAGGTGTTAGTTAATGGTTACTGAGCGAGTGAGGATTATCCGTCATGCACGAGCTCCCAACAGCATGCCTGGACTAAACACTTTACATGCAGAATGCTGCTTAAGCCTCCAGCCGCTATTCAGATGAGGAGATAGCCTCAGGAAGGCTGCCTACAACTTGCCCATGGTCACAGTTCCTGGGTGAGGGAGCCCATGTGACCCAGCAAGCTGCTAGTGAATGCCAGGGTGCCCCTGGGTCCTGGCACATGGTGGCTGCACAGTCCCAGCCCTTCCCGAGTCTCACTCCTTTCCCAGGACCTCAGCTTCCCCATCTGGGAAGCTCCGGGCTGGCTTTGACTCCTCAGTGGACCCCCAACATGGGCTCTTGCACTAGGACCAGGTGACTGACAACTCCAGGTCCAGCTGTCTTGGATTGAGGGGGACCCACCCATCCCCAAGGGACAGACTTGCTGAGTCTCCTGTCCTGTGCCATGTATTTGCTGAGGGGCTTGTGCTTGGCTCCCAAGGGAATTCACCTGAATGACAGTGCCAGGAGGCCTTGGGACGGTCCCTCGTCTTCTCTGCTCCCCTGCAGTGGGCGACTGTCTCAAGGTGTGAGGCTCCAGCTGTATGTGGCAGCCCAGGCTGCCGTTCTGTCTACTGCACGTGGGGAGAAACAAACACAGCTGTGTCTATTCCAGAAATTACGTATCATGGTGATGTGCTCTCTTGGGGTGATGCCTCCCACTCAGGATCATAGGGGGAGCCTGGGCCCCTTTTAATTTGAGCAACTGGGCTGATGAGCACACCTTGACCGGTGGGGTGGACCTTGGCCAGTGGGCATGCTGGCAGAGTCAGAACACTCGGTTTTGAGGGTAGTGGGGATTCTCACCTGGAGATCCCGTAGGGAGATGATCTTTGGCCCGAACCCTCCAAACTGGGGAGACTTGACGGCCTGATACTTCCCAACATGGTCACGTGGGGTCACAGACCTGCATAGGGGAATAAGGCCTAGGGCTAGATTCTAAATCCAGTCCTGATGTCTATCACAAATACTTCCTTGGCTCCTGTCGCTTTAGGGATAGAGACCCACCCCTCCCAGGGCCGGAAGTGGTTCGCTCTGCCTCTTGACATCCTCCGCTCCGTCTTACAGGTATTACATCCCTCTGGCTTTTGTGGTCCTTCCCAGTCTCTCAGCTTCTCCCAGTACAGGGCCTTTGCACTGGTTGGTGCCTGCAGCTGCAATGCTCTTCCTTCGCCACCTGAATCACACTCATCCGTCTTCTAGGATTCCAGGAAAGTCTTCCCCCGCGCCCCCAGGCAGCTCCACTATAGGTCTTTTACAGCATTTGTCAAAGATCTTTATTTAAAATTCATTAGCATGTTTCTTGGATCAGCATTCTCTCACGCTATGAAGTCTGCAAAGACAGGTACTGTGGTTGAATTACTGATCGCCAGAATCCCCAGCCCTAGCTGGGCCTGGCACATAGTAGGTGCGCAGTTAACACGTGTCAGTCGGTGGGATGAACGTGCGAATGCAGCGCTCTGCTCCGTGAAAGGGGGATACGCTTCTGTTTGTTCTTCTGGGTGACAGTTGGCAGAGTGCTGTGACATCCGTCATCTCCCTTTAATTGAACAGACTGGTATTGAAGTCTGCAGGGGCTTGGCACAGGGCCAGACCCTGGGGTGGGGGGTATGGGAGCCGAGGTGGAGCAGGCATCATGGGCCCGCAGCAGTGCACGTCCCCCTGGGAGGAGGGCCCACGGGGACTGCTCCCCTCCCATGAGGATGGAGGAGGCTCCTGATGCTCCGAGGGGAAGTAGTGGGTGGGGGGGCAGAGCTAGCAGGTGGGGGCATGCATCCATTCAGACCTGATAGCTCTTTCTCTACTCCTCTCTGATGGGAGATGTCAGGCCTCCTTTGACTCTGGGAGACTTGCCCCTCGTTTGACTATGGGCAGGGTACGGGACAACATGACCGCACTGCTCCGTTGACTTTTCCTTCTCACGGACAGGCCTGATGACAAGCGTCCAGTGAGGAGGGGAGGTGGTGAACATGTAGGAAGAAAACCAGAGGAAGGGAGATCAGAAGCCAGGAGGGCTTTGGTGAGACGTTTCTGAGCAGAAGGCTCTGTGAGTGAAGAAAGAAGGGAGGGCGCTTTGTGGACACTAGGGAGGGTGTGCTGGGAAGAGGGACAGTCTGGGCAAAAACCCTGTGGCAGGCAGGCGTGGAGGAGGGAGGAGGGCAAAGGGGCTGGAGGCTGGTGACAGGGTAGAGCCTGGAGAGAATCTAGCTTCTTCCCTGAGTGAGGTGTGAGTGCTGGAGGGCTTTGAGGAGGTGCCGAGAGGAGGCATTGCAGCCGTGCTTCACACACATGTAGCCCCAGCATCCGTTCAGGAGGTGGACGCAGGAGGACCAGGAGTTCAAGGCTAACCTCAGCTACATAGCCAGTTTGGGGCTAGCCTGGGATACATAAGACTCTATCTCAAAAGAGAGAGAGAGAAAAAAAGAGGAGGTGTTCCAAACGTGCCATTCTGATGTTGGAGAGATGGCTCAGTGGTTAAGAGCACTTCCTGTGCAAATATGAGGGAGGGCCTGAGGAGGCCTGAGATTTCCATCCCCGGGATCCACATAAGCAGCTGGATGTGGCTGTGCACATCTGGAACCCTAGTCCTGTAGGGGTCAGAGACCTGAAAATCACAGGAGCCTGCAGGAGGACAAAGTACCCCTTGGAATGTCACGGGGTGGGGGGGACAGCTAGGGGGAGCGAGACGGGGTGCCGTGGAAGCTCCAAGGGGCCTCTGGACAGCTAGTGATGGTGATCTCCGATCAGCATCTTGACTTTTTTCACAAGACGGGAGCTTTAGGGGAAATATGTTACATTTCTTCTCACCCTGACCCAGGCCCACCCCCACTAGCTGGGGCTGCTCTGCTGGTGTTACGATGGAGACACCATGTTGTTGGTTTCTAACATAAATTAGTAAGTTCCTAACAATTTGGGCTGCCGGCAGTAATCTGGTGACTCCGGGCACGTTCTGGGCCATCCAGGGGGAGCAGAGGGTAGGAGCCAGGTGACCTTTCTCTCCTGGGGCTAGGGCTATATTGGAGAATAGCTGCCCAGGGGTTTTGCAGCAACCCAAGGAGGTCCAAGTTTTGGAGACAGCTCCTTCCACATGTGACCAGACAAGTGGCATCTCCTTTTGGAGCCTCATTTCCTTATCTGCAAAGTGTGATGCATCATAACTGCTCAAAAAATGACCGTTGCATATAAGGCAGAGCCCAGCAGGTCGTACGGCGAATGTCACCAGCCTGGGCACTGTCTCTGTCTTGTCCACATTTCAGGGAGCTTGTTCAGGTCTCAGAACTCTCAGAGCCTCGGCAGCTGCCGTAGGACCCTGAAGGGGAAGTGCCCAGCTCTGTAGCCTCATCCCTGGTATGGGCTGTGTGGACCTTGGGCACTTGCACAGTCTCTGTGAGTTGATGTACTTCCCTGCTAAGCCGTGAGTGTAACAAGCGGGTCTCCCTCCCAGGGCTGCTAGCGTGAACCTAGAGTGCTCCTGGGAGGGCTCACAGGGTGGGGCTCTACTCCAAGAAGTCTGGCTGCCTTCTGCCCAGATGTGTGGGCCTCCCAGAGGTGGTTGTCAAGAGCAGAGGGGCCCTGGGAAAGGTGATGGGCGGAGGTGGGAGGGTTGGAAGGGCGTGGGGGGCCCAGAGGGAGGCTCAGACAGTGCTCTTTAATTTTTGAGAAGGCCTTTCCCCAATCTTCATATAATTAAGAGTATTTTTAAAATGCTTGTTGAAATAAAAATAGTCCATTTCCATATGACTTCACTTCATTCCACACATATGCTCACAACACAGTTGGGGTTTTTTGGAACTGCCTTCTTTGCTTCTCATTACAAGATTCTCATTTGGCTGGTAGGTAAATATTTAGGGGGTCCCCCTTTCTGATTTGCAATCAGAGCCCTTCCAGAGGCCTTGAGTGGCCGCAGACATGGGTATAAAGCATGTTCACACTTAGAGACATGTTCTTGTGATTCATGCTTGGTGGCAAGACCGACTGTGTTGTCTTTGGTTGTGCATGTGTGCATGCATGTGCGTGCGACATCCTGGAGACAAAGTCTCTCATTCTGGAACTCACCCAGTATGCTGGACTGGCTGACCAGCGAGCCCCAGGGATTCTCCTGTCTCCACCTCCCCAGCTCTAGGATTAGAGAGGCGCCACCACACCCGGGTTTTTTTTATGTGGGCTCTGGGGATCCAACTCAGGCAGTGCAAGGGCCTAGCCAAGTTTCCTCCCTGCGGTTGTCCCAGAGCCCCTGTGCATCCCTGTCCTCAGCTGCCTGTGTGCCCTTCTGCGTTCCGATGGGGAGACCAAAATGCAGACAAGCAGGCATGAGGAAGCGCTGATACCCACTGAGAAGCCCTTCCTCGTGGGAACTGGGACTCCAGTGGGCGCCTGGGACTCATGGCCAGTGTGAGTGCTCTGACCTCCATGGAGTCTCTTTGGCTCCGCTGAAGGGTCCCTCTCTTAGGCTACGAGAAAGGAAAGTTGTTTTGATCACAGCACTTGAGGGCTGAGGCAGGAGGGTAGAGAATTGGAGGCCAGCCTGGGATATGTAGTGAGATCCTGACTCAGAGGGAGACAGAAGGGGGCGTGGAATCTGAGAGGTACAGTAACTTGCACCAGGCCACCCAGCCCAGCAGAGGCAGACCTGTTTTTTTTTTAATTTTTTTTTGTTTATTTTTATTTATTTATTTGAGAGAGAGAGAAAGAGGCAGAGAGAGAGAATGGGCATGCCAGGGCCACCAACCACTGCAAACGAACTCTAGATGCATGTGCCCCCTTGTGCATCTGGCTAACGTGGGTCCTGGGGAATCGAGCCTCGAACCGGGGTCCTTAGGCTTCACAGGCAAGTGCTTAACCGCTAAGCCACCTCTCCAGGCCAGACCTGGGGTTTGATGTCTGCGGCCATTCCACCCCGAACGCACCCGAACTCATCAGACCTGGGCTTTGAATCCCTTCTTCTGGTCCTCAGGCTGTTCTCAGAACCACACAGGCCAGTGAGTGCTGGTGGGCAGAGCCGAGGGCTGTTGCTGGGCTTCAAGACTCCTGGCCCCTGACACCCAGGGCACAGTAAGCGTTGAGGAGCTCAGAGATCTGTTCCAGTCCCCCACGTGGAGCCTTTCTACCGTGTCTGTCTGGGCCCAAAGCTCTCTGAGGCTCTTTTGAGAAGCTGTGACACAGTGCACTGTGCCTCTGACTTCTGGTCATTCCAGCACAGACCAGGACAATTGATGGCATCCCCTCACCTCCACCGCCTACAGTGTAATTCTAATGTCCTTAGGTGACAGGCAAAGGAGGCCCCCAGTCTCAGGGGAGAATCTGAGGCTTACAGATTTGCCTTTCCTAAGCAAATGGAGTGGGAGTGTTCCTTTTCTGGGGTTGTGACTTCTTTTGGGCCATGAAGAGCTTTAAAAAATTGCCGAGCCGGGCGTGGTGGCGCATGCCTTTCATCCTAGCACTCAGGAGGCAGAGGTAGGAGGATTGCCGTGAGTTCGAGGCTACCCTGAGACTCCATAGCGAATTCCAGGTCAGCCTGGGCTAGAGGTAGGTGAGACCCTACCTCAAAAAAAAATTTTGAATACCTGCCCAGAAAATTGGATACACACACACTTTTAGGTATGATTTCAGTATACTCCCGACTATTTATTTTGCTTTTTAACTTTTTTATTTTTTAAAAAGATTTTACTTATATATTAGAGAGAGAAAGAATGGGCACCCCAGACGCTCTAGCCACTACAAATGAACTCCAGATGCATGTATCACCTGGTGCATCTGGCTTTACCTAGGTACTGTTGAATTGAACCTGGGTCCTTAGGCTTCTCAGGCAAGCGCCTTAACTGCTGAGCCATATCTCTGGCCCTGATTTTTTATTTTTATTTCTTGCATATGTGGTTCCTTGAGATGGAGTCTCTCCCACAACCTGGAGCTGCTGATACTGTCAGCCAGCCCGTGATACTCTGCTCTCCCTCAGCTTTTTAGGGGAGTGCTTGGAGAGTGGAACTCGGCAGTCTCCAAGCTGGCAGGCCCTCATGAGCCATCTCCCCAGGCCCTTCTTTTTATCGTTTTGCAACAGGGTTACACCATATAGCCCTGGCTGGCCTTCCACTCACAGCCATCCTCTTGCTTTGGCCGCTTAAGTGCTTGGATGATAGGAGTGGCCCACCATGTCCAGCTATATTTGCTCTTTTAGAGTCAGAGTCTCTATATCGTCCAGGCTGGCCTCGAACTCAAGATCCTCCTACCTCAGCTTCCAGAGTGCAGCTGGGCCTCCAGGAATTTGTAACCTGCTGGAGTGTGGCTTTGTGCTGCCGCCGTCATGGTTTGACCACAGTCTGCTCTATGCAGGTCGGGGAGGCTTCTTAACACCTTGCAAGGTAGGGAGACTGGGGCTCAGACAGGGTGGTGCTCCCTAGGCAGCGTGGGAGGGCTTGAGCAAGTGCCACTTGACTGGGAGTCACGTTCCTGCACCCTGTGGCCTTGGAGACACAGTGCTGGAGGAGCTGTCTCCCTGGGGCTGCGGTCAAACCTGGGCTCTAGGGGAGTTGGGAGCCACCATTAGTTTCCACCTTACTGTACTTTCCAAGCTTGTGAGCAGGAAGTGCTCCATGGGCACTGGGCAGGGCGCCCCTGCTCTCCCTTTCCCTCTTGGTACAAGCTGAGCCCCTCTCACGCTGTGTGATGGGAAGTCTGCGTTCATTTGGCTTAAACTGCGGGATTGTGTCTTCCCTGAAGTCACTTCTCTCACCGCAGGCCAGCCGCATGAATGATGTTCACAGGACACTCGGGGGCCCTTTGGGATAGGGCTGGGGGGTGATAGGAGGCCTCTGCCTGTCTTCCCCTTATTAGCAAAGCAACTTGGTGAGAGTTTTGGCCTGGGTTCAAACCCTCCTTTAGTCACTTACAGGCCAGGTGGCTCTCCATGGTCCACTTTCTCTGAACCTCAGTTCCCCGTCTGTGAAATGGGCTGCCTGGAAAGAAGACATGCTTAATCGAGATAGTGATAATTGATTGGCAGCGCAGCTTTGCACGCATAAGGCCTGGGACCCCCAGAACCAAAAAAACCATGATAATGGTAGTTAGCCATGGCACGTTGTCCTGGAACTGTATAGAAGAGATGCCCACATGGGCCTGCAGGAGGCAGGTCAAACTTAGGCCCGACTGACCTGTGGTTGGAGCAAGCAGGTTGGTGTGGTGTGTGGGGGGGGCGTTTGAGGGCAGAGGTTTCTGTGCTTGGCTGCTGTGGTAGTCAGAGCTGCCCTCGAAGGCACAGAGGCATTTCCTCTGTCCCCCCAAGTGGTTCTGGGGGCCTGACGGAGCACTCTTGGTCCCTTATTGGCTCCCTTCCTGGTTCATGAACAGGGCCTCTCTTAGCTGCCCAGCACCCAGAAACAGCCTTGGCCATGTTCACCCCAGCGTGATTTCTGGGGAGTGGGCAGGCGTCTGGGTCGACAGTCTGGTTCCCATGGGCCATAGGGAGAGACCTGAGGCTGGCAGCCTCCACAGCCGCCTGGGAGACACTGAGCGGGGTCACCAGAGATAAAGGCGCTGCCTGGGCGGGGCTTCCTTGTCAGAGAGAGGCCTTTCTTCCCAGGGCTGCAGGAGGCCTGAGGATAATAGAGCTTCCAGCCATGGAACCCAGGGCTTAGCCTGTTCCCTACCCCCAAGGCCCCTCAGAGCTGGGGAGGAGGGGCAGCTGGGGGCCTGGGGCTTGACTGTGGCCTCTGTGTGGATCTTGAGTGGGTGACACAGTGGAGAACTTGGGGGCTCTCCCAGTGGTTAGGGTGTCGACACAAAACCCACAGCTTTCGCCTCAAAGGGAATAAAAGATAGATTATCCTGGAGTCAGATATGAGTGACCTTGCCCAGGAACACAGATTGAGGTGTTTCATGTTCCAATGTGTTAACAATTTCATGAAGTCTTTTTTTAATTTAATTTTTATTTACTTATTTGAGAGAGAGAGAGAGAGAATGGGCGCTCAGAGCCTCCAGCCACTGCAGACAAACTCCAAATGATTGGGCCCCCTTGTGCATCTGGCTTACATGGGCCCTAGGGAATTGAACCTGGGTCCTTTGGCTTTGCAGGCAAGCACCTTAACCACTAAGCCATGTCTCCAGCCCGTCCTTTTTTTTTTTTTTTGTAAATATTTTATTTATTTATTGGAGAGAGAGATACAGAAATAGGCAAGTAAAGAGAGAGAGAGAGAGAGAAAGGTCGCGCCAGGGCCTCCAGTCATTGCAAACGAACTCCAAATGCATGTGCCCCCTTGTGCATCTGGCTTATGTGGGTCCTGGGGAGTCGAACTTGGGTCCTTAGGCTTCATGGGCAAGTGTCTTAACCACTAAGCCATCTCTCCAGCCCCCCTCCCCATGAAGTTTCTTTTTATAGTTACAGGACAAAAGAACGTCATAAACCGAGATACTCTTCAAATACATTTGTGGAAATACCACGTAGGCAGGTTACAACAATTCAGGGGAAATCTTCACCACAGGCCTCAAATGTTGTCTAATGGACATTCTCAGTCTTTGGGTGGGTGGAGGCTGGTAGTGTGTTAGTGTATTCCAAAACGTCTCACCTGATAGTCACAGGGATGTTCAGTTAAACACAGAGGTAGACAATGAATCAATGGCTGTTGAGGGGCTAAAGCTGGTCTGAGATACTTTGGCTCTGAATCTATACCGTTCCATCTCTCCACAAAGACAGAAGTTCTGTCAGCCTCAGAGGATATTTGAAGTATGTCCGGCTTCTTGGTGACTGTAGTTCACACAGGAATCTACAGGTCCTCAGTTTCCTCATCCGCTTGCCTTGTGGACCTCAGGAGCCTCCCTCTACTCCTTACTACTCCGGCCATACTCCTTCCCTCCATTCCTCCTTCCAGCCGCTCTGCCTTCAGACTGCTCACCCTTCCTCTCTCCTTGATGGTCTCTTTGACCACAGGACCCCACAGAACAGCAGTACCCAGTCTTCAAAACCCCAGGTAAGGACTGGGCAGATGGCTCAGTGGTAAAAGGTACTTGCTTGCAAAGCCTGCTGGCCTGGATTCAGTTCCCTAGTACCTGTGTAAAGCCAGATACAAAAAGTGGTGCATGGGGGTTGGAGAGATGGCTTAGCGGTTAAGTGCTTGCCTGTGAAGCCTAAGGACCCTGGTTGGAGACTTGATTCCCCAGGACCCACGTTAGCCAGATGCACAAGGGGGCGCACGCGTCTGGAGTTCGTTTGCAGTGGCTGGAGGCCCTGGCATGCTCGTTCTCTCTCTCTCTGTCTATCTGCCTCTTTCTCTCTCTGTCTGTTGCTCTCAAATAAATAAATAAAAATAAACAATAATAATAAAATTTTTTATAAAGTGGTGCATGTAGCTAAAGTCTGAATGCATACAGACAGGAGGCCCTGACATGCTCGTTGTCTCTTTCTCTCAAATATATAAAGAAAAATATTTTTAAAAATAAACGCAGGTCAGCCTCATGGCGCCAATGCTCCCTGAAGGCTCAGCTGCTTGAGGGACCTGGCCACCGATGCCTTCTCTGTTGTCCTTGACATTCTCACCCACGAATCTGCATGTATGTGTGTCACCAACTCCCCCTCCCAGTACTTTATACTTTATACAGCACCAAGCTGCTATCTAGAATGGACACCCTTGTCTCATTTCTGTCTAGTAAGCTCCTACTCATCCTTCAAGGCCCAACACAAATGTCCACTCCTTGGCATGTCCTGTTCTATGGCTGCCCTTGTCCTTTGGCCTTGGTCCACTATGCTTTTTTTCCAGGTTGGGTCTCGCTGTGGCCCAGGTTGACCAGAAATTCAAGCTGGCTTCAAACTCACAGGAGTCTTCCTACTTCTGCTTCCTGAGTGCTGGGATTAAAGGCACATCTACCCCCCACCCCCCGTGCCCACCCCACTGTGCTTTTATAGATGGCCTTGTAACAGAGTGGCTAATTTATTTTTCTTTTTTCTTTCTTTCTTTTTTTTTTTTTTTTTATGGGCACGCCAGGGCCTCCAGCCATTGGAAAGGAACTCCAGATGCATGCGCCCCCTTGTGCATCTGACTCGTGGGTTCTGGGGAATCAAACCAGCATCCTTAGGCTTCGCAGGCAAACGCCTTAACTGCTAAGCCATTTCCCCAGCCCCAAGGAGTGGCTAATTTTGTCCACCTTGGCCTTTCCCACTGGAGTGGACTGTGGGGACCTTTCCTCCTTCATCCCTGGGTCCTTTGTGGGAGCCCAGGGGCTGTTTGGGAACAGCTCTGCCCATGTTTTATGAATGAGGGAATAAGTGAATTCACTGTCTCCCCTAAAAATAACTTCTTCCTCTATCCTAGAGGCTTTTACAACTCAGCGTGACACCCCCACCAGATCATGGCCGTGGGAGGAAACGATCACAGCACACAGGCTGTTCCTATGCATCACACACCAGGAGGAGCCGAGAGCGGGGCAGAGCTGGGTGGCTCATAGCGAAACCAGCCTCAAAGTCTCCACTTTACGCTTGTGTGTTGGAGGCCGCACGGTTAAAGGGGCCATGGGGCCTAACCCCTTTCTGGGGGTATAGCTTGTGGAAAAGCATGGATGGCCTTCTTCTCTGAGGCCTAGGTTGGCTTCCCTTTGCCCTCTGTCCCTTTCTGCCTGGCTTCTGCCCATGTCTGGGCCAGTACCCTCCCTAAGGCCAGGAGACCCCAGGAGTTCCCAGCACCCAAACTGTCAGCCCTGTCACTAGTAACAGTGGCTATAGGGGTGACATTTCCACCTCTGTGTGTGTGTGAGGGTGTGTGTATGAGAGAGAGAGAGAGAGGGGGGGGGGGGAGAGAGGCATCCCAGCCTTGTCTTCCTGTGCAGCAAACACTGTCACTGTCCCCATGCTGCAGGAGAAGAAACTGAGGCTCACAGAAGTAAAGTGACTTACCATTGCAGTCATTCTCACTCCTGGGTAAAGCTAGGGCTCCAGTCCACATGAGAGTTCCTTACGCCTCTCTGTCATAGGTCACGCTGCCTCGCTGGTTCATTCACTCATCCATCCATCTATGCATCCATCCATCTATGCATTCATCCATCCATCCATCCATGCATGCATGCATCCATCCATGCATCCATCTGTGCATGCAAGCCATCCAATAGCCATTTATGAGCGCATATCCATTGTTGCCCATTTTAGTTGCTTATTTATCCCTGCACTCAGCAGTTGTGTGCTGAGGACCTACTGTGCGCCAAGGCTTCAGGAGTAAACCTTGAGGTTGGCATGGGTAGAAAGAAAGAATGTTTCTAAGCCACCGTGGGGCTGAGATTTCCCACATCCTCCCAAGGTCTGGCCTATGGCCCTGGGGTCCTGGGGTCTGGCAGTGAGCCAGTATACTTTGGGGCTTTACTGGCCCTGTGGGCCATGCTTGGGACTAGCTAAATTCTTGCTCTTAGCTCTGCCCCCTTACACGTTTCTCCCCATCACCCTATCCTGGGTACATTTCTTTTTTAAAAAAATATTTCTTTACTTGCAAGGAGCCGAGGGATATGGGTGTGCCGGGGCCTCCAGATGCTGCAAACGAACTCCAGATGCATGTGCCACTTTGTGCATCCGGGTTTATGTGGGTACTTGGAATTGAATTTGGGTCGTTAGGCTTTGCAGGCAAGCACCTTAACCACTTAGCCATCTCTCCAGTCCCTCCCCCCCCACCCTGCCCAGGTGCATTTTTGAAAGATGCTGAGGGACTTGGATGACCAGGTTCTCCAGCAAGAAACTCAGCTGTGCAAAGTGCCCAGCATCAGAGACATGCCTGTGCTGAGGACATCCAGTAGTCTCTGGCCTGACCACAGTTGGGGCACTGACTGAGAGGTACGTGTTCCCCTCCCCCTGCCCAGCCCTCCTGGAAGCACTCCTCTGCCCAGTGATTCACAGCCTGACGCTGCAGCAAGAGGTGCTGGCTGCACACAGGCTGCCCGGACTTTGCGGTTTTGAACTCAGAGGAGAATTCCCTCCTTGGCTCAGGGTAGGATAACTTACTTGTTGAGAGAGACATTTTTACAAAATAAATCCTTAGAGAAACCAGGCGCTGAGGCGGGAGGCCTGGCGAGGGATTATCTAAATAAACCCTGTTTTTGAAGCTTTGGGCCCAGACAATTCGCCTGAGCCTTTCTTGCTTCCTTGTGCTCAGCTTGAGGTCTCTGGTGACCCTGAGGTCTTTTTTCATGGCATCAGGGCAACCAGCTCCTTTCCCCCTTGATGATCCCAGCATTTGGGGTCCGTGTCTCTCTTTTATGGGGGGGGGGAGTCGTGATTGTCTAGTTTTTTTTTTTTTTTAACAAGATTACTGTTCATATTTGGGGCAGGGTATTCCTTTTGGGGAACTGTCCTGCCTCTTGTAGAATGTGGAGCACCCCAGGCTCTGGCTGAGGAAATGTCCGTGGACCCCCTATGATCACTGTGTCCCCACAACGCCTAAGGTGTCAGACCCAGGGCTATAGGGTCCTGTGTGCTCTCAGGTTGGGGGCGAAAACAGAGAGGACAAGAGTGTCCTGGACCTTGTGGGTCGCCTTGACAAGTTGACTGTGCATACTTAGAAGTGCCCCCAGGGGGCTTTGCTTCCAGCTGGGACCCCAAGTGCCTTTCCTGCTTGACCTTGAACTCAGCTCCCTTCCTTCCCTCCCTGCCTCCTTTGCTCCTGCTGCTGCTCCACCCACAGTGCTCTTCCCACACTCCTTGCTGCCCAGACCCAAGGTGTCCTTGGATGGCATCAATAGCCTGTCTCTTCAGCGCTCACTTCAGAGTTACACTTTCTCATCAGCAGAGTGAGGGGCAGAGCAGATCCTCCTGTGATGGGCAGTTCGTGTGCCCTTCCGAACATGGTGATCTAGGGTAAGTGCTGACCCTGAGTAGTTGAGTCTGTCTCTGTGGAGGTATGACCAGGGTTGGTTCAGGCACCCATCTCTCCACTGCCCACCTCAGATCTGCCATCCTCCAGGGCTCCATTGTGGTTGGTAGTAGAGGTGTAGGTGTCCCCCCCCCCCACAAGACCTCCCTAGTCAGTAGTAGCTGCTTTTCCATGCTGACCGGGGAGGGTACCCAAAACATCCCAAGTGCCCATGCTGGGACCTGTCCCCTTGCCTGACACCCCCACACCTGTATCTTTACTTTATTATCCTTCTGCTAAGTAAATGCCCAAAGGAGCCTTCCCAGAGCCTGGCTGGAGCCAGCACCTGCCCCCCAGACTCCTTCTTATCTAAATCAGAGCCTTCTGTTTCTTCTCCAGAGATAAGAGCTGTCTCTGCAAATGCATGCTAAGTGTTCAACACACAGTAGGCACTTAGCCACTTGCTGAGGGGATGGGCAGCTGTGGCTATCTGTCCCCCTCCCCCAGCTATGCCCATAAGGGTTTGGGGCTTAGTGGTTAAGAAACAGACTGGGGCGAGGATATGACCACCACCAGTCCTGTAATGTACTCCCAGTGTTGCTGCCCACACCATACCACATACACATGGCATACTACACATAACACACACACACACCCATGCATACACACAGGCCAAAAAAATAAAACCCAAATAACAACAAACAGATCTATCAGCATTCCTCCTCATGGTGTCACAGTTGGACTTTGGGGCATGTGACTTCCTCCCCCCCATCGAGCCCCTGTCACCCTCATGACTAAAGGGGCAAGCCAGCCCTGCAACATGGGGTGCGGACAGTGTAATGAGATGTGGTGACCATTCCAGGATGGCACCCGAATGCTTCATGAGCACTCATTGTTTTCTCCACAGTCTCCTTTTTGGCAGTGCTGGGGATTGAACATAGGGCCTTGCACACGCTAGACAAGTGCTCTACCTCTGTGCTATGTCCACAGTCCTCCTCTTATGTTTTATTTTGAGACAGAGGCTCACTGAATTGCTCAGGCTAATCTTGAACCGCACACTGCACCTCAGCAGGCCTTCAACCCGCAATCCTCCTGCCTCAGTCCCTCAGATAGCTAGGATTACAGAGTTTATCTTTCAGAACTTGTCCCCTTGCCTCATCCACACTGTTTCGTTGCCTGTCGTGTGGGGACAGGGAAAGGTCTGGGTGCTTTACACATCTGTGTGATACATACAGTGGGTGAGAAAGCTCTCCAGCAGCAGGGTGGGCAACTGTGTTCTGGTCAAAAAAATCCAGAAATGGGGGCTGGAGAGATGGCTCAGCACTTAAAGCACTGCAAAGCCTAATGACCAGGGTTCAGTTCCCCAGTATCTCCATAAAGCCAGATGCACAGGGTGGAGCATGCGTTTAGAGTTTGTTTTCAGTGGCTAGAGGCTCTCCCATGCCCATTCTCTCTATCTGCCTCTTTCTCCTTCTCACTCTCAAATAAACATATAAAATATTTTATGAGGGTGGGGGGAGAGGGAGAGAGAATGGGCATGTGTCACCTTGTGTGTCTGTCTTACATGGGATCTGGGGAGTCAAACATGGGTCCTTAGGCTTTGCAGGCAAGCACCTTAACTACTAAGCCATGTCTCCAGCCCAGTAAAATATATTTTTACTAAAAACTCCTGAAATAGCCGGGTGTGGTGGCACACACCTTTTAATCCCAGCACTCAGCAGGCAGAGGTAGGAGGATTGCTGTGAGTTCCAGGCCAGCCTGAGACTACATAGCAAATTCCAGGTCAGCCTGGGCTAGAGTGAGATCCTACCTCAAAAAAACAAAACAAAACAAAACAAAAACCCTGAAATGAAGGGCTGAGGAGATAGCTTAGTTGGTTAAGTGCTTGCTTTGCAAGGATGAGGACCTGTGTCTGATGAGGACCAGAACTTACATAAGAATGCCAGGCGAGGCAGTTCACATCTTAATCTCAGCAATGGGGAGGTGGAGACAGGAGAATCACTGGGAGGTCAGTCTAGTCTGATTGACAAGTTCCAGGCCAGTGAGAGACTGTCTCAAAATAAAGTGGATGGCAGCTGAGGAACAACACCCACGATTGTGCTCTGGCCTCCACATACATTCACACGCATTCATGTATACTAGAAAATATCTAGTAGTGACTGAGCACCTGCTCCAGGCCTGCATTGAGCCTGGGGGCCCAGTGCTGTATGGATACCTACTGTCATGACCCTCAGAGCTTGGAGGTGGGTCATACAGTCCCGAGGGGGAAACTGCATCACAGCGACCCCAAGAGAGGTGAAGAGGAGGGCAAGGAAGTGGTTCATGGTAGGGCCTGAAGAATGAGTAGGAACTGGCCTGCCTCACAGGGTGGGGTTGGCACATGAGGTTGGGGGACAACTTGTATAGAGACCATGTTTCTGGTCGTTAAAAGGACCTAGGGACTCTGGCACTGAGGCCGAGGGGAGCAGATGAGACAAGGCCGGAGAGACCTGGGTCCTGGGTATCTGGGTTCTGGACAGCAGGAAGTCAGCCAGGCTTTTAAAAAATTTTTTTTTATTTTTTTTTTGTAGGGAAGAGGGGTGGTGGTGGGTTGGCCTTTCACAGTGAGAAATAAAGTCTTCACGGCCGACCACCCACTGTGGCCGGCACCCGCGCCAGGCCCTCTGAAGGCCTGTCCAAGCCAAACCTCCTTGCCCTGCAGATGGAGAAGTGGGTCAGGCCGGCGCCCAGGCTTTTCCCTGTGACCTTCCTGATGGGCATGGGAGGAGCCGGGGACACAGCCCAGCTCCTCCAAGCCACGTTACACCCCCACTGTGCTCCCGGGATCAGAGCTCAGTATCGGGTGTGGGTCCGTATCCTTCCCAATCTGGCTCTCTTCCCTTCTGGAAGAGGGATGGGATTGCTGTGCCTGTCTTCCTTCTCCCCAGGGTGTTCTGCAGTCACATGGAGTGAGGGATACGGGCACACACAGCAAGAGCTAGCGAGCCCCTCATCCCGAGCTTTCACTTTATAGTAGGGGACACTGAGGCCCAGAGAGGGGGATTGGCTGGCCTCAGATCACACAGCAAGGGAGAGCTAGGGCTGGGATTGGAACTTGGTTTTCTAAATCAGCTATGAGGCCAGACACAAGCAGACTGGCTGGGGCCTGAGCAAGGCCAGCTCACGTCTACCTGTTGTGATTGGAGTAGTTATGGGCCTTCTGTGCAGGTGTGGGCTTGCCAGGTTGTGTTCACAAGAGCTAAAGGGTTTCCAGCACCATCTATGCGCCACAATGCCACACTGAGTACCTCTGTCAGATTATGTCACTTAATCCTTCGTGCTTCTCCGGGTGGGAGACAGCATCCAAGGTCAGACTCCAGACAAGGTCTGGGGATCCTAGACCGACCCGTTTCTACCAGGACTCTTATCCTCTCACAGGGCGAATTGAGAGGGTTCGAGACCCTCTAAGCCCCAGTCCCCAGTATCTTGCATAGCCAGGAGCAGGGGCGGAGGGGCCCCAAGGTGACTCACCCACCCAGGAAAGCAAAGCAAACACCTTGGAGTGGCGTGTGGCCCATGAGCTGGCATTGCTAGACCCCTAGTCACCAGTCTCTGACAGCAGGGCGGCCTGTGGGGGAACAGGCAGGGATTCTCGGCCTGAGTACCCTGTGCGTGTGACCCTTTTCCTCACCTGGAACAAACCTGTTTACCTCCTTTGATGGGCGACATGAGCTCTGGAATGTGTCGTGCCGGGTCACGCTGTGGCGCTGAGCCAGTCTACTGAGGAGAGGGACAATGAGTTGGGTGGCCCCCCCCCCCGGCTGCCGCTGATGAGCTGTGTAAGTTGGGGCAAGTCACTTCACCTCTCTGTGCCTCATGACGTCATTTGGTCAATAAAGACAAATACCCACCCGGTGGTCTGTGCCAAGGCAGTGAAAAGCCACAGGTAGAGTGCCTCATGAGACGGCACTGTGGGTAAGGACCAGAGTGAGTCTAAATTTCCCCTTCCAAAGCCTAGCTTGCCACTTGAACAAATCATTTAATCCTCTCTGGCCTCGCTTGCAAAATGCAGCAAGTCATCTTATCTGCCTCCCCAAGTTATTGAAGTGTTTCCGCACGTAGAGCTCTTAATGCCTAGCGCAGGTTCAATGTCTCATACGCTGTGACCGAGGCTGCCAGTTCCGTCGTCTTCCCCGCTCAGCTTGCTCCCCTTTTCTCCTTGGCTGCTAGGAAGCTTGGCAAAGATGGTTTTCTCTCTTTTTTTAAAAAAAAATATTTTTATTTATTTATTTGCAAGCAGAGAGAGAGATGGACAGGAGACAGACAAAGAGAATGGGTGTGCCAGGGCCTCCAGCCTCTGCAAATGAACTCCAGCCGCATGTGCCACTTTGTGTATCTGGCTTCACATGGGTACTGGGGACTCAAACTCGGGTCGTTAAGTTCTGCAGGCAAACGCCTTAGCCTCTGAACCATCTCTCTAGCCCAAAGATGGTTTTCTGATCAGGTTCACAGAAGAGCTCTCTCTCCTGACTTTGAAGTCATCTATCACTCTTTTCTAATACATCCATGTGTGATATATATGTGTGTGTGTGTGTGTGTGTGTGTGTATAAAGTTACCTCCAGTGTGTGTGTGTGTGTGTGTGTGTGTGTGTGTGTATAAAGTTACCTCCAGTTCTCTAGTCTATGAAAGCCAGCACAGTAGGTATGTGTAAGGGTGTAAGGGTGTAAGGGTGCTTCTTAAGAGGTCTGTGGGCGCCTGGTCATCAGGCCTGTCTCGTTCATCCCTTTCTGCTACCTGGCTTTGCTAGGGGAACAGCCTTGTTGGTGCCCTGGAAAAAATGAGCAGCAGAGGGCAGGGACTGGGGTGTGCATGTCATCTAGAATCTTCTTTTCCCCGCTGCTAAGCCCAGGGCTAGGCACATGAATACCCATCAGAAATCTGTGGGCAAATGAAGGGCTGAGCCTGAAGTGACAATAGGGGTCTCTTGGCCATCTGGTGTCACAGTTCTTGCATTCCAACTGGAGAGTCATTGTCCTGACCCTTCAGTGAGGGACGTGGAAGGAAGCCGGGATGGAGAGGAGAAGGGCGTTCCTCTCAGCCACTGGCTGGTGTCTCCCTGGGGCATTTCTTCTTGCTTTCAGCTGTGTCTCTCATCATTGGATCCCCAGCCTGTGCTGGGGACTCTGGGGCCCCAAGCTGAGTCTCTCTGTCCCTTCCCTTGTGGGATACCCAGAAACATGGGAAGGTGGAAGGGTGGGCTGAGCAGGGAGGGCACTGGCCACTGATGACCACCCTCCAAATATTCCCTTCACAGGACCGTCCCATGAATGTTTGAATTCATTTATAATGACCACAATAACAATGGCCATTTCCTGAGGGCCAACTCTGTGCCCGGTGAGGAGCAGAGCCTCACCATGTGTGTTCTCATTGGTCTGCCCTCACAACCTCAGAAGCCCCTGAGGAAATAGAACAGAGCAGAACATGACTTGTTCGAGGTCACCCAGCCTGGAAACACAGGGAGTGGAACTGAAGGGCCCGGATTCCTGTTCTCACTGTAGCTGATGCTATCTGGCCATAAAGAGGGGGGGGCCAGCGGGGCTGAGCAGGAAGATTCGGGGTGAGAGGAGCTGCGGGGGTGGGGAGGAGGAGGAAGGAAGCCAGGAAGGCCGAGGAGGAGGCTGGGCACCTATGGCATCACCCTGGCCCTGTCCTCTCCCAAGCCAGACACTGGACGTGCTCCATGCGTGTTTACCAGGGTGTCGGGCAGAGAGGGCTCGGGGGAACGGGGAGGTGGCATTAAATAACGCTGAATCACACGGTGAGAAAGTCCCCCCTAGCCCTGCTCCCCCCCGCCTGCTGATTACTCACAGAGAAAGTCTGTTTCCTGCCAACATGTCTATAACACCTCTCTGACAGCCCCTAATCTCTCTTTTCATTGGGAAAAGCCAGTCTCCCGCTCAGACCCTGCCTGGGAGCCAAAATGCCAGGGCATCTCTTCCATTTCCTCGTGTGTCGTTTAGAGGATATAGTTTTATTTAACAAACACATGCTGAGTGCTCCCCAAATATCACACCGTTTCATACCCAGGACAGGCACTCATGCATCCTGTAGACAGACAGGAGAGGCACAGAGAGATGAGGTAACTTGCCTGAGGACACCCAGCTAATGAGCGCTAGAACAAGGCTTCGAAACTCAGGCAGCTGGCTCCAGAACCCAAGTTTAGCCTCCTCCCCAAACTGCCTCGGGTTACAGGGATTAGTGCTGGGTTTCTTCTTGTTATGGTACTAACCTGATTTTCCCCCTTTACTAATGAATATATTTCAGTAGAAATAGGTGAGTCCATTTGAAAGTAAAGCATAGCCCCCAGTGACACGGATATAGCCAATGACATGAAAGTAGTTCAACAGCCACTGAGGCTGGAGGAAAGTTAGGGGGCTCTGAAGCCCTTCGTTCGCTAGAAGGGGCATCTGAGCTCAGAGAGGGATGGGGACCTGGCAAAAGTTGCACAGCACCGCAAGGTGCCAGGGCTGCTGGGAGCCCTCACCCACCACCCACGCTGTCTGCTTCCTGCGCTCTGAACGGATGGGGCGGCTGGCGGAGGCACAGGGGTGTGTTCACCTGCCCGGGGGCGTCCCTCCGTAACAGGATCCCTGCTATCTCAGCTGTTCCCAGCACACCAAAGGCAGGGCAGGCCCCCGTCATCACTGAAGAGCTCACTGCTGCCTGTGTCTGCCTCCTGAAGCCGAGAGCTCTGTCCTGGGCCTGCCATCACGTTCACTTCCATGTCCTTCTAGAAGCTTCTATGGCCCCGTGCTTGGGAGATGTGAGCATGCTCAGGCTCAGACCCCGGTTCTGCCCTCTCCACCCTGCATCCAGCCTGTGTCCCTCTTCGGGATGGATGTCCTCTGGAGGTCAGCCGTCCTCTTACTCCCCGTGGCCTGGGAGGAGGAAAGAGTCATGGGAAGTGGGCTGTGATGTCGCTGCTGCTCAGCTCTTTCCCGAGTCACCTTGCCCCAGGGCCACCTCTATCATGAAGGCCACCAGCCTGCCCTTCCTGGTCCTGGGAAGCAGAGGGTGGACTAGGATTGTGGTCTGTCGTAGAGGGATGCTGTGGAGACCCTCGCTTCTCTCCTTCATAGAGGGACACTGGAGCCCTGCTTCTCTCAAAACCAACCCTGCTCAGAGAGGCACCCTGGGGGCAGAGTCCCAGGTGCTAGACCACAGCTGCTCACAGGCCTCACGTATCTCCTCCCAGGCTCAGTTTCCTCGCCTGTCAGATTTTGCCTACCATGAGGCTAACCACAGAAATGTCCACTAGACCCTACACATGTTACATGTGATCCTCTTCATGTCTCCTAGCCACAGAAAAATCACTTCATGGCACTCTTTTATCTTTGTTTGTTTCATGTGTGTGTATTTGCATGCGTGTGTGTGCACGAGCACGCCCCAGGGCTATGGGGCCAGAGGTTGGTGTCTGATGCCTTCTTCAAGTGTTTTCACTCTATTTATTGAGCCATCATGCTAGTCCAGCCAGCCAGCTTCCCAGGAGACCCTCTGCTTTCACCTCGGAGCGCTGGGATGACAGGCAGGCTGCCATGCCCACCCTGCCTGCATTTACGTGGGTGTAGCGGATCCTCAGACTTGCATGGCCTGTGCATTGCCCACTGAGCCACCCTCCACCCTCGCAGCACTCCCACGTCACCATGTGGATGGGACACACACGGGAATGGAAAAGCTGCCGTCCCGTGAGCCTCTGAGAAGTTCCTGAGCAGTGTGGCATGCTGGCTCCTATGTTGCTTCCCATTTGTTCTTTAGTCACCAATCTCTGGTCGTCACCCACTCGCGGGCGAGGCCTCATGTTGTAGCGAAAGGAAGGAGAGTCCCAGAGTGGGGGCCAGGAAAGCTTAGATTCTGGCCGGCTTGACACTGGGCGAGTTGCTTTGCCTCTCTGAGCCTCGGGCTCCTTGTCTGTCCAGTGGGGCCACCGTGCCAGGCGGTTGTGCGAAGGACACAGGGTGGTGCGTGCACGGTGCTTGGTGGGTTCTTGGTAGATGACGGCTGTTCTGTTTGTGATCACAGCACATGGGCCCTTGGCTTGGCTCTGTTGACGGGTTGAGTGTCTTTGGCAGACAAGCCAGTGAGTCAGTCCCAGGCCCCACATCGGCCTGGGTGGTCAGGGAGGGCTTCCCGGAGCTGTGTGAATGGGGAGGCCGAGTGCAGGCCGTGGCTAGCAGTTCTGATGGGGGGGGGGGAGCGTGCCTCTGTCCCGGCTGCACTCAGGCTGCGTGTGGGGGAGAGGCAGGAGATGAGCTGTTGAGTAGACGTACCCCCTGGGGACAGTTTGTCGGGGAGCTTGACAAGGTCAAGGATCTTACGGAACATCCTCGTACTTCCCCTCTGTAGCCTGGTGCGGATCTATCATTCCCGTATTTACCTAAACCCTTGCCGGACCCATTTGTATCCCGCGCCTCTCCAGCTCGGCACTGCGTAACGAGATCCAGATGTGAGGAAGGGGCGTCCCCAAGTCTCCCCACCGGGCCCCGGGGCGTGGGATGAGGGGGTACAAGGAAGACCTAGAGCCTGCTCCCCAGCCTGCCTCCTCTGGCTGAGAGCTGACCTCAGGTCCCCAGGGCTGCCCAGGTCGCCCTGAGGCCCTCTAGTCGTGGGCCTTCGTGTCCCCAGTGCCCGAGCTCTCAAGACGTTGGAGCCCCTGTGTCACTCCAGGGGCGACACCATAGCCTGGATGATCTTCCAGCCACATCTTTAACCTGAGCAGTATTAGGGCTCCCAGGGGCTTAGAAACCATTTTGTCATGCGGTCCCCTGTTGGTGCTCATAACTTCTACTGTCTTGAGCCATGTTCCTACCATTGTTCTGGAAATAACTCACTCTTCTATTTATCGGAGTAAAAACAAGTCAATGTATTTAGAAGGAAAGGCCACGTCCCTGCCATAAATAAGGCCCCGACGTCTCGCGACACAAACAGAAGGTGGTTGTGGCTATAAATACAGCAGCTGTGAGGGAACCTGCATCTGCCCTAGCTTGGCTGTCACACTCGCTGCTGGGCTCCTGTGCAAACCAGAGTTTTGGGGACTGGAGAGTCTCCAGAGGTGGAGAGACACCAAGTTCAGAGACTGCTGTGTGGGTGCCTACGCTTCCTCTCGTGGGGGCCTGGTGCAGGCCATGCAGGCTGCACCTTCGAATGGTCACTGTCGTCCCTGTCCTGGCTGCTCCCTGGAGGTACCGTTCTGCTTGCCGTGGGCAGAGAAGGTGGGGTGACCTGCAGGGGACCCTGTGGACACCCTGCGCCTGTCCCAGCCTCTGCTCCGTGTTAGGGAAGACCACCGTGTACCAGAGACACATTCACACCCTGGACGCTGAGTGGATACATTCTCTTTGAGACCAAGAAAAGCTGAAAAGAAGAAAGGCTCTCACTTTAGTGCAGTTCTTTTTTTTTTTTTTTTTTTTTTTTTGGTTTTTCGAGGTAGGGCCTCACTCTAGCCCAGGCTGACCTGGAATTCACTATGGAGTCTCAGGGTGGCCTCAAACTCACGGTGATCCTCCTACCTCTGCCTCCCGAGTGCTGGGATTAAAGGCGTGCGCCACCACGCCCGGCTTAGTGCAGTTCTTAAATGCAGTGCCAGGTACTGCTTCATCCCTGCAGGCTGTCTTGGGAGGAAATGCAGTTCCCACGCCAGAGGGGACTCATGTGAGGCGCATCACTGTGGGGACCTGCCTTCCCTGAGTTCCTTGATTCCCACTTTTACCAACCAGAAAACATTTTTTAGACAGATACAGGAGAAGAGAGACCCCAAACCGAATAGGCAGTAGGCAGCCTCGGCTAAGCTATGAAAAAGAAACCACTGCCTCTGCCCACCCCACCGCTCTCTGAACTAATGATATTAGAGGCCTGACACGTGGCACTGGGGCCACGGAGCCCTCTCATGAAGCTTGGAGAAGGCTTCTCGGAGGAGGCACTTCGTGGGCCGGGGACAGAGCTGGAAGCCCTGAGTTCGAGTCTTTGCTCTGCTCTGAAATGGCCACATGGCCCTAGACAGTTCCTTCACTGCTCCCCGCCTTGGTTTCCTTATCTGTAACGTGGCATGAGGCGACTTCTCTCTCCAAAGAGTATTTAGGGAATTATGTAAGTTCACAGCTGTTTCCAGCAGGGCCTGGCACACACCTTGTTTGCTTGCTGGGATTCTTAGTGCTGTTGGGCCCAGGGAAGAAGACAGAAGGGAAGTTGTTTGGTCAACATGAGTGGCCATGCACCGTGCCCCATGGCTTGTGTAACTCCTCTCAGGTGGTCCTCACAGTCTAGAGGGTGAGGTCTTTGAGAAGGTGGGGATGTGCCAGGGCCACACCCTTGGGGGGGGGTACAACCATGTCTTCACTGGGTACATCGAGTTTCACTACAGGGATTGGTGCCAACTGGCGTGGCTGGACAAAAAGACCACAGGGCCACTGTGGCAGGGGCCTGGAGGGGCTGCAGACCGAGGAATTCAGGGGAAAAGGTTCACACTCTCTCCCACGGGCCCCGGGGAGCCACTGGCAGGCCACGAGCAGGGAGTGACATGATAAAGCGGGTGTTGGGGACGGTCAGTGCGTCTGCGGTTTCAGGATGGATGGGCGGAGGGAAGGCCCAAAAGGGAGGCAGGCAGCCCAGCTGGGCGACTGGCCTGGGAAGGGACCTGAGACAGCTCAGAGGCTCCAGCCAGAGTGACCTTGGGACCCAGGACAGGCACAGCTTGGGCAAGGCCTGGGGCTGAGGTATTCAAGGGACCTCGATGATGGGTCCCCCTCGGCCAGCACAGCTTGCTCTGGGACGTCCGGGGCATCCTGGCTGAGCGGAGCAGCGCCCGGCCGCCTGCAGATTTATGAGGTGTGGGGGATGCGGGCGGGGGTGGAGGCGTGTGAGACAGGCCTGCCGGGAGTGGGGAGAGCCTAGGATGTTCTCCAGCCTCTGACACGGACACGCTGACCTGGATTCTACCTCACGCACCCCCCAGTCACAGTTCCTGAGAGCTGGGCCCTTGGCAGGATGGCACCTGCCACCTCAGTTTCTCCTCACAGATATCCTGAGGGATAAGTAGAGCAAGGCCACATACCAGAATCTCAGACATGAGGAAGCTGCAGAAAGAATGTTCCAGAGCCTTGTGTACCAAAGTCAGAAGATATGTATGATCCAAAGCAGGTTACAGTGTTATTTTCAGAGTCAGAATGATTCCATTTGTGACTTCGAAAGGAATACATTTGTATTGCTATACATTTATGCCTCTATAAATACATTTAATATGCAGTAAAATGGCTAATAATCAATAATTGTACCTACCTCTGGGGATGAACTGTTACTTTCCATTATATTTCCCTAATATCTTACAGCAAACGTATTTTTTTCACATAAGAACTTTTTTTTTTTTTTTTGAGGCAAGGTCTCATTTAGCTCAGGCTGTGTGGATGAGGATGACCTTGAACTTCGGCCTCCCCCTCCTAAGTGTTGGAATTACAGGCATGTGTCACCCATGCCCAGAAAGAATTAGGAGGAAAAATGCCTCAGAGTAACGGTAAGAGCAGTATTGGGGGAGGGACTCTGTGCAGTGAGTGATGAGCAGGTGGATGTGGAGACCTGAAGATATCCAGGCTCTCTGGGGGCATTCTATAGTTTTTGGGTGATTTCACTCTGCTGAGCATCCCAGGATCCCACCCATCAGGCCCATTTCAGATGAGTTCAAGAGGTTAGGGAGGGTCTCTCCAAGGCAGGGTTACTGAAGGATGGAAAGATTTAATCAGACAGAAAAAGGCAGGGCATTCAAGCAGGGAGACCGAGAGTAGACCTGACCGTGCAGATGTGAACGAAACCCCAGCTCCTATGCTAGCCAGCAGGGCACTCAGAGCATCTCTGATCATCCGTTAGAGCCTCAGTTTCCTCCTCTGTGCGGTGGTTGTTTTGATGACATCACCGGTGCACACAGCTAGCTTCCACAGCTTTAAAAACATCTAGTTGGGGCTGGAGCGATGGCTCAGCAGTTAAGGCAGTTGCCTGCAAAGCCTAACCACCTGGGTTTGATTCCTCAGTACCCATGTAAAGCCAGATGCACAAAGTGGCATATGCATGTGGAGTTTGCAGTGGCTGGAGGCCCTGGCACACCCATTCTCTCTGTCTGTCTCTCTTCTCTCTATCTCTGTCTACTTGCAAATAAATAAATTAAAAAAAATTTTTTTTGGTTTTTTTTTTCAAGGTAAGGTCTCACTGTAGCCCAGGCTGACCTGGAATTCACTATGGAGTCTCGGGGTGGCCTGGAACTCATGGCGATCCTCCTACCTCTGCCTCCCAAGTGCTGGGATTAAAGGCATGTGCCACCACGCCTGGCCTAATAAAAATATTTTTTATTTATTTTTAAAGATTTATTTTTACTTATTTATTAGAGACAGAAAGAGAGAGTGAGGGAGAGAGAATGGGCGTGCCAGGGCCTATAGCCTCTGCAAACAAACTTCAGATGCACGTGAAACCATGTGCATCTGGTTTACATGGAACCTGGAGAATCAAACTTGTGCCCTTAGGCTTCACAGGCAAGCACCTTAACCACTAAACCATCTCTCCAGACTATCTGTCTATCTGTCTGTCTGTCTATCTATCTATCTATCTATCTATCTATCTATCTATCTATCTATCTATCTATTTATGTGAGGCGGGATGGGAATGGGTGCACCAGGACCTCTTGCCATTGCAAATGAACTCCAGACACACGTGCCACTTTGTGCATCTGGCTTCACGTGGGTTCCGGGAAGTAGATCCTGGGCAGGCAGGCTTTGTAAGCACACACCTTTAACCAGTGAATCCTTTCTCCATCTTCCACAGCTTTTTTTTGTGGGGGGGGGGACCCAGGTCCTTGCACACAGGTACACCAAGCTAGCACTCCACCCCCTAGCTACACCCACCCAGCTTGCCTTTAATGTGCGGGGATTGCTGAGAGGTAGAAAACACCCTGCCAGAAATCCAGGACTCCAACCTAGAAAGGCAGAGAGGGTCAGGAAGGGTCACATAGAGAGACATGGGAGATGTTCCTGCCAAGTGGGGCATCCTTGGCAGCTGCCCAGTCACAGGGAGGTTACAGTGGGTTGTGAAGCCACCCGGCCAGCCTTGGATTCAAATCCAGCCTGTGTGGGTGCCGAGCCAAAGCTGGCCGTCACTTACCTGGTACAGCCCCACTCCATGGCCGGAGCTCCCAGAACTCCTGTAAAGCAGGGCACCAGGCTGCCGGAGCGCTCTGAAGCCAGCATGGGATTCTGGCTGCCATTTGGGACTGTGAGAAATTGGGACTTAAGTCGGCAGTGCCACTTCTCACTCACGGTCGTTGCTTGAATGAGTCAGGTGCTTTCTCTGGGGTTCAGTTTTCCTCTCTGGATGGCAGATGGGAGACACAGTAGACCTATTTCTGAGAGAAGCTGAACTTCCATAGTGAAGTTGAGCTAGTGACATAAGCTGGTTCATATCCTCGTCTTCCAGCCCAGAAATTGGTACCCAAAGGAGCCAGCTGGTTCAAGTGGATAATGGATGGATGTGTAGGTGGATGGATGGATGGATGGATGGATGGGTGGGTGGGTGGATTGATGGAACAGTGGATAGTGGGTAGATGAGTGAGTTGGCTAACTAGAGAACACACCGGAAAACAAGTGGGTCAGACCGTGGATACTCAGGGCCTTTGCACTTGCCTTATCCTCTTGGAACATTTCTCCTGGCTCCTTCCTGGCTGGCCTTCCAGAAGCATCCCTAAGGAGCACCAGACTCAGCAGCCAGTGCTCTGCCCACGGCCCTGGAGCAAACCTTAGCCTCACGCGCCCACAGTTCCCTCAGCTGAGGTACTGACCTCCTTGTGTTCCTCTGCCTGCTCTCGGTGTGGCGCTTGTGTGCCCTCTGCTCACCTCATGGTGGGCTGTCCGCCCTAGGCCCTTCCTGCTCTCCCCCATTATGGGCTTTGCAAGGGCCGGATTGCATTTCCCTTGCCGCCGTGCTCGGCATGGCGCACGGCAACCCCTCTGTGAAGGTCTAGTGGATGCGTGCGTGTCCCTGTCAGAGGACCGTTGTCAGGAAAGCGTGAGACCGTGAAGGGGGGTTCTTTGCAGACTGTGAAGTGCCATGCCCACGTCAGTTGCTGTCCATGGTTGAGGAGTCAGCCCGGCAGCGGGACCACACCATGGCCCTGCCCCCTGTTGCCTGGCTCGGGCTGAGTTCTAAGTCACGTCCATGCCCACAGCCAGTGTCTCTGCAACACCCAGGTGTCTGCTCATGAGGGACAACTAGCAGCTGACTTTCCTTGCTGACAGTCACACCCTCTGGAGGCGCTCCGGTCCCCACTGCTGTGTGGCCCACCCACATGGTCTCAAAACCCAAACTTTGAAGCCCTGGAGGGTAGATAGAGAGGTCAAGAGCATTCCCAAATCCTCCCTCCGCCCACCCCCGGGCTGTACTGGGCCCAGCAGCATTCTAGGCTCAGGGCCGTGCAGATCTCAGACGCGTTGCACCCACTAATTGCTAAGGAAGCCAAACCTCCCAGCAGGGCAGACGGACAGCACAGCTAACCCATCCACAGCTGAGATGGAGACCTGGTGCTTGGCTTGTTCCAACCACATGACTGACCCAGCCCTGCCCTCCGGCCCTGTAGTTTGATAGTGTCGAGGCACTGAGAGCAAATGCTCAGCTGCCTCCGTAGGCCAGCGGGGTGGGCTGTGGGCTTCGGCTGTGATCAGTGGCAAGTATTACAGGGAGACCTGGGATGTTACAGATGAAAAGTGCAGGCAGAGGACTGACCACCCAGCTGGTGTGAGCTTTGCTTCCGGAAGCTCTTCCTGTTCTACCTGAGCCCCTCGGCCCCATTGCAGGTGGCTCTAGCCCTCGTTTCAGGAAGCAGCACCCCACCTTCCCAGAGCCCAAGCCCCTAAGAATCTGCCTTGTGTCATCCTGGACCCAGGAGTTGAGACACATGCCATGAGGAGGGGTGACTTAGGTGGGGAAGATGGGATTGAAAGGCAGGGGCCCATTTAGCGCATCCAGGGCTTATGTGACTCACACACCCACCACCCCTCTTTGTTGTAACCTGTTTGCTTACCTCTGCCTTTGGCAGCTCCCCACTCTCCTTACATCCTCTAGGAAAGTGACCACAGGACAGTTAGAATGGTGGCATTGGGACAGTTATGATGACAGCTTTGGGAAGGTGGCTGCTTTGGCAAGGTCTCCATCTGGCCTTTGGGTCTCAATCTCTCCACCAGCTTACATGGGAGGGAGAGGGGAATGCCTCATATTTTCCAGAGAAAGAAACTACAGCTCAGGAAGATGGATGCACCCAGCCAAAGCCACCTAGCTCAGCCAGGCGGAACTAGGGGATGACATCAGCTCCCAAGCCAGCGGGGTAGCTGGGGTAGATCTAAGAGTCACCCCCAACTGGCTTCATCATCACCTAGTTGAAAATACAGAGCCCAGGGCTGGTGAAGATGGCTTAGTGGTTAAGCTGCTTGCCTGCGAAGCCTAAGGACCCGGGTTTAGTTCTCCAGGTCCCGCATAAGCCAAATGCACAAGGTAGCACATGCGTCTGGAGTTCATTTGCAGTGGCTGGCGGCCTGGGCATGCCCATACTCTCTCTCTCTCTCTTTCTTTCCCTGTCTCTGTCTTTAATAATAAATAAAAAATAATTAAAAACAAAATTCTGCCAAAAAGAAAGAGAGAGAGAAAGAAAGAAGGAAGGAAGGAAGGAAGGAAGGAAGGAAGGAAGGAAGGAAGGAGGAAAGGAAAATATAATAGCCAGCCAGTGATTGCCAGTCTGTATTTGGTCTTGTGGGGCTCTGGGAACACCGGGACTTGGGGCTGTCAAAAGTGTTGTTAACCATTATGAGATGCCGATGGCCGCTACCCATCACCCAAAGATGTTAAAAACTGGGACAGGTTGCTGAGGAGATGATAGCTCAGTGGGTTAGAGTGCTTGCTATGCAAGCGCAAGGACCTGAGTTTGATCCCCAGCACCCACATAAAGAGCTGGGTGTAGGTGTGCACACCTTTAACCTCAATGTTGAGGGGGCAGAGACGGGAGGACCACAGGAGCTCACAGGTCAGCCAGTCTAACTGAAAAATGGTGTGAGCTCCAGATTCAACGAGAGACTCTGTGCCAAGGAAATAAGACAGAAGAGGGATAGAGAAAGACATGCCCCGACCTCCTCTGGCCTCCACACGTATGTGCACACGCCACACACTCCATACAAACTGTTACCACACATACTATATGTACACATGCAGCGGGACAGATTGGGAGAAGGAAAACCAAGAAGAGAGAGAACACCTTATAATGTAGTCCGTGGCCACGGAGGGGCTGAGGGATGATGGAGCCATGTTGATTATCTGGCCCTTTGAAAGACCATCTGGCTTTTCTATCTTTTCCAAATTGTCTTTAACGTGTACGCCTGCTTCTCTGTCAGGAGGACACAGCGAGGGTCTCAGGACAGGAAGGCCTTGGAGAGACAAGAATGCCAGAGAGATGGTTCATACAGACTTCCTGGCACTTAGTCTCTGAGCTTTATTTTTTTTCTTTAAAATATTTATTTAAGAGAGAGAGAGAGAGAGAAGGAGGGAGGGTAAGAGGAAAATAGAATGGGTGCTCCAGGGCCTCCAGCCACAACAAGTGAACTCCAGACGCATGCGCCACCTTGTGCATCTGGCTTACGTTGGTACCGGGGAATCAAACCTGACTCCTCAGACTTCTCAGGCTAGTGCCTTAACCACTAAGCCATTTTTCTAGCCCCATCTCTGCCCCCCACATCTGTGAAATGGGAAGAGGACGCTCTCTACCTTGGCCTGGGTGTTGGGTAAGGCGGTTTCCTCCCCCAGCCAACAGTTCATCCACCTTTGGCCTCTCTGTGGCAGCTAACCTGGACTTTGGATGTCCATTTCTGCCCATAGGATCTGCCTCCTGGGTTAGCTCAGACCCCCACAGAGGATGGACTGTCAGGGCTAGCTCTCAAGTCCTTTTACAAATGAGGAAACTGAGGCCCAGACAGCAGCAGAGGTTGGCGCTGTTCTGGTTCCCCAGCAGTGGGAGGGGTGCGCATGTGTCTGCCATGCATCTCCCTTCCTGCCTGCACCGTGCTCAGTGTGAGGGGGCAGCAAGTCACCATCTGTGTTTTCCAATAAAAGAAAATGAAAATTGAAGCACATTAAAAATAGCTCAATTGGGATTCCGAGCGGGTGCGGAGGCCTGCTGTGGCAGAGACGCCCTGCCTGTCTCTCTTCCCTCCCCCAGCCTGGCACCCACACCACCGGGAGTCATCCGAGGCCAGCTACTCCCAGAGGTGTCTAGAAGGGCTTAGGAGCAGCAGGAGCCCTGAGAGTGCCAAGGATCACTGGGGACCCCAACTCCAGCCCCCCTGCTCTTGGCTGGTGGAATCCCTGGCCTCTGAGGCCCCACTGAGACAGGAAAAGGTGGACTCAGACCTTGAGACAGTAGGTTCCCAGGGTCTAGCTGGAACCCCTTTCTCCTATGAATGACACAGGGACTCGCCACGTGCCAGAATGGAAGCCAGATCCAGAACCATATGCGTCCAGCCTGCTGTACTGGGTCCCAAGTGAGACAGGAGCCTCTCAGAGCCCATTTGCCTCTGTGCACCACAAGGACATTGACTGGAGGGAGTGTGCAGAGAGGCCTGTGTGAGCCCCCTCCCCCAGTAGAGCCTCTTTCTGGCTGTGAGGTGTAGGGAAGCTTCCCCCTCTGGACCCAGCCTCCTGGTTCAGCATGGCCACAAGGCTTTCCCCTTGGGGGTTGTGGGAAACAGAGAGACCCAGCAAGCGCCTTCAGCCATGACTCTATCAAACACCATCACTGACCTGACTTACGTGGGTACTGGGGAATCGATCCTGGGTCCTCACGCTTCACAGGCAAGTGCCTTAACCGCTGAGCCATGTCTACAGCCTTCCATTTACTTCTAAAGACTGCCACGCCCTGGCCTGTGGCTCTACTGTCCCACATGAAGAGCCCTGTAATGGCATGTGGATACCCAGAGGAATCTCCCTGCCTCGAGATTCTTAATTCAGTCTCAACTGCAAAGATCTTTTCAACAGCTTCAGGGGATTGGGACAAGGATGTCTTTGGAGCGTCATTGCTCTGTGTCCCACAGACAAAAACACTATTCTGCCTCCTCTTTGGCCAAAGAGGCTGCCTCATGTTGGTAAATGTAGTAGTACCATAATTCCCTTCATTGAACGCCTGCCTTGTGCCATCTTAGGTAGAAATGGGAATTAGAGCATCAGTCAGTATTTTACCGAACATTATTGTAGCCAAATGCTAGGCTAGTGCTGTGTGTGCCTTATCTCTTGTGAGAACACCTCCAGGGCCATGAGAGAGAAAGCAGTGATGTATTTGGGATATGAAGTGGGGTTCAGATAGATCTGTTTTTTAAAAAAAAACTTTATTTTGGGGCTGGAGGGATGGCTTAGTGGTTAAGGTGTTTGCCTGCAAAGCCAAAGGACCCAGGTTTGATTCCCCAGGACCCACATTAGCCAGATGCACAAGGGGACACATGCATCTGTTTGCAGTGGCTGGAGGCCCTGGTGTGCCCATTCTCTCTCTCCCTCTTTCTCTGTCAAATAAGTTAAAAAACATTTTATTTTATTCATTTGAATGTGTATGTGTATATATGCATTGTGTGGGGCACATTGGGGCCACTTGCCTCTGCAAACAGAGGCCATACACTTGTGCCACTTTTTTTGCATCTGGCTTACATGGGTACTGGGGAATTGAAATTGGGCCATCAGGTTTTGCAAGCAAGTGCCTTTAACCGCCGAGCCATCTCCTCAGCTCCAGGGTTGAAATGTAGGTGGTGAGAGGGCCACCTCCCAGGCCTCAGCCACCACTGGGCTCCTTCCTGGCTTTGCCCTCATGTCCCTTGCCCGATGGCATTGGTGTGCACCAGAGCTTCCTGGTCGGTATTACCTTTGCCAGTCTGTAAGTTCCCCAGGTGGGGACTGCGGCCACACAGGTCGTACTAAGTGGGGGTGTACAACGTAGAAGTGGAGGAGAGAGAGAGATTGTGTGGGGATTTTTTTGTTGTTGTTGTTTTTTGTTTTTGTTTTTTTGAGGTAGGGTCTCACTCTAGCCCAGGCTGACCTGGAATTCACTATGGAGTCTCAGGTGGCCTTGAACTCACAGCAATCCTCCTACCTCTGCCTTCCCAGTGCTGGGATTAAAGGCATGTGCACCACTACGCCTGGCTTGTGCGGGGATTTTGAGGACCTGTGCTCCAGGGCCTGGCATGGACAGGGGCTTGGCTCCAGCCATTATGGGGGATGGGACAGTGGATTCAGTAGGTCCCAGTCTAATTGTATGTTTGGTGGATGAGCATGGCAGCTGATAGCCTGTCATCCTGGCTGCAGTATAGAGTATCTGCCAAAAGACCCTTTTCTGAGGATCTTGTCGGCAGCACAGGATAGTGGGTGGGGGCCGCTCTGTTCCCCCCCCCCAAGGCCTTCACAAGGCACGAGTGTGTGTTGAACCCCAGACTTCCTCCCATGTGCACAGAGCTTCCTGGGGCTGTCATCTAGGTCCGCTTCAGCCTGACCCTGGGGCCCACTGTCGCACCTCACTGTGGGGTCTTGTCTACTTCCATCTTCCCAGCTCTACACAGGGTGGCCCTTCACTGCACCCTAACAACCCCTTAGGCCTCAGCCTTGCTGGGACCCACTGACCCATTGCAGAACTAGCAGGCCTCGCCCATCCGACAGAAGTTCAGCCAGCCTGGCTTCCGGGGGGGGGGGCGGTGGGTGGGGGGCAGAGGCGGCAGGGAGAGGGGCCTCGGACCTACTGGGAAAGGGCCTCCCTCCGGCAGGGTAGGGAACTGCGAGGCCCCCAGCTTCCCTTGCCAGCCTCAGGGAGGCTCCTTAGAAAGGAAGCTCCTTCGTCAGGGTCTTCCCGCCTCCCAGGAGAGCTCAGCAGAGCCAGCGGGAAATGGGATAGATAATTGCAACTTTAAATAAGGCCAAACTAACGCTCCCTGCCAGGCCCAGCCCAGGAGGACTCTGAGCCGGGGAGAGAGGCAGGCGGCAGGGAGGAAATCCCAGGTGGCGCCCGGAATCCCCGCACAGGTTACGGTCTCTCTAGAGACCCCAGGCAAGTCAGCATCTGTGTCTGAGCCTCAGTTTCCTCATCTGTTCAGTGGGGGCCTCTGAAAAGTAGCCCTCACGGTGCTCACAGGGGAACATGATAGGTACTCCTTGGCTGGAATTTCAGCGGCAGCTTCCCGGGCCCCATCCACACTCCACAGCCAGCTGTTTCCCTCCTTGCTGCCCTTGGGCCTGTTGGCCTCTAGGCCAGTGTTGGATGCTAATTGCAGGGTAGCCTTCTTGAGCTACTTCAATGGGGGAGCCTTTCATTCATTCTTATACTGCCCCCGTTTTTTTCCAGGTGAGGTCATTGAAGCTGTGTGGGAAGGGAAGGGGTCAGGATCCTCCCCAGCCCATCAGCCTGAGAAGACCACCCACCAAATACCTTAACCCTGTGTTGGCCTCAGCGGGATGCAGGCCAGTGCAGGAGATGTCTGAGGTTGCAGATACAATTTCCCAATTAGAGCAGGAATTCCTATAAGCCCAGCATCAGCTGGTCTGAGGCCGGGGCCGCTAGGGGCTGCTGCCATCAGTGTAGAATTCCTGGCAAGGAGCAGCCTGGGTGTGGGGCTGAGAGCTGAAGGCTGAGCTGGCTGGGCCTGAAGTGCTTGGAGGCAGGGCTGGGTCTGTCCGGTTGAAAGGGCCTAAGCACAAGGTCATCATCTAAAGCTGTCCTCATGCCTGGGAGAGAGGGACTGTCTCCTGGCCACACTGGACACTACGGCCAAGGCTAAGTCTGCAAGGCTAAGTTGGAATTTTCCAAGGAAGATGACAGACGTGCTAGACAGGAGGAGCAGCTTAGGCGGGTACAAGGAGGGCCTGGCATGTGAGAGAAACTTTCCCCTTTTGAGGAGCCCTTCAGTCGTGGGGACCTCCTGTGGGGTCCCCATTTTTCCAGGCAGGGATAGAGCCGGGTAAGACCAACAGGTGGCCTGGAGGGAGGTGCCCACTGGAGGTTATGAGGCTGTGACCGCAGTAAGTGCTGGTTGTGCCCTCAGGATAGCTAAGGAAGGCACTTTCTCTGGCCCTTGGGCATCTGGTCAGTTTCCCAGCCAGGTAGGTATACAGATGCTGAAAAAGGGCCTCCGAGCATTGTCCCCTCTTCCCTGGGAAACCCTCCCTGACTTCATGGACTGAGTCCCTAAAGCAGGCAGGAAATCTGCCACACTTCACCTGAAGCCGAGGAGGGGCCACCATGGGCCCTCTTGACCCTCTTGAGCCTCCACAAGTGCAGGGGAAAGACCTGGGAAGGAGTCTGCTCTGCTTTGACCTGTTCTGTGGCCTAGGATGGCTCTCTGAACCTCTCTGACCCTCAGGCTACGATTTCCTCATCTTCCCAATGGTTCAGTTACATAAGAGAACGTAGTGATCGCTGAGGCAGGGTCCCTTTAGCCCTGGAATGAAGTTTAGCCCTTTAACTTGGCATTCAGGGCTCTGTGTCTCCTGGGCTGCCCTCTCCCCAAGGCAATTCACCCCTCCTCTGTCCTGAGCACCCTGACTGGAACAACTTGCCTCCAGCTTCCTTGCTTTCTTTCCTCTTGCCCAGAGGTCTTCTATGCCATGAAGAGTGGCAACATGACCGAGTCATGGCAACTGCTTACTAAGCACCTGCTTTCTGCCAGACTCTCTGCCATGTAGGGTCATGGAAGACTCCCCAAGACTTGTATTACTGTCTCCGTTTTGCAGATAAGCAAATGAGGTTCCTGCCAGATGGCACTCACTTCTGGCCCCTGGGTCGAGTTGGGAGTCCCTCCTAGCTAAGCCTGGGGTCCTCCCTGAACACTGAGGGACAAGGGGTCATGGCAGGAGTTGATCTGGGCTCCAGGTTTCATTCTCTGACCCCTCTGTGGGGTGCAGCAGGCCTCAAGCACATCCAGTACAGATGCATAGGTATGCTGACCAAGTGGGGCCATTTACTTAGCTGTCTGATTGCACGGCACACAAACCACGTCCCGAGGCAGCAGGACAGAACCAGTCACAGCCTGAGCAAGGCTGCAAGCCCAAGGGCAGACTGTGGAGCTGGGAAGGGCCTTGGGAACTTGGGGATGGGAGCCATCCAGGGCTTAGAATTTGCTTCTCAGCAGCTGGTTTATTGAAGAGGGTTGGTGCCTGGCTTTGACTCTCCAGTATGTAGTTAACGTGGGCTGGGCACACAGTAGGCATTTGACAAATACCAGTCAACTGAATGGCCGCTAAGAAAGCGGATGCATAGGTATATGAGTGAAGACTGTGGATGGAGGGATGGGTCAGTGGAGAGATGAATGGGAGAAGAAGGGAGGGTGAGAGGGTGGTTCAGAAGAAGGAAAGAAAAAGGGAAGGAGAAAAGAAAGAAGGGAGGGAGAGAAAGCAGGGGGAAAGTGAGGAAGGACAGCTACATGGATGGATACCCAAGTAGGAGGCTAAATGTGTGGGTGGGTGAATGGGGGGGGGGGCCTGAGAGGGTGGGTGGATAATTGAATGGCAAGATGTGTTCAGAAGTGGCTGTTTGGCTCGGGTGGTTCGGTGGATGAACGGGTAGGAGAATGGATCGTGCTTTGCCAGTAAGTGAATGGGTGACTGAATGTGTGAATAGATGTGTGTGCGGGCAGGTGGGCGAAAGCTGGGATAATTTATGGATGCTGGCAAGGGTCAGATGGTGGGAAAGATAGATGGATGGGTGTGCGTGAGGTCACTGGTGAATGAACGAACAGGCAGTGTCACGTGGCTAAATGCCCGACACCTTGCCCGGAAGCAGAGGGGTGCTCTGGGTCCTGAGGTTGGAGTTAATTGTCCTTCGCTGGGGGGAAACCAGTGCCAATTAGGCAAATAGACCCGGCTCCAGCAGGCCCTGCAGTGGGCTTGCTAACTGACTCCAAACTAGCAGGCCTGGTGCGGACTTCCAGTGGCTTATATCATATCGATTTGTAATTTATACTCTACTCACATCCAGAGGCTTTGAGGTGACTTCTGCGATTAAACCTGCGTGCAAAGGGATGGTTAGAAATTAAGTGAGGCTGTGACGAGGTCACAGAGCAGGGTTTGGGGAAAGAGCTCCTGGCTCTCCTCCCAGGCCTGCAGCTGACTGCTGTGTGACGTTGAGTGGGTTGCTTAGCGCCTCTGAAGCTTGTTTTCTCCCTTCTGTAGGAAGAAAGGGAGGAATGAGGAGGTTGGGGCATTGAATGGATCCATACGTGGGTGGCTGGATGATTGGGTGGTGGGTAACTGAGCCCATGGAGTGATGGATGGATGGATGCTGGTGGGTGGACAGGCAAGTGGGGACAATGCTGATTCCATCTCATGGGGCACTGTGAGTGTCAAAAGAGGGGACAAGCGTGACAGGTCAGCTCAGGGGTTGGCACACTGTCATGGCTCTGAATCGCGCAGTTGACATTTTAATGTCTACCCTCTCCGCTTCTGTAGGTTCAACCCATTACAGATCAGAAATACTTGAAAAGCTTTGCATCTGTACTGAGCATGTACGGATTTGTTTCTTTGCCATGACTGCTCACACAGCACAGTGTGGTGACCACTGACATAGTATTTGTGTTACACGTACTGCAGAGGTGACGTAAAGTGCTCGGGAGGGGATGGGGGAGATGGCTCAGGGGTTGAAGGCGCTTGCTTGCTTGCAAAGCCAGCCAGCTTAGGGTTCCACTCCCAAACCACCCATGTAAGCCAGACACAAAAAACGGCACAAGCATCTGGTGCTGGTGTGTAATAACTTTAAAGTACTCAGAAGGATTCCGTGCAGACACTGTCCTGTTGGATTTGGGTATCCGTGGGGGTCCTGGGACACACCCTCTCAGCTACTACGGGGACCATCTTAATCCCAGTGACCATGTTTGCTGGAGCAAAACCCCAAACACCCCAACCAATGGTGTACTTGAGAACAGGCCATTGCTGGCGGGGGGAAGGGGGAGTATGGATGATGGATGGGGGTTTTACCATCAGGCTGCCAGCAACTTGCAGTCCACATTCTGAGGCCATCCAGGAAAGGTGTGTCACAGAGCAGGGTGACAAGGTAAGAAATGCACCCGTGACCAGGAGAGCCCTGCTTCCTGAGTCATCAGTGAGAGTCCGTCAGAAGAGGTGGCATTTGAGGCGTGGGGAAGGACAGGCCTGAGTGTCTGGGGTGGGCTCGGGGGCTAAGAGCATTGCAGGTGGAGGCGCAGGGCCTTGCGGGCCCACTGTCGCTGAGGCTGTACCTGGCACACAGAAGGGAGAGGAGAAGTGTTTAGTGACTGCTCCATGCGGACGGCTGGCGGGCCAGCCCTGCCACAGCTTGCCGAGCAGCTCACTGTGTAAGCTTTCATCTCTCTGAAATGACCATGACAACTGTTCCCCACCCCCCTCAGCGGGGCACCTTGTGATCTTTGCATGGAGAGATAAAGGAGTTGGCACAGGACCGTGACACGGCAGGTGTTCAGTAATGCCTGTTCCAGTGGTTTTATATACACACACACACAATATATATAATATACATGCAATATATGTTATGTACAGTATATATGGCATATACTGTACTGTCTATTGCATTGTATGTATGGGTAGTGTGTCCGTGTTTATGCATGTTTGTGTGTGTGCACATACATATGTGTGCGCACATGCGTGTGGAGGCCAGAGGTCAGCATCAGGTGTTTCAATCACACGCCACCTGATTTTTGGAGACAGAGTCTCTTGCCGAACCTAGAACTCACTGATTCAGCTAGGCAGTTTAGCTAACGAGTCCCACAAACCCTCTTGTCTCCACTTCGCTAGCACTAGGGTGACAGGTACATGCTATCATACCCTTTTCTTTTTTTCAAGGTAGGGTCTCACTCTAGCCCAGGCTGACCTGGAATTCACTATGTAGTCTCAGGGTGGCCTCGAACTCATGGTGATCCTCCTACCTCTGCCTCCCTAGTGCTGGGATTAAAGGCATGCACTACCATGCCTGGCTTTACCATACCCTTCTTTGATGTGGGTGCTGGGGATTTGAACTCAGGTCCTCATGTCACTGTAACAGATGCTTTACCCACTGAGCCATCTCCCCAGCACTGTGGTTATAGTTTATCATGTACTCTTTGGATAGGAAAGGTGTTGAATTCATTTAAAAGAACCTTAACAATTGAAAAAAAGAAGTCAGGCTGGCGAGATGGCTTAGTGGTTAAAGGCATTTGTTTGCAAAACCTGACAGCCTGGGTTTGCTTCCTGAGGACCCATGTAAAGCCAGATGCACAAAGTGGCACATGTGTCTGGAGTTCATTTTCAGTGGCAAGAGGCCCTGGTGTGCCCATTCTCTTTCTCTCTGTCTCTCTTTCTCTTCCCCCACCCCTTGCAAATGAATAATGAATAAAAACACTTTTTAAAAAGATCACTGGTCAGTTACTGGCTGCAAGAGGCAGCCTGATGTGTTGGGAAAGCTCAGGGGCCATAAGCTTCAGACCCTGGTTTGGTATCCGACTTGCTGTATGACCCTGGACAAGTCACCTAGCGTCTCATAGCTTCAGTTTCCTGCATAATACAGGACCAGCAAAGGCATCCCCCAGGGTTGTTGTGGGAACAAAAATGAGCTCTTAATGTGTCCAGGCCAGGCAGTCCCTGCCTCCCTTCCTGCCCCTCCCCAGCAAGCCCTGGTATTCATTTACCACCCACCCCACCCCCCAACAGCCCTGTCTCAGACCCCCATCCATCATCCTGTCCTTGGTGGAGGTTAAGTGGGTCCCCAAGCAAGGAATCCAAACTCCCCCGAAGCCCAGGCTGCACAATGCGGCCCGCTGTTAGCGAGCAGCCCGGCTGGCCCGCAGGATTGAGTTTCAGCCGGGGCGGTCGGTGCTGGCGGATGCCCAGGCCAGCGGCAGGCAGGCGGGCAGGCAGGCGTCACAGGGACCCCTCTGCCTCAGCCTGAGAAAACATACAGGCTCCAGGCAGGCATGGGAGACAGAGAAGGGCCCGGAACGGCAGGAGGACAGGGAGGAGCGTGGTGAGAGCCCTGGGCAGAAGGATTTTACATTACCAGGGTCCCCTTTCCTCAAGCCCAAGGTAGAGCATGGGCTGAGCTGGAAACCGGCTACCTGCAGACACTTCTTACTTTTAGAACATCCAGAGTCTTTGAGGAGCTGGCCTGGGGCTGACTGGCCTTGCTCTGGCTGAACAATCCTCCCATCCTCTTCAATTTTTAAAAGAGAGGCCTCAGGAAGACCAGTCAGACTGACATGGGTTCAAATCCCAGCTCTGCTTTTTGGCTACGTGGCCTCAGGCAGCTCTCCGAGCCGCTCAGGACTCTACTACTGCAGCCAGCTTCCAGAATGTGCAGATGGTTTCGCTCAGGGCCTGGCACCCAGGGTGCTGGTGGGTGAAAGCCCTAATGTTTCCTCCTTTTTGTGAGGCGGTGTGTGTGGTCTGGTGGCTTCTGGGATAGGACCAAGGGCTCAAATGATGACTGGCCCCTTATTAACCATGTGGCTTTGCAGAAGTCCTAGGTTTCTCTGTGCCTCATTCTCTCCATCAGTTTGCTCTAGGTTGTCAATGATATGATATTAAGGAGCAGCATTCCCAGTGATAGCCTTCACAAGGATTAGCCATTTCCCCTGTGGACTGTATGTAGCCCAGCTCTTCCATGCTATAAAACTCTTTGAGGGTATGTTGGTAGAATGCTTACCTGGCATACATAAAGACCTAGGTTCAATTCTCAGCACTGTACAAACCAGGCATGTTGGTACACACCTAGAATACCATCCCTTGAGAGGTAGGAACAGAAGGATCAGAGGTTCAAGGTCATCTTCAGCTATACAGTGAGTTCGAGGACAGCCTGTGCTACACTAGATCCTGTCTCAAACAAACAAAAAGAACTCTCTGAAGGGCTAGGGAGCTGGCTCAGCTTACAAGCCTATCTACCTGGGTTCAGTTCCCCAGCACCCACTTGTAAAACTAGATATAAAGTCGTACATGTACCCCCTCCACACACATACAAATAAATAAGTAAATAAAACTAAGTAAATAAAATTACCTAAACCTTAAAAAATTTAAAAAAATAAAAACTCTTGGAGAGTCAGGCATGCTGGTACCTTCCTATAATTCCAACACTCAGGAGGCTGAGGCAGGAAGACCTCAAGTTCAAGGCCATCCTGGGCTACATAGAAGAGTAAAAGCCAGTTTCAAAAAGAAAAGGAGTCAGGCGTGGTGGCGCACCCTTTCATCCCAGCACTCAGGAGGCAGAGGTAGGAGGATCGTCATGAGTTCAAGGCCACCCTGAGACTACATAAAGAATTTCAGGTCAGCCTGGGCTTGAGAGAGACCCTACCTTGAAAAGAAAACGCAAAAATAAAAGGAAAGAGTAAAAGCAACAACAACAAAATAAACCCTCAACATATACTCAGGTCTCAGAGCAATGCTGTGAGGTATGCAGAGCAAGGGTTTTGTTGGCCCCATTTTAAAGATGAGAAAACCAAGGCTCAGAGAGGTGAGAGCTTGTCTGTGGCCTTGAATTTACTTTCTGATTCCAGACTGTGAGATCTTCAGAATTTCTCATTTGGGCCAGGGAAAGAACGCTTGGGCTTTAAGTCATTGATCGATGTCTGGGTCAGACCCCGGGGCTGTGACTGGCTCTTCACCAGGCCATGAAAAGCCATCCTGGCCCTAGTTCCAATCACATCAGCTCCACCAGCGCAGGCAGGTGCTCTAGGTGCCATCGGCAGGGTGCAGGTGTTCCGTGGAGCCCCTGGCAGGCTGGTGAACTGTCTGGGCTGAGTAGCTGGCCAACCTGGAGCAAAGGCCTTTGGGTACTTTTGCCAAGAATCTGTCTATCTTCAGCTTCAAGCCCCTTGCCCACGCTGCACCGTCATGTCTTCTGCCAAGGCCGCTCTGTGACCCAGCAGTTCTCGGGACAGACCACAGTGTCACTACTTTCCCCAGGAATTCTCCATAGCTCCTTGCTGCCTGTGAGACAAGATCCGAACTCCTCGGTTCCACGGTCAAGGCCCTCCACCTTCTGGCCTTTCCTGTGCCACCGCGGCCTGCCGTGGAAGCCCTTTGCAGCCACTTTGCAGGGACGAGTAGCCCCAAATCTGCCACCTAGAGCCAGGTCGCCATTTCATCAGTGCCCAAAGTGCCCTGACGCTTCACACCTCCATGCCCTTCACTCTGCCGCCTGCCCGAGACACCCTTCTCCATTCCCTAACCAAAGCTGATCCCTTCTCCCTACTTCTGGCTTGGACCAGCCACTCCCACTGGCTTTCCCTGTCATGAGTTCACGTGTTGAGCACAGTCCGGGTGCTGTGAAGGAAGGACCCACAGATTGGTCTGTGCACCGCCAGGGCTTGGCACACAGTACTCATTGACCATGACCCTACTCTCTACCCTAGCCAGAGGGGGAGCAGCCAAGGACAGCTGCCAGGAAAAAGGCAAAGTGAGCCAGGCTAACAGGAAGGGCCAAGCATTCCAGGAAGAACATTCTGGAATGGTCAAGTCATCAGGGCCCAAGGAAACATAGACTACAAGCAAAAGGAAACGCATGATGGCAGCACCCTCTTGCTGTGGAAAAGAGGGGCTGGGGAGAAGCACCCCCTTCTAGGAGCCTGGAGTGTATTGTCACTCGAGTGGGGACTCTGCCCTGCAAGTGGTGGGATGCTATGGGCTCCTAGGATCAGTGTAGACATGATGGGGCATGGGCTTTAGACACGTCACCCAGCTGCCACATGCAGAGCCAGTCCATCTACTGTGTGCCAGGCTGGCCTTTAGTGCTGAGGTTACTACAAGTGGCGAATAGATAGACACAGATCTTGATCACACGGAGGGCCCTAGGAGGTGTCACATCACTGATGACACTTAATTTCAACAGCCCATTTTACAGATGCAGAAACTGAAGCCTGGAGAGTAGACCTGGCTTCCCTGTAGTCATACGCTAAAAGGTGCTAGAGCCAGAGGTCTACCTGCGCCATCTGTGCTCCAGGCCTCTCCTGCCCACCCAGAGGGAGAGAGCACACACACATACGCACGTACACACTCTCTCTCTCCCTCTCCACCTCCATGCCCTAATGTTTTTCCATTATAAGTTGTCTGTTGTCCTCAGTTCTGGTCCTGGCTTCTTAGAAATAATACAGATGTAGAAATAGACAGATGGGGTTCATATCCGAGTGTACTGTTTGCTTCCCCTCTCTGACCTCAGTTTCCCCACCTGCAAATAGGGTGCAGCATCAGGGACCCTGTAGGTTGTCATGAGCCTAAAAGGCACTTAGACTGTCCCAGCTAATGCTTAGTGTGTCACAGGTGCCTAATGAAATTTCCCTTCTAACGTTCTTGGGACTGTCACGTACTTATTAATGCAAACAAACAGCAAAGGTGGCCCTTGGGAATTACAGCCCAGTATGAGCCCAGACGGAATTACTAAGGTGGATTGGGGAGCAGGGGGTGTCCATCCACCCCAGCCTGTGAGCAGGGGCCCCGCACAGCCACCTCCCGTCGGCCCAATGCTAACGACTTCAGTGTGTCTCCCCTTTTAGCTCAAATATTTCTGAAATGCACACTGCTCATTCACACGTAGCCGGAGGGGCCGGCGGGCCTCCCCAGCCCGAGCAGTCAGGGCCTCCTGATTGCTTTCTTCTGTGTAGTCTCCGGGAAGCAGAGGGGGTGCAGTACTGTAGGGCCAGGCCCAAAGCCACTCCTGTGGCCCCAACCCTGTTTTCTCCGGAGAAACATACCCTGGGCTTGGGACCTTGGTTCCGGCTTCTGCCTGCATCGTGATGATTTCCTCATCCGTCCATTGGGTTTCCTTCCTAATGGGCACTTCGCTCAGCCAGGGCCTGGGAACCAGCGTGGCACAAGGGTAGGAGGGCTCGGTGGCACATGAACAGCTGTTTGGCACGAGGTGAGCGGGAGGCACCAGCGAGGCTGCTGAGGATATAAGCAGCTGAGAGCGTGGGACGGTGGAAGGGTTTGGCGAACTGCTGCCTTCTGGCAGGCAGCCCTGATCCACCTCAGCCCTGCGCCCTCACCAGTGCCATCTACTCTGCCCCCAGTCCCCCTCACTCCATTCTCCATCTCTGTGAGCCGCCTTCCTCACCTCCTTATTTCTGCCTCGGTTGTCCCTTCAGCCTGACCCACCCTTCCCACCCGACATCCCTGGCATTGTCTGGCTCCCTCCCCACTCACTCTTCAAGCCTCCACTGGGTATCACTTCCTCCAGGAAGCCATCCCCACCACCTGTCTCCTCCCTCTCCTCCCACACCCGTGACATACCCTATACAACCCTGGTGTGGTCCTTGTCACATCCACATAGTGATTAATTATGTGTGTACAGTGACAGCAGCTTCCTCACATGAGGGGTTGTCATTGTCACCATGGGGATGGAGATGGTGTGGCTTGATGGAGCCCAGTGGCCCCAGAGGGTGGGCAGTGAAATGCTGTTGGGTAACCCACAGACAGGCGCTTATAATTGTAATATTCTCATGTTTATTTTCCTACTTCTCATGGCACTGACACTGGTTTTCCATTTATAATAATGAGAATTTTTTTTTTCCTCTTTAAAATGCATTTAAGAGGGGAGATGGCTCAGCTGTTAAAGGCGTTTGCTTTCAAAGCCTGCTGGCCTAGGTTCAATTCCCCAGCATCCATGTAAAGCCAGACACAAAGTGATCATGGCAAGAGACCCTGGCATACCTACACACACAAAGAAGGGAAGAAAGAAAGAGACAGAAGAAAGAATTTTCAAATGCATTTAAGAAAAATCAGCTGGAAGACGACTAGTAACCGACTCATAGCAGTCGTGGCTCAGGTTGGGGTGGGAAGGACCAAGGTCATGTCTGGCAGGTGATAGGGAAGGACTCTTCAGCAACTGCCAAGCCTAAAAGATGGGCTGAGCCAACTTGCCGTGTTTCCAAACCTGTGTTGAGTCGTGGCGGCCCAGCACCTGCAGGGGATACACAGGCCATTGGGAGTGGGTAGCAAACACTAAGGGCTGTAGAGCTGTGGGGTGGGTGGACTCAGAAGGACTCCCCGTGGAGGTGCCTGAGATGGGAATGTCACAGAGAAGGACCATTAGGGCAGGCAAAGAAGCCATGGAGGTCAAAAGGATTAGTACGAGTGAGGGGTGGGGGCACTCCACAGCTTATCAGTAAAATAGATGGGTGAGTTGACAAGGTCCTGAGGGTTTACAAGCCTCAGTTTTCCCATCAGTGAAATGGGGCAGCATCAAGTACGTCTTGACATTATATGGATGTTGATGAGTTCTGGCTTTCTGTTTCCCCTCTCTTTTCTCTCTCTGAGCCAACCTCATGTATTCCAGGTTGGCGTGGATCTCACTACATAGCTAAGAATGACCTTAAACTCCTGATCCTCCTGCCTCCATGTCCCCTGTGTTGGGATTAAGGCATATACCACCACACCTGCCTTCTGCCTCTTAGTGAAGTCTCCAAGCATGAGGAGATTCTGGGATGCGACCTATCTGGGACACTACGGAGAGGAGAAAGGAAATGCTTCCTGAACCCACCTGAGTGCCCAAGGCCAGAGCTATATCTCCAGCTCCTCCAGGGGACAGCGTTCAACTTCTGTACCTGCTTTGAGAGAAACAGAGAGGAACAAAGAGGAAGCTTGGGCATCCTAGGAGGGCAGCCTCTGATGGAATAGGAAGGGCTCCTTGGAAGCTGTGGCCATCCAAGGAGAGGCTGATGTTAGTCAGATGTTGGCAAACTTGAACCAGGAACGGAGCCAGCCAGGCAAACTGAGTGAGAACCTTTGGCCCTGTCTGTGCCATCAGGGGCCAGCTCATGAGCCCAGAGTGGCAAGTGGGCACAGCACTGGGTGGACCTTAGAGCCCCACACTGCTCCTGAAGCAGCATAACTGCAACTTCACAGGACCCGCTCCATGCATTCTCCAGGCGAGCCCCTCGGGCTTGGGCTCTGTCCGTGTTTTGAAGGTATCTTAGTTTTCAAGTGAGAAAACTGAGGCTTTGAAAGACCCAAGGTTAGCCGACCTGGTGGCATACCTCCATAATCCCAGCTACTCAGGAAGTTGAGATAGGAGGATCTCAGGTTCAAGGCCCAGCCTGGCAGTTTAATGAAACTTTTTCAAAATAAAAAAATACAAAAAGGGCTGGGTACCACTAAGTATGTGCAAAGCCCTAGGTTCAATCCCCAGTATGATGGAGGAGAAGGAAGGAAGGGAGGGAGGGAAGAAGGGAAGTGAGGGAGGAGAGGACTGGGGAGATTGCTCAGTGGTTACCGACAATCATAATCACAATAGTAATTTTAAAAAGAAAAAGCAGAAAGAAGGAGGGGGAGAGAAGGGAGGGAGGGAGGAAGGGAAGAAGGAATGAAGGTAAGACCTAAGGCAAGCAAAGGAAAAAAGAATCCCATATTAAAGCTAAGATCTCAACCCGACATGGTGACAAACCCCTGTCACCTCAGCACTCTAGAGGCAAAGGCAGGAGGGTTGTCACAAGCTGGAGGCTAGCCTGGTCTACATACCAAGCTCCAGGCCAGCCCAGGTTACATGGGGAGACTCTGTTTCAAAAGACTAAAACAATGCAAGCAAAAGTCTGTGTTCATCTGCCTCTGAGGATGGAGGGAGGGATCAGAGTTAAAAAACCAAGGGTACTCCTTTCTATCCCGTCCCGGGGGGAGGGGGCGGCAGCTTCCACAGAGCCAGACTTAAGGCAAAGCTCAGGGCTCCAGCCACCTATACTTCTCACTTCTTAACACCCCCCCCCTTTTTTTTGAGGTAGGGTCTTGCTCTAGCCCACGCTGACCTGGAATTCACTATGTAGTCTCAGATTGGCCTTGAACTTACAGAGATCCTCTACCTCAGCCTCCAGGGTGCTGGGATCAAAGGCATGTGCCACCACCACCACATCTGGCCCTTTAAAGAAAAACAAAACAAAACAACTTTGTTTATTTCAGAGAGAGGGAGAGGGAGAGAATGGGCATATCAGCAGGTCCTCTAGCCACTACAAACGGAGCTTCAGATGCATGTGCCACCTTGTGCATCTGGTTTATGTGGGTACTGGGAAATTGAACCTGGGCCCTTAGGCTTTGCAGGCAGACACTTTAACTGCTGAGCCATCTCTCCATCCCCCTCATTCCCTCTGATTTCTTTGCTGTGAATGAAGCAACCCTTTTGCTGGTTCTCTACTGGCTTGACCATGTATGGACCAGGTGTGGGAAAGGGACAGTGGTACCCTGTGACCTGGGCTTCTGGGGAGCCCTAACTTGTAGAGAATACCTTGTGATGTGTCATGTGAAGCCCAGGGCCTGAGTTTCCATCCTCACTTCCCAGCCCCTCCTCCTCTGGGCCACTGAACCTTCTAGTGTTCTTCCTTAGGGTCAGTCCAGGAATCCATCCAAGGGGTGGGGCCACCTGCTTGGCGGAGCTGTCTTACCCTGCTCTGTCCCAAGAGAGGCTCCCACTCCCTGCCCCCAGCAGCTGCTCCTCAGGCCCAGGCAGAGAGCCCGGCTTGGCGCGTCTCTGGCTGAGTCCGATGAGAGAAAACAGGTTAAAAGTTCAGCCCTTGTTCTCTCCAGGAAGAAAAATCTGTAGCATTCGGAGTGTGAAAAGGAACCTTCTTTCAGCTCCAAAGCCGCACAATAGAACTTCCCCCCAATTTGCCATCAAAAAGATGCCCTTGGCACTGGCTCCCACCGTCCCTGGTATACACCCCCCACACCCGGTCCCCAGCGCAAAGGGACACAGTGACCACAAACACAAACCCCAGGCGGTCATAGGGCTCTCTTGTCATCTCAGAGGTCTGGCTGGGGTCACCTCTACCCAGACGCTCCTCCCCTCCCCGCCCTCAGTTGCCAATGCCCCTGTCATAGTTCACACCTCATTACCTCCCACTAGGACTTCTCTGCGGGCCCGGACACTCCTGGCCCTGATGCATCCAGCCTAGACCATCAGACTAATTGTTTGAAGTCCCCAGAAATGTAGAGGGTAGGAGACTGGACACTTGTGTATCCCATTCTGCCACCAACACCTACGTAATCTTTAGGAAGTGTCCTTGGCTCCCGGTATTTCAACCGCCCTTTCCCCCACATGAGGCCATTGGGCATGACCAGGGAAGCATCCCAAACATAATATCCATGTCCTGGAATTCTGTGGTGGAAGCAGTCAGTGGTCATAGAGATTGATGATTGATTAGTGATGCCTGCACTGGGTATAGTGGTGGCCACATAATGTGGGTATTGAGTGATGACACCTGTATTAAGCAGAGCATTGGAGTAAGCATGCCTCCTATCCTGTGTAATGTGTAATGTGGAAGGTCCCACCATGACGTTCTAGATCTTTGCCTCTTCTCAAATAGCCACTTAAAGTCACACCTCATCTCCATCCCCAGACCCTGAACGGCTTCACAGTAGAGTCTCGCCAGTCACACTTTCCCCTCTTGTGGCCCACAGGCCAACACATAATGGGCATTGGGTTATATTTGTTGGATGAATACTTAAGCCGGCTCCATTTAAACCCACTCGATGTAGCGCAATTCAATTCACACAGTGTTTTGAAGGCCCTTTGGCAGGGAAGGGCTAGAAGGGAGGGTCCTGACCCTGGCCTGGGGTGAGCGGGGTCTCCAGGGTCTGTGAACCTCCTTCACGTTCAGCTGTGTGGCTCTTCCCTCCAGCTACATGTTCTGAAGATTTGATCTCGGGAACCCCGGGGTGCATGTGACAACTGCCACCTTTATGCTTCACCTCAACCCCCCTCCACCCCAGGGCAGAGTTGGCTGAGTTCTGGGGGCAGAAGCCCTAGGGATGGGCACCTGGTTCCTGGAGAAGGGGGAGGATACCAGTAGGATATGTAGCCAGAGGGTAGGGGTGGGGGCTAATTGATGTGGCTTCAGGGTGCACGAGAGAGACCCCTCCAAGGCTGGTGTGCCAGTTTTTGAGAATTTGATACAAACTGGAAAAATGATCAGTTATCTAAATTTTGACGTAAAAGTCTGGGAGTTTAGTGGTGGCGCCCGTGAAAGAAATCCAAAAGTTAAGACCCTTACCCTTCCCACTGGGAAGGAAGGACAGAACGGTATCTGGGTTAGTGGGATGTGATTGGCTGATGAGCAGGGCTAGCCATGGAGACTAGGACCTAGAAAAATAGACTCAGAAGATTGGCCAGGCTGCCGAAGAAGTGGGACCATGGAGTCAGGAGGCAGTCTGGAGCATTAGAGCTGGGTCATCGTTGGGGTGATGGGATTAGGTGGGCTCTGTAAGGAAGGGCGTCAAAGGGCGGCATCAGGGCCTGCGGAGGGGCTGATCGTGTTGGGAGGTGGGACGGGCTGTGACTCTTTGCTCTCCCCACAGAGACACTGATGGACTCCACTACAGCGACGGCTGAGCTGGGCTGGATGGTGCATCCCCCATCTGGGGTGAGTCCTGGTTCCCCAAGTCCTGCTTGGTTCCCCAGCATGCCTCAGGGTCTGCTGATGGTCTCAGTGCCCCCTCACCTCCCAGCTCCTTTCCCCTCAATGCCCAGAGCAAGCCTTCTCTCACATCCTCCCCTCCCCATCCCATCATTTCTCTCCTGTGGAATCCTCGTGGCCCCTATTTCAGAGAAGGAAAGTGAAGTTCCTTCCTGAGTACCCATTCTGGGTAGATACTATACCAAGCACCTGTTATATGTCATCTCCCATCCTCCCTTAACTGATGAGGAAACTGAAGCTCAGAGAGATAGAGCTATGGCTACCTGCCAGGGCCTGACAGCTGCTCAGTGAAGAGCTTAGGGTTGGTTGTCTGATTGTAGCTTAGTTTGGGAAGGGGGCTGGAGGTCAGACCCAGGACCTCATTCAATGCTAAGCAAGTACTCTACCACGGAACTGCACCCCCAGCTGGAGCTTGGGTGTGTATCAGTGTTCTCCATCCTGTCTTTGAACCCACATAACATTAGGCTCTCCTCCACATCCTTGGGTTCCTTTTAAAACATATTTTTATTTATTTATCTGTGAGGAGACAGAGAGAATATGAGAATGGGTGCTCCAGGGTCTCTTGCTTGTGGACTTCAGATGCACGATCCACTTTGTGCATCTGGCTTTTTTTTTTTGTTTGTTTGTTTTTCCAGGTAGGGTCTTGCACTACTAGCCCAGACTGACCTGGAATTCGCTATGTAGTCTCAGGTTGGCCTCGAACTACCTATCTTCCCAATGCTGGCATTAAGGTGTGCACCACCATGCCGGCTGCATTTGGCTTTTTTTTTTTTTTTTTTTTTTTTTTTTGGTTTTTCGAGGTAGGGTCTCACTCTAGCCCAGGCTGACCTGGAATTCACTATGGAGTCTCAGGGTGGCCTCGAACTCACGGCGATCCTCCTACCTCTGCCTCCCGAGAGCTGGGATTAAAGGCGTGCGCCACCACGCCCGGCTTGTTGTTGTTGTTTTGATGCATGTGCCCGCCTTGTGGGCATGCATCACCTTTTGCATTTGGCTTACATGGGTTCTAGAGAGTCGAACCTGGGTCCTTAGGATTTGCAGGCAAGCAACGTAACAGCTAAGCCATCTCTCCAGCCCTGCATCTGGCTTTTTATTGGCACTGGGGAATTGAACCCAAGATGGCAGACTTTGCAAGCACATGCCTTTAACCACTGGGCCATCTTCCCAGCCCTTGGTTCTTCTGGGCCCTTGTCTGTGCTGGAAATGTCCTGAGAGCAAGATGGGCACGGTGTGCTGGTCCCCTCGGTGCTTGCACAGAAGCCGACGATGCAGACACTCCCGCGTGCTTTCCCAATACCACCCACCCTCCACGAGGATGGGCCAGCTACCTTCGCCTCTCTGAGCTGTAGTTTCCCATCTGAGAAATGGTGATGAACCTGTCTTCCTCACGGCCGGAGGCTGTAAGGCATTCCTGCAGAGCGCCTAACACAACCTGGCATTGGTTGGCCCCCGGTAGAGAGTAGCTGTAATGATTATCACCATCGTCATTGTCAATGGTAATGTTCTCTGGGGAGGCCCTGACTCCACAGCCCATCCCCCCCCACACCCTAGTCTAAGGGGACTCAGCTGCCTGCACCAGGGAGCTGTCTCTCCCCCCCCCCCCCAGGCCTCAATCTCAATAGGCAGGGCCCCAGGGTCAGGCTTCTTTCTGTGGCTCTTTCTTGTCACCAATTTTCCATCTGCGAAGGCTGCTGGGCTCACGGCCCCACCCTGCCTGTAATGAGGCCAGGCTGGGCTGCAGGGCCCCCGGACGCAATTATTTGGGGTGTTTGGGCTGCAGGGCCTCCGCATGTTAATTAGAAAGAGGGGAGAAAGGCAGAGTGCTCTAATTAAGTGCTCTAATTAAGTTCTGAAGAAGAGCAGCGGTTGTAACAAGGGGCTGACTTTGTCACATGGTGCCACCAAAAAAAAAAAAAAAAAAGTGATGTAGGGAGCGCCAGAGTCGCCATTGAAGTAGAGGCTTGGCCAGCGGGCCCCAACTCTGCCCGTCACAGTGTGCACCTTTCGCAGTACCTCAGCCTCCCCTGGCCAGTAGCCTTCCCTCTGCCCTGCATAGATGTGGTCCAGGGAATCTAAGCCCCCAAGGACAAAGGGCACCTCACTGATCACCTGCCATCCCCATGGTCACATTTAGCAACTGGAGAAGTGGAGGCCCAAAGAGGGCAAGGGGCGTGCCCCAGTTCTGCTTCAAATGATATGTGCCGAGGTAGCACAGGCAAGCCCGTGAATGGGACTTGGATCTGGTGACCTGGGTCACATGACCACACCTGACTGGTCTCTACTGCCTCTTCTGCAAAATGGGGCCAGGCATGAGAATCGTGACCAAGCAATGTGACTTTGTGAGGACACTAGCCCTCGGCTTGGTCTGTGTGGGAGGGGTACGCTGCTAGGGTCTGCCCCAGCTTCAGCCAGCCCCATGCCAGCCGGCCCTGGAGAAGGGGGAGAGAGATAGCTGCCTTATCAAGCTCTCTGACCCACCGGGGAGAGCAGATCACAGCAGCTGAGTGCTCATAGTTCTCAAAGGCCCAAGGCAGTGTGAATGTGAACACAGGCAGCTGGGGCAGCTGTTGCAGACAGACCCATATCAAGGGTGCTTGAGGCAGGGGATGTAGTTTAGTGACACACTGAGCATGTGCAAAGCCCTGGCTTCCATCCTCAGCACCACAAAAATATATAAATAAATAAATAAGGAAATGTGCTTGAGTGAGCTGAGGAGATGACTTAGTTGGCAAAGCACTTGCCATGCAAGCATAAGGACCTGAGTTCAAGTCCCCCACACCCACATACATGAACACTGGGTTTGATGACATGTGCCTATAATCCCAGCACTCGGAAGGCAGAGCAGAAGGATCCTCGGGACTTGCTGGCTAACTAGACAAGCTGAATCAGTGAGCTCCAGGTTCAGTGAGAGAACCTGGTCTGAATAAATGAGATGGAAAGCAATTGAGGAAGACAGACAATATTGACCTCTGGCCTCCACATGTGTATACACACATATGAACATTCATATGTACACCAAATACATATACATCAAAAACAAGTGAGGGGGCTGGAGACATGGCTTAGTGGTTAAGGCACTTGCCTATGAAGCCTAAGGACCCAGGATCAATTCCCTAGTACCCATGTAAGCCAGATACACAAGGTGGTACATGTGTCTGGAGTTTGTTTGCCATGGCTAGAGGCCCTGGTGTGCCCATTCTCTCTATATGCATCTTCATCTCTCCCTTTCTCTCTCTCTCAAATAAATAAAGTATTTTTAAAAAAATAATTGAGGAGCTGGGGAGATGGCTTAGCGGTTAAGCGCTTGCCTGTGAAGCCTAAGGACCCTGGTTCGAGGCTTGATTCCCCAGGACCCACGTTAGCCAGATGCACAAGGGGGTGCACGCGTCTGGAGGCCCTGGAGCGCCCATTCTCTCTCTCTCTCTCTCTTTCTCTCTCTGCCTCTTTCTCTCTCTGTCACTTTCAAGAAATAAATAAATAATAAAAGAGGAGCTGGAGAGATGGCTTAGTAGTTAAGGCGCTTGCCTTAAGGACCAATGTTCTACTCTTCAGATCCCACACAGGCCAGACACATAAAGGTGAGGCAAGCGCAAGGTCACACATGCCCACTAGGTGGCGCAAGCATCTGGAGTTCGATTTTAGTGGTTGAGGCCCTGGCATGCCAATTCTCTCTCTCTCTTTCTCTCTCACTCTCTCTCTCTCTTTGTGTCTCTCTCAATCTCTCTTTAAAAAAAAACTTTAAAAAGTCAAAAAAATAAATGAGGAAGAGATGGAGGGAACTTGAGGGAGAGCTGAACATAGGCTCAGAATTGAGCAGAGGAGGCACTTAGCCATCTGCCCCATGCCCATGGCTACAGACTTAGCAGCTCTCCTTAGTTGCAGTGGTTCAGGCTTGGAGCAAGTGATGTGTCCTAGCATCTCAGGCAGAGAGGCCAGCAAGCTTCTTTCAGATACCAGGTGGCACCAGTACCTTAAAGCTACAAGCCCCAGAGCCCAACCATTATGGTGGGGCAAGACCTTTCTTATGGGTAACTAGGTCAGTGGGAGTATGAACCTTTGTACTTCGTTGGACTGGGAATCTCCAAGGACAAGGACTGTATCGGCTCCATCAGACAGGGAGCTCAGAAGTATGGCTTCCCCAGTCACACTGTTAGCCCCCTGTGCACACAGCACTGCAAGGCACTCCTCCCAAGTCACTTCCACCTGGAACTTCCTGAACCCAAGGTGTGCATGCTCTTTACCAGGTTAGTTGAACCCCTGACAGTTAGGGCCACATCTCCCACAGGGACTAGGGGCGTACCGGAAGTGGAGTGTGCGCCTTTTGCCATCAGATGGTATGTTGCTGGTAGCCTAGGAAATCCCTCAAGGTCAAGGCTATATGGCCCCTCCATCTGATGGAAAATTCTCTCCATCATCAGACAGGAGGATCCCAAAGCCCGACCCTGTACCTCCCCTTCAGGCAGTATTCTTGCTGTGGTAAAGCTCTACCTCCCCGACCTCACTGGCTTTTCATCCACAGTGGGAAGAGGTGAGTGGCTATGATGAGAACATGAATACCATCCGCACGTACCAGGTGTGCAACGTCTTTGAGTCGAGCCAGAACAACTGGCTACGGACCAAATTCATCCGGCGCCGCGGCGCCCACCGCATCCACGTGGAGATGAAGTTCTCGGTGCGAGACTGCAGCAGCATCCCCAGCGTGCCCGGCTCCTGCAAGGAGACCTTCAACCTCTACTACTTCGAGGCTGACTATGACTCAGCCACCAAGACCTTCCCCAACTGGATGGAGAACCCGTGGGTGAAGGTGGACACCATCGCAGCTGACGAGAGCTTCTCCCAGGTGGACCTGGGTGGCCGCGTCATGAAGATCAACACTGAGGTGCGGAGCTTTGGACCCGTGTCCCGTAACGGCTTCTACCTGGCCTTCCAGGACTACGGCGGCTGCATGTCCCTCATCGCAGTGCGAGTCTTCTACCGCAAGTGTCCCCGTGTCATCCAGAACGGTGCCATCTTCCAGGAGACACTGTCAGGGGCCGAGAGTACATCGTTGGTGGCTGCCCGGGGCAGCTGCATCGCCAATGCCGAAGAGGTGGACGTGCCCATCAAGCTGTACTGTAACGGGGACGGCGAGTGGCTGGTGCCCATTGGACGCTGCATGTGCAAAGCAGGCTTTGAGGCCGTGGAGAATGGCACCGTCTGCAGAGGTAAGGGGCAGTGGGGGCGGGACCCCGAGGAGATGGTTTTGGTTGTAGCTCAGCTGATAGCTGGGCTCAGGTTGGCAAGGATAGAGGCCTTGGGGCTGACCCTGAGGTTCTCCGTGATTTAAATAGCCCTTCCTGAACAGTGATCTGTGCGCATACACAGGATGTATACCTACACCTTGGGTTGTGTGAGGACAGAGGCTCTTCATTTTAATCATCATATGGTTGTTTGTCGTGGCAGATGGTGCTTCCCCATCTTCATTTACGGAAGGGTTGCGGTTTCACGTTTAGGATGAGCATGTCTGGCTGGGAATGCAGATTAGTTGGTAGGGCGCCTACCCAGCATACACGAAGCCCTGGGCTCCATCCCTAACACTGAATAAAACTGAGTGTGGTGGTGCGTACCTGTCATCCCAGCACTTGGGAAGTGAGGGCAGGAGGATCAGAAGTTCAGGGTCATGGGGCAGAGGAGATGACTCAGTGTGTAAATGCTTGCTGTTATAAATATGAGGGCCCCCGAGTTTAGATCCTCAGACTGACGTACAACCGGATACAGAAGCCCATGGCTGTAATCCCAGTGCTCCTACAGGAGATGAGAGACAGAGGCATCTAGCCTAGTGTATGCAGTGGTGAACAATAGAAGACCCTGTCTCAAACAAGGTAGAAGGCAAGGACAGACACCTGAGGTTGTCCTCTGACCTCCACATGCACACCCAAGCTCACACATCACACACACACACAAACACACACACATATAAGCTTAAAAATAATGTTCAAGGCCATCCTCAGCTACATAGTTTGGGTTTATCCTCTGTCAGTCAATATAAGCCAGGCTAAGCTGAAATAACAAAACAACCCAAGTTTATTTCTCACTCGATGCTACTTGTCCATTGTGGGTCAGCTTGGAACTCGTCCCTCTGGGAAGAGAGCACTGGAGTGCTACTGTTTGGAATATTGCCACCATTGTGACAGAAGAAAGCCTGAGAATGTGGCTTGCTGCACAGAGGCCCGGATGTTTCCACCTGGAACAGGCCACACCTCGTCTCTCTGCTCGATCCAGTGGCCAAAACAGACCACATAGTCACTTGTGATTCATAGCGATAGAAAAAGACACTTTCACTGTGAGCCCGGAGTCACCGTGGGCTGCTCTTGCTGTGTGCTGAGCATGTATGGGACAGAGTTCAGTCCTCACACAAAGTCCAAAAAGTGAAGTACAATTTCCCGTGAAGAAATTGAGGGGCTGGAGAGATTGCTTAGTGGTTAAGGCACTTGCCTGCAAAGCCTAAGGACCCAGGTCTGATTCCTCAGGGTCCAAGTAAAGCTAGATGCACAAGGTGGTTCATGTGTCTGGAGTTTGTTTGCGGTAGCTGAAGGCCCTGGCACATCCATTCTCTGTCTCTCTCTAATAAGTAAATAAAATATTTTGAAAAGAAAAAAGAAATTGAGGCTCCAGAAGGCTAGACAGTGAGTGGGAGATGGAGATCTGGGGTTCTCATGCAGGGAGTGGGGCTCCAAAGCCACCATGGATACTAGTTCATTTAAGGAAGCATGGTGAGAGAGTAATGATACAGGCAGTGTTTGCACACAACAGTGAATCATGAAGGTAGTTTGCAGACGTAAGAAGTTTGTAGGAGTTATTGCATGGTGATGAAAAAGCTTGGAAGGCAGGAAGCCCTGCTTCTAGGTGCAGCTCTACCAGATATTAACTGTATAACCTTGGCCAAGTGCAAAGCCATTTTTGTTTAAACAGAGTGAAGACACAGGAAGCATCCCATTTCTTTTGTTGTTGTTGTTGTTGTTTATTTTTATTCATTTATTTGAAAGTGATAGACACAGAGAGAAAGAGGTAGAGAGAGAGAGAGAGAATGGGCACGCCAGGGCCTCCAGCCACTGCAAACAAACTCCAGATGCATGTACCGCCTCGTGCATCTGGCTCACATGGGTCCTGGGGAATTGAGCCTCGAACCAGGGTCCTTAGGCTTCACAGGCAAGCGCTTAACCGCTAAGCCATCCCTCCAGCCCCAAAGCCATTTTTCAATAGGATGGTGTGAGGAATCAAGAGCTCACAGCATGTAAAGCACTTATCATAGATTCTGGCACGTGGAAGTTGCTTAATATATGTTATCTAAATGCATACTGTATGTAAGGTCCACGGTGTGAGCATGAGTGTGTCAGTTATATAGGGGATTGCATTCCCCACTGGAATCTGAGGTTGTGGCTGACTCCTGGGGTACCACAAGTGGTAGACTGAGAGTTTAGACTGTACTCTAGGGATGCTGGGGAGCCAGAGAGTGATGCCCTGAGAATGGAAGCAGCAATCTCCTGATAAAGTCCTCCCTGTCTGAGACATATCCCTCTGGCATTTTGATACCAGTAAGCGGCATTTCAGATCCTGGAGGGACATTGAGACAGGAGGCAGAGAACAATAGGGAAGCAGTATCAGAGATGGTGTCAACGTACACTGGGGCATTACAGAGGATAGGACCAAGGAGAGTCTTCCCAAGGCAGTGGTGGGATGTGAAGACAAGTCAGAGACAGGAGTCGTAGACAGTGGAATTCTAACTTACCAGGAGGTGATAGTTCTGGGAGAAAAATAGGGAAGTTGAGGGAAAGGTCCAGTGTCTTACGGAAGGTAATACTTTCTGTTGCATTATTTTTTTATTGGATTGGTATTTATTTTTGAGATGCTAGGGCTGAACCAGGGCCTCACACATGCTAGGCAAGCCTTCTACCACTGAGTATCCTTGGGAAGAGCACAGCCTTGGAGAATGACAGCAGAGATGAGGTGGGATACAGAACGTGCAAACCAGAAGCCAGCTGCTCACAGAGGATTGTCGATTCATTCGTCAAATTCTCCCAGAGCCTCGGGATCCGGCTGTGGCCCTGCCCTCTGGAGCCCGCAGTCCTTATGAGTGACAGATCTGTAACTGAACAAAGGTGGGAGGCACTGCATTTGCTCTCATGGGAACTGTTGAGACGACAGGAGGCGTAGGAAACGGGAGGAGGGGGTGACTTTAGGACTGAGTCTCAGGAAAGGCGGTGTTGGGTAGGAAGCCCGGGGCTTGTGGAAGACGAGTCTGTGTGAGTAAAGGCCTGGGGGCGTGGTATCAGTGGGGCCCTCCGAGGACTGGGTTGGTATAGCCAAAGCTACAGGCTTGAGGGAGGATGTGAGAGAAACCATCACTGGAGGGTGTTCGGCCAGGAGCACCTTCATATCTGTTTCTGCTTCACAGAAAAGCCCAGGCTCTAGCAGTCCATGGCCCATGTTGGTCGTGTGTTGGTTTCAGGGGTGGACATCCAGGGTGGTGCAGGTGTGTGTGGCCTCTAGTTCACCAGTCCTTGTAACTACCACTTTCTGAGACTACAGTGTCCCTGTAAGCTGACCAGGGTAAGGTCTGCTTTCAGGTTCCTTCATGTCGTTATTGCCTGTCCTCTCACGTGCTCAGTGACTTGTCCAGAGAAACAGTTACTATATATATATTCCAATCCCAGACATTCCATCCCATCACCTCTAACATAATCATCATTCAAAGGGTTCATTGAGGACTTAGGAAAGCGACACAGTTGGTAGCACACTTGCCTGGCATGCATGAGGTCCTGGGTTCACCGCCCAGCATGGCATAATGCCTACAATCCCAGCACTTGGGAGGAGGAGGAATAGAAGTTTGAGCTTATCTTTGGATACCTAGGGAGTTTGAGGCCATCTTGGGTGACGTGAGACCCTATCTCAAAAAAAAAAAAAAGAAGAAGAAGAAAGTGAATGGTTAAATTCCGCCTTCACTCCAAGGAGTGAGTCACAGTGACCCAGGCTTTGAATTCTGTTGCACAGTCCTGGGGCCTTCTTAGAAGTTATGGTCAGAAGCACGTTTATGAGATGTGGGTGTGGGTGAGGCTGGGGCAGGGCGTCCCCAGTCCTGGCTGCCCTTTAGTCCTGATCAGATAACCCAGCTAAGACCCAGCCCCAGCCCAGCCTAGCCAATGGATGCCTGAGGAGGCCAATCAGGGTGTGGCTAACAAGTTCAGGGAACCTGGAGTGGCCACCCAGATGTGACTGCCTCCTGGGCCAGGGAGGGATGGAGACCAGGGTTCACATTTGAGGGGCTGGCCATTGTTCCCTCAGTCTCTCCCTTGGATTCTCAGCCTTTCCTGTGGGTCAGAATTTCCTGACAAGTTGTCGGAAGTGCAGGTGCATGGGGCTGGCTCAGACCTCTTTCCAGGCCTGGTCATGTGGCTCCCAGGTTGTGCCAAGAACAGCAGCCTAGATGATTCTGTAACAAGACTATTAGCTCAGACAGGCAGTGAGATAACACAGGTTGGCCAGACCCTGCTGGAACTCAAGGCCAAGGTGATGACCACAAGCCCAGCCCTAGCCCCACCCCAGGAGCCTGTGCCTGAGGGGTGAGAGAGGACATTACCTGAATCTGAGAAGATTCTCTTAATATCAAAAATAGTCTGATAGGGGAAAGAAATCTCACCCTTTGTTAACATATATCAGAGAATACAGGGCTGGAGAGATGGCTCAGTGGTTAAAGATGCTGGCCTGCAAAGTCTGATGGCCCAGATTCAGTTCCTCAGTACTCATGTGAAACCAGATGCACAAGGTGGTACATGTATCTGGAGTCTGTCTGCAGTGGCAGAAGGCCCTGGCTCACCCATTATTTCTCTCTCCTTCTCTCCTTCCCTCCCTCCCTCCTTACAAATAAGTAAATACTTTAAAAGTTAGAAGATAAGGCTAGATACTTTCTTAGTAGGTAAGCAATAGGTGAGTCCTCAGGGCCACCATCCTAGGGCAGGAATGGTGGCTTTCAAAGGGTACCAGTACCCTGTGTTTATAGAACTAAGGGTTAAACAGATTCAATCCAAGTCACTTTCTCTGGAGCCTACTGTGTGCAGCACATAGTAGGAGAAACGAGTCATTCTACCAGCAAGTATCTACTATAAGCCATATAGCCCTTTAGCAAATGTGGGTTGGTCAAGTACTGTGGGCCATGCACATACCAGGAGCCAGGCTATGCAGAAGCGACACACACACACACACTGAAGCAACACACACACACACACACACACACACACTGAGGGTCCCAGAAAAACAAGATTTGGAGTTCAGCCTCAAGTGGTCCCTGGGTGAGCAGTGATCGGGACACAGGAAGAGCAGGCTGAGCATGGTCCTGAGGAAATGAGCTTCACTGAGGCAGTGTGAGATACTGGGAGGAAGGCGTCCAGCCTTCAAGGAGGAAGTGGTGTTGGCATTAGTCTTGTGGAGTTAATAGAATTCAGAGAGGAGTGGTGAAGAGAGGTTGAGGAGACAGCATGAATCAAGGCCCCAAGGCATGGTGATGGATGGCAGGCGTAGGGGCTGAGGTACGACTTTGCCCCAAGCCTTCATTTCTTCTGGTTTTATTGAGTATCTGGTCTGAGTGGGCCTACGCTGCCATACATCTGCTAGGCAAAGACCCTGGGATTTCTGGCAGAAAACCTTGCTCTGCCCCCCAACTCCAGGGATCTCAGTCCCTCTAGGGTTCCCCTTAGCAGGTGTACTTGGGGGACCCATGCAGCTCCAGAGTTCCTCTCTGAAGCCCCCACCCAATGCCATTGGTCTTTTGAACTCTTTCCATATGGTTATTGGCCTGATTGTAAAGTACCCTGACTCAGTCTCTCCAGGTTGTCTCTGTCTCCTTATTCCCCTTGGTCTCTTCATTCCCACCTGAGCCCCTTGTCCAGCTGCAGCTCCAGCCTAGTGACTTTGGGGGCCTTGCCCTCCTGTCTCCCACCCCCACCCACATCTGCAGAGCATCCCTCAGTGAGCACCGTGGCTGCCATCTTGTGTGTGTGTGGGGGGTGAGACTTTTAATATTTCACTTCGAGGCAGGTGGGCATCTGTGTGCAAGCTTGAAGGAGGCTGCGCCCACATTGCGCTCTCTCCAGCCACGCCATCCCAAGTTGGCAGCTGTGGGGGCTTTGCCCTGCGCTGTAGCCCCAACCCAGTTCCTCCCAGGCCCTGGCCTCTCCTTGACCTTGGTTTTAGAGGCCTTCTTTCAAAGCCAGTGCTGCCTCTCACTAGCTGTGTGAGCTTGGGCAAGCCTCTGACCTTCTCTGCTTTCTCATCTGCAGAGCAGGTTCGTTGGGCTATGGCACTGAGCCAGTGCCTAGAACATAAGAACATGGGAACGATCTTCCGTGTGCTTACATCGATGTCCCCTCCCCTGCCCTGATGAGCTTTTGATTTTGAGGAAACAACAACTTCATCACAGAAGCAATAGAGGTCATTTGTAGAATATTTAGAAATTCCTTATAAACGAAAGCTGGGGGTGTAGCCGAGCGAGTTAAGCGCTCGCTTACCAAGCACGAAGCCCTGGGTTCCGTCCCGCAGGCATTGTGGTGTGTGCCTGCAATCCCAGCGCTGGAGGAGTGGAGACAGAAGGATCAGGAGTTCAAGTGCATCCTCAGCTACATAACAGGCTCAGGGCCAGCGTAGGATAAAGGAGATTATCTCTCTCCAAAAAGAAGGAAAGAGAAGGGGAGGAGAGAAATGACCAATATGCAAAAAGGAAACAATTAAAATTGCCCATAATTTCACCACCAGGTAGAATCCTTGCTAACAGAGTGGTGGAGACTTCCAGGTGTATGGACAAGTACTTACATATTGACTTTTTTTTTTTTGGTGTATATATGATGTGTGTGTGTGTGTGTGTGTGCAAGCATGTGTGTGTGTGAATATGTGTTTGTTACACATGTGTGGGTCCTTGCCTTCCACCTTGAGGCAGGGTCTCTTGTTCATATCGCTGTGGACACTGGACTAGCTGGTCCACAAGCTTCTAGAAAATTCTTCTGTCTCTGCTGCCCATCTTGCAGTAGGTGTGCTGGGAATAGAAGCCCAACACAACTTCTGGCTTTTATGTGAGGGTCTGGGATCCGAACTCAAGTACCCACTCTTGCACTATTGGGATTTTTTTTTTTTTTTTTAGTTATAGCTCAGGCTGGCCTCAAACTTGCAGAAATCCTCCTGCCTCAGCCTCCAGAGGGGCTGGGATTACAGGTGTAAGCCACTATACCCAGCTCATATTGATCTTCGTAAAGAGAAAAATGAATTGCTCAAACTTCCTTAGGAGTTTTGTTAACGTGCAAAGAGGGGAACCCAGGGCCCCTCAGTGCTGGGCAAGGACTCCACCACCGAGCCATGCCCCAGCCAGAGGATTGTTGGTATATTTCAAGCATATCTCTGCAGCCACGTTACAGCTACGGGACATTTGGGGAGGCTTGCTGAGTTCCTGGGTGCCAGCGAGCCATCGCTGATCCACCAACGCTCTGTGGACGGCCTGCAGATGGGGATGGCTGCAGCCTTGCGCCATCTTGAACAGAAACTGGGAGAACTTCCCAGACCCTGCTCCTTGCATTGTTTGGGATACATTTCCAGACATGAAACTGGGAGGTCAAAGGGCATGGGCTCTTCCTACCGCTTTAGACAGGCATTAGCAGGTGACCCGGAAGACAGCCTGGCCTGTCCCTTCGTGACAGCAGCCCCCCTGCGCCTGCTTCCCAGTGCTCTCACTAGCGTGGCCTGTTATGCCTAGGGCTTTATTTTCTGTTTTACTCCCAGAATCCTTTGCTTCTCTAGCCAAAGAAGGGAGGGGGCCAGAGGCCAGGGATCATCTCTCGGGCCTCAGGACGGCCTACTTCCCATCCTGCCCTCCGCCTCAGCCCTTTCCTCAGAGGCTAGGCCAGTGGCCCAGATGTGTCTGGGGGAGTCTGGAGGGTAGGGCCTGGTCAGTCTAGGGGTGCGGAGGAGGGAGGCCATGACTAGAGCTGCTGGCAGATCTGGAGCTGGCTGGCTGGGGGAGAGGGGTGGAGTTGGAATGCTGAGTGGGAGGGGAGACACTCCACTGGGGGAAAGCAGAGGAGGGGTGGTGGGTGACCTCTGTAGACTCCCAGGCTCAAGTCAGACCAGAACCACACAGACCAGCCTTTGGGGAGGGGCCTGCACAGGGATTCTGGCCAGCTCACGCAAGCTGTTCAGTTCTTTGCTCTTAGAAATTGGACAAGCCATTCCCACATTCCCTTTCCTGTACACCCACCACCCGCCCATCCTTCCACTGTCCCATGTTCCCTGAACAGCAGCTTCTCGTTTGTCTACTTGGAGGGGACAAAGATGTCCTTACCAAGACCCAGAAGCTGATGCGTGTCGAGTATCTTTTATGTGCTGCAAACTGTCTCTGGTACTGGTGTTTAGAAAGACCCATCATGGCCCCTGTCACCAAGGGCACCCACACTGGTGAGGTTGACAGACATATCCAGGGACGGTGAGGGTGTACGGGTCATACTGAAGACAGATGAGTGATCAGGATGGGCCTGGGGAAGCCGAGTGTTGGCAGGGCTATGGCAAGCAGGGGAGGCTTCCTGGAAGAAGGGGCCTTCAGGTGGTGCTGACTGGCTGAGCGGAAGCATTACCAGGCCAAGAGGATGAGCTGCAAAGGCCCTGAGGCAGGCAGAAGCTGAGTGTACTCAGGGAAGGTCAGAGATGCTCCGCTCTCACCCTCCTCCCCGCTCAGCTGACTGCCTCCAGGCTCTGGACCCCAGGGTGTGGGATGAGTCTTTCTTCTTGGCTGTCACGTTCCCTGTGGTCTGGGCAGGAGATAGTGGGCACTTTGGGTCCTCTGTCCTCATAACTGCATTTCTTTTTCACTCCAACAACACTCCCAAGCCCCTACTGTGGGCCATACCTGGGCTGTGTGTGGGTCTGACTAAGATGACAAAGGCTCTTCTTGCCTTCACAGAGGAGCCCCAGTCCCAATCTCAGCCTAGGGGAACATGTAGGAGAGGGACCAAGAGCTCAGAGACTTCCTGGAGGAGGAGTCATTTGCCAGGCCCCTACAGGGCAGGAACCAAAGGCAGGAAGGGAAATTGTTTGGAGACTGTGTTAATTAATTTTTTTTTTTCTGTTGCCCTCTGGCCAGGTGGCAGCTTCGCAGGGAGAGCAGGTGTTCTCAGCAAAGCAGGAGGGTGACAGTAGGTGCCAGGCTTCCGTTCTATTGTTGTCCAAGGCCAAGGGTGGCACAGGCTAGAGGATGAAGATGCCTGGGTGCCCAGCCCTGTCCTGGAAACCCATGCCTTCATTATTCTTTTGGATCTCATGTTTATCACCTCCATTTGACAGATGTTGAGACTAAAGTCCAGAGAAGGTCAACACGTTGCCCAGGACCACACACAGCACTAAGTTTCAGAGCCAGTGCTTAAGCCTGACTTTGTCCAACTTGGACAACATATTAACCAGGCACAGAACATGGCCAGAATGCCCTCTTCTTGTAGGGCCATGTCGCCCACCTGGCTATGAAGCCCCCATCCTGAAGACTTCATGGAGAGCAGACAGCAGGGTGTGATGGGATGAGTCTCGGTTTCTGGACCTGAGAAATGGGAGCATTAAACCTACTCAGCCCTGCCTGCCGCAAAAGCTCAGGAACCTCTGGGGTGATGGGAGCAAAGAGTAGAGCAAGTGAGTGGCTGTGGGGGGGATCGGGGTTAGGGGGAGAGAGGCAACCAGAGCAGCTCGCAGGGAAGGAGGCCCTGGTAAGCCTTGCAGGGCACTTGCTTACCACCCAGACATGGGGGAATGGAGGTGTCCTAGGGGTGGGGAAGTCCCACAAGCCTCAGAAAAAGGGTCCCACCTGGCCTCTATCCCACTGTTCCCACCCAGCATTACCCGTGCTCACCCAGTGCTCAGCCCCCCTGTCCAAACAACCTCCCAGGTCCCCTATCTCGTTCCAAAGCCAAGGCTGGCCAGCACTGCACCTGCAGGGCTAGTCTCGTTTCTTCTGCACCAGTGGTATCCCGCTGACCCTTCGTCTCCCTCTGGGCCATGTCCATTTTACAAAAACAGAAAGTGGGGTTCAGAGAGGTTCCACAGCTGACCAAGATGGTACAACTGGTAGGGGCAGGATGTTAACCAGCCGCCCCTGGAGCCCTCCACTGTCCTCTCCTTGGCCCTGTGCCTGCTCTCCTGACCTAGAGAACACCCCTTACCCCCCGGGTGACAGGCTTGGGCCAGGCCGCCTCCACCACATCCCAGCAGGCTCATAAACAGCTGGGGAAGTTTCCCTGCCTCCAGCCTCTCTGCCTTTTCATCTGGCTGGGCCCTGGGATCTGGCGAGAGAGGCCCGGTTTATTGAGGAAGTTTATGCATTTAACAGTTTAAGCCTTTCTAAGCCTGTGCTACAACAGGATTTGGGAGCCGTTAACAATTCTGTGTGGTTAAGAGATTTTCATTGCAGCAGCTGGCTCAGAGCCCACTGGCCCTCTCAGGCCTCCGCCCCACCCTACGGGGGCACCCCCTCCCTGGGGGTCTTTGTCTTCAGCCCCCATTCCTGTTGCTTCTCCCCATCCTCTCACCCCAAACCTCCAGGTGTGAGCCTTAACCTCATAGGGGGACCTGAGACGCAGGGAGGAAGAAGTGGCCCAAAGCCATCATTCAGCCCATTAGACACTTGGACTGGGATCTGTCTGTGTCCCTTTCCCCACCCCAAACCCTGGGGAAGAGGAGGTAGTGTGCTGTTCATGCCTCCTTGGCAGAACTCACAAAAGTCCCCAGAAGCCAACTTGATCCCATCCAAGGCTTGGTGCAGAGCTGGGACCAGAGCTCAGCCTTCTGGGGTCCTGGTGAGAATTCTTCACACCATATGAATCGTTCTGCTCTCCCCCTCGCCCAAGGAGAACCGCCATCTGTGGTCACACGGCTCCCATGTGTGGGGGGTTTATTTACTGACACTCGTCAGGCCGCAGCAGAGCCTGGGGGCACTTTGTGGGCCATCAGGCCTTGCCCCGTGAGATGCTTTGATCTCAGTGATGCCCACATGGGCTGTTCTCACCACTTGAGGGACAGGGAAAGCCAAGCCAAGAGGAGGCAGGACCACTTTGGGGTGGGGGCAGAGCTAGGACTCAAACCCAGCTCTTGTAGTCCTGTAGCCACCTTGAGCTGAGTGTCCTGAGCACCTTATCTCTAGGATGTCCAGTGGGCAGACCCCCCCCTTCCCGCTCAGTATTCCCCAAGGCCTCAGGGGACCTTGTTTTTTTGGTACGTGTGTGTGGGGGTTACCTCATGCCCAGAGCTGGCTAGCTATGTGAAGAAGGACTCTGCAGATTTGGCAGCATGTCAACAGACTCCTGGCCCAGGGACACCTATCATCTAGCAAGCTCGGGCTGTGTGCTACTGTGCCAGGCCTTCCCAGTCCTGTGGAGCTCTGCACAATTGGGTCCTGTTGCTGGTGTTTCCTCATGTGTATGCGGTATACATGCATTTATACATGCATGTTTGTGTGTGGGTACGTGTGTGTATGTGTATTGGTCAGAAGTTGACACCAGGTGTCTTTTTAAATCTCTCTCTACCTGAAAACAGTGTCTTTTATTTATTTATTTTATTTGACAGAGAAAGAAGGAATGAGGGAAGGAGAGAGAGAATGGACTCGTCAGGGCCTCCAACCACTGCAGACGGACTCCAGACACGCACGCCCCCTTGTGCATCTGGCATACGTGGGTCCTAGGGAATCGAACCCGGGTCCTTTGGCTTTACCGGCAAACGCCTTAACCGTTCAGCCATCCCTCCAGTCCCCCCCTTTTTTTAATGAGAGAGGGAGAGAGAATTGGTGCGCCAGGGCCTCCAGCCACTGCAGTCAAACTCCAGATGTGTGCGCCACCCTGTGCGCATGTGCGACCTTGTACACTTGCATCACCTTGTGTGTCTGGCTCATGTGGGATCTGGAGAATTGAACATGAGTCCTTAAGCTTCACAGACAGGCGCCTTAACTGCTAAGCCATCTCTCCAACCCCAGGGTCTTTTTTCAGCTATGTGCGTGTGCATGTAGGCACTTCCCCCGTGGCATGCACACACAGGTCAGAGGTCAGCGTTTTGGTCTGTTCTTGCCTGTCATCTGAGGCGAGCTTTACTTTCCTGGTTCTCGCTCTGCTGGTCATTGCTGCACTCACCACAAGCTTCCAGGAATCTCTCCTCTCTCTACCTCCCATAGTTCCATCAGCGTCATGCACTTTTTTTTTTTAAAGAGAAATTTATTTATTTATTTATTTATTTATTTGAGAGAGAGAAATTTGGCAGATAGGGAGAGAATGGGCACACCAGGGCCTCTAGCCACTGCAAACGAACTCCAGACGCATGTGCCAACTTGTGTATCTGGCTTTACCTGGGTCCTGTGGAATCAAACCTGGGTCTTTAGGCTTTGCAGGCAAGTGCCTTAACTACTATGCAGCCTGTCCATTCCATTCCAGCGTTTTCTATGGGGTCTGGGAATCAAACTCGGGTGTTCAGGCTTGAGCAGCAAGTGCTTTATTCACCAAGCTCTGCCTTATATTTTGAGACAGGGCCTCTCTGTGAACCCAGAGCTCAGCTAGACTAGCTAGGCAACAAGCCCTAGGGATTCTCCAGCACTGGGATTACAAGTATGCACCACCACGCCCAGCTTTAACATGGTTGCTGGGGATCTGAACTCAGGTCCTCGTGTTTATGTAACTAGAACTTTACCCGCTGAACTGCCTCACAGGGGTTTGCTTTCTGGACATAGTAATGTGTGAGGAGAGGGTCACAGTCACTCCCGTTTCACCACATGGGGGAAGGAACACAGGCAGATCGTAGTCCAGGAAGCAAATGGCACTTTATCTCTTTCCTCCTCTCCCTACTGCCCCAGACCAAAGGGGCTGAGGCAACTGCTTGCCAACTCATGACTTTGAGCACAGAGGCCTAAGATGCCAGACATGGTGGTACATGCCTGTGACTCCAGCACTTGGGAGGCTGAGGCAGGTTTATGAGTTGCAGGTCAGCCTGGGCTACACAGCCAGATGGTAAGAGATGCAACACTAGATCCCAGTCTTTTATTATTATTATTTATTTTTGAGAGAGAGAGAGAGAGAGAATACACACTCCAGGACCTTTAGCCACTGCGAACTCCAGATGTGTGTGCCCCCTTGTGTGCATGTGTGACATTGCACACTTGCATCACTGCATGTGGCTATGTGGGGCCTGGAGATTTGAACATGAGTACTTAGGCTTCGCAGCCAAGTGCCTTAACTGCTAAGCCATCTCTCCAACCAGATCCCAGTGTTTTGCTCCAGGCTCTGTGTCTCCTGCTGAAGGAATAAGAACAGGCCCTGTGCCTGGCGGATAAAACTTTACTGAATCCTTTAATCTGACAGAAGTAAGGCAGACTATTCCAGAAGAGAAAGTGGAGGCTCATAGAAGTTAAGCAATAGCCCAAAGCCACACATGTAATGGAAGATGGAGCCAGAAACGAAACCCAAACTCTATACTCATTCTACAAGAATATCTGTAACACCTCATTAGTTTAAAATAAAATGCAGGGCTGGGGAGATGGCTCAGCAATTAAAGGCATTTAACTACAGGGCCTGCAGGCCTAGGTTCAGTTCCTCAGTAACCCACATAAAGCCAGATGTAAAAAGTTGCACAAATACCTGGCACTTGTTTGCAGTGGCAAGAGACCCCAACATGCCCTTACCCATGCACATATATGTGCAAATAAATGAACTACTTTAAAAAATATTTCTCAAGCTGGGCATGTTGGTGCATACCTTTAGTCCCAACACTCGGGAAGCCGAGGTAGGAGGATCGCTGCGAGTTCAAGGCCATCCTGAGACTACATGGTGAATTCCAAGACAGCCTGGCCTACAGCGAGACCCTTCCTCAAAAAAAAAAAAAAAAAAAGATTATTTTTCATAATTATCTCATGCAAGTCTCAACAGCCTTGGGGAGAAAAAGAAGTGTCACCCCTCTTATTCATAGGAGGAAATCAAGGCTTAGCAGGGTGTGGTGAGGTGGTGCCCATGGCTTGCTCTTGGAAAGGCCAGAGCTGGGACTAAGCTGGGCCCCGGGTTGGTGCTGGGGTTTAGCTCTGAAGCTGCAGATCTGCACTGACGGCCCCCTTTCTGGTGAACTGTCCTATCCTCTCCAGAACCCACCTAGGGGCAGGCATTTACCCCCAGGGCGCTGAGGCTACCAGGGACTTCCACGGTGCTAATCCAGGTGCTGCGTCTCTGGCCTGCTGGAGGCAAAGCAATCACATTCTCTGGAACTGAACACTGTCCTGGGACCCCACCTGCCTCTCTTGAGCACTTCATGGCCAAGTCCTGCCCATGCCCCAGCTCTGCATTTTAGAGGTCCCCAGTACCAAGCCCTTAGCCTCTTCTTCCCCCTTCCTAGGACAACATCCTATTCTCTCTAGCCTGGACCTCTTCCTTAAAGTCCCAGACTCTTCTGCCCACCTGCCTGCCTCCCCCTGCTCCGTAGTCCATCCTCCACCTCACCAGAGGGTTCCTTGGAACACTCTGTCTGCCCAGAGTCCCTGAGGCTCCCCATCCCACAAGGAGCAAAGACCATCGTCTTTTTAAAAACGTTTTTTATTGGCAGTTTTCATACATGTGCATAATGTATTTTGATCATCACCTCCCACTACTTTCTTTGATCCCCCTTCCACTGAACCCTTTCTTCTTTCCAACTAGTCCCTCTTCTGTGTTGATGTCTTTTTTTTTTTCCTCCATCATCCATTATGACATGTTGATGGGCCCAATATTGTGTAGGTCTTGTGCAGGTAACAACAGCTGCTGTGAGGTCATGAATGCAATGACCACCTCATGTCCAGAAGACAGCATTCCAAAGCGCTCCTCCCCATCCTTTGGTCCTTACATTCTTTCCGCCAACTTTTCCACAGTGTTCCCTGAACCTTGGAGAATGTAATAGGGACGTCTTGTTTAGTGCTGAACACTCAACTGTCACTTCTTCCCAGCATTTTGATGCATTTTGAGTCTCTCCAGTTGTTATTGCCATCTGAAAAAGAAAAGAAAAAAAAAAAGCTTCTCTGACTAAAAGTGAGAGCAGCACAAGTCTATAGACATAATCGTAAATATTTGGAGGGCAACTTGATGGGCACAGCATATCCATTTGGCCAAATAACAGCAGTAGCTTCCCTTCTAGGGCCTATAACCTTCCAAGCCACAGGCTTTTGACTAGGTTTTCAGTTATAAGGCATGAAATGCCCTCCCATGGAGCAGTCCTCAGTTCTAGCTAAAGAACAGTTGGGAGCCGGGCATGGTGGCGCATGCCTTTAATCCCAGCACTCAGGAGGCAGAGGTTAAGAGGATCGCCATGAGTTCGAGGCCACCCTGAGACTACATAGTGAATTCCAGGTCAGCGTGGGCCAAAGTGAGACCCTACCTCGAAAAACCAAACAAGCAAACAACAAAAAGAGTAGTTGGTTACCCTCGTGACATCATGCCACTATTGCACCACTGGGTACATCTTGCCTGGCCAGGCTGATGCCTTAAAAGTGGCTCACAAGGCCCTCAGTGCCCTGTCCCACCCTATCTTCTTCTGCTGTCGCCTTGTCTCCCCTCAGTGGGAGGCACCCTGGTGTTCTTGGCTACTTCCTCTGTCTGGAATGCTCTTCGCTCAGGTAGCTACACGGATTGTGCCCTTGTGTTCTTCAAGCCTCTGCGTTCTTCTCTTTGAGGTCCCTGCCGCCCCACATTTATGCGAGCATGCCTCCTGACCGCTTCGCTGGCTTGCTTTCTCTCCGTCCTCCTACAGCCAGCCGGCACTCTGTGTATTTCCTAGAATGTCACCCTGGTGCTGTCTTCCCCTGTGGGAATGGAGGCTCCACCTGGGCAGATGCTGGGGTCCACTCCTTCCTGCTGCATCTCAAGGGTCCAGGAGGGCACTTGTCTCATGGAAGGCATGTCATGAGTACTTGTGGCCACATCCTGCCCTCCTGCCTGAGACACTGGACACTTCCCATCCTGCTAGAGAAGCTGAAGTCCTGCCACTCTGGATGTGGCAGGTCTGTCTGTGGTTGGAGCAGATGTCCCTAGATGGGGCTGGTGAGTGGGTTTCCCGTGAGGTCTTAGACCTACAGTCCTCAGAAGGCAGCCTTCATTCTTCTCATCCCACACACTTACAAATGTGATTTCAGCCCCAGCTGCCTGCCCTGCCTGGGTCGGTGGTCACACGCCTCGCAGCACGGTCCTGGCAGAGCCTGCCGTGGGACCACGACCCTCCCCGGGAGCTGTGTGCCTGGGTCTATGTGGAACACAGAGCTGGGGACAGGGGAAGTTCCCTGATCTGCCATTTGCCCACGCGTGGGTCTTGCTCAGGCAGCATCTTTCACTGAGCCCCAGTTGCCCTGTTGTTGAATGAGAACCATAGTCTTAGCTTCCCAAGGTTTCAAGGAGGTTGACAAGTATCTCAGGGCCTCAGCAGCCAAGAGCAGGATGGGGGTAGTCCTGCTCTGGGAGGAATGTTCCAGGTGGGCCTGGCCGCGTTGTTAGGTAGCAGGGCGGTGAGCACACGTGGCTGGGGACGCTCAGTTACAAGCAAGCCTGGCACGCGGCAGGTGGCTCATGAGTGCCTGTGGCATGGGCTGTGTTCTCCAGCCAAGGTGCCCGGATTGAGCAGCCCAGGGGCAACCCAGGGTCAGAGTGCCTGCAGGGAAGGTGTGCACCCTCACCACCCCGCTCCCTTTCCCTGACACCCTGCCCAAGCACTTCTCCTGTAGCCTGCTCCCCAGAACTCAGTGTCCCCACCTGTGGGATGACTCTTGAGCACTGACAGCCTCTGATTCTGCCCTCGAGAGGCCACCAGGGCAGCTGTGACCATCTGAAGACAAAGACTCCATGTTACCCACCACGTTCAGCTACTGGTAAGAGGGGACATTTGGTAAAGTGGACGAGCGGCAGTAGCCTCCTTGGTTTAGATACCAGATCCAACATTTACCACCAGTGGAAGTAGAGGCCAAAGACTGGTGAACTCAATTCAGCCTGGGCTACATAGTAAGATACCAACTGTACACGTGCATACACACATGCTTAGGGTCACTACCCTCCTGTTTTGTAAGTGAGTAAACAAACAGGTTCAGAGAGAACAAGTGACTTGCTCTGCGCCACACAGCAGATAAGGGGCTGATTCTGAACACAGGTAGTTTGACAGAACACCAGCTGTGGCCTCCATGCAGAGCTATTTTGGTCCCTAGATCCCCAAATTCTGGTCCTCCTTTCAGACTTTGAAAGAAAAGATTCTGCCTCAGGTGGGTACATCAGACTTAGGCCAACTAACTCCTTCTAGGAAACTAGACCCATTTCCTCCTTTAAAGCCACCCCTATCTGATGAGCATATATATTTTTTAATACCTAAGAGTGCTTGGTGGTCTTTTTTTGCATTGCTTGGGCAGGCTGGGGAGCTCTGGGAGCCCCACATCCGTATCCCTGGCAACCCGGGGCCTGGGCTGCCCTCCCCCACACCCTGCTGTCAGAGCGTCTGTCTCAGGGAGCTCCCCGGAGACCAGGGAGGGATGTGCACGCCTGTGCTGGGTCAGTGCGGAGCAAAACCCCCGTGCGCATGCGTGTGTGCCCGTATGTACACACGTGTCCCGCCGACCCAGCATCTGCATGTCGGAACGTCTCGGACCAGTGAGCATGCATGTGCGTTTCAGGGGTGGGCTGTACATTGCGCTTGCCTGCACAGGTCACTGTGGAGCCCTGCGTACCCCCCCCCCCCGCGTCTGCACGCCCTTGCGTCCGCCGGGCCTTCCTGTGCACATCTGCATGCAGGGTGGAGCCCGCGTGTGAGTGCTGAATCGGCCAGATCCGCATGGGTGGGAACGTGTGTGCTGCATCCCACAGGCATGTGCATCTATCCTCGGGGGTGTCCCCGTCTGCGCCCCTTTAGGTATATGTCACCACCATGTAAACACACACACACGCTGTTTTTATGTTTGTGCCAATTCAGACCCTCCCACATGGACATCGGTTTATTAAATCAAGCCAGATATACAGTGCGCTTGAAAATGGGTACTTGTGAAGGTGTGTGAGTGTGCCCACACATGCTGTATTGACTTAGTGGGGTGTGCATGTGGGGGTGGGGTGTGTGTGTGTGTGTGTGTGTGTGTCACTTTCTAGGGCGTAGGATGCCAGGACCATTGATTTTCTGTCTCTTAGAAATTCCCTTTGAGGTCCTCTTCTTGTCTCTTTCATAAACCAAAGTGAGTGCAGCCAATGTTCTTAAAGCAAACCGGCCTGTTCTGCAGTGAGGCTGGTCCCCGGCCTCCACCACCCCTGCTGTTTGCACACAGAACCCTCATACGCACAAGGGAGCACACCATTCCAGAGGGCCGCAGGGGGACTTAGCCCTTTGCTAGCTCTGTGGACCTTACTGTTTCCTGAGCCTCAGGTACCCTGTGGGCCGCATAGCCATAGGGTGGCCGTGAAGCCCCTGCCCAGGCTGGGGATGGTAGGTCACCTAGGTCCGGGTATGGCATTCATGGAGTCTGGGTGGGGGTGCGTGTGAGCCGCCCCCTGTGAGGGCCCTCTGTGCCAGGCTCCTTGCCAGTGGCAGTTTGTGGCGTCTCGTCCCACAGAGGAAACTGAGGCCCACAGGGCACCCATAGCTAGCTGCATCCAGCTGGGAGCGGGTGGTATGCCATGCAGAACTGGGATCCGAGCTACCTGACTCCGGCGCCCCCCATGCCAAGGGTACCCCCTACAGCCTCTGGAGACCCCACCCCACCGGCGGGACAGTGTCCAAGCCCAGGGCCCCAGAAGATGGCACGCTCAGAGGTGCAGAGGAAGCAGGCCGTCGCCTTCCTTCCCTTCCCCCTCCAGATGGGCAGCCCCTCGCGGGGTCCCCTCCGCCCCCGCGGGCTGCCTTCTTTGTGGCCCAGGAAGAATGCCTCTCTTTATCTCCTGAAGCCCCTTCCCTTTGATACTCCTCTCGCAGGGTTTCTGCTGACCTCTGCGTGTTGGGAATCCAATTAGAGGCGCGGAAGGCGAGAGTGACAGCCCCGCCGAATCCCGCCCTGGCCCCTCCGAGCACGCTCAGCAGAGCCGCGGGCGGCTGGGGCCTGCTTGTCATGCTGGGCCCTGCGCACGGCTTTGTGGGGATTAGCTGCCGGGGGTGGGGCGCTCCGCAGATGGGACCAGAAGTGACGCCGGTGAATGTCGAGTCCCAGTGGAGAGTGAAGGAGCCCCCCTCACCCCTACCCCACCCCTCAGAGATAAATCCAGCCCTAGGTTGGGGGAAGGAGGTGGGGACATGAGTGGGCTTGGGCGGGCTTTGGCAAGGAGTGGACCATCCTCACCTATAGGGGGTGCTTTGGGGAAGTGCTGGCTTACTCCAGTTCCGGTTATTTGGTTCCCATTGGACACTTGGCCGTCAGGGCTGCCCACGTGTAATGGGGAGGGACCAGAATTCCCACCCAGGAAGGCTTTGGTGGTGGTGGTGGTGGTGGGGACATTGATTTGATGGCAATGTGTGGGATGTCTTAAAATTTCATTTGCAAAGCACTTAATCTATGATTGGTGGGAGAGCTAAGAAAGGGGAAGGGCTTCCAGAAAGATAAAAGATAAAAGAGACAGAGAGTGTTCCTCCTTCCCCAGTCCCCAACTTCCTGAGCCACCAGCCCGAGACCAAAGTCCATGCCCTTCCCTAACCATCAGCAGAGGAAACAGGCTCTGAGACTGGAAGGTCTGGCTCAAGGACACAAGGGTTTCCAATGACAGGGAATTTCTTATCTCTCTATCCCTAACCTCAGTGCGGGGGCGGGGGGGGGTTCCACGGTTGCCTCACCCCAACTTCCTGGATCTTCACGTGAGGCCAGTCCTAATGCTGGCCCCAGGAATGGATCTGTTGCGGTACCCAAGTGGATGGGGACCTCAGGGAAAGCAGCCCGGGAGACTGTGTGGCAGCTGGGGTCTCAGCAAGCACGCTAGCCCTCTGGGAAGTGACTCCTCAGTGTACAGGCCTTATGCTGATCCAGTGTGGCCTCTGCCTTCAGAGGCTTACAGGGGACAGACAAGGAAACCCCAGTGCCCAGTGGGTGGAATGTGTAGAGAGGGTGTGAGGACTGGGAGTGCTCACATGGGAGACCACACCCATCAGGGTATCCCAAACTGCTTCCTGGGAGGAAAGGGCATCTGAGTGGACATGCAGAAATAGCCTGATGCCTAGGAGTCAGGGCAGGTGGGGAGTATGTAGGGGCATGGCGTCTCTGTCCACCCCATGCTCATTCCACAACTGCCAGGGCTGGGCTGGGCAGGGCCCACCCACTCTGGTGCCCCAGCGGATCCCCACACAGCTGTGGCCATCCACTGAGCAAGGCGGAATTGGCAGCCTCGGATGTTCAGGGTCTTCAGTATGTGTCGCCAAGGGATGGGGCAATAGTTGGGAGGCCACAGTGCCATCAACGAGCAGGCACTTCTATAGCAGGGCTGGGCATCTGCCACATGCCGCCTCTTGAGCAAACCCAGAGAGCAGGGGTCACCACCCCATCTTACAGGTGAGAAAACTGGTCTCAAGAGGCAGAAGGCTGGCCCAGGCCCCCAGAGCATGTTACCTTATGTAGATGCGTTCATAGTCAGGGCCCGCCCTTTTGCTGCGTGTTTTGGAGATGGCTGCTGCAGCCTGGCATGTGGAAGGTACTCCGAGTATGGATGGATGCATGGGTAGATGCATAAATGTATGTACAGATACTTAGATGGAGGAAGGAAGGGATGGAGGGGAGGAAGGAGGGAGGAGAAGGAAGGGAAAGAGGGAAGGGAAAGAAGGGAAGAAGAAAGGGAAAGGAAAGAAGAAAGGGAAGGGAGGGAGGGAAAATGGAAGGAAGGAGGGAGGGGAAGGAAGGGAAGAGAAGGGAGGAAGGAAGGAGGGAACCAATCAATCCATTAACTGATTCTCCTACACCTAATGCCTTTTTTTTTTTTTCAAACAATCTGCACAGACTGTATTAAATATGAATCAGTCCTTCAGCTTAGTTCTCAGGGATTCCAAGAGGGAGGGCATGCGAACTCAAGACAGAAGAAACGCCCCACTCTACGGCCCTGAATGCACACCCTGCTCATGTTCTGAAACACTCCCAGAGCACAGACTACCCACTCACATGTTCCTACCCACCCCGCCTCAGACTGGGACAACCACTTCCAAGATTAATCTCCCTTCTCTCCTCCCCATCCTTCCATCTTTCCATCCCAGCCCCATCCTGCGTGTAATATTGGGACTCCTTCCAAGCCAGGCATCTTGGGGTTAAGCCTGGACCTCAACAATTCTTGATTTTGCACCTCTTTCACTGTCTCTGAACTTGGCTCCTCCTCCCTCCCCCTGCATTGTGTCCCTTCTTCTCTTGTGTTCTCTCTCCTGGTGTCTCTCCCCTTTAAGGGCTTGTAGTCTATCTCCCGCTGTTTCTCTCTTTTGCCTCCTCTCTGATTCTTCTATCTCCCTCGGCATCCCCCCTTGTCTCTCTACCCCCACTTCCCCATCCTCCCTCTGGCCCTAAGGAACCACTTGCCTGTCTGGACAGGCCAGGGCCCTGGGAGATCTGAGGCTTCTTAGTCAAGACTCTCAGAGGCCAAGCTGGGGTCAGAAAGCAATTCCAGCCTCCCCCAGAGAGGGGTACGCAGGCATGCGCGCACACATACACACACAGGGTTTCCTCACCTGCCGACCCACAGGATAGCAGCCAGAGGCCGGTGTGCTGTCCTGTCTGGATATGTCTGCTCAGGGACCAACCTGACTAGGTGGGTCTGCGCAGAGGCCATGGAGATGAAGGAAGGCACAGCCCCAGCCTCAGACACCCAGCCCCATGCAGAGACCCTACTTGGGGACCGGGTGGAGCCCTGATCACAGTCCTGTTGGCCCTGACATCAAGCAGGCACACAGAAGGGTCAAGGGCCAGGGATCCCAGGGAAGTGGGCCCGTCACTGGGATCTCTGGACACCCTTCAGCTCCTTGTCCTGTGAGCTCCATGGAAAGAATTCAGACAAGACACAGAGAGCTCAGTGTAGAAGGCCAGGCAGAGCTTATTGTAGATGCGAGCATATATGCTCAAGGGGTGAAAGTGGACAGTGGCCAAAGGGACCTTTATGCCAGCCTACATTTTAGGTAGGTTTCAAGAAAAGTATTGACAATTTCATACATGTTAATAATGTATTTTGATTATATTCACCCATCGTTACCCTGTCTCCCCCCCCACCCATTTCCACTGAGCCCTGTCTTCCCAACTAGTCCCCCTCCTACTTTTGTGTCTTTTTTTTTTTTTTTAATAACCCATTGAATTTAGTTAGGGTGGCTTGCATGGGCAACTTACCAGCAGCTACACCAATGAAGAAATGCCTTTCCCTCCCTAAGCAACCTTTAACTGTCTGCCAATAGTTCCTTAGGTAGGCTTTATACTATTTCTAAGGTTTCTAGAGCAGACGGCTTTTCCTGGGGCGGCTGGGCGTGTTTTCCCATCCAGATGATTGACAGGCCTGTTTGGATGGACTCTTCAGGGAGAGAACAATGGGATATCCTTATTTTATAAGAAAGCCTCTGGCTGTGTGGAATCTTCGACATTTAGATAATTATCTATTAGTGACCTTCCAGACAGTTCAGAATGTCATATCTACATCCAGGCAAGAGATACTGACTTTGATCCCCCTTTTTTAAAAAATATTTTTTATGAGAGAGAGAATTGGTGCACCAGGGCCTTTAGCCACTGCAATCAAACCCCAGACGCATGTGCCATCTTGTGGGCATGTGCGACCTTGTGTGCTTGCATCACCTTGTGTGTTTGGCTTACGTGGGTCCTGGAGAGTAGAACATGGGTCCTGAGGCTTCGCAGGCAAGCACCTTAACCACTAAGCCATCTTTCCAGCCCTTGACCCCATTTTTTGACCAGCAATCAGAGTCCTGAAGTTTCCATTTCTGGTTTTACACCCTGCTTATGATGAGGGAGGGGCTCATCTCAGTGACCTCCAAGCCACTAGATACCTATGGACCCTACTGAGACTGGAAACACACAGTCCTGAGGGATGCTGGGGGGATGAGGGATGAGTGATAGAGGAGCCACTAGTGGGATCTACTTGAGACCTGGCCCACCGTAGAGTTGGCATGCCAATCTGTGGGTCTTGCCCCTCGCTGTGACATACCCCACCCCCTAGGGCTAGAATCTTGCCAGTGTAGGAAAGGCCCCTCACCTCTGGAGCCTACATAACTCACCTGTCATCTTTAGGCCCCACACTGGCCCCGTTGGTTCTGAAGGACAGTATGGTACCCTCTGGTTGACTTGTCCACATTTGTGTGACCTCGAGCCAGCCTAGCTTCTCAAGACCCTATTATTTCCTCCTCAGGACCTTTGGATAGATTAACCAAAGGGCCTCAGATCCAGAGAGGGCATGAGGTATGTGTCATGTCTCCCAGCCTTCCAAGGTGGGCATTCTTCCGTGTCCTATTCTTGTACCCAACTTGAGTCTTCCTGTCAGGGGCTTCCTCTCCCCTCCTGCTGCCAAGGATCCTGGCCCCAGAAGCTCTCACCCTCTGCCCCTCCCTCCACCTCTCCAGACCACCCAGCCCAGCCAGCTGGAGGGGATCAAACCCTGGGAGCAGCCCCTCTCTCCCGCCCACCCTGGACCCAGGGGTCAGCAAGCTTGGAGCGTATGTTTGGTGAGGGTGCTGGGATTCTGTTGGGTGGGGGCGGAGTGAGTGGAACCAGGCAGGTGCATGTGTGTGTGTGTGTGTGTGTGTGTGTGTGTGTGTGTGTGCACGCACGCCCGCACAGGCGTGTAGAGAGAGAGGCTCACTAGCACACGTGTGTTTGCTATAGGGGCTGCAGATGTGTTTGAGGCCGAGCCTGGTGAGAGAAGACAAAAGAAGGAGCGGCTGGCTGGGGTGGGAAGCCAGCCCATTGGTATGCATGGGGAGCAGGAGCCGGCTGGGCTGGGCTGCTTCAGAGAAACTGGCTTCCCAGGCTCACCAGTGAATGCCTGCAGAGCCCTCCAGGCACCCTCGAGCAAGCCCTTCACTGTGCAGGTGGAGAAACTGAGGCTGAGGAGCCACACACTGACTGTTAGAGCCAGCACTGGAACCTAGCTAGCTTTTGACACCAAGGTTCTCATCAATCATGTGGTGGTGTCTCTGAAGATTTCCAGCCAGGTACAAAGTTGGATAAACGTTATTTACTCGAGTAACGGGCATTGATATAAAAGCAAAGATTCTTTTGTCACTCAGTGGTCCTCACACAGCCTATAAACTATGTGCTGTTTGATCATCCCCCCCCCCAGCCCCCTTCCCACGCCACCTTTACCGGGAAAACGGGCCCAGAGAGGTGGAGTGACTGGCCTAAGATCACACAGGCAGTAAGAACCAAGAGGATGGAAACCCCAACCAGCAGCAGTTTGTTCACAGTTTAAAGCTGGGAGGCTTTGCAGTGGAAAGAAAGGGATAATGATAATACTAGTCTAGTATTTTACGGGGTGATTTCTACCTACCAGAGTCTTTTGCTGAACCACTTAGAATGTAAAGTCCGCGAAACGGGTGCTGTCGCACCTGTGTGCTCCAACACAGAGCCCTGCGCACTGGCTTACGTATACAGCAAGCCCTCCGTGGCCCTGCTGCTGCTGTTGCGGCGCTGGCGAGGCCATCCGGTTCTCTGACACCGTCCTCCTGCGCATGCTCGGGCCTCCCCCCCCCCAATCCCCACCAGGCAGGTGTTGGCCGAGCCCTCCACGGGTCCAGGCCCCACGGGGACAAAGCGAAGGGCGCGCCTGGGCCGCCCAGACCCCGCGCTGGCTGAAGCTGCTAACTGGCTGGAAATCTCTTTTGTCAGAGCCCGCGCTGCCTCCAACCTCCTTTAATTAAAGACAATTACTGCTTTCAGCCCCTCTGCACAGCTCAGCTCCCCTGTTTGCAAACACACAGCTGCGGGAGCTTTGTGGGCCCCCCTCGCCGCGCCCCCAGCCCCCGCTTCCCCAGAGACACACAGGGGTGCCTTTATTACCACCAGGGCTCGCTGGCTCCGGGGAGGAGGCACAGGCGCCTCTGAGAAAGCCAGGGTGGGAACGCTTCCCGCTTCCCCCGCTGCGGGGATGGCAGGGACCCAGTGGGGGGCCATGTGGGACTAGGGTCCCACTCCTCTGGGAGTTCCTGCAGTGCCAAATCTAGCTAGGGGACCTTCGAGGGACCTCGCCTTCCTTTCTCTGTATCCTGCGTCCTGGAATCAGTGCTGTTCCTGTTCTTCGTCCCAGGACCCCTGTATCCCACCTGAGCAACTGTACATCAAAGATATTAGCCACAAATAATTCTGTAGGAAGGAATGAAGGAGGAGAGACAACCTATTGTCGGCTGCATGCTGGGGCCTCAGGAGACTGACCGACAGTGCATGATCCTGAAATGTGCCCATTCTATAGGTGGAACTGCTGGATCTCACGGTGGTGGTGACAGGCCCCCTCTGCCCTGAGAGTAGACAGAAGTACAGGGCTGGCCCCATCCTAGAGATCAAAAGGCCATCAGGTCCAGCCCAGGTGCGCCACAGCCCTGCCCCAGCCAAAGGGACAATGCCACCCACAGCCCCCTCACACAATGACAGTGCCCTGCAAGATGGGGGCTTTGCAGAATTCTCTGACAGCCCAGCGGAGGTGGGGAGAGCACCTACTTGTGGGGGAAGCTGCTTCTCAGGGATCAGTAATTGCTCTTGAAAATGAGAAGAGTGGGTAAGTCTCCTAACAGAGAGGGATATAAAGGAAAAGAAAAAAATATATTCCCTGACACACGAGCAATCCAGGCAGGAAAGGTGCCTGCTGTCCATGAGGGGGCAGAGGTACTGGTTTAGCTGAGATCACAAACTGAGGACCCTGGTCTCCCTCTGATTGCTGTCCTGCACCCATCCACTGCCCCAAGCTCCAATGGAAAGTTCTATGCTCCCTTTGGACCCCAGGGTCCATCCCAGTGCCTGGCACAAAGTAAATAAAATGTGCTAGAGAAGGCAGGTGCAAGGCCCATTCACTGTCCACCTGTCTCCATTGTTGGTACCAACGCAGACATTACTAGTCAATCACAGCACTCTTCCCCTTGGTCCAGAAGGCTGGCAGGCAGAGTCCTAGGAGCTACGTGTGTGGTGAACTGTGAGTGCCGTCGCCATCAAGGCCAGGGCTCCCATTGTGTAGATGAGAATGTCCAAAGAGCACCACATGCTTCCAGATGGGGAGGAAGAGTGAATCCATCATCATCATTGGATAGTCACAAGACCTGTTTACCTGCAACACACAGTCCTGAGCTCTTTCATTATTGTTTTGGAGGGCCGGTTTTGTTTTATTTTTGTGGATGTTCATGTTTGTGGGGTGCATGAGGAAGGGTTTGCATGTGACTATGTGCGTGTGCGCATGCATGTGGAGGTCAGAGGACACGTGTCATCCTTAGGAGTACCAGCCAACTCCCAGGCCTGGAGCTGACCAATCAGGGTAGCGGGGCTTGCCAGTGAGCCTCAGGGATTCTCCTGTCTCTGCCTCCTCATGCCCCTTCCCTCTGGGCTTACAGGTGTATGCCATCACACCTGGCATACATGGGTACTGGAGATCAAGCTCAGGTCCTCCTGTTTACAAGTCAAGCACACTTGACTCCCTGAGATTTTCGTTTTTGGTTTTGAGATGGAGTCACCAAAGCTGTCCTCAGACTGTTATATAGTGGAAGGTGACCTTGAACTCCGGACCCCCTCCCCCACCCCGTGCTTCCACCTTCCTCATCTTCTCCTTTTACTAAGGGAGGAAGAAGCCAGAACACAGGCACAGATGTTAGGAAATGTCCGAAGTTTGCGGGGCTAGGCTTAGAGCAGGAACCGGGATCCAGAAACAAGCCGTCACCCACCAGGGCCATCCCATCACTCCTCTACTGGTCCCCAGAGTTGGTTCCTCTGGAGGCTAGTGTGCTGTCAGCCTTGCCGGAGCTCCTGGCTTCCTCCAATCCCAGTGGGGGAGTGGGAAATGGAGTCAGAGAGCCAGCCCAGGCCTGGGATCCATCTGCCTTTCGGCAGCTCAGAGCCTGTTTCCTGTAGCCTGGATGACTTCCCGCAGGGCCTCTGCAGGTCCTTTCAAGTCCCCTGGCACCCCCAGCCCCACTTCCTATGACCCCTGGCCCCAGTCCGACCCTCTCCACTCAATCTCCTAAGATGAGTTGCAGAAGCTGGAGCGTCTGCATGTGGCACGGTGGGATTGACGAGCTGGTCCTGGCCACTGGCAGTTTCCAGGCACCAGCTGGCCTGGAATATTTACTCAGCACCCACCAGGAGAGACGATTAAGTGGGGCTTATGCTGGGGTGCAGAGGTGTCTAAGATCAGACAAGACCATCCTAAGATGTTGTTCCAAGGGATCAGTCAGTGCCTGAGAAAGTTTCCAGGAAACTGCAGGCTTCATTCACTCTTTGTTGGAATATGATATGTTTGTTAATACATACAACATATATTGTAATGTAAGCACCTGCTCATTTATTTAGCATTGACTACGCTCTAAGCAAAAGGTCCCACCATCTCTCTGCAAAGCAGATGTCTTAATGCCTGTTTTTACAGATGAGGAAGCTGACTCCCAGCCAGGTAGGGAGAGATCTCCCAAATCATACAGGGAAGTCAGGATTTCGAACCCAGGACTCCAAGTGTCTGCATCTTGTTCTAGAAGAGGCTCCCTCCTGGTCTTTAAGGAGATAGAATAATGTCAGGCACAGTGTTAGGCTTGGCTAGTAACCAGAGAAGTCCCAGTGCGTGCCGCAAGCTGCTCTGTATAGACCCAGAGAATAAAGATGGCATCCTTCCCTGCCCAGAACAGTGTTCTGTTAAAAATCCCTGCTGTCCTACATGTGAGCCCGGGAAAGACTGGCCGGCTCAACTGGGTTCTGAAAGTGGAATGGGACCTCACTTAGGAAACAAACTTGTCTTGGGCTCTGAAGGCTGAGTAGAAGCCTTCCAGGTGACAGTGGGTCAAAGGACATTCCAGGTGGAGAATTCAGCTTGGGCATAGTGGTGCTTTGAGTGGGAGGTGGATGGCCTCCTGCTCAAAATATACACCTTCCCCTATGGGACTCTGAAAGTCCGGGACTTTTCTCCTAGGCCTCTGTCCCAGACTCCCGTATGAGAGCTGTCTGGTCCATTCCTCTTAGCCCCCAGCTCCATCCAGCTTATAAAACATCAAGGCCCATGGACCCCCTCCCCCAAGCCACCTGCCTGCTACACAGAGTACTGCCATGCCCAAGCCGAATTCTTCACCTGGATGCCCTTTGTCCCATTTTCTCCTGGAGGACCCCTACTCCACCTCCAAAGCCCAGCACAGGTTTGTTTCCTATGTGGAGCCCCATGCCATTTTTAGAACCACCTGACCACCTCCATCTTCCTTGTCCTTGGCATAAGATGACTGGAAAGTCAAAAGTCGAATCAGGTCAGCCTCACCACTCATTTGCTGGGGGCTGGAGTGAATCCCTTGCCCGCCTGTAAAATGAGGAGGTTGGGTAGATGAATGTTTCTGGGCTCTGAGTGTGAATGAGCATCTGCAGGGAGCTCAGCGATTCTGAGCCTTGAGTCCCAGAGCCAAGTTCAGCCTTAGCTCCAAATTTTCCATGTGTCCCTCTGCTTGACCCCGTATTGGCCCCCTGCGCCCCGAGGACCAGGTCCACAGAGCCAGTCGGCGTCCACCCACGGTACATTAAATGTCCAGCAGGAGCCAGCTTTTCTCCTCACCTGCACTCATCACACTGTCCCCAAGCCCGCCTGTCCTCATGGGTGGTGGGATAGGGGCTGAAAATAACCCTGCCTGGACCGTGCTGTGGAGGAAAGCTTACAGAACCCAACCCCGCTTCGCTGTGCAGCCTGGGGCAGGTCAGCACCCTCTCTGAGCCTCTGGGTGCTTGAAAGCATTCGCCTCACCCATCTCTCCAGGACACCACTGCACATTTATACCCCACTCGGCCTCCCTTGTCCCACTACCTGGAAGAAGGCCAGCTGTTCAGGACAGTGACGCTGATCCCACGTCGGGGCCAGAGCTCCTGAGAGTCACCTGGGCCCACCTGTGGATACATGCGGATCTTCCGCCAGGCTTCCAGCCAGCGCAGGGCAGTCTAGATGCCAGTGTGGTCATGGGACACGCTTTGTGTGACAATAACAAAAAGATAAGAGACGGGAATCGCAGGGCCTGGAAATCACAGGGACAGGTGGTGGTGCCCAGTGGTGCAAGGGCTGAAAGGCCAGCCTCCAGGACAGGGATGTGGCACCAAAGCCAGAAGGGCCACCCACACGGGCCCCTAGTCTCGCTGCTCTCTCTGTAAGCCGGTCTTGACGGTCATGAGAACTCAGAGGACTCGCGCTCTGGCTGTTGGGTGCACCATTAACACAAGCTGGTATTGGTCTGGGTGAGCAGGAGGAATGGGTGGCATTTCCACCCATTGGAGAAGTTTTGCAACTGTCTTCCCTAGTCTAAAAGTTGTCTGACAGGTGTAGATGTAGTGACCATGTGGATCACATGATGGACGGATGGACAGAAGGACGAGTGAATGACTAGGGGCTGTGCTCGCTGGGCACCAAGATGAGCCCGTGTTTGTGTGCCAGCTCGCTGTGACATCTATAACCCTTTTACTGGATGGTTTGTGACATCACATTTTTAAATGTTCATTTATTTATTTGCTGTGGAGAGTGTGTGTTCATGTGTGTGGGCGCAGGTGCGTGCACATGCCACAGCAAGTGTGTGGAGGTCAGAGGACGACTTTTGGGCCAGTCCTTGCATTCCACCTCATTTGAGGAGGCGCCTCTCATTGTTCAGCACCCCATTGCTGAGCTGCCCAGAAGTTCTCCTATCTCTGCCTGCCTTCTCGCTGTAGGCACATAGAATTACAGAAGCCCACCAACGCAGGTACTCAGAATTGCACAGAAAACATTTTCTTCCCTGGGCTATCTCCCCAGCCCTATTAGACATGTTTTTAAAATATTTATTTATCGATACGTATTTGTGTTTGGGGGGGGGGGTTGCTCTGTAGTGCATGGTGGTCAAGGACAGCTTTTAGGTAAGCCCTCACCTGTCCACCTCATGCTGGCTTTGTTTGTTTTGCTACACTCCTCACTTGTGATTAACTTGCTCTGTTTACATGGGGCTTGGGGATCTGAACTCGTGTACTTAGAGTTGAAGAGCAAGTGCTTTATCCACTGAGCCATCTCCCTCAGCCCTATAAGGTGTGTTTTGTCATGCATGTGTGTTACAGCTCAGTATTGTAATCCATTGCACCTTTTTTTTTTTTTTTTTTTTTTTTTTTTTGAGATGGGATCGTTAGCCCATGCTGGCCTGGAACTCACTTAGGTAGTTGAGGACGACCCTAAATTCCTGATCCTCTTACCTCCACCTCTGGAGTGCTAGGATCACAGGCATGGTTCACCATGCGCACTTTTATGCCATGCTGGAATGGAACCCAGGACTTCACGCATGCTAGGCAAGCACACTACCAACTTGCTACAGCCCAAGCTCCTCCATCCTGCTTCTTTCTAGTCCAATTCACACCCAGCATTATCTCCTTGCAGAAGACACAGCAAACTGTCAGGCCCAAGCTCTCGAGTTTTCCAAGTGAGCTAACCAAGGCTCGGGGAGGTTCAGTGGTTTATCAGTGGTCACACAGTGGTTACCTGAGTGGTCAGGATTCAAGCCTTTTTGTCTTCATGGGGCACTGCCCGCTGGTGTGGGGGTGTTTTGGGCAAGTGTGAGGTAGAGTGAGGGAGGGGCTGAGATGGGATGAGAAGAATCCAGTGAAGGTGAGCGTGGGAGATGAGAGACTGCAGTGGGGCCAGTGTGTTTGCTCCAAGCTGGGGGAGCTTGAGGGCCTCTAGGAGGTGTGTGTGAGGAGGTGGAAGACCGGAAGCTGTGAGGGGTGGCCTTGGCACAGGGGCGGACATACCCACATCTTGTCAGACGCAGTTTCCAGGATGCAGCATCCTCGTCAAACAGCCTTGCAGCGGTAGCCAGGAGCTGCCCCTCTGGGAACCTTGGCCACCTCCTGTGCTAACGGAGGCCGCAGAAAGTGAAGGCCCTTCCCCCAGACCCCTCCTGACCTGGCCAGCCTTCCTGTCATCTCAGCTTACTCACTGGGAACCAGAGCTAATGTCCGAGTTTTTATCTTTCCCTGCCTGGTGACATGTGGTATATGGTGCTCTGGGGTGACGAGGTGGCAGCAGCAGCCCAGGCCACCCCCTGGGCCATGAGGGTCCTCTACAGTGAGCATGTGGTCAAGCCATAGTGCTCCATAGGTTAGCTGTTGAATTCACTCAACTCCCCATACGTCCCCATTGTAAGCGAAGAGGCATCTGTATTCTGTCCTATCTTGTGGTCCACGCCCTCCACCTTGAAATCTACCCCAGGCCCTCCACATCCACCCCTTCGATCTGAGCTTCAGAAACCAGATGCCACATGTGTTCATTGGGGTCCATTTACAGTCAGCTGTCTGGATCCGTGCATCCCGTGCCTGCGGATTCAACCAGCTACAGATGGAAAATATTTGGCCAGTAAGGTTGCATTTGGGCTTTTCTCTGTATGGTATATGTGCACGTATGTATGCAAGTTCTTGTGTGTGTGGAGGTACGTATACACATGTGTGTGAAACTGAGAAGTTGACATCCAATGTCTTCCTCAATCGCTCTCCACCTTATTTTTTAAGACAAGGTCTCTCCGTGGACCTAGAGCTCACCTATTCAGCTGCATTGGCTGTCCTGTGAGCCCCAGTCTCTGCTTCCCCAGGGCTGGGATTCCAGGTGGGTACCGCCACACTCGGCTTTTTACGTGGATGCTTGGGGTCTTCACTCGGGTCCTCATGTTTGCATGGCAAGCACTGTACCCACTGAGTCTTCTCCCCAGCCCCAGAAATTACAATTTACTGGACATGTTCAGACTTTTTTCTTGCCATCATTCCATAAACTCTTCAGTAGAATAAGTGTTTTTACAGCATGCGTACTCTGCTAGGTGCTCTGAGTCACTGAGAGATGGCTTAAAGTATGCAGAAGGATGCTCACGGGTCTATGCAAATACTGCATCGGTTACATAAGGGACTTGAGTGTTTGCAGATTTCAGAACCCACAGGGGCCCTGGAACTGTGTCCTGCAGATACCTAGACTGGCTGTTGTTCAAAGACTCAGGCAGATGTCTCCTCAGCCTGGCCCAGGGGGGACAACAACACAGTGGCTCATACTGATCTGGGCAGCAGTGGGTAGGCTGGTACAAGTGCCAGCTGTTGCAGTAACTTTCTCATTGCTGGGCCAAAACACCCCACCAAAAGTAGCATGTAGGAGGAAAGGGTTTATTTCAGGCTTACACTTTTGAGGGGAAGTTTCATCATGGCAGGGAAAGCATGGCAGAGCAGAGGCCGGGCGTGATCGCATCCTGTCACCTCAGCTGGAAGGTAACAGCAAGAGTGAGTCATCTCGTGAACACCCAGAAAGGTTGGACCAATAAACCTCAAGGCCACCCTTCACCCCAGCAGTGACACACCTCCTCCAGCAAGGCTCCACCCCCTACAGGCTCCACCAGCTGGGGACCGAGTGTGAGGCTTTCACATGCAAACCACCACACTACCCAATGCCCAAGATACCATGGGAGAAAGAGGGCTGACATTACCAGGAGAAGGTGGCCTGGTTCTCCTACACAGGGCATTCCGAAAAGTGGGTGAATGGGCAGACAGTGACTCATCGGGCCCCCTTCTCTCAGCCAGTCCTCCGTATGCTATATCTGGGGCCTCCTCATGTCCACTTCACAGATAAGGGCAAATGCCCTGCCCCCTCCCCCCGAAGGTCTCACTGCAGCTGTGCTGTGGCTCCTTCAAAGCCACCATGGTGGTGTGCATGGATAAGCTGAGGTAGGGCCCAGGGTTGCTCCAAACCTGGCGACCCAGCACGGGCAGGCTGTGATGTTTGGCTTCATGGGCACATGTAGTTCATCTGGGGTGCGTTGGCACCTCTACGAATAATCTTCAAAAGCCAAGCAAGGCTCAGGGGACCTGTTACCACAAAGAAAGCTGTGGGTGGCTGCAATGGCCGCCTTCTGTGGTCACGCATGATGGTGACCAGGCGCACGGGGTGCCAAGAGGGACTTGTGGAGAGTTAAGGAGTTATACCTGAGCCCACAAAGAGCTGGTGGACCATCCATTTATGTCATGATATTAGAGCCCTGTGGGCTGGGATCCACTCTGGTCCCATTGCTCTCCTAGGTGATCAACACCTTCCCCAAACCTCCACCCTTGGAACCAAGACAGGCTAAAGCAGGTGGGCTGGGTTTGAACCCTGCACCTTAGCTACACATACCCTAAAATCCCACACAGAACTCCATCTTATAAACAGAAACCGAGGTCCAGAGGAAAAAAGTGATTTGTCTAAGGTCACTGTCAAGATGGGCCAGACAGTGCTTGTGGGATTCTGACTATAAAGTCCCGCTCAATTCCAGGTCTGTCTTCAGCTTTCAGACAGACCTGAGGTGTGGCTAGTTGGTCTACTCCGAGCAGGGCATAGCCAGCTGCCCACGGTGGGAGGTTGGCCTGAGCTCCACCCTAGCTCCGACCTCCCACCCCACCCTTGCTGCTCAAGTTCAGTCCTGGCTTCAGGGCCTGTTCAAAGATTCCAAAGGCGCATGAACATTTTGGAAATGATTTGTTGGTCCTGGACGCCGTTTGGGCCTCCACAGACTGTCCAAGGATGCCAGAATCCGTTCCGCTCCCAAGGCTGTTTAAGGTTTCCAGAGAAACCTTAAATAAAGTGCGGCTGGGAGCCTTGGATGGCAGTGCTGGTGGACGGCTGGCTGCTTGAGGGTCCAGCTTTCTCTCCAACACCCCAGGCTGAGTTCCCGCATCTGCTGTTCTGAGGAGCAGAAGCTGTGTGGGTGTCGGCAGCAGGGGACAGAATGTAGAATTCAGTTTTACCACTCACATGCTATGTGATGATTATTTACCCTCTCTGGGCCTCTTCCCATCTCATGTCCTGCATCTAGTGGACTAGAGAACCCCCTGCCACACCCACATCCCCACTCAGAGCTGGTTACTGCTTTCCTGATTGTTCCTGGGTTGGATCAGAGTCTCCATCCAAGTGGAAGCCTGGCCTTGGCCCTCTGGGCCTCCTACTACTGCCCTCCCAGGAGAAGCCCTGCCCCGCATGCCCCGTGGAAGCCTCGGGGTCCAGCCATTGTCCTGCCTCCCTCCCTCTTCACTCTGCCCGCCAAAACTGCCACCACTGGCCCGAGGGTCCTGTCCCCACCCTCGTCTTCCGAGGGTTTCACACACACCCTTGTTTCCTCTGGGCCTTCCGTCGTCCCACCGTTCTCTCTTCCCCGGGAGCGCCTTTCCGCGCCTGCCCTGCCTCCCCTGCGCCCCACAGTTGGTTCCTCTGCCTCTGCGTCTCGGAGCACAGTGGCATTGTCTGCCTTTCGCATCTGTCACCCTTGCTAAGCAGGTGACTCCCCATGGCAGTTGCAGAGGTGGCTGAGTTCAGAGTCAGACAGACTCCCGTCCTGGACAGCCTCCGACCTGCAGCTGGGGCTGGCAGCTGCGCCCTCCGAGCCTCAGTTTCCCTTCTGCATGGTTGGGAATATTGACCCACACTCTAGGTCCGTCTCCCAGGGCTGAACGAGGTTCACAGACTCTAAATAAGGAGGCCAACAATGACCGAGTGACCCACTCAAGGTCACCTTGAGGGCTGGGAGCCAAACCATGGCCTCAGTTCAAGGTCCCGTCCCCCGCCCACACACACACACACCCCGCCCCCAAGCCTTGGACCCTTCTGCAGGCCTTTGAGACTTCTTTACCCATTTGCACAGCAGGCTGGCTCCCAGCTGGGGGATCGGTGGCAGCTGACAGACTGAGGCTCAAAATGCATCCTACAGTCCTGACGGACAGGATGATCGATACTGCGGTGAGCCGGAAGCCTCGCTCCACGGCCCGCAGGCGGCCCCCAAGGGGGAGAACAGCCGAGAATAAACATATCCAGGCGTGCTTCTCCACAGGGTCGAGCCAGGCCAGAGCAGAGCATATGGCTTTGACGTCACCACCTGTGGCACCGGCTCATTGTTACACCTTGAGCTTTCCTAAGTTTGTTTGTTTTTAACGTTAATCATTGACGCTTCCTAAGCACCCATAAGCACTGATAGTTCCCCCATTTTGTAGCTAAAACGTGACGCTTAAGCAAGGTCACACAGCTAGAAAGTATCCCAGTCAGGATTAGAACTCATACCCACTAGGGCAACAGTTCTGCAGTCTTGTTGGTTGTAGAGAGCACTCTGGCCCCACCCTCTCACTAACTAACTCCTCCTGCCTGCTCAGAATCCAACTAAGAATCCAGCTTCTCCAGCCTTCCTCACCACAGCAGGCCCTGGCGCCCTGCCCTCCGCCCCATGGTTCATTTGCACTGAGGATCATTGGGCCTGGCTCAGCTCTCTCTCCCTGGAGCTCAGAACAACTAGCCAGCCCCTCACCTCCACCCCACATTCTCTCTCCTCCCTCAACCCCACCGCATCTCAGGCCTGACTCCACCCCTCCAGCTTGCCTCCTCAATATCACTTGAGTGCCACCCTTCCCAGGCCCTGACCTTGGCACTTCAAGCACGTGGACAACAGCCTCTACGACCCACTTTTATTTCAGCATCATCCCATCATGTCTTCCCAGGGACCGCCCAGAGCCATCATCCTAAAGAGGGAATCCAGCCATAGTAGCATCTGCCCAACACTTCCTGGTCACATGTGCGGACAGAGCTCACACTCCATCATTGGCTGCTTCCCTGGCCTACAAGCCCCTCCTCCACCCTTCTTTTTTGTTGTTGTTGTTGTTTTGTTTTCAAAGTAGGGTCTCGCTCTAGCCCAGGCTGACCTGGAATTCACTATGTAGTCTCAGGGTGGCCTCGAACTCACAGAGTGATCCTCCTACCTCTGCCTCCCTAGTGCTGGGATTGAAGGTATATGCCACCATGCCCGGCTTTACAAGCCCATTCTTTACCTTCCTTCTTCCTCCTGGTCTCTGGGGTGGTGTCAGCCAGCCCCTGCGGGAACCCTTGGCCACCCCTTCCCCAAGCCAGGGCTAATTGTCCATGCTGGCTTGTCTCTGATCATCATGCCCCGACGACCTGTGTCCCTCCCCACTGTCTACCATTCAATCCCTAAGCTCAAGAGGTGATCCTATATAAGCTAGAGAGACTGTTGCAGGAAGCCTCACTTCCTACCCTCTGGCAGCTGGCCTGTTTCTGGTCCCAGCTCCCCAGAGCCGCTCTGTGAGACTTCCTGGCAGTGCCTTCCCCTCTCGGTGCTGGGACGCTTGCCTCTGAAGTAGAAGACTAGTTGGCTGCAGGTCTCCCGGCGTGTGCCACTGTCCGTCTGCTAGTCTTTGTGCCTTTTCATTCTGCCTTGAGACTCGGGCTGCAAGCTGGGAGTGGCAGCTCAGACCTGTCACCCATCCAAACCCTTGGGAGACTGAGGCAGAAGTTCGAGGTCAGCCTGATCCACATAATGAGTTCCAGGCCAGCCAGGGCAACTTAAAAGCAAGTAACTCCGGCCTGGCCTCAGCTACCACCTCTCCAAGACACATTCTGGTTTTTCCTTGCTGGCGACTTGCCTGTCCCTTGCACCCCCAGACTTCCTGTGGGGACTGAGGCCTCCTTTATGTGATTCTGGATCCAGGTCGGAGGGCAGGACTCACAGCCCCACCACCCTCCTGTCACAAGGCCTGCCATCTGCATGGCCCCAGAAGGGCCATTAAGTCACCACAAGTCAAAATGGGCCATAAATAAGTAAAAGGGAGAGGGTCTCCAGGGGGCTTAACCCCAGCTGGCTGCTCCACCTCTGGTCAGATCCGGGGTCTTGGATGTCTCCGGACAGACTCAGACTGACAGATCTTGACATGTCATCACAGTCCCCAGGGAGTGACAGGGGATCACCTGCCTCCCCACCCCCATTAGTGTCAGTAATTGCCAATCAATTTCCTGGGAGCCTGGTGAGGAAGAGGCCCTGGATGTCTCTGGTGAGGAAGCCACAGCTAATGGCTTTTATTTGGATTGTTGCAAATTGATTGGTTTTTTAAAAAATGGGGCTTTGGTTTGTCTCCCTGGGCTGTAAGCACTCTCCCCTAGGGCCAGTTAGGCCAAAAGATGAGTGATGGGGAGACATTATCCTCCCAAGACCTGAGACCAAGGCTGGCCACCCAGCTCCATGCACGGGCTCTGCAGCCATGTTCATGGTCTCACCTTCCCAGCCAGAAGTAACCCCCCCTCAGGCTCCCCAGAGGCATTGGTAGAAACCCCAAGATGATGCTAATGGGCTCAGTAATGACATCCCCTAGAGGAGCCAGGAGTGGTGGTGTATGCCTGTAATTCCAGCACTCAGGAGGTTGAGGACAGAGGATTACCAGGCTAGCCTAGGCTGCAGAGGAAGGCTGTGTCAAAAAAAAAAAAAAAGTGGGAGTTGGGATGCAGGGTGTATAGTTCAGTTAACAGAGTTCTTGCCTGGCATGCACAAAGCCCTGGGTTCTGACCCCAGCACTATGACTAGGCATGGCGGTATACACCTGCCATCCTAGCACTCAGAAGCTAAAGGCAGGAGGATCAGGAGCTCACGATCATCTTTAGCTGCATAGAAATTGGAGGCCAGCCTGAGCTACATGAGTCTGTCTCAAAAAAAAAAAAAAAAAAAAAAAAGGCTGAAGAAATGTCTTAGCAGTTGAGGCCCTTGCCTGCAAAGCCGAAGGACCCATGGTTCAATTCTCCAGATCCTATGTTAGCCAAACACACAGGGGTGAGGCAAGCATAAAGTCACACATGCCCACTAGGTGGCGCAAGCGTCTGGAGTTCCATTGTAGTGGCTGAGGCCCTGGCGCACCAATTCTCTTTCTCTCTCTCTAAAAATATTTTTTAAAAACTTCATAAAGAGATGGGGAAAGCAAAGGCAGGTCAGAGAAGTAATGAAGCTTGGCCGCTATCACATGGCTAGCAAGTGGCCACCTGGAGACCAGAACCCAGAGTTTCTGGCATGAGTCACTTGTAGAGTCTAGAAGGTTCTCCTAAAACTGAAAGTTGCAGGTGATACAGCTCTTGTGGGACTATTAGGGAAGAAGTTAACTAATACTTACAAACCTGGTAAGTTGCTGCTGTTATTGACTGAACCCTTGCTTAGGAGACAGAGACTGTGTGTTAGCCTCCTGGCCATATGTCTTTTCCCTTTGAATTATACCAAGAAAGTCTGCATTACTACATTCATTTCACAGGTAGGGAAACTGAGGATCAAAGGCAAGTGACTTGCAGGCAGTCACTTAGGTAATTGGTAGTGGGACTAGGGTTCAAACTAGCTTGAATCCATCGCCTATATTGTTAATTACTCTTTACCATTTGGTTGGTGATAGAAAACAAAAATTATAATCAGAGCCTGGCATGGTAAATGAAGTCCACAGGCAGAGCTGCTCAGTGCTGGTAGCAGGAGACTTGATTCTGTTCCCTGTATCAACACTCCAAGCTGGCTGACCTTGGCCCATACTATTCTGGCCTGATCATCTGAAAGGTCTTTCCTGGTCTGACATATTCTGGAGTTGAGGATGGCTTTTGCTTATCACATGTCATCCTGGTGTTAACAGGGTCATATGTTCCTTAGCATATGAACTCCAGAGGCTGTACTTGTGAAGAGGTCAGTGGATAAGGGAGAACAAAGAATTGAAGTCTTTGGATAATGCTGAAAAGAGAGAATTATTGTTGCTAAGCAATAGGGAAACAATAAATATAAACAGGTTAGAACCTCATGTTGGTAGGCAGTGACTGGGGGTTAAAAAGTAGAATGAATCCAGCTATATGCTTTTTGAAAAGAAGACTATCCAGGGCAAAATGATGCATGATAAAAAGTAAGGGGGCAGCTGGAAAGATGGCTCAGCAGTTAAGGTGCTGGCCTACAAAGCCCAAGAACTCCAGTTTGATTCCCTAGTACCCACATAAAGCCAGATGCACAAACTGGCATACGCATCTGGAGTTTGTTTGCAGTGGCTAGACGGCCCTGGTGCACCCATTCTCTGTCTCTCGGTGTTCACACCTTTAATCTCAGCACTCAGGAGGCAGAGGTAGGAGGATCGCTGTGAGTTTGAGGCCAGCCTGAGACTGCATACTGAATTCCAGATCAGCCTGGGCTACAGCGAGACCCTACCTTGAAAAATCAATCAATCAATAAGTAAGTAAATGGAGCAGAGACAGGAGAATCACTGGGGCTCTTGATCAGCCAGTCTAATCAAGAAGTGACAACTCCAGGTTCAGAGAAAGACTCTGTCTCAAGGAAATAAGGTGGAAGAGTGATATAAGATGACACCTTGCATCCTTTTCTGGACTTGCACATGTGCACAAAGGACAGATGTATACCTACACACACACACACACACACACACACACACGAATTTTTTTTTTTAAATAAAGCAATGGGGGCCAGAGAGATGGCTCAATGGTGAAAGTGCTTGCTTGTAAAACCTGCTGGCCAGGGTTTGATTCTCCAGTACCCACATAAAGCCAAATGCACAAAGTGGTGCATGCATCTGGAGTTCATTTGCAGGGCAAGAGGCCCTGGCATGCCCATATACTCTTTCTCACAAATAAATAAATAAAAATATTTTTAGATATTTTATTTTTATTTATTTGACAGAGAGAGAAGGAGAGAGAGAGAAAAAAAATGGACACATCAGGGCCTCTAGCCACTGCAAACGAACTCTAGACGTGTGCCCCCCCCCCTTGTGCATCTGGCTAATGTGGGTCCTGGGGAATCGAACCTGGGTCCTTTGGCTTTGCAGGCAAACACCTTAACTGCTAAGCCATCCCTCCAGCCCTAAATAAAAATATTTTAAAAGTAAATGGATAGAAAGCCAGTTTCTATGATGCAGACCTCTAATCCCAGCATTTGGGAGGTAGAAGCAGGAAGATCATAAGTTCAAAGCCAATCTTGACTACATAAGTTCAAGGCTAACCTGGGATACATGAGACCCTATGTCTCACACAAACACACACAAATTAAAGGGCTATAAAGGACGTAAAGGGGTTCAGGTGGGACACTGCACGGGAGCCAGGTGCCACCCTCGTAGAGCAGGCTTTTTGGGAGAGAGTAGTGACAAGGCTGTGCTGGCCATGGGGACCAGTCCTGGGCCTAGGCTCTCGGCCTCCAGAACAGAGCCTGGACAGGCTCCTAGAATGCCTGCCACACACCACATGGCCTGCCATCCAGTCCAGCTGGCAGGTGCCTCTATCCATGGCTTTCCAGTTCTCATCCTCAGAGGTTGAGGGGAGGCAGCCGGGTCCCAGAGCCATGTGGTTCAGGGCTCCTGCTTGGAGCCAGCTCCCTGGGCCTGGCAGAGGATGGGAGTCCATAAGATTAAGTCTTAGTCTCCCACGTGCCCAAACGGCAGACTTGCCCATCCTCGACTGATGCCACACTGTTCTCAAGAAAGGGCCCTGAACTTCTCCCTTCCCCGAACTTCCTCTGCACAGCAGGGCTGCACATACCTGTCTTGGCTGATTCCCCTAACGTACCCATCCTCCTCAAGTCAACCCAGTTATCTTCTCCTCCAGGAAGCCTCCCGGTGTCAGACTCTGGGCTTGACATTTCTGCTTCCTTGTGTCCCTCACCCATCCCACACATCTCAAGCTGAAGTGCATGGATAGCTTTTAAAGGGGGTCGTGAACTCACTGGAATTGTTCACATGGGCATTTAGGGAGGTAGCGGTCACAACAGGCACAAGAGATTCTGATGCTTTCTTAAAATATTTATTTGAGAGAAGCCGGGCATGGTGGCGCACGCCTTTAATCCCAGCACTCGGGAGGCAGAGGTAGGGGGATTGCCATGAGGTTGAGACCACCCTGAGATTCCGTAGTGAATTCCAGGTCAGCCTGGGCTAGAGTGAGACCCTACCTGGAAAAACCAAAAAAATGTGTGTGTGTGTGTGTGTGTGTGTGTGTGTGTGTGTGTGTATACATATATGTATATATATATATTTGAGAGAAAGAGAGAATTAGAATGAGAATATGGTTGTATCAGAGCCTCTTGCCCCTGCATGAACTTTGTACTTCTGGCTTTACATGAGTACTGGGGAATCGAACCCGTGCCATCCAGCTTTGCAAGCAAGTGCCTTTAACTGCTGAGTCATCTTCCCAGCTATGTGATGCTTATTAAGTTAGGAACTGACTGCCATTTCTCCAGTGATACACACTATGCCACAGAATCCATAGCAATAGAGTAAGTGTTGGCATGAGTCATCTGGCGGGTGGCCTTACATGCATAACTTCACCACTCTGTCTTGGTTTTCTCACTTTAACATTTCCTCCTCTGCCCATGTCCAGCAAGAGCACTAACATAATAGGTGCTCACTGGATGGGAGTGAAAGGATGGGCCGAGGAGCAAGGGGTGCGAAGATTGGAGAGTCCCCGTACAAATGAATGAGTGAATGCTAGCCAACAGGAGAGGAAGTGGCTGGGATGAAAGATTCCATAGGTGGGTTGCAGGTTCACTGGGTAGATGGGTATGTCACTGGACAGGAAGCTTGTCCAATGGTTGAGTGGCTAGATGGGCTCATGCTAAGAAGAGTGGATGGGCCAAAGTCAAGATAAGAACTTGGGGGCTGGAGAGATGGCTTAGTGGTTAAGGCGCTTGCCTGCAAAGCCAATGGACCTCGGTTTGATTCCCCAGGACCCACATAAGCCAGATGTACAAGGTGGCACATGCATCTGGAGTTTGTTTGCAGTGGTTGGAGGCCCTGGCGTGCCCATTCTCTCTCTCTCTCTCTCTCTTTCTCTCTCTAAATCAATAAATAAAATATTTAAACAATGATAGGAACTTGGGAGGGATAGATAGGCAAATAGGAGTCTGATAAATGGATCAGTAAGAAAAATGAGTTTGTGGATCAGAGATGGGTTGGTGAATGGATGGGTAGGTGTATAATTGGATTGATGAGCTGAAGGATGGATGAATGGATGAACCAATAAACAGATGGATAGACTTAAAATTGGATAAACTAATGGACAGTTGAAAATTTCATACAAAATACATATATTTATGCATACAGGAATTATAACATGTTGGAATGGATGAATGGGTGGATAGATGGACGGACGGACTAATTGATGGAAGGAGGGAGAAAGGGTGAAAAGAAAAATGGAAGGGAGGGAGGGAAAAGGAAGAAAGAAGGAAGGGAGAAGGAGAGGGAAGGGGAAGAAAAGACTCCATCTGACCCAGGCCATGGTAGGAGGCAGGACAGAGGACCCCCTATGGACGAGCCAGCTTACAGAGCAGAGTCTCCCCCTCCCTCCTGGCCTTCCACATGCTGGGTTCCCGCCAAGCTCCAGCTTCCCTGAGCCCAGGGACCTGTGTAAGAGGGAGACAAAGGGAGCGGGCAGACACAGGGCTAGCTGGAGGGAGGAAGCCAGCCACTGGGCAGCCGCCCTCTGCTCAGCTCGCCGGATGAGCTGCGGAGCAGGCCGCGCATATTTCTCTCTTGAACGGGGAGCTGACATTAATGAACAGCTAATTAACATCTTGGAGTGCGATGGTTCCTGTGTCAGTGTCCCTAATTAGTCTCGCGCTAATCTGCTTTAATTAACTGTCCCTGTCGTGGTTTTAATTTAATTTTCAGCTCCAGCCTGGGATGGCAGCCCTGTGCGGCATTCCATCCCAGGGTGCTCGTGGCCAGGGCAGAGTGGCTGGCCGCAGCCAGCTTCCCAGGGGCATTTACCAGGTGGCCCATAGTGGGCAGGGCTGGTGACCCAGAGCCTGGCTTCTCCCCATCGCAGTAGAGGGGGCAGACAGTTTGGTGATGGAACTCTTCCTTCCCCTTCTCTAGGGAATGTCGTCAGATGACCAGAAGCTCCCAGAACATTCCTAAGTCAGAAACACTGTCTATGGCTGCACTGTAGTCTCAGGCAGGTTCATAAATCAACTGTGTTTTCCGGACTTGGGCTATGGTTTAGAAAGGCCTGGAAGGACTGGGGAGGTGGCTCAGTAGGTACAGTGTTTGCCATGCAAGCATGAGGGCCTGAATTCGAGCCCCAGGACCCATGTTAAAAAACAAATAAATAAAAATAGGGCTGGAGGGCTGGAGAGATGGCTTAGTGGTTAAGCGCTTGCCTGTGAAGCCTAAGGACCCCAGTTCGAGGCTCAATTCCCCAGGACCCATGTTAGCCAGATGCACAAGGGGGCGCATGCATCTGGAGTTCATTTACAGAGGCTTGAAGCTCTGGCGTGCCCATTCTCTCTGTCTCTCTCTCTGTCTCTCCCTCTTTCTCTCTGTCGCCCTCAAATAAATAAACAAACAAAATTTTAAAAAAATAGGGCTGAAGAGATGGCTTAGCAGTTAAAGCACTTGCCTGCGAAGCCTAAGGACCTAGGTTTGATTCCCTAATACCTACATAAGCCAGATGCACAGGATGGTACATGCGACTGGAGTTCGTTTGTAGTCGCTACAGGCCTTGATGCTCATTCTCTCTCTGTCTAGCTCTCTCTCTCTCTCAAATTAATAAATAAAATATATTTAAAAAACAACAACAAAAACCTGGATGTGGTGATACATGCTTAAAATCCCAAAACTAGGGAGATGGAGGCAGGAGAATCTCTGGGCCTCACTGGATAACCAGTCTAGCCTACCTGGCAAGTTCCAGGCCAGACAGAGAATCTGTTTTAAAAAAAAAATGGTGGAAGGCACCTCAGGAAGGACACTGGAGGCTGTCCTGTAACATGCATGTGCATTTGCACACATACACACTCACACAAGCATACACACAAAGAAAGGCCTAATACCATGTGCTCTTGGACACTCGCAATGTGATCATAAGAAAAACTCTTAGCTTCTTTGAGCCTTATGAAATGGGGCTGATAACTTAGGTATAGACATCTTGTTCTCACCAAAGATGCAGGGTTTTTTTTTTTTTTTCATTTTTTTCTTTATTTAATTTAAGAGAACACAAGAGAGAGACCATGGGGGGGGGAGAAAATTGGCACATCAGGACCTCAGGCACTGAAATAAAACTCCAGACACTTGCACCACCTAGTGGGCACATGTGACCTTGTGCCTGCCTCACCTTTGTGCGCCTGGCTAACATGGGATCTGGAGAGTAGAACATGGGGTCCTTAGTCTTCATAAGCAAGCACCTTGACCGCATCTCTCCAGCCCCAAAGAAGGAGTTTACAGGGGTGGTCTATATACACAGCTAACTTACCTAATGGTCCACACAGGGAAAAAAAAAAACAGTGTGATAACCACTCTTGAATCACAAGATGAGAGAGTGGGGAGGGGGAGACCTGACTCAGGGAAGAGAGGCGTATGGACACGGCTTAGGATAATCATATCTAGTCAACTCCTTGCTTTCTGTACTGGGGCCGGAGAATAGCGTGGCTCAGAAAATCCCATAGCTGGCACAGAAGAACAAAGTGGGAACAGGCACAAGGCCCATTTGGGGGCAGGAGAGGTTCTGCCATTTGCACAAGGGGAGCCTGAAGCCATCTTCTTTACAAGGGCTCTGCTGCAGGTGGGAAACCAGATGAGCATAGTATTGCCTAGCAGGCATTTGGGAGCATCTGCTGAGAGGTAGTCATAGAGGGCTCTTTAAGGAGAAGCTGGCTGGGGCCAAGGGAGACAGAGGGCAGAGCCACACCAGGGTACATTGTCCCAGAGTAGCTAAGGGCCGACAGAGGCAAGCAGGGGTGCAGGCCGTGAATCTAGCAGTGAGGAAGCCCCTCTGAGGCCTGCATGCCAGTTCAAGGGTTCAGCTATAACCTGAGGGAATGGGGAGGCCATGGCAGGGTTTAGAGCTGGGGATTGACATGATCGGGTGACTGGCAAGGGTGAGCGCACTGGGCTGAGGAAGTAGGAAGGTCGATGGTGAGGCTGCTGTCGTCCTCCAGGCAGCCCAGACTGTTAGCAGTTCAAAGAGACTTCCAGAAGCAGTGAATCCATGTGCATGGATTGCAGACTCCCCCCACCCCCCACCCACCAATTTTTCTTGAGACTGAGTCTCGTGTAGCCCAGGCTGTGAGAGGGGGGTACAGTTAGAGTGACTGGACCCTGAAAGGTAAAAAAAAAAAGACAAGAAAGTATGTACTTGTTAGATAACAAAGATGATCTGACTGCCTATCTCTTGCCTAGTTCCCTAGACCTGGTTTTTTGTTTTTTCCACAAACAACCATGACCCCTCCTGGGAGGGAGGTCTTTCATAGGAAACATTGTGGTTGGTCAAGTTCAGTCCCTGGAACTTGGTGTCAGAGCTAGCCTGTTCCTGAGATAGCCCCTAGCCCTAACCAGCTGCCCCTCTGGTTCGCCTGAGCCAGAAGACAGCCCACTACTATAAGGTTATAAATACCTTTGCAAGGAGAGGGCAGGCTGTCTGACTACTTGGGAACTTCCAGCTATGGGTGAGTTTTTCCCTTGGCTGGGCCTGGGTCAGCCCCCTATCCCTTACTCTCCAAATGGGTTCTTTATCTCCTTGAACTCCCCACATGGCAGGAGCTCCTTGAACTTTCTTCTCTCATTTCTTCCTGCAGGATTTTTTTTCCAGGTCCTCCACGTGGGATCTCTAGCCACGTGGTGCCTTTCCTTGGCTCGGTACTTCCCTCGATAAATATAATTTAATAATTATTCTTCTCAGTCTTCATCCCTAGGGTTTGGGGGTTCAAGGACGTTCCTGGATCCCTAGCACCCCGTTCCAGCTGGTTTATAGCTCACTGTATAGCTAAGGATGACCTTGAACTTTTGATTCTCCTGTCTCCACCTCCCCACTTCTGGGATTTCAGGTGTGTGCCACCGCTCCTGGTTTATGTGGCGCTGAGGATCAAACACAAGGCTAAGCAAGCACCTAGTAACTGAGCCACATCCCCAACCCCAGTGCAGGCTCTGGGCAGGAGTGCCTGCCTTTCCCTTGGGCTTCAGCGTGTGTTTGGTGTCAGTGGCTGCAGCTCCTAGGCTGTGTCTCACACCGAGCTCTGTGGTCCATACGGGGAAGAGGCATCAGGTGCCTTCTCGGGGTGCAGGAAACCTGGGAGAATTTGATTTCTGTGCTTAGCTTCTGAGGCTGAGGTGGTGTTTTGACCAGCTCTAGAGGAGGCTGCTCTCCCAGCGACCCGACAGTGGGAAGCCTCCTCACCTCCCGGCCCACCACCCAAGGTAACATGCCCTGGGCACTGTCCCCAGGACCCTGCGTTCTTCCAACGCTGCCTCCTTGTCTGTTCACCTAACCTGACACAGATCTGAACCCTGAAGGGTTTGTGAATCGAACCACATTCTTTCTGATGCCCCCCACCTCTCTCCCGACTTTGACCTCCAGCTGACCTTTGCCTCCAGTCCACTCCAGCCCAACCAGTTTTTCCTGAAATTCTTAGTAAATGAGTGTGGAATTCCCCAGCTCACTGGAGCCATGGTCCCAGGGAGGGGGAGACCGTCATCTTTGCCCCCTCCCCTTGGATACCCTGCTGCGCACTGGCTGCCTGTGTCTGCTTCACACAGGCCACCTAGCCGGTGCACCTGTCTGTCCTGGGAGTCCCAGGCGCAGTCCTGTCCCCTTGTGCTGTCTAAGGACTAAGATTGCTTTGATATCTCCCCCTCCCTTCAGCTCTTCCCCTCCTCCCTAGAGAGTTCTTGGCCAGGGTCCTGGCCACCAGGCCGACCTATAGTGCAATATCTTCTAGCTGCAGCCTGCATGTATCCTTTAACCAGCTAGTAGCTCCAGGGTGCATCAGTTTAATTTTTAATTTTTTGACATAGGATCTCATGTAGCCTAGGCTGGCTTTGGACTCCTGATCCTCATGCCTCTACCCTTCTGAGTGCTGGGGTTATAGGGGGTGCACCACCAGGCCTGGCTGGACTACATCTGTCGAAGTCTTGATTTTTGTCATGGGCCTATCCTAAAGTTGAGGCCAGACTGTGGGGGTGTTAGTAAACCAGATCAGGCCATTCGCCCCCAAACCAAAGAGAAACAGTAATGGTGAAATCAAAGGGAGCTTCGATACAGCAGCCATGCCAAGAGGGCCAGGGAAACAGCTCCGTTAGCTGTCTGAGATGATACCGGGAGGGGACAGGGTGCGCCAGAAGCCGCACAGTGAATCAGCCCTGCTCTCCCCGCGGTGTCGTGTCGCTGATCATTATCTCAGGGTTAGCCATTGTTGCTCTCTGGCCACAAGATGTTTAGCCATCAGACCTGTTAGACTCTGTCTACGGTGATTGGAGGAATGACTGACTCGGAACAAAGGAGACAGCTGCAAAATGGAGGCGTTGATACCAGGCTTTGATCCTACTTTAGTTAGCCATCAGGCACGGAAGGCCCAAGTGAAGAGTCATGAAAGCAGCCCATTAGAACCCCGCCACAGGGTCGCTGGGAGGACTTCACCCAGGGAGCCGGTGTCCCTCCTGTGCCTAGAACACTGTAAAGTGCTCGATGAAATGAACGGATACCGTGATGGTGGGGGTGACGGCTGGAGCCTCCAAGCCAGAGCTGGCTCTCTCACGCAGGCCCAGTGAGAATGAAAAGAACCCTAATTCTGAGGTTGGAGGCCAATCCTGTGTGGGACTGCTTGCCTCTCGCCCTCCCCCCATTCTCCCTCCCATCAAGAGACTTAGACAGGGCTCAGGCTACTGCAGAGAGAATGGGCCAGAAGGTGACCAGACCTTTGGCCTTGTTCTGTGAGGCTTTACCAGCCTCTCTCTACACCCCCGGGGACCCCTCAGACAGAGCCACAGACAGATGACATGGGTAGACAAAGAGGATACTCTTCTGTTCTCCCCTCCCCTCCCTTCCTCTTCTTCCCCTCTTCTCTCTTTTCTTTCCCTTTTTATTTTTTTTTTTTTTTCCTTGAGATAGGTTCTCACTCTGTCACCCAAGCTGTCTCAAACCTGACCTTCTTACCACAGCCTTCTGAATGCTAGGATTATAGACATGCATCACCTCACCTGGCTCAAAAGGCACTATGGGGTTGGGGAGATGCCTCAGTGGTTAAAGACACTTACTTGCAAAAGTCTTCCAGCTCAGGTTCAGTCCCTCAGCACCCACGTAAAGCGAGACGCACAAAGTAGCACATGTGTCTGGAATTCATTTGCAGGGCAAGAGGCCCTGGTTCATCCATACACATTCTGTCTCTCTCTCTTTGAAATGTTCTTAAATTTTTTAATGTTTTATTTATTTGAGAGAAAGAAATAGGAAGATATATATATATATATATATATATATATATATATATACACACACACACACACATATATATATATATATATATAGAGAGAGAGAGAGAGAGAGAGAGATAAAACAGGCATGCCAGGGCCTCTAGCTACTACAAACTCCAGATGCATGCACCACCTTGTGCATCTGGCTTACTTGGGTACTAGGGAATTGAACCTGGATCCTTAGGCTTCACAGGCAGTGTCTTAACTGCTAAGCCATCTTTCCAGCCCCCATACACATTCTCTCTCTCTCACTCAAATAAATAAAATAAAAAGAAGCCATTTTGGTTTTTGTTTGTTTATTGTTTATTATTTATTGAGGCAGGGTTTCACCCTAGCTCCAGCTGACCTGGAACTCACCCTGTAGCCCAGGTTGGCCTTGAACTCATGGTGGTCCTCTACCTCAGTGTTGGGATTACAGGTGTGTATCATACCACGTGGCTGAAGGAGCCACTTTTAAAGACACCCAAGCCAAGGCTATTTGGTCTTCTCATAGTAGGAGGGCAGGTGGGCCCAATACTCCTTTCTGCTGCCTCTCAGCCTGGGCCCCAGGGTGAGCTGCAACCAGTCCCACCCAGTCAGCTTCCTCTAGGCCATCCCAAGTGCCTGGGCCATGCTGTGTGTGGGTGCTGGAGCAGGGACATCACAGGAGGGAGCTCAGGCAGGAATTTGAGGGCTTGCAGTACTGCTCAGCTATTCTAGCCTGGGGCTCAGAAGGAGGGATGTGCCAAACTCACTCAGCAGTAGAGCATGGAAGAGTCCAGTCTCCAGACCCCTCCAGGACACTGGGGATGTGCCTGGCACCCCCTCCCCAGGAGCTCCAGGGCCTCATCAGCACCTGTTGTGGTAACATTCACCAACCCCCGTCTTCAGTCCAGCAGGAAGAGTCCAGAGGGCCCCAGCTTGAGAAGACAGCCGGGCACCTTTGAGAAGGAGCCCTGGACCCTAGTAGGACCACCCAGCAGCCAGAGGCTAACACAGGATGTGACAAGGTCAGACAGCCCGAGCTCATGGCCTTACAGCAGCATAGTCACTGCCTGTTCTGGCCACAGAGTTACACAGTGTTAAAATTGCAGTCAAGCAAAAATGTTAGAATGTTACAGGCCTAGAAAGGTTATAATCATGGAATTATAGAATGTTACAATCGTGTAATCACAGAAGATGAAGCAGGAGTTTGAGAATGTTGCAAGTGTAAAAAGGTCATAATCATAGAATTAGAGAATTTTACAAGCGTAGATTATTAAAATTGTAGCTTTATAAGCAGGAATTTGAGAAGGTTGCAGTCGTGGGACTGTGAACTGTTGCGGGAAGAACACGCTTGTAGCGGCAGAGGCAGGAATTCGAAAGGGCCGTCACACTACAACGGCAGAGCCAAGAGCTGGAGGAGATTGCCTTTTGTTTTCCTCCTCCTCTCTCCCCTGCCTCCCGCCTTGCCTCCCTTCCTCCTCTGTTTGTCTTCTGTGCCGCTGGGGCTCCAGCCCAGGGCCTTGCACATGCTAGGTGCTTGCTATGACACTGAGCCACACCCTTTGCTCTAAAGTTGGAGAATACTTCAATTTCAAGTGTTATAGTGTCCCCTCAAGAATTAGAGATCTGCTCTCTCTCTCTCCCTCTCTGCCTCTTTCTCTCTCTCTCTCTCTGTCATTCTCAAATAAATAAATAAGAATGAACAAAAAAAAATGTTTAAAAAAAAGGCTAGAGAGATGGCTTAGTGATTAAGCGCTTGCCTGTGAAGCCTAAGGGCCCCCTGTTCGAGGCTTGGTTCCCCAGGACCCACGTTAGCCAGATGCACAAGAGGGCGCACGCGTCTGGAGTTCGTTTGCAATGGCTGGAAGCCCTGGCGCGCTCATTCTCTCTCTCTTTCTCTGTCTCTCTCTCTCTCTCTACCTCCCCCCTCCCTCCCTCCCTGCCTCTTTCTCTCTCTCTGTCACTATCAAATAAATAAATAAGAATGAACAAAAAAAAGTTTAAAAAAATAAGAATTAGCGATCTGGCCAGGCGTGGTGGCGCACACCTTTAATCCCAGCACTTGGGAGGCAGAGGTAGGAGGATTGCTGTGAGTTGGAGGCCAGCCTGGGACTACATAGTGGATTACAGTTCCAGGTCAGCCTGGGCTAGAGCGAGACCCTACCTCGGAAAAAAAAGAAAAAATTCAGAGACCAGGAGAGCTGTTAGAATATTACCCATGTCTGTGTAAATCCTGTACACAGCAGTGACATGACCTCATCTAGTCCCCACGGTAGCAAGAAATAGACAAGGCTGGCTGGGAAGCAGGACCCATCAGAGCCCCAGCGCTGGAGTCTTGGCAGAGAAGGTGGGTGCCGTTGCCTGGGGTCTTCCCACCCCACGCATACCCTGCAGGAGAGGCTGCGTTAGGTCAGTGGTCTGCTTTTGTGAAGTGTGCTGGAGGGGCCTGTGGGGTCTGCAGTTACTGGCACTGACTTCCAGCGTGGGCAGGAGGCCTAGTCCCACCCAGATTCCTAGCCAGGGTGTGAGGAGTCTCTGAGGAGCCCTGCGTGCACGGCCCCAACAGGCCTCTCCACCCACCTCCCCCTCCCCACCTGCCTGTCTGCTGCACATGAGGCCCAGTGCGCTTCTCCTGTCGGTCCTTCATCTACTCAGCCAGTTATCAGAAGGTCAAAGCGCGTCCTGGCTCCGAGGAAGATGAGCATGGATCAGGGCAGCATCCTGCCCAGAGAAGCAGAAAAGTGGGGCCGTGGGGAGAGGCAGGGGAAGTGTCGTGGGGGTCAGAAGCAAGGAGGGGAAATGGTCAGAGCATCCTGGAGGCCTCCTTGGAGGAGAGGGTAGAGATGGTGCTAAGGCTGTGGCTCAAAGATGACCACCACATGGGGACTTGTCCCAGAGTCACCAGGGACTTCTTAGCAATGGAAGTGACAGACAGTAAAGTAGGGGAGAAGGGGTTGAGATGCTGAGAGAGTCTTTGCTGGCAGGTCAAGCGGCTGTGATTGTGAGCTCTCAAAGGCTTTGCAAAGGGCTGGGGAGACAGGTAACTCAATGAAGTGCTTCCCTTGCAAGCAACCTCAGTTCGATCCCTAGCACCCACAGAAAAAGCCAGACATGGCATCCTTGTAACCCTGGCTCTGAGAGAAGCAGAGACGGATCAGCTAGCCTAACAGAAAAACAGTGTGAGACCTTGTCTCCAGGAAATGACTTGAATGAGCCATTGAGGCAGACACCCTGTGTCTTCCTCTGGCCCTACACACACACCAAAAAAAAAAAAAAAAAAAAAAAAATCCCAGATACAGTGGTACATGCTTAGAATCACAGAACTGGGGAGGCAGAGACAGTGGGATCCCTAGAACTTACAATCTATCTTTTCTTTTTTTTATGTGAGAGTGAGAGAGGGAGAGAGACAGAATTAGTATGCCAGGGCCTCCAGCCACTGCAATCAAACACCAGACACGTGCACTCCCTTGTGCGCTTGTGTGCTTGTGTTACTTTGCGTGTCTGGCTTATGTGGGATCTGGAGAGTTGAACCACTAAGCCATCTCTTCAGCCTGCTAATCTCTCTCCTTTTTTTTTTTTTTTTTTTTTTTTTTTTTTTTTTTTGATTTTTTTTGAGGTAGGGTCTCACTCTATCTCAGGCTGACCTGGAATTCACTATGTAGTCTCAGAATGGCCTCGAACTCAGGGTGATCCTCCTACCTCTGCCTCCCAAGTGCTGGGATTAAAGGTGTGTGCCATCACGGCCACTCTGCTAATCTATCTTAATTGGTGAGCTCTACAACAATGAGTGACCCTGTCTCAAAGGAGGTAGAAAATGTTGCTGAGGAATAACACCCAAGGTTGCCTTCTGACCTACACACACACACACACACACACACACACACACACGTGTGCATCTACACACACATCACCGCACATACACATACTGAAAAGAAAACAAAAAGGAAAAGGCTATACAAGTTCATGGAAAAGCTAGACCTTGGCTGGAGGGAGGATGCTTACAATTGGTCTCCCTTCCTTCAGGAGCAAGGACCTACCCACTTCTTCCCAGGCTAGATGGACCAGTCCTGGGCCAGACTGTGGAAGCTCAGACAAAGGGTTCCGGCAGTGGCCCCTGAGCTGGGCAGAGAGGCGCTGGCTGTGCAGCTCTGTCCCGAGGCTGGCAGCAGACACCCAGTGCCGAGGGGCATCTCAGGGTTAGATGGGACCACAATGGGGAGGGCACACAGACACCCTCCGCCATCTCCACAGGTGTCTGTTCAGGTTAGGAGGCCACACATAGGAATAGGGCCAGGAGGAATGGTGTTGTATTGCCAAAGGAGTAGGGCAAATGGCATTGCCTCCCCAAGTCTCAAGGTTCTCTAATTTGTAACATGACACTAATAAAGGGACTTCTGCCCAGCCACCAGGAGGGAGCAGACACCTGGGCTCTAATAGGCTCCAATCACATCTGTTTCCTTTATACCAATGGTCCTAGAATGAGAAGAAGCTTGCCCAGCGATCCCATTTTACAGATAGACAAACAGAGGGCCCCGGAACTACAGTTAACATTGCAGAGATAGACTGCCCAATCACCTGGTTGCCCAGGGGCGGAATCACCCTAGGAAGGGTGATCGGGTTCCTTGTCAGCTGTGAAGTGGAAAGCCCGTCTGCAAGTCTCGCCTTGGAATGCCAAGGCATGGGGCAACCCCAGAGTGCCCCTCCCCCCAGATGAAGACTCCTCCACTATGTCTCCACTATGTTGAAGACCCATCAGCACCCATGAGGGTGAGAGGCCGAAGCAGTCATGTTGGAATGAGGTGTCGCTGTACCCAGCCATCCCCTCCACCCTGCCTCCAGAACTGTCCACGGTTTGTGTAAGAGCCGGGCGTGGTGGCGCACGCCTTTAATCCCAGCACCTGGGAGGCAGAGGTAGGAGGATAGCTGTGAGTTTGAGGCCACCCTGAGACTCCATAGTGAATTCCAGGCCAGCCTGGACTAGAGTAAGACCCTACCTTGAAAAACCATTTAAAAAAAAAAGAAGCTCAGCTATAGGCAGGGGAATCTCAGTCATCTGAGTACCTACTATGCTCCAGGCAACCTGCAACGCCCTGTGTGGGAACCATCTCATTTCAGCCTTACACGTGGGTCTACTATTATATTCACTTCTCAGATGAATAAAAAAAACATTGAGGCTCAGGATTCTGAGTGGCTAGCTACCCTGAGATTGGACAGATCCAGGCAGGAGGCCGGGACTTTACAATCCAGAGTGTTCGTCCTGCATCACATTGTGAAGAAGGAGATGTCAAGAGTGGCTGACTGAGCCGGGTGTCACATTACAGGTGCACGCCTATAATCCCAGCACGTAGGGAAGGAGGTGGAAGCAGGAGGATTAGGGGTTCGAGGCCAGCCTCAACTACATAGCAAGTTCAAGAACAGTCTGGACTAGATGAGTCCCTGTTTCAACAATCAGAGAAGAGACACTGGCTGAGATGATTGAAAGAGGAAGTCCAGCGTGAATACTGGCACCCAAGCCCTGCGGTGGCTCTTGGCAGATGCTGACCTGGACTGCCAGGAAGGTGTGAAAGACCAGCCTGCCCTGTGGCCTCCAGGGCTTGGGTCGGGCTTTGTTAAGCCCATCTGGACACCCAGAGCTGACCGTGATCAGCTCCAGAGGGGGACAAGACACCCCCGTAGCTAGAGGCAGCTAGATTCCATTAACCTGATTCTCTGCTCCACATAAACCCGCAGAGGGAGCCCCGCGAGGGAGGGGTGCTGGGGAGGAAGGAGATGGCTTCCCCAGGCCCTGAATGAGCAGCCAATGGTGTTCGTGTTCTCACCCATGGTCCAGGAGGACCTGTGAGGCCCCTGGCTCTTTGAGCAGGGAGCGGGGAGAGGGAAGGACAAGCAGAGAATCTGGAGTGGGGCACAGCAGCGGGAGCAGGTAGACACAGCTGGAATGCTGAGCCCAGGGTCTCCACACCTGTCCAGCCACCATGTGGCTCTGGATAAGTCATGGTGCTTCTCTGACTTTCCCGGTGCCTCCTTGATAGCAGCAGGAGACCAGTACCACCTCCATGTTACTGCGCAGGTTAGCAATACTGGGTACACCACATAGTAGGCACTTAAGAAATAAGGACTATCCATGCTGAGACTACATAGTGAGTTCCAGGTCGGCCTGGGCCAGAGCGAGACCCTACCTCAAAAAAAAAAAAAAAAAAATGGGACTATTACCACTGCTGTAGTGTTTAAATTTTATTTAATGTGTGTGTGTGTGTGTGTGTACGTGTGTATGTGTGTGGGCATGGCAGGGTCTCTTGCCTAATGCATCCGGCTTTACATGGATACCAGGGAATCGAACCTGGGATGGCAGACTTTGCAAGCAAGTGCTTTAACCACTGAGACATGTCTCCAGCCTCACTGCTGTAGTTTTTAAGTCTTGGCTTCTTTTTTTTCCTGAATGTTTTTATTTTTATTTATTTTTTAGAGAGAGAATGAGTGAGAGAGAGGATGGGCGAGCCAAGACCTTTAGCCTTAGCCGCTCCAAATGAACTCCAGACGCATATGCCATCTGGCTTATGTGGGGCCTGGGAAATCTAACCTAGGTCCTTTTGCTTTGCAGGCAAGCACCTTAACCGCTAAGCCATCTCTCCAGACCCCATTGTCCCTTAGAGACTCATGATACTTCTGCAGGGCATGCAGACTTCTTTTTAAAAATATTTTATTTATATATTTGAGAGAGAGAAAGAGAGCGTGAAAATACGGACATGCCAGGGCCTCCTGCCACCATAAACAAACTCCAGACACATGTGCCACTTTGTGCATCTGGCTTTACGTGGGTACTGGGGAGTCAAACCCAGGCCATCCAGCTTTGCAAGGCTTTGGCCTTTCCATCTCCCAAGCCCGCGTGCCGGCTTCTTACAGAGAGATTAAGGGACTTGCTTAGAATCACACAGCTTTTCATGCTTGGGCTGGGAGGAAACCCCAGCAATTGTCACAGAGTGGGCCATTCCAGCGAGGCCATTTCTCTTTATTCTGTCTGTTCCCCGTTCTCCTGACAGGACTGACTCAAAGCCAGTGTCTCTTTCTTCAGGGAGCCCTCCTCAACAACACCAGACCACGTTAATCATACCTGTGTTTTCCACAGCCTTCCTCTATCATACCATGGGTCAGATGTGTCATATGTGGAACTCTTGAGGGCCCATCAGGAGTCTCTATGTAGGGAAGGGGTATAATGAGGACTTTGTAACAGATTTCATCTGCTTCTATAGAAGGGCACAAACATGTAAGTATGCACATACACCTATGCAGGTGTGGGTCACAGAGTGAGGGGGAAACTTCTGGAAGACAATGACGATAGGTTGGGCCTATGTGGAGGTCTCCATCTCCCTACTTCCATACAGACACACAAAATGACTAGAGATGATATGGACACATGATTGACATACGTGGATAGCTTTTTATCACATTGAAGGATTTTTAAAATAGCAAATTAGGGCTGGAGAGATGGCTTAGCAGTTAAGGCACTTGCCTGCAAAGCCTAAGGAATCATGTTTGACTCTGCAGATCCCCACGTAAACCAGATGCACAGTAATGAAATCACTCAAGCTTACATATGCGCACAAGGGGGTACACACATCTGGAGTTCTATTATAGTGGCTAGAAGCCCTGGCACGCCAATTCTCTCTCTCTCTCACTATCTCACTATCACATAAAAAAAGGTAGTCTGTTGGGTTTGCCTCAAAAAAAAAAAAAAAAAAAGCAAATTAAACAAAAAAGAGTCATAAAAATGGAAGACTACAGAATGGAATAAGGTTAATATTAAAGTACTATAATCATTTGAGAAGCAAATAAGGTTATCAACTAACTTTTTACTTGGTTAAGACCCATGAATATGTTAAAAATATCAGGATGGGAGCTGGGCGTGATGGGGCAGAGGCAGAGGTAGGAGGATTGCTGTGAGTTCGAGGCCACCCTGAGATTACATAGTAAATTCCAAGCCAGCCTGAGCTGGAGTGAGACCCTACGTCGAAAAACCAAAAATAAATAAATAAACATATCAGGATGGGGCTGGGGAGCTGACTAGGAGGTAAAGCGCTTGCCACACTGGCATGAGGAGCTGACTTTGGATCCCCAGCACTCCTGTAAAAGCTGGTGGTGAGTCCTATAAACCCAGTGCTGGGGAAGTGCAAACAGGAGGCTCTCCAGGGCTTTCTGGCTAGCTAGTGTAGCTGAATAAGTGAGCTCTGGGCAAGACTGGGCCTCAAGAAACTAAGGTGGGGCTGGGCGTGGTGGCGCACGCCTTTAATCCCAGCACTTGGGAGGCAGAGGTAGGAGGATCGCCATGAGTTCGAGGCCACCCTGAGACTCATAGTGAATTCCAGGTCAGCCTGAGCTAGAGTGAGACCCCACCTAAAAAAAAAAAAAAAAAAAAAAAAACTAAGGTGGGGAGTGATTAAGGAAAACACTGAACATCGACCTCTGACTTCCTCACATGTAAGTGTGAGCACCCACACATACACAAACAAGCATACACATAGGCACACACACCAAACATATGTACAGACATCAAAAGAGAAAGGTCAGGAGCGGGCCATGGTGGCGCACGCCTTTAATCCCAGTGCTCAGGAGGCGGAGGTAGGAGGATCGCTGTGAGTTCAAGGCCAGCCTGAGACTACATAGTGAATTCCAGGTCAGCCTGGGTTATAGCAAGACCCTACTTCAAAAAAAAAAAAAAAAATCAAAACTAGAAAGAAAAAGGTCAGGATATGGCTTGGGATTATTTCAGTGGTAGAGCACATGCTTGGCATGCATAAAGCCCTGGCTCCCATTTCCAGTACCAGAAGCATACCAAAAAAAATAAAAAAATAAAAACCTATGCTGGGTGCTAGGGAGATGGCTCAGTGACTATAGGTACTACTTGCAAAGCCTGCTGGCCTGGATTCAATTCCCAAGCCACCCATGTAAGTGCGGATGCAAAAAAGTGGCATAAGCATCTGGTGCTCATTTGCACTGACAAGTGACTCACGTGTGCACGCACACACATAAATACATTTCTAAAAAAAAAAAAAAAAAAAACCAAAGGTAAGGGACTAGAATCTATAACTTCTGAACTAATACAAGGATATACAGAAAATTTAATCAGTTCAACAGAATGCATGAAAGTAGAAGAGAGTTTTATTTTTTTCCTGTTGTCTTTATTTTATTTATTTGAGAGAGAAAGAGGCAAATAGACAAAGAATCAAGAAGAGAGTTTTAAATAAATGATAAATAAAATATGCACTTGAAGAGTGAAAGTAGGTCAAATGTATATTGGTACCTAAAATAAATGAAGATAGGGTTAGATGCAACTGTTAAAAACAGAAATTCTGGGGCTGGAGAGATGGCTTAGTGATTAAGGCGCTTACCTGCGAAGCCTAAGGACCCATGTTCAATCTCACGTAAGCCAGACCCACAAAGGTGAGGCAAGCACAAGGTTGCACGTGCCCACTAGGTGGCACAAGCATCGGGAGTTCGATTACAATGTCTGAGGCCCTGACGTACCAATTCTCTCTCTCTTTCTCTCTGTCTCACTCTCACTAAAATAAAAGAAAAAAAGAAAAACAAAAATTCTAGGCTGGAGAGATGGCTTAATGGTTAAGGTGCTTGCCTGAGGACCCAGGTTCAATTCATCAATACCCACATAAGCCACATGCACAAGGTGGTGCATGTGTCTAGAGTTCATTTGCAGTGGCTAGAAGCACACCCATTCTCTTTCTCTCTATTTGCCTTCTCTCTCTCTCTCTCCATCTCTCAAATAAAAATAAACAGAAATTCTGAGGTCTGGGGTCACGGACCAATGGTTAAAGGGACTTGCTTGCAAATTCTGATGGCCCAGGTGTCTAACCCACATACAGCCAGCCATAAAGCCAGACACAAAAAGTGACAGAAGTATCTGGCATTACTTTTCAGGAGCAAGAGATCCTGGCATGCCCATATACACAAATAAATAATTTTTTTTAAAGCAGAAATTGTGGGCTAAGACTCAATAGAAAGTTTACCTAGAATGCACAAGGTCCTGAGTTCAATCCTTAGTATCACCACCACCACCAAAAAAAAAAAAAAAAAAAAAAAAGAAATCCTTAGTGTGGATGAGGGAAAGCCATCCAGCTGTATCTGCTTACTAGAGCAAGCCAAGAGATAATGATGTACAAAGGGCAGGAGTAAAAGATAGAAAATTATATGTCAGTGGTGTTTCCTAGGATAAAACTGGTAGCGAGATAACTGTCAGGGTGAAAGACTAAGAATGAAGGCACCATTAGGGACAAAGAGAGGGTCATTTACTTAACGCTAGGACCTAATCATCTCGACTTGCACAACAGACTCTAAACACTTAAAAAATTTCTTGCAAGATGAAATTGTCCAATCAAACCCACACTCATAGTGGTATATTTTCCCATAGACTTCTCAGATATTGACTAAGTAGACACAAATTATTAGTCTCAGATGGCCTAATTCATAAGAATCTTGCTCCCAACAAATAAAAAAATGCACATTTTTTTCCCCTCAGATATACCTCAAAGGCTCATTGAGGTGAATAAATCTTCCCCCAGGAGTAAAAGTGCATGGAGACAGAGGGACAAGTATGTGGAAACAGCTGCTGTTAACTCCCACAGAGACACCCAGATGTTGGATGGGTGGCCAGGTGTTCAGCTAGCTCAACGCTTCCTGGCACATGACTGTGGATAGTTAAATATGCTGTCTGAGGCTCAGTTTCCTTATGTGAAGAAATGTTGACTTGGGACCAGTGAACTGGAAAGGGCTGGGGAGCTGGCGTTGTAGCCTCGAGGGCTCCCCACGCACTCTCTTGTCGCAACTCAGCCATTGTAGTGTAAAGTAACTGTAGACTACACTGGACCAAACAGCTACGGCTGTGTTCAAGTGAAACTTAATTGTGGGGGGGCTATAGCTCAGTGGATAAACTGCTTGCCTCGCATGCGTGAAGCCCTGTTTTCAGTCTCCAGGGCTGTAGTGAGGCGTACCTGTCAACCAACCCCGGGAAGGTGGAGGCAGGAAGATAATGGCTCAGGTTATCCTTGGCTACATAGCAAATCCTGGTTTTTGGTTTTTTTGGTTTTTTGTTTGTCTGTTTGTTTAAAAAATAAATTTAAAAAAAAAAAACCTTTATTTTAAGCCAGGCATAGTGACATATGCTTTTAGTCCCAGCTCTTGGGAGGCAGAGGTAGGAGGATCGCCATGGTTTTGAGGCCACCCTGAGACTACATAGTAAATTCCAGGTCAGCCTGGGCTAGAGTGAGACCCTACCTCGAAAACACAAACCAAAAAAAAAAAAAAAAAAAAAAAAAAAAATTGTTAAAAAAAAAAAAAAAAAAACAAGACAAAGCCGGGTGTGGTGGTGCACACCTTTAATCTCAGCACTCGGGAGGCAGAGGTAGGAGAATCGCTGTGAGTTTGAGGCCACACTGAGACTACATAGTGAATTCCAGGTCAGCCTGAGCTAGAGTGAGACCCTACCTCAAAAACAAAAAAAAAAAAACACAAGGCAGTGTGGGCCATATTTGACCTGTGGATCATACATTCCCAACCTTTGAAGTATGCAGGGGATGCTGTCTACCTCACCCAGACTGTGATGATACAAATAGTAACAGGAAAACAGGTCTCCCCGAAGAGGTTTAATAAACGCACTTATGAAAGAGGGCATACGTGAGGACGTGTACGCACATGAGCAAAGACGTGTATGTGTTTGTATATCGAAAGGCTGAGCATTGGATTACATTTAATGCACACAAGGAAACATGCCTGTGAGTGGGCGTGTTTTCACACATGCAGGTGACTCATCTAGAACACAGGACTCGTCTTCCAGGTTTGAAGTGTCAGTTACAGTCATGATCTCACAGCAGCTGTTGATACCTGCACAAGACCTGGGCAGTATTGGGCCCATCAACATGTCATCACAGATGGTGGTGGGGGGGAAGACATCAAAAGAGAAAAGGGACTACTTGGAAAGAAGGAGGGGTTCAGTGGGAGAGGGGGGGCAAAGGTAGGTAATGAGGAGGATTATGATCAAAATTCATCATGATCATGTATGAAAACTGTCAATAAAAAGGTTTTTGGGAGGCTGGAGAGCTGGCTTAGCGGTTAAGCGCTTACCTGTGAAGCCTAAGGACCCCGGTTCGAGGCTCGATTCTCCAGGACCCACGTTAGCCAGATGCACAAGGGGGCGCACGCGTCTGGAGTTCGTTTGCAGTGGCTGGAGGCCCTGGTGCGCCCATTCTCTCTCTCTGTATCTGCTTCTCTCTCTCTCTGTCTGTTGCTCTCAAATAAATAAAAACAAACAAAAAATTAAAAAAAAAAAAAAGGTTTTTTTGATATTTTATTTACAAGCAGAGAAGTACAGAGAGAGAGAATATGGGTGCATCAGGGCCTCCAGCCACTGTAAACAAACTCCAGATGCATGCACCACTTCGTGCATCTGGCTTTACATGGGTATTGGGGAATCAAACCCAGATCATTAGGCTTTGCAGGCATGCGCCTTAACTGTTGAGCCATCTCTCCAGCTCCAGGTTTTGTTTTGTTTTGTTTTGTTTTAAAAGAAAGGAAATGTGACTGTGAAAACACGGACCTGCCAGGCAGTGACACACACTTGTAATCTCAGCACTGAGGTGGTAGAAGCAGGAGGATTTAAAGTTCATGGGCAGACGGGGCTGCATAATAAGAGCCTTTCTCAAAAGCAAGAAAGAACATTGACCTTACATGGCTGCAAGGACACAGTGCATGCAGTCATCGGCACATGGCAAGCACTCAGAAGTTGGCTCTGTGTGTGTGTGTGTGTGTGTGTGTGTGTGTGTGTGTGCAGGAGAAAGTACACACAGGTGCCCATGTATGTGAGGTTAGAAGACAGACTTGGGCGTTGTTCCTCAGGCGCCATCTATCTCCTTTGAGAAACAGTCTCTCAGTAGCCTGGAGCTCACCAATTAGGCTGGACTGGGAGCCCCAGGGGTCCTCCTGTGCCTGCCTCTGCAGTGCTAGGGTTACAAGCATGCATCGCTGCACTTGGCTTTGTTTTGGTTTCTTGGGGAGGAGGTGCATGGTGTATGCAGATGCACATGCATATGCATGGGAGGCCAGAAGAGAATGTCCTCCTCTTTCAGGACAGGATGTCTCACTGGACCTGGAGCTCACAGTGCTTTTCAGTTAGACCAGGGAGCCCCAGCAATACAGTGAGACTCCTCTCCTGGTCCCCCTCAGCACGGAGGTTGCAAGCATGCGCAGCCACGCCTGGGTTTTGTTTTTTGGTTTGTTTGTTTTTTGTTTTTGAAGCAGGGTCTCACTGTAGCCCAGGCCGATGTGGATATGTAGTCTCAGGGTAGCCTTGAACTCACAGCCGATCCTGCTACCTCTGCCTCCCAAGTGCTGGGATTAAAGATGTGCGCCACCACGCCTAGTGATGCCTGGCTTTTTATGAGTGTCCTGGGGGTCAAACTCAAGGCATCATGCTCACAAGGAAAGCACTTACTAAGCCATGTCCCTGATGCAGAAGTTGGCTTGTGTTATACGTGAGAGCAGGTTCTGGCGCACGGTGAAGGGTACACACAACACACGACACCACACACGCTCACATATGCATCCATGATGCCATTGCTGTGAGCTTCTTTCTGAAGCCAGGCTAATGAGGAGTTCTATCATCTTCATCCCCAGCAGGTGCCCAGGGCAGGCCTGATGAGGACGCAACTTCCGTTCCTCCCAAGATGCCGGGCAAATGAGGAGAAGTGTTTGAATCCCTCATCACGTCTCCCGGGGCTGGAGGACATGTGCTGAGTTGGAATTTTTCAACTTCATCCTTTTTTTTTTTTTTTTTTTCTTGACACATCCATCCCAGAAACATCTGTGAGATAAAACAGAGCAAGCCTTATGAATTCAGCTCAGACTCGGCCTGCGCTCCCACCCCAAGCCAGGGAGACATGAATCACCCGCCTGGGGCCCAGTGGTCCTGCCGAGTGGCCTCTCCAGCAGGGCCCCGGCCTTTTCCCGAGTTGTTGCTTTTGATTTCCCGAAACCTTCTGATCGTCTGCACTCCGCAGAGCGCGTGTGTCCAAGGGCAGCGTGCTGGGAGCTCAGCCCGGGCACCGGGTGGGGGGTCAGCAATTCGTTCCTGGAGTCCCAACTCCACACCAGACTCTGGGAGTGGAAAGATGAACAGGCAAGCAGTCAGGGACCCCCTTGCTTCTCCCTGTCTCCCCATTATTTGAAAGTACTGGAGGACAGGGGCTTTGAGGGGCTATGCATTTTGGTATATGGATTTATGGGCTAGTGTGTGCCTGATGTTTTCATCTGTGAGCAGAAGGGAATGTATGTAGTAGCTTCTGCTGAACGGGGTGGGGGGGTCAATCAGGTAGGAGCTCACAGCTAGCTGACCTTCTAGGAGCGCTCTCTCTCTCTCTCTCTCTCTCTCTGTGTGTGTGTGTGTGTGTAACCTTCTCCATGTGTTTAGTGGATTTCAGAGCTGTGATGCTTCTCGGCCTCTGTGGTGTGTGCACCAAGGCCAGCAAGCAACACATTCTGTCCAGGGGACACACCTCTCTTGGACATCCATTGTATTGGACACAAAAGAGATTAAACCAGACATATATGGAGAGGGGCAAATGACAGATCTGGTCTAGCCATTTTCCTATTTCCAGTCACACTGTCTTCCTTATGGCTGCTCCCATAAGCTCTTCATCTCCGCCTTGCCTGCCTCCTTCCCAGAATCCTTAGCAACAGACAGACTGCTCTCCATCCAGCCCTTATAATTGGCTAGCTGCTGTTTACCCAGCTGGCCCAAGCTTAGGCCAGGGTCACGGTGAAGGCCCAGGAGGCCTGTCATCCACTTGGCAGTTGGCGCCCCACTGCTCAGACCTGTGACCCCTTGTCTCCCCTTCTAGCCACCCCCTCTCAGAAAGGCAGGCAGCCCACGGTAGGGGGCTGGGCTCGTGTTACACCCCTCTATGCCTCTGCTCTTTGTCTTTCCCAAAAACAGAGGTAGCTGGGAGGGTGTGATGTCCAACCTCCAAAACTGGCTAGTAAGGTCCAGGTAGGCAGTACATGGGGTCTTCCCTGAGTCCCAGGCCTATATAACCAACAAATCACACACCCTTCTCTCTAAGCCATCAGTGCGTGCCAGTGTGCCAGCTGAGGGTAACAGTCACTCTTCTCTCTCCAAATAATCATGAAGTTCAAGTTCAGTAGCCAATTCAAAATGTTTGTGGCTTCAAAGTGCAGTGTGGCTGGGTGTCGAGACCCCTGGCCAGGAGTCTGAAGACCCAGGAGATTGTGCAGGTTTTTACCATGTGGTAGTTCTGTAGACAGAACACATGTCTACGCTGCTCTGGGCATGTGTCTATACTTCCTGTTTATTATCACCCTGGTGTCAAGATAATAAGCCACATTCTCCCTGTAAAGGTTTATTTTTTTAATATATTTTATTTATTTATTTGAGAGAGAGAAAGAGAGAGGGAGAGAATGGGTGCACCAGCGACTCCAGCCACTGCAAACAAACTCCAGATACATGTGCCCCCTTGTGCATCTGGTTTACATGGGTCCTGGAGAATCAAACCGGATCGTTTGGCTTTGCAGGCAAATGCCTTAACTGCTAAACCATCCCTCCAGCCCCCCTATAAAGGTTAATGATAAACAGGTATGATTATTTCTCCAGCCAGTGTTTCCTGAGCACCTGCTGTGCACTGGGTCCTGGCCTAGGCTGGCATGTGGCTCCTGTTCCCAAAGAAAATTCATACTAGAGGAAAGCGTTGAACTCGGAATCCCATAGAGTCTAGATTCCTCACGTTGTAGATTAGGGTGGGAGAAATGCCTTAGAGAGGAAAAGAACTTTTCTGGGATACGAGAAATGTGGGGTGACTGTTGCCACCCCCAGGGAAGATATCACAAGTGGATCACAGTGCTGTTCCTACACTGAGGGCAAACACCAGAAGTCAACCACAATTCTTCTCCTACTGTACCAGATACTACTCCAGACCCTTCTTAATAAGCTTCAGGCAGCCACCACTGATCAGTATAGAGGGCAAGATGAAAGTTTTTCAGACGGTCCTAAGACATAACAGCGGCCCTGTCCTCCGAGGCTTGACCAGGCTGAGACTGAGCCATAGGGTACTTCTCATATATTCTCTTTATTTTTTACTTATTTACCTATTTAGAAAGATAAAGGTTTTATACACACACACACACACACACACACACACACACATATATGGGGAGAGAGAGAATGGGCATGCCAAGGCCTCCAGTCATTGCAAATGAACTCCAGACGCATCACCTTGTGCATCTGGCTTACATGGGCCCTGGAGGATTGAACCTGGGCTTACCTTAGGCTTCGCAGGCAAGGACCTTAACTGCTAAGCCATCTCTCCAGCCCCACTCTCATATATTCTCTTTATTTGTTTTTTTAATTAATTTATTTATTTGAGAGAGGGAGGGAAAGAGAGAGAGAGAAGGGAGGAGGCAGATAGAGAATGGGCACACCAGAGCCTCCAGTCATTGCAAATGAACTCCAGATGCTTGTGCATTTGGCTTACGCGGGTAACTGGGGAATTGAACCTGGGTCCTTAGGCTTCACAAGCAAGGGCCTTAACTGCTAAGCCATCTCTCCAGCCCCACTCTCATGTATTCTCTTAATGAGACCCGCTGCGTGCCTGGCTTTGCAAGAGATTTAAAGGTGACGAAGATCTCTTTATGCTCAGCAAGAGTCTCAGAGTTGGGGAGGGGCAAGGGAATAATTGTGACATGGGGTGCTGGTAAGGGATTTACACACACTGTGGTGGGAATGGCTGTTCAGGGACAGGGCTGGGACAGAATATGTGCTTAAGGAAGGCTTCTCAAAGAAGGGAATATTGAAAAATTTCCAGCAAGCAAATGACAGATCATGCGGTTCATAGTAGGGTTTGACTGCACTGGTTTTAGGGGGTTGAATGGCATTTATATCCTATGAGATAAAGTGAAAGTTGGGGCCACCCACCATACTGAATAGGGGTTCGCATGCTGAGAAGGGCAAAGATGAGACTTGAGTGGTTTGGGGGGTTAGAAGGGAAGTCTTGAGGCTATCTCCTAGTTGGACTCAAGCCCAGCTCCACACATGTAGGCCCCACTGAGCTCACCCGTGGTACTCTGCTCCCTCCACCGGCTGCTCCGGCCATGCAAACTGTAAGCCTTGGTAGCGCAGGCCAGGATCTCATTGGTTACTAGGTAGAACTTGAACCTAGTCCTGGAACAGTGCCTGCCTAGCATATAAAAGGTATTCAGTGAATCTTAGGTGGGCGGGTGGCTGGATAGATGGATGGAGAGATGGATGGATGGGAAGGCGATGGATTGACAGATAGATGGACATATGGAGGATAGATATGGATGGGTGAGAGAATGGAGAGAGGGAGGGATGAGTAGGTAGATGGATGGATGGGTGGATGGATGGATATATATAACACCAGCCGTCCAAGGAGTGTAGTACACTAGTCAGTAAAAAGAGGGCCCTGGCTTGCCTCCTCGTCTCTTTATGATGTCTTATCTGAGTAGTTATATGGTTAGTCTTTGCAGCTTGCTTAGGACACACGTTTGCTGTCCATCCCTGTCTGTCACCCTTCATAACTGGCCTTGCTATGCCACTAGTCCTGGCATAGCATCTGCCTGGCTCATAGAGAGTACTTAGTAAATCTTGGGTGGGGGGATGTATCACAGCCTGAGGTCACTTAAATTCCTGTAGAGCATGAGGGAAGCTGGGCATCAGAAGAAGGCCCAGTGCCAAGGAGACCATGCCCAACTCAGTACTGGAGGCAGGGACCTGCCCGCTTCTGCCACCAGCCCCTACATGTCTTTGGACAGCCGTCTGCCTCTCTCAGACTCACTGTCCTTAATGGCCCAAGAGGAGTGGCAGCAGTATGACCCTCCAGTCATGAGGGTGAACAATACCCACATGGCCTTGCTTAGAAGCACAGAAGTAGGGGCAGGCTGTTCTGGAAAGGTACAGACCAGGGTGAGGGATGTGAGCTGTACCCCAGAGCCATTCCTGCTATAACTCTCACCATGCTGGAACACTCAGTGCTGCATGACTTCAGGACAAGGGCCCAGGTCTTCAAAGGGGTCCTGTTTGAATGCATGGGGGTCTCTAGGCTAGAACTGGCTTTGGAAGGATGAGACAGGGCTACAAAAGGGTAGACAGCAAGAAACCAGGACCGAGGCTTGAGCAAGTGGTCCCGAGGGCCTTGGGCAGCCTGGGGAACTAGATGCCAGGGTTGGGCTTGAGGTAGCAGAAAGACCCTAAAAATGGAGTGAGGAGCTGCCAAGAGCGGCTTTTTGTGGCCGCTGACTCTGCGAAGCTCAGCTGTCTACTCCACCCACCCCAGCACCTGTCCCAGAAGCCTAATTACCGGCTCCCTGTAGGCCACCAGCTGAGGAATTGAGGGTCTTTGGGGAGCTGTGTGCAAAACAAGAAAGACATGGAGGAAATTTTGTCTGGTCCCTCACAGAATGACAGCACTTACCTGTCACTCCTCATACTGAACTTGCTCAGAGCCCTGACGAAACCTGGCACCTTACCCACATGGCCGTCCACCCAAGGCCATCTCAGCAGGGACCAAGGAACGGCCTCCTCAGTGGCCTCCTTGCACCCCGTAGCCCCTTCCTCTTTCAGCACATGGAGGGACCCATTCAGTCCCAGGCCACTTCCCAGCCCTGCCCTTGATGGTGTCCTGTCGCATGAGAGCCCAGCTCAGTGTCCGGACCATGGCCATGAAGCCCACAGCTTTGGTTTCTCCTGTTCTGCCCTGCCCTGCCCTCTCCCCTCATACAGAGCTCTGCAGCTCCTTGGACATCCAGTCCTGCCCTGAGAGGGACCTTGGCAGGTTCTGTTCCTTCCACCAGGCTCCCCTACCCTGCACTGTCTCCACCCACAAGCAGTACCGGTCCAGACATCACCGTCTCAGAACAGCTGTTCCTAACTGTCCCAGTCAGAGTCCTCCCAGCACCACTAGCAATGGTGCTATCTGTTTAGTGCCCATTGTTGCAGTCAACTTCGCATTGCTGGCCGAAAACACCCAACCAAGAGCAGCTTTGGGGAGGAAAGCATTTATTTTGGCTTACAGGCTCCATGATGGCAAGAGGAAACGATGGCATGAACAGAGGGTAGACAGAACTTCCTGGCCGACATCACATGGACAACAGCAACAGGAGAGTATGCCAAACACTGGCAGTAGAAGCTGGCTAGAACATCTATAAACCTGCCCCCAAGAATACATCACCTCCACGACGCTCCAATTCCCAAATTGCCAGCAGTTGAGGGACTTAGCGTTCAGGACACACAAGTTTATGGGGGACACCTGAATCAAACCACCATACCTGTCCTCCTGGCTTCATTCTAAGCTCTCATGTTAGGGACCTTGTTTGGTTCTTGATGTGTTTCAGGAGTTACAGTAGTGTCTCAGAAATGGTGGGGGTCATTTTTTGCATGCATGTGTGTGTGTGTGGTTCATGCAAGTGGACACGTGTGCATGAGTGTACTTCTGCACCCTTGGCTACATTCGCAGTGCCTCCTGGGTAGTGACCACCTTCTGGACAACCTCAGGAAGGACACTATATCCATTTTCCAGATGGCAAAACTGAGGCTAATGAGGCTGTGTGACTCATCCCACGCCCTTAGCTATGAAGAAGTGAGGCTGGGTGTCTCACAGGTGGGCATCCTGGCTCCATCTTGCCCACAGCTAACCGCTGCCTCTCTGTGGAGACCTAGCTAGGCAGAGCTTCCAGAAGGGCTTGAAACCTGGCAGTCCAGGGCCACTTAGAGTCTGGTTTTTTGTTTGTTTGTTTTTTCAGGTAGGATCTCACACTAGCCCAGGCTGACCTGGAATTCACCATGTAGTCTCAGGGTGGCCTCGAACTCACAGTGATCCTCCTACCTCTGCCTCCAGAGTGCTGGGATTAAAGGCGTGTGCCACCACGCCTGGCTTAGAGTTTGATTCTGGAGACCCCATTTGAGCCCAGCCCTTTGAAGGCGTCCGTCAAGTGTAGAAAGCACCTGGTCTGTCCCCTTTCTCCACCCACTACAGGCGTCTGTCAGCTTGGCTTTCCACGTGAACACAGGCCCTGGAGTCTGTTGTCTTGGGGGCCATGACTATGTGCTCCTGGCTGAGCCACTCGGATGCTCAGAAACCCAACATCATGGGATGTGAGACAAGGCCTGGGTTCATCAGGACTCTGTGGTGAGAAAAGGCAGCTGGGCAGCTGAGCCTAGCCCCACCCAGCTGGAACCAAGCTCCTTGGGTGTCGAGGCAGAAGTGGATGAGAGAAAACATATGGAACTTGGTTCCTTTCAAGCCCCTGCTCTGCCATTCATGAAACCGGTGACATTGGACAGGTTAACTCCCCTCTCTGTACCTGTATTCCCCGTGAACAGAGACAATTATAGCATCCTTTGAGATTCCGCGAGCTAATCCCCATAAGGTACTTAAGACACCTCCTGGCCCAGAGGAAGCGCCAAGTGTGAGCTGTTATTTATCAGAAGATTACAATTGTTAAAATATTAGTTCTGGCCTTCTTGCAACCAGAAAGAGACTCTTCCAAACAGGGTTGCCACGAGGTCAGAGAAGCAAGCTCGGGGCCTTGTGATCTGAGGCACTCCCTTGGTGACGGCGTGGGCTCTCTCTGTGGGCTGTCTTTCTCCATAAGTTGCCTCCCGGCTATTCATCTGCAGTTTTCTCAGGGATTAGAGTCCTTCTCTGTGGGTGCTGGAGCTAAGTGCTTGTCAAGTTTATGAGCTTTCAAAGCCACTTTTTGGAACAATCGGGCCACCATTTTTATAAGGGCTGAGATAAGAGAAGGGTTTATGAGATTAGAGGCTTGTCATCGTCCTCTGCTTTAATGTCCACGGCGCTCTCTCTCGGTTTCCTCCTCTTTTAGAAAACCATGGACAGGTCAGGAACAGCAGCCCTGGGCCCCATAAACACACTGTTCAAATAAAGAGACATTTAGGGGCAGCTCAGCTGAGATTCTGTTTAAAAGCGATTGCTCTAAATGCCTTGTCTGGGCAATTTGTCATAAAGTCTCTCGGCTGTTGGCCAGAGTTCACTTGTCCTGAAAAACTTGCCGCTGGTTCTTAATTTTCAACTTTTGACCCTTTAAAAATGAGAAGGTGTGGGACCCTGCGTAAGCTCTGGGGATGGGAGTGTTAGAATAGCGTCTTTTAAGATGCCATCTGTCCCCTGGAACATTTGGGGTCATTTCAACCCAAAGGAGCCTGTATAGAGATGCCCACAGTGCCCAGATCCTACACTCAGCCATGTAGGGCATCATGACTTAAGAAGTTCCCAGGGGGCTGGGGAGATGGTGCAGTGGATAACGCACTTGCCACGCAAGCCTGAGGTCCTGAGTTCAGATCCCCCAGAACTCTGTGTGTGTGTGTGTGTGTGTGTGTGTGTGTGTGTGTTGATCCACCTGTAATCCCAGTGCTGGGGGGCGGAGATGGGGGATACTCAGGACAAGATGCCTCACTTAACTAACTGAATCCATGAGCCCTGGGTTCATGGGAGAGATCTTGCCTCAGTAAAATTAAGTGGAGGGCTGGAGGGATGGCTTAGCGGTTAAGGCATTTGCTGCAAAGCCAAAGGACCTCGGTTCAATTCCCCAGGACCCATGTTAGCCAGATGCACAAGGGGGTGCACATATCTGGAGTTCGTTTGCAGAGGCTGCAGGCCTTGGCGCGCCCATTCTCTCACACACACACTCTCTCTCTTTCTCTGTCAAATAAATAAATAAGTGAAAACAAAATATTTAAAAAACATTAAGTGGAGAGCAATAGGGGAAGACACCCAACGTCACCCTCTGTCCTATACACATGAGAATACATCTACACAAACATGCATATATGTCACATATCACACACCCCCCCATGTCAAGATTCCCAATCCTCAGTGGGTCACAAGCAGAAATTCTGGCACATGCACCAGGTTGACAGGAAGCTCACTGCTGTCTCCCTGTCTGCCTGTCCTGCTTGGCCTACATCCTGCCAACCTAGACTTGAGTTCCAGCCATAGCAGAGGAGTCTCAGGTTCTCCAGCTGCCTTGCTCCTCTCCCCCACATCCGCACTGTTGAGGGCCATTCCCAATGCCCAACACGACCCCTCCTGTCATTCCTTTGTCTGTCGTCTTTGTCTCTCAGGCCAGCTCAAACACCACTGGGAAATAGCAGCACCCAATACTATTCCCTGTGCTCCAGGGGTGGCATCTCCCGCCTCCCATGACCCAAGCACATGGCCTTGGGTGTCTCCGCAGGCTGAGGCCGTTGGACTTTGAAGTCCTAGGGATGAGTAGTTAAAACCTTGTCCCTGGCCTCCTGCACTCCCCTTCCAGTTCCCTTAATTGGACAGTCACGTCTCTTTGAAACACCTCGGCTGTCTCCTCTCTCAGGGGGAAGGCCCATAGCACCTGCCCCGTGGGGAGATTATAAAAACTTGGCCCACAAAGCCGGGTGTGGTGGCGCACGCCTTTGGGAGGCAGAGGTAGGAGGATCACCATGAGTTCGAGGCTACCCTGAGACGACACAGTGAATTCCAGGGCAGCCTGGGCTAGAGTGAGACACTACCTCAAAAAAAAAAAAAAAAATCTTGCCCCATGAGAGCTCACGTGTTCTTCAGAGCTGTGACATAGTAAATCTCTGATCACCTCTTTTGCCTCAAGTCTCCCCTCTCCCTCCTCACACCTCGTGTTCCTACCACCCGCCCTGCCTTCAGTCCTCACACCTTTGCACACACTGTTTTCCCTCTGTAAAATGTCCTTCCTCTCTTCTGGCCTTGGCAGACTCCTACTCATCTGTCCAAATGCCCCTTCTGGACACTCTTCCATGATCCACCTAACTGATCACACAAACTGCTCACTGCCAATCAGTGAGCGTCAAGGCCAGGGCTGTAACATGTTTCAGCCTGGTGCCCAACACAGAGCTGGGCAAAGCACCCCCACAGAGTAGTCATTGGGAGACATCTCTTCTCTAAGGCAGGCCCACGTCTCTAGAGTCCAGTAGAGCTAGTTGGGAAGGCTGGAGCTCAGTGATATTAGAAGGCTAGTTCATACGTCTTGGGGACGTAGATGCGACCATGATACGGGCAAAAGGGGCTGCAGAGCTTTGTGGAGTACCTAGCCAGTGCACCCGGGCTTCCCTCCTTCCCCCAGCGTCCTTCCACCACCTCACAGAGATGGTGTGATGGAGAACAAGCTGGAAGAGCCTAAAGCATCCTGTCGTCTGTCACTCGGTGGACTTCCTTAATGTGGGGTGCTCCAAGTGAGCCCGCCTACACAGCGGGAGGATGCTGGGCTGTCACTCCACTTCTACTCTTACAGCCTATGACCACATTGGCTTTTTCAGCAGCTTTTGGCTTGTGGTCAACTCAGACCCCCAGATCTTTTTCCCTGGGATGGCTGCCAAGCCACATCTTGTGCATTTGATTTATGGCTTGGGTTGGCTGAGGCTACTTCTGCTCCCCAGAAGCCAACGGGACCCCTAAGAGGGAGAGTGATTCCAGATCCCTTCCCAATCTGGGAGCCTCCTTGTGAATGTGGGAGAGTTCCCTCTTTCCTTGTTTGTGTTTCCTAATCCCCGATCCCTGAGGTGCTGCATGTCGGAATTTCACTAGCATTCAAGTCTCGGGCAATGAGACCCAAGCACACTAAACCTGGTGGAGGTCAGTGGGGGAGGGGGACAGTAATTCTGGGAGAGGAGCCGGCAGGTGAGGGAGGGCGAAGCAACTAAGTATGGTGTCTTTGTGCCCCGTGGATGGTGCTGCGTGGCTCTGAACTCAGTTTCTTATCTATAGAATGAGGGCAACAAATTCCCAACATCATAATATCATTGTGACAGAGATACTCAGGCAGAAAGTCCCTTCTGAGACACAGTCATTCTTTCTGACTGGGGTCATAGATAGCTAGGGGTCCAGAGTAATTGGTAGTAAGTACCTAGTACCTTCTGACTCACGGCCCTGACTAGGATAAGTGTTCATGGCACCAAGATTGGCCACCTTTGCCAGTACTGTTTCCACTCAGCCAGATCACCCTCCCGAGTGGCTGTTTATTTATATTCACTTATGTATTTGGTTTTTTTTTTTTTTTTTTTTTTTTTGAGATTGGGATCTCTCTATATAGCCCGGGCTGGCCTCAAACTCGTAATCCTCCTACCTCAGCCTTCTGAGTGCTGAGATTACAGGCATGTGACATCTAGCATGTGCTGTTTCTGTGTGTGTATGTGTGTGTGTCTTTTTTCTTTGTGGTGCTGAGGATAGAGTGCAGGGCCTTGTGCATTCTGGGTAAAACCTGTCATTGAGACCCCACCCCCACCCTCACCCCCAGCCTAAGGTGTTGCCTTTTGTTGTTGTTGGGTTTTTTTTGTTTTTTTTGGGTTGGTTGGTTGGTTGGTTTGGTTTGGTTCTCAAGGTGGGGGCTTGCTATGGCCCAGGCTGACCTGGAATTCACTACACATAGTCTCAGGTTGCCCTTGAACTTTTAACTCACAGTGATCCTCCTACCTGTGCCTCCCAAGTGCTGGGATTAAAGGCGTGCGCCACCACGCCCTGTTTAGCTGTTGCCTTTTGAATGCTTCTGTCCCTTGGCTGCTTGCCCTTGCCTGTCTCTGTCACGGCCTGTCCCAGCTGGGCAGGTTGTTTCCATTGTCTCTTGCCTCCTCCCTCTGGCTCAACCCCTAGAGGTCAGGGAGCGTGTCCTTACTATGCTGCCCCGGGATGCACAGCACACACAACCGCCGCTAGGAATTCTGGGATGCTCTGCTGGCATGACAGGAGTGAGGCACGCACTGAGAACCAGTCGCCTCTGTCATGAACAAGGGTGCTGTCCCTTGCTGGGCCTCAGTCTCTCTTGCTGTCAAATGGCACGCTAAGGCAAGAGAACTAAGTCTTTCTCATAGTCCATCTGGCTCTGAAAGACTGCTCAAGCCTGCTGGGCTCAGGAGAACCTTGTGTGGCGTTTCGTTGCTTGTCGGTTGCAAACACCACCCCTGTCAGGAATCTCTCTTGCTTTGTCACTGTCTCCACTGGCCTGGAAAAGACAGCCCTGCACAGGCCAGGGCCTGTGAGCAGACAAGGAAAAGTTCATAGACCCTTCCCGCCCAGCCGGGTGACAGGGCTCCCGAAAGGTGTGTGGCAGCTGCCTCCCCGGGGGTCCCCGGGGTTTGTTGCCTTAACTGAGCTCACCAGCTGACTGAGCAGGTAAAAAATTCCAGACATGCTCTGCACTGACAGCTAATTGTGTCCTTTATTAATGACCATGGTTTTCTTGGGGCAGGGGTAGGAGAGAGGCCAGCCTCAGCCCAGGGCTCCCTCAGGTAGGGCGAGGACCACATTTCTAGATATCGTAGGAGGGGAAAACGTTGCAGGAGGTGACCCTGAGAGAGCCCCCAGCTGGAGAAGGGAGGCAGCTTCCCCAGGCCCCGCAACCCCAGCAGGGGTGCCGGCGCCAACCTTGTGGTGCCGGAGACTTTGGAATCCGGCAGCCTAGGATCTGGGTCCGAACGTGGCCACCGAAGGTGCAGTGGTGGCACCAGGACTTGGTCTAGTAGGTCCCACCTCTGAGACCCCCGCTTCTACCACCTGTCAATACACCGGCCAGATGTGGGGGGGGAGGGGCGGTGTGCCAGATGTGTCAAGCTTTGTGGACACATTCAGCTTCCTCCAGAGTGCGTGGTGATGAGCAGTTAACACTCGCTTTTCCAACCTCAAGATGTATGTTGCAGATACTCTGTTGGGGGCATGGTGTGTGGCACTAACTCAATGAGAGACAGTGGCGGGGGGGGGGCGGTTCCTGGCAGGGCATAGAGAAGAAGCGCTTACTACAAAACTGCATTGACAGAGGCCCTGAGCTACTCCAAGTGCTGAGAGCGGTAGGAGGAGAGGGGGGAACCCTGTGGGTTGTTGGTTTTTATTCCAAGCCAAGTCAGGTGGGATCTTCGGAGGGACCTGAGTAGAGCGGGCAGTATGAGCTGCTCCCTATTCTGTGCGACCTCCACCCCCTACAGTATGTAGCGACTGGAAAGTGGGGTGTTAGGAAAACAAGGGCAAAAGCCACAAAATCAGTCAGGAAGCTGCTTACAATGACCTGGCCTTGCACCTCCTCTGCCCCTCATCCCTCCATTTGACTCTCCGTGTGGCCTTAGGCAAGTCACTGGCCCTGTCCGGGGCTATGTAAGCTGCGGTCAGTCATAAAGACCGGAGCTTAGCCTAGCAGATTGCGAAAGCGTGCTGGGAAACTTTGGCTGCTCTGGACCTCTGCCGGCCTCTCCAGCCTCATCTCCGCCTCTCCCAGGCCTCACCTCCACGCTTCAGCAACACTGCACTATGTGCTGCCTCACACAGACCACGCCGCTTCACGCCTCCTGCCTCTGCATGGGCCCAGCCCTCTGTCTGCTGCAACACCCCCTCCCACAAGCAGCCCCTGTCCCCTCAACAGGCCTCCAGCTTGGGGCATATTTCCTCCGGGGGGGGGGTGGTCCGCTGACCCACTCCCCTCTTCCAGTGCTCCAGGGCACTTTCCCAAGCCACACATCCATGCCAGAGAGATAGAAGAAGGAAGTGGCCATGGATGTGAACTGGCTTCCGTTCCAATTGCAGCATCCAATTGATGGATATTGAGCCTCTGTTTTCCTCATCTGTAAAACAGACACATTTCCTAGCCCCAAGGTGAAGATGAAGGTGCAGTGACCTTGTAAGCACCCTCTCGGTGCTGTCACTTATAACTGCTGGGATCTGGGTAAGTGTGGTCACAGAGGAAGACCGTGGAATGAATATAGGAGGTCCTGTGTTGACCAGAATGATCCAGATCTCTAGACTGGCTCCAGCCTAACTCCAGGACAGCCTTGCAGCAGTCCAGGGACTTGGGGGGGAGGGGGGGACTGTCCAACCCTTCTGTCCCTGCCACCCTCCCTCCACCAGGGCCTGGTCAGCCTACACCTATGGCAACAGTAACCGCAACCAAGCAGCCCTTGGAAATGTCCTTAATTGCTTCATAGGGCGGGGGGGAGTCACCCTGCAGGCAGATAATTAAAAAGTTCTGAGCTTGATTAATTGGGAGGAAATTGGAGGAATGGGGCTGCCTGCTGGGCAGACAGGAGCTGTGGCCCCTTTGTGGGGAGCTGTAAGATCTTGAAGGGAGGCAGGCTAGCCTCAGCTGGGGGCCTGACACAGGGTCTGGAAGGACCAGGCAGCCAAACATCCTGTCACTTTTGCAGGTTGTAGGGTGCCACATCTGGCTCCTCCAAACACTATCAGCTTCATTCCCTGCATGTTCCCACACAGGACCGGGAACAGAGGGGCCAGATCTGCAGGGGTCATGAAGGACCAGGCACTGTGGCCTTGGGGCCTAGGGAACCTAGCGAGAGGCCTTTCAGCCTGGTGGAGCCATCACAGTACGCCTACTCTGTGTCAGGTGGCCAGCAGGGCGGCTCAGTGGTTGCCCGAATAAGACTCCTAGAGGGGTGGGGAGGAGACAGATGCTAACCAAATTTCAACAACAAAAGTGGGATTCCTAGCCAGCAGGGGCATAGGAGGGACTCTGGAGGATCCAGAAGCCTGGATCAGAGGCCTCAGCCCTGGAGATGACTCTGTGGGTAAAATGCCTGCTTCACGGGCATGAAGGCCCGAGTTCGGATCCCCAGCACCCACATAAAATGCTAGGCCTGTTGGCATGTCCGTGTAATCCCAGCGCTGGGGAGGCAGATACAGCTTGCTGGTTAGCTAGTTTAGGCAATCAGTGAGCTCCAGGTACAGTGAGAGACTCTGTCTCAAAAAGCAAGGTGGGGCTGGAGAAATGGCTTAGAGGTTAAGGCACTTGCCTTTGAAGCCTAAGGACACAGGTTCAATTCTCCAGGTCCTATGTAAGCCTAGATGCATTAAGTGGTTGGTGCATGTGTCTAGAGTTCATTTGCAGCAGCTAGTGGTCCTGGCGTGCATATTCTCTCTCTCTCTCCCACCCTTTCTCTCTGTCTCAAATAAAAATAAATTAAATTCTAGAGAAAAAACAGTGGCCAAGCGGGGGGGTGGGGGGAGGAACTACAAGGAAAATGGAGAAGAAAGCTTGGCTTATTCAGGGTCCTGTAGGCCACCTACGGGAGCCCAGGGTGTGGCTGACGCCAGCTAGGTGGACTGTGGAGGGGTGGCTCATGCAGGGCTGTCCTCCATGTGGGCATGAGGGAACCACTGAAGGGTCTTGAGTGCATGTGTGACTCAGCAGAGGGCAGGTAGGGAAGCCCTGGTGCCTCCCTCAGGCAAAGGGGAGGCGAGTTAATATTGTTCCCATCACTACTTTCTGACTTAGGTATACTTTCTTGTATTCAGCCAAGCCCAGCTCAGCCAGGGCTGCCAAGGGAAAGGCCAGGAAGGTGGGGGGTGAGGGGCAGGATGGCTGACGTCTTCTAGGTGTTCCCTGTGGGAGCAACCCCAGCAGGGGTGGCCCTGAGGCAACCGTGGACTTGCCTCTGGGCAACCTTCTAGGAAGAGAAGGAAGCCATGGGCAAGAGGGGCATCTGTCGTCCAGGGACACCAGGACCTGGGGGTCAGCATATTATGTAGACATGTGGCTCAGGCCCTCCGCCTCTGCATGGGACACTCCCTTTCCTCCGTCTCCTCATCTCTAAAATGGAGACATCGGTAGCCTAGCTTGGTGGCGTAGTCCTGTAATCCCAGCTGCTTAAGAGGTGGAGGCAGCAGGATCACAAGCTCAAGGCCAGCCCAGGGGAACTTAGAGTCAAAAAATAAGAAGAGAGCTGGGTGAGGTGCTGCACGCCTTTAATCCCAACACTCGGGAGGCAGAGGTAGAAGGATCACCGTGAGTTCAAGACCACCCTGAGACTACCTAGCGAACTCCAGGTCAGCCTGAGCTAGAGTGAGACCCTACCTCAAAAAATAAAAAAAAAAAACAAGACTGTTGGGGATTTATGCAGTTCAGTGGCATGTGTGAGGCCCTGGGTTCAAACCCCATGACTGCGAAAATTAAATGTAATAAAATAGGGTGTCACTTCTTGCAGAGGATGGTCACTAGGACCAGTGGAGCCCAGGAAGCTCCAATCCAGCTTCCAGGTATAGCTGGGCCTTCAAGGACTGGAAGAAAATTGTCCCTCTGTCCGCCAGGAGCTTACATGTGATTTTGCCCTGGTTTTGCGGGATTGGGTTGGGAAACCTACCCAGCCCAGCCCAGGAGACCGACTACTAGGCAACTTGAGTGGCTAAAGCAGAAAGCATGTACAATGCAAAAGGCACTCTGTATGAGGGATAACACAAGCCCTACTCTGACATGGGCACCAGGCCCTGGCAGAGTAGTTTGCCCACAGTGCAAAGGGAGTACAGGGCTGGGCATCATCAATAGCCAGAATCTGTCAGACAGAGGGTCGTGGACATAGTCGGCACCAGGAGCCTGCCTTGACAGGCACAGCCAGGACCGAGTGCAAGTGACCCACAAAGTCTAGCCAGCCTGGGCCCAGGACTCTGCATTCTTCATTCGGACAAGCTCCTCTCCCCAGCTGGAACCCAGAACTTACTTCCTGGGGATCCCGAGGGAGGCAGGAGAGCTGCTGCCTTACAGACCACTTCTGGCCTCTCTGACCGTAGCCAGAGCAGGGAAGATGGCTGGAAGAAGGCATACCAGCCTCCTCCAATGTCTTAAGGCTGGGTTTCTTTTCCTTTTTCTTTTTCCCCTCTATCCCAGTGAGGTGCTTGCTAAGGAAACTGGACAACTCCCCATCTCCTCAGCTGGACCTAAACTCTTCAACACAGGGGTTGTGTCTCCTGTCCTGTGCCCCTGGGCTTGGAGCGTAGTAAACACTGAAGTGTAAAATTTTCCCGAGGGGCTGGGGAGATGGCTCAGTGGGTAAAGCACTTTCCACACAAGCTTGGGGGCCTGAGTTTGGATCCCCAACACCCACATAAAGTGGCAGGTGTGGTGACACACATCTGCAGTCCCAGTGCTGAGGAGGTGGAAAGGGGAGGATCCCAGAGCTTGCAGGCTAACTCGCCTAACTGAATCAGTGAGTTCCAGGTGCAGCCAGAGACACTGTCTAAAAAATACAGCAGAGAATAATCAAGTAAGACACCAAATGTCAACTCTGCCCTCCACACGCATGTGCGCATAGGTGCATACTGGCTGCACACACACACACACACATACATATGTGCACCCCAGCCATGTGCATACATACACACATGCACACTCCAAACACACAAACACAATCAATCAATAAATACCAAATGCAAACCTTGAAGCCACAGGTAGAAACCACCAGGAAATGTTTTCAGGCACAAAATTATTTAAAATAGTATGTCAGGGGACTGGACAGATGGTTCAGTAGTTAAGGACTTGTCTCTGCAAAAGTCTAAGGACCCAGGTTCAATTCCTCAGTAACTACATAAGCCAGATACACAAGGTGGCACATGCATCTGGAGTTTGTTTGCAGTGGCTAGAGGCCCTGGTGCCCCCATTCTCTCTCTCTCTCTCTCTCTCTCTCGCTCGCTCGCTCTCTTGCTCTCTTTCTCTAATAAATAAATCATAAATAAATAAATTCAAGAAAATATGATGTAAAATGATCTTCAGGCAATGTTCATAAGATGCATGAGAAACATGAATGGAATTCTTGTTTAGAATGGGTCCTGTCCTGTGCCCAAGAGCTCATTATGTGTGTGCACATATTTCACAGTGTGAACCCAAAACGTTTCTGAGCCCAAGTATTTCAGATACGGGAAGCTCCGTCCACCCATATGATAGCAGCAAACACCATTTAGTGCTTATCAGGAGCCTGGCACCATTCCAAATATTGTACTATTACTAGCTCATTTAATCTTCCCAACAAACATAAGGTGAATATTATTACCCTCACTCCACTGGCAAGAAACGAAGGTGTAGAGAAGATAGGTAATCTGCTCGTAAGGATGGGACTGGGATTCAGACCCAACCTCAGGGTTCAGTTTCACCAGAGCTCCCTGATCTGGGTTGGGAGTAACAGGCAGAACATGGGTGGGTGAGGTGCAGACCCTTTAGGATGTCACCTGTCGAGAACTGCAGACAGAGCCCTCTGTCTACAGGGCCGCCTGAATGACAGAGGTGCTCCTTCTGGGCCCCTCCCCCCGGAACATACACACACTGATCCTGGCCGAACAGTTGATGCCAAAGTGGTATCACTTGTCTCTGGGACTAAACTAGTGTCCCCGGGAGGAGGGGACAGAGGCAGCAGGCCAGCCACTGAGGCTCTGAGAATTGCTGTATGCCAATTAGCAAACCCACCATGCCAGGCCCAGATGGAGCCTTGCTTCGGCCGACTTGGGCCTCACTTGGTCAATTATCACCTATCCCCGGAGCCTAGGGGGGCAGGCGGGGAGAAAATCTGTTTCCCTGTAATCCCTCTCTCGTCCCCGGCTGGCAGCCATCCGGTCGCCTGGCCAAGGGCTCTGGACGTCTGCAGAAGGCAGGAGCCGGCTGGCTGCCTGGGCATGAGTCCTGAGCTGGAGGGCCAGACCCTGCCCCTCTCCTGCTGGGTGGTGGCCCTCAAATGACAAGGGGATCTCGGGCCCTGATGCTCGACACTTGGCTTTGCAATGATTTCTGTGACCAGCGGTATTTGGGCAGGAGGTCCTTGGACTCACCAGAAGTCCAGCTCTGTAGTTTACTACTGATGTGACCTTAGGCTGTCACTTCCCTCCTCCCTTTTCTATACAATGAGAATGATAACAGTACCTGCTTTGGTGGGTAGTGATGTAGACTAAGAATCAACCCCGTGGGCTGGAGAGATAGCTTGTGTGCAGGCACGAGGGGCTGAGATCGCTCGAATTCAAATCTCCAGAGCTCTCATAAATAGCTGGGAACAGCCACACACACGTCTATAATCCTGGTCCTACAGGAAGTGGAGATTGGAGAATCACCAGGGCTTGTAAACATGGCAAGCTCTAGAAGGCAAAATAGGCGAGTTGATGGAGGGAGACATCTGATGCTCTCCTGGCGAGCTTCCGGGGGGCCACACCAGCACGTACACATGCATACACCACACTTACCACACCACACCATCCCACACATACCATGCTCATGTAAAAAAAAAAAAAAAAAAAAGATTAATAAGGGGGCTGGAGGGATGGCTTAGCGGTTAAGGCATTTGACCGCAAAGCCTGAGGACTCAGGTTCAATTCCCCAGGACCCACATAAGCCAGATGCACAAGGTGGTGCATGCATCTGGAGTTCATTTGCAATGGCTGGAGGCCCTGACCCACCCATTCTCTCTTTCTCACTCTTGCTCTCACTCTCTCTCTCTCTCTCAAATAAATAAATAAAAATTTAAAAAATAATAATAAGGAAGAATGGATCCCATGTAGCACTCAGCACAGGGTCTGGCTCTCAGAAAGAGCTGCAGAGTGACAGTTCTGGTGTTCTTACCTGCTGGAGGAGCGACAGCAGCTCGGTCAAACAGCACGAGCCATAAGTTTCAGGTGCTTTGTGGTTTTCCAACCCCTGGTCACACCTAAAAGCCACTTGGCATCCAGCGGTTAGACAGGCCTACCTTCATTCCGCAAAAGCACACAGCAAACACCTACCGTGTGCCAAATCCCACGTGAGGATGCCGAGACTCAGCTCTGTGCCATCCATACTCAGTGGCCAGTGGGTAGGACAAAGGTCAGTACCATGTCACCTAGTCTGAGGGGCTTGTAAGAGCCAGGCATGCACATTTCTTTCAGCCACAGAGGGTCTTGATCTCAAGCTGATCACCTGGAGTTGGCTCTGGGGAGGAACATGCACATCAGAGATGCGAACAGGAGTTCAAGGTTTTGTGCTTGCTAACTCACCAGCTGGCTCATCTACCCAAGGCTGGGAGCAGAGTGGATCTGAAGGGCCTGAGCAAGCTGCTGAGACAGGCGGATAAAAGGGACAGGGAGAAAGGAGTAGGCTGTGCAGCCAGGCTACTGAGAGACCAGCAGGATTGGAGAAATTCCCAGTGGAGGCCTGGGATGGGCTTCAGTGCTTGCCGGTGTGCATGATCCTAGCACTGCATAAACCAGGAGTCATGGCACATTCCTCGAATCCTAGCACTCAGGAGGCGAAGGCAGGAAGGAGTAGAAGTTCAGAGTCATCCTCAGCTACATAATGAGTTCAAGGCCAGCCTAGCCTACTTGAGACTCTTGTCTCAAGAAATAGAAAAATAAGAGCCAGGAGTGATAGTACATACCTTCAATCCCAGTCCTTGTGAGGCAGAGGCAGGAGGATCACCATGAATTGGAGGCCACCCTGAGACTACATAGCGAATTCCAAGTCAGCCTGGGCTCGAGCGAGACCCTACCTTGAAAACCCAAAACAAAAACCTGAGAAGAATTCTATCACACTAGTATACTGACCCATGAAGACGGAACAATCAGACAGTCTGATGAGGTCATGGTAACGCTGGTGACATTGGTTTTGCACTTCTCACCCATAGGACACTTCATTCAATACACAGACCAAAGCACCTCCCTAGGGTCCCAACAGGGCTGAGAGCTGGGGACCCATGGGCAGCAAAGGGGCCTGGTTGCTTTTCTCTGGGAAGGGACTTGTAGACCCACCACCAGCTGTTTTCTAACATAGTCACAAACCATGGGGATCAGCAAGAGGAGCAGAGTCTGAAGCTGGGTGCAAAGCACACCACGTAAGCAGAGGTGGTCCAGACAGGCCTTCCTAAGGTGACCTTCAGGCAGACTTGGGGAAACCAGTCTGGTAAAGGTCTGAAGGTGAGGTCCACTTATAGTCTCACACACTGGAGCTCAGAGAGGGTTGAGGGTGGCAGGAAGCAACCAGGAGACCCTCAGGGCTCACCCCTCAGGCCACATGTGGGCTTGTGGATCGATTGTGTGCAGGGAGCCACTGTGAGTGTAAGTTGCATGTGGCCTCTGAGCTTATATCCAGTAGATCCCTCTGTCAACTGTGGGAGGCTGACAGGGGTAAAGGCGGGGCAGAGTTCCCTGCAGAGGGCCCCCTGTCACCTACACCAGGCAGCCTACCTGGCCCCTCTCCAGATGTGGAGACCTATGCATAATGACATGCCATTCAGACCCAGCGGTGCGGCACTGGCCCGAGGTCTCCTTGCTTTCTTCCGGCTGACACCCAAGAACTGGTTGAGGAACTGGGAGAACCATGTATTGTGATGGGCAGCCTGCCCAGACCTCTGTTAAAGGTCAGTGGAGAAGAAGGAGCTGGTGAAAGTTGAGTCCCCGACCTCCCCAAGAGTCATTATCTATCTGTTTCTTTCTGGGTCTCAGTTTCCCCAAATGGCAACAGAAGGCTTGAGCTGATGCTCATCTCACTGCTGCTTTTCATCCTCCCATTCACCCCCCCCCAAGCTCCCCCCTACCACTCACCCCCAAAGTCACCAGTCTGGCGCTGGGAGTGAACAGTTTACCATCAGGCAGATGGTAAGTTAGTAAGCGATTAAAACAGGCGCCAAGCCCCGCTGGGAGCTTAGCAAGACTTCCAGGTGGCAAGGGCAGGAAGCGTGGGGTGGGCACTCAATGTGAGTACAGGGGGACATTGGGAACTGGGTGTGGGACTGGCACCAAGGCTGGGAGATGGGCAGCAACCCCCACCATGAGGTCTGCAGAGCCCCGAAGAGCTCTGACTCCCTGGAGTGGCGTTTGGAATAGCAGCTCTTTCGTGGGGGTACTTGGCCCAATCCACTCAACTCACCTGTGCAGAGTCTCATTTGATGGTTTTAGAGCTTTCATAGGACCGCGCAGGCACTGCCACAATCAATCTCAGAACATTTTCATCACCCCCCCCCCAAAAGCCTGTTACCCATTAGGAGTCCTTTCCCATTCTCCCCTGTCCCCTGCCCTTGGCAGCCACGCATCGACTTCCTGTCTCTTCAGATGTGCCTCTTCTGTGCCTGTTCCTATAAATGGAATCGCACTTTTGTGACCAGCTTCTTTGACGGGAGTACAATGTTTTCAAGGTTCCCTGGTGGGAGCGCTTATCGGGACTACATTCCTTTTTGCAGCCAAATAATATTCCATTGTCTGCCATCGTGCCTCTTTCAGCGACGCGGAAAGGTTTGCGCTTTAGAGAGCTGGCTCGAGAGGTTGACCAGGAGGAGACCAGATGGCCCTGTGAGGCCAAGGAGTGGGTGGGAAGAGCTTTCTAGATGCCCGCAGGAGTGGGAGGCAGCCAAGAAGAGGCAGGCCTAGAACCCTGCTGAGGAGGGAAGACCTGGTAATTGAGTGGCTGCAGGGGGGTGGGTGGGTGGGGGGTGGGGGCAGCGGTGGAAAATGGAGTCCTGGTGACCAGGTGGAGTGTGAGGCCATCTCCCAGGACGAAGAGGAACAGGTTTTAGGAGGCTTAGGGCCCAAGGGTGGAGTAGCTGTGGGATCATCTAGGGTCGGGGTGGCCTGGGAAACCGTGATGGCGAATAGCAGCCAAGAAGGTGGTCCAGATGGAGGGGTTGGCAGGGCACAGAGGGGAGAAAGCAGTCGCCCGCCAGGCGGCCTGGGACTGGCCAGCAGATGGAAGGAGCGCTGAGCTGCACACTCTCCGGAGAGGCGGCCACGGGGAGCCTGCACGTGGGGCCCCACCCTCCAGCTCTATTAGGACGGCTCCAGACCTGCACGTGAGAGGACAGAGAAGGACACAAACTCTGGGTGGCTGACCATGAGCCAGTGGCAGCCTGCAGCCGGCAGGATCTGTGGGCTATGCTAAGACAGTGACCACTCCTTGACCCAGCAGCAGCGGATGCTAACAGTGGAAAACTTGGACTTCAGAGCCAGTGCTGCAGAGAGGAAGAGGTTCAGAGGAGGACCTGCCGATCCGCTCGGGACTGTCAACACAAAAGAAGTCACTCGATGGCTCTGTGGCAGGGAGGGAACAGATGTGGCCTCTGGAACAGGAATGTCTGAGATCGGGCCCCACCTCTGCCATTGCTGCCACATCCTGGGACAGTGACTTTGCCTCTTTTTTTAAAATTTGATGTGTATGTGTCATATCATGTGGTGTGTGTGTGTGTGTGTGTGCATGGGATGTATGCTCATGTGTGTGCCGCCCCGCACACGCATGTGGAAGCCATCGGGTGTCCTCTATTATTCTTCTACCTTCTTTCCTTGAAACAGAGTCTCTGATCCGGGAGCTCTCTGTTATTCGATCAGACTGGCTGGCCAGCAAGCCCCAGTGGTCTTCCTGTCTTTGTCCCCCACGGGACCGGGGTTACAGGTGTGTGCAGCCGTGCTTGGCTTTTTATGTGGGTGCCGGTAATCAGGTTCGGCTCCTCGTGCTTCCGCAGCAAGTGTTTGCCCACTGAGCCATCTCCCCAGCCCCGACTCGGCCTGTTTATGCTTTAGCTCCTCTGTCAGCACATGAGAGAGCCGGAGGACCACCAGCTCCGGACTAAATGAGCTTCCAGGAGTCAGAACAGGGAAATCCTTTGGACAAGGCTACTCAGGAGCTTGGTCTTGAATCAGATAACTGCTGTACCGATGCCTGAAATTGTTCCCAACTTAAAATCTTTGTGTGTATGTGCATGCGTGAGTGCCACCACAGTCATGTAGAGGTCAGGGGACAACCTTGGGCGTTGTCCTCACCTTCCACCTTCCCTGAAGCAGGGCCCCTTGTTCACTGTCGCTGCTTGGGAGTTTCCATGGGGTTCTCCTAGCTCTGCTTCCCATCTCACTGCTGGAACACTGGGACAGACAGGAGCCACCGTGTGGGTTCTGGGGATCTGAACTTGGGTCTTCACGCTTATGTGGCGAGTGCTTTATCCACTGATCCGTCTCCCCAGCCCTCTAAACCGGTCCCCCCACACACACCCCAGAAGTTAGCCCTAACACTCCTACCAGCTCTGAAAGTAGATGCTGTTGTCCCACTTTACAGGTGAGGAAGCAGTTTAAGGATCTGCCAGCTACATAGCCCGCCCAGGTGGATGTGGGATTTACGGGGGAGGAGCTTGCTAAAGGGAGGGGGGTGTTCACTGCCCCCGTGCTGCATGTCCTCTAAAGCCCCCACTCATCCCACTTCAAGCAGACAGCTTCAAGAAGCATTTATAAGCTGGGCGTGGTGGCGTACGCCTTTAATCCCAGCACTCAGGAGGCAGAAGTAGGAGGATCACCAAGAGTTCGAGGCTACCCTGACACTACATAGTGAATTCCAGGTCAGCCTGAACCAGAGTGAGACCCTACCTCAAAAAAAACAAAAAAAAAAAAAGGCATTTATAGAGCACCTGCTGAATACCAGGTTCTAGACTAGGCACAGGACAAACAACTGCAAACTAGGTGTGACTTCAATCCTGGGCCAGCGGAGAGCATGGCCAGGGGACCCCTAGGTAGGGAAGGTAAAGCCCTTGGGACTCAGGTGCTATTCTCAGCACCAAGAAAGTGGGGTCTGTGAGCTGGAACTGCCCAAGGACTTGGGGGCTGGGTGGGTTGCTAAGACTAGGACTTGGGAAGTCAGCATGGATGACAAAGGCTGGTAAAATGAACGAGGGACATTTGTATACAAGGAAACGGATGTGCAGAGAGGTGCATTCACCTGTCAAAGGTCACAGAGCAAGCACCCAGGCATGAAATGAGCATTCCCCCAGGCGAGGGTCACGGGCCTGTGGCTGAACTAGCAACATTTCTTCCCGAGGAACATCTTGTCGTCCGGAGCTCGCTCTCTCACCCACATACCCACTTATTCCTGGAACAGCCTGAGGCATCCCAGCAGAGCTGGGATTCTGAACACCAGGGGGCCCGTGCTGGAAGACAGTCAGGACCTAACCACCTTTCAATCCCTCCCACTCAAGGCAGCAGGAAGGGGCACGTGGATTTGAACACACTTGCACACACAGGTGGTTGCCTGTGACAGAACCTAAGCCCGGGCTCTGAACAGCAGAACAGGTGGTCGGAGCAAACAAAGACCACAGCCCCTGCGGTGCCAGGTGCTGGCCAAGTGCAAACACTGCCCCTCTCAGGCTGGACCTGGTAGTGCATGTTGTTTGTTTATGATTTTTAAATCTTTTTTATTTACTAGAGAGAGAGAATGAGTATGCAAGTGCCCTGGGACCCTTGCCACTGCCAATGAATTCCGGGTGCCACTTTGTGCATCTGCCTTTCCATGGGTACTAGGGACCCTGAACCCGGCAGGCTTTACAAGCAAGCACCTTATCTGCTAAGCCATCTCCCCCAGACCCCTTTGTTTTTAATAAATTGGCTAAACTATATACAGCATCTCTTTTCACTGGGCACCTACCCTCTGCAAGGGCTCGTGTACATGTGTGTGCAAAAAAATACTCACCTGAATAAATGGGCTCTAATTTTACAAATAAGAAAACTACCTTTCGGAGTGGTGGTCACTTGTCTAGAGTCCTACAGTAAACCACGTCTGTGTGACTCTGACAGTGCCCTGGGTACTGTGCCATGTCCCTCCTGACACGTCCTGCCCTAGCACTCACCATCCATAACAAAATCATCTCAGTGGTCCAGTTACCAGCTGGTTACCAACACCCAGCTAATCAGGCTCCTATGGCTCCAGCCAGACCCTCCTCACCTCCTGCCGAGATCAGGACAAAACTATAGTCTTCAGTGCAGTACAGCTAAGTGGGGGAGGGGGGATTTCTCAAGGCACATGCTGAGCCTACAGACAGCTGCAGGGGCAAGAAATGAGGCCATCTGGAACCTTCCGGGGAGAGCCAGAAACTGTTACACTAGAGCCAGGTCTCCAGACTCGAGGCTGGGGTCCTTCCATGCGCTGTGGCCTCCACGTCTTCACCTGCCCTCCTCGGTGACCCTCCTTGTCTTCTCTCTCAGGTTGCCCGTCAGGAACCTTCAAGGCCAACCAAGGGGACGAGGCCTGCACCCACTGTCCCATCAACAGCCGCACCACTTCTGAGGGCGCCACCAACTGTGTGTGCCGCAACGGTTACTACAGGGCAGACCTGGACCCCCTGGACATGCCCTGCACAAGTGCGTCCCATCCCACCCCTAACCCAGCCCCAAGCCCCCACCAAAAGACTCACAGTGAGGGGGGGGACAGCCGCGTGCTGGGAGGGAGGGAAGCACAAAGTCCTGGGCTTGGCCTGGTGGATGGAGTTGGTCCCCGGCTTCTGCCCGCTTCTGCTTAGTCACACGCACGATAAGGTCAAGGCTTTGATTCACAGAGGGACCGGGGACAGGAGGCTTGGTGGAAGACCAGCGCAGGCGGCATCTGCTGCAAACACAGCGACTGTCCCAGCCTGGTGGAGACTCTCTAGGGAAGAGCAGTGTACCCTGTTCTCTGTGTGGGTCACACAGCTGACCTCAGGGGCTTAAACCAACTGTACAGAATGGCTCTCTCAGAGTGAAGGGGCTCAGTGCTGGAATAGACTGGTAAATTCATGACAGCCTGGTTTTTACCCTCCTGGTCACTTCATATTCCAACATGGCCGCGGAAGCACCGGGTACCACAGGCGTCCTAGGCAGCAGAAAGAGGGAAAGGGCCCTACTGCAGCCGTCTGTCGCCCTCTTAAGACACAGCTCGTACTGTTTACCCTTTGTCAGTGGCCAGCACTTACTCACAAAAGGCTGGGAACTGTAGACTTTCTGCTAGGCAGATCACCGCCCTGAGTAAAGTTGGGGTCCTATTATAAAGAATGGGGGAGTAATACACAGATATCGTCTCAATATACTGGAACAAATGCTGAGGAAGCTGGAGCCTGGGGGCAAGCAGATATAGATGTGTAGCATGGTAGAATATTCTAGAATCTTCTCTCTGATGGGTGGCCAGAAGGAAAGATTTGGAGGCCGCCACTGACCCCACCCCTTTCCTCTCCCCAGCCATCCCCTCCGCACCCCAGGCTGTGATCTCCAGTGTCAACGAGACCTCCCTCATGCTGGAATGGACCCCGCCCCGTGACTCCGGAGGTCGTGAGGATCTCGTCTACAACATCATCTGCAAGAGCTGTGGCTCGGGCCGGGGTGCTTGCACCCGATGCGGGGACAACGTGCAGTATGCACCCCGCCAGCTGGGCCTGACTGAGCCACGCATATATATCAGCGACCTGCTGGCGCACACGCAGTACACCTTCGAGATCCAGGCTGTGAATGGGGTCACCGACCAGAGTCCCTTCTCGCCCCAGTTCGCCTCCGTGAACATTACCACCAACCAAGCAGGTGAGCCTCACGGATGTAAGGGGAGGGGACTGTCGCAGAATGCCAGGCAGCGCACTGACAGTCCTCGGAAAAGAATCCTCACATCTGTGGAGCAATTTACTTTTTTATATATAAATGATTTATTTAGTTATTTTCAAGTGTGTGTGTGTATGTGTGCACGCGCATGTGCACGTTCTAGTGCACAGGCCAGGGTCTCTTGCCAGTACCCATTTGGCATTACGTGAGTGGCTTCAGAATTGAACCTGGTCTGGCAGGCTTTGCAAGCAAGCATCTTTACTCACTAAATCATCTCCCTAGACCCTGTGAACAATTACTTCTCTGAAGTATTTCATGAACCAGGATTGGTGGCGCCCGTTGGTGGCTCCCAGCGTGGGAGGCTGAAGTAGGAGAAGTATGAATTCTGAGGCCAGCCTGGGCTTCATAATGAGACCCTCTGTCAAAACAGCAAGGGCTTGGAATATAGCTCAGTGGTACAGCGCTTGCCTGATGGGCATAAGAGTCCGGATTGGATCCTTAGCACTGAAAAACAGAGCTTTCCATATGGGTCAACCTCCTCTGTGGGGAATATATATGTCCCTGCGCCTTGGAGTTGATAACGGTGACTGTCTTTCCTAGATCGCATGTCAGTGAAGGTCAGTGTTAAACTGCTATATTAGTTCCCTTTCTCAGCGCCATGTTCAAATACCTGACCAGGGGCAACTTACGGAAGAAGGGTTTATTTCATGAGGGGGAAGGCTTGCTGGCAGCAGGAGCTTGAGGCAGCTGGTCACATTCAGCCAGCTCTCTTCTTTAAAAAAAAAAAAAAATTAGCCGGGTGTGGTGGCACACGCCTTTAATCCCAGCACTTGGGAGGCAGAGGTAGGAGGATTGCCGTGAGTTCGAGGCCACCCTGAGACTACACAGTGAATTCCAGGTCAGCCTGGGCTACAGTGAGACCCTACCTTGAAAAACCAAAAAAAAAATTCTTTTTTATTTAGCTTAATGTTTATTTATTTAAGAGAAATAGAAAAGGGGGAAAAGGCAGAGAGAGAGAGAGAGAGAGAGTGAGAGAGAGAGAGAATGGATGTGCCAGTGCCTCTAGCCACTGCAAACGAACTCCAGACACATACGCCAGCTTGTGCATCTCGCTCACATGGACCCTGGGGAATCAAACCTGGGTCCTTTGGCTTTGCAGGCAAGTGCCTTAGCCACTAAGCCATTTCTCCAGCCCAGCTCTTTTCTTTTTATACAACCCAGTACCCCAGACCATGGCATGGTCCCACCCACAGTTAAGCTGGGTCTTCCCACCTCAGCTAACCTACATAAGATCATCCCTCACCAGCAGGCCCAGAGGTGAGCAGTACAGAGAGCAGATGACTTTGACCCATGCACCCAGGGGTCCAAGTAACTCCCTGCTCCTAGTCCATTGGGTCAAACTGAGTTAGGGAGGAGAGAGAGGAGGCCCAGAGTGCAATGATGCTTGAGCCAGGTGGGCAGAGCAGTGCCTATTGCGTGCTCACACTGCGTGGCACAAACTGGACTGCATGGCCTCACTGAGCCTCGGAGCACAAGATGTCATGTCACCTCTGCAGTCGGTCTCGGGCTCTAGTGCAGTGGAGACGGCAGATCTGTGGGGCATCCAGCAGTTCCCAACAGTGCTTCCCACTCATCTGGACATTCCCTTCTGTGACCCCATGACACCCTCCATGGTCCCCCTGCTTCCTTCAGGGGAAAGCATGCCAAGCAACGCAGTCCTAGAAGCACCCCTGCTCCCCTCAGCCCGGCCCACCACCAGACCCCTCCCCCCGCCTCACCTCAGCCTCCCCAGAGACCTGACAGCCAGTGTAGGCAGGAAATGTTTCTCACTCAAATCTCCAACAATCCAGGGGCCCCGTGGGATGGCCAAAAACATTATGGTGTCCACCGGGTGGGAACTGTATGGCCCTGATTTGTTCCCTCAGCCTTCACTGAATCCCACAGTGAGCACAGCCGCAAAGGCCAAGTTGCTCAGGAGAAGTGAACCACCTACCAGCCTAGAGGCAGGGGCCCAGGCCAGGCCACGAAGGCTTCCTGGAGGAGGTGGAGTTCAACCTGCAGTTGGTAGAAGCAGGAGAATGGAGGAAAAACAAAAAGAAGATAGAAGAGCCGGGTGTGATGGCGCACGTCTTTAATCCCAGCACTCGGGAGGCAGAGGTAGGAGGATCGCCATGAGTTCAAGGCCAGACTGAGACTACATAGTGAATTCCAGGCCAGCCTGGGCTAGAGTGAGACCTACCTCAAAAAAACAAAAAAAAAAGAATAATGGAATTCCAAGAAGGAAAGGAGGGTCCAGGACAAGGAAGAGGGGGGCAACAACTCTACCTGGTGACAAACCCCACTTCATCCCAAGGCCTCCACGTCCCCATTGCAGAAGACATTCAGAGAGGTTACGTCACAAAACTAGGGGTTGACTGGCGCCGAAGCACTCCAGTCTTTGAGAACATGCGGGCATGACATCACATGTAGGGTCACTGTGTTTGCAAGACTGTGACCATGTAGCTTTTGATTTATGCATTTGTGAACATGGGTGTGTCCGACTCTGGGAGGGCTGGATGGGGGTGTGTTTGACCACGAGTTTGTACAATTGAGTATGGCTCTTCTCTCTCTCTCTCTCTCTCTCTGTGTGTGTGTGTGTGTGTGTGTGTGTGTGTGTGTGTAGTGTAGCTTGATGCAGGAACATGTGGTGTGCCTGTGGTTGAAGGCCTGAGGGAGTGTAGTATTGTCAGACATTATACTAATAATACGGTGTAACAAACCCACTCCTGAATCTCTTAGTTTACACTACAAAACTACAGTGCATATGCCCCCAGTACTTTTTTTTATTGTCCCCACTTCCTGTGGGGCCATAGGTGCAGTGGGATTACCCTCAGCTCAGGGTTCAGAGGCAGGGACATCTTAAAGAACCCCCAAAACCTCAGCTGTTGATCAAATCACTAACAGCCCCCAGGGGCTCAGTCTTGACCAAACTCTGAGCAGCCCTGGCTCTCACAGGGATGGAGGGTGGCCATACTTTTCAAATGGGAGAAGACAAAAACGAAGCTGCCAGAGTCCTTCTGTCACCATAGGGGCCTCCCCAGCACCCACTGGGGTCCTGGGATGGAAGATCAGCTCCTGATGAGCCTCTCCTGTTCAGAGTTGACCATGCCCAGAGAGGAGAGATGGGGCAGGGGCAGGATATGGCTTCTGGAAGGAGGGTGTGGGGAGCTCTGCATATTGAAAAATAGAAGAAACAAGTACTAGTGTGGAGCAAAGGACTTGTTTATATATATATTTGAGAGAAGAGAGAAAAGAGAAAGAATGGGTGCACCAGGGCCTCCAGCCACTGCAGACAAACTCCAGACACATGTGCCCCCTTGTGCATCTGGCTTATGCGGGTCCAAGGACTTGTTTTTACAGCTTAGTTTGCTATTGCTTCTCTGTACTGTTAGTGTAATAGCCAGATAATGCAGCCATAATGCTGTGTAACAAAACCACCTCCAGACTCAGTAGTTTACAAGAGCAAACATTTGTTTTCTCACTGATAGGGGATCAATTAGGGTTTGGCTCATCTTGTCAGACCCACTGTGCTGGGCAGACTTTCAGGATGTGGGCTTCATTCAGTCTCCCACGACCAGCAGCCACTCCAGGCTCATGTAGAAGGGTGGTGGGAGCCACACCACACCATGTCAGCAGCCACCCATATCTCACTGGCCAAAGCAAGTCCATGGCCAAAGCCAGCACTAGTGGGTTATAAGGCATACTTCTCCCCCAAGTGAGTGGGTCCTGCAGTTACAGGGAAAGGGATATGGGTTTATAATCCCATGACAAGGGAAAACTGGAGACTGTCACACACATGAAGTCACCTCTTTCCTTGGGCCTCAGTGACCCAATGAAACTGTGCATGAGATCCAGACAGGAACCTTGTCAGGACACAGGTTCTTGGTCTTCACCCAGACTTGCTGACGTAGCTTGCTGATGTAGAGCCCCAGGAGTCGCTCTGAGAATCTGTACTTTTACCAAGTGATTTGGGTGTTTCTTACCGCTAAACAAATTTGGGAAGCCCAGGGGCTGGAGAGATGGCTTAGCAGTTAAGGAATTTGCCTGCAAAGCCAGAGGACTCAGGTTCGATTCCCCAGGACCCACGTAAGCAAGATGCACAAGGTGGTGCATGCGTCTGGAGTTCATTTGCAATGACTGGAGGCCCTGGTGCGCCCATATTCTCTCTCTCTCTCTCCCTCATAAATTAATTAATTATATATATATTTTTTAATTTGGGAAACCCAGATCCAAGTGAGTCTATGTCCCTTTGAGCCCTCCAAGGCATGGTTTTCCCCTGCTCTTTGTTCCCCACTCCTTGAAAAGCTCCTTATGGGGCTGGGGTGAAGCTCAGTTGGTGGAGTGTTTGTTTAACTTGCCCAAAGCCTCCCCAGCACCACTTAAACCAGGCATGGTGGCATCCATCTCTAATGTAGCACTTAGGAGGTGGAGGCAGGAGGATCAGAAGTTCAAGGTCTTCCTCAGCTGCGTAGCAGATTCAAGGCCAGCTTGGGATGTATCAGACCCTGTCTCAAAAGAATAAACAACCCTCTCCCTGCCAAAAGCATGAAAGGGCTAGGCATGGTGGGACAGGTTTGTGATCTCAACACTCTAGGAATAGAAGCAGGAGGATCAGGAGTTCAAGGTCACTCTCGGCAGCTGTACACTGAGATCCAGACCAGTCTGAGCTACATGAGATTCTGCCTCAAGGAAGAAAGGAAGGAAGAAGGGAGAGAGGGAAGGAGAGAGAGAGAAGGAGGAAGGAAGGGAGAGAGAGATGGCTTAGCAGTTAAGGTGCTTGCCTGAGAAGCCCAAGAACTTATGTTCAAATCTCCAGGTCCCACGTAGTAGCCAGACACACAGTGATGCAAGCACGCAATGTCACACATGCACACAGGGGACGCATGCGTCTGGAGTTTGTTCTCAGCAGACTGAAGGTCCTGGTGCACCCATTTGTGCTCTCTCTCTCTCTCTTTCTCTCTCTCAAAATAAAAAAGAGAGAGAGAGAGAAGGAAGGGAGGGAGGAAGGAACGAAGGAAGGAAGAACAGCAAACAAGTCCTGTGTGCTGGTGCACGCCTTTAACCTCAGCACTTGGGAGGCAGAGGTAGGAGGATCACCGTGAGTTTGAGGCCACCTTGAGACTTCAGAGTGAATTCCAGGTCAGCCTGGGCTAGAGCAAGACCCTACCTTGAAAAAATAATTAATAAATAAATAAATAAAAGATGCCGGGCGTGTTGGCACATGCCTTTAATCCCAGCACTCAGGAGGCAGAGGTAAGAGGATTGCTGTGAGTTCGAGGCCACCCTGAGACTCCATAGTGAATTCCAGGTCAGCCTGGGCTAGAGTGAGACCCTACCTTGAAAAACCAAATTAAATAAATAAATAAGAAGGGAGAGGGAGAAAGAAGGGAAGGAAGGAAGAAAGGAGGGAAACAAGGAAAGAAGAAGGGAGGCAGAGAGGGAAGGAGGGAGGGAGAAGGAAGGGCCCAGCTGATCTGGGGAGGTGAGGAGTCTGAGATATGGGGACAACCCTGCAAAACTGAGGCCACTACTAAATGACCTCAATTCAGATTTAAACCCAGGACAGTGCATCTGGCTTATGTGGGTCCTGGGGAATTGAACCAGGGGCCTTAGGCTTTGCAGGCAAACGCCTTAACCACTAAGCCATTTCCCCAGCCCTGCTTGCCCATTTCTGAAGCCAACGGAAGCAGAGTCTGTATCCCAGCAGTCAGGACCAAGGCCCGGCAGACCCAGCCCGTGCAGATGAGCAGCTCCTGAGGATGAGAGGACTTGTCTCAGAAGGCTTCCTGCAAGGGGAAGCATTGGAGCGGGTCTTCCGAGTCTAGAGAGGCTTCTGACAGCAGAGATGGGATCATGCACAGAGGAAGGTGACCCCAGGGAGAGAAGTGCAAGGGGCAGTAGGCAGGGGTCCCCCCCAACCTTGTCCCTCCTATGCATCTTGAGTGCAGAGCCGTTGCTCATGGGCCTCGTGAGGCCCTTCCTCCAGACCTGAGCTCTTCTTGCTGCTCACTCTCCCCACTCAGGCACCCCCTCCCTGGCTGGGCACCAAAGCTTCAAGTTCCTGCGGCTGAAATTTTAGCCTTAAGTCTTTGATCCTGTCTGTCTGCCCCACCATCACCGCCCTGCGGTATGCATTGGCCTGCTTTTCCTCCCCGCGGCTGTCCGGGCATCCAGAGAGGGAACACCCCATGGGGAGCACGCCGCCGTGAGCATTTACAGAAGGGTTCTGGGAAGCGTGCAGGGAGGTGGGGCGTGGCAAAGCAAGAGAGGACCGGAAAACAAGGCAGGGGCCTCTGTGTTTCCAGACCATTGCATTCAGTGGTAGGTTTTAGACAGACCCTAAAATTCTGCACATAAATATCTAGCTCACAGCCTTAAAAGGAGAAAGCCTTTCTTTTGGGCAAGCGGTAGACCGCCGCACTCACAGTCAGTCCCCTGGCACTCGCCGGGCCAGGCCTGTCTTCTGACTTCATAAAGCCATCACGCGCCTTCCGCCCACGCTCCACCTTTGCAAAATGCCTTCCACCGGAGTCACGAGTTGCGCTCAGGAACCGAGGAGGGAGGCTGTGCTGCCACGAAGGACTAAGACGCACCCAGAAGAGGTCAAGTTTGTGCCCAGGCCCACTGGCTGGGAACAGCCAACCCGGGCGTGAGTGCAGCTGTCCAGAGACCGTGGGTCTCAATTATACCTCCATCCTGTCCCTCGGCTTGAAACACAAGTCTATCAGTGGGGCAAGAGGAAGGGTTCCGCTCCTTGAGGAGGCAGCATTTTTAGGGGAACATTTAAATGACCAGCAGGGACAGCTGTATAGACGTAGGAGGTGGAGGGGGTCGGAATCTGGGTGGCACCGGACAGATCTTCAGGGGACATTTAGCACCCTGAGCCACATTCCAAGGCTGCACTGAATGCAGCCAAAGCCCTTGAGCCCCCTGCAGCCACCTCCACCAGGTTTTGGAGGTGGTGGGAAAGGTCTGGATTGGGAGTCACGCAGGCAAGCCTGGCTTTCATTTTATTTTATTCTATATTCTCTCCCTCTCTCTGTCTCTGTCTCTTTCTCTCTCTTTTAAGTATTTGTATTTACGTACAAGAGAGAGGGAGTAGCCGGGCGTGGTGGCGCACGCCTTTAATCCCAGCACTCGGGAGGCAGAGGTAGGAGGATCACCGTGAGTTCGAGGCCACCCTGAGACTCCATAGTGAATTCCAGGTCAGCCTGGGCTAGAGTGAGACCCTACCTCGAAAAAAAAAAAAAAAAAAAAAAAAAGAGAGAGGGCGTATGGGCATGCCAGGACGTTTTGCCACTGCAAACAAACTTCAGACACATGTACCACTTCATGTATCTGGCTATTCATGACCACTAGGGAATTGAACCTGGGCTGGCAGGGTTTGCAAACAAATGCCTTTAAGTGCTGAGCCATCTCCCCAGCCCATATTTTTGTTTGTTTGTTTTTCAAGGTAGGGTCTCACTCCAGCTCAGGCTGACCTGGAATTCACTCTGTAGTCTCAGGGTGGCCTTGAACTCACAGCTATCCTCCTACCTCTGCCTCCTGAGTGCTGGGATTAAAGGCGTGCGCCACCACGCCCGGCCCATATTTTTAAAAAATATTTTATTATTTAGTTATTTGAGAAAGAGGCAGACAGAGAGAAAGAATGGGCACACCAGGGCCTCTAACCACTGTGAAAGAACTCCAGATGCATGCACCACTTTGTACAACTGGCTTTCTATGGGTACCTGGGGATTGAACCTGGGTCCTTAGGCTTTGTAGGCAAGCACCTTAACCACTAAGCCATCTCTCCAGCCCCCATATTTTATTTTATTCTTTTTTGAGACAAGATATATAGCCTCGGCTGACCCCAGGCTCAATATATAGATAAGGATGACTTTGAATTCCTGGTCTTCCTGCCTTCCCCTCCCAAGGGCTGAGAATCACAGGTGTACACTACTGTGCTTGTCTCAAACCTGACTTTGCCTCCTGCCCAGTCCCCAGCACCACACAATCTTAGGGCAAGTCTCAAGTCTTAGGACAACTCAAGTCTGCTCACTGTTCCCCATTGTCCTCATCACCTCTTCTTCCTAGGCTAGAAGGTCTTCGCTTAATACCAAGATGCCACCCAGGCTGTCCTAGCCCAGGAAGGCACTGAAAACCTGGAAGTCATCTTGGTTCACTATGACCACAAAAGCCATCCCCTCCTTACTGTGAGCAGGGACTGGCCAACCCTTAACGATGAGTCTCATGGTGCTATGAGGTTCTCACATGACTTTGGTTTATAGATGAAAGGACAGCTGGGCCCTGTGGTGAGGGATGCACGCCCTCAGCCATCCTGGCAGGAAGGGTCAGAGCCCAAATAATGACATCACTATATGCTGAGGGCCAGGGGCGACCAGATAGATGCCTGCCTTCTATAGAGATGGATAGTGGAGCACACGACCATCCATACCACTGTCGGCTGGGCAGCTACAGCATGCGAGGCATGTACTGAGCAGTGGACTGGCCCGCCCTCCCGTTCCAGTGGCTTCACAGACCCTGCGCTTCCTGTGCGAAGAGCCCTCACTCCCCTGGCCTCACTTTCCCCACCTGCAACATGGGCTTTTACAAAGGGCGGTGAGAGTTAGCAGTAAGTGATACAGTGTGGTGTTTGAATGTAAAGTGTCCCCACAGCCTCATGTGTTTGTGATGAAGCCTCACACTTGATCCCCAGCTGGGGAAGCCTTGGGGAGGCGGAACCTTGCTGGAGGAGGCGTGTCACTGGGGGCTGGTCTTGGAATGTTACGGCCCAGCCCTTTGCTGCACGCAGCTCACTCTCTCTACCTCCTCCCTGCTGATGTGGAGATGTGACTCCTGGCTGTCTACTCCTGCCATGCTTTCCCAACCATGATAAAACTTCACCTTGAAACTGTAAGCTGGAAATAAACCCTTTTTTTCTGTAAGCTGCTTCTGGCTGGGTGTTTTGTCCCAGCAACAAGAAGGTAACTGTTACATGGAGACAGAGGACCAGCTCCCATAGTGGACAGTATGTGGCCATTGCAGTTTCCTGTGGCTCACACCAATTCCAAGAGCACACAGTAGGACCTCATGGTTCTGAGGTTCCAAAGCTAATTCCTCAGCAGCCACAGGTGCCTTCCTGCTGGTGCTTCAGGGTAGTTTATACCTTGGAGGACAGGGGTTATTTGTTTGTTTTTCACAAGAGTGAGGCTTAAATACAGGGTTGAATGCACACTAAGCAAATGTTCTTCCAGTGAACTATCTCCCCTTTCAGTGTTTCTTTTTTTGTTGATTTTGTTTTGTTTTTTGTTGTTTTGATTCGTTTTTGAGGTAGGGCCTTGCTCTAGCCCAGGATGACCTGGAATTCACTATGTAGTCTCAGGCTGGCCTTAAACTCATGGTGCTTCTCCTACCTCTGCCTCCTGAGTGCTGGGATTAAAGATGTGTACCACCACGCCTAGCCCTTGGTTTTATTTTGAGACAGGGTTTCATTAGATTGCCCAGGATAACCTTGAAGTCTCCTGTATCCCAGGCAGACATTGAACCTATGTTCCTCCTGCTGGGATGACAAACCCAGCTTCCTCCCCTGATTGTGGAGGCTGTTTGCAGAACCAGGTTCTAGGAGGAAAGATTCAGCTCCCATCAGCTGGGCCACGGAGGCCTGCCTAGTGTCTTCATGCAGAGCCTCTGACATCTTGAAAGCAGCCAGTAGGCACCTGGTTCTTCCTGAGTGCAACTGCCCAGCCCTTGGGTGCCCCTCTGGGAGAGCCCCTCCCCTTCTAAGTGGTTAAGTTGGGTCTGTAAAATGGTTCAGGGAAGCTCCACCTCAGGGGCCCTGTCATCGTGTAGGGTCACACAGCCCTGAGATGAGAGCATGGACATCTGAGGGGTCACAGTCCTGCTCACCCGCTCATCACAGATGATGACATTGAAACACCCCAAAATCACCAGGGCTCATCTCTGGGACCCAGAGAGGTTCCGAAGTGGGTGCCCAGGATCCCACAGCCCATCCTTAACAGAGCAAGTCCCCAGCCCCCTGGCCAGGTCCATGTAAATGACACCATACATGTGGCTTCCTCATGGAAAGACACTGAACTCTCAAAGCTCTTCCTGTTCCTCAGTGCTCCTCTGACCCCCCTGCCCTGCTGGGGATGGGCGTACACTGGTTCCATGTCCGGAAGTGGCATAAGTTTGTCCTCATCTCTTCTCTCCCTGGGGTGCTGAGAAGATCGGAGAACTCCAGTGAGCCCAGGTCTCCAGAAAGAGGACACAGAGGGCAAGAGAGAGAGCATGGGCTCCCCTCCCTCCCCAGGCCCTCTGCCTGCCCAGCACGGGGTGCTCTGATCCTCCCAGCAGCTGCGGGAAAGGCATTGCAGGCGAAAATCAGTGAAAGATGGATTCCCCGTGTATTTTGTCACCGATGGAAAATAGGGGTGAATATCGCACAGCAAAGCTGAGGACAGAAAACAGGCAGCATTGAGTCCGCTCGCAGGTCTGGAGGTGGCTGATGGCAGCCCTGATCCTGGCAGGGCTTATGTGCCCTCCACTGCAAGTCAGCCTCAACTCTTGGGTCTTGGGGTTGGGGTTGACTACTGTCAACCTGTCTGGAGTGGTCCTGGCAGTGACTGTGGTGAGGACTCAGTGTGTCGCAGCCTCCAGTAGGTCTGCCTGTGCATGTCCTCCTGGTAGACAGGGAACCGAGATAGCGGGCAGACACACACGGGGACTTCTGCAAGTCATGTCCGTTATATCCAATTGTCCAAAGCAAGACAGTCAAGCCCAGAGTCAGAGAGATGGCCACCAAGTGGCAGGGCAAGGGGTATAATTATAGAGAGCAAGATACAGCCAGTCTAGCATGGTGGCTTGGACAAAATGAGAACATTCTTTTTCTCTGTAAAGCATGTTGGAAAATAGGAGTTGTGACAACCATTGAGCCATCAGGGTCCCACGTCCCTCAGGGCTTCTTGATCATATGGACCAAAACGACTGCAATTTCCCCAGCATCTCCACCATGACCTAGGCAAGAGGATAGAAAGCGAATGAAAAGGAAATTTTTCTTCCTTTTGAGGTGACTTCCTAGAAGTCCTGCATAATATATCAACTTACATCTACTAGCAAACTCATTCTCATGTGGCTACTCTGGCTGGTAGAGACTGAGAAAATATAGTCTTTTATTTATTATTTTTACTTTTAATTTTGGGTGTTTTTTTCAAGGTAGGGTCTCACTCTAACCCAGGCTGACCTAGAACTCACTCTGTAGTCCCAGGTTGGTCTTGAATTCACAGCAATCCTCCTACCTCTGCCTTCCAAGTGCTGGGATTAAAGGTGTGTGCCACCATGCCCCAGCAAGAAAATGTAGTCTTTTTATTGGGCCTAGCTAAGAACCAGGATTTTTTTTAAATAATTTATTTATTTTATTGACAACTTCCAAAACTATAGACAATAACCCATGGTAATTTCCTCCCTCCCCCCACTTTCCCCTTTGAAACTCCACTCTCCATCATATCCCCTCCCCATCTCAATCAGTCTGTCTTTTATTGTGATGTCATCATCTCTTCCTCCTATTATGATGGTCTTGTGTAGGTCGTGTCAGGCACTGTGAGGTCATGGATATCCAGGCCATTTTGTGTCTGGAGGAGCGCATTGTAAAGAGTCCTACCCTTCCTTTGGCTCTTACGTTCTTTCCACCACCTCTTCCACAATGGATCCTGAGCCTTGGAAGATGTGATAGAGATATTTCAGTGCTGAGCACTCCTCTGTCACTTCTCAGCACCACGGTGCCTTCTGAGTCATCCCAACATCACTGTTGTCTGAAAACAGAAGCTTCTCTAACCAAAAGTGAGAGTAGCATTAATACATGGATATGAACATTAAGAGAAGTGCTTACTGGGCAGTTTGGTGAGCATAGTATATACATTTAATCAGACAGCAGCAGATGTTACACCCCTAGGGCTCATGACTACCCCTATTGTAGGTTTTCAGTATCAGGGATATATTCCCTCCCATGGAGCAGGCCTCCAGTCCAATTAAAGGGTGGTTGGTTTCTCCCATAACAGATGTGCCACTATTGCACCTGTTGGCTCATTTGGCCTGGCTGGCCAAATATAAGGCTTGCAGTGTCCACTGTTGAGTATTTTCAATGGTGATTTCTCTCTCCTATTGAGCTGCATGCAGCGTGGCTTTTTCCAGCTTTCTGTCAGCTGGTCTACATGAAGGAGGTTTTCAGCTCAGCTCCAGCAGGACTTCTCAGTGACCTTGCAGCCCAAGTCTGTGGAATCTTCAGCAATAGGGTCTTACCATCTCCTCCTGAGAACTAGGATTTTGTTAGTGGGTAGCTTACGTGAAGCCTTTCACCAGTATATGCTACCTTGAGGCTGGGAATAAAGGGAGAGACAAGACCCTTGCTTTCAGATGGCATTGCTGCTCTAAGGCAAACAAAGTGTGTGTGGTGGTGCATGGCTGGAAAGGACAGGCAGTCAGGGGAGACATCTCTGAGGAGGGGACATTTGAGAGGAGACCTGAGCACAGAAGAGGGTGGGCCATGGAAGACAGGAGGGAAGGGGTTTCCAGGCAGAACACAGAGGCCAGTCTGGGGAGAAGGCTCAGTGGGTAAAGTGCTTGCTGGGCAAGCATGAAGAGCTGTGTTCAGACCCCCAACACCCACGTAAAAGCTAAGAGTGACCAGGCGTGGTGACACACGCCTTTAGTCCCAGCTCTCGGGAGGCAGAAGTAGGGGGATTGCTGTGAGTTTGAGGCCACCCTGAGACTACAGAGTGAATTCCAGGTCAGCCTGGGCTAGAGCAAGACTGTACCTTGAATTAAAAAAAAAAAAAAAGCCAGGTGTTGTGAGGCACACCTTTAGTCCCAGTGATAGGGGTCGAGTCAAGGGACTCAGAGACAAGAAATCCCAAGGGCTCACTAGCTAATCTAGCCAAATCATTGTGCTCTAAATTGAATGAGAAATTTACTGCCTCAAAAAGTAAAAGTGAGCGTGGGTGTGGTGTTGAACGCCATTAATCCCAGCACACTCGGGAGGCAGAGGTAGGGGGATCACCATGAGGTCGAGGCCACCCTGAGACTACAGAGTATATTCCAGGTCAGCCTGGGCTAGAGTGAGACCCTACCTTGAAAAACCAAAAAAGAAAAAAAGGAAAAATCAAAAACGGTTCAAGGCCCAGATGGGAAAGACCTTGGTATGTCAAGAACAGAAAGCAGGAGAAAGACTGGGAAAATGGTTCCGTGGTTAAAGGCACTTGATTGCAAAGCCTGACAGCCAGTGTCCAATTCTTAAGCCACCCACTTAATCTGTATGTAAAAAGTGATACAAGAGTATGGTGTTTATTTGCAGCAGCAAGAGGCCCTGGTGGGCACGTGCACAAGCACATGCACACACACACACACACACACACACTCACACACACGCAAATTAAGAAATGAAGAAAGAAAGCAGGAGAGAGTGAAGAGTAGTGACTCTAAGAGACTTTCCGGGATGGGGACATTTGGTAGCCCCTGAGGGCCATCCACGAGAGCAAAGTCACTAGAGCAGTACTGTGGCCTTCAAGGCCATGGGTCTGGGCCAGGTGTGGGACTCAGACTGCCCAGTGGCAGCCACCTCTCCCCTCCTCATGCCCTCTTAGCCTGTGGGCTCTTTGACCCATGACAGGGAAAGGCCGGGCGTAGGCCTCCTGCCTAGTGAGGCCTGAATCCCCGCCTTTTGCCTAGCCAACATCTCAGCTTACCCATGCCCCTGTGCTGGGCTGGCATCCCAGTCCAAAAGCGTTCCTAGAGCCTCCCTCAAACCACCCCAGTCCCAGCATGCCCTGGGGACGGAACACAGCTCACAGAGGGACTTGACCAAGCCCAAGTCAGAAAGGAACAAACTCTCCCCAGTGGCTCACTGGGGGACAGCAGAGTCCCTGACCACCTGTTAGGGCAGAGCAAGCCCACCCAGCCAGCCTTCCCTGCCCGCTCAGCCATGAGCCTCTTCTGTGCTGTGTCCCCTGAGGCACCATCTCCTGGCAGGGGTGACAGGGCAGCACTGACCCCATCGCCTGCCAGTGTGCCCGGCTAGTAATTGAAAATACCAAAATTCCCTGATGGCCGACTTCCAGGAAACCTGACCCCGGGTGGGCGCGGCATTTGGAGGGGCCGGAGGCCATCCAGCTGTCCTTTTTCTCACCGTTAATCCCCAGATTCCAGGAGAGGGGCCAGCTCCGCTGGACCTCGCTGGCCAGCCTTGATCATCTCCCCTGCAGATGCTGCCTCCTCATCATGCCCTGGTTATGGGGCTTAGGGGCTCAGAGCCCAAGAGAGCTGCCTGAAACCCAAGCCCTGCCTTGCGGCCCAGACCCCCCAAAGCCTATGAGACCCGCCTCACCCACCCCCACTGCAGCTGAACTCCCAAGGCAGGGAGGTGAGTGGGCGTGTGGTGTTGGCTTTGCGGTGTAGACTGGAGCTCCAGGGTGTCCTCACAGGCCCTTTCTGGGCCTTTGCTTCTCAGATCTTCCTAGTAAGCCTGCATTACCACAACTCAAGTGGGCCTGGGTTCAAATCCCCACTCCACTGCATGCTACACGTGACCTCTGGTCTCTTCACACACACCCTGTACCTCTTTATGGCCTCATCTGTAAAGTGGATATAATGCCCACATCATGGTTGACACGAGGGAACTGACTGAGTTAGTGGGTGTCTGTGGCCGAGGCTTGAGGTGGACCTCAGACTGCCCAGGCCAGGGACTCTCCTGAGTGGGCATCTCAGGGTTCAGTAAGTCATCAGGATGACAAGTTAGTTTCAGCAGAGGACCAGGCTGCCACCTACTGCAGTCCTTCCATCACACCCTAGGGCCTTCAGGACAAGGCCAGGCTCCTAGGCTAAGCTCTGGTCTCAAAACCTGGGACTCCATTTTTTTTAAATATATTTTTGTTGTTTATTTTTATTTATTTAAGAGCAACAGACAGAGAGAGAAAGAGGGAGAGAGAGAGAAAGAATGGGCGCACCAGGGCCTCCAGCCACTGCAAACGAACTCCAGACGCGTGCGCCCCCTTGTGCATCTGGCTAACGTGGGTCCTGGGGAACCGAGCCTCGAACCGGCGTCCTTAGGCTTCACAGGCAAGCGCTTAACCGCTAAGCCATCTCTCCAGCCCTCCACCTCTCTCTTGGAGTTACTTGTCCCATTACTTCTTAGCACGGAGCTGGAGGCAACCACAGGGAGGGTCCAGCCTGGATAGGTGGGAGACACAAGCCACACAGGGCCAGGCTGTGAGAGGTGGCATTGGAAAGTGGAACGTGTACCCACCAGCACTCAGCTGCCCTGGACTCTAGACTGACCACGTCAACACCTGCTGTGTGACTTTGGACAAGTCACTTCCCCCTTCTGGCCCCAAATCTACCACCTGAGTGTGAACCACTGCCCAGCCACATCGACTTCACCTGGGAGGTGGTTAGAGGTTGAGATTTCCAGCACCACTCCCCTGAGACCTGCCATGTCAGCGGCTGGGGTGGGGCAGCAGGACCACGTCTCCCCATTAGGCTGACACTTGCTTAAAAGTAAGAGGATGGGCTGGAGAGATGGTTTAGCAGTTAAGGCGCCTGCCTGCGAAGCCTAAGAACTCATGTTTGAATCTCCAGGTCCCACGTAGCCAGAAGCAGTGATGCAAGTGTGCGGTGTCACACATGCGCCACAAGGGGGCACTCTGGAGTTTGTTCACAGCAGCTGAAGGCCCTGGAGTGCCCATTCTCTCTCTCTCTCTCTCTCTCTCTCTCTCAAAATAATTTTTTTTTAAAAAAAAGTAAGGCAAGCTACAGGACACAGTCTCTTGGGAGGTAAAATTTCAGGGACTATCAGGAACACAAAAGCTTGAGCCTAGGCCAAGTTGTGAATGTGGGTTCCACATAATCCTGAGTCTCTGTCTCCAGAGCCTAGCCTGGTGGCAGCCTGCGGGAGGCACCCACTGGGTTGAAAGACACATGGAGACAGAGACCATGTAGCAGTTTCCTTCTCATCGCTGGGACAAAACACCCAGCCAGAAGCAGCTGATGGGAAGAAAAGCTTTGTTTCGGCTCACAGTCTTGAGGGAAAGCTTCATTCAGCATGGCAGAGAGAGCATGGCAGAGCTGAGACTGGGCATCCAATCCTGCCACAGCAGCTGGGAGGGAGCAGCAACAGTGAGCTCCTCTAAATACCCAGTAGGGGCAGGAGAGATGTCTTAGTGGTTAAGGCGCTTGCCTGCAATGTCTAAGGACCCAGGTTTGATTCCCCAGGACCCACGTAAGCCATATGCACATGGTGGTGCATGCATCTGAAGTTCGTTTGCAGTGGCTAGAGGCCCTGGCATGCCCATTCTCTCTCTAAATAAATAAATAATAAATAAACAAATAATTAAATAAACTTAAATACCCAGTAGGGCTGGACTAATAAACCTCAAGGCCCACCCCGTCCAGTGACACACCTCCTCCAGCAAGGTTCCACCCCCCAAAGGCTCCACAACATTCCCAAATTGCCACCAGCTGGGGACCAGGTATTCAAAACACATGAGGCCTTGGGGGACATCCTACATTCAAACCACCACAACCCAGGAGGCTTCTGTCTGGATCCCAGGCACCCAGCATCTCCAGCAGGAGCATTCCCAGTGGTATTTCCCTGTGGTGGGGCCAGGCACACACTCCACCTTCACACACACACACACACACACACACACCTTCCTAAAGCAGCCTTGTCATGCTAGGGCTCCCACTCGATGGGTGTGGAAACAAAGGCTTGGAGAGGTGAAAGACCCTTCCCACAGGTCAGAGGCAGGAGGGGGGAGCTGGTGCAGGGGTCCACCTCAAGACATTTTGGGAGTCCAGGTGGGAGTAGCCCTGCCTGAGCCCTCTGTAGATCTAAGCATGGCGAACTGGATGAACGAGTGCAGGCAGTAGCTTTAACGACATGCTCCTTGTCCGTCCTCACAGGCTCTGTGTGCATGTAGGCCTCCACTGACACCATGCAGGAAGGCAGTGCTGCCCTGTGGGTTGGCACTGATCCTCACACTGCTGGGTCTGTGCAACTCCAGAAGTGACTCGCTTGGTTGTTTTCATCCGGGCCTCATAGAGGAACCCCGTCCTAGGAGAACAGAATGCCTAGTAACTGACGAGGGCACTGTGGCCGCAGAGGGTGGGTGGGCAAAAGGGGGGAAGGCTCTGGGACTGGAGGCAGGACCAGAGAATTAGGAGAGGTTGGAGGAGAGATCCAACCTGGAGCACAGTTGGGACAGGATAGCCCAGTGTCAGCGCAGACTCTGTGTGTGTGTGTGTGTGTGTGTGTGTGTGTGTGTGTGTGTGTGTGTGTGGTGGGGTGGTCCATGCCCACATGTGTATGCAGATGCTCACAGCCCATGCACACATGTTCAGAGACCAGAGAAAGCCATCCAATGTCCTCTTCACCTGAGTCTCACTAAACCCGAAACTTGTTAACTTTCAGTATGACTGACTGATCAGGGAGCCCCAGGGATCCTCTCGTCTCTCCTCCTCTCATATACCCCTCAGCCCTCGGGTTCCAGGCATGCATGGCCCGTCTGCTTTTTTTTTTATGCTTTCTTATTATTTATTTATTTATTTATTTGAGAGAAAGAGGCAGATAGAGAGAGAATGGGCACACTAGGGCCTTCAGCTGCTGCAAATGAACTCCAGATGCACGTACCACCGTGTGCATCTGGCTTATGTGGGTCCTGGGAAACTGAACCTGGGTCCTCTGGCTTTGCAAGCAAGGGCCTTAACCACTAAGCCATCCCTCCAGCCCCCAGTCTGGCTTTTCTACATGAGTGCTGGGGATCAAACCAAGGCCCTCATGCTTGAGCACAAACTCTCCATCTCCCCAGCCGCCCTCCAAGTGCAGCTACTAACCCGTATCCCAGGAGAGGATCACATGATAGGTCACAGTACACACAGTAACAGATGACACTGTGGACACTCCCAGCGCTCTGGACCGTGTGCCAGGCTCTACACTGAGCACGCTCCAACTCCCATCCCAGAGCTGCTGTCTCTGGAGGGGCTGGACGCTTAGTGGGGACCAGCAGCCTTCCAGGAAGGAGGAGCTGAGCTCATCACAGAACCTGGGCCAGAGTCTGAGTTCTTCCTCCATGTAGGGGCTGCCACCCCATCTAGGCCATCTGGGGATGACTTTTCCATGGTTCCTTGGAGTCCTGGAAGGGAGTCCAGGCCTGCTCGGTGGCTTCCAGGCCAAATGCTGTAAGAGAATGGGCAGGGAATGTTGGAGCTGCCAGGCCTCAAATGCACCAGCCTGGCCAGGTGCAGAGGAGACAGCTGAGTCCAGAGAAGGCGACAGCTCACACAGCCAGTTAGCAGGGGACACGCAGGACATCCTGGTGAACAGGCTGGGCTGGAAACAGTGCTCCCTGAGCTCCTACCAGACTAAGCCAGGCTGGTATTCAGTGTAGCCAAAGCCTTGGGTGACCAGGTGGAGGTTGGAAGAGAAGGGTCAGCCTTAGCATTCAGGTGTCCTGGTGGTGGCTCTGGACTCTGGACTCTGTTACAGAAGTGCTCAAGAGCAAGGGAGACTTCAGGAGGTGCTCCCTCCACCCCATGAGTCCTCAGGTCCTCCGTGGGACTGCAAGCCCTTGGGCTCAGAGAAGCAACGGGGCTAGCAGAGGAGCCCACCAGAACCCATCCCTGACGGGCCCCTCTGGAAAGAGCAGCCCTCTGGAGACTTCAAGCCCTGGTCCCTGCTAATTAGGTGACCTCTGGAAGCCCACAGACACTTCCATGCCTTTACCTGTCCCTGTCACCAGGGCCACAGCGGGTGCTCTGTGCGGGCTTGCCCATTGGAGGAGGCAAAAAGATAGACCCGGGGCATTGTAAATGTAGGGTCAGGGACAGGCCATGACCATGAGTTCTCAGGCCACTCCCGACCCACTTTGGACCTCAGTTTCCGTATGCACAAAAACAAGGGAATTGGATCGAAGTCCTTCCAGCGCTGAGCACAATCAGCCTTCACATCTCCATCCAACAGGGACAGTGGGTGGCAAGGACTAATGGACTGACTGTCCCGTGGGCTGATTTGGTTGAGGTGAAATTCACGTAACACGCGCTAACCATTTGAACACATGCAACTCAGGTGGGGGTTCGTGTGTTTACCGTACCCTTTCCCTATGTCCTTCTAAAACATTGCCACCAACCCCAAGAGAAACTCCTCGGCTCCACCCAGGCCCAGCCCCCTCCGCACCCCCAAGCCCTTGGATGCCACCAGCCTGCCTTCTACCCCTGGCAACTCTTCCCGGTATTGCACGCAGTGGAATTGCACACTCTGTGACCTGGGCTGTCTGTCCATCATTTAGCCTGTCTGACCCAGTAGAATTCTTGTCCAACCCCCTCTTGGGGCCAAGCCCAGAGAAGGGCCCAGTGCACCTCCCTCCATCTGACATGGCCTCAGTTTCCCCCGGTACGTCCAAGGCTGTCACTGTAACCACAGCGACCCTCGCTGGGGGAGCCGGGGGGGGGGCTGCCTTCTGCTCCCTCACTGGCCGTGTGGCCTTGATCCGGTGTTTTCCCACTCTCATCCCACAGCTCCGTGCCTGTCCAGGTCCCTCTGAGGTAATCTGTGCCTACCCTGACCTCTGACCTTTGGCCTCTCTTGCAGCCCCGTCGGCCGTGTCCATCATGCACCAGGTGAGCCGCACCGTGGACAGCATCACCCTGTCATGGTCCCAACCAGACCAGCCCAACGGCGTGATCTTAGACTACGAGCTACAATACTATGAAAAGGTAGCCGTGCGGCCGCGGACCCCCACCTCCCCCAAGAGCCCCTTGTCTCTGCTCAGCCTGGCATCCACCCTCCTGCCAGGCCAGACGTGCTGATACCACGGGGCAGAACCAGGCTCTCCATCAGCTGTAAAGCCTCTAGCAGGGGCCTTGGCCTCTCTGAACCTTCTGTTCTAGTCTGGGGTACCAGCTGATTGTCTGGGTGACATGCCATGCTCAGCCCTGTTGCCAGCAAGACCCCTTTGGTCTTGACCTCCAAGAACCTGACGTTGTAACAAACTGGTTCTCCAAAACATTTCACTTAGCCGTGATGGTGAGTCCTCACCTAAGAGTCCAGAGCATCCGTGGTGGGGACGCCTGAGCTTCCCCTGGGCTTCTCCGAGCTCACCCCAGGCTATCTCTGAGTGCCTCTCAGAGACGACCCCCTCTAGCTTTTAGACAAGACCCACATTCCCACTTCCGGGACCCACATTTGGAAGCTACAGGTGTAATGCTTTGAAGTAGGAATGAGAACTGAGAGATCAAAACCCACTTACGTCCTTAACCAGCTATGTGGTCCCAAGCAGGCCAAATGCAGACGAGACTGCCACGCAGGTGAAGGAGAAGAGGCAGGTATAGTGGAAGCCACTGTGCCCAGCCTTGGCTCTGCTCCTCCACTCTGCCTGCCATGGGTGGGCTAGGGCAGCGCCATGTGCCGCCTGCTGAGGGTGGGCGCAGCCTCTGGCCACTCACATTGCTGAATGTCAGATGCCCTGGGTCTCCCTCCTTTGATTGGCGAGTTCTCCTCCCTGCTGCCATGGAGACTTTCATGTGCTCTTGGGAGGGGTGACACAGGGCTTCTGTTCTGACCAAGGTGTCAATGGCTGATGGGAAATCCTCAGTTGAAAGGCAGCCACAAGTGGCTCTGCCTGAAGGTAGGGATGGAGAGAGTAGTGACCAGGCCTGCTGGGCGCACTTGCTGAGCCTCCACTCCCTCCCAGCACCCTATCCGCTGCTGGGTCACCCTGGAGTCTGCTGAGTCTCGGGGGCTTGTCACACACTGACCCAGCCTCAGCCAGATGCTCATAATTGCTGGCTGCCTCACGTGTCCCTGCGTCCAGGTTGTGGGTTCCAAGAGGTCGGGGTCCGCCCCTGCCCAGCCACCGCCTCCTCCCCAGTGCCCTGAGACTGCCCCACAGAGAGAGACACCTGACAGATGTTGACTGGATGAATGTATTAGTTACTTCTTCTTTGCTGTGACCAGGTACCTGACAGGAAGCAACTTAAGGGAATAAAGGTTTATTTTGCTCACAGTTCCAGGTCCCAGCCCATCACGGCAGGGGCACGCGCCGTGGCAGGGGCTCGGTGGGGAAGCAGAGCGAGGTGAACGCTGGCACTCAGCCCAGGACCCCAGCCCAGGGGGTGTGCTGCCCACAGTCAAGGTGGGTCCGCCCACCTTGATTAACCTAATCTAGATCACCCCTCATGGGTGTGCACAGAAGCTCACTTCCTGGGAGAGTCCAGGTCCAGTTAGGTTGATAGCTAATAGAAAACACCACAATGAAGCAAGGAGCTGAACCCCTTGCCACGGGTGTGCCCAGCCACTGCAACCCAGGGTGGCACATACATTCCTGTTCTTCAGGCTCATGGTCCCCTAACTCCTCCCTGTACCCTCTCCCTTGTCTGCCAGTGTCTTCAGAGTCCCGTCAACACTGCCGCCTTCACCAACAGTGAACGTCCTCTTCCCACAGACTCTGCCACTCTTGAAAACCTGACACGCTGGCAGCGGGGAGGAGGGGGTGAGGGAGGACTCCAAGTCTCCCCAGGGTGCAACCAATGAATGAGCGCATTGTGTGGATGAAGAGAGTGAGAGGGATGGGGCCTGTGAATGAAACCGGAAACAGAGGAAAGCTGGCTGCCTGAGCCCGCCACTTCCTGCCCCTTCCCGCTCGGGCCCAACCCCTACTTGACACGCTTTCCAATCTCAGCCTTAAAATGCTGCCTCCTCCGAGAAGCCCTCCCACACTGCTCAGGCCATGATGGGCTTCTATTTGACTTTCCCTGGCCCCATGCCCTTCTGCATAGCACTTGCCGCAGTCATACGCTTGCTGCCTCTGCTCTGAGCTACAAGGTCAGTTCTTTCAGGGTAAGACCTCTGCTAGGTCCCCAGTGCTTGGTGTCCATAGGTGCGCAATAGGTGCTCGTTGGACGTCTCACGGAAGTGGTCACAGAAGGCACGAGCTGTGGTCCTGAAAGAAGCAGCCCTGGCCCCGCGCTGTCCTGTGGTATTCCGAAAGGTGGTGCCATCCTGCGTGTCTGTACCAGCTGCTCCCGGACCCAAGAAGCCCTGCCTGGCAGGGGCCAGTATTTCTGTCCCTCTAGCAGGGACAGCTTAGTGATTCTGAATTTAAAAAAAAAAAAAAAACTAATTAAGCAGCTTTGTGATTAAAGTGTTCGTCCCCAAAGATGGGAGCGGAAATGAGAAATCCCTCACGATAGCAGTTCTGCCTGCGACCCATTTCCTACTGCAGTGGGCAGCCTGGGAGGCTGGCGGAGGGCTGAGCAAGAGGTACCACTGCCCTACTTTCTGCACTGGCTAGAGGTCCCAGGGCCCAGGGGGACAGCAGGACCGGCTGGCTGTGTAGCACTCAGGTGGCTACCTCTTGCCTCTTACACACACACCCCCATCTTCCGTGTGCCCACCCTGCACCATTACCACATTCATCCTCATTTATTCACAGCAGTACTCTCTGGCACTGACGGGAGGGGAAACTGAGGCACAGAGACACGTGGACCTGTCAGAGAGCACTCGGCCCTGGGTGGCAGAGCAGGGGTCCTGTCCAGAGCTACCTGTCCCTATTCCGTCCCTCCCTGCTCCCGCCTACTGTCTTCCCGGCACATAGGACCAGCCTTCTCTGGCCTCCCGCTTGATCAGCTCCTCTGCTCAAGGTCTGGGGACATCTGCCCTTGGAGCGTGGACACTGGACCACTCGACTTTCACCATCACTAACTGTGGACCAGGCTGTGGATGCTGGGTGCCGGGAGCACTGACAGGGACCAGGCACCCTGAGGCCACGGCCTCCACAGCGCGGGGAGAGCACAGAGTCGCACACTGGCAGGCCTGAGACAGTTGGGGTACTGGCCACAAACAGGCTGGCAAAGGTCCCTTGGGTGCCAACAATGGTGGCATGGATGAAAGGAGGCCTGAATCCTGTGATTTTGTTGGTTTGTTTATTTATTTGAGTAAGAGGAAGAGGCAGATAGAAAGAATAGGTGTGCCAGGGCCTCCAGCCACTGCCAATGAACTCCAGACATAGGTGCCACCTTGCGTTTCTGGCTTACGTGGGTACTGGGGAATAGAACCTTGTCCTTCTCTCCAGCCCTTTTTTTTTTTTTTTTTGAGGGGTGGTTAACTTTTTATTGTTTTTTTTATTTTAACTTTTTATTGTTTTTTATTTTATTTTAGAGAGAGAGAGAAAGAGGCAGATAGAGAGAGAATAGGAGTGCAGGGCCTTCAGCCACTGCAAATGAACTCCAGGTGCATGCTCCACCTTGTATATCTTGCTTACGTGGATCCTGGGGAATCAAACCTGTGTCCTTTGGCTTCTCAGGCAAGCACCTTAACCACTAAGGCATCTCTCCAGCCCTCCTCCCTTTTTTTTGTTTTATACAAAATTCACATTTTATCCCATGATATTTGAGCTGAACTTGACAGCTGAGGCGTCATAAACAGATGTGTGAACAGTCAGTCAGCCAGCAGGCACAGCAGGCTCAAAGGCCCTGGGGCAGCACTGAGCAGCTGCATTCAGAGAAGGGAGAGAGGGAGGGAGGGAGGGGCAGAAGTAACACAGCAAGAGGGAGGCTGGCCAGGGTGTGTCCGGCCTTCCAGGCCTGGGGAGTCTGGATTTGATTTAAAGTCTGATGAGAAGGCTCTGGAATGATGTGAGCCAACTCTGATTGCACTCAAGATCCTTGCATACTGTGTGGAGAATAGACTGGAGGACAGGAGGGGAAAAGACACAGGAGACCCTGCACAGGGCATTCAGGGGACACCAAGTGGCACATGATGGTGGCATGGGTCAGGCGTAGCAGAGCTGGTGAGAAGCCAGTGAATTCAGAACTTTGATACTCAGGAGCCCCCAGGGATGTGGCAGGATGACTCCCAGGTGGTGACACCCATTCCTGGGGCAGGATGTTTGTAGGTGTGGGGGTGCTTAGAGAGCCTTATGGAGGGTCCTTTGCAAGCAAAGTATGGAGCCCCGGAGAAATCGGGAGAAAGAAGAAAGGGGGAGCTGAAGTCCGCCAGTGTTCCAAGGGGACCAGGCCCAAGGGAAACCAGGAGTGACTTCTGTCCTGGTGTCTCAGCCACCATCTCTCCCTTCTGGACTCTCTTAGCCACTAGGGAGGGACAGCCAGGTGAGGTGACAAGGTGTGTCTCTGAAGAGTCTGTGGCCAGCTCTTGCCTACCACCCAGCCTTTGCCAACAATTTATTTCTTTTTTTAAAAAAAATTTTTTTTGAGAGAAAGAAAGGCAGAGAGAGAAAGAGAAAGAGAATGGGCACACGATGGCCTCCAGCCACTGCAAACGAACTCCAGACACATGCACCACCTTGTGTATCTGGCTTATGTAGGTCCTGGGGAATCGAAACTTGGTCCTTTAGCTTTGCAGGCAAGCACCTTAACCACCAAGCTGTCTCTTCAGCCCCCAACAATTCATTTCTTTCCTAAATATTCCAGATCTTCCTAGGAAGATCCCCCCTCCCTCCCTGCGGCCATCTTCACACTCCTTCACTCCTCCCTTCCTTCTCCAGAAAGGCCCTTTTCTGGAGCAGCTCTCAGCTCTTCTCCACTTGGCCTCTTCTCGGCTCTGCTGGGACCGGCAGCCTGCCTGGAGCCCCGAGCTGACAGCCATTCGCCCGAGGCTGCTGGATGCCTCTGATGAATGGTGTTAGGTACTGCAGACCAGCCAGGCTGCTTCCATCGGTCCAGTGTCCCCAGGGAGGTGGCCTCCTTTGGCAGCGCAGCATGCAGTTCTGTGCTTCCTATAGCACACGGTCCACGCGAGCAGAGTCACGGACAGTACAGGAGCCCAGACATCCTTGTTACTGTCGATTCAACTGAAATGTCCAGCCCAGCAGCCACGAGAGGGCAGGACATTCTAGGCAGGGAGTCCAGGACTAGGGGTGGGGGCTAGCTGTGAAAGTCTGGGCTGTGTCCAGCTTATCTGGAACAGAATCTTTCTGGAAAAGTCTACGTACTTGGGCTGGAGAGATGGCTTAGCGGTTAAGCGCTTGCCCGTGAAGCCTAAGGACCCCGGTTCGAGGCTCGATTCCCCAGGACCCACGTTAGCCAGATGCACAAGGGGGCGCACGCGGCTGGAGTTCATTTGCAGTGGCTGGAGGCCCTGGTGCGCCCATTCTCATATATATATATATAAATATATATATATATATAAACTTCTTTCTCTCTGTGTCTGTCACTCTCAAATAAATAAATATAAATAAACAAACAAAATTTCTTAAAGGGTCTATGTACTTAGCCCCCTTGCCCTTCTTTCTCCCATCACCTGACCATTGGTGAGGACTACTCTGTAGTGGTGAGCGCTGGCATTTATGAAGTCCTTATGCATGATGACGTGACTCGTGTGCTGAAAGCCCTCACTATCTTCTACTATAATCTCCCTATACACCCTCTAATCTCCCCATCGATCCCTCACAGCACCTGCTGCTGTTATCCTGCGAGAGACAGAAAACCAAGGCTGGGGACCAAGGACGTCATCTGCTGGCCCTGAGTCTCTGGGTTAGGGCACCTACTGAGGACTGGTGGACTTCATTATACTTCTCCCCATCACCTGATAGTGATTAATCACTATTCAGCTAACCAATAGCGATTAATCAATCACTGTTCAGCTCACAGTACTGCAGACAGAGGTGGGAATGAATCGATATCTCTGGCATCCCCATCCTGGAGCTGCCTGATCGAATTCTGGGAGGGGGGACGTAGCATTTATTGCTCCATTGTCTGGAGTGGAAGACAGAGGCTCAGGGAAGTGAGGGGTCCTTCCCAAGATCATGATGTATAAGTGGAGAAAGAACTGATATTTAAAACAGAGCCCAGCCCTGTCTCCACTCATTGCCCAGCTTTAGAAAAATGATCTGCTCAGGTTGGTTCCTAACTCTCGTGAGGCATATGTGACACGAGCAGTTACCTCTCCTGTCATTCATATAATCAGGAACTTAAACGTCCCCCAACATCCCTAAGTGGACACACACCCAGATGGCAGAATCCAATCCCAGCTTTGGGCTGGAACGGATTCCATGTTGCATAGCGGCATCTAGTGGTGAATTCAGGTACTGCATCCAAGATCTTGGCGATTTTGAACGTTGGATGTTCATTTATGTCAATAATGAGCTCCTACAGTGGACTGAGTCTGGGATCTGGAGATGAAGAATGTAGTCCTTGCTCTTAGGGAACCGACATCCTTAGAGAATATGGGCACGTGTATCAGAACGATATGTACAGGAGGATGCTATGGGCCTACGGCTCATAGCTGGCACATTCAGGATGTGTCCCCAACAGAGGTGTGCTAGGTCTTGAATGAGTAGGGAACTGCCAGATGGAAACGGTTATTGTCAGGCCTGCATCCTCTCTAGCCTCGGGTTCCAAGCTCTTTCTCATGCCCCAGCTTCATATCCGCTGTTCCTTCCGCCATGAAGGTCCTTACTCGCCTGGGTGACTTCTTGAATGTTCCAGTCCAGGACTCCCTATTCTCTGTGGAGATTTCTCTGCCTTCAAGTCTTCACCAAGGCCAGGCCTCATCACCTTAGCTCACTGTGCCTACCCTACCCGTGTGAGCTGTTCATACCCACGGAGTCATTCATGCTCTCTTATGACCCCAAATGGCAGGTGAAGGAAGAGAGACAGTCCACAGAGGTCAGTCATCCAGGAAGCCTTGCTTTCACGCCTATAGCAGCACTGCCCACAGTGATTCCCACTGTCTCCACACGGGTTTCCAGGATGTGTACATGACCCGCACGTGTGACTAGGAGTGCATTCTGTTGCATAGGGTCCAGAGGGGTGCATCAGCATCCCCAAGAACTTCCTGAGATCCCCATACTGTTATGCTGAATGGAGCTCTGAAGCCAGGCCTTGTCCCTTGTCCCTTGGGGGACCCCAATACCCAGCCAAGACTCAGTACCAAGAAGGCACTGGGGAAGGTCTGTTGAGTAACTGACGGATTTCTTGAGTGCCCATCACTGGCGTAAAGCCTCGCCACATCAGCAGTCCCCGTGTTTAGCCAGATCCTCATCCTGACTGAGATTCCTCAGGTGGCCCTGGGAAACACTTGGTAAGCCAGGACCAAAGGAGGGGACATTAAGTCCCATTTACCCAAAGTCTATGGACACTAGAGATGTCTCCCTTCAGAGCCCAGTTTGGAGTTCCAAAGCAGTCTGCAGCTGATAAGTGTGACTTTGAGCAGCACTCTCCCTCTCTGGGCCTTGGTTCTCGCTACTGTCTTCAAGAACTGAGTCTGGTCCTTAGGGTCTGCACACAGTAGCCACTGCACGTGGGTGTATTAGGCAGCTCTTGCTCAACTGGTGCTGCAGAACAGCCCCCCCACACACACACACAGTGGCATACAAGGGGTGTCTACTTTACTTGCTCATGGATTTACGTGTGTGGGTCAGCTGGAGCGGCCCTGCTTCAGCCAAGGAGTGGACTCAGTGTCCCCACTTGTTTCTTATCCTGGGACCAGCTGTTACCCGCAGACACCTCTCTTGGCACATGTTGGAAGCGTGGACGCTGCAGTGATTTGAATATAAAATATCCCCCATAGCCTCCAGTGTTTGTGATTAAATCCACTCCATCTCCAGTTGGTGGAGCCTGGTTGGAGAAGATGTGCCGCTGAGGGCCAGCCCTGAGCTTTGTTAGTCCGGCTCCGGTGGGTGCTCATAACTAGCTCACTCTTGCTGCTTCCTCCCAGCTGATTTGACAAGATGTGACACCTAGGTGTGTATTCTGACACGCTTTCCCTGCTGGGATGAAACTTCCCCTCCGAAACTGTAAACCTGAAATGAACCTTTCCCTTCCATCAGCTGCTGCTGGTCGGGTGTTTTGTCCCAGCGTCGAGAAAGTAACTGCTATAGACACCAAGCCAGAGCGCTCATAGGAAGCTTGTGCCATGGCCACTAGGATGGTCCAGTGGCCAAAGCATGCCACATGCCTAAAGCCAACATCCATGGCAGGGAACTATCCTCTGCGTGTTCCTATGGGAAGCACCACAGAGTCACACGGCGCAGGTGTGGCTGAGTCACTCTGTCACAAGGGAGGGCCTGCCTGCCGTGGGTAACACCCTCACTAACCGTCTTCTCTATTCCCCGGCAGGAGCTCAGTGAGTACAACGCCACAGCCATAAAAAGCCCCACCAACACGGTCACTGTGCAGGGCCTCAAAGCCGGCGCCATCTATGTCTTCCAGGTGCGGGCACGCACCGTGGCAGGCTACGGGCGCTACAGCGGCAAGATGTACTTCCAGACCATGACAGAAGGTGAGTGGAGTCCAGGGGAGGAGGGCGTTGACTCCACAAACCAGCAAGTGCAGGACCCCATTCCTACAAAGCCCATACCAACTGAAAAAGATGGCAACCTCTCTCCCTCTTGGACAACAGCCTGTGAGCACCATACAAACGGCACAGCCATTCCTGGAGGCCCTGGTTCTAGGCCCACTACCATCATATCAGCCAGGCTACTTCCTCTCCCCTGATGCTTCGGATCTATTCTGATCAAGTCCCTTCCTTTCCCTGTTCGAGATTGTTCTCTATAAAACTGCATTATAGAGAGTAAACACTTTATCTAAATACAACTCCAGTGACTTGTAACAGGACTGAGAATCTTTTTTTTTTCCTCAATTTTTATTAACATTTTCCATGATTATGAAAAACATCCCATGGTAATACCCTCCCTCCCCTCCACTTTCCCCTTTGAAATTCCGTTCTCCATCATATCCCCTCCCCATCTCAATCAGTCTCTTTTATTTTGATGTCAGGATCTTTTCCTCCTTTTATGATGGTAAGCACTTTATCTAAATACAACTCCAGTGACTTGTGACAGGACTGAGAATCTTGAAGCCACCTCTAAGTTCAGTAGGAAGACGTGCTGGGATAGATTAGCAATGTCTGCCCTGGGCAAGGGAAGGGGCCTATTTGTTGTATGTGCTTCCCAGTCTTGGACTACATGGACTCGGAACACCATTTCTGCTTTAATAATCTGTGAAGAGCAGCCAGACTTAAAAAGATGTATGTGATCTCTGAACCCAGCAGATGAGAATCCCATTGCTAACTCATCCCTAAGTGTGGACTCAAACATGTCACTCGCCTCTCTAACCCTTGGTCTTCTCATCTACAAAAGGGGATGGTGATAGCTCTGTCATTATCATGTCTATCAGGTATAAGGCTGAGGAGTCTAGCACATATATAGTAAAGTCCTATTTGGCCTTGCTGGAAGTCCTGTCACCAACCAGCAGAGCTCCATGGCTCCTTTCCCGGGCCAGATCACAGCCTTGTTTCTTAGCCTTGTTCAGCCTTTGGGTGTGGGCCTTGGCCTTTGTCCGGGTGAACCCTTCAAAGGCTCCTGGACCCCAAAATTTCTGCTATCATTCAAGCTCTCCCTGTCTTCCAGCATGCACGTCCTCTGTACTCTCTGAGCCACTTTCCCTGTGGGATGAGTTCACTGACTGGAGACCGGGGCACTGTACCGAGTCCCTCTCCTGACAACAAATGTTGCCATGCCCTGCCATGCTAAGGATCCAAGCTGACCTCATCCCCCACCTTGACAAGCTTTTGCTCCTAATAATAAAATGAAGAAGGACGCTGGTGCAGTTGGCACAGGGAGCAGACTGAGAGACATCTGTATCTCCAGCATAGCGATTGCCAAGTGCATCTGCGCACTGTGTCATTTAAGCCCCAGCCCCAGGTCGGGCAGACTTGGGTTCTCTTGCTGGCTTTGCCTTCTTCCTGCCTGGATGACCCCAGGCAGATCCTGACCTTGTTCAGCTCAACTTCCTCAACTGTAAGGAGTCATCTCATGATACTAAGCACCTCACAGACTGTGGCCAGAAGTCACCATGAGAGACCCAGGAAATAGTAGCAGCACTGGTCAGTGCTTACTGGGTATTGGCTATGTAACAGGTATTGCCAGAGCGTTAGCCACAATCCTATGAGACGGGGCTGCCATCCTCCCATCTTATACACAAGGGGACAGAGGTACAGGAGAAGGGAATGGCTTTGTCACAGCTGCTGCAGACCTGCATGGCGCCACTGATATTCCCGTCTAGGGGAGGAAGCGTGGGCTGACCAGCCCGTCTAGCCTCTGTGGCAAACTCTAGGCCACTAAGAGATCCCATGTCAAAAAAGTTGGATGAGGACTGGAGAGATGGTTTAGCGGTTAAGGCGCTTGTCTGCAAAGCCAAAGGACCCAGGTTTGGTTCCCCAGTACCCACGTTGAGCCCGATGCACAAAGTGGCACATGCATCTGGAGTTCGTTTGCAATGGCTGGAAGTCCTGATGTGCCCATTCTCTCCCCCCTCCCCACCTCTAATAAATAAAATAATTTTTAAAAAAAATTTTAAAAGTTGGTGGCTCCTGAGAGGAACAACACCTGAGGTTGTCTTCTGGCGTCCCCAGGCGTGCACACACACACGTGTGCACGTTCTCACACTCACATGAAAGAGAAAAGTGGTCCGCGGGCTTACCGGAGCTTCCTTGTCGCTGTGGCCCATTTCCTGCACAGTATATGACAGGCGCTGAGACAAGAGCAGCATCCAGGGCTTCCCCAGAGACCAGCAGGGTAGAGGGTGAGGACAGGGCGATCCCAAGCCAGGCTGAGCACCCGCTGCACTTTCTCCACAGCCGAGTACCAGACAAGCATCCAGGAGAAGCTGCCCCTCATCGTCGGTTCCTCAGCCGCTGGCCTGGTCTTCCTCATCGCCGTGGTCGTCATTGCCATTGTGTGTAACAGGTGGGTGTCAGCGCCAGTCCTGGTCCTGAGCCCCTTCTGGAAGTGGGGGAGCCAGGAGGGGGACCTCTGATAGGCCAGGGCACCTCAGGTGACCCTTGGCCGTCATCCTGCGGGGGTAGGCGTCACCTCTGACAAGTTATACACTCCAATCCCACCACTGGGGAGGCAGAAACAGGAGGGTTCCTGCCTTGCAGCACACTGGCCAGGCAGTCTAGCCTACTTGATGAGCCCCAGGCCGGTGAGAGACCCTGTCTCAAAAAGAAAAAAAAAAAAAATGGATGGCTCCCAAGAGGAACGACACCTGGGGTTGTTCTCTGGCCTCCGCAGACATGTGCACGCATGCATACCTGCTCTCACACACTTGCACAGAAAAGAGATTCCCCCACACACACACCGACTTTCCAATAGACTGGACCATAAAATCAGATAGACTGGGGTTACTGAGCACAGAAGCCATAACTAATGACTCTATTCTATTGCTAGAAGGGGCATGGCTAGAGAGGGGATGGGGAACCTGAATGAACCTGGGTTTGGAGTGGGAGGGGTGGGAGGAGGGATAACTGGAGCCAGAAAGGGTAAGGCTGCTAGACCAGGGTCGGAGAGGGAGCACCCCATCCCCACTCTCCCCACCACCCACGGTGGCTCCCCGCTCCCCGGGCGTGTCCAGGTGGCTCCAGCCCTTTGCTCTTGTTCCAGAAGACGGGGGTTTGAGCGCGCCGACTCGGAGTACACGGACAAGCTGCAGCATTACACCAGTGGCCACAGTACGTACGACTGGCTTGCCGGCACCCTCGGGGCCGTCACCGTCACTTCCCCAGGGGCCTCTCTAGCCTCGTTCACCCTCTCCCTCCACACTGAACATCAAGCGGATCCCTGAATGGGTCAGGCTCCCTCCATCTCCTTGGCCCGGGCACCTGTTCTTGTCTCGGTACTTCTGGTCATGGTCTCGTCTACGTAAGACACCGGGAACCTTCGCTGACTCTGTGCGCTACATCTCGGGTCTTCCATCTTTGAGCTGGCATAACCCTTCTTACTGGAGGCGCTGTCACAGCTGTCGTATGGTCTCCCCACCATTACAGCAGGGGCACTGGAGTCCTAAGGTCTCCTTGGCACCAATAGGGTGCCCAGCATGTAGTAGACATTGGATTCATGTCTGTGGGATAGAGGAATGAAATGAATGAGTGAATGAATGAATGAATGAATGAAAACCCCAAGTTCATCAGTTATAGTACATGTTGAGGCAGGGCCGGGCGTGGTGGTGCACACCTTTAATCCCAGCACTCGGGAGGAAGAGGCAGGAGAATCGCTGAGTTCGAGGCCACCCTGAGACTACATAGTGAATTCCAGGTCAGCCTGAGCTTCAGTGAGACCCTACCTCATAAAAAAAAAAAAAAGGAAAGGAAAGGAAAGGAAAGGAAAGGAAAGGAAAGGAAGGAAGAAAGAAAGAAAGAAAGAAAGGAAGGAAGGAAGGAAGGAAGGAAGGAAGGAAGGAAGGAAGGAAAAGAAAAGAAAGAGAGAGAAAGAAAGAAAATGAGGCAGGAGGATCATGAGTTTGAGGCCAGCCTGGGCTATATTTAAAGCCAACTGTGACAGCACGTGTCTGTAATCCCAAGCTGAGGTTAGAGGATCATCATGAGTTTGAGGCCAGCCTGGGTTACAGAGTAAGTTTAGGTTAGCCTGGGCTAAAGTGAGACCTTGCTTAAGAAAAGAAAGCAACCAAGGACTGGATTGCTCGATGGTTAAAGGCACTTGCTTAAAAAACCAAATTTAATATCCCCAGCCACGCACATAAAACCAGGTAGGCATTTATTTTCAGCAGCTACAGACCCTAGCATACCCACACTCATGCACGTACAAATAAATAAATATTTTAAAACAAGCCCCGGGCCCTGGAAGGGACAGAAAGGCAGTAAGCTTCACCCTCGCTCTGTGGCTGTCCGTCTGGGGCTCGCTGTCTTGTTCCCCATGTCTCCTCAGGGGGCCATTTCCCCCAACCAGGTCCCTTGTTCCCTCACTATCCCATCCTGGGTGCTAGGCCAAGACTGACCCCAGAGCAGAAGGCCAGGTGAGCGTGCACGCGGGCGCCTGCTTCCCGCTATTATCCGGAGGTGGGATTGTAAAGGTTGAAGGGAAGTTCAGTCTTTACCCGCTCATTCAGTGCCCAGTGGGAACCCTGGCTGGCCTCTGGGGAGGAAGAGCCTCATCAGCCCTCCATTGTCACACTCTGGGCTGGGAAGACTTTAAATGTCGGGCACTGTCCTAGGTACTGAGCGTACCGAGTAAGCAAACTGAATATCCGGGCCTTTGTGAGAACTCATAGTCTAGTGTGCGGGCGTGGGAAGAAGAACCCATTTAACAAGGGTTGGGGGTGCAGCTCAGCTGGCAGAGAGCCTGCCTAACCAGGCATGGCGGTGCACACCCGCAATCCCAGCACTTGGGGAGGTAGAGGCAGTAGGATGAGACGTTCAAGGTCATCCTCAGTGACAAAGCAAGTTTGAAGTCAGCCTGGGCCACATGAGACCCTATTCCAAAAAAGAAATGAGCCAGGAATGGTGTCTCATTCCTTTCATCCCAGCACTTGAGAGGCAGAGGTAGGAGAATTACCATGGGTTCGAGGCCAGCTGGGGTCTACAGAGTAAGTTCCAGGTCAGCCTGGGCTGGAGTGAGACCCTACCTCAAAAAAAGTAGTGGGGGGGGGGGGCAGGGGCTGTGCCGATGACTCAGCGAATAAGACACAAGCTACACAATTGTGAGTACCTGAGTTCAGACCCCAGTTGAAAGCCAGAGGCTGTGCTGGGTTTTCTGTAATCCCAGCACACCTACAGCAAGATGGAAGGTGGAGGCAGAAGAGCTTCCCGGAAGCTCACAGACCGGCTAGCCTGGTGTGCAGGGCAGTGAACTACTAGAGACCCTGCCGCGAATGAGAGGAAGGTGAGGGCCAACCCTGAGAACTGCCCTCTGACCTCCACACATGCCGTGCACGCTTACATCCACAGTCACGCACATGAACATGCAGACGTGCACACACCAAGAAAGAAAAAAGAAAGAGAAAAAAAAAAAAACGAAGGAAGGGAGGGACCATGGACATATGAAGAGCACGCACAGGCTGAGCTGTTGAGCACAGACACAAAGGCGCTGGGGGCGTGGGCTGCTCGGGGACAGCTGAGGGAAGAGCATTGCAGCCCGTGGGGACCACCAGTGCCAAGTGTCCTGCAGCCGGAGCAAGGATGAAGAGGAGACCCGTGTGGCTGGGGCACAGTGGGAGTGAGCATCCACGTGCCGCGTATTGTCAGCCATGTGGGACCTTGGCTTCCCCTCTGAATGAAACGGAGAGCCACAGAAGCTACTAAGCAGAGGCCTGGCATGCTCTGAGATACGGTCCCTGCGGAGCTTCTCCGGCTGTTATATGGAGAACAAGCCAGGAGACCAGGGCCGTGGCTGTTGGAGCCATGTAGGGCAGATAGACTGGATGGCAGCCCGGGAGGTGTTGGGGGAGGTGGTTGGATGCAGCAGCACATTTGCTGCCGGCCTGGAGAACGGGGGTGCGAGGCAGAGCAGAGCCCAGGAATGCAGGCTTGGGCTCACACGGTTTTCAGGGAATGTTCTCAGGCTTAGAAAGCACTTTGGACATAAATGTAAAAGTAATTAAGCCATTAAAATTCCCAGAAGATTTTAGAAGTAACTACAGAGATGGAAAAGTACTTTCTTCTTTTTTATTTTATTTATTTATTTCTGAGAAAGAGAGAGAGAGAGAGAATGTGGGCACGCTAGGGCCTCCAGCCACTGCAGACGAACTGCAGACACATGCGCCACCTTGTGAATCCTGCCTATGTGGGTCCTGGGTCCTTAATCTTTGCAGGCAAGCACCTTAACCACTAAGCCATCTCTCCAGCCCACTTTCTTCTTTTTTGTTTGTATATGCGGCATGTGTGTGCATGTGTATTGTATGCACGTTTGTGTGCACACATGCAGAGACCAGACAAGAGCAGAGACGTCCTCTGTCTGTCTGCTGTGTTATTTCCTTGAGACAGGGTCTCTCACTGAACCTGGAGCTCACTCCATTTTCATTATTTATTTATTTATTTATTTATTTATTTGCCTAGTTTGGCTGACCATCAATCCCAGTGATGCTCCTATCTGGGCCACCTTCAGCTCTGGGGTTACAAGCATGCACTTTTTTTTTTATTTTACCTGACGTTTTTCTTTTCTGCATGGGTCCTGGAGATCCAACTCAGGTTCTCAGGCTTGTGCGGCATGCTCTCTTACCCACTGAGCCATCTCCCCCTCCCCCCAAAAGAGCTTCCTACACAAAAACGCAATGAGGGGGTCGCAAGGATAAGACAGTCACACTTGAGCACATTACGTGCACTAGAAATAAGTCGTAAACGGCGACACTCTCTCCAGCTCCGGGTGTGCGTCAGGGTCTCAGATGTGGTAGCCACATTCCATGCGTTCCATTTGTCCTCAAGCTTATGTCGGTGATGTCCGTGACGTCCTGCTTTGAGTGTGGAAACGGGCACAGACCACACGGCAGCTCTGGGAGGGAGCCAGCGTCCACACCCGTGCTGTGGTGACCCTGTGCTGTGTATATGCACAGCGAGGCCAGCTCACCCACTCCACCGCCTGGGGCCATTGGGGAGCGTTGGTGATTTAGAGCGTGAGTCAGTCACAGTGAAATGGGTGAGGTTTGTTTTAAAAATAGTTCCCAGGATTCATTCAGGGATCAATACATTTTAAGCCTGAGTTCCCTGCTCCCTGCACTGCCCCCTCAGAGCCGAGCAGGACTCTGTTTTCTGCAAAGCTCTGCTACCCTGGGATCCCACAGCCACACGTGGTCTTGTATGGCCAGGATGGGGGAGGCAGCGGCAGCCCAGGGATGGGGGTGCCTGGCCGGCGTCATCCGGTGGAGACCAAGCTCTAGGGTGCTGGATGTGGAGCCAGAAGGCCTCACCTTGTTTCTCACCATTGCTGTGCCGTGGGGCCAGCTGGGCGACCTTGGGGAAGGACACCAAACGTCTCTGAACCTTGGCATCTCTAGGGGCCTGAGGGGGGAAGGAAGCTTCTTTCACCTCTCTATGAGGAGTAAGTGAGTCAGTCGGTGTTAAAATAATAGCAGTGGTGACTGGAGAGATGGTTTAGCAGTTAAGGTGTTTGCCTAAGAAGCCAAAGGACACAGGTTCGATTCCCCAGGACCCACGTAAGCCAGATGCACAAGGTGGCGCATGTGTCTGGAGTTCATTTATAGTGGCTGAAGGCCCTAGCATACCCATTCTCTCTTTCTCTTTCTGTCTGCCTCTTTCTCTCTCTCAAATAAATAAAATAAATTTTTTTAATTTTTTTTGGTTTATTTTTATTTATTTATTTGAGAGCAACAGACAGAGAGAGGAAGAGGCAGAGAGAGAGAGAGAATGGGCGCGCCAGGGTCTCCAGCCACTGCAAATGAACTCCAGGCGCATGCGCCCCATTGTGCATCTGGCTAACGTGGGTCCTGGGGAATCTAGCCTCGAATCGGGGTCCTTAGGCTTCACAGGCAAGCGCTTAACCGCTAAGCCATCTCTCCAGCCCAAAATAAAATTTTTAAAACAAAAATAGCAGTGTTCTGACACTACATCGTGAGTTCTGGGTCAGCCTGGGCTAGAGTGAGACCCTTCCTCAAAAAAAAATGATAATAGTAATAATGGTAGTAGTAATAATGATAGTGGTGTTCATGTAACAGTGATAGTAATCAAGCTTCTTTGTAACAGGTAACAATTATTTGTTTCTGTGCTTTTTCTCACTGCTTTACTCAGTGCAGTAGATTTTCTTGGGCTGGGACAATGGCTCAGAACTCAGGACTTAGTAGTTAACTTTCTCATCATGAAGCCAAATCACTGGACAAAAATCAATGTAAGGAAGGAAGGGTTTGTCTCAGCTCACCGTTCAAGGTCACAGGCCATCATGGCTGAAGGCAGGTGGCAGGAGCTGAGGAAGCTGCTCAGCCAGCTCCCCCATTATTCCACGGTCCGGGACCCCAGCCCAGGTGATGGCCACCCACAGTTGGGGGGGTCTTCCTACTTCAACCTAGTCTAGAAACTCCCTCATAGACACACCTAGAGATTTGTGTCCGTGGCGATTCTAAGCCCTGTCAGATTGAAAGAACAGAGGTTAGCCATCGGTAAAGCGCTGGCTGCACAAGCATGAGGACCTGAGTTTGAATCCCCAGCACCCGCGTAGACTGATGAGCATGCTGAGGAAGGAGAGACCGGAAGTCCCAGGGCTCACTGGCTAGCAAGTCTAGACCCTGTCTCAAAGAGCAAGGTGGGAGGCAACTGAGGAAGACAACTCATGTCAACCTCTGGTGTCCACACACACAGGCACGTATGTTTACCCATGTTTACCCACACCACACACGCACATACACACACACACACACACACATGCATACCTAAAACTGCCTAGAATAGACCCTGGACCTGATAAACTGAATATATAGTTAGGAAGTATCTACTAAGCATCTACTGTATACTACCTCTTTGTATATGCTGCAGAGACAACACTCTACAGCAAACGCCTGTAACTTGAGGTCCATAGATCCTTGGAACCTTCCCCTGGCCTATAAACACCCCAGTATCATAGCTGGAATATGGAATACTTCTCCAAGAGACAGAGCCGTAGATTTCTCCAAATTCTTGGGCCGGAGAGAAAGAGAGAGTGTAAATTAACGACGCTGTGATTCTTCAGTAAGCATTCATTGAGAAACCTCTGTGTGCCACGTCCTGGGAGTTAGCAGCAATGAGACAGCTATGGCCTCCGTCCTCTTGAAGGGGAAGGTAAAATGTTCCCAGGCAACAGAGAGTTCTAGAAAGTGGAAGGAGGGGGTTGCGGGTATGAGTGTTGGGGAGCTGTGGCCCAGTTTCCAAAAGCCACACAGACATCAGATGAGTAGAACATAGCTGTGGAGCCTAAAGGGGTGGGACAGTCAGGCGCTGGAGGAACCCTGGAAGGCATCGCAGAGCAGGTACACTGGGGAAGAGAGCATGAGCTCAGAGGGGGCGAGTCTGGAGTCCTGTCGATGACGCTTTAGCTAGCGTGTCTGTCCACTGGCTGTTGCCGTCACAAAACACCTGAGGCTGAGCCATGTATAAAGAAAGGAAGCTTTGGGGGGGAGGAGGGCACAGGATGATGCCTCAGCAGTTAAAGGCCCTTGCTTGCAAAGGCTGCCACCCCAGATTCAATTTCCAAGCCACCCACATAAGCCAGAATCAAAAAGTGGTGCAGCCGGGCATGGTGGCGCACACCTTTAATCCCAGCACTGGGGAGGCAGAGGTAGGAGGATCACTGTGAGTTCAAGGCCAGCCTGAGAATACAGAGTGAATTCTAGGTCAGCCTAGGCTAGAGTGAGACACTACCTTGAAGCTCCCCCTGCCCCCCAAAAAAGTGGTGCAAATGTCTGACGTTCCTTTATAGTGGTGAGAGGCCATGGTGTGTGTGTGTGTGTGTGTGTGTGTGTGTTTACACACATGCTCAAATAAATTAATTATTATTATTTTTTTTTTTTTTTTTTGGTTTTTCGAGGTAGGGTTTCACTCTAGCCAGAGAACAGCCTTGGGTACCCGGTCCTCATCTTCCACCTCGCCTGAGGCAGGTCTCTCGTTGTTACCACTGTATATGCTGGGAGGTTCTCTCCTGTGCCTCTCATCTCACCATAGGAGTGCTGGGATTACAGACAAGCACTACCATGCTGGCTTTAAGTGGGTTCTGGGGACCTGATCTCAGGCAAGCACTTTATCTCTCTCTAGCCCACAGGAATAGATTATTCAGATTTTTTTTTCTTTTTGATAACATTTATTGCCATAATGTTTGGAACTTAAGGAGTATGGATTACTTTTGAATCCAAAAAGGCCAATAAATGGGGCTGGAGAGACAGCTCAACAACAAGGCACTTGTCTATAATGCTGCCATTGCAGGTTCAGGTCCCCGGCCACCCATGGAAAACTGGATGGCATTTGTTTGCAGCAGCAAGAGACCCTGGTGTGTGGAACCAAATTCACCAAAGGGTCAGCCTGCCAAACCCCCCTACACACACACACACACACACACACACACACACACACACTCCCAACATGGCCAAGGTTTAGGAGCAGAGGATAGTCACAATGTGAGCATTTTAGGCTTTCTGAGGCTTTGCTGTAGGCGCCCATACTTGCCACTGGTATGAAGGCAGCCACGGGCAAAGCAATTGAGCATAGTTTTATTCCAGTAAAACTTTATTGGCAACAGGACTTTAGTGTGCCAGACCCTGTGTTGTAGGCTCTGACTCCTAGATTATTGGAATTTCTGAAGCAGACACCCAGAGTGGTCAATTACCATGTCTAAAGGTCACACGGCTGAACAGGGCTCATGGCCTGTGGGTACCCAGGGACCCCAGCGCCTGAGTAAGTCCTAGAGGCAACAGCCTCTGGAGCCACAGTTTCCACGCAGGGACAGAGTGAGAGCAGGGAGCTGGGGCCAGAGGAATTCAACCTGGGAGAAGACGGTGGCATCTACAGATTCGATCTTCGTTGCCCACCTTCGAAGTGTTTTGCTGGTTCAGACTGAGTCAGAATTGGGTCTTTGATGTCCACATTACCTTCTTCTTAGCTCAGGAATGAAATTAGGAAGCCCCCTGTCTAGCTTCATGTTGATTACCAGGGAATTTGGGGATCCAGAAAGGTTTACGCCTTGGCTGGTGGGGCCCGGGGCAGTGGTCCTAGGTGTGGAGGGCATGCAGACTCTAGTGCGTGAGGCACCTCCAGACTCATGGGCCCGCCTGGGAGGGCTTGACAGCTGAGCATGGAGAACAATCCTGGGCTAAGCCTGCAGAGACAGACAGGAGATAGATCTTCTTGGCGGGACCTTGAGAACATCAGTCTAAGGACTGCTCATCCTATGCTGGAGCTCTGATTCTCTTTTGGATTTCCTCTTCCTTTACTTGGTGCCCCATATTCTCTATCCCAGGGCAACAAACCTATCTGGCTTTTTTGTTTATCTGTGCCCACACCCAGAACAGACATTGTCATTCGTATCAGTGAGAGTTGGAACAGAGCAAGAGCTAGACCTTACTTACCACCTCAGCTGTCCTCTCTCTGTTCCTTGAAACCTCTGTTCTTGGTGCTCATCAACTCAGTGAGGCCCTGAGGGGTCAAGTGACCTTCGAGAACTACCCAGTTCTTATGGAGGCCATAGGGGAGCCCTTTCCTCTATAGGGGGACTGGCTTGCCTTTTGTGTTCATTCTGAGCCCGTACATGTAACCAAGCGTGGTCTTGTCCCCTAGTGACCCCAGGCATGAAGATCTACATTGACCCTTTCACCTATGAAGACCCCAACGAAGCAGTACGGGAGTTTGCCAAGGAAATTGACATCTCCTGTGTCAAAATCGAGCAGGTGATCGGAGCAGGTATGTGACAAGCCTCAGCCATGGGTAAGGGAGACCAGTCCAGTGTACCTGCAGTGAAGGGTAGGATGAGGATTAAGGGTCGCAAAGACCCTCTGTAGCAGACAGCTTCAAGTTTGCTGAGAGGAACTTCCAGACCAGGCACAGTTATGGAGGAAGGGATATTTATTGAAGCTTACAGATCCAGGGGAAGTTCCATAATGGCAGTCGCAAAGACCCTCCCACATTTGAAGTCTTAGAATACTCAAGGGAAAGGTCCTCAGAGGTCCTGCGGTAAAACCATCTCCTGAGGGCTGGGAAGATGATGGCTCAGCTTGCTTGCAAAGCCTGTTGGCCTGGATTCGATTCCCAAGCCACCCACTTCAACCATAAAAGTGGTATAATCAGGTGGCAGAGGTAGGAGGATCACCATGAGTTCGAGGCCACCCTGAGACTACATGTGAATTCCAGGTCAGACTGAGCCAGAGTGAGACCCTACCTCAAAAAAACAAACAAAAAAAGGTGGTATAAGCCCCTGGAGTTCATTTGCAGCCACGAGAGGCTCTGGCATGTCCATTCACACAATGAAATAATAATTTAAAAAAAATTATCTCACGAGTAGTAGAGGAAACTGAGTCAAGGGGCTAGGCAGGAGCTGGCACAAAAGTTAGAGACTGAATTGGGATTGGGATTGGAGCCTGATTCCCAGGACTTTCCTAACACTTTGTCCACCGCAACCCTACCTCAGGTCACCCTGTGCTCTCACCCCACCCCCACTCCCAAAGGTGGCCCAGTCTGCTCTCCAAGGTGTTCTGTGTCCGTTAGGATAAGAATGAGCACTCAGAGGCCCCAGGAGCAGAGCTGAACGGGAACAGGTAGGTGGCGCTTCCAGCCTGGCATGTGACATCCTGCCTCTCTCTCTCACTGTGTCTGTCCCAGGGGAGTTTGGCGAGGTCTGCAGTGGCCACCTGAAGCTGCCAGGCAAGAGAGAGATCTTTGTGGCCATTAAGACACTCAAGTCGGGCTATACTGAGAAGCAGCGTCGGGACTTCCTGAGCGAGGCGTCCATCATGGGCCAATTCGACCACCCCAATGTCATCCACCTGGAAGGTGTTGTCACCAAGAGCTCGCCTGTGATGATCATCACCGAGTTCATGGAGAATGGCTCGCTGGACTCCTTCCTCAGGGTAGGGAGAGGGCCAGGGTCATGATTGGGGCTGGAATCGCACTCCTGGGCATAGCTTCAGCCTCCAGGATCAGCAATAGCTTACGGATCATCACAGCTTCCATTGTCTTGCCCTAGCAGACATTGCTAATCAATCCTAGCACTTCTTCCCACTCAGCTCAGAGGCAGTCTCCGAATCAGGAAGCACAAACAGTGGCTCAGAGTTGGCGCACAAGCTAAGGTCCATTCCCATCCATGCTCAGACAGCCTTCCCCTTACACACTGAGGAGTGAGCTCAGAGACCGGAAGCATTTGCCTAGCATAGGCCAGAGGATCAAGTGAGGACCCAGAATGCAGCCTGGTGTTTTGATTCTGCATTCATGTTTTTGGAGTTGTCCAGAGTTACACAGGATGGGGGAGAAAAATCAGAGTGCAAAGCCAGCAAGGGAGAGCCCCCCACCAGGAGATCACAGTCATCCAGTGAGACAAAGAACACTGGCCAGGATGACAGGAACATGCCCCAGGCCAACTGCCATTCGGCAAATACTTGTGAACCATGTGCCAGGCACTGTCGTCCATGGACCTTCCTGTTTAACTCAGCAGCCTAGAGAGGTGGGATTGCTTCTCCTTGCTTAACATGCCAACAAGCAAGCAGAGGTTGGGTCGTACGTCCAAGCTTACACAGCCAGGGAGGGGCAACATCCGAGTCAATACGGGTCTCTCTGCTTCAGAGCCTCTGTTCTCTCCATCATCCTGAAGTTGGCCTCTCTTTGAGGTCCCTGGGAATCTGAGTCCTTACCACAGGGAGCCCAGGGCAGAGGTGGCAGGGGCCTGTCACGGTGAGGGGATCCAGAGTCCTGACATTGGCCCATTGGTTGACTCCACCATTTTCTGCTTCTCCAAAAGCAAAATGATGGGCAATTCACGGTCATCCAGCTGGTGGGCATGTTGCGGGGCATCGCGGCTGGCATGAAGTACCTGGCAGACATGAACTACGTACACCGCGACCTGGCCGCCCGCAACATCCTCGTCAACAGTAACCTGGTGTGCAAGGTGTCCGACTTCGGGCTCTCGCGCTTCCTGGAGGATGACACGTCTGACCCCACCTACACCAGCGCTCTGGTAAGGGGGAGCTCTGGGCCTTGGCCACAACCACCTCTCCCTGCGGGGTGGATGCATTGACCCTGCTCAGGCCAAGCGTGCTCTGGGCCCTGGAGCTAGACAGAGACGCGCAGCGAGCCTTCTGTCTTCTTGCTCCCAGGCTGGTGGGGGACGGTGAGGTGCAGAGCAGCTGGGAACCGAGGCACAGCCTCGGCAGGCAGAGGGGGACTGGGGAACCGGGTGGTATCTAAGCTGGGCGCTGAAGGGCTGCTCAAGTTCCCGTCTCAGGGTCACGTGACTGGGGCGGGGGTAGATAGAGCAATAGCGCCGGAGAGGGAGACGGGGCCAGATTCCACAGGCCCCGTGTGCGGGGCTCCGAGGGGACCAGAGTGTAGCGAGCCAGGAAGGCAGGCCGCTGAGCACGCTGTGCTGGGCAGGGAGCAGCGAAGTGGCATGGTGAGCATCGAGAGAAGTCAGACAGCTCAACCTCCTTTCTCTGGCCTCCAGGGTGGGAAGATCCCCATCCGTTGGACAGCTCCGGAAGCCATCCAGTACCGGAAGTTCACCTCAGCCAGCGATGTGTGGAGCTACGGTATTGTCATGTGGGAAGTGATGTCCTACGGGGAGCGGCCCTACTGGGACATGACCAACCAGGACGTAAGTCTCCAAGGAGGTAGATGGGGTCTGTCTAGCCAACAAGGTGGGGGAGACAGTCTCAGGTCTTCCTGCTTGTGCAGGAAGCACACTTAACCACTGAGCCATCTCTTCAGCCCAAAACAGAGTCTTATTGTTTCCCAGGCTAGCCTTGAATTCATTTTTTTTTTTCGAGGTAGGGTCTCACTCTTGCTCAGGCTGATCTGGCATTCACTATGTAGTCTCAGAGTGGCCTTGAACTCACAGTAATCCTACCTCTGCCTCCCGAGTGCTGGGATTAAAGGCGTGCGCCACCACGCCCAGCTCTGTGACTGCCTTTTCGGCATTTCCACCTAACTGGAGAGACCAGATACAGTCATAGGAACTTTTTGTTTGTTTTTTGAAATACAGTCTCACTCTAACCCTGGCTGACCTGGAATTCACTATGTAGTTTCAGGCTGGCCTCAAACTCATGGAGATCCTCCTACCTCAGCCTCCCAAGTGCTGGGATTAAAGGCGTGCGCCACCATGCCTGGCCAATGGGAACTTTTATAGCCAGGTGCTAAATGGAGAAGGCAGGTGTCATGCCTGGAGGCTAGGGCAGTCTAGTGACATCACCAGGAAGTCTTCACAGGACCAGTGACCCTTGAATGGGAGGACAGTGGGTAGGGGAAAGGCCCAGGAGGTAGAGAGGAGGGTTGGGAGTTGTGAAGAGGAAACTGAACAGAAAGGTTAGCAAGGCACAAGGCTCAGTGCACAAGTGCCTGAGGCGAGCAGCTTAGCTTGGTTTTGGCTCACCGTTTTTCAGGCTGCAGCCTACGGCCAGTTGCCTTGTTGCTGTGGAGCCTGTGAGGGAGACGTCTTGGTGGGAGTCTATGGCAGAGGAAGCTGCTCACTTCATAGCAGCCAGGAAGCAAGGAGAAAGGACGGGGCTCACGGCCCAACGTCCCTTTCTAGGACAGGCCTCCAGTGACCAGTGACTTAATTCCCTTCCACTGGGCTCCACCTCCCAAAGACTCCTCCACCTCCCCAATAACGCCACAGGCTGGGGACCCACCTTCAGCACATGGGCCTTTGGGGGACAGTCAAGGTCCAAACTATAGCAGCTCTGTGGTGAGGTGTTTGAAAATCATTCCAGAGACTTTTTTCTTTTGCATGTGTATGTGGCCTGTGTGTGTGTGTGTGTGTGTGTGTGTGTGCGCGCGCGCGCATGCGCGCACGTGTACATGTGTATATGTACATGTGTGCTTGTAGAGGCCAGAGGAAAACCTCAGGTGGTATTCCCAGCAATGTGGCCACCTCCTCTGAGATAGAACTTACCGACCCAGCTGGGCTGACTAGATAGTGAGCTCCAGTGATCCTCTGGCGTCCACCTCCCCACTGCTGCGGTCAGCGTTTTCCGTGGGTCCCGGGGCTCAAGCTCAGGTCCTCGTGCTTGCAAGGAAAGCAAGCATGTGATCCACTGAGCTATCACCGCAGCCCCACTGCAGGGATTTTTCATTTGCAAAATTGTGGCAAGAAAGAGCTGGAGAAATGGCTTAGCTGTTAAGGCGTTGGCCTGTAAAGCCTAAGGACCCAGGTTCGATTCCCCAGATCCCACATAAGCCAGCTGCACATGGTGGCACATGCATTTGGAGTTTGTTTGTAGTGGCTAGAGGCCCTGGTGCACTCATTCATTCTCTCTCTCTTTATCTCTTTCTCTCTGTCTGTCTCATAAATGAATAAAAATAATTTTGTAAAATATGTAGAAAGAAAGGACTTGAAGCTTCTGGAACAGAGGGTGAATTGTGGTTACATTATAGAAGATGAATCGTCACCATTGCAGGGCAGATTGGAGATGGGTGTTTGGCCAACTTTTCCTGACAGAGGAGTAGGGGATGTGGGTCCCAGACGTGGTGGGCCATTGGGGCACCAGCCAGGCTCAGGGCCAAGCTTTGGAACTGACGGGGCAGGCATCCACCCAGAGGTCTGAGTCACACTCAAATGGAAAATGTGGTCACCCTGGAGTCAAGCAGGGGCCAAAGCGGGGGGCATCTTCAGCCATCAGGGCCAGGAGGAGGCTCACAGATGGGAAGAGTGAGGGGCTGGTAGAGCCAGACACAGAAGGGTCACCCGGGTGGACCCTGGGGAAAGGCCTCCTCAAGTCACACAGGGACTTGGCGGCTGGGACAGACTGAGTCTGGGAATGGTGGGGATGTAGCTTAGCCCCAGGAGGGAAGCGTTCCTAGAGGTCAAGCCTGCAGTGCTCTGGGGACAGAGCCTGGAAGAAGTCTGATACCCCAACCCCAACCGAACGGCCCCAGGCCCCACCATGTTCCTGTGTTGTTCCCAGGTAATCAACGCCATTGAGCAGGACTACAGGCTACCGCCACCCATGGACTGCCCGAGTGCCCTGCACCAGCTCATGTTGGACTGCTGGCAGAAGGACCGTAACCACAGGCCCAAGTTTGGCCAGATTGTCAACACGCTGGACAAGATGATCCGCAACCCCAACAGCCTCAAAGCCATGGCGCCCCTCTCCTCTGGGTATGGCTGCCCTGGCCCCTGTCTTCTGAGCGCTGCTGTTTTGGCCCCGCCCCTCCTGTGGGTACTATTGTCCTGGCCCACACCCCCCTCCCCAGCTCTGCTCAGCAGCCTGGGACAGTCCTCCCACCACACCCAAAGTTGCCCTTGCTTCAAAGAGAAGCTCCTCACTGCAGCTTGGGGTAGGACAGGTAGGACTGGTGCTGGTTAGGCATCAGTGGGGGCGAGAGGTGCACAGGACTGGTCTGTACATCCTGGCATTTAAGAGGCATTACCACACCCTCCAGTCTTAATGACTAGCTGTGCTTGTCACTCAGTTTCCTCCCTAGCCTCCTTCACACCCTAGCCTCACCCTCAACATGCATGTGAGCTCTCGACACACACTCACAGAGCACATACACACACACAGAAGTGGGCACAAGCGCTCACAATTGTTCTCACACACACTGACAACCTCAGACCCTCGTACCTAAGCATACAGGCAGCATGTATGCATCCCATTTAGGACACACCACACATGTCCCTCCCCATGCCACAGAAATGGCTTAGCTCAAAAAAAAAAAAAAAAGAAAAAGAAAAAGAAAAAGAAAGGTCAGGGCATGGTGGCGTACGCCTTTAATCCCAGCACTCAGGAGGCAGAGGTAGGAGGATCGCTGTGAGTTCAAGGCCACCCTGAGACTACATAGTGAATTCCGGGTCAGCCTGGGCTAGAGTGAGACCCTACCTTGAGAAAAGAAAAGCAAGAAATGGCTTAGCTCCAGAACATGGTTCAGGCAATCTTGGGCTTCTCTTTTCCCTAAGGCTTATCTCGCTGCCGCCTTCCAGGGGTGGATGTCACAGGGCACCCAGCTGCTGGCCCTGCACACTTAACTCTCCATGACCCACAACTCATGGGTTTTCTGAGATGCATTCACCAGGCATCAAGACCCAGGACTGGTTGTGCCCAGAGATCCCCTGAGCCAAAGTCCTGCCACCAGGTCCTTGTGGCCACAAGGTCTTCATGCTGTGTTGACCACTCCTGGACAAAGCCACTGTGAGCTTTTCTCCTCATGAGAGCCACATACTTCTTGTCAGCCTGGAAGCTTTGTCTATATTTGGAAGTGTAGTCCACATGCTCAGCCCCCCAACGCCCGACTCCCTGGCTCTCACCAGGTTAGAGAAAGATAGAGAATGGCTCTGGGGGAGAAAGCAGGGACTAGTTAGTGCAGTTAACTAAGTTAAGCCAGCCAAAGTCCCTCCCCGTGAAAACAACAGGTCCAGGGAAGCCTCCCTCCTTGGTCCTAGCAGAGCCTTCCATAACTTTCCACGCATTCACCCATACACACCTGCACACTCACCTAGGCGCCCACCCTCATACAGAAATGCGTGCACAATCATGCACCTGTCTTCACTCGGGATACCCACGTGTGGATTCCTACCCTCCCTGTGGGCACACCCTCACCATCCCTGTCCCCACCTATCCCCAGCATCAACCTGCCTCTGCTGGATCGCACGATCCCCGACTACACCAGCTTCAACACAGTGGATGAGTGGCTGGAGGCCATCAAGATGGGCCAGTACAAGGAGAGCTTCGCCAGCGCCGGCTTCACCTCCTTCGACGTCGTGTCTCAGATGATGATGGAGTAAGTGCCCGACCTCCCCCGCCCACCACTACCCACTGACACCCCTTCCCACCCATCCTGCCAGCCAATCAGGAATCTCTGGAGGGTGAAGAGGAGACTGTGTCCCAGCAGGGACGGGGGAACCAAGGAGCTTAGGAGTCACGTCCACGTCTATAGCCAGATCTGCCTGCCACCCCCTGGCTCTGTGACTGGGCAATTCCAGAAGTTACCCCCTGCCTCGGCCTCAGCCTCAGTTTCCACATCTAGAAATCATCAGGGTTTGGTGACGCAGTCAGGGTAGAAAAGAAATAAAGGAAGTGGGTATTTAGCCGCACTGCTTTCGGACCACAGAAGGGAAAGGGGCACCCAGGGTCCAGTCTCCTCAGTGGGTGCTCTTCCAGCTGCTTAGAACCGCCTGGACACCCACTCCCTCAGCCTCAGCGTGCATTCCCAGGGAAGCCCAGCCAGCTCCTACCCGGCCCGCAACCCTTTCAAGTCCCACATTTTTTCCTAACGTGTGCTTCTCTCCCAAAGGGACATTCTCCGGGTTGGGGTCACCCTGGCTGGCCACCAGAAAAAAATCCTCAACAGTATCCAGGTGATGCGGGCACAAATGAACCAGATCCAGTCTGTGGAGGTTTGACGTTCGCCTGCCTCGACTCGCCTCGCCTCTTCCTCCGGGCCGCCCTCTCCATCCCCCACGCCGGCCCCCCCTGGTGCTCTGTCCATGGTAGGGTCAGCCACCTGCCAAGAGGCCACGGACAACAGGAAGAATCACGCAGCGCTCCGGCCACAGGACGTCACCAAGAACACGTGCAAGTCAAAGGAATGAAAAGGGAATGGGGGAGACAGCCGCTAGATCTGGGAGGGGGGCGGGACTCGCAAGGAACATTTTTCAAGGAGGATTCTCATATGGAAAGTGATGATGGTTCTTGGGGGGGAGCAAAGGGCTTGGGAGATCCATGCAGTTTGTCCTGTTAGAGACCAAAAGCGGTTTCTCTCCACCTCCCTCTGGGAAGGTGAACTGGCTACGGCCAAGAGACATTTCCGAGAAAGCAAATAGGAAGGGGAGAGACAGGCCGCCCTCCTCTCCTGACTCAATAGCTGAGCTCCAGGCTCGAGGGGCAGATGGACAGGCAGCCGCCCTGGAGGCTCTGGGAGAATCCATTCCAGCTACCACTGGGCAGACAGAAGAAGTTTTCTGTCTTGGGAGATGATTTCAGAAACTCCCAGCGAGAAACTGTTTCTGCTATCGGTTCAGGGTGCAGAAGAGGGGCTTCCTGACCTCCCAGGTCACACCAAACAGGCCAGCCTTCCTGAGGATGGCCACCCAGGTCTGCAGCCCCACATGGCCATGCCCCGTCCTCACCTCGAGGGCGATGCTGTGGTGACTGTCATCAGCTACGACTGCCAGAGAAGTTCTTGCATCTGGGTTTGTTTACAGCAATCCGTGGACTCCGGGGTATTTTGATCAGGGGTGGTTTTGGTCCGGGAGGGTTGTTTGTTGGGTTTTTTTTTTTTTTTTTTTTTAATGACAATGAAGTGACACTTTGACATTTCCTACCTTTTGAGGACTTGATCCTTCTCCAAGAAGAAGGTGCTTTCTGCTTACTGATTAGGCAATACACCAAGGGCGAGATTTTATATGCACATTTCTGGATTTTTATATGGTTTTCATTGACACTCTTCCCTCCTCCCATCTCCTTGCCAGGCCTCACCAAAGCCAACTGCCGGAGGGCCATCTGGGCCCTTTAGAGACGGGGTATGGGACTGGGGGGAGGGTTAGCACTAAGGTGGAGCATCCCGCCCAGGACCGCCTTGGAAAGCAGATGGAGGTGCAAGAGGGCTCAGGGCCAGAAGTCCTTCCCGCTTCCCTAATCCTCCCTCTGATCCACTCTATCTGGTACTTCCCGGGCATTGAGGCCCCCTTCAGGTTCTTGGGTGTCCTCTGATGGCCAAAACCCAGTTTCACCTCTGGGAGCCTGAATCAGGCTGCCCGGGAAGCCAGGACTCTGATCATTCACTGTGACACTCCGGCCCGGGACCACTCCTTCCTTTCCCTTAGGCCTTTGCCCAGGTCTCAAAGCTTTGGCCACAGGGAAACCATCAGCCAAGGGGGTCTGGCCACTGACTCTCCTGTGAGCGAACGCAGGTACCCGAGCAGAGCAATCGGCTAGTAAACTGAATGGAAATAAACGCTTTAGTTATGAAATGACCCCTGTACTCTGTATGTTCCAAGGCAAGAGCCTGGTACTCTTTGGGACATGCCACGTGACCCATAATGCTCTTCCCAGGGACTCTTTCTCCCTCAGGATTCTGGAAGGCCCGAGGCTGAGAAAACTTACGGATGACAAAAAAATGCCCCACGTGGCCTTTCTAACCCTGGCTTGTCAGAAGCACGGGCAGGAAGAGAAGTGCAATGGAGAGCCTCAGCTCTAGGCACCCGACACGCTGGCAGACAGGCGTACTGGGAGCAAGAATGGGTAGGGCAGCATGCCTCAGCCAGAGGGCGGGAACTAGCTCTGGGTGCCAGGTGAGACTGTGACAGTGGTGGGGGTGGGGACAGGGACACAAACTCCCACCCAGCCAACACTGTCCGCTCTGTGCTAAGGTCTCAGATTCACTAAAAGCAGAATTCTCTGTAGGGCAGATGCTCCGGAAATCAAGTGTAGGAGTGGGAAGGGAAAGCCAGGGACACCTATCTCAGGACCAGTCCTTTTGTCCACAACACTTCTTGGAGGAGCCTACCCAATGAGGAAGATGGATGGCACAGGCCTGTGGTCAGGACCCAACCAGCATAGGCCAGCCTGTTGTCTGTCACTCACCTGTTCTCAGAGCCGGTGATGCGAAGGGAAGGAAGGGATTAGAGCAGAGACTGGCCCACGGGAGGACAGCAAGGACAATCATGGGGTGAGCATTGGCAGACTTCCCACAAGCTGATCATCAGTGGCCCACAGGCCATCCTTTTGTGCCCCAAAGATGCCCAGAGCAGGTGGCAGCTGTCCCCACATACAAGGTCACCTTCTGGCAAGAGCCGTTCTGATGCTTTTCAGATTAACTGTCTCCCCAGCCCACCTCCCGCTGCTCCGGGGGCCCCACAAGGGGCTGGCAGTTGGTCCTTCCGTCAGATGGCTTCCTGTCTTAAGCTGCTAGGCTGGTGTTTTCGAGCCAGCTCACCTACCCATCCAGCCTCAGGGCCTGAGGTACTCCGTGGACCCCGGGCCCTGCGTGCACACTCCCCGAGCGTGGGTGCTGCACGGACCCTCTATCTCCTCTTCAGGGCATCCAACAGACATCACTGTGACTGACATGGGGTATAGGCAGTGTTCGCTTCCCCTCAGTCACGGGGCAGCCCGCCCCTCACCCCACACTTCTTGGTAGCTGCTCCACAGGGGTTGCCAGGCCTTCCTCTTACCGCTGCTGCCCGCGCCTGGGCACACAGCTTGGAGCTTCCCGCTGCCTGGTTACTAATCCTTTCCTGCCTCCCCCTCCCCAAGCACCAGCCCCCACCTGCCCAGCAGCCAAGGGAGAGCTTCCGCCTGGGCTGCTCGGCACACACACACTTGCTTCTTGAGGAAAGAAAGCTGCTCTGTGATCCCGGGCCAGGGCACCGTGAAAATGGGGCCAGCTGTTCAGGGAGGGTATGGCCTGGCAGAGCAATGCAGGGTTCGGGCTGGGTGAGAGAGAGCCGCCCACCATGCCCCTTCTGCTCTAGAAGCCCCTTCCCCTGTTGGGTCACTGTTGGTCTCCTCCTAGGATATCACAATGTCTCACCTGGACCCATGGCCTTCAAGCAGGGGCTAGGATGGCAAGGGACACGAGACACTTAGGAGACCAGGGCAGGAACTGATTATTACTCAGTAAGGTCGTGCCTCAAGCTCAAAAGGCATCAGTGGGACTTCTCCACAAACTCTCCAGCCGGTCCCCACCCGAGGGGTCTATGCCGCCCCCTGGTGGACTGTCGAGAGCCTCACACCCCTGGTGGGTCAGGTGTTATCCTTCCAAGGCTGGGGCCTCCACTCCTTGCCTACTGTCCCCAGCCCTGGCCTGAAGCATAGGAAGGACTTAGGCCCCACACTACCAGCCACCCCAGTGTTTCTCTTGGCTCTCTCCAGACCCTTGTCATTCCAAGATAGAACCCAAACGGAAAGGCCCTTGCCAGAAGGATGTATGGTAATGATACCCCCTTGTAGTAGTCAGTTCCAAGTTGCTGGGACGAACATCCAAATCAGACGCGGTCTGTGGAAGGAACGAGTTTATTTCAGCTTACAGATCCGGGGGAAGTTCCATCAATGGCAGAAGAAGCTGGCTCCCTTTCACAGATCCGAGCAGAGTGAAACCACCAAACAGATAGCAAACACTAAAAAGCAAGCAGCAAGCAAACACGAACTGGCAGCAAACAGAGCCCTCCACCCCACCCCAGCTCGGATTGCTTTTTACACCTTTGGGCTGGAATCGGATCTGCCCCTAGACACACCTTTGGGCTGGGCTTCTGTTCCCCCACACACACACCCCACCCCCCACACACCTCCTCCAGCCAGGTGGCTGGAGACCCACGTTAAAAGCTTAATAAAACACCTGAGTCTATGGGGAACACACATTCACATTCAAACCACCACACTCCTGAACCCCAAAACGGCACCCTGCTCCTGTCACTAACTGAGGACATGGAGCCAAAAGGAGAGCACTGGGCTAGGTGAGCCAGGCCTTCACAACACTGAAGCACTTCAGTCCTACGAGGAGGGCCTAAGAGAGAAACTGAGGCACAGGGGAGTGAGGTAGCTTGCTCAGGACCATACCTGGAGGAAGGGGCAGGAGGGGGACATGAGCCTGAGTTTCCCTACGCCCGGTGCTCCGTGGAGCACGCTCAGTTAGCTGGCAGGGAGCACAGCCTGTGTGGGACCTGATGCTGGCTGGCGCGAGAAGGGAAAGCTACATGAGCTGAGGCTATCAAGGAGGACGTCCTGGCAGAGGCTGCCTTGAAAATGATGGATGTAGAGAGAAAGCTCGCTTGAGTTGCAGCAATCTGAATGTTCTAACGTGGTGGGGACTGTGGTCCGGGTGGGCCAGAGGTGTCTTCGGGTGTCGGAAGATGAGCTTGAGGCGCTTTTGGACACGCTGTGTGGTGCGGCCAGAGAGGCTCTTGAACAGAGCAGAATGAGCTTCCGGTTCCAGATAGTCTGTTCTTCCATCAAAGGGCAGGTGCCTCCCTCTATGCCCAGCCTGAGGAGGAAGAGCCCCGGGCCACAGCCCTCATGATTCCAGAAGACTCCATGCTCTGCAGGGTGGGGTTTTGGGCTACTTGCTTCTTCATCTGTGTCCACGTGTGGGTACACACCACTCCCTGGACTTGACCAGACTTCCATCTAATGGCTCCTGCCACAAAACAAGGTGGGAAATGACCTTGACCTTGGTCAATGTCCCTTATAGGGAAGCCAGAGTCGGGAGTGTTGGTCATAGGAAAGGAATTGGCCTGAGCGGGTTCAGAAACTCCCCCTCCCCCCGCCCAGGCAGCGCCTTCCCACCCCACGAGTCAGGTCTCAGGAAGTGGAAGCCAGGGACTGCAGGAATAGTTTAACATTTACCCTATGCTTTGGTGCCAAAATATTGACCTCTCCGCCTTGCCAGTAAGGAACCTGGCTGCCAGAGAGGACTCCTAGAGGATTCCGGCCAGGCCCTCCGCCTGTGGCCCCCTTCCTCCTACCACCCAGGGTCTCTGTAAAGGCTCACCATTACTAGGTGAGCCTCTCCCTGGCTACTCTGGGGCTCCACCTTGGCCCCCAGTCAGGATGGCAAGAGGTCTCCGCAGATTCTGATCTTCCCGACAATAGACTTCCCCAAGTGTGCAGCGGGGGCAGGGGGGCTGGCATAAACAAGAATTGGGGCAAAGCTAGACATTGGATACCGTAGCCCAGGACTCTGGAAGTGGAAGGGGCAGAGCCGACCCTCAGGAATGCTCAGATTCGGCTAGGATTTCAGGAAAATGAGAGAGACGCCCCCCACCCCCACCTCAGAGTCCAACCTAGTCTAGGTTCTCAGCAGGAAGCCTGCCTCCAGGAAAGCTGATCCAACAAGAAGCAGGAATTTAATACTTCAGAGGGGCCACCCTGCGGAGACCCACCACCCCACCACCACAGTGCAGGCCTGCTCATTCAACACCTGGCCTGGTGGGCCAGGGCAAGGCAGGCTGGGGTTTCCAGCTGGACTCGAACTTCAGATTCCCCGCTATCCGACCCTGCCTCACCAACCCTGCTACCCAGACTAAAAAGAGGCAGATGAGCAAAGGGCTCCCTGTTTCTCAAGGTCTGACACCCCCCTTCTGGAGGAGACAGGCCTAGCATTGGCAGGGGAGCTGGAGAAGGAAGGAGGGGGTTGAGGTCAGAAAATATCTTAGGGCAGGTCAGAGCCAGGGCCACGTACACTGTGGAGGCCCTGCTGAGCCTGCCTGAGCCAAGAATTCTGACATTCCAGGGCTGAAAGATTCCAAGGGTCTACGACTACAAAACCCCATCTCCAAAGATTCCAGTGGAGGAAGTCCATTTTCCTAAGATCCCATAAGGGTTCTATGCTAATGCTTGAAATCTTAAGTCTCCTCGTTCATCGCTGGGCCCCCCAAGCCCGTGGGCCCCAGCGGTAAAAAAGCACAAAGAGTAAGAGGGAGAGAGGAGAACGGAGGGACACAGCTGAACACAAACGCTATGAACAGCTCGATCCCTAGAATCTGCTTAGAGGGAGGCACATTCTATTCTGGTAGGAAAGACAAAATGGCCCTGGCCAGGTATGCTTGGAGGAAAGGGACGCAGCTGCGGTGCCCCACACAGGCTATACAGGACCTGCTGGCCTGGGGGCTCTGGCAGACAGTCCACCTCAGGGCTCAATTAGGAAGTCAGTCATTTGGACGGAGACCTCCCACACCACCAAGAAAGCAAGAGGAGCAGGGGCCCACTAGCAGACACTGCACTTCCTGGAAGCCAGGTCCCTTCCAGTGCTAGCCACTGCCCCCACCTCCGTGCGAAGGGCGACCAGCCCGAGGCTGGCCGGAAGCTCAACCGTCAGTCTGTCTGTCCTCCCTTCTGCGGACTCATGCATACAGGGACGAGCCAGGCAGGAACCCTCAGTCTCAAGCAGCCCTCTTTGGACTTCAGAGAAAAGCGGTGACTGCTTGCTCACAAGCACAGCTGCTACTTCTTCAGTGCCAACCGTGTGCCGGGCGCCGGGCTTCACTGACTCCTCACACGACTTTGAGAGACAGGTGTAATGACAGCGCACATGCCACAGACTGGGAGGTTCAGAGGTGTGGCACACGCCAGCTCCCCCGGGTCACACTGGCAAGCGGCGTCTGACCCCAACACTTCACTCATTCCCGCTATGCCTCTGCTGCCACCAGTGGTCCCCAGTCAGCCCTTCACCACAGTCCCAGTTTCCCCGAGGAGCACTAGGACACCAGTATCCCCAGAGCTGCTGTCAGAGAGCCACAGGGGGGGTCGGGTGCCTAGAGCCCTCCTGAAGCTCCCCTCCCCCCAACCTGAGCTATGCAGGCCAGAGCTCTCAACCAAGATTTCACAAGATGGTTTCCTCTGGTCATGAACATGGGTCTTTCTAGACAATGTTGGGGAATCAGGAAGGGATGTGGCTGGGGCTCCAGTGGTTGTGGGTCATCCCTGCCTCCTCCACACTCCACTGCTGTGACCAAGGAAATTTCACCAGCTACATCCAACGGCAACCCTGACCCTGTTACTCCAATGCTTTTGTAGGAGTATTTTTAGCAGAACCTTTTTTTTTTTTCCAAAATAAATGTGAATTGTAAAAATTAACGCTTGAACTCAGTGTTTTCATTTCTCTGAAGTTACCCACAAGATGAAAGTAGAGTTCCCAGAAGTCCTAAATAAGGTTCTGAGGTATGACTAGGAGTTTGCTAGAGCTAAGGATGAAATCCCAGGTAGGGCTGGGATTGAGGCTTTGGGACTGGGGTGGGGATCTGACCTGGCTTGGGGTTAGGGGTTAAACTGGAGCAGCAACTTCTAAGAACACCCATTCATTCAAGCTTCAGACTTTGAGTTTTGCTACTAGGGACTCAGGGGTTGTATCCCAATTCTGCCACTTGTTAGCTGTGTGTCCTAGGAGAGCTTGAAACGGGAATCTAGGGTTCCTTACCAATACGCCAATACACCAATAAATTTAGAGTACCCTGGGTTCTTGTCCTATGAATTTAAAGAATTAAAATCCATACACCAAGCCAGGTGTGGTGGCGCACACCTTTAATCCCAGCAGTCAGGAGGCAGAGGTAGGAGTGTCGCCATGAGTTTGAGACCACCCTGAGACTACATAGTGAGTTCCAGGTCAGCTCTGGGCTAGAGGAGACCCTACCTCAAAACAAACAAACAAACAAAAAAAAATCCATAAACCAAAGGGTAAGTTTTAAAGTGACTTTATTAGATTAAGAGAAGGGAAGAGAATAATGTGCAGAGAGCTCCAGCCATGTGGAGGGCAGAGGGGATAGAGAGCCCATGTGGGAGTAAGGGGTCCCCCTTACCACAACCAGAAGCTTACCAGGAGTCAGCAAAGAGAGCCCTCGCCCTTGGCAAGGGTCTATTTATAACCTTAATGTGTTGGGCTCCACCTTCCAGCTCAGGTGAGCCAGAGTGAGGGCTGGGCTAGGGGCTGGCTCAGGAAGAGGCGAGCCACGACGCCAAGTTCTGGGGGGCTGAACTTGACCAACCCCAAAGTCAGGAATAGATTTAAATTCTAGGAAAGGGGACCTCCCTTCCCAGGAGGGGCTCAGGTTGTTTGTGGAGAAAGAGATCTAGGGAACTCCTTTTAGGCAAAAGATAAGAAGTCAGATCATCCTTTTGATATCTAGCAAAGTAGAGATTGTGAGGGCAGACGTTCCTGCCTTTACTTTTGGGGCCCAGTCACCCTAAGCTACCTAACAAAGCTACTTGACTCTCTGTCAAGGTGACAAAATGTTCGAAGCCTCTGTGTTGGGTGCTGTTCTCATCACTGTGACCAAGTACCTGAGAGAATCAGCTCAAAGGAGGGAGGGAGGATTCGCTTTTGCTCAGTTTCAAAGGGCTCAGTCCATGATCATGTGTCTCGATGCACTTGGGTAGAACATACGCCCTGGGATGCCCATTCTCTCTCAAATAAATAAAGGTTTTTTTCTTTTTAATAAAAACAAATAGCTGAGGCTGGGAGTGTAGCTCAATGGTAAAGTGCTTGCCTAGTAAGCACAAGGCCCTGGGTTTGGTCCTCAGCAGAGAAAGATCCTAGGTTTAATCCCCAGCGGGAAAAGGGAGGGAAGAAAAGAGAAAGGGGGGCTGGAGAGATGGCTTAGCAGTTAAGCACTTGCCTTTGAAGCCTAAGGATCCCAGTTCGAGGCTCGGTTCCCCAGGACCCACGTTAGCCAGATGCACAAGGGGGCACACGTATCTGGAGTTCGTTTGCAGTGGCTGGAGGCCCTGGTGTGCCCATTCTCTCTCTCTCTCTCTCTCTCTCTCTCTCTCTCTCTGCCTCTTTCTCTCTCTGTCTGTGTCTCTCAAATAAATAAATAAAACAAAAAAAATTTTTTTTAAAGAGAAAAGAGAAAGGGAAGGAGGGAGGAAGGAAGAGAAGGAAAAAGGAAAGGAGAAAAGGAGAGGAGCAGGGAGGGAAGGGAAATAGCTGAAGGGGAGTGGCTCATGAGGAAGAGCTCAGACAGAGGGGCGGCAGGAGCAAAGGCCCTGAGGTTGGAGGATGCCTGGCGTGTTTAAGGAGTAACAAGAAGTCCATGGTAGCTGAAGCAGAAAGAATTAAAAGGGGGGTGGCGGCTGAGAAATCTGGGGTCCTCTGGTCGAGTTTAATTCTCCACATGAGATGAAAGCTCGTGGAAAGTTAGAGAATGCAGGTGCCATGATCTAACTTTTCAAAGGCTCCCTCAGACTGTAAAATGTCGGTGGGAACATCTCAGTCAGGGCCCTCCAGAGAAACAAAACCAGCAGGATACACATTAAGAGATTAATTTCAGGGAATATATTTAGTGGCAAATCCCTAATCCATAGGACAGACCAGCAGGGTAGAAATTCCTGCAGAACTAAATGCCACAGTCCACGGTGGGACTTCTTCCTCGGAAAAATCTTATTATTATTTTTTTTTTCTCTTAAGGCTCTTCAGTGGTTAAATGAGGCCCACCTAGATTACAGAGGCTAATCTCTTTAACGTAAAGTCAAAGGGTTGAGGCTGTTAATCCATCTACAAAATACCTGGATTAACACGCTGGGTAGCTAGGCACCACAAGCCTGCCAAGCAGATGCATAAGACAAAAAAATGTCCGAGGGGAAGGGCAGAAGCTGGGACACAGGAAGTCACTGGGGTGGCACTGGAGGACAGGAACAGAATGGCGGTAGGGATGGTGAGAAGTGGTTGGATCATGAATAAAGTGGGAAGTCCCATGACTTGATGGGTTGGTCATGGGGGTGGGCATGAAGGAGCCGCTGGAGGGCTCCGCCTGAGCATTGCACTGGGGAAGACTGCAAGAGGAGTGGGCTTGGGAGAGGTGGTGGTTTGAATGTGAGAAGTCCCCCACAGCCTCACGTGTTTGTGATTAAACCTCATAGTTGATTCCCAGCTGGTGGAGCCTAAGTGGGGGGTGGAGCCTCGCTGGAGGAGGTGTGTCACTGACTTGAAGGTTTTATAATCCAGCCTGCTCGTGGTAGCCAATTCTATTTGCCTGCTGCTGTGGAGATGTGGTGCCCAGCCGGCTGCTCTGCTCTGCTTTCCTGGCAAGGATGCCACTTCCCTTCAACACTAAGCTGAAATGAACCCTTTCCTTCCACGGGGCTTCTAGTCAGGTCTTTTGTCCCAGCAATGAGGATGTGACAACATTCCTTGCTAGAGCAATTACAGGAGGAAAGGTGTATTCTGGCTCACAGTTGAAGGAGATACAATTTATAGTGCTTGGGGACTGTGGTGGTAGGAGCAGCCCATCTGTGGCTGTAAGAGAATGGGGCTGTTCACTCACACCAGCAGAGAAAGGGGCATGCCAACATGCCTGCTGGCTTGCTCCTTTCCCCCTCTGTATTCAGTCTAGGCCCCCAGATCACAGGATGGTGCCATCCGCATTCAAGGTGGGTCTTCAAAGGCTCTTCAGCTCAGCCTCTCAGACAGCCAGAGGCGTGTCTCCCAGGTGATTGACAATGAAGGTTCATCATCTCAGGAGGCTTCGTAGCAAGCCAGGAGCAGAAGGCCTCAAGGCCTCAGGGACAGGACACTGGGATGGGACGAGAGCTGCACATGATGCCGAGGTTCTCCCGGTGGCCTGAGGTGCAAGCACGGAGATTATCACAGACTGCCATGCTAGACCTCGGGAGGCCATCAGATCGCCCAGCCTGCCACACGGCACAGCTTGGGAAGTGATGCTCTCTGACAAAACCAGGCATCAAGGAGGACCAAGGACTGACTGCTGGGCTAAGTGTTCCTCTTGTGGATCCAGGATACCTCCTGGGAGCTGGGGCCAGAAACAAGCTAGAGAGAAAGCCTTGGGATCCTGGGGCTACTGGGCCTGGAGGGAGAGAGCCAGGCCAAGAGATATAGTCCCAGTCTTGTCATGGTTCTGCTCATAATCTTTCTGTTTTGCAATGGTAAAAACAATATGTATTCGCTAGAGACCTTGCTTTGAATTGTGGGTTTTATTTATTTATTTTGCAGGGAGAGAAAGAAGGAGGGAGGCAGAGAGAGAGAGAGAATGAGAGAAAGAGCATATGGGCGCCTCAGGGCCTCTAGCCACTGCAAATAAATTCCAGATGAATGTGCCACTTTGTGCATCTGGCTTTACATGGGTACTGGGGAATGGAACCCAGGTCATTAGGCTTTGCAGGCAAGTGCCTTAACTGTTGAGCCATCTCTCCAGCCTAAACTGTGGGTTTTGATCTTTTCCCAGGCTAGCAATACCTGGCACAATTCTGCCGCAGTGCTGAGAGAAGCAGCAAGCCTAGCTCCCCATTAGTCACACGATCGCCAGGGGCCTCAACTGTGTAACTGAACTTGGATGCGTTAAATGTGTTTTCAACTTTCGATGAGTTTATCAGGGACATAACGCCTATATAAGTAGAGGGGCTTTGGGACAATGATGAGGGCAGGAAGCAGAGGAAGCTAAACCAAAGCTTATCTTCTCATCAACTGCCTTAGATATCCCACCCAACCTCTTCCCCCAGCTTATTAACAATATTATACTCGGGCCCAGGCTGCTCACCTCCGAATTTCTATACAGGACAGCTGCCCCTGGCAGAGATGAAGAACTGTAATGGTTGTTAACTCACTAGGACCTGGATTACGCCTGTGAGGGATGGTGCTGATTGGGTCATTTGAGATGGGAACACCCACCTTGACTGTGGCACCGTCATTGCATGGGCTGGGGTCCTGGACTGTGTGCGGGCTGGTTGAGCAGCAGCACTACTCATCGCTCTCTGTTTCCCCACTGTGGACTGAACGTGACCAGCTCTGCCTCAGGCTCCTGCTGCCACGCCTTCCCTGCCATGGTGAACTGTAACCTGGAACTGTAAGCCGAAATAAACCCTCCCTTAAACTGGTTTCTGTCAGGTATTTTGTCCTAGCGATGAGAAGGTGACTGATACGCAGATGTCAAAGAGAGAGTGAAGGAACGGTGGGGACAACGCTACAGGCATGGATTTGGCAATTTTCATGAACTGGACGACAGCAATTACCTCCTGGTTGCTGGGACAAAACACCCGAACAGAAGCAGCGTATGGAAGTGTTTACTTCCCAGCTTAAAGTTTCGAGCAGGGAAAATTCGGCAGGAGGAGATAGCCAGGCATCACACCTCCACATCAGCAGGAAGGAAGTAAAGAAAGTGAGCTAAGTACAGAAAAGCAGGGCTAGGCTAGTGACACACCTCCTACAGCAAGGTTCCACCTCCCAAATGTCCACCAGCTGGGGATTAAGTATGAGACTTGATCACAAACACATAAGGCTATGGGGGCACTTCACATTCAAACCACGGAATGGGCCAATGTCTTGAAAATTAAAACTACCTCAACTCCTTCAGATGGAATAGATGGTCCAAGTAGCACTGTAGCCATTAAGGAATCTGAATTAACACTTTCTTGTTATTCCTGCATTTGTTAATTGGTTTAGGTACATAGGCTGGGCATGCATCCCAGACTGGCCTTGAACTCAGGATCTTCCTGCCTCATAGTCTCCTTAGTTCTGGGATTGCAGGTATGTGCCACCAACCCAGCAGCATATGGGGGTTTTGTGGTTACTGTAACAAACTGCCACAAAATCAGTGGTATAAAACAAAATTTATCACAATTCTGGAGGGCATAAGTCTAAAGTCATTACCACCAGGCCAAAATCAAGGTGTTAGCAGCCCCTCACTCCTTCTACTGGCTGTGGGCAACAATTCACCCATTGCCTCTTCTAGAGGCTGCCACAGTGTCTTCCTGGTGTGCATCTGTGGTCCCATCCCTCCATTCTCTGTCCACCTGGTCACACTGCCTTCTCTTCAGTGTGAATCATCCTCGACCTCTCTATCACAATGGGATTGCATTTAGGGCTTATCCAATTGTCCAGAATAATCTCCTTATCTCAAGACCTTTAACTCTGACCCATTTGCAAAGCCCTTTCCCTCCATGTAAAGTAACATCCAGGGATGAAGATGTATATTTCTTCTGGGGGAGCACTGATTCAGACCAATAGAGTGAGTGACTCAAAGTTTTAAAAGGTCTCTCTGCAAAAGATCCTAAAAGAGGACCTGTGGAGATGGCTGGGCAGTTAAAAGTGCTTGAAAAGCCTGCTGGCCTAGGTTCAATTCTCTAGTACCCACATAAAGTCAGATGCACAAAGTGATGCATGCATCTAGAGTTCACTTGAAGCGGCAGGAGGCCCTCGTGTGCCCACTCTAATTTTCTCACTGTCTCAACTATTATTTTAAAAGTCCTAAAAGGATGAGAGGTAAGCCACAGAGTACAAAATATTTACAAATCATATATTCACCAAAGAAACAATATCCAGAATAAGTAAAGTTCCTTCAAAAGCAACAGTATTTATTTATTTAAGAGACAGAGAGAGAGAGAGAGAGAGAGAGAGAATGGGCGCACCAGGGCCCCCTGGCCACTGCAAATGAGCCAAATGAGCTCCAGATGCATATGCCACCTGGTGCATCTGGCTTACATGGGTCCTGGAGAATCAAACATGGGTCCTTTGGCTTTGCAGGCAAGTGCCTTGACCGTTAAGCCATTCCTCTAGCCCTGCAACAGTTTTTAAATAAGCTATTTAGAAAACAGGCACAAGATATAAAGGTATTTCAGTGAAAGGATATACTGCTAGTTAAAAAAAAAAAAAAAAACCATGGGCTGGAGGATGGCTTAGCAGTTAAGGCGTTTGTCTGCAAAACCAAAGGATCCAGGTTCGATTCCACAGGACCCATGTTAGCCAAATGCACAGGGGTGCACACGTCTGGAGTTTATTTGCAGTGGCTGGAGGCCCTGGCATGTGCCCATTCTCTCTCCCCCCCCCCTTCTCTGTCAAATAAAAATAATTTAAAAAAAACAGGGCTAGAGAGATAGCTTAGTGGTTAAAACGCTTGCCTACAAAGCCTAAGAACTTAAATTCAATTCCCCACTATCCAGGTAAGCCAGATGCACAAGGTGGCACATGCATCTGGAGTTCGTTTGCAGTGGCTGTATGCCCTGGCATGCCCCTTCTCTCTCTCTCTCCTTCAGTCTGCCCCTCTCTCTCTCTCTTCTCTCTCTCAAATAAATTAATTTTTTTTAATTTTCAAAAACAAATTTTATGTATTTATTTGAGAAAGAGACAGAAAGGGGGGGGGGGAGAAAGAGTTTGAGAGAGAGGAAGAGAATGGGTGCCCCAGGGCCTCCAGCCACTGCAAACGAACTCCAGATGCATGCACTGCCTTGTGCATCTGGCTTACATGGGTACTGGGGAATCGAACCTGGGTTCTTTGGCTTTGCAGGCAAGTGCCTTAACCACTAAGGCATCTCTCCAGCCCAATTTGCTTTTTTATTTTTTTTATTTTATTTTTTTATTTTTATTTATTTATTTATTTTTTTGGGTTTTTCGAGGTAGGGTTTCACTCTAGCCCAGGCTGACCTGGAATTCACTATGTAGTCTCAGGGTGGCCTCGAACTTTCGGTGATCCTCCTACCTCTGCCTCCCGAGTGCTGGGATTAAAGGCGTGCGCCACCATGCCCAGCTGCTTTTTTATTTTTAAAGAACACAGGCTGTGAGTCTGCTGAGTGCAGGAGTTTCATGCCACGGCTAGACTCCATTGCAGGGCTACCACCTGGGAGGGACGGGCCAGCTGAAGGTCAGCTTGTAAGCAGGGCTATGCCATTGTGAATCTGCCGAGTGCACCATTGTGGCAGATAAAACTGAGAGCCAGATCCACCAATAAGACAAGAAGATAGCCAACTGCCCACCATAAAACTTGCCACTTCTACCACCTCAGCCAGGGCCCAGGATAAATTGCAGAGGAAGTGGTGTCATGAGTACTGCTCCTACTGCTAGCCTGACAACCAGCCCCAGGGTGACGGGGACAAATGTAACAATTCATCCAAACCTATCAAAGCACAAATCCAGAGACTACAGAGAACTCAACACTAAATCAGATTGCCAACAGGCCTTCCATGGCTCAGAGAACACTGCAGAAGAGGAGACAGAAAGATTTTAAGAACCACAGAGTGGATAGGAATACTCTATGGCATGGTCCCCTGTTCCCCCATAGGGACTGACTGAGGCCTTCATGACCCCACAGTGAATCCCATAACTCCACTGAGGAGGGCCCCCAGGGTAACGGGAGTCAGGGCAAGAGGATAAAGAGTATAACTTGTTATAATATATATATATAATAAAAATAATAGCCAAGTATGGTGGTGCACACCTTTAATCCCAGCACTCAGCACTCTGGAGGCTGATGTAGGTGGGTTACCATAAGTTCAAGGCCAGTCTGGGCTACACAGTGAGTTCCAGATCATCCTAGAGTAAGACCCTGCTTAAGAAAGAAAGCACAGGGCTGGAGGAATGGCTTAGCAGTTAAGGCGTTTGCCTGCAAAGCCAAAGGACCCAAGTTCAATTCCCCAGGACCCACGTTAGCTAGATGCACAATGGGGCGCATGTGTCTGGAGTTCGTCTGCAGTGGCTGGAGGCCCTGGTGTGCCCATTTTCCCTTTCTTTGTCAGATAAATAAATAAAAATAAAATATTAGAAAAGAAAGAAAGAAAGAAACAACAAGCTGGGCGTGGTGGCACATGCCTTTAATCCCACCCAGTGCTTCATAGACAGAGGTAGGAGTATCACTGTGAGTTCAAGGCCACCCTGAGACTACATAGTGAATTCCAGGTCAGCCGGGGCTACAGTGAGACCCTACCTTGAAAAAAAGAAAAGAAAGAAAGCACACGCTGGGAATGGTGGCACACACCTTTAATCCCAGCACTCGGAGGCAGAGGTAGAGGATTGCAGTGAGTTCAAAGCCAACCTGAGACTACATAGTGAATTCCAGGTCAGTCTGAACTACAGTGAGACCCTACCTTGGAAAAAAAAAAATCAACATTATTAGCTATTAGGAAAACACAATTTAATACCACCATCAATGTCCATACCTCTATTTAATTTGCTAAAATAGCCGGGCGTGGTGGCGCACGCCTTTAATCCCAGCACTCGGAGGCAGACGTAGGAGGATTGTCCAGAGTTCCAGGCCAGCCTGAGACTACATAGTGAATTCCAGGTCAGCCTGGGCTCGAGCGAAACCCTACCTCGAAAAACCAAAAAAAAAAAAAAAAAAAAAAAAAAAAAAAATTGCTAAAATAGGAGCTGGAGAGATGGCTCAGTGGTTAAGGTGTTTGCCTGCACAGGGGACACATGCGTCTGGAATTCATTTGCAGTGGCTGGAGGCCCTGACGCGCCCATTCTCCCCGCCCCCTCTCTCTCTCTCTCAAATAAAATATTTTAAAATGTTTAAATTTTTTTTGCTAAAATAAACCAAGACGATGGCTCATACCTTTAACCCCAGCACTCTGGAGGCTGAAGAAAGATGATCACCATGAGTTGGAGGCCAGCTTGGGCTACAAAGTGAGACCTTGTTGTTATGTCAGGACAAAATGGAGTCACCGAGGACAGCAGGAGGGCAACAGAGACATAAGGAAGTGGGTCATCCACATTCCTCAAGGAACCGCCCAGCCATCATCCCTTCCTTGCCCAACAGTGCCCAGGTCTAGGTTTCCTGCCTCCTTATCTCCCACCTGGTCACTGTTCTGGCCTCACACCCTAGCTATTTCCCTTCCTCACCTTCCCCCAACTGAAGAGCTCTATATAGCCCACTATCCGTAATCTCAAAGTTGGCTGTGCTCCACTCTTGAGAGTCAGTCCTGGCAGCTCATGTTCTTCCCGAATAAAAGCTTCCGTCTTTGCCTCAGAGTGGTCTCCGTGGTCTTGGTCACTCCCAGACCTTACACTTGTCTCAAAACAATCACTGGGGCTGGGGAGATGGTTCCATGGGTAAAAGCACTTCCTGCACAAGCATGATGGCCTGAGATGGTTTGTGTTCACTTCCTCAGCACCCACATGAAAAGGTGGGTGTGACCAGCATACCTGTAACCGCAGTGCTGTGGTAGGTGGAGACAGGAGAATTGCTGGGACTCACTGGTCAGCCAGTATGACTGAAAAGTGGCAGTTCCAGGTTCAGTGAGAGACTCCAGGAAATAAAGTGAAAGAGAAATAGAGGAGGACACCCCACATTCGTCTGACCTCCATATGCATGCACACACACACATGCATACACTATGTATACACACCACACACACACACACAAACTACACACACCGAAAACAATAACTAAAATAGGGTCTGGAGAGACTGCTCAGCAGTTAAAGGTATTTGCTTGCAAAGTCCCGATGGCCTGGTTTGATGCCTCAGTAACTATGTAAGGCCAGATGTGCAAAGTGGTGCATACATCTCGGATTTGTTTGCAGTGGTAGTAGGCCCTGGCATGCCCATACCCACTCTCTCTTTCTCCTCTCTCTCTCTCTTTCTCTCTTTTTCTCTGCCTCTCTCTCTCAAATAATTTAAAAATACAAGGTGAAAAAAATACAAGGTGAAGAGCAATTGAGAAAGACACCCAGTGCCAGCCTCTGGCCTACACAAACACACACACACACACACACACACAGTAACTTTAAAAAAAGCTGGGCATGGTGGCGCACGCCTTTAATCCTAGCACTCGGGAGGCAGAGGTAGGAGGATTGCCGAGAGTTCGAGGCCACCCTGAGACTACATAGTTAATTCCAGGTCAGCCTGGACCAGAGTGGGACCCTACCTTGAAAAAACCAAAAATAAAAAATAAAAAATAAATAGTCACACTACCAAACACTGGCAAAAGATGCGATGAGAAGCAGACTCCTCCCACCTCGCTAGGTGGAGCAGATGATGGTCCAACAACTTGGCGTTTCTGCAAACACTCAGCGTGTACCACCAGCCGTCCCATCTGCTGCACTCCTGGGCATTCATCCCAGAGAAATAAAAACAAGTTCACACAAATGTCGGTAAACAAATGCTCATAGCAACTTGATTCATCACAGCCACAAGTTGGAAACAACCCAGACATCCTTCAACAAGTGAATGCTTAGACAAACTTAATTCCATCCATCCAAGCAAAAAGAAACAGACTATTGGTACTCACAACTTGAAATGACTCTCTGGAAAATTACACTAAGTGTCGGGGTAGGATCCCAAAAGCTTACTACTCTGACTCCATCTATATGATAGTCACGGAATGACAAAATTCCCGAAATAGAGCTGGGCATGGTTGCACATGCCTTTAATCCCAGCACTTGGAAGACAGAGGTAGGAGGATCATTGTGAGTTCGAGCCCAGCCTGGGACTACACAGCGAGTTCCAGGTCAGCCTGGGCTAGAGAGAGATTAAAGGTGTGTGCCACCACACCCGGCTCAAATAAATAAATAAATAAATAAATAAATAAATAATAAAAGACTGGGGCTGGAGAGATGGCTTAGCAGTTAAAGCGTTTGCCTGTGGAGCCTAAGGACCCATGTTCGACTCCCCAGATGCCACGTAAGCCAGACACACATGGTGACGTGTGTGCAAGGTCGCACATGCACACAAGGTGGCACATGCGTCTGGAGTTTGAGTATGGTAGCTAGAGGCCTTGGTGCCTCTCTCTCTCTCTCTCTCACTCTGTCTCTCATTATAAAAGGCCAGTCTGTTGGGCTTGCCTCAAAAAAAAAAAAAAAAAAAAAAAAAAGGATGGGTATAGCCATGGACACCTGTAATCCCAGTGCTGAGGGAAGCAGAGACAGGAGAGGCACCTGGACTTGCTGGTCAACCAGTATGACTGAAAACAACCCAAGCTCTAGAGACTCCATCTCAAGGACGTGAGGCAGAAAAGCAATAGAGAAGGACATCCAGTGCTGTTCTCTGGCCTCCGCATGTGTGTGTGTGTGGGGGGGCCACATCTGTACACACAGGTGCACACAGCACATACTCACACAGATCATACCACTCATACTACACACATGCTAAAAACAATTCATCAAAATGTTAAAACTGGCTGGGTGTGGTGGCACATACCTTTAATCCCATCACTGGGGACAGGAGGCTGAGGTAGGATCCCAGGAGTTGAAGGCAGCCTGCGGCCACAGAGTGAGTTCCAGGCCAGCCTTGGCTAGAGTGAGACTCTACCTGGGGGCGAGGGGACGGTGCACAGTTGAAACTTCAGACTTTTCAAAGACACCACTGAGAAAATGAGGGGTCTGGGAAGATGGCTCAGTGGATAAAGCACATCTGTCATGCTAATGTTCCTAAAGCAAGATGGCAAGCAGGTAGGAGAATCTTTCAGAAGATCATGGGCCAATTAGCCTGGGGTTCACAACAGAGAACAACAACCAAATAGATATATATCTCAGGCTGGAGAGATGGCTTAGCAGTTAAGGCACTTGCCTGTAAAGCCAAAGGACCCAGGTTAAATTCCCCAGGACCCATGTAAGCTAGATGCACAAGGTAGCCCATGTGTCTAGAGTTCGTTTGCAGTGGCTAGAGGCCCTGGCATGCCCATTCTCTATCTGCCTCTTTCTCTCTCTCTCTCTCAAATAAATAAAAATTTTAAAAAATCTCTGTCTCTGGCTGGAGAGATGGCTCAGTGGTTAAGGCACTTGCCTGCAAAGACTAATAACCTGGAATTGATTACCCAGTACCCATGTAAAGCCAGATGTGCAAAGTGGTGCATGTATCTGGAATTCATCCCCAGTGGCTAGAGTTCCAGTCCCTAGCATGCCCATTCTCTCTCTCTCTCTTCTTTCTCTGCTTGCAAATAAATAAAATATTTTTTAAAAATCCCTGTCTCAAACAGGTGGAGGCAAGGACCAACACCTACACACACACACACAGAGAGAGAGAGAGAGAGAGAGAGAGAGAGATTAAAAGAAAAGAAGAAAATTTAAAACTTGAGCCAGTCATGGTGGCACAAAACTGAATTCCAGCAACTCAGGAGGCTGAGGTTCTTGAGTTTGAGGCCAGTTCAGGCTATCTAGTGAGACCCTGGCTTATAAATAAATCATCAAGCAAAAAACTTTAAGGTCAATCCAAAAATTGGGGGCAAATGTTTAAGGTAAATAAAAATATAAATATTTGACAAAAATATGTATCCAAGGCCAGGCATGGTGGCACACACCCTTAATCCCAGCACTTGGGACACAGAGGTAGGAGAATCACCATGAGTTTGAGGCCACCCTGAAGCTACATAGTGAAATCCAGGTCAGCCTGAGCTAGAGTGAGACCTTACCTTGAAAAACAAAACACAAAACAAAACATTCTGTAACCAGCTGGGCATGGTGGTGCATGTGGCAGGCCCATGCCTTTAATGCCAGCACTCGGGAGGCAGAGGTTAGGACGATCGCCATGAGCTCGAGGCCACCCTGAGACTACATATTCAATTCCAGGTCAGCCTGGGCAAAGTGAGACCCTACCTCAAGAAAAAAAAAAAAATCTGTATCCAGAATACATGACACTTTTCAGCTTTTGCAATTCAGTCAATAGAGATATGAGTAAAATTCGAGAGACTGACCCAACATGTGTTACCACATACCCAGAAATGTCACATGCTGCTGCCTGGGAATGTAAAATGGAAACCAGTTGTTTGGCCATCGCATCCAGAAACTTACAAGAGAAACGAAAGCATGTCTGCACAAAAGGCCTTGTCCATGACTGTTCTGTTAATAGCCCGGATCTGGAAACAGCCCACACGCCCATCAGCAGGTGAAAGGACAAAGAGCTTGTGGCACGGGGTGCACACAAAGTCACAGACCTCAAAAGCAGCACGCTGAGCCAAGGAGGCAGAGACACGAAAGACTACAAGGTGTGACGGTCCAGGGACGTGAAATTCTAGAACAGGCAGACCTAATGCTGAGTGACAGGAGTGGTGTTGCCTGGGTGGGGGGAGGGGATTTGCCGTGATGGGGGTGGTTTGGGGCCGATGGAAACTCCCTATATAACCTTGACTGTGGTGGTGGATACAAATATTTCTCAAAATCATCCAGGTCAGGCTGGGGATGTATGTAGCTCAGTTGGTAGACCACTTGCCTAGCATGTGTGAGGGCCTGGGTTCGAACCCCAGCCCTACAAATTTTTTTTTTTTTTTTTGGTTTTTCGAGGTAGGGTCTCACTCTAGCCCAGGCTGACCTGGAATTCACTGTGGAGTCTCAGGGTGGCCTCGAACTCACGGCAATCCTCCTACCTCTGCCTCCCAAGTGCTGGGATTAAAGGCGTGTGCCACCACACCCGGCAAAGCCCTACAAATTTAATAATACAACTGTACCTTGACGAGATGCAGAGAGAGAGAGAATGGACATATCAGAACCTCCAGCCACTGCAAATGAACTCCAGATGCATGTGCCACCTTATGTATCTGGCTTACATGGGTCCTGGGAAATCGAACCATGGTCCTTTTGCTTTGTAGATAAGCGCCTTAACTGATAAGCCATTTCTTTGTTTGTATGTATATGTGTGTGCACGCCTGTGGTGTGTACAGGTGTGCACACCCCTGTGCACACCAGAGGAAGATGTCCTCTGTGGCTCTTCCACCTTATATGCCTGAGACAGACGTTCACAGAACCTTCAGCTCACAGGTTTTTAATTAGATGGGTGGACCAAGGAGCCTTAGGGACCCTCCAGTCTCTTCTCCCCTCGGCACTGGGGTTACAGGCTTAGGCAGCAATTCTGGACTTTTTTACATGGGTGCTAAGGACCAAACAGGTCATGCAATGCAGTAGGTACTCTTACCCTCTGAGCTATCTTGCCAGCCCCATGTGTATACGTATGGAAGTTGTCAATATACCATGATCATAATCCCCTCTCACCACCCTCATTTGTTCCCTCTCCCTATCTCCCTTCACTGAATCCCTTCTTTCCAATAGTCTCTGATCTATTTTGATGTTACCAAGATTAACTTTTGTTTGGTCGGTTTGGGTTTTGACTGTCAAGGCAGGGTTTTGCTCTAGCCCAGGTTGACCTGGAATTCACTACATAGTCTCAGGATGGCTTTGAACTCACAGTAATCCTCCAACCTCTGCCTCCCAAGTACTAGGATCAAAGGCGAACACCACCATGCCCACCATGAATTTTTAATTTTACAGAGAGAGGGAGGGAGGAAGAGAGAGAGAGAGAGAGAGAGAGAGAGAGAGAGAGAATTGGGTGCCAGGGCCTTAGCCACCGCAATCAAACTCCAGATACTTGCGCCACCTAGTGGGAATGTGCGACCTTGCACTTACCTCACCTTTGTGCAGTTGGCTTACATGGATCTGTAGAGTTGAACACGAGTCTTTAGGTTTCTCAGACAAGCGCCTTAATTGCTAAGCCATCTCTCCAGCGCATCATGATTAACTTTTAAAGGACATAATACTGGCCATGGTTGGCTTTTGCTTCAGGTGATACAAAAAAGAATATGATTTTTTTTAACCTATTTGCAAGTAGGGAGAGACAGAGAGGGAATGGGCACACCAGGGCGTCTTGCCACTGCAAATGAACTCCAGATGCATGTGCCATTTCTCTATCTGGATTTACATGGGGACTGGGGAATTGAACCTTCATCATCAGGCTTTGCAAGTAAGCACTTAAACCATCTCTCCCGCCTGTTTATTTTTGAGGGTTTTTTTTTTAATTTCTAAAAAAAAATTTTGAGGCAAGTCCAACAGACTGGCCTTTATTTATGCAAGAGAGAGAGAGAGAGAGAGGGAGAGAATTGGCGTGCCAGGGCCTCCAGCCACTGCAACTGAACTCCAGACACCTGCGCATGTGTGACCTTGCAGTGCCTGCATCACTGCGTGTTTGGCTTATGTGGGACCTGGAGAGTCAAGCATGAGTCCTTAGGTTTCGCAGGCAAGCACCATCTCTCCAGCCCTCATTTCTAAATTCTTTTATTAATGAGACTAAGACCCCAGAAAGAGAACCCTAGTTCCCAGTAACATTGTTAGTAGGAAGTAAAAAGGGGAGGGGAAGGAAAGAAAGAAAAGGAGGGAGGAAGAAAGGAAGCAAGGGGAGGGAGGGTTAATTTTTTTTTTTTTTTTCAGACAGGGTTTCCTGCAGCCCAGGCTGGTCTCGAACTCACTGTGTTTAGCTGGGGGGATTGCTCTTCCCGCCTTCACCTCCCAAGTGCTCAAGTTCCCAAACCCACTGTGGTCGGAGGACCACCCTCAGGGCGGCCCCTGGGAGCTACTGGGTCCTCTACCTGGGGTCCCTGCAGCCTTTTACTTCCAACCCCGGGCCTTGGGAAGCTGGGGATGGGGTCGGCTGCAGAGCCCACCCGGGGTTCACTGGGTCTTGAACACAGGCTTGCGCTGCAGCCGCAGCACCCGGTACGTGTTGAGTCCCGGCACGTCGAAGCCAGGGGATAACCCGTGCCGATCCAAGGGATAGAAGTTGACCAACTGGCCGTGCTGGGCCTCCAGCGAGAGCCAGGTATCGGCGAGCGGGAGCGCGCACGGGAACTCGCGGGCCACGTGCAGCTGGAAGACGCGGCCGCGCACGTGACGCAGCGCCAGCGTGCGGAAGGCGGCGGGCACGAGCGCCTCCACGCGGGGGCCGAACTGGCGCAGGCGCAGCTCTCCCGCCGGCCCGGCGCGCACCTCGTAGAAGGTCCGGTTGGCGAAGGTGAAGTAGCCGGCGAAGGGGCGCGCGCTGGGCGGCGGCGCGGGGCTGCGCTCGGCCTCGCGCAGCGCGCGCTCCAGGGCGGGCAGCAGCGCGTCGTACACCTGCGCCACCAGATCGCGCCCCGGGGGCCGCGGCCCGGCCAGCAGCAGCACGAAGGCCAGGCGCAGCGGCGGCACCAGCGAGAAGGTGGCGGCGTAGCCGTCCAGGTCTCCGTCTTTGCGCACCACGCGGTAGCCCCGCTGCGCGTGGAACTCCCACGGCGTGCCCGTCTCGTTGGCGAAGTAGGCTCCCGGACAGGCCAGCAGCGGGGTCAGCAGCGTCTTGGCCGCGTCGGGTCGCAGGAGGCGCCGGGGACCGCTGCCCAGTAGCGCCATGGCCAGCTTGGCCAGGTCGGCGGGCGTCGAGTACATCTGGCCCGACGGGCGGTACCAACCCAGGTCGTAGAACGGCGCCGGACGCCCGCTGCCGTAGAACCCGGCCGCCAGGCGCGCGCGCACCGCGGCCGTGAGTTCGAAGCCCGTGTCGGTCATCCCCAGGGGCTCCAGCACGTTCTCCGAGATCCAGCGCTGGTAGTCACCTTGGGCCGTGTGGGCTGCCAGGACGTGGGCCAGGAGCGAGAAGGCCAGCGTGCTGTAATGGCATCTGGAAGGATGGCAGTGGACAGAATGGGATGTGGCCGTGGAGGCACATCGCCAGGCCCTCAGGGCTACCCCTTCCCACCTGATCCGGTGATCTGAAAGGCCACAGTACCCTGGGAACCGGGAAGGAACCAGTTTTCCTGCGTTCCAAATAGAGGGCGTTGATTTGTTATCTCCCTTTTTTTTTTTCTTAAATATTTTATTTATTTATTTGAGAGAGAGGAAGAGGCAGATAGAGAGAAAGGGCACGCCAGGGCCTCTAGCCACTGCAAACGAATTCCAGATGCATGTTCCCTCTTGTGTATCTGGCTTACGTGGGTCCTGGGGAATCAGGCCGGGGAGAGGAGCTCAGTCATATGACAAATTGGACAGTTTGGCTCAGCAACGCCCATTGGAAAATGATAAAAGAAATCTTAATTGGCCCTTTACACTTTAATATGAATGACTAGGTCACATGAATGATTAAAGTCTCAGACTGTTGAGAAGGGATGGTGTTGGCCACGTACGTCAAGGATAGCAAACTGGGGGCTAAGATGGTTACAGGTGCTTGCAAAGCCTACTATCTGGGTTTGATTCACCAGCCACTCACATACAGCTGGATGGACATTCCTTTGTAATGGCAGGAGACACCCTGGCACACCCGTATGTATACACATACACATTAACACTTTTTCTAAAAAGGATGGTGGGGTTGGAGAGACGACTCAGTTGTAAATAGAACTTGCTTGCAAAGCCTGATGCCTGAGTTCACTTCCCCAGCCATCTATGTAAAGCCAGATGAGCATTGCTTTGCAGTGACAAGAGACCTTGCTCATTCATGCACACACACATGCAAATAAAAATTGTTTTTATGGGGCTGGGGAAATGGCTGAGCAGTTAAGGTGTTTGCCTGCGAAGCCTAAGGATCCTGGTTCAATTCCCCAGGACCCATGTAAGCCAGATGCACAAAGGGACACATGCATCTGTAATTCATTTGCAATTAGAGGCCCTGGCGTGCCTATTCTCTCTATCTGCCCCTTTTTTTCCTCTCAAATGAAATATTTTTTTAAGTTTTAAAAAATCATTAAAAAAAATAATTTTTTTCTTTTAGTTTTTTTGAGGTAGGGTCTCGCTGTAGCCCAGACTTACCTGAAATTCACTTTGTAGTCTCAGGGTGGCCTGGAACTCATGGCAATCCTCCTACCTCTGCCTCCTGAGGGCTTGGATTAAAGGTGTGAGCCGCCACACCCAGTTTAATTTTTTTTTAAGTATAGCAAACATGAGGCAAGGTCTAATCCACCTTCCTTCCAAACTATTCTCCAAAAACCAGGAAAATCAGATGCAGTTTCAGAAGCTCTGAAATACCACCTCAGGAGGGATGAAGATTTCCACGTGCAAGGGGACACTCCTGAACTCCAGGCCACCTGCCTTGCTCTTGCACTTGAAGAAGGCCAAGTTCACAAGACCCTCCTCCAAGATCACACAGAGCAAAGATGGAAAGAGGCCTCTAGGCCCAAGCTTCACCCCTCTCAGTACCACCAGGGCCTTTTCTTCCTTTTTTTTTTTTTTTTTTTTTGTGGTTGTTGTTGTTTTGCTTTTTAGTGTTGGGTTATTTGGTTTAGTTTACTTTATTTGAGGCAGGGTCTCACTAGCCCAGGCTAGCCTCCAATTCTCTCCTCTTACTCCAACTTCCTGAATGCTGGGATTACAGAATACTGAGTTGATAAGGGAATGGGAGATTTGAACAGAACTGGATTCTGGGTCCTTGCTGTGCCCTCTGTATCCCAGTCTTTCCAGCTGTAAGACAGATCAGCAATCAATCCCCCAAGGCCCTTACGACTGGGACCACTCAGGCTGAAACACTTAACCCCCGGGCATGGCTGGCCGTCAGGGTATGCTCCTCACCTGGTTCCTGGGTCTGCCACCAGCACGTCATCCTTGAGCAGATTCAGGGCCTCCTGGGTGGTGCCCTTCCATAGCAGCGAAGTGGAGCGCAGCCTTCGGGGCAGCCCTGGGGAAGAGCAGTGCTCAGACGTGCTGGGCCTGGGCTTCGTGGGGGAAGTCAGTGAAGCTCTATCCCGGGAGGGGAATATGCCTGTGTCATCGTGGCTTGCTGTCATACATTATCTAAATTCACTTACATGATCCAAACTCCTTAGAATGCAAGTGGCATACAATGAAAACTTCTTCTCTTACCCTTCTCCCCAGTCACCCATTTCCCCTCCCTGGAGGCAAACTGTTGTTGTTTTGGTTTGGTTTTCAAGGTTGGGTCTCACTCTAGTTCAGGCTGACCTGGAACTGAGTAATCCCAGGCTGGCTGGCCTTGAACTCACAATGATCCTCCTACCTCTGTCTCCCAAGTGCTAGAATTAAAGACAGTGCGCCACCACACCTGGCTGGTTTTATTTTATTTTTTCTTAATTTTGAGACAGGGTCTCATGTATCAAAACCAAATAAATAAGTTGTGAGAGATTTTGCCAGTTGCCCTCCAGACAGGTTTTGTCTATTTGTTTAATCACTAATGGGGGGGTCAATTTAAATTCCCCCACTGTTCTAGAAGAGGACTATTTCCTCAGGATCTCACCAGCTCAGTGTGTCTATAACTTTGATCTTTTCCAGTGTGACAGGGAACAATGGAATTTGTGTTTGTTTTGTAATAAATGAAGGTGAGCATCTTTGAATATTTTTTGGAATTTTGGGAGTCTTTTCTGTGGATTGTCAGTTCTCTCCCCGTCCTATGTGGCCTGTGGGTCTTGTGTAGTCTTCCAGGGGCCTTTATGTCAATGTTCACTGGTCTTAAACTGTACCAATTTTTCTTTATTTGACAGAGAAAGAGGGAGGGAGGGAGAGAGAGAGAGAATGGACGCACCAGGGCCTCCCACCACTGCAAACGAACTCCAAATACGTGCGCCCCCTTGTGCATCTGGCTAATGTGGGTCCTGGGGAATGAAACCTGGGTCCTTCGGCTTTGCAGGCAAGCGCCTTAACCGCTAAGCCATCCCTCCAGCCTTCACTAGGTCTTTATTGAGGAATTGTGTACTGTTGGCAGGATTCACAGGTCCTAACCTATCAGCTTGGTTGGTATCAACCAGGAAACTCATTTCTCTGGCTGATCTAAATGCCTAGGATTGCCTGGCTACCACCCAAGGCCTGAGGGTAGGAAGTGTGGCTGAAAAGGAGGCAAAACAAGGACCTGACTGGATGGGAACCAGGCACCCCTGGCATCGCTCAGCTAGGTGGGTAACCTGGAGGCTCACCTGAGAGCTGGCTGGCCATCCTCCGAAGTGTGACAGGCGAAGGCCTCAGAGAGGGGCCCGCTTCCTGGAGTCTGCCCACAAGGCCTTGTGGTTCTGGGACTGGAGCCATGCCCAGTGGGTTGGTGATGGAGAACGTGCTGGCATAGCGCTCCAGAGGGTCATCCAAGGAAGCCACGATACCCTCCTCCCACAGACGGTACAGCATAAGCACCGGGAAGATTTTGGAGACACTGGAGATCCTAAGTGGCGTGGGGGCCATGGGGTACAGAAAGCACCCTGTCACCCCCAAACCTACTCCCCACCCTGCGCCCTCAGCCTCCAACATTCTTATTCTAGAAAAAACACTAAGTCTGAGCTGGAGAGATGGATTAGGGGTTAAGGTGCTTGCCTGCAAAACCTAAGGACCCAGGTTCAACTCCCCAGGACCCATGTAAGCCAAATGCACAAAGTGGCACATGCATCTGGAGTTTGTAGTGGCTAGAGACCCTGGCATGCCTGTGTTTATTCTCTCCTTTTCTCAAATAAATTAAAAGTTTAAAAAGAAAAACACTAAGTCCACCCCAGTTGGCAACCTCAGGCTGAAATTCCCACCCCCTGTGGAAATGCTTGAGAACCTTCCAGAAGCAAAGGGGCTGGGATAGGATAGACCCTCTTCAGCATCTGCCCCATGCCAGGCCCTTCACCAGGCCTGGGACTTGAGTGCCCTCTGCCTCTCATTGGCTGTGTGGCCTTGGGCACAGTTCTAGACCTTTCTGAGAGCGTCTCACTGTCTGCTTCACAGTTTGTAAAGGGGGTTGGAGGGCAGTCTGCGTGCACCAGAGCTCACCAGCACACCAGGCAGGGAGTGAGTGCACAGTAAGCAGTGACAAACGGGACTGTGGGCCCCATGCCTGGCACCAAGCAGGTGCACTGTGAAAGCTAAACCCTGACCCCTGTCATCCCCACCAGATCCCTGGGAAGAAATGTGCCCACTGCGTCCTGGCAGTTTTGAGGAACCTGCAGACAGCACCTAGGAGGGGAGACTGTTCAGCCAAATGTCCCCAGCTGCTTCTAACTGGGCCAAGGCCATCGACTCACAGGGCCCTGGAGCAGGGCCAGGAGCTGGTTATGCTCCTGTGTGGCACATGAAGCTGTGGAGAGACCAGGGGCCTCCCATGACCCCTGTGGTGTGACATAGGCATCCATTAGTCCTCTCTGGACCTCAGCTCCCCCCCCCCTTTTAGTTTTCTTTTTAATTTTATTTACTTATTTATTTGAGAGAGAGAGAAAGGGCCAGATAGAGAGAATGGGCACACCAGGGCCTCCTAGCCACTGCAAATGAACTCCAGGCACATGGGCCACCTTGTGCATCTGGCTTTACATGGGTACTGGGGAATCAAACCTGGGTCCTTTGGCTTTGCCAGCAACCACCTTAACTGCTAAGCCATCCCTCCAGCCCTTGGCTCCCTTTCTATAACATTGTCAGGCCCTGGCAGCTCATATCCCATCCCTACCACGATTCTCTTAAGTCTTCCGCCTCCTAGGTTGGCTGGCCTTGCCATCCCACACCCTGCACAGGACCCTGGAGGTCACTAGCTAACCGATACATGGTGTACTCATTGGGAGTCCCGGAATTCGGGTCTGAGCCGTTCTTCTTCCCGAAGTTTCCAGTCCAGAGCACGGTGTCATTGTGGATGACGAGTGCAGACATGGCAGCCAGGCCCGGGGCGGACATGGCCTGGCGCAGCATCCTGTCCACCTTAGGGGGCAAGAACTGCGTTAAGTGCGACAATAACACCCTGCATGTGCCACTGCCCGTTCTGCTTACTGGCCCGTCTCCACAGCTGGTCCTACACATAGCACCCTACAAACCTCCAGACCTTGCGTTCCCAAACCCCCATGGGACCCTTCACTGCACTCAAAACTGCTCCCCTTGAATCTGTATTTTTTTTTTTTTTGGTTTTTTTTTGGGGGGGGTTGGTTTTTTTTTTGTTGTTGTTGTTGTTTTTGGTTTTTGAGGTAGGGTGTCACTCCAGCTGAGGCTGACCTGGAATTCACTATGCAGTCTCAGGGTGGCCTCAAACTCTCGGCAATCCTCCTACCTCTGCCTCCCAAGGGCTGGGATCAAAGGCGTGCGCCACCACGCCTGGCTTTGAATCTGTTTCATACATAGGAATCCCCAAAGGATTTTTGATCAAATAAACATTTCCTTGGCAGATTTACACTCACACTTGAACAGCAAGCATGTTACTAACTGAACCGTCTCCCCAATCCATTTGCCTGGATTTACCTGCCCTGCCCTGAGCTTCTCTCTTTCTCTGTAGTTTCCCCATTTTGCTCACTTGGCCTCTCTGGGCCTCAGTTTCCCCCAGTGTAGACAGGCTTCACGAGGCATGCATACAAAGAGGTGGCAAAGCCTGTGGCCTATTGCAGCTTCCCAGCCAGGGCAGCTGTGTTGTTGCTAGAGCTTCGTGCTCGATGACTGTGGCCCTGGGGTGTCATAAGCACCCTCTGTCCCAGTCCTCACGGCAGCTTCTTCCATGGACTCGTTACCCCTTCCCTTCAGCTGTCCCTTGGATGGTAGTTTCAAGTCCCCTCCACCTCAGTGAGGCTCAAATACTTCTGACCGTGTTGCCTTTGTGTGTCTCCTAAGATGGGTGGCACGTGCAGCAGGGAGGCCGGGGGAGGGGACCTGACTGGCACACAGCAGTACCATGCCACAGTGGTACAAGTTGTGCTGTGGTATGTGTGAGAATACATTGCAGTGACCTTAGAGAGTGGACTGTGTCACCCTCTCCCATCTCGTCTTTCCCCACCTCCCGCCTATGGCCCTGTACTCCTGTGTTTGCGTTACTCCACTACCTCCAAGCCTTTGCATATGCTCTTTTCTGTGCCCGAGTACACCCTTCCACCCCCCTAGCTCCCCCCCCCAGCCACACACACACATCATCATCATCATCTGGGTACCTCCTGCTATCCTGAACTCAGTCTAGACACCTCCAAGGGCCCTCCCTGTCTGCAAGACCACAAGTGGTGGCTCCTTAGCCCCTGGAACCTTCCCTAGCCTCACTCTGGCTCCCATATCAGAAGTGTGGGTTGAGGAGCTGAGGATACAGCTTTGTTGGTAAAGAGCTTACTGCCCCAGCGTGAAGACCTAAGTTCAGATCCCCAGCACCCATGTTTAAAAAATAAACAAATAAACAAGCTGGCCATAGTGATGCATGTCTATAATCATAGTGCTGGGGGAGGCAGAGACAGGAGGCTCTCAGAGGGAGCTAGCTACCTAGACTAGCTTAATTGGTGAGCTCTGGGTTCAGTAAGAGATACTAGCTCAAAAAATAACAAGTAGAGAACCATTGAGGAAGACATTTAATGTTGGCCTTTGGTTTGAACACACACACACATACATACACACGTTTGTTGTCTTAACTGTTTCCTGCATACCCAGGCTACTAGTTTTCCTTCCTTCCTTCCTTCCTTCCTTCCTTCCTTCCTTCCTTCCTTCCTTCCTTCCTTCTTTCCTTTCTTTCAGGTAGCCTTGGCTATGTAGCCTGGAACTCACTATGTAGATGAGGCTGACCTTGAACTCGCAGCGATACTCCTTCCTGTCTCCCAAGTGCTGGGGCTCCAGGAACATACCACCACATCCAGTTCAGACTGGTAGTTTCTCAAGGGCAGGCCAGCATCCTCCTACCCCACTCTTCTGACACATGGCAGGCACTCAAGAAACGCATGTTGAGTTGAGCGCATGAATGAGTGAGTGAATGAATTAATAAGTGCCCTGCCTCCCTCAAACCTCACCACATACCCAGCACCCCCGTGGGTCATCACTGACCTGCTCCAGGGCCTCCTTCAGCACAGGGAGGGGGTGAGCCAGGGGCACAGACTCAGGGTGCTGGGGGCACATCCTTACAGGGGCGGAAGTCACCTCTGGTCCTAGGGAACCTGCAGAGGGCATCATGTGATGAATAGGGGACAAAGGTCAAGCAGGATCTTGGAGGTCATCTTAGAGGAGGGTTAAGTAGCAGAAACAGCCAGAGCCATGACTTGGGGACAGTATCCCCCCCCCCCAACAGAGGCCTTTCCAGGGTAGGTCAGGCTGCCTGCCAGCCCTGGGCATTGTGTGTAGTGGGCGGGGGAGGGGCAGGGCAGAGCACCACTTGCTATTCAGCCTCTGTGAGCCCAGCTGTGGTCCTTGTCCTCCCTCCCTCTTGCTTCACCAGCCCCATCTGCCTGTGGTTAGTGATTTGGCTCCAATCCTGGCGACATATTTATTTTATTTACAAGCAGGGAGAAACAAGAGAGAGAATGGGCATGCCAGGGCCTCCAGACACTGCAAACGAACTCCAGGCACATGTGCCACCATGTGCACCTAGCTTACATGGGTACTGGGGAATTGAACCTGGGTCCTTAGGCTTCGCAGGCAAGTGCCTTAACCACTAAGGCATCTCCAGCCCTTGTTTTTATTTATATTTTACTTATTTATTTGCACTCAGAGAGAGAAGAGAGACAGACAGACAGAGATAATGGGCACGCCAGGGCCTGTAGTCACTACAAACCAACTCCAGATGCATGTGCCACTTTGTGCGTCTGGATTTATATGGGTACTGGGGAATCGAACCTGGGTCACTAGGCTTTGCAGGCAAGTGCCTTAACTGTTGAGCCATCTCTCTATCCCTGTCTGTCTCTTTTGACCTCATACTAGTTATGCATATTTGAATGGGGAAGTGCACTTGAAACCCGAAGGGTGGGCTTCAAACCTGAGGCAATAGGAATAGCTGATTCTATCCCTGGTGGCAGGGCATGAAACTGTCCTTATCCTGGTGCATGCCAGGATTCAGGCTAAAGATCATCCCAGTGACCTTAGACCTTATCTTCTGAGGCTAGTGTGGGATAGTAAGGGGTATGAAAGCCACATTCTCTTGGTTCCCTGTCCCCAGCCCATTATATGATTTCTACTTTTCCTCTCCACTTGGGAGGACTGGGGGACCAACATCCTCCTGGCCCCTCACTGCCTCCTGAGACCCCTTTCAAAACTAGAGTAGGGGCCTGGAAAGATGGCACCACCTTGTGCATCCCGCTTATATGGGTGCTGTGGAATTGAACCTTGGTCCTTAGGCTTTGTACGGCAAGCAACTTAACGGCTAAGCCATGTAGTGCTTCTAGCCACTGCTAAAAAAGAAGCACTGGTGTTCCCTATCTGTGCACCCCCCCCATAAATAAATAAGTAAAATACTTTTAAAAACTAGAGAAGAGCTGGGTGTGGTAGTGCACACCTTTAATCCCAGCACTCTAGAGGCAGAGGTAGGAGGATCGCCGTGAGTTCGAGGCCATCCTGAGACTCCATAGTGAATTCCAGGTCAGCCTGAGCTAGAGTGAAACCCTACCTTGAAAAACCAAACAAAAACTAGAGAAGGTTTCTGTGCTCACTTGTACAGTGTTAGCCTGTCAGCCAAGTTAGTCTTCCAACTTTGGGGTTTTACTTTGACCAGTAGGGTGAGGCTGGCTCACAGGGTGACTTCTCAGGCTAGATTTTCAGGGAGTTATTCACTGGGACCACTGTCACTACATTGGACAGTCCTAGGAATCGGTCTTGAGAGCCAGAGACCCCCAGGGAGGGAGAGGCTCCTGTCCCAAGCAACGGGCATGCTTCCTTGAAGAAGGCAGGTTAGATCAGCAGCAGAACTGTCAGCCAGCCCACAGAACCAAGAGCAATGGTCAGCCCATGGGCTCGGGGTGGGAGGATGCTGGGGGTGGAACCCAGGGCCTTGTCCGTGCTAGGTAAGTGCCACCACTGAGTTACAGCCCCAGCTCAGGGGATGGCCTGTTACTTAGCCATGATAAACAGAACCCGACCTTCAGGAGGAGCTCTGGACAAGTGGATGGCATGGGTGTGATAATCAGAAATCAGAGTGGGGGCCAGGTCTCAGGTAGAGCCTTGGCCTGGTCAGCCTGGAACTCCGGTAGGGCTGGCGTCTATAGCCGGGGCATCTATCATGTGCCTACTTATGAAAAATCCCTCAGAGATCTTCAAATAGAGGCAGGTCTGGAAGGAGCTGGAGCGCTCACTTGTGTTATCGGGACCAGCTTTTTTGAAACAGGGTCTGTCTGTGGCATTCAGCCTAGACTCAAATTTGTCATTCCCTTGCTTCTGTCTCCCCAGTGCTGGGATTACAGATATGTACCACCATGTAGGGTGATTGGCTTGCTTCTAACACCCCTTTGGAGGGTGTCCAAAGAAGGTGGGGAACTAGATTGTGTGGTTTGTAGGTCACAAACTCTTTTCCACTTGTGACAAATTAGGTACAAAATTGGAGAGAGAAAAAAATTAGAAATCTCATAATGAGCTGGGGACATGGCTCAGTAGATAAAGTATCACTCAAGTCAGAGTGCTAGTTTGGATGTCCAGACTCCAGGTAATAGTTGGCAGCTGTGGAGGGCTTCTGTGATCCCAGAACTCTGACGGTGAGAAGGAAAGTGGAGACTGGAGAATGTCCCTGAAGCCCACAGGCCAGCCAGCCTGGTGAGCCCAGCCATGAACAGCTATGAGAACAAGAGACACTGGCTCAGCTGGGTGTGGTGGTGCACGCCTTTAATCCCAGCACTTGGGAGGCAGAGGTAAGAGGATCACCGTGAGTTCAAGGCCACCCTGAGACTATGTAGTGAATTCCAGGTCAGCCTGGGCTAAAGTGAGACCCTACCTTAAAAAAACCAAAAGAGAGAGAGAGACACCCTGGCTCAGACAAGGTAGGAGGAAATGACAGACACTCAGAAGTTGTCCTCTGACCTCTACACACATGCCCTGGCACACCTGTACCTACATTCACACCCATGGGGACACATGCATGCACATGCACACACACTCAGACACAAAAAGGAAACTTCGTAGTGGTTGATGGTCTCTTTACACCTGCCGACTCTGACCACGCAAACCTCCAGCTCCTAGTTTGAATGTCTGTTTGGAATTTTCCCAACAATCACTGTGGTGGATTCCTGGTCTTGCCTGTCCATTGAGCGCTGGTAGTTAATTTGAACAGAATTACCTAGAACAGCCTGCCCCGCTAGGGTCTGTTTGTTTGAGAAAGAAAGACCTTCATGAGGGAATTTACCCCAGAAAAGCGTGGGGTGGGAGACAGAGGAGCTGGTGAGAGAATGTAAGGAGTCACGGCTGCAGAAGGCTCTGCAGGGCCTGGGATCCAGGCATCTTGCTCAGTGTCTGGGACACGGGCAGCAGGAATGGAGGAGGCAGCTCCCTGCTGCAGTGGAGGCGAAAGGCTCTGGACCTCCCAGGAGCCAATTGGAAGCCGAGGTTGCTATAGCAATAGAGGATGGTGTCTGTCCCCAGCATTGGTGTATCCTTTGCAGGAAGTTGGCCAGCCCAGGATGGACAAACTCCAGAAATTATCATCTCAGGCTGAGGGACTGGCAGAAACTGGTGGGCAGTACGGTCCTCCCTTGCTTTTCTTTTTCTCTTTCTTTTTAAAGATAAGGTCTCGCTGTAGCCCAGGCTGACCTGGAATTCACTATATAGCCTCAAATTCATGGTGATCCCTCTACCTCTGCCTCTTGAGTGTTGGGATTAAAGGCGTGTGCCATCACATCCAGTGGATCCTTTTCAATACCCCAGAGCATCCCATGACTAGCTCAGAGATGTACAGTGAGACCTGAGGGAGAACAGAGGCTGGAGGTCCTGAGTTGAAATCTCGCACTCTTAGATGGGGTCATTGGCAGCTCAAGGTCCCATGATGACTTCGTCACTCACCAGTCTGCAGTTTGGGGAGGTGATATTGCCACAGGAAGCAGCCGGTCATGGTCACGGAGAGCAGGAAGAAGAAACCACTGAAGGCTGGCAAGAGCCATTTCTTGCTCCCTTTTAGCAGGCGGGGCTGCCGGCCAGCCTGGAGGAGCAAAGAGCCAGGGCAGGGGCCCCTGGGGGTCAGTGAGGGGGACTCTACCCAGTGCCTCCTGTGAACCCCAGGCCCTCTCCAAAGTGAGCCCTTTAGAGGCTCTGCACACCTGGGTCTGGCCCGAGCTTACAGCACCCTCGTCTTATCTCCCCTCGCCTCTCCCAGGTACTTAGTGAGCCATCCTATGACCTGCTGGAATGCCTTCTTGGGGAAGCCTTCAACTCTCCTCACCGAGTCCTGTCTGTCCCTGTTTCTCCCGCTTCTCCAGGCTCCTGACTGAGAACCTGGGATGTGCAAAGCTCCCAGCATGAGGGGGAGGGGTGGTCACTGCGGAGGCTAGTTCTAGAAGGCTGTTCATGTTGCCTGTCACCGTGCTGCTTGGCCCAAGCGGGTAGGACAAACCTTTGCAATGACAATGGACTTGTCGGCTGGGCGTGGTGAGGCACTCAGGAGGCAGAGGTAGGAGGATTGCAGTGAGTTCGAGGCCACCCTGAGACTACATAGTGAATTCCAGGTCAGCCTGGGCTAGAGCAAGACCCTACCTCGAAAATAAACAACAAAAAAAGGACTTGTCACCAGATGTGGTGGCTCATGCCTTTAATTCCAGCACTCTGAAGGCTGAGGTAGGAGGATCACAGTGAGTTTGAGGCCAGCCTGGTTCTATGGAGTTTCAGGATAGCCTGGGTTAGAGTGAGAATCTGCCTCAAAAAAAAAAAGAAAAGAAAAAGAAAAGGGGAGTGTGGAGTGATGGCTTAGTGATTAATACACTTTCCTGCAAAGCCTAAGGACCCAGATTCGATTCCCCCATATCCACATAAGCCAGATGCACAAGATGATGCATGCATCTGGAGTTTGTTCACAGTGGCTAGAGGCCCTGGTGTGCCCATTCTCTCTATATGCCTCTTTCTCTCTCTATCTCAAATAAATAAATAAAAATTTAAAAAATAAAAGGTTCCAATAGCCAAGTGTGGTGACACACGCCTTTAATCCCAGCACTTGGGAGGCAGAGGCAGGAGGATCGTCCTGAATTTGAGGCCACCCTGAGACTACAGAGTGAATTCCAGGTCAGCCTAGGCTAGAGCGAGACTCTACTTGGAAAAACAAAACAAAACAAATGTCCCAAGTGCCTAAGACTGGATTTCTCACATTGTTGCTGGTTTGAATCATGTTGATGCTTCCTTTGAGCAGCTTCACCCTGACCAGGTCCCGTGACAAGTACCCAAGGCATGTCCCCAGTGCCCACCTCTCATTGCCAGACTGGATGTCCAGAGACATCACATGACTGCTTGGGACCATTCCAGCTCTGCTCCTCGTCCTTGTCCACTTCCACATGCAGCTAGGGCCCTGTACCCCATCCTGTAGCCCCCTACTGGGGCTCACCCTCAGCTCATGGCAACAGACCCGCGGAAGGCACTGGTGTTCACACTGCCCCAGCTGCTCCCTTTCAGGTTTACGATGGCCCTTGGGAATCTCTCCTCTTGGCTCCCAGCTAGACCATGCAGCCTCCCCCAAACCCCATCCACAGCGTGGCTCCCAACTCCTTTCTTGTACTCAGAGCCCCAGACACCCTAGCCTCCTTTCCTCTTTCTCACAGTGCAGCCAGGGACAGCCCCTCTTCATCCACCCTTCAATCCATCCATCCATCCTCCCATCCACTCACCCTCCCATGCATCCATTCAGTCACCCACCCATTCGAGTGCCCATCCATCCATTCATCCAAGACACAGTGCCCCGGGCTCTGCTGCCTGCTGGGCAGGACCCCCCCTCACAGAACCAGCAGCCTGTGGAGTGGACAAACACTGACTCTGTCCTTTCCAGCTTTTGACAAACAATTTTGCTCTTGGAGCCCCAGTTTCCTACTCTGCATAATGGGCACAGTTGTTGTCTTGCTCCAGACAGTTCAGGTGACAACGAGCAAGTAACATGCACAAGGCCCCTAGAAAGCAGTGCCGGGCTCAGTGAGCAATTACTGGGATAATCACTGCCCTCAAAACAACTGAGTCACTAACGATCGCTCTCAGAGTCGAAACAAAAACACTGATCTGGGATCCCACTGGGATCACTCTGGGAACTGGGATCAACTGGAGCTCAGATGAGGGCGTGGATGAGCTAGCCTTGAGAGAGAGAGGGAGAGGAGAAAACTTGGGACCCTCCCCCAGACAGAGATCTAGAGGCTAACAAAGAAGGTGGACTCACCTGAGTTTTCATCCTCCCCAAGGCAGGGAGCATCCCAGCTCCTTGAGGATTCCGGGCTGAAGCCCAGGAGACCCTGTGGGTGAGAAACCAAATCCGAGGAGCAAAGATACAAAGAAGTCCTTGGGAGTTGGGAGAGAGAAGAAGAGATCAAGAGCTGCTAGAAAGGGGTGTAGATGAGGGTGGGGGAGAGGGGCCCTTCGTTTCAGGAAGTTTCACTGCCAAGCCATGGCAGCAACTCAGGCCTGGCCCACGGTCCCTGACTGCCCACAGGACTGTCTGGATGTTAGCTCTGAAAGCCCACATTCCCAGAAGCCCTGTCTCAGGGAAACATGGACAGCTGGGCACACCCCCTATCAGGCGGGCACATCTAATGCCAGCTCCTGGTCCCCAGAGCTGCTACCAAATGACCTACCAGGCCACTGGCTTTTGAAGTACCACAACTTACCCACTTACAGAAGGCTTCAGAAGGCCCCACAATTTAGCCTGTGCACCATGACAGGGTCTCCTGCATTCCAGAGGATGCGAAGAGCACCCTGGGCTCTCTCCAGGGCTTTGCCCAAGCTCCACGCAGCGTTAATCCCTTCCTGTCTCTGCCAAGGGGATTAGTTTCCAGCAACCCCCCCCCCGCCCCCAGCAGCAGGAAAGAGGGACACATCTGTCAGGGAGCCCTGGACACACCACGTGGCCCCAGATGCTATAAGCTGGGGGTGGGGTGTAGAGGAGCTTCTCTCGGAGTGTCTCTGCTTGCCCAGTGTGAGAGAGGGGTGAGAGGTGATTCTAAACCACAGGCCTCCAGGACCAGGTTCCAAACACACTCCTGTTCCCCAGCCACCTCTGAGGAACGGGACTCTAATGAAGCCAGCTCGAGGCCTGACTATTAAGAATTCTGGTACTGCATTGCAATTCTGGTTTCTTGGTCTATAAATGGGAATAATGACAGTGTCTGGCTAGAATGAGGATTGAATAGACCAGCTCTTATAAGGCAAGCATCCCAGACCAGGACCTGGTACCAAGAAAGAGACTAAGTGCAGATCCCCAGCACCCACGAAAAAGCCAAGCATACAATCCCAGAGCTGAGAAGGCAGAGACAGGAGGATCCCTGGGGTTTGCTGGCTAGCTGCTCTATCCAATTGGTGAGCTCCAGACTCAGTGAAGGACCCTGTCTCACAAAATAAGGTGAAAGTGGCTGGAGAGATGGCTTAGAGGTTAAGTGCTTGCCTGTGAAGCCTAAGGACCCCGGTTTGAGGCTCGATTCCCCAGGACCCCCATAAGTCAGATGCAAAAATGGGTGCATCTATCTGGAGTTCGTTTGCAGTGGCTGGAGGCCCTGACGCACCCATTCTCTCTCTCTCTCTCTGTCTCTCTGCCTTTTTTTTTTTTTTTTTTTTTGGTTGTCTGTTGCTCTCAAATAAATAAATAGAAATTAAAAAAAAAAAAAAAAAAGGTGAAAGCCGGGCGTGATGGTGCACGCCTTTAATCCCAGCACTCGGGAAGCAGAGGTAGGAGGATTTCTGTGAGTTCAAGGCCACCCTGAGACTACAGAGTGAATTCCAGGTCAGCCTGGGCTGGAGTGAGACCCTCCCTCAAAAAAAAAAAACAGATTTTTTTGGCTTTGTGGCCTTGAACTCACGGTGATCCTCCTACCTCTGCCTCTTGAGTGCCGGGATTAAAGGCATGCGCCACCATACCAGCCTCCAAAAAATATTTAAATAAGATGAAGGGCTGGAGGGATGGCTTAGTGGTTAAGGTGTTTGCCTGCAAAGCCAAAGGACCCTGGTTCAATTCCCCAGGACCCACATTAGCCAGATGCCCAAGGGGTTGCACACATCTGAAGTTTGTTTGCAGTGGCTGGAGTCCCTGGCGCGCCCATTCTCTCTCTCTCTCTTTCTCCCCCTCCATCTTTCTCTGTCAAATAAATAAATGAATAAATAAAAATTAAAAAAATAAGATGAATAGTCACTAAGGGAAGATGCCCACTGTCAACCTCTGGCCTCCACCCCCATATGTGTCCACACACATGTACGCGCACACACACAAACATAAAATAAAAATAAAGCCAATGGTGTGTTGGTCCTCAAGACCCCCCAAGGCTACAGCTTTTAAAACAGCACTTTGGGGGCTGGAGAGATGGCTTAGTGATTAAGGCATTTGTCTGCAATGCCTAAGGACCCAGGTTTGTTTCCCCAGGACCCACATAAGCCAGATGCACAAAGTGGTACATGCATCTAGAGTTCATTTGCAGTGACTAGAGGCCCTGGTGCACCTACTCTCTCTCTCCCTCTCTCTATATCTGCTGCTCTCTCTCTCGAATAAGTAAATAAAATATTTAAAAGAAAGAGTCTTATCACATAGCTCATGCTAATGTTGAACTCACAATCCTCCTGCCTCAGCTCCCTAAATGCTGGGATTATAGATATGCACAAACACTCCCAACAATGTCATTGTTAACTAATTTATTATTATTATTATTATTTTGGTTTTTTTGAGGTAGGGTATCACTCTAGCTCAGGCTCACCTGGAATTCACTATATAGTCTCAGGGTGGCCTTGAACTCTTTGTGATCCTCCTACCTCTGCCTCCCAAATGCTGGGATTAAAGGAGTGCACCACCACACCCGGCTACAATGCGGTTTTTGTTTTGTTTGTTTTGTTTTGTTTTGTTTTGTTTTGTTTTGGTTTGGTTTGGTTTGGTTGGTTTGGTTTGGTTTTTCGAGGTAGGGTCTCGCTTGCTGACCTGGAATTCACTATGCAATCTCAAACTGGCCTCAAACTCATGGCAATCTTCCTCCCTCTGCCTCCCGAGTGCTGGGATTAAAGGCGTGCGCCACCACGCCCGGTTTTTTTGGTTTTTCGAAGTATGGTCTCACTCTAGGTCAGAGCTGACCTGGAATTCACTATGTAGTCTCAGGGTGGCCTCAAACTCATGATGATCCTCCTACCTCCCAAGTGCTGGGATGAAAGGCGTGTGCCATCATGCCTGGCCTAATGCTGTTATTTTTTAAGAGTCCTTGTAGCAGTCACTTTCTCATTGCTGGGACAAACACCTGACCAAAAGCAGCATATGGAAGGAAAGGGATTATTTCAGGTCACAGTCTCAAGGGGAAGTTTCATCATGGCAGGGAAAGCGTGGCAGGGCAGAGGCTGGGCGTCACATCTTGTCACATCAGCTGGGAAGATGCAGCAAGAGTGAGCTAACTATGAACACCCAGCAGGGCTTGACTAATAAGCCCTCAAGGCCCCGCCCCCAGCGGCATGCCTCCTCTAGCAAGGCTCTAGCTCCCAAAGGCTCCCCCAGCTGAGGACTGACTTTTGAGAATTAATCACAAACGCATGACGTTATGGGAACATTTCACATTCAAACCACCACAGTCTTTAATGGTTCTACTATGTGACCACAGAGGAGAGCTGTGGATGGCCTCAGATTCTGAACCACTGGGTCAAGGTGAGGACTCCTGGGCTCCTCATGGAATAGCAAGGTTCCTCTGCTATGGGGGGGGGGGGGAGAGGAACACACCCACCTCCACATCCTCAGGAGAACACAAAGCTACCCACCCTGTGGCTGGACCAGTCTCCTGTTGCTGAAGCTCAGGGTCGGGTATGTGAATAGGTGCAGGAGAACCCTGTGGAACGTCTGTAGCCCCCATGGCCAAAAGTCTCCATGATCTTACCCAAATTCCACAAGGAGAGGGGAAGCTACTTTCCAAGGTCACGCAGCACATTCATTGACAACAATAGAGCTAGGATCCAGCACCTTTTCACTGCCTGGCTGCTTAGTTTAATTATCACCGTGGCTCCCAGCAGGTTGGGCAGCCTGCCTCAGGGCAGGTAAGGTTAATAATCTGCCTTTGATCTGCATTGTAACCCTACAGAGCAGAGCCTAGTCTGCCCCATTCTGCAGCCAAAGGCACTGGAGCTGGACTGGGGATATTGTTCAGTTAGTAGAGTGCTTGCCTACCAAGCACGAAGGCCTGGGTTCAATCCCCAGCCCTGGATAAACTGGGTATGGTGGCCCATGCCTATAATCCCAACACTGGGTAGGTGGAGACAGGGGGATCAGAAGCTCAAGGTCGTCGTCCTTGGCTACAGTGAGTTTGAGGCCAACCCAGGCTACCTGCAATTTTGTCTCAAAAGAGAGAAGGAAGAGGAAGAGCAGAAGGGGGTGGAGGGGAAGGGGAAGGGGAGAAGGAGGTGGATGGAGGTGGAAGAGGAGGAAATGAGACTGGAGGAGGATGAAAAGGGGATGGAGGGGGAAATGGGGATAGAGGAGGAAGAAATGGGGATGAGTTGGGGAAGGGATAGAGGAGGAGGGAAAGGGGGAGGAGGAAATGGGGCTAAAAGAGGAAGAAAAAGAGGAGGAGAAAATGAGGTGGAGGAAGAGGAGGGAGAAAGGGAGGAGGAAATGGGGGCAGGGTGGAGGAGGAGAAGGAGGAGGAAATGGGGGCAGGGTGGAGGAGGAGAAGGAGGAGGAAATGGGGGCCAGGATGGAGGAGGAAATGGGGGGCAGGATGGAGGAGAAGGCAATGAAGGAGGAGGAGGAGGAGGAAGAAGGAGCTGGAGTGGCAGGATTAGGGTTGGAAACCCAGGAGTCCTGCTGGGACGCTTCAGCATCTGAGCGCAAGTCAAAGCGAACACTACCACTCCAGGGGGCAGCTGTTCCTCACCTGGGCTCTCCCAAATTGAACCAGACCAGAATCCACAGCATGTCATGTCGAAATATCGCCGCAAGGGGGCAACAGAGGCTCACATGTAAAATCTCAATCCCCGCTTGCACCTCCTTTAAAGGATAATTAATTGGAGGGCTGCTCTCCCTGCAGGCCCGTGTTCGTGGATTTCCATGAAGCAAAATTACCCCCTGGCAACAGCCTCCAAGGGAGGAATCATTCCTTCTCTTTCTATTTTGTTTATTTTTTTCTTTTATGAGCGCGCACGAGAGAGAATTGGAATGCCAGAGCCTCTAGCCAAGCAACCTAACTCCAGACATGTGCCCAGCCTTGTGCACGTGCGTCACCTTGTGCAGCTGGCTTACGTGGGTTCTGGGGATTCGAACCTGGGTCCTTAAGCCTGGCAAGCAAGCGTCTTAGCCGCTAAGCCATCTCTCCAGCCCTCATGCCTCCTCTCTCTAGATGAGAGATCTCATATTCATCCTGGCTGTCTCTTGTCTTTGGAAAAATTTAAGATGTTTGACTGTACAGCCTAGACTCTAACCCTTGACCCTTCAGTCAGGCTGCAGAGTTCAAACCCAGCTCCATTGGTTATTACTTATGTGACTTAGTCAGGTTTCTTGACTTACCTCTTTGTATGGGAGTGCAGGTTACATGGGACAATACCCTTAAAGAACACGGGCAAGCTGGGTGTGGTGGTGCACACCTTTAATCATAGCACTTGGGAGGCACAGGTAGGAGGATCACCGTGAGTTCAAGGCCACCCTGAGACTACATAGTAAATTCCAGGTCAGCCTTGGCTAGAGTGAGACCCTACCTCGAAAGAACAAAAAAAAAAAAAAAAAAAAGAACACGGGCTTACACCAGTGCCTAGTAAATGTTAGTCAATATTCTGACCATCAGTTTCATGAGCCTCTCCTCACACGGAAGATAATTGTTCCCACCCTCAGCATCACAGCTGTCATTTTAAAATGTGGTTGAACCAATATGCATTATGTTCATACTATAAAGTTCTCAATAATAAAAAGACTCCTTGCCGGGCGTGGTGGCGCGCACCTTTAATCCCAGCACTCAGGAGGCAGAGGTAGGTGGATCGCCATGAGTTCAAGGCCACCCTGAGACTACACAGTGAGTTCCAGGTCAGCCTGGGCTAGAGTGTGACCCTACCTCAAAAAAAAAAAAAAAAAAAAAAAGAATTCTTAAAAGGGTGGTTGAAAATATATTAAGATTTGGGGCTAGGAGACGGCTCAGTGGATACAGCGTTTGCTGCACAAGTGTGAGGAGCGGAATCCAGAGCCCCAGAATCTACATACAGCTCGACACGGCAGTACGAGCAGCCGGAATCCCCAGACTTCCACATTGAGAAGGGAGGAGAAGACAGGAGAATTCCAGGAAGCCCACAGACCAGCTAGCCTGGGGTAAGCAACAGTGCCCAACAAGAGACTCCGCCTCAAACAAGGTGGAAAGCGATGATTGACACCCGAGGGTGTCCTCTGACCTCCACACGTGCATCCCGTGTTTCATACAAAGAAATAATCCAAGCCGGGTGCAGTGACTCAAGTCTGTAATCCCAGTCCTGGAAAGGCTTGAGGTAGGAGGACTAGGCTGTTGGCTCATTCATCACCCACTTATCCAGAGTCACTCAGCACTTAGTGGACACCTGCCGTTAGCCAGAGCTTATGCTGGTTCAGGGGGAGGGTCCAGCGGCCGAGCAGACCCAGCTGCAGAGACTCCCTGTCAACACACACTTAGCACCTCCTCAGGCCTGGGCACTGTTCTGAGTGCTTCAGAATTGCTCAGATATACCTAGTTCCAAGATCCTCCCCCCCCCCACACACACACACCGCCAGCCTCCCAGATCTTATCTCCCAGCTGGGTGTGTTAGAAGGTGATATGTGCTGAGCTCACACCAGATGTGGTTACTTGCACATGACGGGGCCAGGCATTCTGTCACACACGGGAGAGCTAATGACGGTCAAAGGTTGCTGGGGAAGGGGAAGTCATTCTCTCCTGCAGCATAGCCACTAGTAAGTGATGAGGAATAAAGACACTGAGACTGAAGGGGACCAAGGAGGGTGATGTAGGATACATATGATCAGAATGTAATAGGGATGCATGAAAATGTGAAAAAAAAAGAAAAGAAAATGATACGTGCTTTGGAATAACACAGAGATCCTGGTGCGGAAGCAGACTCTGAAGTTGGTGGGTCGGGGCTGGGGGGTGGCTCAGTGGTTAAAGGCAACTGCTTGCAAAGCCTGAAGTGGTTAAGGCACTTGCTTGCAAAGCCTGCGGGTCCAGGTTCAATTTGCTAGTTAGTTCTCACATAAAACCAGATGCACAAAGTGGTGCATGCACCTGGAGTTTGCAGTGGCGAGAAGCCTTTTCTTTTTTTGAGGTAGGGTCTCGCTCTAGTACAGGCTGACCTGGAATTCACAGTGATCCTCTTACCTTACATGTGCCACCATGCCCAGCATATTGTAGCCATTTTAAGGCACAGTAATGACCTCAGTTGTCCTTAAGACTCATAAAATGGCCATGGCCATTGCCAGCAGTTTCTAAATTTCTGCAGAAACACATTCAGATAAGCAGAATAATTGGCTGGCTTACAAATCTCTTTTAAAAATATTTTATTTTTCTTTACTTATTTATGAGAGAGAGAATGGGTGCACCAGGGCCTCTAGCCACTGCAGATAAACTCCAGACACAGGCGCCTGCAATGTACAACTGGCTTATGTGGGTCCTGGGGAATCGAACCAAGGTCCTTTGGCTTTGCAGGCAAACGCCTTAACCGCTAAGCCATCTCTCCAGCCCTCACAGTTTATCTTGATTCCCTCAGAGGGTGATGTCCCCATGACCTCACCATCCTACCTTATGTGTGTGTGTGAGTGAAGTGTGGTATATGTGTGGTGTGATATATGTTGGGCATATGGTGTGTGCATGTATGCAGCCTGTGGCAAGATGCACTCGCTTGGGGTGACCAGAGGCTCCCCTCTTCCTGTACCTGTTCTTGCTTGGGCTGGAGTCACTTTTCATCACAGAGCTTGCCTTCCCCCCACCAGAGCCCTCGCCCTGGTTTCTGCTCCCCACGATGACTGGGGTTATAGGTGTGTACATGCGCAAATGTGACTACGCCCATCTGTCTACATGGGCCCTAGGGATCAAACTTAACCACTCTCTCAAGCCTCCCCAGGTCCTCGTACTTGTACAGGAGGTGCTCTTAACTGCTGAGCCTTCTCTCTAGCCCCTCACCTTTGTTTGTTTTGTTTTGGTAGTGCTGGGAAGGGAACCCAGAGTTTTGCACACACTGGGCAAGCCCTCCACCCCTGAGGTACATCCTTAGCCCCTTGTCCCTCCACCTCTTAACAGTTTCTTTGCAGTGGAGATCAAGCTTCCAACCCAGATCCAATGGGGAACAGATTCAAGCCAGATCTGGCTTCCATGTTGGGAACTAGAGGGAAGGTGGGCATGGAGCCCGGTCTGCCATGCTCACTCAGATGACAGATGGTGGCAGCTTGGACCAGCATGTGCCAGAGTAGTGGGCATGTGTTCGAGTCTGGTGTAGTGAATAGTATTAGATAGCACTGAAGTGGAGCATGAAAGAATGGGGAGTGGGCAACAGCCTCAGTTAACTGGAAGCGGGGCGGTAGGGAGGTGGCCTTTCACTGTGAGCAAGCGAGGGTGTGCATATGTCAGGGGAAGGCAGGGAGGGCCAGAGCTTAGGCCTGCCTGCGTTCGCCTCGAACCAGCTGAGGAAAGGCAAGGAGGTCAGCAGCTGGACCTCCAAATCTGCAACTAAGAGGTGTGTGTGTGGAAGACACAGTTTGGAATATCGCAAGCACATGACAACAGAGGACATTCAGAAGGAGTGCGACAGAGAAAAGAAGGAATGTGCAGCCAGGTGAGGTGGTGCGCACCTGTTACCCCAGCACTTGAGAAGTGTAGGCAGGAGGATCAGGAGTCCAAGGTTATCCTCAGCTTCAAGGTGAATGTTCAAGGCCAGTGTTTGTGATCCTGTCTCAACTAAACGAGGTTGGGGAGATATCTTGGTGGTTAAAAGCACTTGTGGAGCAAGCTGGCAACAGGAGTCTGGAGCCCCGGAACCCACGTTAAAGCCCGCTGTGATGACACATGTGCCTACAGTCCCAGTGCTCCTATAGCAGCAGAAGCAGAACCAGGAGAACCCTGACGCTTGGGGGCCAGCTGGCCTGGCACTCACAAGGGCGAAAAACTGAGAGGCCCTTTGCAAACAAAGTGGTTGGAGAGGCCTAACAGCCAGACTTTGTCCTCTAAGCTCCACACCCCCACCATGGTACAAGCACATACACGTGTGTGTGTGTGTGTGTGTGTGTGTGTGTGTGTGTGTAAAGGAAAATGAGGCCAATTCGTAATTAAAAAGGAAATAGGGGCTGGGAAGATAGCTCAGTGGGTAAAGTGCTTGCCTTTCAAACATGAGGATATGAGCTTGATCCCCACCCAGAACCATGTAAAAAAAAAAAAAAAAAAAAAAAAAAGCCAGACAGACATACTGGCACACTTGCAACCCCAGGGCAGGCAGGAAAAGGTGGTGGAGGATTCCTGGGGATCCCTGGCCAGTCAGTCTAGCTTAATTGGCAAGTTTCAGACCAATGAGAAAGACTATCCCCCCAAAAGATGGATGGTGCCTGAGGAATGACACCTGAGGTTATCTTCTGACCTACACACACACACACACACACACACACACACACACACAGGGGGCATAGACTATTAGGATTTTCCTAACCAAGTAAAGGATAAAATGTATCTATGTGGGCTGGAGAGATGGCTTAGCGGTTAAGCGCTTGCCTGTGAAGCCTAAGACACCAGTTCGAGGCTCGATTCCCCAGGACCCACGTTAGCCAGATGCACAAGGCACACGCGTCTGGAGTTTGTTCGCAGTGGCTGGAGGCCCTGGCACGCCCACTCTCTCCCCCTCTCTCTGCCTCTTTCTCTCTCTGTCTGTAGCTCTCAAATTAAATACATAAAAATTTTTTTAAAATGTATATATGTATGTGACCAGTTAAATACTTAAAAAATTATTTGGAACTTTAATTATGAACACACTGCAATTTTGTCATGTCCCCATCATGTTGCCCTCTTTTGTCCCTGCCCCTGAGTCCCCCTTCTGCAGAGGACCCTTGTCTTTCAAGGCAGTCCTTTCTCTGTTTTGTTGTCTCATTCCTTTTGTCCTCCTCTGTCCTCCATGTCAAAATGCTAAGGGACTCAGAATAGTGTAGTTCTTCTGGGGGTACTGATAATCACTGTGGGGTCATCAGTAATCACTGTGCGGTCATTGGAAATCAGAAATCACTGGGGGGGGGGGGGAATGAATGTACCAGCAGGTTCATATCCAGAGGACATCACGGTTACATTCTATTGTCAACTTGATTAGATGAGGAATAAAGTAAGAGGCTGATCTCATGGATGGGTCTGGTTTCCAGGAAGGATTGATGGGAGAGGGAGACATTCCCCAGAGTAGGATGCCCTTCCAGTGGTGGACTATATATATAGAAGCTTCAGGAGAACACAGAGCCTTTTCCCTGGCTGCCTGTGCTACTTGTTGATACAGACATGTCCCTTGTTGCTGCCGTCCTTTGTGGACACCGGAACCCAGCTTCCTCAACTTTCCAATGTGGACTGAAGACCAGCATCTCTCCAGGAATTCTTCAGACCTTCAGTGACAGATTGGGACTGCTGAGGAGTCCAGCCAGGCAGACTGAGTAGCCACTGGGTTCTCAACCTTTCCTGCACACAGACAGCTGTGGTTGAACTGCCCAGCCTGTATTCTGTGAGCTAATCCAATAAATTCCCTTTATAATACATCTTCATCAGTGTCTTTCTCTACAGAACCCTGACTGATAGAATGCAAGAGAGAAAATCAAGCGTGTGACCAGCAACCATCTGTTAAGGAGCTTAGCATGAATGAAAGGAAGCCGGCTGCTTCATAAACTAACCACTCTCAGGTATTTTGTTACAGCAGCACCAACGAACTATGGCGCCACCGAAACCTCAAATGCTGTAAATTCAAGCCAGGACTTCATAATTCAACCCTTGTGGCATGGTACCCATTAATCCCCCTTAGTTAAAGTGACTAATAGATATGTGAATAAATGAGTGAAAGATGCAAATTCCTGTTGTCGATGATGTAAGTCTCACTCTCCCCGTTTTACAGCTGTAGAGCCTGGGGAACAATAAGAATAAGCAACTTAGATTTGCCCAACTCCGTGTACATGAGCATTGGTAGAACTGGGATTTGTGGGGAGCAGTGGTATTGGGAGTCTCACTGTGTTTCTCACATTGATCTTGAACTCATGGACCTCAATGATCTTCCTACCTCAGCTCCCCAAGTAGCTAAGATTACACATGTGCATCTCCATGCCTTATTGTACACTTGGGACTTAAATCTAGGAAGTTTAGCCCCAGAGATCTTACTCAAACAAAATATGATATAGGAAAGTCATCCAAAAAGGCAAGGGCAGAGAACACACCTAGGGCCCATCAAACGGTGATCAGCAAGCATTCCTTGTGGTGGTTCAAATGTGAAATGTCCCCCATAGCCTCAAGTGCTTGTGATTAAGCCTCATACTCAATCCCCAGCTGGCGGCAATTTGGGAGGTGGAGCCTTGCTGGAGGAAATGTACTGCTTGGCGATGGACCTTAGGGTGTTTTTGCGCAAGTCCTCCTTGCCAGAGCCAGCTCACTCTTGCTTCTACCTGCCAGCTACTGTGGTAGATTGTGACGTCCAGCTTCTGCTCTGCCATGCTTTTCTTGTCACTCTGAAACTCCCCTCAAGACTGTAAGCCAAAATCACCCCCAACTTTCATTTGCTTGCTTTGGGTCAGCCAGAGATGGACACTGCTACACAGATGTGATAAAGCGCTGGTCATACATTAACCAGTGTGTTAAAGTGCTCTGGGGGCCTTCAGGTGAACATAAGGTGCCGTGTTTGTCTTCAAAGAGACCTAACTGGCTGGGCGTGGTAGCGCACGCCTTTAATCCCAGCACTCAGGAGGCAGAGGTAGGAGGATTGCTGTGAGTTCCTAGGCCAGCCTAGTACTTCAGAGTGAATTCTATGTTCACTTGGGCTAGAGTTAGACCCTACTTGGATAAAAACAAGAGGGCGGGGGGCGTACTTGAGGGACGATGGGGATAAATACAGGAATGTGTGGGCTGGAGAGATGGCTCAGTGGCTAAAGTTGCTTGCTTGTAAAGCATAACAGCCACCTGAGTTCATTTCCCCAGTACCCACGTAAAGCCAGGCACGCAATGTGGCACATATGTCCAGAGTTTGTTTGCAGTGGCAGAAGGCCCTCACATACCCACGCTTTCTATGTCTATCTCAAATAAATAAAAATTAAAAAATATATATATGCCGGAATGTGTACAAATCTGACCCCAGCAGAATATAACTCATTCTACTGTCTACAGACTACAGACAAAATTCTCAAGGAAGGAGATTCCTAAGGCTGGATGGAGGGAAGCTTCCTGGAGATGGTGCTTTGGGAAGGAAGGAATTATAACAGCACGCATGGGAAATGAGAAATTCCAGGAAAGAAACCACGTAGGCCAAGACATGGATGCCTCTGGGGGCTGGCCAGTCATCTGGTGTGCCTGGACTGCATGGGATTTGTTCTGAGAGATGATTTGAGGTGGGACTCCAATGTGACATAAGGTCACACTGAGTCACCATGAGGTGGTGGCTTTGCAGTGTACCCCAGGGAGAAGTGGCAGCTTGGTGTTAGCCTGTCTCTCAAACTCTAGCACATGCTTATCCCACCGTGATGGCTAATCTTTGCTGGCAACTTAATGAGATTTACAATCAGCATGGAAACATACCCCTGGGGTGCCTATGAAGGTGTTTCCAGAAAGGTTTAACTGAGCATCATCCCAGGGACTTGTTGTCTGGGATTGAATCAAGAGGAGAAGGCAGTCTGAGCACCATCACTCATCTCTCTCTGCTTCCTGACCTGTGGATGCACCATGACCACCTGCCTCCCACTCCTTTCCTGCCTTCTTCAAACTACAGGTGGAAATAAACCCTCCTCTCTTCATTCCTTTTTGTTTGTTTGTTTTTCAAGGTAGGGTCTCACTCTAGCTCAGGCTGGCCTGGAATTCCCTCTGTAGTCTCAGGGTGGCCTTGAACTCATGGCGATCCTCCTACCTCTGCCTCCCAAGTGCTGGGATTAAAGGTGTGCGCCACCACACCCAGATACTTTTGTGTTTTTGAAACAGAGTCTCACTCTATCCCAGACTGACCTGGAACTCATTCTGTAACTCCAAGGTGGCCTCAAACTCACAGTGATCCTCCTATTTCAGCCTCTTGAGTGCTGGGATCAAATGTATGTGCCACCACGTCTGGCTTGTTATCTTTATCTTAAGCCAATGATAATTTTGTTAATGTACAGAGAAATTGCTATTTACTCACTTTCCATTGCAGATAAACTTATTCAAGAAAAATCACAAATTTAAAGGAACACATTGAATTATATCCTGCTGGTGTGTTGTTGAGGCAAAAATCACACAGGTGGTACACAAACACCTGGAGTTTAGAAACTTCTGCTTAGAGTTTAGGGGGAAGGAAGGCTGGACACCATGAGTGGGAATGTGAGTTTTGTCAACCTAGTGGTTAGGGATGAGATGTTGGCTTAAGTGCCAGCTAGGAATGTGGTCAGAGCTATGCTGCACTACGCTGGTGCTGGTTCTGATGGACTGGTTGTCTCCCATCCGAGTACTAACCAGGCTTGACCCTGCTCAACTCCCGAGATCAGATGAGGTCAGGCACATGAAGGGTGATGCGGCCATAAACTGGATTGGTTATCTTGAGAGGTTTCTTTCCCTCCCTCTGTCCCTCCTTCCTTCCTTTCTTCCTTCCTTCCTTTCCTTCTTTCTTTCTCTCTCCCTTCCCTTCCTTCTCTCCCTCCCTCTCTCCCTCATCCTTCCTTTCTTTCTTCTCTCTCTTTCTCCCTTCCCTCCCTTTCCTTTCTCCCCCTTTCCCTCATCCTTTCTTTTAAAAAAATTTTATTTTATTTGTTTGAGAGAGAGAGGGAGAGAATAGGCAGGGGGAGAGAGAGAGAGAGAAAGAGAGAGAGAGAGAATGGGCATACCAGGGCCTCCAGCCACTGCAAATGAACTCCAGATGCATGTGCCCCCTTGTGCATCTGGCTAATGTGGGTTCTAGGGAATCGAACCTGGGTCTTTTGTTTTTGCAGGCAAATGCCTTAACCACTAAGACATCTCTCCAGCCCTCGTACTTGCTTGCCTTCTTCTTTCTTTCCTTTTTCTTTTTTCTTTTTTTGAGGTAGGGTTTCACTCTAGCTCAGGCTGACCTGGAATTCACTGTGTAGTCTCAGGGTGGCCTTGAACTCTTGGAGATCCTCTTACCTCTGCTGGTATTAAAGGCGTGCACCACCACACCCGGCCCTCTCCTTTTCTTTCCCTCCCTCCCTCCCTTCCTTCCCTTCCTTCTTTCTTTCTTTGCCCTGCAGTACTTGGGGTTGGGTCTAGGACCTTGTATATACTAGACAAGTACCTGGCTGAGCTATATCCCCAATTTAAGAGAGGACTGGATACAGGCTTCATTCTCTCTCTCTCTCTTCCTTTTCTTACGAAGTCATTACTCTCTTTACCGACCACTATGTAATGCTATCCACTATAAAATCCTCACACAGGAGCTTAGGACAGTGGGAGCTGTAGAGTGAGACTCCACATGGAAAAATGTGTCTTTGGGGCTAGGGAAATGGGTCAGAGGTTAAGGCCTTTGCCTCTAAAGCCTAACGACCCAGGTTTGATTCCCCAGTACCCATGTAAAGCCAGATACACAAAGTGACACATGCTTCTGGAACTCATTTGCAGTGGCTAGAGACCCCGGAACGCCCATTCTGTCTGTCTCTCCTCTCTCTATCTCTCTCTGCATGCAAATAAATACATTTTCTAAAGTTTCAATGTAGAGCTTGAGAGATGGCTTAGCAGTTAAGGCATTTGCCTGCAAAGCCAAAGGACCTCGGTTGGATTACCCAGGACCCACGTAAGCCGGATGCACAAGGTGACGCATATATCTGGAGTTCGTTTGCGGTGGCTGGAGGCCCTGGTGTGCCCATTCTCTCTCTCTCTCTCTCTCTCTCTCAAATAAATAAATAAAAATAATAAAAAATTAAATCTTCACAAAAAACCATTGCTAGCACCATATTCTTAGGTTGCCAGTGCTATGAGCTGAATAACGCGCTTGTCTTTACAATGTTTCTGGGCTTTGGTACTTTGTTACAGCAACAACAACAGCCAGACGAATGCACTGGGTCAAGATGATATTAGCAGAGGCTAACCCACTCCGGTCCGATTTACGTAGGGGAGCTGGGGGTACAAGTGGAGATGTTGGAGAATGTTGAGTCATTCCTCCTTGGCCTGCACCACTTTCTGGAAAAGTGTCGGTGTCTGCTGTCCCAGTGGCAACGATTCATTTTATTCCATACGCAGAACATCTGATTTTCCAAGACCCTCAGTTTCATCTCATTGAGCAACAGCCGTTCAAGGACCTTGTCCTGGAGGGCAAAGCAGGCATTCATCTTCTCAGTTTCCTCCTTGCTCAAGGCTTTTTGGTCGTCAGGTTTGGCTTTGGAAGTCTTTGATTTCTCTGCTTCCTCCTAAGGTCCATCATCAAGAGAAGGGGAAAGTTAGTGATAATTCCTTCCTGCGAGGAACACCAGCCTGCCCCAGGACAGTTTCTTGATTTTTTATATTCATTCATTCATTCACTCATTTACTTGAGACACACACAGAGAGAGGAAGACGCAGAGTGAGAGTCAATGGAGGCACCAGGGACTCTAGCCACTGCAAACGAACTCTAGATACATGTGCCACATTGTGCATCTGGCTTTACATGGGTACTGGGAATTTGAACCTGGGTCCTTTGGCTTTGCTGCCAAATGCCTTAACTGCTATGCCATTTCTCCAGCTCAGTTTCTCATTTTGAGACAGGGTCTTATGTAGCCCAGAATAGCCTCGAACTTACTATGTAGCCAAGGTTGACTTTGAACTTCTGATTCTCTCGCATCTACCTCCTGGAGTCCTGGGATTACAGATGTGTGTGGTCATGCCTGGTTTATGTAGTGGTGGGCATCCAACCTAAGGCTTTGAGCATGCTAGGCAAGCACTCTAACCCTCAGCTGGAAACTAAGCTCCGTCTCCCTCACCTGACTCACCTTTGGGGGCTCTGAAGAGGTGGGCTTGAATTCATGTTTGACCATCCAGTTGCTAAGCAACAGCAGAAGAAAGAGGAACCCAAACAAGGCCGGTTTATAACTTATCAGCCAAGCCACCACCGCTCCTATGGTGCCAGAAGAAGCAAGTATCCCATGGAAACTTCGCAGAAAAAACACTATTTCCCCCAACATTACGGCATGGAGACACACAGGTCTCAGGCTCCTGCCTGAGCCCCCTCCATGACAAGAGTAATGGCCACCCACTCCTCTTAAACCAGCTCCCTTTCCCCACCCAGATGCCGCATAATAATAGTGACTATTCCTAAATCTTAAGGGTCCACTGTGTGCCAAACTCTTGGCAGGCAGCAAGTTAAGCATTGTTCTTGTAACAGTCAGCTGATGTAGGCCTTAGCAACACCTCATGCACTCAGCACACTTCTGGGCCTAACTACTGCTAGCAACATGACCAGTGTGACTCAGAACTCTTACACTTGTCGTGGGAGAGACTGTACAGAAAAAAAGGGAGGGGGGGGACTTATTAGGATGGTATTGTATATATGTAAGTAGAAGAACAGATTAATGGGGGTGAAAAGGCCTAAGTGAGGGGGAAGAGATTGAATAAAGGAAAAATGGAGGGAGGGCTAATCAAAATCTAAAAGGATACAAATAAGTCATATGGAAACCTACTATTTTTGGACAATGGAACACTCAGAAGCCAGAGATTGTTAATAGAAAATTTTCAGTTCCAGGGATGGGATACCTTCCAGTGAGTTGTTGGCCAGGGAGGTCACGGATACCCCCAAAACATTACAGGTCATTGCCGAGGCTCTTGGTTTCCTACCAGAAATAGATTCTAAGACCCTATTGCTGAAGACTGCACATACTTGGGCTGCAAGGTCACTGAGAAATCCTGCTGGAGCTGAGCTGAAAACCTCCTGCATATAGACCAGCTGACAGAAAGCTGGAAAAAGTTACACTGCATACAGTTCAATGGGAGAGAGAGAGAAATCACCAGTGGTGATACAAAACAGTGGCCACTGCAAGCCTTAAAGTTGGCCAGCAAGGCCAAATGAGCCAATGGGTACAATAGTGGCATGTCTGTTATGGGGGAAACCAACCACTCTCTAATTTGACTGGCGGCCTGCTCCATAGGAGGGAATACATCCCTGATACTGAAAACCTACAACAGGGGTAGTCATGAGCCCTAGGGGTGTAACAACTGCTGGTGCCTGGCTAATAGTATATACAATGCTCACCAAACTGCTCAGTAAGCACTGCTCTTAATGTTCATACCCATATATTAATGCTACTGTCACTTTTGGTTAGAGAAGCTTCTGTTTTCAGATGGCAGTGACCTTGGGATGACTCAGAAGGTATCATGGTGCTGAGAAAAAGTGACAGAGGAATGCTCAGCACTAAAATATCTCTATCACACCTTCCAAGGCTCAGGGTCCATTGTGGAAGAGGTGGCAGAAAGAATGAAAGAGCCAAAGGAAGGGTAGGACTCCTTACAATGTGCTCCTCCAGACACAAAATGGCCTGGATATCCATGACCTCACAGTGCCTGACACTACCTACACAAGACCATCATAATAGGAGGAAAGGATGATGACATCAAAATAAAAGACTGATTGAGAGGGGGAGGGGATATGATGGAGAATGGAGTTTCAAATGGGAAAGTGGGGGGGGAGGCAGGGAATTATGATGGGTTATTGTCTACAATTATAAAAGTTGTCAATGAAAAATAAATTAAATAATATATATAAATAAAAAAATAAATAAACCTTTGGGCTGGAGCGATGTCTTAGCGGGTAAGGCATTTGCCTGCGAAGCCAAAGGACCCAGGTTCAATTCTCCAGGACCCACGTAAGCCAGATGGAAAAGGGCACATGTGTCTGGAGTTCGTTTGCAGTGGCTAGAGGCCCAGGCGTGCCCATTCTCTCTGTGTCTCTCTTCTCTCTCCCCCTCTGCTTGCAAATAAATAAATACAATTAAAAAAAATAAACCTTGGTTTAAAAAAAGAAAAATTATCCAAAACTCAGAAATAAGGCAAAAGATGACTGTGTACCCTTTCATAATCACCCTGGAATATTTTCTCACAAGTCCATTAATTGTTCACTCTGAGGCTTTAGGGGAAAGTATGTTTTTCTCCCTCTCTCCCTTCCTTTCTCATTCTTTCTTTCTTTCTTTTTTTGTTGGTTTTTTTGAGGTGGGGTCTCACTCTAGCCTGGGCTGACCTGGAATTCACTATGTAGTCTCAGGGTGGCTTTGAACTCTCAGCGATCCTCCTACCTCTACCTCCTAAGTGCTGGGATTAAAGGCGTGCGCCAACATGCCTGGCTTCTTTTTTTTTTTTTTTGTTTTTCGAGGTAGGGTTTCACTCTAGCCCAGGCTGACCTGGAATTCACTATGGAGTCTCAGGGTGGCCTCAAACTCATGGCGATCCTCCTACCTCTGCCTCCCGAGTGCTGGGATTAAAGGCGTGCGCCACCACGCCCGGCTTTCTGTTTCTTTTTTCAACAGGGTCTTGCTACGTAGCCCAGGCTGCCCTGGAACCTGTGATTGTCTTGCCTCAGTATTCTGCGTGCTGGGATTATAGGCACTCAAGTACCACCAAGAGTGGCAGATGTTAACTTTGTTTTTGGGGTGTGTGTGTGTGTGTATACATGTGTGTAGTATGTGTGGTGTGTGTGCATGTATGCTGTATGCATGTTTGTCTGCAGAAGCCAAGGAAGATGTCTGCTGTCCTCCTCTACAGCTCTTCTGCCTTATTTCCTTGGACAGTGTCCCTTGCTAAACCTGGAGCTCAGCATTTTTTGGTTAGACTGGCTTACCAGTGAGCTCCAGTGATCCTGTTGTTGGCCCATTTCAGCTGTGGGGTTACAGATCTGTGCAGCCATGCCTGGCTTTTCGGGGGAGGGGCAGGGATTTGAGGTAGGGTCTCGCTCCAGCTCAGGCTGACCTGGAACTTCACTATGTAGTCTCAGGGTGGCCTTGAACTCATAGTGATCCTCCTACCTCTGCCTCTCGAGTGTTGGGAGCAAAGGTATGTGCCACCATGCCTGGCCAATGCCTGGCTTTTTACATGGGTGCCTGGGATCAAATTCAGGTCCCCATGCTTACACAGCCAATGCTGTTACCCACTGAGCCATCTCCCCAGCCCCAGATGTTAACTTCTCCAAAGTAGGTAAGTTGTTTTAGCAAATTCCATTTCTGAGAATACCAAAAGAATTGAATTGGAAGGTCTTTCTTTTTGTGAAAACAATCCATTGCAAGTTTTTTTTTTTTTTTTTTCAGTACTGGGGATTGGCTTCATGCATGCCAATCAAGTGAGTTAGATCCTCAACCTTCTTTTTTAAAATATTTATTTATTTGAGAGAGAGAGAGAGAGAGAGAGAGAGAGAGAGAGAGAGGCAAATAGAAAAAGAGAGAGAGAATAGGTGTACCAGGGCCTCTAGCCACTGCAAACAAACTCCAGAAGCATGCACCTTGTGCATCTGGCTTTATGTGAGTACCGGGCAATCGAACTTGGGTGCTTAGGCTTTGCAGAAAAGCTTCTTAACTGCCAAGCCAACTCTCCAGCCCCAATATTTATTTATTTATTTATTTATGAGACAGGCAGAGAGAAAGAGGCAGGTAGAGAATGGTCGTGCCAGGGCCTCTGACCACTGCAAATGAACTACAGATACATGTGCCTCTATGTGTATCTGGCTTATGTGGGTACTGGGGAATTGAACCTGGGTCCTTAGGCTTCACAGGCAAGTGCCTTAACGGTTAAGCCACCTCTCCAGCCCCTCAACTTTCTTCTTCTTCTTGTTCTCCCCCCCCACCCCGAGGTAGGGTATCTTTCTAGCCCAGGCTTACCTTGAATTCCCTCTGTAGTCTCAGGGTGGCCTCGAGCTCACAGTTATCCTCCCACCTCTGCCTCCCGAGTGCTGTGATTAAAGGCGTGCGCCACCACACCCGGCTTCCAACCTTCTTTTTAATTTATTAATTTACTTATCTGGAGACAAGATTTCACTGGATTACCCGGGCAAGGCTTGAATTCTCTCTGAATCCCAATCTGGACTTGAGTTTGTGATCCTTGTACCTCAGTCTCCTTAGCGGCTAGGATTAGCAGGCCTGTCTCGTCTGACTTAGCTTGAAAGCAGGGATCTGGAGAGGAATCTGTAGATCCACGTTCAAAACAGCATTATTCACACTAGTCAAAAGGTGAAGCCAAGCAGGGTGACACGTGTCCGTGATCCCAACACCACTTGGAGGCATGAGGATCAGAAGTTCAAGCCAGGACTTCATAATTCAACCTTTGTGGCGTAGTGACCGTTAATGTGTATTAGTTAAAGTGACTAATCGGTGAGTGAGGGAAAGAGCGACAGATAGAATCCGTGGTGCCCATGACATAGCCTGGACCATACGTCCCCAGGGAACGGCCGATACCGCGCCCACCCCGAAGCTGAGAGGGCGCCCGGCCGAGGCGCGCGCGCATGCGTGGCTCTGGGCTCCGCTCTAGCCGCCGAGACGCCGCTCTATGGTCCCGAGGAGGCGGGGCCCGCGGGCCGCCGGGCCCTTTTTTTTTTTGTCCCTACGCGGCGGGAGCGCGCACAGCGCGTGCGCGACGGCGGCTGGCTTCGCGCGGGCGGTGTGAGGCGAGGCGAGGCGAAGCGAGGCGCGGCGGCTCCGAACTCACGGAGCGGCAGACCGAGCGGCCCCTGCGGCCGTCGGCGGCCAGGCGGCCCGAGATGTTGTCTGGGAAGAAGGCGGCGGCCGCGGCTGCGGCAGCGGCGGCGGCGGCGGCAGCGGCTGCTGCGGCTGCGGCGGCGGCGGGGACCGAGGCCGGCCCCGGCGCGGCGGGCGGCGCGGAGAACGGTGCAGAGGTATCAGCGCCGCACGCGGGCCTGGCAGGTCCTGCCGAAGTCGGGCCGGGGGCGTCCGGCGAACGCACGCCCCGTAAGAAGGAACCCCCACGGGCCTCGCCTCCCGGGGGTCTGGCGGAGCCTCCGGGGTCGGCGGGACCTCAGGCTGGGCCCACGGTCCTGCCCGGCTCTGCGGCCCCCATGGAGACCGGAATCGCTGAGACTCCGGAGGGGCGACGGACCAGCCGGCGCAAGCGGGCCAAGGTGAGACCCGGCCCTTTGCCCCTGCCCGGGTTCCTGCTTCCCCGAGGGTCCTCGCCGGGCGCGCGGCCGCCCGCCGGGTGGTTGGAAAAGGAGGGAGGGAGGGAAGGAGAGAGGGAGGGGAGAGTCTGTTCTTTGTTCGGGGACCACGGGGGATTGGGGACTGGGGAGGGTGTGATCACGACGTCCTGGACACCTTTCTTCTTCCGACTGGGAAAAATGGCTTCCTGACGTGGAGTGGAAGGCTGGTGTGGCTGTTAATCTGGATGATGGCTCCCTGGACTGGGTGTATCCTGGGGCTGCAGGGGTGATGCCAAAAACAGAGTCAGGAGCTGGAAAAGAAGAACTTCTTTTATTTTATTTTTGAGCGCTTGATGTGGCTGTCAGGTTGATTTTACCGTCCAGGAATGTACATCTTTTTAAAAAATTAAAAAATTGTTTTAAAATATTTTTATTTGCAAAGAGAGAGAGAGAGAGAGAGAGCGCGAGTGAAAAAGAATGGGAGCGCCAGGGCCACTTGCCACAGCAAATGGACTCCTAGATGCATGCACCACTTTGTTTATTTTTATTTATTTATTTGAGAGCGACAGACAGAGAAAGAGAGAGAGAGAATGGGCGCGCCAGGGCCTCCAGCCACTGTAAACGAACTCCAGACGCCCCCTTGTGCATCTGGCTAACGTGGGTCCTGGGGCTTCAGAGGCAAGCGCTTAGCCTCTAAGCCATCTCCAGCTCCGCATGCACCACTTTGTACATCTGGTTTTACACTCTTAGTCCTGGGGAATCGAAACCCGGTCTTCAGACTGCAAGCAAGCGCCTTTGACAGCAGAACCATCTCTTCAGCCTGCATTTTTTTAAAAAAATAATTGTTTATTTGTTTGCGAGCAGAATGAGAGAATGGATGAATGTGGGTGCAACAGTGAGGTTTGCTGCTGCACACGAATACAGATCAGTGTGCCACTTTGTGCATCTGGCTTTCCGTGGGTAGTGGGGGACCAGGGCCCGCAGACTTTGAAAGCATGCTACTATAACGACCAAGCAATCCGGCAGTCCAGGTTGCATCTTTTGATTTTATTCTGCTAATGATGTTTTGGGGTAGACATTTTATAGATGAGAAAGCCAGTGAAGGGGGCTAATACCAATTAGTCAAGATGCAAATGTAAATAGAGAAAAGTGGACGTCAGAACAAACTGCATAGACACCTGCCTCACGTCTGTGCCATATGCTGTGTTCATGCATTGCCAACATTTTCCTTTTGTTAAGCACCATGGAACAGGTTTTATTAGCCTTGTGGGAAAGAGTAAACTGAAATTGACAGTTTTTTTTTAAGCAACTTTTCCAAAGGCACACTGCTAAAACTGGCATGTAAGCCTCACACTTTGTGACTGGGTATCATCAGCCACTGAAATAAAAAGCTACATGAAAGCCAGGCATGGTGGCGCACGCCTTTAATCCCAGCACTTGGGAGGCAGAGGTAGGAGGATCACCATGAGTTCGAGGCCACCCTGAGACTACATAATGAATTCCAGGTCAGCCTGGGCCAGAGTGAGACCCTACCTCGAAAAACCAAAAAAAAAAAAAAAAAGCTACATGACACAGTAGCAGTTTGCTGAGCACTGGAGTGGCATTACTAGGTAGACTTGGGCCTATTCTGGAGAGTTCCTGTTCTGATTGGAGAGAGACTATGTGGGTGTAATAAACACGTGGAGTAGTCTAGGGATGTAACTCAGTAATAGAGCGCTTTGTCTATTCTGTGTGAGGCCCTGGTTTTGGTTCCTAGCACTGCAAAATAAACATAGCACATATATTAAATAAGGGCATGTGATTCACATTGCTCACGCTTACAATGTTTATAAAAATGATGTCTTTTTTTTTTTTTTTGGCTTTTCAAGATAGAGTTTCACTCTAGCTCAGGCTGACCTGGAATTCTGGATAGCCTCAAATTCCTGATGATCCTCCTCCCTTTGTCTCCCCAGTGCTGGGATTAAAGGTGTGCACCACCACACGTGGCTTAATTTTTTATGTTTATTTTGTTTTTCGAAGTAGGGTCTCTAGCCCAGGCTAACCTGGAATTCACTATGTAATCTCAGGGTGGCCTGGAACTCATAGCGATCCTCCTACCTTTGCTTCCTAAGTGTTGGGATTAAATGTATGTGCCACCTTGCCCGGCTAATATTTATTTATTTGCAAGGAGGGAGGCAGGGGGAGAGAGAGAAAGAGAGAGAGAATGGGCGCGCCAGGACTTCCCATCTGCTGCAGACAAACTCCAGATGCATGCACCACTTTGTGCATCTGGCTTTATGTCGGTACTGGGGAATTGAACTCAGGTTGTTCGGCTCTGCAGGCAAGTGCCTTAACTGCTGAGCCATCTCTCCAGCCCCCACATGATTTTTTTAAAGCTTTTTATTTTTTTGCAGTACTGGGGGTTGAACCCAAGTCCTCACATATGCTAGCCCAGTGATTTGCCACCACATTATATCTCTAGCCCTCTATTTTTATTTTGAGGACAGAGTCTTACAAAGTTGCTTAGATTGGTTTTGTATGTTCTTAAAGTATGTCCTCATTTTCTGGATTTCATTGGTATCTATTGTAATGGTGCCTTTTTCATTTCTAATTTTATTGATTTGTGTCTCTTCTCTTTCTGTTTTTTCAAGGTAGGGTTTCATTTTAGTCCAGGCTGACCTGGAATTCACCTTGTTGTCTCAGGATGGCCTCAACTCATGGTGCTCCTCCTACATCTGTCTCCTGAATGCTGGGATTAAAGGCATGCGCCACCACACCCACCTCTTTTCTCTTTCTTTTGGTCAGATTTGCTAAGGGTTTTTCAATCTTTTTTATCCTTTCAAAGAACCAACTCTGCTTCATTGACTCTTTGTATTTTTTTTTTTTTTTGGTTTGTACTTCATTAATTTCTGCCGTAATCTTTGTTATTTCTTTCTGTCTACTGATATTTTGTTTGCCTTGTTTTTCTTTTTCCAAGGTCTTAAGGTGAAACATTAAGTTGTTTACCTCTTACCTTTTTGATTTTTCTAGGTAGGGTCTTGCTCTAGGCTAGGCTGACCTGGAATTCACTTGGTAGTCTCAGGGTGGCCTTGAACTCATGGCAATTCTCCTACCTCTGCCTCCCAAGTGCTGGGATTAAAGGTGTGCACCACCATGCCCGGCTTCTAATTTTTAAAAATATATTAAATTAATTTATTTATTAGAGAGAAAGAGGCAGAGAGAGAGAGAGAGAATGAGAATGAATATGGGTGCACCAGAGCCTCCAGCCACTGCAAACGAACTCCACATGCATGCACCTCCTTGTGCATCTGGCTTACGTGGGTCCTGGAGAATCGAACTGGGGTCCTTTGGCTGTGCAGGTAAACGCCTTACCACTAAGCCATCTCTCGAGCCCCTGGCTTCTAATTTTTTAATATAGGCACTTAAAGCTATAAATTTCCCTTTTAGGACTGCCTTCATTGTGTCCCAAAGGTTTTGATATGTTGCATTCTCATTATCATTTGATTACATGAATTTTTTATTTTCTTCTTGATGTTTTCATTGACCCATTCATCATTTAATAGTGTACTGTTTAGTTTTCATGATTTATTTTTAACACGTTTTTAAAATTTTTATTTATTTATTAGAGAGAGAAAGCGGGGGGGGGGGGAGAATGAATGGGTACACCAGGGCTCCAGCCACTGCAAACCAACTCCAGACATGTGCAACCCCTTGTGCATCTGGCTAACATAGGTCCTGGGGAATCGAACCTAGGTCCTTTGGCTTTGCAGGCAAATGCCTTAACCATTAAGTCATCCCTCCAGCCCCTAGTTTTCATGATTTTGTGTGTGCTCTGTAGCTTTTCTTGCTGGTGATTTGTAGTTTAATCCCATTGTGATCAGATGAGTTCAAGGAATTATTTTAATTTTCCTGTGTTTGTTAAGATTTGCTTTGTGTCCTACTGTGTGGTCTGTTTTAGAGAATGTTCCATGTGCTGCTGACAAGAAAGTGTATTCTGCAGCATTTGGATGGAATGTTCTGTAGATATCTGTTAGGTCCATTTGTTCTGTAATGTCATTTAATTCAGATGCTTCTCTGTTTATTTTTTTGCTGGGATGGCCTGTCAATTGATGAGAGTAGGGTATTGAAGTCACCCACTACAATTGTGCTTGGTGTTGTTTGTGACCTTAAGTCTTAACAGTGTTTGTTTGATGAAATTGGGAGCCTCCATGTTAGGTGCATATTTGTTTAGGATTGTAATGTCCTTCTGTTGGAGTGTTCCTTAATCAATGTAAAGTGACTTTCTTATCTTAACTAATGTTGGTTTGAAGTTTATCCTGTCAGATAGTAGGATTGCAACACCTGCTTGTTTTCTAGGCCCATCTGCTTGAAATAACATTTTCTATCCTTTCACCCTAAGATAGTGTCCATCTTTTATGGAAAGGTGAGTTTCTTGGAGGAAACAAATAGAAGGATCCTGTCTTTTAACTCAGTCTGCAAGCCTGTGTCTTTTGTTGGGGCATTGAGGCCATTGGTATTAAGAGTTATTATGAAAGGTGTGTTTATTTTTGCTGTTCTTGTTGTGTAGTTCTTCCTTTACTCTCTTGTATTAACTGTTATTTGAGTATGGTTTATTTTTTCCTGTTTCCTTAATTTGTGTGCTTTTCTTTCTCTTCACTGTTTCTCTTCAAGTATTTTCTGTAGAGCTGGTTTAGTGGTCATATATTCCTTTAGTGTGTTTTTGTTGTGGTAAGTCCTCATTTTTCCCTCAATTTGTATGGATAGCTTTGCAGGATAAAGTAATTTTGGATGATAGTTGTTATCTTTTAGAACTTTGAATGCATCATTCCAAGTCCTTCTGGCTTTTAAAGTTTGTGTTGAGTAATCTGCTGTGGTCCTGATGGACTTGCCTTTACATGTGACTTGATTTTTCTCTCTAGCCACTTTCAATATATTTTCTTTGGTTTGCGTGTTTAGTAGTTTAATTATAATATGATGATGAGAGGTTCTTTCTCGATTTTGTCTGTTTGGTGATCTAAAGGCTTCATGTATCTGCACTGGCATCTCTTTCCCTATTTGGGGGAATTTTCTTCTATGATTTTGTTGAAAATACCTGCTATGCCTTTGGAGTGAAATTCTCCTGTACCCTGAATTCTTACGTTTGCTGTCTTCATCGTATCCCAAATGTCTTGAAATTCCCATTCATGCCTTCCTATTAGTTTGTCTTTCTCTTTGTTGGACTGTATTGGATCTGCCACCAGAGGTTCTGTCCTCTCCTTGAACCATTGTACACGCACACACTCCACCTTTAAGACAGGATCTCTTGCCATTGTAAATGAACTACCAGACTGCAAATGAATGTCATACTGCTGGCCCACAAACTCATTCTTCTACCCCTGCCTCTCATTATCATAAATGCATTGGGACTATGGATACCTGTACCATTTTGCATCCAGTTTATGTGTGTACTGGGGAACTAAATCCAGATTGGCATCTTTTGCCAGCAAGTGCCTTTAACCACTGAGCCATCTCCTAAGCCCCCAGTTTTATTGGTTTGTTTTTAAAAAAGCACCTGAAACTTGTATTTTTTTTTTTTTTCTCAAGGTAGGGTCGAACTCTAGCCCAGGCTGACCTGGAATTCACTGTGTAGTCTCAGGGTGGCCTAGAACTCATGGTGATCCTTCTACTTCTGCCTCCCAAGTGCTGGGATTAAAGGCGTGTGCCACCACAACCAGTTTGCATGTGGAATATGTATTGGAATTATATTGAATCTCCTGATCTATTGGGGGCATTCCATAAGGTTTTTGCCTCAGTAATTCTCCTCAGTTTGTTTTAAAATTCTTGTTATCCTGTTTTGCATTTTGATTAACTTGTAAATGTTCAAAATAAAAATGGGTTATGTGGGCTGGAGAGATGGCTTAGTGGTTAAGGCGTTTGCCTGCAAAGCCAAAGGATCCCGGTTTGATTCTCCAGGACCCATGTAAGCCAGATGCACAAGGAGGTGCGTGCATCTGGAGTTCGTTTGCAGTGGCTAGAGGGTCTGGTGCACCCATTCTCTCTCTCTCTCCCCCTCTTTCTCTCAAATAAATAAATAAAATATATATTAAAAAATGGGTTACGTGTTTATTTTAGGGAGTAGTTAGGAAGCAAAAATGTGAGAAAACTTAAAACATTCAGAGCCAGACTTGGGAACCAGTGCAAATAGACCTCAGTGGATATCCATATAAGGAATAAAAAGTGAACTCAAGTCATTGTAGAAATGCCTTGATCAGACCTTCAAGAGTTCTGAGGTATATGCTGAAGATAAATATGTTTTATTGCCTGGTAATTTGTCCAGTTTGGGGACCCTGTTTTCAAAAATCATGTAATTATATAGTCAAAATTAGGGGCTGGAGAGATGGCATAGCAGTTAAAGTGCTTGACTGCAAAGTCTAAAGGTCTGTCTGGGTTTGATTCTTCTGGAGTTCAGTTTGCAGCATCAGGAGGCCCTGGCATGCCCTTCTCCCTCTCCCTTTCCCTCTCCCTCTCCCTTCCTCCCTCCCTCTTCCTTCCCCCTCTGTCTTTCTCTCTGCTTGCAAATAAATACACATATTAAAAATGCTTTAAAACTAGGTTGAGATTTTGGAATGGTGTTATTGGAGTTAGGGTCAACCCTGGACCTTGGCAAGTCTTAACAGGCTAGGCTCAATCCCCCATCCTTAGTAGGCCAACTAAAGAGCAAGTAATAGTGAAAAGCAGAGAAAGGAGATGGAGTCAATGCTGGCACATTAAGAAGAGGAACAGTGGGGTAGAGAGATGGCTTAGTGGTTAAGGTGCTTGCCTGTGAAGCTTAAGGACCTACGTGCAATTCCCCAGGGCCCACATAAGGCATATGCACAAGGTGGCACATGCGTCTGTAGTTCTTGCAGTGCCTGGAGGCCCTGGAACACTCATTTTCTCTCTCCCTCTTCCTGTCTCTCAAATAGAAAAAAATAATAAAATATTAAAAAAAGAAGAGGAACAAGTAGATGCCCAGTGGCCCCCAAGTCTACCTTTGTGATCCTGACATGATGTTTAGGGTTAAATAAAGGGCAAAAGGTATACAAAATAAGCATTCCTGGTCAAGTTGTGGGCCTGCCCATCATTGAACCACTATTGTTTAGCTAGAGTATATCCTGGAAGGTGGTCTGAGAAGTCAGAACTGTGAAATCTCTTCCTGAGAGACATGTTCCTCCTTTGGCTGGCTCTAGGCTTTAGCCTTTTCCTTCTCAGCATGAGATTCCTGGGGAAATTTCAATACTTTTGGGACCATTGTATCAATAGTCTCATGGCCACAGGGAGGGCACATATATTTTGTTTTTTTTGTTTTTTCAAGATAGGATCTTTCTGTAGCCCTGGCTGACCAGGAATTCAGTATGTAGTTTAAGGGTGGCCTTGAACTCAGAGTGATCCTCCTACCTCTGCCTCCTGAGTGCTGGGATTAAAGGTGTGTGCCACCATGCCTGGCATAAGTTACTCTCTTTAAAAACATCGTTGCTCCTGGAAAGACAGGAAGGGTCCATGCAGTTGTGGTTCCCAGAAGCTTATGTCATTAGATTCACAATTAACTCATTTCTGGGTTGGCATGTTCTAAAATTACGGCAACAGGGCTGGAGGGATGGATTAGTGGTTAAGGCATTTGCCTGCAAAGCCAAAGGACCCAGGTTTGATTCCCCAGAACCCACGTTAGCCAGATGCACAAGGGGGTGCATGTGTCTGGAGTTGGTTTGCATTGGCTGGAGGCCCTGGCACACCCATTCTCATTCTCTCTCTCTCTCTGTCTCTCGCAAGCACGCTCTCGCTCTCCCTCTTTCTCTGTCAAATGCATAAATAAATTAAAAACAAAATTATGGCAACGTATTTTAAGGTTTGAAATTGGTAAATTGGGTTGAACCTTCAAGAACACCATACATTTCAGCTTCGGTCCTATCTTAAGGTAGGTAGGCCTTTGATATCAGAGTTTTAAAAAGCCTAGAAAAGGAATTCATCTTATGCCATTCCTTTCCTCAGGCAAATAAACTACCTTGTAAGATTGTTATGTTTAGATATAATGTAAGCAAAATGTATTTTGTAGTGCCTGGCATATAGTTGTAGATGACTTGTAATTGGGTACTACCAGTGAATGAAAGGAAGTGGACAGAATTCTTGAGCTCATACTATGTAGTTTAAGAAGGATCAGAGTTCATTGTAGTGGAAAATGAATGCTGGGACTGGGGAGTTGGCTCAGTAGTTAAAAACACTTGCTTGCAATGCCTGATGGCACAGGCTTCCATTCCCCAGTAACCAAAAGCCAGATGCACAATGTGGCACATGCATCTGGAGGTTGTTTTCAATGGCTAGATGTTCTGGTGTGCCTATTCCAGCCCCCCCTTCCATCTCCTGTTTGTCTTGCTGCTTGCAAATACATGACATATTTAAAAAAAACTTTCTTCAGTTGCACTTAGCCACATTGTAAGTGCTCAATAGCCACATGTGAGCAAGGGTGTCTGTGTTGGACGTACAGATTCACCATTTCATTGTTGGAGGTTGACAGTAATTTTCAACTTTTATGCACCCTTAGGTACTTCATGGAATTCTCTTGGTTATTTTTTTTTAAACTATGGGATACAAGCATAGATTGTCTGAATGTTTTAGTTAACTCTGCATATTCACTGTCATTATTTTTAGTGTATGGGACTGAACCCAGGATCCTGTGCAGGGTCAACTAACACTGCCCTTGTGCATGTAGATCAGTGTCAGCACTCTGCTACATCCCTAGCCCTTGTTTTTTTTTTTTATTTTTAAAAAATACATTACTTATTTTAGACAGAAAGAAAGGCAGAGAGTTGGGGGGCGGGGAGTATAGGTGTTCCAGGGCCTTCTGCTATTGTAAATAAACTACAGATATACATGCCACTTTGTATCTGGCTTTACATGGGCACTGGGGAGTCAAACCTGGGCAGCCATCAGGGTTTGCAAGAATTACTGAGCCATCTCTCTAGCCCACTCTTTCTGGTTTTTCGAGGTAGGGTCTCACTCTAGCCCAGGCCAACCTGGAATTCACTATGTAGTCTCAGGGTGGCCTTGAACTCACCGTGATCTTCCTACCTTTGCCTTCCGGGTGCGCCACTATGCCCGGCTCAGCCTTGTTTTTTTTTGAGACATGGTCTTTTTTTATGGAGCTCCAGCTGGGCATGAAATTCTATGTAACTCACATTGGCCTTGAACTTGAAAGATCTCCCAAAATGCTGGAATTACAGGTGTGCTATCATACCTGGCTGTCTGGTTATAACTATTTTTGCATGAAGGTTGTTTTAGTTGAAACTTACAGTGTATAAGTATGAACTGCACGGACTAAAAAAAAAAACAAAAAAAAAAACTTGTAGGAATTATAGAGATCCTGAGTAAGGGATTTGAATTAGTTAGTGTTATAATGTAAAAGTTCTTGATTGGGCTAAACCTGAACTAACATAGTGTTGTTCCATGAGGCTTACGTTTTTAATAATTACCTCCTATTTTATAAGTTTCTTCTTTGCTATATGATCTTAAAAAATTGAAATCAGGGCTGGAGAGATGGCTTAGCTGTTAAGCGCTTGCCTGTGAAGCCTAAGGACCCTGGTTTGAGGCTCGATTCCCCAGGACCCACGTTAGCCAGATGCACAACGGGGCGCAGGCGTCTGGAGTTTGTTTGCAGTGGCTGGAGGCCCTGGCGCTCCCATTCTCCTTCTCTCTTTATCTGCCTCTTTATCTGTCTGTCACTTTCAAATAAATAATTAAAAATAAACAAAAATTTAAAAAAATTGAAATCACAAAGCAGTTCATATTTACTAATGGTTCCAAATAGAAGTCCTGGTTTAGATATTTACTGTAGTTTTTCCTGGTATAATCTCCACATAGGTAGAATACAGAGAGATGGATGAAAGTTTGGCCAACCTCTCAGAAGATGAGTATTACTCAGAAGAAGAAAGAAATGCCAAGGCAGAGAAAGAAAAGAAGCTTCCCCCACCACCCCCTCAAGCCCCACCTGAGGAAGAGAATGAAAGTGAGCCCGAAGAACCATCTGGTGAGTTGTAGTGACTGAACACTGTTTTATCTCAGAAATAAGAATAAAACGTATTTGTTCCTACTTTGCACTGTTAATTATGTCTTCCTCTTTTTTTCATACTCTGATATTGGGGTGCTTGCTATGTGTCTTTATATGTGTATATATACATGTTCATATGTGTGCATGTACACATTCTAACATAGTGACACTGATCATCTTTTTGTGTACATATGTCTGAGGTTCAAAAGTAGAACATAGAGAAAACAATGCCAAATCAAAGAACCCATCCTGTCAGTAACAGCTGTAATTCACAGCTTAAAGATAGAATTTTTTTTTAAATTTATAACATAGATGCTTTCTGATAAAATCTTAACTGGGTAATGGGTATAACACATGATTTGTCCATACAAACAAAGTGTTTTTTTTAACATTTTGTTTTTATTTGTTGAAAGAGAGAAAGAGGCAGAGTAAGAGAGAATGGGCTTGCCAGGGCCTCTAGCCACTGCAAATGAACTCCAGATGTATGTGCCACTTTGTGTTATATGGGTCCTGGAATTGAACCTGGGTCCTTTGGCTTTGCAGGCAAGCACCTTAACCACTAAATCATCCCTCCAGCTCACAAATAAAGTTTTTAATTAAAAAAAATCTTTTCTGGTGAACATATATAAAAGTGTAAATTGAGGTCAAAAGGAAAAGGCCTGAGGTCCTGTCATTGTGTAGTCATTGAGGGCTCCAATCAAAGGAATAGTGTAAGAAAAAAGTGCAGTCACCATGGTAATGAGGATGTTCTGACGAGTCAGCTAGACCTTCTGTTTTGGAGAGTTGAAGCAAAACCAGAATCTTAAACTTTTTTTTAAATCTTCTGCCCTTAATTGACATTTCATTAACCTTTTTGTTTTTTCCTTTTTTTTTTTTTTGAGGTAGGGTCTTGCTTTCTAGCCCAGCTTGACCTGGAATTCACTATATAGTCTCAGGCTGGCTTTGAACTCACAGTACTCCTCCTACCTCTGCCTCCTGAGTGCTGGAGATTAAAGGGGTATGCCACTATGTCCAGCTTCATTAACCTTTTCTTTTTTTTTTTAGTTTTTATTTTGTGGAGAGAGAGAAAATGAGAATTGGCACGCCAGGGCCTTAGACACCGATAATGAATGCTAGACACTTGCGCCACCTAGTGGGCATGTGTCTCATTGCACTTGCCTCCCCTTTGTGTGTCTGGCTTACATGGGATCTGGAGAGTTGAACATAGGTCCTGAGGCTTTTCAGGCAAGTGCCTTAACTGCTAAACCATCTCTCCAGCCCAACTTTGAATTTTTTTTGGGGGGGGGTGTTTCCAGGTAGGGTCTTGCTCTATCCCAGGCTGACCTGGAATTCACTGTGTAGACTATGTAGTCTCAGGGTGGCCTGGAACTCATGGAAAACCTCCTACTTCTGCCTCTAGAGGTCTGGCATTAAAGGCATGTGCCACTGTGCCCAGCCCAACTTGGAATTTTTTTTTTTTTTTGGTTTTTCGAGGTAGGGTCTCACTGTAGCCCAGGCTGACCTGGAATTCACTATGGAGTCTCAGGGTGGCCTCGAACTTATGGCGATCCTCCTACCTCTGCCTCCCGAGTGCTGGGATTAAAGGCGTGCGCCACCACGCCCGGCTCCAACTTCGAATTTTTAAAAAAATATTTTTATTGATTTATTGGAGAGAAAGAGGCAAGTGTGTGTGTATGTGTGTGTGTGTGTGTGTGTAGAGAGAGAGAGAGAGAGAAGGAGAATATGAGTGCACCAGGGCTTGTAGCCATTGCACATGAACTTCATATGCTTGCACCACCATGTGCATCTGGCTCACATGGGTACTGGGGAATTGAACTTGGGCCCTTCGGCTTCACAGGCAAGTGCCTTGACTGCTAAGCCATCTTTCAAGCCCTTGAATTTTTATTAAATTCCTCTCCTTGAAATAATTTTTTTTTTTTCCTGAGGTAAAGTCTCTCTTTAGCTCAGGCTGCCCTGGATTTCACTATGTAGTCTCAGGGTAGCCTCAAACTCAAGGTGATCCTGCTGTCTCTGCCTCCTTAGTGCTGGGATTAAAGGCATGCACCACTATGCCCAGGTCCTTGGAATAATTTTTATATTTCCATTAGCTCCAGGTCCATATTTGACCTGTCAGTTCTCTTGAATCTAACCTTTTAAAAGTCAGATGCTTATTTCAGACCCCATCTGATACACTTTGCTTTACTTTTAGAGGTACCCAGCTTTTTTAAAAAAAATATTTATTTGTTTGCAAGGGGCAGGGATAGAATGGGTGCACCAGAGCCTCTAGCCCTGCAAGTGAACTCCAGATTCATGCACCACTTTGTGCATCTGGCTTTACATGGGTACTGGGGAATCAAATCCCTGTCGTTGGGACAGTGTGTGTCCCAAGGCAGAATAGCCTTCTCTGTACCTCATAACACCTTCTTGTTTTTTTTTTTTTCCTTCTCTTTCCAGTCTTAGATTTAGCTTTCTTCCTTTGTTTCTGTCCTTTTTTTTTTTTTTAACTCTTCTTCATCCTTGTGCTCTTGTCCTCCTTATATAGTTTTTTGTTTTTTTTTTTTGATGCTTACCTTTCTATCTTTGTGCAACTGTTATTGAGATGCCTGTCATGGTTCATGAAGCTGCTGATTCCTTAGCTCTATGTGTTATACTGTGATGAGCTGATCTGTCAGAGGCTGCTTTACCCTTGTTTGTGGTGTGGTTGTCTGTCCTTAATAAATAATTGATTGATCATAGATGCCAAGTTGATTAACACTTTGTCCTCCGACATTTTTAAACCAAATCTTGGCTTTGGTGGTCTGTCTTTCTATCTTTCTTCCTTTCCTTTCCTTCCTCTTCCCCTTTCTTTTTCCCTTCCCTTTCCTTCCCTTCCCTTTTTGAGGTAGGGTCTTGCTGACTTGGATTTCACTATGTAGTGTCAGGATGGCCCTGAACTCTCAGCAGTCCTCCTACCTCTGCCTCCTGAGTGCTGGAATTAAAGGTGTGGGCCACCACACCTGGCTGCTGCTGCTTTTTTGTGTTTTGTTTTTTTTTGAGGTAGGGTCTCACTCTGGCCCAGGCTGACCTGGAATTCACTGTGTAGTCTCAGGGTGGCCTCTAACTCATGGCGATCCTCCTACCTCTGCCTCCCAAGTGCTGGGATTATTTATTTGAGAGAGACAAAGAGGTGGTGGTGGGGTGCGGGGGAATGGACACACCAGGGCCTCCAGTCACTGCAAATGAATTCCAGATGCATGCGCCCTCTTGTGCATCTGGCATCTGGGGAATTGAACTGGGGTTCTTTGGCTTTGCAGGCAAATGCCTTAACCTCTAAGCCATCTCTCCAGCCCAGCACTTTTTATTTTTATACAGAGCATGATTTGTCCCTATCTCTACTATCTTACAGCGATTGAAGTTTACTAGAAAAATTTTGTCTAGAGTTAGAAATAGCTTTGTTGTACATAGCCTGAGACTTTTGTGCAAACTTATTTCAAAATAAGTAAAGGAAAAATTGAAATGGGCTACCAGGTGTTTTTTTTTCCCCTTCGAGATAGGGTCTTGCCCTAGCCCAGGCTGACCTTGAATTCATTATGTAGCCTCAGGGTGGCTTTGAACTCACAGTGATCCTCCTACCTTGGCCTTCCAAGTGCTGGGGTTAAAGGTATGGATCACGAAGCCAGGCTCTAGGTGCTTTTTATAAGGCTTCCTAGGTGAATGAATTTTTCACAAGATGCATCAGGGCTGTTATGTACCACTTTCCCAGGCTCAGTGATGGTGCTAATCCTTTCTAATAAAGCTCAGAGACTCCACTTACACCATTGACTAACCCTCATTTCTGTTTTGTTAGTTAACTGAGTGCTGTATTAAAATCTATTTTATGGAATGAGTGTGAGATGAATCACTTTGTATCTTTGTTTATTCCTTGAGTCAGAGGAAGCTATTTCTACTAGAGTTAGTTCTTGTATATGGTAATGTTAGAAGTATTTGTATGTGCTTAGGTAAAAGGCTTATGTTAAATTAACAAATATAATTGAGAAAGAGGAGTGACACAAATTTTTGTGTGGTTTTATTAAACTTTGGACCCTGCTCTTGCGCTAATCAAACTGGTTCAGAGGTATTTAAAAAATTCTCATTGGAGCTGGGTGTGGTGGCGCATGCCTTTAATCCTAGCACTCGGGAGGCAGAGGTTCTGAGAGTTTGAGGCCACCCTGAGACTACAGAGTGAATTCCAGGTCAGCCTGAGCTATAGTGAGACCCTACCTGGAAAACAAAACAAAACGAAACAAACAACAACAAAAAAAATCACATTGGGCTCTGTGTAGTTCAGTGTTAGAGTACCTACGTAACATGTGCAAGGCCCTGGTTTGATTCTTAGCACTGCAAAATAAATCCTCCAAACCAAAACAACACATCCCCATTAAAAGAACTCCAACCTTGACTAGTAGAAATTTCAAAGTAACCAACACTATATAAAGAATGTGGACAGAGCCGGGCGTGGTGGCACATGCCTTTAATCCCAGCACTGGGGAGGCAGAGGTAAGAGGATTGCCATGAGTTCAAGGCTACCCTGAGACTACAGAGTGAATTCCAGGTCAGCCTGAGCTAGAGTGAGACCCTACCTCAAAAAAAAAAAAAAAAAAAAAAAAGAATGTGGGCAGAAGGGTTTGATTCAGTGACATTGGTTCACAGGTGGTGTTATCATGAAAACATCTATATGACAGAGTATTGGTGACCAAAAATTTGATGGATTATTCAGTATAGCAAAGAGCCAAAAGGCAGAATCTTTTGGATTATCTCTTAAAGTTGGGAGAGAAGAGCGGTTTCCTTATTACAAAGGGATGTGGGGGAAGCTGGGCACAGTGGCACACCCTTGTAACCTCAGTATTCAGGAAGCAGAGACAGAAGGTTCAGGAGTCTTAAGGTCATCCTTGCCTACAAAGCAAGTTCAAGGCCAGCCTCTTCTGCGTGAGACCCTGCTTCAAAAGGAAAAAGTATTATTACCTCATCTTTATGTCATTTTTTTCTTATAAAGCATGCTGTTTCTCCTGCAAGGGAGATGTATAGTGATGGCAGTTGTCAGTGGGCATGGGTGCTGAAAGCCACATAGTGGATTTGGCAGTGTAGATAGTTATGGCCAGGATTTAGGTGAATAATTTTGTTAGGATGGTATAAATACTCTTTAAATTTCTGTCTCCATGCCTGTGTGGTATATCGGAGAGCAGAGTAGCTTATGTTCTTGGTGAGAAATCTGATCTTATGTAACTCCAGAGAAAAGGTAGGATTGCATGATGTTCCCTTGACTGTAGAAGACCATTTATAGACTCACCAGTTGTGCAGGGGAACTCACGTCTTACAGAGCACCTGTGCTGCTGTTGAGACTGCATGTAAAATAGAAGGTCTGAGGTCACTTGAGTTCTCATATGAAGTATGATGCATACATTTAGAAAACATGTAGAATTGATCCTCATGCCCACTTCCTTTTTAAAAAAAGTTATCATTTGTTCTGATTTGGAACCATGTTCCAAAATAAGTTTGTATAATAGAAGACTGAAAATTTAACAGTCTGAGTTAGTACTCTAGATCCACTCAGCAAGATTCTTAACATTTTTACATTTTGATGGGTCTATAAATGAGTCATGATACATATGCTGCACAGCACAGGGTCTCTGTGCTCAGATAGTTATACAGCCTAGCATGATTTACAGAAGGGTGAACTAACTCTTAAGTATTCCATCAGTTTGAAAATTCTAGAGGGACTTGAAAACAGAAAGGGTATAGAGGATTGGTAGTATGTAGGGGAAAAATTTTTAAGGGAAATAGAGACATTTTCTACACAGGAGTCTTCTAAATATGGTAGTTCCTCATTTGCTTCATTCTGTACACATTAATTGTGCAGTTAGCTATTATACTTTGTTTGCAGTCCTAGTGCTGGATCATAAGAATTCAGAGATAAAGACTGGGTCCTCCATCAAAGAACTCAGTTCAGAGGCTTCCAGACATTAGCAGTTGGCTACAGTAGCCAAATAAGACAGTGAAAAGTGTTGATAATAAAAATGTGGCAAGAATTTATTTATTTTATTTTATTTTTTAAATGATAAAAATGTTTAAATTTATATGTACCACTTGTTTTGAAGTAATTTATATTGTAAAATGTTTAAATGTAGCTAGTTAGCATGGACATTGCCTTGCATAGTTATCTTTTTGGTATAGTTATCTTTCATAGTATTTGTAAGAATAAAACATATTGTTTCAACTGTAGTTACTATGTTGTGCTATTGATCTTTTATAAATTGTTTTAAAATAATGTTTCTGCCCCAAATTGGATTCTGGAAATTTTACATTAAACATGATGAACTTGATGCTGGGCTTTTATAATGCAGTTTTAGATCCTTGACTTTGAGCTGTTGACTGCTTTTGATTGGTAAAAATCATTGGATCCAGTGTTTGGTCTTAGTTCGAGCTGCTTTTGTTAATGAATGAGTTCATTTCATTGTTTTTTGCTTTTTTTTTTAATGAAGGAAAAGTTCGTAGCTGAGCAATTTTAATAATGTCTTTAAATTTTTTTGGTATTGTAATTCATTTGGTCTGATTGCATTGTAATAGAATAATGAGAAAATTTGTTTTTGAGGATTTTACTCACTTGCCAATGGGACTTGCTATGAGAATTCAGTGGGAAAATGTGAAGTTTGCCTTTATGTGTTTGTTAAAAGAGTTGACCCAAAATAGGGTACATAGATGTTTTAATCAGAAAAAGTAAGGCCAGTTTATACACTACATAAATCTTTTTGGAAACTGGGAAGATCTTGCAGTGACCTTCCATAGTCAGGAATGTGTAAGTATGAAATAGACTATTAGGCATCTGGAAACATTATCAGTGTATGCATGTTTATAACTTTGTAAAAACTTTGAATTGGATCTTGGTATTTAATCTCTTGTATTAATCCATGAGAAGAATGGAAAATTGTTATGCTTGGTAGTTTCTAACATAGACTTTTCTCTCTCCTCAAGATAATAATATAATCAGAACCAAGGTATAATCTGTTGAGATAAAGCAAGGGTTGACTATTTTTCCCGTATTTGTTGATTGCCTAGGTTTGAAACTTCTGAAAGTAGAATTTTATGAGGATTTTTTGGCTTTTTTTCCTTTGTTTAATTTGACAATAGAACATAATTAATGTCTAAGAAGTTTTATGGTTCTCATAGACCTATAGGCCAAGGTGTATTTGAGGTGGAAAGGCGCCTCTGTTCATATTTGGGAAGATGTCATTGCTTAAGCTCTGAGAAGCTGTTAGCCTTGCACAGGGAAAGGGGATTTTCTCATTGTGCTCAGATGGGAAGCATTACAATGTTGATTTTAAATAAAAGCTCCAGAAAAAGTTTAATATTATCCTTTTTAAAATGGGTAAATAATGAGAAAAGTAAGCTTTGTTATTAACTGTTGAGACCCACCTTAAGCTTGTAGTTAGGCAGCTTAACATAGGATCTGAATTATAAGCTTTGTGTGGAAAATTTTGCTACCTGAGCTATGAATCAAGACTGTGCAAAAATGAACAACCAGGAAAATCCCTGCTATGGAATGTTTGGGTAAACAACATGGGAAAAATGTATTCTTCCTACTACCTTCTAAAAGATTTGCTTCCCTCACTGGCTTCTTGAAGGGTTTTGACTTTCTGTCGGCAGGGCTTCTGCTCTTTTTTTTTGTTTGTTTGTTTCTGCTCCTTCAGTAGCACAGTGAAAGTTCCAGGTAGGCTCCTACTTCCAAACTGAACCATTTTCTCCATCCTAGACCTTAAGAAGGCTATTTTGTTTTAGTTTTGTATTTTCCATGACAACATAGCCTTGAATTTCTCTTAGAATGATGGTGTTGCTAGAATAGTGATCACTATAGCAGTCTTAAAAACTGAGGTTTTCTTTTCTTCTTGTTAGTTTAACTACCTCTGTGAATCTAGTTCACTGTTTTTTATTCTGACTGATACAGATAAGTTATTTTGGCCAAAAATCATGGTTAAATAGTAGGAAAGAAACACATTAAATTTATCTGAATGATGTTTTTAAAGCCTCTTCTTAATACAGAGAGCAAAAAGGCAGTATGAAATGGTTACTTCATCAGTTTTTACATTGTTTGGTCATGTCTCTGCAGCTTCCTTTTGAAGCTATGACTGTGCTCAAGCTGATGGAATAAATCATAAGTTTATAAGCCTCAGATTCATGTGAGACTCTACTTCCTTCCATGCTACTAAATACTAAAGTCTGTGGACTCACTATTTTTTTAGAAAAAATATATTATTTTATTTTATTTGCAAGTAGAGGGTGTGGGGAGAGGGAAAGGGGAGAATGGGCATACCAAGGCCTGTAGCCACTGCAAACTCTAGATTCATGTATCATTTTTGCATTTTGCTTTACGTGCATACTGGGGAATCAAACTGGGTCATTAGGCTTTGTAGGCAAATGCCTTAACCATTGAGTCATCTCTCCAACTCCACTCATTCTTTAAATTTTTTTTAAAAAATTGATTTGTATGTGTATGTGTGTGCATGCACATGCTCCAGTGTGCATGTGGAGGTCATGGTACAACTTTGAGGCGTCTGTATTCTACCTCCAGACATATGCGCCATTTTGCATTTGGCTTTTAAGTTGGTGCCGGATAGGCTTTGGTAAGCATCTTTACCACTGAGCCAACTCCCCACCCCCAAGACTCATTCATTCTTTTGAGTTCTATTTTTAATTTTCAGCCATTTTTAGAATATTATTATTTAAGTTTCTCTTACATTTTCCATTTTATTCATTGTGTCACCACTCTACTGAGTTTAAAACCTTGCAAGTTCTTTTGGTAGTTTGTATAAAGCCATGTATCTTCATATGCACAGCTATTTTGATTTGCTAAGCTTTATTTATGCACTTGCTTATTTTATTCCAAGTAGATTTCACTTTGTATCTAAATCATTCCAGTGCCTTTTTTTGGATCTCCTTCTCCTTGGTCACTCTTCCTTGAACCATCTGGTACAAAGGGGCCAGGTTAGTTTAAAATGTGATTTGTTTTGCTGCTTTATTGCCAACAGTCATGTAGTTTCACTCCATTACTACTATGACCAAGTTTAGATTCAAAGAAGGCCTTTTCCACATGATTCAGCCACTTTTGTTCTAAGCCATCTTCTGAGTTAAGTGGGTGGTGTGGCACCCTGTGCATCTGATTTTCTCCTGGCCTTTGTGTGCTCTGGACCTTAGTGGTGGTTTCACTGCCTTTCAGTCTATACAAATGTCTCAGGACCTGTGCAGAAAAGCATCTCTGATTCGCAAGTCTGTTACCTTCCTATTTCAAATAAAATAAAATTTCAAAAGGTGCTTTGGGTATATTTTTCACCTTTCCCCAAATACATTATAAATTCTTTGCGAGCAGTAAATCTACATGTCCTACTTTTGGATTGGTGCTTGGCAGTTTTGGGATATGTATTCAACACACATCAAGTTAAGAAGTTATTAAGTAAGAAACTTCAATTGATAGTACAGTGAGGATTTTGTATGTTCAAAGTTACTTTTACCTTCTGAGTTTTTTTTTTTTTTGTTGTTTTGTTTTGTTTTGTTTTAAGACAGGGGCCTATTTTGTAACCCAAGTAGGCCTGAAATGCAAGGCAGTCTTCTTGCCTCAACCTTGGGATTATAGGTGTGAGCCACTGGGCATGGCCAGTTTTAAATTCTGAAATGTTTTTCCCCTTTATCAAACTAATGTGTTAAGCTCAATCTGATATGAAGAGGTTGACATTTTTAGTCTATAAACTTAGCTATTTGGATAATAAAGTTTCCCTGTAAAAATTGCTTTCTAAGAGATTAAGAAATTTATCAGAATATTTTAAAAAGTTATAAATATGGAGCAGGGCATGGTGATGCACACCTTTAATCCCAGTTCTTAGAGGCAGAGGTACAAGGATACCTTTGAGTTCAAGCAGAGTGAGTTTCAGGTCAGCCTTGGCTACAGTGAGATCCTACTTTGAAAAAGAACAGAAAAAAGTATAAATATGAATGTAATTCCAAGAAACTAGTCAAAATGTGTAGTTCCTGGGGACAGCAAACCAGTGACTTTTCACCCCCAAGTCTTTGAAAGACAGCATAGACTTCTTCATAAGGTGTTAGAACAATGATACCTTGAGTATTTGCATTAAGACAACATCTAGTAATGTGATGATAAATTCTGAAGGACATCTGAAAGGGTCTTACAGTAGATATACACAAATCACCTGTGTTGAGTCTAAGCTTGAGTATTGTGTGTGTGTGTTTGTGTGTGTGTGTGTGTGTATACCTACCTGTGCACATACATGCTGGTGCATGTGGTGGTTGGGATGAAAAGGAGGAAATCAGTGATGCCAAAACTGAGATGATGTTTAAGAGTTGGTTTTGAATATTTCCATTTTCTATCTTGGATTTGTGCTCATTGAAGATAACAACTGCCTATCTGCTGTCACATGTCTGTGCTGCTGTCACAGGCAGAGTCCTGACTCAGAAAAACCCAGAGCAGATAAATGAACATTTTAACATATGTTCTCATCAGAGACACTACCTGGACAGAAAGTTAGCTGTATTTGTTATGTCATTATTAAGAAAAGGAGCTGGGGTCTGATGGCACATCTTGTAATCCTAGCAATCACACTCGGTATGAGGCAAGAGGGCTACACAGCCAGGCTTTAAGAAAGAGAGACAGAGCAAGCAAGCCTAGCATTTATGAGGCCCTAGGTTCAATCCCCAACATCACAAATACTAACAATATAAAAACTTGTGGGCTAGGGATGTAACTCATTTGATAGTGTGCTTGCTAAGCACTACATAAAAACCAGGCCTGAGTATTTTATTTTACATAAAGTACTGTAATCTCAGTACTTGGGAGGTACAGATAGAAGGATCAAAAATTCAAGTCATTCTCGCTACGTAGCAAGTGAGCTATGTGGAACCTTGTTTCAATAGACCAGAGGACCCTTTTCAGCTCTTTGGAAAGTAGGCATCTTCAAAATACACATGAGTATATTGGGTTTGAAAACAGCAACTTCATTCTTTTGCTCCTCACAAGCCAAACTTTGAAGTCAAGAGATGAATATCTTGTACCTTAATCCTATTTTAAGTACTTTTAAATTTTGTTTTCTATCAATTCTTATGTTACATAAATTACCTTCTACTTGCTGCTGCTTATTTCTCTGACTAAACAATGCCTTGGAATTTCATTTCTTTTTTTACTTCCACGTTAAGAATGATCCCTGTAAGATAATCTCCCAAGGATATTGGATAGTTTCCATATTTCTACTATATAACTTTATCAAAGAACAGTATCTTTTTTCAAGACAGGATCTTGCTATAGCCCAGGTTGGACTTTAACTCAGCATCCTCCATCTCTGCCTCCCAGGTAGCTGGGTTTACAGGCATGCACCAACATACCTGGATAGAATTTTTGTGTTTGTTTTTGTTTTTTTTCTGAGGTAAAGTCTGACTGTGTTCCAGGCTGACCTGGAATTAACTATGCAGTCTCAGGGTAGCCTCGAACTCATGGCGATCCTCCTACCTCTGCCTCCTGAGTGCTGGTATTAAAGACGTGCGCCACGATGTCCGGCTTAGAATGATATCTTTATAAGAGTCTTTAATGTGTTTTTATGAGCTGAACCAAGAAAGACAGTCCTGCTTTACTTGTTTGCTCTTACTACTCTTTTTACCACATAAGAATGAGAAGTCTGGTATTTATGTTAAGTAACATTGACTACAGAACAAAAAAGTCAAAAGCTACCTGTAGGTTAAAATAAACAAGTTATCTTATTGTATGACATATAGTTTGAGAAGAAGAAAAATGATAGAAATAGGAATTTAGACTTAATAGCTAGTTCAAAAATACTGTTGTTTATCAATTTTTTTTAAGCAGTGAGATGTCTTCATGACTTTTGTTCTTGCCAAGTCAGGAAATCTTTAGAGAAGAGCTTTGTCATTCTTAATGGTCCACTTTTATTCTTAAACTCTCTTTGCTCCACTGTTATGAACCACTCCATTTTTTTCCCAAGTGTGATTTAAAATTCTGATCCTTTTGGTTCTGTTGGGAACAAACTCAATCAATAGCAACTTTCTTTTTTTTTTTAATATTTTTTGAAATTATCCCATTTGTAACTTTTTATTTTGAGAGAGAGGAGAGAGAAAGAGAGAGAAAGAGAGAATGAGAATGGTTGTGCTAGGGCCTTCAGCCACTGCAAACAAACTCCAGATGCATGTACCATCTTGTGCATTTGGCTTACTTGGGTCTTGGGGAATCAAACCTGGGTCCTTTGTCTTTGCAGGCAAGTAACTTAACCACTAAGCCATCTCTCCAGCTCATAAATATTTTTATTTATTGCAAAGAGAGGTGGGGGTAAGAGAGATGGAGAGAGTGGGTGTGCCAGGGCCACTTGCCATGCCAGATGCATGCACCACTTTGTGTATCTGACTTGACATGGTTACTGGGGAATTGAACCCAGGCTGGCAAGCTTTGTAAGCAAGTGCCTTTAACTGCTGTCTCTGCAGCCCAGTGGCTTTTTTCTTTCTTTCCTTCTTTTTTTAATCCTATGGCTTTTTTTTTTAGTTTATTTTTACTTATTTATTTGAGAGTGACAGATAGAGAAAGAGGCAGAGAGAGAGAATGGGCACATTATGGCCTCCAGCCACTGCAAACGAACTCCAGATGCATGTGCCACCTTGTGCATCTGGCTTACGTGGGTCCTGGAGAGTCGAGCCTCGAACCAGGGTCCTTAGGCTTTACAGGCAAGCGCTTAACTGCTAAGCCACCTCTCCAGCCCCTATGACTTAAAAAATATATTTATTTATTTTTTGAGAGAGAGAATGGGCACGCTAGGCCTCCAGCTGCTGCAAATGAACTCCAGATGCATGCATCATCTTGTGTATCTGGCTTACATGCGTCCTAGGGAATTGAACCTAGGTCCTTTGGCTTTGCAGGCAAGCGCCTTAACCACTAAGCTATCTGTGCAGTCTCTTATGATGTTTTAAATGAACAAATGCAGAAAGTACTGAGAATGAACATTTCTCATTCCACTTTTAAGTATAATTTAAACTGTCGTGCTTGCATTCTCAAGACAAGTTTGCAGATGGGATTTAGTAATCAGATGATCTCTTCATCTTTCCTAAACAACCAGTCATACACACTGTGTCTTGTCTGTGTAGAACCTTCTAGAACCTAGCAGAATCCTAGAATCCTTTAGACAAGAGGATAGTAAAATAATTTTAGACTAAGACTTTGTACCGTCTTCAAAACAATCTACATCCTAGCAGCATATCCTGATACTGTCTGAAGTTATTTCTTACATCTAAATCCTTAGTTACTTACGGATGATGATGCCACTTCAAATTTCACTGGCTTGGGAACATTTTTATAGTGGGAGGCACTGTTAGTTGGACTTGGCTGCTCCTTTCAAACTCAAATGGTGGATTCATCTGCCTGCTTTCTTTGGGATGCCTAATCAATCTAGTCCAGGTAGATCACTGAGAGACTGTATTCCTATCTTCCAAAGGTCACCCTGTGGTTGTCCTGTGGCATACCTGATGGCCATAAGCCTAAGACCTCAGTATTTGTCTTGGTGATAGATGTGGAAGTCAGTCCACTGAGATTTTCAGATTGAATTTTCAAGCCTTGGTTCCTTTTGTGAAGTTAGTCACACATAGTAATCAGTGAGGAAAATTTCTTAATGAGGCTATTGGAAAGCGTGAGGTAGAAATTTCCCCTGTCTCCTATCCTCCCACGAATTTGTAGTGCTTAGCATGGGACTGAGGAAGTACCGGCATGTTCACTCCAGTAGTATCTACTAAGCATAGCAAACAGAACTACTTGTGGAGCTGAATCTTTTAGTTATATCCTCTGCTTTGAAGAGAAGGGGAGATGTTTTCATGAAGATTATGAATCTTGCTTGTTGTCCTACATTTATCTTTTTAGATAGAAAGTCAAAGGAGTATGAAATGAACTTAGAATTGTTGCAGCTTTAAGCCCTAGAGCCTATGTAACACTCATTCTCAGTTTAGTAACAGTTAAAAGACATTTGGGATCTATCCCTCACCCCTATTAGGGATTAGATATATTATGTACTTGGTTCCACTGCCTTTCAACAAGGATGAGCATGTGAAGTTGAATTTCCTGACTGGAACTTACAAGATTACAATGTAATACCCTGGGCCTTGATTCCAGAAGGAGCTATCTGAATATGGGTTTACTAGTTGGTGGTAAATTCATGAGTCACCAACTTCTAGGCCTTTATGTCCCGGTATTATCTTAATTTATGGAGTAAGGTCCCTGAGTTCTCCTCTTTCCTTCCACAGGACAAGCAGGAGGACTTCAAGACGACAGTTCTGGAGGGTATGGAGACGGCCAAGCATCAGGTGAGGGTGGTATTAGATGCTTGCCACTGAGTAGCAAGAGCCGCCAGGTCAGGGAGTGATGCTTGCAAGTGTTCTTGGCTATGGTATCCATGTTTTATCCAGAAGTGCAGGAAAATGCAGCTCACAGGACAGGACAGAACAGTATAAAACGGAGAGTAGCCCGAACAAAGGCAAGCAAATCTATTGAAGTCCTCAGGCCGATCTCTGCCCTCCACTCTTCATGTTTTTGAGGAGATGGCGGGTACTTTTCTCATGAACAGTTTTTGCAGCAAAAGTAACATGACATAAAACAAACTTGGGAGTCACAAAGAGGAGAAGCTATAGGCTTGAAAGTCCAACAAAAACAAGGTTAGAGAGGTAGGTAGTCTGGGATTAGAGCAGTAAAATGAATTGTGCAGATTAGTGATGTCTTTTGAGATGATTGTTGGTGTTGGTTTTTTTCCCCCATTAATATTACATAATAATTTTATAGTGTAAATACTTTGTTTCTTGGGTGAAAGTTACCATTAATGAAAAAAATATATTCAAAGCACTTTCTCTTTTCTGGTCAAAACAATATGTATTTTTACAGCTAGGAAAAAGTAAAGATTGTATAAGGACCACCATATGGAACAGTTAAGTTTGTTCCAGGATTCTAACATCCCTACTAGATTTCATCCCTTGCCTCTCAAAGGGTGTTTTGTCTTCTAGTTCCCTAAGCTGATAAAATTGGAATAGATACTACATGAGGGATGTTGCTTTTCAGTTAATACTAACTTAAATTTTTCAGTTTGCATTAGCAATTTCAGGGAGTATTATATTTTACTTTCTTGGACCAAGACTAGATCCATGTTAATTAATACAACAGTTGGTAGTTGTGGGGATCCAGAATGTTTGAGGTAGACATCTTTAAATGCTGTCCCAAGGACCAGAGGTTGATAATCAGTGTATGCTTGGTTTAGGGGAGTTAAATTCTCATTCAGTCTATAATCTGTGGCATCAAGAATACTTTTCATCAAGCGACACACAAGTAGATCTTCCTTAAGACTGTTGAGGATCAAGAACTTGAGAATTTTAATCTCGGAGTTTTCTTGTTGCTTTTTATGAGAATATTTGTTCTTTTGCTTGAATAAACAATATACGGTGTATTGCTGAAGATAATAGCATATTTTCCTGTCAAACTGTAGAACATGAGTTCTAGTGTTTTTAGGAGCAGTGGTGAGTGTTCTGAAGCCTTCAAGCTCTCTCTTGGACTTGTCAGTTCAGAAGCATGCATTTGTGAGACTGTCAGTCAAGATTAGAAACATGCTTATAAGCAGTGGATGTTCTTCTCTTATTGAAACCACGTGACCTTCAGGGATTTTGTGTGACTTCTTAAAATTTAAGTTGATGTGTGTATCTCTCAGAGGGCTATAACGGAATTTGAGATTATCATATCTTGCTTCCTGCCTTCAAACAGATGGTATTGTAGCTCTCTTTACAGGTTAGATCATAAGAAACCCAAAGAAGGCTAATGACTTGGCCAGCAGTGACTGCAGTTATGAAGGAATGAGAACCTAGGGATCTTGCTTTTTAGTGTGTAGACTATTCTGCTAGAATTTCTTAAAACAGGCCTTTACACTAATCAAAAATCTTAAGTATATGAAATTACACGATTTTCTCTTTTCTCCTCCTGTTTTAAAACTATTTAAGACTTGATATGGTACATCTAGTTCATCTCTAGCTTACTAATTTTAAGTAGTTTAAAAAGATGTAGGCCATATCAGGCATTTGATTTCGCTTTTCAGCTAGAAATCTAGTAATAATTAATTTACCCTCTTTAAAGATGAGTAACTCATGGAGGGGGCCTCTTTGTTAATTCTCTATCCACATTACCTTATTCTGGTCGAGATGCCACTTGTGTCTTTATCAGAAACAGGGAGAAAATGTTTTTACTTGGCATAGAAGACCTATAGTCTCACCTCCCTCTTCCCTTCTCTCTACTTGACCTACCCTGCAAAGTCTTAAATTTTTCCCTTAACAAATAAATCTGACAGTACTTCCAAGGGAAAGTATGAGCCCATAAAAAGGGCTTTGTCATTTCTCATGGTTGCAGTTTGAAAGGCAGTGCTAGGACTTCTGGTATTAGAGGTAGCAGGAAAGAACTGAGTAGAAGGCAAGGATGAGGTTAGACCAGCAGGAGCTTCTTTTTTTTCTTTTTTTTTTTTTAAACTTAGCATCTTTGAAACATTCTGAGTTTTTAGAGTAACAAATTATATTACATGTACCCAAACACTGAATTGAAAACTGTTCCAGAGCCAAGTGCAAATTACTGTTGGTTTATTTAAAAAGGGCTTGGGCTGGTATGTGACTCAGTGGGTAGAGTGCTTGTCTAACATGCACAAAACCCTAGGTTTGATTCCCCAGCACTGCATAAACCAGGCATGGTGTTGCACACCTATAATCCCAGCACTTCCATTTGGGAGGTAAACGTGGGAGGATCAGGAATTCATAGTCATTCTCTGCTGCTAAGTCATCTCTCCAGCCTATGTTGCCTTTTGAGACAGTGTCTTGCTGTGTATCTGAGGCTAGCGCCTTGAAGTGGCCATGTGAGTCAGATTGTCCTCAAACTTGGAAGCTCAGTCTCTAAAGCATGGTGATTAAGAATTTAACAGAGAATTTGTTTTCATGTGAATAGTATACACATGAAGAATCCACAAAGTCCGTGGTTCAGGTACTCAGAATTAATGTGTTCTTTAGAATTGAAGATAGTTTGGAGTTCCTGGTTTTTGATTAGCTTATTTCTATTTGGGGTTAGGCCATGAGGATATCAAAGCTTTAGAACTTCACTACTTCCTGAACTAATCTCTATCTTTAATTGCATTCTTATCCTCTTGGGGGGGGGTGCTTTTATTCCATGATCCACCTGAATTAGAATGGCTCTTACTGATTATTTTTTGTCCCCTAAGGAATGGGTCCTGACAGTCTTTTAGATTAGAGTTAATTAAACGTAAGGATTGATTTTATTTGGTAATGTGCAGTGGATGAATAGTCCTTTCTCCTTATCTCTAAGAACAATTGTTTCTAATGATCTGTGCGCCAGCCGGTTTTGCTTGACCTCTTGTTAACTATTATATTTTTCTAGGTAGTATGTATTCGTCATTTGAATGTCGTTTTGGAAATAGATCCCTTCATAGCTTAGCTACAGTTTTTTTTTTAAATTCAATCTCTACCTGCTTGCTCCTTTCTTTTTATTCTTCTAATCCTATTAGTACTTTTTGTTTTCTTTTGTTTTTTTTTTTTTTTTTTGGTTTTTCGGTTTTTCGAGGTAGGGTCTCACTCTAGTCCAGGCTGACCTGGAATTCACTATGGAGTTTCAGGGTGGCCTCGAACTCACGGCGATCCTCCTACCTCTGCCTCCCGAGTGCTGGGATTAAAGGCGTGCGCCACCACGCTCGGCTTTTCTTTTGTTTTTTGAAGTAGTGTCTCACTCTAGTCCAGGCTGACCTAGAATTCACTATGTAGTCTCAGGCTGGCCTCGAATTTATAGTGATCCTCCCAAGTGCTGGGGTTAAAGGTGTGTGTCACCATGCCTGGCTTAATACTTTTTTTAGATGAGTGCTTCCTATTTCTTGTTTCATAAGCTGATTTTTTTGTATTTATATATTAATTTATTTGTGTGTGAGAGAGAGAGGGAGAGAGAAAGCAGATATATGTAGAGAAAATGGGTATGTCAGGACTCCAGCCATTGTAAACAAACTCCAGGTGCATGCGCCACTTTGTGTACCTGGCTTTATGTGGGCACTGGGGAATGGAACCTGGGTCCTTAGGCTTTGCAGGCAAGTGTCTTAACCACTGAGCAGTCTCTCCAGCTCATCATAAAGTTCTAAAATGATTAAATATGGACACTTCTTGCTTGTTTTGTTACTTCAGTGGTACTGAATTTTGAAATTATAGCTAGCCATTTTTTTCTCTCTTTTGGGTGGGCATTTGCTGGGTGTTGAAATTAGAGCTAGCTAAGCTCACATTGCCACTGAGCAACCCCACCAGCCCTGTGGCTTGATATTTTCATAAGCTACTGATTATATTTTTATGGGTTATTTTAGAGATATAAGTTCAATATATTCAAGTATATTTCTAAGAATCTCTTACAAAGATGAACTTAGCTACTAGTTTATAAAATATTTAATAACTAATTTGAAGAATTTAAAAATTATATTTTACTTGTTTGTAGTATATGTGTATGATGTCTTATATAGTATATGAGGTAAAGTATTTCTAGTGTCTATTAAAGAAAAAGTAGGATTCTTCTCATTTAACCATGGTAGTCTGCTTAATTTCTCTCTCTGCTTATCAGTATTGAATAAGAATTAATACATACTACTACAGCTAATGGAATCATGTTTTCTTTTTCACTGTTGATTACTTAAATAAAGGCATGTGACTATGTTTTTTACTCCCTGGCTTCTTGCTTCCCTTTTGGCATACTTTTCCTTCAGTTTGATTCTTCCTTTTAAAATTTATTGCATGCTGTTAATGGTACTAACTTTAATTAGAATATATCCAGTATTACAAAGTGTTATTGATAAAAAATATTCTAAATGCCTATTGTAAAGTAACTGATAAACTGTAAAATTTGGAATGCTTGAAAGAGTAGCTGATGTGTAAGAAAGTTTCAACTGTTGAGACAAATTCTTTTTTCTTTTTTAAAGGTGAGATCAGTCTGAATTAGGCAAAGCTTTACAGAGTTCTTCAGGCAAAAGAGGAATTTGAAACACATCATCACTCCTACTTTTGTGTGCACTTGCACTTTTCCTAGTGGTCCTCTGCTTCCTTTGCTAGGTGTGGAGGGTGCAGCTTTCCAAAGCCGACTTCCTCACGACCGCATGACCTCGCAGGAAGCAGCCTGCTTCCCAGACATCATCAGCGGGCCTCAGCAGACCCAGAAGGTGTTTCTGTTCATTAGAAACCGTACAGTAAGTGTTGGAGCCTCTCTCTCCTTTTTCCACCTGGATTTTGGAAATTACATATGACTCTTTTATGGTTTTTTGAGGTAGGGTCTTGCTTTAGCCCAGGCTGACTGAAATTAGTCTCAGGCTAGCCTTGAACTCACAGCAATCCTCCTGCCTGTGCCTCCCAAGTGCTGGGATTAAAGGTATGTGTCACCGCACTCAGGAAAGAGAGAGAGCGCGCAAGAGCGTGCTGGTGCACCAAGGCCTACAGCCTCTGCAAATGAACTCCAGATGAATGCACCACCTTGTGCATCTGAATTTTTGTTAGTACTGGAATCGAACTCATGTGGTTAGGCTTTACTGGAAAGCTTCTTAATTGCTGACCCATCTCTCCAACCCTATATGACTTTTCTAGGGAATTGGAAACAAAGGCAGAAAAGTTTTAAGTTGTCTGTAATATTTGTATCTTATACATAATCATCTTTAAAGATGAATTATTTCTTTGGGTGTTTTAAAACATGTATATAAAATTTTGTTTCTACAAACTGAGAAACTGAGGTAGGATTTCACTCTAGCACAGGCTGACTATGTAGTCTCAGGGTGGTCTCAAACTCATAGTGATCCTCCTGCCTCTGCCTTCTAAGAAGTGTTGGATTTAAATGCATGCACCACCACACCCAGCTGGACACTTTTTTTGTTGTTGTTTTTTCGAGGTAGGGTCTCACTCACTCTAGCCCAGGCTGGCCTGGAATTTACTCTGTATTCTCAGGGTGGCCTCGAACTCACGACGATCCTCCTACCTCTGCCTCCCAAGTGCTGGGATTAAAGGCATGCGTCACCACGCCGGTTGGCCACAATTTTTTTTAAGGTTCCTTCTATACATAAATAGATTAAGAGTCTTCATTTAAAAAAAATTTTTTTTTGTTTATTTTTATTTATTTATTTGAGAGCAACAGACAGAGGAAGAGAGAGAGAGAGAGAGAGAGAATGGGCACGCACGCCAGGGCCTCCAGCCACTGCAAACGAACTCCAGACACGTGCACCCCCTTGTGCATCTGGCTAACGTGGGTCCTGGAGAATCGAGCCTTGAACCGGGGTCCTTAGGCAAGTGCTTAATGCTAAGCCATCTCTCCAGCCCAAGAATCTTCATTTAAGATGTAAGCTTTTCTCTCTATTTCTCTCTCTCTCTCTCTCTCTCTTTTTTTTTTTTTTTTTTTTTTTTTTGAGGTAGGGTCTCACTCTGCCCCGGCTAACCTGGAATTCACTATGTAGTCAGTCTCAGGGTCTCAGGGTGGCCTCGAACTCTCTGCGATCCTCCTACCTCTGCCTCCCGAGTGCTGGGATTAAAGGCGTGCACCACCACACCCGGCTTCTCTCTCTCTTTTTTAAGTGTGTGGTTCTGGAATGGACCCAAGGCCTTGCATATATGCTAGGCAAGTGTTCTACCTTGAGCTGTGTCACCAGCCCAAGAAAAATTATTTTAAGTAATCACTTTGTTTATCCACACCTCTTCCTCAGCTGCTTATTTTCTAAAGATATTGTTTATTTGCAAGCAGAGAGAGAATGAGTATGGGTGCACCAGGTCCTAGTGTCAATGCAAATGAACTCCAGACACATGTACCATCTTCACGCATTTGGCTTTACATGGGTACTGGGGGAATTGAACCCAGGCCATCAGGCTTTGCAAGCAAACGCCTTTAACTACTGAGCCGTCTTGCCAGCCCCAGAGCTTCCTATTTTATATCTCATCTTTGCTGTTTTAGACCTAAACTCATTTTCTAGTTGCCCCCCCCCCCGTAACTCCATTCAGTTAATGTCACAAATCATTTAGTTGTGCAAGCAGAAACTCACACTACCCTTGACACCTTTCTTCCTGCACTCTGTATACCTAATCTGATATCCTATAACCCCACTTTAAAATCCTAGTTGCCCAGATGAACTGAGGATGGCTTAGCAGTTAGAGGCATTTGCTTCCAAAGCCTGCTGGCCCAGGTTCAATTCTCAAGCCACCCATGTAAGCTGGTGTTGATTTGCAGCAGCAAGAGGCCTTAGCACGCCCTTACATGCGTGTGTGCACCCACATGTACATACAAATGAATGAAACAGTGAATCAATCCTAATTCTTACTACCTATATGACTGCCACAAGTTACTAGGCATTTTTCTTTTTTAGGCCAAATAGACCTTCAATAATTCACTCATGTGAGAGATTTTTTTTTTCTTTCTTTCTGAGGTAGGGTCTCACTCTAGCCCAGGCTGACCTGGAATTTACTCTGTAGTCTCATGGTGGCCTTGAACTCAAGGTGATCCTCCTACTTCAGCCTCCCAAGTTCTGGGATTAAAGGTGTGTGCCACCAAGCCTATCCACTTGATAGAATTTTGTGTGGTCTTAGTTTCTTTGTCAGGAATATCAGCCCCGCTGTTCAAGTGAAAATAAAATCCAGCTCATATTTGAGGTCTTAAAGGTTTGAAGATGATTTTATATTTTATAACTGGCCAAATGGCATATGTCTATTTGTATATAATATAATTTATGTTATTTAAATATAGCTGCAGTTGTGGTTGGATAATCCAAAGATTCAGCTGACATTTGAGGCTACTCTCCAACAGTTAGAAGCGCCTTATAACAGTAAGTACTAAGTTTAATAGGGTTATTTTTGATGGGCTTGTGAAAATTAATACTTTTTTTCCAGAGCCTTGTAAATCCTTGATCTTTTTTTTTCATTCACATTTAATTCTGTCTTTGTTTCGTAGTCTTTAACTTATATTGATGGATGAGTTCAATTTCTAAATAATATTCCTATTATCTGTTACTCAACTTTGATCCATGAATACTTAGGCACTTGCTTAGCTGGTTAACTGGCTTTCTATCTCCCTGCTTGCCATCAACAACATTTCATAGCTTTTGCCAAAATAAGCATTGCTAATATTTTGCAACGATTTGCCCTTTTATTTGTAATGGAGTGTCACTCCTAAGAATAAAAGTTTAACCTGGCATAGAGCTCACACCTTTAAAATCAGCACTTAGGAGGTGGAAGCCGAGGAGGATCAAGAGTTCAGTACCAGCCTGAACTACATTAAATCCTATCTCCATCAAAAAGTCTTAATTGATGTGGATCCACATTTAACTCTATGTCACAGGTTAATAGCTCCAAGAATCACTTTGCTAGAGGAATAACATGGCCTGAAGCTACATAAGTATATAGAATAATTAAGCATTAGAGAAGAAGTTAGAAGAGCTTTCTCTTTGTTGATTCTTGTAAATTTATTCTACAGGTGATACTGTGCTTGTCCACCGAGTCCACAGTTATTTAGAACGTCATGGTCTTATCAACTTCGGTATCTATAAGAGGATAAAACCCCTACCAAGTAAGGACTTATTGGCCAATACTGAAAACTTTAAAAGAATTATTATTATTTTATTTATTTATTAGAGAGGAAAGGAGGGGAGAGCATGGGCACACCAGGGCCTCTATCCACCGCAAATGAACTCCAGATGTATGAGCCACCTTATGCATCTGGCTTACATGGGTACTAGGGAATCGAACCTGAATCTTTGGGCTTCTCAGTCAGGCAAGTGCCTTAACTGCTAAGCCATCTCTCTATCCCTTGTAACTTTTTTTTTTTTATATGTATTTTTTATTTATTTGAGAGAGAAAAACAGGCAGAGACAGATAGGAAGAGAGAGAGAATAGGTGCACCAGGGCCTGCAGCTACTGCAAACAAACTCTAGAAGCACACGTTACTTTGTGCATCTGGCTTTCGTGGGTCCTGGGCAATTGAACTGAGGTCCTTTGGCTTTGCAGGCAAGTGCCTTAGCTGCTAAGCCATCTCTCTAGCCCCCTGTAATGTTTTTAATTAATAATTTTAAGTCTGTGTTTTATAGCCATGAAGCTGGTAACATTTCTATTTGCAAATCTAAATTTAGTCAAAATATCCTGAAGCTTAAGCTTAAAGTCAAATATAAAGTAAAATATTTATTTATTTGAGAGATAGCTAGACAGAGAAAGGCAGATAGAATGGGTGTGCTGGGGCCTCCACTTGCTGCAAACAAACTCCAGATGCATGCCCCACTTTGTGCATCTGGCTTAGGTGGGTACTGAGGAATTGAACCTGGATCCTTTGTCTTTGTAGGCAAGTGTCTTAAGCACTAAGCCATCTCTCCAGCCCCTAAAGTAAAATATTTAAATGTAATATCCTTAATTTCTTTTTATTTTATGCAATAGAGAAAGAGGGGGAGAAAGAGAAAGAGAATGGGCGTGCCAGGGCCTCCAGCCACTGCAGATGAACTCCAGATGCGTGCACCCCTTGTGCATCTGGTTAATGTGGGCCTGGAGAATCGAACCTGGGTCCTTTGGCTTTGCAGGCAAACGCCTTAACAGTTAAGCCATTCCTCCAGCCCCTTAATTTTTTAAAAATATTTATTTATTTGAGAGAGGGAAAGAGGCAGAGAGAGGGAGAGAGAATGGGCATGCCAGGGCTTCCAGCCACTGCAAACAAACTCCAGACTGCCTCTTTCTCAAATAAATAGGTAAAAACTTAAAAAAAAATTCAAAAATAAGAAAAGTCAACTATGCAGACAGTAGGTTTGAAGTTTTGTTTGTAGTTTCCATTTATTCTTTAAAAATACTGTTTGCTCCTTCCACAACATGAAGCTAAGATCTTTCAGGAATCTAGGAGACAGGGATATTTTGAGAATGATTATGTTTATTTTTAATGCTTTAATATAATTTTTCTGAAAGGAATACTAACTTAAATGGAAGTAAAACTCTTAAAGAAAATAACTCACATCCAAAATGTGCCTAGTACAGTTGTGAGGTAAATAAACAGATCCTGAAATGCATGATTGAAGTAATGAGAAAATGAGTCTCAAGATAATAAACCTAGTTTATGAATGTATAGCATTGAATTAAAGTTTGAGTTGCAGACATTTATTTTCACATAGTTTATGTAGTTTGAAAACAACTGAATTGCTAAGATGTTAGGTTGATAATCAGTTTTGCTTGAAAAAAAAAAACTACAAAACTCAACTACAATAAGGTATTCTGATTTTTTGTCTTTTAGCTAAAAAGACAGGAAAAGTAATTATTATAGGCTCAGGAGTCTCAGGCTTGGCAGCAGCTCGACAATTACAGAGTTTTGGAATGGATGTCACACTTCTGGAGGCCAGGGTAAGAATTTTATTTTATTATTATGTATATGTATGTAATGTGTGTGTGTGTATGTATACATATGAATATAAATTTTTTTTGGAGGTACGGTTTCACTCTAGCCCAGGCTGACCTGGAATTTACTATCTTAGGGTGGCCTCAGACTCATTGCCATCCTACCTCTGCCTCCCAAATGCTGGGATTAAAGGTGTGCGCCACCACGCCTGGCTAAGAATTTTATTTTATTATTTTATTTTATTTTATTTTTGTTTTTTTGAGGTAGGGTCTCACTCTGGCCCAGGCTGACCTGGAATTCACTATGAAGTCTCAGGGTGGCCTCAAACTCACAGCAATCCTGTCCTAATGGAAATAAGACTAGGAAATTACTTAGTGCAAACTTACTCAAACTGATGTGTAGAAAACTATTGTCTTCTATAGTATTTGATTCTGTTACATATGGGTAGAGCTGCCTCCTATACCATTGTTCTTTTTGTGATGCTGCGGATCCAACCCAGGGCTTACCACTGCTTAGCAAGTGCTCCACTATGGAGCTGCATCTCTGCCTCCTGAACAATGCATTTTTGACAAAGTTTTGAAAGGTGCTCAGCAAGTACATAAAATTTGTAGGGGATTCATATGTTCAATGCATAGGGTACTTTTAGGCCATTCTTTTTTTAGGGGGTATGGTTGAGGTAAGGTCTCGCTCTAGCCTAGGCTGACCTGGAATTCACTATGTAATGTCAGTCTGGCCTCGAACACACAGAGATCCACCTTCCTCAGCCTGCCAAGTGCTGGGATTAAAGGTGTTTGCCACCACGCCTGGCTCATTTATTTACTCCTGCATTCATTTACAAGCACAAAGAGAGAAGAGAGACAGGCAGAATGGGCATGCCAGGGCCTCCTGCCACTGAAAACAAACTCCAGATGCATTTGCCACTTTGTGCATCTGGCTTTATGTGGGCACTGGGGAATCAAACTCAGATCGTTTGGCTTTGCAGGCAAGTGTCTTAACCGCTAAGCCATTTCTCCAGCCCCTCTTTCTTTCTTTCTTTCTTTCTTTTTTTTTTTTTTTTTAAATATTAGAGAGGCGTGTGTGCACATGCACATACAGAGTGAGTGAGTATGGATATGCCAGGGCCTCCCATCGCTGCAAAGGAACTTCAAATGTATGCACCATTTTGTGCATCTGGCTTTACGTGGGTATTGGGAAATTGAACCCAAGCCAGTAGGCTTTGCAAGCAACCTGTTGAGGAAATCAAAGGTATTCTTGTCAGTTTATGTTCTGTAGACTTTCTCCCTGCACATTAGGTTGTTTTGGGAGAACCATTTGTTAGTGAAGTCATCTATCAAATTATTCACAGTTAAGCACCATACCTGTAGTTCCAGTTACTTTGGAAAGACTACTGGAGCCACCAGTTCAAGACCAGCCTGGGCAACTTAGCAAGACCCATCCCCCCACCAAAAAAATTATAGCTGATTATGAAGATGAAGGTGTAAAAGTTAATCATGGTGTATGAAAGTTGGCATTTTGTGTTGGAATTTGAGTATATATTGTGTCATTGGGTGGCCCTTGTATGTCTTGTATATTTAGACAGTTGAGTAGAGGTAATAGTCCTTTGACAACATATGCCTTCTGGTAGCCAAATTGTTTCCTATCATATCATTTAATTCTCCACCTCCTACATACTGTTGTTACTTTCTTTCCCTTAACTTATTGTTACCATTCATTTGTGTTATCTGCTCATAATACTGTTATTTGTTCTTCATGTAGACTCCAATGATACCTTTCTTTCTTTGTAAATAAGCCAGTTGTGGTGGCGCACACCTTATTTATTTAGTTATTTGAGAGAGAGAAAGAGAGAGAGGGAGAGAATGGGCATTCCAGGGCCTCTAGCCACTGCAAACAAACTCCAGATACATGTGCCATCTTGTGCATCTGGCTTATGTGGGTCCTGGAGAATCAAACTGGGATCCTTTGGCTTTGCAGGCAAATGCCTTAACCACTAAGCCATCTCTCCAGACCTTTTTTTAAATTATGAAAAATTTAACCCTGATATACTGAGTTACTGTGGTTAAAACTAATGGATGATTTTGGCCATATGATTTCCAAAAAACAGGATCGAGTGGGAGGACGCGTTGCTACATTTCGCAAAGGAAACTATGTAGCTGATCTTGGAGCCATGGTAGTAACAGGTCTTGGTAAGTAGTTCTTAGACTTAGCTGCAATACATGGTTTGAAACTCATGATTAGCATTCTAAAGCCATAGAAACAATTTTAAAATATATTATTTAGGGTACTATGTTCATTTTCTTTTGCTAGTAACGCAAAGCACTTTTGGTGATGGCTTTCTTGTTGACAAAGTCCTGAGGTGAATTAGGCCACATGGCAATAAACAGGGAATAATATGCATGTCCCTGTCTCTTTTGGTGTTGGTCTCAGAAGCACCAAGATTCAATGAGGAAAATCCACCTTTATATAATCCTTATAATCTCCCAAAGGTTTTGCCTTAAATGCAAAAATGAGATTTTCTCCTAAGTATCTCAGTGGAGATTAAACACTAACCTGGGTTTTGAGGGAACAAACCTTAATAAATCATAGCAGGTACCTCTTTGTTTTTTGGATAGTGTGAGGTAAATTCCCAACTAGTCTTTCTGAAGACTGCAAAATTTAAATTGTACATACCTCTTGATTCCAGTTTTAAGAAATTATCCTAAGAAAACAGACAAGTATGTGTTTGGAACATTTCTAATGTGACATTGTTTGTAACGGACCAGCATTAGAAGCGACCTCTGCCTCTCAAGTGCTAGGATTAAAGGCATGCACCACCATATCCGGACTTGTGTGAACATTATTTTTATTTTTAATTAATTAATAGTTTTTTAGTTTTTTGAGGCAGGGTCTCACTCTGGCTCAGGCTGACTTGGAATTCACTGTGTATTCTCAGGATGGCCTCAAACTCACAGCGATCTTCCTACCTCTGCTTCCCAAGTGCTGTGATTAAAAAGTATGAGCCACCACAGCAGGCTCTATTTTTATTTTGAGTAGGTTTTTTTTTTTTTTTTTTTTTTTTTTTTTTTTACTTTGATGTTTTCCTTTTTTCATAGGTATTTTTTTTTTCTTTCTAGGAGGGAATCCCATGGCTGTGGTTAGCAAACAAGTTAATATGGAACTGGCCAAGATCAAGCAAAAATGCCCACTGTATGAAGCCAATGGACAAGCTGTAAGTTGAGGGCAAACAGAGCTTTTCAAAATTTCTCTGGTTCAGTTGAAAACAACTTTGAGGGGAAAGTGTTAGTGAACATACATACAAGTAATATAAATTAAGAAATGATGTGACACTTTTCTGGTTTTCTTAATTCTGAGCTACATAGGAAGGGTACATATGCAGATTTAGACATCTGCTAATCATTTATCTTCAGGCAATTAATAAAGGTTAGCTGTACAGTTAATATTTTTTATTTGGCTCGGGCCACTTTTTCCAAGAGACCTGTGGAATTGAAACCTGACTTTCATTTCTTTGTATTATGCCTCCCATCCTGTGCTTCAGCCCTGTGTGCTCTATGACTTCACTGTGCATGTAGACTCAAGCTCATAGTGGGCTTGTAAATAGCCAAATGGTGGTACTTACCAGAAGTATTTTTGACCAGTAGTCTAGGAGTTTTTCTCTCCAGTGTAATAGTAATAGTTCAAGGCCAGCCTGGGACTACAGGTCAGCGTGGGCTAGAGATTGAGACCTTAGCTGGACAAAACAAACAAAAAAAAGTTCATGCTAGGTATCATGGTGCACACTAGTAATTGCAACACTAGACTATGTGAGGTAGAAGATCAAGTGTTCAAGTCTACTGTAGGCTATGTCATGAGACCCTGTCTCAAAAAACCAAGGGCTGGGATGGAGCTCATTGGTAAAGAGCTGCCTAGCATTTGTAAGGCTCTGAGTTGGATCCCCAGCACTGCCAAAATAAAACAGAAAATCTCAAAACTTAGGGTGCCAATGACCTCCCCCAGCCCCTGCAAAACAAAACATAACAAAACAAAAAAATAGTAAGATGTATGAGATAAAGCCGGGCATGGTGGCACACGCCTTTAATCCCAGCACTTGGGAGGCAGAAATAGGATAGCCGTGAGTTTAAGGCCACCCTGAGACTACATAGTGAATTCTACCTCGAAAAACCAAAAAAAAAAAATTTTTTTTTTCTTCTGTAGTTATTCTAAAGATCAGTAAATGATGTAGAGAAGGGTAGGCTCAGTCCCCTACTATAATCTAGTGGTATTTGTACATGATTTTCCCCCCAAAGTCTTATGGTAATTAAAAAAATAGCTAAAAACTTTTTTCCAATTTTGTTATGACTTGTTTCTTGTCACCTATAAAGTGGATCATTTGTACTAGATTGAGGGTAAGGCAGAATGACAAGTTGCTTAGAAGATCTCTAGGGGGTGAGAGGGCATGTAGAAGTGCAGTGGAAAGGGAGGGAGCACATTGGTGAGGTGTGGTTAGGAATTTAGCCTGTGGTTATGGAAAGGAAAGAAAGACAAGAGACAGGAAGATGTCAGTAGGTGGAGGAGTCTCCCAAAAAGGATGAGTTTGTCTTAGTGAGGCTGGGAGACAAGCTATAATGTAGGGCAGGGCTATGCTATTGAGGATCCTGCTTTTGAAGCTGAAGCTCATTGGTAGACTGGAACTTGAGAAGTGTGAGCATAGAGGAAGTGGCAGGATCTGGTAGTGTTTGAGGTGGATAGCAGCCAGCTGAGGAGAGGTAATACAGAGAGCAGCACTAAAGAACTCTTTCTGGTAGAGAGAGGTACTTAGAGTAGTGCTTTCATAGTATTAGACCGACTTTAAGATTTTTGTGTGTGAGTGACTCCTGATCTTCCTGATAACTCAGCCTCCCAAGTACTGGCCTGTTCTAGCTGAGCTATTAACACTTTGTTTTGTTGTTGGTAGTTATATTTCTGTGTAACATAGTTTTTTTTAAACATTTTTTCATAATAATATGCCAATAATTATTCCACTCAATGTTGCTGCCAGTATAGACTGTTAGCAGTATAAAACAAAAAACAGCTTTCACTAAAGCATAAATGTATGTTATTAACCACATTCTTCTTGAGGATGAGGAGGTAGCTAAGCTAGTAAAGTACTTGCCCTGCAAGCCTGAGGACTTAACCATTCTCTCTCTCTCTCATATTAAATATATATATATTTAAAAACCAGGCATCGTAGTATGCACTTATAATTCCTGCACTAAGGAGATAAAGATAGGTGGATCCCTGGACCTCACTGGCCAGCCTAATTGACCAGCTCCAGCCAAGTGAGGGTCCCTATCTCAAAAAGGAGGATGGACAGCATAGCTCAGGGAATTTTGCGGAAGAAGAGGTGGAAAGATTGTTAGAGCCACAGTTGGGACATTTTGTGCAGAGACATTGTCTCTTCCCCATAACTGCTGCCTCCATAAGGCATGACCTATAATCCCCATGGGATTGACCTGCTTCCCCAACAAGGAGGGCCTCTTCAGAAAAGAGGCAGAGAGGAAAGAAAGGATGGTATTGACATGTGTTGTTTACATACTAAGTATATCCATACCTAATAAAGATTTTAAAAAAGGAATTTCAAGGTGATAATGGCAGCACATTAACCCAAATAAAAGACTGAAAAAGGAATGGAGAGATGGCTCAGTGGTTAAGGTGTTTGCAGAGCCTAATGACTGGGGTTTGATTCCCCAGTACCCATGTAAAGCCAGATGTGCAAAGTGGCGCACGCAGTTGAGGTTCATTTGTAGCATCTGGAGGCCCTGGAATGCCCATTTTCTCTCTCTCAAATATTTAAAAATATTTTGAAAAAGAAAAAAGGGGGGTGTGGGAATGGCTGCAGAGATGGCTCAGCGGTAAAAGGCACTTGTTTGCGAAGCCTGAAACCTTAGTTTGATTGCCCACTACCCACATAAAGCCAGATGTACCAAGTGGCACCTGCTTCTGGAGTTCATTTGCAATTTCAGGAATCCCTGGCAAGCCCAAGCTCTGTCTACTCGTTTCTTACCTCTCTTCTCTCTCTCAAATAAATAAATTAAATATTAAAAAAAATGATATAGTGGCCCTGAAGTTGTCCTCTGCATGGGCATGCATGGATGTGCGCACACACACACATACAAAACTGGTCTCTTCTTTAGCTAGTACCTCCTTTTAGTAGCAAGACTGTCTCTCAAAGAAAATAGTGCATTAATTTATGCTCTGGCTTGTGGGCCAGCCTTTTGAATAGCACTTGAGTAAATAATTGTTAACCTGGGGCTGGAGAGATGGCTTAGCAGTTAAGATATTTGCCTGCGAAGCCAAATGACCTAGGTTCAATTACCCAGGACCCATGTAAGCCAGATATACAAGGGGCACATGCATCTGGAGGTCATTTTGCAGTGGCTAGAAACCCTGGTGTGCCCATTCTCTCTGTCTCTCCCCTCTCCCTCCTTACCTCCCTCTCTCTTTCTCTCTCTGCTTGCAAATAAATAAATAAAATTAAAAAAATAATTGTTAACTTGGGGCATGGTTTTTAGCATTCTTTTTTAAATAGAAAAAGTTCTACCTTTCACTTTTTCTTTTTTTTTTTTTTTTTTTTTGAGGTAGGAGTTCACTATAGCCCAGGCTGACCTGGAATTGACTATGTAGTCTCAGGGTGCCCTCAAACTCACAGCGATCCTCCTATCTGTGCCTCCTAAGTACTGGGATTAAAGCCATGGGCCACAACTCCTGGCTTAACTCTCTTTTTTTAAGTAATATATTTTTTTTATTAACAACTTCCATGATTATAAAAAATATCCCATGGTGATACCTTCCCTCCCCCCTTTAAGTAATATTTTTATTTATTTATTTGCAAGGGGAGGGAGAATGGGTACGCCAGGACCTACAGCTGCTGCAGACAAACCCTAGAGGCATGTGCTACCTTGTGCATCTGGCTTTATGTGGGTACTGGTGAATTGAACTCAGGTCTTTAGATTTTGCAGCCAAGTGCCTTAACTGCTGAGCCTTCTCTCCAGCCCTGGTTTTTAGCAGCTTGTATGCATGGATATTTTCCAGGTGAAATTGGTAGTTATCATTCAACTTCGATCTGTATAGGATTTTGTAAGTCTCTGTGTTTGTATTTGGTACAGTAGCCAAGCAAAAAGGATGACTTTTTGCACTTGATCTTAACCAAAAGGCTGAGAAGTCATAAGGATGACGTTTCATTATTTTTTAAAATTTTTGTTCATTTTTATTTATTTATATGAGAGTGACAGAGAAAGAGAGAGAGAGAGAATATGGGTGCGTCAGGGCCTCCAGCCACAGCAAACGAACTCCAGATGCATGCGCTCCCTTGTCCATCTGGCATACATGGATCCTGGGGAATCAAGCCTCAAACTGGGGTCCTTAGGCTTCACAGGCAAGCACTTAACCACTAAGCCATCTCTGCAGCCCCAACTTTTTAGGTATTAAGTTTTGGAAAGAATTCTTGGCAGCTTTGAGTTCCTCTTGTTGGTTAGATAGACATAAGAAGGGATATCAGTGTATATTTTTTCTGTCCATTAGTGTAGCTCAGTGTAAGAATGTTGACTAGTCACTGAGCTTTACACTTAGAGGACAAGTGCAAAGAGTCCTGTTTACTTATATTAAAGTTACAAATAATGTGTCATGGCTTTAGAAGTAGGAAGGGTTAAGTGGTCCAGTAGTTTGGTTATCCAATTTGCCAGAGAGAAATCTAAAACTCATCTGCATTTTCCCAATTGGTATTCAGGCTCAAATTCCCATACTTGTTCTGCTATACCTGCTTGCTCTTTCAGGAACATGGGTAGGGTATGTGCAACCCTGTCACTGCTAAGTCTCCCTTTCAGAGAGTTCAAAGTAGTTTCAATGGGAAATGAAGTAGTAGTGCCTACCTACAGTAGTTTACTAGCCACTGATTTTTCATATTAAGTTGTTGGATTAAGATGAGGTTGTTTCTCTATTTGTTTACAGCCTCAAAGTCTTTGGTTTTCTGAGGTAGGGACTCCCACTAGCTCAGGCTGATTTGAAATTCACTATGTAGTCTCCAGGTGGCCTCGAACTCTTGGCAATCCTCCTACCTCTGTCTCCCGAGTGCAGGGATTAAAGGTGTACCCCACCATGCCCAGCTCTCAGAATTTTTACAGCACAGTGTTATGTCTAATTCCAGCTATTCAGGAGAATCACAAATTCAAGGGCAGCTTAGGCAGTTTAAGTAAACCCTATCTCAAAGAGCTAGATTGTAGCTCAGTGATCTGGGCTCAGTCCTCGGCTCTACACAAAGGGGGGAAGCAAGTTTGATGATTCTGTTGTTAGTACGTAGAAACTCTGTCATGCTGTGTTTAAGGCTAGTTACTCAGTTTTGCTTTTTGTAACATTTTATTTATTTGAGCGAGAGAAAGAGGCCAATAGGGAATTGGCACACCATGGCCTCCCACGTCTGCAAGTGAACAGTGGATGCAGGCACAACCTTGTACATCTGACTTTATGTGGGTACTGGGGAATTGAACCTTTGGCTTTGCAGGCAAGCACTATAACCACTAAGCCATCTCTTCAGCCCCTCAGGTTTTAAATAGAACCTGTATTACTATCTTGAGGACATATCTCTATATCCAGCCATGTTGTTGATAAGGGGAAAAAATCATGGAACAGTCACAAAGACCACTGTTCTCGGCCTCCTTCATGGGCAGCTGGAATGTTTTAATTGCTGTATGTAGAAAGAATCCCCAACCCTTAAGCCTGTAAAAAGAAACAATTGCAGCAGCTGCCACAGGTTGACAGGGAGAAGATTAGGAAATAATTATCAGGAATATCTTGGAAGTTACCAGTGAAAGGACTGAAAATGTGCATAGGTAGGGGCAGCAAATGTCTGAGAGTTTTCTGTATTTCCTGTATATCATCCACTAACTCAGGAACTTTCAACATTTTGGGCGTAGGGCGTATTGTGTTTGTTTGTTTTTGTGGCAGGGTCTCATGTAGGCCTGGCTGGCTTCAGACTCACTATATAGTTGAGGATGACTCTGAATGACCCTGGACTTCTCACCCTTCTGTCACCACACCCATATTATGCAGTGCTAGTAATATACTCCAGGGCTTCATGCATACTAGATGTGCATGCTGGGTAAGCACCATACCAGCTGATTTACACCCAGCCTTGTTTGTGCAATATCTGAGTGATGAAAAGGGTATCTTAGCTAGACTCCTGCATTGCCACTGCATTCTGCACTACCAGGTTTCTGGTCCATCTTTGGAGTTCATGTTAGCCAGGTGAGATCCAAAGGCTCAGTAACTACTTTGAGATATGGTTATCTTTTCTTCTTGGGAATAAGGTGATGGATGCCAGTCCTGTAATTACAAAGACTGTTTACTGTGGCTGTACCCAGCCAATGCCTATGGCAACTACAAGCTTTCGTATGTTTTCATACAGAGTGGTGAATAGGATAGTATTTTTTTTTTCCAGGCAGCTGCCCTCATTATTAGACCCTGTTTGGATTAGGATAATTTTGATACAGGCCTAAGCAGTGTTTTAATTTTAATTTTCTTTTGAATAAACATTCAGGGTCTGTATAGCAGTTTTTCTCTCTAGAGGGGTAGCTCAGTGATAGAGCACTTGCCTAGTTGATGTACATAAGCAATTGCCTAGTCTAGCATATGTTTCCCCTTCTACTGCAGGAGAAAAAGACATTTAAAATCTTAACTGGGGGCTGGTTGTGATGACTCATCTACTAATCTCAGCACTTATAAGGCTAAATCAAGAGGATCACTGTGGGTTCAAGGACAGGCTGGACTACAGAATTGAGACCTTATCTCAAAAAAACAAAAGCAAATACATGATGACTGCTAATCCCTGCTTCTTATAAATGTAAATATTTCTGCCTTTCTTAATCATCCTGAAGTTCCAAAATGATTTTTTTCCTTCAAATAAAGTGATAATACTTACTGCATCTTTTAGAATTTACTGAGCACCTCTACTGTGAGCTAAAACCTGCCAGAATGTAGTACTTAGACCTGTTGTGCTTTCCATATACCCCAAGCACTGCTTTAAATAAGCCAGATGTTTATATCCTGAGCAAGTTTTGTGAGTTAATGGGATGGAGGAGCTACCAGTCCCACTTGCAGAATTGTAATGCATTTTATTTAGATTAAGGTTTTGCCTGCTATTTTTTTTTAATTTTTTCTTTGATTGCTAACTTTATTTCTCTCTAGGGATAATAGATGTCCCTTGACTGGTTGGCAAATTTGAATTAAGAGTCTCTGTAAGAAAAGTGTAAGAGAAAAGCAAAAGAGAACACCAGACTTGGTTTCTACAGACAGTCTTTTTATTGAGAGAAACAGCCAGGGACAGCAACCTTCCCGTGGGATGCAGGCTGAAGCACTAAGCCAGGCTGGGGTTCAGACTTATATGGAGGATCCTGAGAAACAGACTGTTCGAGGTGCAGTTGATAAGAAAATTATAGCTGTTTGTGTCCTTGTTCAGAATAGGCTTCTTCAGCCAGGATCATCTAAGGGAGGATATTCACATGGTCCCTGGTTCTTCAAGGCCATCTATGCTAAGGGGAGTACATCATTCAGGGAAGGTGTCAAACTTAATGAGGCCGAATACCTCCGTTGCTTCTTTATTGTCCACAAGTTTTAGATATAGTTATTAACTCTTCAGTTTCCTTTAGTTTTCAGGGAAGGCTATTAACCCTTCAGTTTCTTCAAATGTAAATTTTTTCTTCCAGACCTTACCAGAAAAATTAGCTTTAATTTTCTGTGTTGTCAGAATTCTGGAATTGTTCACTGGCATGAGGATTGGTGGGGGTGGGGTTGACTGTTGCCACTTTTTCTGTTTTATTTTTATTTGTATTTATTTACTTGAGGGAGGGAAAGAGTCAGAGAGAGAAAGAGAATGGGTACACCAGGGCTTGTAGCCACTGCAGACGAACTCCAGATGCATGCGCCCCCTTGTGCATCTGGCTTATTTAAAATGATATCCTTTTGTTTGCATGTTAAAATGCTGTGTTACTGATCCTTCTACAAATGTCTCTTAGTTTTCTACCACAAGTTTTATTATGTCTTTTATGGAAATTTGCCTTCTAACATGTTAATTAACCCTTCCTAATCATTTGTTGAGTTTCTTTCTCAGAATGTAATCTAAGGACTTAAAATAAAATGGTCAAGTAAAATTAAAGTTATTATTATAACTTGTGCTTAGAGATTGCCAGTATTTCAACTCCCTTTATCTTACTTTCCCATTTTTGTAGAACTAACAGGTTCAGGGGTTCTCACCAAGTTGAAAGGCCCTAAAACACAGGGAGTTTGGGAGTATTTAGGGTAGTCATTTGCTAGAGTTCTTTTCATTGTCTGGATGTATGAAATAGAACACTTCTAACTAGCTTGTTTTTAGAAATGAATTCAAGATTTAAATATATTAAAAGCACATTTTTTCCAGGTATAGTGGTGCATGCACTTAATCCCAGCACTCGGCAGGCAGAAGTAGGAGGATTTCTATGAGTTCAAGGCCAACTTGAGACTGCATAGGGAATTCTAGGTCCATCTGGGCTAGATAGAGCAAGATCCTACCTCGAAAAACAACAAAAAAGACACATCTTGATTTTTCTCGTAGTCAGTATTAGTTTCCCAGTGGACAAGTATGTACTCCATTTTTCAAATATTCCCTTAATTTCCAAGTGAAATGTTAAGGTTAATGGAGAAGAGCCAGGCTTCAGAGCCATTCCTGGGTGCACTTGCAACACCAGCATCAATCTCTGTAATTGCTTACCTAGGCAGAAAATGGATGGGGCCTGGTTTCTAACTGACTCATATAACTTGAGAGAGCTGAGTCTCAGGTTTAAGTGGTGTACCTGACATGCAGGCCTGTCATCTGGTGCCAGTCAAATATGGCAGAGCTCTTTTAGTTTTAGCTTTATTTGTTTGATTTTATTATTATTTTTATTAACCTTTATTTATTTGAGAGAGAGAAAGAGGCAGAGATGGGGAGAGATTGCCAACGAACTCCAGAGGCATGCACCCCCTTGTGCATCTGGCTTACATGGGTCCTGGAGAATCAAACCGGAATCCTTTGGCTTTGCAGCTAAAGGCCTTAACCGTTAAGCCATCTCTCCAGCCCATGATTTTTTTTTCTTTTTTAATTGAGTTTTGCTTTGACTCCTCACTGCTTTCTGACTACTACCACCTTGCCTCTGCCTTTTTAAAACTACCTTCCTTTGGCCATTCTATGCTTTGACTTTCCCATTTTAGTCTTTGTATAGTCTGTTCCTTATTTCTCTGGTAGTTGCAGCTTCTAAGCTAACAGAATGCTTCTGTCATGCTATGTGTTTAAAGCCTTGATTTTACTGCTGTGGTACAAACTAAACTTGACGTGGCTGTTGGGCTGTTATTTACAGTTTATTTCTCCCTCTGCTGCACTGGTTAAAAGGACACTGTCAAGGTATTTTTTTCATAATTTTTCAAATCATTTTCTTCACTGTTTACAACAACCCATTAAAAGCTTAACACTTAGTCTTTTCCTTTCAAAGATCCTCTCCATCACGCATCCACACTGGTTTGTTGTTGTAGAGTTGCGCCTATATGTTGGGCTGGTGCGTTTGAGTTTTTGTCATTGAAAGCGCATGTAAAATGTCAGTTTTTCTTTTTTCCTTTTTTTTCTTTTTTTTTGGTGGGAATTGTGGGTGGGAAAAGGGAGAGTCACAAATCAAGCAGACTGCTCAGAAAATAGAGGGAAGAAATAAAAGGTCAATTTGGTCCCTCTAACCTTGACAGTGTCCCTTTAAATATTTCTCTACCACATATCCTGGACCCAGTTACTGAGCCTGAGTGCTGCCTACTTTCTCAGTCTGAATTCCCCCATGTGACTGTCGCCCTAACCACAAAGATTAAAGCTTGTCTGAAGCAAGCCATCTAGTTGGCATTGGAAGAGCTTTAATCTGTTCCATTTGCCTTCTTGTGTACCAACATTCTGCCCTGTGGTAGAGGCACATGTGATCTAGCCCCTCTTGCTGCTTGAGCATCTTGTGAGGCACTTTAGAAACCACACATAGAAATATCTCTTTGTTGTACTCCAGAAAAAGCAGTCTTGCACACTGTATTCAGTTAATATTGCATGACTATAGATTTCATATTGAAATGTAATCCTTTCCTTTTCTAAAAGAACTAAATTTAGACAGCTAGAACTATCTTTTGTAGGGGTCGCAATGGAAATAGCAATTTTCTGGGCAGAATTTTATTGTGTGCTGTTTTATATATGACCATCATCACATCAGTGAGAAAAAGTAACTGATGAGAAAATATGTGGAGTTCCTTACAAGAGGGTCTGTTTCACCAGTTCTCAGAGCTGATGTCAGCAAGTAGGACCATTAAGAACTCTGTGCTGTGAAGATGAGTAGGTCAGAGCCACACTGATTTATAAATGGCCCCAAGCATCCAAAGGCTGACACTCTGCCTCATTTCTTGACACAAACCAGAAAGTTATTAATAGTTGAGATGTCCTTTGGGCTGAGGGTGATTCTGTAGTTAACCATGATACCCTCTTCCCTCCCATGTGCAGACTTAGAGCAAGAGGCATCCTGCATGGTTCTGATGAGTCATTTATGGTATCTGTTGTGTTCACAGTTCCAAAACAGATGTAGGACTCTACCCTTTCTTTCCAGTGCAGGGTATACTTCTTGCCAAATTGTCTGCCCATAGTGTTCTGTCTCATGGAGTTACCTGTGTGATCAGTGAGGGGTAGGGGCTAGCGTTTCATTCATCTGTTAAATTGCAAGGGCAGAAGTACAGTGTTTCCAGTGCAGGGTAGCGTCTTACTTTAACAGTCTTCTCAGCAGTTCTCTCTGATTGAAAAAAGATTGTTCCTCCTCAGTCTTAGTGTTTATCAGTGTTTAGTTTTCCTTCTTTCTTATTTCTGGTTGATTGTAAAGTGAAACTCCATGTTTTGAATCCCATTTCCCAGCCAGTGCCCAGCTTCCAGCAAGAGATGTTTGCCTTATGCGTGCTTTTTCTGCCTCTTGCTGCTTTGTGAATAGAGCAGTAGGACTTCAGCTAGTTGATTTTGGGGGCACAATTAAGCAGTAATACAGTGATGGTGTTAAAGAACTAATGGCATTAGTAAGGCCACACAGCATATTTTGAAACTTGAGGACTGCTTTACCCTAATCTGTTCCCTTCCTGCACACAGTAAGAAGCCAAACCTCAGAGCTTAGACTCTCAGAGCTTTGGCACTTAGCTCTGAAGTTACTGTTGCCATAAACCATTACTACTCTGCAAAAGAGTAAAGGTACCACCATGTTCTGATAGACATGGATTTCACTTCTTCCCTACTGCCCCTTGAAATTCTTTTAGGGGAAGCAGATAACTTGGGCTTCTTATTTTCCCATCCTGGCTTTTTTCCAGATGGTCTTCAGGTGTGTGAACATAGGTTTTGTTCTCCAGGACTTTTCTAGTGTGTCATTTGCATGTCAGCCAGCTCAACTCAGTGCATGTCAGCTCAGTGCCCCTTGTGCTTCATGTAACTTCAGTTAGCGCCAATGCAAATCTTATGGCTGTTGATGTAGGTGGAGTCCCAGCTCTGAGGGAACAAGTGGGGGAAGAAGGGAATGTCAGGCCTAAGACATCTCATATCTCATTTAAATGGGCTTAACCACTTCATAGAAAAAAAGAGTCAAATCATTGCCCTCAAAGGTTTTTTCCTTTGAGATACATATTTTGACCTCTAAAACTGTGGAACATTTGTGTCTTCATGGAGGGTTATGCTTAGTCTTATAAGGACCAACTCTGCTATACTTCGGATTTTCAGGTTCCTAAAGAGAAAGATGAAATGGTAGAGCAAGAATTTAATCGGTTGCTAGAAGCCACATCTTACCTTAGTCATCAACTAGACTTCAATGTCCTCAATAATAAGCCTGTGTCCCTTGGCCAGGCATTGGAAGTTGTCATTCAGTAAGTACTTTGATACTGCTTGCCATACAGTGAATTCTGTTGAAAAACTGTTTCTGTCTAGTTTGTCTGAAGTCTTTGGTCTTTTATTTTTATTTTATTTTACTTATTTTTTATTTTTGAGGCAGACTGGCCTTTTTTTTTTTTTTTTTTTTTTCAAGGGTCTTGCTCTAGTCTGGGCTGACCTGGAATTCTCTATGTAGTCTCAGGGTGGCCTTGAACTCACAGCAATCCTCCTACCTCTGCCTCCCAAGTGCTGAGATTAAAGTCGTGTGGCACCATGCCTGGCCTTTTTTTTTTTTTTTTTTTTTTTTTTTTTTTTTATGAGAGAGAATGAATGAATGAATTGTTGTGCCAGGGCTTCCAGCTATCACAATTGAACTCCAGACACCTGCACCACCTTGTGTGTCTGGCTTACGTGGGACATGGAGAGTTGAACATGAGTCCTTAGCCTTAACTGCTGAGCCATCTCTGTAGCCGTTTTCCTGAATTCTTCTTTGAACTGATTCTTATGTGTTTTCTTGGGAAATTTTAATACCTAAGTAAAAATATTTTAAGTAATTATGGAAAAATAATTTAAAAAATATTTTTAAAAATATTTATTAATTTGAGAGAGAGAGGAAGAGGCCGAGAGAAAGAGAGAATGGGCACGCCCCAGCCCATTCTCCAGCCACTGCAAACAAACTCCAGACACATGCACCCCCTTGTACATCTGGTTTACGTGGGTCTTGGGGAATTGAACTAGGGTCCTTAACTGCTAAGCCATTTCCCCAGCCCAATTACAAGATCTTTAAGACCCCATTCAATTCTAAACTTACTGCTTTTATGGCATTGTTCTTGTATTTAACATATACTAGGTAGCAAATGCCACCAGCCAGCTCTTTTGTTCCTAAATAAAAGGCAATCATAGGCTAGAAAGATGGCTAAGCAATTAAAGGCACTTGCTTGTAAATCCTAACTTCCTGGGTTTGATTTCTCAATGCCCATGTAAAGCCAGACACACAAAGTGGTACATGCATCTGGACTTAGTGGCAGGACGCCCTAGCATCCCCATTCTTTCTCTCCCTATCTCTGTCTGTTTCTCTCAAAGAAATAAGTAAGTATTTTTTTAAAAGGCATTCAGAGGGCAGAGAGATGGCTTAGCAGTTAAGGTGTACCCAGGTTCAATTCCTTAGTACCCATGTAAGCCAGATGCATATGGTAGCACATGCGTCTGGAGTTTGTTTGGAGTGGCTAGAGGCCCTAGTGTATGCCCATTCTCTCTCTATCTGACTCTTCCTCTCAAATAAATAAACAAAATGTTTTAAGGAAAAAAGAAAGTATTCAGAGGACTCTTCTGCCTTTGAATGTTGTTGCTGGGCACCTGTCTCGTGCTATGAAGGGTTCTGCAGCTGGGGCATGCATACATGTCTTCTCCCACAGGCTACAGGAAAAGCATGTCAAAGATGAGCAGATTGAACATTGGAAGAAAATAGTGAAAACCCAGGAAGAACTGAAAGAACTTCTTAATAAGGTAGAATTCTATGTATTTTTCCTTCACAGCTTAAAAAAAAAAATGTAAAATGTGGGGGGGAAGCTTTGAATATAAAAATGCTAAAAGCAGCTCTTTAATCCCAGCACTTGGGAGGCTGAGATAGGAAGATCACCTTGAGTTCGAGGCCAGCCTGGAGCTACAGAGTGGCAGCCTGGACTAGAGTGAGACCCTGCCTTGGGAAAAATAAATAAGTTAAAGGCATTTCTGGGAATTTATTTGCATAAAGGGAAGAACTGCATAGCTGAGTCCCTTTATTAAGAAAATAATGACTTATAAAAAGGTATGCACAGTTGCTAGGGGGAATGGGTCATCTCTCCATTTAGCAAGCCCAATGCCTCCTACTGAATTCTAGGATTAGAAGGAAATCAGCTGTTGCAGGGCCATTGATAAAGACCAACAAATTAGACCCAGTTCCTTGTTATAAATTATTTCTTTTGAGGTGGTGGCATCCTCACCCGTATTCCCTAATTGGCTGACAACTCTTCTCTACCTCTGTCTTCAGGGCTCCAGGTTGCAGTCCACTGAAATTCAGTCATTGGTTTCTCCTTATCCTGCCAGCTGCAGGCATAGTAATTTAGGGATAAAGTCTGGAGAGTAGGGCTGGGTGCTTTCTAGGCAACCCTGAGAATGCTTGTGACAAGACTACTGTCTCACTCCACCTCATTTCTTCATCCTATCATGAGGAGCTCAGCTTACCTTTTGTATGGGCTGTGGCAAGAATACAGGGAGAAGAGTGGCTGGAGAACTGCCAGCTGAAGGGTATCTGCAGGCCAGGCCCAGGTCCTAACCCCCTCTAGTCCTCAGGACACTGTCAGTTCCTGAAAAACACTAACATTAGGAATCGTTCCATAAGGATTTTTGTGTGATAAATTTGACCTTTTACATATTAAAAAGAAAAAAAAAAAAAAACAAAGCCAGATGAATTGTTAAACTCCCATAATCCCAGCACTCTGAAGGATAAGGCAGGAGATGATAAGTTCAAAGGCAGCCTTGCCCCTCCTCCCTTTCCAGATGACATCATATAAAACAGATATTTAGAAATTCTAATGACATTGCTTAGCAATTTAGGAGAAGCCAGAGCCAAGGTGCATGTTATCTGGGGAAGAATTACATTACTCTAGAGTTATAAATTTGTACTTTTCTATCTTAGATGGTAAATTTGAAGGAGAAAATTAAAGAGCTCCATCAGCAATATAAAGAAGCATCAGAAGTGAAGCCACCCAGAGACATTACTGCCGAGTTCTTAGTGAAGAGCAAGCACAGGGACCTGACTGCCCTTTGCAAGGTGTGGTGCCATACCTGCCTCCTTGGTTATGTTTGGAGTCCTTGAAAAGTAGTGTAGAGTTGAGAAACTTGAGAAAAGAGAGAGCTACTAACCAATCCCAGGTGACTGTAGCAGATGAAAAGGATTTGGTGCCCAAGGAGCCATGGAGATTGAAGGGGTTAGTGTGGTTTAAGTTCTGTGCTCCTGACAGTTGAGCATAATGCTAATGAATATGGAGATCAATTTGTGCTCAAAGGGTCTGGTTTCAGTCACTTACTTGGTATCTGTTAGCCCTGTTACCTTTGACTCCTTAATCAGCTAATCTGTAACATGGTATTAATAAAACTTGTAGAGTAATTATGATGCTTAAATAGTTGCTATGTCCAAGATATCTTGTGCTAGAACCATGGTAAATGTACAAATGGTAGCTGCTATTAGTTTCCATCTTTGCTTTGTAGCACACTTCTAGTATGTTCTTATCTCCCCTCCCCCCCCTCCAGCTCTGCACACCCTCCATTTTATCTCAGACTAATAGCTTGCTTCCCAAGATCAAAAATACCTGAGCTCTGACCTTGGTTTTAAGTTGAGCCATACTTTCTACACATGATCTGAGCAGGAACTAAGGTACAGTAAGCTAGATAAATACCTGACCTTTCAGGATAAATGACATTCATTTATTTTTTAAATTTCTGTCAGGAATATGACGAGTTAGCTGAAACACAAGGAAAGCTCGAAGAAAAACTTCAAGAATTGGAAGCCAATCCCCCAAGGTAAGAGAAACTCAAACATTCAGAAGGATGATAACTGGCCTTTTAGTTCAGAAGGAAAATAATAAAGCACAGCTAGCTAATGTACTCTGAAGGTGGCCTCGAATTCATGGCAATCCACGTACTTCTGCTTCCCAAGTGCTAGGATTAAAGGTGTGTGTTACCACGCCAGGCTAAAGGTTTTTTTTATTGACAACTCATAATTATAGACAATAAACCATGGTAATTCCCTCCTCCAACTTTTCCTTTACAACTCCACTCTCCATCATATCCCCTCTCCCTCTCAATTTCAATCTCTTTTATTTTGATATCATCATCTTTTCCTTCTGCTATGATGGTCTTGTGTAGGTAGTGTCAGCACTGTGAGGTCATGGATATCCAGGCCATTTTGTGTCTGGTGGAGCACACTGTAAGGAGTCCTATCCTTCCTTTGGCTCTTACATTCTTCCTGCCACCTCTTCCGCAATGGACCCTAAGCCTTGGAAGGTGTAATAAAGATGTTTCAATGCTGAACATTCCTCTGTCACTTCTTAGCACAATGGTGCTTTCTGAGTCATCCCAAAGTCATTGCCATCTGAAAAGAGAAGCTTCTCTAACCAAAAGTGAGAGTAGCATTAACATATGGGTATGAACATTAAGAGAAGTGCTTACTGGGCAGTTTGGTGAGCATAATATGTACATTTAGCCAGACACTAGCAGATGTTACCCTCCTAAGGCTCATGACTTCCCCCGTCATAGGTTTTCACTATCAGGCATGTATTCCCTCCCATGGAGCAGACCTCTAGTCCAATTCTAGAGTGGTTGGTTTCCCCTATAACAGACATGCCACTATTGCACCCATTTGGCTCATTTGGCCTGGCTGGCTAAATTTAAGGCTTGCAGTGTCCACTGTTGTTTATCTCTACTAGTGACTCCTCTTTTCTCCCATGGGGCCACATCAACGTAGTTTTTTCCAGCTTTGTGTCAGCTGTTCTACATGGAGGAGGTTTTCAGCTCAGCTCCAGCAAGATTTCTCAGTGACCTTGGAGCCCAAGCATGTGGAATCTTCAGCAATAGGGTCTCACCATCTATTCCTGGCAGGAAACTAAGAGCCTCAACAATGGCCTATAATGTTTTGGAGAGGCATCAGGGATCTCCCTGGCAAACAACTCACTGGAAGGTATCCCATCCCTGGCACTGAAAATTTTCTTAATAACAATCTATGGTTTCTGGGTGTTCAAAAAAGCAGGTTTCCATATGACTTACTCATACCCTCTTAGATTTTGAATGACCCTCCCCCCACCTTTCCTTTACTCAGTATCGTCCCCTGGCCTTACTTAGGCCTTTTCATCCCCAGCAATCTGTTCTTCTACTTAGATATATAAAATACCATCCCCTTAAGTACCCCCCTCTCCTTCCTCCTTTGTAGCCCCTTTCTACCTTATTGGCCTCTGCTACTGAGTTCTATTCCATCTCACAAGTCCCAAGTATTTGCAGCTAGTATCCACATATGAGAGAGAACATGAGGCACTTGGCTTTCTGGGCCTGGGTTACCTCACTAAGTATAATCCCTTCCAGGTCCATCCATTTTCCTGCAAGTTTTATTTTTCTTATTTTTTTCTCTTAATTTTTATTAATATTTTCCATGATTATAAAAAGTATCCCATGGTATTACCCTCCCCCCTTTGCAATTCCATTCTCCATCATATCCCCTCCCCATCTTAATCTTTCTACTCACATATATACAATACCAACCTAATAAAAGCCCTCCTCCCTTTCTTTCTCTTCCCTTTCTATCTCCTTTTTTAACTTACTGGCCTCTGCTACTGAGTTTTTTCCTTCTCACACAGAAGCCCAATCATCTGTAGCTAAGATCCACATATGAGGGAGAACATGTGGCACTTGGCTTTCTGGGCCTGGGTTACCTCACTTAGTATAATTCTTTCCAGATCCATCCACTTTTCTGCAAATTCCATAACTTCATTTTTCTTTACCGCTGAAGTTTTATTTTTCTTTACCGCTGAATAAACTCCACTGTGTAAATGTACTGCATCTTCATTATCCACTCATCAGTAGAAGGAGATCTAGGCTGGTTCCATTTCCTAGCTATTATTTTGAATACAGTGGCAATAAACATGGTTGTGCAAGGTAGTACAATGTGTCCTTAGCATATATGCCTAGGAGTGTTATAGCTGGGTCATATGGTAAATCTATTTTTAGCTGTGTCAGGAACCTCCACACTGATGGCTGTACCAGATTACATTCTCACCAGCAGTGTAGAAGGGTTCCCCCTTTTCTGCATCCTTGCCAGCATTTATTTATTTATTTTTATTTTTTAGGTTTCTCGAGGTAGGGTCTCACTCTAGCCCAGGCTAACCTGAAATTCACTACGTAGTCTCAGGGTGGCCTTGAACTCACAGCAATCCTCCTACTTCTGCCTCCAGAGTGCTAGGATTAAAGGCATGCGCCACCACACCTGCTCATTTGTTTCCTTGATGATAGCCATTCTGACAGGAGTGAGATGGAACCTCAAAGTAGTTTTAATTTGCATTTCCCTGATGGCTAAGGATGTAGAACATTTTTTAGATGTTTATAAGCCATCTGTATTTCTTCTGTTGAGAACTCTGTTTAGTTCCATAGCTCTTTTTTAAATTTATTTTTATTGACAATTTCCGTAATTGTAGACAATAACCCCTGGTAATTCCCTCTCTCCCATTCCCCTTCACAGTTCCACTCTCCATCATACCCCTTCCCCTCTCAATCAGTCTCTCTTATTTTGATACCATCTTCTTTTCCTCCTATTATAATGGTCGTGTGTAGGTAGTGTCAGGCACTGCGAGGAGCCCTACCCTTTTTTGTCTCTTACATTCTTTTTGCCACTTCTTCTGCAATGGACCCTGAGCCTTGGAAGATGTGATAGAGATATTTCAGTGCTGACTTTCTGTAACTTCTCAGCATCATGGTGCCTTCTGAGTGATCCCAAGGTCAACGCCATCTGAAAAGCTCTAAACAAAAGTGAGAGTAGCATTAATATATGGGTATGAACATTAAGAGAAGTGCTTACTGCATAGCCTATTTTTCAACTGGGTTGTTTGATTTCTTACTTAGTTTTTTGAGTTCTTTATATATCTTCAGTCAGATGTCTAGCTGGTAAAGATTTTCTCCCATTTTGTAGGTTGTCTCCTTGTTCTAATCACAGTATCCTTTTCTGTACAAAAGCGTTTTTTTTTTTTTTTTTTTGGTTTTTCGAGGTAGGGTCTCGCTCTAGCTCAGGCTGATCTGGGATTCACTATGAAGTCGAAGGGTGCCCTTGAACTCACGGTGATTCTCCTACCTCTGCCTCCCAAGTGCTGGGATTAAAGGCGTGTGCCACCATGTCCCGCAGCTTTGTAATTTCATGAGGTCCCAGTGGTTGATGAGTGGTTTTATTCCCTGAGCAACTGGGGTTATGTTCAGAAAGTTGTTGCTTATGCCAATATGTTGAAGGGTTTCCCCTACTTTTTCCTCTAGCAATTTCAGATCTGATACTAAGGTCTTTGATCCATTTGGACTTGATTGTTTTGCATGGAGAGAGATAAAGATCTGTTTTCATCCTTCTACATATAGATATCCAGTTTCCTCAGCACCATTTGTTGAAGAGGCTTCCTTTTCTTCAATGAGTATTCTTGGTATTGTTGTCAAAGATCAGGTGGCTGTAGCTGACCATACTTACATCTGGGTCCTCTATTGTATTCCATTGAGCTACATGTCTGTTTTTGCGCCAGCACCATGCTGTTTTTGTTACTATGGCTCTGTAATATAGGTTAAAATCCGTTATGGTGATACCACCAGCCTTATTTTTGTTGTTCAAAATTGTTTTGGATTATTTGGGGGTTTTTGTGCTTCTAAATGTAGAGCTAAGATTTTTGGGATTAGTTCTATATCATCCTGTATTTCCATTGGGGTTCAGACTGTGGCTACTTTCTGATATGCTCCAAGTACATCTCTACTTGTTACTCTTCCTTAAATAAAGCATATGCTTATTTAAATTATGAGGTAGGGAGCTGGAGAGATGGTTCAGTGGTTAAGGTGCTTGCCTGCAAAGCCTAATGACTTTACAAATAAAATAAATAAAATATAAAGCATTTAAAATGTATAAAAGGATTAACAAAAATAACATGTGAGGGGCTGGAGGGATGGCTTAGTGGTTAAGGTGTTTGCCTGCAAAGCCAAAGGACCCAGGTTCAATTCCCCAGGACCCATGTTAGCCAGATGCACAAGGGTAGCACGTGTCTGGAGTTCATTTCCAGTGGCTGCAGGCCCTGGCATGCCCATCCCCCCCCCATTTCTCTGTCAAATAAATAAATAAAAATATTTAAAAATAAATAACTAAAATGTAAGGTAAACCTTTATAATGGATGATTGACAATATCTGTTTGCAAGCATAGAGAGGCAGAGGAGAGAGACAGAATGGTGCACCAGGTCATCCAGCTATTGCAAACAAACTCCTGGTGCATGTACCACTTTGTGCATCTGGCTTTTCGTCGGTACAGGAGAATTGAACCTTTGTCGTTAGGCTTGGTAGGCAAGCACCTTAATTGCTGAGCCATCTCTGCAGCCCTAAGAATTTCTTAATATGAAGAAATCTTTTTTTTTCAGACAAATGAAGGCCCCACCACTGCACACACCTGTAATTTTGCACTGCTCTGGGCATTAGGGATAGGGTTAAAGCAATGAGTTAACACAGATGGGGCCCTGCTTTCTAACTTTCGGCCAGTTTCTTTACCTGAGGCACGGTCCCCGTATCCTACTTAAAGGTTACATTGGCTAGATTCTTCACATACAACAGCAATGTGTGTTAACACTGCACTCCCCTGTTTGTTGTTGTTTTTCAGTGATGTATATCTTTCATCAAGAGACAGACAAATACTTGACTGGCATTTTGCAAATCTTGAATTTGCTAATGCCACACCTCTCTCTACCCTCTCACTCAAGCACTGGGATCAGGTAAAATTGCTTTATTATTTATTGTGTTGCACATACCTGAAGAGACTCTTGAGAAACTGTATTGCGGGGGGGGGGGGAATACTTTAGTGGGAGATAGCATTCACATACAGTGAAATTCATGCATTTTACAATAGCTTGATGATTTGCCAAGCTTGCAAGTGAACAGGGTCACATATGCACACACGGGCACATGTGTCTGGCATTTGATTGCAGTGGTTGGAGGCCCTGAAGCGCCAATTCTGTCTCACACACACATAAAAAGAAAAAACAAAATAAAAACCAGGAAACTCCTTTAATCCTGCTGCCCTTAGTTTAGCGGCATGGCAGTGGTGTTTCTTTTTCTTCATTTTCCTTGGGAAGTTCCAGCTAAATACAGAGTGCTGGTTCCTCAATGCTGCTATAAAATCAAGAAAATGTAGTGATGGGCCCTTCATGGAGTCTTCAGCAGTAGGGTCTTACCATCTATTCCTGGTTGGAAACCAAGGGCCTTGGCAATGGCCTATAATGTTTTGGGGGCATTAGGGACCTCCTGGCCAACAACTCACTGGAAGGTATCCCATCCCTGGCGCTGAAAATTTTCTAGCAACAATCTATGGCTCCTGAGTGTTCCATTGTCCAAAAAAGCAGGTTTCCATATGATTTATTTATAACCTCTTAGATTTTGATTAGCCCTCCCTCCACCTTTCCTTTACTCAATCTCTTCTCCTGATCTCACTTTGGGCCTTTTCACCCCCATTAATCTATTCTTCTACTTACATATATACAATACCATCCTATTAAGTACCCCCCTCCCTTCCTTTCTCTTCCCTTTATATCTCTTTTCTAGGTACTGGCTTTTGCTACTGAGTTTTCTTCCTACTCACACAGAAGTCCAGTCATCTGTAGCTAGGATCCACATATGAGAGAGAACATGTGACTCTTGGCTTTCTGGGCCTGGGTTACCTCACTTAGTATAATCCTTTCCAGATCCATCCATTTTCCTGCAAATTTCATAGCTTCATTTTTTTTTTCTGTCTCCTTGTTAGGATGATGACTTTGAGTTTACTGGCAGCCACTTGACAGTGAGGAATGGCTACTCATGTGTGCCTGTAGCTTTAGCCGAAGGCCTGGACATAAAGCTGAACACAGCAGTACGACAGGTTCGCTACACGGCCTCAGGTATGTGCCTGCTCTGTAGGAAGGTGGAGCACCTCCCCTGAAGCCTGATTAGACTTTTGTTGACTATGTCCTATACCAGGACTATAGTTGTAGTTCCAGTAAAGTATTTGGCAAATGATGGCTTCTATGAGAAAGATGGAGACTTTGGAGGTGCTAACCCCTCATTTGATAAGTCACAAAGGGCAAGTTTTACAGTTTCCCCAGTTTGTGTGTGTTCTAGAATAGTATTACCACAACAGTGAGTTTGGATCTAATTTTGCTAGTTCTATCAGGAGTTCTCCCGTGCTTCAGGTGGGGCTACACTTTACATTTCACCAACTAGCATCTTGGTATTTGGGTAGAATTTCTTATAGAATTCCTTTTTTTTTTTTTTTTTTTTTTTTTTTTTGCGGGGGTGGGAGGGAGGTTCAAGGTAGAGTCTCACTCTAGCCCAGGCTGACCTGAAATTCACTGTGTAATCTCAGGGTGGCCTTGAACTCATGGTGATCCTCCTACCTCTGCCTCCCAAGTGCTGGGATTAAAGGCTTGCACTACCACGCCCAGGTTAGAACTTTTTTTTTTTAATAGTTTTATTTATTTGTGAGAATGTGGGTGGGGGAGAGAGAGCGTGTGAGAGCGCACATGCACTTGCGCCAGAGCCTCCAGCCACTGCAAACGAACTCCAGGTGCATCTGGCTTACGTGGGTTCTTGAGAATCCAACCGAGGTCCTTTCGCTTTGCAGGCAAATGCCTTATCCGCTAAGCCATCTCTCCAGCCTTAGGGCCTTTTTTTTTTATTAAATATTTTATTTACTTATTTATTAGAGAGACAGTGGGCATGTCAGGTCCTCTAGCCATTAGAAATGAAGTCCAGACACATGTGCCACATTGTGCATCTGGCTTATGTGGGCCCTGGGGAATTGAACCTGTGTCCTTAGGCTTCACAGACAAGCACCTTTTTTTTTTTATTTTAAAGTAATATACTTTGTATGGACACATCATGTGTTGGTAGCATCATTCCCTCCTCCCTGCCCCCAGGCCACTGAGGGCCCAACTCAGTGGGATTTTTTTTTTTTCAACTTTTTAGTTTTTGAGGCAGAGCCTCACTATAGCCCATACTAACCTGGAATTCCCTCTGGACCAGACTGGCCTTGAACTCATGGCAGTCCTACCTCAGCCTCCCAAGTGCTGGGATTAAAGGTGTCGTGAGCCACCACTTCCCACTCCTGGATCCCTTCTGGCCCCTGTTTAGGGCTATTTGTTTAGGCTGGTGTTTGGTTCTGGAGCAGTTCTGGTAGTCAGTCAGCTTCAAAAATGGAAGCAAGTTTTTTTGGTTTAATTAATTTATTTGAGACAGCAAGGGGTGGGGGGAGGAAAGAGAGAGAGAGAGAGAGAGAATGAAGAATGAATGAATGAATAAACATGGGCCTACCAGGGCCTCCTACCACTGCAAATAAGCTCTGGCTTTACATGGGTACTGGGGAATTGAATCCAGGGTGTCATGTTTTTGCAAGCAAGCTCTTTTAACCAGTGAGCCAACTCCCAAGCTCAGCTTCAGGAATGGAATTGCCCCATGATCTCCAAGGAGATGGTTTTCAGAGCACGCATTGTGGAGAGCAGAGAACCTGTTGTCCACCCACATGGCTTTGGTAGTTTTGAACTCCTAAGGATATCTTGTCACTTCCCTCCCTGAGTCACGTCTAGGCTGGAGATGTGGAGGTGGGCCTACTAACCTTAATCTCTGCAGTCCTTTTCCTGGACTTTCTCATCCAAGGCAGCTGCTAGCTGCTGGTACAAGAAGTTCTGCATCCTTTAGCTACCCTTTCTGCAGGCCGGTGGTGAACAGTGAGCAGAACTACAAAGCTGTTCCCCTAGATCTGTGTCCATAGAAAATGAGCATGTACTAACTTTCATACTTAAGAAAGGTATCTATGCACATTTGTTTAAAACACAAATTGGGTAAAATAAGTGACATTATTTCTAAGAACAACTTAGAATTCATTCAATATTCTGATGAGCATCACAGTGCTCTCTTAAGAGTGTGCTTCACAGTTTGAGGCTGTCTGTAGATTTTGTCACGCTCCCCAGGTTGTCTATTCTTAGTGAGCAGCTAACCACAGTGGAAAGGAATGGGTTTATTTGGGACAGACACTTATTTTGGATACTGATAATATCATTAGTCCAGGCGTTCCCCAGTATGTCGGGGGTGGGGGGCACGACATTGATTCTGAGTGTTTAAATCCTGGCAGTTCTTACCTCTGCAGCCCTAGACACATCTACCTCTTCCTGCTTTTTTGTTTCAGGTAGAGTCTCCCTCTAGCCCAGGCTGACCTGGAATTCACTGTGTAGTCTCAGGGTGGCCTCAAACTCGCTGGGATTAAAGTTGCATGCCACCACACCCAGATATTTAAAATATTTTAAAAATATTTTTATTGCCGGGTGTGGTGGCTCATACCTTTAATCCCAGCACGAGAGACAGAGGTAGGAGGATCACTATGAGTTCGAGGCCACCCTGAGACTACATAGTGAATTCCAGGTCAGGCTGGCTAGAGGGAAACCACAAACATTTCCAGATGCATGTGCCGCTTTGTTTATCTGGCTTTACTGGGGAATCAAACCCAGGCTATCAGGTTTTAGATGCAAACACATCTGCTGAACCATCTGTCAGCCCCTTCCTGCTTTCTCGTACTGAAAATGAAGGTATAATAGTCCTTTTATCATAGATGTGGAGTTAAGTAGCTCCTGTTGTGCACTACATGTTCACTCCTCATCACCAATATTCTTTTTCCCACCACCCTCCTCCAGGATGTGAAGTGATTGCTGTGAACACACGCTCTACAAGTCAGACCTTTATTTATAAGTGTGATGCAGTTCTCTGTACCCTTCCCCTGGGTGTGTTGAAGCAGCAGCCACCAGCTGTTCAGTTTGTGCCACCTCTTCCCGAGTGGAAAACATCTGCAGTCCAAAGGATGGGATTTGGCAACCTTAACAAGGTGATGTGCCCAGGTCTTCTCTGCCAGTCTGGTGTGCAGCATTCAGAAGGTGTGGGCTGCACCTGTTTGTGCTCCCTGCTGTCTGATCTTCGGCATGTGGCCTGGCAGTTTGTCCCATTGGTGCCTGGTTATATTATGTAGTGTTCAAATACACTCAGTTTTAGCAGGTCACTTTGCAAGCCCCTCCCCAGCCTACAAAATCTCATGAATATCATAAATAATAGGGATTTGTGAGTTTACATTGAAACCAAGAAAGCTGTTCATAATGTGTATAAGAAAGAAGTACTTTATTTGTTTGTTTTTTGAGGTAGAGTCTTGCTCTAGGTCAGGCTGACCTGGAATTCACTGTGTAGTCTCAGGGTGGCCTTGAACTCATGGTGATCTTTACATCTGCCTCCCGAGTGCTGGGAATTAAAGGCATTTGTCACCACGCCTGGCATAGAAAGAAGTACTTCTATTAAGTTACATGATGTTGAAATGAAGCTAGCTCATCTGAGACCTGTCACCAGCTCACATGCTCCCTTCCTGTTACAGGTGGTGTTGTGTTTTGACCGGGTGTTCTGGGATCCAAGTGTCAATTTGTTCGGGCATGTTGGCAGTACAACTGCTAGCAGGGGTGAGCTCTTCCTCTTCTGGAACCTGTATAAAGGTAACTAACTACCTTCTAGTTTTAATATTCCATGCTCTTACAGAAACACAGGCTTGTTTTTCTCAAATATGGATGCTTTAATTTTTCTTTGACATATGCAACTATTAAAATTCCTTCAAGGTGTTAGGAAGAGAGCAACCAAAGGAGCCGTATCAGCCCAAAGAGACTGACCCTAGAATCCTCCTGGAAGGGGAACTTGCATTCCTCACTCTCAGACCATCCTATCCAACATTCCCCTCTGATAGCTTCCCTTAAAATGGGTTGTGTGTGTTCCTGTATTCTGTCTCATTGTTTTCTGTAATTGGTCAACCTTTTAACTCTATGAAGAGTTAAAGTCTGTTTGAATCCCCTCTCACTCTATGAAGAGAATGAGTAATAGACATTTCCTATGCAACCTTACTTGGGACATAGACATTCTGATGGCCCCAATGAAGCTTTCTCATAATCTAGCCCTTCTCCAGGTCTAGGATATATATATATATACTCAGCCCTCACATCTCAGGGCAACAGGTAAATAAGCACACACAGGCGTTCCCCTAGTGACTGGCACCTGAATGAAGTTCCTATATTTTTTCTCTGGTGTCATGTATTTTTATAGCTGTATGTGTGTGCTTATTTGTCTGCTGCTCTAGTGGAGTATAGTTTGTATTTTCTATATCCTACTAGCCTGTGCCTGTCATATAAGCCTGTTGCATAAATATTCACCAGATGGGTGACTGAAGATAACAGTGGCTGTGGAGGGGCCTGTACTAGCTAGCAAAACCCAGAAATATTGTCATGCATAGTCAGAATTAATTCTTTGCCTAAACATAAAGATGTTTTCCTTTGGATTTCATGAATTCATAGGTAATGACCTGCTTGTGAGTCACAAATTCTAGGGACAGAGTTCAGAAGCAGTTTGTCCCCAGCACTGTGGCGCTACATGACTCATCAGTTTTCTCAGCCCCAATAACATAGAAAAACATGGAATTGTCTTTTCTGTCTTCCCAGCTCCACTACTGCTGGCCTTGGTGGCAGGAGAAGCTGCTGGCATCATGGAGAACATAAGTGATGATGTGATAGTTGGTCGGTGCTTGGCCATTCTGAAAGGAATTTTTGGTAGCAGTGCAGTGCCCCAGGTATGTAAGTGGGCACACAGATGAAGTTCCAGCTTCAGACTGAACTCAGGGTTTGGCTTATTTGACGTATTTGCAGTTCTAGCTATTGGACAAGATACTTTCTACTTCAGAAGAGGGATATGTACAGTTTACATGAATTTTGACATTCAGAAAAGCCTCCAGGACATGACACAGGGGTCTAGACAGCCTGCTATTGTTTCTCCTATCTCTGTTGAATATATTCTACAAGAATAAAGGCTGAGTGCTATGTGGATTTCTGGATCCATTTAGACAAGGAGGTTTCATGGAGATGACTGGTCTGTCCTGTTGTCAGTAATAACTTGTGGTTTTTCCTATAGCCCAAGGAAACTGTGGTGTCTCGTTGGCGTGCTGATCCCTGGGCCCGGGGCTCCTATTCCTATGTAGCTGCAGGATCATCAGGAAATGACTATGACTTAATGGCTCAGCCAATCACTCCTGGACCCTCAATTCCAGGTGCTCCACAGGTGAGAAACTGCAAAGCTGCATCTGGCCCATTTAGGAAAAGGCCAGGATCTTGGTAGAAATGACATCACTGGCTTTAGATTTTAACCATTAATAGTTTGACCCTTTCAGTTGCTAGCACAGCGTAGTATTGTGTCTGATTCCTCATACTTTGGCCTTGTAAAATGTCTTCATTGAAAATGGAAAAGTCCCAAGCACATATAACCCAGCAGTTTTTCTCCTTCCTCAGCTCCCCCCCCAAAAAAAACCCCTAAATTATACCTCATTTTGTGGTAGGATTATTGAAGGGTCTGTGTCACTAGGGCCTTCTAAGGCATCCTCCAAGAAACAGTCTAGCCAAACTGAAAAGGCAAAGTATTTCTGTTATTAGGCTCCCCTGCCTACCAAGCCAGTCTGTACTGCATGAAGTAAAGACTAGAATTCTAAGTGCTGGTGAAGTGGAGGCTGGTGGATGGTAGGGATAGGGGTGGATCAGCCTTTAAAGGGCAACAGGAGTTTGGGGATTAAGGAATAAAGGTGTGCTTGCAACATTTTTTTTTTTTTTAACTAGCCAATCCCACGACTCTTCTTTGCTGGAGAACATACAATCCGGAACTACCCAGCTACAGTCCATGGTGCTTTGCTGAGTGGGCTGAGAGAAGCTGGAAGGATCGCAGACCAGTTCTTGGGAGCCATGTACACCCTGCCTCGCCAGGCCACCCCAAGTGTCCCTGCACAGCAGTCCCCAAGCATGTGAAACAAGTTTATTGTGAAGAGGCCTGCTGTGCCTTTTGCCATGTAGGCAAGCTCTTCTACCAATACTGGATTCCACTGAGGAACTCCATCCTGGCGTTGGGCCATCATCAGCTGCTGGGGCTCCTGATTTGACAGCAGAGGCTGGCTCCTTTGACTGACAGCACAGAGAGGAACTTACCCATTATTTTGAAGTTCTTTTCATCCTCAAAACTGAGGCAAGCATGTGCTGTGAGAGACCATCTTAAGTTTATTAGTGTTTGGGTTTTGTTTTTAATATATTTTGAGAATAAAACTTCATATAAAATTACATCCTTTATGAGGAAAGCAGTGTTATTTACCTCACAGCAGAATATACATTTTTCCACATTTAAATAAGGATGTCTATATAAAGGTATCTCCCAATGTGCTCACCAACACCTCCATTGTTTTGTGTGTGAGATATTGGGAGGGTACATACATATGCATGTGAATGTGTATGTTGAAGCCAGAGGTTGATGTTGGGCATCTTCCTCAGGCACTCTCCACTTGAGTTTTTGGAAACAGTCTCACTGAACTTTGAGGGCTCTGACTTGGCTAGACTAATCAAGTCCCAGGATCCTCCAGTCTCTGCCTTCCCAGTGTGGAGATCCAAACTCACTCAGGTACTCATCCTCGTGCAGCAGTCACTTTACCCTCGGAGCCATCTCCCCATCCCTGCAGTAATGGGTAGTCTATTAGATGGCTTTGGAGACTACATTCATTGGGGAAATCCCAAGGGAGAAGAAGCCTGTCTGCCCTTCCAGCTTCTAGTGCCAGTCTATCTTGACAAGGGAGATTCTGTAGTCAAGATTGTTCTTCTGTAAGGCTAACTTGTGATTGCATTTAAATCCCACTTGATGCTAGTTCCCACCTCACCAATCCTTAACACAGTATCTGCAGCATTCCCTGTGCCCTATAAATGAAAGCAACAGTTTCCTCCTGAGGACTCCTAACCGATAGAACAGGTGCAGGTATGTAGTATCCTTCTGGAGATCAGGTTTGACTTGTGTCGTCCTTGATAATCTAAATGAAGTTTTGTTGTCTTGTACCCCAGACTTGGCCTTAAACTCCAGATCCTCCTGCTTCAGCCTCCATCGTACTGTGACTAAAGCCTGTACCACCACCACACCTAGCTTTGAATGATGGTTTTATTGAACATCATATTGAGGTTGAGGGTTTGAAGATGAGGCTGGGCTTTTCTCCTAGTCTCAAGTGACGGCAGCAGAGAAAGAAGTTACTAAAATAGCGGGTGGAAAGGTGAGAAACACCACTGTGTGGCTGTGAAGGATACCCTAGATCTGACCCCCAACTCTGCCATTAATATTGTTACCTGGGGGAGCTCAGTAAGGGTATCTGGTCTAATAGGCTGTGTTTTTATTTTTGATTTTATTTTATTGTTAAGATGCCTGTATCATAGGAGAAAGATTATGATTTTCAGTAATGACAAGCTGGAAAACAAGTTGTAGCAAAGAAACAGCTGTGGTTCAGTTATGATGGGTCTTTTTCCATCCACCAGCACCAGTGCAGATAATATATTGCTGTACTCAGAAATGAAAACAAAATTGGCATCAGTGACTCCAAGGAGCATATGGAAATGAGGGAGCTTTATTGGTTACATACTGTGCTGCAGAGCCAACAGAGAGCATTAGAGCCGAAGGATACATGCAGACAGGCAGCTTCAACTATACACATGCACCCAAGGAGCCCTGCCCGAGCTACTTATGGCTGTGCCCTGATTCCCAGAGGCCTCTGTGGTCCCATGCTTGGAGCAGGAACATAGAAGCTGCCGCACCTGGACTCCAAGGAACAGGGGCCACAGGGCCTGCTGCATAAGTGTGGACCCACAGAGCAGGTGCCCCAAGGGAGCCTATCATGCATAAATCTAAGGGCTTTCTGTCTTCCTAGCCCCCATCTTTAAAATACAAAAAATAGACTTTATTCTCTTAAAAATACATTCCATTCAGTACATGTTCTGAGCTGTGAAGCAGCAGGAAAACAGGACCCCTTTCCTGTGATCGTGGCTGAGGCAACGAGGAGAGCCCTGTTCCCCGCCTGGGGTATTCCAAGATAGTCCCCCCAAAGCAGCTCTTCCAAAGCAGGCTTGTCAGAGAAATGGTAGCACTTGGCAGTGACCCACTTAACCTGAACCACTAAAACTGCCCCAGGACAAGCTTAAGAACATGCTAGAAACACCACTCCCACCACCTAGGAAGGTGATGGATGTGCTCTTGGCTCCATGCACTGCACTGTTTCACTGCTACTCATTCCCACCTGCCACAGCTTCCTCATCCACCACCTTTCTCAGTACCAGTGCCGACAGAGGGGGAGAGACCAGCTCCCGGATTTAGCCAGCTCTGTCCGCTTCCTCGGAGCCAGCAGCTCTCCCTTCATTCTGAGCCCTCCTGCCAGCACACCTGGTGGTTAATTTAAACAGAGCCAGGCTGCAGAAGAGAAGCACTTGTCATGAAAGTGGGTTTGTTGGCTGGGACACTGGAAATATTTGGCTTAATTAGACAACTTTTAAACTACTAGGTCTCCCTTCTATTTGGAGGCTTCCCCTAGCATTCCTGATGACAAGGCCTGGGTTCAAATGGTCACACCTTGGAATGTGCCCTCCAACTTTGGAATTGAGCTAGCTTAGCCAGCCATTTGAAGCCCAGAGGAACTGAGCCCTCTGGCCTTTACTTGCTACTAGTATAAATGTTATTTTCTGTAATGCTGAGGACATTTAAAATTAAATCTATCTTACAGTGGGTTCTACAAAGTGTGCAGATTAAAGAAACAAAATATCTTGAAATAACTGTTACAATCAAATGCTATTGCACTCAGATTTCAAAATGGCAGCCACATTTTGAGTAGCAGCAGATGTTGGTGCTACTAAAATGTGGAAAGATCCAGACTTTGGCACCAGGAGTTACAGCACCAGAATCCAGGGCTCTACACCCAAAGATGAAAATTATTGGCAAAATCTTTTGTGGCATGGTTTGGTGCCCTTCTGTTCCCATGAGCAGAGAAGAGCCACAGACCTGTCTCCTAAACCCTCTGTCGACCACCACAAGGTCGATTTCCTTTGAACTCTCAGGGCTGCCAGCTGGGGCAGGAGAATGGCAGGGAGGTTCTAAATGAGAGGTTGTAGCCTTGAGGGACTAGTTTCTGGCCAGTGACCCAGAAGCAGCAGCAGGAGAGGTCTTTAACAGTGTCCTACAGTCGGGATGTGGAGGCAAACCACATGGCAATGCCCATAGATTAGCAGAACTGCAGAGAACAGATGAGTGACACATTCCTGTCCCTGAAAGAAAAATCTCACCACACCTTGCCAGGATGGCTGAGTGAAATGCAGACAAGGTGGATAGGCGCCAGTGCATGTGTGCTGAGCAGGGGTAGGAAGACTGCTCACAGTCCTCCTGAGGAAGTCCTGAGTCTTCCCTGTCACTGGGAACTTCGCAGGATAGGCACAGAAACAGTCCCCCGGACTTGTGTTTACAGCCAGCACCTGACTTGTGTTTACAGCCAGCACCTAGCCCACACACAGTCCAGAGATATGTGTAGCACTGGACAAAGCTGGTGCTGCACAAGCCTCAGACAATCCAGTCCCTTCACCTCAGACAGGAAACCAAGGCCTTGAGGAACCTCCGAGACAGAAACTTGCAGTGAGAAAGCATAAGACCCAGAAAGACAAACTGAAGAAAGGAAGTAAGTAGGTAAGATGCTCCCCAAACCTTGTGGACCACACCTTCCAAAAGCAAGAAGCTGTCCTCACTGGGTGGTGAAAGCAAGTTTGGAATACCAGATTTCAAGCTGTTGAAGATCACTGCTTTCAGAGAACTCACTTTACAGACAGGGAAAAAGACAATGAATGACTCACCAAGATCACATGCAAGGAAGGAACAAAGCCATGGGGTTGGAGCAGCAGCTTTACGAACTTGTGGTCTAATGCTTTCTCACTTGTGAAAGGACCTGCTCACTTCACATAGGTAGCCATGGAGAATCCCTTCTTTGAATTGGAAGAATGCTGTAGAAAAAGCAGTGCCAAGAATGCACATCTCAACTTCCCCTTGTGGTTAGTACAGGGAGATGAGTCTGTTGATTTATGTGGCTTCCTAGAAGGCTTACTGCATGTTGGATTGTATAAATCTGAGGCCCTCAACCGGCAGGTATCAGCTTTCCTCCAGTGATGCTGAAATGATAGTCTACTTGCAGAAATCGGGCCTACTCTTGCAGGAACGTGCGTCAGCATGGTAAAGTGCAAGGCCTCCTCCATGGGGGCGGGGGGGTGAAGGAGGAATGGGAGGGAGCATTCTCAGTCCATGCCTTTCATGGAGCTATTGCTTGTGGAGTGACTAAAGGGAACTTACTTCTTCCTGTCTGCTTTCCCCCTTGCTGAGCACTTCCTAGAAGGCAGAGTATGCTGGGTCAGGGCCCAGCTCAGTCTGGGGGTGTTCCCAAAATGGGAACAATGAAGTCAGCTGAAGTCTCCAACCACAGGAGTGAGCAGAGGTGATGACGCCAGCAGCATTATTGGTGCCCAGAGAAGGAGATGCATGAGGCTTAGAAGATTGGAACAGGGACCTGGAGTGGGGGAGGGATGGTGACGTTCCACTGGGTATAGTGCTGTGGGTCCCAGGAAACTGGTTAGCCAGGGAGCCAGGTCAGAGAAGCTGTAACCTAAGAGCAGTCCTACCATCTCTGGGGGCAGCACAGACCCGATTTTGGCTTCCAAAATCTAAAGAAAAATACTCAAAGGGAAGGGATGGAAGCCCCTAGATGGAACTGGTAAATCTCAGTTGGTCCTTGGGGCTCTCAGGACAAACAAGGAGCCTACGGAATGCAATGAGACAAATCAGGTCATTAATTATAGCGAAGGGGCTGCTCTTTGATACAGAAATAACCTGCCAGGGAGCAGAGGCGAGCTTTTGGATACTGCTGTGTGGTGGGGGAATTTCTGTATCTTCCTGTTTGGGGTCAGAGTGGTCCATGCTACCTTGGGGACAAGGAGAAAGGACTCATGCATCAGGGAAGACTAGGCCTGGGTGACTGTCCAGTTTATAGTCTCTGATCCTGTTTGACTACTGGCAGAAATTACCCAAGCCAAAGCCTGGCTCTTTGCAGCCTCCCAGCCAAGGCCTTGTGTTCAGCCTGGTTTGGCTGGCCTTGGATCCTTCACAGGGCAGTAAGGTGGAGGAGCTGAGAAGCAGGAGCGGAGGAGACACAGCAGACTTCACCCAGCTGGCTCAGTTTTCCTCAGCACAAGGCCTGGCTGGCCGTAGTTGGTCCTCAGCTGGGACTCGCCCAGGGTCTGGCAGCCTCTGCTTCCCGGGCAGTTCAGGCTGCTCCTGCGAGTTGTGCAGTTGTTTGCAGACGCCAAGTGTGCAGTCCTCCCCTTCTTCCTGTGCCAGTATGTGACAAAAGTGAGACAAGTGAGCTGCAAAGACAGTAAGGACATGAGACACCCTCCCCTCCCATACCAGTAAGCTCTAAAAGTCCTCTAACCTGGCACAGGCAGGCAGACTACAGCCTAACTGCAAAGATGCTTTTGCTGGAGCACAGACCAATGTAAAACTTGGCAACAGCTCAGTTGGTAAAGTGCTTGCCATGCAAGCATGAGTTTGGATCCCCAGCACCAATCGTGGCACACACCTGTAATCCCAGTACCCAACCAACAATCAGGAAAGCAAAAAAGGATCCCCAGGGCTTGCTGGCTAACTAGCCTAATCAACAGGTCTCAAAAAAACAAGAAACAGGCAACAACTGAGAAAAACACTGGATACCAACTTCTGGCCACACATGCAATGCACATGCAAGTGCATGTGACCCATACATATAGGATTGTGTGCACACATGCAAGCACTAAACAGATTTCCATGAAAATCAGCTAATGACAGGAGAAGACCAAGAGGCTTATGGCTGAAGCCTGCCAGAGGTCAGAGCCTGGAACAGGAGCATGGGGGTGGTACCCCTGAATGGCAGTGTAGCTACTTCCTTAGGAGGGTAGGCACATGCTGAAAAGGTTAAGACACTCTACTCTCCACCTGTGAACTGCCAAAAAGCTCGCATGCTTTCCCCTTTACACTGTCTGCCCCGGTTAAGTTTTTGAAGGCTTAACCGCAGCCCTGGACTTCCGCCTTCTCAATGTTCTTTGTCTTCCCAAGCTAAAGCAGGTCTAAGAATAATGAAAATATGCTAAGAAAGACAGGAATCCTGGATTTCCTTAGCTCTTCAATCGTTCACTGGGGTGACTTGAGTAAGGCACCTGACCTGTTACCTGCAGCTTCATTTTTCATATCTGAAAATGAGCAATATCTGCCCACAGGACTGTTGGAGGGACTGAATGAGATGTGTTGGGTAGGTGTTAAATCCCTGTGAAAACTGACAGCTAACCCACCAACACCTGCTGTTTTGGGGGAAATGTGTGTGTCTTTGTGTTCGTATGCATGTGGGTGCATGTGTTGGGGGTGGCATATTTAAGCCAGCAGTAGACATCAGGTGCCTTTTTTTTTTTTTTTTTCCCGAGGTAGGGTCTCACTCTAGCCCAGGCTGACCTGGAATTCACTATGTAATCTCAGGGTGGCCTCGAACTCACAGAGATCCACCTACCTCTGCCTCCCAAGTGCTGGGATTAAAGGCGTGTGCCACCACGCCCGGCTCATCAGGTGCCTTTTTGACTAAGACAGAGTCTCTCAATGGCCACCTTGGCCCAGAGATCTCAAACACTGGGATTACAGGCCTTACCCAACTTAGTATCTCTGTGTTGGCGATCCAACTCCAGTCCTCATGTATTTGCGCATACATGAGACATTTCCCCAGTCCTGTCACCTTTTTGAAACAGATGTGTCTAGGGGCAAGACTCCTTTTGATGTCATGGGTTCCGGATTCAAGATACACCTGGGGCCTATTGTCTAGAAACTGTTCTTACACTCTAATTCTCAAAATAAGTCAGTTCTGGATTCATCTATAATGGGCCGCACTAACCAGCCTTGCCGCCAGACAGATAATACAATGGGCCAGACATCTAGCTGGGACAAAAGGGATACTTTCGTATAAAGCTTATAAAACAGGCCCAGGATCAGCCGTGGCTCTCTAAGCCAGCAGCCCACAGAGGCGGCAGAACAGGCAGAACTTGTTCTGGCCAGCCCTGTGCTTCCTACTGGCAGCCAGAGCTTCCTGCCAGCCAGCTGCTTCCAGGTGAGCTTTAGAGCTGCTCTCTACCAAGCCCACATATTTCAACAGTTCCACTCTTGTTTTCCCAAAAGTCCCCCGGATCCTGGGTGGCACATTTCAGGGCAAAGGGAAGAAAGTTGAGGAAAGAGGGAACCTACCATGCCTGCTGAGTGATTCCAGGATGCAGCCACGATGGCATCTCCTGACCGACTCCTCCGGGTGAGCACCTCTGACACAGTGAGGCTACTTTGGGTCCTTCTGGAGAAGAGCTCAGGAGCATCCCCTGAACTGCCTGCTTTCCGAATGCCGTGCTCAGAGAGGCCGAACCTGGGCTGCTCAAGTTCTGAGAAGTCTGTGGAAGATCTCTGAGTGTAGGCATTAGTTGCTTCCGCGTTTCTTCCTGTTCGAGTCAGGAGGTCTTCTGAAGACTTCAAGTCTCGCTTGCTCTTCCAGGCATTCCGCACAGTGACATGTCTGGCATCTGAAGAGCCCACCTCTGAAGGGGCACTATGGCTTTTCCACCTGATTGTCTCCGCAGAATCTGAAGGCTTGATTAGAATGCTGCTCCGAGAGACCACTGTCTCTGGCCTGTTCTTTGGGGACCCGTCTCCCGTTCTTTCAGCTTCTGTGAGCTGCAAGGTAATGTCATGTTTGTGAATAGAGAGCTCAAAGGGGGAGTTGACGTGGTTGCTAACTGGTGTGAGCTCTGCTGGCCCCACCTGGATGTTGCTGGTGGATGTGTGCCTCTCCTTCGGGACCTCGCCAGAGATGGCTCTAGGGCCACTGCTGTCAGAGGGGTAAATAGTGATGCTGCTGGTCACTTTGTTTGGTGCTGGTTTAGAGGTAGCTTTCTGTTTCTCCAGTACAACCTCAGTTCCAGATCCTCCCATGATTTTTTTCACATCTTTATCAATGATGACAGGCTTGATGACAGCTCTAGATCGTAAGGCCTCTCTGGGGCTAAAGGGCCTTTGGTTTTTTGCCCCCGCACCATTGGTATCTGACAACTCCACAGCATTGGGGGAGGCTCTACTAGGTCTCACAGGTTCATTTTCTATTCCAGCATTTTTATCATTTTCAAACAGGGAGGTTTTAGGTCCTCCTCGAGATTTGGCCTTTTCTCTAGAGTTTGGTGGTAGTTTGGGCTCAGGCTCTGGGGTGATGGTTGTGTTCACCAACTTGGCCGTAACAAGAGACGCAATGTCCAAGTCATCATCCGAGTCTGGCTTTTCTCTGCCACTGGGTTTGATGACTCGACACCTCAGGGCTTCATGCTGACTGCTGTCTTCCATCACAACCGCTACAGGCTGATCAACAACTTCTTTACTGGTGGTTGAAAAGCCCTGAAGGATGTTCTCTTGGCTTCTGGAACTATAAGGATATTTGGATAAAATAGGGGCCTTAGAGTTTGGAAAACTGGCATCAGCCTCCAAGCCATTGGCAGTCTTTTTGCCCTTAGAAAGCCCTTCTGAGGAGGCTCTCCGAGATGAGGACAGCGATCCAACAGCCTTAGGACAGCCAGAATCTGCAGCCTGCGTTATCTGACTTCCATTGCCATGCATCTGTCCCTTCTTGCCAAAGTGGGCCTCAGAGGAGGTATCAGAAGCCTTGTCACCTTTGCCCAACGTGTCATTGGGAACAGATACATGGGTCGAGTCACTATATGTTCGAGTTGTCTTCTCCACTCTCCCCTTTAGAGCACTCTCGGTGCCTGGCTTAGGAGTTCCCTTCCAAACTTTAGTGTGCTCCTGCGCAGCTGGGGGGTACCGGCTGAGCACTGATGGCTGTTCCCTGGCCCTCTTCCCTTCGCTCAGAGAGGATCCAGGTGCAAATCGGTCTTCTGTTCTCTTTGTTTCCTGAGGCCCATTGTCTGTACCTGCTGCCATGTTGGAAGCTTTGGCTGCCCTCCTGTTGGTGAAACAGGGAGAGGAAGCCTGCTTGCTGCTCGCAGGATAGTTTTCATGGTTGACAGCAAACTCCCTGCGGAGCCTTTCCCGCTTGTGCTGAGGAGACTGCTCCCGGGCCGGGTGCTTGGACACAGGAGCCTCAGCCCCAGGGCCTCTCAGCTTAGTCCTCTCATGCCTACCTTTGCTGGGCAGGAAAGCGTCTTCCCCTTCCACTTCCCCATTCTCTAACTCTTTCTGTTTTTTGATTTGTAGCTTTATTTCTTCCAACTGGCTAACTAAGATTCTATTCTTATTTTGCTCACTCAGGTAATTATCCTGAAGGTCATTATTTTTGGCTCTCATTTTCTTAAGGTCTTCTTCTAAAGACTCAAAATGCTTGATCTGAGACTTAAGCCTCTCGATCTCCTGGTTAAGGTCCTTGACCTTGTTGTCCTCCTGGTTCCGGTTCTTTTCATTCTCTGACTTGTTCCTTGACTCATTCTCTACCTGCTTGAGGTAGTCCAGAGTACCCTTTCTTCTTGACTCTTTGGACGGCAGTGCAGTAGAGACGCCGTCTTCAATCCGCAGGTCATTCCGCTCCAGGAGATTGGAAGCATTCCTTGTGTAATCTCGGTTCATTTTCTTGTTCTGCTCCAGCTTTTGAGTGAGCTCTTTTATCAGTTTCTCATTTTCTTTCTCCTTTTCATTCAAGTATTTCCTTTCACTTACAAAACTCAGAGTTAATGATTTCAGCTTTTCCAACTCTGACACTAAGCTCTGCTCAGTCTTATCCAGGCGGTCCTCAGAAGATTCCAGTTCTTTCACTTTGACTCTCAGCATTTCCAGCTCAGAGGAGATTTTCTTGGTCAGGTTTCTCTCTTCATTGAGGCTCAAACAAAGCTGGGTACAGTCATTCTTGCTCCTGCTCAAGGCTTCCTCGAGCTTCTCCACCTCAGCCATTCGTTTCTGAAGCCGCTCAATCTCAGCTTTCAGCTCCCGGGTAAGGTTTTCCTCCTCTACCAGCTTCTCCTTCATCTGATGGCACAGGTCCTCAGCTCTCTTGATCTCCTCGTCTTTACCTTCAATCTTCAGCACCCGCTGGCGCAGCACTTCGATCTCAGCCAGCATGCTGGAGTTACTCCCCTCTGCCTGAATCACCTTGTCTTGGAGATCCAGGAGCTCATCCTCAGCTTTCTGCAGGTTTTTTGTGGCTTCCTCCAACTCATCAAGGCGGCGGCTCAGGCTCTGCAACTTGAACCGCAGGTGGCGGCTAGAGGCAGCATCCTTGTAGCTTGTGAGCTCAGCCATGACTATTGGCAGCCAAGGGCGGTTGCTAGAGGCGTCCAAAGGCGCTGGAGAGGGTGAGAACAGGTTACCTTTCTCTCAGCATCCACAACATTCTTTGGCAATTGGAGACCATGACCAGTCTACAGGAGGAAAGCAGAAGGCATGTCACCATTCAAAAATCTCCACCTTAGCTCTTCAGTGTAAACAGAATTCCTATCTGCAGTCTTTGTGCCAAGAACAAATCTCAAATTTGTTGAATGAACCTGAATAAATCTGCGAAATATAAAGGGGGGCAGCATTGAGCTGGTCCTTACATTCCTGGTGAAGAGGGATAATGAAGCAAGGCATAGAAAAAAGATGCAGGTTCCCCAATTCTCATGGCAGAGACCAAGAAAAATTCTCAGCATCCCTTCATTAATTAAGGTAAATAAAAAAAAGGTAACTTGCCACTTGCATAATTTCAAGGAGTGTCATTAACCTTTCTATATAAGTCATTAAGCCAACAGAGCCCATTTAACTAGCTATCAAAGGGCTGGAGATTAATTAAGATAGTTAAGATGCTTGCCTGAAAAGAAAGCCTAACAGCCTGGGTTTAATTCCCCAGGACCCATGTAAAGCCAGATGCACAAAGTGATGCAAGCATCTGGAATTCATTTGTACAGGCTGGAGGCCCTCCTCCCCCGCCCTCTCGGTACAAGTAAATAAAATATTTAAAGCAAATAGCTATAAAATACAAACACAGGTCTTCAGCACTCCACTCACTGAGCCATCTTCCCAGCCCTAACTAATAACTTCTTAAAACAGAATATACCAACCAGCTCATATGGGCTCATTAATGGCTACTACCAAACAGAAGAAATAATTGAAGGACTAAGAATACTTCCTGTGGTGATTTGATTCAGGTGTCCCCCATAAACTTAGGTGTTCTGAATGCTAGGTTCCCAGCTGATGGATATTTGGGAATTAATGCCTCCTGGAGGAGAGTGCATTGTTGGGGGCAGGCTTATGGGTGTTATAGCCAGTTTCTCCATGCCAGTGTTTGGCACACCCTCCTGTTGCTGTGGTCTACATTATGTTGGCCAGGAGGTGATGTCCACCCTCTGCTCATGCCATCGTTTTCCCCTGCCATCGTGGCGCTTTCCCTCGAGCCTGTAAGCCAAAATAAATCTATTTTTCCCAGAAGCTGCTCTTGGTTGGGTGATTTCTACCAGCAATGCGAACCGGACTGCAACACTTCCTAACTTATTCTATGGGGCAACATTACTCTAACAATAAATCCAAAGACATTGCAAGAAAACACAGCTACAGACCAGCAGTTCATAAGCATAGATGCATCTAAAGGCCTTTAACAAAATACTAGCAGGGCGTGGTGGCGCATGCCTTTAATCCTAGCACTTGGGAGGCAGAGGTAGGAGGACTGCCTCAAGTTCAAGGCCAGCCTATGACTACATAGTGAATACAGGTCAGCCTGGGTTAGAGTAAGACCCTACCTCAAAAAACCAAAATAACTAATTAATCAATTAAATTTTAAAAATACTAACATATGAGATCTAACAATGCATAAAAAATATATATAGTGCATTCAACTGGGATTTATCCAGGAATGCAAGGCTGGTTCAACTTTGGAAAATCAATTAATGCAACTCATCACACCAATAGGTTAAAGAAGAAAAACTTCAAAGACAAGACCAGTATTAAGAGATGAAGAAAATGCATCTGACAAAATCAAAAAAACTTTTAGCAATCTGGGAATAATGGGGGGGGGGGGAATAGCTACAAGACCCTACAGCTCCTAGATCATAATGGTGAGAAGCTCAAAGCCTTCATGCTGACAATGGAAACAAAGGAAGGATGTCCTCTGTCACCATTCCTTTTCAATGCTGTATTAGAAGCCCACATAATAAAATTCAACAAGAAAATAGCATGTGTTTGTGCAGAAAATCCAAAAGAATGAACAAAATGCCACCTTAGAAAAAATATATAGTTAATTTGGGAAAATCAATCTTTTTTGTTGTGGTGCATGCCTTTAATCTTAGCACTTAGGAGTCAGAGGTAGGAGGATTCCTATGAGTTCAAAGCCAGCCTTGGACTAGAGTGAGTTCCAGGTCAGCTTGGGCTAGAGTGAGACTATCTTAAAGAAGAAAACAAGCAAACAAAAAAGCAAAAATATTCCATCACTTTCCAATGTACCAGCAATGAATAAGTGGAATTTAAAAATAAAAACACATGTCAATTCTTTAAACTCAACATAATTTCAATCAAACCCCAACAAACTATTTTGTGAACAGTGAAAAACTGATTCTGACGTTTACAGGGAGAAGGAAAAGACCCACAAAACTCAACAGAATATTGAAGAACAAAGCTGTAGAATGATGTTACCCAACTCACGATTTACTACACAAAGCTAGTATAATCAAGAGTCCACATCAGAGAAAGAACAGAGCCTGGGACACATCCATATTAAGTATCACCCACTGAGCTTTGATAAAAGGGCAAAAGAAGTAAAGTGAAGCAAAGATACCCTTTTCTATCAATGATGTTGGAATTTGCACTCCTAGAAATGCTATAGGAGGGCTGCTCTGGGCGATTGTTCAGCAGTTAAAGCCGCTTGCTTGCAAAGCCTAGCAGCCAAAGTTCAATTCCCCAGTATTCAAAGCCAGATGCACAAAGTGGTGCATGCAACCGGCGATTGTTGCAACATCAAGAGGCCCTGACATGCTTGCTCACTTGTGCGCTCGCTCGCGCTCTCGCTCTCTCTCTCTCTCTCTCTCTCTCTCCTAGCAAATCAATAATAATAAAAAGAAAATACTATAGGAGGAAAACCTAGAGGATCTTAGATATGGTGATGATCTCCAACACTATACCTCAGATGCATCCATGAAAGGAATAACTGACTACCTGAGCTGAGTGAAAGACCTACCCAAGAGTGGTGGTACATGCCTTTAATCCCAGCACTTGGGAGGCTGAGGCGGGAGGAATGCCTGGGAGGAAGGCCAGTCTGGGCTACAAAGTGAGTTCCAGGTTTGTCACGCACCTTTAATCCCAGCATTCAAGAGACAGATTTAAGAGGATTGCCGTGAGTTCGAGGATACTCTGAGACTACATAGTGAATTCCAGATCAGCCTGAGCTACAGCAAGACCCTACCTCAGGGAAACAAAAAAAAAAAAAAAAAAAAAAAAAAAAAAAAAAAAAAAAGGGATTGTCAAATGATTAAGACTAGAAGCATGTGGATGTGGAATAGAAGCTATACACTAAAGAAAAAATATCTTAGAAAATATTTTACAAAAGACTGCTATCCAAAATATACAACAAAGAACCCTTAAGACACACAAAGAAAAACATAACTTGAGGCTGGGAGAGATGGCTCAGTGGTTAAAGGAATTTGCTTGCAAAGCCTAATGGTCTGGATTCAATTCTTCAGTACCCACATAAAGCAAGATGCACAAAGTGGTGCATGCACCTGGAGTTCATATACAATTTAAAAACTTGAACAGACCACCAAAGAATATAGATAGGTGGCAAATAGGCATATGAGAAGCTGCTTAACAACATGATTTAAAATAAGAGTATAAAAAGCTGGGCATAGTAGCTCACATCTGTAATCCTAGCACTCAGGAAGCTGAAGCAGGAGGATGGTCATGAGTTGAAGACCAGCCTGAGGTATAGAGACTTTTTTTTTTTTAGTTCTAAATTTTATTTATTAGAGACAGAGAAGAAACAAAAAATGGGTACTCCAGGACCTCTAGCTACTGCAAACGAACTCCATACATGTTACAATGTGCATCTGGCTTATGTGGGACCTGGAAAATTGTATCAGGGTCCTTAGGCTTTGCAGGCAAGCAAGTGCTAAGCAATCTCTCCAGCCCTCTGTTTTGTTTTTTTTGTTGTTGTTGTTGCTGTTGTTTGTTTTTTTTTTTCGAGGTAGGGTCTCACTCTAGCCCAGGCTAACTTGGAATTTACTCTGAATTCTCAGGGTGGCCTTGAACTCACAGCAATCCTCCTACCTTTGCCTCCTGAGTGCTGAGATTAAAGGTGTGCACCACCATGCCAGGCTTTTTTCTTTTTTTTAATTTTAATTTTTACTTACTTGAAAGCGACAGACAGAGAAAGAGGCAGAGAGAGAGCGAGAGAGAGAGAGGGAATGGGAGTGCCAGGGGCCCCAGCCACTGCAACAAACTCCAGACACGTGCGCCCCCTTGTGCATCTGGCTAATGTGGGTCCTGGGGAATCGAGCCTTGAACCGGGTCCTTAGGCTTCACAGGCAAGTGCTTAACCACTAAGCCATCTCTCCAGCCCTTTTTTTTTCTTTTAAGGAGGGTTGGATGTTGCTCAAGTATGGGACATAAGTTTAGATCTCTACCACCAACATACAGGCAGACATGATGGCATGGGCATTTGTAATCCCAGCACTCCCATGGCAAGATGGAAGGAAAAGAGAATCCCCAAATGCTTCAGGCCAGACAGCCTGGAAAATATAGCAGCTAACAACAGACCCTGCCACAAATGGGGTAGAAGGTAAGGAATGACACCCACGGTTGTCCTGTGACCTCCACATACATGTATGCATTCCCTGTACTCACACATATGCATACATGTACAGATATACAAAGATACAATAAAAAACACATTATGCCTTAAAAATGGCCAAAAACACATACCACTCATATCATGGATTGTGCAGAACAAGAACTCTTAGTCAGTGCCAGTGGGAATGAAAAATGCTGACAGCCACTTTCCAAGACAGGCAGTTTCTTAGAAAAGTAAACATATCCTTAACCATATGATCCACCAGCTAAGCTACTTGTTTTTTACCCAAATGAACTGAAAACTTATGTCCACACAAAAGCCTGCATGTAAATATTTATAGTAGCTTTATTTAAAACTGCTGAAGCTTTGAGGCAACAAAGCTATACTACAGTGGGTACAGGATAAACTGTATATTTAGGCAATGGAATGTTACTCAGCACTAAAATGAAATAAGTTACCAAGCTATGAAAACATAAAGTTTAAAGGTATTTTAAAACTTAGTGGAAGAAGTTGATCTGAAAAGGCTAAATATTGCATCATCCTAACTATGTGACTTTTAGAGAAGGCAGAATTACAGGACGAGGACAGGGAAGGGCAGGGTAGCAGACGAGCTCAGAGGGTTTAGCGTGTTGTAACACTGCAGAGTGACGGATGCATGTCGCTCACTACACCTTTGTAGAAAGCCGTAAGGTATACAAGATTAAGAGCAAGTCCCAGTACACACTACAGATTTGTGTGATAACAATTAGATACCTAAGAAACAAGACAAGGATCAACACAAGTACTGTGATAAGAGAGCTCTGAGGACAAGAGTGGGAGCTGCGAGACCAAACCGGCTGCTCCGCAGGAATCGGGCAAAGGACAGCTGTGGCCTGGCAGTGCAGGTGGTGGGGCGTGGTGGACAGGTGCCGTGCGAAGGTAGAGCCTATGCCCGGGTCTTGGACTGCATGCAATGAGGGATGACTCCAAGGTTTCTGGTCTGAATCTGAGGAAGGATGGCACTGTGCTCCGTTCAGTGTGGTTCAGTACAGACAGAACTGCTGAGGGGAAGTTCAGTTCAGGACATAGGATTTATGAGGGCCACGCCAGCCATCTAGACGGACAGTGAAGAAGTCACGCATATAGAATGTGCAGTTCTGAATCAACAGAGACAGATGGTTTATGATCTGCATGGGTTTGCCACGAAACTGAGTGAACAGAGATAGCAAGAAGTCAAAGGTCGGAGCCCTGGTGCTTTCACTGTGGAGATGAAGAGTAACTAGGGCTGATGGGAAACTGGGAGCACATACTGTGGAAGCCTCACAAAGAACATGTGAGCATAAAGGAGTGGTCAGTGGTGTGAAGTGGAGCTAACTGGGACAGAAATATTGAGACGAAGGTGTCACAAGGATTACCAGTGTACAGAAAGCAAGTTGAATTGGGATTGAGGAGGTACATCATGTGCCCAGCATGTGTGAAGCTCAGGGTTCCATCCCCAGCACCACCACCCCTTAAAAATAGTGCCACAAGGGCTGGAGAGATGGCTTAGCGGTTAAGGCACTTGCCTGTAAAGCCAAACGACCCAGGTTCAATTCCCCACGACCCACATAAGGCAGATGTGGAGCATGCGTCTGGCATTGGTTTGCAGCGGCTGAAGGCCCATTCTCTTTGCCTGCCTGCCTCCCTCTTTCTCTTTCTTTCTCTCTAACAAATAAAATAAAAAGTTTAAAAAAATAGTGCCACAAAATATCAGGAATAGTGCTGGAAACAGTGACAGAATAAAGTCACTGAGAAGTTGAGGGCAGAGACACAGTAGATGACAGTAACAGTGAGAGCACACTGTTGATGTCATCTGGTATGATCAGGTTCAAGCTAGGAGAAAGAAGGGAAGGAACAGTCTGAGCTGTGAAAGAAAAACAACCACTTTTGAGGGAATCCTATGAGAAAGACAAACAACTCAAAGGGGCTAGAGGAAACACTAAATGTCTAGTCTGAAACTCCAAGTCTGTTACCTACACCATATGCCCAGAGCCACCAGATGGAGCCCTTGCTCAGCTTTTACAAAGCAGCAAATTTGGAGGTGTCAAATGCTAGGTCAGTAGCCCCCCCCCCCCCGCCCCCGTACCTCTCCCTATCCACCACTGCTTCTTTGTAGACCGCTTTCTTTTTCATCTCTCCTCTTACGTTTGCTTGTCCTAGCCTCCCATCCTTGTCTACATGATTCCTCATTCTCCAAAAATGAAGAGAAAGAAATCCCTCTATGTTTACACATTTCTAGAATATATATTTCCCCTTATTCTCACCCAGTTCTACTTTGAGCACCACAGACAAAAAAAAAAAAAAAAAAAATCTTGCCCTTGGCCTTCTGCCTAGCAGCACAGCAAAAGCCTTACTGATTTATACATAGGGGACAGGGGTGGGACTGAACCCATTTCACATTTTATTTAGTTTTTTAACATTTATTTATTTATTTGGAAGGCAGGGGGAGAGAGAGAGACAGAGAGAGGATGAATATGAATGGGCACAGGGCCTCCTGCTACTGCAAACTAACTCCAGATGCATCTACTTCTGGCTTTATGTGGGTGCTGGGAAATTGAACCTGGGCCACCAGGCTTTGCAAACAAGCACTTTTAAGTGCTAAGCCATCTCCCCAGCCCCAACTTCACATTTCAAGTACTACAAAAGATCAAAGGAAAAAGCATTGAATGATACAAAAGAGAGGAGGGATCCTTACTAGCACAGGAGTCACTGCATAGAGATCATTTAGTCCATGGTTTTCATACCAGACTCACAGACTTAGGGGGACCCTAGGGAAAGAAGGCAGGGGAGAAGGTTGAAGCAGGCTGGGCTATAGGATCTCTCAGAAACCAAAGCAACTGATTCTGGCTGCTTGTCATACTGTTGTCCCCACTTGCCCTGTGTACCTGGTTGTATGCTTTTGTTAAAAAATTAAAAATGGCTTACTTGACCCAATTCTCTAATTTTAAAAATTAGGAGATTCTAAAGTAAATGCTATGTTTCTTCAGTAATTTAGCAAAGTCATACTGTTGTCTCCTATCCAATATCCTTCCCACTGTGCAAAATCACCTTCCTACAAATGCAAAAGGATTTTTACAAAGAGTTCTGAACAGTACTCAAACACAGATCAGTAACAACAAAGGGTAAGTATATTGTAAAGGAACAGATAGGCAGAACTACAAGGTGAGCATTATTGGACAATGTTATGTTTAGGAATCCCAGATCGAGAGAGGGGCGGGGGTGCTGTGTATAACTGTGTTGGAGGTGAATGCAGGGCCTTATTCATGTTAGGCAAGTGTTCTACAACTGAGTGACATCCTGGTCCTATTTTATATGTTCTTAAACAAATTATTCCCTTGAGGTTTTCTTTCCTTGTTGTTTTCCCCTGAGGCAGGGTCTCACTCTAACCCAGGCTGACCTGGAACTCACTATTAAGTCTATTACACTGTTTGGCCAAGTCATGAAATCTCTTCCTTCCCCTGAAAAATCAAGAGTACCAACCCAATTTACCTTAAAACAACTAATGTAATAAAGTCGGCAAGCCTACAGCACAAGTCCCATGTGTACCTAAGGTAAGTTTCACTAGGATGAATCATCCGAAACAGGAGCTCACTCGGATCATCCCTTCTACCTGAAGCAAGCAGAGAAGTGGGTCTAAAACAGGGTTAGGATGTCACTTATCTCTGCCCTTTTGAGTCTAAGCTAGCTAGAGAAAGAAAAGCCTTGCTGCCTCCAGGACCACCCACCAAGGGGAGGGGTAGACACCTCCCTTCCTAGTGTCTCCCCACTCCCTGGAAAATTCATTCTTTAGTTGGTATTAGTGGACCATATCTACCCAGCCATTTGCCAAATACTAGAATGAAAAAACTAAGAGCTATTCTTTGTTGTTAAGGAATCAACAGATACAACCAATTATAAAAATGATGAAGCTTTTCCGGCCAAGCAAAGTAGCACACACCTATAATCTCAGCACTGGAGACTCAGGCAGGAGGATCAGGAGTTCAAGGTTAGCCTGGAGTTAGCTCAGTGACATGCGGAAGGAAGGAAGGAAGGAAGGAAGGGAGGAAGGGAGACAGGCAAGCAAGCAGCCACATTTCTCTGGCCATCTTATGTAACATGCTTGTGCCCTTTAGCCCTGTCTTATTATATGTCTTTTTTGGTTTAGGACAGTTTACCAACAGTAATGGTAAATTGTGGCTTAGGGTTGCATCTGGCAAGGAAATTGTTCATATTAAACACTGGGAAACCACAGCAAAATAAAGCAAGGCAAGGTGAGATAGTTCCACATTTTGTTGTTTGTTTATTTATTTTGAGGCAAGCCCAAAAACTGGCCTTGTTTTTTCTTTTAAATGAGAGAGAGAGAGAGAGAGAGAATGAGAATTGGTGTGCCAGGGCCTCCCGCCGCTGTAATTGAACTCCAGATGTGTGTGCCACTTTGTGCACATGTGCGACCTTGTGCACTTGTGTCACTTTGTGAGTCTGGCTTACGTGGAATTTGGAGAGTTGAACCTAGGTCCTTTCACAGGCAAGTGCCTTAACCACTAAGCCATCTCTCTAGCCCTTGTTTATTTTTGAGACAAGGTCTTGCTATATAGCTCAGACTATCCTGGAACTCAGATCTCCAAGCACTGCAATCACAGCTATGTACTACCATGTCCAGCTAGTCCCATCTTTCAAAGCCAAGGTCTCCCATACCAGTGTCTAGCAAAGTTCCAATTTATACTAAAAAGATTCCAACACCAGGAATGTTGGTGCACACCTTTAATCCCAGCACTCGGGAGGCAAAAGTAGGAAGATCACCGAGTTTGAGGCCACCCTGAGACTAGATAGGGAATTCCAGGTCAGCCTGAGCTAGAGTGAGACCCTACCTTGAAAAACCAAAAAGACTGCACAATTTTCTTTCACCTGGGGCCCATTTCTGCATAAATTCTTAAACTTAGCTTGACCCTGATCCTCCTGCCTCTGTCTCCCCAATTCTGGGATTACAGGCATGAGCAACAATGCCCCATTCTTTGTGGTGCTGGGGATCGAGCCCAGGGCTTCACGCAAGCTAGGCAAGCACTATTATAAATAGCTATATTATCAACCCCTTGAACCTGGTTCTAAGTGGTCCTGTCCAGCATTTCAGCAACTGGCTCTTCTTCCTGTCCTGGCAGATCAGGAAGATCTGGAAGAGAACTTAATCTAGCCTGGCCTGCCCCTTCTCCTAACAGCTGCCGTGATTCATTTCTTCTTCCCAATAGTTGTTAAAAACGGGGGTCGACCCTGTGTAAGTACAAAAATGTAGCTGGAGTAAATGTGTTAGGTTTTGTAGGACCTAAGGTGTCTGGTCTAACAATTCCATTCCAACACTCTTTTGTGAAGCAGCCACACACTACACCGAAGTGAATAAACCTGGCTGTTTCGATTACACTTTCTTTTTCTTTCTTTTCTTTTCTTTTTTTTTTTTTTTTTTTTGATTTTTGGTTTTTTGAGGTAGGGTCTCACTCTAGCCCAGGCTGACCTGGAATTCACTATGGAGTCTCAGGGTGGCCTCGAACTCACGGCGATCCTCCTACCTCTGCCTCCTGAGTGCTGGGATTAAAGGCGTGCGCCACCACGCCCAGCTTGATTACACTTTCTTTACAAAATCAGGCAGGGGAGCTGTAGGCCAGTTTGCCCTCTCCTGACCTACAGAAGAGTCAGAGTACTGACTGTTTGTAAGCAGCTTCCTTTCTACCACTTCCAATTACCCATCCTAAACTTGGGCCTCCCAGCATGCACCTCTCACCACCACTTCCTGGGTGTTTCTATTTAATCAGTGATTTTCCTTTTCCCCAGAATCACAAAGCACTTTGGACGTCTAAGGAGATTCTTCAGGTTAGAAAGGATTCAGAGGTCACCTGACCCACTTCCTGCGCAATGCAGAAGTAACCCAGAAAGCAGTTATCCAAGTCCCGTTCCAGCACTACAGGCAGCTCATCCTATTCATGCGGTTCTAAGGTACGACACTCTACTTTCTTCCTAGCACACTGAACCACCTGATGACTTATAAATTTGCCTTCACTGTTGATAAGATCCTCTACTAGAATATAAGACCTATGAGGTGGGTCAGGAACCTGGTTTCTTTGTGCTTGGGTTGTTTTCACTGCTGCACCCCCAGCACCTTGAGTAGTATCTGGTACATGAAGGGTAGAAGACAAAATGTGCTGCTTTTGAGAACTTTAGTTCAGCCTGGCTGACATTACAGAGCAGAAGTGCAAAGTAAGTGACTTGAAAGGTTTGAATGAGAGATCTGAACTCCAAGCAAAAGCTGGGGCTGAAGTTCTATCATGTTTAAAATTCCCTTATCTCCTTCCTTCTGATCTAGCCTCCTGTATTCCATTCAGAAGGTGACCATCTTTAATACTTAATATGTATCATTGTTCTCTGAAGATTTTTCAAAGTGCACCCTCAGAAATATACCATCCTAGCCAGACATGGTGGCGCACGCCTTTAATCCCAGCACTCAGGAGGCAGAGTTAGGAGGATCACTGAGTTTGAGGCCATCCTAGGACTACAGAGTGAATTCCAGGCCAGCCTTGGCTACAGTGAGAAATGAAAGAAAGAAAGAAAGAAAGAAAGAAAGAAAGAAAGAAAGAAAGAAAGAAAGAAAGAGAGAGAGAGAGAGAGAGAGAGAGAGAGGGAGGGAGGGAGGGAGGGAGGGAGGGAGGAAGGAAGGAAGGAAGGAAGGAAGGAAGAAAAAAAAAAGAAATAAATCATCCTACAATGGGAAGAAGGGAGACAGGACAGGCACCACCTTGAACTCTGTAGGTACGCCCATCACTGTATCCATAATACTTGCTTATATATTTGTCATCTTCTTGGGCCCTGGCTGCATTATCTTCCTTTTATCTGTGCTAGGAACCAAATATAGTCATGGGATAATGTAGGGACATTAAAAGTGGTGGGTAGCAGGGCATGGTGGTACACACCTTTAATCCCAGCACTTGGGAGGCAGAAGTAGGAGGACAGCAGCGAGTTCAAGGCCACCCTGAGACTACATAGTGAAGTCCAGGTCAGCTTGGGCTGGAGTGAGACCCTACCTTGAAGGGTCTCAAAAAAAAAAAAAAAAACCACAGTGGGTAAATAAATGAAGGTCATAGTTTTACCATATCCTGGACTGGCTAAACTACATCTAAAATACTGTTTTCAGATCAGGGAACTATTTTCTAAGACATCTATACTTAGCTCTTAGGTCAAGCACTGCAAATGCAAATGTCACCACCAAAATCAGTGGTGTCAAGGAACTGGCAGGACTAGGACTAGTATGGGAGATCAGGCCCTGCTTTGATATGAAATCTCTTAAATGTAGCCAACAAATTCAAATGAAAACTGAAAAAATAAGAAGAATACCACTAAGCAGACCCTCCAAACTCTCTACTGGCTCCATCTCACTTAGAACAACACGCAAACATGCAAAGGAGTTACCTTGGCTTTCAGGCCCTGCATGATTGGTCCTGTTCCTTCTTTCTTTCATTTCTTTTTTTTTTTTTTTTTTTTTTTAAGGTAGAGTCTCACTCTAGCCCAGGGTGACCTGGAATTCACTATGTAGTCTCAGGGTGGCCTCAAACTCATGGTGATCCTCCTACCTCTGCCTCCCCAGTGCTGGGATTAAAGGCGTGCACTACCACGCCCAGCTCTCTCTCTTTTTAATTAACTTATTTTTGTGTGTGTGCGCGCACATATGTACATACGTATATGTGTATGCATGTCACGGTCTCCTGTCACTGAAAACCAACGTGAGACACATGCACCAGTTTGTGTCCAGCTTTACATGGGTGCTGGCAAATTGAACACAGGCTGGGAGGCTTTGCAAGCAAGAGCTTTTAACAGCTGAGCCATCTCCCTAGCCTCATCACTCTTCCTTGTATCTCCTACTGCTCTTTTACATACTCGCCTCCCTGGAGGTTTTTAAACCATGTCAAGTCATGCTCACACCTCAGAGATTTTACCTCTGCCCTCACTATGCCTGGGATGCTTTTCTGTAAGCTCAATTCAGCACTTCTTTCAGAACTTAAAATACCGTATCAGATGCTTTCTCAGGTCACCTAATATAAGGCAGCAATCTCTCCGCTCATTACTTTCTAGGAAATCTTTCTATCCTATCATTTTCAAATCCTTCTGTCCCCATTACTCTGTCAACTACGTGACTCTTTTCTTCTATTAAGAACATATGCCTCTTTATTTATTTATTTACCTCTTTATTTTAATTTGCTTGTTTGTTTAGATAGGGTCTTGCTATGTAGCCCAGACTAGCCTCAACCTCATGATTCTCCTGTCTAGACCTCTGCAGTATATACACCACAATGCCCTGCTCATTTGTTTTTTGTTTGTTTTTATCTGGGTGGGGGGAGGGAGAGAACAGGTGCACCATGGCCTCCAGCCACTGCAAATGAACTCCAGACGCATGAGCCACCTTGTGCATCTGGCTAATGTAGGTCCTGGGGAATCAAACCTGGGTCCTTAGGCTTCACAGATGAGTGCCTTAACCGCTAAGCCATCTCTCCAGCCCTCATTTGTTTATCTGCTTCTGTTCATTAGAATAAAATTCTTAATGCTGTATACTAAGCTCCAGCTGCACTAGGCCTATAATTAGTGGCAGATATTTTGTTTTGTTTTGGTTTTGGTTTTTTGAGGTTGGGTTTTACACTAGCCTAGGCTGACCTGGAGTGTACTATGTAGTCTCAGGGTGGCCTTGAACTCACAGTGATCCACCTACCTCTGCCTCCTGAGTGCTGGGGATTACAGGCATGTAACACCACGCTCGCCTCCAGTTTTTTAATATCAGATTATCAGCTCCAATGTATAACAAAGTTTACTAAAAAATAAGTAGGGCTCCAAAGAAGAGACCAAATACTGGCTGCCACCCACTCAATCAGAATTGATTTGATCTCATAACCTGAGGTAGGAAAATGTTCCAGGAAGAAGAACAGAACCAGAACGCTGGCTGACTCAATTAAATAGGACAAGAGACTGTTGTGAAGGTGCCCACTACCTCAGGGAAGAGTTCGCCTTTATCCTAATGACACTTGTCCTACATGGACTGAAGTGAGCAGAGTATCGAGATTCTTCCTAAGCCCAGTCACTTCTACCACCACTACCCACTTCCTAGGGTTCTGGGTTTCCTATTGCTCTACTTCCTCAAAGAGCCTTTCTCTATGATCAGCCACCAGCAGTGACCAAGACCACTAGGTTCCTTAGCCGTGCCCTGATCCAGCTCTCACGGCCCTCGCTCTTATTTACTGGTGATCTTCACAACTCTCACTATCACCACTGGCACACAAAACCCAGAAAGGACTAGCAAAAGGAATAGTTGATGGTCTAAAGTTTCTATAATCTGTTTATTAAGTCAGTCACTGTTTCAAGAAAGTAATTTTCTCAAAAGGGAATGTTGTATGGCAACCCCCCCCCCCCATTGAAAGCAATAAACAACTACTGCCAGCCTTATCAAAAGCAATTGGAACAATGAGAGAAGACCCCATGTGAGACCTCAGGTGCCTCCTGTGCAGCTGTTTGCAATAATGCATGAGCTCTTGTGGCCTCAAGGAGAGACAGAGTATATAGAGGGTAAATGATCAAAGGAAGAGCTCCAAGGAGGTGGTTTCTTTGGAGTCTCCATGTTCTGTAAGTAAGCCCTCACCCGGAGACTGAAGGAGGAGCACCTGCAGGGTAATCCCGACATAGTGAACCCCTCTGAAGTGCTGCTTTGGGGTCTCATGCTCTGTAAGTAAGGGATCACCCCAAGGCTGGGGGAGGCGTAATCTGAGGAGTAATCTTGACACAGTAAACCCCATTAAAGTGGCTGTTTTGGGGGCTCCACATTCCTGTAACTAGCCCCTCTCCATGCTCTGTAAGTAACCCCAAAAACCTCACTGGTTCATTGAACTAGTATTAGTGCCATCACACTTTGGTCCGCCACCTGACCCAATTTGGGATGAAGATGTGTGTTCTCATCTCCCCTTTGGACAAGTTTCCTGCAACAGGGAAATAAAGTGTAACAAAAAGAACCAGGTCTGAAACCTAGTTCTATCACTATCTGTGTGAAGTTGGAAAAGTTATTTAACTTCTCTAAACTCCCTTTTCTTGTGAGGATAAAAGCACTAACCTTATATGGTTGGAGTCATATTTAGGAAAAATATGGATGTCAAACAGTTCTGTGACCTTGGTACACTGTAAATAATCAGGAAAAGATAGTTTGGGGACTGGAGAGATGGTTTGGCAGTTAAGGTGTTTACCTGTGAAGCCTAAGGACCCATGTTTGACTCCCCAGATCCCACGTAAGTGCAAGGTCACACATGCACAGAAGGTGGTGCATGTGTCTGGAGTTTGACTGCAGTGGCTGGAAGCCCTGGCATGCCAACTCACTCTCTCTCTCATTTTAAAAAAAAAAGGTAGTTTGAGCCTGCTCCTTTGGGTTGTCAACTGCATGCAGGAGTGTTCCCTCACCAGGGTCGTGGACTTCATTAAAGGAGAAATATGTGAAGCACTTAGCCTAATGCTTGGTTCAGAACATGCCATCAACAAATACCAACTTTCCTCCCTTCACATGCAGTGACGGAAAATTGTTTTTATTAGTGACCCCAATTTCAGTGTTCAACTTACCATTTAGGTTACTAAAGCTTTCTTCTGCTGGGACTTCTGGCTGCTCTCCTAATGTTTGTTGTCTTGCAAATAGTCACTATCTTTCAATGGAAATTGTCTCTTGACCTGGAGAGAATATAAGAAAGGAAGAGACAGGTAAGACATAAATCACATTCAGGCTGAGCAGACCCAAAGGCCCTCATCTACTGTGACTGTGAAGCATCAGAAAAGAGACCAAGTGAGACCTAGGTCTCTGCCCTGGCCATGAAAGAAGCTGCCTGGGTCTCACTTAGGGAAAAGGAGGAGTCAGGCTCCAAGAGACTCCCTCCCACTTTTCTCAAGTGATATGGTCCCACAGCCAAATTGTCTTTTCTTAAATTAACATACCTATCTATTCCTCAGCAGTCTAAATTTTTCAGGATATCTTTCCTGCAGCCAGGCAGTATCTCAGAAACGCACTACCTAGATGTCCTTGCTGTAAGGAAGCTGACTCTCAGAAAGGGTGAGTCACATGACTTCTTAGGGGTAAAGCTGAGGTTCTACTAAAAATAAGATGTTCTGTAAGATGGGCAAGAAAAAAATTACATCTTGGGCACTGTGTTTTAAATCTATGATAACCACATGACAATGTTACTCTCATAAAGAATCTAGATTTCAAGAAGCTAAGTGACTTATACAGGGATTTACAGCTTGCTTAGTAAACAGCAGTTGGGACTTAAACCCAAGTCTACCTGAAAAAGCCCCCTCACCATGCTAACTTTCATTCTTTTGCCTTTTGACTGTCCGCAACTGGCCCTGAGCCACCTGATATCAATTACAACTAAAAGTAGAGTGTCTACAATCCTTCCTCCAGTTTTGAAATAGCAGCTTCCTACAAGAGAGCTCAAAAAAAAAAAAAAAAAAAAAAAAAAAAAAAAAAAAGCACTCAAAGCCAACTGATCAATTGAATCTCACTGCTAAAATTAGACATGAGTTACTGAAGGTGGGAGAGCTGGGTCAAATCTTCCTGTCTGTCCTGCTCTTGAGTAAAAATGGAAAGGTGAAGCTTCTAAGTTAGCAGTAACCTCAAGTCTTTGGATGTGGTCTCCTATTCAAACACCCCTTCTTTTCCTCATGAGTTACCAACCCTACAGCCCACCTTCTGACCTCTTTCCAAGATTATTGGTCCCTTTAATCTGGCTTCCGCATTCTGAAAACGCATGCGTGTACACACACACACACACACACACACACACACACACACAATGGAATCCCCCTTGTCTCCATTCTAGAGAGTGAGACAGAAATAGATGAAGAAATAGCTGCTTTTCCCTAAAGTGACAAAAGGAGTAACTGCAGCTACAAGGCAGTATGCCCTGAAAAGTGGTCTACGAATGTAGCTCAGATGATACAGTGTTTGCCTAGAATGCAAAAGACCCCAAGTCCCACCCTCAGTGCAAGCTGGGCATGATGGAGCATGCGTGTAACCCTAGCACTTGCAGGTGGTGGCAAGAGGATCAGAAGCTCATTCTTGACTCCATTTAGGGTTTGAGGCCAGCTTGGGATACATGAGACCCTATTTTCAAAAACCAACAAAATAGGGCCTGAAGAGAAAAGTATTGTTAAGCACTAAAAATAACTAGAAAAGAAGTATTAAAAAGATGAATACAAGCTGGGTGTGGTGGCGCATGCCTTTAATCCCAGCACTCGGGAGGTGGGAGGCAGAGGTAGGAGGATCGCCTTGAGTTCGAGACCACCCTGAAACTCCATAGTGAATTCCAGGTCAGCCTGGGCTAGAGTGAGAGCCCTACCTCGAAAAACCAAAAAAACAAACAAACAAAAAAAAAAGATGAATACCAAGGACAGCACCCAAAGGATGGCTTGGATAGGTGTGGAGAAAGCTTAAGTTCCCCAGGCCCCTTCTGAAAAAGGACTGAAGTTGAGTGTGATGCTAGTCAAGCCCACAGGCCTTCTTCAATCTGTCTTCCCAACCCAGCACACACATCCCTCCCTCTCCATGACCTAGAACCTCCTTTACATAAAAATGCTGACTCTGAGAAACAGCAATACAAATCTGTCCTATGGCAGTCTACTACTTCCATGCCTTACGATAAAGTAAAATTTGTGTTTTGGCCCTTGTAAAAATAATAAATAAAAAAATCTGGTCTCTCTTCACTGCTGTCTCCACCGCCATAACGGTTACAACACTCCAGCTGAGAGCTGCTACTGCCACAGAACCCACTGCCAAGTTTTTCACGTTACTAATTAGCCTGGGGGCTTTTCCAATAGGATGGAATCCAGTGCCAAATGTCAAGCAAACAGGAACTCTAGATGAATCTGCGGGAGGCGGGGAGGTAGGGCAGGAGCATCTCACTATGTCACCTAGACTGGCCTCAAACTTGAGACCCTTCAGCCTCAGCATCCTGAATGCTGGGATTACAGGAATGTGCCACCATGCCTGGCTCTCATTTGTTTTCAACTGTCTATACTGTCTCCCTATTTTCCAGTGATAGGTAGAAGAAAGCAGGTATAATTTCCTCGTCATTTACTTTTCACACCCTCATGTATTGGTTCTGTCCCCAGAAACAACAGGATGACTATAATAACCATCAAAGTCTTCAGTGTGTATAACCCCTTCAGAGAGCTTCTCACCCTGTGGATCTGCCCACATCACTTTCCCCAGCGTCTTCTTGTTATACTACCCATGGCAAGAGTGAAGGTGTGTCTGTCTAAGGCAGAAATGAAGGAATCCTTACAGAGTGAGGAGAGTCCACCAACTGCCTCATTTTCCTGAGGATCCCTAAAGGAAGTCCCACAAAAAGAGACTTGTCAGCTACAAAGCAAGTTAACATGAATACAGTCCTGTCCTTTTTGTTCTCGGAATGCTATAATTAATGAACGTGCTATTAGGAATTCTGCTTCCAGTATGCACCCTGCCACAGATAGATATAAATTGGATAAAATACAAAAACCAACTACCTGAAGGAACAAAAACTGCCTATATTTTGGAAAACTGAAGAAGAGACTAGCATGGAGCTCTGGTCTGAGGGATTCTAGCTGTAGCTCTGATTAAATAGCAAACCCTAGGCTTCAGTCACGAGGAACCAGAAGAGTCCAGAGCAGCCATGGATAATGGCACGTAGAAAAGACAAGAGGAAGAGGAGAGGCTCGGTGTGTGTGCAAACTCAGCCCCCAGACTTGGCGGACCCTAAATCATGCATGCATTGGGCAGAATCCAAAGACCTCAGCTAAAGACAGAATACAAAAGAACTGCCCTAAGATTAGGACTGCATCCCCTGCAGGGGTAACAGAGCTTACAGTTTGAGTTTGATGGACTGCCCCGCCCCCTACACACACAGGGAGAAAAAAAAAAAACAAAAACCACCATCAACTGGAACCGAGTTTTCACAAGGTAACATCCACAATGTGGAGGATACAACCCCAAGTTATGTAAAGAACTAGAAAAATGAGATAGAGTCACAAAGAAAAGGCAAGGCACAGGCAAGTCCAAGCTGGACCACGTTAGACTTACCAAACAAGTATAGTAACCACAGGTATCATAACTCGGCTCAATGAAGAGTTCAAAACTCAGGAAAAATGGTATATTTCAAGAGTGAAACTGAAGCTCTTTAGAAATTGAGAACTTCAGGGCTAGAGAGATGGCAAAACCAAAGGACCCAGCTTTGATTCCCCAGTACCCATGTAAAGCTGGGTGCACAAGGTGGCACATGCATCCAGGAGTTCATTTGCAGTGGCAAGAGGCCCTGGCATGCCCCTTCCTATCTGCCTCTTTCTCTCTCTCTCAAATAAATAAGAATAAACTATATTTAAAAAGTGAGAACTTTAGGACAGAAACACAGCACCTGACATTAAAAAAAAATTTATCAAGTGGGATTAAGAACAGAATGGAGACGACTGAAGGCATCAATAAAACTCAAAGTAGGGATACTGGGGAAATGGCTTAGTGATTACATTTGCCTGCAAAGCCTAAGGACTCGGGTTCGATTCCCCAGGAGCCATGTAAGCCAGATGCACATGGGGGCACATGTGTCTGGAGTTCATATGCAGTGGCTAGAGGCCCTGGCATGCCCATTCTCTCTTTCTCTTTATCTGTCTCTTTCTCTCTCATAAATAAATGAAATTTTAAAAAATCTCGAAGTAGGGCTGGAGAGATGGCTTAGCCTGCACAGCCAAAGGATCTAGGTTCAATTCCCCAGGACCCATGTAAGCCAGATGCACAAGGTAGCCATGCATCTGGAGTTCGTTTGCAGTGGGTGGAGGCCCTGATGTGCCCATTCTCTCTCTCGCTCTCTCTCACTCTCTCCCTCCCTAAAGTATTTAATAAATTTTTAAAATAAAAACTCCAAGTACAATAGTTATCCATACCGAAATACCTCTGGGTCACTTGTGACCTCCAATAAAAACCATCAGACCCTTCCCCAGAGTGTACTAAGTGATTAGTTTTCATTCTCAAAAAACTGTTACCATAAAGATTCAGAATGACTTGCGATCACAAAGTTAGAGAAAACATTACTGTCTACAGTCACACCATCCTGAATGTATCTGATCTTGGAAGCTAAGCAGGGTTGGGCCTCATTAGTGTTTGGATGAGAGAAAACATTACCCAAAACTTTACTGAACTATGCCGCCCATATCAATCTCCTGGAGACTTCCAGACAGAAGCAAAGCAGGGGGTGTGAAGGTAGAGAACTGTGAGCCAGAGTACATATAAACCTAAAACAGACAAAATGCCCAAAGCAGCTCCACTGAGTCCTGGGAAGCAAAGGGAGGCAGCACTCAGAATTGGTCCCAAGTCAGACTCACAAGGTGATGCAAGTGTGCAAGGCCGTACATGTGTATAAGGTGGCACGTGTCTGGAGTTTGATTGAAGTGGCTAGAGGCCCTGGCGCACCAATACCCCCCACACACCATTAAAAAAACAACGACAGTACTTGGGCTGCGAGGCCACTGAGAAATCCTGCTGGAGCTGAGCTAATAACCTCCTCCATGTAGAACAGCTGACAGAAAGCTGCAAGAAGCCATTCTGCATGCAGTTCAATGGGAGACAGAGAAATCACCAGTGAAGATACTCAACAGGGGACACTGCAAGTCTTATATTTGGCCAGCCAGGACAAATGAGCCAACGGGTGGCACGTCTGTCATGGTGGAAACCAACTGCCCTCTAATTGGAATGGAGGCCTGCTCCATGGGAGGAAATACATCCCTGATACTGAAAACTTAAAACGGGTAGTCATGAGCCCTAGGGGTGTAACGTCTGCTGCTGTCTGGCGAAATGTATATACTATGTTTATCAAACTGCCCAGTAAGCACTTCTCTTAATGTTCATACCCTTATATTAATGCTACTCTCACTTTGGTAGAGAAATCTTCTCTTTTCAGATGGCAGTGACCTTGGGATGACTCAGAAGGCACCATGGTGCTGGGAAGAATTGACAGGAGTGCTCAGTACTGCAATATCTCTATCACACCTTCCAAGGCTCAGGGTTCATTGCAGAAGAGGTGGTGGAAAAGAATGTAAGAGCCAAAGGAAGGGTAAGACTCCTTACAATGTGCTGCCCCCAGACACAAAATGGTCTGGATATCCATGACCTCACAGTGCCTACCTACACAAGACCATCATAACAGGAGGAAAAGATGATGACATCAAAATAGGAGAGAGACTGATTGAGATGGGGAGAGATGCCTTTAATCTCAGCACTTGTGAGGTGGAGGATCACCATGAGTTCAAGGTCACTCTGAGACTACATAGTGAATTCCAGGTCACCCTGGGCTAGAATGAGATCCCACCTTGAAAAAAACAACTTTAAAAAGCTGGATGCTATAGCAGGTGTCTGTATTTCCAATGTGCCTATTGTAAAATGGGAAGCTGAGATAGGAGAATCTCTTGGAAACTTGCAGGACCTGGAGAGTCAAACATGGATCCTTAGGTTTCACAGGCAAGTGCCTTAACTGCTAAGCCATATCTACAGCCCACATCCAGTTTAAAAAAAAAAAATTGCTAGGCTGTGGTGGTGCATGCCTTTAATCCTAGTACTCAGGAGGCAGAGGAAGGAGGATCACCATGAGTTCAAGGCCACCGAGACTATATCGTGAACTCCAGAATAGCCTAGAGTGAGACTCTTACCTTGAAATTATGTATGTGTGTGTGTGTGTGTATTTTTTTAATTGCAACAGAGAGATGGCTTAGTAGTTAAGGCAGTCGCCTGCAAAGCCAAAGAACCTAGGTTCAATTCCTCAGGACCCATGTAAGCCAGATACACAAGGTGGTGCATGCATCTGGGGTTGGTTTGCAGTGGCTGAAGGCCCTGGCACGTCCATTCTCTCCATCTGCCTCTAGTTTTCTCTATCTCAGATAAATAAATAAAAATAAAATTTAAAAAGAAATAGTTTTTATAAAAATTTTTATTTTATTTATTTATTTAACAGAGAAAGAGGGGGAGAGAGAGAGAGACAGAGACAGAAGAGAATGGGTGTGCCAGGGCCTCCAACCACTGCAAACGAACTCCAGATGCATGTGCTCCCTCGTGCATCTGGCTAATATGGGTCCTGGGTCCTTTGGCTTTGCAGGCAAATGCCTTAACCACTAAGCCATCCCTCCAGCCCTTAAGAAGAAATATTTTAAAATATTTTTTATTAATTAGAGAGAGAGAGAAACAGAGTGAAAGAATAGGCACAACAGGGCCTCTAGCCACTGCAAATGAATTCCAAACACATGTACCACTTTGTGTATCTGGCTTTACATGGGCACTGGGGAATTGAACCCAAGTCCTTAGACTTTGCAGGGAAGCACCTTAACTGCTGATCCACCTCCCCAGCCCAGCATTCAACTTTTTAATTTTTTGTGTGTGCATGCACATGCATGCCAGGGCTGCCTGCTGCTGCTGCAAATGAATGCCAGACACATGTACAATTGTTTGTTTAAGTCTGGTTTATATGGACAGATAGGGAATTGAACCTAGACCAGCAGGCTTTGCAAAGCAAGTGCCTTTAACCACTGAACCATTTCCCTAGCCCAGCATCCAGCTTTTTATGTGGGTTCTGGAGATCCAAACCCAGCACTCACACTTGAGCAGCAAGCATTTTATCCACCCAGCCATCCCCCTGCCCAGAAATCTGATTTTTTTTTTTTTCTTTTTTGAGGTAGGGTTTCACATTACCCAAGCTGACCTGGAACTCACTATGTAGTCTCAGGGTGGCCTTGAACTCATAGCAATCCTCCTACCTCTGCCTCCTGAGTGCTGGGATTAAAGGCGTGCGCCACCATACCAGGCCCCCAAAATTTCTGATGTCACCATTTTCCTTTTCTCTCCCTTCTCCCACTCTCTCTCCCCATAGTGCTGATGATCAAACCCAAGACTCTGCATGTACTGAACAGCTGCTCTACACCTGTGCAGCATTCCCAGCCCTATCAATCCTTTTTTAAAGATTTTGGTTATTTTTATCTATTTGAGAGCAACAGACAGAGAGAGAAAGAGGCAGAGAGGGAGAAGAGAGAGAGAGAAAATGGGCACACCAGGGTCTCCAGCCACCTTGTGTACCCTTAGACTTCACAGGCAAGCGCTTAACCAAGAAGACATCTCTCCAGCCCTCAACCAATTCTTTTTTTTTTTTTTTTTTTTTTTGAGGTAGGGTCTTACACTAGCCCAGGCTGACCTGGAATTCACTATGTAATCTCAGGGTGGCCTCGAACTCATGGTGATCCTCCTACCTCTGCCTCCCTGGTGCTGGGATTAAAGGTATGTGCCACCACGCCTGGCATAAAGGCTACTAATTCTTAAAAGTATGTCAATTAGAGATTTCAATACTCATCTATGTTGGAGGACTGCTACAATATTGTCCTTCATTTGAAAGTGCTTTGAGTTCTTCCAAGATGCATTTTTTAATTAATTTATTTGACAGAGAAAGAGGGAGAGAGAATGAACCAAGATACATTTTTTTTTAAATCTATATAACCTTTGAGATGAGAAATCAGGCAAGCAGGTATGACAGTATAAAATGGAGTAAGAAATCTGCAGCCCCCTTTGAAAGCTGCCAAGAGACAGAACAGACTCCAGCAATCTCATCTCTGAACATCAGACCTGGTTGCACCGCACAAAGAAGCCATACCAAACACAACCAAGATGGGAACATGAGAGAAACACCTTACCAAGCTGCATGCACTTCGGGAGCATTTATTAATAAATGATTGATAAAAGTGAGATTAATGTGACTTTGAAAACTGGCACTCAACCAATACCTGGTACTGCCTTTTCTTCTAACAAATAGTCTACAATTGAGACTAGGTGTTCTTGAAATTATCCCATGAATGTGAGGGCTAGCAATAGAACCACTTAACTACAATTATTAGTTGTCCAGTTGCTTTAAGAAAGTTTGCCGGGCATGGTAGCACACGCCAGTAATCCCAGCAGTTGGGAGGCTGAGAGGCAGGAGGATAGTGAAAATGAGGCCAGCTTGGGCTATACAGTAAGACTGTGTCTCAAAAGGACCAGTGCACGCACACCCCAAGAAAGCTGCTGAACTGGAAGAACATGCTGACATGCGGGTCCCTCTAACCTCTGGGAGCTGATGATTAGGATTATTATTTTTTTTATTTTTTTAAAAAAGTTTATTTATTTGAGAACAACAGAGAGAGAAATAGGCAGATATATATAGAGAGAGAGAATGGGCGTGCCAGGGCCTCTAGCCACTGCAAACAAACTCCAGACGTGTGCGCCCCTTATTATGCATCTGGCTGACGTGGATCCTGGGGAATCAAGCCTCGAACTGGGGTCCTAAGGCTTCACAGGCAAGCACTTAACCGCTAAGCCATCTCTCCAGCCCTGATTAGGATTATTAAGTGGTCGTAAGGACTAAAACAAGTAAGGCAAATACAGCTAGACACCAAGTCATAATTACCCTAAGGAGGAAGGAAAATCACAAGGGCATTTGTTATCTGTTAATCTTTTGATAATCCTAATGAGATAAATACCATCATGTTTATCTTATTTAAAAAAAAAAGAAACAAGGGCTGGAGAGATGGCTTAGTAGTTAAGGCACTTGCCTGAGAAGCCTAAGGACCCATGTTTGATCTCTCTCCAGATCCCACGTTAGCCAGACACACAAAGGTGAGGCAAGCGCAAGGTTACATATGCCCACTAGGTGGTGCAAGCATCTGGCATTTGATTGCAGTGGCTGAGGCCCTGGAATACCAATTCTCTCTCTCTCTCTTGCACACGCGCGCTTTCTCTAAAATAAAACTAAAAAAAAAAAAAAAAGACTCAGTCACAGAGCTATTAAGTTAGTAAAGCTGACTGTTACTCAGGTGTTTCTGTTCCACATTTTGCTTTCACTTCTCCATGACACCTCCTCTCTATGAAGATCTCTTTCAGATCAGGAAAGCCAGTCCTGTTCCATAGTGCAAACATCACACACCTCCACGTAACTGATGAGCAGTTTATTATTTCAGCCATTCAAAAGTGGCTGACTAGCTCTGAGGTCAACCCTGGGGATAAACTGGCTATCAACAGTCCTTGTCTTTGTGGCAGTACACTGCAACAGAAAAAAGAATCCTAATATTAATTATGTAAAAAACAACTAAATAGACATAGGGGTGGAGTGATGGCTTGGCAGTTAAGGTGTTTGATTGTCAAGCTAAAAGACCCAGGTTCGTTTCCCCAGGACCCATGTTAAGTCAAATGCACAGGGTGGCACATGCATCTAGCATTCGTTTGCAGTGGTTGGAGGCCCTCTATCAGTCTATCTGCCCCCCTCAAATAAATAAATAAAAATATTTTTTTTAAAAAAGAAGGAAATTGGGCTGGAGGGATGGCTTAGCGCTTAAGACATTTGCCTGCAAAGCCAAAAGACCCAGGTTTGATGCCCCAGGACCCATGTAAGCCAGATGCACAAGGGGGCGCACGCATCTGGAGTTTGTTTTCAGTGGCTAGAGGCCCTGGTGTGCCCATTCATATTCTCTCTCTCTCTCTCTCTCTCTCTCCTTCCCTCCCTCTCTCCCTCCCTCCCTCCCTCCCTCCCTCCCTTCCTTTCTCCCTCTTTCTCTGTCAAATAAATAAAAATAAAATATTTTTTTAATAAAAGGAAATTGAATCACCCAAGGAAGTCTAGACAGGCTCCTCACAGTGAGAGTATTCCAAGTAGAAGAGGGAAGGGTCTTAAGGTCGTGAGTTTGAAGAGCTCAAAGTGGTGTGTACAGCCTGCAACTGGGAACAAATATAAGGACAAGGTAGGGGGACACAGCAGGCAGGCACGGAGGCTCACACTTAGAATCCCAGCATTTGGAAAGCTAAGGTGGGAGGATTGCTGTGAACTTATAGCTACCTGGCTACATAGTGAGTTCTAGGCCAGTGTAGGTTACAGCATGAGACCCTGTCTCAAAAATAAAAATGGCCGGGCATGGTGGTGCACGCCTTTGATTCCAGCACTTGGGAGGCAGAGCTAGGAGGGTCGTTGTGAGTTCAAGGCCAGCCTGAGACTAAATAGTGAATTCCAGGTCAGCCTGAGCTAGAGCAAGACCCTACCTCACAAATAAATAAATAGGGATGGAGAGATGGCTTAGTGGTTAAGGTGCTTCCCTGCAAATCCTAAGGGCCCATGTTCAACTGCCCAGATCCCATAGAAGCCAGATGCACAAGGTGATACAAGCGCAAGGCCGCAAATGTGCACAAGGTGGTGCATGCATATGGGGTTTGATTGCAGAGGCTGGAGGCCCTGGTGTGCCAATTCTCTCTCAATAAATAAATAAACAAATAAATAAATAAAGGGCTGGAGGAATGGCTCGGTAAATAAAGCACTCGCCACTAGAGACTCAGTGCCTAAATTTGGTCCACAGACCCCATGTAAAAAGCCAGAAGCTACAGTGGCCTTCTGTAATCCCAGTACCTTGATGATGAAATAGGAGGTGGAGACAGGGGCAATTTCCCTGAAGTTCTCAGTGCTGGAGAAAGAACAGCAGCAGGGCTGGAGAGATGGCTTAGCAGTTAAGGGCATCTGCCTGCAAAGCCAAAGGATCCTGGTTCAATTCTCCAGGACCCACGTAAGCCAGATGCACAAGGGGGCACATGCTTCTGCAGTTTGTTTGCAGTGGCTGGAGGCCCTGGCATGCCCATTCTCATTTCTCTCTCTCTCTCTCTCTGTCTCTTTCTCCCTCTTAAACAAACAAATAAATAAAATATATATTTTTTAAAAAAGCAGCAAAGTAAGAAGGAGAGAACCCCCTTGCCTCAAATAAGGTGAACTGGAGAGGATAGACCAGAAAGCTGTTCTCTGACCTCCACACACACCCTGTGACAGACACACACACACACACACACACACACACACACACACACACACATTAATGAGGTAAAAGATAAGAGGAAGCTGGGAAAGCATGTAGGGAGCTATACTATGCAGACCTAGGAGTCCAAAATATCAATTTGTGTCTTCTATCTGAAAAGCTATAGGAAGTCACTTAACTATTAAATAGGGATAACACATATATGTTCTAAAAAGATCACTTTGGCTTTGGTATAGATACAGGTGGGGGGGGGGCGGGGGATGATGCCAAGAGAGAGCTCAATTAGGAGGCCAGTTCTGAGGGCCTGGAGATGACAATGTAACAGCTAATAGTAACTGGTACATTCTGGGCATTTCCCCTGCACTAAGGTACTACTTATTCTAAGCATTTTGTATGAATAAATTTAATCCTTGCTGGGCGTGGTGGCGCACACCTTTAATCCCAGCACTGGGCAGGCAGAGGTAGGAGGATCCCCATGAGTTCAAGGGCACCCTGAGACTACAGAGTGAATTCCAGGTCAGCCTGGGCTAGAGTGAAACCCTACCTTGAAAAACAACAACAAAAAAATTTTTTTAATGCTTACAACAATTATGAGACAGACATGATTATCTCTATCTTATAAAAGAGGAGATAGGTGAGGTAAATAATTTACATGCCCCTTCATGCTACTTCCCTCATAACCAGATACTTATAAACACCTCCAATCTTCTTACCCTCTTCTCCTTCACTGTTAGTTTGACCCCCCCCCCTTCCCAATTAAACCAAACTAAGAGCCTCTCCAGGCCTATACCAAGTGGCTAAATGCAAAAAAAAAAAAAAAAAAAAAAAAAAAACTACTGGTTTTCACTGGTGTTATTTTAAATTTATCACTGTAAACTCTAAATACATATCTCAATGCTGCCAACAACCATTCTACATTTTCCCTATTAAGTTCACCATTCCTCTCCAAAATTGTTCTCACACTTTTTTCTCTCAATAAACCTCTAGCCCCATTAGCTGATAACACCATCACCAAGAAGCAGCACCCAGTCCCTTATTTCCTACCTCCGGATCTAACATATGAGCATTTGCTTACCCTAGTTGTAATGGGGAATTTTTGTTGACATATAAAACACAAATCTTCTGCTGGACACAGTGGCATGCACCTCTAAATCTAAGCACTCAGAGGCAGAGGCAGGAAGATCACCGTGAGTTCGAGGCCAGCCTTGAACTACAGAGTGAATTCCAGTTCAGCCTGGGCTACAGAGAAACTCTACCTTGGAAAAACAATACAAGTCTTCATGTCAATTATGGATCCAATTCTCTCATTTCTCTATTTGTGTGGGGGTGGGGTGTATAGTGTACCTAGTGTGCATGTGCAGATGCCTACATGCATGCATACAGAGGCCAGGTGACAATCAAATGTCACCTCTGTCACTCTTCTGCTTTATTTCCTTAAGAAGGAGTCTCTCACTAAATTTGGAGCCACTGGGTTTTGGTCAAACTGGCTAACCAGTAAACCCCAACAATTCTCCTGTCTGCACCTCATTCATCACCTGCGTTTATAGGTCTGCATGACCACACCCGGCTTTTTACATAGATGCTGGGGATCGAACTTGGGTCCTGCAGCTTATGGAAGCACTCTTACACACTGAGCCATCTCCTCAGCCCCTCCCTCATTTCTTCCTATGCATTACCCTTACTTTCCCTCTTATGGCATCACTCTTAGTCCCACCAGCATGCATGCATGCATGCATGCATGCATACATACATACATACATACATACATACATACTCACTCTAGAGGGTGCTACTCAAGAGTAAAGTCCAGGGGGCTAGAGAAATGGCTTGGCGGTAAGGTGCTTCCTGGCAAAGCCAAAGGACCCAGGTCAGATTCCCCAGTACCCACATAAAGCCAGATGCACCAGGTGGCACATGTGTCCTAGAGTTTTGTTTCCAGTGACTAGAGGCCCTGGCACTCCCATTCTCTATCTCTATCTGCCTCTTTCTCTCTCTCAAATAAATAAATAAAATATTTTTTAAATAACTTAAAAAAAAAGTGAAGTCCATAAACTGGCCCTGATTCATAAGCCGCGACCTTTAGAACTACACCTTTAGAACTACAGAAAGTGAGAGCTTCTAGACACTTGTGTGGCAAGTTGGCAATTGTTGCAACATCCAAACAGGATCAGTGAACTTGTCTCAGACAAGTTTGATAAACTCTCATAGCTACATGTGGAATAAGCTATGTGCAGCTATTTTTTGTTTTGTTTGGTTTTTGTTTTTTGAGGTAGGGTCTCACTATAGCTCAGGCTCACCTGGAACTCACTATACAGTCTCAGTGTGGCCTCGAACTCACAGCAATCCTCCTACCTCTGCCTCCCGAGTGCTGGGATCAAAGGCACAGCGCCACCACGCCCGGCTAGACCAGGACTTCTTTAATGTGTATTAGCTAGAGTCTCATTAAAATGACTCAGTGGAGTCTGGGTCTGGCCTGAGATTCTCTACTTCCAACAGGTTCTCAATTTGATACAGAGATCATATCTGAGAAATAGGATTCTAGAAGTTCCCATATGGAAAAAACAAAATGACAAATTCTCCCTTGATCTTGTAACTCCTCCGGCTCCCTACCTCTGTGCTACTCTTTGCAGCTGTGCCTCCTCCAAGGGCCAGCAACAGCTTCATTTCCTTCCTTCTCATTACCAGCTGATACCCCTAACGTTCTGCTGAAACTGTCAAGGCCCTTGCAAGGCCTCAGTGTTTTCAAACCCTATGGTCACTGCGTAGCTCCACTTTATTCAATCTCTGAAGACATTAACACAACTGAGCTCCCCCTTCTCCACGGAAAGACACTCTTCCTTGGCTCCAAGCAGCTTGCTTTCCTATCCTCTTCTTTTCCACTGGCTCAGGCTGGCCATTCTTTGCAGGCCCTTCCTCCTCTACTCAATCAATCAGTGTCAAGCTTAGGACTTCTTTTCTTCCTCTGCACTCTCCTCTTTGGCTGTTTCTTTCCAATGGCTTCCAAATATTTGGAAGCATAGCCTCAAACTCCAGAAGCCCATCCAGCTGCCTGACATCTATCTCTACCAAAATGCCTGACAAGAATCTTCACATATACATACACATATTTTCACATTCTTCATGGAGTCTCACTTTTCCCTCTTCTCGTCCCAAAATCTTCCCCATCTCAGTTTACAGCATGAACACTTGCCCACCTGTGCAGGCCAAGCACCTGGAATCATCCTGGATTTTTCTTCCCATCCAACTCCGTGGTACAAATCTATCAGTAAATCTTTTTGACCCCACTTCCCAATTTCCTTGGATCTGTCCCTCTGTTCTCTACATTCCTACTAGTACCCTACTCCAAGATGCAGGATTTCTACCCTACCTATTACTATAATTAGCTTCCTTAAGCTTCTCTGCTACCAGCTATCCCCACATAGACAATTCTCCAAACACTTCCAAAAATTTTAATCAGATCAAAACACAAACTAGCATATTTCCATTTTGCTTAGATTAATCCAGTCTTCAACTCCAGGCTATGAACTTCTACAACAGCTGGGCCTACCTTGCTTATCACACTTCCTAGCACTCCCCTTACTCTTTCATGCACATTCTGTATTCATGCCTGCCCTAAGACCTTTGCCAGAGCTGTGCCCTCTTCCCTTCTGTACAGCTGGCACTTGTGTGTCTGTGTCTCTCTCCCTCCTAGGTAGGGAGCCTCCCAAATGCCGGGATTCAGCTGGCTCTTTCTGGACATTCAAAGGTCAACACAAATACCATCCGAGTAAAGCCTGATCCAGCCAATAAAGACCAGCTCTCCGCCTCTGGTTTATGTTCATATTTGCATTTAATCCAACCTGCTATTTTGTTTAGTATTTGTCTCTTCTCCTGTAAGCCCTTCTACTTCTCTCTGACCCATCATTAGCTCTCCAATGCCTAGAACAATGCCTGGCTGATAACAAATAGATGGGTCTATAGCCTACAGCAATGGTGTGGGCTGGAGACATAAATGTATGACTCATGTCCATAAAGTCAATGGACTGGACTGAGATCACCCAGGGAGAATGTCTACTATGTGAGGAGAGGAGGGCCTGAGTGAGTGAACATTTAATAGCCGTAGAAAGGAGGATGAGTCTGCAAAAACAACAGAGAAGTAGGAGGAAGTACAGGACAGTGAATGTTCTATCACAGGAGTCCAAAGAATACTTCTGGAAGGAAGGAGTGGTCAACCATGTTAACGAAAGCAAAATGTCTGCTGAATTCTGCTTAGTGTTACATGGGGAGTGACCTTATTAAAAAAACATCACAGTAAAATAAATGTGAGGGGCAGAAGCCAGACTGGAAAAGACTGGCTGGAGAGAAGCATGAAAACTGCTTTGGAGAAATGTTTACTATGTGAAAAAGAAGGCAGAGTTGAGAACAGGGGTTTTGGTTTAATGGGGACAAGGGCACTATCCTAGCACTGTCACAGGTACTCAAGTCTCAGTAGATGCAAGTCACCCAAGGGTCACAAATCTTTTCTATTCTCTCACTAGATCTAGAATGCAACTGTCTTTGGACTGATCGCTATGTGCCCAGAGTATCAATCTACAAGTTTTTTTGTTTATACATATACTTCATCTCTTGTTACAATGGAGGATAGAATATGGCTCCTATATACCTTGTTGGTGCTACCAGCAGTAAACACAATAATGCCACAGGGCCTAAGGAAAAAAATGGTTTCTGCTGTTTCTCATGGGAATGGGAAGATGTGTTCTGTGGTGTCATCATGTCTACCCCCGCAATAACTGATTCGCTTTATGACCTTGAGAGAACAGCCCTTTGTCTCCCCAGCCTGCTGTCCAGGCAACAGACTACAATGGAAGGAGTTCAGTCTTGAAAGTTCGGGGATCTAGATCCCAATTCTAATTCAGTCACACAGCAATTTTAGTGATTAAACTTCACAACCTCCATTTTTCAACTGTACATAGAAATTATATATAAGCTTCATGGGGGCTGGAGATGGCTTAGTGGCTAAGGCGCTTGCCTGCAAAGCCTAAGGACCCAGGTTTGCTTCCCCAGGACCCACGTAAACCAGATGCACAAGGTTATTCATTTGCAGTGGCTAGAGGCCCTGGTATGCCCATTCTCTATCTACCTCTTTCTCTCTCTCTCTCTCTCTCTAATAAATAAAAAAAAATTAAAAAAAATTTTTTTAAATACTGTTAGACGGTCGTGGTTTTTTTAAAACTTTTTTTGCTCATTTTTTATTTATTTGAGAGTGACAGACAGAGAAAGATAGAGAGAGAGAGAGAGAGAGAGAGAGAGAGAGAGGAATTGGGCATGCCAGGGCATCCAGCCACTGCAAATGAACTCCAGACACATGTGCCCCTTTGTGCATCTGGCTAACGTGGGTCCTGGGGAATTGAGCCTCGAACTGGGGTCCTTAAGCTGCACAGGCAAGCACTTAACCGCTAAGCCATTTCTCCAGCCCAGTGATGCACACTTTTAATCCCAGCACTTGGGAGGCAGAGGTAGGAGGATCACCATGAGTTCAAGGCCACCTTGAGACTACCAAGTGAATTCCAGGCCAGCCTGGGCTACAGCAAGACCCTACCTCAAAAAACCAAAATAATAATAATAATAATAATAATGTTAAATTTCATGAGACTATTGTAAGGACTGTATAAAAACCTGCAAGTGCCTAAGCACATATGGTCTGGCACAAATTCAGTTTTCTTTACATTGCCATTCTGATTAACCCGTCTGTATTTTTATTTAGTCTTTTTTCCCCTTTGTCTAAGTGCATCAGGAAGTCCTGGAAAAAGAAACCTTGAGAAAGTCACTTATAAAGTTCCAACATATGTCATTTTAAAGAAGTACTAGTGGAGGGATGGGTGGGACCAGAGGTGTACCAGCAGCACCTGGAAAGACAGGGGTGATGCTTAAGTAAGAAGAAACAGGCTCCTCCCTCTACTCATCCTTCCTCTTGTGCTATGACTATATCTATTTCTTTTAACATGGGATAATTCACAAGTCTCAAGTCAGAGCCTGGGAAGAGGCAGTTGCTTGTGAAGCCTGCCTGCCTGCCTGCCTGGGGTCAATTCCTGGCCACACACATAAAACTGGACAGGAATTTAATTGCAGCAGCAAGAGACCCTGGCATACCCATATACACACATGCAAATAAATAAAACAAATGAATCTCAAGTCAATGTCTTCAGCATAAAAACAAAAGTGGCACTCATATTCACACATACACCAAGGCAGTAAATTGGGCTATGGAATCCCAAGTTTTGATTTACTAGTTTTATGACCTTATAGAATTACTATACTTCTCTGATTTAAAGTTTCATTGTTTATTGAAATAGAAACAACACTGTCTTAACAATAAGATTGTAAGGACTGAAGGAAATATTGTATGTTAAAGTAGTTAATACACTATAAACGATGGTTAGTGTTAGGTAATAGGTTCACAAAGCTGTTTCAGAGTCTACTTTTGGCCAATTTAGGTGTTAGGTTTTACTTACAAAGTCCTCAGTTCTAGAATACTCTATCCTATGATTCTAAACCATTGGTTTTCTCCTTTAATTCTCTTGCTAATTTCATTTAATTCCTTTAACTTAAACAAGATTCTTGGACCAAATGGCTGTGTGCATTAGCCCTGATCATCTGTCTCTAAGTCCCTCCACCCAATGCTCCAAAACACTGTCCATATTTCTATATGAGCAATTTCTAGTCCATTTTGCATTAGTCTTGTCTCTTCTCTCTTAGGATGAGAGCAAAGGTTAGAGAGGTCACCCTACTGAGTGTTATATTCCCCACAGCTCATAACAGGGAGCATGGGATACAAAAGAACTCAAAGGATTAGTTGAAATGACTTGATGCTAATTTCTCTTGCCTGCTTCCCTCCCCCTCTCTTTGTCTATTTATTTATTTTGGTTTTTCAAGGTAAGGTCTCGCTCTAGCCCAGGCTGACCTGGAATTCACTATGTAGTCTCAAACTGGCCTCAAATTCATAGCGATCCTCCTACCTCTGCCTCCTGAGAACTGGGATTAAAGGTGTGCACCACCACACCCAACAGTTTTTTTGTTTTGTTTGTTTTTGTTTGTTTTTTGAAACAAGATCTGGTTATTAAACTCTGGCTAGCCTGGAACTCACAATGGAGATTAGGATGGCATCACACTTATGACATCCTCCTGCTTCTATCTCCCCAGTGCTGGGAATGCAGACACTCACCATCATGCCCAGTGCTAGTTCCTCCCTCCCCCTCTTCCTTTTCTTTGAGACAGGACCTCAGCGTATAGTTCATACTGGCCTCAAACTCTCAATCCTCCTTGGCCTCCTGGTGCTGGTTGAATGTGTGAGCTCAGCTGGCAGCATCTTCATGTACTGCACCTAGTGTCCGTGCTGGTCAATAATTGTTAAGTATCTTTTTTGTTGTTAACTTTTAGACTCCATTTGGACCTCCAAAGACCTGCACTATGTGAAATACATGGTCAACAACTTTTTTAACGTCATTTCTTCTCCTGGTGTGCATGTGTGTGCTGTATATGCACATATGTGCACACGTGTGTGGAAGCCAAGAGGAGGAGGCCGGTGCTCTCCTCTATCCCTTTCCACCACATCTCCTTGAGACACTTTCTCTCTGACCGTGGAGTTCACTGTTCTTTGGTTATACTGGATGACCAGAGAACCCCAGCATTCCTGTGTCTATGCAAACACATCCCCTTAACACTGGAGTTGTAGGCATGTGTGGCCATACCTGGCTTTTTACATGGGTGCTGGGGATTGAACTCAGGTCCTTGCATAGCAAACACTCTTATATCCACTGAACCATCTCCCCAGGCCCCTCACTGTCAGTTAAAACCTGATGATCAGTTAGTTCATTCCTTCACCAAGGTGAGAGCGCCTGAAGCCAATCAAGCAACCCTAACTCTGATTCTTGACAACTAAATTGGGCTACTGACATAAGCGGAACACTTATCAATGTGTCGTAGAAGGAAACTGCTTAATAACAGCTATTACAGAGGCAAATGAAATGCAGGTGTGTGTGGATGTTCCCCTCAACTATCAATAATGCAGTAAAACAGCAAATACTGACTTGAAATTGAATCTCTAGAGGTGAGCAATCTTCCAAAATGGTTTCCAAAGGCCACATTCTTTGTGAGCCCCTCCCTTCTGTGCAGACTGGATGAAGGAAAGATGGCCAAAGTTATGAGATGTCAAGTCTAAGCTCAGGTTATAGCCAATGTCTTTCTTACTAGTGTGTGTTTCCATGTACAAATGTACTTTCTTCTCTCCTCTCACGTCCTGACGGCAGCCCATGTGAGACTGAGGCAGAAGAACTAGTCAACCTGCCCAGGTTCTGACTCCAGAAAAACTGAAATACAATAACTATCATTTTATGTTGCTTGTTTTTGCCACACATAACAATAGGTAACTGAGACAGTAGTGATTTTTTAATATAAATAAAAGGAGAGGTGAGAAATGTGGAGAGAAAAACTATGAATGAAAAAGAGTCTTAAAAGGAGTATCAACTCATTGCAATACATGGCCCTTGACTGGGCAGGCGGGCCTGCTGGCACAGGTCTGCAATCCAAGCTATTGAGAAGGCTGAAGAGGGGGATGTGAAGTTCAAAGCCTGCTCAGCTACAGAGAGAACTCAAAGTCAGCTTAAGCAACTTTGTGAGAACCTGTCTCAAACAGCAAAAAAAAAAAAAAAAAAAAAAAAAGGGGGGGGGGCTGGAGAGATGGCTTAGTGGTTAAAGTATTGCCTGCAAAGCCAAAGGAGCCAGGTTTGATTTCCCAGGACCCATGTAAGCCAGATGTACAAAGTGTTACATGTGTCTGGAGTTAATTTGTAGAGGCTGAAGGCCCTGGCATGCCCATCTTCTCCCTCCCCTCTCTCTCTCTCGCCTCTTTCTCTGAAATAAAAATAAATGTAAAACTTTTTAAATATATTTTATTTATTTACGTGACAAAGAGAAAGAGAAACACACACACACACACACAGAGCCGGGCGTGGTGGCGCACGCCTTTAATCCCAGCACTCGGGAGGCAGAGATAGGAGGATTGCTGTGAGTTCGAGGCCACCCTGAGACTCCATAGTGAATTCCAGGTCAGCCTGGGCTAGAGTGAGACCCTACCTCGAAAAACAAAACAAAACAAAACAAAAAGGCGTGTGCCACCATGCCTGGCTGTAAAACTATTTTTAAAAAGCAAAAAATTAAAAGGCCATAGCTCAGTACAGTGCTAGCCTTGCATGCTCAAGGCCTTAGGTCCAATCCCTAATACTAAGGGGCAGCGGGGAGTGAGGGAGGAGAGTTAATCAAGATAGGATAAAATCAAGCATTGCTGGTACACACCTGGTCTACATAGCAAATACCAAGCCAGCCAGGGCTGCATACTACAATACAACCTCAAAAAGACAGAAGAGGCTGCAAATGGTAGGCATACATGTGTCATCTCAGCATTTGGGAAGAAGAGGCAGGAGGATCAAGTTCAAAGCATAGAGTTCAAACCCAGCCTGGGCTACATGAGACCCTGTATCAAAATAATAATAAATAAATAAATAAATATAGGGTAGGGTAAATTGTTACTTGGGCACTAGTACTCATGAGGAATAGACATAAGGGAATGTTCTAGAGATCTGGAAACGTTTTAATTTGTGATATATTTTGATAAAATAGTAAAGTCAGAATCTTAGGTATTAGTATTTTGTAAAAGCCATGTAAACAATTCTAATGTTCAGCCAATATTTAGAACCATTCTTTGGGCTGGAGAAATGGCTCAGCATTTAAAGCATTTGCTTACAAAGTCTAAGGCCTGGCTTTGATTCCCCAGTACCCAAATAAAGACTGATGCATACAGTGATATATGTGTCTGGTGTCCCTTTGCAGTGGCAGGAGGCCCACTGTCTCTGTCTCTAATAAATAAATCAAAGTGTTTGTGGTTTTTTTTTTTTTTTTTTTTTTTTTTTGCTGACAAAAACCTGAAAAAAGCTATGCTGCACGAAGTTCAATGGGAGAGAGAGAAATCACCAGTGAAGATACTGAACAGTGGACACTGCAAGCCTTAAATTTGGCCAGCCAGGCCAAGTGAGCCAACAGGTGCAATAGTTGCACGTCTGTTATGGGGAAAACCAACCATTCTCTAATTGGACTGGAGACACACTCCATGGGAGGGAATACATCCCTGATACTGAAAACCTACAACAGGGGTAGTCTTGAGCCCTTGGGGTGTAATGTCTGCTGGTATCTGGCTAAATGTATATACTATGTTCAGCAAACTGCCCAGCACTTCTCTTAATGTCCATACCTATATATTAATGCTACTCTCACTTTTGGTTAGATAACCTTCTCTTTTTAGAGAGCAGTGACCTTGGGATGACTCAGAAGGCACCATGGTACTGAGAAGAAGTAACAGAGGGGTACTCAACACTGAAATATCTCAATCATACCTTCCAAGGCTCAGGGTCCATTGTGGAAGAGGTGGCAGGAAGAATGTAAGAACCAAAGGAAGGGCAGGACTCCTTACAATGTGTTCCCCCAGATACAAAATGGCCTGGATATCCATGACCTCACAGTGTCTGACACTACCTACACAAGACCATAATAATAGGAGGAAAAGATCATGACATCAAAATAAAAGAGACTCATTGAGAGGGGGAAGGGGTATCATGAAGAATGGAGTTTCAAAGGGAAAGTGGGGGAAGGGAGGGAATTACCATGGGTTAGTGTGTACAATTATGGAAATTGTCAATAAAAAAAAACTTAAAAAAATAAAGTGTTTTTTTTTTTTAAATAGGAAACTTAAAAAAAAAGAACCATTCTTCTATGTCTACAAGCTCAAACTAGACTCCTTGATCTGACTTGTGAGGCAATAAGAACAGTGAGACAAGGTAGTAAGAACAGAAGCTGAAAAGATGGGAGGGCAGGATGAGGGAGGGACAGATTTAAAAAAGGAAACAATCCAATGGAAGAAGGGAAAGCAAAGGTCAGTTTTGGTGGAACTAAGAACACAGCTCCAGAACAGTGAAACAACTCAAATTTTAGTTCCAGCTTTGAAACTGACTAGCCATGGTTGCAACCTTGGGCAAACTGCTCCATTTCTCCAGGCCTTCCTGGGATCTCTTAACCACTTGTAAACAGTCTCTAGAGGCAGTTGAGAGGAATCAAGTAGGAACAGGCCCTATGACAGACCCTAAGTTTACAAGCATAGCACTTAGTATACTATAATTGCCTACTTATCTCCTGTACCAAACCCTGAGCTTATCCCTGACTATTATACCTTTTCTAGCCATTCAGGAAGTTGAGGCAGGGGGATCTCTTAAGCCAAGAACTCAAGACTAGCCTGGGCAATATAGCAAGACTTCTCAAAAGAAGTGTGGGGGCATAGCCGGGCGTGGTGGTGCACGCCTTTAATTCCAGCACTGGGAGGCAGAGGTAGAAGGAGTGCAGTGAGTTTGAGGCCACCCTGAGACTCCATACTGAATTCCAGGTCAGCCTGGGCTAGAGTGAGACCCTACCTCGAAAAACCAAAAGAAAAGTGTGGGGGCTGGAGAGATGGCTCAGGGGTTAGGGTGCTTGCTTGCAAAGCCTAATAACCTGGATACGATCCCCCAGTACCTGGGCAAAGCCAGATGCACAAAGTAGTACATGCATCTGGAGTGTGTTTGTAAGGACTAGAGGCCCTGGGGTGCCCATATTTATATTCATTTTCTCTCTCTCCTTGCAAAATAGAATTATTATAAAAAAGAAATAATATACATTCTAGTACCTAACACATATTATAGTCACCCCCATACTCAGTCCTCAAAACAAACCTTTGGGATTCTGGGATTGTCAAATAAATTTTTAAGTAAAAAAAATTAAGGTTCAACTTTTTAACAATTTCTTATCAGAGAGAGAGAGAGAACTGGTGCACCAGGACCTCCAGCCACTGAAATTGAATTCCAGACGTAGCACCATCTTGTGCACATGTGTAGCCTTACCCACTTGCATCACTTTGTGCATCTGGCTTATGTGGGAACTGGAGAGTTGAATATGTGTCCTTAGGCTTTGCAAGCAAGCACCTTAACCACTTAGCCATCTCTGTAGCCCAGGTCCAGCTTTTAAATAATTTGCTGATCTAAGGCAAGTTGACTGCAGCTGAAGAAGTGATTTCACCAGCAGCCTCTTCCTCCAGTTCCCAGAGGGTAAAATGTACCACCACTCTCCACTCCCCTGACCTCCCCAAATGAAAGGGATCAGTCCCCTACTGTGATTGCAAGCTTTTCTTGTCCCCATAGGAATCAGCTACATAGGTTATTTTATTATGCATTTTTGTTGTTTTTGGTGGTGCTGGGGACTGAGCCCAGATGCACACCAAGCTCTCTATCACTGTTACAATCTCAGTCCTTATTTTTATTATGCTTTAAGCAAAAATAAATAAATACAAATAAGGCTTGTCCAGGAAAAAAATTCCCAAGACTTCAAACAGCCATATTCATAAACTGTTGGCTTCCCTCTTATATTTAAAGATGAATAAATTAGTGTGAAACATGTTCCAGCAGGAAGTTGTAAAACTACTGGCCAAACAGCCCCTCAGCACTCTGGGCGAATAGTGTGTATTTGTTTTACTTTGTGCCTATTGTTTTCTCCACACCATTCCAAATTCTTCAGGAGCTCAAGTCTCTCTTCATTAGTCTACAGTCCCTCCTGTACAATGAGCCCACAGTACCCAGACCAAAATGAAACCACAAACCATGTTTTTCTAACATAATTAACATACTTATCAAAATTTAAAAATGAAAATAAAGTAATTAACAAGATATTCTTTGAAGGATAGCATAAGGTAAAAGCTCTAAGAAGCAAATGCCTACTACAGGCACCACTTAAGCCGCACTCGCAGATGTGTGCTGTGTGAATAATAACTGAGAGATTAATATCCATTACAAACGGGGCTGGAGAAATGGCTCAGCAATTAAAGGCACTTGCTTGTAAAGTCTGACAGCCCAGGTTCGATTCCCCAGTATGCACGTAAGGCTAGATGCACAAAGTGGCACATGTGTCTGGAGTTTCTTTGTAGTGGCAGGATGCTTGGCATGCTCATACTCACTCTCTCTGTCTCAAATAAAGAACAAACCACTTGCAGCAAGTAAGATAATCTAGGACAAGAACTAAAAGATGAGAACAGTGTCAAGCAAACCAGATTCTAAGACAATTTCTTGTTTGGGGTACACAAGAGAACAAACACTGTGGTTTTCAGGGCCATGTGACACCTACAGCAGATTTCTGTAGCCCAAGTGCCTAGCATACACATTCTCTCCTCTTGGGCCAACATCCCAAGCAGCAGTAGCTCACCCCCTTCACCTATTACTCCCCACTGACACGGCCCTGAAGCGCAGCACAGGAGCTCAGGAGTTAAGTAAGCCCAGCAGTGCTAAAAGCTGGAGGAAATGAGCGTGCCACCTGATACTTCTCTGGCACAGCCTAAGCAGATTAGTTTAGGTTACAAACACAAATGCAAGATTCCAGTATGATGATGAAACTGCTCTTTTTCTACAAACTAAAAATAACCTATTTATCAACACAGGAGCATTCCTCAAGTATTTCTGCCCTGTCAGCAACTCAAAATTCTATTTCCTCAAATACTTCATCTAGAGTGTTTTACTAGGTGCAAGTCTCCAGATTTTCCCTATGTTCCCCATTCCTCACCTAACCCTGCCGTATGACCAGAACAAGAGACCTAAACTCCTTTCCACCTCATGCATTTTGAGTTTTTCTTTGAATAAACAAGCATGTACTAAGTTTTGTGGCTCTGGCTTGGTGTAGGCACAACTAGGGGAAGAGCAGAGCTCTAACAAAGAATGATGAAATGCAAAGAAAAAAATGAAAGACAAGATAGGGCATGACCAGGAAGTCAGCTAAATGCTTTTCATTCAGGCAGGAATGGAAAGAGTTCCACCCACCTAGAATACAGAGTAAGAGCGGATGGTGTCCACTCCAGCCAGACTTTGCTTTATCTCTTAGAACACAGTCATCAAGCTCGCTCTGGGAGACAGGCTCATGTCCAAGTGGCTCTGAGTACCCCACAAGAATCATTACACTATCCTAGGGTTGGAGTGATTTTTTTTCCATGGGAAATGAACTCCCACAGCTTAAGCCAAACAAGTTAAGCTTGAATTGCTGATTTTTCCAGTCATGCAAAACTGAGAGAGGGGGGCTCAAATTGTACTCCTAGAGAAGTAGGAATTCTAGGGAAACTTAAAAAAAAAAAAAAAAAAAAAACTGTGTCCTTAGGTGCTCTCCCAGCTCTTAGGCCAGCAAGCATTCCTTTTCCCAAACCAAAAACTAACTACAGACTTTGAACTTCCTTGTTCTTCTCAATGACACCAGGAGTGTCACAACGCTGTACCACCCTATAAAGACCCAACAAGGCATTTGTTATTCTAGAATAGTCACTTGGGACACACATTACTGTATTTCCTACAGATCCAAGTTTCAAGTAGTCCTCACAACCTGATTTTTAACTTTTTACCATCTCTTTAACACACACACACCACCTTGTCTATGTATATAAGCTATACTCTCAAAAACATTTTGGGGGGGTAGCCTGAGACCACCCAGGAAGCAACATGGTAAAGTTCCAAAGCAAAATCTATGTTGTACAACAAGCAAACTGCAAGCTGTAGGCCTTCATCAAACAGTATCATACAGACAGCCGACCTACCCAACTGCGAGTGATAGGAGGCCTGGGGAAAGACGAAAAGGGTTCTCTGAAGATGAAAGGTGTAGCAGAGCTCAATGACCAAACAGAAGAAAAAGAACTCCTGAAAGTGAGGGACAAGCAGGAAGAATGACAGAGCGGTGCTGCCGGACAAGCAGTCAGGGCCCTGGTGGCTTCAACAAGATGCAGAGTAGCAAATGGAAAGGACCCTGAACCTGTGGAGGAGGACTTAATAGACCCTTGGATCTGCTCATGGGCATTGCCACATCCCCAAAGCCAGCTGGACTGAACAGCTAGCAGCTCCAGCTGTGGAACATGGAGGGGAGCAGAAGGCCAAGTGAAGGTCACAATAGGACCCTTGAGTATTTTCTAGAGTCTTCCATATGTGCCATGTCTTCTGCCACAGCCATGCTTTTTGAAACTGTGTCCCTTATTCTAGAACTTAGTAAGATTGTCCTTTCACTCAAATCTTGGTTTCTGGATAGCACTAGAAGATAACCAACCCCTTTTAGTATGGACTGAAAAGTTTCAGATTTATCCAGAGGGAAGGTCATTCCGTGAGTGCCATATTATGAAGTTTTCACTCCAAAGTTGCATTTTATATTGAGAGTAACCAGCTGTCTTCACTTGGATGACACAGTAGACTCCAGGGGATAAGCTCACACCACTGGGGTTTGCAACACGTACATCCTGCCAGACCCTTCCTGGCATGACCTGCCACGTACCTTCTTGCTTGGGACTTATGCTGCTCCATCTAGGCCCTGGTGAAGTCACTCACATCTCTGTGACCTTCAAACTGCTTCTCAATGGCAGTGAGACTCCACAGACTGGATAGCAGAACAGCTACCCTAAGTCAAAGACAGAACTGGTTCTTGCCCCTGTCTGAGTGCCTGGCTGGCCTACAGCTCCCTCCTCACACCTGCTACTCGTCAATCACAGTTCTCAGGAACAGAATCCAGGCACAGAAGGCCTCACAAACTCTCAACCCACGGCTCTAAAACTATGGATTGAAAGCTAGCACATCACACGGTGCCTGTTTGGCATTCAAGGCCTAAGGAACCTCGAGTGGCAGGATGAGGGCACAGCCCCTTACAGATATGGGTACAGAGAAGTGGAGGGCCATGGTACCAGTGCTGGAGAGCTGGGTGGGACGTTAGAGGATCTAAGTGTACCTCATGACAACCAAACTGCATATGGTGCTGATAGAAACATTCAGTGTTGAGTTTAGGGCTGCCATACGTAAACTAAAAACAAATCAAAAAAAAAAAATGTATAAACCAGGAGTGATGGGTCATGCCTGCAAACCCAGCACTTGGAATCTGAGGAGGGAGGACTGCAGTGAATTCAGGCCCAGCCAGGGCCACATAGCAAGCTCAGTGTCAGCCTAGGCTACACAGTGAGATCCTGTCTCAAAAAAATAAACAATATCAGAACTATCTTAGAATTCACAAAGTTAAGGAATATCAGAGCTGACAAGAAAACAATCAACCAACCTAGTCTCTCATTTTCAAGGTGGGGAAATGGAGGCTCAGAGTAACATTAGACCTCAGTGTCTAGATCCCAATTCAGACATCTTAGGCTACATCATACTTCATCTTGTGGCTAAGGGAAAGGGACAGAAGAAAGTCAGTATAGTAAAGGGTACCAAGCAAAGAAAACAGCCCTTATCTGTGAATTCTCCTTTACTGTTTTGTGGTGTGACCCAAGACTAGCTATTCCTTAATTTCATAAGCTTCTCTCTTAAATATCATGTCACTTCTACTGATAAACTATTAATTGCCACTCACACCTCAATGAGTTCCTCTAGATACTGGACGGGTGAAGATTGAAGCTGCCAGCTGCAAGGATGGAGAGACAGGAAAATAAACGAAAGGATAAAATCCTTTGGGGTAAAGGGACACATTTTTAAGATGACAAAACTGGATGACTCCACTGAAGAAATGACATCACCTGACTTCATTATCATACTATCTAGGACTTGGGGGAAAATAATTTCACTTCTTGGAATCATCAAGAAATGCAGACACTTTCTAAAAAGCTCAACCTCAATAGGAGCCGTGAGAGTGCCCCAAAGTCAAGGAATGAAAGTCTTGTGCTTGGCCAAGAAATAGCCCTGGCAGAGGCTCCTCAGTTAGCTGTCCCGGCCCCACCCCTGCACCACACACTCAACCTGTCAGTGACAACTGTAGCAGTATTAAAGCTGGGGCAACAGCACACACAATAGTTTGTCCACAAAAATGCTGGCCACAATGCTTCTAATGAACATCTACAGATGGCTTAAGTTTACCACGCTGTTCAATCTCAAGATCAAACCTCTACTGCATATACACCTTCTCAGTGCCCTCATTCTGCTTGTCTTTCTCTTTCATTAAGCCATTTGCATGGTACAGACTTAGTGATCTGTGGGGAAAAAAATATATAAATTCTTAATCACCAGTAATACAACTAGAATTTTCAATGGACAGAGATTTTAAAAGTGTTGAATACACTGGGCGTGGTGGCATACACCTTTACTCCCAGTACTCAGGAGGCAGAGATAGGAGGATCACTGTGAGTTCAAGGCCAGCCTGGGACTACAGCCTGCGTTAGAGTGAGATCCTACCTCAGGGAAAGAAAAAAAAAAGTATTGAATGTGAGCAAGCCCCCTCACCTCACTCCACTACATGTCAATCTACAGCCAATTCTGCCTTTTCTGTTCAGAAGCTTCTCTTGCCCAGGGATGGGGGCTAACAGGGGAAACACAAAATGACAAAGAAAAGGTTCAGCTCTCTGCTGAAGTATCAACACATTTAAAATAAGTGATTGTTGGGCTGGAGAGATGGCTTAGTGATTAAAGCACTTGCCTGCCAACCCAAAGGACCCAGGTTCAATTCCCCAGGGCCCACATAAGCCAGATGCACATGGTGGCACATGCATCAGCCGTTTGTTTGCAGCAGCTAAAGGCCCTGGTATGCCCATTCTCTTTCTCTGCCTTCTTCCTCTTTCTCTCTCAAATACATTTTTTAAAAAATTTAATACTATGGGGTGGCACATACCTTTAATCCCAGCACTTGGGATGCAGGGGTAGGAGAATTACCATGAGTTCGAGGCCACCCTGAGACTACATAGTGAATTCCAGGTCAGCCTAGACTACAGTGAGAGCCTACCTCAAAAACTTAAAAAAAAAAATCAACACTAAAAATACACACACACACACACAAAAGAAAAGCGGCTTCCCTATCATTACCACTGCATTCTTAGGACCCCCAAATTGTGTCTGGCATGGAAGAAGTACTCTATAAATCTTCAAAAATTAATATGGCACCAAAGAAAAAATGTACCCTTAATCTTTGATTACCAACCTCACTTACTGTTACTGTTAGCTGGACTTTTCACTCTGGCCACACATCTTACTGCATTTGATGGCTACATCATTCACAAAACTGGTTATAGGTGCTAGGCCACAAGCACCCTGCCACCTAATTTTCACATTCACTACAGTCATGTGCATTTTCCCCAGGTGAACTATAACAGAGGTTTCAAAAAAACTTAACAGTCCATAGGAATGGTTTGGCTTCTACTATGTGAGAAGTTAAACACAGCATTGGCAACACCAGTGTGAGCTGCAACTTTCTACAAAAGCAGGACACAGCACAGTCCCTTAGCCTGTCCCTGCATCGGGTCAGCCAAGTGCTTCCGGTCAGGACTGACCTTTACCACTTGTTCACCTGCAGGCAGCATGCCTGATGTAGCCGCACACTATAAGGTTTTCTATATGTCATCCACTCCTCTAAACAGTTCTAAAAGATAGGTGCTGTCGTCCTTACTTTAGAGATTAGAAAGTGGAATCTCCGAGAGGTTCAACTAATACATAACAGGGCTGTGATTTTTAACTTAGTGTCAATCTTAAATACTTGCTTTTGGGATTACTGTGAATTCAAGGCCAGCCTGGAGTACACAGTGAGTTCAGTTGAGATTCTGCCTCAAAACAAAACTAAATTCCAGATGCTTTCCTCCATCAATAAAAGCACTGCTCAGGGGAAGTCAATAAACACTGTCAACATATGCCTAGATGTTGGATTTAGTCTTCTATAAGCAAGTAAGCAAATGTATAAATAAGTAAATAAACAAATATGCAGGGCAGACGAACAGCCATAAAAAAGACTCAATAATCTCAAAACCATCAGGAGCCGGGCGTGGTGGCACACACCTTTAATCCCAGCACTTGGGAGGCAGAGGTAGGAGGTTCACCGAGAGTTCAAGGCCAGTCTGAAACTACACAGAGATTTCCAGGTCAGCCTGGACTAGAGCTAGACACTACCTGGAAACCACGCCCTCCCCAAAAAAGGCATCAGAAATGTACCTTCCAGCAGCCCAACTGACTCTGTCCTTTGCTTTGCATCTTCAGCTCACCAGGACTTGAAATGGACCCCAACTGCCCCAGCACCCAAGTGGCCTCTGTAGGTGCGGAGAGCAGATGCATCTCCTGCAGGAAGAACAGTGGCTGCTGCTACAGCCTGGGTGCTCAGCGCTGCCTCTGAATGGGGCATCCGATAAGTGCAGTCACTTCAGCTTCTGTGTGGACAGCCTTGCTCCCACATGTACATACAGCAAGGTTTACAAACCTAGAATTGCTTTTCATACTATTTATTTGTCATATTCATTTTTCTATAAAGTATGTGAATTATAATAATAACTTTTAGAAAAGATGACATCAGTTCTAATTAATGCTATAAAGTCCATTTGGAGATTTTAAAAATCTGAAATTGATATGGATTAGTATCTTTCTTAAAACAGAGATTTAGATAGATGAAGGAGAAATTGTTTAGAGGCTACTAGGGATGTGTGTTATGTGTGTAATCATACTCTAAACAATGGTCAAGATTTTTTAAAGCCTCATTAGGCCCATGATCCTCATTTTTAACCCTCAAACACAGAAGACCATTGCCCTATCATTACTCACGTTATAAAGATGACAATGAATCTTCAATACATTTAAACAACTCATAGTCTTCTTAAGATTCAACATCAGGGCTGGAGGGATGGCTTAATGGTTAAGATGCTTGCCTGCAAAGCCAAAGGACCCAGGTTTAATTCCCCAGGACCCATGTAAGTCAGATGTTCAGGGTAGCACATGAATCTAGAGTGAGTTTGTAGTAGCTAGAGGCCCTGGCATGACCATTCTCGGTCTCTATCTGCCTCTTTCTCTCTCTTTCAAGAGTAAATAAATTTTTAAAAGAATTCAACATCTTCCCCAATCTATCTCTTAACAAAACCCTCCAAAAATTTAGCCCCTACTTAGTGATAGAAATTCTAACCCATCAAAATTTCCTAAGGGTATATCACTTAAAAGATTCACCCTCTTTATTCATTTTCCACATGTTTACAAACTATGTACCAGAATCAACTTGATTTTACATCTATCTGCAAGTGGTCTAAACTAATAGTTTTAAAGAATCAAGTATTCACAGTAGCCAATAATATTATATGAATTATATACTTTAGAACACAGGTGACTAATGCAGAAATAACATATAAAGTGTATCCACAACAGCTACAAAGTCAGGTCCAATATTCTGTCACTTCTAATATGCTGGCCATTATCTCTTTCCTACCTTTAACAGACTGATCTACTCATTTTTTTCCCTGAGGACAAATTCATTCATGCTATACCTCTGCCTAGACATTTCCTCTGCCTGGAAGACCTACTTCATTGCATTAAATCTATCCAAAAGAGGCTGGGAAGAATGCTCAGTGGCTAAAGGCACTTGCTTGCAAAGCCTGCAGGCCTGGGTTCAATTCTCCAGTACAAATGTAAAGCCAGATACACAACATGGCACATGTGTCTGGAGTGCAGGACAATAAGTCCTGCATACCCATGCTTGCAGCTCTCTCGCATATGCACTTTCTCTCAAATAAATAAAATTATTTGTTTATGAGACAGAGAGAGAGAGAATGGGCGTGCCAGGGTCTTCAGCCTCTGCAAATGAACTCCAGACACATGTGCCACCTGTGCATCTGGCTTAATGTGGGCTCCTGGAGAATAGAACCTGGATCCTTTGGCTTTGCAAGCAAACACCTTAACCACTAAGCCATCTCTACAGCCCAATAAAAATATTTTTTAAAAATCTATACAAGGGCTAGAGAGATGGCTTAGCAGTTAAGGCACTTGCATGTGAAGCCAGAGGACCCAGGTTCGATTCCCTAGTACTGACATAAAGCCAGATGCACAAGGTGGCACATGTGTCTGGAATTCCTTTGCAGTGGCTAGAGGCCCTGGCACACCCATTTTTTTTTTCTCTCTCTCTCCCCCAAATAAATAGTAAATAAACTACTTTTAAAACTCCAGACAAGAATCCAATCAATGCCATCTTTTCTTCAGTAGAATCCTTTTAGTCTCAGTAGCTGCTCAGTACCTCTCCTTGTTGAGTTCCTGCTGCCACTTGGCAGATAAGCATACATAACAATAGATACACCATTCTTTTATACAGTGTACCCAGACATTTGTGTTTACGCTTCACAGTTGTAGCACTCCAACTACAACCCAAAACTCCTTAAAAGTGTAGAATTGGGGCTGGAGAAATGGCTTAGTGGTTAAGGCATTTGCCTGCAAAGCCATAGGACCCAGGTTTAATTCCCCAGGACCCATGTAAGCCAGATTGCCCAAGGGGCACATGCATCTGGAGTTTGTTTGCAGTGGCTGGAGGCCCTGGAGCGCCCATTCTCTCTCTCCCTGTGTCTTTCTCTTTCTCAAATAAATAAATAAAAATAATAAAATATTTTTATTTGTAATTCTACCAGTACAATCTTATGAACCTAACAGTTTTACAGTAAAAATTTGCTTGAGGAAAAACGTGAAAGAGAAAGGAAAATCCTCAGGATCCACAAAAGCAATGGGTTTTCTTTGTTTTGGTTCGTTTTTTTGGGACAGTCTCTTCGTGCAGGCCCATGCTGGCCTCTACGTTGTGAGCCTCCTACTTTTGCTTTCTGAGTACTAGGATTGCAGATACCATGTTAAATAGTCTCTTAAAAACAAGGCCTCACAGGTGTGGTGGTACATGCATGTACACAGTATTTGGGAGGCTGAGGGAGGCAAGAGGACCAAGTAAGGAACCAGTCCAATCATCATCAAGCTCCATGGAGGACTGGGTCCTTCAGCTCCTACAGAATATAATGTGTGCTCCTCAATGATGTCCCATTGCAAGAAGAGTTCTACCAACTCTGTGATGACTGCCTTCTCCTCCTTCCTTGTCACTCCTCTGATCCCTCTCTGTACTACCAGGACAATCTTAATATCTACTTTTACTACCACTTCCTCTCTCTCCAGATCTCCTCCTGGTAATTCAAGTCACAGGTCACTTGTCACTTGTCAGAAATGCCTTCCTTATCTGGTTATCGTGGATAAAGCCCCATTCCTCTCCTACCATTCCTCCCTTACTTAATAAACTTTTTCTGATATCTGTGTCCCAAATTATACTGTAGATACATTTACTGATTTTCTCTCCCAAATACTGCATAAACTCCACGAAGGCAAAGACTTAGTCAATGTGGTTTGCTACTGTCTCCAATACAGCCTAGAATACTGTATGCACACTAAAGAGGGCAGTCAATAAACATTAACTACAGAATGAGTTGTTCTCTCTTAGTAACACTGCAATTCTCAAGATCATGAACATTGCTTTCTGCTTCCTTTTTTTTGGGGGGGGGGAGTGGTTTTGAGGTAGGGTCTCACTCTAGCTCAGGCTGACCTGGAATTCACTCTGTATTCTCAGGGTAGCCTCAAACTCACTGCAATCCTCCTACCTCTGCCTCCTTAGTGCTGGGATTAAAGACCTGAACACCATGCCTGGCTTTCTACTTCCTTTTTATTACCCACAACACCTAACAGATCAAATGTACTAGAGCTACAAAATGAAAATTTAACTAATGAGCATAAAAGCAGATTTCCTCTTTTGATACATCTCTCCTGTTTATTAACATTCAACATGCACTCAGTAAATATTATTAGCCAGGCTACCCGTTAAATGTTTCAATTGATCATTCCATCATTGATATTCATTTTGTGTTTTGCAATGCGGGGGAACAAACCCAGAGCTTCACACATGCTAAGCAAGGACTTTACCACTGAATTCCATATGCAGACCTCATCACTGGTATCCTGAAAAATCCAATACTTGGTCATAAGCTAAAGAACCCTGCCCTTTCCCCTGTACCCAGTCTAGTGACCTCACATTTTATTGACCAATGAAATGCAAGTAATTACAGATACCTGCAGGGTACCATATAAACATGGTTATTTTTTTTTTTTTGTCTCAAGAGACCACACTGAGAACTTTATTGTCCAATTATGTCAATCACTCACCCATTACTGTGTTTTCAGAGAATTAGTTCTCAGAAAGCAAAAACTGTGAGTCTCTTGAGAAATCTGAAGCCCTATGGACTGATAAGACTATTTTTTGGTGTGATAAGAGTGTAACAGTCATGCAGCTGATTGTTCTCATTCTACAGGCCTACACATCTGAAGCTGTCAAATAGTACACACACAAAAAAAATGTTTTGCAGTAATGGAAATCAAACCCAAGTCTTCACACATATGAAGCCAATTCTCTACCACTGAGCTATATCCCCAGCCTGAAAAAAAAGTAACTTCTTGAGATATATAATCAGCTATAATAGCTACATAGGTAAAATGCAAACAGTTGACAATTACTGAAACCAGGTAAAAGGTATGAGTATTAGACTAGTCTACCAACTTTTCTATATATTTGAAATTTTTCATTAGGAGTTGGTGGGTGAAATGTTTTAAACTGTAGAATTATTATGCATATTTTCTCTAGCTATAACTACTTGACTAACTTTCAATATAAGGTTGAATATATAACTAGATGATAACTGATTCAGAGAATATTACAGGACTCCGAAACTAAGCCACTGAAGCTCAAGAAATATTGACCAAGGTGGTAAAGACCAGGAAAAACTACTCAAGGTCAGAATAACTTCTAGACCAGCCCAGGTCTTAGGCAGCCTTGGGCTCAGAAGAGAAAAACATTATATTAAAGTCCTGCTTCTGGAGTAGAGCTGTTCAGCCCAGCTCCTCCAGGGAGACACATCTATGTTGGAAAACTAAACCACAAAATCACAGTAACAAATATATCTGAAAAGGACTTTATAAGCTGGCAGGACTTAGAAAATAAAATTTGGTTATTATTGCTGTGGTTAGGTGGTGGTTTGAATGAGATGTCTCCCATAAACTCGTGTTCAGAATGCCAGGTCCTCAGCTGGTGGTTGGGAATTGCAGCCTTGATAAAGGAGTTCGTATACCCTGACCTCATGTAAAAAACAAAACAAAACAAAAAAGAAAACCCAGAAAGCCAAATGTCACATGTTTTCTCTCATATGTGGATCCTAGCTACAAATGATTGGTCTTCTATGTGAATAAGAAGAAAACTCAGTAGCAGAGGCCAGTAAGCTAGAAAGGAGATATAAAGGGAATAGAAAGGGGGGGGGACCTAATAGGATGGTATTGTATATATGTATGTATATATATATTGGGGTGAAAAGGCCTAAGTGAGATCAGGGGAAGAGATTGAGTAAAGGAAAGGTGGACGGAGGGCTAATCAAAACCTAAGAGGATATAAATAAGTCATATGGAAACCTACTTTTTTGGACAATGGAATACTCAGGAGCCATAGATTGTTACTAGAAAATTTTCAGTGCCAGGGATGGAATACCTTCAAGTGAGTTGTTAGCCAGGGAGGTTCTTGATGCCCCCAAAACATTATAGGCCACTGCCGAGGCCGGTGGTTTCCCACCAGGAATAGATGGTAAGACCCTACTGCTGAAGACTCCACACACTTGGGCTGCAAGGTCACTGAGAAACCCTGCTGGAGCTGAGCTGAAAACCTCCTCCATGTAGACCAGCTGACAGAAAGCTGGAAAAAGCCACTCTGCATGCAGTTCAATGGGAGACAGAGAAATCACCAGAAATCAACAATGGACACTATAAGCCTTATGTTTTGCCAGCCAAGACAAATGAGCCAATGGGTGCAATAGTGGCACATCTGTTATGGGGGAAAACAACTGCCCTCTAATTTGACTGGAGGCCCGCTCCATGGGGGGGAATACATCCCTGATACTGAAAACCTACAACAGGGGTAGTCATGAGCCCTAGGGGTGTAATGTCTGCTACTATCTGGCTAAATGTATATACTATGCTCACCAAACTGCCCAATAAGCACTTCTCTTAATGTTCATACCCATATATTAATGCCACTCTCACTACTGGTTAGAGAACCTTCTCTTTTCAGATGGCAGTAACCTTGGGATGACTCAGAAGGCACCATGGTGCTGAGAAGAAGTGATAGAGGAGTGCTCAGCACTGAAATATCTCTATAACACCTTCCAAGGTTCAGGGTCCATTGCAGAAGAGTTGGTGGAAAGAATGTTAAGAGCCAAAGAAAGGGTAGGACTCCTTACAACATGCTCCTCCAGACACAAAATGGCCTGAATATCCATGACCTCACAGTGCCTGACACTACCTACATCATAACAGGAGGAAACTATCATGACATCAAAATAAAAGAGAGACTGACTGAGAGGGGGAGAGGATATGGTGGTGTGGTGGTTTGATTCAGGTGTCCCCCATAAACTTAGGTGTTCTGAATGCTAGGTTCCCAGCTGATGGAGATTTGGGAATTAATGCCTCCTGGAGGGAGTGTATTGTTGGGGGCAGGCTTATAGGTGTTATAGCCAGTTTCCCCATGGTAGTGTTTGGCACACTCTCCTGTTGCTATTGTCCACCTTATGTTGGCCAGAGGGTGATGTCTACCCTTTGCTCATGCCACTGTTTTCCCCTGCCATCGTGGAGCTTCCCCTTGAGCCTGTAAGCAAAAATAAACCTCTTTTTCCCACAAGCTGCTCTTCATTGGGTGATTTCTACCAGCAATGTGAACCTGACTGCAACAGATGGAGAGCGGAGTTTAAAAGGGGAAAGTGGGGGGAGGGAGGGAATTACCATGAGATATTGTTTACAATTATGGAGGTTATCAATAAAAAAAAAGAACCATAAGCAAGCCAGGTGTGGTAGCGCACGCCTTTAATCCCAGCACTCAGGAGGCAGAGGTAGGAGGATTGCTGAGAGTTTGATGGCAGCCTGAGACAACATAGTGAATTCCAGATCAGCCTGGGCTAGAGAACAAGTCCCTACCTCAAGAGAGAGAGAGAGAGAGAGAGAGAAGACAGAAAGCCTAGTAAGTTTCTGTAATCCTAGCATTGCCAAGGTAAGATGAGAGTCAGAGACAGAAGTTCCCAGAAGCTTGTGAACTACTACAGAGTGAACAGAATAAGAGACCCTGCTTCAAATGAGGTAGAAGGTGAGGACAGATCCTGGAGAGTTATCCTCTGAGCTCTGCACGTACTGTGGCATGTACATACCCATACTCACATACATTCATACACACACATACATCATGTATGTGCACATGAAAATTTAAAAATAGAACTGGAGAGATGGCTTAGCCGTTAAGGCACTTATCTGCAAAGCCAAAGGGCTCAGGTTTAATTCCCCAGGACCCACATAAGCCAGACAGATGCACATGCATCTGGATTTGGAGTTCATCTGCAGTGGCTGAAGACCCTGGTGCACCCATGTTCTCTCTCTCTTTCATAAATAAATAAATAAATAAAAATTTAAAAATATTTTTAATATCTCTTATTTATTAACTTGAGAGGGAGAGAAAGAAGCAGAGAGAAAGGCAGATAGAGAAAGAATGTGCGCACCAAGGCCTCCAGCCACTGCAAAGGAACACCAGACGCATGTGCCACCTTGTGCATCTGGCTTACGTGGGTCCTGGGGAATAGAACCTAGGTTCTTTGGCTTGGCAGGCAAGTGCCTTAACTAGTAAGCCATCTCTCTAGCCCCCAAATTTTTAAAATATTTTTTAAAAAGAACATTTAGGGGCTGGGAAGATTGTTCAGTGGTTAAAGCACTTTCTGAGCAAGCCTGAAGACCAGAATTTGAATCCCTACAACCCATCTAAAGCCAGACGCAAGTAGCACATGTGTCTTAAGTCTCAACATACCTATGGCAATGGGAGGCAGAGTTTGGAGAATCCCCAAGCTCACGAAGCCAGCTAGTCTGGCATTCGCAGCAGCAAAAGTCAACAGAAAGACTCTGCCTCAAACAGGTGGGAGATTAGAACCAATACTCCAAGTTTGTCCTCTGACTCCCACATGTGCACTGAGGCAATGTGTGCACCCATAAATATACACACACCACACACAAAAAAATTAATGAAGGCCTCAAAAGGCTTCTGTTAATGTAAGTTATATCTATCTATATTAACCATACAAGAAACTAAGCCAGACCTAGTTGCACAGGCCTGTGACCCCAGCTACTCAGGAAGATGAAGAAGTAAAGTTCGTTACCTGCCTGAATAAAGAGTAAATTCAAGGACAGCCTAAGCCACTTGGATTCTGTCTCAAAATAAAAAGTAAAGGACTGGGGATGTAGCTCTGTAATGAAGTGTTTGCTTGCGTTAGCATGCACATGACCTTGGGTACTATCTCCAGTACCGCCAAAAACAAAAGTGGGAAAAAAAAATTAGTGAAGGTCTCAAATGGCTTTGACTATGGTGGTAACATCTAGTGAGAAAGAGCCCTGGTGCACCCATGCTCACACACATATCCGCATGTACATGTAAAAATAAACTAAAAACTATTTTTAATAGTTTATTTATTTATTTTTAATTTTTTTGTTTATTTATTTGAGAGCGACAGAGAGAGAAAGAGGGAGAGAGAGAGAGAATGGGCGCACCAGGGCCTCCAGCCACTGCAAACGAACTCCAGATGCGTGCACCCCCCTTGTGCATCTGGCTAATGTGGGTCCTGGGGAATCAAGCCTTGAACCAGGGTCATTAGGCTCCACAGGCAAGCACTTAACCACTAAGCTATCTCTCCAGCCCTTATTTATTTATTTATTTATTTATTTGAGAGGGGGAGCAGGCAGATAGAGTGTGAATCGGCATGCCAGGGCCTCTAGCCACTGCAAACGAACACCCGACTCATGCGCCACCCTGTGCATCTGGCTTAGTACTAGGGAATCAAACCCAGGTCCTTAGGCTTCACAGGCAAGAGCCTTAACCGCCGAGCCATCTCTTCAGCCCTGAAAGTATATTTCAAAGAGATATTGAGGGCAGGAGAGATGGCTCAGCAGTTAAGGTGCTTGCCTGCCAAGCCTAATGACTGCTGTGTGCTGTGCTGCTGGCTACAAACTCTTGAGTGTCCAGGAAATTCTCCTGTTTCCGCCTCCCATCTTGCAGTCAGCATCAGTGCACTGCAATTATAGAAACCTGCCATGGCCTCAGCTTCTCCCTTGGCAGTTGAACATATGCACTCCAGCTTGAGCGACAAGCATTTATTTACCACTGAGCCATCTCCTTGGCCCCACAAGTAGTACTTTGTAAAAGGCTAGCTGTGATGTACAACCTAAAGCCATGATAATGGGCTTGTGAAATTCTGTTTCATAAATCCTTTAACCCATTTTTCACTTTGAAGAAGTCTTTTTCGTTTGTAAAGCATATATTGGTCATTTAAGAAAAAAAATGGGCTGGAGAGATGGCTTAGTGTAAGTTGCTCGCCTGTGAAGCCTTAGGACCCAGGTTCAATTCTCCAGTACCCATGTAAGCCAGATGCACAAGATGGTACATGCATCTAGAGTTAATTTGCAGTGGCTGGAGGCCATGGTGAACCCATTCTCTCCCCCACCCTTTCTCTCTGTCTCTCTCAAATAGATAAATTAAATTAAAATCTTAAATTCAAGGTCAACCTGGGCTACATGAGACCCTATGTCAAAAAAACACTGTATTACTGATGGAAAATGGAGTTTTAAAGGGGAAAGTGGGGGGGCATTACTATGGGATATTGTTTACAATCATGGAAGCTGTTTATTAAAAAATAAATAAATTTCAAAAAATAAATACTATATTAAGTTTTTTTAAAAAAAGGATAGACTCACTGGGCATGGTGGCATACACCTTTAATCCCAGCACTTGGGAGGCAGAGGTAGGAGGATCACTGTGAGTTCAAGGCCACCCTGAGAACAAATTTCAGGTCAGCATGAGCTAGAGTGAGACCCTGCCTCGAAAAAACAATCAAAAAAAAAAAAAAAAAAGGTTAGACTCTATCAATGCAGGCTGAGATGATAAAAATTCAGATGAAATGTCCAGAACAGGCAAATCCATATAGACAGAAAGTAGGTTATAGTTCCCTGGAGCAAGCAGGGAAGAATAATGAAAATGTTCTGAAATTACATACTAATAATTGTTGCATGACTGAGAATATAGTTTAAAAGAGCATTGTGACAGGACTGAAATCACAGCTACTTGGGAGGCTGAAGCAGAAGATTCCAAGCTAAAGGTCTGCCTGAAATACCAAGTCAATTCATGGCTAGTCTGGGTAATTTAGCAAGATCTTATCTCAAAAAAACATGCCTGGGGGATACAGCTCAGAGGTACAGCACTAGTCTAGCATGAGGTCCCTAGTTTGATCCCCAGTACCAGATAAGAGGAGGAGGAGAAAGAAATAAGGGGAGGGGAAAGACTACTGAATGAATTATACACTTTATGCGGTGGTTTGATTCAGGTGTCCCCCATAAACTTAGGTGTTCTGAATGCTAGGTTCCCAGCTGATGGAGATTTAGAAATTAATGCCTCCTGAAGGGATTGTATTGTTGGGGGATGGGCTTATAGGTGTTATAGCCAGTTTCCCCATGGTAGTGTTTGGCACACTCTCCTGTTGCTATTGTCCACCTTATGTTGGCCAGGGGGTGATGTTCACCCTCTGCTCATGCCATTGTTTTCCCTGCCATTGTGGAGCTTCCCCTCGAGCCTGGTAAGCCAAAATAAACCTTTTTTCCCAGAAGCTGCTCTTGGTTCGGTGATTTCTACCAGCAATGCGAACCTGACTGCAACACTTTAAAATGGTGAGTTTTCTTTTAATGGTGAATTTTTGTGGCATGAAAATTATGTGATATGCCATACATATGACAGGGGTGTTTATTGTTTTGAGATGGAGTCTATGTTGCCCAAGCTGGCCTCTAATTCCTGAGGTTGTTATCCTCCTACTTCTCAGGAACCCAACTAGCAGAGACTACAAACAGCCCAAGACAACAGGCTCACTTCAAACTATACTTTCCACTCACAATTTCTAAGGCTGGGAAAAGGAATTACCCACACAAAGAGAAAGCATCAAGGTCCCTGAGCAAGCCACACACCATGAAGTAAAAATCCAGACAAGTCCACTGCTCTCATGACACTCACAGTCTATTAAAAGTAAACAAAAGTAAGCAAATAATTACAACAGATTGCGAGACAACAAAGACAGATATGCAACGTACAGAAGAATTTAATTTATTCTGGGTCAAGAAAGGTTTCATTCAAGAGAGGATATCTAAGATAGATTTTAAAGAATGAATAGAAGTTTTCTCCAGGTGGATGACAATAAAAGTGGTACACAGGGGCTGGGGAGATGGCCCAGTGGTTAAAGGTACTTGCTTATAAAGGCTGATGGCCCAGGTCAATTCCCCAGTGCCCACATAAAACCAGATTCACCAAGTGGCACATGCGTCTGGAGTTAATTTGCAGTGTCAGGAGGCCCTGGCATACCCATACTCACTCTCTGTATCTCTCTCTCAAGTAAATAAATTAAATATAAAAATAAAAAATAAAGGTACTTGCTTGCAAAGCCCAAAGGACTTGTAAAGCCAGATACACACATATGGAATTAATTTGCAGTAGCAGGAAGCTTTGGTGTACCTATTCCCATTCTTTCATATTCTCATTCCCTCCCTCCCTTCCTCGTCTCTCCCTCTTTCTCTCTCTCCTTCCCATCCTCCTCTCCCCAAGTAAATATTTTATAAAAACTGGTATATATCATTTCTACAGGGTTATCTAAGAGATCCTCTTGCTGAAACTTAACCTGATTTTTGAAAATTAGTAGAACTTAACTGAAGGGGGAAAACTTTGAAATAAAGAAATAATGAAAAGTAGGAAAAATATATAGTTGGAAATGTACATACTTAGTTCAACACAACTACAGTAACCCATACTCCTGACACAGACTGATCAGTCACGGGTGATGGCAGACTTTGGTAGCATTTTGTTTCTTCCAAAGACCTACTACCCAGAATATTTCTATTGCTTCAGTTTTGGGAGTCAGGGGGTGTTGAGCCTAGGTTTTACAATAAAAATGATATGTTGGATAAATCCTATGTGCCAGCCGGGGGTGGTGGCACATGCCTTTAATCCCAGGACTCAGGAGGCAGAGGTAGGAGGATCTCCGTTAGTTCAAGGCCACCCTGAGACTACATAGTGAATATTCCAGGTCAGTCTGTACTAGAGTGAAACCCTACCTCGAAAAACCAGAAAATAACAACAACAACAAAAAAACTTATATGCCAAACTACATATCTATCCTCATTTAATTTTTACAATATTCCTGACACCAATGTAAATATTCCAACTTTTAACAAAGAACTCAATTTTAGAAAGGTTAGTCAGAGCTCACATGACTATATCCATGCATTCTGTAAGAGATTATAAATTAATTATCACATTTAATCCTGCCAACAACCCTAAGAACTAGACAGTCTTAGTTATTTCTATTTTATAGATGAGAAAACAGACATTTTCATGAAAATAAGCAATTTGCTCAAGGTCACACTGGTATTAAAAGGCAAAACTAGGATTAAATCCAAGGCTGCCAATACTAAAGCCCTCTTATACTAAAGTATATTTCATCTGACCTCAATTACCAGTCAATCTAACCTACCTGCTTTGATTCTTATACTCTCTGCATGTCCAGTCACCAATACAGTCCCTTGCATGGAGGTATACTGTACAGTTTCTATAGACACTGGTCCTAAAACGTACAGAAGAGAAAAGTTTTGGCCAGAAAACCCCCCAAACTCTTTTCAAGCTTTCCAAGGGCTGTGTGCCTCCAATTCTATACTGGACTAGCCTTCAGGAGAGATGCAATGAGAAGTGTCTTTTCATCAGAGATGAAAAGGGTAAGTCTGGCCAAGATCCAGTTACAGCAATGCAGAGATCATGCAGTGCATACTGCAGCAAAATCAGGTGCTGCCAGCTGAGAGGGACCTAGCAGCATATGGCTGTTTAAAAATACATAGAGTCTAGAAGCACTTTGATCCTGCAGTTTTGAAAGACTGACCCCCCCCAAAAAAAATAGCATTAAAAAAAGTAGAACTCAGCTTAAGTCAATCAAGAGTTAAATGCATGAAAAGACAGCAATAGTCACAATGGCTGGTAGCTCACGTCTCTCATTTTACCATTTTCTCCACCTAGAAAGAGTAAGTTTGTCTGCTCAGTTCACAGCAAATTCAGTATCTTTCAAATGCTGTTTCTCATCTTGCTATATTGCTAGGATAAGACATGGGAATGATATAACATCCTCTCTACTTCCCCTCTAAAAAGGAAGAAGAGAATCCAAGACCAGGAATAGCTGGTAATGACTGACAGTAGCTCAGGTGGGAGAGCCCTTGCCTGGAGGGCAGGCATAAAGGCTCAGGTTGGAACCCCAGCATCTTACAAAACCAAGTGTGGTAGTTCACACCTCAAGAGGTAGACACAGGAGGATCAGAATCAATGTAAGGTCATCCTGGCCTACTTGGTTAGTTCTAGGTCAGTTTCACCTACATGAGACAGTGTTCTCATACATAAGATAGCTAACGGGGCTGGAGAGATGGCTTAGCAGTTAAGACACTTGCCTGCAAAACCTAAGGACCCATGTTCAACTCCCCAGATCCTACGCAAGCCAGATGCACATGATGACCCATACACAAGGTCGCACATCGCCTGGAGTTCAATTGCAGTGGCTGGAGGCTCTAATGCACCAATTCTCTCTCTCTCTGTCATTAAAAAAAAAAAAAAAAAGATAACTAGCTGGGCATGGTGGCACATGCCTTTAATCCCAGCACTCGGGAGGCAGAGGTAGGAGGATCACCGTGAGTTTGAGGCCACCCTGAGAATACAGAGTGAATTCAAGGTCGGCCTGGGCTACAGTGAGACCCTACCTCAAAAAACAAAAAGATAACTATGTATCAGTGTTCTCAGACATGATAACTATGTATCAGTGTTCTCAGACATGATAACTATGCATCCGTGTTCTCATACATAACATAACTGTGTGTCAGTGTTCTCTGACATGATAACTATGCATCAGTGTTCTCATACATAAAACAGGGATAACATCTATACCACATAGAATTAAAGAAATAAATTCATTATAAACTCAGCTCTGCATAATGGCCAGCACATAGTAAGTGCTGAGCCAATATCTTTAGCTACTACTGTTAACATTTCTGCCATCTTATTCATTATCATGTAAACAAACATCTAAAATCCTGCTCCAAAGCTATAATCTGCCTCCCCCTCTTTGAGGTAGGGTATCAATCCGGCCCAGGCTGACTTGGAATTCACTATGTAGTCTCAAACTGGCTTCGAACTCACAGTGATCCTACCTCTCCCTCCCAAGTGCTCGGATTAAAGCTGTGCACCACCAAGGCAGCTATAATAAAATCTTGAAATGAGCATATATACACTGGGTTTCATATTTTTAGCCTCTCCATTTTTTTTTTTTTTTTTTTTTGCAAGCAGAGAGAGAGAGAGAGGCAGACAGAGAGAGAATGGGCACAACAGGGCCTCTAGCCACTGCAAACGAACTCCAGATGCATGCGCCACCCAGACACCCCCCTCTTGTCCATCTGGCTGACATGGGTACTGGGGAATCAAACCTGGGTCCTTTGGCTTCACATGCAAATACCTTAACCGCTAAGCCATCTCTCCAGCCCTAGCCTCTCCATTCTTGAGTAATATTTTTCATATTTGCAATCAGAGGGGGTAATGGGTGTGCCAGGGTCTCTTGCCACTGCAAATGAACTCCAGATACATGCAACACTGTACATTTGGCTTTATATGGATACTGGGGGATTAAATGCAGGCCACCAGGTTTTGCAAGCAAGTGCCTTTAACGGCTGAACCATCTCCCCAGTCCCATTTCCATACTTTTTATTCATAATTTATTATTTATTTGTGTGTACATGTATGGGTATGTGTGTGAAGGTCAGAGGATAACTTTGAGGTGTCTGTGTTCCACTTTCTTTAAGACAGAGTCTCTTGCTACTACAAACGAACTTCCAGATTGCAAACAGACTAGCTGGCAGTGAGCTTGGGAGGCTCTGCCTCCCGTTGTCTCAGGCCCACAGATAGATGTATGTGTCACTGTGCAGCCAACTTCATGTGGGTACTGGGGAATTGAACCTTGCCTGGCAGGTTTAGCAAGCAAGTGCCTTTACCTGCTGAGCCATGTCCTATCCATCCATTTGTTAATCTGGTTGTGTTTTGGGCAGTGTGTGGGGGGGATTGTACCCAGGGCTTCATGCAGGCTACACAAGTGCTCTACCACTGAGCTGTACCCCAAACCCACAAATAATGACTGCATACCTACTACATGCTAGGCACACCTTTTTATATATTCTTCCTAGTGAAACATTTCATTTCTGTTCTTTTTGTGGCAGGGTCTCACTCTAGGCCAGGCTGACCTGAAATTCACTCTGCAGTCTCAGGATGGCTTTGAACTCACAGCAGTACTCCTACCTCTGCCTCCCCAGTGCTGGGATTAAAAGATGTCACCACCACGCCTGGCAGTACTTTTTATAATACATGTAACATTGTTGCTGACATGAACACTTATCACTGTAAATTTATAGCTGTCTTGGATTTCTTACATGTAATAGTACTACTAAAAATTCTTATCTCAGCAGAAACTATCACATTTTTAATGATTTGCTTATTTAGCATTGCTAGGGACCTGACTCAAGCTTCATGCATGCTAGAGAAGGGTTTAGCCACTGATCTTATACCCCAGCCAAACTGTCACTTTTGACTGCATTAGTAATCTTGCAAGTCACTCACTGTATATGGCTTATCAAAACATCTCCAACCAAAGTAGTAGTTATTTACTCTACTTTCTCATTTGACAAATGTTAAGCCTAAAGGGTAGAGTGACTTGAAGTCCTTGCCAGTGGATAATGACAGAGTCAATTTCCACCCTGAGTCCAATGTTCTTTAATGTCTCTCTGTACTAGGATCTCCAACTTTGAAGGCTATTAACATTTAAAGACAAAGAATTACACAAATCTGTAATTATAAAAAAAAATTCAGGAAGCAAGTCTTCAGAGATTATTTAACACAACAAAACAAAAAATATCTCTATCATGTCCTCAAAAACATCATCTCAGGGGCTGGGGAGATGGTACAATCATTAGAGGTGTTTCCTTGTAAAGCCTGAGGCCTGACTTCAGTTTCTCAGCCACCCACATAAAGCTGGACAGGCGCTGGTTTGCGGCAGCAAGAGACCTTGATGTACCCACACACACACACACACACACACACACTCAAATAAATTAAATTCTTTCTTATTTGCTCACTAAATCTGTGTGAATTCTAATCCACATTTGCTCATGCTAGCTCCTCTCCAGCTACCTTTGCAACTTTCTGAAATGGCCTCAGCAAATTCACATGGAAATCTTAATGGAAACTTCAAGGAACGATCACAGTATGTTATACAAACACTTCTGAAAATAAGTTTGCAATTATGATATTAAGATTTTTTTAAGTTCTATACTTCTTTAAAGTTTTTTTATGCATTTAATTGAGAGAAATAAGGAGGCAGACAGAATGGGCACAGCAGGACCTCCAGCTACTGCAAATGAACTCCAGACACATACACCACCTTGTACATCTGGCTTACATGGGTCCTAGGGAATCGAAGTAGGTCCTTGGGCTTTGCAGGCAAGTGCTTTAACTGCTAAGTCATCTCTCCAGCCCTTAAGATTCTTTTTTTTATATTACATAACATAAATAATATAAATAATTATATATAATTTATTTATTTGACAGAGAGAGAGAGGGAGAGAGAGAGAGAATGGGCACGCCAGGCCTCCAGCCATTGCAAACCAACTCCAGATGCATGAGCCCCCTTCTGCATGTGGCTAACATGGGGCCTGGGGAATCGAACCTGGGTCCTTTGGCTTTGCAAGCAAATGCCTTAACAGCTAAGCCATCCCTCCAGCCCTTGTTTGTTTTTCGTTCGTTTGTTTGTTTTTTGAGGTAGGGTCTCACTCTAGCCCAGGCTGACCTGGAATTCACTATGTAGTCTCAGGGTGGCCTCAAACTCACGGCAATCCTCCTACCTCTGCTCCCAAGTGCTGGGATTAAAAGCATGTGCTTTTAACAGCTGGCTTTTAAGACTCTTTAGGATCTGATTTTTCACAAAATTTTCCATGAAATTATAAACTAAAAGAAAACATGCAAACATGCAACTTTTTTCTCATTAAGGCCACTAACTGATATTCATTAAAATTCCCATTTTAGAGGGAGAATTCCAATTCTAACAAGAGTTTACCAAGGATTAATCACTCTTGCCAAAGTCTACTCTGAAAAAGATTATTTATATATTATAGTTGTAGCTATTCAAGACCAGAAGTGGGCAATCTATTTCATACACAAGCCACAACAGGATAAGGGAGGGAAGAAGAGAAAGAGCAGGAAGCCTGGCAAGTCAAATCAATTATTTACTTAAAAGTCCACAGGGTCCAGAGAACTGTAAGACGCTCAGTGCCAAGCTGCTCCACCCCTTCTCTGCCAGTCAGTACAGGCCACAAGAAGAGACACCCAGCCAAACACGGGCAAAATAATCTGAACAGGCTAGATGGAGCCAAGCACATGTATTTTCTTAACTCCTGGTCTAAGAACACAGGTCTGAGGAGGAGGCTCAGCAGCTTAAATATAGCAGAGAGATTAAGAAAAAGACTATAGAGATAATAACTGAATACATGGGCACTGGGTTTTCTGAAAGTGCACTTAAAAAGTGATAGGGGGCTGGAGAGATGGCTTAGTGGTTAAGGCACTTGCCTTCAAAGCCTAAGGACCCAGGTTCGATTCTCCAGGTCCCACATTAGCCAGATGCACATGGTGACCCATGTGTCTGGAGTTTGTTTGCAGTCGCTAGAAGCCCTAGTGTGCCCATTCTCTCTCTGTCTCTCTCTCCCTCCCTGTCTGTAATAAGATTTAAAAAAAAAAAACTTTAAAAAATTTTTAAAAAGTGATAGGGACAGAAGCAAGCAGGAGAAATGTTAAAAGAAAAACTGTATCCACAAAGTTGTCATAAATTTATTTGTACACACACACGTGTGTGTGCACATCTTGTTGTTGCAAACTCTTAGGAATTGAACCCGGGCCAGCAGCTTTGCAAGCAAGTGTCTTTAACTTCTGAGCCATCTCCCCAGTCCCCATAATGCTTTCAAAAGACAGAGGAAAGTCAGGCGTGGTGGCATACACCTTTAATCCCAGCACTTGGGAGGCAGAGATAAGAAGATCACCTTGAATTCAAGGACCTAGGTTCAATTCCCCAGAACCCATGAAAGCCAGATGTACATTGTAGCACATGTGTGTGGAATTTGTTTGCAGTGGCTAGAAGCCCTGGCATGCCCATTCTCTCTCTAATAAATAAATACTATATATATTTTGGAGGGGGGTGTTTCGAGGTAGGGCCTCACTCTAGTCCAGGCAGATCTGGAACTCAATATGTAGTTTCAGGGTGGCCTTGAACTCACGGCGATCCACCTACCTCTGCCTCCCAAGGGCTGGGATTAAAGGCGTGCGCCACCACACCCGGCTAATATCTTTATTTTTAATTGTGTAAAGATCCGGGCATGGTGGTGCACACCTTTAATCCCAGAACTCAGGAGGCAGAGGTAGGAGGGTCACCCTGAGTTCAAGGCCACCCTGTGACTACAAAGTGAATTCCAGATCAGCCTGGGCTAGAGTAAGACCCTACCTCAACCAAAACAAACCAAAACAAACAAACAAACAAACAAAAAAGGCAGAGGATTTGTACTGATTTGTTTTGGGATAAAAGGGACTTTGAGTGTTTGCCATCTGAAAAGAAGACTCAAAGAATGATGCTGGCAGACAAGAGAGAATAACTCGAGTGAAGTGCTTCGGCTGGAGAGATGGCTCACAGCAGCTACAGGTATTTGCTTGCTAAGCCTAACAGCACAGGTGTGATTCCCCAGTAGCACATAAAGCCATATGCACAAAGTGGTGCATATGTCTAAAGCTCACCTGCAATGGCAGGAGGTGCCAGCTTGCCCATACTCATACTCTCTCTCCGTCCTTCCTTCCTTCCTTCCTTCCTTCCTTCTCTCTCACGCAAATTTCAAGAGTTTTGTTTTTTTTTTTAAATGATGATGATGATGAAGCCAGGCATGGTGCTACATGCCTTTAATCCCAGCACTCGGGAGGCAGAGGTAGGAGGATCGCCATGAGTTCAAGGCCACCCTGGGACTATATAGTGAATTCCAGGTCAGCCTGGGATAGAGTGAAACCTTACCTCAAAAGACCAAATAAGTAAAAATAAAAATAAAAGTGCAGGGCTGGAGAGAATGGCTTAGCGGTTAAGGTGTTTGCCTGCAAAGCCAAAGGATCCCAGTTCAATTCTCCAGGACCCACATAAGCCAGACACATGCATCTGGAGTTCGTTTATTGCAGCTAGAAGCCCTATGTGCCCATTTTCTCTCTCTCTCTCTCTTTCTCTCCCAATTAAATTAATTAAATTATATATATATATATATAATTTTTTTTAAGTGCAGTACTAGCCAGGCACAGTGGCTTATGCCTGTGATAGGAGCACTCAGGATGCTGAGGTGAAGAATCATGAGTTTGAGGTCAGATTGGGCTATACAGTGAAGAATGATCTTGTCTCAAAAATCAGGCAAGAGGGCTGGAGAGATGACTTAGTGGTTAAGGGCTTGCCTGTGAAGCTTCAGGGCCCTGGTTTGAGGCTCAATTCCCCAGTACCCACATAAGCCAGATGCACAAGGTGGCACAGGCATCTGGAGTTCGTTTACAGTGGCTGGAGGCCCTGACACACCCATTCTCTCTCTCACTCGCTCAATCTGCCTGTCACTCTCAAATAAATAAAAATAAACAAAATTAAATTTAAAAAACCAATCAAGAATAATAAACTACTAGGGGCTGGGGAGATGGCTCAGAGGTTAAGGCACTTGCCTGAAAAGCCTAACAACTCAGGTTCGATTCCCCATTACCCACATAAAGCCAGATGCACAAAGTGGCACATGCACCTGGAGTTCATCTGCAGTGGCTAGAGGTCCTAGTGTGCCCATTCTCATTCATTCATTCATTCTCTCCCCTTACAAGTAAATATAAATATTAAAATAATAACTAGTAGGGCTGGAGGGATGGCTTAGCAGTTAAGGCACTTGCCTGCAAAGCCAAAGGACCCAGGTTCAATTCCCCAGGACCCATGTTAGCCAGATGCACAAGGAGGCGCACGCGTCTGGAGTTCATTTGCAGTGGCTAGAGGCCCTGGCACGCCCATTCTCTCTCTCTCTATGTTCCCCTCCCTCCCTCCATCCCTTCCTCCTTCCTCTTTCTCTGTCAAATAAATAAATAAATACATTTAAAATAAGAACTACTAGAAAAAGTGAATACTAGGAAATGCTCTACAGAGTAAGTGATCCAGGCTGGAGAGATGGCTTAGTAATTAAGGCACTTGCCTGCAAAGCCAAAGGACCCAGGCTCAATTCCTCAGGACCCACCCACAGCCAGATATACAAGGGGGTATATGTGTCTAGAGTTCATTTGCAGTGGCTGAAGGCCCTGGTGTACCCATATTTTCCTTCCCTCTCTCTTTCTCTCTCACTCTCTCCTCCTACCTATTTCTCTCTCTCTCTCTCTCTCTCTCTCTCTCTCTCTCTCTCTCTCTCTCTCCTCCCTCTCTCTCTCTCACACACACACACATACACAAATGAATGAATAAATAAATAAATATAAAATATTTTTTTTTAAAGAAGTGATCCATGTGAACCCTGCAAGTCATCAGGGAAAACAATGAAAATGGAGAGAAAGTTGATGGTAAGCATTCTAAAAAATCCAAAGTCCAGCAGAGGAAAAAATGATGGCCTATGGTAGATTGCAAGTTTAATTTTTTTATATTATACAGATAACATGACAAATGTACTTATAAGGTATCATGACATAACTCTGTAAGGATTTCTGAGACAAGGAATCTTTGTGTTCAAACATATGAAACCACCATATTTTTTTTATATCCTGAACAAAAGGATATGAGTTTGTGTATTTCTTTTCATCTTTTCTAAACTTTTGAACTTTATACTTTGAACTATACCAATCTAAACATTAAGAAAATATGGTTAATCTTTTGGGTTTGCATGTCTTGGCTAGGGAGGTAGCTCAGTTGGTAATGAGGACCTGAATTTGATCCCCGGTACCCACATGAATGCTGAGCATGGTGGCCTAGTCCAGGGGAGGAAACAAGTGCACCCCTAGAGCTCGCCAGCCAGGCAGCCCATCCTACTTGGTCAGCATTAGGCCACCAATAAGAGACCCTGTCTCAAAAAGATATGGACAGCACACTTGAGGACACTAAAGACTGTCCTTTGGCCTCTGCACACCCATACGCACATGAACACACCTAAATGCATGCACACCATTTACTCTAAATAACCTAATAAATGTGTTCTTCTAATTTTAAATAACATTACCATCTTGCTATATGTTAGTTGGTTTAGTGTGAAAAGGATTTTTTTTTTTTTAGACAAGGTCTCATGTAGCCCAATATAGCCTCAAATTGCTATGCAGCAGAGGTTGACCTTGAACTTCTGATTCTCCTGCCTTCACCTTCCCAGGGTTCAGATTACAGGTATGTACAACCACACCCAGCTTTATGCAGAACTGGGGATTGAACTCAGAGCTTGGTGCATACTAAAAAGCACTCTACCAACTGAACTACATCCCTAGCCTCCATAGAGGAAACAGACCTATAATATAAAAATTTGCCTATTTAAAAATATTTTGGTTGGCTTTTTCTGATAGATGTGTATCTCTGGATAAGACTTGCTGTGATTAGGATTTAGGGCCCATGCTTCCCCTCTAGACTGTGACAGAATCAAACCATCCCTTTATCCCAGGCTTTGGTAGACAGATAGCTTTCTTTTTTGTATATGTGATAAAATGATTAGAAGTCAATTGTTGGAAACACTTGGGATAGTAAAGCCAATGGACAAAGGGTCAAAACATTCAAAACAATGGTAAATTTTTACACAGAAAAACTATCCAGGACATTAACCACTTTTAAGAGACTTTAGAGTTGGTTGAAACAATCTGCTAAAAATGCAACACAAATAATTATACTTGCAATTTCTGAAGCTGTGTGGTTTTAAATTTTATTTGCAAGGAGGGAGGGAGGGAGGGAAGGAGAGAGAGAGAACAGCATGGCAAGGCCTCTTGCCACTGTAAGTAAACTCCAGATACATGTGCCACTTTGGTTTTTGCATCTGGACTTGTGTGGTTACTGGGAATTGAACCCAGGCTGTCAGACTTTGCAAGCAAGCACCTTTATCTGCTAAGCCATCTCTCCATCCCTGCATCACGTTTCAATGAGACACTTTTGTTTGTTTGTTTGTTTGTTTTTCGAGGTAGGGTCTCACTCTAGCCCAGGCTGACCTGGAATTCACTAGAGAGTCTGAGGGTGGCCTTGAACTCAAGGCAATCCTCCCACCTGTGCCTCCCGAGTGCTGGGATTAAACGCGTGCGCCACCACGCCCAGCTTCACTGAGACACTTCAAGTAAAAGATGACCACTTTAAAACATTCTTGTTGTTCACATGGTGTTGTTTTGGCTACTGTTATTTAAGTAATATTGATATTTTCTTTGTAAAGAGTTGTTAGCAGGGCTGGGGAGATGGCTCAGTGGTTGCAGATGTGTGGTTGCAGATGTGCGCTTGCAAGCCTGCCAACCCCTTTGATTCCCCAGCACCCACATAAAGCTAGATGAAAAGTGGAGCACACATGCCTACAATAATGGGAGGGAAAGCCAGGAGAATATGGAAGATGGCTGGCCAGTTAGACTGGCCGCCCAGCAGAGCCTGTCTCAAACAAAGGAGAAGACAAGACACCTTGTCCTCTGACCTCCACACATGCATGATGGCATGTGTGTACCCATACACATACACACAAGCACATATACATGCACAAATATTTTTTTTTAATTGTTAGCTGGAGAGATGGCTTAACCATTAAGGTGCTTGCCTGCAAAGCCAAAGGATCCAGCTTCAATTCCCCAGGACCCACATAAGCCAGCTGCACAAGGTAGCACATGTATCTGGAGTTCATTTGCAGTGGCTGGAGGCCCTGATATGCCCATTCTCTCTCTATTTGCCTCTTTCTCTCTGTCTCAAATGGATAAATAAAAATAAAAAACATTTTTTAAAAAGTTGTTAGCTCAAGCCAGACATGGTGGCATACTTCTTTGATCTCAGCACTAAAGTGAGACCTAATGCATTCCAGGTAAGCCTGGGCTAGAGTGAGACCCTTCCTCGAAAAAAGAATAAATAAATAAGTTGTTAGCTCAATTATTTTTTATTTTATTTATTTTTATTTTTTGGTTTCTTGAGGTAGGGTCTTGCTCTAGCCTAGGCTAACTTGGAACTCACTATGCAGTCCCACGCTGGCCTTCAACTCACAGTGACACTCCTACCTCTGCCTCCCAAATGCTGGGATTAAAGGTGTGCACCACCATGCCCAGCTTAAGTATTTTTTAATACTAGAGCCCATTTTTTTAAATCCAAGAGCCTATTTATATCCTCTCCCAACACATACTTAATTTTATACCAGAAATACAGAAATTACATAGAAAATAGAAAAATAAAAACTAATACTAGACTTCACTTATTTGTCAGAGTCATATAGCAAATGAAATGATGAAATCCTTAAAATGAATAAAATTAATATTTGAAATTTTTAAAAGATGGTCTAGAGGGACAATGAAAGATTAAAAATACAGATTTTCCCCTTCCCTATCCAAGGAGTCACTGAGTATTCAACTGGCAAAAGCTGGGATCATCACAGGAAAGGTTGTACAGTCAGTTATCAGAAGATGGAAGACTGCTGTAAGGAAAGATCAGGAACCCAGACTTTGCTCACACAGGGCACAGGTCTCCAGCACAGCAGAAGCAGGTGGGAGAGGAAGGTGGATAATGAAGTGGAAATGGGCAGGCCGAGCTCTGTAATACCAAAGCAACTACAGTACAGAGAACTTGAACAGAACCACCACTGGCAGAGATGAAGGATAAGCTGACGACCACACAGGACAGGATGGAGGAGAGAGAGAGACATACAAAGCAGTGCTAGGCACCACAGTCACTATGTCTTTAGCCAATATTTTCATGTGGAATGATTTTCAAAACCCGCTTCCCAGAAGCTGGACCCCAAAACATCCTTGAATTTCATTTGCCAACCGTAGGAATTTGCTGAGTTATATGTCAACAGTTTGTTTGGTTTTGGAATTAGACATTTGTTTTTAATAAGGACTTATTCAAAGTCCTACAAAAGGATAGAAGGACTTTATCCAAAAGACAAATGAAAGCCATATTACTAGAATCAGAGCTACAAATCATACTTGGTGTGATAAACCCACCTTTCATATGCACACAAGATAGGAAAGCACAGACAGTGCTAGATAATACTTGGATAGCACTTAGAGAGTACTTCTGATAAATAAATAAAAATTAGAATTAACGCAGAATCAGTTATCTTACCCATTCTTTATTCCAATTCTCATGTTTAATCCAAAATATAATAATATAGGCATTTGAAAGAACAATCTAGAATCCTAAGTCTACCAGTTCCCCCTGGGATGTTTCTCTAGCAACTTCATTTTCCTTATTTCTAAAGCAAGAAAAATGTTTTTTTCACGGGTATGGTGGCACACACCTTTAATCCCAGCACTTGGGAGGCAGAGGTAGGAGGATCACCATGAGTTCAAGGCCACCCTGAGACTATATAATGAATTCCAGGTCAGCCTGGATCAGAGTGAGACCCTACCTCAAAAAAAAAAAAAAAAAAAAAAAGCAACTGTTTCATGAGGCAGTTATAAGATTCAAGTGTTAAATGTCAAGTACCTACTGCACAGTAGATGCTAAAAAAAAAATGGTAGATAATATTTAGCATACTGCAATGATTGAAAAGGAAACTAGAGGGCTAGAGAGATGGCTTAGTGGTTAAGGCACTTGCCTGCAAAGCAGAAGGACCCAGGTTTGACTCCCCAGAACCCATATAAGCCAGATATATAAGGTGGCACATGCACCTGGAATTCATTTGCAGTGGCTAGAGACCCTGGCATGGCCATTCTCTACCTCCCCCGCAATAAATAAAAATAAAATAAATATTTTTTAAAAAGAAAGAAAGAAACTAGGGGCTGGAGAGATGGTTTAGTGGTTAAGGCGTTTGCCTGCAAAGCCAAAGGACCTAATTACCCAGGACCCTTGTAAGCCAGATACACAAGGGGCTCATGTGTCTAGAGTTCCTTTGCAGTGGCTAGAAGCCCTGGCACGCCCATTCTCTCTCTCTCTCTTTCTCGCTCTCAAATAAATAAAATAATAGAGTTTTTAAAAAAAGAAAGTTTTTTATAAGAAAGGAAACTAGACCATCAAGCTGAATCCAATTTATTGCTACATTGCAGTTAATATCACAAGACAAATTCTACTCAACAGAGAGATAGCCCAGTGGATAAAGGTGCTTGCTTGCAAAGCCTGCCAGTCTAAGTTCAATTCCCCAGTAACTATGTAAAGCCAGACACACAAGGTGGCACATAAATCTGAGTTCATTTGCAATGGAAGCGGTCCTGGTACCACCATTCCTTCCCTACCCCCACACACAAATAAATTTATTTTTAAAATATTTTTTATTTTTATTTATTTATTTGAGAGTGACAGAGACAGAAAGAGGGAGGGAGGGAGAAAAAGAGAGAGAGAATGGGCACGCCAAGGGCCTCCAGCCACTGCAAACGAACTCCAGATGCATGCGCCCCCTAGTGCATCTAGCTAATGTGGGTCCTGGGGAATCGAGCCTCAAACCGGGTCCTTAGGCTTCACAGGCAAGCACTTAACTGCTAAGCCATCTCTCCAGCCCACAAATAAATATATTTTTAAAAAATTCTATGTAAAGCCGGGCGTGGTGGCGCACACCTTTAATACCAGCACTCGGGAGGCAGAGGTAGGAGGATCACCGTTAAGTTCAAGGCCAGCCTGAGACTCCATAGTGAATTCCAGGTCAGCCTGGGCTAGAGTGAGGGCCCTACTTCAAAAATCAAAAATCCTGGGCTGGAGAAATGGATTAGCGGTTAAGGTGCTTGCTGGCAAAGCCAAAGGACCTAGGTTCAATTCCCCAGGACCCACATAAGCCAGATACCCAAGGTGGTACATGTGTCTGGAGTTTGTTTGCAGTGGCTGGAGGCCCTGGTGTGCCCATTGTCTATCTACCTCTCTCTCTCTCTCAAATAAATAAATTAAAATATTATTAAAAAAACAAAAATCCTAAAATAATTTGGGGGTGATGGCACATGCCTTTAATCCGAGCACTCTGGGAGACTAAGGTAGGAGATTACAGGAATCCAGCCTGGGACTACAGAGTGAGTTCCAGGTCAGCCAAGGGTAGAGTGAGACTCTGCCTGAAAAACAAAACAAAACAGAATAAACAAACAAAAGAAAGAAAAATCAAAAATCCTCAAATAAATGCATCTCAGAAATTCTTCCTTAGCAATCTAAAATTGATGGTACTGATTAAGGTACAATTTCCAAAACTAAACTAATTTAATGTTTAGTGGTTTTAAATGAAATACATATAAATCATTTTTTTTTCCAAATAAGAGCCTCCAAAATAAACAAAGCCACCTAGGCCTGGTGACCACAGGCTAGCTAGCAATCCTCCTGTCTCCCAGGAATCCTTCTCTGTCTCTGGCTCCCCAGCACTGGGACCACAGGTGCACCATCACACCTGGCATTTATATGCTTAACAGAGAACAAATTCAGATCTTCAAGCTTGAGGCAAGGACTTTATCAAATAAGCTATCTCCCCCGCCCAACCCCCTCCCCCAACAACAACAAAACTCTTTAGCTGCAGCTAGATACAGTGGCACACTTTTGTAATCCCAGCACTTGAGAGGCTATTGCAAAAGTGTTACAGCAAGTTTGAGGGCAGCATTTGGAAGGCAGAAGTATTACAGCAAGTATTAAGTCAGACAGGGCTACACAGCAAAACCCTGTCTTCAAAATAAATACATAAATCTTTAATTGGTCTCTTTTCCAATAATCTACACAGCACCTATTGATATCAACTCACTATTTAATTTATAAACCTTGCATAGTTCCTAACAGTTGGAGAAATCGAGTCTAAATTCCTGTGTGCCTGTTGATGCTGTTCATAGCCTGGTTGGACAGTACCTCATTAATCTTACCTCCTCCTAGTCCACAATCTAAAGTGTATCATTACATCAGACAAGTATTCTCAGGTCCATCAATCATACAGGCTTGTTCCAAAATCAGAATCTCTGGCCTTGCTTTGCCTAGTCTGGAAAAACCACCCCTTTCCCTTTTTGCCTGTCCAAATCCTACCCGCCCATGTTGTAAAACTTATTCTAACTTCCTCCAGACCATGCTGTCTTTAGCTGAGACTAATCTTAGTCAACTTGTCACTTTGAGATAAATTAGCAGAACAGACCTCTTAGAGTAGTCACTCTAAGTCAATGGCATTGTCACCAAAGACTATTAATGTACATTTCTCATTAGGCTTAATTATTCCCTTAGATTGCTTTAACTTAATACTCTTTTCTTGTCCGTTTTTTTTTTTTTTTTTGTTTGTTTATTTTATTTATTTATTTGAGAGCAACAGACAGAGAAAGAGAATGGGTGCACCAGTGCCTCCAGCCACTGCAAACGAACTCCAGACCCGTGCGGCCCCTGGTGCACCTGGCTAACATGGGTCCTGGAGAATCAAGCCTCGAACCAGGGTCCTTAGGCTTCACAGGCAAGCGCTTAACCACTAAGCCATCTCCCCAGCTCTCTTGTCCATTTTTAAATGTCCCATCTTTTATAACATGGCAATAGCAGAAGTTTTTCATTTTCATGTCCTTATTTGGAAAAATAAAAAGCTCTTGAATTGTGGCTGGTTTATGAAACCCATTCCTGCAAACCACTGTCTACATCCCTCATTTTGGCTTTTACATATGGTTACAAACTGTTTCAAAAACTAAGTACTGTCTCCACAATTAGAATTTTAAGTTTCTTAAGAATTAGTGCTATATGTGACACTTCTTTTGTCCTTTTGATTCCTCCATGTTAATTGACCCTGGTTGAATACCAAAGAAGTACTATAAATAGAAGTAACGAAATTCTCAGCTTTTAAATCTGATGTGAAACTGACCAAAAATGTAACTACAGTGTCCCTTGTCTCCTCTACTCCCCGCACACACATGCTTGCCCTTTGCCCTTTTCTGAATCATTCCCACTACCTCCCAATATCACTAACACCACTCCACTATCCTCTACATTTATGACCTGAATTTTCACCCGTCAGTTTCCTTAATATCTCAATATTTCTTCCTGCTCCATTAGCTGTCTCACTATTCTCCATCTGTTTCTACTGCATTTCTTCTGGTATTGAGGACTGAACTCAAGAGCCTCAGGTATGCTAGATGTGCGCTCTACCATTGAGGTATACATCCCAGCCTCATATTTGTGTGTGGTGTGCTGGAGATCTAACCAGCCATGGACCTCTTGCAGGCTAAGAACACACTCTACCGTTAAGATGTACCCCAGGTCTCTCTTAAATTTTCTTTTTAATTTTTTTAAGAGAGAAAGAGAGAATGGGCACGCCAGGGTTTCCAGACACTACAAATGAACTCCAGATGCACGTACCACCTTGTGCATCTGGCTTACGCGGGTACTGGGGAACTGAACCAAGGTCCTTTAGCTTTGCAGGCAAGTACCTTAACCACTAAGCCATCTCTCCAGCCCCCCAAATTTTTTATTTATTTATTTGAGAGTGAGAAAGAGCGGGAGATAATGAGAATGGGTGAGCCAGGGCCTCCAGCCACTGCAAACAAACTCCAGATGCAAGTGCTACCACATGCACCTAGCTTACGTGGGTCCTGGGGAATCAAACCTAGGTCCTTAGGTTTTGCAGGCAAGCACCTTAACCACTAAGCCATCTCTCCAGTCCTCTGTTAAAATTTATTTATTTATTTGTTCAGTTTTATTTATTTGAGAGCGACAGACAGAGAGAAAGAGGCAGAGAGAGAGAGAGAGAGAGAGAGAGAACGGGCATGCCAGGGCCTCCAGCCACAGCAAACGAACTCCAGATGCATGCGGTCCCTTGTGCATCTGGCTAATGGGGGTCCTGGGGAATTGAGCCTCGAACCGGGGTCCTTAGACTTCACAGGCAAGTGCTTAACTGCTAAGCCATCTCTCCAGACCCTCAAGATTTTGATGTCTCTTTCAAATTGTTTTACGCTCTCAAAGTCTTAACCTAATCATCAAATTCCTACAGAAAGTACTTTGAAAATGTCTAATTTTATCGAATTATATTAATAGCTCATATTATTCTAAGTACAGCAGTGGCAGAAAGCACAAAAAACTAGGTCTAAAGAGATGGCTTAACAGTTAAGGCATTTGCCTACAAAGCCAAAGGACTTAGGTTCCATTCCCCAGGAACCACGTAAGCCAGATGCACAAGGTAGTGCATGCCATCTGAAGTTCATTTACAGTGGGTAGAGGCCCTGGTGTGCACATTCTCTCTCTACCTCTCCCCTCCCCACTTCTCTCTCTGCTTCTTTCTCTCTCTCTCTCAAATAAATAAATAAAAATAAAATATATTTTTAAAAAAAAACTAGTAAGGCCGGGCGTGGTGGCGCATACCTTTAATCCCAGCACTGGGGAGGCAGAGGTAGGAGGATCACCATGGGTTCAAGGCCACCCTGAGACTACATAGTGAATTCCAGGTCAGCCTGGGCCAGAGTGAGACCTTACCTCAAAAAACAAACAAACAAACAAAACTAGTAAGTATCTCTGTCAGGCCTGGTGACTCACACCTGTAAACATAGCTATTGTTAGGCTGAGGAAGGAAGGTCACAAATCTAAGGCCAACCTGAGCTATACTGCAAGTTCAAAGCCTTCCTGGGCAATGTAACAAGACTCTGTCTCAAAGCAAAATTAAAGAAAGCAGGGCTGGGGAGATGGCTTACCAGTTAAGGCACTTGCCCGCAAAACCTAAGAACTCATGAACTACTCTCCAGGTCCTACATAAGCCACACACACAATAATGCAAGGTTGCACATGCACACAAGGGGATACACATGTCTGGATTCAAGTGCAGCGGCTGAAGGTCCTGACATGTCAATTCTCTCCCACCCTCACCCTCTCTCTTGCTCTCTTTCATTAAAAAAAAAAAAGGCCAGTCTGTTGGGCTTGCCAAGGAAAGGAAAGGGAAAGGGAAAAGGAAAAGGAAAAGGAAACAAGTGGGGCTGGGCATGGCAACACATGCCTTTAACTCCAGTACTTATGCTCAAGTAGGAGGATTGCTGTGAGTTCAAGGTCAGCTGAGTCTAATTCCAGGTTAGCCTAGGCTAGAGCAAGACCCTACCTCGAAAAAATAAACAAACAAACAAAAAAGTAGAAAAGCACTTGCCTAATATGCATAAGACCTGAATTAATCCCTAGTATCTTTAAAAAACATAATAAACTTGTTGGGGAAATGGCTCTGAGGTGAATGGCACTTGTCTGGCAAGCCTCTTGGCCCAGGTTCAATTCCATGTAAAGCCAGATGTAAAGTGGTACGTGCATGGAATGTATATACCCATAAGTCAATGATACTTTTTGTTTGTTTTTTTGAGGTAGGGTCTCACTCTAGCTCAAGCTGATCTAGAACTTACTCTGTAGTCCCAGGCTGGCCTAGAACTCACAGCAATCCTACCACCTCTGCCTCTGGAGTGCTGGGATTTAAATGTGTCACCACACCCAGATTGTAAGTACTTTTTTTGAAAATGCAACATTCCTTATTTAAACCTATCAGGGCACCATTACAAACAGGTACAGTACTAACTGTAAACAATTGACTGTTACAGTCTAATTACATGTCTAAGTAACAGCACTAAGTATCCTCTATATTTAACCAGCTTCTATTTTAAGTCTTCCGTTTAAAGACATTAAATAAATCTCTAAACTCACCAAAATCTAAACATGGTATCCTTCCTATCCTAGGGAACCTGAGAAAGTGTTATCTTATTTACTTAGGAGTAATGATCTTTTTTAATTTTTTTTATTTATTATTTATATGCAAGCAGATTTTGGTGGATTTAGAGAGAATGGGAGCTCCAGGGCCTTCAGCCACTACAAATGAACTCCAGATGCATGTGCCACTTTGTGCCTCTGGCTTTATATGAGTACTGGGGAATAGAACCAGGGTCCTTAGGCTTTGTAGGCAAGTGCCTTAACCACTGAGCCATCTCTCCAGCTCACATACATACATACATACATATATGTGTGTGTATATATATATATATGTGTGTGTGTGTGTGTGTGTGTGTATATATATTTTTTTCCCTTCATGGATGTGCAAGCAGAGTGGAGTAGAAAGGAGGAGCGGAGAGGAGGAGGGAGAAGGGGTGGGAAAAGAAAGGGTAGAAGAAGAGAGGAGGAGGGGAGGAAGAAGAGAGAAGAAAGGGAAAGAAGAAGAGAGGAGGGGAGGAAGAAGAGAGAAGAAGGGGAAGAAGAAGAGAGAAGGAGGGGAAGAAGAAGAGAGAAGGAGGGGAGGAAGAAAAGTGAAGGAAGAGGAGAGGAGGGAAAGAGAATGGGTATGGCAGGGCCTATTGCCTCTGCAAATGAACTCCAAACATATGTGCTATGTTTCACATCTGGCTTTACCTGGGTAGTAGGGAACTGAAGGCTTTGCAAACAAGCATCTTTAACCACTGAGCCATCTCTCCAGCCCACATTTCACCTTACAATTTTAATTATAAATATGCTTAGTATATTTATTATATATATATACATGTACATATATATATATATATTTTGTTTGTTTGTTTGTTTGTTTTTTTGTTTTTCGAGTTAGGGTCTCACTCTACCTCAGGCTGACCTGGAATTCACTATGTAGTCTCAGGGTGGCCTCAAACTCACAGCGATCCTCCTACCTCTGCCTCCCGAGTGCTGGGATTAAAGGCATGAGCCACTACGCCTGGCTTATAAATATATTTTTTTATTTAGTCTGTTACTACACAGATTTGGCTGTCAGCAGACTAGTATGTTTCTTCTTGAACTCCCAAAGATTAACTTTTGTTTGGGGGTGGTTGTATGCATGCATGTGGGTACACACATGGAGACCAGAGGACAACCACAGGTGTCATCCTCAGGACTGTAATTCTCCTCTTTTGGAGACTGAGTCTCTCACTGGCCTTGAGCTCACCAATTAGGCTACACCTGCTGGTCAGTGAGTACCAGGGGTTGAATTCAGGTTCTCATGTTTATGAGGCAAGCACTGTACTGGCTGAGCTATCTCCCAAGCCATTTTTTGTTTGTTTGTTTTTGGTTGGTTGGTTTTGTCTTGAGAAGGGGTCTATCTATGTAGCCCAAGCTGTCCTCAAATTCAGAATCTTCTTGCATCAACCTCCTGAGTACTGGGATTACAGGTGTGTGTCACCATGGCCAGCCCAGTCTAAAATGGTATGTGTGTGAGAGACAGAAAGAGAGATCTGAGAGCAGGCTCCCATGTGGAGGGAGGTCAGAGACACTTCTGGTGTCAGTCCTTGCACCTTCACCTGTCTGAGTCGTCAAGGTCTCTTATTGTGCTGTACACTGCTGCATTCACCAGGCTAGCTGGCCTGCAAACTTCTGAGAAATCCCCTTGTCTCCCTTCTTGCCCTAGGCATGCTGGGATTGCAGCAGCTAGTGTTACAAAGTCCAGCTTTCACGTGGGTTCTGCGGATCTGAACTCAGGTACTCATGCTTGCTGGCAGGTGCTTTATCCGTCTCCTCAATCCCGTAAGACTAACTTTTAAGGGTTATAAATAAAATCACATTAGTAATAACATAAGATAATTAATTCATTAAAACAATGCCAACTCAGCCAGCTATGGTGGTACATGCTTTTAATCCCAGCGCTCTGGAGGCTGGGTAAGAGAATCACTGTGAGTTCAAGGCCAGCCTGGGCTATACAGAGTGAGTTCCAGGTCAGTATGGGCTAGAGTGAGACCCTGCCTCTAACAAAACAAAACAAAACAAAGAGAAAATTCCAACTCAATGATGGTAGTTTCTTAAAGTTATCTTTAAGCACTATAATTTTTTATTTATAGAAGTCCAAAACAAGGATGCTATTCAAAAGAGTCCTTTTAGGAAGAAAGGCACAAAGCCTTTGCAATTCCTTTGTAGGATTCTCAAAAGCAAGCCTTACAAACCAAGATCCCAAACTTGGGTTGGGGAGATGGCTCAGAAGTTAAAAGCACTTACAGGGCTGGAGAGATGGCTTAGTGGTTAAGGCATTTGCCTGCGAAGCCAAAGGACCCAGGCTTGATTCCCCAGGACCCACGTAAGCCACAGATACACAAGGGGCACATGTGTCTGGAGTTCATTTGCAGTGGCTAGAGGCCCTGGCACCCCCATTCTCTGTCTCTCTTATCTCTATCTCTCTCTCTCTCTGCTTGCAAATAAGTGGATTTTTTTAATTATAAAAAATAGAAATAAAAAGTGCTCACAGCTCCATGATTTAAAAAAAAGGGGGGGCTGAGCATGGTCACACACCTCTATAACCCCAGAGACTAGAGAATCACTGGTGCTCACTGACAGACAGCAGGTCCAGGTTGAGGGAGGGACTCTGTCTCAAAGGAAATGTGTAGATGAATACTGAGAAGGAAACCTGAAATTTGCCTCTGGCTTCCACACACATGCAACTGCACATACCTGCATATACTACACATCAAACACACCACACACATACTTGACACACACATACAAAAAGAAAATAAAGAAAGCCTGGTCCCCACCTTTAAGAATGACATCTCATCCCATTTGTGACCAACAGTGTTAATCACTCATTAATTCCACCAAAAGTTAAATATAAACCTCTTAAATGAAGACTTATCCAGTTTAGGAATGTACAGCATGCTCTGAAAACAAATTCAAAAGAAGTACAACAGCCCTTCCCTTATCCATGGGCTACATTCCAGTGGATATTGGATACTGGAAACCTGAGGAAAGTAATCATCCTTACATAAACTTTGCTTTTTTCCTATAAGTACATGCCTATGAAACAGCTGAATTTATGAATTATGCACAACAAAATAACATAATATAAAAATATAACAATTATTCTAAAATGTTATGATAAAACTAACATGCCAACTCATGCTTTTAATCCCAGCACTCTAGAGGGTGAGGTAGGAGGATCACTGTGAGTTCAAGGCCAGCCTGGGCTGCAGAGAGTGAGTTCCAGGTCAGTATGGGCTAGACCTGAGCACACACTCTACAACTGAACTAGAATCTCAACCCAAAGACAAATTTCCATATTTCCAGAATATGGTGACTACAGGTAACCAAAACTGCAAAGAAAAGGAAAAAGAAAAAAGAAAAAAGAAAAGAAAAGAAGAAACCTAAAATAAGGGGGGACTACTACATAGCAAATTCAGTTTAGAATTTATTCAAATAGGGCTGGAGAGATGGCAAGCCTGATCACCCAGGTTGGATTCCCCACATAAACCAGATGCACAAAGTGGCACACGTATCTGGAGTTTGTTTGCAGTGGCAAAAGGCCATGGTGTGCCCATACTCATATTCTCTCTCCTTGAAAATAAAGAAAAATAATTTTTTTTTAAAAAAAGGAATTTTTAGCCAGGCATGGTGGCGCATGCCTTTAATTACAGCACTCAGGAGGAACCACAGGTAGGAGGATCACCACTGAGTTCAAGGCCACCCTGAGACTACATAGTGAATTCCAGGTCAGCCTGAGCTAGAGTGAAACCCTACCTTGAACCCCCTCCCGCCAAAAAGGAATTTCTTCAAACAGGAGCTGAGTCGGTAAAGTGCTTGCTTTGTAAGCATGAGACCATCAATCAATCCTCAGCACCATGTAAAAACACTGTGCTTACTGTGAATCTAATGCTGGGGAGCCCAGAGAGGAGGATTCCCACAGTTCACTGACCAGCCAGTCTAGTCTAATGAGGGCGCACCACAGAGAAACCCTGTCTCAAAAGTAAGGGGGAAAATAAAGAAGGGTGAATAGCAGTCCTAAGGAACAACACTCAAGTTGTTCTTTGGCCTCCTCATGTATACATGCATGCATGCACACACACACGTTTAAAAAAGTTATGGGGGGCTGGAGGTATGGCTTAGCGGTTAAGGCATTTGCCTGCAAAGCCAAGGGACCCAGGTTCGATTCCCCAGGACCCATGTTAGCCAGATGCACAAGGGGGAGCACAAGTCTGGAGTTTGTTTTCAGTGGCTGGAGGCCCTGGCATGTCCATTCTCTTTCTCTGTCAAATAAATAAATAAATATTTTTTTAAAGTTATGGGGGAACATGCTGGAGAGATGGCTCAGCAGTTAAGGCATTTGCCTGCAAAGCCTAATGACACAGGTTTGATTCTCCAGTGTCCATGTAGAGCCAGATACACAAAGTGACGCATGCATCTAGAGTTTGTTTTCAGTGGCTCAAAGCCCTGGCTCACTCTCACTCTTTCTCTCTCTGAATGTAAATTAATTAATTAAATTTTAAAAAACAGTTATGGAAGTAGGAGGGATGGCTCAGTGGATAAATTATTTACCACATAACACTGAGGACCATAGTTCAGATCCCCAACACTACTACGAAAGCAAAGGAGGTATGGCAACCTACCAGCAATCCCAGGAAGCAGAGACAAAGGTTCTGGGGACCAGCTGGCTATCAAGACTGGCCAAAAGGGCGAGCTCTGCATTCAGCAAAAGAAGACCCTGCCTCAATAAAAACAAAGTGGTAAGCAATAGAGGAAGACATCTGATATCAACCTCTGCTCTCCACACATACATTCACACATACTCCATATCCCAGGCTGACCTCAAACTCACAGTGAGCCTCCTACCTCAGCCTCACCAGTGCTGGAATTAAAGGTTGTATGCCATCATGCCTGGCTAAAAAAGTAAGTAAAATTATTTTTTATTTTTTTAAACATTTTATTTATCCATTTTATTTATTTATTTGAGACAGAGAGGGGGGGAGAGAGAGGGGGAGAATGGGTGCATCAGGGCATCCAGCTACTGCAAACAAACTCCAAATGCATGTACCACCATGTGCATCTGCTTTATGTGGGACCTGGAGAATCGAACCTGGGACCTTGGCTTCGCAGGCATATGCCTTAACCACTAAGCCATCTCTCCAGCCCTCCAAAAAAATATTTTTTAAAAAAAGTTCTGATGCTTGCATTTAAATAGGCACTGGGGAGATAGTTCCAACAATACAGTGCTTACTGCACAAGACTATAGGAACGCCAGTACCTACATAAAAGCCAGGCACAGAAGGAAGCACCTACAATCCCCACACTGGGGAAGCAGAGACAGGAGAATTCCTGGAGCTTGCTGGCTACTCTATGTAGCAGAATTAGTGAGCTCCAGGTTCAGTGAGAGACCCTATCTCAAAAAATAATGGCCTGGGGCTGGAGAAATGGCTTAGCGGTTAAGGTGTTGGCCTGCAAAGCCAAAGAACCCAGGTTCGATTCTCCAGGTCCCACATAAGCCAGATACACATGGTGGCGCATACATATGGAGTTCGTTTGCAGTGGCTGGAGGCCCTGGTGTGCCCATTTTCTCTCTCTCTCTTTCTCCTTCTCTGTCTCTAATATATAAATAATAAGGGAAGCCAGACATGGTGACACATGCCTTTAATCCCAGCACTCGGGAGGCAGAGGTAGGAGCATCGCCTTGAGTTGGAGGCCACCCTGAGACTACATAGTGAATGGCTCAGCAGTTAACATGCTTGCCTACAAAACTTGACAGCCCAGGTTCTATTCCCCAGTACCCATGTAAAGCCAAATGCGCAAAGTGGTGCATGCATCTGAAGTTCATTTGCAGCAGCAAGAGGCTCTGGTATGCCCATAATCATTTTCTCTCCTTTCTTTCCCACCTCCCTGTCTTTCTCTCTGTGCTAGCAAATAAGGAAAAAAAAAAAAAAAGATTTTGGTTTTTTTTGAGGTAGGGTCTGGCTCTAGCTCAGGCTAACCTCAAATTCACTACTTCTGCCTCCCGAGTGCTGGGATTAAAGGTGTGCACCACTATACCGGGCTTAAATAAATAAATATTTAAAAAAAATAAGATGGAGAGGACTGGAGAGATGGCTTAGCAGTTAAGGCACTTGCCTGCGAAGCCGAAAGACTCAGGACTTTCCAGGTCCCATGCAAGCCAGACACACAAGGTGATGCAAGTGCACAAGATCACACATGTGCACAAGGTGGTACACATGCCTGAAGTTCGACTGCAATGTCTTGAGGTCCTGGTGTGCCAGTTCTCTCTCTCTCACTCTGTTCTCTCGCATTAAAAAAAACAAAGATGGAGAGCAAGATGAGGATGATACCTCTGGCCTCAACACATATGTATACCACATATATGCACCAAAAAAGGGGGGAGATTGAAGAAGACACCTGAAAAGCTCTCATGCCTTTCAGATACCCCTCAGAGAGACAGCCACAGAATGAACACAGTAACAAAACTGGAAATCTGAACTTACACACCAGGTCTGTGAAAAGGCAGCAAAATGATACTTAAAAGTCATGGGAAACAAGTGAAATTTCATATTATGAACATTTAAACTATCATATTTCTCTAACACTGGCTTCCAGAGAACCTCTGAAGGTACAGTATTTCTTTAGTATGGTTACTGATATTGTTTGGTTTGGTTTTTTGAGACAGAGTCTCATGTAGCCTAGGCTAGTCTCACTATGCAGCTTGAGGATGACTTTGAACTTCTGATCTTCCAGTCTCCAGCTCCTGAAAGCTGGGATTACAGGCAAGCAGAGCCATGCTCACTCACATGCATTCTTGAATGTTTACATTTAGTTCATATTCCTTTGTCAACTAGGATTCTCCAAAGGACTTTCAACACTGTTACTTTGTAGTTGCCTTTATTTATTTAATATTTTATTATTTATTTATTTATTTATTTGACAAAGAAAGAGGGAGAGAGTGTAAGAGAATGGGCACTCCAGAGCTCCAGCCACTGCAAACAAAGTCCAGACACATGCGGCCCCTTGCACATCTGGCTTACATGGGTCTTGGGGAAACTGAACCTGGGTCCTTTGGCTTTACAGGCAAACACCTTAACTGCTAAGGCATCCCTCCAGCCTGCCTTTTTTTTTTTTTTTTAAAGAAATGGGTTAAGCATAAAAGGAGCTGCAATCTCAGTTTAGCTAAGCATAACCTGGTTATCTCATCATCTTGACTTTAGACTATTTACCAAAAACTGAAATTTTAATAACTACTGTGATAAAGCTAACAAAGACAAAAATCTAGCCTATGGGCTAAGACAGCTCAGCAGTTCACAAGACTTGCTTGCAAAGCCTGCCTGCCTGGGTTTGAGTCCCTAGTACCCAAGATGCAAAGAGTGGCACAGATGTCTGGAGTTCATTTGCAGCAACAAGCATCCTGGCGCACCCATTCTTATTCATCCTCTCTCTCTCTCATCTCACAATAAATATAAATATATAAAACCTTAAAATCTAGCATAGAAGATCTTATGCCAAGCTTTCAAAAACTGGTTTAAAATCTTTGGATTGAAGGTACAGAAGAGAGGTAGAGTACTTGCCTAGTGTGTACAAAGCCCTGGGTTTAATCCTTACCGCTACAAAAAGGAAACAAACAAAAACCCACCAATTCTGCTGAGCCTCAACAGCTTTTTGACACTAGACAAGATACTTCTTCCTCTGTGTCCCACTACCTCATCTGTAAAAGAGAGCATATGCCTACTTCGTGGGCTACAAGTATTCAGTAAGATTACGGTCCTGAAACATAGTAGGCACAGTAAATATGTATTCAGTGACTGAGTTCAGAAAATGATCAGGATAGTGCTTGGCATGTACCTAGTGTAATTAGTGTTTTAAGAACCACCTTAGGACTGGGGAGATGGCAGTGCCACACAACTCTAAGTATATGCATTCAACTCGCCAAGCCCCAGGTAAAAGCCAGAAGCTATAGCAGACTTCTACAATCTCAGTGTGCATACAGTGAGAAGAGAAGTGGAATCAGAATTTCCCAGAAGCTCGTAAGTGGAGTGCTGAATGAGATATCATGCCTCAAAAGAGGTCAAAGGAGAGGAATAACTGAAAATTGTCATCTGACCTCCACATACACATCATGGCATGCACACACCCACACATACTCATTCATATACACACACAAAATATTTTTTTTAATTTCAAATTAAAATCACTTAAGATTTGTACCTAGAATAAACATAAATCAATAGTTAGCAATGTTAATATCACTAACCCCAAACTATAACTAGACTTAGTATTTAATTTAAAATAATTTTTATAAAATATAAACCAGACATGGTGGTGCACACCTTTAATCCCAGCACTTGGGAGGCAGAGGTAGGAGGATCACCGTGAGTTCGAGGCCACCCTTAGACTGTATAGTGAATTCCAGGTCAGCCTGGGCTAGAGTGAGATCCTATTTTGAAAAACAAACAACTATGTATGTGTGTGTATATATATATATATATATGTAGTTGGGCTGGGGAGTTAACTCAGAGGTTAAAGGCACTGATTTACTGATTTAAATTCACAGCAAGCACCTCTTAGGAAACAGATTTCCATTTACCACTCAATTATGAATGTGTAATAGGTTAATTTGCATTTAAACTGGCTCCAAGTATATAAACCATTCTGCCTTTAATACAGGTGGGAAGAATACTGAGAAAGTTTATTAACAGGTGAAAGTAACTTCAAACAGATCTTAATTGGCTCAGGTTTTTTTTTTTCGTGTGTGTGTGTGTGTGTGTGTGTGTGTGTGTGTATTTGTTTTCTTTTGTTTTTTCTTTGGTTTTTCAAGGTAGGGTGTCACTCTAGCCCAGGCTGACCTGGAATTCACTACGTAGTCTCAGAGTGGTCTCAAACTCACAATGATCCTCCTACCTCTGCCACATGAGTGCTGGGATTAAAGGCATGCACCACCACGCCTGGCTTATTTTGTTTTTTTTGAGATAGGGCCTCACTACCTAGGTTCAGGCTAGCCTTGAACTCAAGACCCACCTACTCAGCCTCTCCTCCCCAACCCCACAATGCTCGGAATTCAGGGATGAGTCACAACATTTCAGCAAGGAAGGGTTTTCACTACTGACATGACCACTAAGATGTCAGTTAACACGATTCAACTGAGGTGTTACATAGTATCTTATTTCCATCAGGAACTCCAACCAGAGAGCCATAACAAGCGCAGGTTAATCACCTTTCCCAGAAGGGACTGCATACTTAGCTCTTTGCCACTCCAAAGGAGCATGTGCTTTGTGCCCAGGCCTGCACCCCTGCACTTTCAAACCTTCAGTCTCTTTATCACCTAAAGAAGCAGTCAGAGCACTCCCGGCCTTCAGAGTAAAGAAAACATTGTGTAGGGCTGGGGAGATAGATGGCTTGGTGGTTAAAGGAACACACTTGCAAAGCCTACGGGCCTGTTTTCAATTCTCTAATACCCTCGCAAAGCCAAATGCACAAAGTGGCACATGCTCCTGGAATTTGTCTGCAACCCTGGTATGCTCTTGTCTTCATTTTCTCTCTCTCATTCTCACAAATAAAAATGTTTACAAAAGAAAAACAAAAAAATTATGTAGCTGAGCGTAGTGGCACACATTTTTCTTTAATCCCAGCACTCAGGAGACTGAGGTAGGAGGATCGCTGTAAATTCAAGGCCAGCCTGAGACTACATGGTGAATTCCAGGTCAGCTTGAGCTAGAGTGAGACCCTACCTTGAAAAAAAAAAAAAAAGATTCCATATTAATAAGCCTAAGTTATTAAAACTGCTACCTATACATAAATGGTAGTATAATCGATTATCCAAAGCTACCAACTGGGCAAAGTGATGCAGCACGTATGGTATTTAATCCCAGCACTAGGGAAGGCAGAGGACCCAGGTTCGATTCTCCAGGTCCCACGTAAACCAGATGCACATGGTGGCACATGTGTCTGGAGTTCGTTTGCAGTGGATAGAGGCCCTGGAACACCCATTCTCATACACACACACTCTCTCTCTAATAAATAAATAAAACTAAATCTAAAAAAACTTTAAAATAATTAAAAATAAATAAATAAGCGAGAGGCTCATGTAACTAAGGCTTGCTGGGCCATGAGATTGGTGTAAGATGAAGGTAGAGAGGTAGACAGAACCAGGCTACCCGGTGCACTATAGGCCAGTAAATCTGAATTTGGATTTTATTCTAAGTCAAAAGAAAAACTAGTTAAAAGCTTACACACTCCTGTGGTGTTAAATAAAAGGAGCCAGGCCCAAAAGGATATACACCATGTGATTCCATTTTTATAAAAGGCCAAAACTAATCTATGCCATGAGCTTGGGATAATGATCACCTTGGGTGGCAGAGGGGAGGCAGGAACTTGGAGGGGGGAGGGATTCTAGGTACCACGTAGAGCTGTTTCTTGATCTGGGTGTTGGTTTCATGGATATGCTCAATTTACGGGGGGGGGGGGGAGTCCTCAGGGGGCTAAGAAGATGGCTCAGTGGGTGGTGTTTGCCATGCAAGCATAAGGACCTCAGTTCCGATCCACAGCACCCACAGACAACACGAGTGTGGTATTCTGCACCTGTAATCCCAGTTCTGGGGAAACAGAGACCGGGAAGTCACCAGGGCTTGCTGCCTAATGTAGCCAAATTGGAGGGCTCCAGGTTCACGAGACAGTCTCAATAACAAGGTGGGGTTGGAGAGATGACTTAATGGTTTAAGGCACTTGCCTGTGAAGCCTAAGAACCCAGGTTCAATTCTCTAGGTCCCACGTAAGCCAGATACACATGGTGGCACATGTGTCTGGACTTTATTTGCAGTGGCTAGAGGCCCTGGAATGCCCATTCTCTCTCTCTCTCTCTCTTTCTCTGTCTCTTTCTCTGTCTCAAATAAAAATAAATAATTTTTTTTTTAAAGAAAAGGTGCAGAGCAATTGAGGAAGACAGCCAACAACATCTGTGGCCTCTACACACACATGCATAGTCACCCACACACAATGATCCGTCTCTATGTGTGAGCATATGTGCACAAGTGGGTACACATTTCATTAAAAAGAAATGGTAGCTGGGTCTGGTGGCACAGGCCTACAATCCTAGCTCCTTGGGAGGCTAAAGCAGAAGCATCAAAAATTCAAAGCCCCCCCCCCCAAAAAAAATTAAGCCGGGCGTGGTGGCGCACGCCTTTAATCCCAGCACTCGGGAGGCAGAGGTAGGAGGATCGCCGTGAGTTCGAGGCCACCCTGAGACTCCATAGTAAATTCCAGGTCAGCCTGGGCTAGAGTGAGACCCTACCTCGAAAAACCAAAAAAAAAAAAAAAAAAAAAAAAAAGTTCAAAGCCAGGGCTGGAGAGATGGCTTAGCAGTTAAGGTGCATGCCTGTGAAGCCTAAGGATCCAGGTTCGATTCCCCAGTACCCAGGTAAACCAAATGCACAAGGTAGCACACGCATCTGGAGTTCATTTGCAGTGGCTAGAGACCCTGGCATGCCCATTCTCTCTGCCTCTATTTATCTCTCAAATAAATAAATAATTAAAAGAAACAGTTCAAAGCCATCCTGGTCTACAGTGTTTAAGGCCAAGCAACGTAGTGAGAGCCTGTCTCAAAATAAAAAATAAAAACAGGCTGGAATATACCTCAGTGGTAGAGGGCTTGCCTATCACATCATACCCTATGTCCAGTACTGTAAAACAGTACTCTGAAACAAACAAAAAAGGTATGGTAACTTTGAAAGGCATGTATCCAACATACATGAGAGAAAGAGGAAGATAGAATGGGTGTGCCAGGGCCCTCACTGCAAACAAACTCCAGACACATATGCCACCTTGTGCCTCTGGCTTTATGTGGGTACTGGAGACTCAAACCCAGGTCCTCAGGCTTTGCAAACAAGCACCTTAACTGCTGAGCCATCTCTGCAGCCCCACATTTTAAATATATGACGTTAGCTCGGCATGGTGGTGCATGCATATAATTTCAATGCTCAGGTGGCTGAGACAGGAGGATCATGAGTTCAGGCCAGCCTGGGACACAAAGCAAGACACTGTCTCAAAAATAAAATAAATTGCCAGGTATGGTGGTGCATGCCTTTAATCCCAGCACTCGGGAGGGAGAGGTAGGAGGATCGCTGTGAGTTCAAGTCCACCCTGAGACTACAGAGTGAATTCCAGGTCAGCCTGGACTACAGTGAAACCCTATTTCATAAAACCAGAAAAAATAAAAATAAAATAAAATAAACTGGCAGGGTGTGGTGGTGCACACCTTTAATCCCAGCACTCAAGAGGCCAAGGTAGGATAATGTCTGTGAGTTTGAGGACACCCTGAGACTATATAGTAAATTCCGGTCAGCCTGGGCTGCAGCAAGACCCTACCTTGAAGAAACAATAATAATAATAAAAATGATGATATAAAATAAAACTGACCTGGGGATAGATGTGAATTGTAGAGCACTTGCCTAGTATATGCAAGGCCTTGGGTTTAATCTCCAAAATTTTAATTAACTAGTTCAATAGTTAGGTATGGTAGCACACACCTGCAATTCTAGCATATGACAGGTAGATGCAAGAGGATGAGGAGTTCCAAGGACAACTTCAGCTACAAACTAAGTTTGGGACCAGCCTCGGTTACATGAAGGGGCTGGAGAGATGGTTTAGTGGTTAAGGTGCTTGCCTCCAAAGCCAAAGGACCCAAGTTCAGTTCCCCAGTACCCACATAAAGCCAGATGCATAAGGTGGCACATGCATCAGGAGTTAGTTTGCAGTAGCTAAAGGCCCTGGTGCTCCCATTCTTTCTCTCTACCTGCCTCTCTCTCTCAAATAAATAAAGACTGTCCAGATAAAGCAGGACTAGACGGACACATTCAAATAGGACGCTCTTTAATAACAAACCAACAAACAAGACAGAAGCTTTTAGATTTTGTTAAAATGGGAGTGGGCTGGAGAAATGGCTCAGCAGTTAAGGCACTTGTCTGTAAAGCCTAACGACCCGGGTTCAATTCCCCAGTACCCATGTAAAGCCAGGTGCACAAAGTGGTGCATACATATGGAGTATATGTGCAGTGGCTAGAGCCCCTGTGCATCCATTCTCTCTCTGTCCCTCCCTGCATGCAAATAAATACATTATTTTTTAAACTAGTAAGTACAAGTGCCACACTTATAAAGAATGAATGCTGAATATGAGAGGGGAATTGTGCAATAAAAGATGTGCTATATGGGCTGGAGAGATGGCTTAGTGATTAAAGGCACTTGCCTAAGGAACCATGTTCGACTCTCTAGGTCCCATGTACGACTCTCCAGGTCCCATGTAAACCAGACGCACGGAGTGATGCAACCACACAGGGTTGCACAGCCACATAAGGTGGTGCACACGTCTGAAGTTCGACTGCAGTGTGGCTGGAGGCCCTGGCTCACTAATTCTCTCCTCTCATAAAAAAAAAAAATTCCAAAAAAAAAAACCAACAAGATGTGCTACAAATTCTTTGGAATTAAGGAGGTATCACGAGGAATTGAAAAGAACAGAGGGAAGCAGCAATGTCTATAAAGGTCAACATGCTTGGTGAATGTGGCTCAAATTAACTATGGCATCTGCAGACTCCTTTACCCCACCCCAATACACCAGAATACAATGAAATAAAAGACCCCAAACCTGAGTATCAACCTGCCTGAGCCTAAATAAATGGTCTTCCCCTCTTGGGCTCTGGCAGCAACTGCTCTGCGCTCAGCTCCCACCTGTATAAAATGAGGATAATGACTACCTCACAGTTATAATTTTCTCCCTACTCACCCAAAATGTTGTAGTCTGTAGGGTGTTTTAATTTAATTATTATTTCCTAATGGCATACATTAGGGCCCACAGCAGACAATAACAAAGAGTTTCTGCTCTTAAATTCACATGTGGGAGGGGGACTGCACAATAGCCAGCATACAGGAATAAAACAAACAGAGAGTAGAAGGATGAAGTAGAAACGGGGCTTCTCCTGGAAGCTCAAATAGCAGAGGTTTCAGGCATTTCCTATGACAGAGACTTGAGCTAAAGTAAATTGGGTCAAATTCCAGGACTAAAGAAATTATTAAAAATCACCTACGTGTTTCCGGCAAGCCACAATTTCTACTTAGTGCATTTGTCCCTTTGTGACTATTAGTGAACATAAGTCAGAGATAAACACAGAGGATCCATTCATTCTGTAATAGGTGGAGAGGCAGCTTTCAACCACCTTACAGCATCCCTCCCATTAAGTAATATCTGAGTGTGCTAAGCTAACCATAACATGTTAAGCACTTCTTATATACACAATCTACCATTTCAAAAAGAAACAAAAATAAAAAGCTCAGCTTTTAATGAATCTTTGTAATAGTCTGCCCCCCCCCAAAAGTATATCCTTTAGCCTTAAAAGTAACTAAAATCTACTTCCTACTGAAAATATTCATCCCCTGATCAGACAAGTGTCTCTACCTCTCCTATCCTTAAACATTTAAGGGTGGGCTGAGGAGATGGCTCAGTGAGTTAAGAATGTTTGCTGTCCAAGTATGAGGAAGAACCTAAGTTCGATGCCCAGCATCCACATAAAAAGCAGGGCATGGTGGTGCACGTCTGTAACCCCAGAGCAGAGGGAAGCAGGTGTGGAGACAGGAATCACCCAGGCTCCCTGAGCAGCCAGTCTAACCGATTAACAGGAAGCTGCAGGTTCCCTAAGAGCCTCTGTCTCTGGGAAATAAAGCAGGAGAGCAATAGAGGACAATCCATGTCTCTCTCTGGCCTCTGCACATGTATGCATGGGAAGCACACATCTGAATCTCTCTCTCTCTTGTTCTTCTCTCTCTGACACACACACACAGTTTCCTTATTTCCTACCAACCAGGCATATTGCCTCTCTAGTATTCCCTATGACCTCATAGAATGAAATTTGAGCACAGAAACCTAACTTTCCCAGTTCCTTAAAAAAAAAAAAAAAAAAAAAAAGCTGTTTAGGGACTGTAGAGATGGCTCAGCAGTTAAGGTGTTTCCCTGCAAAGCCTAACGACTCAAGTTCAATTACCCAATACCCACGTAAAGCCATACGCACAAAGTGGCGCATGTAACTGGAGTCTGTTTGCAGTGGCTAGAAGGCCTGGCACACCCATTCTCTGTCTCTCTCTCCTCTCTCTCTCTGCTTGCAATTTTTAAAAAAAGCCATTTAAGGAGTTGGAGAGATGGCTTAGCAGTTAAGGTATTTGCCTACAAAGCCTAAGGACCCAGGTTCAATTTCCCAATACCCATGTAAGCCAGATGCACAAGGTGGTGCATGCATCTGAAGCTCATTTGCAGTGGCTAGTGCGCCCATTCTCTCTCTTAAATATTTTTTAAAAGCCATTTAATAAAAATAAAAAATAAATAAAAAAATAAAAAAATTAAAAAAAATAAATAAATAAAGCCATTTAAAATAAGGTAAGTAGTGGTGGCCACTATACAGCTGTATATATTTGTCAAAGGTCATCAAACTATACCCTTAACATCGGTCAATTACATTTTATATAAATTACACCCCAATAATATATATTCACTCACAAGTTTACTGTGCATCTATTATGTGCATCAAAATTTAAACCAAATCTTTTGGATAGGTCCACCTGGGTCGTACATGCAGTGTGCTTTACTCTGAAACCCTGGGTACATGAAAACTGGTTCTGTTATCTATCATGCGTGTCACCTTAATGATGGTCTCTTCAGTGAAAGGACCACTACCTTTCTATCTTCTTCCATTAGACAAGTGAAATGTATGATCACTCAGGTACTTTATACTTTATGCAAATGATCCCAACATAAGCAAAAAATTAAGCACCTACTACTACACTTAGAACACAGCACTACCAAGCCTTTTTTATGTCTTTCTGCCAAAAACCTAGCACACCTCACAAGCACATTGGCAACACTACTGGGAGTTTATTGGAAAATAAAGTTAAATGACTTATGCCACCGTAACCCAGTGGCAGACTCAAAAGCCTAGAAACTAAGATTCCTGGCTCCCAAGCTGCTTGCACAGTGGAAATAACCATGGACCTTGCAAACAGACTTAGGTTTGAATTCTGGTGCCACTTCTTCCAGACGAGATGGGTGGCCTTGGGACAGATGCTTTTACTTTCTGACCTCCAGTTTGCTCATCAATTACCACCATTCAGCAAGTTGATGAAGAATCTATTAAGTGTATGAAAGAATTGTTAGGCAGACTAAGCCATGTATCTGCCACCTAGGAATATTGCTGGGCAGAGTAACCAACTCAATAATGTTAGTTCCCTTTTGTGGTCTGAAGATTTAAAATCAAAATCAAGGCGGTCTAACAACCACCCAAGCTCTTAACGGGAGGTCAACAATGAACCTACACTCGCTGCCTTGCTCATTCTCCAATCCATTCCTTTCCCATCCTACTATTTCCAGTTTTTCCAACTTTAGTTACTATGTTTAGAAAAGTGTTTTAATTTTAGAAACCTGGAAAATTCTTCGGAGTAAATTGAGCAAAACCTTAATCTGCCCCAAGGGGAATTCTGAACAAAACAATTATTTCTAACAAGAGAAGAATTTTCTATGAGGGCTATTCAATTGAGCCACCAAAACTGCACAGAGTGACAGAAGGCAATCTGGAACACACTGTACACATTCTCCAAAAGGAAATATCCTGCTTTAAAAAAAAAAAATCCAAAGCCCTCCCTCCCTCCCTAATCTGAGATTGCAAAATCTTCCTAGGTGATCTGAATTTCTCCCAGCTAGACTAGAAAGAAGCACAGCAGTTGGTTAAAAAAAAAAAAAGAAAGAAAGAAAGAAAAAAAGCTTTCTCTCAGCTCCCCCCCCCACAAATCTCTCGAAACAATCAGCCCCCCCCAAAAAAAAAAAACCAGGGCGGTCCAGAGACCACGTTCTCCTTAATGGACATCTAAACCACCACGAGGCGCTCGGAAGCACAGTCCTTTCCCCAAGGTCATTCAAGCCGGAGAAGGTGCGAGGGAGACTCTGCAGTCTCCAGCCGCCGGTACAGAGCACTGCGGCGGTGGGGGGTGGGGGGGGGGGGAGACGGGACCCGGGTGGGGGGTGGGGAGCTGTGTTTGGGGAGGGGTGCCTGCGCTCTTCCCCTCTCCCACCCCGAAGTGTGTGAGCACTTGGCCTCGGCATTTCCGAAACAAGCCACGACAAGCTCCGCAGTGTTAGGAAAGGGGCTGACGCGATGTAAGAAACAGATGCTCCGAATCAAGATGGGTCTAGCGAGCGAGTGAGCGAGAGCCTCCCGCACGGTGATGAGTCGCCGGGCCCCTGGGCGAAAGGGAGAGAGAGGGAGAGGGAGGGAGGAGAGACGGGTCCACTCGGGGACGCTGCCGGGCACGGAAGCCTGAGCCAAGCCGGAGGCCGGCAGCCCCGAAACCGCACTTCATTCCTGCGCTTGGGGAAGCCATGGCTCCCTCCCCGGGCGGGCGGGCGGCGGGGCGGGGTGCGGGCGGGCGGCGCGCTGCGGAAAGTTGTCCGCGGCGGCGGAGGGGCGGCCGGCTCGCCCGCGTCCCCCCTCGCGGACTCCACCATTAATTAGTCCTCAGGACTGTCTACTGGCAACTTAAACAAAGCGAATGCCTCGAATTCCTTCCCGGCTCCGCGGTCTAGGGCACACCAGAGAACAGACAACCCAAGCCTCCGCCACCCGGGAGACCCGCGGTGACCGACAGCTGCCCGGTTGTGTGTGCGGGGGGTTGAGGGGGGGTGGTGGAGAGGAACGACCCCCAACCCTCCCCGGCTTCGTGCTCACCCTCCTCACCCCCACGACCTCCGGGACCCGGCCGACCGCCAGCCCGCACCCGCGTCCCGCAAGCACGCCCGCCCGCCGGCCCCCGCCGTGGCTCCCCGAAGCCGCCTCCACCTCCCGCTCCCGGCTCCCGACTCCGGCTCTTCCTGTCTGATCACTTCCTTCCTCCCGGTGCCCGCGGGCCCCGCGCAGCCCCCTTCCCTCGGACGCCCCGCCCCCACCGGCCGGACCCCCCCCTCCCCGTCCCGTCCCCTCCCTCCTCCGTCCCCCCCCCCCAAAAAAAACCCACCTCCGCCGCTCGCTCCACGCCTTCTCCCGGGCTCCCCACCAAGAAGTCTCTTCTCCTCAGGACCGTCCCTCCCCCTCCCGGGGAGAAGAGGGAAAAAATAAAATAAAAAAGAGATCTCCTCGGGTTCTCCTTCCAACTCCGCAAACACTCTGCGCGGGCTCGCCCCCAAACACCTCGCGTACCCCGCCTCCACCCCCGCGCACAGCCGCCCCCAAAACTCTTCCTCCGCCGCACGTCCCCCCCAGCCCGCCCGCCCGCCCTCAGCTCCCGGCCCCGTCGCTCGGCCCGCGGGGTCCCGAGTCCTCACGCCACGCCGGCCCGCTCCCGCTCCATCCGCTGTCCCCGGCGCCGCCCGGGCCCCGCCGCGCCCCCCGCCGACCGCTCACCTCGCCGGCTCTCCGGCCCGCGCTCCCCGCCGCCTAAGGGATCCGGCGCTCGGCTCCGCTCCCAGCGGCCGGCGCCTCCTCCAGGCTCCCCGGGACTGACAATGAGGGGCGGGGCCTGCGGTGACGTCCGCGTTCCGGGAGGCGGGGCTAGCCCAAGGCCACGCCCATCAACACTCCCCACTCTCTTTCTCAGCCCCAAGCGCAGGGCTTGAACCCGGCCAACTTTTTGATTGCGTCCCTAGAAGAGATGTCCTAGAGCCTGTGCCAGGCGCCCAGGGAAACGGAAATGGGAAGCAAAGATTCCCTGCCTTCAAGAGGGACACACTCCTGGGAGGGGGCGGGGATTAAATGAGGTCATCCAATGGAAAGTGCTTAGCGCAGGAGCCGGTGTGGAGTCATCAACTCATAGAAAAACTACTTCTGCTACTCCCGGTACGTGCGGGAAAAGCAAGGCATGGGCTCCAATCCCCCGATTCTATTAATTTATAGTGGGATCCTAGGAGAGTTCTTTCCATCTAAGGTCCCTTCCTTAAAATGGGAATGGAGGGTTTGGGGAGATGGTTTAGCGTTTTGAAGGCCCTTGCTTGCAAAGCCTACCTGCCGGCCTGGGGCTCAGCTTCCTAGCACCCACTTAAAGCTGGACACAAAAAGTGGTGTGTCTGTCATTCATTTGCAGCGGCAAGAGATGCTGGTACCTCCATGCGCCTTCCCCACCCCACATATATAAATAAAAAAATAGTTTAAAAAATAAAGTGGAGCTGGGTTTGGTGAATCACGCCTTTAATCCCAGCCCTTGGGAGGCAGAGGTAAGAGGATCGCCATGACTTCGAGGCCAGCCTGAGACTACATAGTGAATTCTAGGTCAGCCTGAGCTAGAGTGAGACCCTAACTCGAAAAAACAAAAAATAAAAATAAAATAAAATGGAAGACAGTCATGGTGACGCACACTTTTAATCCCAGCACTCAGGAGGCTGAGGTAGGAAGATCCCCATGAGTTCAAGGTTTGGGGCTACAGAATGAGTTCCAGGTCAGCCTGGACTCCAGTGAAACCCCACCTCAAAAATAAATAAATGAATAAAATGGAAGGAACAGGGGCTGGGGGATAGCTCAGCCATTAAAGGGCTTGATTGCAAATCCGGACAGACATTCATTCATTCATTTGCAGCAAGAGAGCTTGGCTCACCCATACATGTGAGCGCGCATGCACATGTACACCCCCCCCCACACACACACACATGCATAACTTTTTTTTTTTTTTTTTTTTTTTTTTTGGTTTTTCAAGGTAGGGTCTCACTCTAGCCCAAGTTGACCTGGAAATCACTCTGTATTCTCAGGGTGGCCTCGAACTCATGGCGATCCTCCTACCTCTGCCTCCCGAGTGCTGGGAACACCTGGCTTCAAATAACTTTAAAAAATATTTTTATTTCTATTTAATTATTTAGCAGAGAAAGAGGGAGAAAGAAAGAGAATGAATGGGCGCGCCAGGACCTCCAGCTACTGCAAATGAACTCCAGATGCATGCACCACCTTGTGCATCTGGCTTACATAGGTCCTGGGGAATCGAAGCTGGGTCCTTTGGCTTTGCAGGCAAATGCCGCTAAGCCATCTCTCCACCCCTCAAATAACTTTTTTTGTTGTTGTTGTTTATTTTTACTTATTTATTTGAGAGCAACAGAGAGAGAGAGAGAGAAAGAAAGAGGCAGAGAATGGGCACTCCAGGGCTTCCAGCCACTGCAAATGAACTCCAGATGCATGTGCCCCCTTGTGCATCTGGCTAACGTGGGTCCTGGCGAACTCAGCCTCGAACCGGGGTCCGTAGGCTTCACAGGCAAGTGCTTAACCAGTAAGCCATCTCTGCAGGTCTCAAATAACTTTTTTATATGGGGAAAATTTTCTCAAAAGTTCCCTCCAAAATACCTTTCAGTGAGTTGTTGGCCAAGGAGATTCCTGATACCCCCAAAACATTACAGGCCTTTGCCAAGGCCCATGGTTTCCCACCAGGAATAGATGGTAAGACCCTATTGCTGAAGACTCCACATACTTGGGCTGCAAGGCCACTGAGAAATCCTGCTGGAACTAAGCTGATAACCTCCTCCATGTAGACCAGCTGACAGAAAGCTGCAAGAAGCCATTCTGCATGCAGTTCAATGGGAGACAGAGAAATCACCACTGAAGATGCTCAACAGTGGACACTGCAAGCCTTATATTTGGCCAGCCAGGACAAATGAGCCAACAGGTGCTATAGTAGCACATCTGTCATGGTGGAAACCAACTGCCCTCTAATAGGACTGGAGGCCCCCTCCATGGGAGGGAATATATCCCTGATGCTGAAAACCTACAACAGGGGTAGTCATGAGCCCTAGGGGTATAATGTCTGCTGCTGTCTGGAAATGTATATATTATGCTCATCAAACTGCCCAGTAAGCACTTCTCTTAATGTTCATACCCATATATTAATGCTACTCTCACTTTTGGTGAGAACCTTCTCTTTTCAGATGGCAGTGACCTTGGGATGACTCAGAAGGCATCATGGTGCTGGAAGAAGTGACAGGAGTGCTCAGCACTACAATATCGCTATCACACCTTCAAAGGCTCAGGGTCAAATGCAGAAGAGGTGGCAGAAAGAGTGTAAGAGACAAAGGAAGGGTAGGACTCCTTACAATGTGCTCCTCCGGACACAAAATGGCCTGAATATCCATGACCTCACAGTGCCTGACACTACCTGCACAAGACCATCATAATAGGAGGAAAAGATCATGACATCAAAATAAAATACAGACTGATTGAGAGGAGGAAGGGATATGATGGAGAATGGAGTTTCAAAGGGGATAGTGGGGGATGGGAGGGCATTACCTTGGATATTGTTTTCAATCATGGAAGTTGTTAATAAAAATAAATTTAAAAAATTCTCTGCCATGCATCTATGATTCTATGCTATGGGCCTACTGTGCACAAAGTACCTAAGGCCCAGAGAAGGAGGAGGAGGACTTCGAAGGTAGCCCAATACCCCCACCCCACACTCTCTCCGTAGATGCCCTCCCACACGCTGGCACCCAGCAGCATGCACAAGCCGGGACACACACAGATGGGCTCTCTGACGGCAGCAGCATGGTTGGTCTCTGGAGACATCTCTTGTGTAAGCTCTTTATTGCCTATGGTACAAAGGCCAAAGCCCTGGCCTGGTCTGTTCACTTCCTACCTTCACACACACACACACACACACACACTCTCTCTCTCTCTAAAGTTTATCCAAACGTCCCTCAGCACACCCACTGCTTTCCCACATCTGCCCTATGGCTCATGCCTCTTCCTTACTATCTCATCCCCAGGTATCAGGACTCCTAGTTCCTCCCAGCCAGAAGCAAACCCTCCTGGCTCCTAGGACCTGGTAGCAGCACTAAGTTTAATCCTCACGTGGGCATGAACACTTTACAACTTGTATGAAAATGACCTCCAGCTGGGTGTGGCAGCATTGCCTGTAATCCCAACACCGAGGAGGCAGATGCATTACCAGTGTGAGGAAAGCCTGGGCTACAGAATGAGAGTGAGAGCAAAGTGTGTGTGTGTGTGTGTGTGTGTGTGTGTGTAGTTTTCAGAAGACCTCCCATTTGCTTCTTAGCAATTTCCTAGAAGTCAGAAACCACACGTTTGTAGTAATCAATTTATGACACCAAAAACCCAAGTTCTGACTCACAGGAGTCCTCTGACCATCAGTCCCCTCATCTGTAAAAGGGGAATATGGTCCTTGTAAAATGGTCATATGGTCCTTGTGGTTTTGGTTTTGTTTTGTTTGACACTAAGTCTCATTTAGACCAAGCTGGCCTCAAACTCACTATGTAGCTGAGGGTGACCTGATTCTCCTGCATCTACCTCCTCAGTGCTGGGATGACAGGTATGTATCACCTCTGGTTTATATAGTGCTAGGAATTAAACCCAGGCCTTGTGCATGTTGGCAAATACCATACCAACTGAGCTGCATCCCAGCCCATTGTAGTGATTGTTTTTAAATTAATGTGATGAGCCAGTTTTTTTTTTTTTAATTAAGCTGGAGAGATGGTTCAGTGGTTAAAGGCATTTGCTTGCAAATCCTGACAGAACCAGCACCCATATGCCAGATACACAGAGTGGCACATGCATCTGGAGTTTGTTTAGAGTGAAAAGAGGCCCTGGCATTCTTCATGCTTATTCTCTCTCTCTCTCTCTCTCTCTCTCTCTCTCTCTCCTTGTAGCTCTCTCTGCTTGTGAATATATTTATTTATTTTGGCTTTTCTGAAGTAGGATCTCACTATAGCCCAGGCTTACCTCTGTAGCCCCAGGCTGGCCTTGAGCTCACGTTAATCCTCCTACCTCTGCCTCCTGAGTGCTGGGATTTAAAAAGGCATGTGCCACCATGCCTGGCTGCATTTTTATTTTTTAATTTCAAGGGGACACAGAGAGAGAGCACTGTTTGTGAATATAAATAAATAAAAATATTTTTAAAAAGCAAAGAATGAAGCTGGGTATGGTGGCGCATGCTTTTAGTCCCAGAACTCAGGAGGCAGAGGTAGGAGGATTGCCCTGAGTTCAAGGCTACCCTGAGACTACGTAGTGAATTCCAGGTCAGCCTGGGCTAGAGAGAGACCCTACCACAAAAAAGGGGGGGGCTAAGAATGAGAGGCTGGACAGATAGATTAGCAGTTAGGGCACTTGCCTACAAAACCTAAGAACCCAGGTTTGATTCCCCAGTATCCACATAAGCCAGATGCACAAGGTAGTGCATGCATCTAGAGTTCAATAACAGCGGCTAGAGGCCCTGGCATGCCCATTCTCTCTACCTGCCTCTTTCTGTCTGTCTTTCTCTGTCTCTCCAATAAATAAATAAAATATTTTTAAAAGGCAGAGAATGAAAGGAAGGAAGAGAACAGAGAAGATAAGCCACTCAGCCTCTACATAGCAGATGACTAAGGGCTTGAGCTAGGAAGAGGCTGGCTTACATGGCCCTGCAAAGTACTGCCATTAGAATAGACCCAGCTCTCCGGTCTCCAGACCTCGGGTGGATTCTGCAGGCCCCAGGACATGCCTGCCTTGGCACACCTCCAGAACTGAGGACAGCTGTAAGCTCTTTCCTCAGCTTCCTTGCGGCACAGCTGACCTGTTTCCACCTCCCTGCCTTCCTTCTCTGAAAATCCTTGCAGAGAGACGCATCTGTGTCAAGCCGCCCTTGTCTTCTCCATGGTCCTCCAAAAGAGCTGCAGCAGGGCACTGGGTATTTCCACAGAGGCCTGTGGCGAGAGGGGGAGGGCTCTGGGATTCTGATTAATTTCCTGTCCTATGGACAGGCAAATAACTGTCCTAAATGCCAGTGCTACTCCTCAAGAACCCCTAACAAATTGTAGCTTATTTTGAGAACAGGAGATTCAAAAATGCTGCTTTCCATGAAGAGTAAGCATGGCTACAGGATTGCTCCAGACACCAACAGGGCCTCTCCTATGTCTCTTTATCTGCTAACGCTGACTGCAAGCACTGCCAACCCTCCGAAGGGAGAGCCCCGCACATATGGAGAAGAATATAAGGATCAAACTCTCATCGCCCCAGGCTCAGCCACATCAACCACTTTCCATCCACTCCCAGCCAAAGCTTTGACACAGGACAGATCAGGAGCCACAGTCTAGCTCTACCATTTACAAGTCATGTAACCTTGGACTTCCAAGTCTCTACACCTCATCTGCAAATTGGGAGTAACACTGGTTTCTGTCTCCCACAATGGCTACTGAGGAGTAAAAGAAATGATATGTGGAGGCATTAGGTTCAGAGCCTAGTGCCCAGTTCATGTCAGGAAATGGCAAGTGCTATGTGTGTGTGTGTAAGTTGCTGGGGATTGAATACAGGGATTCCTACATGCTAGGCAAGTATGCAACCACTGAGCTACAGCCTCTGCCTGTTACTATTTTAACACATTCTCCCCAGTAAGTCTCCCAATCACTGGCCTTTGGGGATGCAAAGAAAACTAAATAATAGGGCTGGAGAGATGGCTCAGCAGTTAGGGCACTTGCCTGCAAAGCCACCGGTTTGATTCCCCAGCACCCACATAAAGCCAGATGCACAACAATGGCGCATGTGTCTGGAGTTCGTGTGCAGCAGCTAGAGGCCCTGGCACACCCATTCTCTCTGTCCCTCTTTTCTCTATCTCTCTCTCTGCTTGCAAATAAGTAAATGAAAATATTTTTTAAAAAATAAAACCAAATAGTAGCCCTGTCCTCAAGCTGTTAGTAAAAGGAACAGCGCAGATTTGCATGAATAGGCAAGAAAAGGTGTCTACTGGGTATTGCTAAGTGAAAAGAGTAAGTCACAAAATTATAGGTGCAGTTGGACCCCATGGTTATAATTTATACCATATGCTTAGTCTATGAACAGGGAGAATATGGAAGACATAAAGAACTTTCACCTTTTTCCTTTGCTTTCTCCGTATGTATAGCAGGAACATTCAAAAAAGACTTTAGGCTGAGTGTCAGTGTCCCAGAACTCTGGAAGTCTGAGGTAGGAGGATCACCGTGAGCTCCAGGTCAGCCTGAACTAAAGTTAAACCCTTCCTCCAAAAAAAAAAAAAAAAAAGCGCTGGAGAGATGGCTTGGCAGTTAAGGCGCTTGCCTACAAAGCGAATGACCTGGGCAACCCGGGTTCGATTCCCCAGTACCCAGGTAAAGCCAGATGCATTAAGTGCTGCATGTATCTGGAGTTCGTTTGCAGCAGCTGGAGGCCCTGGCATGCCCATACTCACTCACTGTCTCTCTCTCCCTCTCTCTGTCTCTCTTCTATATCTCTTTGCTTGAAAACAACTAAATAATTTTTTTTAATCTACAAAAGGGGCTGGAGGGATGGCTTATCTGTTAAGGTGTTTGCCTGCAAAGCCAAAGGACCCAGGTTCAATGCCCCAGGACTCACGTTAGCCAGATGCACAAGAGGGTGCACACATCTGGAGTTCATTTGCAGTGGCTGGAGGCCGTGGCACATCCATTCTCTCTCTCTCTTTCTCTCTCTCTCTCCCTCTTTCTCTGTCAAATAAATATAAAAAATAAAATATTTTCTTAAAAAAATTTTAAAAATCTAGAAAAAAATTAAAATAGACTTTATTAGCTAGGTGTGGTGGCACACAACTTTAATCCCAGCACTTGGGAGGCAGAGGTAGAAGGATCACTATGGGTTTGAGGCCAGCCTGAGACTACAGAATGAGTTCCATGTCAGCCTGGGCTAGAGCGAGACCCTACCTCGAAAAAAAGAAAGAAAGAAAGAAAGAAAAAGAAAGACTTTATTAGGGCTGGACAGATGGCTTAGCAGTTAAGGTGCTTGCCTGCAAAGCCCAAGGATCCAGGTTCAACTGTCCAAGACCCACGTAAGCGGCTGGAGGCCCTGACATGCCCATTCTCTCTCTATCTGCCTCTTAAGAAAAAAAAATTTTTTTTAAAGGCTTTACTAAATGCTAAGAGGAAAGAAAGTGGGTGAAAATGCAGTTGCAAGGCTTATCTGTAGAGGGCACCTGTGCCAACAGCTTTAAGAAGCTCCACAGGTGGCTGGGCATGGTACTGAGGGTGAGGTGGAGGCAGGAGAATCAGGAGTTTAAGGCCAGCCTAGGTTAAACATGTTTAAGGTTAGCCTTTCTCTCTCTCTCTCCCTCTTTTTATTAATCAGGGTCTCACTGTAGGCCAGGCTGACCTGCAACTCACTCTGTAGTTCAGGCTGCCCTTGAACTTACATGCTCCCCCTACCTCGGCTTCCTGAGTGCTAGGATCAAAGGCATGTGCCACCACACCTGGCCTTGAAATCCTTTCTCAACAAACAAAAAAAGAAGGTTCCACAGGTCTCATCTCGTTCTTTGTGGGGTTCCAAGAAATTGCTCTGCAAATAAATCTCTTCAGGATCTCACCAACCATATTCACTCATTCACAACAAAGCTTGGTACAGGAAAAAACGAAGACTCAAATCCCAGGAGATGGAAGTATAACTCCATAGCAGAGCACTGCTTAGCATTTGCAAGGCCTTAGGTTGAACTCCTTAGCAGGTACAAGTGCATGTGAGTGTACACACACACACACACACACACACACACACATACACAAAGAGAGAGAGAGAGAAACCCCAGCTATACTAACCAACTGATAATCTTCTGTACTCAGTCTACCAATTCAAGTACTCATGTCTTCTGGAAACACCCTCACATACACACCTAGAAAGGATTTGGGCATCTGGTAGCCCTGCCAAGTTGACAGTAAAATGAGCTGTCACATTGTGGAATGTGTCTCCCTGGCGTCCCACAAAGAATAATAACATGTCAGCATCTGTGTCTAAACTTGCACTTTCCTTTCCCCCTATGATATCTTTCTGCAATTTAATTTTTTTTTACAAGCAGCAAGTATTACTTTGTCATCAGGAAAAAAAAAAAAAGGGCAGTAAACGTGTATATAAAATGCTGGGGTTGCTTCGCTTATGATGGTTTGCAAAAAACAAATTATAACATAATATGGTCCAGGCCAGGAACAAAGTCTCACAGTAATTACAGAAAGTCAGAGTGGGAAGGGATAAAATCACATTCCCGTTTCCCTACTGTCTAGCAAAGGGCATCATTTTTTTAAAAATTTTTGTTCATTTTTATTTAATTATTTGAGAGTGACAGAGAGAGGAAGAGGCAGAGAGAGAGAATGGGCGCGCCAGGGCTTCCAGCCACTGCAAACGAACTCCAGACGCGTGCGTCCCCTTGTGCATCTGGCTAACGTGGGTCCTGGAGAATCAAGCCTCGAACCATGGTCCTTAGGCTTCACAGGCAAGCGCTTAACCGCTAAACCATCTCTCCAGCCCAAATGGCATCATTTTAAGTCCTCTCTTGTTTCTGGACTCCTACGGCTATGTGCATTTCATTCATTTATTTCATAAGCATTTTGAACCCTTCAGTATAAGCCAGGAATCATGCTGAGGGCATTACATTAGTATTGCATATAGGATACAGAGTCCTTATAGCTATTTAAAAAAAAATGAGGGGTTAGGAATTTAGCTCAGTGGATGAGCATTTGCCTAGCAAGCACAAGGCCTTGGGTGCGGTCCTCAGCACCAGAAAAAAAAAAAAAAAATTAAAAATTGGGACTTTTTTTTCCCTCCGAGGTAGTGTCTAGCTTTAGCCCAGACTGACCTGGAATTCACTCTGTAGTCTCAGGCTGGCCTCGAACTCACAGCGATCCTCCTACCTCTGCCTCCCGAGTGCTAGGATTAAAAGTGTGTGCCACCACGCCTGGCATCTTTGGCTTTCCTGATGTGCTCCCCGTTAGCATTTATCTACAGGGCAGTTTAATTCCCTTCGTGTGCTTAATTTAAGACCATCTTGTCTGCATGATCCCATTTCACTTCTCCTATTAGATTGGGACCTCTTGGAAGACAAGAATGATGCTTATTGATTTCTGGTGTTTTTCCTTCCTGTGTGCACCATCTGGAGTGCACCTCCCCACATCTTCATTCTTTTATGTCTTTTGTTTGTTTGTTTTGTTTTTCAAGGTAGAATCTCGCTCTAGCCCAGGCTATCCTGGAATTCACTATGTAGTCTCAGGCTGGCCTCCAACTCATGGCGATCCTCCTACCTCTGCCTCCCCAGTGCTGGGATTAAAGGCGTGCGCCACCACACCCGGCTTCTTTTATGTCTTGATAGCTGAACTCATGTGCCGGCTACTGCCAAGACTATATACTTCAGCAAAGAACCCTGCCTTCCTGACCCTTAGGACTGGGGAAGTGGAGAAAAAAAAATGGACATTTAAACACACTTACTTAATATTTGCCCTGTCACAAAGAATCAGGCCATGTGCTATGCGACTTGAAGGGTGCAGTGAGGGACAAACTCAATCTGACACACAGGGAAGGCTTCTTAGAGGAGCAAAGAACGCTACTCAAGGTCACACAGCCGGGACCGTGGGAAAGCTACCTTCTACCACCTCCATCTTTTTCTACCTTGGTTCTTATTGAGAAGAGGGATCATCGATTAAGGTCTGCCCAACACAGAAGCTTCCAGGTACAAAAGTCCTGTTCTAGAGGGCGCGCGGGAGGGAGGGGGGACTGGGGTGTCAAGAAATTAAACCCAGGGCTGGAGAGATAGATGGTTTAGTGGTTAAGGCACTTGCCTGCAAAGCCTACGGACCCACGTTCGATTCCCCAGTTTCCACATAAGCCAGATGCACATGGTGGCGCATGCGTCTGGAGTTTGTTTGCACTGACTAGAGGCCCTGGCAGTCATTCTCCCCCCCCCCCCACATTTCCTCCTCTCTCTCTCTCTCTCAAATAAATAAATAATAATAATAATAAAATAAATTTGGAAGAAGCTGGCTCCAAACCACCCAGGCTAAGCACAGCTTTGAGAATGACAGTTTTGAGAATGAAGCAGACGCTGAGGTGTGCAATTCGCTAGCGATGCCCTTGGACCACAGACTCTCACGAGGGGGCCTCTGCATCTCACCTTCCAAAAGCTAGGACTGGGATCCCTCCTAACGCTGCCCCATCCCTGCATCCTCCCTCCTAACGCGCTCCTGGAGTCCCAGAGGGCGCGCGGTGGCGCCGGGAGGCCTCGGCTCTGGGTCCCGTCCCCCCCCCGCTCCCCACCTCCCGGGATGCGGCACCGGGTGACCGCGATGCGATGCGATGCGATGCGGCGGAGGTGACAGCTCGCGCCGCGCAGCCCGGGAGGCCGCGGGCCGGGGTGCACTCCCGCCTTTCCCACCCACCGCCAGGGCGTTCCCCGCCAGCCGGCTTCCTGCAGCCCAAGGCCGGGGCGGAGGGGCTTGGGGCTTGGCAGGCTCGGTTCCTGGCTTTCTCTCGGCGTTTCCTGAGCGGGACGGCCGGGGGATGGGACCCAGCGCCAGCCTCCTCCTCCCGGAGCGCGGCAGGAAGTCGTGTCCCTGTGCGCTCAGGGGTCCTCCTCTGCCCGGAACATGCGAGATCCTTGCAGCCGGGCGGGGAGGTGACCCACTTGTCCCCGAGGAAGCTGAGATCCAAGGCACGTGGCCTCCCGAGCCCTGCGACACCGTGAGATTCCAGAGCCCTGATGTCAGTGTGTTAAAGCCATCCTATGGATGAGAAAACAGAGGCTTTCAAATGAACCGACCTGTCTCCAAGTCACTAGAAACATGCTACCTGTGAACATAAGGTGTTACCTTACTCGCCAGGCACTCCTGTATTTTGCTATGGAGTCTTCAAGATGCATAAAGATAACTGGTGTACCTATGTTATTCTATTTTTTTTTGAGGTAGGGTCTCGCTCCAGCCCAGGCTGACCTGAAATGCACTCTGTAGTCTCAGGCTGGCCTCGAACTCATGGCGATCCCCCTACCTCTGCCTCCTGAGTGCTAAGATTAAAGGCGTGCGCCACCATTCCCGGGGTGTGTACCCATTTTATAAACGAAGAATCTAACATCCAGAGAGGCCAAGCTGGTTCTGCCAACATCACACAGCAATGAAGTAGCAAAATTAGGAATTTGACTAGAGGTTCCTGTTTCTAAACCTCATGCCATTCTGTTCTACTATTCTGCTCCTCGGTGTAGTTCTGTAGTCCTGAGGGCCAAGACCTTGTCTCACCTGTTCCTGAATCCCCAGATGTCCACCCAGAACCAAGCACAAAGCAAGTATCCAGACATGGCTATGGAAGCGACTAATCCGACTCTTTGTGGACTCTTCAGCCCAGTGAAAATTTAGCTTCTCATTGAATATTCCCTATCAAGGTGAGATCTCCCTAGGTTTCTCTCTCTCCCCCAATCTCCACTCCCACACACAATATCTCATTCCCCTGCAGAGAAGCAAGTTGGGTTTAAATGTAACTGTGGGGCTGGAGAGATGGCTTAGCGGTTAAGGCACCCTTGCCTGTGAAACCTAAGGACCCAGGTTCGATTCTCCAGGTCCCACATAAGCTAGACGCACGTGGTGGCACTTGTCTGGAGTTCGTTTGCAATGGCTAGAGGCCCTGGCGTGCCCATTCTCTCTCTCTCCCTCTCAAATAAATAAATAAAGCATTTAAAATGCAACTGTGAGCCAGGATTGATGGTTCACACCTTTGATCCCAGCACTCAGGAAGCTGAGGTAAGAGAATGATGTGAGTTCAAGACCAGTCTGGGCTACAGCACTGAGTGAATTTCAGGTCAGCCCTGGCTAGAGTGAGACCCTGCCTCAAGAAAAACAACAAAACAAACAAACAAACAAAAACCTTAGCTTTTCTTCTTTTTTCTCTCTCTCTCTTTCAAAAAAAAAAATGTGTGTGTGTGTGTGTGTGTGTGTGTGTGTGTGTGTGTGAGCTGGAGAGATGGCATGTTTGCCTCACAAGCATGAGGACAGGAGTCAATCCCCAGAAGCCGTGTAAAATTGCCAGGCTTGGTGGTGTGCTAATCCCAGCACTGGGGAGTGAGAGACAGGAGGATCCCTGGCCAGCCAGTCTAGCTCCAGGCCAATGAAAGACCCTGTCTGAAAAAGAGACCGAGGCGGTGGGTAAAGCACTTGCTGTGACAGTCATGAGTATCTGACTTTGGATCCCCAGACACCATTTCAAAGCCAGAAGCTGGGCTGGAGAGATGGTTTAGCAGTTAACGTGCTTGCCCGTGAAGCTTAAGGGCCCATGTTCAACTCTCCAGGTCCCACGTAAGCCAGACACACAAGGTGTCGCAAAGTCGCACATACACACAAGGTGGCGCATGCATCTGGAGTTCAATTGAAGTGTTTGGAGGCCCTGGCATGACAATTCAAACAAAACAAAACAAAACAAAACAAAAAAATAACCAAAAAGCCAGAAGCTGTGGTGGGTTTCTATGGTCCCAGAATGAACCAGCTAGCCTGGCACACACTTAAGAACAAGACATTCGCTCAAATGAGGCAGAAGAAGACTGACCTTGAAGACGTCCTCTAACCTCCACAAGCGCACCATGACATGACATGTACACACACATGAACACATATACACACATATACACGCATCACGTACGTACACACACACAGAGAGACACACATAAAATGTAGGGGCTGAGAAGATGGCTCAGTGGACAAAATGCCTGCCTCACACAACTCTGAGTTCAGGCCCCCAGGCCCCACATAAAAGCTGGGAGCTGTGGCATGCACACATATGCACACACATACAGCCAAATAAATAAGTGATTTTAAAAAATGTAAATGCTTACCTTTATCCCTGGTTCCTTGCAAGCTCATTTTCCTTCTGTGATCAATACACATATATACGTTACATATGTATAAATATATATGTGTGTTTTGGCCATTTTGTAAAGGTAGAAGGTTTGATAATTTGGTTGGGGGAGGATGCACTGTAATGCACTGTAGCCCAGGCTGACCTAGAACTCACTCTTTAGGTTCAGGCTGGCTTCCAACTCTCAGCAATCCTCCTACCTCAGCCTCCTAAGTGCTGGGATTAAAGGCCTATGCCACCACACCCCATTTAGGTTCGATAATTTTAAGTTCTCTGTGAATTGGACCAGCGTCAGCTATTCACTAAGGATGTTCCCTTTCCATGTATAGAGTTGTTTCAGAGAAAAGCAGCCCAGACTACATTTTCCGGCCCTCCTTGCAATTAGTACACGACTCCTTTCCACCAATGGGATGGCAGTGGAGATGATGTGGGGCCACATCCAGGCCAGAGTGGTTAAGAAATATGCAGGCACTCTCAGCTCTCTCCCATCTGCCAGTTAGATGCCAACTCCAGGGTGACCTTGGAAGCCAGATACTGAACGTGGCAGGAGCCTTAGTCAGTTGGGGTTTTGCTCAGTCCCTGAGCTGGCGGGGGCGCACATTGGAAAAGCTTGTTTGCCAGTTAGACATTGAGATGTCAGGATTCATCTATGACAGCAGTCAGCATAAATTGCACAAACATAGAACTCCCTTGGTTTCATCGTAACCACCGGAAGATGCGCAAAGACGCCCATCTAGCCCCGACTGTGACCCGCTGGCTCAGCTGCTCAGAAGTTCTCTGCTCATCTCATTAATGTCTTAACAACATGCTGACTCCAAAAAAAAAAAAAAGGTTTTGAGGTGATTTCCACTGCAGCCTAAAGGCCATTTGATCAATAATAAAAGAGCAAGAATCAAGGAATAATGAATTCCTGGGCAGAAGGCCAGTGGAGAAGGAAGGAAGAAAGTTGAAAAACTGACTTCGGCAGCAGCAATGATGGAAAGTTTTCTAAGGGTGGCTCGCTGTGGTAGGACCAAAAGTATGGCTCCGTGATTCCCGGCACTCGAAGCAGAGAAGGAAACAGGATATGTTCCAAATTGTGTAGGAAGTGGTAAACATGTGATTAAGTGCACAGGCCCTGGAGGCAGTGATGTTTTTTCTATTTATTTATTTATGTGTGTAATGGGGGGCACGTGTACAATGCATGTGCTACTTTGCACTCGACTTTATGTGGGTGTTGGGAACGGAACCCTGGGCTGACAGACTTTGCAAACAAGTGCCTTCAGACCTGGGGAGATGGCTTAGTGGTTAAAGGTGCTTTCTTGCAAAATCTGCTGGCCCCATTCAGTTCCCCAATACCTATGTAAAGCCAGATGCACAAAGTGGCACATGCATCTGGAGTTAGCCCCTTTGCAGAGGCAAGAGACCTTGGCACGCCCATCCTCTCTCTCTGTAAGTTAAATAAATAATATTAAAAATGGGTTGGAGAGATGGCATGGTGGTTAAAGGTGCTTGTTTGCAAAGCCTTGATGGCCTGGTTTTGATGCCCCAGTACACATGTAAAAACCAGATGCACAAAGTGGCATACGTGTCTGGAGTTTGTTTGCAGTGACAAGAGGCCCTGGTGTGTCCATATTCTCTCTCTTTCTGCTTGCAAGTAAGTAAATAAAAATATTTTCAAAAATGCCTTTAAACACCAAGCCATCTTCCCAGCCCCAACAGTGATGTTTTAATTCATTTTCTTTGTTTATTGGGATGCTGGGGTTTGAAACTATTGCCATGCATACTAGACAGGCTCTGCCATTGAGCTATGCGTTTTTCAACGTGGCGCTACCACTTAAGAGTCATGTGACCTAAGATGAAGCAGTTACAGAGCTTCTCTGCCTCTTTTTCTTCATCATGAAATAATAAAACCCTCTTATTTAGGTTTTGGATTAAAAGAGTCAAGCAAGACATATTCAGTCCTTATAGAAGGCTTCATGTGGTGAACTGGGTGGGAGTATAGCTCAGTAGTATAGCACATGCCTAATGTGAGGCCCTGGGTTCCACTCCCAGTACCCCCTAAAAATATTAAGCATTGTAATGATATGATTGGAAGAATCAGACCCAGTGATTTGGGAGAGAGAGTAATTGTTTCTTGCATGAAATTCTCAGAGGAAGGTATCATCCAAATGGCGCCTTGATCAGATTTTATGTGTGTGTGTGTGAATCAGTTTTATGGCAACACTGCACTGTATGTTAGCTGTTTCTCTTACCGGCTTTGGGCCCAGGCAGACCTTGACATTCTACTATGTGGGCAGGGTGCTGAGGGAATCTGTGGCCCTACGTGCTTCTGCTCTGACCTGTCCACAAACCAGGTTAATGTAGTGGTGAGAGGCAAAGGGACTGGTATCGGACAGACCCAAGTACATTTCCTGATCTTCATCTATACAGTGGGGAGAATAGCAGGTAGGCTTACCTAAAAGAGTCACCATAAATATTACCTGAAAGAGGAACTGGAGCGATTGCTCCGTGGTTAGAGTTGCTTGCTTACAAAGCCTGATGACCTAAGTTCTACTCCCCAGTACACGTGTAAAGCCAGATGCACGAAACGGGACATGAGCCGGGCATGGTGGCACATGCTTTTAATCCCAGAACGCGGGAGGCTGAGGTAGGAGGATCACTGTGAGTTCAAGGCCAGCCTGAGACTCCATAGTGAATTCCAGGTCAACCTGGGCTAGAGTGAGACCCTACCTTGAAAAAACAAAATTTACCTGAAAGAACATATACTAGAGTCTGGGATGTAGCTCAATGGCAGAATACCTACCGAGCATGTGCAAGGCCCTGAGTTTAATTTCCCAGCAACTAAAAACAAGGGGAAAAACAAGAATGCATACTAAACACCTGCCACATGGGAACATGCTCAAAGGACATTATATGTGTGCATGAAGATGGTCTTAGGGACTCTGTGTGGTAAAATGCTTCCAGTCTATTTGTGTATGGGCACATGTGTGCCACACATGTGTGTGGAGGTCAGAAGACAATTTGGAAGCCAGGCATAGTGGCGCACACCTTTAATCCCAGCACTCGGGAGGCAGAGGTAAGAGGATCACCGTGAGTTCGAGACCACCCTGAGACTACATAGTGAATTCCAGGTCAGCCTGGACTAGAGTGAAACCCTACCTCTAAAAACAAAACAAAACAAAAAACAAATTGGTGTTGTCTGTGCTGTTCTCCCATTCTACCTTCTTTGAGACAGGGTCTCTTGTCACTGTACATGAAAGAGACTAGCTGGCCCACAGACCTTCCATATTCCCCTGGCTCTGCCTCTCATTAAGTGTGTTGGGGTCACAGATACACTTTGAATCTGGCTCTATGTGGATGCTGGGGAGGATCAAACTTAGATGGGCAAGCTGACCAGCTTCCCAGCCTGATTTAAAAATATTACAATAATAATTGGGCTGGAGAGATGGCTTAGTGGTTAAGGCGCTTGCCTGAGAAGCCTAAGGACCCATGTTTGACTCTCCAGATCCCACATAAGCCAGATGCACAAAGGTAAGGCAAGTGCAAGGTTGCACATGCCCACTAAGTGGTACGAGTGTCTGGAGTTTGATTTCAGTGGCTGAGGGCCTGGCATGCCAATTCTCCCTCTTTCTCTCTTGCTCTCTCTAAAAATAAAAGTAATAAAAATATTACAATAATTGACATTATATGAAGCCTTCAGTACACAAACACAGAGTAAGAAAAAGCAACAGAAAAATAGAATAGGGAATTTCTCCTGGAAGCCCTGGAATGCAAAAATAATTTTCAGTAACAAATACAATGGACATGGCACCTTTGCCCCAGAAGGTGGCCCTGGGATGACCAAAGCATCATTTCTTTGCTTCTGGCAGGCATTCCATTGCCCTAATTCCATGTGGTGCTGCCTAGGCTGGCCTGGTCTTGGACCCAACCTGGCTTGAAGAAGTACTGTGAGCTAGAGGACCTGAGTGACCACCTGCCGCAGCCTGTCTCTGAGGGCTGGGAAGGCAGAACGTCCTTTTCCCAGATGCTCCTGAGCCCCCAGAGATAGGCTGAGCTTATATATACCACCTTGTCCAACTCCTAAGACAGCCTCAAGGGGTGATCCCTATTCATAATCACATGGTACAGATGAGGAAACTGAGGTTCGGGTTGTCCAGGTGACTCAGCCACGGTCACACCCACCGCCAAGAAGTGGCAAAGCTGGAACCTGGAGGATCTGAGGAGCTGTCTGACCTTGTCACTTATCTCTAACCAACATGTAGCCCTGCCTCTGCCCTCCCAAGTCACCCTAAGAGAGAATGTGGCTCCTCTCTAAGCCAACCTTTCTCTTCCTTGGTGTCTGTTGACATCAGAGATCTTCTAGGCTTCTTCTAGCTGTGGGACCGACGCTCTTCCTAGGCCCAGGACAGCCCCTTCCCCTGTGAGTACCTTCACCTGGCCAAGACAAGCAGTTTCACTGGGGTGCCTCAGCACCGGAGAGAAGTTCTGGGTGGATGGGAAATTCGCTGTCATTGTGTCATCACCCCAGCTCTTAGTTGCTCGGCCTCCTAGTTGGCCTCTCCGTCGTCTCCAGACTTCCCCACCTCCCTTCATCCTTTCACACAGAGCCCGTGATCACGCGCAGTACTGACCTCACTGTGCCATTCCCTAGCTGAATAACCTTCAACAGCTCCCTGTTGCTCAAAGTAGATAGTTAAGTCCCAGCCTGATTCTCCTCCAATCCCCCCTTTTCTCTAGCCCCCCACCCCCAGGACTCCCACACCATTCAGAGATTCCAGACTCAGAACCTTTGCAGTTCCCTGTGTGGGGTGAGATGAGCAAAAGTGTGATGGCACATGCCTTTAATCTCAGCACTTAGGAGGTAGAGGTGGGAGGATTCCTGTGAGTTCGAGGCCAGCCTGAGACTACATTGTGAATTCCAGGTCAGCCAGCGCTAGAGTGAAATCCTACCTCGATCCCCCCACCCCCCACTCCCACCAAAAAAAAAAAAAAAAAAGTGTGAAGGAGCCAAAGCTGGTGGTTGGGTTCCACCCCTGCCTTCCCCAGGTGGTGGTAGACCCCTGCTGTCCTATGACACTTCGCTGATGTCCACAGTCCATCAGCACCCTGCTCTGCGCAGAGCCCTGGGAAACGAGGACCCTACACTCATGCCACTTTGTGTGCCAATAGCAGCACCCTATGAGCCAGATGTCAAGGAGGTCCCAGAGGCAAAGATTTCCCGCCACGTCTGCTCATGGATGGCTGTGTCCGGCTTTTAGCCACCCCTCCGCGCTGCCTCGGTAGTTAGGCAGACTTACCTGTGAAATGGCTATAGTGTGTACAGTTGCCCTGGTGCTGCCTCACGACTGCACAGGCTTGCAGCCGCTCACTTTCACACGCCGGGTTTCGAAAAGGGCTCTCTGCGGGAGCCTTTGCTTCCCGCCCTTCGCCGGAGCCTCTGCGCCACCTGGTGGACGTATGCAGAATGGACCAGAATTTCTTTCTTTTTTTTTTTTTTTTTAATACTTTGAGAAACTGAGCTTGGTGGGGAACGCCTTTAATCCCAGCTTTTGGGAGACAGAGGTAGGAGGATTACGGTGAATTCGAGGCCACCCTGAGACTACATAGTGAATTCCAGGTCAGTCTGAACTAGAGTGAGACTCTACCTTGAAACACCAAAAAAATAAAAATAAAAATAAAATCACATATTTTGAGAGAGAGAGAGAGAAAAAACAAGAATGGGCACACCAGGGCCTTTGGCCTCTAGCCACTGCAAACCAACTTCACCTTGTGCATCTGGCTTATGTGGAGAATCGAACCTGGGTCCTTTGGCTTCGCTGGCAAGTACCTTAGCTGCCAAGCCATCTCTCCAGCCCTGGACCAGAATTTTTAAAGAGGGTAGTTCAATTCTCAATTTTTTCAAGAACAAAATGTTCATCCCAGTCCTTCTGAGAAAGGTAGAAGCGAATTCTGTCCCACGTTGGAGTCTCAAGTTTGTCCCTGCCGCGTTCTGGGATCATGTCCATCCCCCCCTCCCAGTTGCTCTCAGATCCTGACTGCTTCTTCCTCAGCTCAGTGAAGCTTCAGGAGGGCAGGGAAGCAGCCGGCTGGCTCAGCCTGTCCCAAGTGCCTTGTGTACAGATGTTTCGCAGGGTTTAGGACTGTACTCAGAGCAGCATAGTGCATGCAGTGAGGGAAGGTGGAAGTCATTCTGCCTGGGGTGGGAGGGCTATGTTCCATTTCCAGATCAGAGCTAATTCATTCATAGGATGAAGATGGGTTTTTAAGTTTTTTTTTTTCTTTTTTTACTTATTTATTTGGGAGAGAGATAGAGAGACAGATAACGAGCATGCCAGAGCCTTCAGCCACTGCATACAAACTCCAGGTGCATGTGCCACCTTGTGCATCTGGCCTACATGGGTACTGGGGAATCGAACCTGGGTCTTTTGGCTTTGCCAGCAAGCTCCTTAACCTCCAAGCCATCTCTCCACCCCATAATATGGTTTTTGAGTAAGGGGGAGGGACTCAAAAATCACATCTATGGGGAATAGTAGAAGAGGTCAGAATATTGACTGTGGTATAAAAAGTGGGGCTAGGGATGTAGCTCAGTTGGTGTAGTGCTTGTCTAGCATGCATAACACCTTGGGTTGGATCCCAGGCACAACATAAACCAGGCACGGTGGTGCATGCTTGTAATCCCAGCACTGGGGAGATGAGGCAGAAGGATCAGAAGTTCAAAGTTATCCTCAGCTACATAGAGAATTCAAAATAATCTTAAGCCATATGAGACAGTCTCAGAAATAATTGGAGGCAGGAGAGATGGCTTAACGGTTAAGGCACTTGCCTGCGAAGCCTAAAGACCCATGTTTGATCTCTCTCCAGATCCCATGTGAGCCAGACTCACAAAAGTGAGGCAAGTGCAAGGTCACACATGCCCCCCTAGGTGGCACAAGTATGTGGAGTTTGGTTTCAGTGGCTGAGGCCCTGGCATGCCAATTCTCTCTCTCTAAAAAATAATAAATAAATAAAAATAAATTAATTGGACCGGGTTTAGTGTGACATGCCTTTAACCCCAGCACTTGGGAGGCAGAGGTAGGAAGAGTTCGAGGCCAGCCTGAGACTACATAGTGAATTCTAGGTCAGCCTGGGTTAAAGGAAGAGCCTACCTCAAAAAAAAAAAATTAATTAACTAATTAAAAGGACCTGAAGGGTGTCTAGTTCTATGGTAGAACCCTTGCCTGGCATGCACAAATCCTTGGGTTTAACCTTCAATTATTACTAAAGAGAAGAAGACACAAAAATCCAGACATTTATTTTTATTTATTTGAGGCAGGAGAGGAGAGAGGAAAAAAGAGGAGGAGGACTAGCAGGAATAAGAAGAGGAGAAGGGAAGGAAGAAAGAAATGGAGGAAGGGAAAAGGAAATCTGTACTCCCAGCACTCGGGAGGTACAGGTAGGAAGAACAGGCATTCAAAGCCATCCTCAGCTACATAAAAAGTTGGAGGGACCTTGACAACAAAACAGAAAAAGAACACCCTTGCGTTTGCTGCTAATCTGTCAGTAAGCTTTGTAACCCGGGCAGGTTCCTTCTCCACTTTAGCCTGTTGGCTGCATGCTATTGGCTGAGAGCATAAAGCAGGTATACCATGGTGCATGCAGGACTGTTGCTAGGCAGAAATGATGCATTCTTTGAGTGCTGATGTAAGGCTTCCAGCCTGGCTAGCGCTTGGTTAGTGTCGGCATGGGTAAACAGAAGGGGGTGGGCACCCAGTCCCTGCATGTATGAATGGAGGTTTAAGGATCCTTGATGGGCATGCCAAGAAGTTGAGCGACTGGTCCACGAGGAGCTCAGGGACTGGGTAACCTAGCAACTAGCTGTGCTGGTTCTTAGGCCACATCACCCAGATACGAACGCTGGCTCTGTCTCTAATTGCAGGAATACTTTAAGCAGATTTCTTAATCATTCTGGGCCTCAGTCTACCTATCTGCATAATGAGGATAATAGTCCCCACCTCCCTAAGTTGCTGGGGGTCAGGGAGCTGTGTGATCTGTTGTTCCGGTGTCAGGGGCCTCATTGAGGGTGTCCTAGATGATCCAGCTGACATCCTCCAGGTCTGGAGTTCCTACTCCAGCCTTTGAAAGCAAAATGCAAGGGGCAGCCGGGCGTGGTGGTGCACGCCTTTAATCCCAGCACTCGGGAGGCAGAGGTAGGAAGATTGCCATGAGTTTGAGGCCACCCTGAGAATACATAGTGAATTCCAGGTCAGCCTGAGCTAGAGTGGGACCTTACCTCGACCCCCCCCCCCAAAAAAACCCCAAAAGTGCAAGGGGCCCTGGAAAAAGCAAGTAAGTATGCCACCCTAAGACCTCCAGAGGCAGATGATGTTTGCATCTGGTGCTAGCCAGAGACTCTAAAGAGGATGCCATACCCTCTTCCCAGCTCCACCTCTAGTGACAGGAATATGGCTGGAAGGGTGCGTGAGGGAACTGGGTGGGTGGAGCACGGCACAGGCTGGGCAGAGGGGAGGGCAAGTTGTCTTTCTAATGTGTTTCATGTGCTTTGGTCCCTAGATGAACTGAGAGCTCTGTGAGCAGCCATATGGGGACAGAAATTAGAGGATCAGAAGTTGCCAACTGGCAGCACAAAGGCGAAACCTGGCTCTTCTGGTCTTCTGGTCTTCATGGTCAACTGGATGCGTAGCTTTCCAATTAATTAATTCCACATGAGTAAGTGGTGGCCTAGTCCCATTCAGTGATCTTTCCAGTGTTGAACACTGCAGTGTGCACAACAGTACCGGGCTGCAGCCACGCCTGGGAGGTTGGTAATCTTGTTGCCCATGTGGTATCAGAGAAGCAAATGAGTGGAAACTCTGGGAGAGGGGCCTTCTCTGACTGAGTCCCAAACCCATGCTTTTTTTTTTTTTTTTTTTGGTTTTTCGATGTAGGGTCTCACTCTGGCTCAGGCTGACCTGGAATTCACTATGTAGTCACAGGGTGGCCTTGAACTCATAGTGATCCTCCTACCTCTCCCTCCTGAGTGCTGGGAATAAAGGCGTGTGCCACCACGCCCGGCTCCAAACCCATACGTTTTTGCGATGTTTCGTGATGCCACGCATAGCCATGTGCCACATCCTTTGGGGCTCAGAGTGTGGATTCAGAGGAGCAACTGACTGGCTTGAAGTTAAGGATTTCATTCCTTGGGGCTTTTAGCTCCTCCTCTGGTGGGCTCAGTGGGTTAATGCTCCTACAATCTTTAGGGCAGTCAGAGCTCAATAAATGCTAGCTCTTGTCGTTAGTCAGGCACTACCGTGTGTCAGGTGCTAAGAGGACAGAGGTTGATGACAGGCCACGTAGGGTTCATAGTCTCATAGGGCTCATAGGGGTGGTGACACAGACTGGAAGGAACCTTCTTGTGAAAGCAAAAGGGCTGAGTGTTACTTTGCTGTGTCAATGGTGCCCAGATATTTACCCAAACTTCAATATTGGCATCCTAGAGGCTCCAGGCTTGCTGGGCCTGCTGCCATTGAAACTGGTGGGGGAGGGGAGAAATGACTAGGAGTATAGCTCAGTGGTAGGTCATTTGTCTAGCATATGAGGCCCTGGGTTCCATTCCCACCCAGCACTGAATTAAGTAAATAATAATAATATAAACCGGCTGGGGAAGCTGGGTTATACTGGTGCACACTGACAGTCCCAGCTATTAAGAAGGCTGATGTAGAAGAATCACTTGAACTCAGGGGTTCAAGGCCAGTCTGGGTAACATATATAAATCAGATAAAAAATAATAATAAAAGTAAAAAAGAAGTAAATAAGCCAGGCGTGGCTGCACACACCTTTATTCCCAGCACTCGCGAGGCAGAGGTAGGAGGATTGCTATGAGTTCGAGGGCCACCCTGAGACTACATAGTGAATTCCAGGTCAGCTTGGGCTAGAGCAAGACCTTAACTCGAAAAACCAAAACTAAAAATAAATAAAAGAAAGACATACTGTACTTTTTTTTTTTTTTTTTTTTTTTTTTTTTGAGGCAGTGTCTCACTCTAGCTCAGGCTGACCTGGAATTCACTATGTGATCTCAGGGTGGCCTTGAACTCATAGAGATCCTCCTACCTCTGCCTCCTGAGTGCTGGGATTAATGGTGTGAGCCGCCATGCCTGGCCTGTACTTTTTTTAATTGAAGCATTAACTGACTCACCTTCTAACCCCAGGCTGGCCTCACACTTCCAGCAATCCTCCTCCCCCAACCTCCTGAGTGCTGGGATTAAAGGCATATATTGCACTTTTTAAAATAAAATAAAAAATTTTAATTATTTATTTAATTGCAAGCAGAGAAAGAAGAGAGAGAGAGAGGGAATGGGTATGCCAGGGCCTCTAGCCACTGCAAACAAACTCCAAACACATGCATCACTGTGTGCATCTGGCTTTATGTGGGTACTGGGGAACTGAACCTGGGTCCTTAGGCTTCACAGGCAAGTGCCTTAACCACTGGACTATCTCTTCAGCCCTAAAATAAAAACATTAAAAAAGGAAATAAAGGCCAGCACTTGGGAGGCAGAGGTAGGAGGATCGCTGTGAATTTGAGGCCACCCTGAGACTACACAGTGATTTCCAGTTCAGCCTGAGCTAAAGTGAGACCCTACTTCGAAAACCCAAAACTGAAAATAAATAAAAATAAAAAGCCAAAAAGATGGTAGTGGTGGATAATTGCAGCACTTGAAAGGTGGAGGCAGTAGGTTAGGAGTTTGTGGCCAGCCTCTGCTACATGAGACCCTGACTTGTTAAAAAAGAAGATATACCGTGGGGCTGGAGGGATGGCTCAGCAGTTAAGGTGCTTGCTGGTAAAGCCAAAGGACCCAGGTTCAATTTCCCAGTACCCACATAAAGCCAGATGCACAAGGTAGCACATGCATGTGGAGTTTGTTTGCAGTGGCTAGAGGCTCTGATGCAACCATTCTCTCTCTCTTTCTCTTCCTCTCTCTCCAATAAGTAAGTAAATAACATACTGTACAAACATATGCTGTGTTTTTAAAAATAAACATGGATTTCTGTGGGCAGGGAACACGACTGGTTGGGAGGTAGGCACTCTGAATGTCTGCCACCCTTGTATGTATGATAGAAAGGAGCAGAGTCCTGCGCTAGACCAGGCCCTGCCCTCCTCCAGGGTCACCATCATCACACTGGGCGTGTGTCTGTGACTAAGCGTGAAAGAATTAGGTGCATGACCAGGATGGGGAAGGAAGAGGAGAGAGAGAGGCTCCCAGTACAGGCTGTTTCTGTGTCCATGAGAAACAAAACTTCTGTGTGTCTGCTTATTTTCTGTTTGTCTTCCACAGGCTGAGGATTGAACCCAAGGCCTCACCCATAGGAGACAAGTGCCCTATCACTGAGCCAAAACGCAGCCCTCAAGTTTATTATTGCATACATATATATACATACATATGTATACATGTATATATTATTCATTTGTGAGCAGAGAGAGGAAAGAGAGGAAAGAGAGAGAAAGAAAGAAAGAGAAAAAGCAAGCGCAAGCATGGGTCTCTTGCCAATGCAAAGAAACTCCACACGCATGCCCCACTTTGTATATCTGGCTCTACGTGGGTACTGGGGATTTGAACCCAGACCTGTAGACTTTTCAAGCAAATGTTTTTAACCACTGAGCAATATTTCTGGCCTTATTTTAATTTCTTTAAAAATTTATTTTTAAATGGGCTGGAGAAATGGCTTAGTGGTTAAGGCACTTGCCTGCAAAACCAAAGGACCCAGGTTTGATTCCCCAGGGCCCACGTAAGCCAGATGCACAAGGTGGTGCATGTGTCTGGGGTTCATTTGCAGTGGCTGAAGTCCCTGACATGCCCATCCTTTCTCTACCTATCTGCCTCTTTCTCTCTTGCTCTCAAATAAATAAAAAAAATTAAAAATTATTTATTTGCACATGGTGGGTGTATGTTTGTGTGTATATATGTATGTATCTGTGTGAACATATCAGGTCTCTTGCTGTTGCACAGGAATGCATGTCAAGCTTTATATCCATGGATGAAGACTTGAACTGAGACTGGAAGGCTTTAGAAGCAAGCTCTTTTAACTGCTGAGCCATCTCCCTGACCGCCGATTTAATTTAATTTAATTTAATTTTGTTTTTGTTTTTCAAGGCAGGGTCTCACTCTGGCTCAGGGTAACCTGGAGCTCACTCTGTAGCCTCAGACTGGCCTCAAACTCACAATGATCCTCCTACTGATGCCTCCCAAGTTCTGGGATTCAAATCATGCACCACCATACCCAGCTTTATTTTTAATTTAGTATTATTATTATTATTATTTTGGTTTTTTGAGGTAGGGTTTCACTCTAGCTCAGGCAGACCTGGAATTCACTATGTAGTCTCAGGATAGCCTAGAACTCATGGCGATCCTCCTTCCTCCGCTTTCCAAGTGCTGGGATTAAAGGTGTGCAGCACCACACCCGGCCTTTTATTTTATTTTATTTTTAAATATTTTATTTATTTATTTGAGAGACAGAGAGAGAATGGGTGCACCAGGGCCTCCAGCCACTTAAACTCCAGACAGATACACCATCTTGTGTATCTGACTTTATGTTGGTACTGGGGAATCGAACCTGCGTCCTCTGGCTTTGCTGGCAAGTGCCTTAACCGCTAAGCCATCTCTGTCTCTCTGTCTCTCTCTCTCTCTCTCTCTTTTTTTTTTTTGAGACTGTCTCACTATTATAGCTCAGGCCAGCCTCAAACTTGTGGTCACCCTGCTTCATTTTATCTATATCCCCAGCCCACGAGTATTTTATTTTAATGTTTATTTTGAGACTTTAGGTGGGCCCTAAAGTAGCTACGTAGTTATTCTACTTCAGCCTTTCAAATATCAAGATCACAGGCCTGTGCTAGACCAGTTTGTTTTCTACCCCTCCCCAGAATGGGGGATTGAACTCAAAGCCTGTACATGTTAGGCAAGTACTTGACCACTGAGCCACATTCCCAACCAAATTTAAAAAAATATATTTATTTGAGAGAGAGAGAGTAGGAAGAAAACTCAGTGGCAGAGGCCAGTAAGGTAGAAAGGAGATATAAAGGGATAGAAAGCGTGTGTGGGGGGACTTAACAGGATGGTATTGTATATATGTAAGTAGAAGAATAGATTAATGAGGGTGAAAAGGCCTAAGTGAGGTCAGGGGAAGAGCTTGAGTAAAGGAAAGATGGAGGGAGGGATAATCAAAATCTAAGAGGATATAAATAAATCATATGGAAACCTACTTTTTTGGACAATGGAACATTCAGGAGCCATAGATTGTTACTAGAAATTTTTCAGTTCCTAGGATGGGATACCTTCAAGTGAGTTGTTGACCAGGGAGGTCCCTGATGCCCCCAAAACATTACAGGCCATTGCCGAGGCCTGTGGTTTCCCACCAGGAATAGATGGTAAGACCCTACTGCTGAAGACTCCACACACTTGGGCTGCAAGGTCACTGAGAAATCCTGCTGGAGCTAAGCTGAAAACCTCCCCAATGTAGACCAGTTGATAGAAATCTGAAAAAGCCATTCTGCATGCAGTTCAATGGGAGACAGAGAAATCACCAATGGAGATACTCAACAGTGGACACTGCAAGCCTTATATTTGGCCAGCCAGGACAAATGAGCCAATGGGTGCAATAGTGGCACGTCTGTTATGGGGGAAACCAACTGCCCTCTAATTTGACTGGAGGCCCACTCCATGGGAGGGAATACATCCCTGATACTGAAAACTTACAACAGGGGTCATGAGCCTTAGGGATGTAACATCTGCTGCTGTCTGGCTAAATGCATATACTATGCTCACCAAACAGCCCAGTAAGCACTTCTCTTAATGTTCATACCCATATATTAATGCTACTCTCATTTTTGGTTAAAGAACCTTCTCTTTTCAGATGGCAGTGACCTTGGGATGACTCAGAAAGCACCACGGTGCTGAGAAGAAGTGACAGAGGAGTGCTCAGCACTGAAATATCTCTATCACACCTTCCAAGGCTCAGGGTCCATTGCAGAAGAGTTGGTGGAAAGAATGTAAGAGCCAAAGGAAAGGTAGTACTCATTACAATGTGCTCCTCCAGACACAAAATGGCCTGGATATCCATGACCTCACAGTGCCTGGCACTACCTACACAAGACCATCATAATAGGAGGAAAAGATGATGACATCAAAATAAAAGAGAGACTGATTGAGAGGGGGGGAGGGGATATGTGGAGAGTGGACTTTCAAAGGGGAAAGTGGGGGGAGGAAGGGAATTACCATGGGATATTGTTTACAATCATGGAAGTTGCCAATAAACAAAAAAAATTATTTAAGGCCAGGAAGATGGCTCAGTAGTGAAGGCGCTTGCCTACAAAACCTAACAACCCAGGTTTGACTCCTCAGTATCCATGTAAAGCCAGATGCACAAAGTGGCATATGCGTCTGGAGTTTGTTTGCAGTGGCTAGAGGCCCTGATGTGCCCGTTCTCTCTCTCCCTGCCCCCTCCCCCTCTCTCTCCTTTCTGTCCTTGCAAATAAATAAAATAAAAATATTTTAAAACATAATTTATTTATTTGAGAGGAACAAGGTGGGAGAGAATGAGAATGGACATGTCAGGGTCTCTAGCTGCTGCAAACTCCAGACACATGCATCACTTATGCATCTGACTTTACAAGGATACTGGGAGATCAAACCAGGGCCATCAGGCTTTGCAAGCAAGTGCCTTTAACCACTGCACCACTCTCCAGCTTCCCAAGTTTATTTTTATTTTATTAAAAAAAAATCTGGGCTGGAAAAATGGCTTAGCGGTTAAGTGCTTGCCTGTGAAGCCTAAGGACCCTTGTTTGAGGCATTATTCCCCAGGACCCACGTTAGCCAGATGCACAAGGGGGCGCACGTGTCTGGAGTTCATTGGCAGTGGCTGGAGGCCCTAGTGCGCACATTCTCTCTCTCTCTCTCTCTCTCTCTCTCTCTCTGTTGCTCTCAAATAAATAAATAAATAAAAATAAACCAAAAAAATTTTTAAAAAAGTCTTTTGTTGGGGCTGGGCGTGGTGGTGGCACATGCCTTAATCCAAGCACTCGGGAGGCAGAGGTAGGAGGATAGCCATGAGTTTGAGGACACCCTGAGACTACATAGTGAATTCTAGGTCAGCCTGGAGTAGAGTGAGACTCTACCTTAAAAAACCAAAAAAAATTTTTTGTTGTTGTTGTTTATTTACTTATTTATTTAGAGAGAAAGAGGCAGATACAGAGAATGGGCACACCAGAGCCTCTAGCCACTACAAACGACTCCATACACATGCACCACCTTATGCATCTGGCTTACATGGGTACTGGGGAATCAAACCTGAGTCTATAGGCTTTGCAGGCAAATGCCTTAGCTGATAAGCCACTCTCTAGCCCCCCAAGTTTATTTTTTATTTTATTTTTATTTATTTACTTGAGAGAGAGAGAGAGAGAATGGGTGTACAAATAAACTCCAGAAGCCTGTGTCACCATGTGCATCTGGCTTTCGTGGGTACTGGGGAATCGAATCTGGCTCCTTTGGCTTTGCAGGCAAGTGCTTCACCACTAAGCCATCTCTCCAGCACACACACACCCCCCCACAAGTTTATTTTTAATTTGGCCTTCCTATGTCCTGATGAGTGTGGCTGTACGGTTGTGATAGATAAATAAGCAGACTTCAGGCTATGATAACAAAGAAGACTAGCACACCTCTCTCCTAGGCTAACCTGCCCTTCGACTCTCGCAGTGCACTGACTATCGGAGAAGAGTGTCTGAAGGACAGAAAGGCTAGGTGAGGATGAGCTAGGTAGACTGCCCTAGCTTGGCTCCACTGGGGTTGCCTGGCTTCTTTACTGACCTGCCTCAGCCACTGTCACCTGTCTAACCCAGTCTGAGGCCAGCCTGTGCAATATGAGACCCTGTCTTAATTAAAAAAAGTATATTTTTTCAGGCTGGAGGGATGGCTAAGCGGTTAAGGTGCTTGCCTACAAAGCCAAAGGACCCACGTTCAATTCCCCAGGACCCACATAAGCCAGATACACAAGGTGGCACATGCATCTGAAGTTCATTTGCAGTGGTTGGAGGCCCTGGTGCACCTATTCATCCTCTTTCTCTCTCCCTATCTTTCTCTCTGCCTCTTTCTCTCTCTCTCTCTATGTCTCTCAAACATATACAAAAATTCATTCATTTGTTTTTTGGGGGGGAGAGAGAGAGTATGGGCATGACGGGGCCTCTTGTGCCGGCAAACAAACTCGAGATGCATGTGTCACTTAGTGCATCTGGCATTACATGGTACTGGGGAATTGAACCCAGCCTGGAAAGCTTTGCAAGCAAGTGCCTTTAACCTCTGAACCATTTTTATAGGCCAAAAGAATTTTTTTTATTTCAAAAAAAATTTTAATATAACATATTGAATTTTTTCTAATATATTTTATTTATTTGAGAGAGAGAGAGGGAGGGGGAGAGAATGGGTGTGACAGGGCCTCAGCCACTGCAAACGAACTCCAGACACATGCATCCCCCTTGTGCATCTGGCTTACATGGGTCCTGGAGAATCAAAATGGGATCCTTTGGCTTTGCAGGCAGACACCTTAACCACTAAGCAACCTCTCCAGCCCTGAATTTTATTTATTTATTTATTTTACATAAGACATTGAGCATAAGTCATTTGGAAATGGGCTTCCAGCCATTCATCAGCTGCTCATTCATTTAAACACTACCTGCCAGGCATTGTGGAGAGCTGGGACTGAAGGGTGAGCATAGCAAATACGATTATCACTTACAAGAAGCTGACACATTCGAGGGGCAGGCAAGTTACCAGACTCATGCATCAACATAGACACTGGAAATAAGCATAATACCCGTCAGCGAAGGCTCCGTGATTTGGAAATCTCTTAACTAAGATGGCAGGCCACAGAGAGGATGACTCCAAAGGGTGACGTGGAACAGAACACAAAGATGTTAGAGGGTAGAGGGGACACAGTAGCCAGATGAAAGAGGAGAGAGAACTATTCGGTAGAGGGAAGACATCTAATTCTTTCACTTATGATAATAAGGTAACTCGTGGTTTCCAGTGACTCAGCAATGTCATTCAACAGGCATGGTTTTCTTTTCTTATAATTAATTCATCATTAAAATTGAGCATGCTTGGGCTGGAGAGATGGCTTAGTGGCTAAGGCACTTTCCTACAAAGCCTAATGACCCAGGTTTGATTCCCCAGTACCCACGTAAAGCCAGATGCACAAAGTGGCACATGTGTCTCAAGTTTGTTTGCAGTGGCTGGAGGCCCTGGTGTGCCCATTCTCTCTGTGTCTCTCTTCTTTATAACACACACACACTCTCTCTCTCTCTGCTTGCAAATAAATAAATAAATAATCTTAAAAAATTGAGCATGCTTCAAGACAAAAAAATAAGCATAATAAAATACTAAAGCTAGAAGCTACATATGGTGATGTAGGTGTATTGTCCCAGCACTGGAAGGACTGAGGCAGTAGAGATCTCAAATTCAAGGTCAGCCTGGGCTATATAGGAAGACCCTGCTTCAAAAATTCAGAAATGAAAATTAAGCCAAAGAAGGGAATGGGACTGTCTGGGAAGATACAGTGTTAGCTCTTCCTGTCTAGGGTCTGAAAGTTCTGGCTCTGGAACTGTCTGTCAGTTGTTAGTAAATCAGACTCAGTGGATGGCTGAGGCTCTCATTCAGCTGGTAGAGCGCTTGCCTAGCATGCACAAAACCCTGGGTTAGATGCTCAGCATGGCATGAGTCAGGCATAGTGGCACGCACCTATTATCCTAGCACTTGAAAGGTGGATGCAGGGGAATCAAAAGCTCAAAGTCATCCTTGGCTATGTATGGAGTTCAAAGCCAGGCTGGGCTATATAAAAATCCTGTCTCACAGAGCCGGGCATGGTGGCACACACCTTTAATCCCAGCACTCAGGAGGCAGAGGTAGGAGGCTTGCCGTGAGTTCGAGGCTACTCTGAGAATGAATTCCAGGTCAGCCTGGGCTAGAGTGAAACCCTACCTCAAAAAACCAAAACAATTAAAAAGAAAATAAAATAAATCCTGTCTCAGGGGCTGGAGAGATGGCTTAGCAGTTAAGGTCCTTCCCTGCAAAGCCTAAGAACACATGTTCAAATCTCCAGGTCCCACATACCCATATGCAAAGTGAGGCAAGCGTGAAATATTGCACCTGTGCACAAGAGGGAGTATGCGTCTGGAGTTCATTCACAGCAGCTGAAAAGCCCTGGTGGGCCCGTTATTTCTCTCTCTTTCTGCCTCTTTCTCTCTCTCTCTATGTCTTTCTCTCTCTCTCAAAAAAAAAAAAAAAAAATCCTGTCTTGGGGCTGGAGAAAGGGCTTGCAGTTAAGGTGCTTACCTATGAAGCCTAAGGACCCAGGTTCGATTTTCTAGTACCCACATAAACCAGATGCACAAGGTGGCACATGCATTTGGTGTTCGTTTGCAGTGGTTAGAGGTCCTGGTGTGCCCATTCTCTCTATATATACCTCTCTCCCTCTCTCAAATAAATAAATATTTTTTAAAAATCCTGTCTCAAAAACAGAAAAAGGACCTGGAGATATGGCTCAATGGTTAAGATGCTTGCTGGCAAAGCCTAATGGCCCGAGTTTGGTTCCCCAGTACCCACGTAAAGGCAGATATACAAAGTGGCACATGCATCTGGAGTTCCTTTGCCATAGTTAAAGGCCCTGGTGCACCCATTCTCTCTCTGTCTGTCTCTCTTCTATCTCTCTCTGCTTGCAATAAATAAATATATTTTTGGTATTTTATTTTTTATTTATTTGAGAGAGAAAGAGGCAGAGAGAGAGAGAAAGAGAGAGAGAGAGAATGGGCACACCAGGGCCTTCAGCCACTGCAGACAAACTCCAGATGCATGTGCCACCTTGTGCATCTGGCTTAGGTGGGTCCTGAAGAATTGAACCTGGGTCCTTTGGCTTTTCAGGCAAGTGTCTTAACCACTAAGCCATTTTTCTCCAGCCCCAATAAAAATATTAAAAAATAAAACAGAAAGGGGGAGTTTGGGGAGTTGGCTCTGTGGTTAAAGGTGCTTGCTTGCAAAGACAAACTGGCTTGGGGTTCAATTCCACTGCCACTCACAAAAAGAACCAGATGAGCATTCATTAGCAGCAGCAAGAGACCTGGTGCACACATGCATGCGCACACTGCAAATAAATAAACATTTTTTCTTAATTTTTGTTTTCTCGAGGTAGGCTCTTGCTCCCGGCTAAGCTGACCTAGAATTCACTATGTAGTCTCAGGCTGGCCTAGAACTCAAGTGATCCTCTTACCTCTGAGTGCTGGGCTTAAAGGCGTGTGCCAGTAGGCTCTGTATAAATAAACATTTTTTTAAAAGAACCAGTTCACGGGAACACCATCAAGATACTTCATGTGCACATCTCCTATGGCTGTGCTCATTCCTCAGTGGCAGGGTGGAGCGACTGCCGAGCTCATGTGACTCACGAAGCTGAACATATTCACTTCTCAGTCTCTTTTACAACAGCTTGCCACTGCAAAGAAATACCACATCACACCCACTACAATGGCTCCATTAAAAAGGACAGACAATAACCAGAGCCACAGGATGTGGACGGATTGGAACCCTTACACACTATTAATGGGAAGGGAAACCGGTGTGGCCACTTCGGTAAACAGTGTAACTGCTCAGCAGAAGGCCAAACATAGTTATTGTCTGAGCCAGCAAGTCCACCCCCAGGTGTATCCCAGCAGATGTGAGAACCTACGTCCACATAGATTATTCAGGAATGTTCACAACACTACTTGCAAATAGCCAAAAAAGTGCAAACAACCTAAATGCCCAGTTGATGGGTAAAATGTGGTATGGCATAGAGAGGACAGTCTGGCAATAAACAGAGACATAATATATAATATATGCTACAATGTGGCTGTGTAAGCGAAAGAAGCCAGCCGCAAGGAAATCTACCACAGGATTCCATTTTGGGATATTTGGTTTGTTTCTTTCTTTTCTTTTTTCTTTTTTGAGGCAGGGGTCTCACTCTTGCCCAAGCTGACTTGGAAGTCACTCTTTAGCCTAGGCTGGCCTCATGGAGAGCTTCTTGCCTCAGCCTCCGGAATGCACCACTATACTTAGCTCTTTTTTTTTTCTTTCAGTTTTATTCATTTATTTGTGTGTATGTGGGTGAGCCAGAGCCCTTTTGCTCTTGCGAACAAACACCAGATGCTTGTACCACTTTTTGCCTCTGGCTGAAGTGAGTGGTGGGTGGCTTGGGAATTGAGCAGGTCCTCCCCTGGGAGACAAGGCCAGGATCAGAGAGTAGGTGACAGGCTCTGGGAGCAGGGACTGCAATGTCCCTGCCATCGCCTCAGCAAGGCTTTACAACAACAGGAAGACATCCCCTCGTAAAGAAGCACCACCCCATGCCGGGTGTGGTGGCGCACGCCTTTAATCCCAGCACTCGGGAGGCAGAGGTAGGAGGATCACCGTGAGTTCGAGACCACCCTGAGACTCCATAGTGAATTCCAGGTCAGTCTGAGCTAGAATGAGACCCTACCTTGGAAAACCAAAAAAAAAAAAAAAAAAAAAAAAAAAAGAAGCGCCATCCCTCCAGCCTCTTGTTTTACATTTGTAATCTTTTTATTTATTTATTTGCAAACAGAGAGGGAGGGAGCATGGGTGTGCCAGGGCCTCTTGCCACTTCCATTCAACTCCAGATGCATGTACCACTTTGTGCATCTGGCATTATGTGGGTGGTGCTGGGAAATTGAACCCGGACAGGCAGTCTTTACAAGCAAACGCCTTTAACCACTGAGCTGTCTCTCCAGCCCTGTTGTTTGTTTTGAGTCAGGGTATCCCTATGTAGCCCCGGCTGGCCTCATTCTAGCAGTGTATCCCAGTCTGGCCTCAAACTCAAGTCAATCCTCCTGCCTCAGCCTCCTGAGGGTTGGGATCACAGGCATACTTCACCCAGCCCAGCAAGGATTCTGTTGATATGAAGTGTCCAACAATGGAGAATATGTACAGCACAGAGTGTGTGGCTGCCTGGGGCAGGTGGGGCGGGCGGGGCGGTGGTAGATAAGAGGGCAGGGCTTCTTTATGGGATGGAAATGTTCCCATGGTGATCCTACCCAGGAAGTGCACCAATGGCCATTAAATTATGCACGTTCCCTTTTGATTTTTTTTTTTTAGGCAAGCCCAACAAACTGGCTTTATTTCATTTCATTTATTTGAGAGAGAAGAGAGAGAAGAGAAGGAGAGAAAGAAGATGGGTGTACCAGGGCCTCCAGCCACTGCAAACAAACTCCAGATGCATGTGCCACCTTGTGCATCAGACTTACGTGGGTACTGGGGAATCGAACCTGGGTCCTTAGGCTTCCCAGGCAAGCGACTTAACTGCAAAGCCATCTCTCTAGCCCTGGCCTTTTTTTAATGAGAGAGAGAGAAAGAAAGAGAGAAAGAGAGAGAGAGAGAGCACATACCAGAGCCTCCAGCCACTGCAACCGAACTCCAGACACATGCACCACCTTGTGCTCATGAGCAACCTGTGTGTTTGCTTCACCTTGTGCATCTGGCTTACATGGGACCTGGAGAGTCAAACATGAGTCCTTAGGCTTTGCAGGCAAGTGCCTTAACTGCTAAGCTATCTCTCCAGCCATCCTCCTCCCCACCCTTATTTTAGTTTTTTGAGGTAGGGTCTTGCTCTAGCACAGGATGACTGACCTGGAATTCACTTTGTAGTCTCAGGGTGGCCTTGAACTTATAGCTATCCTCCTACCTTTGCCTCTCAAGTGCTGGAATTAAAGGTGTGCATCACCATGCCCAGCCCCCTTGATTTTTAGTATTTATTTATTTATTTTGAGGTAGAGTCTCACTGTAGCCTACGCTGATTTGGAACTCACTCTGTAGCCCCAGGCTGACCTCAAACTCACTGATATTCTAGCTCAACCTGACCTGGAACTCACTCTGTAGTCTCAGGCTGGCTTCAAACTCAGGACAATCCTCCCACCTCTGCCTCCTGAGTGCTGGGATTAAAGGTGTGCACCACCATGCCTGGCTACTTCAGCCTCTTGAGTGCTGAGGTTATTGATGTGAATCACCAATCTTGACCTTCTCCTGCTTTTCTTTTTCTTTTCCTTTTTTTTTTTTTTTTTTTTGTTTTTGAGGTAGGGTCTCACTCTGGTTCAGGCTGACCTGGAATTAACTATGTAATCTCAGGGTGGCCTCGAACTCATGGCAATCCTCCTACCTCTGCCTCCTGAGTGCTGGGATTAGAGGTGTGCACCACCACACCAGGCTCTGCTTTTCATTAAAGTATATTTATTTATTCATTTGCAAGCAGAGAGAGAGAGAGAGAGAGTGTGTGTGTGCGTGTGTGCGTGTGCGCGCGTGTGTGTGCGTGTGCGCGTGTGTGCGTGCATGCGTGTGTGTTAGGGCCTCTTGCCGCTACAAACTCCAGACACATGCCCCACTTCGTGCATCTAGGTTTTTGTGGACACTAGGGCATCAAACCTGGGCCAGCAGGTTCTGCAAACAAGTGTCTTTAATAGCTGGGCCGTCTCCCCTAGACCTTCTTGCATTATTTGAAACCTGATCTTGCTATGTAGTCCAGGATGGTCTTAAATTCCAGATAATCCTCCTGTCTCCAGAGTACAAAGAGTACAGGCATGTCCCAGAGCTTTGGACATGGTAAAAAAGTACTCTACCTCTGAGCCACGTCCAGCCCTTTAAATGCTGTACTTTAAATGGGAAAAATCCATGACATGTGAATTATATCTCAATAAAGCTGTTTTTATAACATTTGTTGACCTTTGTTCTAGTCAAGAGAGGCCTCTAAGAAGGTGACGTCTGAATTTCTTTTCTAATTTGCTCAAAGCTCTAGAGTAGTCACCAGTGACATTTTCCTGTGCAAAGTACTTACAGTCGCTGCCTCATTTATCCCTCCCAAAGCCCCATGGGTAAAACACTGACAACCCTATTGAACAGACAGGAAACTGAAGCCCAAGGAGGTTAGGCAATTTGTCCCAGGTACACAATGGAAGCAGCAGAACTGAGATTCAACTTCAGGCGTGTGACATCCAAGCCTGTGCTGGTCAACACTGAGCCATATTGTGCATTCCTGTCCAGACCATGAATTCCCAGTCTTCCCCAGACCAAGGAGTTGTCTCAAGTAAAATGGAAGAGACAGGTTCACATAAGCCTCAAAAGATGGCATGGAGTGCTAGAGAGATGGCTCAGCTGTTAAAGGTGCTTGCTTGCAAAGCCTGTTGACACAAATCTTCCCCTGTTCCCATGTAAAACCGGATGCAAAGTGGTGCATGCATCTGTGATCCCAACATGCCAACAAAGTGCAAAGCTCACAAGCCAGCCAGTCTGGTATTTGTTTGAAGCAGCAAGAGTCCATTTCACCAAATAGGTGAAAGAAGAGGACAGGGTTAGAGAGATGGCTTAGTGGTCAAGACACTTACCTGCAAAGCCAAAGGACCCAGATTCGATTCCCCAGAAACCATGTAAAGCCAGTTGCACAAGGTGGAGCATGTTTCTCTCTCTCTACCTGCTTCTTTTTCTCCCTCTCAAATAAGTCTTTTGGGGGGGGGGTGCTGGAGAGATGGCTTAGCAGTTAAGGTGCTTGTCTGTGAAGCCTAAGGATCCATGTTGGACTCCAGATCCCACGATAGCCAGACACACAAAGGTGAAGCAAGTGCAATGTCACACATGCCCAGTAGGTGGTGTAAGTGTCTGGAGTTCAATTGTAGTGGCTGGGGCTCTGATATTTATTTGAGAGATAGAGAGAGAGAGAGAGAAAGAGGCAGATAAGAGAGAATGGGCGTGCCAGGGCCTTCAGCCACTTCAAACAAACCCCAGACACAAGTGCCACCATGTGTATCTGGCTCTATATAGGTGCTGCAGAACCGAACCTGGGTCCTTAGGCTTCGCAGGCAAGTGCCTTAACCACTAAGCCATCTCTCCAGCCCTAAAATATTTTTTTTTAAGTTTAATCTGTATATATATATATATATCTTATTTTTTTCCAGTTTTTAAAATTGTATTTATTTATTTAATAGAAAGAGGCAGAGAGAGAGAGAGAAAGAGAGAGGGAGAGAATGGGTATGCCAGGGCCTCCAGTCACTGCAAACAAATTCCAGATGCATGTGCCCCCTTGTGCATCTGGCTTACGTGGGTCCTAGAGAATTGATCCAGGATCCTTTGGCTGTACAGGCAAACACCTTAACCGCTAAGCCATCTCTCCAGCCCCCTAAAATATTTTTAAAAAAATAAAAAATAAAGTCGGGTATTGTGGCACATACTTATAACCCCAGCACTCGGGAGGCAGAGGTAGGTGAATTGCCATGAGTTTGAGGCCACCCTGAGACTACATAGTGAATTCCAGGTCAGCCTGGGCTAGAGTGAGACCCTACCTTGAAAAACCAAAAATAAAAATAAAATAGAGCCAGCTGTAGTGGCACACACCTTTAATCCCAGCACTTGAGAGGCAGAGGTAGGTGGATCACCATGAGTTTGAGGTCATTCTGAGACTATATAGTGAATTCCAGGTCAGCTTGGGCTAGAGTGAAACCCTACCTTGAAAAAAAACAGAAAATAAAATAATATTTACTTTAAAATTTTTACTTATTAGATACAGAGAGAGGGAGGGAGAAAGAGATAAAGAAAGAGAATGGGTGCACCAGAACCTCTAGCCTCTGCAAACAAACTCCAGACACATGTGCCACCTTGTGCATCTAGCTTGCGTGGGACCTGGAGAATTGAACCTGGGTCCTTATGCTTCACAGGCAAGCGCCTTAACCACTCAGCCATCTCTTCAGCCCTAAAATAATATTTTAAAAAAGGAAAGAGGGATGGAGATGGCTTCGTAATTAAGGCGCTTGTCTACAAAGCCAAAGGACCCAGGTTCAATTCGTCAGGACCCATGTAAGCCATATGCACAAAGGGGCGTATGCATCTGGAGTTTGTTTGCAGCAGCTAGAGGCCCTGGTGTACCCATTCTCTCTCCCTCTTTCTGCCTATTTCTCTCTCTTAAATAAATAAATAAAAATTTTAAAGGGCTGGAAAGATGACTTACCGGTTAAGGCACTTGTCTGTGAAGCCTAAGGACCCAGGTTCAATTCCCCAGATCCCATGTAAGCCAGATGCACATGGTGGCACATGCATCTGGAGTTTGTTTGCAGTGGCTGGAGGCCCTGGCATACCTGTTCTCTCTCTCTCTCTCTCCCCCTCTCTTTCTCTCATAAATAAATAAATAAAAATTTGAAAAAGAAAGAAGGAAGGAAAGAAGAATACAGACACCTCAAGGTTCTGCTCTGACCTCCATTCATGTGCAGTCGCATATGTGCATCCATACACACAGATAAATAGGTAGCTAGAAGGACAGATAAATGGATGGATGGATTTTTTAAAAAAAGAAAGCACAAAGCCCTGAGTTTGATCCCCAACGCTGCATAAACCTGGTATGGTGGCACATACCTATGATCCCAGCAATCAAGAGGTAGAAGCAGGAAGATCAGAAGTTCAGGGTCATTCCTGGCTACATAAGAAGTTTGAGGCCAACCTGACCTACATGCAACTCTGTCTTAGAGAGAGAGAGGAAACAGGAAAGAAGGGAAGGGTCCGCCAGTTGCAGAGGGCAGCACTGAGTCCCTGGGCTCATGGGGAGGCCTCACAGCCTGAGCACGATACTAACTCCACTAATTCCACCATCCCCAAGCTTCAGAGGCTTAGGCGTCATGCAGTACATGGGAAGAGTGTATCTGGAGAGCCGGCTCTTAGCCAGTTAACTTGGACACTGGGTGAGGTGAGGCACATCTGCACTTCAGCTTCTGGGGAGGCTGAAGCAGGGGGATCCCTTGAGCCCAGGGATCCTTTGAGGCCAGCCTGAGTAACAGCATACTGAGACCTTGTTGCAAAAATCAGTCATCAATCAAACTAATTCTTGGGTCTCATTGTCATTGCCAGTTAGGGGTCGGTAGAGCTGAGGGTGACACCAAGATCCCAATGTCAATAAGCTCTCAGAGAGACTAATGGAAGTTGTCCATGGATGCACTGTGACATGCCCAGCATAAATCTCTCCCTTTTGGGAGCCACCTCTCTCCCTCCAAGCCTTGACCTTTATTCTGGCTCTCACTCCTGCCCAGATGCTATCAAGTATAGAAGGTCTCTGAAACCTGCCTTACTTTCCTTCATTCTCCTCCATCTCCTTCTAGAGGCCCCAAGGCAAGTCCCTTTCTGTATCCTCCCTCCCCCACGGCTCATCTTTGCTGGGGTATGACGTGCAGTCTCTTTATGAAACCTTCCCTAACCAGAGCACATTTCCTTAGTGTACCTGTAAAAGAGGGGGAAGGGTAAAGGAGAAAGTGGATGCCAGGAGCTTCAAAAGCACTTAATAAATAGTACCTGATTTCTTTCTTTCTTTCTTCTTCCTTCCTTCCTTCCTTCCTTCCTTCCTTTCCTTTCTTCCTTCCTTTCTTTTTCTTTTCTTTTTTTTTGAGGTAGGGTCTCACTCTAGCCCAGGCTGACCTGGAATTCACTGTGTAGTCTCTGGGCAGCCTCCAACTCATGGCGATCCTCCTACCTCTGCCTCCTGAGTGCTGGGATTAAAGGTGTACACCCATTCTAAATTAATTTATACAACATAGCTATTATAGTATTTCATACTTCTATCTCCCCTTTCTACGTCAGGAACACGAGGCAAAGAAGAATTAAGAAAAGTGTCCAGGGCTGGAGAGATGGCTTAGCGGTTCAGGCACATGCCTGTGAAGCCTAAGGACTTAAATTTGATTCTCCAGGTCCCACGTAAACCAGATGCACCTGGTGGCACATGCATATGGAGTTCGTTTGCACTGACTAGAGGCCCTAGAGTGCCCATTCTCTCTCTCCCCCCTCTGTGTCTCTAATAAATAAAGAAATAAATAATAAAATCTTAAAAAGAAAGAAAGAAAGGAAAGTGTCCAAGTGTACTCAGTCAGAAATTAGTAGCACTTGGATTTGATCTGAGGCATCAGGTTCAGAGTAAACTTCCTCCCTCCCTTCCTCCTTTCTTCCTTTTTTTTTTTTTTTTTTTTTTGAAGTTTTTCGAGGTAGGGCCTCAGTTTAGCCCAGGCTGACCTGGAATTCACTATGTAGTCTCAGGGTGGCCTTGAACTCACAGTGATCCTCCTACCTCTGCCTTCCAAGTGCTGGGATTAAAGGTATGCTCCACCAATCCCAGGTCCTTTTTTGTTTTTTATAAAAAAAAATAATTTATTTATTAGAGAGAGAGACAGAGAAACAAAAAGGCAGATAGATAGAGAGAATGGGCACCACAGGGCCTCCAGCCTCTGCAAATGAACTCCAGATGCATGTGCCACCTTGTGCATCTGGCTTACGTGGGTCCTGGGGAATCAAACCTGGGTCCTTAGGTTTCACAGGCAAACGCCTTAACCACTAAGTCATTTCTCCAGCCCCCTCCCTTCCTTTTTTCTTTGGTGCTGGGGATCAAACTGAAGACCTCACACTTTGAGGCAAGCACTCGACCGCTGAGCTACCCTCCCAACCCCAAGCCCCAGATTCCCCGTGTTTAGTCGTCACACCACACTGGCAGTCACGGTTATGAGGCCCGGGACCTGCCATGAGGTGGGCCATCAGCAAACCGTGGAAACCGCAATGAGCTGAGTATCTGCACACCCAGGCAGGGGGGGAAAAAAAACCACCCAAAGACGTCACTGGTCATGAGGCCTCATGCTTTTTATTTGGTAAGACTCAATATCTTAAGAACTCTAATGAGAATGAGATATGAAGAAAAATAATTCTGAAAAAGAATACAGAATGGTATCCCACTCAAAGCTTTGGTGGCCCAACACCTGTTGGCCTCCTTGAGCGAGGTGATCATGGATATTAATTATCAGAATGTTAAGATGGTACAGGAATATTGGGAAGAAAGAGGGGAGCAGGATAGTCTATCTGATCCCAAATGTCCCTTTTCCTGGCTGACACTTTTGAATCACTCTCCAGGTTACCCTATGTCATAGACGCCTCTCTCCTCCTAGACAACTGGGAGTGATTTGGTGTACTGGACGACCCAGTGAATAAATTCCTGGGTGTTACTTGTATTTAAGGAGATATAGTAAGATGGAGACCCCTCCATTGTAATTCCAAATTCTCCTTAATTTTGATTATTAATTTTTTAAATTTGTTTTAAAACTTTATTTTATTTATATGAGAGATTGAGAGAGAGGGAAAGAGGCAATGAGAGAGGGAGAGAGAGAATGGGTGCGCCAGGGCCTGCAGCCACTGCAAATGAACTCCAGATGCATGCACCCCTTTGTACATCTGGCTTATGTGGGTCCTGGAGAGTCAAACCGGGATCCTTTGGCTTTGCAGGCAGACACCTTAACCGCTCAGCCATCTCTCCACCATTGATTATTAATTTTGTCCATCCTCCATAGCCCCCTATAAATCCCAAGTAGACTAGAAAGAATTGGACAGTGCCTCATCTCAATCCTGTAGTTCATGCTTCTTCCACCCCAGAGAACCATGAAAACATTATGTTAAGGGATGTCCTTAGTGCTGTCCCCTTTCACGCAATGGCCCAGCTTTGGGGGAGACTCAGAAGTTGAAGACACCAGCAACAGACACAGGACAACTCTTGATTGACCCAAGACCTAAGATGTCATGAATCAATCCAGTTCTTGAGTGAAATGGAAAAGGCAACCCCAGTTGGGTTACAGGACAATAGAAAGAATCCCTCCCAAATCCGACTAGGAGGCCTTCCGGAAATGGACAACCTTCTGAAACGCTTGCCGGAAGTCTTCATTGAACACGGTGTAGATGATGGGATTAATGAGGGAGTTTAAGTAGCCTAGCCAGGTGAAGAAGTCAAAGAGGGCCGGGTGGATCCAGCAGGCATCCCTACAGATGGGGAGGACCAGAGATGCCACGAAGAAGGGCAGCCAGCAGACGATAAAGGCCCCCAAAATGATCCCCAAGGTCTTGGTGGCTTTCCTCTCCCGAGCTGCAGAAATCCTCTTACGTTCCAGGATGCTATCGGCCAGCTTGATTTTCACGTGATTGAAAAACAGAGGGGAGCCGGCTGTGTGCGAGTGGCTGTCGTGGAGGCTGGGGTCGAGCGAGCAGAGCGAGGAGCCGGCCGAGCCTGTGATGAGCTGGGCCGTGGTGAAGCGCTTCCCGTACAGGGAAGGTGGCTTCAGGATGCGGCTGCGGGCGGCCACGTAGATGCGGCCATAGAGGATGATGAGCAAGACAGATGGGATGTAGAAGGCCCCGCAGGTGGAGTAGATGGTGTAGGAGATCTGAGACGTGTTCACCAGGCAGTCGGACATCTCCTCCTGAGCCGTGGCCTGCCGCCAGAAGAGCGGAGGGATGGAGATACAGATGGAGATGATCCAAACGGCTGCAATCATGGCTGCGGCATGGCCCGCGGTCCGGCGTTTGCTGTACTCCAGGGCGTCTGTGATGGCCCAGTACCTGTCCAGAGCAATGACACACAGGTGCAGGATGGAGGCCGTGCAGCATGTGATGTCAGATGACACCCAGATGTCACACAAGACTTGGCCAAAGTTCCAGGTGTGGGTGGTGGTGTAGGCGATGCTGATCGGCATGACCAAGATGGAAACCAGGAGGTCAGTGGTAGCCAAGGAGCCGATGAGATAGTTGGCTGGGGTGTGGAGCTTCTTGGTGAGCAGAATGGTAGTGAGCACAAAGGCGTTGGAGAGGACAGTGGCCAGCGTGATGACAGAAAGGACGACCACAAGGGAGAGCTTGAGGGCCTGGAGGACTGCTGGGTCCCAAGTCCCTGGGGTCCCTGTAGCATTCAAGGATCTGTTGGAGGCCTCCTGGGCAAAGCCTTCTATGGACTGGTTTGGAGGCGACATGCTAGGAGGCTCTCTGTTCCCACACGCTTCCTTCACAGTTGCCCCACACAAAGCAAGATCATCCTCCACTTTCACGGTGCTGGGAGCCATCCATCAGAATGGACCACAGCAAGAAGATTTCAAGACGTGGCTATGAAAACACACCAAGACAACGGCCAGTTGCCAGGGGCAGGTCTTTCCTAAAGCAGACGAATCCTGAGACTTCTCTGGAATTCGGCCCCATAGATCCCCAGCCCAGGGGAAACAAGCTGAATTTGTTAAGACAATTATCAGGACATCATGGGAGGGTGAATCATGCTCTAGGGTTCATGCTTTTGGCATTTTTTGGGCTCTTCACAAAGTGTGAGATATAAATGTGAGGCAGTGTAGGGCTATCAGGGCCCCCAGAAAGGAAAAACAAGGAATGTTCTTGAACTTGTCCTTGTAGTCTTTACTTGGCTAGAGGTCAGGGAAGGATCTGGCTTCTCCTTATCTCTTGCTAGCCTAAAGGAGTTTCCTAGATCTGATTTCCCTTAAACTCAACCAGAGACCCTCCCTAGGAATGAGTTCCCCTTTCCTAGAGGTACATCCGGGTTGGTTAGCTCACCCCCCAATCAGAACCTATAACAAGACCCCAATCTGGGTCTCTCGGTGGGCTTTACTGCTCTTGCCTTCCCATGAGCAAGAGCTCTCTGTACTCTCTCTTCTTTCCTTCCTATTCTTTTTTTTAAAAAAATATTTATTTATTTAGTTAGTTATTAGAGAGAGAGAATGGGTGGAATGGGCACACCAGGGCCTCCAGCCACTGCAAACCTCCTCCAGACGCGTGCACCACCTTGTGCATCTGGCTTACATGGGTCCTGGGGAATTAAACCTGGATCCTTTGGCTTTGCTGCCTTAACTGCTAAGCCATCTCTTGAGCCCCTTGTTTGCTTCTTTTAATCTAATAAAATCTCTCTCAACTTCACCCTTTGGTCTTGGACTGCAATTCTTTGAATTCATTTGACAACCTAATTCTGGAGACACCCCAAAATTCCCATATTGTATCTGTGCGTTGGCATATTGTATTAGTGTGTTGGCAGAGGAACCCCAATTCTTGTATCAAATGTGATTAATGAGAACATCAAAATTTCTCCCCTTTCTAATCAGGGAAGCGTCTAGAGTCTAGGTTGTTTCTAGGGAGCTTTAAAAATGGAAGCAAAGGAAAGCACCTCCTGATTCAGAGAAGAACTATCGTCGTCAACAACTCCATTTTCCAGGATTATCTTGACCTGTTACATCACGAGTACTTAACTTTAGTTTCTGTCCCACTGATCGTTTCAAGCCTGACCAGACAAAACATTCCCCTTACCACTAGGAGAAGGGGGAAAAAAAAAATCACTTTTGGTTCACCGATATGGACACGTGTTCTGAAGCATTGGGATTTTAAGACAGAAAACAAAGTTAGGTTCTTGAAGGACGATTCGAAAGGCTAAAATTATTAGATTAAAAAGATACTGCTTCACGCTGACCCTGTGCTATGAACTCGCCTTTTTCAAAAGACTACAGGGAGGTGATGTGTCCCACCCCCACCATTCCCAGAGGGGACAAAGTACCACAGGCTGGTTCCAAACACATGAAGTCAGCTCTGTGAATCAGAAAGCATGACTCTAGTTCACTAAACAAAACCAAACACTGCATAGGAGAGACAAAAGACTCCAGAAAGATCACCAGCTTGTCACCATGCATTTCTCTAGAGTGTGTGGTGACGTCCACTCACTTTGGAGTTCCAGTTTCTTAGAGTGAGTATGAAGGACATTTTCTGTTTCTTTGGTTGGTTTCTTTTGAGACAGGGTTTCATGTATATAGCCTAGGCTGGCCTCAATTTTGCCATGTAGTTGAAGATGACCTTGAACTCTTGATCCTCCTGCCTCCACCTCTTGATTGCTGGGATTATAGGTGAGTGTTACAGTGCTCAATTCATGAATGACTCTAAAAACAAAAACAAACATAAAGTAAGACAAAGCAAAAATCTACAACAAAACATTATTATTATTATTTTTAAGCAAAGAAATTAACTGCAAAAATTTAATCCCAGAGCATTTTTTTTTTTTTTTTGAGGTAGGGTCTAGCTCTAGCTCAGGTTGACCTGAAATTCACTAAGTAGTCTCAGGCCGGCCTTGAACCCCCAGTGATCCTCCTGCCATGGCCTTCCTCCTGAGTGTTGGAATTAAAGGTGTGTGCTGCCATGCCCAGAACTTTTTTTTAAAATATATTTTATTTATTTGAGAGAGAGAGAAAGAGAGAGAGAGAATGGGCATGCCAGGGCCTCCAGCCACTGCAAATGAACTCCAGACGTGTGTGCCCCTTGTGCATCCGGTTTACGTGGGTCCTGGAGAATTGAACAGGGATCCTTTGGCTTTGCAGGCAAATGCCTTAACCGCTAAGCCATCTCTCCAGCCCCCCCTTTTTTTTAATGGCAGAAATTAAACTTCAGAAAATACATCCAACCTTATACTATTTGACCACTTTTATTTTTTCTACATTGCCTGAGCTGGATTTAAACTGTAAATCCAGGGCTGGGGAGATGGTTCAGCGGTGCTTGCTTGCAAAGCCTACTGGCCCAGATTCGATTCCTCAGCACTTACATAAACCCAGATATAAAAAGTGGTGCAAGCATCTAATATTTGTTTGCAATGGCAAGAGACCCTGACATGCCTGCACACACAAACACACATATGTGCAAATAAATACATAATTTTTTTAAGCTCTAAATCCTCCTGCCTCAGTCTTCTGAGTGCTAGAATTATAGTGTGCACACCTCAGGAAAAATAAATGAATATAACCCGAAAACTCATTTTCATGTCTCCACTGTGTACATGTGGCCTCTAGGCTTAATATTTGGGACACCAGACAAGTCTTAGGACAGTAAGGCAAGTCAGAAGACAGTCAATGCAGGGCCATCTTTGCCATAGTCCCAGCTGAGGTCCATAGGGCCCAGCTACTCATGAGCCCCATCCACACTCCCACTCTCTCCACTGCAGTTTGTAAAATACACAACCTTACCAGGAATCCCTGTGATCCATTTTATTTCTCCCAGATTGACAGTCCATGTCCTAGGCTGGCAGGAGAGGAGGCATACTGTTCAAGGACCTCAAGAAGGAGTAAGCAAGGCCGAATCTATCTGCACACACTTGAAAGTCTGCAACCATTATGAATGATTACTTATGTATTTGTCTCGATTGTTTTGAACAATGTTCCATCAATCATGCCCCCTGCCTCCATTCCTTCTTTCCTTCTTTCTTCCCTCCCTCCCTTCCTTTTCTTCCTCCCTCTTTTTCTCCCTCTCTCTCTCTAGTTCTTTCTCCCTTCCCTTCACTTTCATTTGTTACTTGTGAGGGAGAGAGAGAGAGAGAGAGAAAGAATGGGCACGCCGGGGCCTCCAGCCATGGCAAATAGAACTTCAGACTCATGAGCCACTATGTGCACATGGTTCACATGGGTCCTGGGGAATCAAACCTGGGTCCTCAGATTTTGCAGGCAAGCTCCTCAACTGCTAAGCCATCTCTCCAGCCCCACTTTCTTTTTTATATTATTTTAAAACTTTTTATTGACCACTTACATAAATATAGACACTATATCATGATCATATTGCCTCCCACCACCTTCCCTTTTCCCCTTCCCAAATCTTCCCTCCACTGAATCTCATCTTCTTTCCAACTAGTCTCTCTTCTAGTTTGATTTCATCTTTTTTTTTTTCTTCCTCTTATGCAGGTTTTGTGTAGGTAGCATTAGCAACTGTGAGAACCTTTCTTTTCTCTTTTTCTGGTTTGTTTTTGGTCTTACTATATAGCCCAGGCTAGCCTCAAACTCTCGATCTTCCTGTCATATCCTCCCAAGTGCTGGAATTGTAGGTGTGTTTCATCATACCGGACTTGATTTTTTTTTTTCTTTTTAGTTTTTCTAGGTAGGGTTTCACTCTGGTCCAGGCTGACCTGAAATTCACTATGTAGTCTCAGGGTGGCCTCGAACTCACAGCGATCCTCCTACCTCTGCCTCCCGAGTGCTAGGATTAAAGGTGTGCACCACCACACCCAGCACGGACTTGATTTAAAAAAAAAACAAACATTAAGAATCAATAAGGCATGGTGGCCCACTCCTGTAACACTGGCATTCAGAATATAGAGGCAGAAGGACCAGGACTTCAAGGTTACCTTTGGCTACTGAATGGATTAGAGATCAGTCTGGACTACATGAGACCCTGCCAGGAAGAAAGGAAAGAAAGAAAGACAGGAAGGAAAGCAGGCAGGAAGGAAGGAAGAAAGGAGGAGGGAGGAAGAGAAAAAGAAAGAGGAGAGAGAGAAGAAGGAAGGGAAGGAGGGAAGAAAGAAAAGAAAGATTATGACGCTATATCGGCAGTTGGCTATTTCCCTCCCACTCTCCAAATCTGTGGCAGCGTCATCTTAAAAATGTGTCTAGAGCTAGAGAGATGGCTTAGCCATTAAGGTACTTGTCTGCAAAGCCAAAGGACTCAGGTTTGATTCCCCAGAACCCACGTAAGCAAGGTGGCGCATGTGTCTGGAGTTTGTTTGCAGCAGCCGGAGGCCCTGTGTACCCATTCTCTCTCTACTTGCCTCTTTCTCTCTCTCTCTCTCAAATAAATAAGAAATATTTTTTTAAAAAATATATCTACCTGGAGGAGAGATGTAGCCTCAATTAAAAATCCCTAAACTACTAACTTTAAAGCATCTCCAAAGTCTGAAAGATACTTTTCTTTGTCATTATAAATTATTATTTAGTGGCATTCTTGCCATGTTCCAGGCACTGAGCCAAGCTCTGGGGCTGAACCACCCGACCTTCCAGTAAGCAATACTGCGCCCAACTTACAACTGGGCCAGGGTGCTCACAAAGGTGATGTCACCTGTGTAGGTCACCAAGCTGGACGTGGAAGAACCAAGTCCAGAGCTCTTGAACTCTCTACCCTTCCTTCACACCTCGGCAATTCTGGACAGAAAGCCTCAAGCCCGGTGGAGATAGGTGACAATGACTTCTTTCCTGCCCCCAATGGCCCCAGGCTCCACTCCAAAAGCCTTCAGTTGATTTTCCTCCCATTCTGGTTCACATGGAAAATGTGAAGTCGGCCTGAACTGCTTGGAATTTTCTTCCCCGCAGACAGCCAGGGCGGCAGAGATGTTGCAATGTTTCATGTCCCAGGACAGGCTGCTGGGTCTGCCCCGCGCACTCTGATGGCCTCAGGCATTCCAGTGACCTCTTTGCAGGGAGAGGTGCGGGCTAGGGGAGGGCTGAGTGGCTGGCAGGTGAGCAAGCCCTTGGTGACATCTTAGGAAGAGGGACAGGGACAGGATGGTCTTTGACAGGAAACTTTCATTGGAGCTTTCCAAGAAAGACATCAGGGGCTGGAGAGATGGCTCAGCAGTCAAGGCACTTGCCTGCAAAAGCCTAATGACTGGGGTTCAGTTCCCCAGCACCCACACAGAGCCAGATGCACAAAGTGGTGCAGGCATCTAGAGTTCATCTGCAGTGGCTGGAGGCCCTAGCATTCTCATTCATTCTCTCTGACTCCTTGCAAAATAAATAAATAAAATATTAAAACAGAAAAAGGAAGAGACATTGCGGAGCCAGCGCTCTCCTTTCCTGCTTGGCCATCCCCATTCCAAACAAAGATGGAGGAGTTGCTGCCAACCCCGCCATGTACCCAGAATGCCTTTCTTCTATGACACCTCAGATAACAAAATAGAAAATGCAAGAAAAATGACAGTGAGGTCATTTTTTCACCGAGCAGGTGGGTAAACAATTTTTAATATGATCATGTTAGTGAGGAAGTAAGTGGGTAACAGGAATTGTTACCTGCAGGAGTAAAGCACAAATTGGAGACACCTTGCTAGCATCATTTGGTACTGTCTCCCAAAGCTAATGATGTATTATCACACCTCATGACACAATGTTTCCATTCCCGAGAAACGTGTCTGTGTGTGTGTGTGTGTGTGTGTGTGTGTGCGTTTGTGTACCAGGGTTTCTTGCTGCTGCAAATGAATGCCCACTTGGCTTTATGTGGCTGGGGAATTGAACTCAGGCCAGCAGGCTTTGCAAGCAAGTGCCTTTAACTGCTGAGCCATCTCCCCAGCTCCATTCTGAGTTCGGTAAAAGAGATTTATTGAAAAGAAAAGGTGAGAAAGCTACAAAATGTCACAATAAGCATGCTTAGGATTTCAGCTATAATCCAAGGAGGAGAAATAAAGGGAAAAGGAAAAGAGAAAAAGTTACACTTTTTTGAGTTAGAACTCAGAAAAGAAGGCAGGCTCCACAATGAGGGTCTGTAAGCAACTGTCCAATTCTGAGAAATTTCTATATGTTCAGGAGCTAATGGGAACAAGACTGATGCTGATGTCCCCGGCTGCAACCAAAGGCACTACAAATAATCCAGGAGCTCCTCGGGTGTCCGGGGACGGGATATGCACAACCCCACCAATGAATATCCTATTTATTTTATTCTCTCTCTCTCTCCTCCTCCCTGTATGTGGGTGTGTCGTGCAGGGGATTTAACCCAGGTCCTCATGTGGGTGTCCCTTTTCGTTGAGATAGAGTTTCATGTAGCTCAAGCTACCCTCCAACTCACCGTGGCTGAGAATGACCTTGAACTCCTAATTCTCTCCTCTTCCCTCCATCTCCCGAGTGCTGGAATGAACAGACATGTGCCAGCATGCCCAGTTCATGTGGTGCTGGAAACTGAATCTGGGGCTTCATGCTAGGCAAACATCCTACCAACTGAGACACCTCCTCAGCCCTCGGTGTTCTTTAATATGTACATAATGTATATACACACCACTTTGTACAGAATATGTTTGTAAACAACAAAAACAAACAAACAAACAATAGGTCTGCAGGGATTGTCAGGACAATGGAGCAGGCAGAAAAAAGCTGAGAGACAGACAGAGACAGACAGACAGAAAAAACCAACAGCCTGAGAGGAGGAAAAAAGACTTCTGGCCCCGAGGAAACTCCTTCCCATCCTTGGGTATCCAGGAGTGACCTTCCACCCAGGAACCCCCATCCGTACCAGCTCAATCTTCACCCAGCTGAGCCAGTTCAAACTGGCCCAGCAGGCCCTGAAAAGTCTTACTGAGACAGAGGGATTCTGGTTCTTTCCCGCCAAACAATTTCTCCTGAGGGATCTGAAGCAAGACGTTTCACCTCCTGGGCCCTTCCTCCTCATCTATCAACTGGGGCAACACCACCTTCCTCCCAGAATTGTCCTATAGCTTCAGTGAAGTTGGCACATCCTAGGCACAGGGGCTAGCACACAGCAGGTGTCCTTTTTTTATCTCTCTTAACCTAAGCTTCCTACCCAGGGCTCACGCAGTCTCCCAGGAAGATCAGTCAGCTCTTCCTTCCTACGGGGTCTTTAACTGAGTCATAAAACCTTGCCAGAAACAAAGCTTACGTGGGACTTTAATGGCTCCATGAAAGCCAGCCTCGGCCTTTTAGAGGAAGAAAAAGAAAAAAAAAAAAAAAAAAAACAAAAAAAAAAAACACCCCACCAACCCAAGGCTCTGTGATCAAAGATTTGTTGCAGTTGAATAATCCCCCACAGAGGAATTCATGTCTCTGTCTCCATAGGAGCTGTGCAGTACGGATGAGTGAGCCCTGGACAGGGAAATCGCTCTCCACAAATCTGAGCGCTTTCCATTTTACAAAAGGCCTTTGCAGCTATTATCTGATTTCATTCTCCCTTCTGTGTGGGGTCTCCTACAGCCTCAGCCTTCTCCACTGGAGACTGAAGGTATCAAAAAGCATGCCTCCTAGAAACATCATGAGGGTGAAAAGAGAGAGAGAGAGAGAGAGAGAATGGTTGCACCAAGGCCTCTAGCTGCTGCAAACAAACTCCAGATGGATGCACCACCTTGTGCATCTGGCTTTACGTGGGTACTGGGGAATCAACATCAGGTTGTTAGGCTTTTCAGACAAGTGCCTTAACTGTTGAGCTATCTCTCCAGACCTTTTTTAGTTTAAAAAATATTATTTATTTATTTTAAGCACAGAGAGATAGAAGAGAGACAGACAGCAGTTCAAATTTTAAAATCATAAGGTCTAAGCAAGTCAGTGCTGCAGCTTAGTTTCTCTGATTATCAAATCCGGAAAATGAGCTGGGTGTGGTGGCACACGCCTTTAGTCCCGGCACTCAGGAGGCAGAGGTAGGAGGATTGCCATGAGTTTGAGGCCACCCTGAGACTATATAGTGAATTCCAGGTCAGCCTGAGCTAGAGTGAGACCCTACCTCAGAAAACCAATAAATAAATAAATAAATAAATAAATAATAATAATAATAACAAAATCTGGAAAATGCAGGGGAAAGAGGATGTAGCAATTGCCTTCTCCTTTCTGGAACAAATACTTGATCAATAGCAGTTGATGAGAGGAAAGTTGTTTATTTTGATATATAGACTCGAGGGGCCAAGTGTATAGTAAACATTCTATCCATTACAGCTACTGTGGTCCCCCTTATCTGATGTTTTATTTTCCACAGTTTTAGTTACCCAGAGTCAACTGTGGTCCAAAAATATGATATGGAAAGTTCCAGAAATAAACAATTCCTAAGTTTTAAATTGTGCATTGTTCTGAGTAGTGTGATAAAATCTTACCCAGTCGTGTTCTGTCCTGCCCAGAATGTGAATCATCTCTTTGTCTAGAATGGCCACGCTCCCTATGTCTGTGCACATGGTACTTGCCCATTAGTCACGGAGGAGCCAACTCGTTTATCAGATCGGCTGTCCTGGTATCACGGTGCTTGTGTTCAGGTAATGCTCAGGTAGCGGCAGCCTAACGTTACGTCTATGTCATCCACCACTTAGGCACTAAGGCATTACTGCATCTCACATCATCAGAAGAAGGTGAATATACTACAATAACAGAGAGAGAGAGAGAGAGAGAGAGAGAGATCACAGTCACATAGCTTATGTGTGTGTTGCGGAGGGTCCAGCCCAGGCCCTTGCTCATTCAAGGGAGCAGCTCTACCACTAAGCCATCCCCCCAACACTCATTACTTAAAAACATTTATTTGGACCATATGCAGTTGTGCATATCTTTAATCTCAACACTCAGGAGGCTGAGGAATAATGGTTGTGAATTTTAGACCAGCCTGGGCTACAGTGAGTTCCAGGTCAGGCTAGGCAAGAGTAAAACCCTGTCTAAAAAAAAAAAAAGAGCTAAAAAAAATTTGTGTGTGTGTGTGTGTGTGTGTGTGTGTGTGTATACCAGGATGTCATGTTGCTGCAAATGCATGCCTGTCTGGCTATACATGGGTGCCTGGGGAATTTAACCTGGGTCATTAGGCTTTGCAAATAAATGCCTTTATCTACTAAACCATCTCTCCAGTCCCTCTCATAACTGATTTATTTATTTATTTATTTTGGTTTTTCAAGGTAGAGTCTCACTCTAGCCCAGGCTGACCTGGAGTTCACTCTGTAGTCTCAGACTAGCTTGGGACTCACAGCCATCCTCCTACCTCCCAAGTGCTGGGATTAAAGGTGTGTGCCACCACACCCAACTCCCCTCATAACTTTTATTACAATATATTATGGTAATCATTCTATATTTATTATTGTTAATTTGTTACTGTGTTTTAGTTTATAAATTAACTTTATCATAGATATGTGTGTATAAGGAATAAAAAAACACATAGTACATCCAGACTTCAGTACTATCTGCAGTTTCAGGCATCCCCTGGGGGCTTAGAATATATCCACCATGAGTAAGACAGTCTACTCTATAATTAACACTCCAATCCTGGAAAAAATGAGTTAGGAGTAGCATTTTGAAAAACTTATTCTTTTTTAAAAATATTTTATTTATTTATTTCCAATGAGAAAGAAGGAAAGGAAGAGGAAAGAGAGAGAGAGAGAGTGGGCACACCAGGGTCTCTTGACACTGCAAACAAACTCCATGCACGTGCCACTTTGTGCAACTTGCTTTATGTGGCTACTGGAGAATCGACCCCAAGCCATTAGGCTTTGGAAGCAAGTGCCTTTAAATACTGAGCCCTCTGTCCAGTTAACAAAGTTTTTCAATGACAATTTTCATATGTGTACATAATGTATTTTAATCATAATCCTCTCCCATTACCTTTTTTGGTCCTCCCCCTCCTTAGTAGAGACTTTTTAAAAGGGGGCTGGGAAGATGGCTCAGTAGTTAAAGGCACTTGCTTGCAAAGCCTGCCAGACCAGGTTCAATTCCCCAGTCACCCAGGTAAACTGGAAACAAAAAGTGGCCCAGGGCTGGAGAGAGGGCATAGCGATTAAGGCACTTGCCTGCAAAGCCTAAGGACCCAGGTTTGATTTCCCAGGACCCATGTGAGCCAGATGTACAAGGTGGCGCATGTATCTGGAGTTTGTCTGCACTGGCTAGAGGTCGTGGCACACCCATTCTCTATCTGTCTCCATCTCTCTCTCTTTCAAATAAGTAAATAAGTAAATAAATATTTTTATTTTTTTAGAGAGAGACAGAGGGAGAAAGAAAGAGTTGGCACGCCAGAGCCTCAGCCACTGTAATTGAACTCCAGATGCTTGTGCCTCCTAGTGAGCATGTGTGACCTTGTGCTTGCCTCACCTTTGTGCATCTGGCTTATGTGGGATCTGGAGAGTCAAGCATGGGTCCTTAGGCTTCACAGGCAAGCACCTTAACCGCTAAGCCATCTCTCTATTCCCAAATATATATATTTTTTAAAGTGGTGCTGGGCGCAGTGGCACATGACTTTAATCCCAGCACTCAGGAGGCAGAGGTAGGAGGATTGCCATGAGTTCGAGGCCACCCTGAGAATACAGAGTGAATTTCAGGTCAGCCTGGGTTAGAGTGAGACCCTACCTCAAAAAAAAAAAAAAAAAAAAAAAAAGTGGTCCAAGCCAGGTGTGGTGGCTCACGCCTTTAATCCTAGCACTCAGGAGGCAGAGGTAGGAGGAGTGCTGTGAGTTCAAGGCCACCCTGAGACTACATAGTGAATTCCAGATCAGCCTGGGCTAGACTTAAGACCCTACCTCAAAGGGAATAAAAAGAAAAGAAAAAGTAAAGAGTCCTAGGGACATAGTTCAGTAATAGAGTGCTTGCCCAGTGTGTGTAAGGCCACGGATCTGAACCCCAATATCAATAAAAAAGAAAAGAGAGAGAGAAAGAACTAGGGAGATGACTCAACACCTAAGAATGCTTGCTGCTTGAGCATAAAGGCCTGAGAAGACCACAGGTCAGCTCCCCAGAACTCACACAGAAAGCTGAGTGTGGCCATGCAGAGCTATAACCCCAGTCCGCTGGAGGAGAGAATGAGACCAGAAAATCACTGGGGCTTGTTGACCAAAAACAGCAGCTCCAGGTTGAGAGAGATGCCGTCTCAGAAAAGTACATGGGCGTGCAACAGAGGCTGCCCAAAGTGCTCCGCAGACCGCTGCATGTGCGTGTGCATGTACTCATGTGCATGCACACACAAAATGTCACACCACACATATCACACACACACACACACGGGGGGAGGGGCAGAAGAAACAGTTATCTTGGCCTCATCCTGGGGGAGATATCAGACACTATAAGTTCTAAAAATTCCTCACATGTTTTTAGGGTATGATCAAGAAAACAAACCACCACCAACAACAACAAAAAACCAGGGGCCAGAACAACATCCCAATATCTTCCTCACTGTCAGATTATCACTAGAAAATCAGACACAGGTGAAACCTGTTTTCAAGGCCTTTGCAACACTGGCAGAAGTATGAGAACTCAACCTTCCTCCTCCCGGCCTTGCATTGGCTTGTTACAAGCCTTTAGCCATCACGAGGCTTCCTGAATAACCACATGTGCTCCGAAAAGGCAAGAGCCCCTGTTGTTGACAGCTTACTGGATTCCCCTGTGCATGTGGGAAAGTGGGCAACGGAATGTGAAACTCCCTCCATCTGCCCCTAGTACTCCCCTTTGGGAAACAGTATACCCATTTACAGATGCAGAAAAAGAGGTAAAATGAGCAAGTCAAGGCCACACAGTGCATAGCTGGACTGAGAGCCAGAGCTGAGAAACTCTGGAAGAGTCACTACCAGCCACCTGTTGTCACTTGGAATGTAGCCACCCAGATGTGTCATAAATGTAAAAAGTGCACCAGAGGGGCTGAAGAGATGGCTTAGTGGTTAAGGCATTTTGCTGCAAAGCCAAAGGATCCCGATTCCACTCTACAGGACCCACGTAAGCCAGATGCACAAGGGGGTGCGTGCATCTGGAGTTCGTTTGCAGTGGCTGGATGCCCTGGTGCGCCCATTCTCTCTCTCTCTTTCTCTCTCTCAAATAAATAAATAAATAAATAATATTTTTAAAAAAGAAAAAAGTGCACTAGAAGGCTGGAGAGATGGATCAGTGGTTAGGAGCACTTCCTGTGCAAGCATGAGGGTCTGAGGTGGCCAGAGAAACCTCTTGAGTTTGATCCTCAAGACCCACACAAACAGCTGGGAGTGGTCACACATGTCTGTAACCCCAGTTCCCTGGGAGAATGGAGACCCAAGAATCGCTGGAGCTTGGGGCACCACATGGGTATACACATGTGCATACACTACCCTCCCCCCCACAAGCACAAAAGAAAAATGCGCTAGAAGTGAATGGACGTGGCACACACCTGTAATCCAAGCACTTGTGAGGCTAAGGCAGGAAGACAGAGAGTTCAGGGCCAACTGAGGCTACATAGTGAGACCCTGTCTCAAACTAAGGGCTGGGGATATAGTTCAGTGGACAGCATTTGCCTCGTATGTGCAAGGCCCTGGGTTTGATCCTCAGTACTGCAAAAAAGAAAAAGAAGGGCTGGAGAGATGGCTTAGCAGTTAAGGCACTTGCCTTCAAAGCCACAGGACCCAGGTTCAATTCCTCAGGACCCATGTCAGCCAGATGCACAAGATACTGCATGCATCTCGAGTTTGTTTGCAGTGGCCAGAGGCCCTGGTGCACCCATTTTACCTCTCTTTCTCTCTCTTTCTGCTTCTTTCTCTCAAACAAGTAAATAAAAATAAAATATTAAAACAACAAAAAAGAAAAGAAACCCCCAGTGGGCCAGGCATGATGGTACTCGCCTGGAATCCCAGCACTTGGGCAATGGAAACAGGAGGATTGGAAGTTCAAGGTCATTTTTGGCTACACAGCAAGTTCAAGACTAGCCTGGGCTATAAGAGACTGTTTCAAAACAAGAAAAAAAAAAAGAAAGAAAGACAGAAATCACCCTGGATTTCAAAACATAATTTTATTATTTATTTTTATATTTTTATTTGCGTGTTTGTGAGCAGGGAGAGAGAGAGAGAGAATGGGCATACCAGGGCCTCTTGCTGCTGCAAATGAACTTCAGTTGTATGCGCCACTTTGTGCATCTGGCTTTACATGGGTACTGGGGAATCAAACCCAGATTTTGCAAGCAAGCACCTTTAATCACTAGGCCATCTTCTCAGCACGCCATAAAAAAGAATTTTAAATGAAAGAATGCAAAGCGTTTCAATATATGTTACAAGTTGAAGTGAAGTACTACTATTTTGGATATACTGGGTTGACAAGATACATAACTAGGGCTGGAGAGATGGCTTAGCGGTTAAGCGCTTGCCTGTGAAGCCTAAGGACCCTGGTTCAAGGCTCGATTTCCCAGGACCCACATTAGCCAGATGCACAAGGGGGTACACGCATCTGGAGTTCATTTGCAGTGGCTGGAAGCCCTGGCGTGCCCATTCTCTCTCTCTCTCTACCTGCCTCTCTCTCTCTCTCTCTGTCACTCTCAAATAAATAAATAAAAATGAACAAAAAAATAAAAAAATTTAAAAAAAGATACATAACTAATTTCACTTTAACAGCGCTATTTCTAAATCCTCTAAATCTAAACATCACATTTTGAGGCTGGGAGATGACTCAGTGGAGGCCTGAGAGGACTGTCTGAGTTTAAGTCACCAGTACCCACGTCAATAGCTGGGCCTGGCCACGCATACCTTAACTCCAGTCATGTGGGGATCAGAGAGCGGAGGATCAGAGAATAGCTGCGGCTTGTGAATAAGTAAGTTCTCGGTTCAGAGAGAGACTGCATCTCAAGGAAACACCTGGATGAGTGATCAGAGGGACTCCTGACATCTCCTCCGGCCTCAGCACCCATGCACATGGGGCGCATGTACCTGCATATACCTTACCACACATACACACACACACACACAGAAGCACCTTTATTCAGTCAGGTATGGTGGCTCACAGCTATAACTCCAGCAGCACTCGGGAGGCTGAGGCAGGAGGATGGATGAAATACTAGAAGCCAGGGTGAGCAACACAGCTCAAAGACAAACCAACTCACATTTGTTAACTGCATTCATTAGCTGCATTATATATGTGTACCATATGTTAGGTTTTATGGGACTGGAGGTGTCCCCAAAGGCCTTGTGTATGCTAGGCGAGAGGGCTGAGACGCGCCAGAGCCGGTGGTTCTCAACAGGAGTGCTATCGCCCCCTAGGGGTCACTTTGGGACTCTGTCCTCTGGGAACTGCATTTTTCTGGGGTGGGGAGGTGGATGGGACAGTTGGGGGGGGGGCATGTGAGCAAGGAGGTGGCCAGGTCTGGATAAGAGTGAAGTCATGACTGCCTTTGAGGACACTTATTATGGTACCAGACACTAAGCTTCTCCTACTGAAATACATTCATTCAGGGAGTGGAGAGACGGCTCAGCAGTTAAAGGTGCTTTCTTGCAAAGACTAAAGGCCCAGGTTTGAATGGTCAGAGGCCCTCGCACACCTATACTCACTCTCTCTCTCATATAAGTGAATAAATTTTCTTTGTAAAAGTGAAACTCATTAAGTTTAATTATAACCTCTGAAGTCTTTCTGTTATTTTTTTCCCCATCTCCCACGGGAGGACACTCTGTCAGGGGAAATGTCCGGAGCTAGGACACTGAGGACATTAGGACTGGAATCTGGGCTTGCCCGGCTCCATGCAAAACTCGTAACAAGCACTGGCAGGGTCAGTGTCGCTCCCTCCCTCTGCCCACAATATCGGCACAGACCTGCAGACATTCAAAGCATCTGAGCTGGGCACAGGGACACATCTGTCACTTGGAAGACTAAGGCAGTTTGAGGCTAACCTGAACTACATAGTGAGACCCTTGTCTAAAAAACAGGCACTTGGGAGGCAGAGATAGGAGGATCGTTGTGAGTTCCAGGCCACCCTGGGACTACATAGTGAATTCCAGGTCAGCCTGGGCTAGACTGAGACCCTACCTCAAACAAAAAAGAAAAGAAAAGGAAGAAAAAACAAAAAGAAAGAAAGAGAACAAAAAAAAGGAAGGGAAGTGGGAAGAGGAGAGAAGGAGGAATGAAGAAAAGGGGCAAGGGAGTGGAAGAGAAAAGAGGGAAGGGAAAGGAAGAAAAGGGGAGGGAAGGAAATGGGGAGGAAGGGTCTTCATTGGGTATTGGCTGCTGCCGGGCTCCATTGACCTCACCTGACCGCCTCCCTCTGTCAGGCCTGCTGATGGGCAGAGGCGCTAGCATCTTGGTTCAGCACTTGGCACAGCCCAAAGAAAAGGCAGGAAGTAGTGACTGCAGTGCGTCTCGCACTAGGCTGTGCTCACATGGACCTAGGGATTTTCTAGAAGCACAGTCTGCGGGCCTGGAGCAGAGCCTGAGAACTAGCCTGTCTGGCACTCTACACCTCTCCAAGACCCACCCTGACTAGCGTGTGGGAATTCAACCCTGGGATTCACGGTGGACCTGAGTGTCAGAGAGGGAAGGACTCTTAGAAATCATCGTCGACTCCCTGGTGGTGTTAAACGAGTAGACAGGCTCAGACAAGGTGAGGCACTTCTCAGAGTCATACAGTGAGAACGACAGGCAGGCACCAGGTCTCTAGCTGTGCCCAGTGATCCTGCCATTGCCTCCCACACTCGCAGAAGGAACTTGATGTAGGACCGAAGTACCCATAGGCCCTGGTTCCCTGCTCACACCATATGCCTTTGGTATCTTCCAGTCTCCCGGACCCTCCCAGACGGGCAATCTGAGAGGCAAATCTGAAAGCCGACAGCTTGGCTGGCCATAGTCTCTAAGAAACCTTTAGCGTCACATCCCCTGACCTGGATCTCAACTAGTCTCCTCCCGTCTGCTCCTCCCTAGCCCCAGATGCTGCACATCTGGATCCCCGGGGGAGCACTTGAGCTGATGAAGTGAGACACTTTACGGGACAGAAGTGAAACTGTCTTTTTCCGACCTAGAGAAAGGAGATGTTAACAGCAGGGACGTGTTTCTGAGAAAGCAAACAGCGAGTTTTAGTGTTGACAGGATCCAAGGCCACCGGTGACATCCGCTATCCCTGCTGGGAGGCACAACGCGGTAGCAGCACCGAGAAGTTTCACCTACTAGCTGTGTGACCTTGGGTAAGTTACTCGCCTCTCTGAGCCTTTTTCTTCGCTCAGTAACTAGGTGCGTGAAATGTCTTCCTCAGCCTCGCGTGTTTGTGATGCAGCCTCACACTCAATTTCCACCTGGTAGCAATTTGGGAGCTGGAAGCTCGCTGGAGGAGGTCAGGTCTTGAGATGTTATAACCCAACACGCCCCTTGCCAGAGCTCAGCTCACTCTTGCTTCTACCTCCAAGCTGGTATGCAAGGTGTGATGCCCAGCCTCTGCCCTGCCCTGATGAAGCCTCCCCTGGAGAGCGCAAGCCTTTCCTCCCACAGCTGCTTCTGCTCGGGAGTTTGGCCCAGGGACGAGAAGTGACTGCTAGACTACTTAAGACATGAGCAGTGCCAATCTGGACGCGAATCTCTGGAAGACATATGGTGCCCCCCCCCCGGGGAAGTGGGGCGATAGTCAAGAGAGGGTAACGGTATGCATATGCGTGCAGGGAGCCCTGGGGAAGGGGACGGACAGGTAACTTCCTGCAACCCTGAGACTCCACTCTGGGGGTGGCTTTGAAGCTGGGTACAAGGGAACTGGGGCCAATGATACGCATCACAAGTCCACCCAAATCCAAGACCACATAAGCCTCCCCCAATCCAAAGACCACATAAGTCACCCCAAATCTAAAGACTAAGTGAGCCCAGCTCTTCCTTCTCACCCCTTTACTTCATCTGGACACAGCAAAGCCCCAGCTCTCTCTACTGAGGTCTGCACTTGTAAAGATACTGGTTCGTGGGCTGCAGGAATGGCTTAGCGGTTAAGGCGTTTGCCTGCAAAGCCAAAGGATCCAGGTTCAATTCCCTAGGACCCATGTTCGCCAGCTGCACAAGGGGGTGCATGCATCTGGAGTTCATTTGAAGTGGCTGGAGGCCCTGGCACGTCCATTCTCTCCCTCCCTCTCTCTCTCTGTCAAATAAAGAAATAAATACTGAAAAACAAAAAGATACTGGTTCTCTGAGGGTTTAGATAGGTTAATCCCTCTACCCAGAATGCCTTTCTGCTGGTCTCCTCCTATTTCTCTGGAGGTTTCTCTGGACCCTGAGATGGAGGTGATCACTCTCTCCTCTCTGACCCCCTGGGCAGCTTCTGTGCGTATCACGCTGGGCTACTGGGGCTGCTTTTGCTGACCTCCTGTGTCCCCACCAGGCCTGGATTCCAGAAGGGTCTCCTCTTTACAGAAACTTGAAACTTTTCTTACTCCTTCCACCCTAGTGGGGCCAGCCTCTCCCCTACACCAGCTCATTCATAACACACCCCACGGCATCCTGCACCCACAGTTCATGAGTCTTTCTTCTCCCCACAGATGGGCTATTTCTGGAGCAGGGACCTCATTGTTCATAGCGGAATGTTTTGGAACTAGTACAGATGAGTAATTAAGGCTTACTCATAAAGAATGAATGAAAGAGGGCTGGAGAGATGGCTTAGCAGTTAAGCACTTGCTTGTGAAGCCTAAGGACCCCAGGTTCGAGGCTTGATTCCCCAGGACCCATGTTAGCCAGATGCACAAGGGGGCGCACGTGTCTGGAGTTCGTTTGCAGTGACTGGAGGCCCTGGGCGCACCCATTTTTTCTCTCTCTCTGTCTGTTGCTCTCAAATAAATAAATAAAAATTAAAAAAGAATGAATGAAAGAATATAGATGATTTTATCTTTTCTTTTGAAACTACCTCATACTTTTGCTCCAGATGTCCTTTGACAGTCCCACCTGAAAGTCCCAGAGGAGCCACCATCTTCCCTACCCACACCAGCCACTTGCACGGTCCCACTCATTCTCTCAGCAAGCTGCTTCCCCTTACCCAGAACTACGCTCAGGTGTCTTTGGTACTGGGGATCAAACTTGGGGCCTTGTGCATGCTAGAAAGCATGGCACCACATAGCAACAGTTCCGGATCTTTTTTTTTTTTTTTTCTCTTTTGGTTTTTTGAGGTAGGGTCTCACTCTAGCCCAGGCTGACCTGGAATTCACTATGTAGTCTCGGGATGGCTTCAAACTCATGGCGGTCCTCCTACCTCTGCCTCCTGAGTGCTGAGATTAAAGGCGTTTGCCACCATGCCTGGCTTGGATCTTATTTTTTGAGATAGGTTCCAACTATATAGTTCAGACTAACTTCAAATTTAATATCCCACCATAACACCCACCTTCTCTCGCCTCCTTCCTCCATTCTCTTCTACTTTCCTATTTTATTTATTTATTTATTTAAGAGAGAGAGAGAGAGACAGAGAATACGTGTGCACCAGGGCCTCAAGCCACTGCAAACGAACTCCAGATGCATGGACTGCCCCCTTCGGCTTTACATGCATACTGGGGAATTGAACTTGGGTCTTTAGGCTTTGCAGGCAAGCACCTTAACCACTGAACCATCTCTCCTGTCCCTTGTTGTTGGTTTTTCAAGGTAGGTCTCACTCTAGCCTCCCAAGTGCTGACATTAAAGGCATGTGCCATCATACCCAGCTGCTTTTTTGTTTGTTTGTTTTTGTTTTATGAGGTAGGGTCTTACTGTAGCCCAGGCTGACCTGGAAGTCACTCTGTAGCTCCAGGCTGTCCTCAAACTCACAGAGATCCTCCTACCTCTGCCTCCCAAGTGCTAGGATTAAAGGTGTGCGCCACCACGTTCAGTTCTTTTATTTATTGATTGATTGATTTTATTTGGGATGGAACCCCGGGTCTTATGCACACTAGGCAAGTGCTATGTCACTGAACTACACCCCCAACTCCACCTCCAAACTGAGAATGTTCTAGGATGGCCTCAAACTCACTATGCAGCCACCATTCCTGGTTTATGCAGTGATGAGGATCAAACCTAGGGCTTCGTGCATGCTAGGCAAGCGCCCTACCAACTGAACTATAATTAAATCCAAACACCCCTCTCCCTAGAGCCTTGATCTTAACAGTCCAGACTTCTCACCACCCAAAGGTTTTGTTTTCTCGCCTGTCTTCATCACACACACACTTGAGGCACTTGTGTCTTCGTTGAAGTTGTTCTACCTGCTTGGAGGAGCAATCTTTCCCGTTCCTCTAGGTGTATAGAAGCCACGTCTTCTCTGAGGTCCTTCCCTGGTCCACTGGAGCAAGTCTCTTTCTGTTAATCCCTCTCTGTGTGCCTCCCACTGCCAAGGACAGAAGCCCCTTTGAAAATGTGCTTATTCCCTGCCCACTCCAGTGCCCAGAGCACTCGCAACCAATCGAGAATAACTCTGCTTCTAAGGCTCAAGTGCACCCTAGAGAAATTAATAGCATTGAGCCAGTTCAGTGGTATAGCACTTAACTAGCAGGTACGAGAGGCTCTGGGATTGGTCCCCAGCACCACACACACACACATAATGATGATGACAATGATAAAAGAAATAGCAGCAACATCCCGTCTCCTTTATTCATTTACTTATCGTTTGAGTGTGTGTGTGTGTGCGTGTCATGTATGCATACGTCTATGCAGACACATGTGGCCCATGTGCATGCATGTGGAGGTGAGAGTAGAATATTGAGTATGCTCCTCTGTTGTTCTACATTGTTTCTTCAGATGGCGTTTCTCACTGAACCTGGAACTGCCATTTTTAACAGCCCCAGTGATTCTCCTGTCCACTCCTCCCCCCACCGTAGGACTGGGGTTACAGGCTTGTGTGGCCACACGCAGCTTACCACGTGGGTGCTAGGAATCACCTTCGGGCCCTCACGCCTGCGCAGCAGTGCTCTCGCCCAGTGAGCCTTCTCCCTATCCCCTGTGTACTTAGTTCTGTGTAGCCCAGGCCGGCCTCAAGCTCCTGCGTGCTGAGATCACAGGCATGGCTCACCATGCTGGCTTCTATCCACTAGTCGTAGCACTCCAATGTCTAGGAGCTCACTGAGAATAAAATCCCAAACACTCACCATGACCTACAAGGTCCTGCACCATCTGCCCACCCCCCCACCCACCTCGGAAGACCCGCACCTCCTACCAAGCTGCGCCCATCAATATCATCACCACATTGACCACTCAATGTGCGGCACCTCTCATTCCCTTCCACGTCCCTCTGGCGCTCATTTTAGCACTTAACACGCCGCGATGTTTTCCACTTACTTGTTTATTGGCCATCTCTCCACCACTCCACCCCACCCCCGCCCTACCCAGATAACACATAGCTCTGTCTAGCTCATCCCCGTGTCCCCAGGGCCTGACTAGTGGCTGGCTGACAATAAATGGACGGGCTGTCAGCCCGAGGAGTGCTCTGGGCTGGAGGCATCCACTTATGAGTCATGTGTACAGAGGTGATAACTAAAGCCTGAGGGTGGGTATGATCACCCAGGGAGCGAGTCTACCACCAGGAGGGAGGAGGGAGGAGGGCCCAGGAGGGCAGAGTGGCTAGCGGCTGTGCAGAGGAAGACACGCGCCGGCAAAGACAAACAGGGAAGACGGAGGAAAAAAGAGTGTTGAGTTGCAGGTGCCAAAAGAAGCGCGTTTCCGGAAGGAAGGTGTGGTCAACAAAAACTGCTGCCTAAGGAGAAAGTTAAAGTGGATTTGGCTTCCTGGAAGCTGCTGCTGACCTTGGGCAGACCCCTGAGGCTCTCGCTGTGGACCTGATGGGAGCCATCTGTGCAGTGAGTGTGACCTCAGGTCTAGGAACTCTAAGCTCAGGATGTGTATTTTTCACATTCCTATCACCCTTGTCAAACACACACACACACACACACACACACACACACACACACTATTTGTGCACGCCCTCGGAGAAAGGGCATCACAGAGTGGGGCCATCCACAATATTTATCTGTCAGGCAGCTGGTCATCCTGGAGAAGGCATCTCCCCCATCTCTGGCCCTGTACCAAGTGGGGATGAGTAGAGAACCCAGGCCATGCCTGTCACCTCCAACTGGTTTGGATCAACTCCTCCTCCCCTGCCCAGGGCCACCCCCAGGTCCTGGCTTCTTGGACTAAGCCCCATCTTATTGTGCCCACCACTTAGGTAGGCTCAAAGATGGAAGAAGATCCAACTGCCCAAGTGGCCAGCTTGCTGCTGTCATAGATGGTCCCTCGTCAGGGAGGGCTGAGACTCCAGCCAGTGACTGTGAGGTGCAGAGGAAAGCGCAGACTTGCAACACATATGGCACTAGAAACACCAGAAGGTGACTCCAAGGGAGAAGTCAAAGGCTTGCTCCTGCTAAACAGCAGTGACTGAGCTGTTTGGGGCCAGTAGTTTCACTGAGCAGTGTCCCCCATTTAATTCACCTGTAAGGTGGACATTGTTTTCCTCATTACTCATAGGAGGAAACCAAGGCTCAGAGAGGTTAAGGACTTTTCAAAGACCACACAGCTAGTCAGTGGCCAAAGCCAGCTCACTAATGCAGTCAGCCTGTCAGGCTCAGTCCCTGAACTTGCCCCAGCGCCTAGTGAGGCAGGGGATTGGGAGTCATAGTCTCCCACAAGCACTGCAATCTTGGCAAAATTGATCCCGCACTGCTCCCCCCCCCCCCCACATGGGAGATTTCTTAGAGCTCTTCCCATTCTGACAGGACGTGATTGGCTAGGATTTGCACAGAACTTTACAATTTATATTAAAAAAACAAGGCACCCAAGGCATCTCATGCATTCCCACCAATCCTCGAGGAGGGAAAAGCACCCTCGCCATTTGATGGATGGGCACAGTGAGGCTTGGAGAGATGCAGTGACCTGCCCAAGGTCACCAGCAAACCCTCCCCAAGGCTGAGCTCCAAACTGTTTGGCTCCTTCAAGTCCCCTCCAGAAAGAGTCCGCCCTGGGACCTGGCCGGTAGGGGGCAGCGCCCCGCTTCCCTCTGTCACCAAGGCCACCTGGGGGCGTCTCGGTCTCGGTCTGGGGGTGCATCTCCCGCCCTGCAAGCTCTTGCTTGGGCGCAGGGCACCCGGAACGCGGGCCCAGCATCTCACGGCTTCCCTCGGGGTGGGAGGGGTTTGCCTCTGCTCATGCCCTGGGACTGGGGCTGGGGACGGCGACCCCGGACGCTCTCCTCGGGGACCCTTTGCCTGCGCGCATCCGTCCAGTACAAAGGCGCCCAGAGGCGAGATGCCGGGTCACCCAGACCCGACCAGGGGCGCCCCGGGTCCCCGTGCCCTCGGGACCCTCCGGACTTGGATCAGCCCCTCGAGCCTGCGACGCCCGCACCCCAGTCCCCGGGCGGGGGGCGACCCGGGGCTCCGGCGCTTACCTGCTCGCTGGCGTCCGCTCGCCGACGATTCCGCAGCCCCGAGCCGCGGCTCCGCTCCAGCCTCTGCCCGGACCCTCGCGGAGGGAGCTCCGGGAGCCGCGCCCCGCGCTCCCCGCGCCCTGCAGCTCCGGCTCCTCCGCGCTCTGCGCTCCCGGGCTCCTCCCCCGCCCCGGCTCCGCTCCCCACTCGGGCTCCCGCCCGTCCGGAGGGAGGCTGGCCCGCCTGCTGGGGGGCGGGGGGTGCAGCCCTCCTGGAGCCCCTGCCTGCCCCAGCCCCAGAGATGCTGGTAGAGAAGGCCCGGTGCCCACTCGGGGTCCCACCTGTAGCAGGCCAGGTGGGCCAGATCTAGGATACGGGTGTGCCCAAACCCCTGCCGTCCCTGCCCCACGTTTTCATCCCAAGCTAGTATTTATCGATCTGTTCTGTGTCACTGTCACGTACTAAACAACGGGGGACAAGAGCCGTGGACAGAAGAGACAGGGACCCTCTGTAGGTTCGCCTTCTACTGGGGACAGACACAAAGCGCTTAATAAGGAGAAGAAAGATGTTTGGGAGGGAAAGGAAGCGAGAAAGAAGGTGGAGAGTGGAGGGGGGCTCTGATGGGAGGTTCAGTGTTGGGTGGGGAGGGGGACTCACTGGGGAAACAGCCTTCCAGGACACCTAGGAGGGGAGGCAGCACCCTTCTTCCAGGGTGGACTGTGTCTAGCCAGTTGCTAAGGTGGGTCAGAGTTGAGGCAGCAGACCTCAGCGCCAGTCCCTCCTTACATGGCTTCCCGTTGGGGGGGGGGGGGGTTGCTGGTGTTGAGAGCCAGGGGAGAGAGAAGGCTAAGTTCAAAGACAGGAGCAGCAAGAAACTTCCACCATAGAGGTACAGACACCTGCCAGCCTCACAGTCCGGGCTTCACGCGGCTGCATTAACTGGCCTTTTACTACAACCTTACCCAGACCGGCTTTTGTTTCTTCATTCTTTGTGTGTGTTTTGAAGTCTTGCCATTGGGAGAATTTCCCGCTAGGATCCTTGTGTCTTCTTGATGAATTGACCCTTTTATCATGATGGAGTGACCCGCTACTGTCCCTGGTGACTGTTCTGCCTTGACGTCTCTTTCAGCTGGGTGTGGGGCCAGGCCCACAGCACCCATCGGGCACCCATACAGTTTGACATCTGGCACAGCCCAGAACTCAGCAGCAGCTCCTCCACACTTTCCTTCCCCGTGTCCTTCTGTGTCCTTCTGTCTGCATAAAAATCCTCTGCCCACCTGGCCCTCCCCTCCTGTCTCCACACCTCACTCTCCTGGTTTATCATTGGTGATTGGCTTGGAGCCTCCATCTCTCTCGATCTCTCTCGTTTTTTGGAAGGCTGTGATCAATGGTCATTAATAATGCAGAAGTTCTTTTTGTCTTTAGTGCAAATCTCCGGCAAATAAATCACTGGTGAACAGACAGGAGTTATGGGTAACCACACCTCAGCCTCCTCCCCTCTCTCCAGGCCCTGTACTTCTTTTCTCACACAGGAAATAAGATTGAGCAGTGTGAAATGTAAGCACCCTCTTCCCCTGCACCGCCCCCCCCCACACACACACGTAGGCAGTGCTTGCGGGTGCCCTCCATTAAGCCATCACAGAGGAGCAAAGGGTCCAGTCTCCACAACCCAGCTCCTGCCGGGATCCTAGCCTGAGATCTTGCAATCGAAACTTCAACACTGCAAAGTAGATAGAGACACATCCTGAGTGTGTGTCCTTGATGAAAAGACCCAGAAGCTTCTCTGGCATGAGGCAAGTAATGGGAGGACAGGAGAGCGGGGCGACGCTCAGGCAGTGCCTTCTCTGACACACAGCATGCGCCTCCACACAAAGATGGTCACACTGGAGAGCTGGTTAACAGCAAAGTGGGTGGGCCTCACGGAAGCTTCTCAGCCCTTTCCTGGGCCAGCAGCAGTTGTATAGAAGCACCATCCCTGCCCTTAAGGGGTCCCAGTCCATGGGAGGAAACCCACACAGTGGGAGGAGGACCAAGGGAGGAGGAGGTACACCTTACCTGGAGGTGGGCACCTGGGAAAGGCTGCCCTGGGCTGAGCCTTGGGGGGGGGGTCAGTAGGAGGCTTCTAAGCAGAGACCTGCAGAGAGGTCCTGAGGCCACAGAAAGAATTCAGGAAGGACACTGCTGGTGTCTAGATGTGGTGAAGTTTGTAGGGAGTGGTGGACATGGGCTGGAGAGGTAAGAAGGGGCCACTATGAAATGAAGCCACTTGGAGGCCCGGGGGGGGGGGAGGAGAATTTCCTTCACCATAAGCTAAGGAGGGTGTGGGCAAGGTCATGGCTTGACCGCATGGGGCACACTGGCAGTCATGGTGCCCTGAACTCTGATAACCAGACAGGCATCGCCAATATGACCATTGCAGTTCCAGTCACTGTCACCACAATAAAAACAGAAAAAGGAAAAAAAAAAAAAAAGTATGTGGTTCCAGGTCAGATTCCGGTCCCTTGTAAGCCCACAAACTGAGTGAGCACAGGCTCAGACCCCTGGCTGAAGTATTGGTATTGCCAGCTCCTGCCACTGCCTGCTCAGAGACCCAGCTTCTGTCCTGGCATCCCCGCTCCTCCACCAGCCAGATGGGGCTCGTGCTTTTCTGTGCATCTGGAAAGCTCCCATTTCCACCGGCACAATGTCCTCATCTCCAGACTCTTCCCTACATCCTGGGTCTACCAGACCTGTCCTCCAGGCCCAGCTAGGAAAGCCCTTCTTTGTGTGGTCTCCCCCTCCCATCCCTTGCACACAGAAGAGTGGAACCCTCTTGGGAGGTCTGTTCTGGAGTGGGCTTAAGTGTGCAAGCTCAGATTCCCCCAGCTTTGACTCTCGACTTGAAGGCTCCCTGGTGGGGAAGTGGTGGCCATGTCATCTCAGCTCAGGAAGCCTCGGTTTGCTCATCTGTAGAATGAACCACGGTGAACACTGCCGACCTCAAGGGGTTATGACAAAGGCCACATTGAGAGCATGAAGCACTTGGCACACAGTGAGCCATGAGTGTCCCCCCATCATCGTCATTGAAGTTGGACACCACACAATTATTCTATGTCCATCTCTCCCATGTGATGAGCTCCTGATGGGGACAGTTGTGTCTTATTTACCTACAGCATACTTAGCCCTGAAGCTGGTACCTTGGGAGCATTCATCCAAAAGCTGGCTGACAGGCTGGCTAACCGAATGGAAGAAGCCACCCAACCAGTTCTGTTCCCTCCAGCCCCTCTCCTTTTCTGGAGTGCTGAGTGAGTGAGTTCTGGGTCAGGGGACATGTGATGAGGGCAGGCTTTGTCACCAGACAGTCTGTGGTTTTCAGATTCTTCATGGGAGAGCTGTCTAGACAAGAGGGACATGCGTGCCAGGGAGGAGCAGGGACTGCATGGGAATCAGAGGCCGCGTGGAGGGCTTTCCAGAGCACAGGCCCCGCCTTCCTGCTCCTCTCTCACTCCGGACCTCTCTGCTCCCAGGACTTTCTTTCCTGTTGGTTTCAGCAGAGGAAATGAGTTCATGACTTTTACCTGGGGACAGCAGAGAGGGGTCTGGCTTGGCCCACCAGCTAGGACAGGGGTCCAGAAGGATAGAGAGTCCATCACGGTCAGAACTGGGGTTTAGTGAGCCAACCACTCCACGTCTCCTCCCCCACTAACCCTGAGAGGAATGAATGTATTCCTGTGGATATCTGAAGAAAGAGCTGAAGGGAATAAGGGACTTTCTCTTGCAAGACCGGTGACAGGAACTCAGTTACATGTGATTCCCGCAGGAATCAGGTGTCCAAATAGCTCGGGCAACTTCTCCTCACACATGGCTGTGGTAAGTGGGATGAGGCCAGCAAGGATAATTGAACTGGGCTTTCTCTTCTCAGGGACTTCATAACCTGAGGACAGAGGCGAAGCTTTACTTATCTTTGTATTCCCAAGCCAGGGCCTGGTTAATGTAGTGAATGTTGCATAAAACAGAGCTTCAGAGCTGGAAGGCTCCAGTCTTTGGAGTTCAAGAATAGCAGTCTTACTTATTCACAGGTGGGGAAACTGAAGCCTAGAAGGAGGACCTGATTGGAGAGCATGATGAGGAGCTTGGGTTTTGGAGCCAGGATCTCTTGGTTTGATTTTCAGCCTTGCCATTTCCCAGCTGTGTGACTCTGGGTTGCTCACTTGGCCTCTCTGGGCCTCACGTTGTCTGAAAGAGGCATAGATTGTGAAAACAAAGTGAGATTCCCCCACGTATGAGGGTTAGCATCACATTTGGCAGAGAACCCTCACACTTTTTGTCCTGATAATTGTCTTCTTTGGTCTTTTTTAGTTTGTATTTTATTTTTGTATGTTTGTGTATGAGGTGAGGAGAGAGAGAATATGGGCACACCAGGACCTCTTGCTACTGTAAATGAACTGCAGATGTATGTGCCACTCTGTGGAGCTGGCTTTATGTGAGTACTGGAAAAATCAAACCTGGGCCTTCAGGCTTTGTGAGCAAGTGCCTTTAACCACTGAGACATCTCCCCAGAAACCCCCATTTAAAAAAATTATTTATTTATTATAAATATTATAATTATAATATATAATATAATTATAAATTATTATTTACTTTATTTACTTACTTTTTTGCACACAAATGTGTGCATATGAGTGCACCAAGATCTCCTGTACTGCAAATGAAAGCCCGTCTGGCTTTATGTGGGTGGCTGGGGAATTGAACCCAGACTATCAGGCTTTGCAAGCAAATGCCTTTAACAGCTGAGCCATCTCTTCAGCCCCAATTTTTTCCAATTTCTTTTTTTAAAGTTATTTATTTGTAAGGAGAGAGAAAGAGAGAATGGGCATGCCAGAGCCTCTAGCCACTGCAAACAAACTCCGAATGCATGTGCCACTTTGTGCATCTGGCTTTATATGGGTACTGGGGAGTTGAATCTTGGTCCTTAGGCTTTTCAGGCAAGTGCCCTAACAGCTAACCTCCCCCCGCCCCAATTTTTATTTTATTATTTATTTGTTTGTTTGTTTGTTTTTTCAAGGTAGGGTCTCATTCTAGTTCAGGCTGACCTGGAATTCACTATGTAGTGTAAAGGTGGCCTCAAACTCAAGGTGATCCTCCTACCTCTGCCTCCAGAGTGCTGGGATTAAAGGCATGCGCCACCACACCCAGCCTCCCCCACTCCAATTTTTTATAAAAATTTCTTTAGATAGGGTCTTACATAACCCAGGCTTGTTTAGACTCGCTATATATTGGCAGATGACCTTGAACTCCTGATCCTCCTGCCTCTAGTTCTCGAATGCCAGGATTATAAATATGTGCTACCATGCCTTGTTTGTGACCTGATGGCTATCAACCAGTTCTCCTGACCTAGTTGGGGGTTTGAATGCCATTCCAGGCTTCCTAACTTGGTCCCATGCTCTCTCAAGCCTCCACGTCTCCCATGTCCACTAGAGTGATCTCACCTGAAGAGGGGTGATACATGTGGTCCATCCATGGGGACAAGTACCTCCCCCATGCCTGCTCCCCATCTATGAAGCCTCTCCTTCTCTCCCATGCAGCCTGGAGCCCAGAGACTCGCTCCCCTCCTGCAACAGCACTGAAAGTCCCGATAAGGAGTGCATCCCCCATCGCAATTTCCTCTGGGTTAGATGGGGTGAGCCGAGCTGGCCGGAGCCAACAGGAAATTCCCAGGAGCCGAGAGAGGTGGGCACATAGATCCTATCATATCGAGTCCAGCCCGAGCCAGCAAGAGACACATCCACAGAGAGGATTTTCTGTTTGTTTTCCCCTGGCTTTACTTCTAATGAGAGAATTTAATTAAGAGCTCCATAGCCTCACCTAGGGAACGGAGATCCCAGGGGCAGCAGTGGTGTGGCTAGTGGCTATGAGGAAGTCAGGGAGGGAGAGACCTCTCTCTTGACTCAGAAGGAATTGTAGAGAGAGAGAGAGACAGAGAGAGAGGTGAGCTCACGGGGAACTTTGGATCTCATCTGGGGTAAGAATCTTTCTCCACAGTAACTGCAGGGGTATGGGCTTCTATGATACAGAGTGAAAGAAGTTTAGGGCCGGAGAGATGGCTCAGCAGTTAAAGTGCTGGCATGCAAAACATAATGACCTGGGTTTGATTCTCCAGTGCCCACGTAAAGCCAGATGCACATAGTGGCACATTGCATCTGAAGTTTGCAGCAACTGGAGGCCCTGGTGTGTCCATTCTCTCTCTCTCTCTTTGCTTGCAAATAAATAAATTATATATATATATATATATATATATATATATATATATTTGGTTTTTCAGTTTTTTGAGGTAGGGTCTTGCTCTAGCCCAGGCTGACCTGGAATTCACGATGCAGTCTCAGGATGGTCTTGAACTCATGGCAATCCACCTACCTCTGCCTCCCGAGTGCTGGGATTAAAGGCATGTGCCATCACGCCCAACTTAATAAAAATATTTTTTGAAAAAAATCAAGTTTAAACCAGGAGTTGGGGGTGTAGCTCAGTTGGCAGTATGCTTGCTTAGCATCCATGAAGCCGTGGTTCCAGCCCCCTGTGCCTCATAACCCGCCATGATGGTACATGCTTGCAATCCCAGAGCTTGAGAGAGTGGAGGCAGGAGTACAAGATGAAGATGGGATACAGAAGACCTTGTCTCAAAAAAGAAAAAAAAAAGTTTAAGCCAGTCAAGGAAATAGGCAAAGTTCGCTTTTCCCACATTTGTGAAATGATTTGTTACTACTTGTTCCAGCACGGCAAGGGAGGCTCTGGGAGGCTGCTCAGTGAACAGTGTGCTCACTGCGCGAGCAGGAGGACCGGAGCTCAATTCCCAGTACACAGCTGGGCAGGGCCGTGCATGCCTGTCACCCCAGCACTGAGAGGGGCGGAGACAGGAGGCTCACTGAACTACCTGGTCAGCCAGTCTAACCAAAACATGGGGAGCTCCAGAGAGATTCAGGGAGATAAGGTAGAAAAGCAATAGAGGGTTCACCTGAAGTCTTCCTCTGGCCTCTGTATGGGCCACACGCATCTTCACACACATGCATACACCACACACACACACACACACACACCACTCATACACACACACCACACACACATACCACACACACACAGCATACACCACACACACCACACAAACACCACACACCACTCATACACCACACACACACACACACATACCACACACACACACCTCTGATACACACACACCACACACGTACACACACACACCACACAAACACACCACACACACATACACACCATACACCACACACCCACCCACCACACATACACCCCAAAAGAAAAGCACGGCAAGGCAGACTTTATTCAGGATCACAGTGGTAGACACGTGGCCCGTGGTGATGGAATTTAGAGCAGAGTGGTCAAATAGGATTTACAGCTGAGAGGCAGGGTGCGGGGTCAGGGAAAACATGGGTTTAGAGGGATACTAGCCAAACTCACCTTGCAAAATTCTTGCTGGGGACAGGCCAGGGTGGTCAGACATCACATGGGAGTTGGGGAAGAACCAGGTCTGGAGGGGGATCAGATGCCGAGGGTGGAGGGAATCCTGCTAAGCTGACTTGACTAGGCTCTCTGCTGATGGTGTGTTCCACAGGAAGTGCTCAGGAGGACCTGGGAGGAGGTTCAGAATCCTGAAGAGATTTTGGTTAGAGTACAAATCTCTGCCCCTTGAACAAGCATCATTGAATATGATTTGTTTTTCTTTAACAGTACCACTGGCGGCACACAGCTGCCATCCCAGGCAGAAGAATCAGGAGTTAAAGATCAGCCTGGGCTGCACAGTGAGTTTAAGGCTAGCCTAGGCTATAGAGTGAGACCTTGTCACAAACCAAAACAAAACAACATGGTCTTATCTGGGACTTCTGGGGTACAGAGGAAAGTCAGGGGACCTGGGCTCCAACAGTTTACCTCAGTATATCCCAATCTACAAAATGGAGCCGGCTCTGCCAACCCCATTCACATAGACCTCCTACAAAATGAGGATAATAATACCTTTCTTGTAGAGATGGAGGAGGAATACATGAGTCAGGACCTGACAATCAGAAGGGAAATAGTGCGTCAGAACGAGAGGAACACAGGCTTGGGCGTTAAAAGAGATTGAGAAAACACCTCACATTTCCCCCACCAGCTGCTGTGGACTTGGGCAGGTAAGGCACCTGTCTGATCCACAGATCCTTCATCTGTAAAGTGGGGATGTTAGCGCCTATGGCACTAGGGTATCGTGAGAGTTCAATGTAACAGGAAATGGAAATGCCTACCACTGGCCCTGACCCACCATAAGCACCCAATAAAATTAGAGACAGGTATGGTGCCCGTAATCTCAGCACTTGGGAAGTTGAGGCAGGGAGTATCATGAGTTCAAAACCGGCCTGAGCTACGTAGTGAGACCCTGTGTAAAAGAAAATTAGATATTTAATAGGTTGGAAGTGTGGAGGTGTAGCTTGGTGGTATAGCACACGCTTGGCATATGCAAGGTCTTAGTTTCAGTCCCTAGAACCAACCAATCAACCAAGCAAACAACAACCACAAAAACCCCAGGTCAGGTATTTAAAGATTTTTATTCATTTTATTAATTATTATTATTTTTGTTTTTTCAAGGTAGGGTCTCACTCTCTAATCCAGGCTGACCTGGAATTCACTATGTAGTCTCAGGGTGGCCTCAACTCACGGCAATCCTCCTACCTCTGCCTCCTGAGTGCTGGGATTAAAGGTGTGTGCCACCATACCTGGTTTATTTACAGATTTTTATTCACTTTTGTGGGTATGCATGTGTGTGTGTGTGTGTGTGTGTGTGATGTCAGGCCCTCTTGCCTCTGCAAAAAGCACCAGATGCTTCACCACTTTTTAGTCCAGGTCATCAATGTCCCCAGCCACCCAGAACAGGTATATTTAAGAGACAGTGGTTGAAATGGACTTGCATATGCTGTAGAGAAAACCCCCAGAGGGTGCAGGATGAGTAAGATGAGGAACTGTGGTGGGGAACCAGGTGGGAAGTATGGGCCTGACCCAGACAGTGGCATGGGAAAGGATCAAAACGAGAAACCTGCCCTGCATGGTGGTGCACGCTTTTAATCCCAACAGTAGGGAGGCAGAGAGAGGTAGGAGGATCGCTAGCCTGAGACTAAACAGTGAATTCTATGTCAGCCTGGGCTAAAGTGAAATCTTACCTTTGGGAAAAAAAAAAAAAAAACGAAAGAAGGAAAGAAGAAAGGAAGGAAGGAAGGAAGGAAGGAAGGAAGGAAGGAAGGAAGGAAGGAAGGAAGGAAAGAAAGAAAGAAAGAAAGAAAGAAAGAGGAAACATGAGAAGCCTGTTTCTGAGATGCCTGCTGAGTCATCCCAGGACCCATCCTGACCTTAGGTAGAGACAAAGAGCGTGCTCAGTGAACCTTCCCGCCCAGTCTGTAATTCTCTCCCTTTCACCAGGCTGCTGGAGTGGTCCAGGGCAACTCCTCCAAACATTCCAAGGACTGAGTTCACTCACTGAACAGACAGAGCCAGGAATGACCCTCACTCACACTTTCCTAGGCATGAGACAGTATTTAAATAATCCCTGAATTCATCTCCAGCTTTCGCAGAGGGTGAATGTCAACCCCAGTCTATGAATGCACAGCCCACGGGTCAGAGGGCTGACCAACTCTGCTCATAATGACCTAGGACCTCCTAGTCCCAAGGGTTTGTTGGACACCTGCTCCTGACTTAGGGGACATTTTCCTTATGGCATGTCCCAACAAATCCAAGTCCTGTACTTCCTTGCTCCCATTTTTAAAGGTGAAGAAACTGCACTCAAAGCTCTGAGTTAAATCCCAGCACTGCATAAATGGGGCATGGTGGCACAGACCTGTAATCCAGCACTTAGGAAGTAGAGGCAGGAGGATAATAAATTCAAGGCCACCCTCAGCTACATATAGAGTTTAAGGCCAACTTGGGCTACATGAGACCCTGTAGGAAGAAAGAAAGAAAGAAAGAAAGAAAGAAGAAAGAAAGAAAGAAAGAAAGAAAGAAAGAAAGAAAGAAAGAAGAAAGGAGCTAAGAAGGTGGCTCAGTGGGTAAGAGCACTTGCTGCGCAAGCATGAGAACTTGGCTTTGATCCCAACACCCATGTAAAAAGCCAGGCATGACCCTGCACACCTATAACCCCAGAAATGAGGGAGGCAGACACAGGAGGATCACTGTGGCTCACTGGTCTGTCAATCTAACTGAGAAATAGAGAGCTCCGGTTTCAATGAAGTAAGGAAATAAGTCAGAAGAGTGATCGAAGAGGACATAGGTACACATGGGTAGTACACATCTGCACACACATGTGCATACAGCCCCTAATACCACATATACTACACACACACACATTAAATAAAATTTAAAAGATTTTTTTAAATATTTATTTGAGAAAGAGAGAGAGAGAATGGGCACAACAGGGTCTGTAGCCACTGCAAACTCCAGACACATGTGCCACTTTGTGCATCTGGCTTCATGTGGGCACTGGGGAATTGAACTTCTGCCATCAGGCTTTGCAAGCAAGTGCCTTCAATCACGTAGCCAACTCTGCAGCCCTAAAAAATATTTTCTTAAAAAAAGAAAAGAGGGGCTGGGGAGATGGCTCAGCTTGCAAAGCCTGCCAACCCAGGTTTGATTTCTCAGTCCCCATGTGAAACCAGATGCACAAAGTGATGTACACATCTGTGGTTCATTTGCAATGGCAAGAGGCCCTGGAATGCCCATACATACTCTCTCTCTCTCCTCCAGACAAATAAATAAATAAAAATATCTGAGGGGGAAAAAAAAGAAAATAGGAATAGTAACATCTACCCCTGTAGGACTGAGTGGAAACAAGACCAAAATTCACATGGATATTACAAAAGAACAGGTATGAAGGAAGAGACTGACATCCCAGAGCCAAGCAAAGAGTTCTGGAAAGGTAGTTTTCTAAAAATATTTTATTTATTTAAGAGAGAGAAAGAAGGAGTAAGAGAAACAGAGAGGGAGGGAGAGAGAGAGAGACAGAGAGAGAGAGAGGCAGATAGAGAATGGGCATGCCAGGGCCTCCAGCCACTGCAAATAAACTCCATGTACCACCTTGTACATCTGGCTTAAGTGGGTCCTGGGGAAGTGAACCTGGGTCCTTTGGCTTTGCAGGCAAGCACCTTAACTGCTAAGCCATTTCTCTAGCCCCTGGAAAGGTAGTTTTCTGCCTTTCTCCTCACTGTCTGCTGCAGGTCAGGTTCAGCATTGCTGGCAGAAAACACCTAATCAAGAGCATCTTGTGGGATAAAAGGGTTTATTTTGGCTTACAAACTCGAGGGGATGCTCCAGGGGAAAACAATGGTATGAGCAGAGGGTAGACATCGCCTCCTGACCAGATGGACAATAGCAACATGAGTGTGCCAAACACTTGCAAGAGGAAGCTGGATATAACACCCATATACCCGCCCCTAACAATACACTGCCTCCAGGAGCTTTTAATTCCCAAATTGCCATTAGCTGGGGACATGGCATTCAGAACACCTAAGTTTATGGGCACACCTGAATCAAACCACCACATTCCACCCCTGGTCCCCATAAACTAATAACCATACATGATGTAAAATCCAATTCATTAAAAGTCCCCATAGTTTTTGTCAATCCCAATGTTATTCAAATATCCCCATAGTCCAAGGTCTTTTAACTGAGCCACAATACAAAAAAAAAAAAAAAAAAAAAAAACAAAAAAAAACCTATAATGGCACAGAGTAAACATTCATTCTGCAAAAGATGGCAAAATATTCAACCAATACAAGATTCAAACAGGGCAAACATTAAACTCTGTAGCTCCAAGTCCAACAACTCTAGTCAGTGACAAGTCTCCAAGTCAGTTCTAACCAGTGACAAGTCTCTGGAGTTCCAGTTCCACCCCTCCATCTAGGTTACACACAGTCCTAGAAAACCTCATCCAGTGCTGGCAGCTCTCCTTGGCAGCCATCCCTTAGTTCTGGCATCTCCATTGGCTCTCCAGCTGCAACCCACGGTTCATCCTCATGGCTCCATCAGGTCTTCATGCAGGTAGTCCAACATAAGACGTGAGTGCTGCTTCTAAATTTAACCTTCAGATACTGGGGAGAGAGCAGCGCTCATCTCTCCAAAGAGAAGACATTTTGACAGTTGCTGTAATCCAAGGGAACCTTCTGGAATAGATAATTAATTGACAGACACAATTCAGATTTCTAAGCATCCTTTTAACTCTCAAATAATCCCTTCAAAACATAAAAGACTTCTAAACTTCATGTGGAAACCAACACTCACTCAGAAGATAATTTTGAAAAAGATTTGCATGCATTTGGGTGCGTGGTATGCATGAATGTATGTGTGCGTTTTTGTATGTGTGTGGGTGTTCATGTGTGTGGAGGCCAGAGGTCAATATCAGTACCTGCAAAAGAACACCAGACATTTGAGCTACTTTTTGCATCTGGCTTTCATGGATGGCTTGGGAATTAAACCTGGACCAGCAGACTTTACAAGCAAGCACCTTTAACTGCTAAGTCATCTTTGCAGCCCAGTTACCTTTTTCAGTCATTCTTCACCTTATATATATGTGTATTTAGTGTGTGTGTGTGTGTGTGTGTGTGCACATGCACAAAGTTATCTTGCCACTGCAACCAACCTCAGAAGATAATTTTGAAAAAGATTTGCATGCATTTGGGTGCGTGGTATGCATGAATGTATGTGTGCATTTTTGTATGTGTGTGGGTGTTCATGTGTGTGGAGGCCAGAGGTCAATATCAGTACCTGCAAAAGAACACCAGACATTTGAGCTACTTTTTGCATCTGGCTTTCATGGATGGCTTGGGAATTAAACCTGGACCAGCAGACTTTACAAGCAAGCACCTTTAACTGCTAAGCCATCTTTGCAGCCCAGTTACCTTTTTCAGTCATTCTCCACCTTATCTATATGTGTATTTAGTGTGTGTGTGTGTGTGTGTGCACATGCACAAAGTTATCTTGCCACTGCAACCAAACACCAGACATAGGCACCACTTTTTGCATCTGCCTTTACATAAGTACTGGGGAATTGAGCCCAAGCTAGCAGACTCTGCAAGCAAGTGCCTTCAACCACTGAGCCATCTTCCCAGCCCTCCACCTCATTAAAAAAAAAATTAAAAATTAATTCATTTGTTTATTTGCTTGAGAGAGTGAGAGAAAGAAAGAGGCAGACACACAGAGAGAATGGGCACGCCAGGGCCTCCAGCCACTGCAAACGAACTCCAGACACATGTGCCACCTTGTGCATCTGGCTTATGTGGGTCCTGGGGAGTCAAACCAAGGTCGTTTGGCTTTGAAGGCAAACGCCTTAACTGCTAAGCCACCTCTCCAGCCCTTTAAAATATTTTTGAAGATATTTACTATTTATTTTCACACAGAGAAACAGAAAGAGTGGGTGTGCCAGGGCTTCTAGCCACTGCAAATGAACTTCAGATGCATGTGCCTCTTTGTGCATCTGGCTTTACATGGGTTTTTGGGGACTCAAACCTAGGTTGTTAGGCTTTTCAGGCAAGTGCCTTAACCTGTGAGCCTTCTCTCCAACCCCTACCTTATTTTTTTCTTATTTATATGGCAGAGGAAGAGAGAGAGAGAGAGAGAGACAGAGAGAGAGAGAATGGGCATGCCAGGGCCTCCAACCAATGCAAGCGAACTCCAGACACGTGCGCCCCCTTGTGCATCTGGCTAACGTGGGTCCTGGGGAGTTGAACCTGGGTCCTTTGGCTTTGCAGGCAAACGCCTTAACCACTAAGCCATCCCTCCAGCCCCCTACCTTATTATTTTTTTTTTTTTGAGAGGGGATCTCTCACTGAATCTAGATCTCACCATGTGGCTAGACTGGCTAGACTAGCTAGCCAGCAAGTCCCAGGGACCCCCATGTCTCTGCCTACCCAGCACTAGGATTACAAGTAGATTTCCCTGTGCCCAGCATTTACATGCATACTGGGGGTATGAACTCAGGTCCTCATGTTTGCATGGCAAGCACTTTACCAACTGAGCCATCTCCCCAGCTCATTAAAATTTATTTATTCACTTATTGCTATGGTGTGGAGAGATGCCCCAGGATGCACTGCCAGGAAGTGCATGTTGGGACAGTCTTTTCTTGGACAGCAATCTGGTAGCATCTACCAAAATGGTAAGTAAGGCTTTTAACTAATTCTATTGTTAAGTATCATCTGACAAAAATACTCTCACACATGCGCATAAGTTGTTTATCATTGTGGAAAAAAAAATGAAGATGACCTAAAAGTCTTTGAATTCTTTTTGGCTAAATAAATGATAGTATAGCTCTACTATGAGCTCTCATAAAGCGATTAAAAATAACTCAGGAGCCAGGCATGGTGGCACACGCCTTTAATCCCAGCACTCAGGAGGCAGAGGTAGAAGGATCACTGTGAGTTCAAGGCCACCCTGAGACTACAAAGTGAATTCCAGGTCAGCCTGAGCTAGAGTGAGACCCTACCTCGAAAACAAAAACAAAAACAAAAACACCTCAGGCCTGGGAAGATGGCTCAGTCAGTAAAGTGTTTGCCACCCAAGTGTGAGGACCTGAGTTCGGATCCCCAGGACCTATGTAATTGCAACGGGGACATAACAGCCCATCTATAATTCTAGCAATTGAGAGGCAGAGAGGAGACTCGCAGGGCAAGCTGGCTAGCTAGATTAGCCAAATCAGTACGCTCCAAGTTCAAGTGAAAGACCCTGCCTTTAATGAAGAAAGTGATCAAGGTGATCAAAGAAGATGCCTAATGTCTACCTCTAGCCTCCACACATGTGTACACACATATGTGAACATGGATACATACATGCACACATACCACACACACATTTTGGCATGTGTATACATGCCAAGAATAAATAAGTAAAAAGAACTCAGAAGGGCTGAGACTATAGCTCAGTGCTACAGTGCATGCTTAGTACATGCTAAGTGGAAAAAACTACAATGACAAAAGTAAGTTACAGGGCTGGAGAGATGAAGTAGTTAGGGCGCTTGCCTGTAAAGCCAAAGGACCCAGGCTCAATTCCCCAGGACCCATGTAAGCCAGCTGCACAGGTGATACATGTGTCTGGAGTTCATTTGCAACAGCTGAAGATTCACCCTGGTGTGCCCATTCTTTTCTTTTTCTCTCTTTCTCTATCTTCCTCTTTCTTTCTCCCTCTCAAATAAATAAATAAAATAAAATTTAAAAATTAAAAAAATCATAAGTTATAGAGCTGGAGAGATAGCTCAGATGTTAAGGTGCTTGTCTACAAAACCTAACAAGCTTTGATTCCCTAGTACCCACTCAAAGCCAAGTGCGCAAAGTGGCACATGCATGTGGAGTTTGTTTGCAGTGGCTAGAGACCTTGGTGCACCCATTCTCTTTTTTTCCTCTCTCCTTACAAATAAATAAATAGATATTTTTAAAGTTTTTTTTTTTTTTTACTTTTTAAATGGAATGCAGCTCAGTGGTAGAGCAGTTATCTAGCATGCATGACTTCAATACCCATCATCACAAAATAGAAAGAAAAAGTATATAGGAGATGATCCCAATCAGGTCCCCCTAACTATATTTATGTACATACATAGCTATTTTTAAAAAAATGCATACAGGAGCTGGGCGTGGTGACACATGCCTTTAATCCCAGCACTGAGGAGGCAGAGCTAGAAGGATCACCATGAGTTTGAGGCCACCCTGAGACTACATACTGAATTCCAGGTCAGCCTGGGCTAGAGTGAGATCCTACCTTGAAAAAAATAATGTATACAGGGGATGATAGATTGCTCAGTGGTTAAGGCCTGATGGGGCTTTAAGCCACCTGAGTTTAATGCCCCAATACCCAAGTAAATAGCTGGGCATGATCACACATCCATAATCCCACTCCCGTGGGAAGCAGAAACCAGAGAATAATTGGAATATGCAGAAAATGGCAAGCTCCAGAAGCAGTAAGAGAGTCCATCTCAGAGAGAAAAGGCAGATGAGTGATGGTGGGAAGACACACCTTCTCCTCCATCCTCCGAAGGTGGGCACACAGGGCACAACATTGGCACATGCACGTGCATACCCCACGTACACACACCACACCATACATACTATGCACATGAAAATAAAATAAAAATAAATTGAATTTTATAAAACAGGGGCTGGGGCTGCAGAGATGGCTTAGCAGTTAAGGCATTTGCCTGCAAAGCCAAAGAACCCAGGTTCGATTCCCCAGGACCTATGTAAGCCAGACACAAAAGGTGGTGCTAGTGTGTGGAGTTCATTTGCAGTGGCTGGAGGCCCTGGTGCGCCCATTGTCTCTCTCTCTCTCTCCCCCCTTCTATCTCTCTCTCAAATAAATCAAATCAAATTTTTAAAAATAGGGGCTGTAGTGAGGGTTTAACTGTTAAAGGTGCTTGTTTGCAAAGCCTTCTGCCTCAAGTTTGATTCCCCAGCACCTATGTAGAGCTGGACTCAAAAAGGCACATGCATCGGTGATCCCAATGCGCCTACAAAAGTGGGAGGTTGGGGCTGGAGAGATGGCTTAGCCATTAAGGTGCATGCCCGTGAAGCCTAAGGTCCCAGGTCTGATTCTCCAGGTCCCGTGTAAGCCAGATGCACATGGTGGCACCTGTGTCTGGAATTCATTTGCAGTGGCTAGAGGCCCTGGCATGCCCATTCTCTGTCTGTCTCTCTCTAATAAATAAATTTTAAAAATCTTAAAAAAAAAAAAAAGTAAGAGGTGAAGCCAGGAGAAACCAAAGATTGCAGGCCAGCTAGTCTGACGTTCCTTTACAGAGTGGTAGTTCATTTGCAGTAGCAAGAAACCCTGCCTCAAAGAGAGTGAAGTATAAACACCTCGAGGTTACCCTCTGACCTCCACACACACACTATGGAACCCGCCCCCTCCCAACAGAAATAGATAAATAAAAATAAAATAAAAAATGCATACCAATGACAAGTAATCTGGAAGGAATCTCACCGAACTGCAAGAGGACATTGGGGGAGGGAGGGACTCAGAAGGTTCATGACACTATCATGTTTTATCTTTTCATATACGATATATCATCAATATTTTTTTATAGTTATGTAACTTGGGTAACTTAAGGATAAAAAAAAGCATGAACACAAAGCTTGTGAGCAACTTGCTTTGTATCAGCAGTCTTCATGCTCTACATTATGTTAAAAGAAATTGCTGTGGTCACGTCTGGCTCTAAAAATCTACAGGTTTTTTTTTTTTGTTGAGGTAGGGTCTCACTCTAGCCCAGGCTGATCTGGAATTCACTATGGAGTCTCAGGCTGGCCTCGAACTCACGGCAATCCTCCTACCTCTGCCTCCCACGTGCTGGAATTAAAGGCATGCTCCGGGCTGGAGAGATGGCATAGCAGTTAAGCACTTGTCTGTGAAGCCTAAGGACCCTAGTTCGAGGCTTGATTCCCCAGGACCCACGTTAGCCAGATGCACAAGGTGGTGCATGCATCTGGAGTTTGTTTGCAGTGGCTGGAGGCCTTGTCGTGCCCATTCTCTCTCTCTATCTGCCTCTTTCTCTCTATGTCTGTCGCTCTCAAATAAATTAAAAAAAAAAAAGGTGTGTGCCTCCACACCCGGCAAAATCTACAATTTTCTTTTCAAGGTAGGGTCTCACTTTAGCCCAAGCTGACCTGGAATTCACTATGTAGTCTCAGGATGGCCTTGAAGTCATGGTGATCCTCCTACCTCTGTCTCCTGATTGCTGGGATTAAAGGCATGTGCCACCACACCCAGCTACAATTTTTTTTTTTTATTAATTAGAAGAAACACCATTGTATGAACAAATCTTGTGTTGAATTTTTAAAAAAATATTTTTGTTTATTTGCAAGCAGAGAGTGAGGTAGAAGGCAGGCAGGCAAGTGAGAATGCGTGTACCAGGGCCTTCAGCTGCTGCAAATGAACTCCAGATGCATGCGCCACTTTGTGCATCTGGCTTATATTGGTACTAGGGAGTTGAACTCGGGTTGTTAGTCTCTTCAGGCAAGTGCCTTAACTGCTGAGCCATCTCTCCAGCCCCTTAAATGTGTAGCCCAGGCTGGCCTCGAACTCCTGATCCTCCTGCCTCCGCCTGTTCAGCAATTTCCTACCAGCATGTGCCACCACAACTGGCATGTTGGACATTTTTTAAAGTATTTATTTATTTACATTCCAGTGCTGAGATCTCACTTATGTTATGCAAGTATTCCTCTCACTGAGTTATATCACTAGCACTCTTCTTTTTAGTTTGAGACAGGGTCTCATGAAATTGCCCAGGCTGGTCTTAAACTTACTCTGTAGGCTCAGGCTGGAGAACTTTCTATCCTTCTGCCTCAGCCTCTGGAGTAGTTGGGATTACAGGCCTGTGCCACCTGACCCCATTCTAAGAAAACCAAAGGTTTTCCCACCCTAGCTTGCTTTGGTAGTCCAGATCCCCAGAGAGCCTTGGTCAGTATCTCTGAGGACTCTGAAACCACAGAGCTGCTGTCAAAACCATCGCTGAATTGTTTCACTATGAGGAGGTGACTCAGCACATAGGAGCACTTCCCAGGCAAGCATGCGGGCCTGAGGAGCCTGAGAGACCAGGACCCACTTCAACAGCTGAGTGTGGTCTTGAGCATTTGTAACCCCAGTCCCATAGGGGAGCAGAGACTCGAGAATAACTAGAACTGCAAAAAAAAAAAAAAAAAAAAAAAGCAAACTCAGGTCAGTAAGAGACTCGCATTCAAATAAGAAGGGTCAAGCCAGATGGCATTCCCGACATTCCGCTCTGGCCACCACAGAACGCCACGAGAGCTCATCCAGGTGCCCACACCACACATGCCACACCACAGAAACACACGTTATACACAAGCAAAACCAAGTCAGCGTAGCAGGGCTCGTGGTATTGCTCAACGGGAGAGCTCTTGTCCAGCATGCTAGAGGCCCTGGGTTCTACATTCACAAGAAGCCCACAGACACATGTGGCCATGGAGGCTCAGAAAGCAAAACAGGAATGTGGCACTCACCCCTGAGTAACTTCTCCCCTCCTGCCCTAGGCCTTAGACTTTACAAAAATAAAAATAAAAAATAAACCAAGAAACCTTCTCCTTCTCAGATCAGCCTCCTCCAGAGCGGACCAGCTGTGAGTACCCCAGAAACAAGCCTCAAACATTCTAAAACAGCTCCAAAACCACTTCCTTGTGGAGGAAGAGCATCCTTTGAGGAGGATGCTAAATTGCCTTAATTATATTTCTTTCAAAGGCACGGCGTACCCATCTGCTTTCTTGGTAGGGGGTGTGGGTGCATACTGAGCACAAATATAAATCAAACCAAATACAAACACAATTAGCAGCAGGCCCGGCTCGCACCACCGTCCTGAAGAAGCGGGAGCCAGTGTCAGTGGCCCAGCCCAGCTCCTCCTCAATCTGGGTTCCAGCTGCAGCGAGCTGGGGCTTTTTTTTTTGTTTTTAATTAAAAAAATTTTTTTTGCCTGATTGTGTGTGTGTGTGTGTGGCGTAGTGTGATGTGCAATGCATGCATATGTACATGCCCTTGCAGCACCCCACATGCTCACCTGCAGTGGGGGTGGCTCACCTGTGGTGGCCAGAATGGAACGTGACTCACTCCATTATTCTTGCTTTTTTTTTGTTTTTTTTTTGTTTTTTTTGTTTTTTTTTTTGTTTTTTTTTGTTTTGAGGTAGGGTCTTGCTGTAGCCCAGGTTGACCTGGAATTCACTACATAGTTTCAAGGGTAGCCTCAAACTCACAGCGATCCTCCTGCCTCTGCCTCCTGCGTACTGGGACTAAAGGTGTGTGCCACCATGCCCAGTGGTGTTTTGTGTGTGTGTGTGTGTGTGTGTGTGTGTGTGTGTGTGTGTGAGCTGAAGTCTTCTTTTACTGACTCCGAGCTTGCAAGGCTCCATAGATTCATGGGTCTCTGCAATCCTGAAGGACTGGTTACAGGGGCACGTGACCATGCCCAGCTGTTTACTTGGGACCTGGAGATAGGAAGCCAGACATTCTCAGACCCCCAGAAGCCCTCATACAGGTTGTGCTTATACAAGCACATTTAAGTGCTGAGCCATCTCTCAGCCCTTATGCCCCACCCAGTGCTGAGGCTGCCATCTAGGGCCCTGCACATGCTCGGGAGGCAGGAGCTCTACCACGGAGTTGCATGTCAGCCCTCGTTGTCTTTCTGTCTTCTTGCCACTCAGGCAGAAAGGACGAGGAAGAGAGGTGGCAGTCTGGAGAAAGGACAGCAACCAAATCCTCTGTCTCTGAAGGAAATCTGCACCACCTTGAGTAAACCTTTCATCCTGTTGGGACTCAGTTTCCCTGTTTAAAATTTATTTATTTATTTTCGAGGAGACAGAGAGTATGGGTTTGCCACTGCAAACAAACCCAGATGCATGTGCTACTTTGTACATCCGGGTTTATGTGGGTTCTGGGGAATTGAACCTAGGCTGGCAGGCTTTGTAGACAAGTGCCTTTAACTACTGAGTCATCTCCCCAGTCCTAGTTTCCCCTCTCTTAACACAAAGTCCAGAGGTATGTTTCAACTCTGGTCCCCTGGTGCTGTGTCTGGCACTCATGGTGATGGGGTGACAGGAATACAATAAGGGGAGAAATCCCCCAAACTCACTGATTGGCTTAGAATAGAGACCAGAACCATGAAGGAACAGGCTGAATATGAGGATTGTCCTTTGGCAAAGGGCAGAGGATAGGCTGGGGAGACGGCTCAGAGGGCAAAGTGCCTGCCACACAGGCATGAGGACCAGAGTTCAGAACCCCAGCACCCGTGTAAAAATACCAGACTGTGGGGGCATGCATTAGCAATTCCAGGGCTGGGGAGGCGGAGACAAGAAGTTCCCTGGGGTTCACTGGCTAGCTAGACTAGCTAAGTTAATGAACCCTAGGTTCAGCAAGAGATCCTATCTCAAAGAATAAGGTGGAGAGTTATTGAGGAAGACACCCAACACTGACCTCGGGCCCCTCCACAAGCACGCACACACATGTGCACCTAAACATATATGAACACACTCCCATGTACACACTATGCATACATGCACACAAAGAAAAGGAAAAGAAAGAGAAAGGAAGATGTAGGCATATGCTGGGAAATGTCCAGCTACAGGCACTGATGGGGTTACCGGTGATGATAGTGACTTCTATTTTTTTTGTGACTTCTGTTTTTTGAAACCCACTCTGTGCCTGGTAGCACCAGGGGCATTTTTGCATATATAAAATCTTTCATCAGGCTGGAGAGCTGGCTTAGCAGTTAAGGCACTTGTTGTGAAGCCTAAGGACTCATATTCGACTCTCTAGGTCCACATAAGCCAGACACACAAGGTGATGCAAGTGCAGCAAGGTCGCACATGCATACAAGGTGGCACATGCATTTGGAGTTCATTTGCAGTGGCTGGAGGCCCTGGCATGCCAATTCTCTCTCTCTCTCTCTCTCTCTCTCTCACTCTCCTTCTGGCTCTCTCGCATTAAAAAACAAACAAACAAACAAACAAAAAAAAACCTTTATCTTTGTCCTGCTGTTAGAAAGAAATTACCTCAATTTAAAGATAAGGAAACCTATTTTATTCTAAACCATAAGTAAGTGTTGGGGGATTTGTCTCCCTGTGTATGTGCATAGAGATGTTAAGTCTTTTGACAGCCTAATACCAGAAATGGGATTTGGACCCATGAAGCTTTGGCCTCAAATCTTTGAATTTAGGGGAAGGGTAGATAAAAAGTAGGCTGGATTTAATCAGTGGATTGAGTGTCACACTGTATTCCATTCACATGGAGAGGTACTGCACGCTCATAGAACATTGTTTTCTTCGGTGGGGGGTGGTTCTGTGGGTAAGGTGCTCACTGCACAAGCATGAGTTTAGATCCCTAGCATCCGTGGAAATGCCAGGTGTGGTGGTATGAACCTATAATTCCAGCACTGGGGAGGTGGCCAAATAGATGAACTCTAGTGAGAGACCCCCATCTCAGACAAAAAGGTATGGGCTGGGGACAGCTCAGCAGATAAAGCACTAGCCCTGCAGTCATGAGAACGAGAGTTTGGATTCCCAGTATCCACTTCACGTCAAGTGAGTGTGGTGGCCTGCCTGCAGCAAGCTGGCTACCTAGAGCAGCTGAATCAGCAAGCTCTGGGGTCAAGCGAGAGACTCTGCGTCAATAAATGAAGTGGAGAGCTATTGAGGAAGACACTCAGTGTTAACCTCCAGCTTTGACATGCACGCATACACATGTGTACCTACACGTATACAAACACACATACAGGAACACCACGCATGCATACACACACAGACAGAATCAGGAACAGATTGGGCCTATGTGAAAATTCTAATAATTAGCCCGGTGTGGTGGTGCACACCTTTCATCCCAGCACTCGGGAGGCAGAAGTAGGATGATCGCCGTGAGTTCAAGACCACCCTGAGACTCCATAGTGAATTCCAGGTCAGCCTGGGCTAGAGTGGAACCTTCCTCCAAAAGCAAAACAAAACAAAAAAATCCTAATAATTAAGAAAAAGAATATTGTGGGATGCAATTGAGGAACCTCTGACCTCCATACACAGGTGCACACTTGTGCATGTGCACTTGTACACACACTTGCACACCCATGTGTATGAACATCCATATGTGCAAAAAAATTTAAAAGAAGCCGGGCATGGTGGCGCATGCCTTTAATCCCAGCAAGGTTTCTGGAAAAAGAACAGGATTCAAAGCTGTTCCCAAATGGTTTGAGACAGTGCCCTCCCACCCCAACAAAAAACAAAAAACAAAAACAAAAACCTGCGTGGACTATACTCGGCATGGATGTGCTTGAGGTGATGGAGAAAGAAGGAGACAGGAGCAGGCTGGGGCTGGGGCTCAGTGGTGGCACTTGCCGAGTGATTACACAAGACCCTGGATTCCATGCTCAGCACTGAAAAAAAAAATTAATCAATGGGTTTTAAAATCAATGACATAGGGCTGGGGAGAAGGCTCAGTGGATAAAGCGCTAGCCATGCAATTCTGAGTGCCTGGGTTCAGATCCCCAGGCCCCAGTAAAAGCCTGGCTTTTATAATCCTGCTGTGCCTATGCTGAGAAGGGAGGAGACAGGAGAATTTCCCAGAAGCTCATGAACGGAGACTCTGCCTCAAATATGGCAGAAGGCAAGGACCTACCCAAGAGCGGTTCTCCGTCCTTCACGTGCGTGCATCACAGTGCACCTCGCATACAATACACTAAATAAAAAAATGTTTTAGGGGCTGGAGAGATGGCTTAGCGGTTAAGCACTTGTCTGTGAAGCCTAGGGACCCCGGTTCGAGGCTCGATTCCCCAGGACCCACGTTAGCCAGATGCACAAGGGGGCGCACGCATCTGAAGTTCGGTTTGCAGTGGCTGGAGGCCCTGGCGCACCCATTCTCTCTCTCTCTCTATCTGCCTCTTTCTCTGTGTCTGTCGCTCTCAAATAAATAAATAAAAAATGAAGAAAAAAAATTTTAAAAAATGTTTTAGATCCATGATATAATAATAAAAATGCTTCTTTATTAACACATTAAGTAGCAAGATCCAGCAGCTGATCTAATCACCCCTCTAATTCTAAAGTAGGGATGAACATAAAAAGTGGTTTACGACCTCTGCAATAATCATTATGTGAAGCAGAGGCACCGGATTTTCATGGGTTCTAAAGCCCCAGGAACTGCTGGTAAAGTTTGAATCATGGCTTGCATGCGGAACAGAAGTGATAGTAATGATATGAAAACACAGACATATTCCCTCACCTGAATTCCATCCATGGCACTCTTGTAGGCCATGGACCCAGGCGGCACTTAGCCATTAGATTGAGCCGTATTCGAAATTAGACATTGGTGCACTTTGGGGGCTTCCTACGGGCTTGTTTCATTGAACAAGACCAAATGTGACCAAGTGGCTGGTGGTCTCCCATGCCACTATGCACTCCTGGGGAGGAGAGCTGTTTGGATGACTCATCCAGAGGACCAGGACCACCAAGAGATGCATGAGTGCATGAGTGCATGAGACTGGCACAGGGCGGGTCCACCTGGCAGCGAAAGCTTGTGCATGTGTAATGCATAGCCTAAGGTCTGGGGGAAGGGGTTAAAAAATTTTTAATATTTTTTAAAATATATTTTATTTTATTGAGAGAAAGAGAATGGGCACGCCAGGGGCTCCAGCCATTGCAAACGAACTCCAGACGCATGCGCCCCCTTGTGCATTTGGCTTATGTGGGACCTGGGGAATCGAACTGGGGTCCTTTGGCTTTGCAGGCAAATGCCTTAACCACTAAGCCATCTTCTCTAGCCCAAAAGTTTTTTTGAAAAAAAATTTTTTTGAGTCTGGCGTGGTGGTGTATGCCTTTAATCCCAGCACTCGGGAGGCAGAGCTGGGAGGATCACTGTGAGTTTGAGGCCACCCTGAGAGCGCCCCCCCCAGGTCAGCCTGGGCTAAAGAAAGACCCTATCTTGAAATCCTCCCCCCAAACTTTTTAAGACAGTCCCATGTAGTTCAGGCTAGCCTTGAACTCGTTATGTAGTTGAGGATGACCTTGAACTTGTGATCCTATTGCCTCTATCTCCCAAGTGCATGCACCACCAAACCCTGTTTTTGTTTACCAGTCTGTTTTTTGTTTGTTTGTTTTCAATGTAGGGTTTCACTCTAGCTCAGGCTGACCTGGAATTCACTATGTAGTCTCAAGGTGGCCTTGAACTGTCAGTTATCCTTCTACCTCTGCCTCCCGAGTGCTGGGATTAAAGGCATGCGCCACCACGCCCCACTACCAGTCTGCTTTTTAAAATATTGTATTGGGACTGGGGAAATGTCTTAGCTGTTACGGCATTGGCCTGCGAAGCCTAAGGACCCAAGTTCGATTCCCCAAGACCCAGGTAAGCCAGATGCACAAGGGGGCACATTTGTCTGGAGTTCGTATGTAGTAGCTAGAGGCCCTGGCGTGCCCATTCTCTCTTTCTCTCTATCTGTCTCTTCCTCTCTCATAAGTAAATAAATAAAATATTTAAAAAATAAAAAATAAAATGTTGTATTTATTTATCTATTTGCAAGAGAGAGAAGCAGATAGAGAGGGAGAGAATGGGTGTGCCAGAACCTCTAGCCATTGCAAATTAACTCCAGATGCAAGCATTACCTTGTGTATCTGGCTTTATGTGGGTACTAGGGAACCAAACTCACATCCTTAGGCTTTGCAGACCAATGCCTTAACTGCTGAGCCATCTCTCCAGCCCCAAACCCTGTTTTTTTTTAATTAATTAATTAATTTTCAAATATTTTTATTTATTTTCAAGCAGATAGAAGAGAGACAGAGAGAATGGGTGTGCCAGGGCCTCCAGCCACTGTACGTGAACTCTAGATGCATGCACCACTTTGTGTATCTATCTTTACATGGGTAGTAGAAATTGAACTCAGGTCATTAGGCTTTGCAAGCAAGCGCCTTAACCACTGAGCAATCTCTCCAGCCCTATTTGTTATTTGTTTGAGATAGAGAGGAAAAAAATGGACACACCAGGGCCTTCAGCTGCTGCAAACGAACTCCATCTTGTGCACCTGGTTTATGTGGGTCCTGGAGAATTGAACCTGGGTCCTTTGGCTTAGCAGGCAAGTACCTTAACCACTAAGCAATATCTCCAGCCCCCAAACCCTGGTTTTTTTTAAAAAAAATATTTTTATTGGGCTAGAGAAATGGCTCAGGAGCTAAAGCACTTTTTACAAAGCCTGATGACCTGGGTAACCCAGTTCCTAAGTAAAATCAGACTCACATCGTCATGCATGCAGCATCTGGAGTTTGTTTGCAGTGCTCATACTCTCTCTCTCTCTCTCTCTCTCACACACACACAAATAAATAAATAAAAGTATTTATTTGAGCAAGAGAGAATGGGAGTACCAGGGCCTCTTGCCACTGCAAACGAACTCCAGATGCATGTGCCACTTTGAGCATTTGGCTTTATGGGGGTACCAGGGAATTGAACCCAAGCCTGCAGTCTTGCAAGTACCTTTAACCACGAAGCCATCTCCCCAAGCCCCAAACCCTGGTTTTATAACGCAGTCCTGGGGATCAAACTGTGCATGCTAGGCAGTAATGCTACCCACTGAGCAACAACCCCAATCTTTTTTTTTTTTTTTTTTTTTTTTTTACTATTTTAGGCATCTCAGCATGGCTGTGTTTCTAATACACTCGATTTCTTCTCTCTTCACTAAGGACTTCATTCAATGAAGACCATGTGCCAGGAGTGTAGCAGGCACTTGGAAGGCATTTATTCATACAATTGTATTTATTGGGCACATTGTTAGTCAGAACTCTTTTGGGATAAGCCAAAAATAGTGGGGGTGGTGGGAGGGAGGACACTGGCTCGCATAACTAACCCTAACTGAAAACGCCCAGAATAACACTATTTTCAGTATAATAGGGTCCATATTCTGTCTTCTCTCCCTGAATCATAAAACCTTAGTGGGAGAAGAGGAAGTAGAGAAGGGGTCTCTAGTTAGGTCACTAATATCAGGAAAAAGGGGGGAGCATAGATAAGGCAGAGGACACCCCCTGATCTAATGGCTGCCTAGTCACCTAGGCGAGGGAGAAAGGGCACCCTAAGCGGTACAAGACAGTAGAACACGTGGATGATGAAATCAAACAGAAATTTGCTCACCAAATATATTCATAGCCCTAGAGGAGGGCACAGCTTGACACACAGGGAGGGTCACGTTGACATTCAGGGACAGAGTGAGAAGCAGGAATGTAATGGGCTTTGCCGTGAGCTGGAAGGTGTGGAGATTCCTGACTTCTAAGACAGGAGGGACTGGCCTCTTGAGTAAGTCTGCAGCCTGGCTGGAGATGAGGCTTGTGCTGCTGGACTTGCGTGTGTGTGTGTGTGTGTGTGTGTGTGTGTGTGTGTGTCCAGGGTAAAGGGCACAGCTGGGAACTAGCAGGGTGGGACCCTCTTGGGAACAGAACTGACCTTTGGGATCCCATAAGGCTCAGAGATACCGGACAACACATGAAATGTTAGACTTTACAATGTGCCCTATAAAGGGCCTACTATGTGGCTGGTCACCTTTAGACAAGGAATTGCTGAGATGGGAGACACTCGTGACCTTGGAGTGGCTGGCTCCATTAGGTCAGTCTGAATCCAACCCTTGAAGACTGTTTCTTCTGCTTGATGCCTCACATGGAATCCTGACCCACCTTTGGACATTCGAAAGATTAGAATTTGCTTCCTTAGGGGCTGAAGATGCAGTTCAGCGGGCTGAGTGCTTGCTTAGCATGCACAAGGCGCTGGGTTTCATCCCCAGCGCTGCCTAAACCTGGCGGGCTGGTACAAACCTGGAATCCCAGCATGCAGGAAGTGGAGGCTGGAGGATCAGAAATTCAAAGTCATTCTTGCCTACATAGCCAGTTCAAGATTAGTCTGACTGTATGAGATGCTATCTCAGAAATAATAAATAATGAGTCAGGCGTGGTGGTGCACGCCTTTAATCCCAGCACTTGGTAGGAGGATCTCCATGAGTTCAAGGCCACCCTGAGATTATATAATGAATTTCAGGTCAGCCTGACAGAGAGTGAAAACCTACCTCAAAAAAACAAAAAAATTAATTAATTAATTAATTAATTAATTAATAAGGGAAGTGGCTCAGTGGTTAAAGGCACTTGCTTGTAAAGTGACTGGCCCAGGTTCAATTCTCCAGCAACCATACAAAGCGAGATGTACAAAGAGGCGTATGTGCCTGGAGTTTATTTGCAGCAGCAGGAGACTCTGGCATGCCCATTATCTCTCTTTCTCCTTGCAAGTAAGTAAAAATATTAAAATAATAATTAATATTCTTCTTGGAAGTGTATTCTATATGCCCTAAATCCAGTGAAAAATAATAATAATTTTAGAAAACTTTAAAAAAAGCAAAACTTCACCCATTGAATGGCCCACAAAGCCTAAAATATTTACAACCTGATCCTTCACAAGGAAAATTTGCTGGTCCTTAGTCAAAGATGTAAATCTTTTGTTGTTGTTGTTTTGTTTTTTTGAGGTAGGGTCTCACTCTAGCTCAGGCTGATCTGGAATTCACTATGTAGTCTCAGGGTGGCCTTGAACTCATGGCAATCCTCCCTCCTCTGCCTCCTGGGTGCTGGGATTAAAGGCGTGCACCACCACACCCAGCCTGTGAATCTTCTAAACAAAGTATTTCTACTGGGCTGGAGAGATGGCTTAGTTGTGAAGGCACTTGCCTGCAAAGCCTAAGGACTCATGTTCGACTTTATAGATCCCACATATGCCAGATGCAGTGACACAATGTGCAATGTCACACATGTGCACAAGAAGGTGCACATGTTGGGGCTGGGGAGATGGCTTAGTGGTTAAGTGCTTGCCTGTGAAGCCTATAGACCCCGGTTCAAGGCTCGATTCCCCAGTACCCATGTAAGCCATATGCACAAGGTGGCTCATGCATATGCATCTGGAGTTTGTTTGCAGTGGCTGGAGGCCCTGGTGTGCCCATTCTCTCTCTCTGCCTCTTTCTCTCTCTGTCTGTTGCTCTCAAATAAGTAAATAAAAATAAACATACAAAAATAATTTTTAAAAAAGAAGGAGCACACTTCTGGAGTTCAATTGCAGTGGCTGGAGGCCCTGGTACACCAGTTCTCTCTCTCATAAACTTTTTTTTGGGGGGGGTAGAGTCTCACTCTAGCCCAGGCTGACCTGGAATTCACTATGTAGTCTCAGGGTGGCCTCAAACTCACAGCTATCCTCCTACCTCTGCCTCCCAAGTGCTGGGATTAAAGGCGTGCGCCACCACGCCTGGCTTATAAAAAAAATATTTTTATTTATTTGCAAGCAGAGAGAAATAGACACACAGAGAGACAAACAGACAGACAGACAGAGAATGGGCACACCAGGGCTTCTAGCCACTGCAAACAAACTCCAGATGCATGCACCACTTTGTGTATCTGGCTTTACATGGGTACTAGGAAATCAAATCCTTTTTGTTAGGCTTTGCAGGCAAACACCTTAACTGCTGAGCCATCTCTCCAGTCCTAAGAGGTGAATCGTATTGTGAGAGTTGCCACTCTAGGTGAAACAGCTTGAGTTTAAATCCAGACCTGTTTTGGTTAGGTGACCAAGTTTCTCTGAGCCTCAGTTTCTTCACCTGTTACCTGGACATAAGGACAGGGGAGACATGGGCTTTCCTTCTAAAATGATGAAAATGTTCCCCATTCAGGGCTGGAGAGATGGCTCAGTGGTTAAGGCACTTGCCTGCAAAGCCTAAGGACCTGGGTCCAATTCCCCAGTACCCATGTAAAGCCAGAGGCACAATATAGGGCATGCATCTGGAGTTCATTTGCAATGGCTGGAGGCCCTGGCTCTCTGCCTCTCTACCTCTCTCTCTCTCTTTCAAATAAATAAATAAATACAATATGAAAAAAAATATCCATTTAAATAACAGTCATACTTAGACAACTTTGCACAAATACCTTAAAAATCAGGAGCCAGACCAGCTGACAGAAAGCTGGAAGAAGCCATTCTGCATGCAGTTCAATGGGAGAGAGAGAAATCACCAGTGAAGATACTCAACAGTGGACACTGCAAGCCTAATATTTGGCCAGCCAGGACAAATGAGCCAACGAGTGCAATAGTGACACATCTGTTATGGGGGAAGCTAACTGCCCTCTAATTGGACTGGAGGCCCGCTCCATGGGAGGGAATACATCCCTGATACTGAAAACTTAAAACAGGGGTAGTCATGAGCCCTAGGGGTGTAATGTCTGCTGTTGTCTGGCTAAATGTATATACTATGCTCTCCAAACTGCCCAGTAAGCACTTCTCTTAATGTTCACACCCTTATATTAATGCTACTCTCACTTTTAGTATAGAATCTTCTCTTTTCAGATGGCAGTGACCTTGGGATGACTCAGAAGGTATCATGGTGATGGAAAGAAATGACCACAGTGCTCAGTACTGCAATATCTCTATCACACCTTCCAAGGCTCAGGGTCTAATGCGGAAGAGGTGGCAGAAAGAATGTAAGAGCCAAAGGAAGGGCAGGACTCCATACAACATGCTCCCTCCAGACACAAAATGGCCTGGATATCCATGACCTCACAGTGCCTGACACTACCTGCATAAGACCATCATAAGAGGAGGAAAAGATCATGACATCAAAAGTAAAAGAGAGACTGATTGAGATGGGGAGGGGGTATGATGGAGAATGGAGTTTCAAAGGGGTAAGTGTGGGGGGAGGGTATTACCATGGGGTATTTCTTATAATCATGGAAGTTGTTAATAAAAAATAAATAAAATTAAAAAAAATCAGGAGCCAGGCATGGTGGTGCATGCCTTTAATCCCAGCACTTGGGAGGCAGAAGTAGGAGGATCACTGTGAATTAGGGGCCACCCTGAAACTACATAGTGAATTCCAGGTCAGCCTGGGCTAGAGCAATACCCTACCTTGAAAGAAAAAATCACTGAATCAGGGCTGGAGAGATGATTAGGCAGTTAGAGTGCTTGCCTGAAAAGCCTACGGACCCATGTTCAACTCTTCAGGTTCCACGTAAGCCAGACGCACAAGGTGATGCGAGTGTACAAGGTCACACATGCACACAAGATGGTACACATGACTGGAGTTCAATTGCAGTGGCTGGAGGTTCTAGTGTGCAAATTCTTTCTCTCCGTCATAAAAAAATTTAAAGCAAAAAACAAATCGCTGAATCATATACTTCAGATGATTAATTTTGGGCTGAGGTGTATCTCAGTGGTTGTATGTTTACCTGGTATGGATAAAGCTTGGGTCTGATCTCCAGCACTGCCAAAAAACCCCAAAAAAGAATAAAAAGAGGAAAGCATATGTGTGAACATTTATGCTCTTTTATATTTCTTTTTTTCTTTCTCTGCTTCTTTTTTATTTTTAAAAATGCTATTTTTTATTTACACACATGTATGTGCACATGTATGTGTGTATGCGTAGGTGTGTAAGGTCATGTCAAGGTGTCTTGCCACTACAAATACCAAATGCTTGTGCCACTTTTTGTATCAAACTTACATGGCTGGCTTAGGAATTGAACCTGAGCTAGCAGGCTTTGCAAGCAATTGTCTTTAACTGCTGATCCATCTTCCCAGCTTCACTCTATTTCGTTTTATTTCAAGTTTAAAAAAAAATCTATTTATTTATTTATTTATTTGAGAGAGATAGAAAGAGAAAGAGAGAAAATGGACACACCAGGGCCTCCTGCCACTGCAATCAAACTCCAGACACATGCACTACCTTGTGCACGTGTGCAACCTTGTGCACGTGTCACTTTGTGTATCTGGTGTATGTGGGACCTGGAGAGTCAAACATGGGTCCTTAGGCTTTGCAGGCAAGTGCCTTAACCACTAAGCCATCTCTCCAGCCTGCTAAAGTTTTTTTTAAATTTATTTCTGCCAGCTGTGGTGGCACATGCCTTTAATCCCAGCACTCGGGGGGCAGAGGTAGGAGGATCACCGTGAGTTCGAGGCCACCGTGAGACTACATAGTGAATTCAGGTCAGCCTGGACCAGAGTGAGACCCTACCTTGAAAAACCAAAAACAACAACAACAACAACAACATATAAATATATATGTATATATATTTCTTTTATATTTGCAAGCAGAGAGAGATAGGGGACATGCCAGGGCCTCTAGCTTTTGTGTTGCAGCCAAGCGCCTTCTCTGCAGCCCCTCTATTTTTTGTTTGTTTGTTTTGTTTCTTGAGTCAGTCTCACATAGCACAGGCTGGCCTTGGGTTCCTGGTCCTCCTGCCTTTCCTTCCTCAGTGCTGGGATTACAGGTAACATTCTACTAGGCTTGTGTCTCAATTTTTCAAGAACCCGAGTGGTGGACATACCTGCAGATCTCAGAGAACTGCCCTGAAAGTTGAAGGCCAGTGTGTTCCATGTAGTAAGTTCCAGGCTAGACAGGGTTCATAGTGAAACTTTGTCTCAAAAAAAAAAAAAAAAAAAAAAGAAAGGCAGGCAAAAAGGGGGCTGGGGAGATGGCTCAGTAGTTAAAGGTGCTTGCTTATAAAGCCTGGTGGCCTGGGTTCAATTCCCTAGGACCCAAGTAAAGCCAGATGCACAAAGTGGCACATGCACCTGAAGTTCATTTATAGCAACAAGAGGCCCTGGTACACCAGTGTACTCTCACTCACTCTCTTTCTCTCTCTCTGCTCTCATTTAAATAATAAAAAAAAATTAGAAAGAAAGAAAGGTGGTTGTAAGGATTAAAGGAGGGAATGTATGTGAAGACAATCTTGCAGCACCAGCCCCAGTCATTGTTTTCTGGAGCAGAGATGTCATTAGAAACAAGGCAGAGAAAGGCTAGGGAGATGGTTCAGAGGTTAAAGGAGCTTGCTTGCAAAGCTTGCTAGCCTGGCTTCAATTCCTAGCCACCCACATAGAACCAGAAAGGAACTGGGTTGTAGCAGCATGAGCCACACACACACATACACATGTATAAATGCCTAAGTAAATATGGCTCAGCAGTCAAAAGTTTTTGCTTGAAACAAAGCAATAAGAAAATCTGGAAGTTAGCTGGGTGTGATGGCACACACCTTTAATCCCAGCACTCAGGATCACGTGAGTTCGAGGCCACTCTTCCACTACATAGTGAATTCCAGGTCAGCCTGGGCTAGAGTGAGACCCCATCGTGAAAAACAAAACAGAAAAAAAGAAAAGCTGGGAGGTAGTGTGCTGAATGGGACAGCGCTCAACGGGCATGCATGAGGCCCTGGGTTCCGTCTCTGGCTCTGGAGAAGAAGAAGAGCTTGGTGCATTAATTGGCCTGATAATTTCTATTTTCCACATCACCTAGAATAGCCAAGCATATGGCAAGCAAGCAAAGTCAACCTTCACACTGAAACGGTACTTTCTAAATTAAAATGCAGATCTTAAAAATAAATTTCTTTTTCTTAAAATATTATCATGCTTGACACGTTTGACTACACGAAAACAAAACTTCCCCGTATGGCAAATGGAACAATAAACAAAATCAAAGTGACAGACTTGGGGAAGATATTTCTACATAAAGCCAAGAGTTTAGAGTTGGTGGGTGTGGATAAGAGGTACAGCAGTTGCCTAGCATGTGAGGGGCTCTAAGTTGAACCCCAGAACTGAAAACAATCAAAGGGCTGGTGACATAGCCCAGTGGCAGAGCACTTAACCTAGCATGTGCAAGGGCCTAGGTTCAATTCCCAGTATCACAAAAATAAAGAAATAAACAAACAAGGGAGGGACTAGTGAGATGGCTCAGTGGTTGAAGGTACTTGCTTGCAAAGCCTGACTACCTGGGTTTGATTCCCCAGTACCCACATAAAGCCCGATACACAACATGGTGCATGCATCTGAAGTTCAGTTACAGTGGCAGGAGGCCCTGCCTCTTTCTTTCTGTCTCTCTGTCTCTCTTTCTCTCAAATAAATAAATAATTTAAAGGGCGGGAGAGGAAAATAAAAAATCCTAGGAGCACATGAGTCTCCAGTGAGAAGCTGAGATGCTGAAGGAGAGGAGAAAGCTAGCTTCTTTAAGGTAATTGCAGTTAAAGACTGAGGCCCAAAGAGAACCAAGAGATGCCATCCCATCTCTTGGCACATCCTGCCTCGCCCTGGCACAAGAATGGAAATCTTGGCAGGCATGGAATTCATGTTCAATTGCAACTGATCTACAGCGCCCCCTGCTGTCCACAGTCTAGCACACTGTCTAAATAAAACTGCCCAGGTGCGCTGGCCCTGGGATTCTCTGTCCAAACAACACAGCAATCAGGTGTTCCCCTTGAATTCCTGCATCTTATGCTATCCAACCCCTCCCTTTCTTCATGAATCTGGCCTCTACCTACACCCAGCATGGCTGGGTGGGACGTGGGAGGACATAACATTGTCTCTTGATCTGAATGTTTCTGTTTTTCTCTGTTTTATACTTTGGAATAATTTCTCACTTTGATTACTTGCATGATTTTCCTCTGGTGTCCAAATCTACCACGTGTGTACTTCCCTTCCACTGCAGATCTACCACGTGGGCGCTCTCACCAACTCTAGGCTTGCTACCTATGTAATTTCTGTAAAGTGGGGGTAACCGTGGGTATAACACTGTTTACTATTCATTTCTCATCTGGACGTTTTCTCTCTGCTATTCTTCCTTAAGTCACCATCATTCTCCCCCCCCCCCTTTTTTTCTTTTTGGTTTTTCGAAGTAGGGTTTCACTCTAGTCCAAGCTGACCTGGAATTCACTATGTAGTCTCAGGGTGGCCTCGAACTCACGGTGATCCTCCTACCTCTGCCTCCCGAGTGCTGGGATTAAAGGTGTGCGCCACCATACCCGGCTCCTTTCTTTTTTTTTTTTTTTAATAAACCCTTCCTTCCTTAATTTGCTTCTGTCTGGTATTTTCGAAACTATTTTTTTATTATTTATTTTATTAGAGACAGAGAGAGAGTGGGAGTGAGAATGGGCATGCCAGGACCTCCAGCCACTGCAAACAAACTCCAGACCCATGTCACCATGTGCATCTGGCTTACGTGGGACCTGGAGAATCGAACTGGGGTCTTTAGGCTTCACAGGCATGCGCCTTAACCGCTAAGCCAGCTCTCCAGCGCGGCCCTTTTAACTCTCTTCCATGGGGAAACTCAGAGTGGACGCTATGTGTGTTTCTTCTAAATCTCCTCACACAAGCTCCTAAATTCCATCCTCCACATGCTTGCAGCTTTACCCTAATCTCTCTGTAAAGGGCTCAGTTTCTCTTAAACCCCAATCTCCCTTAAATAAACCCACAATTTGTGACATCCAATAAGGTTAATAATTCATAACTTGTCCGTCCTTCTTGTGTCCATCTTTATTAATTCTTTTTTAAAAAATATTTTATTTATTTATTTATTTATTTATTTATTTATTTATTTGAAAGAGAGAGAGGGGAAGAGGCAGAGAGAAAGCGAGAATGGGCACAACAGGGCAAATGAACTCCAGATGCATGTGCCCCTTGTGCATCTGGCTTACAGGGTCCTGGGTAATCAAACCGGGGTCCTTAGGCTTTGCAGGCAAATACCTTAACTGCTAAGCCATTTCCCAAGCCCTATTAATTCCTTATTAAAGGTATGACAGAACGCAAAACTTGGGGTTCATAAATTCTGTGAGAACCCTTCTGAACCCGAAAATCCTGCATCAATATGAGTCTATATTCCTTCCCTGGGATGTGAGCAGCTACTGAAAAGAATGAATTATATATACAGGTCTGAAGGGCCCATTAGTAAGTGAAAATCAAGGCACAGAGCTGTGTTATTGACACAATACAGACACCACATCTTGTTATGTAAAACAAGAGGAGCGACACATTTCCACATTCACTTAACCTGGTTCACACAGCTCTGGAAGAATGTGTGAGAAAAACACCATCATGGCTTCCTGGGTGCTGCAGTCAGGTTCATATTGCTGGTAGAAATCACTTAACCAAGAGCACCTTGTAGGGAAAAAGAGGTCTATTTTGACTTACAGACTCTAGGGGAAGTGCCACGATGGCAGGGGAAAACAATGGCATGAGCAGAGGGTGGACATCACCCCCTGACCAACATCAGTATGAAACAGAAGCAAGCAGAAGAGTTCAGTTCAAGAAGCAATGTTAAGTCCTCCCACCCACCCCCACTGCAAACAAACTCATGTGCCACCTTGTGCATCTGGCTTAAGTGGGTCCTGGGGAAGTGAACCTGAGTCCTTTGGCTTTGCAGCAAGCACTTTAACTGCTAAGCCATCTCTCTAGCCCCTGGAAAGGTAGTTATCTGCCTTGCTCCTCACTGTCTGTTGCAGTCAGGTTCACATTGTTGGTAGAAAACACCTAATCAAGAGCATCTTGTGGGATAAAAGGGTTTATTTTGGCTTACAAACTTGAGGGGATGCTCCAGGGGAAAACAATGGCATGAGCAGAGGGTGGACATCACCTCCTGGCCAACATCAGATGGACAACAACAACATGAGAGTGTACCAAACAAGAGGAAGCTGACTATAATGCCCATAAGCCTGCCTCCAACAATACACTACCTCCAGGAGGCTTTAATTCTCAAATCGTCATTAGCTGGGGACATGGCATTCAGAAAACCTAAGTTTATGGAACACCTGAAGCAAACCACCACATTCCACCCCTGGCCCCCATAAACTGATATCCATACATGATATAAGATACAAGGCATTCAGTCCAACTTTAAAAGTCCCCATAGTTTTTATCAATCCCAATGATCTTCAAACATTCTCATAGTCCAAGGTCTTTTAACTGAGTCATAATACCAAAAAAAAAAATCCATAATGGCACAGAATAAACATTCACACTGCAAAAGATGGCATTGGGCATAGCAAAGAAATACTCAAGCAATATGTTATTTAAACAGGGCAAACACCAAACTCTGTAGCTCCAAGTCCAACAACTCTAGCCAGTAACAAGTCTCCAAATCTGATAATTCTAACCAGCAACAAGCCTCTGGAGTTCCAATTCCACTCCTTCAGCTAGGCTACTCACAGTCCTGGAAAACTTCATCTGGGGCCAGTAGATTTCCTTAGCAGCCATCTCGTGATCCCAGCTTCTCCACTGGGTCTCCACTGAAATACACAGTATATCCTCATGGCCCCATGGGGTCTCCATGCAGGCATCCAGCAGACCTGCTTCACATTGCCCATGGCCATTTCCAAAACACAAGACCACATTGCAAATTCAATGACCCTCGCTATCCTGTATTACTTATACTCCACAATACCAGGTAGAGTGCCAATTTGTTAATGTGGGGGGGGGGAATAAAGCAGACTTTGAAGAACAGGACATTCCTTAAGCATTCAGACCCCTTCAAAAGAGTCTACATTTTTCCTGTTGCCCCAGTGCAGGTCAGGTGGACCAATCTCAAAGGTTGTAATCTCTCAATTGCAGCTGAATGGACAGCAGTTCACCCAAAGATTTAATTTTATCTGTGCCATATCCCTCTGTTCATACCAGTCTGTTTCTATGCAAAGCAACCCTGTACAACTTCTCAGAACACATGCGTAACAGCAAGCCTCTCATACAAACTGCTTCTAGCCCAATCCAGGCAAAGTTCTTTTTCATCCTCATAAGCCAAACCTCACAGTCCATAGTTTTTGTTGCATTGAGATTTTTCAACTCTGACCAGAATAGTCCACCAAGCTGTACTTACATCACTGCAAGGCATCTCTTAGGCTGAGGTTTCAAATCCTTCCACATTCCTCTTGAAAATCAGCTGCTAAAGGCCAAAGCCACTCAGTCAGGTGTCTCACAGCAAATGACACCACTCCTCGGTACCACTTTACTGTTGCAGTCAGGTTCGCACTGCTGGTAGAAATCACCCAACCAAGAGCAGCTTCTGGGAAAAAGAGGTTTATTTTGGCTTACAGGCTCGAGGGGAAGCTCCACGATGGTAAGGGAAAACAATGGCATGAGCAGAGGATGGACATCAACCCCTGGCCAACATCAGATGGAAAATAGCAGCAGGAAAGTGTGCCAAACACTAGCAAGGAGAAACTGGCTATAACACCCAACAATACACCCCCTCCAAGAGACGTTAATTCCCAAATCTCCACCAGCTGGGAACCTAGCATTCAGAACACCTCAGTTTATGGGGGACACCTGAACCAAACCACCACACTAGGGGAACTCTAGGTAGTAAAGTAAGAGCTGTGGAAAGGAAAAGTTATCTTTGAATACTTGTGTACCTCTGGAATTTAACATATATATTATTTATTTGCCAGGACAGAGAAAAAAATGGACATACTAGAGCCTCCTACCACTGTAAACAAACTCCAGACACATGTGCCACATTATGCATCTAGCTTTACATAGGGACCGGGTAATTGAGCCCAGGTATTCAGGCTTTGCAAGCAAGTGTCTTTGACCACTGAACCATCTCTCCAGCGCTATCTTTGGAATATTTTTCTTTTTAAAAAACATTATTTATGGGCTGGAGAGATGGCTTAGTGGTTAAGCACTTGTCTGTGAAGCCTAAGGATCCCAGTTTGAGGCTTGATTACCCAGGACCCACATCAGCCAGATGCACAAGGGGTGCACATGTCTGGAGTTCATTTGCAGTGGCTGGAGGCCCTGGCATGCCCATTCTCTCTTCCTCTCTCTCTCTCTCTCTGTCTCTGTCTCTTTCTGCCTCTTTCTCTCTCTGTCTGTTGCTCTCAAATAAATAAATAAAAATGAACAAAAAATATTATTTATTTATTTAAGAGAGAGGGGAAAGGGCTGGAGAGATGGCTTATGGGTTAAGGTGCTTGCCTGAAAAGCCTAAGGACTCATGTTTGAATCTCCAGATCCCATGTAAGCCAGATACACAAAGGTGAGGCAAGCACAAGTTTGTACATGCCCACTAGGTGGTGTAAGTGTCTGTAGTTCAATTGCAGTGGCTGAGGCTATGACATGCCCATTCTTTCTTTCTCTCCCTCTGTCTGTCACTCTCTTTCTCTCTCTTTTTCTTTTAATTTTTTTTTTGTTTGTTTGTTTGTTTGAGAGCGACAGAGAGAAGGAGGCAGAGAGAGAGGGAGAATGGGCGCGCCAGAGCTTCCAGCCTCTGTAAATGAACTCCAGATGCGTGCGCCCCCTTGTGCATCTGGCTAACGTGGGTCCTGGGGAATTGAGCCTCGAACCAGGGTCCTTAGGCTTCACAGGCAAGCACTTAACCGCTAAGCCATCTCTCCAGCCCCTCCTTCTCTCTCTTAAAAAAAAAAAAAAAGTGTGAGAGAGAGGCAGACAGATAGAAAGAGAAAGAATGGGCGTTAGGTCTAGCCACTGCAAATGAACTCCACACGCATGCACCACCATGTGCATCTGTCTTAAGCAGGTACTGGGGAATTGAGCCTGGGTTCTTAGGCTTCACAGGCAACACCTTAACTGCTAAGCCATCTCTCCAGCCCATCTTTGAATTTAAAAATATGCTTTTGAGCCAGGCGTGGTGGTGCACGCCTTTGATCCCAGCACTCGAGAGGCAGAGGTAGGAGGATCGCTGTGAGTTCGAGTCCACCTTGAAACAACATACAAACCTCACGACGACCCTGGCAGTAGCCATGATCGTTACTGCTTTGGACCAAGTGACTGGCCAGGAATTTGGAAATGTCTGATTATGGGAGCAGTGGGAATCCTGAATGGAAGTCCTTGGGGCTCAAAGGGGTGCCTGGGCTAAAAGAAAATAAATCCCTTTGGCTCCCCAGTGTTGGACTTCATGTCCACCCTCTCTCTCCAGTGGAGTCACCATTCAGACCTACGCCGTGAACCTGCAGACAGCAAGGGCATCTAACAGTCTTCAAGTGCTGGAGAGAAATTGCATGAGGCTGAGAAGACCACAGGTCAGCTGGGCATGTGCCTCAGGGTCACAGGAGGACAGCCACACCTGGTACCCGTGGCCCCTGGGAAAGGGCCTCAAAAGAGAAGAGAACTGTAGGAGGTCCTGGGAGGAGGGCATAGAGGTGACACCTCTCAACTGGTATCCTATAGGGTCTTCTTGCCAGCGACTTGCTGTGCGTCCGGAGTTAGTCATTGTGCCTCCCTAAACCGCAGTTTCCTTTTCTACTGGATGTGTCCAATCTCTCTGTCTCTCTCTCTCTTTCTTTCTTTCTTCCTTTTTTTGAGGTAGGGTCTTGCTCTAGCCCAGGTTGAGCTAGAATTTGCCACATAGTCTCAGGCTGGCCTCGAACTCAGTGTGATCCTCCTACCTCTGCCTCCCAAGTGCTGGGATTAAAGGTGTGCGCCACCATGCCCGGCTTGATGTGTCTAATTTCTGACCAGTGGCCAGGGTGGATGGAGACAAAGATGACCTTCCTCAATGTCACAGGTTAGGAAGTGCAGAACCCAGATGCAAACCTAGGTTGTCCTCCCCACCTGACCGTCCTTCTCTTTCTGGGGGGACCCCAGGGCCCGGCTCTCATGCCTTTAAGTCAGCATCGCAGGGCCAGGGAGCAACTTGTTTTAGGGTGTTCCTTCTACTTCCTCCAGGCTGCCCCTGGGAGCAAGCGCCCTGAGAGCCAGAACAAGGAACCCCCTCTTCTCTCATAGTCAGACCCTCCACCAGGTACCTGGCAAAGCAGGCCTGTGATTGACAGGTGCAACTGTTTCCTTGAAAAATGATTAAAACCAGCCAACTGGGATCTGGAGGCTCAGCTCTCGGGGTGGCAAGGGTGGCTGTGGTTTCTGAAATGATTGGCGACTGAGCCTGCCTAACCCCACCTGAGGTGTGAGGAGGAGGAGGAGGAGGTGCCTCTGTCCCAGGAGGGACTTGGAGGGAATTTTTTTTTTTTTTTTGCGGGGAGTGATTTTTTCTGTGTGTGTGTGTGTGTGTGTGTGTTTGGTTTTTCTTTTTTTTTCTTTTTTTCTTTTTTTTTTTTTTTTTTGGTTTTTCGAGGTAGGGTCTCACTCTAGCCCAGGCTGACCTGGAATTCACTATGGAGTCTCAGGGTGGCCTCGAACTCACGGCGATCCTCCTACCTCTGCCTCCCGAGTGCTGAGATTAAAGGCGTGCGCCACCACACCTGGCTCGTGTGTTTGGTTTTTCAAGGTAGGGTTTCACACTAGCCCAGGCTGACCTGGAATTCACTATGTACTCAAACAGGATACGTCTCACTGGCTCTGTCCTCTTGTGGTGCTCACCACAAGCGTTATCCAATTGTGTAGCTCTTCACTGCATACTTGCTTCGCTCCTTAGAACATGGGACCCATCAGGGAAGGGCCCCTGTCTGCTTTAATTACATCCCATAGTGCTCTTAGGCGCAGGCCCACCACTGGGTCTGGAGAAAAGTAGACACTGCCTGGCGCGGTGGAGCATGCTTTTAATCCCAGCACTCGGGAGGCAGAGGTAGGAGGATCGCCGTGAGTTCGAGGCCAGCCTGAGACTACACAGTGAATTCCAGGTCAGCCTGGGCTAGAGTGAGACCCTGCCTTGAAAAAAGAAAAACAAACAAACAAAAAAAGTAGACATTCAAGAAATACTTCATTGGCCGATGGCTCAAAGGTTTAGCAGATTATTTAGTGACTGGAGGGGGCATCAAACAGAGAAACCTTATTTTGTGTATGTGTGTGAATGGTGGGTGTATGCACAGCACACACACACACGGTGCACGTGCCAGAGGACTACTTTGGGGTGCGGATTCTCACCTTCCACTTTGTTTGAGACAGAGGTTTTCATTGTTTTGCCACTGTGAGCACCAGACTAGCTGGCCCTTGAGCTTCTGGATTCTTCCAACTGCACCTTTCCATTGCCACAGGTGTGTTCAGATTATAGACGTGTGCTGCTTGTGTCTGGCTTTACATCTGAATTCCGGTAACCAGGCTGGCGCAGCAAGTGCACTTAACCACTGAGCCATCTCACCAGCCTGAAACCTTATTGTTGTTGTTGTTGTTGTTTTATTTATTTTTTTATTTATTTGAGAGCGACAGACAGAGCGAGAAAGAGGCAGAGACAGAGAGAGAGAGAATGGGCGCGCCAGGGCCTCCAGCCACTGCAAACGAACTCCAAACGCATGCGCCCCCTTGTGTATCTGGCTAACGTGGGTCCTGGGGAGTTGAGCCTCGAACCGGGGTCCTTAGGCTTCACAGGCAAGCACTTAACTGCTAAGCCATCTCTCCAGCCCTGTTGTTTTTTTTTTAATATTTATTTATTTAAGACAGAGAGAGAGAGAGAGAAAGAATGGGCACAACCAAAAATCTCCAAACACAAGCGCCACCATCTGCCTTATATGGGTACTGGTGAACTGAACCTGGGTCCTTAGGCTTCACAGGCAAGCCCCTTAACCTCCAAGCCACCTCTCAAGCCCTGAAACCTTGTTTATTAAAGCAATCATAGATTATGCCCACCAAACCATCCTCTAAATATTTATGTTTATGCCCATAGATTCATGCTGCTCTCACTTTTGTTAGAAAAGCTTCTCTTTCAGATGGCGGTGACCACCGGTGTGACTCAACGCTCACCATAGTGCTGAGAAGTGACAGTGGAGTGTTCAGCACTAGGTGAGACATCTCTAGCACACCCTCCAAGGCTCAGGGTCCATCATGAAAGAGGTGGTGGAAAGAATGTTAAGAGCCAAAGGAAGGGGAAGACAGCTTACAATACTGTCATCCGCACACGAAGTAGCCTTAATATTCATGACTCACAGTGGCTAATGCCACTTACACAAGAGCCTCGTAATTAGGCAGGGGGAAAATATGATGACATCAAAATCAAAATAGGAGACTAGCTGGAAAGAAGAATGGATTCAGTAGAGAGGGGACTTGAAAGGGTGGTGGGAGAAGATTATGATCATGGTATATTGTCCATATTTATGAATGTTCTCAATAAAATGTCCTAAAAATAAATAAGTATGTCTGTGGGCTTGAAAGCCCCTTAGCAACAAAGGCCACATGGCTTTGGCTTTGTTTAGTAGCCATGGTATTCTCCTAGCCATAAAAGCTATACTGTTTGTGTGTGTGTGAGGGGGTGGGGAAGCAAAGCGAAAGAGAGAGAGAGAGAGAGAGAGAGAGAGAAGGAAAGAGAGAGAGAGTGAGCGCACACAAACCCAGAGCCTCATACATTGGAAATACCTGCCACCACAGAGTTACGTCTCCAGCCCAGATCTCTGTAATCTTAGTTGGGAGAGCTGTTTGCCCTTCTTTGTCTGAATCCAGTTATTTAGAAAATATTTTTCTAAATATTTTATTTTATTTTTTATCTACTAATTTGAGAGAGAGAGAGATAGATACAGAAATAGGCAGGTAGAGAGAGAGGGGGGAGAGAGAGAATGGGCACCTCCAGCCACTGCAAACTAACTCCAGATGTGTGCACCCCCTTGTGCATCTGGCTAACGTGGGTCCTGGGGAGTCGAACCTGGGTCCTTTGGCTTTGCAGGCAAGTGCCTTAACTGCTGAGCCATCTTTCCAGGCATGAAAATATTTTTTATGAGAGGCACAGCAAGAGAGAGAGAAAGAACTGGCACACCAGGGCCTCCAGCCACTGCAATCGAACTGCAGGCACGTGTGCCACCTTGTGCACACGCGTGACTTTGTGAACAAGCATCACTTTGTGCACGTGTGTCGCTTTGTGCATCTGGCTTACATGGAATCCGGGGAGTTGAACACGGCTCCTTTAGGCTTCGCAGGCACACGCCTCCTTTAGGCTTTGCAGGCACACGCCTTAACCGCTAAGCCATCTCCCCAGCCCAAGAAAATATTTTTATTTATGTGTGTATGTGTGTGTGTGTGTGAGACGGGGGGGGGGTGAGAAAGAGAGAAAATGGGTGATCCAGGACCTCTTGCCATTGCAAATGAATTCCAGATATACATTCTACTCTATGTGTCTGGCTTTATGTGGGTACTGGGGAATTGAACCCCAGGCTGCCAGACTTTGGAAGCAAGCATCTTTAACTTCTGAGCCATCTCCACAATTAGCTTCTAACTTTTGTTGTTATTGTTTTGAGACAGGATCTCACTATGTAGCCCAGGCTGTCCTAGAACTCACTATGTTGCTCAGGCTGGCTCAAACTCACAACAATCCTACTGCCTTAGCCTCCAAAGTTCTTGATTACAGATGTGAGCCCAGCTCTCTGCTTCTAACTGCCCCCACCCCCGGGTTGCAGTCCCGGACAAAAGGAGAAACAAGACAAGAAGCAAGGCTGTGCTCCAAATCCTGCTCTCCCCTGAAAGACAATTTCCCTCCCTCTCTCCTTCTCTCTGAAATTGCTTCTAGCTCCTTCCCTCCTGACCAATTACTTAGCCGGGCATTCTATAAAATAAAGTTTACACTAAATCATTTCCATGGCAACCTCACACCCCAAATCTCTGGCTTTAAATCAATCATATCCTTTTTTTCCAGTTACACGTTTATGCTTCTCAAAAAGTAAGTTCTTTTTATTTAAAGCACGAAGACAGAACCTAACAAGGTTACTAAAGGAGATAAAATGATTGCACAGGATCAAGGTCCCTTGATAGAGCAAGAGATACATTCCTGGGGAAAAAAAAGAATCCACTGTAAATCTTAGCTATTATCCACATTGCACTAAGGCTACTGTGGTGGTTTGAATAGAATAGATGGCCCCCAATATATTCAGTCGTTTGTTTGTAGTTTGCATCTGCAGTGTGGATCTTAAGGTGTGGTGGTGAGTTTGAGATTTCAATCTAAAGATATGCAAAGTGTGCCTAGCTGGAGTTCCTGAAGTGTGATATGCTGTGTGGCTTTTGGCTTGTACTTCTCTCTCTGCTTGGCCCTGTGAAGGCAGGCCAGCTTCTTCTGCCATTTATGGAACTTCCCCTGGATCTGTAGGCTTCAATAAATATCCCTTCCTCCATAACTGTGCCTGGTCTGGAAGTTCATCTCAGCGAACCTGAAGCTGTCTGATACAGCTACTTTAAGTTGGCATAAGGAAACCTATTGGACTGTGAATTTCAGGGAGAACCCTCATTTTGGGGGCACTGCCAGCATGTGCTAGTCACTGGTCTAAGCACTTTGCAGCCATGCACCACCTCGTTTCATTTACCCCAGTTGCTTCCTGCCCACAGGTTGTCACTGGAGCCCCTGGGAGCCTCTGCCCCCAAGGAAAAGTGCTTCCCTCTATCCCTAAATGAACTGCTTGTCATACATATGCCTCCACGTGCCACCTAAGAAAGGAGATGAAGTTGCATCATTTCAGTAGTCATTACGTCAAGTTTAGGAAGCTGTATTATCTCTCTATTATGAATAGGGAAACTGAGGCTTGGGCAGGGAAAGTAATTTGCCCACACAGCTAGGAATTGTAAGGGTGGGATTTGAACCCACATGCGCTCAGTCCTTTGTCTCAGCCCATTTAGGCTGTTGTAGCAAAATTCCAAAGACTGGTTAGCTGAAATTTATTTCTCACAGTTCTAGAATCTGGGAAGTCCATGATCAATGTCACTGGAAGATTAGGTATCTAGTGAGAACATGCTTTCTAGTCCACTAGTTGGCACTTTTTTTTTTTTCAAGGTAGGGTCCCACTCTAGCCCAGGCTGACCTGGAATTCACTATGTAGTTTCAGGGTGACCTTGAACTCATGGTGATCCTCCTACCTCTGCCTTCCAAGTGCTGGGATTAAAGGCGTGCACCACCATGTCCAGCTTCAAGCCTCTTTTACAAATGGCACTAATCCCATACACAAGGGCCCCATCCTTATAACAAAATCACATCCCAAAGGCCACATCTTACCCATGTAAGGCTGTAGGTTCAACCCCTAGCCTCACAGAAAAACAACAAAGCAAAACAGAAAAACTCCCAAAGGCCAGATCATTCCCTAACACCATCAGATTGGGGAGGGAGGGTCTCTACATAAGAACTCAGGGGGACATAAACATTCAGACAGTAGCACTTGCAGAGCATGTACTCTTGTCACTCTGCCTCCCAGAAATGCCACCAGCCAGGAAAGCAAGGAAGACAGTGTCACTCCTCAGCCAATTCGGGCTTCCAGGTGTGAGTATGAATGTCCCGGACTCTCTGTCTATTGCGGTGGGTAACTCTGGGGCATGTGGATCTTGTTTCCATTGTCCTGACTATCTAATTTGTCATTTGCACACCTCCCCAGCAGTTGGTAGGGATTTGAGACCAGCACCCTTATTTTCTCTGTTGTACCTCTGGTCCTGGCAATAGCAAACATCTGTTGACTGGTTGTGGGAAAGGTGATCGGGGACCATCTCCGGGAGTACTGGGATCCAGGGAACCATGACCTGGAAGGAGTCAGGTGCCAGGGTCCTCCACACCTTTCAAATACAAACAGCCCTGAGAAAGGTCTATCAGCTGGGCTTGGGATCTGTGTGGAGGAGAAGGGTGACGAGCTAAGGGCCTGGGAAAGCACAGTGTCTGTCCTGGGGGAAGGGAGCTGGAATCACAGCCAGTTGCCCAGAGCCAGCCTAAGCCAAGTCACACTGAGTAACGCCATGGTACTTCAAAATCAGACAAAATCAAGTGGATTCATAGACGCAGGCATGGTGGCACACGCCTGTAATCCCAGTGCCCAGGAGGTGGAGGTAGAAGGATCATGAGCTTGAGGTCAGCCTGGACTACCTAGTGAGACCTTGGAAGGAAAGAATGGAAGAAGAAAGGATGGTAGGAAGGAAGGGAAGGAGGGAATGAGGGAAGAGACAAACCATTTAATACACTTCTCAAATTATGTATGTTTCTTTGTGTCCATTCATTAATGCCATAATTTTAAAGACTGGCCCATTAACCGGGGGGGGGGGGAGAGAAAGAATGAAACCTGTAGGTGTGTTGTGCTGGGGAGGGGCCGTGGAGGGGACAAACTGTTACACTGAAGCAGTTTCAAGGCCTCCCTGAAAGGTTACAAACTTTCACTGACTCAGCTTCCCTCCTCCCATGTCACTTGCCACTGCAGTGACCCATGGAAACTGATGAAAGAGACTCATCTGAGCTGATCTCTAGGACTCCTGACAGCTTTCAGACAGGGGCTCCTCAGGGGGCACCCAAAGAGGACAGCTGGAGCTGGACAGAGAAGCAAAGGAGGTAGACTTGCTTCCAGGAAGAACTAAGGGCTCGGGAGTGCTCAGCCAGCTCCCTGGTGGACATTGCGTGTGGACAAGCTCGTGTCACTATCTAACCTCACTGTGGCTTCTGCCTGGCTTCCTTTGCTTCGGCTTGTCCTCACTTCAAAACTGGCAAACAGCCGGGCGTGGTGGTGCACGTCTTTAATCCCAGCACTCGGGAGGCAGAGGTAGGAGGATTGCCGTGAGTTCGAGGCCACCCTGAGACTCCATAGTGAATTCCAGGTCAGCCTGGGCTAGAGTGAGACCCTACCTCGAAACAAAAAAAAAAAAAAAAAAAAAAAAAAAAAAAAAGCTGGCAAACAGGGAGACACGGAGAGAGCATAGACGTCACCTGTTCCAGCTAGCATGTCCATCAGTGCCCACTGTGTGCCAGGCCCTTAGCATGCAAGGGCTAATGACAATTGCCAGCGCTACCCGTGGCTTCCCTGGGCCAGGTTCTGTGCTAAGCGCAGTTAACTATGACCAGATGCTGGATGGTACCTGCTGTTTTATTCTCGTTTTACAGATATGAAAACTGGGACTCAGGAAGGGAAAGTCGCACAGACAACACGTGGCAGAGTCTGGATTTGAATCCAAGCAGTCTTGCTCTAGGTTCTTAGTGCCATCAGGCACTCGCAGTCTCACCTGGTGAGTTTGTGTGGGTGCACAGATTTAAAAAAATAGCTGTTTCAGCCAGATGTGGTGGTACATAGCTTTACATAGCAGCATGTGGGAGGCAGAGGTGGGAGGATCCCTGTGAGTTCGTGGCCAGCCTGAGACTACCTGGTGATTTACAGGTCAGCCTGGACTAGAGTGAGACTCCACCTCAAAAAACAAAATAAGGGGGCTGGAGGAATGGCTTAGTGGCTAAGGCACTTGCCTGCAAAGCTAAAGCACCCAGGTTCAATTCCCCAAGACCCATGTTAGCCAGATGCACAAGGAGGCACACGTGTCTGGAGTACATTTGCAGGGGCTGGAGGCCCTGGTGCGTCCATTCTCTCTCTCTGTCTCTCTCTCTCTCTCCTCTCTCTCTCGCCCTCTTTCTCTGTCAAATAAATAAATAAATAAAAATAAAAAATAAATAAGGGCTCGAGAGATGGCTTATGGGTTAAGGTGCTTGCCTGCAAAGCCTAAGGACCCAGGTTCAACTCCCCAGAACCCAGGTGTCCAGAGCCTGCACCAACACCACCTTGTCTACTGGGATTCGCAGCAGCAGCCAGTCAGGCAGCAGATGTGGAGGCCTGGGGAGCCTCAGAAGACCCAACAGGGGCACTCTAGCTGGGAGTGTCACCCTGATCTGCAAAGATTTGCTGAGGGTCGAGACAAGGAGCTGAAGGAACTAAGGGGCATTTCAGCACAGAGGTCTCCCCATCAGTGCTCATCTGCAGCCTGGCCTTGTTTGGCTTCTGGTGGCTGCTGGTGTTCCTTAGCTCATGGCCCCCCCTTTTTTTTTCCTTGTTTTATTTTCATCTGTCTTTCCCTCCCTGTGGTAGGTTGAGAATGGTCCCTAACGTGTCTGTTTGATAACCCTCAGAACCTGTGCATGCCAGCTTGTATTTTTATTTTTATTTTTTACTTATTTGTTTATTTACTTATTTTGAGTTTTTGAGGTAGGGTCTCACTCTAGCCCAGCCCAAGCTGACCTGGAATTCACTATGTAATCTCAGGGTGGCCTCGAACTCACAGCTATTCCTCCTACCTCTGCCTCCCAAGTGCCACCACATCCAGCTTAGCAGCTTGTTTTCTGTTGTTGTTGTTGTTTTGTTTTGTTTTGTAAAAGGCCTTTGCGGGTTTCATGAAGTGTATGATTTCAAGTTTGAGATTGTCCCAGTGAGGCCTTTGTACGGTCTCAAGTGACAAAGAGAAAGACAGAGGGACATTAGGCAGTGTAACAGTTACCTACTCATTGATGGGATGAAACACAGACCAGAAGCAGCTGCTGGGAGGAAAGGGTTTGTTTCGGCTCACAGTCTTGAAGGAAGCTTCATCATGGCGGGGAAAGTGTAGCAGACAGCTTCAGGTTCACTGAGATGAACTTCCAGAGCAGGCACAGTTGCGGAGGAAGGGATTTATTGAAGCTTACAGATCCAGGGCAAGTTCCATAATGGCAGAAGAAGCTGGCCTGCCTTCACAGGACCAAACACAGAGAGAGAGAAGCAAGGCTAAAAGCCAAAAGCCACACAGCACAGCACACTTCAGGAACTAGCCACACTTTGCATATCTTTAGATTGAAATCTCAAACCTACCACCACCCCTTAAGATCCGCCCAGTGACACCGCCTCCAGCCAGGTGGCTGCAGATGCAAACTACAAACTAATAAAACACTGAATGTATTGGGGGCCATCTATTCAAACCACCACGGAAAGCATGGCACAGGCAGGAGCTGGCCCCCACCCTCACACAACAGCGAGAAGGAAGCTAGCTCACAATACCCGGTGGGCTGGACTAATAACCCTCAAGGCCGCCCCCAGTGACACCCCTCCTCCAGCAAGGCTCCGCCTCCCAAAGGCTCCCCCTCACTAACACAGGAGGCAGTGGGGGACATTTTACATTCAAACCACCACAGGCCACACCCAGAGGAAGTGATGACGATACAGTGGGGGGGGGGGAAGTAACCATAAGCAAGGGACACCATCAGCCCCTGGAAGCCAAACAAGGTAAGACTGGATTGGCCTCTGGGGTCTCCAGAGGGACTCCCACCCAGCATCACCGTCATGTATGGCTTCTGGCCTCTAGAACTATGAGAGAGAAGAAAACCTTTCTGCTGTTTTCAGTTACTACATTGGTGGTCATTTGTTACCACAGATGCTAATAATACCTCTTTCCCAGCATCTCTCCTGGCCTTCTTCCTCTAGAAAGAGGTAAAGAGTGTCAGCTATGGGCCAGGCGTGGTGGCGCACACCTTTAATCCCAGCACTTGGGAGGCAGAGGTAGGAGGATTGCCATGAGTTCGAGACCACCCTGAGACTACTTAGTGAATTCCAGGTCAGCCTGAGCTAGAGTGAGACCCTACCTCGAAAAAAGAGAGAGAGAGAGAGTACGTGTGTGTGTGTCAGCTAAGTATGGTGACTCACATCTGTAATTCTAGCACTTAGGAAGAGGAGGCAGGAGGCTCAGGAACTATGGTGGTTTGAATGTAAAATATCCCCCATATGTGATTGTGATGAGCCTCATACTCAATCCCCAGCTGTGGAACCATTAGGAGGTGAAGCCTTGCTGGAGGAGAGGCGTCGCAGTGGGCCGGCTTTGGGATTGTATAGTCCAGCCCAGCTTGCCAGTGCCAGCCACTCTCTCTCTGATCTCTCCACCGATGTGTGGAGATACGATGCCCAGCTGTCTGCTCTTGCCATACTTTCCCCACTATAATGAAACCCCTCAAAACTGTAAGCCAAAATAAACCCTATCCTTCCATAAACTGCTTCTGATTGGGTGGGTACTAGGGAATCAAACCTGGGTCCTTTGGCTTTGTCAGCAAATGCCTTAGCCGCTAAGCCATCTCTCCAGCCGAACTTCTATAGTCTACTATCTTGCAGGACTGCTCTGAAGGATGTGCCGTTATTATCACCATTTTATCAGTGATGACACCGAGACTCAAGCGCTTGGAGAGACTTCCCTTGGGTTGTCATTGTGGACATGTGGCAGAGCCAGGAGCCATGCTTACCATCACTGCATCCTGGTGAGTTCTCGAGGGGTGCCCAGGTCTTCCAGTGGACTCAAAACAGAAGTTGTAGACGTAGTGGCGGATAGGACGCCCCATCTGTGCCCTGCAGCTATCACGAATTTACTGCGTGACCTCGTGTAAATCATGGCTCTGCTCAGTGCCCACAAGTCCCCTTTGTAGAGGAGAGTAGATGATATCCCTGATTATGGACAGGTCATAACCGACAGAGGAGAAAGAAAGGAGGGCTTGGTAAAGAGCAGAAGAGGTGCTGGCTTAGTGGTTAAGGTATTTGCCTGCAAAGCCAAAGGACCCAGGTTCGATTCCCCAGGCCCACATAAGCCAGATGCACAAGATGGCGCATGTGTCTGGAGTTCATTTACAGAGGCTAGAGGCCCAGGTGTGCCCATTCTCTCTGTCTCTCTCTCTCTCTCTTTCTGCCTCTTTCTCTCTTGCGCGCACGCGTGTGCTCTCTCTCTCTCTCAAGTAAATAAATAAAATAAACAGAAGATGGGACTTTAGATGAGATTTATTGCTCCTAGCTCCAAAAAAGGATGGGGATGTGGGGGTGCAGATGCCCTGGGGCTCAGATCAGAAACCTCCTTTTCTTTATCCCTCATTTTTGTTTGTTTGTTTGTTTTTTTTCGAGGTAGGGTCTCACTGTGGCCCAGGCTGACCTGGAATTCACTATGTAGTCTCAGGGTGGCCTTAAACTCATGGCGATCCTCCTACCTCTGCCTCCCCAGTGCTGGGATTAAAGGCATGCGCCACCATGCCCGGCTCTGCTGCCACTAAGAGACTGTGGAGGATGGGTCTGCCACCCAAGTCCCAAGGCTCGCTGGCCAGGCTGACCCTCTCTCCCCAAATACACACACACCTGCAGGCCCCTAGCTTTACTCTCTGGGGGCCCAGCGTTCTGGAGGAGCTCCCGATGCCTATTATAGACCTAGCTCTCCTAATCCTCCCAAGTCACATCTAGCGGTTGTCAGCCACTTATCGGCAATTAAGCTTCCACTGTAGATGTCAAGACAGAAATACATTTTGCTGTCGAGTGGGGAGGCGTGCCCACGGGCTGTCAGGCTTGGCATCTTAATATTCTTCTGGGTGTGGCACAGACCTCCCTCCACTTAGGTGCTGCTAAAGCTACAGGGACCCAGGAGAGGCCCATTTTACACCCCTGGAAGCTAGGGAAAACCTGGTTTTCTAAGATGAGGTGTCTATAATATAGGCTGGCCTGGAACTCTTGGCAATCTTCCTGCTTCAGCCTCCAGAGTGCTAGGATTATAGGCATGAGCACCACATCTCTCTCCCCCCACCCCCTCTCTCTTTTGTTTTCAAATGAAGAGACCAAGACCTAAAGAGAGTTCAAAATCTTGAGTAAATCAGGAGAGAGGCTGGAGCCAGGATTTGAACCCAGGTTTGTTTTGCTCCAGAGTCAGATCTGGGTTTTGTGGGTCCTGGGGCTATATTAATCAGCTTTTTGTTATTATAATTAAATGCTTGAAGAAGGCTACTCATGAAGAAAAAGGGTTATTTAGCTCACAATTTTGGAGGTTCAAATTCAAGATCGGGTAGCCCCATTGGTTTGGTGGTGCTATTTCCTGCTGTTTCAGAGCAAGGAACCAGGAAGCAGAGAGGGAGGGACCAGGCTTGCTTCTTTCCTAACAACCCTCCAGGGAGAACTACCCGATCTCTTTCCAGAGTGGAGGGAGACCCCTTCTGCTAGCTCCGCTTCCTGAAGGTTCTGCCGTCCCCCAGCACCACCACCCTAGAGCCAAGCTTAGCAGACAGACGCAGGGAACAAACCACATCTAAGCAGGGGACCACTGTCTGTCTGTCTGTCTGTTTTCGTGGTCCTGGGGATTGAACCTAGGGCATCTTGCATTTGCTCAAGAGCTCCATGGCCGTTCTATAGCCCAGGGAGGGGAGAGTGAGAGAAGGAAGAGGCATGTGTGTACCAGGGAGCAGGAAAGCCACAGAGGCAAGCACGGGTCTTGAACAAAAGAAGTCATCCTGTCCAAGTGAAGAAACCAGAAGACAGACGATGGCAGTCGTCCAGGGTCGTCCGCACCCAGAGCTTTTATACCCCCATACTCACATCCATTCTCTGCCCTGGAGGACGGTAGAGGCATTTGGAGGGGCATCACTGGACATTAGTATTACCAGTGTGTCCGGGGTGATGAAGATGCTCCCCGACTCCTCTATAGTCTTTTTCTTGGGGCCATCACAAGCCAGTGTAAAGGGTGAGCCCCAGTTAGCTGATGGGGAAGGGAGCAGTGGGGGTTCCACTCCCCCCTGAAGTTCTAGTCTGAAGCAAACACCCTCCATGCTTTCCTCCCAGATCCAGCCTTTCTCAGTGAGAAATCAGGATTCTGCCTGTCACCCTGGCTTCCACCCTATTTGCCATTAGATAACAACGCCCATCTTATTATGCCAAAGGTGGTTTCCCCTTCCTGCACTGAATTACATGACAAAGCATCCTCAAGTTAGGAGACATCGACATTAAAGGTATCCTGTCCTACTAAGCTCCTTCCCATCTCTGAGAAGGGACAGGAAAGATATCTCAGGTCCCCTGCCTCACAGTGGGCTGTGGCTTCAGGCTGCCTTGTTCCTTCCCTGAGCATGGCATTCCCACAACCTGAGAAAGCTTCTCACTGCACTCAGTGATGGAGGAAGCAGGGCTCCCCAAAAGACTGATCTGGGGATAAGGGTAGAGGAGATGGCCCAGTGGAGAAACTGCTCACTGAGCAAACATGAGGACCTGAGTTTAGATCGCCAGAGCCTATGTAAAAGCTGGATGTAGGGGCACACCTCTGATCCCAGCTCTGGGGCAGCAGAGACAGAATCCCCGGGCTTGTTGGCTAGCTAATATAGCCTAATTGGTGAGCTCTGGGTTCACAGACAGACTCTGTCTTAAAAAAATATATATGGCGGTGGCTGTAAAGATGACTTAGCAGTTAAGGCGTTTGCCTACAAAGCAAAAGGATCCCAGTTCAACTCTCCAGGGCCCACGTAAGTCAGATGCACAAGGTGGCGCATGCATCTGGAGTTTGTTTGCAGTGGCTGGAGGCCCTGGCATGCCCATTCTTTCTCTCTCTCCCCCCACCACCACCCTCTTTTCCTCTCTCAAATAAACAAATAAAATATATTTTTTAAAATGTGGTGGTGGGCTGGAGAGATGGCTTAGCGGTTAAGCGCTTGCCTGTGAAGCCTAAGGACCCTGGTTCGAGGCTCGATTCCCCAGGACCCACGTTAGCCAGATGCACAAGGGGGCGCACGCGTCTGGAGTTCGTTTGCAGTGGCTGGAAGCCCTGGAGCGCCCATTCTCTCTCTCTGTCTCTATCTGCCTCTTCCTCTCTCTGTCATTCTCAAATAAATAAATAAAAACAAAACAAAAATAAATAAATAAAACGTGGTGGTGACAAGGCATGGTGGCACACCCCTTTAATCCCAGTAGGATTAAAAGCCTCGGGAGGCAGAGGTAGGAGGATTGCCATGAGCTTGAGTCTGCCTAAAACTACATAATGAATTCCAGGTCAGTCTGGGTTAGAGTGAGACCCTACCTCAAAAAGCTTTAAAAAAGTAATAAATATAAGGTGCAGAGTGACTGAGCAAAACACTTGACATCTTTTGCACCCACACATATGTTGACATACGGATTCACATACCTGTCCAACACACACACACACGCGCATACTCACAGAATAGATAGATGATAGATAAACAGACAGACGGACAGATAGATATTGATCTGGGAACTGTCTGATCTGGACAGGGTTGAAGGATGGATCTTGCCCCTAAAAGATGTCACTATGGGAAGTGTCTGAGGTGTGCCAAAACATTGAAAGCCGTGTCCCATCCCTGGTGGGCAGCTTACACGTAATTAGGGAAAGAGAACATGGGAATAATCTCGTAAAACTTTGCAGATTTCTACCAACAGGTACAAATTAACCTAACTCCCCGCAAGGTCACAGTGGAGGTAGAAATGACCCTCCTGGTCTAGTTGATTAAGTGCTAGCAGCGATTTCTCTTTGATCTGCCTGCTAATATAGGGAATTATCTAGAAAACTAAGTCCTGACCCATTCTTACAATTTCCACCGTAAATAGGAATCATTATTTCTTTCTTTCTTTTTAGAGAAACAGAGAGAGAGAAAGAGAATTGGTGCGCCAGGCCTCAGCCACTGTAATCAAACTCCAGATGCTTGCGCCACCTAGTGGGCATGTGCAACCTTGTGCTTGCCTCACCTTTGTGCATCTAGCTTACGTGGGATCTGGAAAGCCAAACGGGCTCCTTGGGCTTCATAAGCAAGCGCCTTAACTACTAAGCCATCTCTCCAGCCCTAGATAGGAATCTTTCATAAAAAGTACCTTTATAACCCAGCCCTAACAAAAGGGAAAGAAAATCTAGACTTTTAGTTTTAGGCTAAGCATCCAAAGTCCCAGATTCAAGTTCTAGTTGTCCTAGGTGTCGAGATAATGCAATTGCAACTTCCCTCGACCTTACTTTTCCATCTGCAAAATGAGTACACAAAAGGTAACCATTATTATTTACTTCGTTGTTGCATGTGGAGTGTGAGTGCATGTGTGTTTGCGTATTCGTATTATCTGTGGGAACACATGGGGGGGGTGCACATGCTCATGTATGTGCATGTGGGCAGAGACCAGAGGTCAGCCTCAGGTGTCTTCCTTAATCACTCTCCACTTTACTATTGAAACAGGGTCTCCATTGAACCCAGAGCTCACTGACTCAGCTAGGCTAGTGAGCCAGCGTGCCCCAAGGATCCACCTGTCTCCAACTCCTCAGCACTGGCCTTACAGACACGCACTACTATGCCTTGCATTGATGTGAGTGGAGAGGGCATGGGGGGACCCAAACTCAGACACTCATGCTTGTGTGGCAAGTGCTTCACCAACTGAGCTATCATCCTAGCCCCCCAAATGACTATTTTTAAAAATATTATTTAAGCTGGGTGTGATGGCACATGCCTTTAATCCCAGCACTCAGGAGGTAGAGGTAGGAGGATCACTGTGAGTTCGAGGCCAGCCTGAGACTACATAGTGAATTCCAGGTCAGCCTGGGCTAGAGTGAAACCCTACCTCGAAAAACCGAAAAAAAAAAAATTTATTTATGTTGAGGTAGGGTCTTACTCTAGCCTAGGCTGACATGGAATTCAGTATGTAGTCCCAGGGTGGCCTTGAACTCACTGCGATCCTTCTACCTGCTGGGATTAAAGGCGTGGGCCACCATGGCCCCCCAACCCTGTCTTTCTGAGCTAGCTAAGTCTTGCTATTTTGCCTAGGCTCATGGGCTGAAGTGATTCTCCTACCACAGCCTCCCAAGTAGCTGGGACTATAGACATATATAACCATAGCTAGGACAGCTTGCTCCTATTCATTCAATAGGCACAATTCACATACCACCCCCATCAGCCAATTGCTGTGGAGGACTCTGAGGCAGGGTCTGTTCTGTTTAACAGTAGCCCTCAGTCTTAACCACTACAAATGTCTCTAGACAGTGCCAAATGTTGGCGCTTGCTGTGAACTACAGAGTTAGGTTGAAAGTGCAGAAGCAGGCTCGTCCCTGCCCTCGGGCACCTCAGGAGCCTGCCTGGTGAGGGAGACAGATATTAACGCTCTATCACAGAGATCAATGTGAAATCATAATGGTGGTAAGTGCTTTTTAGAAGAGGTACATGGGGCAGCAGAGGGAGGCATCCTGGGGGAATTGTCTTATCTCCCAGGACTCAGAGAGGTCAGGGGAAAGCCAGGACTTAGAGAAGAAGGAATTAAATAGGTAAAGAACCAGGTGCTCTTAATGGCAGTGAGCAGAAGCCATTTCAGGCAGTAAGCATAGCATATGGAAGTACTCTGTAACTTGGTAAACCCAGGCTTGAGAGAAGGCCAGAGGGGCTGAAATACCAAAGGCAGGAAGGTATAGAGCCAGGGGTAGGGCCAGGCTACCAGGATTTCAGAAACTAAAGTCAAAATGTTTACCTGTTGTCAAAGCAGCAGTGGGAATACCACTAAGGTGTTTTGAGCGGGAAGTGTAGTTTGTTTTTTTTTATCCCATGTCCTTGATCTGGGGAAAGCATCAATATCTAGTCTAGAATACAACTGGCCGTGGTGGCAAGGGAAGGGAGCCTCTGCCTGGGAGATCACAAGGAACAGCAGAGGCTGTCTGAAACAACGCCCTCCTCTCACATCTCTGGACACAAAAGCCCAGAAAGGTGGACAGGACATCTTGAAGCACACGCAACTTGTAGGCCCTATTTAAGTATAAAAAAAAATGAACGTCAGTGGTTGGCTCAGTGGTTCAAGGCTGTTGCTTGCAAAGCCTGCCGACCCTGCTTCAATTCCCCAGAACGCGTGTACAGCCAGTGCATGTATCTGGAGTTCATTTGCAACCACAAGAAGCCCTGGCACGTCCATTCTCTCGTTCTCTCATAAATTAATAAGTCAAAATGTTTTAAAATGCAAGCTCAAAAGGCAGGTATGGTGACACACGCCTTTAATCCCAGCACTCGGGAGGCAGAGGTAGGAGGATCGCCGTGAGTTCAAGGCCACCTTGAGACTACACAGTGAATTCCAGGTCAGCCTGGGCTAGAGTGAGACCCTACCTCAAAAAAACAAAAATAAATAAAAATGGAAAATGCAAGCTAAGGTCTAGGGAGACAGCTCAGTTGGTGTTTGCCTCACAAGCATGAGGACCTGTGTTCAATCCCCAGTACCCATGTAAAATTGCTGGGCCAGGGGTGGTATGTTCATGTGTGTGATTCACCCAGCTGGTACTGAAGGTGGAGCTCTTTTGGTGGTTATAGTAACTCAATTATCTTAAACTGTAAATGGAAAAGTTGGGGTCACTTATACCAGGTGTGAAAAGGATAATAGGGTTGGTAAGCTGGCCTTTGTATCTCAAGTACCAATATTTCTGGTTTTAGCTTTTGTTTGTGGTTTTGCTTATGTGTGTGTTGTGGTGGTGGTGTGTGTGTGTATGGTCTACGCAGGGGTATGTGCCTTTGTGGGGCCCCATGGTATTGCCTGTGGTAGCCAGCATGGAATGTCAGATGTCCTTTTCCATCACTATCTCTCCTGTTCTTTTTTTTTTTAATAATTTAGTTATTTATTTATGAGACAGGCAGAGTGAGAATGGGTGCGCCAGGGCCTCTAGCCACTGCAAATGAACTTAACACATGCGCCACCTTGTGCATCTGTCTTACGTGAGTACTGGGGAATTGAACCTGGGTCCTTAGGCTTTGCAGGCAAGCACCTTAACCATTACGCCGTCTCTCCTGTTCTTGTTTGAGCCGACTCTCAAATTATAGGTCAGTGTAGGAGTTTAGGGACCAGTAATGGAATGGGAAGCAACCGTGTAGGCATTGGTCTGTGCCCTCTCTAATTTACTCTGTATTACGTGAGTCAGTGGCGTTCAGGCTGGGCCTTGCGCTGGGTGACTCCATTTTACAAATCAGTAGTTGTCTGTACTTTGAGTGCAGACCCAGAGGCAGGATGACCCTGTATCTTGTCTATACGGGAAGTCGCCACCACCTGTCCAGCACCACCTACAAAGCACAGCCGACAATACTTCATTCCTAGAAGTAAAAAGGAACCACCTATGGACTTTTCAAAGCACATTAGGAACACCTTCATACATGGCCATATTAAGACCCTATCAGAAGGGACTGAAAAGATGGCTCAGTGACTAACGGTGCTTGCTTGCAAAGCCTTCCAGCCCAGGGTTCAATTCTCAGCCACCCACATAAAGCCAGATGCAAAATGTGGCTCATGCATCTGGTGTTCCTTGGCAACACCAATAGGCTCTGGCACGCATACACACACACATATAAATTTAAAACTTTTTTTAAAAAATCATAAAAACCAGGCCTGAATCTATCACGTACACTGACCAATAAATAGCACAGCACCCTTACCTGGACCCCATGAAAAGGATACCCAACAGTGCAGCGGCTCCACCAACCTGTCATGTGACCACAGGGCACATGCATCAGGAGCTGACAGGCAGAGAACAGGGGCTTCAGCTTAGCCTGGTTCCTGCTGCTTGGTGTGGTCCACTCCACACGGGCTTTGTGTTGTCGTCTCTCTCGTTATTATGGTGCTAGGGATCAAACCCAAGAGGGGAAAGTTTTTTTTCTTCAGTTTTTCAAGGTGGGGTCTTGCTTTAGCCCAAGCTGACCTGGAATTACTATGTAGTCTCAGGGTGGCCTTGAACTCATGGCAATCCTCCTTACCTTTGCCTCAAGAGTGCTGGGATTAAAGGCATGTGTGACCATGATTGTCCTGTTTTTTTAAATTATTTTTTTAAAAAATATTTTGTTTACTTACTTGAGAGAGAGAATGGACAGGAGAGAGAAAGAAGCAGAGAGAGAGAGGATGGGCATACCAGGGCCTCTAGCCACTGCAAATGAATTCCAGATGCATGCGTCACCTTGTGCATCTGGCTTATGAGGGTCCTGGGGAATCAAACCTGGGTCCTTAGGCTTCACAGGTAAGTATCTTAATGCTAAGTCATCTCCCCAGGCCTTTAATTTTTTTAAATAAGATTTTTAGGACTGGGAAGATGGCTTAGTGGTTAAGGTGCTTGCCTGCAAAATCCAAGGGACCCAGGTTTGATTCTCCAGGATCCACATAAGCAAGATGCACAAGGTGGCACATGCACTGGAATTTGTTTGCAGTGGCTAGAGGCCCTGGCATGCCCATTCTCTCTCTCTCTCTCTATCTGCCTCTTTCTCCCTCTCAAATAAATATAATAAAAATTTTTTAATTTAAAAATATATTAGGAACCGGGCATGGTGGTGCACACCTTTAATTCTAGCACTTGGGAGGCAAAGGTAGGAGTATTACCGTGAGTTTGAGGCCACCCTGAGACTACATAGTAAGTTCTAGGTCACCCTGGGTTAGAGTGAGACCCTACCTCGAAAAACCAAAAAAATAAAAAGTTTTTATTTTTATTTTTATTTTTTTTAATTTTTTTGTTATTTTTATTTATTTATTTGAGAGCGACAGACAGAGAGAGAAAGAGGCAGATAGAGAGAGAGAGAGAGAATGGGCGTGCCAGGGCTTCCAGCCACTGCAAACGAACTCCAGACGCGTGCGCCCCCTTGTGCATCTGGCTAATGTGGGTCCTGGGGAGTCGAGCCTCGAACTGGGGTCCTTAGGCTTCACAGGCAAGCGCTTAACCACTAAGCCATCTCTCCAGCCCATAAAAAGTTTTTAAATACATTATTTATTTATTTATAAGGCTGGAGAGATGGCTCAACTGTTAAAGTGCTTGCCTGTGAAACCTAAGGACCCAAGCTTGACTCTCCAGGTCCCATGTAAGCCAGACACACAAGGTGATACAAGCACACAAGGTGGCGCACACATCTGTAGTTCGATTATAGTGGCTGGAGCCCCTGGAACACCAACTATCTCTCATGTATATATATAGTCTTTATTTGAAAGAAGAAAGAGAGAAAGAGAATGGGCATACCAGGGTCTCCAGCCACTGCAAACAAACTCCAGATGTATGTAGGTTTTGCAGGCAAGCACCTTAACTGCTGAGCCATCTCTGCAGCCCCTCCCAAAAATTTTTAAGGCAGGGTCTCATTCTAGCCCAAGATGACCTGGAACTCACTCTGTAGCTCAAGCTAAAACTCACAGCAGTTCTTCTACGTCAGTCTCCTGCCTGCTGGGATTAAAGGCATGAGCTACCACACCTGGCTCAGTGTGGCCCATTCAAATTGCCATCTACGGGGAGGGGGAGTAGAGAGATGGCTCACTGCTTAAAGGCACTTGCTTGTAAAGCCTGCCAGTGCAGGTTCAATTCCCCGGTGACCACCTAAAGCCAGATGTGCAAAATGACATGTGTGTCTGGAGTTTGTTTGCAGTGGCAAGAGGCTCGGGTGCATCCCTGTTCTCTATCAAATAAATAAACAAAAATGAAAATAAATAAATGCCATCTATCCATCCATCTATCCATCCATCCACTCACTACTCATCCTTCTGACCACCATCAGTCTGCATACAGCAGCAGCAGCAGCTTTCTAACTGCGTTAATTAGTATTTCAGCTGCCAGCTGAGTAACTCTACATCCGCACCAGCCTGTGCCTCTGATAGAACCCCTTTGAATTCTGTACCCTCTTGGCTTCTTAACCTCTTTTGTAGCCATTCTATAACCCACATACATGCTGTGTGTGTGTGTGTGTGTGTGTGTGTGTGTTTGCGTGTGTGTGTTTGTGTGTGTGTGTTACTATATGAAGTGTAATGTATGATCTGAGAGTTCATGTTAATAATTGATTGGAATAAAAGAACCTGCAATTGCTTGCCAAGGGCCAGCTATGAAAGGAAATCAAAAAATCAAGATTGGGCTGGAGAGATGGCTCAGCAGCTAGGGTGCTTGCCAGCAAAGCCAAAGGACCCAGGTTCAAGTCCCCAGTACCCACATGGAACCAGATGCGCAAGGAGGTGCGTGTGTTTGTAGTTTGTTTGCAGTGGCTAGAGGTCCTGGAGTACCGGTTCTCTCTCTTTCTATCTGCCTCTTTCTCTCTCTCTCCCTCTCTCTCAAATAAATAAATAAGAATATTTTTTTTAAAAATCAAGACTACTTGGTAAATGGTAGCCAACAAAATCAATGTGGCTTGTGAATTTATTATTATTTTAATGAATTCTAACATTGTAGAAAGACACAAACATGTTCATCTCAGTTTCTGGCATAGAGTGTTCACAACAGTGACCAGAGTCTAGAGTCATCTGATCCAAACTCCTATATAACACTCAAACCCCACTTAATTAGTGTTTTCTAAAACCTAGTCACCACTTGTACTGTATGTTTCATAGGGGTTTCACTTTCCTTTTTCCTTTTTCTTTCTTAAGTTTAATTTTCTTTTCTTTTCTTTTTGTTTTTTCAGGCAGGGTTTTGCTCTCAGAGTGGCTCAAACTCATCCTCCTCCTTCAGCCTCTGTGATGCTACAATTACAGAAACGCATCACCGTACCTGATTTCAAGTCTTTTCTTGAACCAGATGTGTATTTCCCCTCAATTTCTACGGACTGAGGTGAGTTTTGAATTTGGGGCAGTCAGAGTAAGCCAGCCCGCCCTCGCGCTTGCCTGTCCCCCTGGGGTACCGTGAGGACCAAAGGAGAACGTGCCTCGTGGCAAGGACTGGGTCAGTGTCCGCAGTGACTAGTGGAGTTTGAAAACAGCATCCGTGCTCTCTGTCAGCCTTCGCCCTCTCCACTGTAATACAGCAGCTAACATTTCCTGGCGGCTTACTGTGTGAGAGGCTGCGATGGTTAATTTCTACTGTCAACTTCATTGGATCAGGAATCAAGAAAGAGACTCGCCTCTTGGGTGGGTCTGGGAAGGTGTTTCCAGGAAGAATTAACTGAGGGAGGAAGAGAGGCGGGTTCTCAGGTGGAGGCCTACATGGAAGGAAGTTTCAGGAAAAGGCAGTGCCTCTTGCCTGGCTGCCCTTGCTACTTGCTGGTAAGTGCCTATGCCCCGTTACTGCCATCCTTCATGGACACTGGAACCCGGCTTCTTCAGCCTTCCAGTGTGGGCTAAAGACCAGTGGCTCCCCAGGAACCCTCAGTCCTTTAGCACAGGTTGAGACCGCTGAGGCATCCAGCCTCATGAACCGAGCAGCTACCAGGTTCCTAGACTCTGCAGTGCGCAAACAGCCATTGTTGGACTGCCCAGCCAACCCAATAGATCCCCTTCATAATACATATTCGTCCTGTCAATTCTGTTCCTCTAGAGAACCCTGACTAATACAGAGGCCTTACACCATGTGAAGTCTCCTTTATGCAGTCCTCTCCACAACTCCATAAGAAATTGTATTATGTCCAGAGAGACAATTTGTCACTTGTCCAAGATGACATTTTGGTGGAACTAGGGCAGGGACTAGACTATCTGACTGTAAGCCTGTCTGCTTTGTCTCATCTTTTGTGCAGGAGGGTCCTCAGACTATTGTTGATCAACGAGGTCTAACCAGTCACTCTTCCTCTGTGTGAGTCCTCTTCTGCAAGCCGCTGGGTCACAGTTTAGGCTACATCACTACGCAGACAGACAGAAGGATTTCTGCAGTGTCTCTGGAAGCTTTGGAAACTTCAAGGCCAAGGTAGATGGTAGGCAGAGCTGACTCTGGAAGGGCTGAGAGTGGGTCTCATTCCTCACTGGATGGCTGTGGAGGCTGATCTGGACTGTTAACTTCACTGGACTGAGAGGAGCCTGGGAGATAAGGAAAGCCTTCTGGGTGGGAAGGCTTTTCCAGAGACAACTAACTAAAGGGCGGGTGGGAGCGGGGTGGGGAGGAGGTGGCAGAGATATTCCCTGAATGTGGGGTGACACCCTCCAAGAGACTGAGGACCCAGATGGAATAAAGAGAGAAGAAACCAGCTAGTACCGGCACCTCCCCCACCTCTGTTTCCCAGCTATCCTGAGGTAAGCAGCAGTTCTCCACTTCTCCCTCATTGTTCTCCACTCACAGTCTCCCTCACAGTCTCACAGCAACAGGATCAAGCACCCATGGGCCGAAACTTCTTAGACTGGGTGCACCAAAGTAAACCTTTCCTCCTATATTATTAAATTTTCTCATCTCTGTGACAAAATCCTTAAAAGAAGCAAGTTAAGGGAAGATTTTATTTTTGTCCCAGAGTTTAGAGAGTATATATGGCCTATTGTGGCAGAGAGGGCATGATGGCTGGAGAGGCTCCGTCAGTGGCAGCAGGAACTGTGGCTTGTTCACATCTTGGTGGATCAGGAAATGGGTTGAAAGTGAGGGCCAAGCTATAATCCTGAAAGGCCTGATCCCAGGGACTCACTTCTACCAGCCATGGTTCTACCACCTCCAAAACAATGCCACCAGCTGGTAACATGTCCAAACACATGAGCCTGTGGGGGCGTCTCATAGTCAAACCGTAACACCTTCTTGAAGCTGTTTCACTCAAGTATTTGTCATAGCTATGGAAAGCCTGACTAACATATTAGCCCATGTTAAAGAGCATTTTCAAAACAGGGTGAGGACTAGAGAGATGGCTCAGTGGTTAAGGTGCTTGCCTGCAAAGGCTGATGCCTGAGTTCAGTTTCCCAGTACCCATGTAAAGCCAGTTGCAAAAAGTGGTGCATGCATCTGAAGTTCCTTTGCAGCAGCTAGAGGACCTGGAGTACTCATCTCTCTCCCTCTCTCTCTCTCCCAGGTGTGGTGGCACATGCCTTTAATCCTAGTACTCAGGAGACTGAGGCAGGATCGCTGTGAGTTCAAGGCCAGCCTGAGACTACATAATGAATTCCAGATCAACCTGAGCTAGAGCTATACCCTACCTTGAAAAAAAAACAAAAAAAAAAAAAAAAACAAGGATGGGCATTAAATCATGATTCTTGTTCAGAAATAAAACAAACAGAGCAGACTTAGTGGTGCACACTTTTAATCCTAGCACTCAGGAGGTTGAGGTAGAACATTAGCTATGAGTTCAAGGCCAGCCTTGGCTACAGAGTGAGTTCCAGATTAGCCTGGGCTAGTAAGACCATGTCTTGAAAAACAACAACAACAACAACCAAAAAAAAAAAAAAAAAAAAAAAAGTAAGTTGGGCTGGAGTGATAGCTTAGCAGTTAAGACACTTGCCTATGAAGCCTCAGAACTCATCTTCAAGTCTCCAGGTCCCATGTAGCCAGACACACAGTGATGTAAGCACGCAATGTCACACATACACACAAGGGGGTACATGCATCTGGAGTTCATTTGTAGCAGGATGAAGCTTCCAGTATACCCATTGTCTCTCTCTCTCTTCTCTCTCTCTCTCTCTCAAAATAAAAATAAGAAAAAAAACAGTAAGTTAAATATTTTACTTAATTCATTATTAATGAGAAAAGTGGTGAGATGTTAAACTAATTCAAAGGAGCATGCGAATAACAGACATGATACATTGGGTATAATGACATGAATGGAAGCAAAACTGGTTTCTTCCACTGTCAGGGAGGGATTTGCATGTCAACAGAGAAGAATTATTTTGTATTGCTGTCATTTCTCCACAAGGTATAGATTTGGGGCTGAGGATGGAGTTCAGCAGGCAAAGTACCTGCCTAGTATGTACATGGCTCTGCTTTTGATCCCCAGCCCCTCAAAAAAGAAGAAAAGAATGTATGGGCTGGGGAGATAGTTCAGTGAGCAAACTGCTTTCCTTGTGAGCATGAGTACCAACCTGTGTTTGATCCCCAGAAACTACATAAGAAAAGTCTTGGCATGCTACTACACACTTGTAATCCCAGAGCTGGAGAGGCAGGTCTCTGGGGCTCCCTGGCCAGCCAGTCTGTTCTAATTGGTGAATTTCAAGTCATTTAGGGATCCTGACTCCCAAAAAGGCGGAAAGAGACTGAAGAACTCACCTGAGGTTGTTTCTTTGCCTCCACACTCACATGTGCACTTGCATACATGTGAGCATGTGTGTGCACACACACATGTACACCAAAGACAATACAGTTTATACAGAGCACAGGAGGCTGAAGCAGGAGGATTGTAAATTTGAGAACAGCCTGAACTTTAGAGTGAGAACTTATTTCAATTTTTTTTTTCTGTTTTTTTTTTTTTTTCAAGGTAAGATCTTGCTCTAGCCCAGGCTGACCTGGAATTCACTGTGTAGTCTCAGACTGGATTCAGAGTGCTGGGATTAAAGACATGCATCAACACACCTGGCTTCAACTTTTTAAAATATTTTCATTAATTTATTTGCAAGCAGAGAGAGTCAGAGAGAAAGACAGACGGACAGAAAAAAAAAAAATTGGCGCACCAGGGCCTCTAGCCTCTGCAAACAAACTCCAGATGCATGTGCCACTGTGCATCTGGCTTTATGTGGGTGCTGAGGAATCAATCTTGGGTTGTTAAGTTTTGAAAGCAAGTGCCTTAACTGCTGAGCCATCTCTCCAGCCCAGTTTTTTGTTTGTTTGGTTGGCTGGTTTTATTTTTTTTTTTTTAATGGAGGAGTAAGCTGGGGATGTAGTTCAGTTGGTAGAGTGTTTGCCTAGCACAAATAAGACCCTTGGATCAATTCCTAGCACCAAGTAACTCAGATATGGGGCACATGCCTATGAGTCTGACACTTGAGAGGTGGAGGCTGAAAGATCAGGAGCTCAAGGTCATCCTTAGCCAGCCAGTTCAAGACCAGCCCAGGATATATTAGACCCTGTATATATAAAAAAAAAATTGTAGGGCTGGAGAGATGGCTTAGTGATTAAGGCATTTGCCTGCGAAGCCAGAGGACCCAGGTTCGATTCCCCAGGACCCATGTAAGCCAGATGCACAAGGGGCACATGCATCTGGAGTTCATTTGTAGTGGCTAGAGGCCCTGGTGTGCCCATTCTGTCTCTGTCTGTCTCTTGTATCCTCTCTCCCTCTCTGCTTGCAAATAAATAAATAAAATTAAAACATAAAAAGAAGTAAGCTTTAAAAAAAATTGTGGCCAGGCATGGTGGCACATGCCTTTAATCTTAGTACTTGGGAGGTGGAGGCAGTAGAATCACTGTGAGTTAGAGGCCGGCCTGAGACTGCATCGTGACTTCCATCTCAACCTGGGCTACAGCAAGACCTTACCTCGAAAGAAAAAAATTTTTTTTTTTTTTTTTTTTTTTGGTTTTTCAAGGTAGGGTCTCACTCTAGCCCAGGCTGACCTGGAATTCACTATGGAGTCTCAGGGTGGCCTAGAACTCACGGCGATCCTCCTACCTCTGCCTCCCGAGTGCTGGGATTAAAGGCGTGCGCCACCACACCAGGCGATTTTTTTTTTTTTTTTTTTTTTTTTTAGAGCTGGAGAGATGGCTCAGAATTTAAGTGCACTTTCTGTGTAAGCATGAGGGGGCCTGAGATTGCCCGAGTTCAAATCTCAAGATCCCAGGTGAAGAGCTGGCCATGGTCATGCATGCCTGGAACCCCAGTGCCACAGGGGAGCAGATATCCCAGAATCATCAGAGCCCCCAAGCTCCAGAATTAGAGAGAGAGAGAGAGAGAGAGAGAGAGAGAGAGAGAGACTCTGGCTCCAAACAAGACCAGTGGAGCAGAACACCTGACATTCCACTGTGGCCACCATAGGCAAGAATGAACCCTCCTGCAGGCGAGTATATGAGGAGCCCCAAGGGCACATACTTGTGCATGCACCACACACACAGGCACACACACACACACACACACGGAAGCAAAAACAAAATTTTGAATAGATTTCTTAAACAGCTTAAAAGCCATGAAGGGTTAGGGCCAGATAGCCTAGAAAGGTATGCAGCAGGAGGCTTTTTTGTGAGGCACCTAATCTTGCTTTCAGCTACTCAACCCTGTCCTTGAAGTATGGAAGCAGCCAGAAATCACATGTACACGAAGGAGGATGAGTGTTCAAAATCTTCCTCCTGTATTATGAACCCTTTATTAACATTTTCTTATTTAGCTACACATATGTATGTGCTAGGTTCTCTTGGCCCTTCAAATGAACCCCTGTCCAGCTTTACACGGGTGCCTGGGGAATTGCACCCAAATGGGTAGATTTTGCAAGCAAACACCTTTAACCACTGAGCCATCTCCCCAGCCCTCCTCTATTATTAACTCCTAAGGATTTGCTGCAGTCAGGTTCACATTGCTGGCAGAAAACACCTGACCAAGAGCAGCTTGTGGGAAAAAGTTTATTTTGGCTTACAGGCTCGAGGGGAAGCACCATGATGGCAAGGGAAAATGATGGCATGAGCAGAGGGTGGACATCACTTCCTAGTCAACATCAGACAGACAACATGAGGAGAGTGTGCCAAACACTGGGTAGGGGAACTGACTATAATATTTATAAGCCCGCCCCCAACAATACACTGCCTCCAGGAGGCATTGATTCCCAAATCTCCATCAGCTGGGAACCTAGCATTCAGAACACCTAAGTTTATGGGGGACACCTGAATCAAACCACCACAGGGTTATAGCCTGACCCCACTGCCAGCTTTTTCTCTCTCTTTTTCCTGACCCACCTAGATTTCCATGAGAACACATTATTGACACTGAAATTTGAATTTTTATGTAATTTTCACATATCACAAAATACTATTATTCTTTCAATTTTCCTCAACAATATTTTTTTGTTTGTTTGTTTTGTTTTTCCAGGTAGGGTCGTGCTGTAGCCCAGGCTGACCTGGAATTCACTATGTAGTCTCAGGGTGGCCTTCAACTCATGGCAATCCTCCTACCTCTGCCTCCCGAGTGCTGAGATGAAAGGCGTGTACCACCACGCCTGGCTTCCTCAACAGGATTTTCAAAAATATTTATTTTTATTTATTTATTTATTTGACAGAGAAAGAGGGAGAGAGAGTGAGAGAACGGGCAGGCGCGCCAGGGCCTCCAGTCACTGCAAATGAACTCCAGACGCATGCGCCCCCTTGTGCATCTGGCTAACGTGGGTCCTGGGGAATCGAACCTGGGTCCTTTGGCCTTGCCAGGCAAATGCCTTAATAGCTAAACCATCCTTCCAGCCCCTCAACAGGATTTTTTTTTTTAAGACAAAGCCTCATGTAGCCAAAGTTAGTTTCAAACTCACAGTGCAGTTGAAGAACTTGAACTCCTGCCCTCCTCCCTCCACCTTCTGAGTGCTAGGATTACAGGCACGCTCCACCACAGCTGGTTTTATGAAGCACTAGGGACAGAACCCAGAGCTTTGTAGATGCTAAGCAAGAACTTTGCTAACTGAGCCACATCCCTCACCTTACCAATTTTCCTCAACAATTTAAAAATGGAAAAATCTGCTCATAGAGTGTATACGAGAAGGAGTGACTGCACGATTTACCACACAGCAAGCAGCTTGCAAACTCCTATTTAAAACAATGCAGCTGGGTTAGAGAGATGGCTCAGTGGTTAAGGTACTTGCTTGAAAAGCCTGATGGCCTGGGTTCGATTGTCCAGTACCCACATACAGCCAGATGCACAAAGTAGTGCATGCATCTGGGGTTAAGAAGCCCTGGTATGCCCATTCTCTCTCTTTCCCTCTATCATTTCCTTCCTCTCTCCCTCCTACTCTCTGTCCTTGAAAATAAATAATCTTTAAAACCATGCAGTTTTTCATAGGAACACAAAATTTTCCCTTATGGGAGGGAAAACTAATGGGAGGCAGCATAATATCTCCCTAGAAATGGAAAATGGAATGTGAAATGGAATATCAAAGGAATGGGATGATCCCTCTGCAATGCAGGTGTTTACTGTTACCTAAGGAATAGGATGATTCCTCTGTGCAATGTACCATGACCTCCCTGTATCTCTTTGTTTCTAAATATCTGTGTGATTACATAGCATAGAATGTTTCTTGCCTCAGTTCTGCCTGGGTGACCTATGTAACCTTGTGACTTCTTGTAATATCCACCCCCCTTGTTTAACAGTATGTAATCTTGTGGTTTAACTCCAAATCCTGTTTTTACTATAAACATCATGTACTTATTTCCAACAAAAGCTGACACTCAAACAGTTTAGGGCTGCATCCTGAGATCTTGAACTCTGGGATGCAGACCTGATACACCAGCTTTCTTCTTTTCCTTTCTTTTTACCCAATAAAACTTTGCCTCACTAAAAAAGGGGGGGCTGGAGTTATAGCTTAGCAGTTAAGACGCTTGCTTGCAAAGCATAAGGACCCAGGTTCGATTCCCTGGTACCCACATAAGCCAGATATACAAGATAACACATGCATCTGCAGTTCATTTGCAGTAGCTAGAGGCCCTGACATGCTCATTCTCTCTCTATCTATCTATCTATCTGCCTCTCTCTTTCAAATAAATACTAAATATTTTTTTTAAAGTAGGGCTGGAGAGCTGGGCATGGTGGCACACCCCGTTAATCCCAGCACTGGGGAGGCAGAGGTAGGAAGATTGGCATGAGTTCAAGGCCACCCTGAGACTATATAGTGAATTTCAGGTCAGCCTGAGCTAGAGTGAGACCCTACCTCGAAAAAACCAAAAAAAAAAAGAAAAAAAATTGAAAAAAAAATAGGTCTGGAGACATGACTTAGTGGTTAAGACACTTGCCTGCAAAGCCTAAGGACCCAGGTTTGATTTCCCAGAACCCACATAAGCCAGATGCACAAGATGATGCATGTGTCTAGAGTTTATTTGCAGTGTGGCTAGAGCCCTGGTGTGCCTGTTCTCTGTCTCTCTGTCTCTCTGTCTCTCTCTCTCTCTCTCTCATCTGCCTCTCTCTCAAATCAATAAATAAATAATTTGTTTAAAAAATAATAATAGTACTGGAGATGGATTAGCGGTTAAGGTGCTTGCCTATGAAGCCTAAGGACCCATATTCGACTCCCCAGAACCCACATAAGCCAGATGCACAAGGTGACGCATGCACAAGGTTGCACATGTGCCCAAGATGGCGGACATGCCTGGAGTTCAATTGCAGTGGCTGAAGGTCCTGCCATGCCAATTCTCTCTCTCTCTCTCTCTCTCTCTCTTGCTCTCACTGTCTCTCATTTTAAAAAAAGGCCAGTCTGTTGAGCTTGTCTCAAAAAATAATAATAAAGGGTAAAATCAATAATTCTAAGAACCCATTCATTCACCAATGTCACATTTCATGAGAGCCAAGGCCATTAGCTTTTAAAAGACTTTTTTAAACAATATTTATTTATGTACTTGAGAAAGAGATATATAAAGAGAATGGGCACGTCAGAGCCTCCTGTCTCTGCAAATGAACTCCAGACACATGCATCACACTGTGCATCTGGCTTTACATGGATACTTGGGAATTAAACCCAGGCTATTAGGCTTTGCAAAAAAAAAAAAAAAAAAGTGCCTTTAACCACTAATCCATCTCTCCATCTTGACATTAGCTTTTAATGTTACCAGCATGATCTTGCTTATTTTTGTTATCCATAAGGTTAACCCAAAATTCCTTCCATATGTTTATTATCCATAGCCAAGCAAATTGTAGGACCTCTGAGGACAGTTGGAATTCCCAGAGTACTAATTTGGCAGGGAGCACTGATTGAAGAATGCTGACTTCTGATATTATACAATATGTTGTTGATTTGAAGGCCTATTTAAAAATATGCCTAGTTAATATAACATAGAAGTTTGCTCATGAAATTCTCAGGAAATTTATGATCACTCACTAAGTTGAATGTCTGCCCTAGATACGTCCATGGTGTATCTTAGTCACTAAAAACCATCCTGGCCAGGCATGGTGGTGCATACCTTTAGTCCCAGCACTTGGGAGGCAGAGGTAGGAGGACTGCCATGAGTTTGAGGCCACCCTGAGACTACAGAGTGAATTCCAGGTCAGCCTGGGCTACAGTGAGACCCTACCTCGAAAAAAAAAAAATCTGCATGAAACCTAGTGAAAGTAGGAAATGGCAAAATGTCTCCAGGGCTGGGTACAGTTGCCATACTACCATATTTAAATGTACAGAGCCCGGACAGATCTAACTGAAGCCGGCTGGCATTGTCAGATGTTCCCCTAGCTGCAGACCGTGCACAGGCAAGTTTCTGAAACTCACATGCTATTATTTGGGGTGAAGAGGAATTTTTAAATTTTTTGTTTATTTTTTATTTATTTATTTGAGCATGACAGAGAGAGAAAGAGGCAGAGAGAGAGAGAGAGAGAGAGAATGGGCGCGCCAGGGCCTCCAGCCACTGCAAACGAACTCCAGACGCGTGCGCCCTGCTTGTGCATCTGGCTAACGTGGGTCCTGGAGAATTGAGCCTCGAACTGGGGTCCTTAGGCTTCACAGGCAAGCGCTTAACCGCTCAGCCATTTCTCCAGCCCTGGATGGGGAATTTTTGAACTGCTTTTGTGTTAACCATGTTGCATATGGAATTCTAGTGACAAAAGCCCATTCTCTCTCTCTCTCTCTCACCTTCCTCTTTCTCACTCTAAAATAAATAAATAAAATAATAAAATTTGTTTAAAAATAATAATAGGGCCGGAGAGATGGATTAGCGGTTAAGGTGCTTGCCTGCAAAGCCAGTGTCCTTCCGGCTTGTGGGTCATGTCACTCACATATCTAGGAGTCACTGAGAGTCAGTTACATGCCCTTCAGTGATCCTTTTTTTTTTTTTTTTTTTTTTTGAGGGGGTTATTTTATTTTTTCAGTGACCTTTAAAAAATATTTTATTTTTATTTATTTATTTGAGAAAGAAAGAGAAAGATGAACATAGAGAGAATGGGTGCGCCAGGGCCTCCAGCTACTGCAAATGAACTCCAGACACATGCATCACCTTGTGCATCTAGTTTACATGGGTCTTAGGGAATTTAACCTAGGCCCCTTGGCTCTGCAGGCAAGCATCTTAACTGCTAAGCCATCTCTCCAGCCCCCATTCAGTGACTTTTTTTTTTTTTAATTGGGGGCTTTATTCTCCTTACTTTCCTTGGTAGAGTGCCTGATGTTTTAACTGGGTAAGATCCCAAAGTCAATAGCAAAATCATGTGTTTCTATTCATTAGAAAAGAAAAATAGAGGGCTGGAGAGATTGCTTAGTGGTTAAGGCACATGCCTGGGAAGCCTAAGGACTCAGGTTTGATTCTCCAGGACCCACATAAGCCAGGTGCACATGGTGGCACATGCATCTGGAGTTCGTTTGCAGTGTCTAGAGGCCCTGGTGTGCCCATTCTCTCCCTCTCTCTCTCTCTCTCTGTCTCTAATAAATAAATAATTTAAAAATCTTTTTAAAAAAAGAAAAGATAAGTAGAAGGGGAAAATGTCCAGATCCCAGTCCCTAGAATCTGAGGACGCACGGTGAGCTGGCAGTTGGGGGAATCTCCAGGGTTCTTAAATGGCAGAGGAAGGCAAAAGTCAGAACAAAGAGAGCATCATTAGAAAAACTTGACCACCATTTGAGTTACTGCTCTCCTCTTCACTGTGATCAAAACCTGACAACAAACAACTTAAGGGAAGGAGAAGTTCAACTTGGCTCATGGTTCAGGGGACAGAGCTCACCGCAGTGGGCAGGGCAAGGTGACATCAGCTGTGGTGGCAGGAGTTTGCTAGCATCTGGTCCTATGAGGAAGCAGAGAGGGGAATGTTGGTGTGAAACTGGCTTTCTTCTTTTTTTTTATTACTTTTTTTAATGATGAATATATCTTTCATCACCATTTAGGTTTTTTTTTAATTATTTCTTATTTTTATGTTTTTAGAGAGAGGGAGAAAGAGAGCGAAAGAATTGGCGCACCAGGGCCTCAGCCACTGAAATCTAACTCCGGACTCTTGCACCACCTAGTGGGCACATGCTACCTTGCACTTGCCTCGCCTTTGTGCATCTGGCTTATATGGGATCTGCTGAGTCGAGCATGGGTCCTTAGGTTTCGTGGGCAAGTGCCCTAACCACTAAGCCATCTCTCCAGCCCAATTTAGATTTTTTGTTAATTTTTAGTTATTTATTTTATGAGAGAGACAGAGGCAAATATATAGAGAGAAAGAATGGGTGCACCAGGGCTTGTAGCCACTGCAAAGAAACTGCAGATACATACACTATCTTGTGCATCTGGCTTTGCATAGGTACTGGAGAATCAAACCTGGTCAGGGACCCCCTCCTTTTATTCCCCCCCCCATTTTATTCAGCCTGGGAGCACAGCCCATGAGCGAGTGCTGCCAAGCAGACCTCTAGAGTTAATCCACTCTGGAAATTCCCACATAGAGCACCTAAAGGTGTCTTCATTAATGCCCCAGGTGTTTTTTATTCCAATTGAGTTGGCCGTTAAATTAGCCATCCCGCCACTCACTGCTGGCTTTGAAGGTAGAAGTGGCTACAAGCCAAGGGGTGTCACAGCCTCCAGTAGCTGGAGAAGCAATGGGAAACTCCCCTCCCCCCCCCACACACACACGAGTACAACTCCATCTTCACTTTAACTCCAACACATTTTGGACTCCAACCTCCAGACTTGTAGAACAAGTTGTGTGTTGTGTGGGGGGTGCTGGTGGATAGTGCTGGGAATCAAACTCAGAGCCACATGCATACTAAATCCGCACTGTAGGGGCTGGAGAGATGGCTCGGCGGTTAAGTGCTTGCCTGCCAAGCCTAACAGCAAAGGTTCGATTCCCCAGGACCCACATAAAGCCAGATGCACAAAGTGCAGCATGCATCCAGAACTCATTTGCAGCAGCTAGAGGCCCTGGCACATCTGTTCTTTCTTTGTGTGTGTGCGTGTGTCTCCCTCTCTCTGCGTGCAAATAAATAAATAAATACTTGTAAATATTAATTTTTTTAAAGTGCACACTATACCACTGAGCATATCATTCTATTACTATACCTCAGCCCAATTTGTGTTGGTTCTAGTCACCAGGTTTATGACAATTTGTTACAGAAACAATAGGAAGCAAATACAGTCTCACTGATAAAGACTAATCCTAGCTGGGCGTGGTGGCGCACGCCTTTAATTCCAGCACTCGGAGGCAGAGGTAGGAGGATCGCCGTGAGTTCAAGGCCACCCTGAGACTACATAGTGAGTTCCAGGTCAGCCTGGGCTAGAATGAGTAGAGTGAGACCCTACCTTGAAAAAAAAAAAAAAAAGGAAGAAAAAACAGACTAATCCTGAAGAAAGGTTATTCTTGCTACAACATAAGGCCATCCTTTAGGTTTGGCCTGTTCATATATGAAGGTATAGAAAGAATGTTCATGTACTGGGCTGAGGAAATGGCTGAGCAGTTAAAGGCACTGGCTTGCAAAACCTAATTTACCTGGGTTTGATTCCCCAGTGCCCAGGTAGAGCCAGAAGCACAGGGTGACACATGCATCTGGGGTTCTGTCCTCCTCATTTGAGTCAAAGTCTCTTACTGATCCTGGAGCTTGCTGTGTTTTCCCAAGCTCTGGAGATCCCAGGACTCTGCTACAAATAACTGTCCTGTGCTCTGAAAGCAGCCCAGAGAAAAACTAAAGGATGATCTCAGATTGAAAGAAATTAGCCACTGGGAATATAGTTTAGTGGTAGAATGATTGTCTAGAGTGTATGAGAAACCCTGGTTTGACCCCCATAGCAGGGATTATCCCAGTGGGTAGATCACATGAGGTCCTGGATTTGCTCCCCATCTCACACACATTAAAAAAAAAAAAACACAAATTTAGGGCTGGAGAGATTGCTTAGTGGTTAGGGTGTTTGCCTGCAAAGCCTAAGGACCAAGGTTCAATTCCCCAGGTCCCATGTAAGCCAGATGCACATGGTCGTAGATGTATCTGGAGTTCATTTACAGTGGCTGGAAGCCCTGGTACACTAATTCTCTCCCTAATAAATAAAAACAAAATATTTTAAAATACATTTTAAAAAAGAATTTAAGGGCTGGAGGGATGGCTTAGCAGTTAAGGCATTTGCCTGCAAGGCCAAAGGACCCAGGTTCGACTCCCCAGGACCCACATTAGCCAGATACATAAAGGGATGCACACGTCTGGAATTTGTTTGCAGTGGCTGGAGGCCCTGGCATTCCCATTCTCTCACTCTCCCTCTTTCTCTGTCAAATAAGTAAATAAAAATAAAATATTTTTTTAAAAGGCAATTCAGGACTGGAGAGATGGCTTAGTGGTTAAGGCACTTGCCTGTGAAGCCTAAGGACCCAGGTTCAGTTTCCTAGGACCCATGTAAGCCAGATGCACAAAGTGGCAAATGTGTCTGAAGTTCATTTGCAATGGCTAGAGGCCCTGGCGCTTGTTCTCTCTCTGTCTCTCACTCGCTTGCTCTCTCTCTCTCTCTCTCTCCCTCTCCCTCCCTCTTTATCTCTGAAAAAAATAAATAAAAATAAAATATTTTTAAAAAGCAATTCAAGCCGGGTGTGATGGTGCACACCTCTAATCCCAGCACTTGGGAGGCAGAAGTAGGAGGATCACTGTGAGTTTGAGGCCACCCTGAGACTCCATAGTGAATTCCAGGTCAGCCTGAGCTAGAGTGAGACCCTGCCTCAAAAAAACAAAACAAACACAGGTGATGCTTCCATCACAGTAAACGTATTGCAGTAGTGACAATGAGACCTGTAACATTGTACATAATAAGTTCAAGAAAGTGAAAGATGTTCATTTGCCAGAATATCAAGTAATTTGTATTATTAATCTTTTAGGACCTAAAGTATATTGCTTCTAGGAATTAGATGTCAGAGGTCCCAGAAACTTTGTCGTTCAACCAGAGAGAGACTCAGGAAATAATGGTATATGTCCAATTAATTGCTCAACTGGATCAGTTTTTGCAAGGACTGAGCTTCAGCAAAACTAAGGTAACCATGATGGGCAATGAAGGAAGCACATGAGAAATCTCTTAAATAAAAGTTTATTGGCTTTTCACATATTTACAGTTTGTGAAATCAGCATATATTTCTGGCTTGAAGTTTTGCTAGCGTTTTCTGTGGAAAGAGAATAAAAGTCAAATTTAGTTCTTAAAAAAGAAACAATAAAAAAAAAGGAATTCAATATAAGAATTCCAGGAGCCAGGTGCGGTGGCGTGTGCCTTTAATCCCAGCACTCAGGAGGCAGAGGTAGGAGGGTCACTGTGCGTTTGAGGCCACCCTGAGACTACATAGTTAATTCCAGGTCAGCCTGGACCAGATTGAGACCTTACCTCAAAAAAAAAAAAAGAGAGAGAGAGAATTCCATGGGCTGGAGAGATGGCTTAGTGGTTAAGTGCTTGCCTGTGAAGCCTAAGGACCCTGGTTCGAGGCTCCATTCCCCAGGACCCACGTAAGCCAGATGCACAAGGTGGCACATGCATCTGGAGTTCATTTTCAGTGGCTGAAGGCCCTGGTGCGCCCATTCTCTCTCTCTCTCTCTCTCTCTCTCTCTGTCTCTTTCTCTCTCTGTCTGTCTGTCACTCTCAAATAAATAAACAAGAAACTTAAATAAATAAAAAGAATTCCATCCCCCAACAAACACAGCATGTTAATAGTTGTACTATATTTAATGACACTGGACACAGCCCATCCTGAGAAGTGCACATAAGTTAAATTATTAAGGAGGGGTTGGAGAGATGGCTCAGCAGTTAAAGGTACTTACTTACAAAGCCTGATGGCCTGGGTTCGATTCTCCAGTACCCATATAAAGCTAGATGTACAATGTGGGCATCTCCTCTTCTCTCTCTCTCTCTCTCTCTCTCTCTTGCAAATAAGTAAATAATGATATATTTTTTTAAAATTTTGTTAGAGGGCTGGAGAGATGGCTTAGCTGTTAAGGAGCTTCCCTGAAAAGCCTAAGGACCTATGTTTGACTTTCCAGGTCCCACATAAGCCAGATGTGCAAGGCGACACAAGGGTGCTAGATTGAACATACGCACAAGGTGGTGCGCACTGCACGTCTTGAGTTCCATTGCAGTGTCTGGAGGCCCTAGCATGCCGATTCTCTCTTTCTCCCTCTCTCATAATACAAAGTGTGACTGTGTGATTTCACAAAGGTCCAAGAAGGTCCAGGGCTGTGTGCATAGAGTCCCCTCTCACTGCTGGTTCCTCAGGTATGGAGTGAAGGTGTAGGGGTAGTGTAGCCATCACCTGTTTTTGAGAATCACCCAGTTATCTTTAATAATTTTTTTTTTTTTTTTTACTTATGAGAGAAAGAGAGAGAGAGAGAGAGAAAGAGAATTTGTGCACCAGGGCCTCAGCCACTGCAAACTCCAGACTCATGTGCCACCTTGTGCATCTGGTTTACGCGGGTTCTGGGGAGTAGAACCTGGGTCATTAGGCTTCGCCCTGACCGCTGAGCCATCTCTCCAGCCGCCCAGCTATCTTTTCCGGCTCTAGACAGATGCCCCACTTTCCACAAGTAAAAGTAGGAAGAATAAATTATCTGGGACACACTGCAGCAGGAGGAAACAGGAACCGGGAAGTCTTGTCTCCTTGGCTCTCGCTGCAGCTCCTGCTCCTCCTACATGCTCCTGAGGACAAAAGCCCAGAAGTTCCTTCACCTGCCCATAAAGCATACTCCCTTTATTCCCAAGGGACAATTAGGGAGTATTTCAGGCTTGTTGCTGATTACTCACTATCATTCTGCAACTCCAAATAACTTTACGTTGCCATAGCGACACACTCGGCTTTGGAGATCCACATTGTTGCCGGATGCACTTGGGAAGGATCAAGAGCTGTTACCAGAGAACTCTCAGCAAGTGGGAGGGGTAGGGTGGGGACAGCTGCTGGTTACCTAGGACGTGGTCCAGCCAAAGAATGAACCTTCCTTGGTCACCACTGAGAGACCAGTTGTGACAGTTACCTTCTCATTGCTGGGACAAAACACCCAGCCAGAAACAGTTTATGGCCTGAGTTTGATCCACAGCACAGTGTAAAAAGCTGGGCATGGCCAGGCACACACGTCTGTAGCGACAGATCGCTGGAAAGCAAGACAGGAGAATCACCGAGGCTCACTGGTCAGCCAGCCTGGCGGCAAAGGGCAGCTCTGAGTTTAGCGAGAGGCTCCATCTCAAGGACACAATGTAGAAGAGTGAGTGAGAGGGTGTCAGTGTTTTCCTCTGGCCTTCACTTGTGGGAGCCCAGGATGCATGCAGCATTACACACACACACATAACCACAAAAAAAAAGAAGTCCAAGGTCATCCTCAGTATCAAGTTCAAAGCTAGGTCAGGTCTACATGAGACCCTCAATCTCAAAAAAAAAAAAAAAAAAAAAAAAAAAAAAAAAAAATCCCAGCACTCAAGAGGCTGAGGTATGCATGAGGTAGGAAGGTAGGAGGAAGACCACTATGACTTTAAAGTCAGCCTGGGCTACAAAGTGAGTTTCAGGTCAGTCTGGGCTAGAGTGAGCTCCTACCTCAAAAAATAAAAAAAAAAGATACAAAACTACTTAAAAGCATGAAAGAACATATCACATTATGTGGGGGAAAAAAAATCAATGGTGGAGCAAGACATGGTGGTGCACGCCTTTAATCCCAGCACATGGGAGGCAGAGGTAGGAGGATTGCGTGTGTTCAAGGCTACCTGAGACTACATAGTGAATTCCAGGTCAGTCTGGGCTACAGCGAATCTTACCTTGAAATACCAAAAAGGGCTGGAGAGTTGGCTTAGTGGTTACAGCATTTGCCTACAGAGCCAAAGGACCCAGGTTCTATTCCCCAGTACCCATGTAAGCCAGTTGCACAAGGTGGTGCATATGTCTGGAGTTTGTTTGCAGTGGCTAGAGGCCCTGGCACACCCATTCTCGCTCTTTTTCTCTGTCTCTATTTGCCTTTCCCTCTCCCTCTCTCAAGTAAATAAATGAATAGAGCATTTTAAAAAATTAATGGTGAGGCTAGAGAGATGGCTTAGTGGTTAAGGCGCATGCCCGTGGAGTGTAAGAACCCATGTTCAATTCCCCAGGACCCATGTAAGCCAGATGCACAAGGCAGCGCGTGCATCTGGAGTTCATTTGCAGTAGCTGGAAGCCCTGGTGCACCCATTCTCTCTATATGCCTCTTCCTCTGTCTTTCTCTCTCAAATACATAAATACATAATGGTCAAGAGGGGATTATGAGAGGAAGGAGAAAGTAAGTATGCTTTCAATTCCCTCTCTTATCTTGGTACTTGACAATTTCCTGTAGAAACTTTTTAAAAATTAAATATTTTATTTTTTTACTTATTTTGAGAGAGAGAGAGGGGGAGAGAGGCAGATGGAGAGAGAATGAACACACCAGGGCCTCCAGCCACTGCAAATGAACTCCAGATGCATATGCCACCTTGTGTATCTGGCTTATGTGGGTACTGAGGAGTCAAACCTGGGTCCTTAGGCCTTCTCAAGCAAATGCCTTAACTGCTAAGCCATCTCTTGAGCCCTGTAGAAACTTTATTATTATTATTATTTTGAGAGAGAGAGAGAGAAAGAGGCAGAGAGAGAGAGAGAGAGAGAGAGAAAGAATGGGCACAGCAGGGCCTTTAGCTGCTAGCAAACAAACTCCAGATGCATGTGGCTCCTTATGCACATGTGCAACATTGCACACTTGCATAACTGTGAGTCTGGCTAACATGGGACTGGGAGATTTGAACATGAGTTCTTAGGCTTTGCTGGCACACAGCTAACCACTAAGCAATCTATCCAGCCCCCCTGTTAGAAGCTTTTGATTGAATTGTGTTAAAATCATTGAAACAACTCCTGTCAGATTGGCTACCATCATGAAAACAAATGATCATAAATGCTGGTGGGGGTGTGGAAAAAGAGGAACCCTTCTACACTGTTGGTGGGAATGCAATCTGGTCCAGCCATTGTGGAAATCAGTGTGGAGGTTCCTAAGACAGCTAAAGATTGATCTACCATATGACCCAGCTATAGCACTCCTAGGCACATATCCTAAGGACTCATCTCATTTCCTTAGAAGTACGTGCTCAACCATGTTTATTGCTGCTCAATTCATAATAGCTGGGAAATGGAACCAGCCTAGATGTCCCTCAACTGATGAGTGGATAATGAAGATATGGCACATTTATACAAAAATGGAGTTCTACTCAGCAGTAAAGAAAAATGAAGTTATGAAATTTGTAGAAAAATGGATGGATCTGGAAAGGATTATACTAAGTTAGGTAACCCAGGCCCAGAAAGCCAAGCGCCACATGTTCTCTCTCATATGTGGATCCTAGCTACAGATGATTGGGCTTCTGTGTGAGAAGGAAAAAACTCAGTAGCAGAGGCCAGTAAGCTAAAAAAGAGATACAAAGGGAAGAGAAAGGAAGGGAGGAGGGTACTTAATAGGTTGGTATTTTATATATGTAAGTAGAAGAATAGATTAATAGGGGTGAAAAGGCCCAAAGTGAGGTCAGGGGAGGAGATTGAGTAAAGGAAAGGTGGAGGGAGGGCTAATCAAAATCTAAGAGGATATCAATAAATCATATGGAATCCTCTGGTTTTGGACAATGGAACACTCAGGAGCCATAGATCGTTGTTAGAAAATTTTCAGTGCCAGGGATGGGATACCTCCCAGTGAGTTGTTGGCCAGGGAGATCCCTGGTGCCCCCAAAACATTATAGGCCATTGCCGAGGCCCTTGGTTTCCCACCAGGAATCAATGGTAAGACACTATTGCTGAAGACTCCACATACTTGGGCTGCAAGGCCAATGAGAAATTCTGCTGGAACTGAGCTGATAACCTCCTCCATGTAGACCAGCTGACAGAAAGCTGGAAGAAGCCATTCTACATGCAGTTCAATAGGAGAAAGAGATACCACCAGTGAAGATACTCAACAGTGGACACTGCAAGCCTTATAATTGGCCAGCCAGGCCAAATGAGCCAATGGGGGCAATAGTGGCCCGTCTGTTATGGTGGAAACCAACTGCCCTCCAATTGGACCGGAGGCCCACTTCATGGGAGGGAATACATCCCTGATACTGAAAACTTATAACAGGGGTAGTCATGAGCCCTAGGGGTGTAACATCTGCTGATGTCTGGATAAGTGTATATACTATGCTTATCAAACTGCCCAGTAAGCACTTCTCTTAATATTCATACCCTTATATTAATGCTATTCTCACTTTGGGTAGAGAACCTTCTCTTTTCAGATGGCAGTAACCTTGGGACGACTCAGAAGGTATCATGGTGCTGGAAAGAAGTGACTAGAGTACCGAGTAACATCTCGATCACACTTTCCAAGGCTCAGGGTCTAATGCGGAAGAGGTGGCAGAAAGAATGTAAGAGCCAAAGGAAGGGTAGGACTCCTTACAACGTGCTCCCTCCAGACATAAAATGGCCTCGATATCCATGACCTCATAGTGCCTGACACTACCTACACAAGACCATCATAAGAGGAGGGAAAGATCATGACATCAAAATAAAAGAGAGACTGATTGAGATGGGGAGGGGATATGATGGAGAATGGAATTTCAAAGGGGAAAATTACCATGGGATATTTTTTATAACCATGGAAAATGTTTTAAAGAAATTGAGAAAAAATAAAATAAAATATATTTTAAAAATCATTGAAACATATTTTAGGGTCAAAGGGAACCCAAAAAAGTTTATTTTTATTTACTTATTTGAGAGAGAGATACAGAAATAGGCAGGTAGAGAGAGAATGGGAGCACCAGGGCCTCCAGCCACTGCAAACGAACTCCAAATGCATGCGGCCTATTGTCATCTGGCTTACACGGGTGCTGGGGAGTCGAACCTGGGTCCTTTGGCTTTGCAGGCAAGTGCTTTAACCATCTCTCCAGCCCCAAAGGAGTTTTTTTTTTAAAAAAAAGAAAAAAGAAAGAAAAACTTTATTTATTTATTTGAGAGAGAGAGAGAAAGAGGGAGAGAGAGGCGCGCCAGGGCCTCCAGCCACTGCAAACGAACTCTAAACACATGGGCCCCCTTGTGCATCTGGCTTCCGTGGGTCCTGGGGAATCTAACTGGGGTCCTTTGGCTTTGCAGGCAAACACCTTAACCACTAAGCCATCTCTCCAGCCCTCCCCCCCCCTTCTTTTTTTTTGAGGTAGGGTTTCACTCTAGCCCAGGTTGACCTGGAATTCACTATGTACTCTTAGGGTGGCCTTGAACTCATAGCGAGCCTCCTACCTCTGCCTCCCAAGTGCTAGGATTAAAGACGTGCACTACTATGTCTGGTGAAACCAGTTTTTTAATATAGTATTACTAATGTCACTTAGTATGATGGATGTTACTATTTTCCTGTCATATGTTTATACAAAATAAAATAGAGCATGATATGGAATTAAAACAAAAAAAAACATGTATTTTAATCAGGAAACCCAGTGTCTCCAAAATGAAAGTAAATGGGGAGATTTTTTTTTTCTAACCTGTGTCGGGTATCAAGCACAGGGCCTGTGCATACTACGTAAGTCCTCTACCACTGAACCACACCCTAGCCAGAGGAAGTATTTTTAATATTTATTTTTATTTATTTATTTGAGAGAGAGGGAGAATGGGCCTTCAGCTGCTGCAAAAGAACTCTAGATGCATGCACTACTTTGTGCATCTGGCTTACATGGGTCCTGGGGAATCAAACCTGGATCCTTTAGCTTTTCAGACAAGTGCCTTAACCGCTAAGCCATCTCTCCAGCCCACAGATTTTAAATGTTAAGCCCTATCACTAAAATCCTATGGCTAGTGAGATATGTAAGTTGGGAAATTTCAGGGCTGGAGAAATGGTTTAGCTGTTAAGGCACTTGCCTGCAAAGCCAAAGGACCCAGGTTCGATTCCCCAGGACCTATGTTAGCCAGATGCACAAGGGGGCACACATGTCTGGAGTTCGTTTGCAGTGGTTAGAGGCCCTGGTGTACCCATTATCTCACTCTCTCTCCCTCTTGCTCTGTCAAATAAATAAATAACTATAAAAAATAAAATAAGTTGGTAAATTTCACGCTTAATATTTATTTCTTTACACAGTGTTCAAAATAGTGTATATCAAGGTAAACGATGGCTTAGCATTAAGGTGCTTGCCTGCAAATCTTTTTTTTTTTTTTTTTTTTCGAGGTAGGGTCTCACTCTGGCTCAGGCTGACCTGGAATTCACTATGTTGTCTCAGGGTGGCCTCGAACTCACGGATATCCTCCTACCTCTGCCTCCTGAGTGCTGGGATTAAAGGTGTGCACCACAACCAGCTGCCTGCGAATCTTAAGGACCCAGGTTTGATTCCCCAGAACCCACATAAGCCAGATGCACAAAGTGGCACATATGTCTGGAGTTCGTTTGCAGTGGCTAGAGGCCCTGGTGTGCCCATTCTCTCTCTTCCTCTTTCTCAAATAAATATCTTTAAAAATTTTTGGAAATTTTGAGATAATAATCTAGGAGTTTCACAAAGAGATGGTTTTAACTGCTGGTCTAGAAAGCAAACCAAAACTATTACGCATGAAAATAGCGCCACCTGGTGGTCATAGAAATAGTGTAGCCTGGCTTTCCTATTAACTTGGTCTCTTGGGTGGAACATTGTCTACTAGCCAACCCTTTATATATAATTTTTACTTTAATAAGTATTTATTTATTTCAAAGGTTATTATTTGGGTGTATGGGTGCACCAGGATGTCTTACCACTACAAAGAAACACCAGACACATGTACCATTTTGTAATACAGCTTTGTGTGAGGGCTGGGTAATCAAACCAGGCCAATGGACCTGGGCTGGCAGGCTTTGTGAGAAAGCTCCTTTGTTTGCTGAGCTATCTCCTCTGCCCTTTCCTTTTATATCATTTTCCCCAGCGATTCTAGTTCTTTAGCAAATGTCTAGAAGGATTCTCTTACCTACTAGAAAGAATGAAAGTCTGGGAGCCAGGAGAATTAATCACGATACTTCTTTATGCCCCACCTACCAGGTAGATCCGGTATTTTTGTGGGGTTTTTATTGTTTTACTGCTAGGGATCAGATCCAGGGCTTCATGCATGCTGGGCAGGCACTCCACCACTAAGCCACACCCTCACCCTCTGGTATTAACATTGAACATAGGTTCTGGCAAATACTAACACTGGTCAAAGTCTGAACCGCCTTCGATATGGAATGTGGAGGTGGATTGGGGAGTGCGTTTGTATTCCATATTGTAGAAAGGAATCTGACTGTTCATGCTCTTAATGGCTTTCCTGTTTTAACTCCCCAGCCTAGTGGCCCTGGAGGAGTGCTGGGTACCTGCAGAAACTAGTAAGACTCACTCCCAAGAAGTGTTTGAGCTCAGGTGTCCAGAGAACGAGGGAAGAGTGCAAGGGATGGTAACCAGACTGGCCACATGACCAGAGGGGGAGACTAAGCTAGGGATGATGGACTGCTTCTTTTATTATTATTATTATTATTGACTGCTTTTGTCCTACCTCTAAAACCTGCTGGCTGGAGGTGAGATGCCAGGCTGTTCCCCTTCCCAGGGTGTGCATGCTAGAGTGCTGGTTCAATGAATCAAGGGCAACTTTAAGATTCAATTTTCTTTTTTTTTTTCTTGAGGTAGGGTCTCACTTTAGCCCAGGCTGACCTAGAATTCACTATGTAGTCTCAGGCTGGTCTCCAATGCAAAGCAACACTCGGCTAAAGATTCAATTCTTGTCTCTGCCTCATGAGCTGATATTCCAGGTACACATCCTGTGTGCAGGAGTTAGATCTTTAGCACAATGCCTGACACATGAAAAGATGTTGCTATCCTTATTATTAAAACATCAGATACCATTGGGGGGGGGTGCTTCAATAATTTTCCACAGTTTTGCAATAATGTCGATTATTCTTTATTTATATGAGAGTGTCTGTATGGGTACACCAGGGCCTCTTACTGCTGCAAACAAACTCCAGACACATATGCCACTTTGTGTATCTGGCTTTTACGTGGGTACTGAGGTACCAAATTCAAATCTGCAGGCTTTGCAAGCAAGCACCTTTAACCACTGAGCAATAATGTCAATTATTATGGCCCAATAATGTCAATTATTTTATGGAGATCATAGAGTTAATTTGTCAAATATACAATTGTAAAGCTGGGCTTTGTTTTTATGGTGCTGGGGCTTGAATCCAAGGCTTCATGCATGCTGGGAAAATGCTTTACTATTGAGCTATATCCCCACCCTTGTTTCAGTTTTTTTTTTTTTTCTTTTTTAAAAAAATATTTCTTGCCAGGCATGGTAGCACACACCTTTATTCCCAGCACTTGAGAGGCAGAGGAAGGAGGATTGCTATGCGTTCAAGGCCACCCTGAGACTACATAGTGAATTCCAGGTAAGCCTGGGCTAGAGTGAGACCCTACCTCAAAAAAAAAACAAAAAAATATTTTTTTTTCTTTCTTTTTGAGAGACAGAGAGAGAGAAATGTCACACCAGGGCCTCAGCCACTGCAATGAAATTGCATATGCTTGCGCCACCTAGTGGGCACGTGCAACCTTGCACTTGTCTCCCCTTTGTGCGTCTAAGTGGGATCTGGAGAATTGAACATGGGTCCTTAGGCTTCGCAGGCAAGCACCTTAACCACTAAGCCATCTCTCCAGCCCCGAAATACATATTTTTTAAAAATTTTATTGCTGGGCATGGTGGCACATGCCTTTAATCCCAGCACTCAGGAGGCAGAGGTAGGAGGGTCGCTGTGAATTTGGGATTTGGGGCCACCCATGCCCAGCAGCAAATATTTTTTTTTTCAAGGTAGGGTTTCATTTTGGCCCAGGCTGGCCTGGAATTCACTATGTAGTCTGAGGGTGGCCTCGAACTCACGGTGATCCTCCTACCTCTGCCTCCCAAGTGCTGGGATTAAAGGCATGTGCCACCATACCTGGCTAATTTTTTTTTTTTTTTTTTTTTTTTTTTTTACTTTTCAGTCAGATAGGTTTTTATTTTCTGGCTAATTATTTTAAAGAAAATTTATTCTACGTTTAGAGTTTGACTTATTTTTAGGTTTGGACATTTATAAATGATGTTGCTGTCAACATTGCTTTTTTGTTCTTGTTTTGTTGTTTTTCGAGGTAGGGTCTTGCTCTAGTCCAGGCTGACTGGAATTCACTAGGTAGTCTCAGGCTGGCCTTGAACTCAGCTTCCCAAGAGTGCTGGGATTAAAGGTGTGAGCCACCTCATCCAGCTTTGTTGCTACCTTTTGAAACAGGGTCTCATGTAGCACAGGCTGGTCTTGAACTTGCTATATAGCTGAGGCTTGACTTGAACTCTTGATCCTTCTGCCTCCTTCTAGAATGATAGGCATGTACCACCACACCTGGCCTAACATTTTTATTTGCATCCTGAGACTTAGGCATTTGTCTATGGTGCAAATTTATGAGTTGTCAATGCTGGGGATGGAGACATGGCTCAGTGGTTAAGGTGCTTGCTGGCAAAGTCTAACGACTTGAGTTCAATTCCCCAGTAACTGCCTTAAGGCAGGTGCACAAAGTGGAACATGCATCTGGAGTTTGTTTGCAGCATTTAGAGGCCCCATCATGCCCCTTCTCTGTCTCTCTGCTTGCAAATTTTTTTTTAGGGCTGGAGAGATGGCTTAGCAGTTAAGCGCTTGCCTGTGAAACCTAAGGACCCCGGTTTGAGGCTCAATTCCCCAGGACCCACGTTAGCCAGATGCACAAGGGGGCGCACGCATCTGGAGTTCCGTTTGCAGTGGCTTGAAGCCCTGGCGCGCCCATTCCCTCTCTGTCTATCTGCCTCATTCTCTGTGTCTGTCACTCTCAAATAAAGAAAGAAAGAAGAAAAAAATTTTTTTAAAATATTTTTTTTGAAAAAGGATTGCCAATACTGTGCCATGGGGTGTACTTTCAAGTTTAGTTAGTAAAGATACTTCTTAACATAAAGTAGTTGTTCTACTTTGCTTCCCCACCAGGGATGCAGGAGTTCCTACTGCTCCATGTCCACCAGTATTTACCACTGTCAGGCCTGTGCGGGGCACGTGTGCATGCAAGTTCATATGTGTGAATGTACGTATGTGCAGGTGCACATGTGTCTTGCACGTGGAGGCCAGAGATCAACATCTGGTTGCCTTCCTCAATCGCTCTCCACCTTTTCAAAAGAAGTGTGAGTGCGTGTATACATGGGCTGCCAGGGTCTCTTGCCACTGCACACAGAATGCCAGACACCTGTGGCACTTTCTTCACACCAGGCTTCACGTGGGTGGCTGGGGAATTAAATCAGGCTGTCAGACCTTGCTCTTGCCAGGCCTTTAACCACTGAGCTATCTGCCCAGCCCGCCACCTTATTTTTTGAGACAGGGTTTCTCTCTGAACCTGGGGCTCACTAATTCTAATTCCGCTAGTAGCCAGCAAGCCACAGGGATTCTCTTGTCTCTGCGACCCCCCCCCCCCACCGTGCTGAGATTAGATACACACCATCATGCCATTTTGATATGCACACAGGGATATATATCAGATCCTCATACCTGCAGAGCAAGCGCTTGACCCATTGAGCTATCCCCCAGCCGTCAGGCATTTTTGTTTCCACCACTCCCCTCAATCCTTATCGAGGTTGAGTCTTTCATATGTTTGGTCATCACTGGACTGTCCTCTTAGGATGTGCTGATGCAGGAATCAAGTCTTGTCCTGGCTTTCATTAGGCGACTCACGCTTTTCCTTCCAATCTGTCTCTCCTGAGGGATTCCTGATAAATGGTCCAAGAAGCACAGAGTGGACAGATGGCTTTTTCTAATACCACAGTGCTATGTAGCTCAGGCTGCCTGGGCCTCCACAGACCGGTCCAAGTTAGAGCTTGCTAAACGCCTGCTTATTGATTAGTGCAAATCCATGGTCCTTATGTGCGTTTTCAAAGCCCCAAGTTCTGAAAACCAAAACAGTTTTCCACATTTGTTCTAAAATTCATTTGGAGGCAAAACTTGAACATGAGGCCACTTGCAGTTTTCCCTCACATTTCTCATAGAAGTGGGAATGTGTTGGACTATGGATGTCACTCTAGACCTTGCTGGGAAATAACATATACACTAAGTACTTTTGTCAGAGGGTTTTTCTAAAACCAGAAAATGTCTGCATTGTTGAGCATAATTATAGGATTCTGGGCTACCATTTTTGAAATACTGTAGTGTTCCAGTACTGTCAATGAATTTTTTTTTTTTTTTCTCAAGGTAGGGTCTCGCTCTAGCCCAGGCTGACCTGGAATTCACTATGTAGTCTCAGGGTGGCCTTGAACTCATGGAGATCCTCCTACCTCTACCTCCCAAGTGCTGAGATTAAAGTCGCACACCACCACACCCGGCTGTCAATAAATTTTTTTAAAAATATGTTTAATCAGCAACAATCTACCACATTTTTAAAAATTTTTATTTTTATTTATCTATTTGAGAGTGACAGACAGGCAGAGAGAGAAAGAGGCAGAGAGAGAAGAGAGAGAAGAGAGAGAATGGGCACACCAGGTCCTCCAGCCACTGCAAAGGAATTCCAGATACATGCGCCACCTTATGTGGGTCCTGGGGAATCGAGCCTTGAACTGGGATCCTTAGGCTTCACAGGTAAGCGCTTAACCACTAAGCCATCTCTCCAGCCTTCAATGAATGTTTTAATACAGACCAGACAGTTGTGGCAAGTAAATAGTCATTGTTAGTCCTATCCTTCCCCTCTGTCCCCCACAGGGCCTCACACTGTAGCCCAGGCTGGCCTTAAACTCAAGGCAATATTCCTGCTCAGTCTTCTGGGTGCTGGGCAGCTCTTGCACACTTTACAGAGAAAGCCCCCAAAGCTCTAAGAGGTTGAAAACTTTGCCTAGTGAAATTTATATTCATTCAAAGTAGGATACTTTTCAAAATGCAAACATATTTGAACATAATTTAAACTGAGTAACTTATGTAGTCAATACATACTTAACAGCAGTAATGGGCTGGGGACATGGCTCAGTGGGTAAGTGTACTTGTGCAAGCATGAGGACCTGAGTCCCATCCCCAGCACCAGTGTGTCCGCAGCCCCAGGACTGAGGCGGGGGAGACAGGAGGATCACTAGAGCTTGCTGGCTAGCTAGCCAAAAAAATGTGAGCTGCAGCTTTAGTGAGACCTTGTCTCAAAGAAATAAGATGGAGGAGCAGTAGAGGGCACCGGGATTCTCCTCTGGCCTCGTGCACACACACACACACACACACACACACACACAAGCAGTAACTTAGTGAGGCAAACAATGTCTGGGATTCATTCATGGAGAAAACTGATTTAGTGGTCAAGCTACAAAGAGCATCTACTGTGCTGGCCTAGGGATGAGAACACAGAGGCCCTGAGGTTACAGGGTACACCGGAGGCCCCAGACAGCCTAAGAACACGTAGACACTAATTTTAGTTAGTTTAGTGCTTAACAGGACTGACATCTGAAATATCAGAATTCATTCTTCTTGTAGATTTTTAACTCTCGAAAGTTTAGAGCAAACCATTTGCACAAAATTTCAGCCTGCTGGGCTGGGCATGGTGGCGCACGCCTTTAATCCCAGCACTCAGGAGGCAGAGGTAGGTGGATCACTGTGAGTTCGAGGCCACCCTGAGACTACATAGTGAGTTCCAAGTCAGCCTGGACTAGAGCGAGACCCTACCTCGAACCCCCCCCCCCGCAAAAAAAAATTTCAATGCCCTTCCCCTCCCTTTCTTACCTTGCAAACTCAGATTTCTTTACCTCTAATGCCAGAGGATTTGTTTCCTTCTTGCAGGTCAATTGCTTCATCAGGCTTCCCACCTTCTCTGGTTCCTTGCTTCAGCAACTAGGCCCCACCTTATCAACAAACTGCTCATTTAAAAAATTTATTAGAGGGACAGAATGGGTGTACAAGGGTCTCTGCAAACAAACTCCAGATGCATGTGCCGCCTGGTGCATCTGGCTTACATGGGCACTGGGGAATTTAGCCTGGGTCCTTAGGCTTTGCAGGCAAGCTCCTTAACCACTAAGCCATCTCTCCAGCCCCAAACTGCTCATTTTCAACTGGCCCTCCCAAATTTCAAAAAACAAAACAAAAAAACCAAACCCTCTCCAAACTTCCTCATGGCTAGCTAGCCCTGCTTCCTTTCCTTCCTTCCTTCAAGTTTCTAAACGGAAGTGTTCACTCCCTCACCTTCTCACCTCCTGCTGACTCCTTGAGTTCCGTTTTCTCCTCTACTGCTCCTCTGTGCTGGCAAAGGTCCATCATGTGGCCAGTGACTCTGGCTGCAGCTCATCCATTTTTTCCTCGGAAGCCTCAAATTCATTTAGTTTTGTCAGCAAGTCTCCAAGACAGCCCAAAGGCTTCTGACCTCTTCCTATTCTATACCTGTGCAAGTCCCTTCCTAAAGCTGACCTGTGTAGCCAGTGTGGCGGTTTGAATGTAAAATGTTTCCTCCTCCCCATTTTCAAGTGTTTGTGACTGAATGTGAGGGCAATCTGGCTGCGACATCTGTCACCCCATCGATCACCGGGGTTGATTCCGCTGATCTGGCTGGCTAGGAGGGTGTCCCCTTCCTCCCTCACCATGTGTGTCCATCCCGAAGCTGCACATTCCATCAAAGAGGACTACATTCCCTGAATGGGGAATGACCAGTCTGTGGTCAAAAGTGTACGAATAGGGTTGGAGAGATGGCGTTGCAGTTAAGCGATTGCCTGCGAAACCTAAGGACCCCGGTTCGAGGCTCAATTCCCCAGGACCCACATTAGCCAGATGCACAAGGGGATGCACGCATCTGGAGGCCCTGGCGCGCCCATTCTCTCTCTATCTCTCTATGCCTCTTTCTCTGTCGCTCTCAAATAAATAAAAATGAACAAAAAAAAATTTTTAAGTGTATGAACAGCTGTGCTCCCCTGCTAGAACCTCTAAGCAAGCTCTCAAGTGTTTGCTGATGGAGCCTTTGGGAGCTAGAGTCTTGCTGGAGGTGCTGTGTAACTGGGAGCAGCCCTTGAAATTTTATGGTTTAGCCCACTTGCCAATGCTGCCTCTCTGCTGTCATGTGGTACAAGCCAGCTTCCAGTTCTGAGAAAACTTCCCCTTGAAACTGCAAGCCAAAACAAACTATAGGCTGCTTCTAGTAGTGTATTTTTTTTATGAACCTATTTTTATTTATTTGCAAGAGGAGAGATAATGGGAATATGACTTCCTGCCACTGCAAAGGAACTTCAGATGCACACACCACTGTGCGCCTGGCTTCACGTGGGTGCTGGAGAATCAAGCCCTGGTCATCAGGCTTTACAAGCAAGTGCCTGTAACTGCTGAGTCATCTCTCCAGCCCTTGTGGAAGGGTAGATGGACACAGCAATGGGAAAGTAACTGACAGGGCAGGGTCTTGTGGAAACGGAAGGCTTCCTCAATATTCACTGGAAGAGGAAGCGGGCTGCATGTCATGAGAACAGTCTGACTATGAGGAAGGCCCTGGGCAAGGGACTGAGGTGCCCTGCCAACATCGCACACTAATTGCCAGGCATTTGAGTCATCTTGAAGCATTTCCTCCAACCCAGGCAAGCTTTCAAATGACTGTGACTTCCTGAGACTGAGCCAGAATCTTCAGCTAAGTCTTCCTGGAATCCTTGACCCAGAGTAACGATGTGAGACCATAAATGTTCATTTTAAGCTGCTACGTTTGGGGATGTTATCTGCTATTACAGCAACAGATCACGTTCCTGAGACACACGAAACCTGTTTAATATGAACCATGGAAATCTTGTCTTATAGTTTCATCTACAGGGAAGGAGAAAGCATTTAAGGACTCAGGTACACAACTTAAGGGTAGGAAATAGGTGCCACAAGCTCCTTTGAGGCTCAGTCCCTAAGATGATCTTTGTAGGAGAGCCGACAATAGCCAGGGATGGGCTCTAACTGGATGGCACAGCACCTTACATAATTCACAGTTGTCCCCTGACCCTGAAGATTTCAACTTAGGATCACAACTGAGTCACATGGGAACTAAAGAACCCGACTCCCACCAGCCCCCTTCTCCTAGCCATGTAAGACATTGAGACATCTTCTGCTGAGTAGATGGCAGGACTGGGTTGACATTTGCTTACAGACAGGATCTCATGCAACCCAGGCTGCTCTCAAACTATGGAGCCTGAGGCTGGCCCTGGAATTCCTAATGCTCCTGCTTCTTCCTCCCTGGTGCTGGGATCACGGGGTGGTGCGCCACCACACCTTGCTCCTGCTGATTTTTACACCCATGTTTCCTGCCTTGGAGGCTGTGGTGTAGCTCAGTGATAGATTATGCTTAGCATGTGAGAGGCCCTGGCTTCAATCCCTAACAAAAGGCAACCAGAAAACCAACACACACATACACACACACACACCCCAAAAAAAACCCTACCTTTGTACCTCTTTATAATTTTTTTTTTGTTTTGTTGTTTTTTTGAAATAGGGTCTCACTGTAGCCCAGGCTAACCTAGAATTCACTGTGTACTTTCAGACTGGCCTCAATTCACAGCGACCCTCCTACCTCAGCCACCACACCCAGCTTTATTTACTTATTAGTGCTGGGAACTGAGCCCAGAACCTTATAGTAATTCAGCTTCATTCTTTCGACCTTTACTAGTATTGTGTTAATGAGCATTCTTTCTTTTTTTAATTTATTATTTGCAAGGAGAGAGAGAAACAGAACAAGATAAAAGCGGGAGGGGGAGAAAGAAAATGGGCATCCCAGGGTTTCCATCCACTATGAAAGAACTCCAGATACATGTGCCACCTCATGCATCTGTCTTACGTGGGTCCTGGGGAATCGAACTCTGGTCATTAGGCTCCACAGGCAGGCGCCTTAACCACTGAGCCACCTCTCCAGCCCTTAATGAGCATTCTTAACTCAGAGCTGCCTCTTCAAGTGAAAACATGTATCATTCCTCCTTCGATACCAGAGTTTAAAGTGACAGTAACCGTTCCCATGTGAGACCACTGTGGGCCATGAAAGCCCACGTACCAAACCCCACCTGCCTTGCTGCTCACCACGTTGACAGCTCAACCCAGCTCCACCTCAATTCACACTGGCTTTCTTTTCAGGTACCAAAAGGTATCTTCAGCCTCACCAGGGGTACTTGTCAAAACTGCACTCTCTCAGATGGAACCTGCCACTTCAGAAAAGCAGTTTGCAAGGCTGGGAATACAGCTCCATGGCAGAGCGCTTTGGTGAGGTCCAAGGTTCAATCTCCAGCACTGCAAAGGTCTTGCAATACCTCAAAATGTTAGTCAGCCATAAGACCCAGTAATTCCACTCCTCGGAATATTCCACAGAAATGAACACAGATTCATACAAAATCTTACACACGTATCTTCAGTTGCATTATTCCTAACAGTCCAACAGTAGGAACTCAAATGTCCATGGGTGGACAAAAAATACACATGTACATACAGCTACTCAAGGGTATAAAAGTGAAGTGTTGATGTACACTACAACATGGATGAACCCTAAAAACACACTAATTCAAAGCCAGTTACAGAAGTCAACATAATGTATGACGACGACATGAATGTATTTATATGAAATGTCTACAACAGGTACATTGGAAAGACAGAAATTAGATTGCCAAGGCTGGAGTAGGGTGGTTTAGACAAGAAGATGGAGGGAAGATACAGGTAAGTTTAGATGCTAAAACCCACTTAACCATACATTTTCAAACAGTGAATTTTATAACATGTGACTTACACTTCAGTAAAATGTGGGGTTTTTAAAAATATTTTTTTTTAATTGGGCTGGAGAGATGGCTTAGCGGTTAAGGCACTTGACTGTGAAGCCTAAGGACCTATGTTTGACTCTCCAGATTCCACACTAGCCAGATGCACAAAGGTGAGGCAAGCGCAAGATTGCACATGCCCACCAGGTGGCGCAAGCGTCTGAGTTCGATTGCAGTCGCTGAGGCCCTGGCATGACAATTCTCTAAAACGTTTCTTTAATTTTTTGTTTATTTTTATTTATTTGAGAGCAACAGAGAAAGAGGCAGATAAAGAGAGAATGTGTATGCCAGGGCCTCCAGCCACTGCAAACGATCTCCAGACACGTGTGCCCTTGTGCATCTGGCTAACGTGGGTCCTGGGGAATCGAGCCTCGAACTGGGGTCCTCAGGCTTCACAGGCAAGCGCTTAACAGCTAAGCCATCTCTCCAGCCCTAATTTTTTTTAACTTATTTGCAAGTAGAGAGACAGAGAAGGCAGATAGAGAATGGGCATGCCAGGGCTTCCAGTCGCTGTAAACAAACTCCAGATGCAGGTGCCACTTTGTGCATCTGGCTTTATGTGGGTGTTGGGGAATCAAACTGGGGTTCCTAGTCTTTGTAGGCAAGTGCCTTAACCGTTGAGTTATGTCTCCAGCCCTAATGTTGGTTTTTCTGAGATAGTATCTACTACGTAGTCTAGGTTGGCCTGGATTTTGCCCCAGGGCCTATGTACTACCATGCCCTGCAAACTTTGTGTTGGTGTACCATGTGTACACAGGACAAGGTTGACATAGGGCGTCCATTTCTTTAGCTTTACCTTAGTTACTGGGGAGGGTCCCTGACTTGAACCCAGAGTCCACCAACTCAGCTACTCTACCTAGCAAGCTTTTTCCAGGGATCCCATCTCAGCCTCCCACGTGCTGGGTCTAAAGAGAGCCACTATGCCTGCCAGGCATTGACATGGGTGCTGGAGATCCTTATGCTTGTACAGTAAGCTTTTTGTTCACTGAGTCATATCCCCAGGTCTTATTTTAATTTTTAAAAAATATTTTATTAGAGCAAGAGTGAGAGAGAGAATGAATGGATGTGCCAGGGCCTGTAGTCACTGCAAATGAACTCCACACTAATGTTCCACCTCATGCACCTGGCTTACATGGGTTCTGGGGAGTAGAACCTAGGTCCTCAGGCTTCACAGGCAAGCACCTTAACTGCTAGGCCATCTCTGCAGCCTGTTATTTTAATTTTTATTTCTCTGTGTGTGTGTGTGTGTCAGGTCTTGTGCCACTACAAATGAATGCTGGTCTGGTCTCTCTCTTTTTTTTTTTTTTTTTTTTTTTTTTTAGGTAGGGTTTCACTCTAGTCCAGGCTGATCTGGAATTCACTATGTAGTCAGAGGGTGGCCTCGAACTCAGGCAATCCTCGTACCTCTGCCTCCCGAGTGCTGGGATTAAAGGCGTGCGCCACCACGACCGGCACTTTTTTTTTTTTTTTTTTTTTTAAAGAGAAGCTAGGCATGGTAGCATTTGGGAGGCAAGTGATTCTCTAGGAGTTTGGGGCTGGCCTGGTCTACACAGAGTTCCAGGCTACCTAGGGCTACACAGCCAGAGCCTGTCTCAAAACAGGACCTACTCCATCAACATCTGCATTTCAGAGCTGGGAAAATAGCTAGTGGATAAAGTGCTTGTCACACAAGCATGAGGACAAGAGTTCTGACCCCCAGACTGCATAAAAACTGGAAGCTATGTCAGGCTTCTGTAATCCCAGCACACTTATGGGGAGATAGGAGACAGAGACAGGAGAATTTCCTGGAAGCAGACCAGCCATTTTGGCAAACACAACATTGAACAAGGCAATGAGAGATCCTATCTCAAATGAGGTTGAAAGTGAGGACACCTGAAAGTTGTCCTCTGACCTCCACATATGCCATGGCATGTGCTTCATTCACGTACAAACAGTTCTCACACACCACCACCCCCCAAAAAATAAAACAAAAAAACAGCATTTTAACAGATCCCTAGGTGATTTATATAGCAGTAAGGTTTGAATGGTAATGCTAAACAAATATGGTCAAAATTGTTCCTCTAGACCAGGCATGGTGGCACACATCCTTAATGTCAGTACTCAGGAGGCCAGTCTGTCCCAGGTCAACCTGGGCTAGAAGTGAGATCCTACCTTGAAAAAACAACGAAAATTTGTTCCTCTAGTTCATCTCATTACTCAGAATAAACTCCATTTCACTAGGGCAGATTCTTTTTGATGGTGTGAGAATCAAACCCAGGACCTTGCCCATGTTAGGCAAGCCCAATACCACGAGCTACAGTGCCAACCCTGAAACTCAAGACAGGGTCTCACTATATCCCAAGCTAGGATTACAAGGGTGCATGTAGGCTAGATTTTCTTTTTTTTTTCCCAACAGTTGGTTGAGATACATAATTTCTGGTTTTCCCCTCAAAACTCTGCAATATTAGTGCTGAGTGGAGCCTTCATTGACTCTGGCCAAAGGCTTGTACGGGTGTGTTTATCCGTGAGCAGGACTAGAATGTGGGTGCACACTAGTTGACAGCACCAGGCAGCAATGATAGGGGAAACAAAGAACCACAATCTAATGGAAATGAGACAAGCACACCCACTGGCTTCACAAAACACTTTATTAAGGTCAAATCAGTTACAGAGATGTCAAACAGCAGGGGACAGAGGAGCAGAGGCTCTGCACAGGGCTGATTACCTACCTGGCTGGACCTCTTCAGTTTCTCTTCACTTCTGCACAAAGTTTAACCTATTTTTAAAAGAAGCCTAGGAAACATCTCAGCAGTCATGATTTAGCAACTAAAAACCAAAAGTTCACATTCTCGAACCGGGCTCTATGAAGCCTCGCTCCTACTGATTCTGTAACTTCCAGCGCTATTTGTATGTTCCTCTGTTACACACGAGACCAAATTTTATTAAGAATTTGGAATGACTTATGGGTACTCAGAGCCAAGAATTCCTACAAATACCACACACAGCAGTAACCTGCCTGGTGTAACACTGGTCCTAGATCACAGATAAACAAGCTTCAGGCATCTTACTTAGTTTCTTCACCTTCACTGGAAAATTACACCTGAAGAGCTGAGGACAGTACCTGGTGCATAGGAAGAAACAGTTGGTAAACACTACACATACAAACCCACAAGAGGAGGTTCCTATCTTTCTAACCCAGGCCGAGCTGGAACTCACTCTGTAGTCCCAGGCTGGACTCAAACTCCTCCCACCTCTGCCTCCTGAGCGCTGGGATTAAAGGTGTGCATCACCACACCCAGCCTTCTCTTCTGTTTTTGCAGCACAGGGTCTCATTATGTAGCCCAGGTTGTCTTGGAACTATGTAGTTCAGGCCGGCCTCAAACTAATGATCCTCTTACCTCAGCTTCCGGAGTGCTGAGATTCCAGATGTGACCCACCATGCCCAGCTGAAATCTTCCTTGCAGAATCTGTCTTATTCAGAGTAACACAGCAAGTTACTTGGATGGACTCTACCAGGGAACTTAACCCTATTTTATTAAATTCTATCTGTATCAATAAAAGTGAACTTCTTGAGGACATGAACTCTGTATGCCAGTTTGTTTTTGTACTTCATGGCCTACCACACTGCCTAGTGCATTGATATGGTATAGATGTGTAATCATTTATTTCTCATAATGCTGAAGTTACCTACAAAACCAATACAGGTGAATGCGTCCATAAACCCATCTGACATACTTCTGGTGGAACCTTGGAAACATTAAAATAATACTAAAACATTTTGGCAGGGGCAGAGTCTTGTGACATAGCCAAAGCTGGCCTTGAATTTTCTATCTTCCCAAGAACTTGGATTCCAGATGTACACCAGCACACCTGGTTGAAATAAATTTGTTTTATTATTTATTATATTTATTTATTTATGGTTTTTTTGAGATAGAGTCTCACTCTAAGCTCAGGCTGACCTGGAATTCACTATTAGTCTCAGGGTGGCCTCGAACTCACGGTGATCCTCCTACCTCTGCCTCCCAAGTGCTGGGATTAAAGGTGTGCACCACCACACCTGGCTGAAATAATTTAAATAAAAGATCTCAGGCCAAGCAGCAGCTTGCTTCAAAGCAAGGCTGCCTGAGCTGCTGAGCAGCAGAGGACAAGCTTTGTGCTGGCCCAACAACTCCACCTTCTCCACAGCACTAAGAAACACCAAATGGGGAAAGACTTCCAAGACTAAGAATAAAGGAGTTTGTCTGTCTTTGCACAATGAGCCTTTCTTCAAAGCAGGCAGTTCACTTACCTTGTCAGTACATTTCCTAAAACCATAAAGACAGCTGAGGCTGAGCTGGTAAATCCCGTGAGCTCGTTCTTCCCTCTCTGCTGCAGAAGCTCACCAAGCAGGCTTGGGAGTGCTAGAAATGAACCCCACTTCCCCTTGCATTCTTCAGACACCATTGTTCCCCAGACGTCTGCGCCGGCTTCCATTTCAGCATCAGTGAGGAAATCTTGAAGGTCAGACACAGCAAACAGGGAAGGACATAAAATTAAGTGATTGGGGGCATAGTTTTAGGTTACATCCTTACCTGGGATGAGTAACATCTTAAAGTCTGTGGGGATGAACTGCGAGTTCTGTTCACTAATGAAAATCAACTCTCAGACAAACTAAAAGCCCTAGCTTGCTATCGGTGCCATTTTCTCATTTTCTCTGTTTGCGAACATGAGTTTCAGCATAGCATCTCCATGCAGCTCCAACAGGCTCCCTCCCTTGTTTCTAGTTTAGGCTGAAGTTTTCAGTTACTTTTACTTTGTGTTTGATATGGCGTCATATTATGTTGCCCACAATTCTGGACTCAACCCTCCTTCCTGCATAGCTGGGACAACAGGTGCACACGCCATGCCGGGCTTCTGCATTCTTGGAATAAAAGACGTAATTCCCATGAAGACCAAACACAAGCTAATCAGTTTAGTAAAAGCCCCTTAATTTCACTGTAAAACTGGGTAAAAGGAAAATAATTCTAATAAAGGGAACCTTTAATTCTAGCAAATTGTTCTAACAGGTTTTAAATACTTTTTTTTTTTTTTTTTTTGCTTTCCAATTATTTTAACTTCTTGAGGCAAGGTCTCACTTTAGCCCAGGCTGACCTGTAACTCATTCTGTAGCCCAGCCTGACTGGTTTTCCAATTTGTAAATCAAACTTGTAATAGATTTTACACAAAAACCTCTTAAACAAGACTAAACTTTATCTGATTATCATTGGCACAACCTTTAAAAGACTTATTTCCATTCAACTGTTTTGTTTTGTTTTGTTTTACCAGGTAAGGTCTCACACTAGCCCAGGCTGACTTGGAATTCACTATGTAGTCTCAGGGTAGCCTCAAACTAAAGGCATGTGACACCATGCCCCCCCCTTTTTTTTGAGACAGGTTTTGAATGTGTAGCTCAGCTCAGGTTGTCCTTAAACTTGAGAGCCTCCTGTCTCAGACTCCTAAATTCTGGGATTACAGGTGTGTACTATTGCAACCCATTAAGTCATAAGAAATAAGCATTAAAACAAACTTAAGAGAATAGGAAAAGTATCTAAAAACTCATTTCAAATTGACCAGAAAATATGCTCATACTCTACAATTGTAATCATCAACTGGAAACCAAAACCTTTTTCCACTTCATGTAGCTAGCAATCAAAATGTATTTGCTTCCTATAAATCATAGATAGGTTGGCTACAATGACTGACAATTCAACTTCCTTTGACATTCAAGTAATGTAACTATATCACACATCTGGTCTGCTGGAAATGAGAGTGCCTAAATGAGGGAACTCTTGCTTTTAGGGGAATGAGGAGGGCCAGGGGGATGCCATGGGTTTGAGCAGTCTAACCATACACAGGCCGTTATCCTTGCGAATGTTCCTGGACTCCAAATGGCAAAGTTCTTCTCAGGGTACACAGTCCGTCAGTGGCTCAGGAGCGATCCGCACTGGAGAGTATTTAAAATGTTTTTTAAAAACATGCATCTCGCAATGACCATGATCTATCTTAGCAGCTAAAAAGGCAAACACAAGTTAGTGTACAAAACCACCATTAGAGGCTGGGAAAGCATGCCAATGAATCATAAACATAAACAAAAGCAAAGGAAAAAAAGCTTTTAAAAACCTATGTGTCTGTTAATCAAACTGTTCTCCTTCCCCTCTACAATTTGTTTCCAGGATAGCATTCTGGAAGGGTAAAGAGTAAGAAGTATCATGGCTAGATATTCACTAAACAGGAAGGATAGCCACAGAATTTACTTATTCTGCCAAATCAAATAATTAATACTGGAATCAACAGGTCTTCTAATGCCAGGAAAATCCATAAAGAAAAGTCAGCAATAGCACTGTTCTTGATGCCACATTGTAACAGCAAAGGCCAGGCCTCATGTTAACTAGTATTATTAACCTGTACAGAAACCAAGGCAAAATGGAATTGAAAAGAAAGGGGATCACATGTAGCATGGCCGCAGAAAAACTCTTAAGACTCTGAGAATAAGCCTTGTATGTAAACCCTGAGCTAACTTTCTTGGTTTTCAACTAAACATTCAAAACAAAGACAAAATTTACATTTACGTCTCAAAGCCAGACAACACTACCCAGAGCTTATCAGTGTGGCACAGCATGCGGGTGAAAACTGGCATGTGGAAATAAGGTAAAAATAAAATGCTGTCAGTTCCAGGGTCATAATGCACCCTGGGATGGATATGTCAAAACCAAGGGGCTTCACAGTAGTCAGACTTCTGCTCTTATATCCTGGTTTGTGAATTTTCTTGTTCAAGGCTGTATTTTGAAAGTGATCACCCTTCAGTTTTGCAAAAGGACTTACAGGATCAATCTGACCTTCATTGACCAGCAAGGTCACCCCTCTAGTCTTAAGCACTTCCACCCTTGGTATTTCAACCCTTCTCTAGCTACTGCTCTTAATCAGTTTCGCTGGCATTTCAATACCCAGAGACTCAAAGCAAAGGGAGTCCAATGAGAACTACACAGAAGGGGTTTGGCATGAGGACAACAGGGGGTTGAATGTGATCAAAAAATAATATTATATTCATGTATGAAATTGGCAAAAAACCAAAACCTGAGAAAGTACAACCATGTTCTCTGTGCCTTGTTCAATAGAATCATGATGATGATCTGAGTAACTGGTTCATTTTTGTCTTCATGTCAGTTTGTGGACCTGAGAAAAAGTAGAGGCCAGCACTAAGTTCTCACTGTATATCCATCCATCACTCACTTGAAGTCAATTCCAAGGATAGCAGTTACTGTGTGTATCTATCAAGTCCCACCGCAGTTAAGCCACTCTGAAATCCTCATGCTAATGTTCTCCTCTACTGGTGGAATTAAGAACTGCACAAATTATGCTCACAATTTCTCTTCTGACTACAGCATCTCTGTGGTTCTTTAAAGCATTAATTTCAAACATGAAACTATTATCTTAACACAAGATAGTCCGTGACCCCTGATACAGACAGGCTTAATAATCTGCCTTTATAAAAATAAAAAAATAAAAAGCACACCAAAGACATACTTTAACTAGAACTACTGGTCTTATCCCACTTCATCCCCTTAATTCAGGGCCAAAGTCAAAAGCAAAACTGAAGCTGTCCTTGGTAAGAGGCAAGATGGCTACTGATAGTGTGTATAAAGATCATATTGGGGCTAGAAGGACTGCTTAGCAGTTAAGGCACTTGCCTGCAAAGCCAAAGGACCCAGGTTCGATTCCCCAAGACCCATGTAAGGCAGATGCACAAGATGGTGCATGCATCTGGAGTTCATCTGCAGTGGCTGTAGGCCCTGGTGTGCCCACTCTCTAAAATAAAATAAAATAATTAAGATTTTTTTAAAAGATCATAGGGCTGGAGAGGTGGCTTAACGGTTAAGGCGCTTACCTGAGAAGCCAAAGGACCCAGGTTCAATTCCCCATTAGCCATGTAAGCCGATGTACAAGGGGGTGCAGGCATCTGGAGTTCGTTTGCAGTGGCTAGAGGCCCTGGCATGCCCATTCTGTCTGTCTCCTCCCTGCCTCCCTCTCTCTCTCTCCTTGCAAATCTTGTCATATTGCTTGTGAGATATTAAGGAGCCAGGAAAGAAAACCTTAAGTATGACTTCAATTAATCCTATACACTTTCCTAACCATGTTCATGTGTTGCTGCTGCTGCTGGGAACTGAGCCTCAAGTATGTGAGGTAGGCACTGAGCTATGCAGTGCCACCCTTCCAGTGACCTAAAGCTACCAAAATGCTTGTCCTGAAGCCTGATCCCACCTATAGCCTAATGATGGTGACAGTGGCTAGACTTGAGATCTACAGGAACCTCCTCCTTTGGAGATGCTGCTGAGGGATACCAGAACTGCTGAGTCAATTCTGCTACATGGATACAAACCATTGGCCGCAAATTTGTTCTCCAGGCTGGAGTCCCATTCTTTCCAACTGCATGCTTGAAATGAACGTTCATTTCATGTTAGCTGTATGTGACCCACAGAGAAAGCACATCAGAACAGACCATGCCCTATCCCCTAGTGCACACTACCACTCCATTCTTTGCAACCTTGAGCGTTTTGTCTTCGTAATGCTGGGAATTGAACACAGGACCTTATCCCTTCTGGGCAATTACTCTTCCCACCTTCTTTAAAGACAACTGTGCAAGCTCTTGGAATCTGAGAGGGGGACTGAAACTAGAGGACAACCTGAAGTAAAAGGTACAAAGTGCCACCAACTGTTATCTGGTTACCATCTTCTTCCCTTTCTTCTTCATTTTGGTCATGAGAAATCATGATACCACTCTGGAGAAGGGTAACTCCTCCTTCACCTGGGTAGGGATGAGGAAACAGCGAGTTGATGCAGGTTGCTGGGTCAAAAGCTCACCTCAGCTTTGGTTCTTTTTTGCAGTACTGTGTGTTGAACCCAGAGCCAAGCACATTCAATAGATGCTTTATCACTGAAATACACCTGCAGCCCTTGCATTTATAATTTATTTTTGGTTTTTCGAGGTAGGGTCTCACTCTAACCCAGGCTGACCTGGAATTCACTATGTAGTCTCAGGGGGGCCTCGAACTCATGGCAACCTTCCTACCTCTGGCTCCCCAGTGCTGGGACTAAAGGCGTGCACTGCTATGCCCAGAAACCTTTGCATTTTTGAGACAGGATCTCACCATGTAGCCACTAGTCCCACACTCTATTTCTTCCTGGCTTGGTCTCCCAAGAGCTGGGATTGACAGCATTACAGGTGACATGCATCACATCTGCTATCTTTTTCTTTTTTTGGTTTCTCGAGGTAGAGTCTCACTCTAGCCCAGGGTAACCTAAAATTCACTATGCAGTCTCAGGTGGCCTCGAACTCATGGTGATCCTACCTCTGCCTCCCAAGTGCTGGGATTAAAGGCATGTGCCACCACGACTGGACTCTTTTCTTTTTTTAAGACAAAGTATTACTATTATATTCCAAGGTGGCCTTGGATTTGCAATTCTCCTGCCTCAGCTTCCTGAGTGCTGAAGTTACAGATATGCATCACCATGCTTGGCTCAACCATTATTTTTTCAAACATGTGTCTGACTAATAAGCTATTTTCCCAGTCCTCTAGACAATTATTTTTCAATCATTGGCAAATTAAGTTACTGTCTCGCTTGTTAATGAAAAGCTAACATATACACTCTAACCTCAAAAACATAGCACCATTAACCAAACCCTTGTTTTTCAATCTAAATTGACCCTTAATGTTAAATTTAGTGAGAAAATTAAGGGCTGGGGAGATGGCTTAGGAGCTAATGTGTTTGCCTGTGAAACCCAAGGACACAGGTTCTATTCCACAGTACCCACGTAAGCCGGATGCACAAGGGGGCAAATGTGTGTGGAGTTTGTGTGCAGTGACTGTAAGCCCTGGTGTGCCCATTCTCTATCTATCTGCCCCTATCTCAAATAAATAAATACATAAATAAAAGTTTTATTTTTTCCAGTGTTAAGAGATTGAAACCAAGGGTTCATGTATGCCACTCAAGTGCTCTCCCACTGAATTAGACCCATACCCCCATTAATTTTTGTTTTGTTTTTCGAGGTAGGGTCTCACTCTAGCCCAGGCTGTCCTGGAATTCACTATGTAGTCTCAGGGTGGCCTCAAATTCACAGTGATCCTCCTACCTCTGCCTCCGAGTGCTAGCATTAAAGGCGTGCACCACCACGCCTGGCTCCCATTAATTATTAATTGGCAAATTATATAATGTATATATGTGAGAATGTTAACTAGCATAATTTCTTTTCCAACATTAAGTTTTGTTTTGTTTTATTTTGTTGACAACTTCCATAATCATAAACAATACCCCATGGTAATTCCCTCCCTCCCTCCATCCCCCCACTTTCAACCCTTTGAAACTCCACTCTCCATCCTTGGCCTTGTACTTTCTATGTAGTCGGCGCTGGCCTGGAACTCATGATCCTCCTGTCCCAACCTCCTACCATATAAGTCCAGCTTGTACCTTTTCTGAGAGTGAATACTTAAATGGTTCCAACTGATACCTAGGGGAAATTCCGAATTTTGCTTGTTAAGTAGGCTACCATCAACAGAATTAAGGAGAGTATTTCTGATACATTCTTACTTTCAAACCTCTCCTAAACTGTCATCAAAGCCTTGTTCAGCAAGATTCCCTTATCAACACAAAGTAGGAAAAGAACACATATGACAAACAGGCACCAACATGTCTTCTCAGACTCTGCACAAGACCCTAGTACTTCCCCATCACTAATTAGGCAATTCTGCTCCAAATGAATGGAGTTTAAGTAAACTTCATAGCTCTAATGTTATAAAATGGTCCAATTATACGTTTTACCTATCTCCTTCAAGTCTGAATGCTTTAAATGCTAGTGGGAAAAGAAGATCAAAATTAACATCAAAAAACAGAATCACCGTACCTTGAAAAATAAAAAAATAAATAAAATAAAATCACAAGGTGGTTAAAAGAAAAGGCCAGAATATAATACTTGACTGAAGGAGAAACAAGATACCAAGCTGTATTACTTACCACCTCCTGACAGACACTTGTGGGGGGGGGGGAGAATATAAGAAATCAAAAAGTTACTGAAGTGGGCAAACACTTTCACAACCTTCCCCCCCCAAAAAAAAACACAATTCAAAATGAATTTTCTAAAAACAAAAAAGGATATAGGTCAATGAAATATAATTATTCTTAAGTGTCATAATATTTTGAAATTTATAAATACATTTTCAGAACTTTCTGCTTCCAAAGAGATAAAAACACTTTGGAAATACCAGTGAAACAAAATTAAAGCCTTTAATCTACAGTACTCTACAATACACAAGGGCTGTATTATTTTTCAAACTGACCTGTTATTTAATAACTGGATCGTGACTCAACTACTAACCTACTAATCCACTACCTGTGTAAACTCAGCAGGGAAATATGCTAAACTTTGCTGTGCAGCTGGGATATAGGTCAGTGGCAGAGCGCTTATCTATCCAGCCTCTCTCTCTCACTGTGTTAAGCCTCTAGCCCCATGGCCCCAGGTATGTTGGGCAAGGGCTCTCCCACTGACCCACACCCCAACCCAGTATTCTTCTGTAGTCTGCGTCATGATTAACTGTGAACTTCATGTTCAGGTTTGCTAAGAAGATAACCAAATCCACCAGTCTATATATTGATACAAAGAAGCATGTACACATTAGTCACCACATACGATCTTCTACAATGTTACAGGTCAGGGGCAACAGAAACAAACAATAAACTTTAAAATTTGCTTTATCTCAAACTAGCTATTTAACTATCACCTAACCTTTTGGGGCATGTTTTCTGGCTGGTAAAATTAGCTCAAGGTCCTGTACTAAAGACAATACAGAGCTGGAGAGATGGCTTGGAGTTAAGGTGCTTGCCTGTGAAACCTGAGGACCCAGGTTCAATTCCTTAGTACCATGTAAAGCCAGATGCATAAGGTGGCACACACATCTGGAGTTCGTTTGCACCCATTCATTCTTTCTCATTCTGTCAAATAAATAAATAAAATATTTTTTAAAAAATAAAGACGAGCCGGGCGTGGTGGCGCACGCCTTTAATCCCAGCACTCGGGAGGCAGAGGTAGGAGGATCGCCGTGAGTTCGAGGCCACCCTGAGACTCCATAGTGAATTCCAGGTCAGCCTGGGCTAGAGTGAAACCCTACCTCGAAAAAATAAAAAAATAAATAAAGACGATACAAAGCAATGACCTGCATGGATCTAGCTGACAAGTGGAACTCAACTGACTTTATGAATAGACAAGATGGACTAGATATCAAGTCCAAGGTCAAAATAATCAAGCTCCCCACCCTATGCTTTAATTTTCCCAGGAATGCAGCTAAAACACAAAAGCTGTAAGTACAAAGAAACTTGATCCCCATGACTGAAGGAAAAAAAAAATGATATTCTAAACACTCTTAACCACAGTATGGGTAACAACAGAAATGTGTACCCAGATACAGTCAGCGCCTCACCTTCAAAGGTTACAACAGCATATGTATGTTCTTGCCTATAAAAATATTAGGAGTAGGCCAGGATTGCCAACAGGGCTGCTTTTCTATTGTGTTTATAACCTCCCACAAGGTGGGATTTTGACAACTGTGAAGCAACAGATGGTCTATACCAGAGAAATCTTCTGAAGTTCTCTTTAATGATCTTCAAACTCTCACATCACTATGCTGATCCTTCTGCTATCTTGCACTTGGTTTTTCAGGAAGAGGAAGACTCTCCTGTAGCTCAGAAGGACCTTGAACTTGAAAGCTTCCAGCCTCACCTTCCAAGTGCCAGGATTAGTTGTGCACCCCACCCCATCTCATCTGTATTTTCCACTTAGATTGTTTCCCACAGCATAAGATGTGAAGGCCCAAATCTGTTGTCATGTCCAAAGGTTCCCTGAAGAGCTCCACTGGTTGGAGCCTAGAAATCATTTTGGGTAAGGCAACTCTGATGACTCAACCATATATTAACTAATTCACCAATGATACCACATTCTAATCTGTGTATATTAGGAAAAATGGAATGATCTCCAAACTATTAGAGAGTAGTAAGTTAAGGCAAGGTAGATAAGCCTTTTAAGGCTTCCAGGACTAGGCAGAATTGCAATCAGGCTGGAGAAGGAATAAAAGGCCAAAGAAAAAAATTACTCCAGAGAGAGCTATATAAAGAGTTTAGGCCAGGCATGGTGGCTCATGCTTTTAATCCCACTACTCGGGAGGCAAAGATAGGAGGATCGCCATAAATTCGAGGCCAACCTGAGACTACAACGTGAATTCCAGGTCAGTCTAGGCTAATGTGAGACTCTTACCTTGGGGGGGGGGAGGGGGCGGAGTTTAGACTAAACAGCATGGTGGTGTTTGTATAATAAATGGTTGTGAATGTTAGAATACATTATGCAGACTCAATCTGAGCTAATTTTCTTCCTCTTTAATATAACATTTTGGGGGCTGGAAAGATGGCTTAGTAGTTAAAGGCACTAGCTTATAAAGCCTGCTGGCTGCATTTCTAGTCCCCAATACCCTAATAAAGCCAGATGCACAATGTAATATATGTGTCTGGAGTTGTTTGTAGTGACAAGGCCTGCTACACCCATTCTCTCTCAAATAAATGAGAAAATTAATTAAAAAAAAAAAAACAAAAACCTTTGCAGAGGAAAAGACTACCTCATTGCTGCACTTTCAGTACCTAAATATCTATCATATAGACAGGCTGCTACAACTAATCATAGTCAGAATCTGAAGCAAATAAAATGTAATTCATTTTAAAAAGTACTGGGGGGGGGGGTTGGGGGATTTCTCAGTGTTTAGGGCGCTTGTCTGCAAAGCCTACCAACTCAAGTTTGATTCTCCAGCACCCATGTAAAGCCAGATGCAGGAAGCAGTGAATGCATCTGAGGTTCGTGTGCAGTGGCTGAAAGCCCTAGCATGACCATTCTGTCTGTATCTCCTCTTTCTGCTTGCAAATAAATTTGGAGGAAAAAAAAAAAAAAAAGAGTATTGTTGGGGCTGGAGAGGTGGCTTAGTGGTTAAGATGTGAAGCCTAAGAACTCATGTTTCAATGTCCAGGTCCCCCATAAGTCAGATGCACAGTGACAAAATAACCTGTTTCTCCTCCTGTCCAATATAATAGTGTACTGAGGCTGTTAAATGTGCACCAAGGCTGGGTGTGGTGGCCTATACCTAAGGATTGCCTTGAGTTTTAAGGGCAGCCTGCACTACAGGTTAAGTTCCAGGTCAGCCAGGGCTACAGTGAGATCCTGTCTCAAAAAAAAAAGGTGGGGGACTGGAGAGATGGCTTAGTGGTTAAGCACTTGCCTGTGAATCCTAAGGACCCCGGTTCGAGGCTCGATTCCCCAGGACCCATGTTAGCCAGATGCACAAGGGAGCGTACATGTTGGGAGTTTGTTTGCAGTGGCTGGAGGCCCTGACGCACGCACGCGCATGCTCTCTCTCTCTGCCTCTTTCTCTCTGTCGATTTCAAATAAATAAATAAAAATGCATATTTTTTTTAAAGTTATAATCTCTATATATAAAAAAAAAGCGTCCCAGACTCTAGATGAAGCAGTCTTGTAAGACACGGGAGAGAATGAAATGGCTAGATTTCAAAGGACAGCTCTCGTGTTACGGCAGAGAGGTTATTTTGAATAAATCTATTCCTCTCTCATTTTCTTTTTCGTGCTGAGACTGAAGGCTTTGAGTCCACTCAGCAAATGCTCTACCACTAAACTACACCCCATCCCAACTCTACAAAATTTTAACCAATCAGCATCTATCTAGTTGTCTGCTTATAACCAGCAAGGAATGATTCAGTGAACTGTTCACTAATTTCACTTTGACCAGGAATTTCTCATGTAAAGGCTTATGTCTACATGTAAAGGAAAATAAAATAACAGGAAACCAGATTTAGCCAGATTCATACACATGCTTATACTTTCTTTAAATAGTAACTATGTAGGTAAGCATCCTTAAATCAGGATACTTTGGTCAAATCCAGAGGGGAATAGTTAGTTTTAAGACTGGAGAGAAAGCTCAGTGGTTAAAAGCACCTGCTTGCAAGGCTGACAGCCTGGATTTGATTTTCTAGTACCCACATAAAGCCGGGTACACAAAGTGGTACAAGCATCTGGAGTTTGTTTATAGGGGCAGGAGATGGCTTAGCAATTAAGGCACTTGCCGGCAAAATCAAAGGACCAACATTTGATTCCCCAGGACCCACCTAAGCCAGATGGGGGGCGAGGCATGCATCTGGAGTTCGTTTGCACCAGCTTGAGGCCTTGGCGCACCTATTCTCTCTCTCTTGCTCCCCCTCTGAAATAAATAAATAAAAATATTTAAAATAAATAAATGGAAAAGTTGGTTAAGTAAGGTGGTGATTTTACTGTGAGTAAACATAGGAAATGCTGGCTGCTGGTGAACAATTACTCAGACATCTTCATCACAGCCACTGTACTTTACATACATCCAAACTTTCTGTCCAACAGAGAATTCTTGGGTCAATTTCTTGAGACATTTACTGTTGCTCTGACCAATCCTCCAGGTTGACATATGAAGCAATACTGATGCACAATTTTTTTTTTTTTTTTTTGGTTTTTCGAGGTAGGGTCTCACTCTAGCCCAGGCTGAGCTGAATTCAGCAGGTAGTCTCAGGGTAGCCTTGGAAAAAAGGAAAAAAGGAAGGAAGGAAGGGAGGGAGGGAGGGAGGGAGGGAAGGAGGGAGAGAGGGAAGGAGGGAGAGAGAGAAAGAGGGAAGGAGGGGAGGGAGGAGGGGAGGGAGGGAGGGAGGGAGGAGGGAGGGAGGGAAGGAAGGAAGGAAAGAAGGAAGGAAAGAAGGAAGGAAGGAAGGAAAGAAGGAAGGAAGGAAGGAAGGAAGGAAGGAAGGAAGGAAGGAAGGGAAAAAGAAAAATATAGGGGTTGGAGATATGGCTTTAGTGGTTAAGGCACTTATCTGCAAAGCCAAAGGACCTAGGTTTAATTCCCTAGAACCCACATAAAGCTAGATGCACAAGGTGGCACATGTATCTGGAGTTTGTTTGCAGTGGCTAAAGGCCCTGATATGGCCATTCTCTATTTATTACTTATTTATTTGAGAGAAAGAGGAAGAGAGAGAGAGAATGGGCGTGCCAAGGCTTCCAGCCACTGCAAACGAACTCCAGACGCGTGCGCCCCCTGTGCAGCTGGCTAACATGGGTCCTGGGAAATCGAACCTGGGTCCTTTGGCTTTGCAGGCAAATGCCTAAACCACTAAGCCATCCCTCCAGCCCTCAAATATTTTTAAAAAAGAAAAATATAGGAGGATCATGGTGAGTTCAAGGCTACTCTGAGACTACAGAGTGAATTCCAGGTCAGCCTGGGCTAGGTGGGACCCTACCTCAAAATAAATACATACATACATACATACATACATACATACATACATACATAGATAAAATGGTAGGACAGCTTAATATACTTTAAAACACATACTACTTATAGAAAGAACTCAGTATTCTTTGAACATATTGAAAGGAAATTTTTATCTTTTTAAATCAGTTGGAAAGGAACCTCCTTTCCCTAAATCAAACATAATCTTGCCTAGCTAAAACTGTTTTTTTTTTACGTAGCATGTTCTAGATAAAACTCTAGACTTCCCATGGCATGCAAGCATTCTACCACTAAGATGCATCACCAGCCCAAATATGGTTTGCTCCCCCACCCACTCATCCTCACCAAGTATTGTTTTTTATAGACCAAAATCTCATGATATTTGGTTTAATAAAAATACTTGAGGCAGGGTCTCGCTGTAACCCAGGCTGACTTGGAATTCAATGCACTCAGTAGCCTAGGTGTGCCTTGAACTCATGGCTAACCTCCCAGTCTCTCAAATGCTGGCATTAAAGGAGGGTACCACCACATCCAGCATAGCTAAAATCTTTTTATTTATGACTTAAGGATTGTGCCACCACACCCATCGTGGCCTAAATCTTTTATTTATGAATGGTACGAGAGCAAAACAAATGACACTACCAATATCAAACAAGGAGAAATGCTTTACTAATCCTCAATTTTGAAGAAAACTACGTTACCTTCTGTAAGGGGTACTGGGACAAAACCCAGGTCTGCACATGATGCCAAGCAGGCTCTACCATTCAATCATTCCAAGCTTACTTTATTTTAATCCAAAGTAGAGTGGCTTTGGATTAGATACTATATTAAAATTGTAAGTAGGGCTGGAGAGATGGCTTAGCAGTTAAGGTGTTTGCCTGCAAAGCCTCGGTTCCATTAACCAGGACCCACGTAAGCCACATGCACAAGGGGGGGCACATGTCTGGAGTTCGTTTGCAGTGGCTGGAGGCCCTGGCATGCCCATTCTTTCTCTGTCTCTTTCCCTCTCTCAAATAAATAAAAATAAAATATTTTTTAAAAAGATAAAGGTAACACAAGTTAAAAAAAAAAAAAAAAGAAAGCCGGGCGTGGTGGCGCACGCCTTTAATCCCAGCACTCAGAGGCAGAGGTAGGAGGATTGCCATGAGTTCGAGGCCACCCTGAGACTCCATAGTGAATTCCAGGTCAGCCTGGGCTAGAGTTAGACCCTACCTTGGAAAAAAGAAAAAAAGAAAAAAAAAAAAGTAAAGTGCATGTAAGAAGATTAGCACGGCTCCTGCACAAGGATGACACACAAATTCATGAAGCATTCCATATTAAAAAAATAATAAGTGCCTTGTTTCTTGTTTTATATTTGTTTCTAATCTAGTAGTTAAAGAACGCAACAAACCAGCTGTGGTGGCACACACCTGTAACTGTGGCAGCTGGGAGGTGAAGGCAAGAGGATCAGGAGGATCAGAAGGCAAGAGGACCAGCCTCTGCTACAGAGTTTGATGCCATCCTGAACTACAGAAAATCCTCTCTCAAAAATTTAAAACCGGAGCCGGGCATGGTGGCACACGCCTTTAATCCCAGCACTCGGGAGGCAGAGGTAGGAGGATTGCCGTGAGTTCAAGGCCACCCTGAGACTACATAGTGTATTCCAGGTCAGCCTGGGCTAGATTGAGACCCTACCAAAAAAGTAAAAAAATAAAAATAAAATAAAACTGACCAGGCGTGGTGGCACATGCCTTTAATCCCAGTACTCGGGAGGCAGAGGTAGGAGGATCACAGTGAGTGAGACTCCATAGTGAATTCCAGGTCATCTTGGACTAGAGTGAAACTCTACCTCAAAAAAAAAAAAAAAAAAAAAAAAATTTTAAAACAGGGCCAGGCATGGTGGTGCATGCCTTTAATCCCAGCATTTGGGAGGCAGAGGTAGAAGGATCACCATGAGCTTGAGGCCACCCTGAGAATACATAGTGAATTACAGGTCACCCTGGGTTACAGCAAGACTGTACCTTGAAAATAAATAAATAAATAAAACGAATAAAAACAAAAATTGGGATCCAGACATGGTGTCACACACCTTTAATTCCAGCACTTGAGAGGCAGGGGTAGGAGAAACACTGTGAGTTCAAGGCCACCCTTAGACTACACAGTGAATTCCATGTCAGCCTGGGACAGAGACTCTAACTCAAAAAACCGAAATAAATAAATGAATGAAAACCAGGCTTAGAGATGGCTCAAATGGTTAAAGGTGCTGGCTTGCAAAGCCTAACAGCTGGAGTTCAGTTTCCCAGTACCCATGTAAAGCCAGATTCACAAAGTGGCACATACATCTGGAATTCGTTTGCAGCGGCAGAAGGCCCTGGCGCAACCATTCTCTTTCTCTCTGCAAATAAATAAATAAATACATATTTTTAAAAAATAAAAATAAAAACTGATCCAATGGTAAATGCAACTACACCGTAACTTGCCCTAAGGGCATCTAAGTTCTCCATCCAAAGCAAATGAGAATCTTAAGCAAAAGCAAAATAATAAAAGAACACTATCAACAAATTCAATGAAGACAGAATTCCTTTCAATGCTTTTTGTGATAAAAACAGTAATAGCTTTGTAAAGTGTATTAACTTCTACTTAAGCAAAATAAAAACCCAAGTAGCTGAAATGTATAGACCTAAAGTATTCCTGGCTGAGGCATAAAATTAATCCCAAGAACACATGTTCAGAGATTATTTTAAACTCTACTGAGAAGCCTTCTAGAACAGTATGGGGCCTGAAATAATGTGATTCTTTCATATTTAAGGGTATTGTTTCCTCTCGCATATCTGCAGTCGAGGCTGAGCTATTCGTTACCAATGCTGTACTTCATAGCACTGATCACTTTCACAACTGCGGACAAGAACCTTAAAATTACAAAGTGCATGTTATTTTTAAAGGACTATGTTGTGTAGTTTCATTTTGGGGGTGAAGGGTTGGAGAGGGTTTCAAGGCAGAATCTCACACTAGCCCAGGCTAACCTAGAACTCACTCTGTATCCCAGGCCCTGAACTCACAGCAGCCCTTCTACCTCAGCCTGGGATTAAAAGTGTGTGCCATCATGACTGGCCAAAGTTAATTTTTAGGCACAGGATATGTGCCCAGGGCAGCTTCAAGTGATAACGCACTGCATTCAGCATAATTGTAGAACTCTGACTAATTTATCCTCTTCTCCCAGCACCACCCCTACTGCTGAGACTTGAACCCAGGAGTGATGCATATTAAGCAAGTGTTCCACCACTGAATTATACATACATACATACATACATACATACATACATACATATATACATATATATATATATATATATATATATGACCCTCCAGCCATATTAATAAGTGAACAATTAGGCCCTAAAGTCACAATCTGGGAATTTTTTTTGGGGGGGGGGTTCAAGGTAGGGTCTCGCTCTAGTCCAGGCTGACCTGGAATTCACTACATAGTCTCGGGGTGGCCTTGAACTCATGGCGACCCTCCTACCTTTGCCTCCTGAGTGCTGGGATTAAAAGTGTGTGCCACCACACCCGGCTATAATCTAGGAATATTAAGCTAATAGTTGAGTGAAACCCTACTCTTGCCTCTTAGGTTTTTGAGGAAATGTTTCTTTCCACATGGTCCCGATTTATCATAGATTTCTAAAAATAAAAATAAATTAAAAAAAAAACCCCGAAATACTTTTTTCTTATAGCTGTAAGTGGGAGATATCCCTCTAAGTTAATATAATACACTCCACTAAAAATACCCAATGAGGGCTGAAGAAATGGCTTAGTGGTTAAGGTGTTTGCCTGCGAAGCCTAGGGACCCCAGTTCAATTCCCCAGGACCCACATAAGCCAGATGTACAAGGGGCCACATGCTTCTGGAGTTCATTTGCAGTGGCTAGAGGCCCCGGCATGCGCATTCTCACTTTCTCTCCATCTGCCTCTTCCTCTTTCTCTCTCTCAAATAAATATTTTTTAAATATAAAAAAAACAACCAATGAAATTATAAACTAAATAAAGGTTTAGGAAGCAAAAGGGACTGTCTACAGTCCTACCAGCCCGAATGCGCTCCATCTTCTTCGATCTTGGAAGCTAAGCAGCTTGGGCCTCATTATATACCATCAATCAGTGAGCCTGCCCTACTTCTATTCTACCTCTGATACTGACAATATCTACAAAGTAAAAGTGTTTAGATACTTTTGCCTTTAGGACATTCCTTCCTGTTTTACTGCAGGGGAGAAGGGGAGTTAGAACAGCAATGTGGAAAATACTGACCGAAGGGAAGAATTTTTGTATCTCTGACCTTATTACGATTGCTTCTTGTGACTCAACGTGTTTATAGATCATTGATTTAGTTCCCCTTAAGTCTTTTTACTAACTGGCACAGTGTGCACGGTAGCAAGCATATTACTTCAAGTAAATTTCCACCCTCAGTTGCAAAACCTCTCTACCTTTCACACTGAGGCTTAAATATAGCTTCAGGGAAATAATGAGAAAAACAATTGTATTAAGGCAACCTGTAAAGGAATGAGAGCTGGGTGAAAATAGAAACTAAGTTTACCTGAAGAAATCAGAGAAATCTTCATATGCCATTTTCTGAACACTGGCAACGTTTCTCCATCATTCATCCAAACCCAATAGAGCTTTCCTCAAATACTCCCCCTCACCACTTCTTCTCTTGTGGTATGTCGTGTAAAAAGCTGAAGGCAATAAAAAGCCTACTGAAAGCACTGTACAAGTGTTTCCATTTTCCCAGTTGTGTGGTTATGTCAAAATTTCCTCAGAACTTTACTAGCAGCTTGTAACGCCAAAGTCAACATTCCTGCCTGACACCTGTAAACCCAGGTCTCCCCCAGCAGAGGGCTTTCTTGACCACTTAATAACCTACTCCCAGGAATCCAGTCCTTTTACCTCTCCTATGCCACTCACTCCTTGACTACCTTTCTTCAAGCCTGAATTAGTACCGAATTTGAGGATAGACATTCCATTTGACTGAGAACTTTAATTTGCTAACTACTAAATCTATTTTGCACAGTTGAATGCATCACACCACACCCAAAATCACCAACACAACATTTTGAACATGTTAAATTTTATTCAAAATATTAACATTGTACAAATAATCCAATACAGTATGGTACATAAACACTGTACCAAAAGCATGTTTTTCTTAAAAAAACGATTAAATGGAAAATGTCCTGTAAATGTCCCAATTTGGATATTTCTCAGGTTACTTATATGCAAACCAGCAATTTAGTGTTTATAGCAACTTTCAGTGCAATTATAGAAATAGCCTTAGAACACAGTACTAAACACAGTACAATTCTGCCTATGCTATTGAGCAGGCTAGAAAGTTCCTTCTGTTTAACCTTCACATGTGAGAAATCATGACTGGCAATGTTCGTAGGATCCTGACACATTTGCTACATGAAATGGGAGTCCTTAACAATGTTCAACTTGTCTCTCATAGCACTTCCTCCCTTTTAGGTCCTATGAAATTCAGTTAGTGGCAAAATGCGTAAGATCAATAAATTTGCACCGCATTACTTAGCTTACAGAGCCGTCAGGATTGAATGCTCCCGTCACCACAGAAGCTCCTAAGAAGTATGCTTTCTTTCTAGTGCAGTCTTTAAAGTTCTATACACTGAATTTTTCTATCACTGATACATGCATAAAATGTGTCAGAAGAAAAACAAGTACCTTATACAACAGTGCACTCAGTACAGTCCTTCCTGTATCACTGTATTAGTGATGTACAGCTAGCTATTCTTCAGCAAACTTACACATAAGCATTTACACTTACAATGCTGACTAATGTATAACACCTACAAGACTCTTTGTTCACTGGTATCTCCAACCAAAAAGAAGGTAAATTCTACAAGAATACTGCAGAGGTTCATGAGCATGAAAATCCATAATTACTTTTTATCAGTATTGCATCACACTACAATTATTTTTGTATGGTACAGTAATTCTAGTTACTACATACTATCATGAAATCCCCTGTAGTATAAAGCGGACAGTTTTTCATTTTCATTTTTGTGGTACTGGGGAACAAACCTAGGACCTTGGGCATATGAGGCAAGTGTTCTACCAATGATCTATAGGCTTAGCCTTTGTTTTCTTTTAACAGTATTTTATTGTGCAGCACAGATTGGCCTTGAATTCACTGTGTAGTTCAGACTGGTCTGAAACTCATGACCTTTCTACCTCTGCCTCCCGAGTGCTGGGATTACAGGCATGCACTGCCATATCCAGCTCAAGGAAAAAAAAAAGAACTTTTTTAGCAACAGTCTACACTGAGTGTTAATTTTACCAGTACTTAGTAATATTATCAGGTGAGAGGTTTGTAGAGTTTGGGGAAGAAAGGGGTGTTGAGGACTTCAACCGAGGGCTTCCAGCATGATAAATATAAGCTCTATCTATCACTGAGCCACGTTCTCAGTCCTGTATTTGTGTCTCTGTTAATTTCAAGGTCTTAGAATTTTAGCTATGTAATTTCTTCTTGACCCAAAGTTATTATATATCACTGTATCTTCAACCTGACAACACTCTTGTTTTAAATTGCTAAAACTCTCAAGTTTAATTTTACAATGTGAAGATTTATCTTGGGAGAATTTTTGTTTTGGGGCAGGGTCTTGTTCCTGCTCAGTCTGACCTAAACATACTCAGTAGTCCCAAGCTGGCCTTGAACTCACAGTGATCCAATTCCTCAGCCTCCAAGTACTAGACCTAATAGTGTGTGCCACCACACCTGGCTCTTAGATAATTTTTTTAAAGTACCTGTTAGTGTTTAAATCTACCAGTTTATCAATGCTTTCCCATTTTTACTACAATGTGCATTCCAAAAAGATCTCTTAAAATGTTTACATACTAATCTAATAAAAGTATAACAAATATGATAACAGAGGGGCTAAAATAACAGTAAAATAAAGCAACTTTATTATCTCCCCATTAGATGGTTTAGACTGTAAGGTGTCTATCTTGATAAGTGATACTTTGAATATTTCATTACTTCATATTTGCAGGCCTTTCCTACCATTTTGAGAAGGAAGGAGGTCCTTGTTATATGTTCCTATTAACAGATTTAATATTAAAATCTTATTTTTGTATAAGGCCAACAATAATTTGCCCATTTATAGGGTATGGGCATTCTCCCACAATTAATAACCCACTACTAATAAAAAAAATAGGAAAAAAAAAGTTCTTACCAATAATTCCACTGGTTATCGTCCCCAGCGAACCCCACCTAGCAAGTCGACATCATGACATGTCAGGTCAGGGCAGCCTCAACCTCGCTTCCCTGATAGTCAGGTGATAAAAGGAAGGAGTTAAAACAGGAAAAGTACACTTGCAGATTTCTGGATAACATCTGAAAATGATTATAAAACAAAACAAAACAAAACAAAAGAAAACCAGAGCTTCTGCTAACCTTAAATAAGTATATGCATTTTAAAAGGGAAACAATCCTCTAAAAAAATTATCAGTAACTAGTTTAAATTAAATATTTATATACTACGTTAAATAAGCTGTATTTTTTAAAAGCTTGGTGTTTGCATTTAAAAGTTAAGACCTAATCAACAAACTTCTAATGTAAAAGTAAATTATGTCTGGTCAACGGATTTGTCATTCTGGGTTCTCCAGTCAGTCATCCAATCCACTGACTTACTGAGAACTCTACCCCTAAGTTAACAGAAGCTCCCATTAGAGAAACATAAACACATGTATAAATCCAGTGCACTCTTTCTATAAGGCTCTTGTTTAGCTGTTCACGTAAGAGACTCCAAATAATAATCACAATATGAACATTAAGGATAACTGTTTTCTTTAGAATACTGAACAGCGTAGTATAGTAAAATATTCCTTGCAAAGTCAAAATGGCAAATTTTAACAAATTTGTAAGCGATTATACCAAACAAGTGATAGCCTTATAGCAAGTATGTACTGGAAGGGTCTTGTTTTACAAATAATACACAATTAATAAAACATAGGTATGATTCTATTCAAATGGGCAGGAGGCAAATGAAGTAATGAGTTTCAAGACTAATATTGTAAGGCTTTAGGCTAGGAGTGGAATTTTATGTCCCTTCTCTTCTAAAATTTATTCTGATGCATCCTGATGATCATTATGAAAGGTTTCACATTCTAAATCAGAGTTCAAAGGCCAATGAAAAAAACTGCCTACTACTAAGAGAAAGCATTGGGCTTTCTTTTGCAGAATAACCCCATTAACTAAGAAAAATGAAATAATTATGCTGAACGTTTTGTTTTAAAAAAACTACAGAACCATAACTCATTTTCCTCATATTTTGATCAGGTAAACTTGCATTTATTAGAAATCTGGCAACTTTTTAGAACCGTTTTGCTTTTAAATGATTAGAACACCTTCATATAAATATATACATTTAAACAACTGCTATAAATGAGTGATCAAATAAAAATTAGCATTCCATTATGGGGAAGGTATGTATTTTGTTTATGTCAGGAGGATACCTACAAAGAGGTCTCCCTCAATACAGGTATGATTTCCCAACACACACTTTAGTAGTCAAGCTTAATCAGGTTTTTGTTTTTTTTTGGGGGGGGGGTACAGTTTACACATATAAAAAAACTAGTGCATATTAGGAACACTTTCCTTGATTGAAGTTTTAATGTTTACATTTAGACAATATTAGATTTCTGTGAAAAGATGAGCTCTGTATTTTTTCTGAATGCTGCTGCAAGTGATAATTTACAAAACATCAAGGGAAAGCTCTGAACACTTAAGTGAGGTTTAATGTTTACAGGGCTATGTTTTTGGGTAAATAAGTAAAAGCCTGTAAAGCAAATATTAAAGGAAAGTTCTGCAAATATACTTTTAATAAGTGAGAGGGACACGGGAAGAAGTGTCCACTTTGAAATTCAAAATACTATGTACAATTAAGTAATTTTGACATGAAATTCAAGTTTTATTATGTTTAGGGTTTAAATTTTAGGGGTGTATTAGAAGAATAATAAATTGCTTTAATTTTCTTCATGACTAGCTTGTTAACATCTAATTTTCAAAAAATATTAGCAACTCAGCTTTTATTTGTATATTTTATTATTTCCAAGAAAAAAAATCAGTGCTTTAAAGTCTAATTTAGACTTATAATTCCAAAGTTTAAAAGTAATAAAGTATTTTTGGTGTCTTTATTTTCTTACATAGGCATAAGAAAAAACAATAAACTCTAATCCTAACCAAGTAATACCCTTGTTAACTTACAGCTACAACAGACCACATAATTCCTTTACCAATTTCTAAAAAACAAGAGGAATATTAATAAGGCCTGTTAAATTATTATGCTGTATAGTAAGTAAACTTTGAAAAAGAATGAGATTTATCAGAAAATGCTAATTTTTAACTCAAAATAAAGTCATGAAACTGAAAATATGATCTCACCATGCTCACAAGGGATGGCTTATGCTTCTGGATCTAATAATATTGCTTTCACAGAGACACCAAGCAGAGACAAAGCAGAGAATAAAGGTCTGTCCATTTTGATTGTTTCCCAGTGGCTTACAATTTTATAATTTATTTATTTATTATTTATTTATTTTACAGGGGCTGAGGTACAGCTGCTTGTGGTAGAGTGCTTGCTTAGCATGTGCAAGGCCCTGGGTTCAATTCCCAGCATAGAAGAAAAATAGAGACTTAGAATCATCTAAGAATAAAATAGACGGGAAACTTTGCTACTAATTTGAAAGTGGTCTGGACTTCTCTGCACTATAAAATTTTCTTGTGCTCTTTTCATTCTGAAGCAAAAAAGTCATTAGAATAAGTTAGAATTTCTAAAGAAAATGAATACTTGGCCAACAAAAACTTAGCCACATGACACAGTAAAAATAAAAAAGGAAAAAGAGGTGTTAACAGAAAGTCAGATATGACTAGTCAGATATTTAAAGGCCTTTCAAGGCTTAACTGGCTTCCCAAAGCAAATTTATATAGCAATAGGAAGTCATGTTCCTAAAGCAGTAACTCAAGTAGTAGGATTGGTCATGAATATTAAAAGTGAAGTTTAGTTCGCAGTGCAAATGACGCCACAATACTAACAGTATTTTTCTGAATGTGCATTCACTTATCCAGCAAATAAGGTCTTCAGCCACAAATTATCCTTGATAGTGTGGGTCAAAATAAATTGCAGTCTGCATCCCCAGCTCCATTTTGCTTTAAGGCAAACTGTCCAATTATCCAATATCTGTTCCAAACCTTTGAATCTGTTTTGTTTTTAAGAATAAAATTTCAAAATTAGAAGAGATTATGAGAGAACACCAATCAATGAAATGCTATTTGGAATAAATACTTGAATTTAGACTAATCCTCAATCTGATATTCACAGTACATATTGGAATAGACAAGAATTTTTGCATGAATTTGATCACTCACATAGGCAGTTATACTTTGAAAACAATATTCCTTGCAAGGATTACGAATAAAATAATGTTTTAGGACACAATTGAATTTGAAATAGGTAATGTTTTGAATAGTTTTTTGAGTTTTATTGAAATCTTACATGAACAAGAAATTGGAAATACAATCACATCAAAGAACAAATTGTCACGGCTTTGACGTTTTAGCCAAACAAATTTTGTAGGGCAGATTTCAAAAAGGTGTGAAGTTATAACAATTTAAAAACACAGTTAACCTACTTCTAGGAATGCAAAACATACAATCATAGGTTATTTTCAATACAAGAAAACTTAAATTTGTTTGCTTTTATTACTTAAAACTACTAAGACAAAGCACTAGCTTGTATTTTATTTACAGCATACTTCATACTCCTATGTAATCTATCCCAAATCCAAAAAAAAAGAAAAAGAAAAAAAGAAACTGTCCAAACCAAAGGTTCTGCAAAATCATGATTTAACAACTTGTTCTGAAGCTAAAATGAAGCCTGAAACGATAAAAGCATTGTGACCCCAAAATAAGGGAACTCTGCAAGCCCAATAATGTCCAAGAGCATTTGTGAAAAGAAGAAAACTAAAAAGACTTGAGTATATACAAGTGATTTCTTCAGCTCAATACAAATGGCAGCAAAATGCTACTTAAAGATGAAACAGTTAAGCCAATTTTGTTTTTGAAGAATGTAGATCTAGAGCCAATCGTAGCTTGCCAGTATCATTTTCAAGCCCTCACTTGTCTATTTCCACTGTTGCCCATAAGTATCCTGATAAAATTCCTGGTTGTCATTATTGTAACCATAGTTACCAGAATAGTCACCACCTTGCTGAAGCGGCTGCTGAGCGATGGGCTGGGAACCCCAGTTCTGTTGGTTGTTGGTCTGACGACGCTTGGAATCAGGCTGGTTGTACCCGTCTGCCTTTCTCTTGCCTCCTACATTACCCCCACGATTGCCCCGAGCTCCACGGGAACCGCGGCCTCTCTGCTGTTGTGCAGGACCCCCTCTGCCACCCCTAGAACCTCGTGGTGGTCCCAAAGGTGCCCCCCTCTGTGAATAGCCAGCTCTACCTCTTGGAGGTGGTGCTCCCCGCCCCCTTGGTGGTGGTGGAGCACCTCGCCCTCCCCTTCCTCCTCCTCTTCCTCTTACTGCATAGCCATCATCATAGCCGTAGTAGGGATCTTCATAGCCTCCACGATAGTCATGATAATCATAACCATAGTAATCATCATAGTAGTCTTCATAGCCATAGTAATCTGGCGGGTAGCCATATCCACCTCGCCCTCCACCACGACCTCGCCCCCTCATTGGAGGTGGCATTCGGGGAGGAGGGTGATAATAATAATCTTCATACCTAGCAATGAAAGAAAATACAAGAGGGACAAGTTAGTTTATCCAAGAATTGAGACCATCCTTATTTTTACTAACTTGATTTTTGTTAACTAGTGCTTCCTTATTCAAGGACTAAGACGACTAGAATATAAACTCACGCGGTGCTTCTGGAGGCCTGTCTAGCGGCTTGACGCTCTTTCCTTTTCTTGTCTGGTGGCTTAGCTAAAACAATTTCAATTTCTTCCCCTTCTATTTCTTTTCCATTCATTTCATCCATAGCCTAAATAAAATTATAAAAATAAGCTTATCTTACAAGAAACAGTATTTTTAAAAATATAACCATATAAATCTGTCGTTTAATCTACTTGTTAAGCAATTTATTTCACAATTATTTTAATTTTCCAAAATTTAATCCTTTCCTTCCACCTAATCTTTTTTTTTTTTTTTTTTTTTTTTTTTTTTTAAGTTTTTCGAGGTAGGGTCTCACTCTGGCCCAGGCTGACCTGGAATTCACTCTGCAGTCTCAGAGTGGCCTCAAACTCTCAGTAATCCTCCCATCTCTGCCTCTCAACTGCTGGGATTAAAAGTGTGCACCATCATGCCCAGCCTTTTTTCTTTTTTTAATATACCAGTTACTTTCAGAATAAAATTGACGTCTTCCAGGTTGGAGACGTTTACTGGTTAAGACACTTTCCTGCAAAGCTAAAGGACCCAGGTTCAATTCACCTGCCCATGCATGGTGGCTGGTGGCATATGTGTCTAGAGTTCGTTTGCAATGGCTGAGGTCCTAGCACACTCTCTCTCTCTCTCTCCCTCCTTCCCTCCCTCTCTCCCTCCCTCCCTCCCTCTCTCTCTCTCTCTCTCTCTCTCTCTCTCTCTCTCTCTCACTCTCTCTCAAATAAATAAAATAGTTTAAAAAAAAAAAACTTTAAAAGAGCCGGGCATGGTGGTGTACACCTTTAATCCCAGCACTCGGGAGGCAGAAGTAGGAGAATCACCCTGAGTTCAAGGACACCCTGACACTACATAGTGAATTCCAGGTCAGTCTGGGGCTAGAGGGAGACCCTACCTCAAAAAACAAAAAACAAAACAAAAAAAAAAGATTAAAAAAAATACAGGTCTTAACACAGACGTTTTTAAGATGTGAAGTGAACATAAGATTACCAAATGAGGTAGTCACAGAAACTCAACAAGATACTGACAAAGTCAAGTTTTGCTTCACAACACTTAATATGGAACATAGTGTTTAACTAAGTTAAAAGAGGGTACCAGAAAAAAATTAATGAAACCTCAAGCAACCATCAAGAAAGCAAGAACCACACTTTTATTTATATTTTTAAGGTATAAGGGATCAAACCGTGCGCTTTGCACATGCTAGGCAAACCCTATACCAATGAACTATAGCCCCAACCTTTTTATTTTGTGTATAGACATGGCCTCACTAAGCTATTCAGAACAAGTTAGCCTTGAAGTCACTCTGTTGCCCAGGTAGAACTTGAACTTGTGATCCTAGTAGCCTCCCAAGTAGCCTGGCAGGTAGCCCTGCCTTTGAGTCCTTTATTCCTCTTGTTCTAAGTTCAAGTTTCAAAAACTCAGTTTAAAAAAAAGTCCCCCATTTGCTATTATCTTTTATTTCCCTATACAATCATTATCCCCTTAATACATCTCTATGCTTAATACATACTCTCCCCTTAAAGAAATGTCTCAGTTGGGGTGGTGCATGGCTGTCACTGAAGAACTTACAAGGCTAAGGGAGGAGGTTTACCCCAAATCTAATCTACAGAACAGTGTCTCTCAAAAAACAAAAAGCAAGCCGGGCATGTTGGTGCACACCTTTAATCTCAGCACTTGGGAGGCAGAGGTAGGAGGAGTTTGATCCACCCTGAGACTAAAGAGTGAATTCCAGCTCGGCCTGAGCTAGAGTGAAAGACAACCTTGAAAAACTAAAAAATAAAATAAAATAAAATAAAATAAAAGTCCCAATGAGTTTTGATAAAAGTTAAATTAGTTTTCTTCTTTTGATTTTAACTGTCCCCCTTTACCCTCTCTGCCATGGATGATTTCAACCAAAACACGTTAAACAACTGAAGAAATCTATTAAGTCTTCCTGATTAGGAGCTGGAGCTCAGTGATAAAACATGTGCCCAGCAGGTCTCAGTGTGATTCCCCCACACTACACACCAGCAAACTGAAACAAGAGCTAAACAAAAAAAATGGAACACCTACTCTCTGCCTGGACCTCTGGAGGGTGACCCCCAATTCTTGGACTAAAAACTTTGTAATTTCACAGGCTTCTTTATGAAGCCTACTAGTTCAGGTAAATATTTTCATTTCTTGCAAGTATTTCCTACTAGGTCATCCAATTATTTAAACCAACTAAGTCAAGAGCAATATTTATAAAATATAACTTTATTAGCCATCTGTGCTCTATAGCATTGTGAGTTTTAGAAACCAAATATAAACTGGATTATATACCAAGCTGTGAATTACATAAGCAATATTTCTTCATTAGACCCCGTCATTAAGCAAATCAATTTATTTCCAAACCAGAGTTTGGGGTATAGCTTAGGGACAAAGCTTATGCTTGTACTCTAGATTTGACCTCAGCACTATGACAAGGAAGCGGGCAAAGAAAACCCCAACACTGGTCAAAGATCCCATAGGGCCAATTTTAAAGTACTAGCCTGGGCAAGGGGGAAATGCGCAGCGTAGAAGTGGCAGCATGCCACCTCCAGTGTGTAGAAAATAACCAGTCACTCCACAAATAGTTTGAATCCATCTTGCTAATTACATAAACAAAATTAAGCAATCACTCATGACGTGGCCCCCTGGGAAAGGTCAAGAAACGGGAATAACAAGAAACTAAAAATGTCATCTACTAAAACAGCAACATATGCAGGCTTTTTGTCCTAAATATTTATGAAAATACTTCATTCACACTTCTTATTATTATCACCAAGGAGTAAATCAACTATTACCCACGAGGAATATTAAATAATTACTGAAATCAGCAAAACCAAGTCAAATTATCCTAACTCTAAGATGATTAAGCACAAAGTGACTAAGATAACTATGAAGGGCTGGAGAGATGGCTCAGCAGTTAAGGCGCTTGTCAGCAAAGCCAAAGGACCCAGGTTAAATTTCCCAGTACTCATGTAAAGCTGGATGACTGAAGTGGCGTACGCAATAGAGTTCATTTGCTATGGCTAAGCAATCTCTCCAGCCCTCTGTTTTTGTTTTTGTTGTTGTTGTTATTTGCTTGTTTTTTTTTTTTTGGCTTTTTTCAGGTAGGGTTTCACTCCAGCCCAGGCTGACCTGGAATTCACTATGTAGTCTCAGGGTGGCCTCAAACTCACAGGGATCCTCCTGAGACATGCACCACCATGCTCGGCTTATTCTGTATCTTATCTGCATGCCTCTCTCCCTCTCAAATAAATAAATAAAATATTTTTAAAAAAATTTTTTAGGGCTGGAGATGGCTTAGCAGTTAAGCGCTTGCCTGTGAAGCCTAAGGACCCCGGTTCAAGGCTCAATTCCCCAGGACCCACGTTAGCCAGATACATAAGGGGGCGCACACATCTGGAGTTCGTTTGCAGTGGCTGGAGGCCCTGGCACACCCATTCTCTCTCTTTCTGCCTCTTTCTCTGTCTGTCACTCTCAAATAAATAAATAAAATAAACAAAAAGAAATTAAGAAAATTTTTTAAAGATAACTATGAGGAATTAACTTCTTAGAACACAATACGCATGAAATCTGCTGTATTGTACGTGAAGTCACACACATTTGCATGTCCTTCACAGGCCCATGGGACTGAGGAAAACAACAGTTGTAATACCAGTCGTCTGGGGTGTGCACTACACACTGGACATTGTACACTCACAAGGAACCATGTTATCCAATCTAGGGCTGACATAAATAATAGCGAAATCAAAAAATAACTTACCCGAGATCACAAACAATAATAATCTGTCTTGGGGTCTTACCGTATCAACAATACCACGTTACAGACGTTATTAAAAAGAAATTTCTAGAATTTGGCAAAATATCAGTGCCTGGAGGTATACCTCAGTGATAAGCACTTGCTTAACATGTATGTGAGGCCTTTGGTTCTGTCCCTAGCCACACACATGCGCACACACAATTAAAATTCAATTGTATTTTAGTCTTAGAAGATAGTTATGTGAATTTCAAAACAAAATTAAAAACATTAAGAAGAAAATTTGCAAAACTTCCACCTTAACAGCTGCTCCTCTGTCTTCGAAATGAACAAATGCATAATCTTTCAACTTCTTTACTCTTTCAAGTTTTCCAAATTCAGAAAATGACTTTTCCAGTATTTCTTCAGTCACTGTAGTAGCCAAGTTTCTCACAAATAAAACTTTCACCTAGCAACAATAAATACACAAAATTGGTATTGCTACTAAATTTAAGCTAAAATCTCAAAGCACTTCTTCCTATCTTCATGGTATAGGCTTTTCTACTCTAACCCACTAAATGCTAAAAGTACAATCAGAGAAAGAATGAAATAGTATTAAGAAAAATAATTGTCATATTAGTTACAGTATTTTTTTTTGGGGGGGGGGTCTTGCTCTAGCCCAGATTGACCTGCAATGCTCTATGTACTCTCAAGGTGGCCTCGAGCTCATGGGCCTTCTCCTACCTCTGCCTCCCAAGTGCTAGGATTAAAGGTGTGTGCCACCATACCCAGCTTAGTTACAAATTCAACTGAGCTTTTTTAAATGAATCAATTTACAAATTGTTGGTCCTGCCCTCTCCTACTGTTATCATCAAAGCACCTACCAACTGTGAACAGAACCTACAGAAAGCCAACATTCATTATTACTAAGTTAATTCACAAAATAAACATGGTCTTTAACACCCCCTCCCTGAAAACATGATTTCCTGTTTTCTCTCCTAGAACTGGGTATGTACGTGAGAAAAAAATTTAAAGGAAAAACTCAGAGAAAAAAAAAAAAAAACAGCAAAATCTGAAAAAAATAAATAAATAACCACAATACTTAAATCATTGAGTAGAGGTAGTATTAATTGGGGGGGGGGGGCAAAACTTGTCCCAGGGCTGGAGAGATTGCTTAGTGGTTAATACACTTGCCTATGAAGCCTAAGGACCTATGTTCGAATCCCCAGTATGCAAGATGCACAAGGTTCTGCACGCATCTGGAGTTCATTTGCAGTGGCTAGAGGCTCAGGAGCATCCAATCTCTCTCCCTCTCTCTTTCTGTCTCTTCCACTCTCTCTCTCTCTAATAAATAAATTAAAACTTTAAAAAAATTGGTCCATACTTCATAGAATACATCAAGACACATAAGGTGGGGACTATGGTCATGCAAGAAGAAAATAAAGGTTTTCTTTTTTTTTTTTTTTTTTGAGCCAGGGTCTCACTCTAGCCCAGGCCGGAATTCACTTTGTAGTCTCAGGGTGACCTCAAACTCACAATGATCCTTCTCCCTCTGCCTCTGCCTCTGCCTCCCAAGTGCAGGGACTAAAGATATGCGCCACCATGCCTGGATAGGAGTGTTCTGTTGTTTGTCGCTCGCTTCTAGGTAGGATCTCATTCTAGCCCGTGCTGACCTGTAACTCAGTGAGTAATCCCAGGCTGGCCTTGAACTCTTAACTCTGCCTCCAGAGTGCTGAAATTAAAAGGCATGTACGACCATGCCTGGCTAAGGGTGATTTCTTTACATAACAATGGAGTGGATGGACTTATGACTTAGAATCTATAAGCCATATGAAGGAATGATATATTCAACTACTAAAAATGCCTTGAACATGGCAAAAACCAACTTAAGCAAAGTCAAAAGACAAATACTGAAAAGATATTTGCAATGTATGTCACAAACATATATCAGAGCACTAGAAAATAAAACAAAGTTCAACAAAAGAAAAATAAGCAAAACTCATGAATACATGGGTCATACAGAGAAATACACACATACTGAGATCTTCTACTAAAAGCTCAGGACTAGCTGGCTGTGGTGATGCAGGCCTTTAACCCAGCAATCTGGAGGCAAAGGTAGTGAGTTCAAGGCCACCCTGAGACTGCATCAGGTCAGCCTGGCTAGAGCAAGACCCTACTTAAAAAAAAAAAGCCAGGGATAGAGAGATTGCTCAGGGATAAGGAGATTGCTTAGTGGTTAAGGTATGTGCCTGCAAAACCTAAGGACCCAGGTTCAACTCCCCAAAGCCTGGTGCACGTGGTGGCTTGCATGTAGAGTTCAATCATAGTGGCTAGTGGCTCTGGTGTACCCATTTGCTGTAACTGCCCCTTTCTCTCAAATAAATAATTGTGCTGATATATAATGATATATATTATTTATATATATATATTTACTTATATAAATAAATGATATATATATCAGTGGTAGAGCATTTGCTTAGCATGTGTAAAACCCTGGGTTGGATCTCCAGCATTGCAAAACTGTAATTTAAAATTCCAGCACTCGGGAGGCAGGGGTAGGAGGATAGCAGTGAGTTTGAGGCCACCCTGAGACTACATAGTTAATTCCAAGTCAGCCTGGACCAGAATAAGACCCTACCCTCAAAAAACCCAAAAATAATTTTTAAAAAAGCTAAGTTGAGCTGGGCATAATGGCACACACCTTTAATCCCAGGACTCAGGTGGCAGAGGTAGGCAGATTACCATGTGTTCAAGGTCACCCTGAGACTACATAGTGAATTCTAGGTCACACTGTACTAGAGCAAGACCCTACCATGAACCCCCCCGAAAAAAATCTAAATTAAATATTCAATAAGGAAAAAGTGTATCTAGTACCTGCCACTACCAACACAAGACCATAATAATAAGAGGAAAAGATGATGACATCAAAATAAAAGACAGACTGGAGCTGGAGAGATGGCTTAGTGGTTAAGACATTTGCATGCAAAGCCAAAAGACCTAGGTTCAATTCCCCGGGACTTACATAAGCCAGATGTGCAAAGTGGTGCATGCACCTGGAGTTCGTCTGCAGCGGCTGGAGGCCCTAGTGTACCAATTCTCTCCCCCACTCTCTCTCAAATAAACAATTTAAAATAAATAAATAAATAAATAAATAAAATATGAGAGAGAGATGGAATGGGGGGATATGATGGATAGTGGAGTTTTGAAAGGAAAGTGGGGGGAGGGAATTTCATTGTTTATTGTCTATACTTATGGAAGTTGTCAATTAAAAAAAAGAAAAATGTTAAGCCCAGGGTGGGAGTGCATGCCTTTAATCCCAGCACTTGGGAAGCAGAGGTTGGAGAATTGCTGTGAGTTCGAGGCCAACCTGAGATTTCATAGTAAATCCCAGGTCAGCCTGAGCTACAGGGAAACCCTACCTCGAAAAACCAAATAAATAATAATAAAACAAAAAAAGTAAAAAAAATTTAAAAACTATCTATACAAGGAGTTACATTTCGGTTCTTGTTAACTACAAAACTGACCTAAGGTCAGGTATAGTGGTGCATGCTTTAATTCCAGGACTCAGGAGGCCGAGGTAGGAGGATCGTTGTGAGTTTGAGGCCAGTCTGGGACTACAGTAATTTCCAGGTCAGTCTAGGCTAAAGTAACAGTCTACCTCAAAAAAATAATAACCTAATTTAACAAATAACATTGAACAAGTTGTAACATCAATGAGTGAACAGTAGACACTCAATAAGCTTTTTTTTTTTTTTTCCCCAAATAGAAAGCAATAAAGCCATCAGCACAAGGAGGCACCCTGGTACGCACATTCTCTATTTGCCTGCCCCTCGCTCCCTCCCTCCCTCCCTCTTTCTCTCTCATACCTTTTTTTTTGTTTGTTTGTTTGTTTTTTGTTTTGTTTTGTTTTGTTTTTGTTTTTCGAGGTAGAGTCTCACTCTAGCCCAGGCTGACCTGGAATTCATTCTGTATTCTCAGGGGGGCCTCGAACTCACGGCAATCCTCCTACCTCTGCTCCCAAGTGCTGGAGAAGTGTCTTAGCTAAAGCACTTGCCCATGAAACCTAAGGACCCAGATTTGATTCCCCAGGACCAAAATCAGCCAGGTGCACAAAGTGGAGCATGATTCTAGAGTTCGTTTGCAGTAGCCAGAAGCCCTGGCGTGCCTACTTTCTCCCCCGCCCCTACCCATCTGTCTCTTTGTCTATCTCTTTCAAATAAATTAAGAAAAAGAAAGAGAGCGAGAGAGGAGAGAAAGAAAGACCAGAAAAAAGCAACAAAGGATACACTTAATTTCTATACATACTTTCAAAGTTGTAGTGAATTTTAAGACTTTTCAGTCCCAATCAAATAGATGACACCAAGTGCCAGGCGTGGTGGCGCACGCCTTTAATCCCAGCACTTGGGAGACAGAGGTAGGAGGATTGCCATGAGTTCAAGGCCACCCTGAGACAACATATTGAATTCCAGGTCAGCCTGAACTAGAGTGAGACCCTACCTTGAAAAACCAAAAACAAAACAAAACAAATAGGTGACACCTGGTAGTGTATTAAATAGGCTTATTCTTTTTTATTCCCCTCCTTCCCCCTTCCCTACAAAAAAAAAAAAAAAAAGAAAGAAAGAAAAAAGCCGGCTACAGTGACATATGCCTTTAATCCCTGCACTCAGGAGGCAGAGGTAGGAGGATCGCCATGATTTCAAAGCCACCCTGAGACTACATAGTGAATTCCAGGTCAGCCTGGCTAGAACAAGGCCCTACCTCGGGGGACATTAAACACACACACACACACACACACACACACAAAAAAAAAAAAAAAAAAAAAAAAAAAAAAAACTAAAAGAGATCAACGAGATAGCTGAGCAGTTAAAGGTACTTGCTTCCAAAGCCTGGCATCCCATATTCATTTCCCTAGTACCCACATAAGCCAGACATAAAGTGATGCACATGCATTTGAAATTCATTTGCAGTGGCAAGAGGCCCTGTGGTATCTCATTCTCTCATAAATAATTACATTTTTAAAAATTAATTTAAAAAAAAGCTCAAAGAGGAGCTGGAGAGATGGCTTAGCGGTTAAGGCGTTTGCCTGCAAAGCCAAAGGACAGCAGTTGAATTCCCCAGGACCCATGTAAGCCAGATACACAAGGTGGCACATGCATCTGGAGTTCATTTGCAGTGGGTAGAGGCCCCGGTGCGCCCATCCCCCCTTCCATCTGTCTCTCTCTAAAATAAACAAATACAAATAAAATTTAAAAAATAAAAATAAATAAAAAGCTCAAAGAGCTCAAATGCTCTTGTCTGCAAAGTCAAAGGACTAAGGTTCAATTCCCCAGGACCCATGTAAGCACAAGGTGGCGAATGCATCTGGAGTTCGTATGCAGAGGCTGAAGGCCCTGGCACATCTATTCTCACTCTCAAGTAAATAAAAATAAAATTAAATTAAAAAGCTCAAAGAAAATAATTTTCATTCATGCAGAATCCAACCACTAACTTATGGCCACCCATAAGCTGCTTGCCTCTCTGAGGGACAAGCCATGGCCAAAATACTCAAGAGCTCACTATAAGCAAGAGATGCAATGCTGACATGTCTCTACAGTGTCAGGAGTCACAGAAAGGAAAGCCTAAAAGCCAGGATTCCTTCCATATAGCAATGATCTTGACTGCAAGTACACCAGGAGTAAGAAAATTTAAGTTTTGTTGTGTATATTCTGCCATTACCAAGTAACAGGAGATATGACAAAAATCTCTTGTCCTTCTTCATAAAGACTGTACTCTAAAAGAAACTGGACACACACACACACACACACACAAAAAAAAAAAAATGCCAGGGGTGGTGGCGCATGCCTTTAATTCCAGCACTTGGGAGGCAGAGGTAGGAGGTTTGCCGTGTGTTCAAGGCCACCCTGAGCCTCCGTAGTGAATTCCAGGTCAGCCTAGCTAGAGTGAGACCCTACCTTGAAAAACCAAAAAAAAAAAAAAAGAAACTGGACATTAAAAAAAAGAAAAATCAGCTACAACTCTAAATAAAATACAATTCATGTTGGGCTTGGTGGCACATGCCTTTAATTCCAGCACTTAGAAGGCAGAAGTAGGGGGAACACCAGGAGCTCAAGGCCAGCCTAAGACTACATAGTAAACTCCAAGTCAACCTGGGCTACAGCAAAACCCTACCTCGGGGGGGGGGGGGGGAGGAATAATCATGCAATGGAATAAGTCTTGGCATGAGTCCAGCACGGTGGAACATGCCAGTAATTCCAGCATTCAAAAGAATGAAGCAGGAGGACTGTGTATTCAAGGCTACCCTGGACTATACAGTGAGCTAGCTTCAGGCCAATCTGGGTTATAAGACAGACCTTGCCTTTAAAAAAGCCACTACTGCACTGGGGAAATGACTTAGTGGTTAAAGCATTTGCCTGTGAACCCTGAGGACCCTGGTTCAATTCCCCAGGACCCACGTAAACCAGAAAGCACAAAGGGCGCATGGGTCTAGAGTTCTTTTGTAGTGGTTGGAAGCCCTGGTGCGCCCATTCTCTCTCTCTGCCTCTGCCTCCCCACCTCTCTCTCAAATAAGGAAGTAAATTTTTTTTAAATCGCAGGGCGTGGTGGCACATGCCTTTAATCCCAGCACTCCGGAGGCAGAGGTGGGAGGAGTACCATGAGTTAAGGCCACCCTGAGACTACACAGTGAATTCCTCCAGGTCAGCCTAGGCTAGAGTGAAACCCTACCTCAAAAAAACAAAAATAAAAAAATAAAAAAAAAGTGGGAGAGAGAGAAATCACCAGTGAAGATACTCAGTAGTGGACACTGCAAGCCTTATATTTTGGCCAGCCAGGCCAAATGAGCCAATGGGTGCAATAGTGGCACATCTGTTATGGGGAAACCAACCGCCTCTAATTTGACTGGAGACCCGCTCCATGGGAGGGAATACATCCCTGATACTGAAAACCTACAACAGGAGTAGTCATAATCTCTCTCTTTTGGTTTGAGAACCTTTTCTTTTCAGATGGCATTGACCTTGGGATGACTCAGAAGGCACCATGGTGCTGAGAAGAAATGACAGAGGAGTGCTCAGCACTGAAATATCTCCATCACACCTTCCATGGCTCAGGGTCTATTGTGGAAGAGGTGGTGGAAGAATATAAGAGACAAAGGACAGGTAGGACTCCTTACAGCATGCTCCTCCAGACACAAAATGGCCCAGATATCCACGACCTCACAGTGCCTGACACTACCTACACAAGACCATCATAATAGGAGGAAATAGCCAGGTGTGGTGGCACACGCCTTTAATCCCAGCACTCAGGAGGCAGAGGTAGGAGGAGCACCATGAGTTCGAGGCCACCCTTGGACTATATAGTGAATTCCAGGTCAGCCTGGGCTTGGGAAAAAATAAATAAATAAATAGATAGATAATAGGAGGAAAAGATCATGACATCAAAATAAAAGAGAGACTGGTTGAGAGGGGGAGGGGATATGATGGAGAATGGAGTTTCAAAGGGGAAAGTGGGGGGAGGGAATTACCATGAGATATTATTTACAATCATGGAAGTTGTCAATAAATTTTTTTTTAAGTCACTGTTTGGTCAACGAAGATTATAATTACATCCCTCATGAGGCCTAACACTAAATAATTATTCAGTGTGTATGAAATACTTAACTGGAGGGATAGAATTTCAGTCTATCACATCTGTAGGTAAAGGGATGGTTAATGGAAATTAATGAATACCAAGACAAACTACTGCTTCAGTGTCAAACCAGCTCCTTATCTAACTAGTTATGTCAAGAGCCACAATTTGCATTCATTATCAAAAAGTCTGCATATAGCCTGGTGAGCTGGTACATACCTTTAATGCTACCACTTCGGAGGCAGAGGTAGGAGGATTGCTGTGAATTCAAGGCCACCCTGAGACTACATAGTGAATTCCATGTCAGCCTGGGATAGAGCAAGACCCTACCTCAAAAAAGAAAAATCCACTCTGAACTTTACTGAGCACAAAATTGAAATAACTTACCCCACCCCCAAGCAACGGCATTTACCTTAGCCATGACTTCTGGATCTGGTTCTTCCACAGGGTCAGCCCATTCAACAGTAACTACATTTCCCCATACTTTTACTTTTCCACTCATCAGCCGGCGTCTGGCTTGTGCTGCTGACTTGTGATCCTCATATTCAAGGAAGCAGAACCCCCGATTCTTCTTTTTGTCATCGGGTTGATGATAGAGAATAACGTCCACCAAACCCTCTGTTAAACCAACAGCCAGATATATAAGCCAAAAGCATCCACCACACATTTAGCTAATGATTAGGCAGACCTAAAATCCACTTGCCAATGAGCAAAACACAAGTGAGACCTCAAAATGACTCATTAGTTACCTAGTAAACAATTAGATCAGCATTATCACATAGAGTTTGGTACATTATATGTTCCCTGCTAATTTTAGAGTTCTAAAGGTAAAGTCATAGGTTATAATGTTTTACAGTAACTGATATAGCATGACCTCATAATTAATAAAAGCACCATCAGGACCTTAAAAAAAACAATTGATATAAATCTAAGACAGCTGACTTTGAACTAATTAATCATGGCCCCAAAACCCTGTTTACACCTCTCTTAGCAATTACTGTTTTTAACACGAACAAAGGCAATTGCTAACTGTTGGTGCCCCTCCAGTGTCAGTTCTTTGCCCCTGTCTCTACATACATGCTCTTCTTAGGTCATATGAGCTAGCTCAACTTTCAAATACCATCTCTACCCTTTATAAACAAGTGCTTAGATTTTGTTTCGAGCCTAGACTTTAAGCTCTAAATGTGTCTAAAGCTATCGAGTCCTGTTTGATATCCTAGCCAAATCTTCATTACACCCAAAATCTATGTTCCCTAGGATTCTCTATCTTAAAAAACAGTACCATCCACCAGATAAGGTCTTGAACCAAAAATTGGTTGTGTGTGCTTGCTAACCTGGGTTTAGTTCCCCAGTACCCTTGTAAAGACAGATGCACAGTGATGCATGTGTCTGGAGTTCGTTTGCCCACATTTTCTGTCTGTCTCAGTCTCTTACAAATAAATAAAATTTTAAAAAAAAAGAGTAGGAGCTAGACATGGGGGCACATCCTTTATTCCCAGCACTTGAAAGGCAGAGGTGGGAGGACTGCCATAAATTCAAGGCCACTCTGAGACTACATAGTTAATTTCAGATAAACCTAGGCTAGAGAGAGACCCTACGTTGAAAAACAAAAACAAAACAAAACAAAACAAACAAAAAAAAACCCCCACAGGTCTCTTATTACTCTTCTATCCCAATACCCATATAGCATAAGGCCAACATCCAACAGGCATTTTAAGCAGTACCTGCTACAGAACAACTGTAAGACATAATGCTAAAGAGGAGCTGCTTAACAAAGCAAAGTGATAAGGTCAGAGCACTATGCTCACTAGGGTTCTAACCAACACAATTACAATGGGCACTGAAAATAAACACTTCAGAGTGGGTAGAGTTTCTGGTGAGACAATGTGGTATATATCGTAGGAATGACAGCTGAGAACAGCTGAGGTGCAGGACTGGAGATAAGCTCATTACAGAACTAGTAGTCACCCACATGTTGTAGGTGTGAAGAATAAGGCACACTAGCAGAAGAGAAAGAACGTCAGCCCACAGCAGTCCTTAGGCTGAAGAAAGGGCAAAACCAGAAGAGCAGATGAAACAGCTTCAAAAGGGGGGCAAATAATGGTTGGATGATAAAAATGGAAAGAAAAGTATAGCAGTCTAAAGCAGTGTTTTCAAATCACACATAGCATTAGTTAGTGTCAACCTTTAAAAAATAAATGAAAATCGGGCTGGAGAGATGGCTTAGCGGTTAAGCGCTTGCCTGTGAAGCCTAAGGACCCCGGTTCGAGGCTTGATTCCCCAGGACCCACGTTAGCCAGATGCACAAGGGGGCGCACGCGTCTGAAGTTCGTTTGCAGTGGCTGGAGGCCCTGGCGCAACCATTCTCTCTCACTCTCTCTCTCTGCCTCTTTCTCTCTCTGTTGCTCTCAAATAAATAAAAATAAACAAAAAAAAAAAAAGAAAATCAAAAGAATAAATGAAAAGCATGATTTTATTAAACTGTTATATATTATTTATATTGATTTTTGTTTATGTTTTCAAGACAGGGTCTCACATATCCCAGGCTGTCCTCAAGCTCACTATGTAGATGATCTTGAACTCCTGGTCCTCCTGCCAACAATGTCCCTATTCTGGTATTATAGGCATACATCACCATGTCTAGCTCCAGTTATTTATTAATATGTATAGACCTGTGATATAAATGTTTTTCTTAACTCCACTGAGTCAGAATTAGAAACTGCTTTAAAAAGTCACATATAGGGCTAAAGAAATGGCTTAGCAGTTAAGGCGTTTGCCTGTGAAGCCTAAGGACCCAGGTTCAATTCCCCAGGACCCACATAAGCCAGATGCACAAGGGAGTGCATTCGTCTGGAGTTCGTTTGCAGTGGCTGAGGCCCTGGCATACCCATTCTCTCTCCCTCTGTCTCTCTTTTATCTCTCTCTCTCTCTCTCTCTAATTGAAAATAAAATTAAAAAAAAAATTTTAATCACATGGGCTGGAGAGATGGCTTAGCGGTTAAGGTGTTTGCCTGCAAAGCCAAAAGACACAGGTTCGATTCCCCAGGACCTACGTAAGCCAGATGCACAAGGTGGCACATGCACCTGGAGTTCATTTACCACGGCTGGATGCCCTGGTGTGCCAATCCCTTTTCTCTCTGTCAAATACATATTATATATATATATATATATATATATATATATATATATATATACATACACATATATATATATTCTTTTTTTTTTTAAGGCGGGTGTGGTGGCGCACACCTTTAATCCCAGCACTCAGGAGGCAGAGCTGAGAGGATCGCCATGAGTCCAAGGCCACCCTGAGGCTACATAGTGAATTCCAGGTCAGCCTGAGCTAGAGTAAAACTCTACCTCAGAAATAAAAGAAAAACAAAAAAAAGAAAAAAATATATATGTAAATATGAGGAACTATCATCTCTCTGACCCTAAAGTTATCAGAGTGGTTTTCACAAGAGGGTTACTTATCAAAAGCTCTAGAAAAAGCCGTGGTACTGTCAAGACAAACTGAAGGAAATTCCCTGAAATCAAGAAAACTGAGGGGGTTGCTGAGTCCAAACCACTACAAAGCAGAAAAAAAAAAAAAAAAAAAACAAAAAAAAAAACCTGTAACACAGGAGATTTAAGTAGTCAGTATAGTATATCACTCCTGTGGGGGACATTTATACATTTACAAACAATGCAACAGATTTCCAAAGACAAATTTCTAAATACATTTTTGTTTTACCTGTGACTTTACTGAATTCTTCCAAGATGTTTTCTTTCGTCTTATTCTTTGGAATGGATCCAACAAAAAGTCTGTTGTTTGCCACAGAAATGCACACTCCAAGGTGTTTACCAGGCCGAATTTCATAGCTGTCACACTGCAAGGAAGAAAAGAACCAGAGAACCCCCAAACCACCCCAGACTGAGGACAACTGATCTCAATGTAAAAAATTCCACAATAAGGCCAAACAATCACCAAATTCTCTCATGCTTGCCATAACATTAATGTTTTTTTTTTTCTTTTTTGGTTTTTCGAGGTAAGGACTCACTCTAGTCCAGGCTGACCTGAAATTCACTATGAAGTCTCAGGGTGGCCTCAAACTCACAGCAATCCTCCTACCTCTGCCTCCTAAGTGCTGGGATTAAAGGCATGCACCACCATGCCCGACACATTAATACATATTTATGCTGCATCATTAGAGTCCCTTGTTTATTCTGGTTTTGTTACCTCCACTCTTTGTCCATATAAAAAGGACTCAAGGCTATTAATTTTGTTAAGCATCTTATTTCATATTTTGATCTTTATATTATTTCATAATTAAATTTTATCCACCTTTAAATTATTTTCCAGAGAACTTCAGGGTCTGATTATTCAGTCAGATGCAGATGGAACACATACAAAAAACCCTTAGCAAAATATAAAAAACAACTCAGCCAGGTGTGGTGGCGCACGCCTTTAATCCCAGCACTTGGAAGAGATAGGAGGATCGCTGTGAGTTCAAAGCCACCCTGAGACTAGAGTGAATTCCAGGTCAGCCTAGGCTACAGCAAGACCCTACCTCGAAAAACCAAAACATAAAAATAAAAAATAAACCACAACAATGTTCAATAATGCAAAGGAAATGTACAAGAATTTCACATTACATACAAATCTAAATACAAAATGTTATAAACTGTACCAAAATGTTATAAAGGCAGGATTTTTTTTTTTATTTCAATCACTATAGTCACAGTTTTCTTGGTAAATTTCACCCTCTTATTATGCCTTAATATTACACATCCATTAGTTTACTAAAAGATATAATGGCTGGCCAAATGAGCCAATGGGTGCAATAGTGGCATGTCTGTTATGGGAGAAACCAACCACTAATTGGACTGGAGGCCCGCTCCATGGGAGGGAATTCATTCCTGATACTGAAAACCTAAAACAGGGGTAGTCATGAGCCCTAGGGGTTTAACGTCTGTTGCTGTCTGGATAAATGTATATACTATGCTCACTAAATTGCCCAGTAAGCACATCTCTTACTTAATGTTCATACCCATATATTAATGCTACTCTCACTTTTGGTTAGAAAACCTTCTTTACAGATGGCAGTGATGGTGCTGAGAAGTGACAGAGGAGTGCTCAGCACTGCAATATTTCTATCACACCTTCCAAGGCTCAGGGTCCATTCCAGAAGAGGTGGCGGAAAGAATGTAAGAGCCAAAGGAAGGGTAGGACTCCTTACAACGTGCTTCTCCAGACACAAAATGGCCTGGATATCCATGACCTCACAGTGCCTGACACTACCCACACAAGACCATTATAATAGGAGGAAAAGATGATGACACCAAAATAAGAGACTGACTAAGAGGAGGAGGAGATATGATGGAGATTGGACTTTCAAAGGGAAAAGTAGAAAGAGGGAGGGAATTACCATGGGATGTTATTTACAATCATGAAAGTTGTCAATAAAAAATAAATACATAATGAAATCAATGTCACAGAGGAAGGAGCTGTGCTAGAAAGGTGTAACTGTCCTACACTACATACATTAGCCTTTAGCTATCAGGCAAAATCAAAACATAATGACACTATTATTTCAACAGAGATAGCTGCTATCACCAAAGAGTAGAGATAAATATATAACCTGCAGAATTTTGCTACTGCTCTAATAAGACACAAAATGGTAATAAAAAAAAAATGGCCTGGAAAAGGACATGGGAAGGTTGGCTACTGCACAGTACAAAGGAGAGAAAGATTAAGTAGAGAAAGACTCAATAGCTTGGAAACAAAAATACAATTAAGCGCACCTTTAATCCCAGCACTTGGGAGGCAGAGGTAGGAGGATCACCATGACTTTGAGGCCACCCTGAGACTACACAGTTAATTCCAGGTCAGCCTGGAGCAGAGTGAGACCCTACCTTGAAAATCCAAAAATAAATAAATATACAATTAGAAAATTCATTTTAAGAAACTATGCAATCAGATTGTGACAAAAATAAGAGATTCACATTTCCTGAAATGAGTGACCGTTAGTCAGTTGTCAGCTATATTCTCCAGAACTCATCACAGTCGTCATTCTACTTTGCTGTCAATCCTAAAGCCTGACAAGAAGTGACATTATTTTCAGCCAAAACCAAAAGAAAAGGCTACAGAATTTTTTGGTACTAATCAGTCTATTGGGTAACTTCTTAAAATTACGGGATACCTTCTATAGTATTTCTTGGGTTATCTTCTTTGTAACTTTTATAATCAGAAAACAACAAAGCAAAGGTTCCATACCAATGCAGTCAATAAAGACACTCAAAGGAACAACTGAAGAAAATGAAGCAGAAGCTCTCTGAGCTGAAGTTTATTTTCCAATTGTAACTTGATGGACAGTGGGTATTATCACATACCAGTTTAACAGCTTCCTGGGCAGCTTCTTTTCCACAGAAGGTGATAAATGCATATCCTCGATTCTGACCAGACAGCGGATCCATCATGAGACGTAGATCCCAGATGGGACCAGCCTTCTCAAAAAGGGGCACCAACTCATCTTCATATAAATCTCTTGGTATTTTACCTACAAAGACCTGAAATAAAACCTCCTTATTAGAATCCAACGTAAGTAACCACTTTTATAATTACAGACAGGGGCTGCAGAGATGGCTTAGTGGACTCGGCACTTTTCTACAAAGCCGAAGGACCCAGGTTCAATTTCCCAGTACCCACATAAACCAGTTGTACATGGTGGCACATGTGTCTGGAGTTCATCTGCAATGGCTAGAGGTATGTCCATTATTTCTATATGCTTCTTTCTCTTCCTCCCTAGTAAATAATAAGTAAATAAATAAAAATGAAATATTAGAATCGCAGCCAGGGGCTGGAGAGATGGCTTAGTGCTTAAGGTGCTTGCCTGTGAAGCCTAAGGACCCAGGTTTGACTCTCCAGATTCCTTGTAAGCCAGACGTACAAGGTGACAAAAGCACAAGGTTGCACACGTACACTAGGTGGCACAGATGTCTAGAGTTTGAGTGCAGGGGCTGGAGGCCCTGGCACACCTATTGTCTCTCTCATTAAAAAAAATAAAAACTAAGGCCAGGCGTGGTGGCGCACACCTTTAATCCCAGCACTCAGCACTCGGGAGCCAGAGGTAGGAGGATTGCTGTAAGTCTGAGGCCACCCTGAGACTACATAATGAATTCCAGGTCAGCCTGATCTATAGTTGACACCCTACCTTGAAATAAACAAAAAAAAAAAGAAAAGTATATATATGTTCTCTGAAATGAGTAGCATTATATTGCCAAGGCTGGCCTCCAACTAACTCCTAGGCTCAGGTGATCCTCCTACTTCAGCTTCCCAAGCTGCAGTAAAACTTGACCAGGATATTTAATATTCAAGTATGAAAAAATTCTTTTATGCCATTTGAAGAATTTGTAATGCATCTTTAATTATAAAATTACAAAATAAAGCCGGGCGTGGTGGCGCACGCCTTTAATCCCAGCACTCGGGAGGCAGAGGTAGGAGGATCGCCGTGAGTTCAAGGCCACCCTGAGACTCCATAGTGAATTCCAGGTCTGCCTGGGCTAGAGTGAGACCCTACCTCGAAAAACCAAAAAAAAAAAAAAAAATTACAAAATAAGTAGGCTTAAATTATAATGTACAATAATTAAAACAATATTCATCAAAACCTCAGGTCAGGCATGGTGGTGCAAACCTTTAATCCCAGCACTTGGGAGGCAGAGGTAGGAGGATCATTGTGAGTTCCAGGATAGCCTGAGACTACATAGTGAATTCCAGGTCAGCCTGGGCTACAGTGAGACCCTACCTGGAAAAAAAACAAAACAAAAAACCTGGGGTTTTCATTTGAGCCCGCACCATGATTCCCACACAACAGCTATTCTAACTCTTCTTAAGGTCTCTGATCATCATTCACAGCACCCCTCCACTGTCTTCAGTTTTAAAGGTGCCATCCACTCCCAAGCTTACGACTATAGTCATCTCTCAGATCTACATTCCAACAGCTAATTCTGTATCTCCCTCCATCTGCCTATTAATCCCTCTTGCCAGGAATGGTGACTCACGTCTGTAAATTCCTAACTCAGCAAGCAGAGAACAAGACTGACAAAACCTTGAGGACAGCCTGGGCAACAATATGTGATCCAGTATCAAACACCTCACAATTCTCTTAGTTTACCTTTAATCACCAAAAGTCTAGCAATGCCATTTTTCCTTGGTATTTGAATATGTATTGTACGTATGGATGAATGGATGTGTGTGTGTGTGTGTGTGTGTGTGTGTGTGTGTGTATATATGTATGTATGTTATAGTTATAAGTAGGAATACACATACATACATACATATGTATGTATATAATATACATATATCATACTCCCTTCAGAACTAGAGTACTGGCATTTGTGGCCACACCCAGCTTTTTACATGGATGCTGGAGATAAAAGTTATGCTTAGTTCTCTTAGGCCCTCATGCTTACACAGTAAGCCCTTTCACCTGCTAAACCATCTCCCCAAACCTTGTTTGTTTGTTTGTTTTCTTTTTCCTGGCATTGTCTCACTCTAGCTCAGGCAGACCTGGAATTCACTATGTAGTCTCAGGGTGGCCTCAAACTGATGGTGATCCTCCTACCTCTGCCTCCCACGACTCACATAATGGTGACTGATAAAATACTCCCACAAATGGGGCTAATGAAGATGGATCAGTGGATACAGCACTCACCACTCAAGCCCGAGTACCAAGTTCAATCCTCCTCAGAACCCATATAAAAAGAAGCAGGCCGGGCATGATGGCATACTCCTTTAATCCCAACACTCAGGAGGCATAGGTACTCCTGTGAGTTCAAGTCCAGCCTGGGACTACAGAGTGAGTTCCAGATCAGCCTGCGCTAGAATGAGACCCTACCTAGAAAATACCAAAAAATAATAATAATAAATAAATAAAAAGGTAGAAAAAAGCCAGAGCTATGGTCCCAACTTTTCACAAATCCCAGCACACTGACAGCAAGACAGGAGATGGAGGCAGAATTTCCTGGAAACTCATGGCCATCACAACAAACAGCAGAGCAAGAACCAAATGAGGTTGATGGTGAGGACCAGCTCCTCAAAGGAGTCCTCTGACCTCCACGTATACACCATGGGGTATGTGCATGCCACACTCACAAACACAAAATAATTAAAAAAAGAAAAAGAGGGCTGGAGAGATGGCTTAGCACTTACGCACTTGCCTGTTAAGCCTAAGGATCCGATTCGAGGCTCAATTCCCCAGGACCCATGTTAGCCAGATGCACAAGGGGGCACCCGCATCTGGAGTTCGTTAGCAGTGGCTGGAGGCCCTAGTGCACCCATTCTCTCTCTCTCTGCCTCTTTCTCTCTGTCTGTCGCTCTCAAATAAATAAATAAACAAAAAAAATTTTTAAAAAGAAAAAGAAATATTTCTATAAATGGTAATATAAGGTATTTCCTAACCTCCCAATATCATTTGCATCCAATCAGTTTTCTAGTTTGTTTCCGACTAGTTTATTAGTGCACTGTAACATAGTGAGCTGAGCAATAACTAGAACACCACATACTTTTTTTTGTTTTGTTTTGTTTTTTTTGTTTTTCAAAGTAGGATCTCGCTCTAGCCCAGGCTGACCTGAAATTCACTATGTACTCTCAGGGTGGCCTTGAACTCAAGGTGATCCTCCTACCTCTGTCTCCTGAGTGCTGGAATTAAAGGCATGCACCACCACGCCCGGCTTCACCACATACTTTTTAATGGTTTTTTGAGGTAGGTCTCACTCTAGCTCAGGCTGACCTGAAATTCACTGTGTAGCCTCAAAGTGGCCTAGAACTCGTGGCGTTCCTCCTACCTATGCCTCTCAAGTGCTGGGATTAAAGGTGTGTGTTGGGCTGGAGAGATGACTTAGCGGTTAAGCGCTTGCCTGTGAAGCCTAAGGACCCCAGTTCGAGGCTTGATTCCCCAGTACCCACGTTAGCCAGATGCACAAGGGGGCGCATGCATCTGGAGTTCGTTTGCAGTGGCTGGAGGTCCTGGCGCGCCCATTCTCTCTCTCTCTCTCTCTCTCTCTATCTGCCTCTTCCTTTCTCTCTCTGTCACTCTCAAATAAATAAAACTAAACAAAAGAAAAATTTTAAAGGTGTGTGTTATCACAAGGGGCTGCACATGCTTTTTGCTGTATTTTGTTATTGTCATTTTTTGGAGATAGGATATCCCTCAAGTCAAGGCTGGCCTTGAACTCACAGTAATACTCCTATCTCTGAATCCTGAGTGCTGGGATTGAAGACAGTACCACCACACCCAGCCTGTCTGCTTTTGTTTGTTTATTTACTTTTTTATTTGAGAGATTTAAAGAGGCAGACAGAGAATGGGTGCCCCAGGGTCTCTAGCCACTGCAAACAACTTCAGATGCATGCACCACCCATGTACATCTGGCTTACACTGGTTTTAGGTAATAGAGCCTGGGACCTTAGGCTTTGCAGGCAAGCACCTTAACTGCAAAGCTATCTTTCCAGCCCAGAGGCACAAGGTGGCACTTGCATCTGAAGTTTGTTAGCAGAACTTGGAAGCCCTGGTGTGCCCATTCTGTCCGTCTGTCTCTGTCTCCAATAAATAAATAACAATTAAAAAAATTAGAAGTAGGCAAGCACCTTAACCGCTAAAGCCATCTCACCAGAACAGGTGCATGCCTTTAATCCCAGCACTTGGGAGGCAGAGGTAGGAGGATCATTGTGAGTTCAAGGTCAGCCTGAGACTACAAAGTAAATTCCATGGCAGCCTGGGCTAGAGCAAAACCCTACTTCGAAAAACCAAAACAAATAGTTTTCTCCTCAAGAGGCAATGCACTATAAAATATACATGTTTATAATTAGTGTTACTGTTTCTAATTACATATTTAAAATAGCTTATCCAATTAAATTATTCAAACAGGAGCTGGAGAGATGGCTTAGCGGTTAAAGCGTTTGCCTGTGAAGCCAAAGCATCCTGGTTTGATTCTCCAAGACCCACGTAAGCCAGATGCACAATGGGGCGCATGAATCTGGAGTTCATTTACAGTGAGTGGAGGCCCTGGCGTACCCATTCTCTCTCTCTTTCTCTCTCTCTCTCAAATAAATATATAAAAAATTTTTTTTCAAACATGTCTAGTGAGCCCGGCATGATGGTGCACGCCTGTAATCACAGCACTCAAAATGAAGTAGGAGGATCACCATGAGTTAGAGGCCACCCTGAGACTGCATAGTGAATTCCAGGTTAATGTAGGCTAGAGCAAGACCCTCACTTGAAAAATAAAACAAGACAGGCATGTTGGGACACACCTTTAATCCCAGCACTCAGTAGGCAGAGGTAGGAGAACTGCCATGAGTTTGAGGCCACCCTGAAACTACATAGTGAATTGTTCCAGGTCAGCCTGGGCTAGATAGAGACCCTACACCTTGAAAGGAAAAAAAAAAAAAAAAAAAACCCACACACACACACAAACATGTCTACTGAAATCTTAAAAGAATACTTACCAGCAAACTTCCCACTTATATAAAATTATAAAAGAAAAGTAGGAAATAGGGACAGCCAAACACGGTGGCATATGCCTTTAATTCCAGCACTCAGGAGGCGGAGGCAGAGGCAGGCAGACCACTATGAGCTCCAGGCTAGTCTGAGACTACATAGTGCATTCCAGATCAGCATGGGCTGCAGCGAGACTCTACCTCCAAAATATATATATTTGGCTGGAGATACAGCTTAGCAGTTAAGGTGCTTGACATGAAACAAAAGGACCCAGGTTCAATTCCCCAGGACCCATATAAGCCAGATACACAAGGTGACACATGTGTCTGGAGTTCCTTTGCAGTGGCTCAAGGCCCTCCCTGGTGTGTCCATTCTCTCTCTCCTTGCAAATAGATAAATAAAAGTAGGGAGATGGGGTAAGCTTGACCAAACCTAAGTAAAAATAAAAAATTTTAAAAATAAAGCGAAGTTGAGCATGGTGGCACACACCTTTAATCCCAGAATTAGTCAGATCACTGTGAGTTCAAGGACAGCTTGAGAATACATACTGAATTCCACGTCAACCTGAGCTAGAGTGAGACCCTACCTTGAAAACCCCCCAAAATAAATAAAATGGTAAGTTCATTAGAGACCAATTAAATGTGTTAAGAAACAACTCATTATTTATCTACTCATTCATTTGTTTATTCATTTTTAGCACTGGGGACTGAATTTAAAGCCTTGTGCATACAAGGCAAGAACTCAAACATTATTGCTCAAGACTTCACATGCTTGGGCTGCAAGGTCACTGAGAAATCTTGCTGGAGATGAGCTGAAAAGCTGCACCCTGTAAACCAGCTAATGGAAAACTGGGAAAAGCTGTGCTGCATGCAGCTCCATGGGAAAGAGAGAAATCATCAGTGGAGATAAACAAGTGGACACTGCAAGACTTAAGATGGGCCAGGCAGGCCAAATGAGCCAGAGTGTAATAATGGCATGTGTGTTATAGAGGTAACCAACCTCTTTCTACTTGGACTGGAGACCCACAAAACAGGAGGGAATACATGCCTGATACTGAAAACCTATGACAGGGGAAGTCATGAGCCCTAGGGATGTAATGTTTGCTGGTGTCTGACTAAATGTATGCATTATGCTCACCAAACTGCCAGGTAAGCACTTCTCTTAATGTTCATAAACATATTAATGCTACTCTCACTTTTGGTTAGAGAAGCTTCTCTTTTCAGATGGCAGTGACTCCTGGGATGCCTCAAAAGGCACCATAGTGAGAAGTGACAGGAGTGCTCAGCATTGAAACATCTCTATCACATTTTCCAAGGCTCAGGGTCCACTGCAGAAGAGGTGGCGGAATGAACATAAGATCCAAAGGAAGGGTAGGGCTCCTTATAGTCAACTCTCCCAGACACAAAACGGCCTGAATATCCGTGACCTCACAGTGCCTGACACTACCTACACAAAACCATTATAACAGGAGAAAATGATGACATCAAAATAAGAGACTGATGTTTTCTCTTCATGTAGAGACTTAGAACATGCTACAATGAAAGTGAGCATATGGAGCCCCTGGGTGGATTCTCAGCACCACCTCAACTGGATGTGGTGGTTGGAATGTAAACGTTATGTCCCCACACAGCCTCAGGTATTTTAAGCTTACTGCATAAGTCTTCAACAGCCTGGAGGGGGCGGGCCACTGGGGACAGATCTGATTCCAGCCCAAATGTGTGAGAGAACAAGTCAGAGTTCTGGCTGTGTCTGCCTGAGGTGCTGGATGCTGGTTCATGTTGGCTTGCTGCAGTTCTCTTTGTTTGGATCTATGGAAGTAAGCAGCTTCTTGGATTTGTAAGCTTGAAATAAATCCCTTCCTCTGATAAACTGTGTCTGGTTTGGATGCTCATCCCAGCAACCTGGAACTGACTGTAACACTGGGGTGATGCACACCTATAGTCCCAGCACTCAAAAGTTTTGCAGAGACAAGATCAGAAGTACATGAGGCTGCCTCGAAAAAGGGGAAAAGTAGCAAATGGAGAAACTTTTGCCAAGGCACAAAGAGAAGGTACTGAGTCTGACCAATGTGCTCCTTCCCCTATGTAATCTACGTGCATCAATAACCTGTCTCTCTAAATGCATTTATGTGAAGAGGGAGGACAGAGTTGAAGACAAGAATAGTTCAAACAGTACGGACCAAACGAGTGAGGAGCCAGGGCATGGTGATTCACAACAGAAGCAGAGGCAGGAGGATTACAGTTCTAGGTCAGTGAGTATCAGGCCAGCCAAGATTACATAGTAAGACTGTCTAAAAGAAAGAAAGAAAGAAAGAAAGAAAGAAAGAAAGAAAGAAAGAGAGAGAGAGAGAGAGAGAGAGAGAGAGAGAGAGAGAAAGGAAGGAAGGAAGGAAGGAAGGAAGGAAGGAGGGCGGCTGGAGAGATGGCTTAGCAGTTAAAGTGTTTGCCTGCAAAGCCAAAGGTCCTCAGTTCAATTCCCCAGGACCCACGTAAACCAGATGCAAGGGGGGGGGGCGGACCTGCATTCGGAGTTCGTTTGCAGTGGGTGGAGGCCCTGGCGCACCCATTCTCTTTCCCCTTGTCTCTCTAATAAATAAATAATTTTTTAAAATGCACAGCCGGGCGTGGTGGCGCATGCCATTAATCCCAGCACTCGGGAGGCAGAGGTAGGAGGAGCACAAGTTCAAGGCCACCCTGAGACTCCATAGTGAATTCCAGGTCAGCCTGGGCTACAATGAAACTCTACCTTGAAAAACCAATAATAATAATAATAATAATAATAATAAATAAATAAATAAATAAAAGAGAGACTAATGGAGAGTGGGAGTCGATATAATGGAGTATGGATTTGTGAAGGGGAAAGTGGGTAGAAGAGGTAATTATCATGGTTTACTGTCTGTAAGTATGGAAGTTGTCAATAAGAAAAAGCCAACCATAGTGGCACACGCATTTAATCCCAACACCTAGAAGGCAGAAGTACAAGGACCCCTATAAGTTTAAGACCACCCTAAGACTACACAGTGAATTCCAGGTCAGCCTGGGCCAGAGTGAAACCCTACCATGAAAAAAATAATAAAAAAGAAAACACCTTTAATCCCAGCAAGCCAGAAGCAGAAATAGGAGGATTGCTGTGAGTTTGGAGCCAAGCTGAGACAACATTTCCAAAAATTCTACCTATATTCCTTTTATTTAAGAGATGTTTAAGCCGGACGTGGTGGCGCACGCCTTTAATCCCAGCACTTGGGAGGCAGAGGCAGGAGGACTGCCGTGAGTTCGAGGCCACCCTGAGACTCCATAGTGAATTCCAGGTCAGCCTGTGCTAGAGTGAGACCCTACCTCGAAACCCCCCCCCCAAAAAAAAAAAAAAAAAAAAGAGAGAGAGAGAGAGATGTTTAAGGACCTGGGAAGATAGTTCAACGGTTAAATGCAACTGCTTGCAAAGCCTGCTGGCCTGGGTTCAAGTTTCCAGCCACCCATATAAAGCCAGATTACAACAGCAAGAGACACTGGCACCCCCCCACACACACACATATGCAAATAAATATAAAAGGTGTCTGAATAGTTATATAAAGGTTATCCTTCTTTTGCTGGGTGTGGTGGTGCACACCTTTAATCCCAGCACTGGGGAGACAGAGGCAGGAGGATAGCCATGAGTTCGAGGCTACCCTGAGACTACATAGTGAATTCCAGGTCAGCCTGGGCTAGAGTGAGACCCTACCTCAAAAATACCACAAAAAAAAGATTATCTTTTCTAATAATGGACACAAAAAACATGGATATACCTAATATAACCAAAGCCACATTTTTAGAAGAATCAAGTATTTTATCCCCAACAGCCAGTAGGTAATAATTAATAAACTGGAAAGATTTTGGTAAAGAGCTAAAGAACACTTACCTCTGTTCCAATTCCAGGTTGCACCCCAGAGTACACACTATCTGGTGGAGGACCACCATACTTCCTCTGTCCTGTGGTTACATCCAGAGTATAGCCAGTCCTCTCAAGCAAGGCCTAAAGACAATTATATGTCTGTTTATACTTGAAAACATAAACACAGACATACACACAAGTCAGTATATTAATCGTTCCCAAAAGGTATTCCAACGTCTTAGGAAATGTAGAGGAAGTAGGATCAAAGTTTAGATGAGCCTCAGCCACACAGGGATTATGAAACCAGCCTGGGCCAGGATACATGAGATGGTCTCAAAAAACAAAGTCAAGCTGATCCTTTACTCTCACATCCACATAATACATGCTTCCCTCTTACCTACTATATCATTCTTCATTTTCACCTCCTATATCCTTTAATTAGACCATTATTCTCTCTCATTCTCTTTCATAATACAAAACTATTTTTGTTTTAAGGAAGGGTCTCACTTTAGCCCAGGCTAACCTTCAAGTTACTCTGTAGCCCCAAGCTGGGTTTGAACTCCTGCTTTAGGAGTACTAGGATTAAAGGCTTGTGCCACCACACCACCTCCACTAGTTGATTCATTTAAAATCTATCCTGGATCATGAGTGGTGGTGTCTGCCTTTAATCCCAGCACTCAGGAGGCAGAGGCAGGAGAATCACCTTGAGTTCAAGGGCACCCTGAGACTATAATGAACTCCAGGTCAGGCTGGGCTAAAGTGAGACCCTACCTGAGGCAGGGGAGGTTACTAAAATTTTCTCGTATCTTCTTACTACCACTCTACTACACTCAAAAGTTCCACAATTTGACCTTAGTGTGTTGGATTCACTGGTGTGTTTCATATTCCTACTACATCACCCACTCCAAAGAACTGACAATCTCTCACAATATGGACTCAAAATCTGGCAGTAACCAAATATATACTCAGGTTTCAAAAAACAAGTAAGGGGCCGAATGTGGTGGTGCACACCTTTAATCCCAGCACTTGGGAGGCAGAGGTTGAAGGATCACCATTGAGTTCAAGGCCACCCTGAGACTACATAGTGAATTCCAGGTCAATCTAGACTAAAGTGAAACCCTACATCCAAACGCCAAAAGCCAAAAAAAGGGGAGGGGGAAATGGGGAAATGTCTTAACAGTTAGGGCACTTGCCTAAGGACCTGGTTCAATTCCCCAGGACCCAAATAAACCAGATGCACAAGTTAGTGCATGTGTCTGGAGTTCGTTTGCAGTGGCTAGAGACCCTGGTCCGCCTATCCTCTTTCTCTCTGCCTATTTCTCTCAAATAAATAAATATTTAAGAAGCCAGGTGTGGTGGCGCACGCCTTTAATCCCAGCACTTGGGAGGCAGAGGTAGTAGGATCGCCATGAGTTCGAGGCCACCCTGAGACTACATAGTTAATTCCAAGTCAGCCTGGACGGGAGTGAGACCCTACCTCAAAAAACCACAAAAATAATAATAATAAATAAATAAATGTTTAAGAAAAAAACAAGTAAGAGGAGCTGGAGAGATTGCTCAGTGGTTAAATGTGCTTGCTTGCAGAGCCTGATGGACTGCATTCCATTCCCCAGGTTCGATTCCCCAGTGCCCATGTAAAGCCAGATGCATACAGTGACACGTGCATCTGGAATTTGTCTGCAGTGGTGGAAAGCCCTGGAGTTCACATACTCACTTTGCCTGTCTTCCTCTCTCTCTCTCTCTCTCTCTCAAATAAATAAATAACATTAAAAAAAAAAAAAAAAGCCTGAAGGCAGGCGTGGTGGCATACACTTCTAATCCCAGCAGAGGTAGGAGGATCACGGTGAGTTTGAGGCCACCTTGAGACTACATAGTTAATTCCCGGTCAGCCTGGGCTAGAGTGAGACCCTACCTCACTCAGGAGCCGTAGATTGTGGCTAGAAAATTTTCAGTGCCAGGGATGGGATATCTTCCAGTGAGTTGTTGGGCAGGGAGGTCCCTGATGCCCCCAAAACATTATAGGCCATTGCCGAGGCCCTTGGTTTCCCACCAGGAATAGATGGTAAGACTCTACTGCTGAAGACTCCATATACTTGGGCTGCAAGGACACTAAGAAATCCTGCTGGATCTGATCTGATAACCTCCTCCATGCAAACCAGCTGACAGAAAGCTGGAAGAAGCCATTCTACATGCAGCTCAATGGGAGAAAGAGAAATCACCAATGAAGATACTCAACAGTGGACACTGCAAGCCTTATATTTGGCCAGCCAGGCCAAATGAACCAACAGGTGCAATGGTGGCACATCTGTTATGGAGGAAACCAACTGACCTCTAATTGGACTGGAGGCCTGCTCCACGGGAAGGGAATACATCCCTGATACTGAAAACTTAAAACAGGGGTAGGGCTGGAGAGATGGCTTAGCGGTTAAGCGCTTGCCTGTGAAGCCTAAGGACCCCGGTTCGAGGCTCGGTTCCCCAGGACCCACGTTAGCCAGATGCACAAGGGGGCGCACGCGTCTGGAGTTACGTTTGCAGTGGCTGGAAGCCCTGGCGCGCCCATTCCCTCTCTCTCTCTCTGTCTCTTTCTCATAAATAAATAAATAAATAAATAATGAAGGAAAAATTAAAAAAAAAAAAAACAGGGGTAGTCATGAGCCCTAGGGGTGTAACGTCTGCTGCTGTCTGGCTAAATGTATATACTATGCTTATCAAACTGCCCAGTAAGCACTTCTGTTAATATTCACACCCTTATATTAATGCTACTCTCACTTTTGGTAGAGAATCTTCTCTTTTCAGATGACAGTGACCTTGGGACGACTCAGAAGGTATCATGGTGATGGAAAGAAATGACCGCAGTGCTCAGTACTGCAATATCTCTATCACACCTTCCAAGGCTCAGGGTCTAATGTGGAAGAGGTGGCAGAAAGAATGTAAGAGCCAAAGGAAGTGTAGGACTCCATACAACATGCTTCCTCCAGACACAAAATGTCCAGATATCCATGGCCTCACAGTGCCTGACACTACCTGCATAAGACCATCATAAGAGGAGGAAAAGATCATGACATCAAAAGTAAAAGAGAGACTGATTGAGATGGGAGGGGGTATGATGGAGAATGGAGTTTCAAAGGGGAAAGTTGGGGGGAGGGAGGGTATTACCATGGGGTATTTTTTATAATCATGGAAATTGTTAATTAAAAAAAAATATCTGGTGTAGGGCTGGAGAGATGGCTTAGTGGTTAAGGTACTTGCCTGCGAAGCCTAAGGACCCTGGTTTGATTCCCCAGTACCCACGTTAGGCAGATGCACTAGGTGGCACATGCATCTGGAATTCATTTGTAGTGGCTGGGTACCCTGGTGAACCCATTCTCTCTCTCTGTCTCTCTCTCTCCCCCTACCTCTCTCTCTACCTACCTCTCTCTCTATCTCAAAATAAATAAGTAAATAAATTTAATTAAATAAAAAAAAGAAAAAACAGCCAGAGAAATGACTTAATGGTCAAAAGTGCTTTCTTGCAAAGCCTGCTAGCCCAGGTTCAATTCCCAAGCACCCACATCTATGTAAAGCCAAATACAAATACAAAACAAAGTGGGTGCATGTATTTGAAGTTCCTTTGCAGTGGCAAGAGGCCCTGGCATGCAAATTCTCTCGCTTTCCCTCATATAAATATACATATTTTAATTAAAACAAAACTTCCTATCTCCTGATTAACAAACTAACTCATACCATTTTATTAGGTACTAAGAGAAATCATAAAAAACATGATAATATTCTTGCAATCAAACAGCATTAGAATTCAGCTAATATTTAAATGAAAATTAAATGAAAAGCCTGGATAGATGCAATGTACCTCAAAGGGCAAGAATTTTAGGCTTGTTAGGTTTTTTTAATTATACAATGTCAGAGCAACAAGAGATTTTAGGTATCATAAGTTTAATGAAACAGGGATTCCACAGAGATACCACCATAGGCCTACTATTTTGCCTTTGATCCAAAGCTTTTCTAATATCATATATTTGTTTATTTGTTTATGGGGGGGGGTTCAAGGTAGGATTTCACTCTAGCCCAGGCTGACCTGGGATTCACTATGTAGTCTCAGGGTGGTCTTGAACTCACAGTGACCCTCCTACCTCTACCTCCCATATGCTGGGATTAAAGGCATGCACCATGACACTAATATATATACATATACATATATATGTATGTTTGTTTTTTGAGAGGGAACAAGGCAGATAGAGAGAATGGGCACACCAGTGGCCTTTAGCCGCTGCAAACAAACTCCAGATGCATGCACCACCTTGTGCATCTGGCTTTACGTGGGTCCTGGGGAATCAAACTCAGGTCCTTAAACTTTGCAGGCAAGCACCTTAACTGCTGAGCAACCTCTCCAATCAAATGACACAAAATAACAAGTATGTAATATACACATATTACAGTTATAAATATACCTTACCAATGGCAAACAAGACTGCTTTGGGAAACAATATAGGCCTATCCAATGAATATGCATGTTACTTTGTTTGGGGGGGGCAGGGATGTGCAGATGCACACACCTGGTGCGTGTCCAAGAAGCCAAAGGAGAATACTGGATGTTCTTCTCTCTTGCTCAGCCAAAAAGAGATGGGAGTCTCTCTTTGAACATGGACTGAGGTTAAAGACATGCTGGGTATGCTTGTTTTTACATGGGTGCTAGGGAATGTAACTAAGATGGCTCAGGCTTTCATGCTTCTGTGGCTAGTACTATTAACTGCTGAGCCATCTCTCCAGCCTCTATTTATGTTATTCTATTTATTTACTTATTTATTTACAGAGAGAATGGGCATGCCAGGGCCTCTAGCCACTGCAAACAAACTGCAGATGCATACACCACGTTCTGCATCTGGCTAACATGGGTACTGGAGAATCAAACCTGGGTCCTTAGACTTTGCAGGCAAATGCCTTAACTGCTAAGCCATATCTCTAGCCCTATTTATGTTATTTTTTAAACTTCTATCACAAACAGATTTTTCAAATCTTTATTTGTTTAAAAATTGTTTAAGGGCTGGAGGGAATGGCTTAGCAGTTAAGGCACTTGCCTATGAAGCCTTAAGGACCCAGGTTCAATTCTCCAGGTCCCGTATAAGCCAGATGCACATGGTGGCACATGCATCTGGAGTTCATTTCCAGGGGCTAGAAGCCCTGCCATGCCCATTCTCAATCACTCTCTTTCTCTCTTGCTCTGTCTCTAATAAATAAATAAATTAATTAAAATTTAAAAAAATTAATTGCGTAAGGAGGGTTTGAGGAATAGCTTAGTGGTTAAGGCACTTACCTGCAAAGCCAAAGGACCCAGGTTCGACTCCCCAGGACCCATGTAAGCCAGATGCACAAGGTAGCACACGCATCTGGAGTTCATTTGAAGTGGCTGAAGGTCCTGGAGTGCCCATTCTCTCTCTCATAAATAAAAAATAAATTTAAAAAAATTGTGTAAGGAGGGCTTGGGCAATGGCTTAGCAGTTAAGGTGCTTGCCTGCAAAGCCTATAGACCTAGGTTCAATTCCCCAGAACCCACAAAAGCCAGATGTACATTGAAGCACATGTGTCTAGAGTTCATTTGCAATGGCAGGAGGCCCTGGCATGCCCACTCTCTCACTCTAATAAATAAATACAGTATTTTTTTTAATTGAGTAAAGATCTGGGCACACCTTTAATCCCAGAACTCGGGAGGCAGAGGTAGGAGGATCACCCTAAGTTCGAGGACAGCCTGAGGCTAGAGCGAGACTACCTTAAAAGAATCTAATTCCAGGTCAGCCTGGGCTAGAGCGAGACTCTACCTTAAAAAAAAAAAAAAAAAAAAAAGGAAAATTGCATAAGGAAAAAAAATTGTAATAAGGTTACACCTACATAAACCACTTCTACAAACAACTTCTATATTAAATAAATAACAGTTCAAATAAAAGTCTGAAGCCAGGTATCTTTAATCTCAGCACTCAGGAAGCTATTAGGCAGACCACCATGAGTTTGAGGCCAACCTGGTCTATAGAGTGAAAGCTCCAGGTCAGCCTATGCTAGAGTGAGACCGTGTAGCCAAAAAAATTAAGTAAATTAACGCCTGGAGTAAGTTATATAGCTAAGTGGTAGACACTTGCCTATGCATAGGTGAAGCCCTAGATTTGATCCCCAGCACTGAACTGTGGTAAAAAGCAATATCCAATTAACTAGGAATTAAGTTCATCAATGTTTCAGAAAACAAAAAAACCTGTATTTACCTTTCAAAGCAGTTTATCTAAGTGGTAGTAATGACAACAGTTGGAGCTGCAATGTTTTTGCCACATCCTGAGCACTATTCTAAGTGCTTTACATATGTTGATTCATTTAAGCCTCACAACTGCTGGAGGCAGGCAAAGCCATCACACTAAATAAACTGGGGTGATGGAAAGTCAAAACACCTCTTTCCCAGTTATGGCAGTCATACAGGTAATTCCAGCAGCATTCAGGAGGCTCAGGCAGGATCGCCACAAATTTGTGGCTAGCTTAGGCTACATACATACTGAATGCCAGGCCAGCCTGAGCTACAGAATAAGACTGTCTCAACAACAACAACAAAAAAGTCAAGCGTCGTGGCACACGCCTTTAATCCCAGCATTCGGGAGGCAGAGGTAGGAGAATCATAGTGAGTTCAAGGCCACACTGAGACTACACAGTGAATTCCAAGTCAGCCTGGAGTAGAGTGAACCCCTACCTCGGAAAAAAAAAAAAAAAAAAAAAAAAGCAGCAGCAGCATAAGTAAGCCCTTGTAGTCACGAGAAGCAGCATGCAGAAAAGTCTGAATTAAGGCTTTTCAGCGAGCACCGCAACTAGCGCATTCCCATTTACCTTGATCTTCGCTTCATCAGGCCCCTTGGTGGACTCCTGCACCTTGCTGCCCTGCTTCTCTCTCTGCCTGTAGGTCTTCATAACTCCACATAAAAATGCACTTTTGTTCTAAAACAAGCAAGTAATTCAATAACAAGAATCACCAGGAATCTTTGAAAGATCAAACATATAATTAAGCTTAAATTTTGGAACACCAAAATTCTAATAAAATTACTCATTCCATTCATTCAACAGATATTTGCTGAGTGGTTAAAACTATCTGCCAGGAGCTGAAGCGGACAGCATTAAAGCGCTTCAGGAAGTTTACCTTCTATACTGGAAAAACAGTATGCCATTTGTTAATATTTAATCGAATCTGGACTACCTTTCCCAGCTAGCTAAAAGTATTCCTACATGATGTCCAAGAAAATAAAACAAAGCCAGGCGTGGTGGTGCACTCCTTTAATCCCAGCAGTTGGGAGGCAAAGGTAGGAGGATCGCCATGAGTTCAAGGCCACCCTAAGAAGACAGAATTAATTCCAGGTCAGCCTGGACCAGAGTGAGACCCTACCTTGAAAAACCAAAAAAAAAAAAAAAAAAAAAAAAGATCAGATAACCCAAAAAAGTAAAATAAAAATTAAAATCTGAGCAAGTCAAACATGTAAAGCTTCAGAGCAGCACCGGCCAAAGTATGGCTGTAAGTTCTTCAAGGAGCTCACCGCATGGAATGGCGCAGCGGGCCTTGCGCATAAGCTTCTGAAACTCCGCCACAAAAGATTCCCCCCCCCCAAAAAAACCTATTTTTTTTAAAGGAGAGATAGTAACAATAACAATGCTTCCCTACAGGAAGAAGTACTGTCATAAAAAAATAGTTTCAGGCTGTGAACTGCTCCAAGACTCCTGAGTAGTGAATGACCTTACCTGAACATGTGATAAGTCACTTTCCTTGAACTGCTGTAGCACTGACAGAGCTCCTTCTTCATTAAATTCCCTGAGAGCATCAATGGCTCTTTCATCAAGATCGACATAAGCTACCAAGCCTAAAAATTAAAGTGAGAAGGGGTAATATTACTGCAATAAAAGGGGTAAGCTAAACTGTCCTATTCAAGTCTAGTAAGAATTATGACATTCAACACTATCTCTAATGAACTACATTTTCACTTGACTATATGCATATATGCTGCTATATAAATACCATATAGAAAGGTCAAGCACAAATATGAAAATAGAAGATTATATATGTAAACAGCTATGAACATGAATTTTAATCAATAAAAAAATTAATGGAAAGACCCTACAACTCATTTCCAACCACCCAAACAGTTTAAGTTTTGAAAGTCCGTTGTACGTATTGGACGACAGATTAAACATTCAAGTAACAAAGTCTGGTTTGTGTTAGAGTGGTAAGAATATAGTGTATTTTCCAAGGGTAAACATTCAAATTATCAACTGTTATAACTATGTACTATAGAAGTGAGGAAAAACATGAGAACAAACTGTACTTAATTCTTGCCACTCCAAAAAGCGTCCCAGGCTTTCCCTCCTTAGCACAGATGAGAAGATATGTATCTATCTATCTGAGCGTGGACTTTGCTGCAATCAGAATGTGGAACGGCGTAAGCTGAAACTCTTCTACAAATGCAAGTGCAGCTTGCTTAATTCGGAAAGTCATATTTTAAGGCATCCTTTAAGACTTAAAAGATGCTGTGGCATTCGCAATACTTACTGTCAATAATGACAGTCTTTCACATGGCAATAAGAACTATGGACTTACAAATAAACTATACAGAAAGTATGTGCACTGCATTCTATCTATGTAACATTTACACAGAGAACATCTATTATGTTTAAAATAAAATTTCTTAATTCTTCTAAGTTTATGTTATATTTATCTCTCCATATATAAGGAACTTATTTCAGAATTGGTCCAATATAAAATGAAAATATTTGACAGATCAAAACCTCAAGTCCATATGAACCAACACCAAAAGGGATTCCATTTTGGTAAAGACAAAAAGAACTTTACCCTATACAGTAAATAAATTTTAAATAAATGTAATGCCACTTGCATTACCATGTTTAAAAAATGCTGCCATGATGTTTTAAAAGCTCAAAAAGAGCACGCCTAAGTAGCTGGAGTTTCCTTGAGTATCTCAGACCACCACCCAAAGCCACCATCAGGACAACCATCCATCCATCCTATCAGTCCAGTCCTACACCCAACTCAGTAACAGCAATAACAAAACACTCTACAGGAGAGCGTCACTCAGCAGCTAAGCAGCTCGCTGCCAGTTAGTTCTCTATGGCAGAATGTCACAGAAAGCTCCTGAGGACTGACTTTCAAATGGGACCATCACCTAGGAGTCATTTTTATGAGCCATCTTAGTGTCTAAAATTATCCCTAGCTGCCCAGATTTAAAATATTTTTAAGGACAAAAAAAACCACAGCTATTGGTCTACTGTATTGAAGACATGTTTCTGAGTGGAACAATTCACACTGTTTGGATCCACACACACAGAGGAAGGAAAGTTCCATCTATGGCCCCAAAGGAGGAGGGCACATTTATTTACGAACAATGCTCCCTAAGGGTAAATATTTCTCCCTCGTTAAAACTTCAAGCCACTTACAACCAACCATATTAAGATGTTCAAATTTGCTTAAGCACTTAACCAGGGGACTTATACATTTAAGAAAAAAAAAAAAGCAGCTATTACAAACCAAGCACTTCCAAATTACCGAGAGAAGTGGATTTCTGTCTACTAGAAACTAGACAGGCCACAAACTCTCAAGGAGTCTGACATGTATTATGGTTTCAGATGATACAGTCTCACTATTCCTCTATTATGCCACCTAATCAGACCTAAGCTGATTTAACAATCACTTTAAAAAAGCTAAAAGTAGAAAAGTAAAAGCAAAATGACGACTGATTTAAGTTAAGGGAAAAAATGCAAAATTTGGTATGCTGAAACATACATTTTAATCGGTAGTAAATCTAAGACAAATTGATGTACCATTCTGAAACAACTAAGACTGCATAGTCAACACTAAGAAGGCTTCAAAATAATGAAATAAGAGTATCAAAGTCAAACCCAATATGCCCTGAGTGAAGGAAAGTCATATTCAGCTCTACACAGATCAGAAACAGTAAGCATTAGTTAACCTTAAAATCTATAAAATTCAATGTGGTTTGCCCTCACTTTCATAACCAGTCAGAAACAAGAAATGCATATTATACCTGTCTGAAATATTTCATCAAGTCTTTCTGCCACCTTCTGTGGGAGGCCTGCCTCTATCAGTGTCTTGTAGTGTTCTGTGTGAGTTACACTGGAAGTATCCATTGGTTCTTCCTCTTCTTTTAACTGTACCGCATTACCATTCACCTGATTAGCCATTTTATTATGCTGCTGGAAAAAATTCAGGAGCTATATTACATTAAGCCAGAAAGAACTAGTTTGTAGGACAATGCATGATTTATCTAAACTAATTTGTACACATGCTGCTAATTACCACTATCCAGAATATTTTATGCCTTTTGTGAGTATCTGACCTAAATTTGCTATAATAAAACTGTCACTATAGGAAACGTACATGAAAGCATTTGCTCCTTAAGGAACTTCATGTACACTAGGTTAAAAAGGCTTGAACTTACTGACAAGCAGCTGTTGTGTTCTGGTGAGCAGATCAACAAACCACCACAGACTCTGAAAGCCCTCAGCTCTCAATTCTTATCGATTTTCAAGGTTTGGTTTGAAAACAGAATGAGCATCCACACATCACTCAATCCCAGTTGAAGGACTTTCAAATTTCCCTAGCTCTGCTTCAAGAACAGGTGTGAAGTAAGCCCCTGTTGTGCCTAATTCAACATGTTGTAGCTTGGGTTTTCTCCACCTCAAACAAACAAAAAAAACACAACTTTCACATTAATTTTTGTTCTAAGGTTAATTTGCTATTCCCATCCACAGATTTAAAAGAAAAAATGACCAAGTTTGAAAGCTAAGCCATTGTTTTCAGTCTGTATAAAAATAAGTGAGCTAAAATTGAGGTTGTTTCTTTAAAAAAAAAAAATCTGAGTAGGTGTTGAATTTTTTTATATCAGTGAAATAAATATGCAAAAGCATACTAAAGAATGGACAAGTTCTCCCCTAAAATTCCAATCAGCACTACCTACCTAGAGTTCTCATATTAACCTACAAAAATCTTTGTGTATGTTCAGCCTATATTTAATGCTAAAATGGACAAGTCCCTGAGGAAGCAAATCATAAAACGATACAAGGCCAGTCGCTATGCTACCTCAGAGTCAGGAAATTAAAGTGCATTTGTTTGTGGTAAAATCATAATGTGATGAAGATAACTGGCGGCAGAATAAAGACATTGCAACACACACTGAAACAAAAGGCAGGAAGGTGAAAGCTCAAGGAAATGCCGACTGGTTTTTTTTGAAGACACTGAAGATATCTAGCCAGGTATAAAGAACAAAATAGTCTCCTGAAAAGCACTAAAGCAACTTAAGATAGCCACACTTCCAGATTGCATATCAAACACTGTGCCAAATGCACCAGGTGCCATTTTCTGGCTTAAAACAACTTTTCATTTGAAAATCCAGATAAAGTTAATGAAAGGAAGAGGAAGACCAAGAGAGCAAAGAGATCAGAGGAGGAGGAAAATTACTCTGAAAAAGAGATAAATTACAGCAGGACTTCTCATGGCCACAAAACATTAAGACTTGATAGCCTCTGTCTATACTGACGCAAACTGAGTGGACGAATGTTTCCTAAGGCAAGCCTCTCTGATGAGCTAGCAAAAACGGAAATATTCAAAACAGGTACAAGAAACTATGATCGTGTAAGATGAATATATTTACTGATTAATTCAACCTACTTCTACAAAGATGCACCCTGAAATCCAGAACCTCTTTACAAACATAGAGTTCTGTTTCCCCATGCCCTCCCACCTGCAAATACTACAGTAGGATCATCACAAGACCTTTACAGCACTACACCTGTGAACACTATTAGTTACAGAAAAGAGGCAAATTCACGGAAAGGTTCAATGAATATATGTTAAGGTGTTTTTAAAAGTAAGCATAAAGCAAAATGACAAGCTGGGTATTAAGCACAAGACAGAAATACTTATGACTATCAATTCATTGACAAGGCTCTACAAGTTGATTTTAAAATTGGTTAAATTTTTCCAAATTTTGCCAACTTTAACAAAAAAAAAATAAGTAAATAATTAGATTCCAGAAAATAAAACCTTCAAATCAAGGAGGGTGGGGAACACCTCTCTTCAAGCCGAATGCAAAGTTCTCATTTAAAAGACTTTTTATGTCATATGAGACTATTTAAAACTCAGGTCAATTCAAACACAATGCCACACAGCCAAACCATATTTCTGGATGCAGCAAATATACTTAAGGTGACTGGAATCATTTGACATAAACATTGTTTGTTGTCGTTGCCAAAAGTAGACATTTCAAAGTAAGATTTAAAAGGGGCCACTGGGAGATTTGGGTAAGTCAGTAAGTACTCTGGCTCCTCCCTGACTTTTGACTAATGTCTCTACTGCAGTAAAGTCTTCATGTGGAGAGAAGGGCTTTCTTTAAAAGAACCAACGAAAACTAACGGTTATCTCCTGGCTCAGGAGTGTCAAGCCCTTACCCTACGACTGACTCATGAGCCATCCAAGCAGCCTCTGCAGGACAGCGGGAGGGGGAAAAAATCTCCAACAGGTAATGTGAAAGGCTTGAACCTTTCGAGAACCCCCTGGCTTTCGATGTCTCGGTAGTGGTGGTGGTGTTGAATTTGGGCAAAACGGTCTATAACCGTATAAGAAAAAAAAATCGCTTTTTTTTTTTTTTAGATTTTGAGCGCCAATGACATTGTCAGAATTACCTATGCCAGGCGCCGCTCGAAAGCTAAGTGTCACAGCCTCTAGTAGTCATTTTTTCCTTCAAATCTCGGCTCGTAGCATGCAGGATGGGGGAGGGGAAGGAAGGGAAGGGAGGGAGGCTTCCCACGCCGATCGGGCCTTTCGGCTTCTGCTCACACAACACACACAAAAAAAAGTTTTCTCCCAGCTCAAGATAACCCTGGGATGATTATTATTATTTTCCCTTTTGCTCCCCGCCGTCAGCCCACCCCACACCCTCGGGCACGACCCGATTATGCACACATCCCACTCCGCGTCCGGCGAGGATGGAGAGGAGGCAGGCCCGAGTCCCGGGAAGGAGCCAGCGCGGGGCCCCGGGAGGGCTTGTCTCCAGGACCCTTTCTCGCCCGGCCGGACTGGGCCGCAGAGAGCGACGGGCGGAGGCGGGAAAAGCAGCGCTGGACCAGCCAGGCCGCGATGAGAACAGCCAGTGCGGTCGGGGCGGGGGGGGAGTGGAGGGGACACTTTGAGGGACGAGGGAGTCGGGAGGGACCAGGCGGATGAAGCGAAGGGAGAAGGCGGGGGTACCGCGGCCGGGGTTTAGGCCTACAGCGGCTCGGCGGAACCAAGCCGAAGCCCGAGCCGCCCCCGGCCCATCTCCCCACCCCCACCCTCAAGGCCTCGGGAGCGATCAACCAAAACTGAACACAAAAGCTCGTGAGCTCAGGCCCCGCCGAGTCCGGTCGGATCGGAGGGCTCCCGGCCCCTCCCTCCCCACGGGCCGGCGCGAGACTCACCAGGGCAGAGCTGGGGCCGGCAGCCGGGCCCGTGAGAACCAGCGCGAGGCGCTTTGAAAACGACTAGAAATGGCGCGCGCGCCACCCCCTCCCCTCCCCCCTCATGGACCCAGACGCGATCCCGGCAGCACGCGGGGTTTCCCGGAACTGCTTCCAGGGACTACGACCGGATAGCCAATCACTTTGCGAAGAGGTTTGACGGACACCTGCTCAGACCAATAGGCGTGGGGTCACGCCGGTCGACTCGAAAACCAATCAGTGCAGCCGCCGGTTGAGCCAATGAGAGTTCTCAGCGCCCCTTGGCTGGGGGGGTCGCCTCCGGGGCGGGGGCAGGCACACAAAGGGGTCTGTGGTGGGAGCCCCTGGTAAGTGGCCAAGCTGCGGGGCAGTCGGCCTTGCGTGGTCGACGCTCCTCCCTCTTCGTCTACCACGGACGCGAGACTGAAAACCTAGGCCTACGCGCCGCGTGGCCGCCTCCCGAGCCCCGCCCCCTAGGGTCCGCGCCGGCCGGCATCCGCCATGGAGCGCTCGTGCCGGGTCCTCCCAGGCACCGCGCCGGCGGGCCAACGTGAGCCTCTGACACGCCCTTCACCACGCGTTCGGTTCGCTCTCTAAATGGTCTTTTAGGTTCTGTTAGAACATAACGATTTAACTCGTTTTGCTAGAGAATGTGCTATATGAAATCAACCCTTGCAACGATCAGAAAACTGTCCCCCCCCCCCGCCCCCGGCCCAGCTGCATCCTTGGTGACAGCTGACAGTGACAGCAGAGTCCCTAACATTGCAGGACTCAGTAGCGACAGAGCCAGGGACCTTTTCTCCAACCTCCCGTAGGTTCTGGCGCAAAAGAGAGGGCACGTGGGTGGATTCAGGGAATAGGGTTCATAACCAAATTTTAAATTCCTAAACTTAGTTCTCCCTTTTCGTCTTCCAACCCCGACCACCAACTGCCCACCTCTCTCAGAGTGGAGGTCAAGCAGTCTCCTTCCAGATACACTAGACATTAACATTCTCGGAACCTATAAAACAAACTTGAATTATTGCTAGCCTACTAGTAAGGTTTGAGTGTGTCTCTAAAAAAGCATGTGATAAACCGGACATGGTGGCCTACGCCTTTAATCCCAGCACTCGGGAGGCAGAGGTAGGAGGATCCCCACGAGTTCGAGGCCACCCTGAGACTACATAGTGAGTTCCAGGTCAGCCTAATCTAGAATGAGACCCTACTTCGAGAAACAAAACCAACAGACAAAAAGCATAGGATGAAGACTTAGTGCCCACAGCAGCAGCAGTGTTGGGAGGCAGGGCCTAATGGGAGGTGTTTCCGTTACTAGGACTCCACCCTTATTTATAGATTTATGGTTTTATAGAAGAGCTTGAGGCTGTTTGATCTCCTGTTCCATCTGCTCTGGCTCTTTTCCCTTTCACTATGAGATGACACAGCAAGAAAACCGTTATCAGGTGTGTCCCTTTATCCTAGACTTCCCAGCCTCCGGAATTGCAAGAAATAAAAGGGTTTTGTTTGTTTGTTTGTTTGTTTTGTCTTGTTTTTCGAAATAGGGTCTCACTCTAGCTCACGCTGATCTGGAATTCACTCTGTAGTCTCAGGGAGGCCTCGAACTCATAGCGATCCTCCTACCTCTGCCTCACCAGTGCTGGGATTAAAGGCCTGCGCCACCATGTCCCGTTCATCACATGCTTTTTTAGGGACGCACTCAAACCACACCTAACTAAAGTTTGTTTTTCTTTTGTTTTGGGGTGTTTTGTTTGGTTGATTTTTTTGTTTTGTTTTTGTTTTTGTTTTTGTTTTTATTTTGGTGGCACACACCTTTAATCCCAGCACTCCAGAGGCAAGAGGATTGCCATGAGTTTGAAGTCACATGAAATTACATGAATTCCAGGTCAGCCTGAGCTAGGGTGAAACCCTACCTCGAAAAAACTACAAAAAAAAAAAAAAAAAAAACTCCTTTAGTAAATCAGACATGGGAATGAAAACCTGTAATGCCAGACCTCAGAAGACTGAGGCAGGAAGATTCCGAGTTCAATGGCTGCCTGGGCTACATAGTGAGACCTTCACTCATAAGGAAAGAAAGGGGAAAGGAGAGGTGAAAGGAAATAGAGGGGAGAGAAAGGAACAAGAGAGGAAGAAAGAGCAGGAGGGAAGGTGGGAAGGAAGAAGGAAAGCAGGCCTTTTTTTTTTTTTTTTCTTTCAAGATAGAGTCACTCTAGCCCAGGCTGACCTGGAAGTCTCTTTGTAGTCCCAAACTGTCCTTGAACTCACAGAGATCCTCCTAGCTCTATCTCCCAAATGCTGAGATTAAAGGCATGCACTTCCATGCCTGTTTTTTGGGTTTTTGTTTTTCAAGGTAGGGTCTCACTCTAGTCCAGGCTGACCTGGAACTCACTATGTAGTCTCAGGGTGGCCTCGAACTCATGGGGATCCACCTACCTCTGCCTCCCGAGTGCTGGGATTAAAGGCGTGCACCGCCACGCCCGGCTTTTTTGGTTTTTTTTTTTTAATGTTAGCTTTTTGGTTGGTTTGTTTTGGTTTGATTTTTCAAGGTAGGATCTGTGGTCCAAACTGACCTGGAATTCACTACATAATCTCAGGCTGACCTCAAACTCTCGGTGATCCTCCTACCTCTGCCTCTTGAGTGCTGGGATTAAAGGTATGCGCCACCATGCCCGGCTTCTTCTGGCCATTTTTGATGAGCTGGACACGGACACTTCTGGATAGCAGAACTGGGCTGCTTAGCTTCAACACCTACTTTTCCCAGCACAATCCCCTTTGCATGAGAAGCACCTCTGAAAGGGTTGGCCTTCAGGGCAATGTGCAGGCGGACCTTCCTGTAGTGTGTATCATGCCACTTCTAGTCTGGTCCTGGTGCTGCTGCGGAGCTTCCTGGCAGCAAGACTGTGATACTTGCCCTTCTTGCTGGCACCACAACCTAGAGCAAAAAAAAGTCAGATTTCTTTTTGCCTTTTGTTTGTTTGTTTGTTTGTTTGTTTTTCGAGGTAGGGTCTTGCTCTAGCCCAGGCTGACCTAGAATTCACTATATAATCTTAGGGTGGCCTCGAACTCATGGTGATCCTCCTATCTCTGCCTCCTGAGTGCTAGGACTAAAGGCGTGCGCCACCATACCCAGTTTCTTTTTGCATTTTTTTAATTGATTGTTTTCTCGGATTCAGATGAGGGATAAGGGAAAGAAATTGCAATTAATATCTGGGTCTTGGGAGACAAGAGATAGGAGGTCATTGTGAGTTCGAGGTCACCCTGGACTACAGTGAGACCCTACTTCAAAAAAAAAAATTACAATTATTGCAATAGTAGCTCTCCTCTTCCAACCTCAGTCTAATTCAGAATCATTATTTAGGTCTAGTTAGGATTCTCAAATCCAGTTTAAAAGTGTTAAGCTCTGGGTCAAGACATTCTTCCATTTGGCAGCAGTGGAATTCCCTGGCCACATACCACTAGGACTTGCAGCACCCACCCACTAACAGCGAATTCCACAGCCACTTTAAAGAGACAGGAGCAGGCGACAGCAGCAGATGCCACCTCAGTTTTCAAAATCACATAACTCCTTTGAATTCTACTTATTTTTAGGCTTCCCTAACGGCAGGCAGAAAAGCCATATGCCACAAATATTTTAGGGAGGTGTTACTGTAAGCTTGAAGCTAAAACCCAGTTAGATTCTAAGATAAGCATTATTATTCCTATTCAAATGTACAAGTTAAATATGCAGTTCTGGGCTAGAGAGATAGCTCGGCAGTTAAGGCATTTGCCTGCAAAGCCTAAGGACGCAGGTTCAGTTCCCCAGAAACCACATAAGACAGATGCACATGGTGGCACATGCGTCTGGAGTTCGTTTGCAGTGGCTGGAGTCCCTGGCACACCCACCCTCCCTCCCTGTCTCTGTCTCTGTCTCTGTCTCTCTCTCTTAAATAGTTCCACAAATCCAATCCATAATCCAGGATTATGAGTCCTGTTTCTGACATTGGTGTGGCACCATGGAGTGATAGTGGCCTTCAATATCACTTGCGCATATTTTGGAAATTCAACCAAACTCTAACTAGACTGTGTATAGAGCTAAATTCTTACTGTCTTGAGTTAAAATATCCACCGGGGCAGGGGACATTTACTAATTTCCATTAATAATGCAGTAGACGCTTTTCCACAAATTTTCAAATGCCAAATTTGCACTCCCTGAAATGGAGCATGTTCTATTATTCCAGGTGACTCTCCTGTCCTGGTGCCGAGTGGCAATGTTTTCCCTCATCCAGATTATCATTGGTATTCACAGATTCCATGCATCCATTCAGCTCTCACCACATAAGGGATGTCTCCTTCCTTTACATGCCTTTTTTTTTTTTTTTTCAATGTAGGGTCTCATTGTAGCCTAGGCTGACCTGAAATTCACTATGAACTCATGGTGATCCATCTACCTCTGTCTCCCAAGTGCTGGGATTTAAGGCGTGTGCTACCACACCTGACTTTTACATGCTTTTTGCTACCACTACCATTTCCATAACTGTCATGATTCCCATTATTTCTTTTTTTTAATTTTTTTGTTTATTTTTATTTATTTATTTGAGAGTGACAGGCATAGAGAGAAAGAGACAGAGAGAGAGAGAAAATGGGCACGCCAGGGCCTCCAGCCACTGCAAACGAACTCCAGACGCATGCACCCCCTTGTGCATCTGGCTAACATGGGTCCTGGGAAATCAAGCCTCGAGCCAGGGTCATTAGGCTTCACAGGCAAGCGCTTAACCGCTAAGCCATCGCTCCAGCCCTCCCATTATTTCGTGTGTGTGTGTGTGTGTGTGTGTGTTGTCTTGTGACAGGGCCTCATGTAGCCCAGACTGGCCTTTAACTTGTTACATAGTCCAGGATAACCTTGAACTTTTTCTTTTCTTTTTTACTTCTGTGTATGTATATATGCAATGTGGTATACATGTGTGGTGTGGTATATATGGTGTATGCACATACATATGTCCTTGCAGTGTCTCATGTGCTCACCTGAGGTAGGAAAGACCAGCCTGTGGTGGCTGGAGCAGAAGTTGCAGTGTGCCACTCCAGCACTTCTCTGCCCGTTCTTCCCGCCCACCCTCCCCCGAGGTAGGGTCTCACTCTAGTTTAGGCTGACCTGGAATACACTATGTAGTCTGAGGGTGGACTCGAACTCACGGTGATCCTCCTACCTCTGCCTCCCTAGTGCTGGGATTAAAGGTGTGCACCACCATGCTGGCTTACCCATTCTTATTCTTACTTGAGCCAGAGTCACTTACTAACACCAAAACTTGCTGTTTATCATGAGCCCAGGTGACCTCTTGATCTCTGCTCCCCTTTGCAGGAATGGAGTTATAGGTGCAGTGTGGACATGCCCAGCTGTCTAAATGGGATGTGGAGATTTGAACTCAAGAATTTTCAGGTTCCCTCAGGTCCTCATGCATAGGAAATGCACGTTATCTGTTGAGCCATCTTTTCAGCCCAGTTCTTTTTTTTTATTTGTTTGTTTGTTTGTTTGTTTTCTTGGTAGGGTCTCACTCTAACCCAGGCTGACCTGGAATTCCCAAGGTAGTCTCAGGGTGGCTTTGAACTCATCGTGATCCTCCTACCTCTGCCTCCAGAGTGCTGGGATTAAAAGTGTGCACAACCACACCCAGCCTCTTTATATATATATATATATATTATTTATTTATTTATCTATATTTTTTATAATTAACAACTTCCATGATTGTAAACAATATCCCATGGTAATTCCCTCCCTCCCCCACTTTCCCCTTTGAAACTCCACTCTCCATTATATCCCCTCCCCCTCTCAATCAGTCTTTTTATTTTGATGCCATCATCTGTTCCTCCTATTATGATGGTCTTGTGTAGGTAGTGTCAGGTGCTGTGAGGTCATAGATATCCAGGCTATTTTTTTAATATTTTAATTTTTACTTATTTATTTGAGAGGGAGAGAGAGAAAGAAAGAGAGAATGGTGCACTAGGGCCTCCAGCCACTATAAATGAACTCTAGACATATGGGGTACTGTAGCAGACAGCTTCAGGTTCACTGAGATGAACTTCCAGACCAGGCACAGTTATGGAGGAAGGGATATTTATTGAAACTTACAGATCCAGGGGAAGTTCCATAATGGCAGAAGAAGCTGGCCTGCCTTCACAGGACCAAGCAGAGAGAGAGAAGTACAAGCCTAAAGGTCCAAAAGCCACACCACACTTCAGGAACTTCAGGTAGGCACACTTTGCATATCTTTAGATTGAAACCTGAAATCCACCACCACACCTTAAGATCCACCCAGTGACACTGACTCCAGCCAGGTGGCTGCAGATGCAAACTACAAACAAACAACTGAATATATTGGGGGCCATCTATTCTATTCAAACCACCACAGGTACCTTGTGCATATGGCTTACATGGGTCCTGGGTAATTGAATCTGGGTCCTTTGGATTTGCAGGCAAGCACCTTAACCGCTAAGCCATCTGTCCAGCCTCCTGCCTCCACCTCTCGAGTGCTGAGATTACAGGCATGCACCACCATGCCTCAGTTTAAGGTGGTGCTGGAGACTAGGCAAGCACTCCACCAACTGAGCAATACCCCCACTCCCACTGTTTCTTTAGCTACAAGCAACCTCTGTTCCTGAACTCTGGACTCATACTAAAACCAAACAATTAGTCTCTAACCTTGAACATGGTGGCACACACCTGTATCACTTGGGATGCTGAGGAAGGAAGACTGTGGAAAGTTAGAGGCCAGCCTGAAGCACAGTATGAGAGACCCTGTCTGTCTGTCTGTCTGTCTGTCTCTCTCTCTGTCTCTCTCTCTCTCACACACACACACACACTTAGCCTACAAAGACGATTTTTGTCATCCACTGGCCTCTTCCTCCTTGAGCTCTCTCTGTTCACACCAACTGTCTGGGGCTTGTTTCCTAGAGTCACCTGCTGGCCTTGCTCATTCTAATTCACTCATCACTAAATTCAGCGTCCATTCTGAACTCTGCTCAGGTTGAATTTGCCTTTTTATTTTGTTACAGTGTTGAGGATAGACCCCAAGGGTCTCATACATCTGGACAAGCATTCACCACTGAGGTACACCCCCAGTCCAAACAGCACCTCTTCACGCTTTCTGTGGCCGCCCTCTATCAAAGCAGTCCCTGTTCACGCCCTTTCAGTTTTCCCCATTGCGCTTGTTACCACCAGATGTGCATGCCTTGATGTCTCCAAGAGACAGGATGTGAAACAGCATCGTCCATCTCCCACCAAAACTTAAGCTCAACAAGTCAGAATTTTTTAAAATTATTTTTATTTATTTATTTGAGAGAGAGAGTGAATGGGCATGCCAGGGCCCCAGTCACTGCAAATGAACTCCAGATGCATGCACCACCTTGTGTATCTGGCTTACATGGGTGCTGGGGAATCAAACGGAGGTCCTTTGGCTTTGCAGGCAAGCACCTTAACTGCTAAATCACCTCTCCAGCCCAACTTGTAGCTTTTTCAGGGATTTCTAGGTAGGGTCTCAATCTAGCTCAGGTTGACCTAGAATTCACTCTCTACTCAGGGTGGCCTAGAACTCATGGCAATCCCAAGTGCTGGGATTAAAGGCGTGCACCACCACACCTGGCTCCAACTTGTAGCTTTAAAAAAATGTTTTTAGAGGGCTGGAGAGATGACTTAGCAGTTAAGGTGCTTGCCTGCGAAGCCTAAGTACCCAGGTTCAATTCCCCAGAACCCAAAGCCAGATGTTCATGGTGGCACATGCATCTGGAGTTCGTTTGCAATGGCTAGAGGCCCTGGCGCACCTACTCTCTCTTTCTCTCTAGTAAATAAATAAATAAAAATAAATATTTTTAGGGCTGGAGAGATGGCTTAGTAGTTAAGGCATTTGACTGCAAAGTCAAAGGACCCAGATACAACTACCCAGAACCCACATAAGCCAGATGCACAAGGTGGCGCATGCATCTGGAGTTTGTTTGCAGCGGCTGGAGGCCCTGACGCACCCATTCTCTCTCTCTGCCTCTTTCTCTCTCCCTCCCTCTCTTTCTCAAATAAATAAACAAATAAACCTAATCTAGGACAAATACATTTATTTACATGTAATTTAAAAAAATAAAAATAAATATTTTTAGAGAGAATATGGTATGCCAGGGCCCCTTATTGCTGCAAAAAACTCCAGGTGCATGGGCCACTTTGTGCATCTGGCTTCACATGAGTATTGGGGAAATGAACCTGTGCAAACAGCTTTGTTTGCACGCAAGCATTTTTAACCACTGAGCAACCTCCCCAGCCCAATTTATAGCTTTTTTTTCTGTTTGGGTTTTGGCCTTTTCCCCACTTTTTTTTGGGGGGGGTATTTGAGGTAAGGTCTTGCTCTAGCCCAGGCTGACCTGGAATTCACTATGTAGTCTCAGGTTGGCCTTGAACTCACATCAATTGTCCTACCTTAGCATCTAGAGTGCTGGGATTAAAGGCGCACACCACTACACTGGGCGGCATTTTAAAAATATATTTTATTTATTTAATAATTTGAAACACAGAGTGAATGTGTGTGAATGAGTACGCCAAGGCCTCTAGCCACTGAAAAACACATGCACCACCTTGTACATCTGGCTTATGGGGAATCAAACCTAGGTCCTTAGGTTTTGTAGGCAAGTGCATCAATTGCTAAGCCACCCTTCCAGCCTCCAAGTTCTCTTTCTTTTCTCTCTGTGATGTATAAATAAGGGCAATTAGATGAAGGAAACAGGCATTAAAAAAAAAAAAAAAAAGAGCCCTGCGTGGTTGCGCAAGCCTTTAATCTCAGCATGAGTTCGGGGCCACCATGAGACTACATACTGAATTCCAGGTCAGCCTGTGCTAGAGTGAGACCCTATCTCAAAAAACAAATACAACAATTAAAAAAAAAAAAAAAAAAAAAAACTAGCTGTAATGCTGAGCATGGTGGCACACACCTTTAATCCCAGGACTGTGGAAACAGAGGTAGGAGGATCATTGTGAGTTTGAGGCCACCCTGAAACTACACAGTGAATTCTAGGTCAGCCTAGACTAGAGCGAGACCATACCTAGAAAAACAACAACAAAAGGGGCTGGAGGGATGGCTTAGCGGTTAAGGCCTTTGCCTGCAAAGCCAAAGGACCCAGGTTTGATTCACCAGGTCCTGTATTAGCCAAATGCACAAGGGGGACACATGCATCTGGAGTTTGTTTGCAGTGGCTAGAGGCCCTGACATGCCCATTCTCTCTCTCTCTCTCTCTCTCTCTCTCTCTGTCAAATAAATTAATTTAATTAAATATTTAATTTTTAAAAAGAAAAATAACGGGCATGTGCCATCATGCTCGGCTTCAATATTTGAAATTCAATGAGGTAGATAAAATAGATCTAACTTCTATTTATGCATGGGCATCTAAGGAACAGAGAAGCTAGGAAATTACTCAAAGTCACATGGTAGATGGTGGCAGTAGAGAAGATATGGGGGCTGGAGAGATGGTTTAGCAGTTAAGGTACTTGCCAGCAAAGTCTAAGGACCCAGGTTTGATTGATTCCCCAGTACCCATATAAGCCAGATGCACAAGGTGGCATATGTATCTGGAGTTCATTTGCAGTGGTAGAGGCCCTGGTACGCCCATTCTCCTTCCCTCTCTCTCTCCATCTTTCTTTCTCATTCTCTCTCTCTGAAATAAATAAAAGAAAAATGGGTTGTTGTTGTTTTTAAAGAGTGGGGTGTGGTGGTACACACCTTTAATCCCAGCACTTGGGAGGCAGAGGTAAGAGGATTGCCATGAGTTCGAGGCCACCGTGAGACTACATAGTGAATTCCAGGTCAGCCTGGGCTAGAGCAAGACTCTACCTCAAAAAAACCAAAAAAAAAAAAAAAAAAAAAAACCAAACCCAGAAGGGATGTGGGCAGATTTCTGATATACTCAGAAAGTGGCATGGATGGGACTAGACACAATTCTACAACCAATATTTACTCATATTTGGCTGGTGAGGGGGGAGGCAAAAGGAGCAGGCATTAAGGATGTTCTGTGTGTTCCTCGCTTGGGCAAGTGGGCAATGAGAGAGTCAGGAAATGCAGGAGGGGCCAGTGCCAGTGGTGGGAGAAGGCGCCAGCTGAGCTACGCAGAGAAGGTTGGTCCCATCAGCCTCCATCTCTTCCAGAAGAAAAAAAATTAAGCAAAACCACCTTTTGGGAAGCCAAAAATGATATAAACTTTAAAAACAAAGTATTCAGAAAAATAAACTACAATGAGATTTTTCCCAAAAACAACTTAGTTCACTACAGGCACATTTCCTTCCGTTAATTTTTCCTCGTCAGGACAGTTGTTGCTAAAGAGCTCTCATCTCTTCTTCCTCCGTCTCTGTCAGGGTCTGGCTATATAGCCCAATCCAAATGTTAGTTGGCTTCACTGGGATTGCAAGTATGTGCCATCAGATCCAGCTCAAAAGATTTTTTCTCTCTCTCTTTTTTTTCCCCCGGTTTTTCAAGGTAGGGTCTTGCTCTAGCCCAGGTTGATATGGAATTCACTATGTAGTCTCAGGCTGGCCTTGAATTCACGGTGCTGGGATTAAGGGCATGCACCACCACACCCAGCAAGATTTTTTTTAGGCAGTCTCACTCTAGCCTAGGCTTGCCTGTAATTCTTGGAGAACCTCCTACCTCATCTTTCAGAGGATTGCAGGTGTGTACCACCACACCCGGCTTAAAAGATTTTCTTAGATCGAATGCCTCTGTAGAGAAACAAGGCCCAGGTTAGCTACAGTACCAGGGCATGGAAACTCTAACCACACTAGGGAACAGTTAAGAAATTAGCATTTCAGTGCCTTCACTGGTATCCTAATGGCCTGGAAATACAGCCCTGCCCAACCTTGAGAGCCCCATCCTCCTAGAGAACAGTTTATGCAGACACAAATTTTTGTTGTTGTTGTTTTGTTTTTCGAAGTAGGGTCTCACTCTAGCCCAGGCTGACCTAGAATTAACTATGTAGTCTCAGGGTGGCCTTGAACTCACGATCCTCCTACCTCTGCCTCCCGAATGCTAGGATTAAAGAAGTGGGCCACCACACTTGGCTGCAAATGTTTTATCTCAATTAGCATATCAAATGCCCAGGGAAAGGAGGCTCAATTTAATTTTACTTCCCAGCCATGAAAATGCTAAACAGGTAGAAAGCAGAAACAGAGATTTGCTCCTTTTGCTGCTTGGGTTTGAATTAAGCACCTATGCTAATGGTTCTCTCTAGTAATGAATTACAGCCTCAGTAGCCCTCTTTTTCTCTTTTTCTTTCTTTTTTGATTTTTCAAGATAGGCTCTTTCTAGCCCAGGCTGACCTGGAACTCACTATGTAATCCCAGGGTGGCCTCTAAATCATGCCAATCCTCCTACCTCTGCCTCCCAACTGCTAGAATTAAAGGCGTGTGCCACCACGCCTTGGCTCTTTTTCTTTCTTTCTTTCTTTTTTTTTTTTTTTTTTAGATTATATTATATCTGACCCCCCTCTCTTAAATAAATAAATAAATAAATAAATATTTAAAAAAGATTATATACTATATATTTGTATGGATGTGTCAGGGCCTCTTGCTCCTGCAAATGAATGCCAGACACATATGTCACTTTTTGTGTGTCTTGCTTTAGGTGGGTGGCTGGGGAATTGAACCTGGACTGGCAGGCTTTGAAAGCCAGTGCCTTTAACTACTGAACCATCTCCACAGTCTGATTCAGCATTTGGGGGTTCAGGAGGGCTCACCCAAACTTATGAACCCCAACTTTAGGTCTTTATTATATTTTTAACAAAGAATTGATAAAAACGGACTCAAGTAGGATAAATTATGTATTATTGAATTTATTTAGGGAGAAATCACACGTAAAAGATAGGAAGCACACACTCATGTGGAAGACCCAGTGTAGTTCATGAGGTTCATTCAAGAGAAATGGAGGTCAAGGAAGAAACTGGAGCAGAGCCAGAAGGATGTGGAAGATAGAACCTAGGAAATAATGTAGGGAGATTCAGAAGAAACAGGGACGCAGCATCCACCCTGAGCTTTCCCGCGGAAAAAAGCTAAGAGAGCAAGTGGGGATGGCTTAAGGAGAAAAGCAGAGAAAAAGTGCCAAAGCAGAGCCCAGGCAATTCAGATGAAACATGGGTAGTAAGGTGTTATGCCCTTGGCTACCCCAAGTTTAGAGAAATTACACAAGTAGCAGGTCCAGAGTTTAGAGGAAATTCCCACATGGGAGACTCAGGGATTAGAGGAAAATTACACATGTAATTAAAGTGAGAAGTTACCAAAAAGCATAAAACAGAGGCAAGCAGAAAACTATGCAAGCCAAGAAATAATCTTCCCTACTCCAGCTAGCTTAGTTTAGGGGAAGGGCAGGCTTATGTGTCCAGACAGAGATTGAAGGGCATGGACAAGCCTTTATAGTGGATTGAAAATGTATTCTTTCTTCAGACTCAGGTATTTAAGGAGAAGACCTGAATGGCTTGCAGATTCAAAGAGGGCTGACCCCAAAGGCCATTCCTGCCAATGAATGGTGGGACTTTGTTTCTAGGGGACAGCTTTTTTTTTTTTTTTTTGGTTTGGTTTTTATGAGGTAGGGTCTCACTCTCTAATTCAGGCTGACCTGGAATTCACTATGTAGTCTCAGGCTGGGTGGCATCTACTGGTTCTCTCTTTGGGCTCCTGTCCCTAACTGAAACTGCTTCAAAGAAGCTAGCTTTCTCCCAAGTCTCCTTCAGTTCATTTTTTTTTTTCAAATCAGAGATAAGGTTTTGGTGTATTATCCAGGCTGGCCCCAAACTCCTAGACCTAAGTGACACTCTGGCCTCCTTATTCTCAAGTAGCAACTACTATAGGCTTGTGTCACCAACACATTCAACAAAAAATAACAGCTTGCTGGGTGTGGTGGCGCACGCCTTTAAATCCCAGCACTTGGGAGGCAGAGGTAGGAGTATCACTGTGAGTTCGAGGCCAGCCTGAGACTACATAGTGAACTCCAGGTCAGCCTGAGCTAGAGTGAGACCCTACCTCAGAAAAAAAAAAAAAAAAGAAAGGCTGGAGAGATGGCTTAGAGGTTAAGGCATTTGCCTGCAAAGCCAAGCGATCCAGGTTTGATTCTCCAGGACCCACGTAAGCCAGATGCACAAGGAGGCACATGCATCTGGAGTTCGTTTACAGTGGCTGCAGGCCCTGGCGTGCCCATTCTCTGTCTCTTTCTCTGTATCATTCATATATACACACACACACACACACACACACACACACATATATATATATATATATATATATATATATATATATATATATATGACAAAAGAAATAACAGTTTTAAAAAATTATTTTGAGGAAAGCCGAACAAACTGGACTTTTTTTTTTTTTTTTTTTTTTGAGGTAGGGTTTCACTCTAGTCCAGGCTGACCTGGAATTCACTATGTAATCTCAGGGTGGCCTCCACCTCACAATGATTCTCCTACCTCTGCTTCCCAAGTGCTGGGATTAAAGATGTTCACCACCACGCCTTGCTGGGCTTTTTTTTTTTTTTTTTTTTTTTTCGGTTTTTCAAGGTAGGGTTTCACTCTAACTCAGGCTGACCTGGAATTTACTATGTAATCTCAGGGTGGCCTCAAACTCATAGCAACCCTCCTACCTCTGCCTCCTGAGTGTTGGCATTAAAGGCATGTGCCACCACGCCCGGCTTTTTTTTTTTTTTTTTTTTTTTTTTTGAGGTAGAGTCTCACTCTAGCTAGCTCAGGATGGCCTAGAAGTCACTCTAGTCTCAGGGTAGCCTGGAATTCAAGGTGATCCTCCTATCTCTGCCTCCTGAGTGCTGGGATTAAAGGCATGCACCACCATGTCTGGTTTAGATTTTTTTCTTTTTTATGTGAGGGAGGGAGGAAGTGTGGGAGGGAGAGGGGGAGAGAACTGGTGTGCCAGTCCTCTAGCTACTGCAATTGAACTCGACCCACTTGTCTCCTTGTGCCCATTTGTGACCTTTCATGCTTGTGTCACATTGTGCATCTGGTTTATGTGGGACCTAGAGAGTTGAACACGAGTCCTTAAGCTTCACAGGCAAGCACCTTAACTGCTAAACCATCTCTCCAGCCCCAGATTTAAATTGCTGAAACCTTTTTTCTTTTCTAAGTCTTGTCTAAAAGGTTAATTTTTTTTTCTTTCGTATTTGTATTTTCCCCTCATACAAAGTGCTCTTCACTACCTCTGCCAAGATGGGCACTCTACTTACAAAAAAAAAAAATTCCTAAGAGCAAATTACTTGAAAGTAATTTGAAAGCTGTGGTTATATCCTGCATGGACTTAATCACTGCTGTAGGCTCTTATATCAGGGATGATGAGACTTTGTTTCCAAGGGACAGCTTGTTTTAGTGTTTGTTTTGTTTTGAGGTATTCTCACTCTAGCCCAGGCTGACCTCGAGTTCACTATGTAGTCTCAGGCTGGCCTTGAACTCACAGCAATCCTCCTACCTTTGCCTCCCAAGAGCTGGGATTAAAAGCATGTGCCACCATGCCTGGCTAGCATCAGGGATTTTGTATAGTTCTGAGATTTGGCACTATCCAGAATTTCAAGACAGTGTATTCCCCTAAATCCCACAAGAACATCTATGCAGGAAAACTAGGCAACATTTGTACAAAAGTATCAATGTAAACACAATGGAAGAAAGACAGGTGTTCCCCCACCACCTTCAGGCAGTTAGCCAGCAGGGACAGGAGCCAAAAGAGGGAACCAGGAGATACCATTCTGTCCACCTTGACAACTCTTGGCTGATCCAGTCTCACTCAAGATGACTATGAAGTTTCTCAGCAACAAGGTGCCTGCTTCTTCCCCAAGCTAGCATACTTGGGCAGACTGGCCTTTTGGGGTCAGTACTGTGTCCATGAACCAATCAGATCTCTCCCTTACACAACTGGATCATAAAAGGGTGTCCACCATGTATATGAGCTCTCTTCTTCCATCTTGTCAACCTGTGGTTCTTTTTTTTTTTATTTTAATTTATTTGAGAGTGACAGAGAGGGAAAGAGGCAGTTAGAGAGAGAGAATGGGCATGCCAGGGCATCCAGCCACTGCAAACAACCTCCAGATGCGTGTGCCCCTTGTACATTTGGCTAACGTGGGTCCTGGGGAATTGAGCCTCGAACTGGGGTCCTTAGGCTTCACAGGCAAGCGCTTAATCACTAAGCCATTTCTCCAGCCAACCTGTGGTTCTTTTACCTAACCACCAGTGTAGTGTGTAAGATTCCTCCTTCTCCCAGAGTGCCTTTTTACTTGCCTGGTACTTTTCTGTTTCTTTTCTCCCCCCACCCTCTTAATATCTTTTATTTGTTTTTGTTTTTTCAAGGTAGGGTCTCACTCTAGCCCAGGCTGACCTGGAATTCCCTATGTAGTCTCAGGGTGGCCTCGAAGTCATGGTGATCCTCCTACCTCTGCCACCCCAGTGCTGGGATTAAAGGCGTGCGCCACCACGCCCGGCTCTATTTCTGCCTCTTAAATGCTGGGATTAAAGGCATGTGCCACCGTGCCCAGCCCTCTTAATATCTTGATTTATCTGAAAGAAGCAGAGAGAGAGAGAGACTGGGAATACCAAGGCCTCTAGGCACTGCAAACAAACTCTAGCTGCATGTGTCACCTTGTGCATCTGGCTTTATGCGAATACTGGGGAAATCAAACCTGGGTCCTTAGGCTTTGCAGTCACGCATCTTAACCTCTGAATCATCTCTCCAGCCCACTTTTCTGTGTCTCTTCACTATGTTACAAGCATGACTTTCCTCTAAGCTCTGGGTCTCTAATTTTTCTTGATGTCCGAGTTTCCTGGTCCCTGCTTTGGTTCATTCTCCCTCTGCTGTCTTTCATTAAGCCCTGAGTTCCTCACCACCTTATCTCTCAGCTTCCTCCTATGTGAAGGTAAGGGGCTGACACTCTCATGTCCGCTTCCCACACATGTATGTTTCCTAAATCTTTGGCATGACTCCTCAGGTCCTGGCCTCCATGAGTGTGTCTGTTCCAGTCTTTCCCTAGATACAAATTTTCCCTAAATAAAACCTCATAATTTCTCTAACTTATTCTTCTCAGTCTGTTTTCCCAATTTATTTATTTATTTAGTTTTTCAAGGTAGGGTCTCACTCTGGCCCAGGCTGACCTGGAATTAATGTAGTCTCAGGGTGGCCTTGAACTCATGGTGATCCTCCTACCTCTGCCTGCTGAGATTAAAGGCATGCACTACCACGCCCAGCCTCTTTTTGAAAAATAGACAAGTGCCCAAAAGTTGGGGTTCACACGCTCTCCCTAAACCCCAAAATGCTGCATTACAATCATGCCCAATTTTTTTTAAAGTCCCCATAGTTTTAATCAATTCCAATGATGTTCATACATCCCTGGAGTACAAGATCTTTTAACTGAGCCATAATACCAAAAAATCCCCCCAAAACCCATAATGGCACAGAATAAACATTCACACTACAAAAAAAAAAAAAGGCACATGCCCAATTTTTTTCACATGTGCATGTGGGTACACATGTGCAGGTGGATGTGCATGTGTGGAGGCCAGAAGCTGATGTCAGGCTCAATCGCTCTCATGGTATTCGCTGAGTGAGGCAAGGTCTCTCACTGGAACCCAAACCTCACTGACTGGGCTAGTCAAGCCTGCCAGTCAGCCATAGGGATCCCTGTCATCATCTCCACAGCAATGACATTACACGTGGGCAGCCACATCCATCCAGCTCTCACATGGTCACTGGGGATCCACATTCAGGTTTTCATGCTTGCGCAACAAGTACTGTCCCCTTTGACCCATCTCTTCTGCCCTAATCATGACCAATTTTGATGAATCTGATGTATAAATCAGTACAGGATTATCAAATAATTCTCAGTTGTTTTGATTTTTAAAATTATAATTTTAATTACAGCATATTGTTAGAATAATACAGATGTAGATAGATACTAGGGTAACTGTAATACCGTAAGGGAAACTGCTCAACAGACTTGTCTACTCTCCACAAGTGCAGAAAACAGGCAGAGTGCTTGGGGCACGTGCAGAAGCAGGCAGGGACGTGTGAAGAGAAGGCATGCACAACGCATTAGCGCACAGTAGCAGATGTGTGACTGCTACACCAAGTTCAGCACAGCCAACGGGCAGCAACTGGCAATGAGAGAGGGGGAGAGAGAGAGAGAGAGAGAGAGAGAGAGAGAGAGAGAGAGGAGGGAGGGAGAGAGGGAGGGAGAACGCGCTGCAGCACACATGTATGGAGAGAGGGCGAGGCACACAGAAAGCCTTCCTGGAGCTCTTCACCTCTAAAGAGCCAAAAGCATCAACAAGACCACCAATAATGTTCAGAGGAAGGCTGGGTGGGGGCGAGGAGGAGAAGAAAAAGGGGGTGAGTTGCAGAGATGCTGTCTTCAATAGCCACTCCCAAACTATTGTGTGTAATGGCTCAGAGAAGCAACAGGACAATGTTGAAATCCATTAAAACCATCAGCTACTTGTATAGAGGAAGACATATTTGAGCTTATTTATCAAGAATATGTAAGTCACCCAACAATTATAAGTATGAACACCTAGATTTTGTAGAGAAAACATGCTCTGCTGAGTTAGTATTCAAATGAGTGTCAACTTAAACCCACTTTTTTTTTTTTTTTTTTTTGAGGCATGATGCCATATTTCTTAGGGCAGCCTCAAACTTCTCTAAATAGCTAAAGATGATCTTGAACTCTTGATTCTCTTGCCTTCACCTGGCATGCAGGCATTACAGGCATGTGCCACCATGCTTAGTTTTGTGTGACTGACCCTACAGTATAGTGCGTACTAGGCAAGCACTCTATCAACTGAGCTATATCCCCATTTTTTTTCTTTCATTTTTTAAAACTCCAGGCACATGCATCACCTTGTGCATCTGGCTTACAAAGGTCCTGGGGAATCGAACCTGGTCCTTTGGCTTTGCAGGTAAGCACCTTAACTGCTAAGCCATCTCTCCAGCCCCCATTTTGTTATTTTTGAGGTTGTATAATTAGCAAGTGATACAGGCCCATCAAGTGTGGGTCACAATAATGCATTATAATGCAACCATTGCTCCTTCAATACTAAACCCCAAAGAACTGCAGCAGAAACATTTTTTCAGAGTTACAACAGTCACAATTAAGCAACAGAAATACACTGGGACACTTTCACTAGAGTCCCAGCTCCTGGTCACCACTTCCTGCCATCCTTGGATAAGCATCAACATTTGAGATATTTCTTAATTCCTACTTGGGCTGACATAAGGAGAATTGCATACTGAGCTAGATTGGGTTAACTCTTATTTTAAATACTTGTATCAGTAGACTGGGAGGATGGAAATACATTCCTGTCTAGGTTTATTAATTTCATCTTTCTAGGCCAAAGACCTTTCCACGGCAAGAGAAGATAATGTGGTCTGTGAATCAGTGGATTTGTCTGGTCACTCTATCTCAAAATGGATGGGCACATACAAATAAGTGCTTAGTTCTGCACAAAGTCACACCTTCCAGCAGAGTGCACGCACAAGCATTAGTGTAAAAATTCCTTTTCCATAACAAAGGAAATGCCAGGACATTTCTCACACTGGAGTCATGTCTGGAGTTCTTTCATAATCCACACCTGAGAACAGAACATGCTGACTCTTGTTAAGTTCAGGTTCTGCTAGTGGAAAAAACAAATACACACTTCACGGTACACACACATGCTTTTATGCAAGCTAAAATAAAGACTGAGATGTGGCCCTATCAAACACTAGAGTTGGCAGTATAAGGACAAGTGACAGTAAAATTACATAGGAAAGCACTGAAATGACCTAACTTCCTTAGGAAGGCCTCTGTGCTCCCTTCCCTGACAGGGTCCATCTCAATCACTCGTCCTTTTCTTTTCATTCCACCATCACTTATGGTCCCATCTTTCCTTAAAGGTGTTTCTCTACCATGCTCCCTAAAGTGATATACATAACAATGGGCACCTCTTGCTAAAGTCACCACCAGCGATGGGCTCTTGGTCCTCAAGCCTGAGTCTCCTTTTTTCCTTTCACACTGTATCTTCAGTTAGCTCTCAACAAGATGCAAGGTATACACAAGTTAAGTAGAAAGAAACAAGGAGCAGAAACAGTAGGATTGTTGCTTTCACTGTGCCAAATCTTGTGCTCAAGAAGATGGAAAGATACAGTGTGAGAGCTACTACAGGGAAAAGTACTAAGGAGAGTGTGTGTGGCCAACTACTACAATGTGTGAATAGGAGTGGCAGTTCAGGCCAAGTCTATTTGCCTTTTGCCAAAGCAGCTGTGACCACTCTATTCCAGTCCCACACTTCCCCTTGCAGAGTTGGTAGGTTTTTTTTTTTTTTTTGGGGGGGGGGGTCAAGGATGGGAGCAATAACTTTTAAAGATTCACTCTATCTCCAGGCCTAAGCATTCACCAGCATTTGTCTTCTGGTTACAAGTTACTTTAGATTTTGATGAAGTAATCCACTAATAATAAGTGGTTAAAAAGCATTATTTAGAGGCGGAGATAATGTTCCCAAAGCTGGGGGTCAGAATTCCAAAGAAGCTGTCTTCTTTCATGTTTTACATGGTGGCCCATAACCAGGAACATCAGTAGGGTAAAATGACCTCTGTCATTAGGAAGCTCTTGATAGCAAACAGAACTGTACCATTAAATCATGACTCACTTATAAACACAGGATTTAGTCGGTATGAACTCTCTTGTGTTTGATAAGAGCTGAGCTCCGGCTGAAACTCTTATCACATTCAGTACATTCGTAAGGCTTCTCGCCTGTGTGAACTCTTTGATGTGTGATGAGGTTGGAACTCTGGGTAAACCCTTTCCCACACTGCACACACTCATAGGGCTTCTCTCCTGTGTGGGTTCTCTGGTGCTTAATTAGATCTGACCTTTCACCAAAACTTCGCCAACATTCATTACACTCATAGGGCTTCTCTCCAGTGTGAATCTTCTGGTGTGTGATGAGATGAGAGCTCCGGCTGAAGCTTTTCCCACAAGCAGTGCATTCATAGGGCTTCTCTCCAGTGTGGATCCTCTGATGTTGAACCAAGTGCGAAATGCGGCTAAAGTTCTCCCCACACTCATTACACTGGTACGGCTTTTCTCCTGTGTGGCCCCTGCGGTGCCGCACAAGGTCAGAGTTCTGACTAAAATTCTTCCCACACTCATCACACTTGTATGGCCTCTCACCTGTGTGAACACGATAATGTTTAATGAGGTCAGATCTCTCGCTGAAGCCTCGTCCACACTCATTACACTCATATGGCTTCTCACCCGTGTGTGTCCTCTGGTGCTGTGCTAAGTGGGAGCTTCGGCTGAAGCTTTTCCCACATTCCTCACACTCATAAGGTTTCTCTCCACTGTGGGTCCTCTGGTGCTGAATAAGATGAGACAGTCGACAGAAACTTTTCCCACACTCATTACATTTGTGAGGTTTTTCACCAGTGTGGATTGTCTGATGCTGAATGAGGTGAGAGCTCCTTCCAAAACTTTTCCCACACTCACTACAGTCATATGGCCGCTCCCCAGTGTGTGTTCTCTGATGCTGAATAAGGTGGGAGCTACGACTGAAACCCTTCCCACATTCATAACACTTAAAGGGTCTGTCTCCAGTGTGAGTTTTCTGGTGTCGATTAAGGTCTGAAATCTGACTGAAGGCCTTTCCACAATGAGAACATATGTGATATCGAATGCCTGTGTGGACTTCTTTGTGGACGAGCAGATCAGTGACTTGTTGGAGAGGGTAGCTAACCCACTCTTCTGCTGTCAAATCTCCCCACTGTCTTTCTGGCTTTTCCCTACTTTCAAAGGCCTCTTCACCTTCAGGATTTTCCTCAACATTCCTGTCAGGTCTTTCAGCTGTGGTGCCAAACTCTACATCTTCACTAATCTCTTGCTTTGGGTTCACTTCATTCTCACTCCTGATCTCAAAATCTGCAAAATAGGGTAGATAATAATGATATTATTAGTTCTGTATTCCAGATATTACAGTACAAATTATCTACTGTATTCTAGGTATTACACTAAAGGTATTTGTTTGTTTATTTAATTAATGGCCCTGGGTATTGAACCCAGGATTTTGTATAGTCTAGGCAAGTGGTTTTTCACTGAGCTACATTCTTGGCCTCAACTCTAAATTCTCAAGTGCTGGGACTACAGGCTTATAGATGTGCTCCATCACACTCAGTTTTATGTGATACTCAGGACTGAATCCATGGCCTTGTAGAAGCACTCTATCAAGTGGGCTACACTCTCTGCCCTGCAACACTAAGTTCTTTTTTTTTTTTTTTTTTCTGAGGTAGGGTTTCACTCTAGCCCAACCTGACCTGGAATTCAATATGTAATCTCAGGGTGGCCTCGAACTCATGAATTGGATCACAGCTATCCTGAAAGTTTCACATTATAGCTAGGCATGGTGGTGCACGTCTTTAATCCCAGCACTCGGGAGGCAGAGGTGGGAGGCCATGAGTTTGAGGCCACCCTGAGATTACATACTGAATTCCAGGTCAGGATGGGCTAGAGTGAAACCCTACCTCAAAAAAAAAAAAAAAAGTTTCACATTATAAGATTTATGACTAAGAAATCCAAGACTCAGTCAAGTGAAGTGACTTGGCCAAGGTTATCTAATGGCAGAGCAGTAAATGGCACAGCAAGAATTCAAAATCAGGTCTGTCTGGGGATGGGGCTGGGGAGATGGCTCAGTGGTTAAAAGCACTTGCATCAACATTTGTGTTCAGTAGCAAGAGACCTTGGGAGCTGGAGAAATGACTCAGTCATTAAAGGTATTTGTTTGCAAAGCCTGACAGCTTGGGTTTGATTCTTGAGCACCATGTAAAGTCAGATGCAAAAAGTGATGCATGCATCTGGAGCTTGTTTACAGTGATAGGAGGCACTGGCACACTCATACTCTCTCCTTTTCCGCCTCTCAAATAATTTTAACAATAAAGCCAGATTGAGTAAATTTTTAAATAGAGACCTTGAAATGCCTCCTCAATGCACACACACACATATGTGTAGATAAATAATTTTTCATGTTATGAGCTGGGCGTGGTGGTGCAAGCAGAGGGTGGGGAAGGGAGGGAGACAGACACAAAGAGGAGAATGGGTACAGCAGGGCCTCCTGCCACTGCAAATGAACTCCAGATACATGCACCACTTTGTGCATCTGGCTTTATGTGTGTACTTGGGAACAGAACTTAGACCAGCATGCTCTGTAAGCAAGTGCCTTTTATTGCTGAGGCACCTCCCCAGCCTGCATCTATCTTTATGTAGGTGCTGGAAAATTGAACCCAGGCTAGCAGGCTTTGCAAACAATCGTCCTTAACTGCTGAGCCATTTCCTGAGCCCCTGTTGAGACCATGTTTTCTTTATTTATTGTGTTTTTATTTAGCTTTAATTTTTTAAAATTTATATTTATTTATTTATTTGACAGAGAAAAAGAAGGAGAGGGAGGGAGGGTGGAAGAGAGAGAAAAGGAGGGAGAGAGGGAGAGAGGGAGAGAGAAAGAATGGACATGCCAGGGCCTCCAGCCACTGCAAACAAACTCCAGATACATATGCCCCTTTGTGCATCTATCTTATGTGGGTCCTGGGGAATTGAACCTGGGTCCTTTGGCTTTGCAGGCAAGGGTATTAAGCGCTAAGCCATCTCTCAAGCCTCTCAATTTTTATTTTATTTATTTGCAAGAGAGAGAGAGAAAAACAGGAGACAGAAAGAGAATGGGCATGCCAGGGCCTCCAGCCACTGCAAACCAACTCCAGATGCATGTGCCCCATGCACATCTGGCTTAAATGGGTCCTGGGGAATCAAACCTAAGTCTGGCTTTGCAGGCAAGTACTTTAACCACTAAACCATCTAAACCATCACTCTAGCACTGCCCCCTTTTTTTTGAGGTAGGGTCTCACTCTAGCTCAGGATGACCTGGAGTTCACTCTGTAATATCAGGGTGGCTTTGAACTCTCAGCAATCCTCCTACTTCTGCCTCCCCAGTGCTGGGATTAAAGATGTACACCACCACACCTAGCCATGTTTTCTTTTTTTCTTTCAATTTTCTCTTTAAAAAATTTTAAAAATATTTATTTTTATTTATTCAAGAGAGAGAGAATGAGTGTACCAGAGCATCCAGCCATTGCAAACGAACTCCAGATACGTGCCACCTTGTGCTTCTGGCTTTCATGCATCCTAGAGAATTGAATCTGGGACCTTTGGCTTTCCAGGCAAGTGCCTTAACTGCTAAACCATCTCTCCAGCCCTTTTTCTTTTTTTGCTCATGTGTATATGTTTATGATGTGGTATATGTATGTGTATATGACCTTGTAGTACCTTATGCAATTGCCTATAGTGGGATAAAGGGTGCTTGCTAGAGCAAAATGTCAGGTATCTGGCTCCATCACTCTTCACCCATTCTCTTTTTTTTTCAAGGTAGGGTCTCACTCTGGCCCAGGCTGACCTGGAATTAACTATGTAGTCTCAGGGTGGCCTCGAACTCACAGCAATCCTCCTACCTCTGCCTCCCAAGTGTTGGGATTAAAGGCATGTGCCACCATGCCTGGTCTCATTCTCCCCCGCCCCCAGGTAGTGTTTTACTCTATCCCAGGCTGACCTGGAAATCACTCTGTAGACCTAGGCTGGACTTGAAGTCACAGTGATCTTCCTACCTCAGCCTTCCTAGTGCTGGGATTACAGGAGCCACCACACCTAGTCCATGCTCATTTAGAAACAGTCTTTTACCAATACTGGAGCTTGCTGTTTTTTCAGAACATGTATGATTCCCAGGTCTCTGCTCCCCTTTGAGAGACTGGGATTACAGGTGCATGTGAACTGCATGGGATCTGGAGATTCAAACTTGGAAGGTTTCAGCCCTCTTAGGCTGTCATGCACAGGAAGTACACTTAGCTACTGAGCCATCTCTTCAGACCTCAGACCATTTTTATTTTTTTTAATTTTTTGTTTTTATTTTATTTATTTGACAGAGAAAGAGGGAAAGAGAGAGAGAGGATGGGCACACCAGGGCCACTCAAACGAACTCCAGATGTGTGCACCCCCTTGTGCCTCTGGCTAATGTGGGTCCTGGGTAATTGAACCTGGGTCCTTTGGCTTTGCAGGCAAAGGGTAATTAAGCGCTAAGCCATCTCTCAAGCCTCTCAATTTTTATTTTATTTATTTGACAGAGAAAGAGGGAAAGAGAGAGAGAAAAGGAGGGAGAGAGGGAGAGAGAAAGAATGGACATGCCAGGGCCTCCAGCCACTGCAAACAAACTCCAGATACATATGCCCCTTTGTGCATCTATCTTATGTGGGTCCTGGGGAATCAAACCTAAGTCTGGCTTTGCAGGCAAGTACTTTAACCATAAACCATCTAAACCATCACTCAGCACTCCCCCCTTTTTTTTGAGGTAGGGTCTCACTCTAGCTCAGGATGACCTGGAGTTCACTCTGTAATATCAGGGTGGCTTTGAACTCTCAGCAATCCTCCTACTTCTGCCTCCCCAGTGCTGGATTAAAGATGTTACACCACCACACCTAGCCATGTTTTCTTTTTTTCTTTCAATTTTCTCTTTAAAAAATTTTAAAAATATTTATTTTTATTTATTCAAGAGAGAGAGAATGGAGTGTACCAGGCATCCAGCCATTGCAAACGAACTCCAGATACGTGCCACCTTGTGCTTCTGGCTTTCATGCATCTAGAGAATTGAATCTGGGACCTTTGGCTTTCCAGGCAAGTGCCTTAACTGCTAAACCATCTCTCCAGCCCTTTTTTCTTTTTTTGCTCATGTGTATATGTTTATGAGGTTGTATATGTATGTGTATATGACCTTGTAGTACCTTATGCAATTGCCTATAGTGGGATAAAGGGTGCTTGCTAGAGCAAAATGTCAGGTATCTGGCTCCATCACTCTTCACCCATTCTCTTTTTTTTTTCAAGGTAGGGTCTCACTCTGGCCCAGGCTGACCTGGAATTCAATATGTAATCTCAGGGTGGCCTCGAACTCACAGCAATCCTCCTACCTATGCCTCCCAAGTGTTGGGATTAAAGGCATGTGCCACCATGCCTGGTCTCATTCTCCCCCGCCCCCAGGTAGTGTTTTACTCTATCCCAGGCTGACCTGGAAATCACTCTGTAGACCTAGGCTGGACTTGAAGTCACAGTGATCTTCCTACTCAGCCTTTCCTAGTGCTGGGATTACAGGAGCCAACCACACCTAGTCCATGCTCATTTAGAAACAGTTTTTACAATACTGGAGCTTGCTGTTTTTTCAGAACATGTATGATTCCCAGGTCCTCTTCTGCTCCCCTTTGAGAGACTGGGATTACAGGTGCATGTGAACTGCATGGGATCTGGAGATTCAAACTTGGAAGGTTTCAGCCCTCTTAGGCTGTCATGCACAGGAAGTACACTTAGCTACTGAGCCATCTCTTCAGACCTCAGACCATTTGGGCTTTGGCTTTGCAGGCAAGGGTATTAAGCGCTAAGCACATCTCTCAAGCCTCTCAATTTTTATTTTATTTATTTGCAAGAGAGAGAGAGAAAAACAGGAGACAGAAAGAGAATGGGCATGCCAGGGCCTCCAGCCACTGCAAACCAACTCCAGATGCATGTGCCCCATGCACATCTGGCTTAAATGGGTCCTGGGGAATCAAACCTAAGTCTGGCTTTGCAGGCAAGTACTTTAACCACTAAACCATCTAAACCATCACTCTAGCACTGCCCCCTTTTTTTTGAGGTAGGGTCTCACTCTAGCTCAGGATGACCTGGAGTTCACTCTGTAATATCAGGGTGGCTTTGAACTCTCAGCAATCCTCCTACTTCTGCCTCCCCAGTGCTGGGATTAAAGATGTACACCACCACACCTAGCCATGTTTTCTTTTTTTCTTTCAATTTTCTCTTTAAAAAATTTTAAAAATATTTATTTTTATTTATTCAAGAGAGAGAGAATGAGTGTACCAGAGCATCCAGCCATTGCAAACGAACTCCAGATACGTGCCACCTTGTGCTTCTGGCTTTCATGCATCCTAGAGAATTGAATCTGGGACCTTTGGCTTTCCAGGCAAGTGCCTTAACTGCTAAACCATCTCTCCAGCCCTTTTTCTTTTTTTGCTCATGTGTATATGTTTATGATGTGGTATACGTATGTGTATATGACCTTGTAGTACCTTATGCAATTGCCTATAGTGGGATAAAGGGTGCTTGCTAGAGCAAAATGTCAGGTATCTGGCTCCATCACTCTTCACCCATTCTCTTTTTTTTTTCAAGGTAGGGTCTCACTCTGGCCCAGGCTGACCTGGAATTAACTATGTAGTCTCAGGGTGGCCTCGAACTCACAGCAATCCTCCTACCTCTGCCTCCCAAGTGTTGGGATTAAAGGCATGTGCCACCATGCCTGGTCTCATTCTCCCCCGCCCCCAGGTAGTGTTTTACTCTATCCCAGGCTGACCTGGAAATCACTCTGTAGACCTAGGCTGGACTTGAAGTCACAGTGATCTTCCTACCTCAGCCTTCCTAGTGCTGGGATTACAGGAGCCACCACACCTAGTCCATGCTCATTTAGAAACAGTCTTTTACCAATACTGGAGCTTGCTGTTTTTTCAGAACATGTATGATTCCCAGGTCTCTGCTCCCCTTTGAGAGACTGGGATTACAGGTGCATGTGAACTGCATGGGATCTGGAGATTCAAACTTGGAAGGTTTCAGCCCTCTTAGGCTGTCATGCACAGGAAGTACACTTAGCTACTGAGCCATCTCTTCAGACCTCAGACCATTTTTATTTTTTTTAATATTTTGTTTTTATTTATTTATTTGACAGAGAAAGAGGGAAAGAGAGAGAGAGGATGGGCACACCAGGGCCACCTCAAACGAACTCCAGATGTGTGCACCCCCTTGTGCCTCTGGCTAATGTGGGTCCTGGGTAATTGAACCTGGGTCCTTTGGCTTTGCATGTAAACACCTTAACTGCTAAGGCATCCCTCCAGGCCCCTCAGACCATTTAAAAAAATATTTTATTAATTTATTTTTGTTTTTGTGAGGTAGGGTGTTCCCTAGCCCAGGCTGACCTGGAATTCATTATGTACTCAGGGAGGCCTCAAACTCACAGCGATTCCCCTACCTCTGCTTCCCAAGCTAAATATTTTATTATTTATGTGTCTGGCTTACATGGGTACTGGGGAATCAAACCTGAGTCCTTAGGCTTCATAGGCAAGCACTTTAACCACAAGCCATCTTTCCAGCCCTCAGGCCATTTTGATATTTATATATGTATCTGCCTCTTTCTCTCACTCTCTCAAATAAATATTTAAAATAAACAAATAAAGAAGCCAGGCATGTGGCACACACCTTTAATCCCAGCACTTGAGAGGCACAGAGGTAGGAGGATCATGGTGAGCTTGATGGCAGCCTGGGACTGCAGAGTGAGTTCCAGGTCAGCCTGGGCTAGAGTGAGACCCTACCTCTACTCCCCCCACCCAGAAAAAAAGAATATCTTGTTTCTTCTACTTACACCAGACCAAAGGACACTTAGCAGAGAAGACAGGTTTGGAAACCATGAAGTAAATGTACTTGCACTCCTGCTGCTTTTTTTGGAGACATGGTCTCTTGAAGCCCAGTCTGGCACTAAAATCACTATCAAAGGAAGCCTTGCACTTCTGATCCTTGAATGCTAGGATTGTAGGTGGGCACTACTGCAGCTCATTTTATGTGGTGTGTGGATGGAGCCTAGGGCTTCATGCATGCTAGGCAAGCACTCTACCCACTGAGCTATATCCCTACCCCCATGCGCTTTTCTGGCTAAGAATCTACCACCTATTCTAGTTATATTCTGAAACCTCATTTGACAAACGTGAAGGCTGTGATCCAATCTAAAGCAGTTCTTGACCAGAACCTACTCAGGTAAAGAGTCTGAGGTAAAGCTGCCACTTGGGAGCCAAAACAAACACTAAAGAGTGGCTCCTGTCCTCCTGTAAACCCACTTCAGAACCCCTCATCATCTAGTGCCCTACAGAGAAAGCACCATCTCCAGGGGCACCAACTCCTGGCAAGCATCACTACGCCAGACCTGTTTGGCCACTGATCTGTACGAACAGGCTGGAGAATGGCAAATGACTCAGGGCCCGAGAAATCTGAATGCCTCTAAAATGTGCAAACTCTTCTTTCCTTTTTAGACAACATGACTTGGATGTTTCCACATTCAAAGATTTGTCTGAGCAGTGAGGCTAATAGCTCAACTATGCTGAAAGACCTAAGCCACTGGACAGTTTCCAAGTCACAGGAGTGAAGGATGACTCCCTACTCACCTAATGAGACAACATTTCCATAATTCTCCTGCATTACATCCCTGTAAAGGTCCCTCTGTGTAGGATCCAGAGGTCTCCATTCTTCCCGAGTGAGGTACATGGCCATATCTTCAAATGTCACAGGTGCCTGTAATCACACAATGCTTCCTCACTACTTGGTATCTACGAGGTTAGTACCAGTTTTTCTTCTTGAAATTAGAGACATAGTTAGAAAGGTGGAGGATGCAAAGACGTTAAGTCTCATCTGTGGAGTCCAAAGAAGAAACAGAAAATTAAAAAATAAAAGAAAGAAAAAAGACATGTGGTCAAAATACAGGTGGGATGGGTTTTTTTAGTTGACCTGTTCTGGGCCCATAGTCACATATCCTGCCCACTTGGGGTCTACCTTATTCTATAGTCGTGCCCCTTCCCAGAATATTTCTAGCACTTACATTGCTTTACACCTTCACACACAGTGATTTTCATCTTTCTCACACGAGTTTGAAATTCTGCCCTCGGCCAGCTCTAGTACCAATTGTTCGTCAGTGCTACCAACCTCTCTGCTCGGCTACACTCTTTCCTCGGGTACTTCAGATAGAATGAATCACTTTCACTCTTGGTCCCCATACCACAGCACTTTGTTGCTACCGCAAACAGATCACGTATCACACAGTAACAAGGCTAACCGGATATGTCTTTCTCCCTAAAGACTGTAAGCAGGTGGGTACCGCCCGTCTTGTCTAGCTTTTAGCTCTCCAATATTTTGAAAGGCAGAAGCTCGATATATGCTTGTTGGTGGCGATATAGGCCAGACCTGAGCACCTGAAGCAGAATACCGAAGCGAGCTAATTACTAATGCCAAGGAATTTCCTAGAGGTTTGCAGACAAGGGGTGGGAGGGAGCTGGGCGAGGGGAGTAGGCATAGGCGAGGTTCGGGGAGCCACCTCTGGCTTACCTGGGACCCAGCCATGAGCAGAGTGGCTGCCATCTCCGGCACAGGGGTTCGCCTCCTGGGGGATGAGCGAGCAGGAAAAGCAGCTAGCAGACAGCGCTAGGGAGGCGAAAAGCAGGGCGTGAGGCACGAGAACAGGCCCTGCCCACTCCCCAGGGCTGGAGTTCTGGCCACCTGGAGGCGGGGAGGGCCCTGCACCGGGCCGGGTCACGCTCCTCCCTGATCCCCGAACGTGGCCCGTCCTCGGTGTCTCTGCCACCACCGGGTGGAAGCGGTGCCAGATTCCTCTAACACAATCCTCAGACGGCTCAAATTATGGCTCTCTGGGGCCGTCGGGTCAGCTCCAAGCTATTTCAGGGAGGCGATCAACCCAGCCCACAGAACACCTCGGCTCTTCCATCTCCAGGCTGGGTCCTTTCCGGCAGCCGGCTCAGCCAATCAGAGAACGAAACTCACAACCCCTCTACCAATCAGAAGGCAAATCCTCGGCCCGCCTCCTGCAGCGTGGCCTAGCAACTCTACTACGCCTGCGCGCGTCGCGCAGCCTGCCGGGAGTTGTAGTTCCACCTGGGCGTACAAAGGCCAGTTAGAGGCCACGAGCTAAAGAGAGAAAGAACAAAAGGGTAGGGGAAGGAGCGGCGTCCTTCTAGCCAAGGCGGGATGTCTCCGCTTTATTCCCTCTGAGACCACGGCCGGTTAAGCCAGGGAGGGTACCCTGCTTTTCCTCCCGTCTCCAGAACCATCTCTGAATCGAGTCATAGCTTATTATCGGCGACGCCGGACTAAAGGGCTGTGGCCTGTGCTGAGTTCCGTTGGGATGAGCCCCTCATTTGACAGCCCAGGCCAGAGAGGAAAACCGCCAACAGCCGCTGCTCTCGCGGACATTCGTAGGCCTCACTGGAACTTTGGGCTCCGCCCACATACTGCACCTCCCCCGAAGAGAGCCTGAGGCACTACAGCACCTCGAACTTAGACTACAACTCCCAGCAGGCCCTGCGGCAGTCGCACCCTGCATGCAGACTACAACTCCCAGGAGGCCTTACGCTGTGGTGCGCGCCAGCGTGTTCCGGGACCTGGTGAGGCGGGGGAGGTTGTCTGGGCTCTGTAGCTGTTAACCCTGTAGGGTCGTGTGACCGATTACTTCTGAAAAGTGCGCCCCTGGAGAGGGTGACTGATAGCGCTGGTCCCAGAAGCTAAAACGCGGAGGGAAATTAGAAGCAAGGGAAGGGTTGGGGCATGTAAGCAGATAGCCATGCCCCAATGTTGAGACGCACGGTTCTTAACATTCCCGAGCTTCACTGTGTGGGGAAGAGGTCCTGGTCGTGGAGGCCTCCGAGGGCCTGAACCCGGGCGGCTCCTCGGGATGTTAGGAGTTCCTGGCTGGCCCCACCATACGAAACTGCAAACCTGCATTAGGAATGATCAGACTTACCTCCTGGTTTGAAAAAAACTCACTGGATCCTAGGCTCAGGATCGCAGAGATCGTAGATATCAAAGCCGCTGAGTTCTCATAGAGCAGTGGCGTTCTGAATTTCCAGCTCTCACCGATAGATCACGGAGTTCTCACCCGCAGGTTGATCTTGAATCCATAGACTTGGCAGGTAAATCCCAGAGATCATAGATTCACAGATTCCAGAGACCTCAGACTTTCCGGCAGCTCAGGGAATCCACAAGCTCACACCAACAGATCCCCGAAGCCTCAGCAGCTGTCCAAGAACCGCTAGCAGCAGCTAAGCTGCCTTCAGGCAGGAGTTCCTCGGACCGGAAGGACCTGCAGCCTGCCCTTTCCCCAGCCAGGATGAGGGAATTAAGACAATGGAAAGCGAGCGGTAGGCAAAGCAGGCATTCTGCACGGGGAAGAGCTGTGAGCTCGCCTTGGAGAGGGAAGTGATGGAAAAAGAACATAGCAGCTTATTAGGGACTCCCACCCTTTTCAAGTTATAAATATCCCCAGAACTTTGGCTAAGTGCCCAGAAGCCTGTTGTCTTTAACTGTACCGAAGACTACTGCTTGTGTCGGGGGAAAGGGGCCTTTCTTTTGTTTTCCAGATAAAACCACCCCCTGAAGGACTTTAATTATTATTGTTTTCTCAAACATAACTCCCGGCCACACTTTTAGTAGAGTGTTCTATTCCCAATGCCCAATTATTTGTGGCCAAATGACTCAAGTGTCTAAAATGAACCAGTAGAACCCTAATCATGATCTACCATTTCCCACCTCTGCTTGACGTCTCACTCCCAAAGGTAGGATTAGGAATTCTTTAGATACTACAGAATTATGCCATTTTACCTCATTTAAAGTTGATCTTGGCACCACATAAGTTACAATACTGCAGGGTTTCCAAGAGTGGGAGGAGTGTGGTCATCAAGGTCAGACAGACCTCAGTTGGAATCCAGGCTGGCATCCTTTAGGGAAATCATGGACTCTCCAGGCGCATGTCTTTCCGATTGAGAGTCATCATACCTAACTAGGGATGTTGAAAGCACTCCACACAGAGTGAGCATTCAGGCCATAGGTGTTGCCATTAATTCTACCTTTGGTAGCAGGGGAGACTTCCAGAATAGTCCTGAAGATCTGGGAAATCAGAATTGCTCCATAGCGACGGCCTGGGGGTGACTTTATCCTTACATTGTGTTTCTGCTGGACATTCCGACAGAGCTGGAAGTTGGGCCAGTGGGTAGCTTCAAGAGCATGGTGTGTGAAGCCTACTAGAGCAGAGGTACTTGGAGTTGCCAGTGACCCAGCAAATTCAGGCCTCACACTGAGGGAAACCCAGGGCTAGGGGCCCTAGAAACAAGGAGGGGTGCAGACCTTGCCTGAGCAAGTGCTACTCTGAAAGGTGAGATGAGGGCTTGAATACCTCCTCCACCCCGGGGACTCCTTGTTCTTGCCTTCTCTGGCAAATTGTTATATAAACTTTCTGAGGCCTGACCTCTGGCTTTTTCTTTTCTTTTCTTTTCCCCTCAGAACTGCCCAAGGACTCTGGGAGCCCAGCTTGGCTACTTGCCTCCTTCTAAACAAGTGCTTTTCTTTTCTTCACCTGGGACCCTCCTCAAGGTGGAACACAGAGGCCAAGGGGTGACAAAGCGTGAATGCATTTGGAGTCCCCAGAGGGGTGGGGGAAGAGGAGGAGGAAAGACAGTGGCTGAGGGGCTTCCTGTTGCAGTTTGCAGCTGGACTCAAAGGGTTGGGGTCACTGGAGGAGGAGGAGGAAGAGGCTTCCTGCCCCACTGTTCAGGACTTCAGTGTTACTCAGAAATATTTACTGTATGTGGGTTTTCTAGAAAGGCTGGAAAGCCCTGTCTGTTCCTATCATTCAGCCAATGATGACCACCTCCAGTGAGCAGATAGAGCAGGACAGGCTGTCCCTGGGGAAAGGGGCCAGGGAGCCATTTTGCTCAAATTCAGGCTTTTGATATTATCTCCAAGTGAGATTTTACATTATGTCAGTTGTAATTACATAAATGTGTGTTCTGCCATCAGACCAGTGTGCTTGAGTTGGGAGCATCATGAATGCTTTTTTTTTTTGTTTGTCTGTTTGTTTTAAATATTTCATTTTTATTTGGGAGGGAGAGATAGATACAGAAATAGGCAGGTGGAGAGAGAGAGAATGGGCATGCCAGGGCCTCCAGCCCTGTAAACAAACTCCAGATGCATGTGCCCCGTTGTGCACCTGGCTTACGTGGGTCCTGGGGAATCAAACCTGGGTCCTTTGGCTTTGCAGGCAAATGCCTTAACCGCTAAGCCATCTCTCCAGCCCCTTTTTTTTTTTGAGGTAGGGTTTCACTGTAGCCCAGGTTGACTTGGAATTCACTATGTAGTCTCAGGGTGGCCTTGAACTCATGGTGATTCTCCTACCTCTGCCTCCTGAGTGCTGGGATAAAAGGCATGCACCACCACGCCCAGCTTTGAAAATATTTAATTTTTTTATGAGAGAGAGAGAGAATTGGCATGCTAGGGCCTCTAGCCACTGCAATCGAACTCCAGATACATGTACCACCTTGTGCACATGTGCAACCCTGTGCACTTTGGTCACTTTGTGCATCTGGCTTACATGGGACCTAGAGAGTGAAACATGGGTCGTTAGGCTTCACAGGCAAGTATTTTAACCGCTAAATCATCACTCCAGCCCAAAATATGTTTTATATTTTAATTAATTTATTTGCAAAGAGAGAGGGGCCAGAATGGAGGCACCAGGACTTCTTGATGCTGCAAATGAACTCCAAACGCATGTGCCACTTTGTGCATCTGGCTTTACATAGCTACTGGAGAATTGGGTAGGGTCTCACTCTAGCCCAGGCTGACCTGGAATTCACTATGTAGTCTCAGGGTGGCCTTGAACTCACGGCAATCCTCCTACCTCTGCCTCCCAAGTGCTGGGATTAAAGGTGTGCGCCACCACTCCTGGCTTCTTCTTCTTTTCTTAAACAAACTACAGACGCATGCGCCACCTTGTGCATCTGGCTTACGTGAGTCCTGGGGAATCAAACCAAGGTCCTCTGGCTTTGCAGGCAAGCACCTTAACCACTGAGCCATCTCTCCAGCCCACAAACATGCACCTTTAACCACTGAGTTCAGTTGCAGTGGCTAGATGCCCTGGCATGCCCGTTCTCTGTATCTGTAACTATCTCTTTCTGCTTGCAAATAAATAAATAACGAAATAATAAATAATTAACTTAAAAAAGATCTTTAGTGAACTTTATAAGTTTTTTTGGCCAGAATAACTCAGTGAGATCTTCACTACCTCTCCAAAGTTATGTAACCTTCCTGTTCCACCTCACCTAACCCTATGATTTTCCTCCTGTTGGGGAACAGTCTTCCCTCCCCCAGGAAGCCTTGCTGGGTGGCAGAAATCATGCCACCTCACCTGAGGCTCCCACCCTCTCTGTCTTTGAGAGGAAGGAGGAGATGTGTTGTACCCAATCATGCATGGGCGCCTCCATGACAAGGTGGGGCACAGCACACCATGGAGAACCGAGAGGCCAGTATGGCCAGAACAGAGTGCTGGCGTGAGGCAGAAGGCAGCCCTACAGGGTCTCTGAAACCTTGCCAAGAGCAGCAGGGGAGAAGGGGAGTGGAAGCTTTTATTTTTTATTTTATTTTATTTATTTATTTATTTATTTTTTTTTTTTGAGGTAGGGTCTCACTCTAGCTCAGGCTGACCTGGAATTCACTGTGTAGTCTCAGGGTGGCCTCGAACTCATGGCGATCCTCCTACCTCTGCCTCCCAAGTGCTGGGATTAAAGGCGTGCGCCACCACGCCCGGCGAGTGGAAGCTTTTAAATGGGGGGTGGCAGAGCAGGGGACTCCGAAAATTGCAATTGTTTGAAACTCTGATTCTGGTTCATCCAGGCTGAGGACATAGATGGGAATGGATCCAGGTGGATGCAGGAAGCCTGGTTGGGAGGGTGTTGATGCCGGTGAGAAAACAGTCTGCGGCCTGTTTCTACTTTCCTGTGTCCGCAAGGATGTGTGGACTTGAGCCAACTTGCTCCTTTGCGGTTGAGATCTCATGCGTCTCCTTTGTGCACAGTAAGTTTGCCAAGGGCAAGGATTCAGATTGACCTTCCCATGTGCTCTAAATCCCTACAAGCCCAGGAACACAAGAGGTGTTTTACAGCGTGATGACCAGAAATCTTTCCAGGGTGTCCCTTTAAAACACTCACCCTATTAGATTAATGCTGGTGACAACTGTGTTCTGCCTTGGGTTTCTTTTGTTTGTTTGTTTCATTATTTGAGAGAGAGAGAGAGAGAGGGCGCACAGGACCTCTAGCCACTGTAAAGGAACTCCAGATGCATGCACCATCTTGTGCATCTGGCTTACATGGGTACTGGGGAGTCAAACCTGGGTTCTTAGGCTTTGTAGGCAAGCACCTTAACCACTAAGCCATCTCTCCAGCCCTGTTTGTTTTTTTTTTGTTTGTTTGTTTTTAAATATTTTACTTTTATTCATTTGAGAGAGAGAGAGAGGGTGAGAAAGAGAACGAGGCAGATAAAACAGGTGTACCAGGGCCTCCAGCCACTGCAAATGAACTCCAGATGCATGTGATCTGGTTTTGTGTGGATACTGGGGAATTGAACCTAGGTCCTTAGGCTTTGCAGGCAAGCACCTTAACCGCTAAGTCATCTCTCCAGCCCTATTTTTATTTTTATTTTATTTTTTGAGGTAGGGTCTTGCTGTAGCCCAGGGAGCCCAGGCTGACCTGGAATTCACTATGTAGTCTCAGGTTGGCCTGAAACTCACAGCTATCCTCCTACCTCTGCCTCCCAAGTGCTGGGATTAAAGGTGTGCGCCACCACGCCTAGCTTTGGCACAGCTCTGAATCCCACTGTGTTGTGCACAGTGACAGTTAACAGAAGATCAGGGTATATATCCTGTTCTGCCTTTAGCAGCTATGGGTATTGTACCCTCTAGGAGAGGCTCTCTAGTCTTCCATGCGACTCTCCAACTCTTGCTGGTTGAGAAGCTGAAGGCTGTAGCAGGTCCTATACACAATGTATTTACAGCCTCTGTCTTCTGATGCATCCAATTCCAGCACAGTACCCGGAGGCATCAGCAACTTAGACTGTATTTATCCCCACAGTGAGGGTGAGCCAAGACATGTAGAAACTCAGTGGCCTCTGCAGTCACTCTAGGAGGCTGGAGTTTACTGGTTCCACTTACACGGATAAGGAATGGGCTTCTAGTAGGGACATCCTCCTGTGCTTTTGGAAGACAGAGGCCAGGAGGCTCTGCCTGAGGCTGCTGGGAGGCCAAGGACTACGTGTCTGACAACCATCACAGCCCACCAGATCTGCTTCCAAGGCTTTTTCAGCTTTGCATAAAGTTCTTATCAGCATAAAAAGCAACTGAGGGCTGAAGAGATGGCTTAGTGTTTAAGGCACTTGCCTGCGAAGCCTAAAAACTCACGTTCGAATCTCCAGGTCCCATGTAAGCCAGATGCACATCAATGCAAGTGGGCAATGTCGCACATGTGCAGTTTTGTGTCTGGAGTTCATTTGCAATGGCTGAAGGCTCTGGCACACCCATTCTCTCTCTCTCCAATAAATAAAAAGAAAAAAAAACATTAAAAAAAAAAAAAAAAGCAACTGAGAGCTGGGTATGGTGGCAACACGCCTTTAATCCCAGCACTCAGGAGGCAGAGGTAGGAGGATCGCCATGAGTTCGAGGCCACCCTGAGACTCCATAATGAATTCCAGGTCAGCCTGGGCTAGAGTGAGACCCTACCTCGAAAAACCAAAAAAAACAAACAAACAACAACAAAAAAAAAAAACCCTGAGGGCTGGAGAGATGGCTTAGCAGTTAAGGTGCTTGCCTGTAAAGCCTAAGGACCTAGGTTCAGTTCCCCAGTATCCACACAAAACCGGATCACATGCATCTGGAGTTCATTTGCAGTGGCTGGAGGCCCTGGTACACCTGTTTCATCTGCCTCATTTTCTTTCTCACCCTCTCTCTCTCAAATGAATAACAGTAAAATATTTAAAAACAAACAAAAAAACAAACAGGGCTGGAGAGATGGCTTAGCCATTAAGCGCTTGCCTATGAAGCCTAAGGACCACGGTTTGAGGCTCGATTCCCCAGGACCCACGTTAGCCAGATGCACAAGGGGGCGAACATGTCTGGAGTTCATTTGCAGTGGCTGGAGGCCCTGGCACGCTCATTCTTTCTCTCTGTCTACCAGCCTCTTTCTCTCTCTCTGTCACTCTCAAATAAATAAATAAAAATGAACAAAAAATCCTTTAAAAACAAATAAACAAACAAACAGGACTGGCGAGATGGCATAGCGGTTAAGGTGCTTGTCTACAAAGCCTAAGGACCCAGGTTTGACTCACCAGAACCCACATAAGCCAGATGCATATGGTGGTGCATGTGTCTGGAATTTGTTTGCAGTGGCTAAAGGCCCTGGTATGCCCATTCTCTCTGTCTCTCTTTCTCCCTCTCTCTAGGATAAACAAATAAAATTGAAATATAATTTTTAAAAAAGCAACTGATACCAGCATGACCCCTGTGTACAAGATCCCTGTAGTCTGCATGCTTCCTCAGAAGCGGGGCAACTGGGTTGCAGCCTCAGGTGATAGAAAGCGTTTCTAGAGCTTCCTGAGCAGGGGACACCTGTGGTAGTTTGAATGTAAAAATGTCCCCCATAGCCTCATGTGTTTGTGATTAAACCCCCAATTTAATCCCTAGTGGGTGGAGCCTTTGGGAGGTAGAGCCTTGCCAGAGAGGAGGTGTGTCACTGAGGGTAGGCCTTGAGGTTTTACTAGCCCAGCACCCCTGGGTGGTCAGGTTAGCTCAATCTTGCTGCTACTGCCTCCCAGCTGATGTGCTATCCTGGCTGTTTGCCATGTTTTCCCCACCATGATGAAATTTCCGCTCAAAACTGTAAATGAAATCCCTTCCTTCTATAAGCTGTCTCTGGTCAAGTGTTTTGTCCCAGCAATGAAAAAGTAACTGCTTGCTAGGTGTGGTGGCACATGCCTTTAATCCCAGCACTCGGGAGGCAGAGGTAGGAGGATCGCTGTGAGTTTGAGGCCACCCTGAGACTACATAGTGAATTCCAGGTCAGCTCGGGCCAGAGTGAGACCCTACCTCAAAACAACAACAACAAAAAAGTAACTGCTGGGCTGGAGAGATGGTTTAGCGGTTAAGCACTTGCCTGTGAAGCCTAAGGACCCCGGTTCGAGGCTCGACTCTCCCAGGACCCACATTAGCCAGAGGCACAAGGGGGCGCACGCATCTGGAGTTCATTTGCAGTGGCTGGAGGCCCTGGCGCGCCCATTCTCTCTCCCTCTCTCTATCTGCCTCTCCCTCTCTCTGTCTGTCACTCTCAAATAAATAAATAAAAATAACAAAAAAAAAAAAGTAACTGCTATAACACTCAAGTCACTTGTGACATGCTCAGCCTCCCTCTCTCTCTCAGTCTTGTGTGACCAGGTTCAAGCATAATAGCACTTTAAAAGCACTTTACAGGGTGTGGTGATTTGATGCAGGTGTTCTGAATGCGAGGTTCCCAGCTGATGGAGATTTGGGAATTAATGCCTCCTGGAGGGAGTGTATTGTTGGGGGCGGGCTTATGGGTGTTATAGCCAGTGTCCCCATGCCAGTGTTTGGCACATTCTCCTGTTACTGTGGTCCACCTTATGTTGGTCAGGGGGTGATGTCCACCCTCTGCTCATGCCATCGTTTCCCCTGCCATCATGGAGCTTCCCCTCGAGCCTGTAAGCCAAAATAAACCTCTTTTTCCCATAAGCTGCTTTTGGTTGGGTGATTTCTACCAGCAAAGCAAACCTAACTGCAACACAGGGTCTGGGGAGATGACTCAGCAGTTAGAGACATTTGCTTATAAAACCTGCTGGCCCCTGTTCAATTTCCCAGAACCCACATAAAGCCAGATACATAAAATAATGCATGCATCTGGAGTTCATTTGCAGCAGCAAGAGGCCCTGGCATGCCCATTCTCTCTCCCTCTTTTTCTCTTTCTGTGTCTTTTTCGCAAATAACTGAAAGAAATAAGAAACAAATAAACAAAAGCACTTTACAGAGTCCTGGTCTAAATGTCCCGTGCCATTGCCTCTCTATGAACCTGAAGAAGCAGAATCCATCACACTCAAGTGACAGCCGTACCCCTCCTGTGGGGAGCTGCTGTCCGCCCCAGCTTCTGATCATCCAAAACTAGCACTGCCGCTCAGTGCTAACCTGCCACTGCCCACCTCTGCAGGCTGACTCTGCGCAGGCTGACACACACCCTGTCCCAGCACAACGTCCCTCCCTGCCTGTGGGCGCCACACTTCTTATGTGGGACAGGGTCTGTGGACGGCAGGGGAGGGAGAAAGATACAGAGTTACAGACCTTCCACCGATTCCCGCACTCGTTGTACAGGACAAAGATGGCCATGGACTCATTGGCTCTGTGTGTCTGCACCTCACAGAGAGAAGAGACACTTGTGACGTCACTCCCCTGCTCTAGGGTCTTCCATGGCTCCTACTGTCTCTAGGGGCACGTCTACATCCCACAGGTTGGCACTGGTATTTGCTTGACTTTGGCAATTCTCTTATCAATTATTGAGGTAGGTAGGGTCTCACTCTAGCCCGGGCTGACCTGGAATTCATTATGTAGTCTCCGGGTGGTTTCAAACTTAAGGCAATCCTCTTACCTCTGCCTCCCGAGTCCTGGGGTTAAAGGCATGCACCACCACGCCCAGCTACAGATGACTATTTTCATCTCCTCTGGTTGCCTGTCAACTTACTCCTAGAACCTCACTGGCTCAACCTGGCCTTTGCTCTTGCACGCTTGTTGATCCTTCTGAACTGGTGTTTCTAGTCTTGCCTCAAGCCTCACCTCCCACAGGAAGCCTTCCCAGACTCACCCCTGATCACAGGTATCTGACATGCCTCACTGTCAGGGATGAAGGCACCTTAGAAATAACCTTGTCCATCATCCTTATCCACAAGCAGAAAGGCTGAGACCCAGAGAGGAAGGGGACTTGTAGATCACTGGGGAGATTTATTCATGTTTCCCAGTTTGCTGTCCCTCAAGCTTATCATTTGGGTACAGGGACTGGATTTCCCACTACCAAGACCTGGTGTTTCCGGGTGGAACAGCTGCTGTTCTGGCGCTTAGAATTGGTCTCTTAGAGTGAGTAAAATAAAACCTAGTTGGCCATGACAGGTGGCACCTCATTACTCTGCTAACATTCAGCTATGAATGTTATGAATGATGTCAGCTGGCATCTAATGTCAGGGAGGAACTCTCGGCTGTCAGCCCAGAGTACACAGTGTGCCACAGCTTTGTCACTGGACAGCAGTGGCATCAAGAAGAAAGAAGAGTGGGCTTCCTTTTTTTTTGGGGGGGGGTCAGGGTCTCACTCATTTTTTATTTTTGAGAGAGAGAAAGAATGGGTGTGCCAGGGTCTTCAGTCACTGCAAACGAACTCCAGATGCATGTGCCCCCTTGTGGTTTATGTGTGACATTGCATACTTGCATCACTGGGTCTGGCTACATGGGACCTGGAAATTCGAACATGAGTTCTTGTGCTTCACAGGCAAGGGCCTTAACCACTAAGCAATCTCTCCAGCCTTCACTCTTGCCCACGTTGACCTAGAACTTTCTCTGTAGCCCAGGCTGGCCTTGAACTCATGGCAGTCCACTTACCTCAGTCTCCTGAGTGTTGGAGTTACAGGTGTGTGCCACCACAGTCAGCTAACAGTGGGTTGATTTCTCTGCTAAGGGCAATGCAGAAGTATGTCACCACACATAGAAATGTGCTTGGGTGCTGGGCATGCTGGCACACACCTTTAATCCCAGCACTTGGGAGGCAGAGGTAGGAGGATCGCTGTGAGTTCAAGGCCACTCTGAGACTACATAGTGAATTCCAGGTCAGCCTGGCCTAGAGTGAGACCCTACCTGGGAAAAGCCAAGAAAAAAAAATGTGCTTGGGGGATCAGCATGGTGGCACATTCCTTCAATTCCAGCACTCAGGAGGCTGAGTTAGGAAGACTGTTGTTAGTTTGAAGCCATCCTGAAGCTACAAAGTGAGTTTCAGGTCAGCCTGGGCTAAAGTGAAACCCTGCCTCAAAAAAAAAAAAATGTGCTTGGGACCATTAATGATAACCCTGAATATTAATGTCAATTTTCCCAAAGACATAGAGTAGAGATTAGATTAAAGGCTGAGTCTATTTATTGTCTCTAAGAAACATGTCTCACCACAAAACATAGTTGCTATGTTAAGTTGAAAGGGATGGAAAAATGCATTCTAAATAAATAGAACTAGGAAACAAACAAATGGGGAGTTACTGTTCTAATATCTGACAAAATTAACTCAAAAACTAATTTATTGGGCTGGAGAGATGGCTCAGCAGCTAAAGGCATTTGCTTGCACATCTAAGTCTGATGGCTAAGTTTCAATCCAGCCAGATGCACAAAGTGGTGCATGCATCTGGAGTTTGTTTGCAGTGGCAAAAGATATTAAGAAAAAACCAAGGGGTTGGAGAGATGGCTTTGCACTTAAAGGAGCTTGCTTACAAAGCTTGGTGGCCTGATGTCCTGGGTTCAATTCCCAAGTACACATGTAAAGTCAGACGCACAAAGTGGTGAATACATCTGGAGCTCCTTTGCAGTGGCAGGAGGCTCTGCCATGCTCATATTCTCTCTCTCTTTCTCTCTCTCTTTCTCCTCTCAAATAAACAGAAGAAAAAAGAAAGGAAAGAAATTCCTAGAAATGAATGAAAACAAAAACAACATACACAAAGCACCCAACCAAAACCAGCTGATGGTAGGAGAATTGTTTATTGAGGGTTACAGTCTTGAGGGGAAGCTTCATGACAAGAGAAAGGTGGTAGAGCAGAGGCTGGGCATCTTCTCCACCATAGCAGGTGGCAAATAGTAGCAGGAGAGTGAGCTAAGCGCTAGCAAGGGGGAGCTGGGCTATAACACCCATGAGACTGCCCCCAACAACACACCTCCTCCAGCAAGGCTCCACCTCCCAAATTTCTATCAGCTGGGAACCAAACATTCAAAACATACGAATTTGGGCTGGAGATATGGCTTAGCAGTTAAGCACTTGCCTGTGAAGCCTAAGGACCCCAGTTCGAGGCTCAATTCCCTAGGACCCACGTAAGCCAGATGCACAAGGTGGCACATGCATCTGGAGTTTGTTTGCAGTGCCTGGAGACTCTGGTGTGCACATTCTCTCTATTTCTATATTTCTATCTGTCTCTTTCTCTTTCTGTCTGTCGCTGTCAAATAAATAAAAAATAAACAAAAATATTTTTAAAAAACGTGAATTTATGGGGACACCTAGTTCAAACCACTACATTGTGCCACTGGCCCCCCATAAACTGATGACCATCCATGATATAAATAGATACATTGAGAGCTACACAGTGTGTTCAAGGTCATACTGAGTTACATGAGACCTTGTCTCAAAAAAAAAAAAAAAAAATCAGGGCTGGAGAGAGGGCTTTGGGGTTAAAGACACTTACTTGAAAAGCCTGAAGGCTGGGGTTCAATTCCCCAGTACCCATGTAAAGCCAGGTGCACAAAGTGGTACATGAGTCTAGAGCTCTTTTGAAGTGGCAAGAGGCCCTGGTGTACCCATTTTCTCTCTCTCCATCTCTCCCTCTCCCTCTTTGTCTCTCTCCCTCTCTGCAAATAAAATATCTAAAAATATCAATATTTTCTATATGAACAGAGGTTGTTAATAAAATAGCTTAAAAATTAAAGAGGGCTGGAGAGATGGCTTAGCAGTTAAAGCGCTTGCCTGCAAAGCCTAAGTACCCATGTTTGACTCTCCAGGTCCCACATAAGCTAGATGCAGTGGCAAAAGGCTGTGTGAGCCTCTCTCTAGCTCTTGCTCTCTCATTATCATAAATAAATAAATAAATAAATAAATAATTTTAAAAACCTAAACAAACTAGAAGAAATAAATAAAGGAAAAAGAAAGGGAGGCTAGGGAGATAGCTCAGTAGTTAAAGGTACTTGCTTGCAAAGCCTGCAGGCCCAGAGTTCAATTTCCCAGTGACCACATAAAGCCAGACAGGCCTTCTTTTGCAGCAGCAAGAGATCCTGGAGCAATCATACACACACACATGCAAAGAAATTTTTAAAATGAAAGAAAGAAAATGAGGAAGGAAGGAAGAATGAAAGAAGACAAAGAAAATAGAGAAAGAAGAAAGAAAGAGGAAGAAGGAAGGAAAGAAAGAAAGGAAAGAAGGAAGGAAGGAAGGAAGGAATGAAGGAAGGAAGGAAGGAAGGAAGGAAGGAAGAGGAAACAAGCAAACAAGCTGGGCATAGCGCTCCAGAGGCACAGGTAGGAGGATCATTGTGAGTTAGAGGCCAGCCTGGAACTACAGAGTGAGTTCCAGGTCATTTGAGCCTGGCTAGAATGAGACCCTACCTCAAAAAAAAGAAAGAAGGAGAAGGAGTGGGGGAGGAAAGGAAGGAAGGAAGGAAGGAAAGAAAGAAGGAAGGAAGGAAGGAAGGAAGGAAGGAAGGAAGGAAGGAAGGAAAATAAACTCTACTTCTCTGGGCTGGGGAACCCCAGCATTCCAACCCACTCTGGTTTCTATGCTGAGTTGAAACCCTTGGTCCTGCCCCACCTGGGAAAGGCTATCCCCAAGGAGAGCACACTTCACCCCTGGCTGGAAGTTCAAACCTGGAGGCACTGGCTGGACAAGGTCATGTGTGTGGGTCCAGGAGAGCAGCAGACCAACAGTCTGCCCCAGGATTAGCACTCTGGGGACATTCCTTGGGGCCAGCGCTCACCCTTCTGCCAGGACCTTGGCCTGACCTGAACCTTCCCGGATGAGCCGATCTGCCTGCTGCCCACCTGGCCTCCATGTCGCTCACCCATCCACTCTGGGCCTTGACCCAGTGCCCATATCAGCTGTGATCGCTGCTCAGCCACATTCACTTGTGAGAACCTTGGCTCTGAATCTATAACTGGCTAGCTACCCCCGCCCAGCAGGCCCTCCAGCTCCCTTGCCCAGAGGATGAGTGCTCACTGCGGACATGCATCACAGACGGCTGTTCCAGAAGCTCCCGCCTCAGCTCCTCCTGGAGACCACCTAAGACCCAGGGTCAGCATCATCCAGGTCCTTCTGGTCTCTGTCTGTCCCTGGCCACTGTACTCCCCTCAAGCCTCTGCCAGAGGAGGGCAGAGAGGGAACACTCAGATGTGGGGAGTGCCAGTGACTGGTTGGTTTCAGGGGCAGAATGTCTGAGGTTCATTTGAAAGGAAATATGGAGAGAGAGAGAGAGAGAGAGAGAGAGAGAGAGAGAGAGAGAAATAGAGAAAAGAGGGAAAGAAGGGAGGGAGGGAAGGAATGAGCACATCAAGGCTTTTTGCCATTGCAAAGACCTCTAGATATATCTGGACTACTGGGGAATTGAACCTGGGTCATCAAGCTTAGCAAGCATCTTTTTTGTTGTTATTTAAAGTAACTTTTAATTTAAACTTTAATTTTTTAAAATTCGTTTTTTATTGACAACTTCCATAATTGTAAACAATATCCCATGTTAATTCCCTCCCTTCCCCCACCTTCCCCTTTGAAACTCCACTCTCCATCACATCATCATATCCCTTCCCCCTCTCAGTCAGTCTCTCTTTAATTCTGATGTCATGATCTTTTCTTCCTATTATGATGGTCTTGTGTAGGTAGTGTCAAGCACTGTGAGGTCCAGAATATCTTGAAATTCCCATTCCTACTTTCCTATTAGTTTGTCTTTCTTTTTGTTGGACTGTATTAGATCTGCCACCTGGTTTTCTAGCTTAGATATTCTGTCCTCTCCTTCATCCATTCTACTGGTGAGATTTTCTACAGAGTTTTTTTTTTTTTTTTTTAACTTCATTGCTAGTAATTCTGACTGGTTTTTCTTTATTATTTCTATTTCCTTATTTATGTCTTGTATTGACCTCCTTATTTCATTAAATTGGTTTCCTGTGTCTTTTTTCATTTCTTTGAACATATTTATAGGAAATCGTTCTCAGGCATTTCCTCTAAATCAGTCTCACTGGAGGTCATTTCTGATGCATTAATACTTTTTGGTGGATTTATATTGTTTTGATTTTTGGTGTTTCTTGTGTTATAATGAACATATTGTTGCATCTTGGATTAATTTAATGCTTGGGTTTTCTAATTAGCTGCAGTATTATTAGATGTATCAATCAATCTGATGTTGTATATCTTCAGGGTAGGAGCTTAAGGTGCGAGGTGTGGCTCTTAACACTCCCAGAGTATCTACAAAAGTGACCCTAGGTGTTGGGTTTGCCTGCTATGAGAGTATTCAAGTAGGCTGAGTGGAACAAAACACAGGCAGATTCTAAAATTTAACTAAACAATGTACACATTCAATGAAAAACAGCACAGAGTATTTATGCAAGAGTAGGTATTATGACAACCAGATCCTCTAACAAAGTCACAGTCCCTTAGGATGTGTGTTGCCCCACACCCTTAATCCTGTCAACTAGGAGGCTAAGATTTCTGGTCTGTTGAGGGTTCCAAGTCAGCTTGTGACCAAGTGAGACCCTTCCCTAAAGAAAGACAGAAGAGGAAACAAAGGCACTATAAATCAGGAAGCAACAAATGACAAGCCCAAAATATAGCTTATTTAAGAATGGCAAATCCGACCATCAATCAGATTTAACATATAATTTATCCTGACATGGAAGGTGCAATTAGCACTTCCAATTCAAGCCTGTATACCAGGCTTATTTTGTGGGTTGACCTGGTGTAATCCCAGTTACCTTTCGGGATGGTTTTGGTCTCAATTATGCTGCGCTCCTGCTTGGATCCCTCTTTGCTGCACTGTGGGCTCAGGTAGGCTAGCTGGGTCGCTGGATCGCTCTGGTCACCTGGGCCAGGTATTGTGTAGGTGAGCTCCTTTCCCAGGGTCTCTGGTGCTTGCTGGTGCTTGCGCTGGCAGTGGGGGAGGTGAGGCTGTGGATGGTGGCTGAAGTTCTCCCACTGGTCCTCTTCCTCAAGAGCTGCTCTTCCGTTCTTCCCTGCCATCCTCCACATTTCTTGAGTTTGCGAGCAGGCTGGTGTGAGTGGAGAATCCCCTCACCTGGCTTTTCCTGTGGCTCAGGCTGAGCCTGGCAGCTGTGTCCACGTGGACCTGGTTCCGCTGCTGCTGTATCCACTTCTGTGGGCTCTGGATGCTCTAGATCTCTCCTACTTCTCTGCTGCAGTTGATAATTTCTTTCTTTCTTTCTGTTGTCATTGTTGGTTTTTTTTTTTTTTTTCTTTCGAGGTAGGGTCTCACTCTAGCTCAGGCTGACCTGGAATTCAATATGTAGTCTCAGGGTGGCCTCGAACTCACAGTGGTCCTCCTACCTCTGCCTCCCGAGTGCTGGGATTAAATGCATGTGCAACCATGCCCGGCTCAGTTGATAATTTCTTATACTTCTCACTTTTTAGTAGAAGAGTGTATTTTGATGGGTTTATTTTTGCCTTTTTCTCCCCTGAGCTACTAAAGTCTTTTTTTTTAAATTTTTACTTATTTCAGAGTGACAGACAGACAGAGAAAGAGGGGGAGAGAGAGAGAGAGAATGGGCACATCGGGGCCTCCAGCCACTGCAAATGAACACCAGATGCATGTGCCACATTGTGCATCTGGCTTACATGGGTACTGGGGTATTGAGCCTCAAACCAGGGCAAGTGTTTAACCACTAAGCCATATCTCCAGCTCTGTTGTTTTATTTTTATGAGGCAAGGTCTCATTCTATCCCAAGATGACCTGGAACTAACTCTACAACCTAGGCTGGAATGAATATATGGTGAGCCTCCTACCTCAACCCCCAAGTGCTGGGATTAAAGCATGAGCTGCTGTGTCGAGCTTTAAACTTTGTTGTTGTTTGCTTCTTTGGTTTCAGACAGAGTCTCATATATCCTAGGATAGCCTCATACTCTCTATATAGCAGAGGATGACTATAGACTTTTATTTCTTTTAGTTTTGGGGTATGGAGGGTGGGAGGGCGCTGTTCAAGGTAGGATCTCACTCTACCTGAATTTACTCTGTAGTCCCAGACTGGTTTTGAACTCACAGTGATCCTCCTACCTCTGCCTACTAAGTGATGGGATTAAAGGCAAGTGCCACTACACCTGGCCTCTTTTAGCATTTTTAATGTATTTATTTATTTGTGTGTGTCTGAGAGAGAGCGAGAGAGAGAGGGAGAGACTGTGTATTCCATGGTGCTCATGGAGGTCAGAGCACAACTTTCTGGTCAGTTTTTGACTTCCCACCTTAAAGGAGAGGCAGCTTTCTCTAGATCTTGCCCTGTTGTTCTTTTTCTTTTTTAATTTTAATTTTTTATTGACAACTTCCATAATTATAAACAATATCCTATGGTAATTCCCTCCCTTCCCCCATTTTCCCCTTTGAAACTCCATTCTTCATCATATCCCCTCCTCCTCTCAGTCTCTCTTTTATTTTGATGTCATGACCTTTTCCTCCTATTATGATGGTCTTTTGTAGGTAGTGTCAGACACTGTGAGGTCATGGATATCCAGGCCATTTTGTGTCTGGAGGAGCACATTGTAAGGAGTCCTTCCCTTCCTTTGGCTCATACATTCTTTCCACCAACTCTTCCGCAATGGACCCTAAGCCTTGGAAGTTGTGATAGTGATATTTTAGTGCTGAGCATTCCTCTATCCCTTCTTCTCAGCACCATGGTGCCTTCTGAGTCATCCCAAGGTCACTGCCATCTGAAAAGAGAAGCTTCTCTAACCAAAAGTGAGAGTAGCATTAGTATATGAGTATGAACATTAAGAGAAGTGCTTGCTAGGCAGTTTGGTGAGCATAGTATATACATTTAGCCAGACAGCAGCAGACATTTCACCCCTAGGGCTCATGAGTACCCATGTTGTAGATTTTCAGTATCAGGGATGTATTCCCTCCCATGGAGCGGGCCTCTAGTCAAATTAGAGGGCGGTGCCATTGGTTTCCCCAATAACAGATGTGCCACTATTGCACCTGTTGGCTCATTTGGCCTGGTTGGCCAAATATAAGGCTTACAGTGTCCACTACTGGATATCTTTACTGGCGATTTTTCTCTCTCCCATTGAACTGCATGCAGTGTGGCTTCTTCCAGCTTTCTGTCAGCTGGTCTACATGGAGGAGGTTATCAGCTCAGTTCCAGTAGGATTTCTCAGTGGCCTTGCAGCCCAAGTATGTGGAATCTTCAGCAATAGGTTCTTACTATTTACTCCTGGTGGGAAACCAAGGGCCTTGGCAATGGCCTGTAATGTTTTGGGGATATCAGGAACCTCCTGGCCAACAATTCACTGGAAAGTATCCCATCCCTGGCACTGAAAATTTTTCTAGTAACAATATATGGCTTCTGGGTGTTCCATTGTCCAAAAAAGTAGGTTTCCATATGACTTTTTTATATCCTCTTAGATTTTGATTAACCCTCCCTCCATCTTTCCTTTACTCAATCTCTTCCCCTGACCTCACTTAGGCCTTTTCACACCCATTAATCTGTTCTTCTACTTACATATATATAATACCATCCTATTAAGTCCCCCCTCCCTCCCTTTCTATTCTCTTTATTTTTTAATTTTTTAATCTTTTTATAATCAACAACTTCCATGATTGTAAACAATATCCCATGGTAATTCCCTCCCTCCTCCCACTTTCCCTTTTGAACCTCCACTCTTCATTGTATCTCCTAGCTATGTGAATGGAGCGGCAAAAAACATAGTTGAGAAAGTATCTCTAAGGTAGTGAGATGAGTCCTTAGGATATATGCCTAGGAGTGCTATAGCTGGGTCATATGGTAGATCTATTTTTAGATGTCTCAGGAACCTCCACACTGATTTCCACAATGGCTGGACCTGATTGCATTTCCACCAACAGTGTTGAAGGTCTCTTCTTTTCAGCATACTCTCCAGCATTTATGATCATTTGTTTTCATGCTGCTAGCCAATCTGGCAGGAGTGAGGTGGAATCTCAATGTAGTTTTAATCTGCATTTCCCTGATGACTAGGGATGTAGAACATTTTTTAGATGTTTATATACCTTCTGTATTTCTTCTTTTGAGAATTCTCTATTTAGTTCCATAGGCCCCCCCCCCTTTTTTTTTTTTTTTGGTTTTTTGAGGTAGGGTCTTGCTCTAGCCCAGGCTGACCTGGAATTCACTATGGAGTCTCAGGGTGGCATCAAACTCATGGCATTCCTCCTACCTCTGCCTCCCAGTGCTGGGATTAAAGGCGTGCACCACGACGCCCGGCTCCCATAGCCCCCCCTTTTTTTTTCCTGAGGTAGAGTCTCACTCTAGCCCAGGCTGACCTGGAATTCACTATGGAGTCTCAGGGTGGCCTCAAACTCACGGTGATCCTCCTATGTCTGCCTTCCGAGTGCTGGGATTAAAGTTGTGTACCACCACGCCTGGCCCATAGCCCATTTTTTTAATTGGGTTGTTTGATTACTTATTATTTAATTTTTTGAGGTCTTTGTATATCCTAGATATTAATCCTCTATCAGATGTATAGCTGGCAAAAATTTTCTCCCATTCTGTAGTTTGGGTTCAGGCCATTTTCTTTCACCCAAAGCCAAAGTCTCAGACCATTTCTCTGATCCCCAGCGAAGAGCTGCAATTGCCTATCAAATTGACCATGCTACCCAAACAAACAACCAAGCCTCTCTGCACCTGTGTGTGTGTGTGTTAAATAGTTTATTTTAAAGGCTCTCAATAAAAAATATAGAATGCTTCACGATTTGCGTGTCATCCTTGCGCAGGGGCCATCCTAATTTTCTGTGCATTGTTCCAATTTCTGCATATGTGCTGCCAAAGCAAGCACTGTGTTTTGTTTTTTTGTTTTGTTTTGTTTTTCGAGGTAAGGTCTCGCTCTAGCCCAGGCTGACCTGGAATTCACTATGTAGTCTCAGGGTGGCCTCTGCCTCCCGAGTGCTGGGTGGGCATGCACCCCCACAACTGGCCCTCTCTCCTCTTTCTGTTTCTCTCTCAAACAAATAAACTAATTGATTTAAAAAAAAAGATTCTAAGAAGTATCTGCAACAAGAAATCATTGGGCTTTGAGTAACTTGGCTTGCCTAGTTTTCTGGTTTTGTTTTTGTCTTTTTAAAAAAATTTTATTTTTATTTATTTATTTGAGAGCAAGAGAGAGAGAGAGAGAGAGAGAATAGGCACACTAGGGACTCCAGCCACTGCAAATGAACTCCAGATGCATGTGCCACTATGTGCATTTGGCTTATGTGGGATCTGGAGAACTGAACCTGGGTCCTTAGACTTCATAGGCAAGCGCCTTAACCACTAAGCCATCTCTCCAGCCCCTTGTTTTTGTGTTTTGAGACAGGGTCTCATTGTAACTCAGGATGGTCTCAAACTTGCTATGTAATTGAGAATGACCTTGAACTTCTGATCATTCTGCCTGGACAGGTGTGTACCACCATGCCCGGTTTCTATGGTGTTAAGGATCAAACCCAGGTCTTGATGCATTCCTAACCTCTTTAAATACATATATTTTTTCTTAAGCATATTTAATAGGAGATCTCCCTCCCCATTCTCCTATGAAATTCCTTTGCATGCAAAATACTTTGAGAAGGTCTGGTCAGTTTCTTCTTCTGCCCTGAACAGATGAAGAAGGTGAGTTTTACAAAGGGTACAGGCCCTTGCTTAAGACTCCTGGCAGGGCCAGGACTGAAGCAAGGCCTCCCCCTTCACAGTGCTTTTCTGTTAACTCACCAACAGGATGTCACCACCGGCCACAGTGAGTTCTGCCCAAACCCTGCATCCCAGGCCTTCCTCCTCTGCTCTGGAGGTGCTGGGAGGGGAAGCCTCTCTTTCTTGGTCTCCTGGGCCAAGCAGAGGCGGGTAGATAAAGCTATTGCTGGGAAAAGGGCAAGAATGAGACTGCATCAAGGCAATTTGCAGATTGGAACCAGCTCACTTGTGAGGATTTGGTGTGTGTGTGTGGGGGGGGGGTGCTAGGTTTTTTTTTTTTCCCCTGTTGTTATTTAATGCTGTCTACACAATACAAGTGAGAAAAGAATATGCCACAAAGGAACTGAGAGGCAAAATATGTGTTTTAAAGTGCCAGTTTTATATGTGTTTTAAAGGGACAGTTGGGAAACTCAGTAGTCTCTCTGGCTTGTGCATATCCTAAGATCACAGAAGAGGACGAGGTGGAGGGCAGCCCCTGTGGGCTCTAGTCCCTCAGAGAGGCATACCTGTGTTAGGTGTGTCAGTTCAGGGTCACTCCAACAAGGAACGTAGAGGCCTGAGTTCATCCCCCAGCTATGGTAGAAGAGCTAAGGGACTTGCAGGAAGCTTAATCTCCTCTCCTGAAGAGGAGGGACAGCCAGAGAGGAAGCAAATGAGGAAGAAGGCCAGGAGTGGGACTAGGTACCACTTGGCTTCAAACTGCACCTCCACGTGACAACTGCTGAGGAGAAAATGAAGATGAGGAGCGTAGAAGTTGTGACCACGAGAGGGAAGGAGAGAGCTTGACCAGTGGAGGCATGTACCACATGGCCTGTCTGGCACAGCAGCTGAGCCCTCAGGCTCTGAAGTGACCCTCTGAGGGCTTAAACCCCAATTCTGCAATTATGTTTAGCTGCAGGAATTTTGGTGGGTGACAGAACCTCCCTGGTAAACAGCTAGACTCAGGAAACTCACCTGGTGGGGTTGGTTTCAGAACCCACCGATATGCAGGGGCAGTACCTAATGTGACAATGTCAGCTGCACTCAGGGGCAAAGCAGGGGGCTGTCCTAGACACCCCATTACTACACAGTCCAGGCACCCACAGCCCCACAGGGCTCAAGGATATGATCTTCAATTCCTGACACCAGCTCGTCACAGTTGACTACACAGCCCCTGAAATCCTCTAAAAGACACGGAAACACACCCATCAGCCACACATGACCTCCCCAGTCCTGGGGACAGGAACCCGTCTGTACCATTGACAGGACAGGAGGCTGAGGGCATCCCACCTGTTGCTTCCCCGCCCCCCTCCCACCATCCTAGGCTCAAGCCCTCTCACCTTCCGCCCTTAGAGCTGCGGGCAGCATCTCCACGCACTTGGCCCTCGCAGAGTCCCCGGGGAGATAGCAGGGGACCAGGAGGCTGATGGAGGGAACTTGGCAGTCAAAGTGCTGCTGGCGGTCTTGAGGAGGTCTTTGGTTTTGATTTGCTACGGGCTGATTTGAGGGTGACCGTCAGTAACGGCAGGTCGACATGAAACAAGCAATCCATTTATGGAGCAGCGTGCTAGACGTTCTCATGGGTGCGCTCCTTTCATGCCAGCAACAGCCCTGTGAGGCAGGTGCTATTTTAGACACTGGACAAGGATCATCTCATTTAATCCTCATAACAATTCCATGAGGTCGAGTCTATTCTTATCCCCACATTAGAGATGCATCTTAGACATAGATTTTTTTTTTTTTTTTTTTTTTTTTTTTGGTTTTTTGAGGTAGGGTCTCACTCTGGTCCAGGCTGACCTGGAATTCACTATGTAGTCTCAGGGTGGCCTCGAATTCACAATGATCCTCCTACCTCTACTTCCCAAGTGCTCGGATTAAAGGCATGTGCCACTGCGCCTGGCGAGATAGATGTATTTAAAGATGCCCTAGACTCTGGCCACACATATGGGAGCCCACAGGAATAGAACAGAACTCAAAAACCGAGGCAACTTGAGGCCCTTGGTTTCCCACCAGGAATAGATGGTGAGACTCTATTGCTGAAGACTCCTTGGACTGAGAAATCCTGCTGGAACTGAGCTGATAACCTCCTCCATGTAGACCAGGTGACAGAAAGCTGGAAAAAGCCACACTGCATGCAGTTCAGTGGGAGAGAGAGAAATCACCAGTAAAGATATCCAGCAGTGGACACTCAAGCCTTATATTTGGCCAACCAGGCCAAATGAGCCAACAGGTGCAATAGTGGCACATCTGTTATGGAGGATACCAACTGCCCTCTAATTTGACTGGAGGCCCGCTCCATGGGGGGGAATACATCCCTGATACTGAAAACTTAAAACAGGGGTAGTCATGAGCCCTAGGGGTGTAATGTCTGCTGCTGTCTGGCTAAATGTATATACTATGCTTATCAAACTGTCCAGTAAGCACTTCTGTTAATGTTCACACCCTTATATTAATGCTACTCTCACTTTTGGTAGAGAATCTGCTCTTTTCAGATGGCAGTGACCTTGGGATGACTCAGAAGGCATCATGGTGCTGGGAAGAAGTGACAGGAGTGCTCAGTACTGCAATATCTCTATCACACCTTCCAAGGCTCAGGGTCCATTGCGGAAGAGTTGGTGGAAAGAATGTAAGAGCCAAAGGAAGGGTAGGACTCCTTACAACGCGCTCCTCCAGATGCAAAATGGCCTGGATATCTATGACCTCATAGTGCCTGACACTACCTACACAAGACCATCATAAGAGGAGAAAAAGATCATGACATCAAAATAAAAGAGAGACTGATTGAGAGGGTAAGGGTATATGATGGAGAATGGAATTTCAAAGGGGAAAGTGGGGGGGCATTACCATGGGATATTTTTTATGATCTTGGAAGTTGTTAATAAAAAAAAAATTTGAAAAAAAAAAAACAGGCAACTGAGCTCCCAGGCACCCAGACTTCACCAACCACTGTGTTTTACTTATTATAGAGCAAGCCACACCCAATGGTTAGGAGCCTATCTGCTATGCATGGTACTGGTTTATCCATTTATTCATTTATCCACCGTATATATATCTATTCAAATAAATAAAATACATTTTTTTTTTTTTTTTGGTTTTTCGAGGTAGGGTCTCACTCTAGCCCAGGCTTACCTGGAATTCACTATGGAGTCTCAGGGTGGCCTCGAACTCACGGCGATCCTCCTACCTCTGCCTCCCGAGTGCTGGGATTAAAGGCGTGCGCCACCACGCCCGGCTTTAAATAAAATACATTTTTAAAAAAACATAAAAAAGGCTGGAGAGATGGCTTAGCAGTTAAGGCATTTGCTTGCAAAGCCAAAGGATCCCAGTTCAATTCTCCAGGACCCACGTAAGCCAGATGCACAGGGAGGCACATGCATTTGCATCTGGAGTTTGTTCGCAGTGGCTGGAGGCCCTAGCATGTCCATTCTCTCTCTCTCTCCCTGCCTCTTTCTCTCTCTCAAATAAATAAATAAAATATATTAACCTGGGCATGGTGGCACACGCCTTTAATCTCAGCTCTAGCAGAGGTAGGAGGATTGCCATGAGTTTGAGGCCACTCTGAGGCTACAGAGTAAATTCCATGTTAGGTCTGAGCTACAGCGAGACCCTACCTCAGAAAACCAAAACAAACAAACAACACACACACACACACACACACACACACACACACACACATATATGCCATATATCTAGTCATCTATCCACTCATTCATACATACACATATAGGCACTGTGTTAAGAACTTACAGCTAAGTGAACACCTTTCCTCAAGGAGCTTGTAATATACTGAGTATCTACCACTATCTAAGAGGCCTGGCTTTTCCCAGGTGCCACAGCTGTGTCAGGTGCTTTGTGAGCATTTTCTCATTTAATCCTCACAGCAGTTCCTGGAGGTCGACACCTTCACCATCCCTACTTACAGACAAAGAAACAGCCTTAGAATCCAGCTACTGAGGTGTGCCCAGAATGACACACCACAGAGACAAAACCTAGGGGCGTGTGATTACAATCCCTTCCTTCACTCACTGTAATATATGAACAAGTGATCCTATTTTGTTTTGGTTTCAAAAAACAAGTATGAGGGCTGGTGAGATGGCTCAGCAGTTAAAGTTGCTTGCTTGCAAAGCCTGTTGTCCCAGGGTCAATTCTCCAGCCACCATGTAAAGCCAGGAAAAAAAAAAAAGTGGCACAAGCATCTGGAATTCATTTACAGCAGCAAGAGACTCTGGTATGTCCTCCATCCATGCATGCAAGTAAATAAATAAATAAATAAATAAATAAAAGTTGTGTGACTTCAACAATAGACATTTATTTCTCCACACTTATGGAAGCTGGAAATCCAGATCATTGTGGTGGGAAATTTGGCTTCTGGCACAGGCTCTTTTCCTAGCTCTCTGGGGCTTCTTCTTATGATGTCACAAATTCTATTGGACCAAGGCCCTTATGACCTCTTTTGGCCTTAATGCAATGTATTTCTCCAAATACAGACACACTGGGGCTTGGGATTTCAACATGTATGGGTGTGTGTCACAAGCAGTCCATAACCTCATGTTAATAGCAGGTATCACTCTGAGATGAAATTATTGGAGATTTTCATGTTTCAGTTTTGCTTATGCATATTTTATCATTTTTAAAATTTTTATTTATTTATTTTAGAGTGATAGACAGAGAGAGAAAGAGGCAGATAGATAGAAAGAGAATGGGTGCGCCAGGGCCTCCAGCCACTGTAAACAAACTCCACATGCATGCGCCACCTTGTGCATCTGGCTTATGTGGGTCCTGGGGAATTGAAGCTTGAACCAGGTCCTTAGGCTTTACAGGCAAGCACCTAACCACTAGGGCATCTCTCCAGCCTTTGTTTGTTTGTTTGTTTTTCTGAGGTAGGGTCTCACTCTAGCCCAGGCTGACCTGGAATTCACTTTGTATTCTCAGGGTGGCCTCAAACTCATGGCAATCCCCCTACCTCTGCCTCCCAAATGCTGGGATTAAAGGCGTGCGCCACCACGCCTGGCTCTTGTTTTGTTTTTTAAAATATTTTTAAATTTTTTTTTCATTTTTATTTATTTATTTGAGAGTGACAGACAGAGAAAGAGGCAGATAGAGAGAGAGAGAGAAAGAATGGGCGTGCCAGGGCCTCCAGCCACTGCAAACAAATTCCAGATGCGTGCGCCCCCTTGTGCATCTGGCTAACGTGGGTCCTGGGGAATCAAGCCTCGAACTGGGGTCCTTAGGCATCACAGGCAAGCGCTTAACCACTAAGCCATCTCTCCAGCCCCCTGGCTCTATTTTATATGAAGAATATATCTAGTTTTCAGTCTGTTGTGGTAGTGCATGCCTGTAATTCCAGCACTCAGGAGGCTAAGACAAGAGGCTTATAAATTTGAGGCCAGCCTACAGCCTAGGCTACACAGTGAGACTTTGTCTCAGAATAACCCAAACTACACTCAAACCAAACCAAAGGATATACCTACTGTTATAATAAGAGATACTTTAGGGCTGGAGCGATGCTTAGTGGTTAAGGTGCTTGCCTAAAAAGCCAAAGGACCCAGGTTCAACTCCCTAGGATCCACATAAACCAGATGCACAATGTGGCACATGCATCTGGAGTTCATTTGCAGCAGCTGGAGGTCCTGGCATGCCCATTCTCTCTCTATCTGCATCTTTCTTCCTCCCTCCCTCTCTCAAATAAATAAATAAAAATAAGCCAGGTATGGTGGCACATGCCGTTAATCCCAGCACTCGGGATGCAGAGGCAGGAGGATCACCATGAGTTTGAGGCCACCCTGAGACTACATAGTGAAATCCAGGTCAGCCTGAACTAAAGTGAGACTACCTCGAAAAACCAAAACAAACAACAATCACCAAAGAAAACCCCACAAAACAAACAAAAATAAATTAAATTTTTAAGCAAAAGAGATACTTTAAGGCTGGAGGATGGCTCAGCAGTTAAGGCACTTGCCTGCAAAGCCGAAGTACTCAGGTTCGAGTCCCCAGTACCCATGTAAAGCCAGATGCACAAGGTGGCGCATATGCCTGGAGTTCATTTGCAATGGCTAGAGGCCCTGACATGCCCATTCTGTTTCTCTGCTTCCTTATCTCTCTCTCTCTCTCTCTCAAGTAAATAAATAAAAATAAAAAATATGTTAGGGCTGGAGGGATGGCTTGGCGGTTAAGGCATTTGCCTGCAAAGCCAAAGGACCCAGGTTTGATTCCCTAGTGCCCATGTTAGCCAGATGCACAAGGGGGCGCACGCATCTGGAGTTTGTCTGCAGTGGCTGGAGGCCCTGGCGTGCCCATTCTCTCACTCTCTCTCTCTCCCTCTTTCTCTGTCAAATAAATAAAAAGAAAATATTTAAAAAAATAAAAAATAAAATAAAAATAAGTATTTTTAAAAAGAGAAACACCAGATGTGGCGGTGCATGCCTTTAATCCCGGCATTTGGGAGGCAGAGGTAGGAGGATCACTGCACGTTCAAGGCCACCCTGAGACTACATAGTGAATTCCTGGGCTAGAGAGAGACCCTACCTCGAAAAGCCACAACCAAAACAAAACAAAACAACAACACCAAAAAAATGTGATATTTTAAAAAAGCTTTCCAATCCTGAGTGGTGACTGTGCTGGTGGCTCAGGTAGGCTTGCTGTCATCCTGTTCACAAGAGCAGCCAGGTAGTCCACAGAATCCACAGATGGACGAGCGTATAGACAAGCGTGATCTGTACATACAAGAGGACGTTCCTCAGTCATAAAAAGAATGGAATGCTTGGGGGCCAGAGGGATGACTCAGCACGTAAAGCGATTGCCTGCAAAGCCTAATGACCCAGGTTCAATACCAGTACCCACATAAAGCCAGATGCAGGGGTACATGCACCTGGAATTTGTTTGCAGCAGCGTCAGGTCCTGGAATACCCATTCTCTCTCTCTCTCTCTCTTCCTCCACTCAATCTCTGCTTGCAAATAAATAAATGAAAATTTCAGGGGTAAAACAAAAAGTTAGGGGTAGAGAAATGGCTTAGCAGTCAAGGCGCTTTCCTACAAAGCCAAAGGACCCAAGCCTGATTTGCCAGGATCCACATAAGCCAGAGGCACAAGCTAGTGCCTGCAGCTGGAGTTCGTTTGCAGCAGCTAGAAGCCCTGGCATGCCCATTCTCTCTGTCACTCTCAAATAAATAAATAAAAATTAAACATATATTTATATGTATATATATGTATGTATGTGTATGTATGTATGTATGTGTGTATATGTATGTATGTATGTATGTATGTGTATATATATATATACATATATACATATATATATATATATATATGTATGTATATATATAATTTTTTTTTTGGTTTTTCCAGGTAGGGTCTCACTCTAGCCCAGGCTGACCTGGAATTCACTATGTAGTCTCAGGGTGGCCTTGAACTCTCGGCGATCCTCCTACCTCTGCCTTCTGAGTGCTGGGATTAAAGGTGTGGGCCACCACGCCTGGCTAAAATTTATTTTTTTAAATTTTTTTTATCATTTTTATTTATTTATTTGAGACAGAGGGATGAAGGGAGAGAGAGACAGAGAGAGAATGGGTGCACTAGGGCCTCCAGCACTGCAAACGAACTCCAGACGCATGTGCCATGATATGCATCTGGCTAATGTAGGACTTGGGGAATCCAACTTGGGTTGCTTGGCTTTGCAGGCAAATGCCTTAACCACTAAGCCATCCCTCCAGCCCTTAAAAAATATTTTTAAAGGAAGATTTTTTTTTCTTCTTGAGTCAGGGTCTGTTTTAGTTACCTTTGCATTGCTGGGAGAAAACACTGGACCAAAAGCAGCTTGTGGGAGGAAAGAGTTTACTTGGCTTACAGTCTCAAGGGGGAAGTCTCGTGATGTCAAGGGAAGGGTGGGAGTGCGGAGGCTGGACCTCACCTCTGCCACAGCAGGTGCAAAGCAGCAGCAGAAGAGTCAGGTAATGGAACCCTGGCAAGCTGGGGTAATAAAACTGAAGGTCCACCCCCAGCAACACACCTCTTCCTGCAAGGCTCCACCTCCCAGACTGCCACCAGGGAGGGGGTTGGCGAAGGTGAGAGGGGGTTGGATTTCTGATTCAAACCATCGTAGGGTCTCATGGAGTCATGCTGTCCTTGATCTCACTACATAGCCAAGGATGCCCGAGGCATCACCCCCATGAAGATACTCGCTAAATATCAATTGTGTTAAAACAAATTAGCTATCATTGTATATTTCAGGTTTCTTGGCTACTTTTATTTATTTATTTGCTTTGGATTCTTTTTTTTTTTCGAGGTAGGGTCTCACTCTAACCCAGGCTGACCTGGAACTCACTATGTAGTCTCAGGGTGGCCTTGAACTCACAGGTGATCCTCCTACCTCTGCCTCCCGAGTGCTGGGATTAAAGGCGTGTGCCACCATGCCCAGCTTTATTTATTTGAGAGAGAGAGAGGAAGAAAAAAAGGGACATGCCAGAGCCTCTAGCCACTACAAATGAACTCCACATGCATGTGCCATCATGTGCATCTGCCTTATGTGAAACCTGCAGAATCGAATCTTGGTCCTTAGGCTTTGCAGGCCTTAACTGCTAAGCCATCTCTCCTCCTCTTTTTTTCTTTTTCTTTTTTTTTTGAGGTAGGGTCTCACTCTGCCTCAGGCTGACCTGGAATTCACTATGTGGTCTCAGGGTGGCCTCAAACTCACAGGGATCCTCCTACCTCTGCGTCCCGAGTGCTGGGATTAAAGGTGTGCGCCACCATGCCCGGCTTTCTTGGCTACATTTTTAAAAATATTTTAAATTTATTTGAGAAAGAGAGAGACAGAGAAAGAGGCAGATAGAAAAAGAGAGAGAGAATGGGCATGCCAGGGCCTCTTGCCAGCCACTGCAAATGAACTCCAGACACATGCAGTACTTTATGTATCTGGCTTACATGGGTCCTGGGGAATCAAACCTGGGTCCTTTGGCTTCACAGGTAAGTACCTTAACTGCTAAGCTATCTCTTCAGCCCATTGCTTACATTTTTTTTTTTCAGTGTTGTAGATCAAGCCCAGGGTTCATACATGCTAGGCAGACACTGTTTTGTTTTGTTTTTCAAGGTAGGGTCTCATTCTAACCAAGCCTGTTGTGAAATTCACTATGTAGTCTCAGGCTGGCCTCAAACTCATGGTGATCCTCCTTTCTCTGCCTCCTGTGTGCTGGAATTAAAGGTGTGTGCCACCAGGCCTGGTTCCTTTTTTATGTGAGAGAGAATAGGTGTGACAGGGCCTCTAGCTACTGCAAACGAACTTCAGATGCATTCACCGCCTTGCACATCTGCCTTTATGTAGGTATTAAGGAATTGAACTCAAGTCCTTAGGTTTTCCAGACAAGCCCCTTAACCTGTGAGCCATCGCTCTACACCATATGTGTGTGTGTGTGTGTGTGTGTGTATAATTGACAACTTCCATAATTGTAAACAATATCCCATGGTAATCCCCTCCCTCCCCCTACTTTCCCTTTGAAACTCCACTCTCTATCCTATCCCCTCCCCCTCTCAATCAGTCTCTCTTTTATTTTGATGTCATCATCTTTTCCTCCTCTTATGATGGTCTTATGTAGGTAGTGTCAGGCACTGAGGTCATGGATATCCAGGCCATTTTGTGTCTGGAGGAACACGTTGTAAGGAGTCCTACCCTTCCTTTGGCTCTTACATTCTTTCCGCCAACTCTTCTGCAATGGACCCTGAGCCTTGGAAGGTGTTATTGAGATATTTCAGTGCTGAGCACTCTTCTTCTCAGCACCATGATGCCTTCTGAGTCATCCCAAGGTCACTGCCATCTGAAAAGAGAAGGTTCTCTAACCAAAAGCGAGAGTAGCATTAATATATGGGTATGACCATTAAGAGAAAAGCTTTCTGAGCAGTTTGGTGAGCATAGTATATACATTTAGCCAGACAGCAGTAGACGTTACACCCCTAGGGCTCATGACTACTCCTGTTGTAGGTTTTCAGTGTCAGGGATGTATTCCCTCCCATGGAGTGGGCCTCCAGTCAAATTAGAGGGTGATTGGTTTCCCCTATAACAGACGTGCCACTATTGCACCCGTTGGCTCATTTGGCCTGGCATTTTTTTTTAAACAATACAGTTTGTTTTAAACATATTTTTATTTATTTATTTATTTGAGAGCGACAGAGAGAAAGAGGCAGAGAGAGAGAGAGAGAGAGAGAGAGAATGGGCACACCAGGGACTCCAGCCTTAGCAAATGAACACCAGATGCATGCGCCCCCTTGTGCATTTGGCTAACGTGGGTCCTGGGGAATCGAGCCTCAAACCAGGGTCCTTGGGTTTCATAGGCAAGCGCTTAACTGCTAAGCCATCTCTCCAGCCCTGTTTTAAACATGTTATTTATCTATTTTATTTATTATTTGAGACAGAGAGAGGGAGAGAAAGAGAAAGAGAGAGAATGCAGGGCCTCCAGCCAAATGAACTCCAGATGCATGCCCCACCATGTGCATCTAGCTTACGTGGGACCTGGAGAATTGAACCTGGGTCCTGAGGCTTTACAAGGCATATGCCTTAACCGCTAAGCCATCTCTCCAGCCCTTTTATTTATTTATTTTAATTAATTGATTTATTTGGTGAGGGGGAGAGCGGTGCATGTACCACAGTGCATATGTGGAGGTCAGAGGACAACTTTTCAGTCATTCCTAGCTTTTCACCTCATTTGAGTCAGGGCATCTCACTGCTGTTCACAGCTCTATTCATGAGACTCCAGGAAATTCTTGTCTCTGCCTCCTTTCTCACCATAGGCACACTGGAACAACAAAAGCTCACCACAGCTTCTGGCTTCTACATGTGGCCTGAGGATACAAACTAGGGAACTCAGAGTTCATGTCAAGAATGTTATCCACTGAGGCATATCTCCAGCCCCAAGCACTCTTTCTTTTTAAGCTAAATTTTATTTATTTGCAAACGGTGGGGGTAGGGGGATAGAGAGAGAATGGGTGCACTAAGGCCTCTAGCCACTGCAAATGAACTCCAGACACATGCGCCACCTTGTGCATCTGGCTTACATGTGTACTGGGAACTTGAACCTGAGTCCTTTGGCTTTGCAGTCAAGTGCCTTAACTGCTAAGCCATCTCTCCAGCTCTCTCTCTCTCTCTCTCTCTTTTTTTTTTTTTTGGTTCATTTTTATTTATTTACTTGAGAGTGACAGAGAGAGAGAAAGAGGCAGATAGATAGAGAGAGAATGGGCATGCCAGGGCTTCCAGCCACTGCAAACGAACTCCAGATGCATGCGCCTGCCACACCAACTCCAGTGGAGTCTGTGTAGCATAGAGCCTAAACAGCTCGGATGGCTACTAGACCTGGGGTTTTGCATCACACGTGATTAGGCCCCCTGGAGGTCCCTGGCAGAGTTTTTGGTGTTTTGTGACTTGGGTCTCATTTTGTAGTGTGTTTTTTTTTTTGGGTGTTTGTCTTATTGATTTTAGAAACTAAGCCCACTCAACTTTATACTGATAAAATCATGCTCTCAACAGACAATCTTGATGGGCCTTTAGATGTTCCAGAAACTAAGAGTACAAAAACAAAAGCTTCCACCTATGGAGACAGCCCTAGCCTCAGTAACCCCAGCAGCCTTAACCGCGACGCCGGCTGTGTCTGAAAAGCTTAAATAGCTAAATTTTTATTCTTGCTGAGAATGTAACTTTAACTCCATATGACCCTCCACTAACAGAATTGTTTGGCGGTCTGCAGTTTCTGATTCATGGCAGATGGAGGGAACCACCTAAATATAGAGGGCCTTATAATTTTGATCCTAGTGATACACCACTCCCTTGAACAGGAAAATATGATGAGAATCTAATCAGATGGGTAACATTTAAAGGAAAGAGAATCAAATATTATTCATTGAGCATATAGGAAATGATTAGGAAAAACAGGCCCCCATGGTGTGCTTTGACAGATAAACAGCAACAAGAACTTAGATGGAAAGTATATGTATTCTTTGCTATTAGGAATAAAAGATTGTATGATATATTTGGAAACCCTTCAAGTCAAGAAAGAATGTTAAAAGACCTAAGAGTTTGAGATGAAATGTGGGACCCCAATGTGAATGTCAGATGTTAATATTAGAAATCTTTGGATGTTAGTCATTAACCACAAGTGTCTGGTCCTGCAGCAGCTACAGAAAGAGGAAGTTCTTGGGTATAGCAAGTTTATACTGAGTATATGTCATAAGGAGTTATTGTACTGATTTCATTTGTTGAAAACCTGCCAAATGGAACAGTTCCTGATTGTTTCTGTATATAACTGAGGCCTGAAAGTAAAGTTCTTTGCAGCAGCAATCACAACCTGTGTTGTCTGTCTGTCGCGTCGAATCCGTTCCTTACCTGAATATCCAAGCCTGGTCCCCCTGCAGAGACATCCCCGCTGGGTGGTCTGCGACAGCGCCCCCTTGTGTGTCTGGCTAACGTGGGTCCCGGGGAATCGAGCCTCGAACTGGAGTCCTTAGGCTTCACAGGCAAGCGCTTAACCACTAAGCCATCTCTCCAGCCCCATCCAGCCCCCTTTTTAAAAATGAATTTGAGAGAGAGAGAGAGAGAGAGAGAGAGAGAATGGGCACACCAGGGCCTTCAGCCGCTACAAATGAACTCTGGACACATACACTTGTGTATCTGGCTTGTGTGGGTCCTGGAGAGTTGAACCTAGGTCCTTTGGCTTGCAGACAAGCACCTTAAGTGCTAAACCATCTCTCCAGCCTCCAGCACTCTTTTAAAAAGAATTATTATTATTATTATATTTATTTGAGAGAAAAAGAGGGTGAGGGAGAGAGGGAGAATGGGCACAGCAGAGCCTCTTGCCACAGCAAACAAACTCCAGACACATGCACCACCTTGTGCATCTGGCTCACGTGTAGGTCCTTGAGAATCGAACCTGGGTTCTTTGGCTTTGCAGCAAGCACGTTAATTACTAAGCCACTTGGAGCAGCCCCCCCCCCAAACACTCTAATTTTGTAAATCTTAATCCATTTGAAAGTCAGCTATCTCCTTTTCCTCAGGCTGAAAAATAAGGTTAATTGGCAATTTTCGTTATGTATATTCTACTACCAGAAAATACTAAAGAAAAAAGAACAACATATTGATACAAGCAACCACTACCAACAAAAAACAGGTTGAGACTCAAACATCAGCTATCACTGGTCCCTTGTGGTCCTCCTGCAGAGAGGCCAGCAGTGCAGTGATGTGAACTGGCCAGCATCCGTGGCCAATGACCTTCACGGTGCCATGCTGTACCACATGGTTTAAGAAAAGCGAAATGGGTCACAGGTCATGTTAGAATGCAATGTAGTCCAAAATGCTCAGCAAGGGAAGACAGGAGGAGTCAGCCAGGGAGGAGCTGAACAACACATTCTTGGCAGGAACCCATGGAAAGTCAGCAATGTTGAGGGGCTCAGGGCTGGAAAAGTGGGCAAAGGAGCTTGTGGTGGACAGGGCTTGCAGAGAAAGGGCCAACCAGGCCTGTTGATCCTAGAGGGCTGCTGAGGATGGTGACAACAAGACCATTCAGGGTGCATTTGATGCTTATTCATCTTGGTAGCCCTGGGAGTCAGGCATTCTTAGCTGTATTTCATAGATGAATGAGCGCAGCTTTGGAGAGGTGGAGTGATAAGTGCCTACCTCTGTTCCACCCGCCTCATCCCTCCACACTTCCCTCCCACTCTCAGGAACGCACCAGAGTGTGCCAGGAAATTCCTCTGCCTCTACTCAGGCAAAAAAGAAAAAGAAAGAAGAAAGAAAGAAAGAAAGAAAGAAAGAAAGGAAGGAAGGAAGGAAGGAAGAAAGAAAGAAAGAAAGGAAGGAAGGAAGCAAGCAAGCTTATCAGAGTCTAAGAAATTAGGATCAAGGCCTGGGGAGATGTCTCAAGGGTTCAAGACACTTGCTTGCAAAGCCTCACAGCCTTGGTTCAATCCCTTAGCTGCCCACGTAAAGCTAGATAGGCATTAGTTTGCAGCAGCAAGAGATTCTGGTGGGAGCATGCTTGCATGTGCACATGCCACATGCACACACAAACACACATGCAATAATTAAAAATAGGACTGGAGTGGATGCTGGGAGTTGCTTAGAGGCATCGCCATGAGTAACTTAAACCAGGAGATAAGGACACTGAGAGAAGCTGCTTGCCTGAAATCTCATAACCAATACCGAGTGGAGCTGGAAGAATCATCCCCAGCCTCTTCTCCGCCTCATAGGTTGACTGCGCACGCGCTCAGGAGAAATGAACAAGGCAGCTGTCATTCTTGCGCCCGTGGACCTTGTGGACTAGTGGAGATGAGCCTCAATCAGACTGTCCTCCAAGGAGACTAAACACTAGTAGGTGCTGCTTGGGATGAGGAAGTTCAGGACTGACTGCAGAGCTATGGGTGCCCGGTCTCCCTCCCCACTCCACAGGCTGCCCGCTGTTGAAACCTGCAGTTTCTGAAATTTAACTGTCTTCCCTCTTATGCGTGACATACCTGCCACCTGGCTTTTTGGCTAATACCTCATTTTCTGGCCCATTGTTGGAGCTCAGGTGGTCTCTTTGGGATTCTGAGAGCAAGGTCTTCCTCGTGTTCAGCCATGCTCAGATGACAGACTTGCAAGGCACAGGAAGCAGAAACGCCACTTCTGCCAGATGCTTGGAACCCTGCCGCAATTCAAAATAGCCAATCTAGTCACCCCACCTCATGCCTAATTTACATCCTGAAGGGTTGAACTTCCGTATTCTCATGTACACTCAAAATGGTGGTGACCTCTGGGATGACTCAAAAGGCAACATAGTGCTGAGAAGAAGTGACAGAGGAGTGCTCAGCACTGAAACATCTCTATTACACCTTCCAAGGCTCAGAGTCCATTGCAGAAGAGGTGGCCGAAAGAAAGTAAGAGCCAAAGGAAGGGTATGACTCCTTACAACGTGCTCCTCCAGACACAAAAAGGCCTGGATATCCATGTCCTCACAGTGCCTGGCACTACCTACAGAAGACCATTAGAATAGGAGGAAAATATGATGACATAAAAGTAAAAGAGAGACTGACTGAGAGGGGATATATGGTGGACAGTGGAGTTGTGAATGGGAAAGTGGAGGGGGTGGGGAGGGAATTACCATGGTTTATCATCTATAATTATAGAAGTTGTCAATAAAAATAATAAATTAAAAATAAAAAAAAATAGGACTGGAGAACTTGATGTGGTGGTGCACGCCTTTAATCCCAGAATTTGGGAGGTAGAGATAGGAGAATTGCCATGAGTTTGAGGCCACTGAGACTACATAGTGAATTCCAGGTTAGCCTGGGCTAGAGTGAAATCCTACCTGGAAAAAAAAAAAATAGGACTGGAAAGATGGCTGAGAGGTTAAGATCATTGGCTGCAAAGACTAACAACCTGGGTTCAATTTCCCCAGTACCCACATAAAGCCAGAAGCACAGAGTCGCACATGCATCTAGAGTTTGTTTGCAGCAGATAGAGGCCATGGTGCACCCATTTTCTATGTCTCTCTTCTATCTCTCTCTGCTTGCAAATAAATAAATATTTTAAAAACAGGGCTGGAGAGTTGGCTTAGCAGTTAAGGCATTTGCCTGCGAAGCCAAAGGACACAGGTTCAATTCCTCAGGGCCCATGTAAGCCAGATGCACAAGGTGGAACATACATCTGGAATTCGTTTACAGGGGCGGAAGGCCCTGGTGTGCACATTCTCTCTTTGCCTTTTTCTATTTCTCTCTCAAGTAATTAAAATTAAAAACAAAAAGATTAAAGAGGGGCTGGAGAGATTGCTTAGTGGTTAAGGTGTTTGCCTGGAAAGCTAAAGGATATTGGTTCAACTCCCCAGGATCCGCGTACTCCCCAGGACCCATATATGCCAGATGCACAAGGGGGTGCATACATCTGGATTTCATTTACAGTGGCTGGAGGCCCTGGCGTGCCCATTGTCTCTCTCTCTCTGCCTCTCTCTTCTTTCTCAAATAAATAAAATAAAATAAAGATTAAAGAAAATAAAAAAATTTAGATTCTACCTACCACTCCAATGTCTGGCCATATTGAGGCCTGGGGAAGATTCCAAAAGGCTTCCTAACTCCAGAGAACACCACTCATATTGTTACCAGAGCACCACACATATTGTCACTAGAGTAATAGAGTTGTACAGTACAGTCAGAGCAGCCATACCAGGCAACCCTAGCATCTAGTCTTGTGGCTACTTTTCACATTTACTGTTAGCCTATGGATGTCCTCCTTCCCTTCTGGAAGAAGAGGATGCTAGGTTTCTGAAGCCGTCTTCAAGCCTGAGGAGTTTTTTCTGACAGTGAGGTTACTAGCTGGAGTTTCCCAGGGCTACAATACTGGAGGGTCCCTCCCTCCTCCAGGGAAGGCTCTTCCAGCTCTGATTGCTGCCTTCCTGCCAGGCATTTCTCAGCGCAAAGGCCACATCCTCTGGGAGGCCTTCCCCATCACCTCAGTCAAGGCAGGCTGTCCTCCCTGCTTTCTTGGTGCCTACCATTTATCCAAGTCTATCCAAGTCTCATGTGTTTATAAACACACCGCTCTCCATCACCAGATGACATTTCACATAGGGATCCTGTGGCTCCCTTGCTCCTGTGACAGAGCTCTAGGTGGGTTTTCAGTAAACCTCTGTTGAATGAATGAATGAACGTGAGCATGACGGATGGAGGGAGTTGATCATAAAGAGAAAGGCGCATTCAGGGTTCCAAATAGAGCATCACTGGAGGGGCAGGTCCTCTTTGGACGGCAGTGGCCCCCTTGCCTGGCTTATGAGAAGGTTCATTTGTCCTCTCATCTCCTGCAGGGGAAGGAGGCCTTGCTGACCTGAGGCCCAGCACACACCTGAAAGTCCAGGGTTCACTCACCAAGGAACACCTAGAGGGAGCCCACAGTCTGGTGCTTTGTAGGAGGCAGGATAACAAGCAAGGGTATAACAAGCAGCTGCTGGAATGCCTCCACTGGGCTGGGGAAATGGCTTAGTGGTTAAGGCATTTGTCTGCAAAGCCTAAGGACCCTGGTTCAATTCCCCAGGACCCACATAATCCAGATGCACAAGGGGGTACATGCATCTGGAGTTTGTTTGCAGTGGCTGGAGGCCCTGGCACGCCCATTTTCTCTCTCTCTCTCTCCCTCTTCCTCAAATAAATAAATAAATAAAATATAGAATACCTCCACTGAGGTGGGATTGGAAAATGGAATGTGAAAGGAATGGGATGATCACTCTGTACAATGCATGTGTTTACTGTTACCTAAGGAATGGGATGATCCCTCTGTGCAATGTTCATGACCTCCCCGTATCTGTTTGTTTCTAAATATCTTTGTGATTACATAGCATAGAATGTTTCTTGCCTCAGTTCCACCTATGTAACCTTGTGACTTCTTGTACTAGCCCCCTGCCCCCATTTAACAGTATATAATTTTGTGGTTTAACTCCCAATACTGTTTTTACTATAGACACGATGTGGTTATTCCCAATAAAAGCTGACATTCTGAACAGTTCAGGGCTGCCTCTTGAGATCCCGAACTCAGGGATGCAGACCTGATGCACCAGCTTTCCTCTTTTTCTTTCTTTTCACCCATTAAAACTTTGCCTCACATTCCACGAGTCTATGGTCTTACTTGTGTGACACCAGACCCCAGAACAGGATGTTCTTTAAAAATCCAAGCTCCTAGGCTGGGTGTGGTGGTGCACACCTTTAATTCCCACACTCGAGAGGCTGAGTTAGGAAGATTGCTGTGAGTTCCAGGCCAGCCTGAGACTACATAGTGAATTCCAGGTCATCCTGGGCTAGAGCAAGACCCTACCTCAAAAAACAAACAACAACAACAACAACAAAAGGGCTGGAGAGATGGCTTAGCAGTTAAAGCACTTGTCTATGAAGCCTAAGGACCCATGTTTGGCACTCCAGATCCCACGTAAGCCAGACGCACAAGGTGACACAAGTGTGCAAGGCTGCACATGCACACAAGGTGGCACATACGTCTGGAGTTCGATTACAGAGGCTGAGGCCTGCGCCAATTCTCTCTTTCTCTTGCCTTAAAAAAAAAAAAAATCCAAGCTCCAGGGCTGGGAAGATGGTTCAGTGGGTAACAGTACTTCTGCTCAAGCTTGAAGGCCTGAGACTACCCATGTAATCAACTGTGTATGGCCATGAACTTTGTAACCCAATCCTGTGGAGAGCAGACACTCAGAATCACGGGAGCTCATAAAAACAGCAAGTTCTGGAATCAGTGAGAAAATCCCACTCAAGGAAACACATGGATGAAGGGGGACACCAAAAGCTCTCTCTGTCTTCCACACGTGTGCACACAGGACACCTATGCATCTGCACACACATGTGCATACACCACACATATACACATGTGAGAGAAAAAAAGAACAGAATTCAAGATCTAGAGTTGGGTGTGGTAGCCCATGCCTGTGATCTAAGCACTCAGGAGGTGAGGCAGGAAGATGGTAGGTTCTATCAGTTTATATGGTGAAACCTTGTGTCACATCATATCTAACCCCAAGGCAATCCAGGCTCCAGAGCCAAACTCAAAACCCAGTACGTGGGTGAGGTGTGGTGGCACACACCTTTAATCTCAGCACTCGGGTGGCTGAGGTAGGAGGAATGCCATGAGTTTGAGGCCAGCACGATACTACAGAGTGAATTCCAGGTCAGCCTGAGTTAGAGTGAGACCCTACCTTAGGGGAAAGAAAACAAAAACAAAAAACCTCAGTACACCCATATTTTAGTTATATGACCTTGAGTGACTTCCTTAACCTTCCCGTGTTGCATTTTTCTCATGTGGAAAATGGGAATAATTGCCGGGCGTGGTGGCACACGCCTTTAATCCCAGCACTTGGGAGGCAGAGGTAGGAGGATCGCCGTGAGTTCGAGGCCACCCTGAGACTCCATAGTGAATTCCAGGTCAGCCTGGGCTAGAGTGAGACCCTACCTCGAAAAACCAAAAAAAAAAAAAAAAAAAAAAAAAAGAAAATGGGAATAATGCTAGCATCCATCGTATGACATTGTTGAAATGGCTAAGAGAATTTCAGTATTAGGTAATTTACAGTGATCACCACATTGCATAAGTATTATTGCCATACACTATACATTTATAGAGAACTTATGCATGTTGGGGACAGTGCTAGATACTGTATCTCACCATTTGATCCTCACAATGACTTTGGATAGCAAAAATATTTCCATTCCATGGGTCTGTAGAGTAAGTCTCATTCAGTAGAACTGACTTGTCCAAGGTCGTCCATCCAACTCCCAAGAGGTCAAGTCAGACCAGGAAAGTGTCTGTATTCCCAGTTCTGTCTCCCTGTCGCTCAAAAAGAGTTATCCAAGCCGGGCGTGGTGGCGCACGCCTTTAATCCCAGCACTCGGGAGGCAGAGGTAGGAGGATTGCCGTGAGTTCAAGGCCACCCTGAGACTACAGAGTGAATTCCAGGTCAGCCTGAGCTAGAGTGAGACCCTACCTCGAAAAACCAAAAAAAAAAAAAAAAAAAAAAAAAAAGAGTTATCCGTAGTCCCCTGACCCAAGCAAGGAACGGCTGCTTGGAGCATTTCCCATCCCCCGACGCCCCACCCCATCTTGCTGCAGGACGCCAGACTCCAGGCCGCCAGCTTGCCCAGGAGCTGCCAGGCTGGCTGGGTTTGGGGCTGGGCTGCATTTCAGGCAGCCTGACCCATTCACTTTCACTGCTTGGGTTGGGAAACTGCAGAGGGCCTCAGCTGCAGGGGGCGGGGCTGTCTGTACGCACACCTTCCTTCTGCTCTGGGATCTGCAAGCCCAGCCCCAGCTCCAGAGCATCCCGCCCCAGCTCTGGGCAGAGGCACCAGGAGGCCCTGTTCGCTGCTCCTGCGCGCCACCTCCAGGGCATTGCGGTGACTGCACCGCCAGGCACGCAGGAGCAGCGGGGAAGGCAGCCCAGGTTAAGGGACTGATAGAAGGGCAGTTCATCCAGATACCATGCATGGTGCCCTTCGGTTTCTTGGTCCCCAGCTATCGTTCCAGAGGACTATGCTCACCCCCAAGGCCACACCTTTCTCTCCTGTCTATTCGCTTCCGTTCCCAGCTCTAATTCTCCCTCTCTCCTGAAGCATCCACTCTCTGCTCAGTCCCCAGAGAGCATCCTTCCTGTTCCCACTGTGTGGTATATAGCCAGCCACCCTCTCAAAGAAGGCATGTTGGCCTGGCGTGGTGGCGCACGCCTTTAATCTCAGCACTTGGGAGGCACAGATAGGAGGATCATTCTAAGTTCGTGGCCACCCTGAGACTACATAGTGAATTCCAGGTCAGCCTGAACTAGAGTGAGACCCGACCTTGAAAAGCAAACAAAAAAAGCAGCAGTAGCAGAAGGTGGCACGTTGGTGTGTGGCACTATTGATGCAGGATATTGGGGTTCAGGAGGGGTCCCCGAATTTATGAACCTCAAGGTTTGGATTCTGTCCTACCGTTTAACAAAGAATTGTTAAAGACGGACTCAAAAAAAAGGATGAATTATGAACTATTAAGTCTAGGGAGAAATCACAAATCGTGGGGGTTATTTAAGGGAGATTGGGGTCTAGGAAGGAAGGCTGGGGCAGTCATAAACACATGGGGAGTAGGAAACACACTGTCATCTCGAGAACACTGCATAGTTTATAAGGTTCCTTTTAAGAAAAATTGAGGTTTTTAGGGAAAGACTGGAGTAGAGCTACAAGCATACGGAAGATAGAACTGAGGCACTTGTGTGAGGAGATTTAGAAGGAACACACATGGCATCTGTTGTGTGCTTTTCTATGGAGGGAAGTTAAGAGGGTCAACAGTGAGGCTCAAGGAAAAATAAGAGGGGAAATACCAAAGCAGAGACCAATAAATTCAGAGGAGAAAAGAGTAATGAAGCGAGTTATACTCATGGTTACCCAAGTGTAAGGAAATTACACAGGCAGCAGGCCTGGAGTTAGTGAAAGCACCCACGTGGTAGATCTGGGGTGTAAGGGAAATATGCCCGTGGTAGATGGGGAGACCAAAGGAAAATCATAGATGTAATCAAAGTGAGAAGTTATCCCAAACCATAAAGCCAAGGCAAGGAGAAGAGTTCTTACAGACCAAGAAACAGCTTTATATTCTCCCCCTACTCACCTAGGCTACATGTATTCTTGTGGCCAAGTGAAGAGAGGGAAGAAGGCAGAGCAGAGCCAGAAAAACAGAGCACAGGGCCGTAGAGTGGGTGGAGCTAGCAGCAGGAAAAAGACAGCAGCCTTTATAGGCAAGGGGAAGACCCGATTGGTTTGTAGAACTGCAGGGTGGATCCCAGCGCCAGGCCACCTGAGCCAGCCCATCCAGCTAGCACGCTAGACTGTGGGCAGCACGGACGCTACAGATCAGTCTCTATCAGACATCAGTTCCATTTAAAGTAATGTTTTTTTTTTTAATTTAGAGAGAGAGAGAGAGAATTGGCATGCCAGGGCCTCAGCAACTGAAATTGAAATCCAGATGCTTGTACCACCTAGTGGGCGTGTGACCTTGTGCTGGCCTCACCTTTGTGTGTCTGGCTTATGTGGGATCTGGAGAATTGAACATAGTTCCTTAGGCTTCACAAGCAAGTGCCTTAACCGCTAAGCCATCTTTCTAGACCCTGGGTGCCTCCCTCCTTCCCTACCTTCCTCCCTCCTCTCTCTCTTTCTTTCTTTCTTTTCCTGGTTTTTCAAGGTAGAGTCTCACTCTAGCTCAGGCTGACCTAGGTATTTACTATGTATGTAGTCTCAGGGTAGCCTCAAACTCATGGCGATCCTCTATCTCTGCCTCCTGAGTGCTGGGATTAAAGGTGTGCGCCACCATACCTGGCGGTTTCTTTCTTTTTTATTTTATTTTATTTATTTATTTGAAAGAGAGAGAATGGGCATGCCAGGGCCTCCAGCTGCTACAAATAAACTCCAGATGCATGTGCCACCTTGTTCATCTGGGTTTACGTAGGTCCTGGGGAATCAAACCTGAGTCCTTTGGATTTGCAGGCAGGAGCCTTAACTGCAGAGCCATCTCTCCAGCCCATGATCTGGGCTTCTGAGTGCAAGTTACTCACGGAAATGTACAGTAGCATACCTGGCACTGAGGCAGTAGTCCAAATGGAAGCCTGCCCCTTCATTCCCATTCTTACTGGGCTCTATGCCCTTCCCGGGGGGCCCTTATAATCTCGTGTGGCAGTCCAATGTGCACCTCCAGGTTCTGCCTATGCCCTCCATCCCTCAGGGTACACACAGGCAGACTGATGTAACACCAAGGGAATGAACAAGGTTTGCCAGAGGGCTATTTGCTTTGGTACAGAATTCAAAGTGCTAGGAGTTTATAATCTACAGAGAAAGGAGGGTGAGCTCTGTGTCAGCATGAGTCTTAGGGAAAGACAGCTGCAGAAAGGCCACACCAGGGCCTTCTACAGAGCATCAAGGAAGCAGCGGCACTGGCCTGGTCCAGTGGCAGTACTCCCCATGATGAAGTACTTCCCTGGATAAAGCCACACTCCAGTCAAGGGTGCACATGTACAAACTGGAGTGAAGTCCAAAAAGCTTCTTCCCTCCCTTGCCTGAGAATAAAAGATGAAAGTTTTAAGCCAAAAGATCCATCAACGAGGAGACTTTGAAATGGGAATCTTGCTGGGCGTCAGGAGGCAGAGATAGGAGTGAATTCCAGGTCAGCCTGAGCTAAAGGGAGACCCTACCTTGGGAAAAAAAAAAAAAAAAGCTGGGCATGGTGGCGCACACCTTTATAATCCCAGCACTTGGGAGGCAGAGGTAGGAGGATCACCGTGAGTTCGAGGCCACCTGAGACTCCATAGTGAATTCCAGGTCAGCCTGGGCTAGAGCGAGACCCTACCTCGAAAAACCAAAAAGAAAGAAAGAAAAAGAAATGAGAATCTTTGGGCTGGGGAGATGCTTAGGTGCTCATGGTATTTGCTTGCAAAGCTTGCTGGCCTATGTTCTGCTCCCCAGTATCCATGTAAAGCCAGATGCACAAAGTGGCTCATGAGCCTGGAGTTCATTTGCAGTGTCATGTGCATACATACACACTACCTCTTGCAAATAAATAAAAATATTTAAAAATTTAACTAAGGGCTGGAGACATGGCTTAGCGGTTAAAGTGCTTGCCTGCAAAGCTAAAGGACCCTGGTTTGATTCCCCAGGATTCACGTAAGCCAGATGCACGAGATGGTGCATGCATCTGGAGTTCCTTTGCAGTGGCTAGAGACCTGTTATCTCTCTATCTGCCTTTTTTTCTTTCTCAGATAAATAAGATATTTTTTAATAAACAAAAAGAAATGGGAGGGCTTGAGAGATGGCTTAGCAGTTAAGACACTTGTGTGCAAAGCCTAACAACCTGGGTTCAATTTTCCAGTACCCACATAAAGCCAGATGCACAAAGTGGCATATACATCTGGAGTTTGTTTGCAGCAGCAAGAGGCCCTGACATGTCCATTCTCTCCCTTTCTCTCTCTCTCCTTGCAAATAAATGAAAATATTAGCTGGGTGTGGTGGTGCACACCTTTAATCCCAGCACTCGGGAGGCAGAGGTAGGAGGATCGCCGTGAGTTCAAGGCCACCCTGAGACTCCATAGTGAATTCCAGGTCAGCCTGGGCTAGAGTGAGACCCTACCTCTAAAAACCAAAACAAAAAAAAAAAGAAAGAAAATATTTTAAAAAAACACAACGAAATGGGGATCCTTGATAAAAATTCTACCAAAGCCAGCTGTGGTAGCAGATACTTGTAATCCCAAAACTTGGGAGGTAGAGCCAGGAGGACTGACAGTTTGAAGCCTGAATGAGCTATATAACAAAACACTGCCAGAAAGAAGGAAATAAAATGAAAGAAAAGGAAAAAAAGATTTATCAAAATACTGGATTTCAGGCTGGGGAGCTTGTTCAGCTGTTAGAGGGCTTGCCACTTAAGCATGAGTTTGACTCCCCAAAACCCACATAAAAACAAACAAACTGGGAGTGGTCAAGCGCTCCTGTTACCTCGGGGTGAGGGGAGGCAGAGACTGGAGAATCTCTGGAGCTTGCTGACTAACAGTTCACAGTTGAGGGAGAGACCCTGTCTCAAGAAAAGAAACACATGGATGAGCCATGAGAAGGACACCCAATGGTCTCCCCTGGGCTCTGCATGCACACGCACACACACACATGCACACACACACATACACACGGGACACACATCTTCACACACATGTTCATACACATCACACACACACACCCCTCTGGTTCCATGGAAGGGATTACTAAGAGAATGAAAGACAAACCAAAGACTGGGAGAAATAACTGCAAATTGTGTACCTGTTAAAGAATTTATATGAATATACAGAGAACTCTCAAAACTCAATAAAAACACAAATGAAGGAGCCGGGTGTGGTGGCACATGCCTTTAATCCCACCACTCGGGAGGCAGAGGTAGGAAGATTGCCTTGAGTTCGAGGCCACCCTGAGACTCCATAGTGAATTCCAGGTCAGCCTGGGCTAGAGTGAGACCTTACCTTGAAAAAACCAAAAAACAAAAACAACAACAACAACAACAACAAAAAAGAATTGTGGTAGAGTGTGGTGGTATACATCTGCAATCCCAGCACTGGGAAAGTTGAGGCAGAGGGATTCTGAATTTGAGGCTAACCTGGGCTATCAAGATCTCCTCTCAAGCCAGGCGTGGTGGCGCACGCCTTTAATCCCAGCACTTGGGAGGCAGAGGTAGGAAGATCGCCTTGAGTTCGAGGCCACCCTGAGACTCCATAGTGAATTCCAGGTCAGCCTGGGATAGAGTGAGACCCTACCTGGAAAAACCAAAAAAAAAAAAAAGCCCCACAAATGAGGGCTGGAGAGATGGCTCAGTGGTTAAGGCGCTTGCCTGCAAAGCCAAAGGACCCAGGTTCAACTCCCCAGGACCCAGGTAAGCCAGGTGCACACATCTGGAGTTCGTTTGCAGTGGCTAGAGGTCCTGGCGGGCCCATTCTCTCTCTCTCTCTCTCCCTGCCTATTTCTGTATATCTCTCTCAAGTAAAGAAATTTTAAAAATAATAAAATAAAATAAAAATATTTTTAAAAACACAAATGAGCCAAAACTTTCATTAGATACATAAATGAATCTGGGTCCACCACTGGCTTATGCACTTAGCTTGGACAATTCAAAGACAGCCCAAAGGCCACGCTGACAGCAGGGAGCAGAACCCTGCCCAGGCTCCTTGAAATCAAGGAGCTTGCCTTGCTTGTGACAGGTTTCCAAGTTGCCACAGAAAGAGCCTGTTCCTAGCCAACCCTGGTTAAATATACATACATACATACTGATAGATATGTTTATATATAGATATCTTATTTGTCCAAGAAATATTTTATGGGGCTGGAGAGAAGGCTCAGCAGTTAAAGGCACTTACTTGCAAAGCTTGACAGCCCAGGGTTGGAACCCACATAAAGCCAGTTGCACTAAATTAGCGCATGTATCTGGAGTTCATTTGCAGGCCCTGGCGTGCCTGCACTCACTCTATCTGCCTCTCTCTCTCTTCTTCTTCTTTTTCTCTCTCAAATAAATAAAATATTTTAAATAAGAAATATTTGTTGCCTGCCTATTCTAGGTCAAACATTTGCTAGGTTGAAAATAGGAAGGTTAAGATGGGCGTGATGGCACACGCCTTTAATCCCAGCACTTGGTAGGAGGGTCGCTATGAGTTCAAAGCCACCCTGAGACTACATAGTGAATTCCAGGTCAGCTTGGGAGGCAGAAGCAGGAAGATCAGGAACTTAAAGTCAGCATGGGCTACATAGAGAGACCCTGTCTCAAAAACAATGAATAGAAAGCCGGGCGTTGTGGTACATGCCTTTAACCCCAGCACTCAGGAGGCAGAGGTAGGAGGATCACCATGAGTTTGAGGCCACCCTGAGAATAGAGTGAATTCCAGATCAGCCTGGGCTAGAGTGAGACCCTGCCTTGAAAAACAAACAAACAAACAAAAAACTCAAAACCAAAAACAATGAATAGGGTCTGGAGAGATGGCTTAGCTGTTATGGCACTTGCCTGCAAAGCCAAAGGACCCAGGTTTGAACCCCCAGTGCCCACATAAAGCCAGATGCACAAGTGGCATATGCGTCTGGAATTCATTTGCAGTGGCTAAAGGCCCTGGTACATCCATTCTCTCTATCTGCCTCTTTCTTTCTCTCTCAAATAAATAAATAAAATTAGAAAAACTTTCCCAGTTTTTTCATATGAAAAACAATGGATAGATATAATAAAGAAGGAAGGAAGGAAAGGAGAGCAGGAGACAAATGGTAAAGAAGCAATTACAAAGGGCTTTACCCCCTCCCACCTTCTCATGGACAGGAGCGCTTTTCCTTTTTGCTTTTTTTCTTTTTTGGTTTTTTCGAGGTAGGGCTTCACTGTAGTTCAGGCTGACCTGGAATTCACTATGTAGTCTCAGGGTGGCCTCGAACTCACGGTGATCCTCCTACCTCTGCCTCCCAAGTGCTGGGATTAAAGGCGTGTGCCACCACGCCCAGCTAGGAGCTCTTTGTACTCTTCTCTTTCTTTTCTCTTCTTCTTTTACTTAGTAAGGAAAGCTTCACGAATTTGCATGCCATCCTCACTCAGGGGGTCCATGCTAATCTCTGCATCATTCCAATCTTAGTATGTGCGCTGCCGAAGTGAGCACGCCTTCTCTTAATCTAACAAAAACCTCTCTAAACCTTACAAAGAAGGAAGCAAGTATAAAACAGGGATAAAGTACTTTGGGATAAACCCAGGAAAAACAGAAAAGGAACACAGTCCAGGCCTGGGGGATCAAGAAAGATTTACTGGGATAAGTCAGGTTGGACATACAGGAATACATATATCTGTAACCCCAGCGCTCAGGAGGCGGAGGCAGGAGGATTGAGGGTTTGGCTCCTGACAAAAAGTAGGAATGGGGGGCTGGAGAGATGGCTTAGCGGTTAAGGTGCTTGCCTGCAAAGCCAAAGGACCTTGGTTCAATTTCTCAGGACCCACGTAGGCCAGATGCACAAGGGGGCGCATGTGTTTGGAGTTTATTTGCTGTGGCTGGAGGCCCTGGCACACCCATTTTCTCTCTCTCTCTCTCTTTCTCCCTCTTAAATAAAGAAATAAATAAAATACATTTTTAAAAAAGTAGGAATGGTCCCAGCAAGGGGACAGAAATGCACCTAAGGCAGGGAGCCAGACCATGATGGCTTCCTACTCACAGTGAAGGAGCAGCCCTGTGTGCCGATGGCAATGGGAGACAAGGACAGGCCCTCATTTTATTTGTTATTTTTATTAATATTTTTATTTATTTGAGAGAGAATGGGTGTGCCAGGGCATGGCAGTGGCCTCTGGCCACTGTACACGAACTTCAGACACTACTGGAGGGATTGAACCCAGGACCCACAGGCATTGCAAGCAAGCGCCTTTAAGTGCTGATCTGTCTCTCCAACCAAAGGACTTCATTTGAACTTTTCATTTATTTATTTGCAGTGCTTAGGATCAAATCCTGGACCACACACATGGCAGGCAAGTGTTCTATCACTGAGCTACATCCCCAGCTTATTCCTTCCTTCTCTCTCTCTCTCTCTTCACCTCCCCACCCCCCGAGGTAGGGTCTCACTCTAGCTCAGGTTGACCTGGAATTCTGTATGTAGTCTCAGGGTGGCCCTGAACTCACGATACCTCTGCCTCCCAAGTGCTGGGATTAAAGGCGTGCACCACCATGCCCGGCTCCTTTCTCTCTCTTTTTGAAGCAGGGTCTCACTCTAGCCCTAAGTGATCTGGAACTCACGGTGATCCTGCTACCCTAGCCTCCAGAGTGCACTGCTATTAAAGGGGTCCAATGACACCCGGCTTTCTTTTCTTTTTCTTTTTTTCCTTTAGTACTAAGGATCAGATTTAGGACTGTGAGAGGGTTTTTTACACGAAGCATAGCATGATGGCGGTGGCCTCTTGGAGGCCTATTAGAGAGAGACTGAAGGATCAAAATGGGTGAGATGCATTAGGAGTGCTTGGGGCACGTGCAGAAGCAGGCAGGGACGTGTGAAGAGAAGGCATGCACAACACATTAGCGCACAGTAGCAGATGTGTGACTGCTACACCAAGTTCAGCACAGCCAACGGGCAGCAATTGGCAGGAGAGGAGACAGAGCTGGCATGCCCATTGCCTCCGTAGCCTCCCAGCTGGAGCGCACATGTATGGAGAGAGGGCCAGGCACGCAGAAGCCTTCCTGGAGCTCTTCACTTCTAAGGAGCCAAAGCAACAAGAAGACCAGCATCACCTTCAGAGGAAGGTGGGGGCGGAGCAAGATATAATCGTTGCCTTCATTGTGCAGAATCCTGTGCTCAAGAAGATGGAAAGACAAAATAAATAAATAAATAAATAAAATAAATAAAAAGTGCTGGGCGTGGTGGCGCACGCCTTTAATCCCAGCACTTGGGAGGCAGAGGTAGGAGGATTCGCCATGAGTTCAAGGCCACCCTGAGACTCCGAAGTGAATTCCAAGTCAGCCTGGGCTAGAGTGAGACCCTACCTCTAAAAACAAAAAAACAAAAAAACAAAAAGAAAGAAAGAAAGAAAGAAAGGAAGGAAGAAAGGAAGGAAGAAAAAAAAGAAAAGTAAAAGAAAGAAAATATTAGAAAAAAAAAACAAAACAAAACAACGAAATGGGGATCCTTGATAATAATTCTACCAAAGCCAGCTGTGGTAGCAGATACTTGTAATCCCAAAACTTGGGAGGTAGAGCCAGGAGGACTGAGAGTTTGAAGCCTGAATGAGCTATATAACAAAACACTGTCAGAAAGAAGGAAATAAAATGAAAGAAAAGGAAAAAAAAGATTTATCAAAATACTGGATTTCAGGCTGGGGAGCTTGTTCAGCTGTTAAGAGGGCTTGCCACTTAAGCATGAGTTTGACTCCCCAAAACCCACATAAAAACAAACAAACTGGGAGTGGTCAAGCACTCCTGTTACCCCGGGGTGAGGGGAGGCAGAGACTGGAGAATCTCTGGAGCTTGCTGACTAACAGTTCACAGTTGACTCGGAGAGACCCTGTCTCAAGAAAAGAAACACATGGATGAGCCATGAGAAGGACACCCAATGGTCTCCCCTGGGCTCTGCATGCACACGCACACACACACATGCACACACACACATACACACAGGACACACATCTTCACACACATCACACACACACACACACCTCTGGTTCCATGGAAGGGATTACTAAGAGAATGAAAGACAAACCAAAGACTGGGAGAAATAACTGCAAATTGTATACCTGTTAAAGAATTTATATGAATATACAGAGAACTCTCAAAACTCAATAAAAACACAAATGAAGGAGCCGGGTGTGGTGGCACATGCCTTTAATCCCAGCACACGGGAAGCAGAGGTAGGAAGATCGCCTTGAGTTCGAGGCCACCCTGAGACTCCATAGTGAATTCCAGGTCAGCCTGGGATAGAGTGAGACCCCCCCTTGAAAAACCAAAAACAAAAACAAAAAAAGCCCCACAAATGAGGGCTGGAGAGATGGCTCAGTGGTTAAGGCACTTGCCTGCAAAGCCAAAGGACCCAGGTTCAACTCCCCAGGACCCAGGTAAGCCAGGTGCACATATCTGGAGTTCGTTTGCAGTGGCTAGAGGTCCTGGCGGGCCCATTCTCTCTCTCTCTCTCTTTCTCTCTCTCTCTCCCTGCCTATTTCTGTATATCTCTCTCAAGTAAAGAAATTTTAAAAATAATAAAATAAAATAAAAATATTTTTAAAAACACAAATGAGCCAAAACTTTCATTAGATACATAAATGAATCTGGGTCCACCACTGGCTTATGCACTTAGCTTGGACAATTCAAAGACAGCCCAAAGGCCACGCTGACAGCAGGGAGCAGAACCCTGCCCAGGCTCCTTGAAATCAAGGAGCTCGCCTTGCTTGTGACAGGTTTCCAAGTTGCCACAGAAAGAGCCTGTTCCTAGCCAACCCTGGCTAAATATACATACGTACATACTGATAGATATGTTTATATATAGATATCTTATTTGTCCAAGAAATACTTTATGGGGCTGGAGAGAAGGCTCAGCAGTTAAAGGCACTTACTTGCAAAGCTTGACAGCCCAGGATTGGAACCCACATAAAGCCAGTTGCACTAAATTAGCGCATGTATCTGGAGTTCATTTGCAGGCCCTGGCATGCCTGCACTCACTCTATCTGCGTCTCTCTGTCTTCTTCTTCTTCTTTTTCTCTCTCAAATAAATAAAATATTTTAAATAAGAAATATTTGTTGCCTGCCTATTCTAGGTCAAACATTTGCTAGGTTGAAAATAGGAAGGTTAAGACGGGCGTGATGGCACACGCCTTTAATCCCAGCACTTGGTAGGAGGATCGCTGTAAATTCAAAGCCACCCTGAGACTACATAGTGAATTCCAGATCAGCTTGGGAGGCAGAGGCAGGAAGATCAGGAACTTAAAGTCAGCATTGGCTACATAGAGAGACCCTGTCTCAAAAACAATGAATAGAAAGCCGGGCATGGTGGTACATGCCTTTAACCCCAGCACTTGGGAGGCAGAGGTAGGAGGATCACCATGAGTTTGAGGCCACCCTGAGAATACAGAGTGAATTCCAGGTCAGCCTGGGCTAGAGTGAGACCCTGCCTTGAAAAACAAACAAAGAAACAAAAAACTCAAAACCAAAAACAATGAATAAGGTCTGGAGAGATGGCTTAGCTGTTATGGCACTTGCCTGCAAAGCCAAAGGACCCAGGTTTGAACCCCCAGTGCCCACATAAAGCCAGATGCACAAGTGGCATATGCGTCTGGAATTCATTTGCAGTGGCTAAAGGCCCTGGTACATCCATTCTCTCTATCTGCCTCTTTCTTTCTCTCTCAAATAAATAAATAAAATTAGAAAAACTTTCCCAGTTTTTTCATATGAAAAACAATGGATAGATATAATAAAGAAGGAAGGAAGGAAAGGAGAGCAGGAGACAAATGGTAAAGAAGCAATTACAAGGGGCTTTACCCCCTCCCACCTTATCATGGACAGGAGCGCTTTTCCTTTTTGCTTTTTTTCTTTTTTGGTTTTTTCGAGGTAGGGCTTCACTGTAGTTCAGGCTGACCTGGAATTCACTATGTAGTCTCAGGGTGGCCTCGAACTCACGGTGATCCTCCTATCTCTGCCTCTCAAGTGCTGGGATTAAAGGCGTGTGCCACCACGCCCAGCTAGGAGCTCTTTGTACTCTTCTCTTTCTTTTCTCTTCTTTTACTTAGTAAGGAAAGCTTCACGAATTTGCATGCCATCCTCACTCAGGGGGTCCATGCTAATCTCTGCGTCATTCCAATCTTAGTATATGCGCTGCCGAAGTGAGCACGCCTTCTCTTAATCTAACAAAAACCTCTCTAAACCTTACAAAGAAGGAAGCAAGTATAAAACAGGGATAAAGTACTTTGGGATAAACCCAGGAAAAACAGAAAAGGAACACAGTCCAGGCCTGGGGGATCAAGAAAGATTTGCTGGGATAAGTCAGGTTGGACATACAGGAATACATATATCTGTAACCCCAACGCTCAGGAGGCGGAGGCAGGAGGATTGAGGGTTTGGCTCCTGACAAAAAGTAGGAATGGGGGGCTGGAGAGATGGCTTAGCAGTTAAGGTGCTTGCCTGCAAAGCCAAAGGACCTTGGTTCAATTTCTCAGGACCCACGTAGGCCAGATGCACAAGGGGGCGCATGTGTTTGGAGTTTATTTGCTGTGGCTGAAGGCCCTGGCACACCCATTTTCTCTCTCTCTCTCTCTTTCTCCCTCTTAAATAAAGAAATAAATAAAATACATTTTTAAAAAAGTAGGAATGGTCCCAGCAAGGGGACAGAAATGCACCTAAGGCAGGGAGCCAGACCATGATGGCTTCCTACTCACAGTGAAGGAGCAGCCCTGTGTGCCGATGGCAATGGGAGACAAGAACAGGCCCTCATTTTATTTGTTATTTTTATTAATATTTTTATTTATTTGAGAGAGAATGGGTGTGCCAGGGCATGGCAGTGGCCTCTGGCCACTGTACACGAACTTCAGACACTACTGGAGGGATTGAACCCAGGACCCACAGGCATTGCAAGCAAGCGCCTTTAAGTGCTGATCTGTCTCTCCAACCAAAGGACTTCATTTGAACTTTTCATTTATTTATTTGCAGTGCTTAGGATCAAATCCTGGACCACACACATGGCAGGCAAGTGTTCTATCACTGAGCCACATCCCCAGCTTATTCCTTCCTTCTCTCTCTCTCTCTCTTCACCTCCCCACCCCCCGAGGTAGGGTCTCACTCTAGCTCAGGTTGACCTGGAATTCTGTATGTAGCCTCAGGGTGGCCCTGAACTCACGATACCTCTGCCTCCCAAGTGCTGGGATTAAAGGCGTGCACCACCATGCCCGGCTCCTTTCTCTCTCTTTTTGAAGCAGGGTCTCACTCTAGCCCTAAGTGATCTGGAACTCACGGTGATCCTGCTACCCTAGCCTCCAGAGTGCACTGCTATTAAAGGGGTCCAATGACACCCAGCTTTCTTTTCTTTTTCTTTTTTTCCTTTAGTACTAAGGATCAGATTTAGGACTGCGAGAGGGTTTTACATGAAGCATAGCATGATGGCGGTGGCCTCTTGGGGGCCTATTAGAGAGAGACTGAAGGACCAAAATGGGTGAGATGCATTAGGAGTGCTTGGAGCATGTGCAGAAGCAGGCAGGGACGTGTGAAGAGAAGGCATGCAAAGCGCATTAGCGCACAGGGACAGATGTGTGACTGCTACACCAAGTTCAGCACAGCCAACGGGCAGCAATTGGCAGAAGAACAGGAGACAGAGCTGGCATGCCCATAGCCTCCCAGCTGGAGCGCACATGTATGGAGAGAGGGCCAGGCACGCAGAAGCCTTCCTGGAGCTCTTCACTTCTAAGGAGCCAAAGCAACAAGAAGACCAGCATCACCTTCAGAGGAAGGTGGGGGCGGAGCAAGATATAATCGTTGCCTTCATTGTGCAGAATCCTGTGCTCAAGAAGATGGAAAGACTAAATAAATAAATAAATAAAAGTGCTGGGCGTGGTGGCGCACGCCTTTAATCCCAGCACTCGGGAGGCAGAGGTAGGAGGATTGCCATGAGTTCGAGGCCACCCTGAGACTCCACAGTGAATTCCAGGTCAGCCTGGGCTAGAGTGAGACCCTACCTCGAAAAACCAAAAAAAAAAAAAAAAAAAAAAAAAAAAAAAAAAGAAAAAGAAGATGGAAAGATAGTATGTGAGTTCCTAGATGAAAAAGCCTTAAACAGGCTATTCCAGTCACTTATTTCCCCTTGCAGAGTGTTTTTTGGGCCTAGGAGCAATAACTTTTTTGTTTTTAAAATTATTTTATTTAGGGCTGGAGGGATGGCTTAGTGTTTAAGGTGCTTGCCTGCAAAGCCAAAGGACCCAAGGTCAATTCCCCTGGACCCACGTAAGCCAGATGCACAAGGGGAGTGCACGCATCTGGGGTTTGTTTGCAGTGGCTGGAGGCCCCGGTGCACCCATTCTCTCTCTCTCTCTCTCTCTCTCTCTCTCTCTCTCTCTCTCTTTTCCTGCCTATTTCTCTCTCTCTCAAATAAATAAAGAAAAATAAAATAAATTATTTTATTTAGTCAGGCATGGTGGTGCATGCCTTTAATCCCAGCACTTAGGAGGCAGAGGTAGGAGGACCACCATGAGTTCAAGGCCACCCTGAGACTACATAGTGAATTCCAGGTCAGCCTAGACTAGAGTGAAACCCTACCTCAAAAAACAAAACAAAATTTATTTGAGAGAGGCAGTTGGGGAGAATGGGTGTGCCAGGGTCCCTAGCCACTGCAAATGAACTCGAGACGCATGTGCCACTTTGTGCATCTGGCTTATGTGGGTCCTGTGGAATCCAACTGAATTGTTAGGCTTCATAGGCAAGTGCCTTAATTGTTAAGGCATCTCTCCAGCCCTAGGAAGCTCTTAATAGCAAACAGAATTTTACCTTCAAAGCAGTCATAATAACAGGAAGGACTCAGTCACTATGAATCCTGCAGTTTCTAATAAGAGCTGAGCTCTGTCTGAAACTGCTATCACACTGAGTACATTCATAAGGCTTCTCTCCTGTGTGAACCTTCTGATGTGCAGTGAGAGCAGAGCTTTGAGCAAACCTTTTCCCACACTGCACACACTCACAGGGCTTCTCTCCCATGTGGGTTCTCTGGTGCTTAATTAGAGCTGTCCTTTCACCCAAACTCCTCCAACACTTGTTACATTCATGGGGTATCTGCCCGGTGTGAATCTTCTGGTGTGAGATGAGATGAGCGTTCCGGCTGAACCTCTGCCCACAGATGGGGCATTCATAGGGCTTCTGTCCAGTGTGGGCCCTCTCCTGCTGAACCAGAGCTGAAATGCGGCTGAAGCTCTCCCCACATGTGTTACGGTGGTTCGGCTTTTCTCCCGTGTGGGCTCTGTAGCGTTCTACCAGTTCAGAGCTCTGACTGAAACTCTTCCCACACTCATCACAGTTGGAGGGCCTCTCACCTGTGTGGACATGATAGCGTTTGATGAGATCAGAGCTGTCCCTGAAGCCCTGTCTGCACTCCTTACACTCCTGATACTTGTTGCCCACATGTGTCCTCTGGTGCCGGGACAGGTGGGAGCTTCAGCTGAAGCTTTTCCCACATTCCTCACACTCGTGTGGTTTCTCCCCATCGTGGGCCCTTTGGTGCTGGATGAGGTAAGAAATGTGGCAGAAGCTTTTCTCACACTCATTGCATTTGTGAGGCTTCTCACCGGTGTGGATTGTCTGATGTTGAATAAGGTAGGAGTTCCTTCCAAAACTTTTCCCACACTCACTACAGTTATATGGCCGCTCCCCAGTGTGCACTCTCGGATGCTGAATAAGGTGGGAGCAACGATTGAAGCCCTTTCCACACTTGGAACATTTATGGGGTTTGTCTGCCTTGTGAGTTTTCAGGTGTCGATTAAGGCCTGAAATCTGACTGAAAGCCTTTCCACAATGAGAACATATGTGACATCGAATGCCTGTGTGGACGAGCAGATCAGTGACTCGTTGGAGAGGGTAGCTAACCCACTCTTCTGCTACTGTCAGATGTCCCCACTGTCTTTCTGGCCTTTCCCCACCTTCAAGGGCTTCTTCACCTTCAGGGTTTTCCTCAGCATTCCCCACAGGTCTTTCAGAAGTGGTGCCAAACTCTACATCTTCACTAATCTCTTGCTTTGGGTTCACTTCATTCTCACTCCTGATCTCAAAATCTGCAATAATGGATAAATAATAATAATAAGATTGGTGAGTGCACAAACAAATTATCTATTGTGTTCTGGGAAGTATATTAAGGGTTTATAAAAATCTTTATTTATGGTGTTGGGACTGAATGGAGTATTTTGTGCATACTAGGCAAGTGCTCTGTGACTGACTGAGCTACATCCCCAGCCCCACTAATAAATTCTTTTCTTTTCTTTTTTCAAGGTAGGGTCTTGCTCTAGCCCAGGCCTACCTGAAATTCACTATGTAGTCTCAGAGTGGCCTCGAACTCACTGTGATCCTCCTACCTCTGCCTCCCGAGTGCTGGGATTAAAGGCATTTGCCACCACTCCCAGCAACATGAAATATTTAATTAGTGACTGCAGACAGGCAGACAGACAGACATGCAGACACCACACACACACACTACATACAGAGAAGCAAAAACAAAAATTTCTGATCCTCCTGGCCACTTCCTGAGTGCTAGGGTTACAGGCATATGTACCACTGCATCTGGTTTTATGTAGTGCTGAAGGATCAAACCTGGGGCTTCTTGCTTTCCAGGCAAACCCTATACTAAATGAATTACTTCCCCTACCCCATGAGTTGCCCTGTCTTTTATATTGTTAATTTTTTTTTTTCAACGTAAGGGTCTCACTCTAGCCCAAGCTGACCTAGAATTCACTATGTAGTCTCAGGGTAGCCTCAAACTCACAGAGATCCTCCTACCTCTGCCTCCCTAGTGCTGGGATTAAAGGTGTATGCCACTATGCCCAGCTTTCAATTGCCATTTTGATAGGATCTAGAATCACCTAGGAGACAAGCCTCTGGGCATGTATGTGAGAGATTAGCTTAACATAGGCTAGTTGAGGTGGGAAAACCCACCCTGTCAGCAGCACCATTCCATGAGTTGTTCTTGGACTGAATGAGAAGGAGAAAGGAGCCTGGGAAAGATGGCTTAATGGTTAAAGGTACTTGCTTGCAAACCCTTCAGGCCAGGGTTAGATTCCTCAGTGCCCATGTAAAGCCAGATGCACAACATGGTGCATGTGTCTGGAGTTCCTCTAGTACATCCATATTCTCTCTCTCTCAAATAAAATGAGGGCTAGAGAGGTGGCTCTGCAGTTAAAGGTGTTTGCTTGCAAGCCTGCTGATCTGTGTTCAATTCCCCAGTTCCCAAGTAAAGCCAGATATTCAAATAAAATGAATAAAATGTTTTTTAAAAAGAGAGAAAGAGAGTCGAACACCAGCATTCACCACTGTCTGCTTTTCTTTTTTCTGTTTTTTTTTTTTTTTTTTTTTTTTTTTTTTTTTTTTTTTTTTGGTTTTTCGAGGTAGAGTCTCACTCTAGTCCAGGCTGACCCTGGAACACACTATGTATTCTCAGGGTGACCTTGAACTCATGGTGATCCACCTATCTCTGCCTCCTAAGTGCTGGGATTAAAGGTGTGCGCCACCACACCCGGCTCGACTGTCTGCTTTTCTGACTGCAGACAATGCAATGTGACCAGCTGCCTCGCCTTCCTGTTTTCATTTCTTCCCACCATGAAAGACTGTAACCCTAGTACTGTAAGCAGAAATAAACCCATCCTCAAGTTGTTTCTTCTCAGGTCTCAGCTCTGAAGCGGTTCTCGACCAGAACTCACCCAGGTAAAGAGCCTGAGGCAAAGCCGCCACTCCCGGGCCAAAACAAACACTAAAGGGTGGCTCCTGTCCTCATGTAAACCCACTTAAGAACCCTTCATCATCTAGTGCCCCACAGAGAAAGCACCACATCCAGGGGCATCAATTCCTGGCAAGCACCACTACGCCAGACATGTTTGGCAGGCTGGAGAATAGCAAATGACTCAGGGCACAAGAAATCTGAATTCCTCTAAAATGCACAGAAACTTTTCTTTCCTATGTATTTATTTATGAAAGAGAGAGAGAGAGAGAGAAGGAGAGAGAGAGAATGGGCATGCCAGAGCCTTCAGCATCTGCAAACTAACTTCAGATGCATGTGCCACCTTGTGCATCTTACGTGGGTCCTGGGGAATTGAACTTGGGTCCTTTGGCTTTGCAGGCAAGTGCCTTAACCGCTAAGCCATCTCTCTAGCCCTTCTTTCCTTTTTAGACAACATGATTTGGAATGTTTCCACGTTCAAAGATTTGTCTGAGCAGTGAAGCTAATAACTAATCAATTATCTAACAACTAGGCTGTAGTGAAAACTTCAGCCATCCTCGGTTTCAAAATCACAGGGGATGAAGCAATGTAGAAACCTTAGCCAATGAGACATTGCCATAATTCCTCTGCATAGCATCCCCATACAGGTCACTTGGTGTAGGATCCAGAGGTCTCTGTTCCTCCTTGGTGAGGCAAACATCTTCACAGGCATCTGAAAGCACACAATGCCTCCTCACTACTTGCTATCTAGGAGTTTTTCTTCTTGAAATTGTCGCAACTGTAGAGTCCAAAAAAGAACCAAGAAAAAAAAGATATGTGATCAAAGTGGGAGGGAGAAGGATAATTTTTTAGTTGGCTGCTCTGGAACCATGGATAGATATCCTACCCACTTGGAGAACTTTATGACCTTATCCTATATGTTGCAGTTAGCTTCAGGTTGTTGGCAGGAAATACCCTACCAAAAGCAGTTTATGGAAGGAGAGGGTTTATTTTGGCTTACAGATTGCAGAGCAAGCTCCATGATGGCAAGGGAAAACGATGGCATGAGGAAAGGGTGGACATTACCTCCTGGCCAACATCAGGTGGACAACAGCAACAGGAGTGTGTGCCAAATACTGGCGAGGGGAAGTTGGCTATAACACCCATAAGCTTGCCCCCAACAATACATTATCATCAGAAGGATCCATTTCCCAAATGGCCACCAGCTGCGGACCTAGCATTCAGAACATATAAATTTATGGGGGACACCTGAATCAAACTACCACACTATAGCTGTGCCTTTTCCAGAACATTTCTAGAACTGATATTACCCCACACCTTTACATACTCTTCTTGGAGTATCCTTCTCAGGCCTCTGATTTTGGCCAGTAATGTTCATGGACTCCTCGCTTGGGTACAATGAATAGAATTTATCACTCCTTTGCAGCCACGATACAACCCTATTGCTATCGTAAACAGATCGTTTACCACAGAGCACCATGGTTAACCAAATGCGTCTTTCTTCTCACAGATTGTAACGACTGTTACGGGAAGAGATAACACCTCTCTAGTGCAGCTTTGGGCATTTTGTTTGTGCGTGTCTGTGGCCTGGGCAGAAGTCAGAGAACAACTGGAGGTGTTTTGCGTCCCACTTTCTTTGAATCAGCCTCTCTGCTCCACTGCAAATGAGCTGCCAGACTGCCAACGACCAGCTGTGTTTCAGAATCTCCACTGAGCTTGGGATTCTTCTGCTTTAGGTGAGTTGCACTCACAGGTGTATGCATCCAGCTGTGCGTGGGTGCTGAGACTTGAAGCAGGGCCTACAGGCTTTGTAAACAAGAGCCTTGAACCGCCGAGCCATCTCCCCACTCGCCATAGTTCCAACTTTCTCTCTCCAATACTTAAAGGCTTCCAGCAGAAGTTCGATACATGTTCGCTTCTGACTATCTTGTCCAGTACTAAGCCCCTAAGCAGAATACCGAAGAGAACCAATTACTAACTCCAGAGTATTTCCTAGAGGCTTTCAGAGAGGGGAAGTGTTGGGCGAGGTCGGGGAAGCCACCCCAGGTTTAGCTGAGACCCAGCCATTCACAAGCATGGTGGCTCAAGCTACAAGGGTTCACCTCCCGGGGGGTGCGCGAGCAGGAAAAGCAGCTAGCAGACAGCGCTAGGGAGGCGAAAAGCAGGGCGTGAGGCACGAGAACAGACCCTGCCCACTCCCCAGGGCTGGAGTTCTGGCCACCTGGAGGCGGGGAGGACCCTGCACCGGGCCGGGTCACGCTCCTCCCTGATCCCCGAACGTGGCCCGTCCTGGGTGTCTCTGCCACCACCGGGTGGAAGCGGTGCCAGATTCCTCTAACACAATCCTCAGACGGCTCAAATTATGGCTCTCTGGGGCCTCGGGTCAGCTCCAAGCTATTTCAGGGAAGCGATCAACCCAGCCCACAAAACACCTCGGCTCTTCCATCTCCAGGCTGGGTCCTTTCCGGCATCCGGCTCAGCCAATCAGAGAACGAAACTCACAACCCCTCTACCAATCAGAAGGCAAATCGCCCGCCCGCCTCCTGCAGCGTGGCCGAGCAGCTCTACTACGCCTGCGCGCGTCGCGCAGCCTGCCGGGAGTTGTAGTTCCACCTGGGCGTACAAAGGCCCGTTAGGAGCCACGAGCCAAAGAACAAAAGGGTGGGGGAAAGGAGCAGCGTCTTTCTAGCCAAGGCGGAGTGTCTCCGCTTTATTCTCTTGCACTTGATTGATGCTGGCTAGCAGGCGGACTACAACTCCCAGCACGCCCTGCGGCATTCGCACCCAGGCCACGTTCTGATCCTGTTAACCCTCGGAGGATGTCCAGCTTAGTTTGTCTGGAGTGCGCCCTTGGACCTGGGTGCCCAGTTGCGCCCAGCGAAGAAGCGAAACAGAACTAGAAGTCCGAGAGGGGTACAGGGAGGTCCTGTAAGGAGATAGCCAGGGCTCAGAGGGAGGCTCCCCCCATCTGAGGGTCTTTTAGGCTCCTAGAGGTTTCCAAAAACAGAGACCCTGGGCCTTCGAGAGCCCGAACCCTGGCGGGTCCCTCAGTATGTTAGCAGCCCCTGCCTTGCTAGGGTCAGGAAGCTGCAAACCCGAATTAAGGATGAACACACCTACCTCCAGTTCCACAAAAATCCACTGGATGGCTGGGTGCAAGATCCAAGAGGCCTGAGATCGCAAAGCCCCAGAGCTCTGGAGGTCAGAAATGTAGCCAACGGTAGGGAAGGGTCTCTCTTAAGGATCAGGTGTTTCCAGATTCTTGGCTTCTTTTTCAAAGAATCGAAAAAGTGCACACAAATAGCAAAGCAGCAAGAAGTTTTATTTAAAGAAACAATATAAGAGCCGGGCGTGGTGGCGCACGCCTTTAATCCCAGCACTTGGGAGGCAGAGGTAGGAGGATTGCCATGAGTTCAAGGCCACCCTGAGACTACATAGTGAATTCCAGGTTAGCCTGGGCTAGAGTAAGACCCTACCTCAAAAAACTAAAAAAAAAAAAAAAAAAAAAGACATTATAAGAATACATTGCAAGGTTGCAACAAGTTACTTTAAACTGGCCTTGGTTACTGTAATGGCCTTTTTATGGGGTGCAGTAGGAGGGGGAGGAGTTGGCTGCTAAGAGGCATGGTGTGACTATTTTGATAGGTCCTGTGCATGTGCATGCCCTGTGATTCTTTTGGTTTTAATCATGTGCATGCCCATTCATGCACAGACATAAGATGGTAAATAGAGGACTTTCCCTGAAAGTTCGCTCAGAGGACAGAGTTTGCCTTACTGAGCCTACACCCAAAAGCGGATCAGGCTGAATCCAGGGCTTTCTACCCATGTTTGAATGGAAGAGGCAGTTGTCAATAAGGTTGCAAAAGGAGTAAGCATTGTTTGAAGATGGGTGGGCAGATAGCTCAGTACAGATGCAGAGGTCTCAGGTTGCCAGGTTCATTGTTAGTTGCTTGCCTCAGAAGATTCTAGAGATCATCAGCATGTCATGGAGATCTCAAACTGAGAAGTAGATGTTGAATTCATACACTTGGAAGACAAAGCCCAGAAATCCTAGGCTGCCCCCAAAGACGCATGGACAGCTCAGGAAATCCACAAGCTCACACCAACAGATCCCCGAAGCCTCAGCAGCTGGCCAAGAACCGCTAGCAGCAGCTAAGCTGCATTCAGGCAGGGGTTTCTCAGAAAGAAAGGACCTGCAGCCTGCCCTTTCCCCAGCCAGGATGAGGGAATTAAGACAATGGAAGCCGAGCGCTAGGCAATGCAGGCATTCTGCATGGGGAAGAGCCTGCTGTATGTAGCCTTGGAGAAGGAAGTTATTGAAGAAGAATACAACAGCTTATTAGGGACTCCCACCCTCTCCAGGTTACAAATATCTCCGGAATTTTGGCTATGTGCCCAGAAGCCTGTAGTTTCTAGCGGTACAGACTTCTTTTTGTAGACACATCCATCTACTGAAGGACTTGATTTTTATTTTTCAAATATGACTCCTGTCCATGCTTTCATTAGACTATCTCTGTCCAGTTATCTATGTCTAAATTACTCGTGTCCAAAGTGATCCTAACCAAACATTATGCACTATCTTCACCCCAGCTTGTCTTCTCACAAAGGTGGAGCTAGGAATACTTTAGATGCCACAAAATCATATCGCCTTACCTCATCTAAAATTCACCTGGGAAGCTGGGAGATGGTTCAGTAGTTAGAGGCACTTGCTTGCAAAGCCTGATTGCCTGCCTGGGGTTTAATTCCCCAGCCACCCACATAAAGCCTGATGCAAAAAGTGGATAGGCATCTGGCATTGTTTCCGGTGGCAAGAGACCCTGGTGCGCCTACGTCCACATACCTAAATAACTAAAAGCTTAAACATTGATCTTGGCACCCCATATGTTAAGAGTCCTGCTGAGGCAGGTCATTCCAGGAATAGCTTAGCAAACACCTTCCCCATCCACGTGGAGCCATACACACCTGTTTCCCAACAACGCCATCTCCGACTCCTCCCTAGCAACTCTCCATTTGTGGTTAGTTTGTGGTCAGACATGTCCTGGTTTGTGTTCAAACACATCCTGGAACACACTGTGAAGCTGGAGGCCCATCAAGCCTGAATTAGTGTTATGTGCACACACAGTTACTGCAGACTGTGTCCTCAGAGTGAATATTTAGGTAAAGCTCATACGTATCATCTTATGTTACACATTCTTGGGTATACATATGATGGACATTATGGTTTTTTTTTTTTTTTTTTTTTTTTGAGGTATGGTCTCACTCTAACTCAGGCTGACCTGGAATTCACTATGGAGTCTCAGGCTGGCCTTGAACTCTTGGCGATCCTCCTACCTCTGCCTCCTGGGTACTGGGATTAAAGGTGTGCACCACCACGCCCGGCTCATATAATAGACATTATGGACTATTGGCCACACTCGTGCAATTTGCCCAAGGCTGCACAACAGCCCATCTGTCAATCAGAGTACAAAACCACCCATGCCCTGCCCTGCACCTAATAACCAACTCTTCTTCAGTACCAGAATGAGGGAAGCCACTGTCAGCTGGTGATAAGTATGAGAATTGGAGTTTGAACCAGAAAAGGCCATATTTTTTTGGGTGGGTGGGGGACTTTTTAAGGTAGGGTCTAACTAGCTGACCTGGAATTCACTATGTAGTCCCAGGCTAGACTTGAATTCATGGCAATGCTCCTACCTCTGTCTCCTGGGTACTGTGATTAAAGACTTGCACCATCATGCCTGGCTAAAGCCAGAGTCTATAGAAAGTGTCTGTAAACCCATCTACAGGAGAGTCTCTTGTCAGTTCTTTCCAGGTGAGTTTTCTAGGACAACTTGAAAAGCCTTGTCTGTGCTCATCATTAGGTAAATAAAGTACCTACTGTGTGCAGACCCAGCACTATAGGTTGTCCACTGGGAAAAGGACCAGGAGAGATGTTTATGCAGGGTTTCAAATTCAGCCTTATTTGCAGGGAGAAAAACAGAATTAGAGGCAATGGGCGTGCATGCACTACTTTGTGCATCTGACTTTATGCAGGTACTAGAGAATCGAACCAGGGCCATCAGACTTTGTTAGGAAGAGCCTTTAACCACTGATCCATCTCTCCAGCCCCAAATTCAGCCTCCTCCAGATCAGGTTCTACTACCGTGTGATTTGATGAAAGAGCCTCCCGTATGTCCTTAACGTGTGTTCTGCTACCAGACTAGTATGCCTAGTGGGGAGGGAAGCAATGTAAATGATTAAAAAAAAAAAAACTTTCTTAAATATCTTATTTATTTATTTGAGAGAGAGGCAGATAGAGAAAAATGGGCGCATCAAGGCCTTCAGCCACTGCAAATGAACTCCAGACACATGTACCACCTTGTGCTTCTGGCTTACGTGGTTACTGGGAAATCAAACCTGGATCCTTGGGCTTTGTAGGCAACTGCCTTAACCACTAAACCATTTCTCCAGCCTCTAAATAATTGTATTTTAATAAATCTTATCCTGTGAGCAGCCCAATCATAATGGAATTTTGTATCCAAGCACTGCTTTAAGGGTCTTATTTATTTTTGGTATTTATTTATTTATTTGGAAGGAAAGAGAAATGGGCACATCAGGGCCTTTTGCGGCTACAAATGATCTCCAGACCCATGCATGCCACTTTGTGCATCTGGCTTTACATGGGTACTGGGGAATCAAATCCAGGCCTTTAGGCTTTTCAAGTAAGAGCCTTAACCACTGAGCAATCTCTTTATCCTTACTTTTGAATTTTTTGAGATAAGGGCTCACTCTAGCCCAGGCTGGCCTTGAACTCATAGTGATCCTCCTACCTCAGCTTCTTGAGTGCCACCATGCTCAGCCTATTAAATTTTTTAAATTAATTTGTTTGCAAGCAGAAAGAAATAAGAGAGAGTAGGGGAGGAGAATGGCTGCACCAGGGCCTCCAGGCACTATAAACAAATGTCTGACACATGCACCACTTTGTGCATGCAGCCCCATGTGGGCGCCGAGGTATTGAACAGGGTCATTAGGCTTTGCAGAAGGGCACCTTAACTGCTGAGCCATTTTTCCAGCTCTATTAACAGTTTTAAGATATGCTTTCATGTTTGTAACCATACCCAGTCATCTTTCTTTTCCAGATGAACTGACTTGAGCTTCCCTCGACCCTCTAAGTGTCATGAGTGATGTAACTTGCAAAGCATCTCACAGCTGCATCCAGGCAGGGCTGACTCCTCTCTGGAACATGGAAGGCTTCCCAGAGGAGGTGACCCCTGAGCTGGCTTGCGGACTGTAGCTGGTGTTAGAGGTGGAGAAAGGAGGACAAGCTTTACAGTCTGAAAGAACAGCATGTGGGAAGGCACAGTGGTGTCTTCCAGAATGTCCTGGATTGGTTGTGGCTGGAGGAAAGAGTGTGACAGGGGAAGGAAGCAAAGCAGGGACAGAGTCTGTGTCCCCTTACCCATCTGCCTTTGGCTGTGGTGATGAGACCCGGCTGCAGGGTGGCCCAAGGGGACAGCCTGGGTGAGAAGAGCAGATGGGCTCTGCAGGAGGAGGCAGAGCCCAGGGGACTGCTCCTTTTCCCCAGAGTGTTTTCCCAGAATGTAGACAATGATATTAAAAATGCCCAACCTGGGGGCTGTAGAGATGGCTTAGTGGCTAAGGCATTTGCCTACAAAGCCAAAGGACCTCGGTTCGATTCCCCAGAACCCATGTAAGCCAGATGCACAAGGGGGTGCATGCGTCTGGAGTTCATTTGCAGTGGCTGGAGGCTCTGGTACACCCATTCTCTCTCCCTCTCTCTGCTTCTTTCTATCTCTCTCAAATAAGTACATAAAAATAAAGTTAAAAAAATGCCCAACCTGGGATGGAGAGATGGCTTAGCTTTTAAGGTACTTGCCTGCAAAGCCTAAAGACCCAGGTTCGATTCTCCAGGATCCATGTAAGTCCACGGTGTCACATGTGTCTGGAGTTTGTTTGCAGTGGCTAGAGGCCATGGTGTTCCCATTCCCTCTATCTCTCTCTGTGTGTCTCAAATAAGAATAAATTTTTAAAAATTTGAACGAAAATAACCACTGGGCATGGTGGCACACACCTTTAATCCCAGCACTCTGGAGGCAGAGGTGGCAGGACCACTGTGACTTCGAGGCAACCCTGAGACAATATAGTGAATTCCAGGTCAGCCTGGGCTAGAGTGAGACCCTACCTTGAAAAACCAAAAAAAAAAAAAAAAAAAAAAAAAAAAAACCCAACTTATTTAATATTGTTTAGGTGGTTGAAGCAGGTCAGATATGCCCATATCTTGGCTACCAATTCTGCACCAAACACTGAGCTGGGAAATTGGACACTGCCCTGCTGAACCATGACTGCAGGGCTGCTGTGAGGATTAAGTATGAGAATGACAGAGGAGCGCCCTGGCACATGCTGGCCATGCTTGTACAGAGTATAATAATAGAAACAGTACTGCAGTGGTTGGCAGGAGTGGCAAAGGGGGCATGGGGCACTGCTTAATGGAGGCTTGGTTTTGCCAGATAGAAAACTCTGGAGGGGGCTGGAGGGACAGCTTAGCGGTTTAGGTGCTTGCTACAAAAAGCCGAAGGAGTACTTGGGAGACTGAGGCAGAATGATCAGTTCAAGGTCAGCCTGGACAATTTAATGAGACACTGTCTTAAAAAAAAAAGTGCAAACTGGGCATGGGCGCACGCCTTTTAATTCCAGTACTTGGGAGGCAGAGGTAGGAGGATCACCCTGAGTTCCAGGCCATCCTGAGACTACATAGTGAATTCCAGGTCAGCCTGGAATAGAGTGAAACCCTACCTTGAAAAACTAAAAAACAGGGCTGGAAAGAAGGCTTAGTGGTTAAGTTGCTTGCCTGTGAAGCCTAAGGACCCAGGTTCGATTCCCCAGTACCCACAAAAGCCAGATACACAAGGTGGCACATGCATCTGGAGTTTATTTGCAGTGGCTAGAGACCTTGGTGTGCCCATTCTATCTGCCTCTCTCTTTCTTTCTCAAATAAATAAAAAATAAAATATTTTAAAAAAGAAAAACCAGGTTGGGGAAATGGCTTAGTGTTTAAGGCATTTGCCTGCAAAGCCTAAGGAACCTGGTTTGATTCCCCAGGACCCACGTAAGCCAGATGCACAAGGGGGCCTATGTGTATGGAGTTTGTATGCAGTGGCTAGAGGCCTGGCATGCCCATTCTCTCTTTTCTCTCTATCTGCCTCTTTCTGTCTGTCTCTCTCAAATAAATAAATAAATTTTAAAAAAAGAAAGAAAAACAGGGCTGGAGAGATGGTTTAGCAGTTAAGGCGAATGCCTACAAAGCCAAAAGATCCCTGTTTGATTCTCCAGGCCCCACATAAGACAGATGGAACAAGGGGCTGCATGCATCTGGACTTCGTTTGCAGTGGCTGAAGGCCCTGGCGCACCATTCTCTCTCTCTCTCTCTCACACACACATACTCTGCCTCTTCCTCTCAAATAAATAAATAAATAAAATTTAAAAAAAGAAAAATAAATTAATAAAGTGCCAAAGTGTTGGGCGTGGTAGTACACATCTTTAATCCCAGCACTTGAGGCGGAGGTAGGAGGATCATTGTGAGTTTGAGTTTGAGAGGCTAGCCTGGGACTACAGAGTAAATTCTAGGCCAGCCTGAGCTAGAGTGAGACCCCACCTTGAAAAAAAAAAGCAAAATAATAATAATGATAATAACAAGAGTAAGCCAGGGAAGCACAGGAACTAGTTCAATCTGGAGTGCCACTGGGCTTGGGCAGTAAACACAAGCTTTTCTTAACTACACCTAACACACTTTTGGCAACCTGAGACCCAGCCAGGTTTTTTTTCTTTTTCTTTTTCTTTTTTCAAGGTAGGTTCTAATTCTAGCCCAGGCTGACCTGGAACTCACTCTGTAGCTCCAGGTTGTCCTCAAGCTCACAGTGATCCTACCTCAGCCTCCTGAGTGCTGGGTGCTGATGAAAGGTGTGCACCACCACTCCAGGCATTGGGAATTTTTTAAAAAAACTTATTTGAGAGAAAGAGAGAGAAATAGGCAGGTAAAAAGAGAGAGAGAGAATGGGTGCACCAGTTTGCACAGTTTGCTACTGCAAACAAACTCCAGACGCATGTGCCACCTTGTATACCTATCTGACTTACAAGGGTCCTGGGGAATCAAACCTGGGTCTTTTGGCTTTACAGGCAAGTGCCTTAACCACTAAGCCATCCCTCCAGCCCGAGTAGTTCTTTTTGTTTGTTTCAAGGCAGGGTCTTTCTCTACTGCAAGCTGACCAGGAACTCATTCTGTAGTCCCAGGCTGGCCTCAAACTCAGGGCTATCTTCCTACCTCTGGCTCTGGGATTAAAACAGGTGTACCGCTGTGCACACCTTTTTTTCTTTCCCCCAGCACTTGTCAGGCAGATGTAGGAGGATTGTCATGAGTTCAAGGCTATCCTGAGACTACATAGTGACTTCCAGGTCAGCCTGGCTAGAGCAAACCCCAACCCTGAAAAAAACAAAACAACAACAACAAAAAGGTGTACCATCATGCCTAGCTGTTTATGTATATATTTTTTAGAGCAACTGTTTTCAGTCTTTTAGGATATACTAGGGATGGACTTGCTGGGTTAAATGGTAAATTCTAAATTTAACTTTTTGAGGAACTGCCATACTGTTTCCCACTCTCCAGGGTGAGTTTCTTTTGAGACAAGGTCTTACTCGGTTGACTAGGTCGGCCTCACATTTCAGTAGTCCTCTTGCCTCCTCCCCAGTGCTGAGATTATTGTTATGCACCACTATATTCAGTTTTTTTTTTTTTTATGAGGAAGGGTCTCACTCCAGCTTAGGCTGACTTGGAATTCACTATGTAGTCTCAGGATGGCCTTGATCTCATGGTGATCCACCTACCTCTGCTTCCCAACTGCTGGGATTAAAGGCATGAGCCACCATGCCCAGCTTTCAGTTTGTTTTTATTTAAAATAAAACAGGGTTTTAGGATGGGAGTATAGCTCAGTTGGTAGAATTCTTGCCTTGTATGCACAAGGGCAGGGTTGGATCCCCAGCACTGCAAAAAGCTGAAGATGTTGGCCTACACCTTTAATCCCTGCATTTAGGAGGCTCAGAGTTCAAGGTCAACCTTGGCTACATACTGAGTTTGAGGCTAGTCTTGGCTACTTGAGACCCTGTCTCCAAACAAACTAACAAACAAAATTCAGATTAAGAAAAAAAAAAAAAAAAAAAAAAAAAAAAAAAACTTGCCAGGCGTGGTGGCACACGTCTTTAATCTCAGCACTCAGGAGGCAGAGGTAAGAGTATTGCTATGAGTTTGAGTCCACCCTGAGACTACATGGTGAATTCCAGGTCAGCCTGGGCTAGAGTAAGACCCTACCTTGAAAGATGAAAAAATAAAAAATAGAAAACCACACTAGGATTTTGCTATGTTGCTAAGGCTGGCTTTGAACTCCTGAGCTCAGACAGTCCTCCTATTTTAGCCTCCCAAGCAGTTGGAAGTACAGGTGCACACCACCCACCAGTCTACTTGGTTTATCACTCCCTCCCTTCCTCCCTCCTTCCCTCATTTGACATGGAACCCAGGGCCTGCTGCAGGCCAATCACAAGCTCTGTTACTGAGCTATGTTCCCAGACTTGATCTGGGATTTTCTTGTCACTGCAATGCCTATCAGGCTTTAATGGTCACAGGGGAATTGAACCGGGTCTGGCAGGCTTTGCAAGCAAGTGCTTTTCACTGCTGGGCCATCTCCCCAGCCCCAGATCTGGTGTTTTCAACAGAGGGAGAGGACTCGAAGCAAAGGTTAGCAGACGTGACCCCTGTGCTGTGAGGCTTCCTGTAAGAGGTTTGTCAACACTGACTCATGCCATCCACCGTACTTTAATCAGTCTCATAGGGTGAGTTCCTGGTCAGCCTGGGCTACAGTGAGACCCTACCTTGAAAAAGAAAAGACAAGAAAAGAAACTCCCAATGCTCGGTGTGGTGGTGCACACCTTTAGTCCCAGCACTCATTCCTGGCTGATGAGTAATTTGTGAAGGAATGCTCCCCTGATCCCTGTGCCTCCTCCACAGCTCAGCATTTAACTTCATTTAAACTTTTATTTTTGCTCCAGGTCAGATGGGTTACGCTTCCTCTTTGCTCTTCCTCACCTCGTTCAGGGGTTCAGGGCCATCCTGGAGACAGGGTCTGTCAGCAGAACTGCAAAACCAAAAGGCAGCCATGAGAGGTCTCCCTGAGTCACATGAGGAGGTTGCATGGGGCCAGAGTCACACAGGCCAGGGTTCAAATCCCAGCTCTGCTGTTATTGGCCAAATGACCTTGAGCCTATCGCTCATCTATAAAATGGGGTCATAACTCTGGCCACTGTGAGAATAATGTCAAATAATAATGAACTTAATCCAATGCCAGGCATGTGGCGGGCTCCCAGATGAAGGAGCACATCGCTACTGTCGGGACTGTGGGCCTCCGCCATGGCAACAGATGCTTTATTGTCGGGGCTGGAGAGATTGCTTAGGGGTTGAAGGTGCGTGCTTTCAAAACTGCTGGCCTGGGTTCAGTTCCCCTAGTGCCCACATAAAGCCAGTTGTAGAAAGTGGCACATGCATCTGGAGTTCACTTGCAGCAGCAAGAGACCCTAACATGCCGTATTCACTCTCTCTCTCATAAATAAATAAAAGTTAAAAAAAATACTGTCAGAAGACACAGCGGCAACAGGTTGGGAGCACACAGCATGCTCTTTCCCATAGTGCCAGGCAGAGTGTTTAAACTCACTTTACGCTCAGGTTCCTCTATTAGGTAGTCATAGGAATAGGAGTAAGGCAGCCACCATTGGGTAGGCACTTAGTAATGCCCCAAAGGAAAATCATTAATGACAACTCCAGAGAACAGAGTCCCAGACTGAATTTCAAAAAGCCTTGACTCACCAAGATGTTGGGTGAACACCAACCCTGTACCCTTATTCCATTTTTTAAATTAATTTTTTTTGTTGTTGTTTTACAAGGTAGGGTCATGCTCTTGCTCATGTTGACCAGGAATTCACTATGTAGTCTCAGGGTGGCCTTGAACTCATGGTGATCCTCCTACCTCTGCCTCCTGAGTGCTGGGATTAAAGGCATGTGCCACCATGCTTAAAATTAATTTTTTATTATTGACAACTTCCATAATTATAGAAAATAAACCATGATAATTCCCTCCCCCCTCACAATTCCACTCTCCATCTTATCCCTCCCCCTCTCAATCAGTCTCTTTTTTATTTTGATGTCATCATCTTTTCCTCCTATTATACTTTTCCTCCTATTATACTGGTGGCCAGGCACAAGAGGTCATGGATATCCAGGCCATTATTTTAAAAAAATAAATATTTATTTATTTACTTATTTATTTATGAGGAGAAAGCAGAGAGAGAATGGGCACACTAGGGCTTCTTGCCACTGTAAACAAACTCCAGATGTATACACCACTTTGTGCTCATCTGGCTTTACCTGGGTACTGGAGAATAGAACCCAGGCCAGTAGGCTTTATAAGCAAGCACGTTTAACTACTGAGCCATCTTTCCAGCCCTTTTCTTTTCTTTTCTTTTTAACTAAAGCCCCATACACATTCAAATACACCCCAACTTGATTCCTAATTTACATCCCATAATCCATTAAAAAAAAAACAAATACCAATATAGGCAGACAGATGTGGGTGGTGGTACACACCTTTAATCCCAGCATAAGAGGATCATTGTGAGTTCAAGGCCAGCCTGAGACTACATAGTGAATTCCAGGTCAGCCTTGGCTACAGCAAAACCCTACACCAAAACAAAGCAAAAGCAAAAGAAACCAATATAATATACCCTGACTTGATGCCTAATTTGTATCCCTAAGAGTAGGGTCCCCCAATTCAAGTCACCAAGCAAGTTAGGGCCACTCTCAGCTGTGGAATTTTCTGCTTTTTTTTCTTTTCTAAAATAAAGTCTTACCCGGGCGTGGGCATGGTGGTGCATGCCTTTAATCCCAGCATTTAGGAGGCAGAGGTAGGAGGATCACCATGAGTTCAAGGCCACCCTGAGACCATATAGTGAATTTCCAGGTCAGCCTGAGCTACAGTGAGACCCTACCTCGAACAAAAAAAAGAAACCAATAAAATAAAGTCTTGCTTATCTTTCTCTTCTTCCATCATTCTTTGTGGATCACAAGACAGTGAACTCAAGAGCCACTAGTGGGTTTGGGGAATTTTAGTGACTGTTGAGTGTCCATTGCTCAACACCCAAGCTAAGTTCCTCCAGAGCTGAGAATCACTCCACCACTCTCAAAATCTGCCACAGTTGATGTACCTTTCCCTTTCTTTCTTCCTTCCTTCCTTCCTTCCTTCCTTCCTTCCTTCCTTCCTTCCTTCCTTTCTTTCTTTCTTCCTTCCTTCCCTGGGTCTCTTCCTCCTTTCCTCCCTCCCGTGTGTGTGTGTGTGTGTGTGTGTGTGTGTGTGAACTCAGGGCTCCATAGATACAAGGAAGCGCTCTACCACTGAGCCACACCGCAGCAAGCAGCACTCAGAATAGTCTAGTTTCCATGGCTGAAAACAAAAATCTCTGCCCTTGCAGAGCCGGGCCACAACCTGAGAAGGAGAGGACACCAGGGCCATTTGGGAACCACTTTTACCGTGACAGGGCTCAGCATCCCCATCTCTCAGCCTCCTGTGAGCAGGCTCAAGGGCAGTCTCCTCTGTGCAAACACTTACTGGAAGCTGGTCCAAATGAGCGGTGCTGGGGCCTTTCCTCCCCTCTGTGGACCCAAGGAAGCTGAGCCCCTTCCAAAACCAACACTGCCCGCTGGTAACAGCCTGTCACCATCTGGTGTTGTAAACTGACTCTGTGCAGGCTGACACACACTCTGTCCCAGCACAATGTCCCTCCCTGCCTGTGGGCGCCACACTTCTTATGTGGGACAGGGTCTGTGGACGGCAGGGGAGGGAGAAAGATACAGAGTTACAGACCTTCCACCGATTCCCGCACTCGTTGCACAAGACAAAGGTGGTCATGGGCTCATCAGCGCTGCGTGTCTGCACCTAAGAGAGAGAAGAGACACTTGTGACGTCACTCCCCTGCTCTAGGGCCTTCCATGGCTCCTACTGTCTTTAGGGGCACGTCCACATTCTACAGGTTGGCACTGGTATTTGACCGACTTTGGCAATTCTCTTATCAAATGCTTTTAAGTGGGTGCTGGGATCAAAACTCGGGTCCTCATGTTTGCATAGCAATCACTTTTACTCACTGAGCCATCTATCTCCCCAGCCCCCATGTTTTCTTTCTTTCTTTCTTTCTTTTTTTTTTTTCAAGGTAAGGTCTCACTCTAGCTCAGGCTGACCTGGAATTCACTATGTAGTCTCAGGGTGGCCTCGAATTCATGGCGATCCTCCTGAGTGCTGGGATTAAAGGCATGTGCCACTACACCCAGCCCAGCCCCCATTTTTTAAAAAATATTTTTATTTATTTATTAGAGAGAGAGAGAGAGTGAGACAGTAAGAATGGGCACACCAGGGGCTTCTGCCACAGCAAACAAACTCCAGACGCACGTGCCACCACGTGCATCTGGCTTATGTGGGTTCTGTGGAGTCAAACCTGGGTCCTTAGGCTTTGCAGGCAAGTGCCTTAACTGATAAGCCATCTCTGCAGTCCCATTTTTTTTGGGGGGGGGATAGGGTCTTATTCTCTAGCCCAGGCTGTCCTAGAATTCACTATGTAGTCTCAGGGTAGCCTCGAACTCTCAATGATCCACCTTCCTCTGCCTCCTGAGTGCTGGGATTAAAGGCATGTGCCACCACGCCCGGCTCCATTTTGTTTTTTTTTGATACAGGGTTTCATTACATAGAACAAGCTGGCCTTAACTCATATACCAATCCTCTTGTCCTCCTGCCTCAGCTTCCCCAATGCTGGAATTGTAGGCATGCGCCACCACACCTGGAAACTTTTTATAAATCTTGCTTGCTGAGATGATAGAGGGAGGAAGAGAGATCTAGAAAGACTAGAACATGTATAACTCTGCAACAGGCCATTCCCATATCTTCGAGGAAGGGCCCTCCACAGCCTGCCATGGCTCCCTTGTATCTTCATCTTCCCCTCAGGAACCCATCACTAACCAAACTGGATGGACTGCAGCAGAAATGTGACGTAACAGCACACACCTGAAGTCCCAACCCTTGGGACGTGGAGGCAAGAGGATTAGGAGTTCAAGGGCAGTTTCAACTACATATTGAGTTCAAGGCCAGCCTAGGCTACATGAGGCCCTGCCTCAAAAAAATCAAAAACAATGGGCTGGAGAGATGGCTTAGAGGTTAAGGCACTTGCCTACGAAGCCTAATGACTCGAGTTCGATTCCCTAGTATGCAAGTAAAGTCAGATTCACAAAGTGGCGCATGCATCTGGAGCTTGTTTGCAGCATCTGGAGGCCCTGTACACCCATTCTGTCTCTCTTCTCTCTCAAAAGCCAGGCGTGGTGGCGCACACCTTTGATCACAGCACTTGGGAGGCAGAGGTAGGAAGATAGCTGTGAGTTTGAGGCCACTTTGAGACTACAGAGTGAATTTCAGGTCAACCTAGGCTAAGGTGAGACCGTACCTCAAAAAACCAAAAAAACAACCAACAAACAAAACACCCAAAAACAACAAAAAGGAAAGAATTTGAACCTAGTCTCTTTGACATTGCCCTTGCTAGACCTTGAGCAAAGCTGCAGAGTCCATCAGTCCATCTGGGCCTCAGTTTCCCTGTCTGTACGATGAGAGCTGGGTTTCACACTTCCCATGCTCTCACAGTGCAGGGGACACATGAGCCCAGCCTCATGGACACACAGCAGTTCCACACTTGGAACACTTTCCAGAGGCCACAAGCACCACAATGGTGTCCCAGGCTTGCACTTCCCTCTGTAATCCAGAGAGTTCTAGCTGTTGCTCCCTGCAGTGCCTCCAGGGCTCCTCCGCTCTCAAACTGCCAGGTTCTGGGCCTTGCCCACCCAGGCCCTCTGCACACTGCCCATTCGACCTTGTCCACCTGGCTCTGAGCCTTGTCGACCCAGACCCCGTGTGCTGCCCACCTGGTTCTGCAGATTGCCCACTCTGGCCCCATCCACTGCCCACCTAATCCTGGACTTAGCCCACCCAGGCCCTGTGCGTTACCCACCTGGTTCTGAGCCTTGCCCACCGGGCCCTATGCATTGCCCACCCATGCCCCACATGCCACCCACCTGGTTCTGGGCCTTGCCCACCCAGGCCCCACGTGCTGCCCACCTGGTTGTAGGTGCAGTTCTTCTTCTTGCACTTGCTGCACTGGAAGAGGTCGGTGGTGGTGCCACCAGTCTTGGCCATCTGGTGCTCACGGATGGCCTCCTGGGTCATGGCGTTCCTCAGCTCCCTTAGCTCATCACTGGCCATTTCCTGGTGAGAAAATAGTCTGTCTCTCAGAGGTGGGGTGTCCTGGGGCTCTATATCACCCCCAATTTCTGCAGCCTAACTGATCAGGAAAGCCCATGCTGGGTCAAGAAAGAGGAGGCAGGACCCCTGGTTCTGCACCAGCCGGGAAAAAGCTGTTCCTCGTGAGTCCTCTGGCCAGAAAGTAGAACCTGAGGGCCGTGGTTGGGCCAGGATTACCTGGCCACATAGGGATGAGCACACCTCTGTGAGAGTTCCTGACAGCTCCTCTTTTTTTTTTTTTTGGTTTTCGAGGTTGGGTCTCACTCAAGCTCAGGCTGACCTGGAATTCACTATGGAGTCTCAGGGTGGCCTCGAACTCATGGCAATCTTCCTTCCTCTGCCTCCCAAATGCTGGGATTAAAGGCGTGCGCCACCACGCCCGGCTCCTCTTTCTTTTGTTCTTTTTTTAAAATATCTTTATTTATTTATTTGACAGAGAAAGAGGGAGAGAAAGAGAGAATGGGCATGCCAGGGCCTCCAGCCACTGTAAACAAACTCCTGACACATGGGCCCCCTTGTGCATCTGGCTAACGTGGTTCCTGGGGAATGGAACCTGGGTCCTTTGGCTTTGCAGGCAAACGTCTTAACCGCTAAGCCATCCCTCCAGCACAGTAGTTCCTCTTTCTTAACATCATGACAAGGGATGCATGACACGTTTCATGAAGGAGCAGGTCATGTATTAATTTTGGGGGCAATTTTACATGTATTAACCTTTAACACCACACACAATTTAATCCTTTACTAAACAGCTATGATTCACATCCTCAGTTGTTTTTTTTTTTTTTTTTTTGTTTTGTTTTTCAAGATAGGGTTTCACTCTAGTCCAGGCTGACCTGGAATTCACTATGTAGTCTCAGGGTGGCCTTTAACTCGTGGCAATCCTCCTACCTCTGCCTCCCTAGTGCTGGGATTAAAGGCGTGCGCCACTATGCCCAGCCTCACATGCTCGTTTTATACAGGGGGAAAACCAGAGACATGGAGGTTGAGCAGCCTGTGTGAGAAGACCACAATGCCATGTGGCAGGAGATGACGGCATGATAGGACCATTCCCCTGACCCCTTCTTTCTGGCAGTTCCTATGTGGACAAAACACACCATTTGACTCTCTGTGGTGTCCATGTTTGTAAATCTGTCTGACTCCTCCCCCAGGTCTCCTGCCCTGGCTGGGCTGCGCTGAGTCTGGGATGAACAAGAGAAGAGGGGACGAAAACAAAGCAGTGAGGAGCAGGTCTGCGGCCGCCCAGCTGCCCCCTGGCTTCACTGCTCTCTGGCTGTGCATACGGGTAACTGTTTACTCCCCTGGACTTCAGTGTCCTCAGCTACAACATGGGATGATAGACATTTCTATCTGGGCAAAAGAGAAAATTGGACAGCATGCTTAAAACAAAAACCCAGTACCACTGTGCCAGGCATGGTGGCACAAACCTTTAATCCCAGCACTCGGGAGGCAGAGGATTGCCACAAGTTCAAGGCCACTCTGAGACTACATAGTGAATTCCAGGTCAGCCTGAGCCAGAGCGAGACCCTACCTCGAAAAAAAAAAAAAAAAACAGTTCCCTCCTTAATATATATATATTAGCTGTGTTGGCTACTCTGCCAGTGGGAGGCTGAGGTGGGTCTGTTGGAAAAGGCCCTGCCCCACCCCCAATACCCTCACCTCTGCCGTCATCTTGGCAATGAGTCCTGTGGAAATAGCCCCACTGAGCACGTTCCGCCTCAGGCCGGGGTTCCTGGGGTCCTTGAGGTTGCTGATGCGGCTGCGCACGCGGTTCCGGTACTTCATGTCTGTGCTCCTGAGCTCTTGGTAGATATGTGACAGGGTCAAGGGCCAGCCAGCCACTCATGGAGGGACACTGAGGACAAGAGCCCTGGGCCATCCCTTCCTCTCCTTGGACTGCAGCAGGCGTTATAGGTTTTGTGTTTTTTTTTTTTTTTCTTTCCCAAGTAGGGTTTCACTCTAGCTCAGGCTGACCCAGAGTGGGTATGCAGTATGTAGTACGAGACTATGTAGTTTCAGGGTGGCCTTGAACTCACATTGATCCTCCTACCTCTGCCTCCCATGTGTTGGGATGAAAGTCGTGCGCCACCATGCCTGGCTCATGTGTATTTCTATGGTCTCTGCCCAGTTGGGATCTCACTTGGCATTGGGGTCACTCACGTATCAAAGACAGGAAACAGCCTCGAAGGTGACATTATTATGGTAAATTCCATGTCAAAGCCTCTCTCGTGACTTCAGGTGATTCACACGACTTCTCCTGGGCTCCTGTCATATTGCAGTCACCTCTACTATCTCCGCAAGGCCAGTCTCAGATAAGCAGTGGGAGGTGGGGTGCATGGAGAGAGGTCAGAACCTGCAACCCAAGACTAAGGCTTCCAGTCCAGCAGCCAGAGCTCCTGAGCCTTAGTTTTCTCATCTGGACAACAGAAACACCAGCCCCTGCCTCATCAGAAATCGCTGGAGCATTAACCGAGGCAGGAAGTGCTAGTTGCCACGCACAGTGCCGGCCTGGTGATATCAGGCCGTGAAGCATGGAAGCCGTGACCATCCGAGGAGAGACGCCTGACCGTGAGGTGAGCTGTCCTTCCTCCACTAGGGTTACACATGTACCACAGGGCCTTTCGGACACTGCAGCTGAGCCCTTAGGTTCTGAAGTCACCCTCTGAGGGTCCAAAACCTGGCTCTGCACCTCTGCGTAGTTTTGTCAGGGGATGAAACCTCCCTGGGCTGCTGAGACCTCACCCGGCGTCACATGGGTCCCAGGAAACCATCTGGTGGGGTTGGTCTCAGAACCCACTGATTTGCAGGGGCAGCGTCTAATGTGACAACGTCAGCTGCACTCAGGTGTACAGCAGGGGGCTGTCCCCAGACACCCCATTACCACATAGTCCAGGCACCCACAGCCCCACGGGGCTCAAGGATATGATCTTCAATTTCTGACGCCAGCTTGTCACAGTTGACTCCATAGTCCTTGAAGTCTTCTAAAAGATCCAGAAACACATGCATCAGCCACACATGACCTCACCAGTAAGGCCTGCCTGTCCTGGGGACAGGGACATTCCTGGACCACTGACAGGACCGGAGACTGAAGGCATCCCGCCTGTTGCTTCCCCGCCCCCCTTCCTAGGCCCAAGCCCTCTCACCTTCTGCCCTTAGAGCTGCAGACAGCATCTCCACGCACTTGTCCCTCACAGAGTCCCCGGTGAGATAGCAGGGGGCCAGGAGGCAGACGGACGGAGCGAACGTGGGAGTCAAAGGGCTGCTGGGGGTCTTGGGGGTCTCTGCTTTCGATCTGCAGCTGTTTGATCTGAGGGTGACAATCAGTAACAGCAGGTCAACATGAAACAAACAACCCAATTACGGAGCAGCGTTCTACACGGTCACATGCTTGTGACCCTTTCATCCCTATAACAACCCTGTGAGGCAAGTGCTCTGTAATTGTGTGTGCGCGCGTGTGTGTATGGGTGTGTGTGTGAGTATGGGTGTGTGCGTGTGCATGGAGAAGAGGTCAATTCAAGTGTCTTCCTCAGTTGCTCTCCTACATTATAATTACTTAAAAATTTTTAACATTTATTTATTTATTTGAGAGAGATAAAATGGGTGCGCCAAGGCCTCCAGCCACTGCAAATGAACTCCAAATGCATGTGCCACCTTGTACATCTAGTTTACATGGGTACTGAGGAATTGAACCTGGTCCTTAGGCTTTTCAGGCAAGGCCCTTAACCACTAGCCATCTCTCCAACTCAGTTGTTGTTTTTGGAAGTAGGGTCTCATTGTGGTCCCAGGCTGGCCTCGAATTCATGGCATCCTCTTACTTCTGCTTCCCTGATGCTGGGATTAAAGGTGTGAACCACCACACCTGGCCTACCTTATTTTTTGAGATGGGCTTTCTCACTGAACCTAGAGCTCGACTAGCTAACCACCAAGCCCAAGGGTTCTCCTCTTCCTTCCTCCCTAGAGCTAGAATCACAGGCACACATGGCATCACACGCAGCTTTTATGTTACGCTTGCACAACCAGCACTTACGCACTGGGCCGTCTTCCCAGTCTAAGGGACCGTTTTAGATACTTGACATAGATCGTCTCATCCAGTGCTCATAACAATTCTATGAGGTCCATGATATCATCCCACAGCAGAGGCGCATCTTAGAAACAGATGCGTTTAAAAATGGGCTTGATGAGCTGGAAAGATGGCTCAGCGGTTAAGCAAGAGGGCTTTAGACTACCTGAGTTTGAAACTCTAGAACCCATACAAACAGCTGGGCATGGCCATACATGCCTGCAGCCCTCATCCTGTAGTAGAGCAGGGACCAAGCAATTGCCAGAACTTGAAAAACAACAACAACAAAAAAAAGATCGAGCAGAGGAACAATGATGGAGTGGAAATCCTGACTTTCTGCTCCAACCACTGCAGGTGAGTGCACCTCACCCCAGGCAAGGGCACATATATGTGCATACACTGATATGTGCATATACTGACACACACACACACACACACGAGCAAAAATAAATGGGTTTGATGTCAGTTACACATGTGGGTGTCCATATGAACAGAACAAAACTTTAATTAAGGCATTTGAACTCCTTGGTACCTCTACTCTTTTCTAACTATTGTGCTCTACTTGTTACAGAAATGGCCATGCTCCCATCTACTATGTACTAGGCTGCTTTCTCTCATATATATAATATCATCTTTTAAAAATATTTTATCTGTGGGCTGGAGAGATGGCTCAGTAGTTAAGGCACTAGCATGCAAAGTCTAACAACTGTTCAATCCCCCAGTACCCATGTAAAGCCAGATGCACACAAAGTGGCACATGCATGTGGAGTTCATTTGCAGTGGCTGGAGGCCTTGGCACATCCCCTCCTTGCAAACAAGTACATAAAAATATTTTTAAAATATTTTATTTATTTACTTGAGAGAGAGAACAAGAGAGAAAGTGTGTGTGTGAGGAGAGAGAGAAAGAGACAGAATGAATATGGGTATGCCAGAACTTCTTGTCACTGAAAATGAACTCCAGACACATGCACCACTTTTGTGCATTTGGTTTTATTTATTTATTTGGTTTTCTGAGATAGGGTCTCGCTCTAGCTCAGGCTGACCTGGAATTCACTATGTAGTCTCAGGGTGGCCTCGAACTCACAGCAATCCTCCTACCTCTGCATCCCAAGTGCTGGGATTAAAGGTGTGTCCCACCACGCCCGGCCTTGTATTTAATTTTAGGTGGGAACTGGGGAATTGAACTTGGGCTGGCAAGCTTTGCAAGCAAGCACCTTTAACCACTGAGCAATCTTCCCAGTCCTTCTATATCATGTTCTTATAAATACATGCATCATCCATCTACAATTAAAACATCCACCCATCCATCCATCCATTGAAACAAACTTAGAGTCTGGCCATGGAGATGTGCCCAGAATGATGCACCACAGAGACTAGAGTCCAGGGCCATGTGATTCCAACCCCTTCATGCCCAGACACACTGCCTACAAATGATCCTAGCCTTGCTTTTCTGGAGAAAGGGTCTCATGTAGCCCAAGCTGACCTTGAACTTTTATGTAGCTGAGGATGACCATGAACTCTGACCCTCTTGACTCTACCTCCTGAGTACTGAGATTACAGGTACGTGCCAACATACCTGGTTTATAAAATTTAGGGGCTCGTGTAAGCACTCTACCAACTGAGCTACATCCTCAGACTTAAAAAAAGTTTTGCTTTTTATTTTTAATTATTATTATTATTATTATTTTGGTTTTTCGAGGTAGGGTCTCACTCTTAACTAAGGCTGACCTGGAATTCACTATTAGTCTCAAGGTGGCCTTGAACTCAGGGTTATCCTCCTACCTCTGCTCCCTAGTGCTGGGATTAAAGGCGTGCACCTCCATGCCCCGGCAAGTTTTGCTTTTTTTTGTTTGTTTTTTATTGGTTTGAGTAGGGTCTCACTGTAGCCCAGGCTGACCTGGAATTCACTATGGAGTCTCAGGGTGGCCTTGAACTCACGGTGATCCTCCTATCCCACGGATTTGGCAGGGGCAGCGGTTCTCTCGCGCGTGACAACGTCAGCTGCACTCAGGTGTAGAGCAGGGGGCTGTCCCCAGACACCCCATTACCACATAGTCCAGGCACCCACAGCCCCACGGGGCTCAAGGATATGATCTTCAATTTTTCTGACGCCAGCTGTCACAGTTGACTCCATAGTCCTTGAAATCTTCTAAAAGATCCAGAAACACATGCATCAGCCACACATGACCTCGCCAGTAAGGCCTGCCTGTCCTGGGGACAGGGACATTCCTGGACCACTGACAGGACCGGAGACTGAAGGCATCCCGCCTGTTGCTTCCCCGCCCCCCTTCCTAGGCCCAAGCCCTCTCACCTTCTGCCCTTAGAGCTGCAGACAGCATCTCCACGCACTTGTCCCTCACAGAGTCCCCGGTGAGATAGCAGGGGGCCAGGAGGCAGACGGACGGAGCGAACGTGGGAGTCAAAGGGCTGCTGGGGGTCTTGGGGGTCTCTGCTTTCGATCTGCAGCTGTTTGATCTGAGGGTGACAATCAGTAACAGCAGGTCAACATGAAACAAACAACCCAATTACGGAGCAGCGTTCTACACGGTCACATGCTTGTGACCCTTTCATCCCTATAACAACCCTGTGAGGCAAGTGCTCTGTAATTGTGTGCGCGCGCGTGTGTGTATGGGTGTGTGTGTGAGTATGGGTGTGGGCGTGTGCATGGAGAAGAGGTCAATTCAAGTGTCTTCCTCAGTTGCTCTCCTACATTATAATTACTTAAAAATTTTAACATTTATTTATTTATTTGAGAGAGATAAAATGGGTGCGCCAAGGCCTCCAGCCACTGCAAATGAACTCCAAATGCATGCGCCACCTTGTACATCTAGTTTACATGGGTACTGAGGAATTGAACCTGGTCCTTAGGCTTTTCAGGCAAGGCCCTTAACCACTAGCCATCTCTCCAACTCAGTTGTTGTTTTTGGAAGTAGGGTCTCATTGTGGTCCCAGGCTGGCCTCGAATTCATGGCATCCTCTTACTTCTGCTTCCCCGATGCTGGGATTAAAGGTGTGAACCACCACACCTGGCCTACCTTATTTTTTGAGACAGGCTCTCTCACTGAACCTAGAGCTCCCGGGTTCAGTTGGACTAGCTAACCACCAAGCCCAAGGGTTCTCCTCTTCCTTCCTCCCTAGAGCTAGAATCACAGGCACACATGGCATCACACACAGCTTTTATGTTACGCTTGTGCGACCAGCACTTACCCACTGGGCCGTCTCCCAGTCTAAGGGACCGTTTTAGATACTTGACATAGATCGTCTCATCCAGTGCTCATAACAATCCTATGAGGTCCATGTTGTTATCCCACAGCAGAGGTGCATCTTAGAAACAGATGCGTTTAGAAATGGGCTTGATGAGCTGGAAAGATGGCTCAGCGGTTAAGCAAGAGGGCTTTAGACTACCTGAGTTTGAAACTCCAGAACCCACACAAACAGCTGGGCATGGCCATACATGCCTGCAGCCCTCATCCTGTAGTAGAGCAGGGACCAAGCAATTGCCAGAACTTGAAAAAAAAAAAAAAAAAAAAAAAGATCGAGCAGAGGAACAATGATGGAGTGGAAATCTTGACTTTCTGCTCCAACCACTGCAGGTGAGTGCACCTCACCCCAGGCAAGGGCACATATATGTGCATACACTGATATGTGAATACACTGACACACACACACGAGCAAAAATAAATGGGTTTGATGTCAGTTACACATGTGGGTGTCCATATGAACAGAACAAAACTTTAATTAAGGTATTTGAACTCCTTGGTGCCTCTACTCTTTTCTAACTATTGTGCTGTACTTGTTACAGAAATGGCCATGCTCCCATCTACTATGTACTAGGCTGCTTTCTCTCATATATATAATATCGTCTTTTAAAAATATTTTATCTGTGGGCTAGAGAGATTGCTCAGTGGTTAAGGCACTAGCATGCAAAGTCTAACAACTGTTCGATCCCCCAGTACCCATGTAAAGCCAGATGCACACAAAGTGGCACATACATGTGGAGTTCATTTGCAGCGGCTGGAGGCCTTGGCACACCCCCTCCTTGCAAACAAGTACATAAAATATTTTTAAAATATTTTATCTATTTACTTGAGAGAGAGAACAAGAGAGAAAGTGTGTGTGAGGAGAGAGAGAAGAGACAGAATGAATATGGGCATGCCAGAGCCTCTTGTCACTGAAAATGAACTCCAGACACATGCACCACTTTTGTGCATTTGGTTTTATTTATTTATTTGGTTTTCTGAGATAGGGTCTCGCTCTAGCTCAGGCTGACCTGGAATTCACTATGTAGTCTCAGGGTGGCCTCGAACTCACAGCAATCCTCCTACCTCTGCATCCCAAGTGCTGGGATTAAAGGTGTGTCCCACCACGCCCGGCCTTGTATTTAATTTTAGGTGGGAACTGGGGAATTGAACTTGGGCTGGCAAGCTTTGCAAGCAAGCACCTTTAACCACTGAGCAATCTTCCCAGTCCTTCTATATCATGTTCTTATAAATACATGCATCATCCATCTACAATTAAAACATCCACCCATCCATCCATCCATTGAAACAGACTTAGAGTCTGGCCATGGAGATGTGCCCAGAATGATGCACCACAGAGACTAGAGTCCAGGGCCATGTGATTCCAACCCCTTCATGCCCAGACACACTGCCTACAAATGATCCTGCCTTGCTTTTCTGGAGAAAGGGTCTCATGTAGCCCAAGCTGACCTTGAACTTTTATGTAGCTGAGGATGACCATGAACTCTGACCCTCTTGACTCTACCTCCTAAGTACTGAGATTACAGGTATGTGCCAACATACCTGGTTTATAAAATTTAGGGGCTCATGTAAGCACTCTACCAACTGAGCTACATCCTCAGACTTAAAAAAAGTTTTGCTTTTTATTTTTAATTATTATTTTTATTATTATTATTATTATTATTTTTTTTTTTTTTTTTTTTGGTTTTTCAAGTTAGGGTCTCACTCTTAACTCAGGCTGACCTGGAATTCACTATGTAGTCTCAAGGTGGCCTTGAACTCAGGGTTATCCTCCTACCTCTGCCTCCCTAGTGCTGGGATTAAAGGCGTGCACCTCCATGCCCGGCAAGTTTTGCTTTTTTTTGTTTGTTTTTGAGGTAGGGCCTCACTGTAGCCCAGGCTGACCTGGAATTCACTATGGAGTCTCAGGGTGGCCTTGAACTCACGGTGATCCTCCTATCTCTGCCTCTGGAGTGCTGGGATTAAAGGTGTGTGCCACCACACCTGGCTAAGTTTTGCTTTTTAAAATATTTTTATTATTATTATTATTTTGTTTTGTTTTGTTGTTTCCGAGGTAGGGTCTCATTCTGGCCCAGGCTGACCTGGAATTCACTATGTAGTCACAGGGTGGCCTTGAACTCATGGCGATCCTCCTACTTCTGCCTCCCGAGTGCTAGGATTAAAGGTGTGCGCCACCACACCCGGCTAAAATATTTTTATTATTTATTTGCATGTGTGTGTATTCATACCAGGACCTCTTACCATTGCAAATGATCTCCAAATGCATATGCCACTTTTTGTGTCTGGCTTTAAGTAAGTGGGCTAGCAGGCTTTGAAAGCAAGCACCTTTAACCACTGAGCCATCTCCCCAGTACATGATTTTTTTTTCCAAGGCAGGGTCTCACTCTGGAATTTGCTATGTAGTCTCAGAGTGGACTCTAACTCATGGCAATCCTACCTCCCAAATGCTGGGATTAAAGGCGTGCACCACCATACCCGGGTTATTTTGGTTTTAAAAAGACACAAATAATGGGCTGGAGAGATGGCTCAGCAGTTAAGGACACTTGCTTTCACAGCCTGCTGGCCCAGGTTTGATTCCCCAGTACCCACATAAAGCCAGATGCACAAAAAGACACAAATAATATATGCATGTGTGCTCAGATAACTGGCAGGCTAACTAGTCAGCTAGTTATGAAAGACTGGGCTGGAGAGATGGCTTAGCAGTTAAGGCATTTGTCTGCAAAGCCTAAGGATCCATTTTGGACTCTCCAGATCCCATGTAAACCAGACACAAAAAAGTGAGTCAGGCACAAGGTCATACATGCCCACTAGGTGGCGTAAGTTTCTGGTGTTAGACTGCAGTGGCTGAAGCCCTGGCACATCAGTTCTCTCTCTCTCTTGTTCTCTCAAAAATAATAATAATAATTGGGCTGGAGAGATGGCTTAGCGGTTAAGCGCTTGCCTGTGAAGCCTAAGGACCCTGGTTTGAGGCTCAATTCCCCAGGACCCACGTTAGCCAGATGCACAAGGGGGCGCATGCGTCTGGAGTTCGTTTGCAGTGGCTGGAAGCCCTGGCGCGCCCATTCTCTCTCTATCTGCCTCTGTCTCTCTCTGTCTATCACTCTCAAATAAATAAATAAATAAATAAATAAATAAATAAATAAAAATTAAAAAAATAATAATTTAAAAAATATGAAAGACTGGGTGGCTTCAATAACAGAAATTTATCTCTCTGCAGTTCTGCAAACTAGAAGTTCATATGAAGCCCATAGACAATTTGGTTTTTGGAGACCTCACCTTCTGGCTCATAAATGCCCCCTTCATATCTTTTAGAAATGATGTCGAAATAAAGATATCTAGCTGGAAAGATGGATGTTTAATCCCCGAATGCTTTAATCCCAGCACTTGGGAGGCAAAGGTAGGAGGATCGCCATGAGTTCAAGGCCACCCTGAGACTACATAGTGAATTCCAGGTCAGCCTGTACTAGAGTGAAACTCTACCTCAAAAAAAAAGGAGGAGGGCTGGAGAGATGGCTTACTGGTTAAGCGCTTGTCTGTGAAGCCTAAGGACCCTGGTTTGAGGCTCAATCCCCCAGGACCCACGTAAGCCAGACGCACAAGGGGGCGCATGCATCTGGAGTTTGTTTGCAGTGGCTGGAAGCCCTGGCGCGCCCATTCTCTCTTGTCTATCTGCCTCTTTGTCTGTCTGTCGCTCTCAAATAAATAAATAAAACTAAAAGTAAAAAAAAAAAAAAAAAAAAAGCTATCTTCCCATGGGAAAAGTGAAGACTATTGCCAGCACACCTGTTCTAAAGTCCTGTGCTGCTAACAATAGCTGCAGTGAGGTCATGACTGCCTCGTTCAGACGGCAGCATTCCACAGCACTCCTCCCCATCCTCTGGCTCTGACATTCTTTCCATCCCTCCTCTGCAATGGCCTGGAGTCTTTCAGGGTGTGATAACAATGTCTCATTTATCACTGAGCACTTTACGGTCACTTTATTTTTTTTTTTGGTTTTTTGAGGTAGGGTCTCATTCTAGCTCAGGCTGACCTGGAATTCACTATGTAGTCTCAGGGTGGATTCAAGCTCATGGTGATCTTCCTACTTCTGCCTCCCGAGTGCTGGGATTAAAGGTGTGCGCCACCACGCCCAGCTTTTTCACAGTACTTTGATGAGTTTTCCCCAGCAGTCACTGCCAAGTGAAAAGGAATCTCCTCTGACCAAAGCAGCCTGCATAACTCTTTCCAGCACTATGACAAGCGAGTCAGCAGAGAAGAGGCCTCGGCTCAGCTCCAGCTTCATTTCTCAGTGTCCTGACACTGAACCATGTGTATTTCCATCTCGTTCTGGTGGGTAACCAAGAGCACTGGCAAAATGCTCTATGTTATTCTGGGAGCTTCAGGGGCCTCACAGGATTTTGTTTTGTGTCAGTGCTTTATGTAGCTGGCCTTACACTTGCTATGTAATCAGGGCTGACCTTGAACTCCTGGTCTTTTTGCCTCTACCTCCTAAGAGCTTGGATTACAAGTGTTCACCACCACACCCAGCATCACAGGGAAACTTGGACCAGCAAGACTGAAGGATGGATCACAGAAACAATACACTTCTGCTTCTCTCTCTCTCTCTTTGTCTCTGTGGTTTTTCCAGGTAGGGTCTCACTCTAGCACAGGCTGAGCTGGCATTCACTATGTAGTCTCAGGCTGGTCTCGAACTCACAGCGAACCTCCTACCTCTGCCTCCCCAGTGCTGGGATTAAAGGCGTGCGCCACCATGCCTGGCCACTTCTGCTTCTCTTCAGCTGTCCAAAGCAAGACTGACACTTGAAAACATAAATTATAGCACTGTTTGATAAGGTTTCCAAGGTAAACCTAATATGATAGCTATAATATGAAGACCAGAGGGCAATAGGGGTTACGCGGTGCTAAGACTTCTGCATTGTCTGAAGGAGTATAAAGTATTAACAGTAGTCAGTGGAATGTGAGGAATGTATATTAAAATTTCTAAAACCACCACCAAAATGCCTAGAGATATAGAAAAAGTGCAATAAAATATCACTATCAATATTATTTTTTAACATCTGGAAGGTTCCTCCCTCCTCCAGGGAAGGCTCTTCCAGCTCTACTGCTGCTTTCCTGTGACAGAGCTTTAGGTGGGTGTTTGCTAAATCTTTGTTGAATGAATGAATGAACACGAGCATGATGGGTGGAGGGAGTTGATCATAAAGAGAAAGGCGCATCCAGGGCCCCAGAGGGAGCATCACTGGAGGGGCAGGCCCTCTTTGGAAGGCAGTGGCCTCGTTGCCTGGCTTATGAGAAGGCTCATTCGTTCTCTCCTCTCCTGCAGGGGAAGGAGGCCTTGCTGACCTGAGGCCCCAGCACACACCTGAAAGCCCAGGGTTCACTCACCAAGGAACACCTAGAGGGAGCCCACAGTCTGGTGCTTTGTAGGAGGCAGGATAACAAGCAAAGGTACAGCAAGCAGCTGCTGGAATGCCTCCACTGAGGTGGGATGTTCTTTAAGAACCCAAGTTCCTAGGCTGGATGTGGTGGCATACACTCCAAAAGCACAGGCTGGAGGATCATGAGTTCTAGGCTCAGCTTGGGATACAAAGTGAGACCCTGCCTCACACTTCACCATTACCCCAAAAAGATTCTGGGTTCTAGAGCCCAGAATTTAGGTTCAAAGCCTGGTACACTATTGCTATATGACTTTGGGTGACTTCCTTAACATTCAGGTGTCTCATTTTTCTCACATATAAAATGGCAATAAGAAGATGGCAATCGGGCTGGAGAGATGGCTTAGCGGTTAAGCGCTTGCCTGTGAAGCCTAAGGACCCCGGTTCGAGGCTCAATTCCCCAGGACCCACGTTATCCAGATGCACAAGGGGGCGCACGCATCTGGAGTTCGTTTACAGAGGCTGGAAGCTCTGGCGCGCCCATTCTCTCTCTCTCTCTCTCTGCCTCCTTCTCTCTGTCACTCTCAAATAAATAAATAAACAAAAATATTTTTTAAAAAATCTTAAAAAAAAAAGAAGATGGCAATCAAAGCCGGGCGTGGTGGCTCACACCTTTAATCCCAGCACTTGGGAGGCAGAGGTAGGAGGATCGCCGAGAGTTCGAGGCCACCCTGAGACTACAGAGTGAATTCCAGGTCAGCCTGAACTAGAGTGAGACCCTACCTTGAAAAACCAAAAAAAAAAAAAAGAAGATGGCAATCCATCTTACGGGGTTGTGCAAATGATTAAGAGAATTCCAAAGGGGAGGAAATAGGTAACCTACAGAGATAAAACATTTCATATGAGTATTATTATCATACATTACACATTTATAGAGAACTTATGTATGTTGAGGACAATAGTAGACATTCAATCTCACCATTTGATCCTCACAATGACCTTGAATAGCCAAGATTATTCCAATTCCATAGGTCTGTAGAGTAAGACTCATTCAGTAGAACTGACTTGTCCAAGGGCATCCATCCAACTACCAAGAGGTCAAGTCAGACCAGGAAAGTGTCTGACTTCCCAGTTCTGTCCAACACATCTCCCTGTTGCTTAAAAAAGTGTTTTCCAGGGCTGGAGAGATGGCTTAGCAGTTAAGGCGTCAGCCTGCAAAGCCAAAGGATCCTGGTTCGATTCTCCAGGACCCATGTAAGCCAGCTGCACAAGGGGGCGCATGCACCTGGAGTTTGTTTGCAGTAGCTAGAGACCCTGGTGTGCCCATTCTCCCCTCCTCCCACTCTCTCTGCCTCTTTCTGGCTCTCAAATAAATAAAATATATTAAAAATTTTAAAAAGAGTTTTTCATAGTCCTCTGACCCACGCATGGAGGGGCTGCTTGGAGCACTCCCCATCCCCCATGCCCCACCCCACCTTCCTGCAGGACGCCAGACTCCAGGCCGCCAGCTTGCCCAGGAGCTGCCAGGCTGGCTGGGTTTGGGGGTGGGCTGCATTTCAGGCAGCCTGACCCATTCACTTTCAGTGCTTGGGTTGGGAAACTGCAGAGGGCCTCAGCTGAAGGGGGCGGGGATGTCTGTACGCACACCTTCCTTCTGCTCTGGGATCTGCAAGCCCAGCCCCAGCTCCAGAGCATCCCGCCCCAGCTCTGGGCAGAGGCACCAGGAGGCCCTGTTCGCTGCTCCTGCGCGCCACCTCCAGGGCATTTCGGTGACTGCACCGCCAGGCACGCAGGAGCAGCGGGGAAGGCAGCCCAGGTTAAGGGACTGATAGAAGGGCAGTTCATCCAGATACCATGCATGGTGCCCTTCCGTTTCTTGGTCCCCAGCTATCGTTCCCAGAGGACTATGCTCACCCCTTCCAAGGCCACACCTTTTCCCCATTCCTATTACCAGGCACACTCCTGTCTGTCTCCCAGCTCAATTCTCCCTCTCCGGAAGCATCCGTTCACTACTCAGTCTACACTGAGACAACAGTTCTCTGTTCCCACTGCGTGGTATAGTCAGCCTCTCCCTCCTAAAAGCAGGCATGTTGGTGCATGGCTTCTGCACTACGCTTACATCCACAAATCAGGGGTCGTGACTGTCATTCTTTGCAGGTCTTACAGGTTGCAACCAACCAGGCAGGTGGGAGGGAGGGATTGGAAGAGAAGGATAGATAAAGTAGAGAGGGCCCTTTGCTTGCTATGACCCAGTCACTGCATAACCACTTCGCTCAGTCCTCTTACTCCTAAGTAGTCCAGGCTAGCCTGAAGCTTGCAGTGATCGTCCTGCCTCAGCATCCTGAGTGCTTGAATTGCTCACCTGCTCTGATCAAAGATTGCCTCCAGGGCTCGAGGGATAGCTTAACGGTTAAGGCATTTGCCTGCAAAACCTAAGGACCCAGGTTTGATTCCCCAGGACCCACGTTAGCCAGATGCACAATGGGGCGCATGCATCTGGAGTTCGTTTGCAGTGGCTGGAGGCCCTGGTGCACCCATTCTCTCTTTCTCTCTCTCCTCCCCTTTTCTCTGTCAAATAAATAAATAAAAATAAAAATGTTTAAAAAAAAAAGATTGCCTCCAGAATGAAAGGGCGCTTGTTGCACCTCACTAGAATAGAGGCTACAGGAAGCCCATTTCTTTTCTCCATGCCTATACTCTGGCACTGGTCACATGGTAGGCCTTCTGTATACACATGGGAATGAGTAACAACTTGATTAATTATGCTACCTTTGGCCACACACTCCAACCAGTACTGCCCAAACCAGAAGTGCCGTTCCAGGTACAAACTTCCAAGGCCTCTGTCCTCACTGGGCTCAGCATGGCCTCAAGAACGGCACTCAATGATGGAGGGACAAGCAACCACTCAGCCGTCACACCTGTGCGTGCTCCCCGAAGCTGAGAGAGGGTCCTCTGCTAAACAGGACCTTTGTGATGGAGAATCCAGTGAGCGCCTTTACCTTTCCACTGAAGGCCTTTTTGGAGAAGAGGTGGTGGGAGACTTGGAATCCACAGAGTCTCTCCTGAAAAAGAAAACTTGAAGATGAGGATGTTGGCAGCTCTGGTCCCTTGGTAGAGGATGGGAGAAGGTACCCTGGGGTAAAGCCTGCTGGGCAGAGGACGAAGGAGCCCTCTGGGACCACAGCTATCTGAAACAGGGTGGCCCTGGTTGGTGCTGGTGCCCACCCCAGTCCAACAAAGCAATATAAGGGAAGGAAGCCCGTATCTGTGGCAAGGTTACATGGGTTCTATCTTGTATTATTGTATATGTTGTAGCACACACGCTTGTTTCTTGTATTCCTCATAAGTGATTCTCCGCAGGCCTTGCACAGCTGGAAGGCCCGGAGGCTGGATTCCTGGGATTGCTATTTACATCTAGAGACTGAGAGACTGGGATGGGCGCCAGGCCCCCTGCAGGACATGGGACAGAGGAGAAGCTCGTGGGCTTTGGAGCTGAGTTCAAATGACAAGTGACAGAGCAGGGGACGATATTCAGTGTGTGCAATGCTTAAAGTCTTGAAAGGAAAGAATGGCTGGGAGGAAAAAGAGAGAAAGAAAATACAACGAAATGCAGGACCACTGTTACGTTAGGATGTTGAGATTAGAGGCGAAAAATGTCTTCAACTTCCCAAATGCATGAGCTCCTTCTTTTCATTTTTTAAGTGTAATTTTTATTTATTTGCACATGTGGGGGGGATTTTAGCCACTGAGCCATTTTCCCAGCTATATATATATGTATATTAGATAGGGTCTTGTGTGTCCTAACCTGGCCTTGAACTGGCTTTGTAGCTGAGGGTGATACTGAACTTCTGACCCTCCTTCCTCAGCTTCCTGAGGTGGATGAGAGGAGTAAACCACCATGCTGGTTCATGCAGGGATCAAGCTCAGGGCCTCCTGCATCCCTGGCCCCCTAGTTATTTCTTTTTATGATATCTGATGTCATTTTCTTTTATTGATTTTATATTTTTCTTTATTTTCAAGCAGAGAAAGAAAGAGACAGAGAGAGAGAGAGAGAGAGAGAGAGAGAGAGAGAGAATACTCCAGGGTTTCTTGCCACTGCAAATGGACTCCAGATAAATGCACTACTTTGAGCACCTGGCTTTACGTGAATATTGGGGATTTGAACCCTGGCCATCAAGTTTTGCAGGTAAGTGCCTTTGACCACAGAGCCATCTTTCCCGACCCTTTTATTGATTTTTTAAAATTAATATTTGTGAACTGCAATTTCATTTGCATGTCACTTTCCTAATTCTCCAACTCCATAGCACACACCAGCTAACACATTATATCTTACTTCCTTATTATATTGGTTATGCAATTACCATCCATGAAATTCTGCAAGAGCAGTGCGGTGGTCTGCATGTAAAACGTCCCCCACGGCCTCATGTGTCTGTGATGAAGCCTCCTACCTAGTCCCCGGCCGCAGGAGCTTTGGGAGGTGCGGCCTTGCTGGAGGAGGGGTGCCCCTGGGGGCGGTGGGCCTTGAGGTTTATTAGTCCAGCCCACCAGGCCAGCTCAGTCTTGACGCTTCCTTCTGCTGCTGTGACAAGATGTGATGCCTGGCTGTCTACTCTGCATGCTTCCCCCGCCCCCCACCCCACGATGCAGCTTCCTCTTGAAACTGAAAGCCAAAACGAACGCTTGCCTCCCATAAGCAGTTTCTGGTCGGGTGTTTTGTCTATAAGCAGAGTTGCAAGGGGGGTGTCCTGGGCTGTAGCTCAGTTGGTAGAGTGCTAGATGCTCAAGGCCCTGGATTCCGTGCCTAGAGCCATGCAGAGAGAACACAGGGGTACAGAAAGACAACAGGAAGGAGGAGGAGCAGGAGATAAAGAAAGAGAGGAAGAAGAGAGAAAGGAGGGGTGGAGAGAGTCACACACAGATTTTCTTCTCCAAGGTGGACACTGCTGAGCCCGATCATTTCGTCTTGGGCACACACCCTCCTGGTGGCTGGAACCCACAGGCACTCTTCTTAAACTCCCGTGGGACTCTGCTTGTGGCCTTTTCCAAGTCAGCCAGGAGGGCAGGAAGTGCTGGAGACTTACCAACTCCCAGAGCAGTCCCCACCAGGCACACAGAGGCTGGGAGTAAATCCCCTCATAACTCGGGGTGTGCGCTCCACTGTCACCCAGAATTCCTAACAGGGAGCAAGCCTTGGTGCATACCACAGTAGGCTGCTCGGCAGACGCCTGTGCTGGCTCCTCTCCCTTGCTACACCCCCTGTTTCTATCTGCATTTTCTGCACCCCTATCCTGGCACTTGAATTCATGTGTCGGGATTTGCTTCTGAGCAACCTGATCTACACTCTGTTCCTGGACTTAAAAAATATATATTTGTACATTTGTGTGTGTGTGTGTGTGTGTGTACACACCAGGGTTCCCTTTCTGCTGCAAAGAAATGCCCAATTGATTTATGTAGGTGGCTAAGGAATTGAACAGGGTCTGCAAGCAAGCACCTTTAACTGCTGAGCTGAGCCATCTCCCCAGCCCCTAGTGTTCCTAGATTTATCTCAAGCACACACCACAGCGCCTGCCACTGAGCAGGTGCTCTCTAAACAATGGTTGATGAATGCTGTGTCAGAAAACAGTACAGAAGCAAGGAAACTACAAAGATAGAAAAAGAAAGCTCCCCAGAGGTGATAGCTATTAAGTTTTATGTCTTTCCTCCCAGGTCTTTTAAAAAATTATTTATTTATGTGTTTATTAGACAAAAAAGAGAGAATAAAAAAATATTGGTGCACCCAGGGATGGGATACCTTCCATGAGTTGTTGGCCAGGGAGGTCCCTGATGCCCTCAGAACATTACAGGCCATTGCCGAGGCCCTTGGTTTCCCACCAGGAATAGATGGTAAGACCCTATTGCTGAAGACTGCACATACTTGGGCTACAATATCACTGAGAAATCCTGCTGGAACTGAGCTGAAAACTTCCTCCATGTAGACCAGCTGACAGAAAGCTGGAAAAAGCCACACTGCATGCAGCTCAATGGGACAGAGAGAAATCACCAGTGAAGATACTCCACAATGGACACTGCAAGCCTTATAATTGGCCAGCCAGGCCAAATGAGTCAAGGGGTGCAATAGTGGCATGTCTGTTTGGGGGAAACCAACTGCCCTCTAATTTGATTGGAGGCCTGCTCCATGGGAGGGAATACATCCCTGATGCTGAAAACCTACAATAGGGGGAGTCATGAGCCCCAGGGGTATAATGTCTGCTGCTGTCTGACTAAATATATATACTATGCTCATCAAACTGCCCAGTAAGTACTTCTCTTAATGTTCATACCCACATATTAATGCTACTCTCATTTTTTTGTTACAGAACTTTCTCTTTTCAGATGGCAGTGACCTTGGGATGACTCAGAAGGCATCATGGTGCTGAGAAGAAATGACAGAATAGTGCTCAGCACTGCAATATCTCTATCACACCTTCCATGGCTCAGGGTCCATTGCAGAAGAGGTGGCGTAAAGAATGTAAGAGCCAAAGGAAGGGTAGGACTCCTTACAACATGCTCCTCCAGACACAAAATGGCCTGGATATCCATGACCTCACACAGTGCCTTACACTACCTACATAAGACCATCATAATAGGAAGAAAAGATGATGACATCAAAATAAAAGAGAGACTGCCGGGCGTGGTGGCGCACGCCTTTAATCCCAGCAGAGGGAGGCAGAAGTAGGAGGATCGCTGTGAGTTCGAGACTACATAGTTAATTCTAGGTCAGCCTGGACCAGAGTGAGACCCTACCTTGAAAAACAAAAAACAAAAACAAAAACAAAAAATAATAAATTAAAAAGAGAGAGAGAGACAGATTGGGAGGAGGAGGGAATATGATGGAGAGTGGAGTTTCAAAGGGGAAAGTTGGGGGAAGGAGGGAAGTACCATGGGATATTGTTTACAATCATGGAAGTTGTTAATTACAAAAATTAAAAATTTAAAAATTAAAAAATATATATATTGGTGCGCCAGGGCCTCTTGTTGCTGCAAATGAACTCCAGATGCATAAACCACTTTGTACATCTGGCTTTTCGTGAGTACTAGGGAATCAAACCCAAGCTGTGAGGCTCTGCAAATGCCCTTAACTGCTGAGTCATCTCTCCAGCCCCTCCTGCCAGGTTTTCCCAACATTACTACCCAGAAATACGACCACCACTCTGGCCTTTTTTACTGAGTACATTTAAAATTCAATGGCTTCAGCTGGGTGTTGTGGCACACGCCTTTAATTTCAGCACTCAAGAGGCAAAGGTAGGAAGATCATTGTGAGTTTGAGGCTGGCCTAAGACTACATAGTGAATTCTAGGTCAGCCTGGACTAGAGTGAGACCTCAAAAAACCAAAAAGCCAAAAAGCCAAAAAAAAAAAAAAAAAAAAAAAAAAAAAAAAAAATCAAGCCTTCATTTTTATAAAAATAGGCTCACACTATATGTACTATACTTATAATATACACTGTATGGGCTAGAGAGGTGGTTTAGTGATTAAAATGCAAAGCCGAAGGCCTCAGGTTCGATTCCCCAGTACCCACATAAAGCCAGACGCACCAGGTGGCACATACATCTGGAGTTCCTTTGCAGTGGCTGAGGCCCTGGAGCCCAATTCTATCTCTCTTTCTCTCTTAAATAAATAAATAAAAGAAAAATAATATCTACTATACCACTGATTTTAATGCTCAGTGAACATGTTCCCATTAGATATTCTTCTGCCTACAGGATTTCTCTATGGGGGGCTCAGGCCATTGGCATATTAAATTTAATAAACACACTCTTCAGAATGAGTTCCAGATCAGTCTGGACTACAATGAGACCTCGCCTCAAATAATCCACAAATTAAATCTGGGTATGGTGGCGCATGCCTTTAATCCCAGCATTTGGGAGGCAGAGGTAGGAGGATCACCGTGAGTTTGAGGCCACCCTGAGACTACATAGTGAATTCCAGGTTAGCCTGGGCTAGAGTGGGACCCTACCTCAAAAAAAATTAATTAAAAAATACACTCTTACTTGAATACACATAGGATATTGTTCCAGAACTTCCAACAAATCAATAAAACCTGCAGGCACTCAAATACCCTACATAAAATCCTATAGAATTTTAAGTAATCTAGTAACTTCCTCCTGTATACTTTGTAATAATCTTGTAATTATTTGTATAATTTATAATTTTTGTATACAATAATTTGTATAAACTGTAATTAGGTGTCATCTAAACCACCATTATCCACCAGATGAAGAAATAAACCCCAAGAAGTTAAGTGACCTCCTCCTAGTCACATAAGGAATAGGGAGAACTTATTTACTTAAAAAAATTATTATTATGGGCTGGAGAGATGGCTTAGCAGTTAAGGTGCATGCCTGCAAAGCCTAAGGATCCAGGTTCGATTCTCCAGGTCCTATGTAAGCCAGATGCACATGGTGGTGCCTGCGTCTGGAGTTCATGTGCAGCAGCTGGAAGCCCTGGCGCGCCCATTCTCTCCACCCCCACCGTCTCTAACAAATAAATAAAAATAAATCTTTAAAAAACTATTATTGTAGCCGGGTGTGGTGGCACACACCTTTAATCCCAGCACTCAGGAGGGAGAGGTAGGAGGACTGTCATGAGTTTGAGGCCACCCTGAGATGACATAGTAAATTCCAGGTCAGCCTGGGCTAGAATGAAACATTACCTTAACCCCCCCCCCAAAAAAATTGTTATTATGATGGAGTTTCACTGTGTCACCCAAGCTGGCCTCTAACTCCTGGTCTCGAGCTCCCCACACACCTCAGCCTCAACCCCTTATTTCCATGCCCGTGAAGGCTTTGATCTACTGTGGTGGATAATGGGTAGGTGGGGAACAGGGCACTGGGCATTGAGTTAAGACAAAATGCTCTGATCCCCTCTGCAGAGTCAGAGAGTCAATCCCACTCCATCATACAGCAGGTGTGGGATCCCGGACAAATCCTCTCCCTCCCCGCGACCCCCCTGCCCTCAGCGTCCCCCGAGGTTCAATGTGAATGCCTCATCAAGACTTCACCAAACATTTTTCCCTCTCAGTGGCCCCACTGTTCCTGCAGACCTGACAGAGGTGGGATGTGGGCTGGGTTACCAGGCAACATCACTTCTGTCTAGACAGAGAAGGCTATGAGTGAACGATAGAGACTTTGTGGAAAGCCACAGGTCGTGCACAGGGAATCTTGTCAGTGGGTACTACCCTTACTGGGCCCCAAAGCTTTGTCTATGGGCTTCTAAGTAGGGGTTCCTTCCCACTGTGGTCTTGCTCCTCTGCACCTGGGTGGGGATAGAGTGGGGCAGCAAATAGTCTTGGGTAGCTATTTAGTCTCCTGTGAGCACGCTCTCGTGCTCTCTCTCACTCAGACATCTTGCTATGAGGCACAGACCACAGACTGACCATTAACTCATGATCCTCCTGCCTTTATCACCCAGGTCTATGATCACAGGCATGTGCCACCATGCTCAGCTCTTGTGAGTCTTACAAGTATGCCCAGGGCTGCCCTGCTGGCACATTTCCTGCCCCTCCAACCTCCTAGGCGAAGCCAGTGCTATGTGAAGTCGGTCAGGCTGCTAAAATGAGTCCTAGAGTGACCCTGTAAGCCTTCCAGAAATTCTTATTTATAAGAGAGAGAGAGAGAGAGAGACAAGGACAGAGACACAGAGAGAAAATGGTCATGCTAGGGCCTCCTGCTGCCACAAACTCACTCCATAGGCATGTGCCACATTGTACATCTGGCTTCACATGAGTACTGGAGAATTGAACCCAGGCTGTCATGCTTTGTAAGCATGCACCTTTAACGGCTGAGCCATCTCCTCAGGCCCCTTCCAGAAATTCTATAAACAGCTGCTGACAGGATGTGACAAGCATCAGCCCTCTTCTCTCTATGGGGGCGGGGGGAGATACCTGTTTTTGGGCTCTTCCCCTCCTTTCTTCCTGGGTGAGGAAAGGCCTGCCTCTGGCTTCCAATCTGAGCAGTTGAGGCCTTTTTCCTTCTTCTTTACTTTCTCTCTTTCTTCTCCTTTGCGGGCTCCAGGAGAGTCTGAAAACAAAAGGGTGGCGTTGTCTCTTCACTCAAGCTCCTTCTCAGCCGAACCCCGTATGACTTTCAGGAGAGGGGAACAAAGGGCTGAGACCAGGACAGCTGTACACACTCCCATCTCTCTCTCACACTCTCTCTCTCTCTCTCTCTCTCTCTCTCTAGCGGAAATAATTTAAGATGTGCACCTCACTTGGCGGTATGAACACACTGTGATACAAGCCTAGGCATATATGCATATAGTCTGTGGAGGTTTGATTCAGGTGTCCCCCATAAACTTAGGTGTTCTGAATGCTAGGTTCCCAGCTGATGGATATTTGGGAATTAATGCCTCCTGGAGGGAGTGTATTGTTGGGGACGGGCTTATGGGTGTTATAGCCAGTTTCCCCATGCCGGTGTTTGGCACACCCTCCTGTTGCTGTGGTCCACCTTATGTTGGCCAGGGGGTGATGTCCACCCTCTGCTCATGCCATTGTTTTCCCCTGCCATCATGGAGCTTCCCCTCGAGCCTGCAAGCCAAAATAAACTTATTTTTCCCACAAGCTGCTCTTAGTTGGGTGATTTCTGCCAGCAACGCGAACTGGACTGCAACATAGTCATAGACATGTACTCTACACACAAGCACAAAAATAGAAAGACACATGGACACACGCGAGAAAGCTCACGTGCTACCAAGCTTGCACCTGCACACATGACGCTGGCTACATGCTGATTATTAAGTCACCAGGTGGACCCAAGATAAGCACCCTCTATGAGCCGAGCACTGTCTTTCCCACATGCTAGAAAGCTCCCTTCAACCTTGCCCCTCTCACCCAGCAGCCGCTTCCAGTTTTTGATGAGGACTTTGGCCAAGGACACCACCTCCTTGTCTGAGCAATGCTTGCGAACCCCATTCACAGCAATTCCAATCCTGGTTGTCTGTGAAGGAGAGGATTAAGGGCTGCTCTAGGAATGGACACACAGCAGGGGCCTTTCTCACTGGAAGAACTAAACCCCAGCTCAACCACCACCTCCTCCCCACAGACTCCTCCGTAGTCCTTACCTTGACACCCCCAGCATGGGGAATCACCCTGATCCTATGTCTACCCTGTAAGAAGACTCTGACCTGCCACCCTGAGGGACACCGAGCCTAAACTGATAGGCGACTTTGATGGAAAACTAGGGAAGGCCTGAGGGGGTACTGACTATCGTCAGGACCATGTTGTCCCATTTCCCGACCCACAGTGGCTGTGAGCTCATGACTCACCACACACCCACCTCTGGCTACCGCACCTTGGTCCCTGCCCTTACTTCAGAATGAGAAGTTTCTGGTGAAGTTTGGGGTTATGTGGGAAATCCAGAGAGAATTAGAAAACAGAGTGACTCCTCCCTCTCCCTGGGTTACGGGTCTTTTGTATCCCTTAGACCTTGGGAACTGGGTGGGGATTCAAGGAAGGTGGCCTTTCCCCAGACCCAAAGACCCTGAGCCCTGAGCTTAGGAAAGAACCCATTCACAAGAAGCTCTTCAGCCCAGCCTCCATGTCTGCATTCCCTTCAGAAACTCCCGCCGCCAGGTCTTTTCCTCCCACAGAGACACTGCTCCAAGGGCCCCCACACCTGTAGCAGCTGGATGGACATCTGACAGCTGTTCAGCTTCTTCAGAAGGTCGAGGGCTCCTTCCTGTGGGAGGCCGTGAGAAGAGCAGTCACAGGAGTGGCCTTGGATGATTTTGAGTTTAGGGGACGGGGTAGAGCATGCAGACAGAGGACAGGCAAGGACAGGCATGGGGCACAAAGGAAGGGTTCTGCCCCAGACCAGCTTGCTAACTGCACCCTCTACTCAGCTGAGTTGGGGGCCAATCAAGATGTCTCCACCTACCCTTAGCCTTTGTTTCTGTAGAGCCCTTTGCCCGGAACGCTCCCCAACCCCATGTCTACCTCTGCCCAGCCCACCATTGTCGCTTATATATCTGTAGCCTCCATGCCCACCTTTTCTCCTCCCTACCATGAGCCTCTACAGGGTGAGAACTGAAGGGCTTTTTGGGGGGCGGGTTGTTGAGGTAGGGTCTCGCTGTAGCCCAGGCCGACCTGGAATTCACAATGTAGTCTCTGGGTGGCCTCGAACTCATGGCGATCCTCCTACCTCTGCCTCCCAAGTGCTGGGATTAAAGGCGTGCGCCACCACGCCCGGCTTAAGAGGCTTTTTAATTTGCATGTGCATTTATGTGGTGCATGTGTGTGTGGACACACAGGTGTGTACACTTGCATGTAGAGGCCAGAGGTGGACATCAAGTGTCTTCCTTGATGATCCTTTATTTACTGAGGCAGGGTCTCTCACTGGCCCCTCACCAATTCAACTACTTTAGCTAGTCAGCTTCCCTTGAGTATCCCAACTCCACCTCCAGAGCACTGGAGTGCTGGAATTACTGACAGGCTGCCATACGTGCCTGGTATTTATGTGGGTGCTGGGGACACAAACTCAGGTCCTCTCGCTTGTGTGGCAAGTGCTTTAGCTGCTGAGCCATCTCCCCAGCCCCAGAGGGCTTTTTGTTTGTTTGAGATGGGGGGGGGGTTTGTCTCATGCTGTTATTCAGACTAGCTTTGAACTCCTAGGCTCAAGTGATTCTTCTGCCTCAACCTCCCCAGGAGTTGGGATTAAGGAATCATGCCACCGCACTGGCTCTTGTGGGCTTTTTCTTTCTTTTTTTTTTTTAATTTATTTTTATTTATTTGAGACAGAGAGGGAGGAAGGGAGAGAGAGTGAGATTGAGAGAATGGGCACTCCAGGGCCTAGATATGTATGCCACCTTGTGCATTTGGCTTACATGGGACCTGGAGAATTGAACCTGGATCCTTAGGTTTTGCAGGCGAGCACCTTAACCACTAAGCCATCTCTCTCTCTCTCTTTTTTTTTTTTTAGATAGAGTGAGTGAGTGCGCACGCGAGACAAATTGGTATGCCAGGGGCTTAGCCACTGCCATCAAACTCCAGACCCTTGCACTTGCTTCACCTTTGTGCATCTGGCTTACATGGGATCTGGAGAGAGATGAAACATGGGTCCTTAGGTTTCGCAGACAAGTGCCTTAACTGCTAAACTATCTGTCCAGCCCTCTTGTGGCCTTTTAAAATGGCTATATTGAGGTATAACTGATATGCAATAAACTCCACATATTATAGTATACAAGTTTAAAAAATATTTTCATTTATTTGTTTGAAAGTGGGGGTGGGGAGAGTGTATGGGTGCACCAGGGCCTCTTGCCACTGCAAATGAACTCCAGATGCATGCACCACTTTGTATGTCTGGCATTATGTGGTTACTGGGGAATCTAACTCAGGCCAGTAGGCTTTGCAGACAAGGGCCATTAGCCACTGAGCCATTTCCTAAGCCCAATTTGATGAATTTTGACATACATATAAACTCGTAAGGGCTGGAGAGATGGTTCAGTGGTTAAGGTACTCTCCTGAAGGGCCTGACAGTCTGGGTTCAATTCCCCAGTACCCACATAAAGCCATATGCACAAGGTGGTGCATGCACCTGCAGTTTGTTTGTAGTGGCTAGAGGCCCTGTTGCCACCATTTTTTCTCTCTCTCTGTTTTCTTCTCTCTCTCCTTGCAACTAAATTTTTTTGTTATTTTTTTTATTTATTTGAGAGCAACAGACAGAGAAAGAGGCAGATAGAGAGAGAGAGAGGGAGAATGGGCGCGCCAGGGCCTCCAGCCACTGCAAACGAACTCCAGACGCGTGCGCCCCCTTGTGCATCTGGCTAACATGGGTCCTGGGGAATCGAGCCTCGAACCGGGGTCCTTAGGGTTCACAGGCAAGCGCTTGACTGCTAAGCTATCTCTCCAGCCCACAACTAAATTTTTTAAAAAAGAGAGACAGAACTGTTCATCTCTAAGACCTTAGGGTTCTGAATGGAGCCAATTTCTCCCTGAGTGAATGAATCATGAACAAATACAGCAGAAAGAAAGAGGGAGAGGGGGGGAAAGGAAACTTGGAGTTGAAAATCTGTCTGCCAGGCTCTGAACACACCCCTGGCCCATCTTAGCTTTCTTCCTGGCGCCCACTTTCTAGTCGGCAGCCCTATCTCCTCTCAGGGTTTTGGCTAAGATCAAGTGTAGTGTCTAGAAGCCAGTCCTGAGATTAGATCCCTGGGGAGCAGGAGCTAGCTATGTCCTCTATGTCCCTTGAATGGTTCCAGCTCCCAACCCCACCCTGCCAGGACCTGGGCCACATCCTGTGGGCTGCCCTCTGTCAGTCCTGAGCCTCTCTTAGCACTGAGGTTTCAGTGTGTTTTCAGAGAGTGACCTGCAGTGAACTTGTAAGCATACAGCTTCACGTATAACATTAATTAAAGGTTTGCCATGTGCCGGAAACTCTTTTAAGTGTTTTTTTCTGCATTAAACTCTCACAAGGAGGGGCTGAGGGGCGGAAATTAGTTGGTAGAGTGCTTGCCTTGAATGCATGAAGCCCTGGGTTTAATTCCTAGCACTACCGAAATCCAGTATAATGGATTCCTAGCCCTCAGGAGGTAGAGGCAAGAGGGTCAGAAGCTCAAGGTAATCCTTGGCTACATAGTGAGTTAAGAGGCCAGGCTGAGCTACATGAGACTTTGTCTCAAAACAAAACAAAACAAAACAAAACAAAACAAGGGCTGTAGAGACAGCTTAGTGGTCAAGGCACTTGCCTGCAAAGCCTAAGGTGATGCAAGCGTGCAAGGTCACACATGAGCACAAAGTGACGCACACATCTGGAGTCTGATTACAGTGGCTGGAGGCCTTGATGTGCCAAGTCTCTCTCTCTCATTAAAAAAAAAAAAAAAAAAAAAGCCAGGCGTGGTGGTGCATGCCTTTAATCCCAGCACTCAGGAGGCAGAGGTAGGAGGATTGTCGTGAGTTCGACCACCCTGAGACTACGTAGTAAATTCCAGGTCAGCCTGAGTTAGAGTGAGACCCTACCTCGAAAAACCAAAAAGAAAAAAAAAAAAACCCACTCACCTCTCATAAGGATCATAAGGATCTTGGAGAATACTTCATTTACTATCCCACTTTTTTTTTTTTTTTCAGGCTGGCCTAGAACTCCTGATCCTCCTGCCTCTGCCTCTTCAGCAATTTCCTACCCGTGTGTGCCACCACAACCGGCTATCCCACTTTTAAAAAAGATTTTATTTGTTTATTATTTGAGAGAGGGAGAAAGAGGATGAGGCAGATAGAAATAGAATGGTCGCACCAGGACCCCTAGCCACTGCAGTTGAACCCCAGATGCATGCGCCACCTCATGCATCTGGATTTACGTGGGTACTAGGGAATCAAACCTGGGTCCTTTAGCTTTGCCTTAACTGCTAAGCCATCTCTCCAGCCCTACTGTCCCACTTTTGTAGAATTATTAGCCCATTTTCACAGAAGAGGAAGTCAAGAAACTTTGTAAGGAGTTGAGATGGAATTCAAACTCAGGCTTTTGTACTCTGGGCACTACAGAAATTGTGCAGGGATGGACACAGATCTGTTAAGCTGTGCACAATGATGGAAAACCAACACAGGTACGTGTTGGGCACATATCTATATATCTATTTCCAAGGAGAGAGAGAGAGAGAATGGGCATACTAGGGCCTCTAGATGCTGCAAATGAACTCCAGATGCATGTGCCACTTTGTGCATCTGGATTTATGTAGGTACTGGGGAATCAAACCTGGGTATTTAGGCTTTGCAGGCAAGCGCCTTAACCAATGAGCCATCTCTCAAACCCCTATATGATATTTTCATTTTTTAAAATATTTTATTTATTTGAGAAAGAGAGAGAATGGGGCCTCTAGCTCTGCAAATGAACTCCAGACACATGCATCATCAGGCTTAAGTGGGTCCTGGGAAATCGAACCTGGATCCTTTGGCTTTGCAGCAAGCACTTTTTAACACTAAGCCATCTCTCCTGCCCCTATATGATATTTTAAAATAATATTTATTTATTTATTTTAAGAGAGAGAGAATATGGGCATGCCAGGGCCCCTAGCCACTGCAAATGAACTCTGGATGCATGCGCCCCTTGTGCATCTGGCTTACATGGGTACTGGGGAATCAAACCCGAGTCCTTTGGCTTTGCAGGCAGGCGCCTTAACTGCTAAGCCATCTCTCCAGGGCCCCTACATGTTATTTTTATAATGGTTCTGTTCAACAAACAGCTTGTAAAATTCCTGAAAATTCCACAATCAGCATTAAGCCAGGTACAGTTCATTGCTAGGTTCTTCTGCCCCTGCCCCCCAGCGCTGGTTCTAAGCCCAGGCTGACCTGGAACTCACTCTGTAGCCCCAGAACTCACAGCAGTCCAACCACCTCAGCCTCGAGTGCTGGGACGAAAGGCGCGCACCACCTCACCTGGCTCTAGGTTCCTGTTTCTGCACAACTGAGTCAGACTGGAGAGTTAATAATCATGAGTCCACACTGCGGCTGGGCTCATAAAGCCATGTGCCAATATTGTCAGATGTGTCCGAGCGTGCGCGGCGGCAGGATCCGTGGCTTAGGCGTGTAGCTGTGAGGATGTAGCCCGCACCCACCTGTCAGCCTGCCTCTGTGGGATGACAGCTGAACGTGTAAATGCCACTGATCGCTTTGCACATCCAGGTGGTGCTGTGTCGTGTGTGCATGCGTGTGGTGGTCTTTTAGGGTGTCTTTCTGTAACTCCAGTGGTCAGTGTGCATCACGGCTATTATAGTAATGATAGTAACCACAGCTCCCATGCAGTCCTGGATTGAAGCGACTTGTTAGGCTGAAAGTGAGTGGCTCTGTCAGTCATGTGTCATGTGGGCACGTAGCGGTGACTTCCAGCTGTCTGCTGGAAGGTGTTTAGCTGGTGCACCCGCACCGCATCTGACAAAGTCGTAAGTCACCAAGACTCTGGGACTGGCAATAAACTCCAGGTCTGAGCTGCAACGTGGAGGATCCGTCTTCGTACAGGAAGTGTGCCCTTCTCCGCCTAACCCACATTGGGCGGGCCCACTTTCACTCTCAAAACAGCCCCGCCTTTCTTGGCCAGAAGTCCAGAGTTCCATGCCCACCCAGATGCTGCCAGAACCCAGGCTCAGACGTGGCTGTTACAGCCGGCTGCTCTGAACTGTAGGGACCCCGCCCCCAGACTTGCAGATTTCCTGCAGTTGGCTCTGGGTACTTCCACGAGAGCCCATTCCCAAGGGGCACTTTCTCTTCTTCCCATTTCACAGATGAGGAAACAGAGGAAAGTAGAGTTTCCTGGCTAAGAACCATACAAGCAGTAAGAGGGAGGCCAAATCTGGCTACCTTTCTTCAGACCTCCTGAGCTTCCCCCATGTGCTGACCCGTCTCACCCAGAGACCCAGCATTTCTCTCCTGGCTCAAATCCCGGTCAGCACAGAGCCAGGCTGAGGCACTCTACCTGCGGTAGCATTCTGCTTAGAATAACTGGCTGAGCTGTGCCATCTCCGGCTGGGAAAGTGCCCTGTGACTGGGGACTCGATGTTACTAAAGACTTGGGGGGGAACCTAGAGCAGGTGGCTGAGGCTGGGAGAAGCTGCAGGAGAAAATTCCAGCACTGCGGAAGCTCACCAGCTCTTCCCCGGCACCTGTCCCAGTTCTGCCAAGGGCTCTATACACTTCCCTCACCTCCTCAGCCCTCCCCACAGAGATGCCCTTCCCGGAGACAGAGAATCTTATCACCTGGCAGCTGAAGAAACGGACCAAGGCACCAACCCCACCATCTCATTCATGTCTTACTCTAGGGCCCTCTGACACTCCGTGGCTCCAGTGACCCCTCCTTGCTGAGGCCTGACCACTCTTCCGATTCTGACATCTGAAAGCTTTCCTTGGGGCCCCAAACTGTCCGAAGTTCCAGGAATGTTTGGGTAACTGCAGGTACTGATGCAGCATCTGGTTAGGGATGGTGGGAGGAAGAGGACCCCGGAACAGGGCAAAGAGAGGAGGAGCTCATGGGAGGTCTTGTCGCTTCTCACCTCCAGGGTGAACCCACTCGCTCCAGAACCCCATGGGGTCAAGCTTGCTCAGACGCCAGTTTCTAGGCCAAGGCAAAGATCACTGAGAGGATCAAACATTAACTTTTAGTCTGACCTACACTCAGTGCTGCTGGGATAGAGCCTGTGGCGAGGTAGACCCTCCTTATCCTGCAGCTACATCTCGGGCTCTCGGGCACTGGCACCTCCCCCGCCCCGGGGCCTCCAGGTCCCCTTCCCCCGCCCCGCACCTGTTCGCCTCCTCCCGCCCCGCCCCGCCCTAGCCAGCGGTCAAGGAAAAAAGTTGCCAACAGACCGCTCCTGGCTCGCCCGCTGCCGCGGCCCTTCGCAGGTCCACAAGTTTCTCCGCTCCGTCTGGAGTCACCCACAGTGTATCCCTCCAGCTCCCACCGTCCCCGCCGCTCCCTCGGGCTGTGAGCACGCCGTGAGTCCCCGGGTTCGGGTCTCTCGGCCCGCTTTTCGCCCCTGTGGCCCTGCACGGGCTGCCCAGGAGCGAACCGTCCGGCACCAGCCGCGCCCACCCGGGGTCCCCTGGAGTCCCGCGCTCTGCACCAGCCCGGGTCCCTCGGGTCTCCTGGTGTCGCTTGCACGTCCTCCCCCACCCCACTCCCCCGAGCCCGTGGCTGCCCGCGTCGCGCCCCAGTGGCCAGGGGGTGAAAACCTTGCGAACTCCCTCACCGTGTTCTTCCTCGCCACCATCTTCTCCAGCCTTTTGGCTATCCTCAGCAGCTCCTCTTCCAGGCCCATGTCGGCCGGCCGAGGGGCGCCGGGGCGCCGGGGCGCTGGGCGCGGGGCTGCAGCGGGCGCCGACACTGAGCGCGCGCAACCCGCGCGAGCCGCGAACACACACGAAACTCACACGCGGGGGCGGGGCGGCGCGGCGCGGGGGGAGGGGCGCCGCTCTAAATATAGACGTCAAGGACTCGCCCGGGGAAAGACTGCCCGCCGCACCTCGGGGGAGGGACGAGGCGCCAAGAGGGGAGCCCTCCCCCCCTCTTCCAGGGGTCCCCGGGAAGGGGAGGTTGGATAGCTGTCGCCAGGGCCCCAAGAGGCACGAAGGGGAGCCTGGGGGTGGGGGAGGGCTCGGGAACTGCAGAACTTTTTCTGGGTTCCCGGGTCTCAGCGTCCAAGCGGGGGGGGGGGGGGGCTTTGAGCTCCGTGTTTGTGTCCACGCGGGACCGGGTTGGTGCACCGGAATCACATCTTCGTGCAGATCCCGAAGTCAGCACTAGCCCATGCCCACGGCCTGTCGCGCGCGTCTCCGGGAGTTTGGGTCCATACACTGTTTGCTCCGAGGCTACTTGATTGAAGGGAGAGGTTTTGCATTTCTGACAGGCTCCCAAGTGCTGGGGTGCTGCTGGTACCAGGGCGATACTCTGAGAGGAGAGGCTTTGAGAGGTTCTGAAACCCTCACAATTCCTCAGGTGTGTGTGGGTGAATGCTTGGGCCTGGGCCTCCCAGGGGTGTTGGACTTGGAAGGGTAATTGTGGGTAGAGGGAACTATAAGATTTTAGGGTTGGGGGTGAGGCACTAAGACAAATGGTTTCTTGAGTTTAACGGGTGAGAGAAAGGGGGAAAGGGCGACAGAAAGAGGGGGAGAGGGGCTGGAGGGATGGCTTAGCACTGAAGGCGGTTTGCCTGCAAAGCCAAAGGACCCAGGTAAGCCAGATTCACAAGGTGGTGCATGCGTCTGGAGTTTGCAGTGGCTGGAGGCCCTGGCGCACCCATTCTTCCCTCCCCACCCCCGCTCTTTCTGTCTGTCAAATAAATAAATAAAAATAAAGATAATTTTTTTTTTAAAAAGAGAGGCGGAGAGAAATGAGGCGCGTGCACAGCAGAGAGCCAGCGAGCAAGAGGTGCCCAAGTGAGGGAGAGAGAGAGAAAGAGGGAGAGAGAAGGGGCAAGAGAGGAGAGAAGGGCGGTCCCTGTACCAGGAACGGGGAGCCAAGAAGTGAGCCAGCCAGAAAGTGGGTTTTATGGGACGAGGAGGGAAACTGCTAGGCAAGGAAGGGGCTTTGGGTTATGTGCTGAGGTGGAGGCTGGAAGGAGGTGGCCTTCCCTCTTCTCAGCTCAAATATCATAACAGGGGTGGTTCCAAAATCCCAGACCTAGTCTGGGCCTGGCCAGGTGAGAGGGAGGAGAGAGCTCTGGGACTCTTACAGGAACAACCTGTGCCCACCTGCCAGCTGTGCTCACATCTGCCCATCCACTGAAAGGCTTTTCCCCTGTGGAACCAATTTCCTTCCTAATGGCCAGAAAATGACCTTTCAGTGAAACAGTTCTGATCTGGAGAGGAGGAAGAAGTGGGCCCCAGTGTATGGCGGGTGGGGGAGGGGGGCTGGGGAGCTGCTGCAAAATCTCTAGATTTTTCAAAAAAAACAAACAAGACCCTCAGAGAATCCTGGTATGGATACTTGTCTCCCAGCTGTTGCTGTGCGACTTGAGTCAAGGCTGAGTTTTTCACTCGCTCAACATACACCCCAAGGTGTCCACGCGGGCAAGACACACACCATTGTAGCAAGCTGGGCAAGACAACCCTTAAACTGTGGCTTGATCAAGGATTGTGTTTACCATAGCTAGCGTGGGGGAAAAGGTGGAGGGGACTTTAAGAGACACAATTGAAGAGACTTGTTCAGGCTGGGAGGTAGAAATGAAGTTTATTGCACCGAAAGGCAGAATGACTTGGAGGAACGGGAGTGTGCCCATATGAGAGGAAGAGGCATTCATTTATTCTATCCATATTTAGCGAGCATATGTTCAGGCAGGACACCTGGAGAGGAGCAACAGTCCTCCCGGAGCCCTCAATGTGCACAGCTTGGGGGTGGGAAGGTGATTGGTGTGTCAATGCTAAGGAACTGAAAACCCCGTGGCTACAGCACAGGGAGTGGAGAGGGTGGGCAGAGGGATAGTGGGGCCTTGTCACCCAGTTGCTAAGGCCAGACATTCTTGATTTGGGTATCTGGGAGGCCTCTTGGCCAACCCTGCACCAAGCCTTGGGGTTGAAGTGATGGCTGCCTACAGTTTCTTAAAATTGGGGGTGGAGACACCACCATACTCCTGCCTCAGCTTCTGGAAGGCTGATGGATTACAAGTGTGCACTGTCTTGCCTGCAACCTTCATTGCTTTTGACCTTCTGTTTCATTTCTCTACTCCCTTATTATGCTATCTAGTATCACCTCACAAACCACTACTTTAAAAAACTGGAGATTCGGGCTGGAGAGATGGCTTAGCGGTTAAGCGCTTGCCTGTGAAGCCTAAGGACCCTGGTTCGAGGCTCAATTCCCCAGGACCCACGTTAGCCAGATGCACAAGGGGGCGCACGCGTCTGGAGTTCGTTTGCAGTGGCTGGAGGCCCTGGCGCACCCATTCTCTCTCTCTCTGTATCTGTCTTTCTCTGTGTCTGTCGCTCTCAAATAAATAAAGACTAATCAAAAAAAATGAACAAAAAAAAAAAACTGGGGATGGCTGGGCATGGTGACGCATGCCTTTAATCCCAGCACTCGGGAGGCAGAGGATTGCTGTGAGTTCAAGGCCACCCTGAGACTACATAGTAAATTCCAGGTCAGCCTGGACTAGAGTGAGACCTGACCTCAAAAAACCAAAGGGGGGAAAAAAAACTGGGGATGTAACTCAGTGGTGGAGTGCTTGTTTAGCATTTGTAATCCCCAACAGTGCAATCAAATAAAAACCAATGAAGGGCTGGCTCAGTGGTTAAGGCGCTCGCCTGCAAAGCCTAACTACATGAGTCTGGTTCCCCTGTACCCATGTAAAAGTGGCACATGCATCTGGAATTTGTTTGCAGTGGTTGGATGCCCTTATGCATCCATTCTCTCCCCCTCTCTGCTTGCAAAATAATTTAAAAAATAATTTTAAAAAGGTGGTTTTTCCTTTAACTTCCACCCAGTTCCCACCTGTATCATCAGAGCTTGCAAAACCCTAAGAAAACATCCAACCCTTTCGTCATACAAACAGGAAGACTGAGCCCAAGCGGTGTGAACCCTCAAGGATACACTTCTCAACTATGGCAAATGGTGTTGGTACCCACCAGATCCCCTCTGCCCACCTTTCCATCTTGTAGGTCACCTGCAATCGATTCATGACACACAGTTGATAGCTTCCACATCTATGAGCTTTGGGACAGCAGGGAATTGACCCTCCCAGAGGAGACGAGAGTGGGTGGTAAACATCCCATTCTATCTCCGTGAGGCAGCCTGAAGAGTGTTTTGTTGGTTTTTTGTTGTTTTGCTTTTTAAGGTAGGGTCTCCCTCTAACCCAGGATGACCTGGAACTTACTCTATGGTCTCAAGCTGGCCTTGAACTCACAGCCATCCTACCTCTGCCTCCCTAGGGCTGGGATTAAAGGCGTGCACCACCATGCCCAGCTGAAGGGTGTTTTAAATATCTACATACCATTTCTCAAAGGTCCTCAACATGATTAAGACCGGTTGCCCATAGCGGTCACCTCTCAGCATGTCTATTGCTTGTTTTTTAAAATATTTTTGATATATATATGTATATGTATGTGTGTATATACACACACACACACATATATATGTACATATATATGTAATTTAATTTTAAAAAATTGAGAGAGAGAATGAATGGACGCACTAGGGCCTCCTGCCTCTGCAAATGAACTCCAGATGCATGTGCCACCATGTGTATCTGGCTTACGTGGGTTCTGGGGAATTGAACCTGGGTCTTTGGCTTTACAGGCAAATGCCTTAACTGCTAAGCCATCTCCCCAGCCCTAGTTTTTTTTTTTGGTTTTGTTTTGATAGGGTCTTACTTTGTAGCCCAGGCAGGCCTTGGACTCACCATCCTCCTGCCTCAGTCTCTGGAATGATGGGCTTACAGGTGCATGCTGCCACACCTGCATCCTTTCTTCCTTCATTTTATTTTATTTTATTTTTTTTTGTTTTTTTGAGGTAGGGTCTCACTCTAGCCCAGCCAGAGCTGGAATTCACTATGTAGTTTCAGGGTGGCCTCAAACTCACAGCAATCCTCCTATCCTCCTACCTCTGCTTCCCAAGTGTTGGGATTAAAGGCATGCACCACCACGCCCAGTCATCCTTTCTTTCTGACCCTCTGTTGGCTTCTCTAGTTCCCTTGCTATGCTACCTGGGATCACCCCACAAACTACTTGCCCCAGAATCCTTGGCTTAGGCCTATCAATAGGGACTGAGGCAGAGACCATGGGAAACCCAAAACTTCGGGTCTCCTAGTCCAGTGCTCTTTCCTGCAAACTAGGGGTTCTGGGCCTTGGACTGGATTATCATCACTGTGGGGATGACCTGTTGCTGTCTGGACATGCTCTGAGTTTTTCCAAAGGTTCATGTGCTGAAAGCTTGGTCCCCAGCGTGGCAATGCTGAGAGGTGGAAGGTAATCTGGTAATGGGGCACTGCCTGGGAAGGATTAACTCTGTTAGAGTGAGTTCTGCTGTTATAATATAAAGTGAGTCCTGCCCTCTTCCCCACACACTCCTTTGTGTTTCTCTGCCATCTTAAGGCAGCTAGGGGTCCTTGCCAACATGCTGACATCATGCTGTTTGGACCCTCCAGTCACCAGAATCCTGAGCTACATCTCTTTACTTGAGAAAGTACCAAGCCTCTGGTATTCTGTTACAGTAACACAAAACAGACTGAGACACAGTACTACAGATTGTTTCCACAATATCCCTGACCTTTGTCCACTAGATGCAAATAGCAGCCTCCAGTTGGGAACAATGTGCTATGCCAAATATCTTCTGGGGCAAAACTGTCCCTACTTGCTCTATAACCACTGCTCTACATTGACTGTCTCACTGGGTCCAAGGAAAGAATTCCAAACCCCAAGATTCCTTTCCTTTCCTACTACTTACTCTTCATACACTATGAATGAAGGCAATGGGCTTGACCCCCCACAACCCTTTATTAGAGATGTATGATATAACAAGATTGAGATGAATGAAAACCCTGAAGGCTCTGAAGTGATCATGTTGCTGTGGGACCTAGGAGCCGCCAGGCCTTCAGGGTGAATAGCCCAGCCTCCAGCCAGACTTCTGGTTCTGGGTGCCCTCTGGTCTCTCTGATTGGCCTGGCCCATCCCTACAAGGGGCCAGGGCCAAATGGTTGTAAAGTTGAGGTTTTAGTGGCTGGTGATGACTTTGGAGCCTCTATTTTCTAAGTGGGGTTGAGCAATGGTGGTATTTCTGGTCTTTGAGGTCTCTCCTCTATCACTGTTTTCTCTTCCTTGCCCTCTACTCCCCCATATGGAAGGCTCCTGAGTTGACCAAAAGAAAGATGAGAGAAGTGGTATCTGTCAGGCCAGACCATTCCTTTCCTTCCAGCTCATCAAGTACTCTACTTACTGGCTGGAGAACAGAGTCAAGACCACAGGGAGGACTGGGCTGTCCCTCTAAGGGAGTACCATTCAGAATATTTACTGCATAGGCTGTGCAGCACAGGTCTTGGCCAACTAGATTAAAAATGGGCTACAGACACCTGTCATGATCAGACAGAAGACCAGCTGATTGTTGGTCCAGCTGCTGAGCCCAGAGCCATGCCCTGGAATATGGCCCTGTGTATCCCATGCCAGTTCTTGAGACCACCTTTCTAGCAAGGGAACACATCGGCAGGATACGTGTCTTATTCCTGTGGCGTCCACAGTGCCTAGCATAGGACTGTATAGAATGCTGGAATTCAGTGAAGGAAAACACTAGACAAATAAATGGCCAGAAGACAGTGCCTGGGCTGGCAGAGCCCCTGTGTGGAAGTAAGAGATGAAGGGTGGCCCCTCGCCCTTGTAGAAACACAGCCCTGGTCTGCTGAGAGGCCGAGAGTGCAGGTGAACCCGGAGCAAGAGTTCTCACATTCAGCGCAGGGCTGCTGCCCTGGGCATCGGCTTCAACATGGAAGGGCAGTGTCCTGGGCAGGGCTTGGTTCACACCAGGAAAAAGGCTAGTCACAGAGGTCAGAGGGACAGAGGAAGTGAGACCGCAGGGAACGGATGCCTCAGCTCCCCAATTCTGAGGGTTCAAGTCTCAGCTCTGGACGTTGGTTCCACCATGGGCCTTGCAGGGGTCCGCAAGGGGCTAGTCTTGCAAAAGTTGTACAGAACTTGCAGGGAGAACTCCAGTCTTTGGGCCGTCTCCTTCGCTGAAGCTGACCTGGGGAGAGAGGGATGAAAATGGTATTTCTAAGCACCTATTATATACCAGCTGTGTATTCCCAGTTTCGTGACTGTCCTGTTGTGGGCCGATTGAATTCTCATGACAGATGAGAAAATAGGATTTCAAGAAGTAAAGCCACATGAGCTAGGTATAGGTGGCGCATGCCTTTAATTCCAGCACCTGGGAGGCAGAGTTAGCAGGATTGCTGTGTTTGAGGCAAGCCTGGGCTAGAGCGAGAGCCTGCTTCAAAAAACTAAAAACAAGGGCTGGAGAGCGCTTGCCTGTGAAGCCTAAGGACCACGGTTCGAGGCTCGATTCCCCAGGACCCACGTTAGCCAGATGCACAAGGGGGCGCACGCGTCTGGAGTTTGTTTGCAGTAGCTGGAGGCCTTGGTGCACCCATTCTCTCTCTCTCTCTCGGCCTCATTCTCTCTCTGTCACTCTCAAATAAATAAATAAAACAGAAAAATTAAAAAAAAAAAACTAAAAACAAAACAAAAAAGTAGTCACTTGCTCAAGAGACCTCACTCCAAAGCCCAAGCTCTTTGTATTAATTTATTTAGTTGAGAGGGAGATAAAGGCAGACAGAAAGAATGGGCATGCCAGGGTCTCTAGCCACTGCAAATAACTCCAGACACATGTGCCACCTTGTGCATCTGGCTTACATGGGTACTGGGGAATTGAACCTGGGTCCTTAGGCTTCACAGGAAGCGCTTTAAATGCAAAGCCATTTCTCCAGCCCATTTTTTTTTTTTTTTGAAGTAGGGTCTCTCTCTAGCCCAGGCTGACTTGGAATTCACTATGTAGTCTCAGCATGGCCTCGAACTCATGGTGATCCTCCTACCTCTGCCTCCCAAGTGCTGAGACTAACGGCGTGTGGCCACAGTGCCCAGCAGCCCAATTTTTAAAATATTTTACTTATTTATTTGAGAGAGACATGGAGAGCCAGATAGAGAATGAGCTCTTATTAGCTATCACACACACACACACCACAAAGACATCAGCTAAGTGCACGATGATGGCCACCTGGTCTTCAGGATGCAGATGCAGACTTGTGTCTGGTGCTTAACTGTGACAAGCTGCTCACTTCCCTGTAGACATAGTTTCTGTCTCTGCCACGCCCCTCTGGCACAACCAGTGCCACCCCTGATCAATCCCTAGGGGTCTAGGGACACAGGAGACTGCTTCCTCCATAGGCTCTGAGCTGTGCCCACTGGCCTATGTCAGGACAACTGGACGTGAGTACTACTTGGCGGAGGGCTGTTCAGCAGGGAGAAGCTAGACTAAGGCTGACGATTTTGTTTGCTTTTCAGACAAGTTCTGAATACCAGGCTGGCTTCAAACTCACTATGTATCCATGACTAGCTTTGAACTCCAGACCCTCCTGCCTCTACCTCCCAAGTGCCGGAATTACAGGTGTGAGCTGCCTGGTTTATTTGATTCTGGGGATCAAACCCAGGGCTTCTTGCATGCTAGACCAACTTTCTACCAACTGAGTTACATTTCCATCCCCAAGGATGACAACTCTTGCCCTGTCCTTGTCTAAGTCTTCTATGCCTGGGGTCTGAAAGCTCTCCATGGGCTCCAGGAGTCTTCTGTATAAGAGAAAAGTGACCAAAGCCTCCTCCCTAATCCCGCTTCTTCTACACGAAGGCCACAGTTCCTTCTTTTTAAAAAAAAAAGTTTTAAAAAATATTTTATTCATTTTTATTTATTTATTTGAGAGCAACAGGGAGAGAGAGAGAGAAAGAGGCAGAGAGAGAGGAGAATGGGTGCGCCAGGGCCTCCAGCCACTGCAAACGAACTCCAGACACGTGTGCCCCCTTGTGCATCTGGCTAACGTGGGTCCTGGGGAACCGAGCCTCGAACTGGGGTCCTTAGGCTTCACAGGCAAGTGCTTAACCACTAAGCCATTTCTCTAGCCCCACAGTTCCTTCTTTTAGCAACTATCAGGAAGATACAGCCTTGCTCATCTTCCCCTGGGACATAGGCACAGCTTGGTCTGTCACTCTGCTGTCCCTGCCCTACACTGAATGTGAGCAGCTCCCTGGGCTGAGGGGTAAGGGAGGGAAGGAGCAGTGCTAGGGCAGGAACTGACCCAGTGGTACCTACTTGGCCCCACTGATGCTCCCATCACCTATCTGGCTTTTTTTTTTTTTTTTTTTGAGGCAAGACCAACAGACTGGCCTTTTTTAATGCAAAACAGCAAGAGCAAGCAAGAGAAAGAATTGATGCACCAGGGCCTCTAGCCATTGAAATCAAACTCCAGACATGTGTGCCACCTAGTGCACATGTGCAACCTTGCACACTTGTGTCACCTTGTATATCTGGCTTACGTGGGACCTAGAGAGTAGAACATGAGTCCTTAGGCTTCATAGGCAAGCACCTTAACCACTAAGCCATCTCTCCAGCCCACATCTGGCTTTGTTGTTGTTGTTATGGCTGGATTTTCTTGAGGTAGGGGCTCACTAGCCTAAGCTGACCTGAAATTCACTCGGTAATCCCAGGCTGGCTTTGAAGCGATCCTCCCACCTCTGCCTCCCAGGTGCTGGGATTAAAGGTGTATACTACCACACCTGGCTACATCTAGCTTTTTTTTTTTTTTTTTTTTTTTTTTTTTTTTTTTTTTTAATGTGGTGTTCTGAGGAATGTACTCAAGTCTTCATGTTCGTGGGGCAAGCACTTTAATGGCTGAGCCATCTCCCCAGCCCTGTGCCTATTCTTGACCAACTCTGCAATCCAGACTCCTGTCACTGCCCCCAGACCACAGTCCCAGAGCGCCTACCGGAACGTTTCTTCGGGGCAGAGGCTGCCGGGCAGAGAGACTGTCTTCCAGATTCCGACCACCCCGCCGATAGGAGCGAGTGCTCTCCGAGCTGGAAGGCAGGGAAGCCCAACATCACCCCACTGCTCAGAGCCCATCAGAGTGGGGATAAAGGACCCGGGCAGACAGCACAGTTGGGGACTGAGGATGGAGGGGGGCAGCCCCAAGCTGGACCCATCACAGGCCCTAAAGGTCCAGAAATGACTCACAGAGAGCTCTAGGGATGTTTGCAAGTCCAGTTCTCCCCAAGTTTGAGAGAGAAAAAGGGTAAGCAAGGATGGGAGACAGCCAGATCTTGGGTGAGAGTTGCAGACGGCGAATACCATGCAGAGCCCAGAACGGGCCACGTAAGTAAAGCTGGGCCTCTTCTCACCAACCTCAGGAGCAGGGGCCCAGGCTCCTCCCTGGCTCTTGTGGCCAGACTTGGGAGTGGGGTGGTGATGGAGGAAGAGGTCAGGGACCCTCCACCCGAGTCTAAGACATGGCTCCCAGAGCCAGACCTTGAGGCAGTACTAGTAAGAGGTGGGGAAACCAATTGACACTCAGACAGGTCAGGAATCTTGCCCAGGATGCACAACTGAGCCCTCACCAACCTGAACCTCACAGGGGGATACACCTCAGCAGGGGTGGTCACAGATAGCAGGCCAGGTCGGGAGGTGCCTGGAGGCTCCAGGACACCTTCTTCGGGGTTAGGCTGGGCTTGGCTGGGCCCCCTAGGCTCCATAGAGCTGGTGAAGCTGGAGGAAGAGGAGTAGGCTGGGCTGCCCAGGCTCTCAGAGGCCTCAGAGGACTCTGAACTCAGGCTGGGAACATCTGGAACCAGAAGTGATAAGGCCTGTTTTGATCATTCCCCAGTGATAGGAAAGTTGGAACACTTTCCTCGTGCACAGTTTCTAAACTGACCTTGGCCTCTAGGATCCATCAGGGTTCTCTCCCAACTCCCTGCCCCCCCCCAACACACTCCTACAACCAGCTGGCTCGCTCTGCTACAACTCACCCTGTCTCCCCAGCCTATGCTCTGCTGCCCCTCAGGTCAGCTCAGCTCAGCTCAGCAGTTAGCTCCCCCACCCCCAGGAAGTCCACCTAACCTACCCCCAGCTCCAACACAGCCCGACCTCCCTCCCCTTGCTTCCACAAAAACAAGCTGGACTCATGCAACAAGCAGGCCCCCAAGTCCAGCCAGGTTCCGCTCAGTGTGGGAGACTGCAGGCAGCAGAGGGTCAAATCCTTTCCTCCTTCCTGGGATTAATGCTTCCTCAGTACCAGCAAGATGAACCTCACGTTATCAATTACTTGACAGTCTAGCTCCTCTCTAGACTGTGTCTTCGTAGCACTAGGAGCTCAGGACCCAGGGATGCTTCATAAACTCTCTCTCTCTCTCTCTCTCTCTCTCTCTCTCTCAAATAAATAAAATAAAATATTTAAAAAAAATTTAGGGCTGGAAAAAAATGGTTTGGCTGTTCAGGCACTTGCCTGCAAAGCCAAAGGACCCAGGTTCGTTTCCCAAGTACCCACATAAAGCCAGATGCACAAGGTGGTGCATGCGTCTGGAGTTCATTTGCAGTGGCTGGAGGCCCTGGTGCGCCCATTCTCTCTCTCTCTCCCTCCCTCTTACTCTCTCTCAAATAAATAAAATAAAATATTTTTTTAAAAAAAAAACACAGCCAATACAGTGGCTTTCCCTACTCGAATGAGAAGTGCTCCTCTGGCTGGAGAGATTGCTTAGTGGTTAGGGCACTTGCCTGCAAAGCCAAAGGACCCAGGTTAATTTCCCAAGTACCCACATAAAGCCAGATGCACAAGGTGGTGCATGCGTCTGGAGTTCATTTGCAGTGGCTGGAGGCCCTGGTGCGCCCATTCTCTCTCTCTCTCTCTCTCTCTCTCTCTCTCTCTCTCTCTCAAATAAATAAAATAAAAATATTTAAAAAAAATTTAGGGCTGGAAAAAAATGGTTTGGCTGTTCAGGCACTTGCCTGCAAAGCCAAAGGACCCAGGTTAATTTCCCAAGTACCCACATAAAGCCAGATGCACAAGGTGGCGTATGCATCTGTAGTTCATTTTCAGTGGCTGCAGGCCCTGGTGTACCCATTCTCTCTCTCTCTCTCTCTCTCTCTCTCTCTCTCTCTCTCTCTCTCTCTCTCTCTCTCTCTCAAATAAATAAATAAAATATTTTTAAAATATTTTATTATATTTATTTGAACAGAGAAAGGAGGAGAGAGAGAATGGGCGTGCCAGGGCCTCCAGCCACTGCAAACGAACTCCAGACACGTGTGCCCCTTGTGCATCTGGCCAACATGGGTCCTGGGGAATTGAACCTGGGTCCTTAGGCTTCACAGGCAAGTGCTTAACCACTAAGCCATTTCTCTAGCCCCACAGTTCCTTCTTTTAGCAACTATCAGGAAGATACAGCCTTGCTCATCTTCCCCTGGGACATAGGCACAGCTTGGTCTGTCACTCTGCTGTCCCTGCCCTACACTGAATGTGAGCAGCTTCACACAGCCCTGGGCTGAGGGGTAAGGGAGGGCAGGAGCAGTGCTAGGGCAGGAACTGACCCAGTGGTACCTACTTGGCCCCACTGATGCTCCCATCACCTATCTGGCTTTTTTTTTTTTTTTTGAGGCAAGACCAACAGACTGGCCTTTTTTAATGCAAAACAGCAAGAGCAAGCAAGAGAAAGAATTGATGCACCAGGACCTCTCGCCACTGAAATCAAACTCCAGACGTGTGTGCCACCTAGTGCACATGTGCAACCTTGCACACTTGCGTCACCTTGTACATCTGGCTTACATGGGACCTGGAGAGTAGAACATGAGTCCTTAGGCTTCATAGGCAAGCACCTTAACCACTAAGCCATCTCTCCAGCCCACATCTGGCTTTGTTGTTGTTGTTATGGCTGGATTTTCTTGAGGTAGGGGCTCACTAGCCTAAGCTGACCTGAAACTCACTCTGTAACTCCAGGCTGGCTTTGAATTCATAGCGATCCTCCCACCTCTGCCTCCCAGGTGCTGGGATTAAAGGTGTGTACTACCACACCTGGCTACATCTAGCTTTTTTTTTTTTTTTTTTTTAATGTGGTGTTCTGAGGAATGTACTCAAGTCTTCATGTTCGTGGAGCAAGCACTTTAATGGCTGAGCCATCTCCCCAGCCCTGTGCCTGTTCTTGACCAACTCTGCAATCCAGACTCCTGTCACTGCCCCCAGACCACAGTCCCAGAGCGCCTACCGGAACGTTTCTTCGGGGCAGAGGCTGCCGGGCAGAGAGACTGTCTTCCAGATTCCGACCACCCCGCCGATAGGAGCGAGTGCTCTCCGAGCTGGAAGGCAGGGAAGCCCAACATCACCCCACTGCTCAGAGCCCATCAGAGTGAGGATAAAGGACCCGGGCAGACAGCACAGTTGGGGACTGAGGATGGAGGGGGGCAGCCCCAAGCTGGACCCATCACAGGCCCTAAAGGTCCAGAAATGACTCACAGAGAGCTCTAGGGATGTTTGCAAGTCCAGTTCTCCCCAAGTTTGAGAGAGAAAAAGGGTGAGCAAGGATGGGAGACAGCCAGATCTTGGGTGAGAGTTGCAGACGGCGAATACCATGCAGAGCCCAGAACGGGCCACGTAAGTAAAGCTGGGCCTCTTCTCACCAACCTCAGGAGCAGGGGCCCAGGCTCCTCCCTGGCTCTTGTGGCCAGACTTGGGAGTGGGGTGGTGATGGAGGAAGAGGTCAGGGACCCTCCACCCGAGTCTAAGACATGGCTCCCAGAGCCAGACCTTGAGGCAGTACTAGTAAGAGGTGGGGAAACCAATTGACACTCAGACAGGTCAGGAATCTTGCCCAGGATGCACAACTGAGCCCTCACCAACCTGAACCTCACAGGGGGATACACCTCAGCAGGGGTGGTCACAGATAGCAGGCCAGGTCGGGAGGTGCCTGGAGGCTCCAGGACACCTTCTTCGGGGTTAGGCTGGGCTTGGCTGGGCCCCCTAGGCTCCATAGAGCTGGTGAAGCTGGAGGAAGAGGAGTAGGCTGGGCTGCCCAGGCTCTCAGAGGCCTCAGAGGACTCTGAACTCAGGCTGGGAACATCTGGAACCAGAAGTGATAAGGCCTGTTTTGATCATTCCCCAGTGATAGGAAAGTTGGAACACTTTCCTCGTGCACAGTTTCTAAACTGACCTTGGCCTCTAGGATCCATCAGGGTTCTCTCCCAACTCCCTGCCCCCCCCCCCAACACACTCCTACAACCAGCTGGCTCGCTCTGCTACAACTCACCCTGTCTCCCCAGCCTATGCTCTGCTGCCCCTCAGGCTCAGCTCAGCTCAGCTCAGCAGTTAGCTCCCCCACCCCCAGGAAGTCCACCTAACCTACCCCCAGCTCCAACACAGCCCGACCTCCCTCCCCTTGCTTCCACAAAAACAAGCTGGACTCATGCAACAAGCAGGCCCCCAAGTCCAGCCAGGTTCCGCTCAGTGTGGGGAGACTGCAGGCAGCAGAGGGTCAAATCCTTTCCTCCTTCCTGGGATTAATGCTTCCTCAGTACCAGCAAGATGAACCTCACGTTATCAATTACTTGACAGTCTAGCTCCTCTCTAGACTGTGTCTTCGTAGCACTAGGAGCTCAGGACCCAGGGGATGCTTCATAAACTCCTCTCTCTCTCTCTTTTTTTTTTTTAGGGAAGGGTTTCAAGGTAGAGTCTCACTCTAGCCCAGACTGACCTGGAACTCACTCTGTAGTCCCAGACTGACCTCAAACTCACAGTGATCCTCCTGCCTCTGCCTCCTGAGTCGGCTGGTATTTGTCTCTTAAAAGTGAAGCACTGAGGAATTTGAGTAAGACAGAGCTGGGTTTGTCTCCCACCTCAGAAGCTTATCAGCTGTGGCAGCTTAAGCATGTCACTTAATGTGGGTTCCTCTACCTGAGGATGGAGGGAGGATGACAACTTCCCCTGTAAGGTAACTGTGGGGACAGTATTGACTGGTCACCATGCACTTTTTTTTTTTTTTTGCTATTATTTTGAGACAAGGTCTCATGAAGCCTAGGCTGGCCCTCAGATTCACTATGTAGCCGAGGATAACCTTGAACTCCTGATCCTCTTGCCTCCACCTCCCAAGTGCTGGGATTTCAGGCATGTGCCACCATGCCCTGGCTCCACTAGGTGCTCTCAGCTCAGTACCCTGCAGAACAGGCCTCAATGAGTGGCATAGTGAGCCATTTTTCTGGGCAGTCAACTATACCTCCACTGGTATGTCCCATTTGCCCCTGGGCTATGGTCCGAGAAGAGTTTTTAACCGGCAGAGGCGGAGGGCAGTCTTCACTCTGGCTCTGAGGGGCGGCTGGTCCCAGGCTGGTAATGGTCTCATAGGTCTTGTTGTTGAGGTCCAGCCTCCCACTGGCCCAGCGTGCCTGGGCTGGGGGCTTCAAAGAGCAGCGCTATATGGGAGCGAGGACAGCCTGTTTTATCCATCTCAGCCTACATCTCCAGGCCCACACCTGGCTCCATCCAGAAGGGCAGGGCTGGGCCTACCTTTTCCTCCTCATCCTCCTCGCTGTCAGAGCCAGGCACCGCAGAGAGTCCCCATGGATAGTCCAAGTGGAGAGGGAAGGTGAGGGTCCCCGCCTGTGCTTGCTCCAGCTGCCCGGAACAAAGGCGCACCCAGGTCAGAGGCCCAGCAGGGAAGGGGTCAGGGGACAGCTGCCACCCTCCGACTCACCAGCATCTCACACTCCTTGTGCTGTGTCCTCCTGGCTATGTCCAGAGCTGTCTCTCCTGCCTCATTCACTATGAGGGGGGCAAAAGTCCAGGGGTCATGGTCAGAGTCAAGGAGGTATGACAGCTTAGACTGAGATGGGTCCTTGTGAAGCGAATTGTCTGGACTCTGTCACTTTCTGGCTGTGTGACCTGGGGTAAATGACTTAGTCTCTCTGCGCCTAATTATCTCATCTATCAGCTGAGCACGATACTTGAAACTATCTGACCGAGTTGTTGTGGGGATTCATTAACAAGTGTAGCTTGACTGTCACAGGACCAGGTACACGATACACAATATGTGATGTAGCAGCTGCAGTCCCTACTATTTGAGCCTCAGCTAATGCTTACTTGGTTCAGTACCTTCAGAAGCACTATTTTCTTTTTATTCTTTTAGCAGGTCTACTCGACCCACGGTGTTACTCCCATTTCACAGACAAGGAAGTTGAGGCTCAAGAAATGAATGACAAACCACCCCAGGTCACAGAGACAGTCGGAAGCAAGCCAGGATTAGGATCCAGATTGCCTGAGAAGCTTGCTTGTGCTTGCAGTCAGTGCTCTAGGTCAGAGGAAACAGGAAGCCCTCATAAGGGGGTGGTTGGAAAGGGGTCTGGAGGAGGCGTTGGACTGCACCTGCGCCCACCGGAGCTCGCCCTTTCAGCAGCAGCTTGAGGCAATCGGGCTGGTCGTGAAGTGCAGCGTGGTGCAGGGCAGTGTTCCCCTCGGCAGCCTTGGCGTCCAGGTGGCCGCTAGGGGGAGAGGAGTTTGGGAAGGGGAACAGACAGGTTGTGTGTGTGTGTGTGGGGGGGGGGGTGGGGAGTGTCAAAGTCCCATGGAAAGAGAGAGGGAAGAAGCAAGTGGGGACATGGGGTGGCGGGCAGGCAGCAGGCAGGCTCATACCAATTCTGGATGATGAAGTCCACCAGGGGCAGGGAGGCTTGGCTGGCAACTCTGATGGCCAAGTGCAGGGCGAGCTCTCCAGGTGCCTGAATACATAGCCACACCTGAGTTTTCCATCACCTGCCACCAGCCCAATGCTGCCTTCTTGGACCTGCCCTGGCTCCTCTGGACAAAGAATCCAGAAACCCGGAGAAATGAGATGGAAAGGAGGGAGCCCCATGTGAGGGAAGAGTGGGAAGGCCTGAGTGGTCCTCACTGCTTTCGTCCATGGTTCTTCCTTGGCCCCATTGGGAGGATGAGTTCCCAAGTCTGGGTCTAGCCCAGGATCCCGTCTGCGCTCTCGTCCCCCACTGAGGCCTCCATGACCTTGGTCTTTGTACCGAGCTCATGCGCTGGCTGGTGCAGCTTTTCACCTCACTTAAGTACTCAGTGTCCAGTGAGCAGCCTGCCAAGATCTCATGGACAACTCAGAGACAGCCAACTTCCCCCCTTCCCCCACCTCCAGGCTGGAGACAGTCCTGTGATGTGACATCCATTTTTTTAAAAAATATTTTTAATTACTTGCAAGCAGAGAGAGAGGGAGGGAGAGAGAGAGGGGACAGAATGAGTGTCCAGGGCTTCTAGTCACTGCAAACAAACTTCAGATGCATGCACACACCACTTTGTGCATCTGGCTTTACTTGGGTACTGGGGAGTTGAACCTGGGCCATCAGGCTTTGCAAGTAATGCAAGTATCTTAACCATTCATTGAGCCATTTTTTCCAACCCATAACATCTCTCTCTTCTTCTTCTTTTTTGTTTTGTTTTGTTTTGAGGTAGGGTCTTGCCCTAGTACACTATGTAGTCTCAGGCTGGCCTCAAACTCACAGAAATCTTACTTCAGCCTCTCCAGCTGGGATTAAAGGTGCATGCCACCACACCTGGCAATGTCCATTTTTTTTTTTTTTTGAGGTAGGGTTTTACTCTAGTCTAGGCTGATCTGGAATTCTCCTACCTCTGCCTCCTGATTCTCCTGGGCAGGAGCAATGGATGCACGTGAGCACACCCAGGTGAATTCTCCTACCTCTGCCTCCTGAGTACAGGGATTAAAGGCGTATGCCACCATGCCTGGCAACATCCAATTTTTAACTAATCAGAAACTTCTCCTGATTGGGTCTTCCAATGCTTCTGAAATCCTTCCTTCCTCAAACATGGTATTTATCGTTAAAACAGCCAATACAGGGCTGGAGAGATGGCTTAGCAGTTAAGGCGCTTGCCTACAAAGCCAGAGGACCTCGGTTTGATTCTCCGGGACCTATGTAAGCCAGATGCACAAGGTGGCGCATGTGTCTGGAGTTTGTTTGCAGTGGCTGGAGGCCCTGGCGCACCCATTCTCTCTCTCTCTCCCTCCCTCTTACTCTCTCTCAAATAATAAGTAAATAAAAATATTTTTTTAAAAAAAAAACACAGCCAATACAGTGGCTTTCCCTACTCTAATGAGAAGTCCACCTCTGGGCTGGAGAGATTGCTTAGTGGTTAGGGCACTTGCCTGCAAAGCTGAAGGACCTCAGTTTAATTCCCCAGGACCCATATAAGCCAAATGCACAAGGTGGTGCATGCGTCTGGAGTTCATTTGCAGTGGCTGGAGGCCCTGGTGTGCCCATTCTCTCTCTTTCTCTCTCTCTGGGCCTCTTTCTCTCTCTCTAATAAATAAATAAAATAAAAATATTTAAAAATTTTTTAGGGCTGGAAAAATGGCTTGGCTATTCAGGCACTTGCCTGCAAAGCCAAAGGACCCAGGTTAATTTCCCAAGTACCCACATAAAGCCAGATGCACAAGGTGGTGTATGCATCTGTAATTCATTTTCAGTGGCTGGAGGGCCTGGTGTACCCATTCTCTCTCTCTCTCTCTCACTCTCTCTCTCTCTGCCTCTTTCTGTCTCTCAAACACATAAATAAAATATTTTTAAAATATTTTATTTATTTATTTGACAGAGAAAGGAGGAGAGAGAGAATGGGCGCACCAGGGCCTCCAGCCACTGCAAATGAACTCCAGACACGTGCGCCCCCTTGTGCATCTGGCTAACATGGGTCCTGGGGAATTGAACCTGGGTCCTTTGGCCTTGCAGGCAACCACCTTAACTGCTAAGCCATTCCTCCAGCCCCATAAATAAAATATTTTTTAAAAATTTTAAAAAAAGGAAGTGCTCTTCTCAGGCTGGAGAAATGGCTCAGCAGTTAAACTTTGTTTGCAGTGGCAAGAGGTCCTGGTATGCCCATATTTTCTCTCTCTCTCTCTCTCTCTCTCAAATAAACAAATAAAATATTTAGAAAAATATCTGGGCTGGAGAAATGGCTCAGTGGCTAAGGTACTTGCCTACAATGCCTAACATCCCAGGTTCAATTCCCCAATACCCATGTAAACCATATGCACAAGGTAGCATGTGTGTCTGGAGTTCGTTTGCAGTGGCTAGAGGCCCTGGCACACCCACTCATATTCTATCTCTCTTCTTGCAAATAAATAAAATATTTAAAGAAAAGAAAAAAGAAAAGAATCTTCTTAAAGTGCCCTTCTCCATTTCCAAGTGTATTGTCAACTCATCTTACAGACGAGGAGATGAGACACACAGATGTTAGCTAACTGCCCTTGATTTTACAGTCAGGAAGAGACAAAAACCAGTGTTCTGTCCTAGGTGTGCTTGGCCAAAGTAGTTATCTTTCCCATTTGGTATTTGAGGTGAGGCATGGGGATGGTGGTGATGAGAGCTACTCTTGGAAGAGACCTGAGGAGGAAGTGGAGGTACGTCATAAGTAGCCTGGCAAGGGCTCTCACCTGCCCATCAGGCGCAGGCAGCAGCTGCCCAAAGTCTTGTCCATTGGCAAAGGCCTCCAACACCGACAGGAGGTCCCTACTGCAGATGGCTGTCCATAGTTTCTGGGGTTCAGGTGTGGCCCGTCGAGCAAATCTGTGTTCCACGTACTTGGCCACGATGTACTCCCTGCGGGCACTCCTACCAAAACCAAAGTGTCTCTCAAAGAAAATGTTTCCACCCAAATAACCCCCTGCAAGCATCTCTCCAGGGTGTTCTGGTGTCCTGGATACTTCTCGGTCAGCGGGGCTCCTCTCCACAGCCTCCCGATGGCAGGTCCCTCTGATACCCTGGGAGCTGGGGGAGACAGAATCCCCCTTCTGAGCACGTCCTTACATGTCACTCTCAGCGGAGGGTTTAGGGCAGCCTTGAGAGGGCAGCTGGGCCTCCATGACCTCATTGAAGCGAGTGTTTCCGATGTTCAAGGCCAGCTGGAGGTAGCGGGTTAAAATCCAGTGTCAGTACAGCGCTGGGATCTCCATCCAGGCCCCGCCCCCGGGCTAAGCCACGCCTCTGTCTCCCCCCGGGCCCCGCCCTCACCAGCAGCTCGGAGGGTCCCAGCAGGTCTAGGGTGAGGGACTGCATGCGCGAGAACCGCACGCCCAGCTCGCGGTGGACTCCGGAGCACTGGATGCACGTGAGCACGCCCAGGTTGGTGCTGAGCCACGTGGGGTCTGCAGAGGGACGCAGCTGGAGCCCGGGGCCGCGGACCCCGCCCTCCGGCCCTCCCGCCCGCCCCGCCGCTCCCCGTCCCGTCCCAGCGCCGACCTGCGGCCCCGCAGTCGCAGCACTGACTGTTCCCGGGTCTGCTCTTCACCTCGGCGATGAGCAGCTTCGTGAGGTCCGGGGGCTCCGTGTCCAGTCCCGCGCCACCCCAGGACCCCGCACTGCCGCTGGGCTCCCCGAGGAACGCGCTGCTCAAGGCCTCGTCCTTGCTGTTCTGCAGCACCGACACCCACCTGCGCAGACGGACAGGGTGGGGCGGGTGGTGGGGATGGGAGGCCGGGTGGGAACCGGGCTCCCGGCCCCGCGCTTGGATGGCCCGGAGGGGGGCACTCACGCCTCACACTCGTGTTCATCCTCTGCCTGGAAGTGATAGGTCCGGTTATCTGTCAGGAGGGAGAAGGGCGTCAGGTTCACAGGTCAGGCAGGTCTTGTGTGTATGCGGTGGGACGGGGGTGGATCAGGCTCTCCTAAGCCAGTAGCTGGTAGCAAGGGTGTTTTCTCCAACGTCATCTTCAAAATAGGACCTTAGCGAGGCTTCCCCTGGGTGCAGCCCTGGATCCAGAGTCAGGACACAGCACCCCCACCCAGTTCAGGAAGGGTACGATCAGCCACCACCCTGCAGGGCCCCTCAGCCTCCTGTCTGGTCTCCTCGCTTCCCACCTCTCCCAGCACCACGAGCTGCCAGGCTGTTGTGCCTGGGCTCTAATCATACTGCCCCCAGACCCCCATGGCTCCTACTACCAAGAAATAAAGTCCCACGCCTTTAATCCCAGCACTCGGGAGGCAGAGGTAGGAGGATCGCCGAGAGTTCGAGGCCACCCTGAGACTACAGAGTGAATTCCAGGTCAGCCTGAGCTAGAGTGAGACCCTACCTTAAAAAACCAAAAAAAAAAAAAAAAAAAAAAAAAGAAAGAAATGAAGTCCATACTCCCCCCCCCCCCACTTTTGTGGCAAGCCCAACAGACTGGTCTTTTCAAAATGTGCTACAGATCAACAGTGAGAGAAAAAGAGGCAGAGAATTGGTACGCCAGGGCTCCTAGCCACTGTAATCGAACTCCAGATGCTTGCGCGCCTTGCGTGCTTGCATCATTTTATGCATCTGGCTTGCGTGGGACCTGGAGAGTCGAACATGGATCCTTAGGCTTTGTAGGCAAGCGCCATAACCGCTAAGCCATCTCTTCAGCCCTGACGTCCATACTTTTAAGAGGCCTTCCCAGGCCTTGCCTTTCACCACTGCTCGGTGAACCTCCACTCAGGACAGACAGGGCTTTGGTCCTCCTAATCCCATCTCCTGAGACCTCCCTTCTCTGGTGTCTTTCAAGGCTAAACTCAAATGCTAATAGCCCTTCTCAATACTCCACAGCAGGGCAGACCTTCTACAGGGCCTGTGTGTACATCTCTTCTCTGGACCCCCACCTCTCATCTTATGGCCCTGCTCAGCCCCTCACCCCTGCCAGAAAGGGCTCCCTGAGAATGAGAGTCCAGGTCTTTCTCAGCCTGCTTCCATTTCAAAGGTTCCACAGAACACATGGAAAATTTAAATCATGGGCTGGAGGGATGGCTTAGCGGTTAAGGCATTTGTCTGCAAAGCCACAGGACCCGGTTCTATTCCCCAGGACCCATGTTAGCCAGATGCACAAGGTGGCACATGTGTCTGGAGGTCATTTGCAGGGGCTGGAGGCCCTGGTGCACCCATTCTCTCTTTCTCCCTCTTTCTCTCTGTCAAAAAAATAAATAAAAATTTAAATATATTTAAAAAAGAAAAAGAAAATTTAAATCATAATCGCAAAAGCCTAGATAAGCCAGAACCATTCAAATATGCTCCACACGACCATCACACTTAGTGTGAAAAGTTGGTATGTTTTTATCTTCAGTGGGATGGGAGGTGAAGCTTCCCAAGTGTTCAGGAGCCTGCAAAACCTTTGGCTACTGGTGGCACTGGACACAGAGCCCTAGCTGCAGCCTCCCAGGAGAAGCACTGGGCAGTGTGGGGCCAGGCAGGGACCACTCACGGGTCACCAGGTCGAAGCACTTTTTCTCATCAGGGTTTGGCCTCACTTGGCAGGTCAGCAGGGTCAGCTTCACTGGGGGCCGGTTGATCTGCGGGAATTTGGGATAGAGGATATGTTATCCTCTGAGTCTCTGTTTCCCAGTCTGTGAAATGGCCATGAAAGCCCTGTTCCTTCAGTTTCTCGTGTGATAGGAGGAAATGTGTAGACCAGGCTAAAGGGGGCCGTTGGGTACTATCTTTCCTCCTGAGAGGGGTCTCCAGCTCCCCTGTCTTGGAAGAAGAGCTTGATATCTGTCTGCTTAGAACCCTGGGCCAGGCCTCACCGTGCTGTGTGAGATGGTCAGGCAGCCATACTTGACTCCACACTTCCTCTTCTGCCAGACTCTCCGAATGCTAAGGCCGGGGAGGACAGAAAGACAAGATCAGGCCATACTTAACTCCCCTGCATCAGAGAACAGAATAGGGCCCTGCCTGTATGACCTCTAACTACATCTCTTCATCTCTTCCCTCCTAGGGGCCCCTAAGCCTCCCCTTCTGTTGGGGAAACATTCCTGCTCTCCTAGGATGATGGAAAAACAACATTCAGTATTCCCACTTAAAAGGGGAGTGATATTAATGGTCTGAAGGATGGACACAACTCAACCTCAGGGAGCTGCTAGTCTAAGAGAGAAGGAACAGTCTCTTGATAACAGAAATGTGGTTAACCTAAATGATAAATTGAGATATCTAAAAAATGAAATGAAGCCAGGCATGGTGGCTCATGCCTTTAATCCCAGCACTTGGGAGGCAGAGGTAGGAGGATCACCGTGAGTTCAAGGCCACCCTGATATTACATAGTTAGTTCCAGGTCAGCCTGGGCTAGAATGAGACCCTACCTCAAAAAACAAAACAAAACAAAAAAAAAAAACAACAAAAAAAAATCAAATATCTCCCGTGAGAGGTGAATATTCACTGGCTTCTTCAGTTTTTTTTTTTTTTTGACAAGAGACCTGGAACTCAGATATATAGTTGAGGATGACCTTGAATTTCTGACTCTCCTGCCTACACCTCGCCAGTGCCAAGATTATGTATGGGATTACAGGTGTTCACCATGCCTGAAAGATCTTCAGTTATCCTGCTCTGATAAAAACTCATTAGTGGAGCTGGGGAGATGGCTTAGTGGGTAAGAGCCCTTGCTGCACAAACACAAGGACCTGAATTCAATCCCCAACATGCACATAAAAAGCCAGGCATAGTGCTTGCCCATAAAGCCTAACAACCCGAGTTGGATTTCCCCCCCCAGTACCCACGTAAAGCCAGATGCACAGTGGCGCATGCGTCTGGAGATTGTCTGCAGTGGCTGGAGGCCTTGGTGCTCCCATATTCATTCATATTCTCTGTCTCTCTCTCTACTAGGCGTGGTGGCACATGCCTTTAATCCCAGCACTTGGGAGGCTGAAGTAGGATGGCTGTGAGTTTGAGGCTAACCTGAGACTAATTCCATGTCAGCTTGGACTAGAGCAAGACCTTACCTCAAAAAAAAAAAAAAAAAAAAAAAAAGCTGGGCATGGCCACAGCCTGTAAGCCCCCAGTGCTAGGGGTCAGAGATTGCTAGTCAGCCATTCCAACCAAAACATGGTGAGCTCCAGATCCAGTGAGTCTGAGGTGGAGATCACAGTGAGAGACTGCGTCTCAAGATAATAAGTTGGGCCAGGCGTAGTGACACACACCTTTGATCCCAGCACTCGGGAGGCAGAGGTAGGAGGATTGCCATGAGTTCGAGGCTACCCTGAGACCACATAGTGAATTCCAGGTCAGCCTGGGCTAGAGTGAAACCCTACCTCGAAATATTAAAAAAAAAAAAAAAAGTTGGAAGAGCAATAAAGAAGAACGCCTGATGTCCTCCTCTGGCCTCCGTACTTGTGCACACAGACCAGGTGCATCTGCACACACATACGCACACTCCACACATACCATAGCCACTTCCACAAAAAGATTAGTAAGTACAAACATGAATATATCTTGTAAGGACCTTTGTATTTTACAGACTTTTTTTTTTTTTTTTAAAGTTAACACAGCGGGGAGAGATGGCTTAGCAGTTAAGGTGCTTGCCTGCAAAGCCATAGGACCCAGGTTTGATTCCCCGGGATCCACATAAGCACAAGGTGGCACACATGTCTGGAGTTCATTTGCAGTAAGTGGCTGGATGGCCTGGTGTGCCCATTCTCTATTTCCCTCTCTCTCTCAAATAAATAAAAATAGCTTAAAAAATAACACCAGGGAGGAGGACATAGTCAACACTGTCCTTTCTAGCCATATCCAAGATAATGGAGAGGGGAAGAGTGAGAGCACACAGCAGGTACCCTGTTGTGACTTTTGGTTTCTGAGACAGGTCTTGCTATTCTGAAGCCCAGGCTGACCTCAAACTCATTGCAATCTTCCTGCCTCAGTCCCCTGGGCGCTGGGATTATAGGCTTGTACCACTATGGCTGGCTTGCTCTTCTTGAAAAATAAATGGTCACATGCCCCGCTGTCCTTTGATAATTTGTACCATCATAGTGAACAAAAGGGTCTACACCAACGATGAGCACCATCTCTTAGGGCAGCTTCCCCGAGCCTCATCTCCTAGCTGTGCATCTGTGGCCAAGCTGCCGAAGTTCTCGGAATCACTTACCCATCACTCTTCTTGTACAGGAAGCCCACCTTCTCCGTCCCAAACTGCTTGTTGCCTTGGTGCTGGTGGATGCTGTAGCCGCCCCCGGAGTTCTTCCGGCCCGGGTGCTCCTGCCCCTCAGACATGCAAAGAAGACTTCAGGGTGTCTGGGAGGGAAGAGCCCCGTGCTGACTGCTCCTCAGGGAACTCGGGGGACAGGGAGGGGTCCCTGCTTCCCTCCACCCACAGCAGCCGAGGTGGGGCGTTTCTTTGGGAATGACTCAGGGCCTGACCTCTCTGCTCTCCAGCTGCAGTGTCCCTCGGAGCGAGTCCCGGAGCTGGGTCAGCTTCTGTAGTTCTTCCTCCTGGGCTTGCCGCAGCTATGAGGCAGAGGAAGAGCCCCCGTGGCCAGCCAGCAGATGGGCTGGGGCAGAGCCAGACCAGGGGCAGTGGGCAAGTGCCTCACTCCGCAGCAAGAGCCAGCTCTGACACTCACAGCTTCCCAGAAGACAGAGTGTGCAACGACACACAGGAGGAAGAGGCCTGACTTACTGCGTGGACCGAGGCCGCCAGCTTATCGATGAAGGGGGACAGGCTCTGAGCTGCCTTCCAGCCATCTTGGAAGAAGCTGAGAGAGGGAAGAAGGCAAGGGTTCCAGAGTGGGGTGAAAATGTGAATGAAGCCAGAAGTGGGGAAAGGTGCTTTAGGCCCACTGGACATCCAGGGGTGAAGAAAGCACCAGAAGCAAGACCCTCTGGGTTCAGATCCCTCTTACTAGCTGTGCAGGCTTGCTAAGTGGGGCTCAGATTTTCCATCTGTAAAATACGGATAATGGCTGCACCTGCTATGGGAGTGGGGGTTGGCAGTGAGAACACATGTGCCAAGTTCTTAGTGCCTGACCCATCGGGCACTCTGTGTGAAAGTGTTGCCCATGACGTTAGGACATTTCTCCAGACACCTGGAGGGTCCCCAACCCTGGAGGGGTGTCTTGCTGCCCTCTTATCCAAAGCATTAGGGGTGGGGATGAGGTGCCACCTACTTGTGCTGGGCGTGGAAGAACTTGATGAGGCTCTGAAGGAAGTCGGGGCCTTGCTTCACCTGACTCTCCCCAGCTTTGATCAGGTACTGCAGAGGGTGGGTGGGGCAGGACGCCTGAGGTGAGCCGCGGCTGGACCCTGGGGACAAGGGTTTCCGCTTCCATCCACCCCAGGCTAATCCTCTCCACCATGTCTGGGCCTTGGTGACATCCCACAGGCCAGCTGGCTGGCCCCAGAGACCGCGACTGGAGCCCTGGAGGTTCAGGAGAGACAGGAAGACATACCTATCCCCATCCTCACCAGGGACACTCCCTACCTCACACATGTGCAGCTGGAAGACATGTCGCTCCCGCTGTGTATCCTGGGCCATCTCCACAGGGCTTCCTCCGGTCACCCTGGCCCGATCTCGATCCTTCTCCACCTTGGCCCTAGACCATAAGCAAAGAGACTTTTGAACAACTCTCCCCAGGCCTTCTTCCATCCGCCATCCCTACCAGAGACCCAGAAGCATGGGGGACAAAGCCCTTGTCTGAACTAGTCACGCGCCGGGCCTGACAACATGGAGGACAAGGCAAATCGGGGCAACCAGAGGGTCCACGGGGCAGGCGACGTGAACCAAACTGCAACAGTGACAGGACAGTAAAATGGGGACCCAGCCTCATCAAGGCTGCTTAGGAAGTGACGTCTGTGTTGGGATTTGAAGCCTGAGCAGGTAGCTTGGAGGACGGGAGGCCAGGACAGGAGGACCCGTGATTCCCCGAGGCAGGAGAGCCCAGGAGCTGTAGAGCTCAGAGATGGAGGTGAAGGGGTATTGCTGGGACAGTGGGAGCCAGACTGCACAGGGCTGGTTCCAACCATGTTAAGCTCCTAGCTCTTTAGCCCCAAAAAGAAAGGTTGGGAAGGTTTTTATATCAAGGCCGGGTGGGACCTGGAGTGACTAATGGTGATTAGTTGAAGGCACCTCAGAGTGTGTGGGTTAGGATGACCACAGAATGCCTTCAGTCTTCTGAGTCCACAGAGCTTCCCATTCAAAGTACAGGAAACCTGTGTCCCAGGGCTGGGGAGCTGGCTCAGTCACATAAGTGCTTGTGGCTAATTCATGAGGTCCTAAGCTCAGATCCTTGGCACCCATGTAAAAGCCAGGTGCAGAGGCACAGACCTGTAATCCCAGAGTTGGAGAGACAGAGATAGGAAGATTGCTAGGGCTTGCTAGCTAGTGAATCTAGCCAAATTAGTGTACCCCCTACACACACATGTGCCCACATACACATAAACACTGTACACACATAACAAACATGAATACACGTGCAAAAATAGTAAATTTTTTGGAAAAAGAAACCTGTGTTTTGGGCTGGGGTTGCAGCATAGGAATGGAGAGCCCAGCATACACAGGGCCCTGGGTTAATTAACCTCCAGAGGGGAACAAAAAAATAAAGTAAGCCGGGCGTGGTGGCGCACGCCTTTAATCCCAGCACTTGGGGGGCAGAGGTAGGAGGACTGCTGTGAGTTCGAGGCCACCCTGAGACTCCATAGTGAATTCCAGGTCAGCCTGGGCTAGAGTGAGACCCTACCCCGAAAAACCAAAACAAAATAAAATAACTAAATAAAGTAACCAGAGTTTTTCCCCTACAGATCTTCAAGGTTGACTGTTTTCTCTTTGAAGATGGTAGATCTATATGGAACCGGTTTCCTAGAAGCCCCATACCCATCAAACCACCCATAGGAGCCAGTAATGTATTTCCATATTGCAGGCTGGGCACATGTGACCAGGAAGCCCATGCAGGAAAGATACTTGCTTAACAGTTCTGCTCCCAAATGGATACCTGCATCCCCCCCCCAAGCAGAGCAGATAGGGTGGATTAATCCCAGTTCTGCTGCTGATGAGCTGCATGCCTCCCTTCTCTGAGCCTCAGTCTCCTCATCTGGGAACTGGGTCATTTGCTGTACCCAGATGACATGCATTAGGCAACTGAGCACACCAAGGCAAGTGACTCTCATGCTAGGACGTGCAAGGCCTTGGGTGTGTGTGGGTTTTTTTTTTTAATGTTTTATTTATTTATTTGGGAGAAAGAAAGAGAGAGAGAGACAGATAGAAAGACAATGGGCACATCAGGGCCTCTAGTCACTGCAAACAATCCAGATGCAGGTGCCATCCTGTGCAACTGGCTTCACGTGGGTCCTGGGGAATCGAACCAGGATCTTTTGCCAACAAGTGCCTTAATTGCTAAGTCATCTCTCTAGCCCCATGTTTTATTTAAATTTTTAAAATTTATTTGTGTGTGTGTGTGTGTGTGTGTGTGTATGGGCATGCCAGGGTCTCTTGTTGCTGCAAATGAATGCCCATCCAGCTTTAAATGGCTGGCTGGGGAATAGAACCCAGGTCATTAGGCTTTGTTTTTTTTTTGTTTTTTGTTTGTTTGTTTGTTTTTTTGAGGTAGGGTTTCACTCTAGCTCAGGCTGACCTGGTTTTACTATAGAATCTCAGGGTGGCCTCGAACTCATGGTGATCCTCCTACCTCTGCCTCCCAAGTGCTGAGATTAAAGGCATGCGCCACCACGCCCGGCTGGTCATTAGGCTTTGTAAGCAAATGCCTTTAACTGCTGAGCCACCTAAGTCTCAGACCCTCATGATATATTTTTGAATGAAAACAGATTACACAATAGTATGATTATTTTGATATCATTTTGTGAAAAAAATTCATTGTATATAGAAAAATAAATGGAAAAATGTTAATGTCTCAGGCTTGAAAATTAAAGATTTTTCTCCTATTTTTTGGTAGTTTCTTCCCACTTCACCTGGTTTCTTATTTTTACTTATTTATTTATTTTTGTTTTTTTGAGGTAGGGTCTCACTCTAGCTCAGGCTGGCCTGTAATTCACTATGTCCTCGAACTCACGGTGATCCTCCTACCTCTGCTTCGTGAGTGCTGGGATTAAAGGCGTGTGCCACCATGTCTGGCTATTTATTTATTTTTTTGAGACAGGGTCTCAAGTACTTCAGGTTGGCCAATAACTCCCTATGTAGCTAAGTGTGGCCTTGAGTTCCTGATCCTCCTGCCTCCAACTCCCAAGTGCTGGGATTACAGGCCTGTGCCACCACACCTGGCTCCACCTTGCTTTTTAGTTATTTATTCATTTATTTGAGAAAGAGAGAGAGACAGAGAAACACAGACAGTGAGTATGGGTGAGCCAGGGTCTCCTGCCACTATAAAATGAACTCTAGACACATGCACCACTTTGGGCATCTGGCTTTATGTGGGTACTGGGGAATCAAACCCAGGCCATCAGGCCTTGCAAGCAAGTGCTGTTAGCCACTGAGCCATCTCTCCAATTCTCCACCTTACTTTTTACATTATAAATTACAGTGCTACACATCCCTTGTCTTAAAAAAATTTCTAGGTGAGAACTTTTAGACATTCCCCCAATGTGACTTTACTGCTCTCCTAAGGATAATTACATTTCTTTTTTTAATCTTAATTTTTTTTTGAGAGAGAGAGAGACAGAGACAGAGAAAACACCACACCAGGGCCTCAGCCACTATAATCCAACTCAAGATGCCACCTGGTGGGCATGTGCGACCTTGAGCTTGCCTCACCTTTGTGCTTCAGGCTTACGTGGGATCTTGAGAGTCAAACATGGTTCTTAGGCTTTATAGGCAAGAGCCATTTCTCCAGCCCTAACTACATTTCTTATTGTTTTTTGTTTTTTGTTTTTTGTTTTTTTTGGTGGGGGGGAGGTCTCACAATGTTGCCCAAGCTACCCTCAAACTCTTGGGTTCAAGCAACCCTCCTGCTTCAGCCTTTTGAGTAGCCAGGGCCACAGGCACCATGCTGAGCAAAATGTCTTCTTCTTTTACTTCTCCATATTTTCTAGGTTTTACCCAGGAAACATGTTCTGCTTTGGCAAAAAAAAAAAAAAAAAAAAAAAAAAAAAACACAATTTATCTTTCTTTCTTTTTTTTTTTTTTTTTTTTTTTTTTGGCTTTTTGAGGTAGGGTCTCACTCTAGCCCAGGCTGGCCTGTAATTCGCTATGTAGTCTCAGGGTGGCCTTGAACTCACAGCAGTCCTCCTACCTCTGCCTCCCGAGTGCTGGGATTAAAGGCGTGCGCCACCACGCCCGGCTGTGAAAATACAATTTTATGAAGAATAAACAACACTCTGCAGTAGGAGCCTGCATGTGCCTGAGCAGGCCTCAGCAGAGCCCAAGAAACCCTGCTTGGGGAAGAGCTGGCCACTGGGTCCACAAGGCTGCCCTGTCCCCAGGGTGCTTCTATATCCACAATACATGGTGTAGATACAGTGCACACAGGAAGCATGTATAGGTCACCACCTCCCTGTACTCTTCTATACTCAAGTCTGTATTACAGCCATCGCCTGCTGCTAAACCTTAGCTCTGCCACTGCCTAGCCGTGTGGCCCTATGCAGCTGACTCAACCTCTCTGAGCCTTCTATGCCTCTGCTGGTAAGTGGGGCACTAACTAATGCCTTCCTTCCAGGGCTGGGTGGTCTTGAGGACTCATTGGCCTCTTTTCCACCCCCACCCCAACACAACAGCTCTCTTTGGGTGCTCTTGTGGTCCAGCCCCCAGGACAACACAGGCCTGGGTTATAAACCACCACCTGTAAGTGACTCGTGAGTGCGAGCGGCCATGCCTTTCTGGGTGGCGTGTCCCAGTGGTCCTTAGGATTGTCCCCAGATCAGCATCGTGCCGCAACAGAAGCTGTGCTTTCTGAACACCACCTGCCACGGCCACTTACACTTTGGCTTCGTAGTCCTTCCATGCTTTCTCCAGCTGCTTCTTGGAATCCTGGGGTGCAAGAACAATTGGCCCAAAGATAAGCATGAGCTTGAGAATGAGCAGAACACTCCCCTAGCTTTGGGGAGACTCCCAATGCCCAGCTCTTCTATGCTGCTCTGAGCCATTCTACAACTGACACCCGCTAACACACCCAAATGGCACCTTCCTCAGAGCTCAGCACACCCCAACTTCTCCTCCTCAGACCTGCCAACAACCAATCAGGTGGAGACTGCCGTGGGGGTGGGGTGGGGTGCTGGTCTCTGCCTTGTGTTTTGTCACTCAAAAGGTGGAGATGAACCAGAAGGACAAGGGCAGGAAGATGAAAATCGAACCCTTCCCTTGACGTTTCTCCACCAGTTTCTCTGGCTGGCATGGGACCACCCTCTTACTGGGAAGTGTACACATGCACAGGGAAGTTGAGAAGTTTCCCTGACCCACAGCAAGCCAGCGAGACCCAGGTGACCCCTGGCCTGACTTGCCTGGGCTGGGCACCTAAGCCTCATCCAGCCTGGTTGCTCACACCCATCTGAACAGCCCCAGCTTCCATGGAGAAAAAAGCCACCTGTCTGGTTTGGGTGGTTCCCAAGCTGCGCTAGCCCAAGGACGGAACCCTCTAGAAAGAAAACAACTCCTCCCTAGGCTTTGTGGGCCAGACTATCCAGGGAAGTGACTTTGTCTTCCTTCCTTGAGGCCCGTCTGCGCTGACCCAGGACTGCTGGGTACAGAGGAAGAGTAGCAAGATATAGGGTCCCTGGGCTCCAGGTGTGCTGGCCACGGAACCACATGTGCCCACTTCATCGCCGAGCCTGCCAGCCGTCCTCCACACATGGTAGTGACGAGGACGCTGGGACCTCCAGTTGGCCTGAGGGCAGCTGTATGGGGCAGCACTCCTGCCATGATGGCCCCTCACTTGACCTCTCCCTGGGCCCACCCCTGCCTCCCCTTCCCAACCCCTGCGTAGATGCTCACCTGCCGCCCGTCCCTCAGCTGTCCCTTCATCAGACTGTCCAGTGGGAAGGACACAATATTGTTTAGGTTCTGAACCTGCAAAAAAAGAAAGCAGAGACACTACCTCCACCTTCCACCTTAAATGACTGTCTGTCCAGCCCATGGACTGGGGTACAGGAAACCAGGAGAGAGAGAGAAGAGGAGCCGTGGGGGTGCAGGAAACTGAGAGAAAGAGGTACAGAAAGGGGCCAGAGTGGTTGGAGTCCGTGCCCTCCCCTGACTGCTTCAGCCCTTCCTCCTCACTGCTCTAGGGACAGGCCACTCTCGCTGTCACCTCTGCCTCTTGCCAAAGGCCCCTTCTCCTCTCCTCCAACCCTCTCAGGACAACTGGAAGTGCATATTTGTTTTGGGCTCCCCTTGTAATGGTAAGGAAGCCCTTTCCCAGGGGGGACTCCTTTTCTGGGGTCACATGAGCTAAACATGGGCATAGAAGAGTCACACCTGACCACAGCTCCCACTTTGGGGCTACAATGATTGGAATAGGCTCAGGCATGTGAGCATGCCAGACTATCAGAATCTTCCCTGAGATTCCACCAGCCCTTCAGTCATGGGAGCAAGACTGTCTGCTGGTAAGATGTGTACCTGAGCCACTGGTGTCTCTCTACAGAGACAGAGCAACGAAGAGAAAGCTACTGGACCTCTGGCCAGCTGTTCCCCTGGACTTCCAGTTGCAGGAACCAGTGAATTCCAGCTGCTGTCCCCATACGTATGTATGTGAGTGAGACAAGCAAGCCTGGAACAGCTGTGTAGCTCCAGTTGGCCTCAGAGCTGGGGCAATCCATCTGACTGTTCCTCCCAAGTGCTGCAGTCCAGGTACAGCCCACTACACCAGGCTAACTTTCCTTTTCAAAACTTAGTCTGTTGGCGTAGTGGCACACACGCCAGCACTCAGAAGGCAGAGGTAGGAGGATTTCTGAGTTCAAGGACAACCTGGGACTACAAAGTGAGTGCCAGGTCAGCCTGGGCTAGAGTAAGACCCTACCTCCAAAAAAAAAAAAAAAAAAGCCTTTAAGTCAAGTTTCTGCTGTGTGACAACCCAAATATATGGGTATTATTTCAACCCTTCTTTCTTTCTTTTTTTTTTAATGTGTCCATACATTTTGGTAAATTTATTACTAAAGTGCTTTTTAAGATTTTACTTCTTAAGTTTTTTATTGTAAACTTCCATAATTGTCCTTCTTTCTTTTTTTTTAAAATTTTATTTATTAGAGAATGGGCACACCAGGGCCTTCAGCCACTGCAAACGAAAGCCAGATGCGTGTGCCACCTTGTGCATCTGGCTTACCTGGGTCCTAGGGAATCGAACCTGGGTCCCTTGGCTTTGCAGACAAGCGCCTTAACCTATAAGCCATCTCTCCAGCCCTCAACCCGTCTTTCAAGACACAGCTCAGCTCTCCCCTCCTCTGGCACTCTCTACCAGTCACGTGTGCCCCGGCCTGTGCTGATCGCTGCTTTTCTGAACCATGGCAGCACTAAGCCAGACTCCCCTGTGCCCTGCTCCGCTCCTTCAGTCTGTGCCACACCACAGACACTGCCTGACGTCACTCACACCTCAGTCCTTGTCTCCTCCACGGCTGCGGCTCCCTCAGGTCTCCTTCCTGTGTCTCCAGCCCTCCAAACAATGCTGGATGGAGCAGATCCCCAGGGACACTAGCTTCCTTGGGACAGGGGGACAGAGGTGAAAGGTGGAGGAGGGCTTGGACTGAGCTGGACTCCGCACTGTCAACTGTGTACAGTGCTGTGACGTGCATAGATTTAACAGTGGCAGAGGCCCTGCTAGCCAACAGTTACTACGTGCTCACTGCGGGGTGGTCCCTGAACTTGCACCGCTCTGGGCTGGGTGCCGCTGCCATTGCTCTTAGAGTTGAGGGGCCTGGGGCTCTGGTAGGTTGGATGCTGTGACCATGTGAACAGCAGAGCAGGGATTCCAGGCCACAGACTAGACCCCAGTCAGGTTCTCCCACCACAGAGTGCATAGCCTCTGGGGATGGGGTGGGGGGGGGGTCCTGTAAACTGGGGAGGATGCTGGGAAAAACTGGAGCAAATGGCCAGGTCAGGGATATACAGCTTGGGAGATGACATATCCAAGAGAGGCCGAGGGTCCAGAGCCAAGCAGGGTGGGCTTGAAGCCAGCGGGAGGCCACAGGCTGCTTCCCAGCCCGTGTCCTAGGTCCCTGACCTGTAAAGCCAGGGCAGCCATCGCCAGCACAGAGCTGTGCACAGGATTAACCGAGACCTGTGTCTGTCTATGGGAAGAGCTGGCATCACAGGGCCCTCACACGGCTCACTGGGGAGGCTGAGGTAGGAAGATGACTACAAGTTGAGATCAGCCTGAAGGACAGAGTAAGTTTCAGGTCAGTCCGGTCTAGAGTGAGACCCTGCCTCAAAAAAAACAAAAAACCAAGCTGGGCGTGGTGGTACACGCCTTTAATCCCAGCACTCGGGAGGCAGAGGCAGGAGGATCACCATGAGTTCGAGGCAACCCTGAGACTACATAGTGAATTCCAGGTCAGCCTGAGCTAGAGTGAGACCCTACCTCAAAAAACCAAAAACAAACAAACAAACAAAAAAACCAGAACAACAACAAAAGCCCCACGAGGACTCAGAAGTTCAGAAGTTGCTGTGGCAGTGCAGGCAGAGGATTCTGGAGTTTAGGCGAAGCTGTAGGGTCTGAAGAGCAAACAGCTGTCACTGGAAAGCATGACACAGAGTGCGAGGGGAGGCGGCAGTGGTGGTACAGGGCAGAAACCCCTGAGCATGTCTCTCCCTGCTCCAAAGCTCTCCTAGGGAGCCCACCCCCACATGGCACTCTTCACCACAGAGAAAGCTGGAGTGGAGGAAGGATCACCATTAAGTTCAAGGCCAGACTGGGCTACAGAGTGAGTTCCAGTCAGCCTGGGCTACAGTGAGATCTTGTCTCAAAAGCTACACAGAAAAGCCGGGCGTGGTGGCGCACGCCTTTAATCCCAGCGCTTGGGAGGCAGAGGTAGGAGGATTGCCATGAGTTCAAGGCCACCCTGGGACTACAGAGTGAATTCCAGGTCAGCCTGACCCTACCTTGAAAAACCAAGAAAAAAAAAAAGGGAGGTCGGGGGAGAAGAAAAGCAAAAGATAGGTCAGAGCTACACAGGGATCTAGGTCAGGGGCCAGAGGTCAAGGGACACAACTGGCCCTTCCCAGTTAGTTTACCCTGAGCCTGGCCAGAGGTCTGAGTAGGAAGGAACGGGAGTCTCACCAGGTTCTTGAAGAGCGCAGCCACCTCGCGGGTGAACACAGCCAAATTCAGGAAGCCGGTAGACAGCTCGTGACTGTTCTGGGACAGGTGACTGTTGCCCAAGGCTTCCACAGCCTCCCGGTACTGCTCTTCATTCTCTACGTGTCCTGTGAGGTGGTGGGGAGGGACCCTGAGCATGGGCTGCAGGCTGGGCTGGGTCCCAGGCACATGCAGGCTCACTCACCGAGGCCAGAGCTGTGGACGGCCCGCACAGCCTTCTTGATTCTCTGCAGGATGGCCTGGTCTCCTTCCAGGACCTGGACCAAACAAACATGCACGAGGTTGAACCAGCTGAGTGGAGTGTCCTGACTCACACCCTCCAACCACACACTTTTGCCATCCGCTGAACAACTAACTCCCCAGTGCCCTCCTGGGCCTTGCATCCGGGCCACCTGAAAACCGCAGAGTACGGCCAGGCCGCTCCAAGAAGACCACAGACTTCTCCTTAACCCAATGCTGGCGAGCCCACCGTGCAAACCTAGTGCGTCAAAGGTGTATGGTGCAGTGGGGTGCACCAGGCCTGGGTTGGAACTTCACCTCAATCTAAGCCAAAGCTTCTTGAACCGGGTCGTGAACTGAATGAACGTGGGGATCATGAAAATAGGCAAGAGTGGAAAGTTTTTTTTTTGTTGTTTTTTGTTTTTTTCAAGGTAGGGTCTCACTCTAGCTCAGGCTGACCTGGAATTCATTACGTAGTCTCATGCTGGCCTTGAACTCATGGCGATCCTCCTACCTCTGCCTCCCGAGTGCTGGGATTAAAGGCGTGCGCCACCACGCCCGGCTTCAAGACTGGAAAGTTTTTGAATGCTCAGTAAAAAATTAATCCAACCTAGGCTTGGTGGTGCAGAACTCTGGAGGTTAAGGTAGGAGAATCACCATGAGTTCAAGGCCATGCTGAGACTACGTAGTGAATTCCAGGTCAGCCTGGCCTAGAGTGAACCCTATCTCGAAAAACAAAAACAAAAACACAGAAGCATCCAGAAGGAGGCTTCTCTGGGAAGAGTGAGCAAGCAGAGGGACTCGCTTCAGTCATTAACCCGCTCACTGCAATCCATATCCTGGCGCCTAGGTCAGCCAGGCCTTGGTAATAGACACCAGGACACACAGACGTGGCCCACCCCTGCTAGAGGTTCTAAACACAAAACTGCAAGTACCAGTGGGACCTGAAGTTAAGAGAATCTAACCATTCCTCTCTCAGGAAAATACCTTAACATCGCTGACCCTAGGGTATAAATGACTGATAACATCATCTGATCAAATGAAGCTCAAAGAGTTATGCTAAAGGAAGAATTTCAGGCCTGAAGAGATGGTGGTTAAGGCGCTTGCCTGTGAAGCCTAAGGACCCAGGTTCGATTCCCCAGTACCCACAGAAGCCAGATGCACATGATAGTGCATGTGTCTAGAGTTTGTTTGCTGTGGCTACAGGCCCTGACATGCCCATATGTCCATCCTCTCTTTTTCTCTCCTATCTCTCTCTCTCTGCTTGCAAATAAAAAAAAAAAAAAATAACGGCTGGAGAGATGGCTTAGCAGTTAAGACACTTGCCTGTGAAGCCTAAGAATGCTCCGGGTCCGCGTAACCAGACGCAGTGACGCAATCGTGCAATATTGCACAGGCGCACAAGGGGGCGCACATGTCTGGAGTTCATTCGTAGTGGCTAGAAGGCCCTGGTGCACCCATTTTCTCTCTCAAAAATGAAAAAATAAGGGCTGGAGAGGTGCCTTAGTGGTTAAGGTATTTGCCTGCAAAGCTTAAGGACCCAGGTTCAATTCCCCAGTACCCACATAAGCCAGATGCACAAGGTGGCACATACATATGGAGTTGGTTTGCAATGGCTAGAGGCCCTGGCACACCAATTCTATCTGTTTCTCATACACACAAATAATAAATAAAATTTTAAATTTTTTAAAAAATTAAAAGAAAGACGGAATTTCAAGGGGGACTTAGGACAGCAGCCTGGGAAGGGAAGGTATTTGGAGAAAAGCAGACCGGCTTTCAGGATGCTGTAATGATGTGCCTACACTGAGGTGTATCAGAGGCTGAGGTCCAGCCCCCAGCATCTGTTACATATTCCTCACGCCTGTGCCGTGCCTGGCTTGACGTGTCATGCACTGGGTAGGTGGGGACCCTGCGTCCACTGCCGATGAAGCTGCAGTAGAAGGAAGATGGGGGGTCCTGAAGCATTAAGCAGAGGCAGGGTCAGAACTTAACCAGGGACAGGCCAAGTCCAGGGCCAAGGTTCTGTCCATGTTAATTAAGCTGGCCCATAAATGTCAGGGGCACAGCTCTGATCCTGGAACCAAAGCCACCATGGACCTCAATTCCAACTCTACCACCTCCAGTGATCCTCTCCCTGTCTCCTCAAACTTAGGGAGGAATGGGTGAGGGAAAGAAGGGGCCTGCGCACAGAAACGAAGTCGACAGCCATGCTGACCCCAACTACGCACACTCTTGAGGCTGACCTCAGAAAAGAAAAAAGTCTGGAGAGGGTTGCAAGACTGAGGTGGGAGTCAGGGAGACACAGACTTCAGCAGAGACAGGCCTTTCCCAAGGTAGAAAAAGCTACCCGTGGAGGGTGGGTGTAAGCTCCCTTCCCCTTGACACACTCAAGGACTTTAGGTGCCAGAGAGTGTCCGGGGCCCTGGCTTCCGGACCAGAACTGAGGGTCATCAAGATATCCTTCAACGCTAAGACCCAGAGGCCCCATGTGAGAGCCTGGGCAGGGTGCTGGGCAAAGACGGGTGAAGGCCTGTGTGAAAAGGGCATGTGTAAACTTGGGAAACCCAGTGGAGTCCTTCAGACCTGGCCAACCCAAGACAAGATCTGATTCCAGCCGCTGGAAATGTCCCTCCCCCACCCAAACACACAACACATACACATGTACACATGCAAACACACACACGCACACACACACAAACAAACAACTCTGGCTCTTTTTGGCCTATGCTTTCTGCCTGCAGTACCAGGCCATGCCTAGCTGTCCTGCCTGAAAGGGCCTTCTGCCTGCCCCCATCCTGGGTCAAGATGCATCAATAGTACCCATTCTTCATTCCTGTGGCTTCTCAGAGCCAGCTGTGGTTACCATGGCAGCCCAGCAAAGGGGCAGAGCTATTCGTTCGAAGGCCCTGGGAGCTGCAGATTAAATTTCACCATTAGATATACACTCCTTTGGGACATTATAATTAGAGTATAGTCAGCGCTTTTGTAACTCTTATGGCCATTAGTCAGTCACAGTCGGGTGGCTGTCCAGGTGGCCTGCACCTGGAAACACCTGCTGGAAACAAGAACTGGAAGAGCAGATGAACCACTTTCCACCTCTGCTTTGGACCCTGAGGGCGCCTTCGAGACCAAGTCACAGGACGTCAGAGAGAAGCCACCGGTACCTCCTTGCACAGCCCAAACTGTGAGGCCCTCACTCCTTTGTTCATTCCTAGCTGTGTCCTAGACCTGGGAGGTCCAGGGCATTCCTACCACGCCTTTGAGCCACAAACAACATGGGTACTATAGTCCAGTTTTTAAAACTCTCCCAGGGGCTGGGAAGATGGCTCAGTAGCAAGAGGCCCTGTCCAGGTCCCTTCTCTCCCCCAACATGCACAAGTAAAAATTTTAAAAAGAAGTTTTGCATTCTGCCAGCAACGATTTAGACAGAAGAAAAATAATGAATCTCACAAATTTCGTTTTTTGAGGTAGGGTCTCACTCTAGTCCAGGCTGACCTGGAATTCACTCTGTAGTCTCAGGGTGCGCCACCACACCCAGTGGATCTCACAAATTTGTCTTTACCTTATAAAGATGTGTACTGAAGCCGGGCGGGGTGGCACATGCTTTTAATCCCAGCACTCGGGAGGCAGAGGTAGGAGGATCTCCGTGAGTTCGAGGCCACCCTGAGACTACAGAGTGAATTCCAAATCAGCCTGGATTAGAGTGAGACCCTACCTCGGGAAAAAAAAAAAAAAAAAAAAAAGATGTGTACTGCTCTGAAGATCAATAAGACCGGGAACTCTGAAAGCATTCTTGAGTTCATGGTGCCCTTCTGTCCTTCCTATATTTGTCAGTCAGTCAATATTAACACTGCAGCTGCTGTGGGAAGGTCAGGGAAACCTGGATGCTCAAAAGGAGTTCTGTGAGGTTGTGAGTCCCAGCTCCTTTGATCTCTAACTGATATCCACAAGGAAGATTAAATTACATGTTCCACATAGGAAACGTGATGATGAAAACAGGTTATTTTAATGAGCAAACCAAGCCAGACTTAAAACACGTAGTAAATTACAGAGAGTACAAAAAAGTCTCACATCAAGTGAGCTGCTAAATATACACAACCACAACACACACACAATGGAGAAGGAATCTTTTCAATGTGCTTTTTTTTTTTCAGTGCTAGGGATCAAACCAAGGGTCTTGAGCATGCCAGACAAGTGCTCTGCCTCAGCTAGGTCCTTAGCCCTAGGACAGGAAATCTTTTTTTTAAAAAAAAAAGCCAGATGCAGGGCTGGAGAGATGGCTTAGAGGTTAGACCGTTTGCCTGCTAAGCCAAAGGACCCAGGTTCGATTCCCCAGGACCCACGTTAGCCAGATGCACAAGGGAGCGCATGTGTCTGGAGTTCTTTTGCAGTGGCTAGAAGCCCTGGCACATCCATTCTTTCTCTCGTCTCTTTCTCTGTCAAATAAATAAGAAAATATTAAAAAAGGGGGGTCCTGGAGAGATGGCTTAGTGGTTAAGGCGCTTGCCTGTGAAGCCTAAGGAGTCAGGTTCAATTCTCCAGGTCCCACGTAAGCCAGATGCACAAGGTGGCACATGCATCTGGAGTTTGTTTGCAGTGGCTAGAGGCCCTGGCGGGCCATTCTTTCTATCTTTCTGTTTCTAATAAATAAATAACTAAATAAAATAATAATTTTGGGCTGGAGAAATGGCCTAGTGGTTGAGGCACTTGCCTGCAAAGCCTAGGGAACCAGGTTTTATTCTCCAGTACCCACATAAGCCAGATGCACACAATTAAGCACGCATCTAGAGTTTATCTGCAGTGGCTGGAGGCCCTGACATGTGCTCTCTCACGCTCTCTCAAATAATAAATAAAAAATATTTTAAAAATAATTTTATTTATATGCAAGTAGAGAGAGAGAGAAAAAGAAGGAATAGGTACGCCAGAGCCTCTTGCTGTTATAAATGAACTCTGGATGCATGCATCACTTTGTGCTCTGGCTTTACATGGGTACTGGGGAACTGAACTCAGGTTGATGGGCTTTGCAAGCAAGCGCCTTTAACTGCTGAGCCACCTCCCCAGCCCATTAGGAGAGGAAATCTTATGACACTTTAAAGATCTGTAACAGGGCTGAGAGACGGCTCAGTGGGTAAAGTGCTTGCTGCAGGAGCACAAGGGCCTGAGTTTGATCCCTTTTTACTCAGGTAAAAGCCAGGTGTGGCAGTGCGAGACTGCAATCCCCTGGAGGAGATGGAGACAGGTGGATCCCCACAGTTTGCTGGCTACCTAATCTAGCTGAGTTGGTGAGCTCTAGGATCAACAAGAGATCATTCTCAATAAGGTAAAACATGACTGAGGAAGGCATCTGACATTGACCTTTGACCTCCATATGTACATGCATATACATACAGGAATAAAAGGTACTTGCTTGTAAAGCCTGATGGCCTGAGTTTAATTCTTTAGTACCCACATAAAGCCAGAAGCACAAAGTGAGACCCTGGCATGCCCATGCTCTTCTCACTCTGTCTCCAGCATCCCCTCTTTCTTTATTCCTACCTCTCTCTCATTAATACATAAAAATATTTTTAAAAAATTAACTGTGATGGCTCAGGTTCAATTTCCCAGAACCCACATACAGCCAGATGCACAAAGTGGTCCTGGGGCATTCACTGTCTCTCTCTGGTTGCAAATACTTTTTTTTTTTTTTTTTTTTTTTTTTGGTTTTTCGAGGTAGGGTCTCACTGTAGCCCAGGCTGACCAGGAATTCACTATGTAGTCTCAGGGTGGCCTTGAACTCACAGTGATCCTCCTACCTCTGCCTCCCGCGTGCTGGGATTAAAGGCGTGAGCCACCACGCCTGGCTTGCAAATAAATTTTTTTTAAATTTTTTTTTTATTTATTTGAGAGAGAAAAAGACAGAGAGAAAATGGGATGCCAGGGCCTCCAACCACTGCAAACAAACTCCAGACGCATGAGCCCCTTGTGCATCTGGCTTACATAGGTCCTGGGAAATCGAACTTGGGTCCTTTGGCTTTGCAGGCAAATGTCTTAACCGCTAAACCATCTCTCCAGCCCATATATATTTTTTTAAGCCAGGCATGTGCTGGAGAGATGGCTTAGCGGTTAAGGTGCTTGCCTGCAAAGCCTAAGGACCCAGGTTCGATTCTGCAGGTCTCACATAAGCCAGATGCACAAGGTGGCACATGCCTCTAGCAGTGGCTACAGGCCCTGGCATACTCATTCTCTCTCTGTCTATAACAAACAAATAAAAATTAATGTTTTTTTTGTTTTTTTGGTTTTTTTTAAAGCCAGGCATGGTGCTGCACACGTTTTAATCCAGCACTTGGGAGGCAGAGCTAGAAGGATTGCCATGAGGTCAAAGCCAGCCTGGGTCTACAGTAAGTTCCAGGTCAGCCTGGACCAGAGAAAGACCCTACCTTGAAACCCGCGCCCCCCCCCCAAAAAATGAACTGTATAACTGGGTATCAGGGTCATATCTATTATCCCAATACTTGCAAGGTTAAAGCAAAAGGATGATGAGTTCCAGGCTAGCTTGGTCTACATAGTGGACGTCTGTCTCAAAAAAAAATTTTTTTTAGGGCCAGACATGGTGGTGCACACACCTTTAATCCCAGCACTTGGGAGGCAGAGGTAGGAGGATCGCCATGACTTCGAGACCATCCTGACACTACACAGTGAATTCCAGGTCAACCTGGGCTACAGCAAAACCCTACCTTGAAAAACAAAAAAAATAAGATAAATAAATAAGTTGTTAGGACAGTTATAAAACAACAGGCAATGTTAACACCGGGTAACTGATGACTTAGGATTACTGTTAACATTTTGTTGACAATAATGGCATTGTACTTAGATAAACAAAAGGTGTCCTCACTGTTTACAGGCACGTGGGATTTGTTTTAAAATAAGATGAGGGGCTGGAGAGATGGCTTATCAGTTAAGGTGGTTGCCTGCAAGGCCAAAGGACCCAGGTTCAATTCCCCAGGACCCACGTAAGCCAGATACAGGTGGTGCATATGTCTGGAGTTTGTTTGCAGTGGCTGAAAGCCCTGGCGCGTCCATTCTCTCCCTCCCCCCTCTCTCAGCTGCCTCTTTCTCTCTCTCTCAAATTAATTAACTAATTAAAAGATGAGAAATGCAGGCTTGGTGGTACATTCCTATAAATTCCCAGCACCTGGGAGGGGTAGGCAGGAGGATCAGGAATTCAAAGTCATCTTCAGCTACATAGTGAGTTCCAGGCCAGCCTGGGCCACATAAGGCCCTGTTTCATAAAAGCAGAGCAAAAATAAGGAAAGAATACAGAAATCAAATCAAAATAAGATGAGAGTTGGCAAAGCTGGTGGTGTGAACTGGGCAGGACTGGGCAAGGAGTAAATAAGGTTCACAGTCCTATTCTGTTCTTTCTGTGAATGTTCCAAGTTCTCCGTGAAAAGAAAAAAGTGGGTCTGGTGGGTAAAAAAGTAAGATTGGCAAAATCTTGACATTTGTTGAAGCCGGGTGATTCCACTGTGAAGTGCATCTGAAAATTTCTACAATGCAAGTTAATGAAAGAAGACAAAGGGCTCTTATAGCCAGAAAAGCCGAGAACTTCTGTGCTGTTACCTGAACCTTGTTTGTGTTCAAGGATCTGGTTCCCTTTCAGTAAATGAATGAGCATAGCTTTCAATAAAAGCCAAGGGACAGGACAGCGGAGTCTGGGAGAATTTGGGAGGCCGGAGGGCCTGGGGTCCGGGACTAAATTGAGAGTGTCCCGGGGGAGGTAGGGAGAGGCCAAAGCTACTGCCAGGTGTGGAGGCCCTGAGAGCAGAGACAACACACAGGAAGAGTGCAGGGTGTGGAGAGAGGAGAGTGGGTTCTTGCCTGGCCGAACCCTTCGCCAGCACTGTGACCCCAAGCAAGTCCCCAGCTCCTCTGGGCTGCCGGCTCCCAGGAGCACAAGGGGAAGGGCAGCCCCGGGGCCCAGGCCCTGCCGTTGAAAATGTTATCTGGGAAAGCTGGGAGCTTTTGGAGCCTGCTCAATCATAAGCCGTTGTGTCCAGGCCAGGTCAGAGCCTGAGAAAGGCTGAGTCCCACAGGACCCTCCCTAGGTGGCTGGCAAAGAGGAAGAAAAGGTGGGCCTGGGAAATGGCGCCCCTAAAGCAACCCTAGCTCAGGCCTGGCATCGAAAGGTGACTGAGGGGCTCTGGATGGCTGACCCTGAGTCACTCGAACCTGCTAAGCCACCCCTCTCCTTCCTGGCGAGGCAGAGCAAGGCGCTGGGCTAAAGTCTCTACAGTAGAGTCTGGGTGCACCACAGGGGTACCTCGTGCTGAATGCCCGCTGTCCACAGAGTCCTGGGGCTGGTGGCTGGGGGCTGTCAGGCTTCATCCCTGCCTCAGGTGCTCACAGCCCAGGTGGGGACAGAACACAGAGAAGATGTTTGCCTCAGACTAAGAGGCCTTGGCAAACCGCGGCACGGGGCAGCACCCAGACCTCCTGGAAGGAGTAATGCTTCTTCAGTCACAGACAAGGAGACATTGTTTCAGTAAAGGTGTTCGTGCTTTTAAGAAGATGACACAGAGGCTGGAGAGATGCCTTAGTGGTAAAGGCCCTTGCCTAAAACGCTTAAAGATCCAGGTTTGATTTCCCAAGACTCATGTAAGCCAGATGCACAAGGTGGCGTACGGGTCTGGAATTCATTTGCAGTGGCTGGAGGCCCTGGCGCACCCATTCTCTCGAGTAAATAAATAAACAAAAATAAAATATTTAAAGCCAGGCGTGGTGGCACATGCCTTTAATCCCAGCACTCGGGAAGCAGAGGTAGGTCAGCTTGGGCTAGAATGAAAACCTACCTCGAAATAAATAAATACTTAATTTAAAAAATTAAATGACTTAAGAAAAAAGACACAGGCTGGATAGATGGCTCAGCAGTTAAGGTGCTTGCTTGCAAAGCCTAAGGACCTGGGTTCGATTCCTCAGTGCCCATGTAAAGCCAGATGTACAAGGTAGTGCAGGTATCTGGAGTTTGCTTGCAGTGGCTAGAGACCCTGGTGCATCCATTCTCTCTCTCATAAATAAAAATAAATGAATAAAAAGTTGACACGACACAGGAGTAGAGGCACCATGCCTGGTCCCAAGGGTAGGCCCCCTTCACATCCGGAAGATGGCCAGAGGTTCACGGGAGCCAACGCTTACAGGGCCAGGAGAAGCAGCGAGGCCCCAGGGCTGAGACCAGCTGGGGAGCGTGTTGACCGACAGCGAGCCCAAGGGCTTGTCCATCATCACACACCAGGCTCCATTCCCAGCACGAGGCCCTCCCTGCATCTCGCACGTGATCCTTTCAGCAAGCCCTGGAGGCTTCACAGATGAAGAAACTGAGGCCCAGGGAAGTTATGGCATGTGCTCAAAATCACACAACTAGTCAGGGTGGGAACCTAGACTCTGGCGAGGCAGGTGGGCTCCGGGGCGGGCTTTAAACAAACCTTTCGCCTTCATCCTACAAGCCATGGCACTCCTGGAGGGTCTGAACGCGGGGAGCCCAGGTCCAGACGGGAGACAGGGAGCATAGCCTTGTTCCCCGGGCAGGACCAGGTGATAGGAATGCTGTCAGTTCTGGCCAGGAGCAATCACCCAACAGGAAGGACGCAGATTCCAAGCACGCTCCTAAGTCTACGCCACCAGGAAATGACTTATAGACACACTTATGGGTGCTAGCTTGGGGTAGGCTCTCTGGGGGTGCCATGCTCTCCTCCCAGAAGCCCTGCTCCATTCACAGAGAAGGAAGTAGGGGAGGTTGGGCAACTAGCTTAAGGTCTTGGAGGAAGTACCCAGCCCTCTGCCTAGGGAACCCTCTGCTCCAGCAAATCCTGAGGCAACCCCAGAATCCAGTCTTTTATTCTTTTGAAACAGGCTCTCATATAGCCTAGGTGGGCCTCAAACTCTCTATGCAGCTGAGAAAGGTCTTGAACTTCTGATCCTTCTGCTTCCACCTCCTAGTGACGGAGTTACAGGTGTGTGCCACCAGGACTGGTTTATGTGGTGCTGGGAATCGAACCTAGGGCCTCTCACATGCTCCGGTAAGCACTATACCAACTGAGCTGCCTCCCTGCCCCCACTTTCTCTCCTCTTGAGACAGGGTCTCATTCTGTTGCCCAGGCTACCTTCAAACTCATGACAATCTTTCTGCCCCAGTTTCCCAAGTGCTGGAACTGCAGGTATGAGTCATCATGCCCAGCTTACACACACACACACACACACACACACACACACACACACACACACACTTTCTCTAATGGCTACATCTCCGGGATGATGCAGGAACACAGGGGGACTGGCCTTGCAGTGCGCATGCACAAGTCATAAGATCAAGTTCCCTAGACTGGAAGCCAGAAGAGATGACGTGCTGAGATTCTGGCCATCCTTGACCGCCACTCCTGAGAAAGCTCCTTCCCTCTCTGCGCCTCAGTTTCTCCACCTGTACAACTTAGATCTGATGGGCATGAGCTCCAAATCCCATTCCAGGGAGATGCTGGGGATTCAGAATCAGGGTCCCATATTCTGCAAGGCAGTTGGGGAAGTCAGGGAGCTAAGGAGGAGTAGGGGTCCTCCACCCTCTGCCTTTGTTTGCATGCAGAGCCACGGCCACAGCCCCTGCATGGCTACACAGCAAGGCCTGGGCGCCAGCCCCAGCCCCTCGGAGAGACCTTGCTCAGTTAAGTATCCCCTCCCTGGGCCTCCCACTTCTAGGCTCCTCATCTGGAATGAAGGGGCTGGGCGGGGACAGGGAGGCTCCTGCTGGCTCCACCATTTATTATTTCAGGATCCCTGGCTGTTTTCCTTCCTGAGCCACTGGAGCCAGTGCTGCCCCTGTGTGCCCCTCACCAGGGCCCTCCAAGGACAGCTCCCCAGCCCGGGCACCTGTCCAGCCTCACCAGATGAGTCTCACTGCTGCCCCTGACAGGGTGGTGGGCAGCAGAGAGGAAGAGGGGCTGCAGGAAGGGAGCCCCACCCTCAGCTACAGGGAGGCCTCTGCAAACCCCAAGTTTCCTGGCTGGGATTTTCCTCAGGAGACTTCTCGGCAGTGGTGAGCTAAGAGAGTAAGAACTTCAACTCTGAAGTTGGCTGAAGCTTCCCATCCGAGCCCTGGCCACTGGCCCTGGATTCCATCCAGCCTAGGGGAAAGATCTGGTGCCTCCCACCCTCTGGCCTTGCCTGGTGCCCAGGACCACCCTCACCCCCTGCTCTCCCCTCTCTAACCCCTACAGTACCAGCCAAGGAGCTCCTGGCAAGTTCCTGACTATGCCAAGTTGTGCCTGGCCACCAGGCCTGTGCTGCAACCTCTGCCTGAGGGGACCTTCCCTCTTCTGTCTGTAAATACTCCATCTTTCCTGACTCAGCATCTGGGTCACCTCACCACCACCCTCCCTCCATCACTGCAGAAACTGATCTGTCTTTATGCTATCCAGAGCCAGTTATTGGCTTTCATCAGAACACTCATGACTCTGTGGGCCACGTGACCTTGGTGGGGCTGAAAACTACAGAAGGGAAGGGATCACTTCATTTGACTTTGTATATGCACCACCCACCACAGGGCTTGAAACAGGGGTGTCCATGACTGCTTGTGGACATTAATGAGTGCTTGAATGAATGAACGAATACTAGCCAGGCATTATGGAAACACAGAAAAGGTAATAGGGTTTTTTTTTAATATTTTACTTATTTATTTATGTGAGACAGAGAGAGGAAGAGGCAGATAGATATAGAGAGAGACGGAGAAAGGACATGCCAGAGCCTCTAGCCATTGCAAACAAAACTCCAGATACATGTGCTACCTTGTGTATCTGGCTTTACTAGGGAATTGAACCTGGGTCCTTAAGCTTTGCAGGCAACTGCTTTAAGTGCTGAGCCATCTCTCCAAGCCCCATAACAGGGATTTTGTTTGTTTGCTTGATTTAAAAAAAACAAAAAAATCTTCCAGCTTTCATATCACACTGTCTAAATTCAGGTTCAGTGCTTTTAGCTATGGCAAGAGTAAGGCAAGACGCTTAGCTTCCCTGAGCCTCCATTTCCCTCTCTGTTAGGTGGGATAATAATAATAGTCCCTATCTCATTCCCAGAACCCTATGAGGTATTTAAGTGGCTAACATGGGCTGCTCACCCAGGAAGGGCTCCCGATGCCTTCACCATACGCCCATATGCCCTGGAGAATCACCCGAAATGCAACGCCTTAGGTTTGGTCCTCAGCCCAGGGAATGGAGGGTGGGGAGCTAAGGATACCGGGGCATCCCTTGAGAACTGTGACCACAGAGGCCCCGGAGAGGGGAAGCAGACATCACCTGCACAGAAGGCAGGGAGCACAGCTCTGGGCCAATGGCCCAAGTACAAATCCTGGCTCTGCCACCTAGGGCTGGTAGAGTTGCCAGATTGAGCAAAGATAAACACCCAGCATGCAGCTGTATTTGCTTTTCAGACAACGAGGGGGAAACTTCGCTGGTGAAGTATGGCCCAGGTAGTGCGAGGGCATCCTGTCTGTTACCTGGCCATCCTGCTTGCTGGGGTATCACCATGCCAATACCTTGCAAGTTTCCTTATGTGCAAACCACTAGTTCATCTATAGACAATGCTTACCACACTGCCTGGTGTGCCCACTTTCCTCATTATTATTGCTTTTGAAAGAAACCCGTGATGAAATACTGCTAAGTAAAAGAAGCCAGACAGAGAAGGCCACAGTCCATGTTTATGAAACATATAGAACAGGCATATCCCCAGAGACAGAGAGTGGCCACGGGCTAGGGGATGACCTCTGCTCAGTACAGGGCTCCTTACTGGAGTGATGAATGTGTTCTGGTCTTGGAGAGAAGTGAAGATGACACAACACTGTGAATACAATAAAGGCCACTAAATGTGTGTGTGTGTGTGTGTGTGTGTGTGTGTGTGTGTAAGGTCAAGCAGAAAAAGGTTTATTTAAAGCAGAAGAGGCAGAAAAACACAGACTTCTCTGCAGAAGAAGGGATCCTGAAACCAGAATCCCAAATTGTGTGTTTTACGACTGGAGAAATGGCTCAGTGTCTATAGTGTTTGTTTCCAAACTGCATGTTTTAAAATGGGGATATAGCGACTGGAGAGATGGTTCAGCAGTTAAAGACACTTGCTTGCAAAGCCTGACACCCGGGGTTTGATTCCCTAGCACCCACATAAAGCCAGATGCACAAAGTGGTGCATGCATCTGGAGCTCATTTGCAGTGGCAGGAGGCCCTGGCATGCTCAAACTCATTCTCTCTCTCTCTGTGTCTGCTTCTTTCTTTGTCTGTCTTAAATGGCCATTGCAAATGAACTCCAGACTCACCTTGTGCATCTGGCTTACGTGGGTACTGGGGAATCAAACCCAGGCTATCAGGTTTTGCAGACAAGCACCTTAACCACTAAGCCATCTCTCCAGTCCTAAAATATTTTTAAAAAGTTATCCTTGTCTCTGACTTCTAGATGGGGAAACTGAGAAGTTACTTGTCTGCGGTCACACAGGGAACAGGAATTCAAGCCTGGGTCTGTCCGACCTCAGTGACTGACAGACAGCTCACCACTGAGCTCAGCCAAGCTCATGTATGCCATGGGCTGCCGATCATCCTTCCAAGGGCAGAGTCCTTTCCCTAGCAGATGGGGACCTTGTCTGGTCACCTCCATGACCTCAGAAACTGCCTTTGTACCCACAGGTGTTCTGTAAATACGGTTTAATGGATTACTAATCTCAGGTGGGCATGCAAAAGTTTACTGCGCTGTTTTCACACGGACTGCTCAGTGACCTGGGGAATTTCTGAGCAGCTCACTGGGCCCAGGCCAGTGAATCCTGGGAGATTCTGATTCCAAAGGGTCAAGGTGGAGTTCAAGGCAGCTGAGGTTCTTCAAAGCTCTGTCAAGGTCTAAAACCAGCCCAGGTTGAGGAAGCTTCAGCAGCTGTTCCTAACTCAGCCATCCAAGTCCTCCAAAGTGTCTCTGGTGACCAGGGTATTGGGGCGGGGAGTGACTCACAACATTCCTGGGACTTGCCCTGGAGCCCACAGATCTTCTCGGTGGGCCTCACTGCCCTGTGTTCTCTGGGCAAACACCTGGCCTGCTGAGGGACTTAACAACATCTACTTAAGAAGGATGGCTTATCCTTTTAAGTTCCTGTTTCTGCCCCCAGATCTACCTTGTCACCTCAATGGCCAGCAGCAGCAGCAGCAGTAAGTGTCGTGGCTGGGGAAACAGCTCAGTGGATAAAGTGCTTGCCTTGAAAGCATGAGGACCTGAGTTCTGATCCCCAGATCCCATGAATAATTCCAGGCATGGTAGCATGCGCCTTTAATTCCAGTGCTGGTGAGGCAGACGGAATCCCTGGGGCTCGCTGGCTAGTGAGACTAGCCGACTTGGTGAGCTGTGGGCTCAGCGATGCCTCAAAGGGTAAGTGGAGAGTGACAGAAGACACCCACGCCGACAATGCACGCACACATGCAAAAACAGAAGGTAAGCAGTACTGAAGACTGGAGCTGACAATCCCGGGCAGAGGCAGAGGCAGTAGGAAGGGGAAAGACTGGGCTCCCACAGCAGGGTCCCATGCGCATGCTAGAAACCGTTTTGGCTCAAGTCCCAGGCCAGCCCATTCCATTCCCACTCCCCTTCTCAGGAGAACATTTCCTCTGCCCCTCCTCAAGTCAGTGGTCAACTCTACCAACCATAAGGACACTAAGCCTACTCGTTTGTGTCGGTGGCGGAGGTGGGGGGTTCGAGGTAGGGTCTTGCTGTAGACCAAGCTGACCTGGAATTCACTATGTAGTCTCAGGGTGGCCTCCAAGTCAAGGCAATCTTCCTGAGTGCTGGGATTAAAGGCATGCGCCATCACGCCCAGCTTTAAGCCTATTATTTTTTTAAAATATTATTTATTTGAGAAAGAGAATGGATGCACCAGGGTCTCCAGCCACTGCAAATGAACACTAGACACACGTGTCACCCTGTGCATCTGGCTTATGTTGGTCCTGGGGAATCGAACTTGGGTCCTTTGGCTTTGCAAGCAAACATCTTAACCACTAATCCATCTCCTCAGCCCTTTAAGCCTATTCTTTTTTATTATTATTTTATTTTTATTTGAGAGTGAGAGAAAGAAGGGGAGAGAGAGAGAGAGAGAATGGGAGTGCCAGGACATCCAGCCACTGCAAACAAACCCTAGACGCATGCGCCCCCTTGTGCAGCTGGCTAACGTGGGTCGTGGAGAATCGAACCGGGATCCTTTGGCTTTGCAGGCAAACGCCTTAACCGCTAAGCCATCTCTCCAGCCCGCTTTAAGTCTATTCTGAAACTTATCACCTCACCAGCAGCTCCTTCTCAGTCTCCCTCATTAGCTCATCTCCAGACCCCCATCTCTCCAGGCTCCCCCCAATGAGGGCATGGGGCCCCTTCATTCCTTTCCCCAGGTGACCACGTCCATTTCCACAGCCGGGATGGTTGCACGGTTTCTGTGTCTTGGGAATCTCCTGGGGTGCTGGGTTAAAGGCAGACTCTCAGGCACCTCACAAGCCATGTCAGGGACATTTGTCATTTTCTGGTTATCTGGTATCTGAAGAATTACTTGCTGCACATGTCTTAGCAGCCCACGCCTTCTATAAAAGCCCAAATTCTTGCTTTTCCAGCTTGGCCTGCATCTGGGTTCAGTCCACGTGAGGCCCTCCCTGCAGACCCTGGACCAGGAAGAGACCATGGGAGACCCATTGCAGAGCTGATGGCGACAGCAGAAGCGATAGTGTCCAGTGTCAGGAGACAGTGGCAACCTCAAGAGGTGGCATTTAGTGCATGGCAGCAGGATCTTGTCAACCAGGTTTGGTGGTGTGATTTTGGCTGCCACCCAAGGCTTGGCCCCACTTCAGCTCTGGGAACTTCTAACTACTGAATCTCCCTCCCAGTGCCTTCCTCTTCTGTTAAACGAGCCCAAGTAGGTTACTGGGGCTTACAGTAGATGCCTAAGACCTAAGTACTGAACCCCACTTTCTGGGCCATTTGGTTCTCACAGATGCACACTGGAGCTCCCATCTCAGTGTTGGCACAGCTCGCCTGTGCACTGTAGTCCACCCAAGTGCCACGCTCATCTATCCAACAGCATTTGGTTTTTTTTTTTTTTTTGCTTTGTTTGTGGTCTTGTGTGGCACCCCATATGCTCGCCTGCAGAAGCAGGGAAAGAGAAGGGAGGAGGGTGTGTTTGCCTGTGATGGATGGCCAAAGCAGAATGTCAGGTGTTCCACTACATCCCTCTTCTGCCAGGTCTTGAGCTCAGCTCTGATGATTCTCAGGTCTCTGATCCGTTGTGGGACTGGTGTTACAGGTGCACGTGGTCACGCCCAGCTGTTTACATGGGACCTGAAGGTCTTAGGTCTCATGCTTTAGAAGGAATCATACTTAACTGCTGAGTCATCTCTCCAGCCCTGTTTTTTTTTTGTTGTTGTTTTTTATTTGAGATAAGGTTTCACTTCAGGCTGGCCTGGAACTTGCTATGTAGACCAAGCTGGCTTCAAACTTGTGTCAAGGGTTGGAGTGATGGCTTAGTAGTTAAGGCGCTTGCCTGCAAAGCCAAAGGACACAAGTTCGATTCCCCAAGACCCACGTAAGCCAGATGCACATCATGCATCTGGAATTCATTTGCAGTGGTGACTCAAGGCTCTGGCACACCCATTCACTCTATTGGCCTCTTTTTCTTTCTCAAATAAATAAAATAAACAAACAAACAAACTTGTGTCAACCTCCCGCTTCAGCCTCCCAAGTGCTGGAATTCCAGGTGTAAGACACCACTCAGCTGCCTTTCTGATCTGTTTGGCTGCCTCAGTTCCCAAAATGGAACCTGCCTGCTCTCTCCCAGTGTCCCCTGCTCAGCACATGGTACCCTTCCATTAGCACCCTAGGTGCTGGGATGAGGGTGGCTCAGTGTAGGGTGCTTGCCTAGCATGTGCAAAACCCCAATTCTGTCCCCAACACCAAAAACGGGGAGTGGGGGGAATTTGGGAACCATTCTCCACACGCACTCTACCAACAGTTCTTTTGTTCCATTTTTAGTTATATATTTAAGAGAGAGTATGGGCAAGCCAGGGCCTCTTGCCACTGTAAATGAACTCCAGATGCATGCACCACTTTGCGCATCTAGCTTTATGTGGGTACTGTGAAATCGAACCCAGGCTGTTAGGCTTTGTAAGCAAGTGTTTTTAACTACTGAGCCATCTCTCCAGCCCTTTTCTTTTACTTGTTATTTAACCAGTAATTTTTTTTTTTTCTGGTTTTCCAAGGTGGGGTCTCACTTTAGCCCAGGCTAATCTGGAATTCACTATGTAGTCTCAGGCTGGCCTCAAACTCACAGCAATCCTACCTCTGCCTCTGAAGTGCTGGGATTGAAGGTGTGTGCCACCACGCTTGGCTGCATCTCTAGTTTTTGTTGTTGTTGTTTTTCCCAGTGTGGCTAGGATTGATTCTAGGGCATCATGCATGCTAAACACATGCTCTACCAAGAACTGCCCCTAGCCTCGTATACTTACTGTAGCCCACAGGAAGTGTGGGGAAAGTATTAGTTGATGGGCTGGGGAGATGGCTCAGTGGATAAAGTGATTGCTGAGGACTTGAGTTCAGATCCCCAGCAGCCACTTAAAAGCTGGCTGTACAGAACACATGAGTAACCCCAGTGCTGGGGAGACGGAGACTGGAAGATTACTAAGGCTTGCTAGCTAGCTAGTCTAGTGGAATTGGTAAGCAGTGGGTTAGGGGAGAAACCTTGTCTCAAAATAAATAAACCAACAAATAAATAAGGTGGAAAGTGATTGAAGAAGTCACCTGATGTCAACCTTGGTCTCCACATGCATGCACACACGTGTCCACACACAAACACACTATACACGCCATGGGTTCAAGGCCACCCTGAGACTATATAGTGAATTCCACATCAGCCTGGGCTAGAGAGAGACTCTACCTCAACAAACAAACAAACAAAAATTAGCCATACAACAGTCCTATTAGATTCTACTCTCATGGAAGGGAAAATCTATCAACAGGTCAGATTTTAGCCGGGCGTGGTGGCGCACGCCTTTAATCCCAGCACTCGGGAGGCAGAGGTAGGAGGATCGCCGTGAGTTCGAGGCCACCCTGAGACACCATAGTGAATTCCAGGTCAGCCTGGGCTAGAGTGAGACCCTACCTCGAACCCCCCCCCAAAAAAAGAAGTCAGATTTTAATAAGTATACATATGAATACAAATTTTAACTATGGTGTGTGCTGCAAAGGAGAGAAACATGGTGCTCCCTGGGGAACTGAACTGCAGTAAAAGTAGACAGACTCGCTAGAAGCCACTGCCATGCCCTTCTCTGACAAGTGCCCTCCTCCTACACCCTGGAGCTCTGTGGCCATGTTTACCCTGCCTGAGCCTATCTATATGACCTCTGCTGATGAAACCAGAGGTGGAGATCTGACTTTTGGAACCAGTCCAGAAGCTGGGCTGGGCTGTCAACCCCTGCCAGGAATTTGAAAGTGGGACACAACATTGGCTCGGTTACCTTTAGACACTGGACCAGTGAGGTCAAGTGAATGTGAGGGTCAGAGCTGTACTCTGAAGGCCTGTGTAATGAAAAGGGAACAAAAAACACTAATCAGATGTACAGAGAGACAGAGGCAAGAGAGGGACAATCATGAAGCAGTTGCCTGAGGTTCCGATGTTGCCCAAGCCTCAGCTCCTAGGGCTGAAGGAGTCTATCCAGACTTGATGGTCTTATATTCCGAAAGGCACCTCTAGTTCTTTAAAACAAATTTCCCTTCCACAAAAACAAGCTTGACAGGGTTTATGTTTTTTGCAAACAATAAGATTATATAATTTTTTAAAATTATTTATTTATTTATTTTGAGAGTGACAGACAGAGAGAGAAAGAGGCAGATAGAGAATGGGCACACCAGGGACTCCAGCCACTGCAAACGAACTCCAGACGCGTGCACCCCCTTGTGCATCTGGCTAATGTGGGTCCTGGGGAGTCGAGCCTCGAACATGGGTGCTTAGGCTTCACAGGCAAGTGCTTAACCGCTAAGCCATCTCTCCAGCCCCTAGATTATATAATTTTTACACTAAAACAAATATAGATATATTTTGAGACAAATTATGAAATTCATAAGCATGTTAAAACTGTGTGTGTGCATGTGTGTGTGTGTCACTGGGGGTTGAACCTAAGACCTTGTACATGTTAGGCAAGCATTCTACCACTGAAATACATCCTCAGCCTGAAATATTAACATTTAAGAATGAAATCCAGGGGCTGGAGAGATGGCTTAGCAGTTAAGACGCTTGCTTGCAAAGCCTAAGGACCCAGGCTCAATTCCCCAGTACCCGTGTAACCCAGATGCACGTAGTGGGGCATGTGTCTGGAGTTCCTCTGTAATGGCTAGAGGCACTGGCATACCCATTGTCTCCCTTCCTTTCTCTATCTCTCTCTCTCAAATATATAAATTAATTAATAATAAGAAAAATTTTAAAGAATTAAATCCTTAGCTGGGTGTGGTGGCACACATCCATAATCCTAGCACTCAGGAGGCTGAGGCAGGAGGATCATGTGTTACAGGTCAACTGTCTCAACACACACGTACACATAACCATAATCACTGAAGATGAAAAGGTGCCGGGCGTGGTGGCGCACGCCTTTAATCCCAGCACTCGGGAGGCAGAGGTAGGAAGATCACCTTGAGTTTAAGACCCCTGAGACTGCATAGTGAATTCCAGGTCAGCCTGGACTACAGCAAGACCCTACTTTGGGGGAAAAAAAGGAAGAAAAGGAAAAGGTTACTTCATATTTTTGTATTTTTTTAAAGATTTCATTTTTAGTTATTTAGTTACTAGAAGCACAGAGAGGTAGAGAGGGAAAAAGTGAGAATGGGCACGTTAGGGCCTCTACCCACTGCAAATGAACTCCAGGCATGCGTGCCTTCATGTGCAGCTGGCTTACGTGGGACCTGGAGAATTGAACCTGGGTCCTCAGGCTTCGCAGGCATGTACCTTAACCACTAAGCCATCTCTCCAGCCCGTATTTTTTTTTTTTTAATGAGAGAGAGAGCAAGAGCAAGAGAGAAAGACAGAGAGAGAGAATGGGTGTGTCAGGGCCTCCAGCCACTGCAAAGGAACTCCAGATGCGTGAGCCCCCCGTGCACATGTGCAACCTTGCACTCTTGCATCACGTTGCGTGTTTGGCTTATGTAGGACCTGGAGAGTTGAACATGGGAACTTAGGCTTTGCAGTCAAGTGCCTTAACTGCTAAACCATGCCTTCAGCCCCAGATTTTTTGTTTGTTTGGCTGGGTTTTTTTTTGTTTACTTGTTTTTGTTTTCTTAGGTTTTTTTTTTTTTTTTTTTTTTTGAGGCAAGGTCCCACTCTAGTCCAGACTGACATAGAATTCACTATGTAGTCTCAGGCTGTCCTTGAACTCTCAGCGATCCTTCTACCTCTGCCTTTTGAGTGCTGGAATTAAAGATGTGTGACACCATGTCTGGAGCTTCCTTCAGATTTTGAACTGTGTATTTAGGCTAGAGAGATGGCTCAGTAGTTAAAGGCACTTGCTTGCAAAGCCTACTTGTCTGAATTCAATTACCTAGTACCCATGTAAAGCCACATGTACAATGTTGAGCATGCATCTGGAGTTCCTTTGCAGTGGCAAGAGGCCCTGATGCCACCATACCATACTCTCTATCTAATAAATAAATACTAAAAAATAAAAATAAAAACAGGGATAGAGAGGTGACTTAGTGGTTAAGGCGCATGCCTGCGAAGCTAAAGGACCCAGGTTTGACTCTCCAGGTCCCACGTAAGCCAGATGCACAAGGGAGTGGATGCGTCTGGAGTTCATTTATAGTGAGTGGCTGGAGGCCCTGGCACGCCCATTCTCTCTCTCTGTCTCTAATAAATAAATAAATAAGTCTTTAAAAATAAACAAAAATAAAAAATAAAAAACAATTTAAAGCTGAACATGGTGGTGCATGCCTTTAATCCCAGCACTTGGGAGGCAGAGGTAGGAGGATCGCCGTGAGTTCGAGGCCACCCTGAGACTACATAGTGAATTCCAGGTCAGCCTGGGCTATAGTGAGACCCTGCCTCAAAAAACCGAAATAATAAGAAGAAGGCTGGACAGATGGCTCAGCAGTTAAGGTGCTTGCCTGTGAAGCCTAAGAACATATGTTCAAATCTCCAGGTCCCATGTAGCCAGATGCACGGTGATAGTGACGCAAGCATGCAATGTCGCATATGCACACAAGGGGGCGCACACATCTGGAGTTCGTTCACAGTGGCTGAAAGGCCCTGGTGTGCCCATTTTCTCTCTGTGTGTATCTGTTTCTCTCTCTCAAAAATTATAAAATAATAATAAACTGTGCATTCATCAAAAGACATGCTATGGATATAGGTAAGTATTTCCTTATTCACTCCTCTTCCCCCTGCTGATGCATGTTCTCTGAGGTCCCGGGGCTAACTGCCTCCAGAAGATCACAGGCCTACTGGATCCCTGATCTATTCTCTTCCCACCAGTTTCTGAATTTGCCTATTTTCCACCGAATAGAGTTCATCTATCCCCTTTTCTGTAGCATCTATACTTGTGCTTGACACAAATTTTTTAAAATTTATTTTTATTTCAGAGAGGGAGAGAGAGAGAGAGAGAATGGGCGTGTCGGGGCCTCCAGCCACTGCAAACAAACTCCAGATGCATGGGCTACCTTGTGCACCTGGCTTACGTGGGTCCTGAGGAATTGAACCAGGGTCCTTTGACTTTGCAGGCAAACTCCTTAACTGCTAAGCCATCTCTCCAGCCCTCATCTCTCCTTTTACCTGAACTCGTCGCCTCCTCCAGGAAGCTCCCCACAGTTGCACAGGTCCTCACTGGCTCTGCCTTGCCTGCCCCTTTGGCCTCTTATGGTACTGACTGTGCCTTTCTCTGGGCACTCAGGACAGATGCCTGGCGCTCCTCCTTATCTCTCAGATGGGCTGCACGTCCCCAACCAGTCAGCAAGCCAGAGCAGCATGTCTGTGTCCTTGGTGCCTGGCACAGAAATGACATGGAGAACTGAACAGAGCACAGCAGTGAGACAGACACTCCATGTGACACAGTCCTGCTTTCATCTATGTCACTGTGAATGTCAATGGGATGAGGGTTGTGAAGGAGCGCAGGGCAGGAAGAAGCAGCCCTATGCAGCGATTATCTTTTTTTTAAATATTTTATTTATTAGAGACGGGGGAGAGGGGAGAGTAAGAATGAGTGCACCAGGGCCTCTAGCCACTGCAAATGAACTCCAGACACATGCGCCACCATGTGCATCTGGCTTTCGTGGATCCTGGAGAATCAAACTGATGTCCTTAGGCTTCAGCAGGCAATCAGCCTTAACTGCTAAGCCATATATCTCTAGTACTGATTATCTTTTTTTTTTTTTTTCGAGGTAGGGTCTCACTCTAGTCCAGGCTGACCTGGAATTCACTCTGCAGTCTCAGGGTGGCCTCGAACTCACGGCGATCCTCCTACCTCTGCCTCCTGAGTGCTGGGATTAAAGGCGTGAGCCACCACGCCCAGCCTTATCTTTTTTTATATATTGTTATTTATTTATTTATTTGTTTATTAGCAAGAGAGAGAATGGGCACGCCAGGGCATCTAGCCACTGCAAACGACCTCCAGACACATGCGCCCCCTTGTGCATGTGGCTTACATGGATCCTGGAGAATCGAACCAGAATCCTTTGGCTTTGCAGGCAAACACCTTAACCACTAAGCCATCTCTCTAGGCAAACTCCTTAACTGCTAAGCTGTCTCTCCATCCCCTGCAGTGATTATCTTAATACTCTCTCACTTTACACAGAGGCTCACAATTAAAACAAAAAGTCTTTAACATCCAGGGGGAAGCAGGGAAGGATTATGAGCCTCATTTTCAGGATAAAATAACCAAGGTTTAGCCGAGCTGGGTGGTGCGTGTCTTTCATCCTAGCACTTAGGAGACAGCGGTAGGAGGATTACTGTGAGTTTGAGGCCAGTCTGGGACTACAGAGTGAGTTTCAGGTCAGCCTAGGCTACCTTAAAAGAATAAAACAACAACAAAAATAAATAAAATAAAATAATAATAACTTTAGAGAAGTTCCACAGAAAGGACAGATGGGGGGCACTGGAAGAAAGAGAACAGGGCTGGGGTTAGGACTCCAGGTGAGTAATGCCAATTCTCCCATTCCCTGGCTGTAGGAGGAGATTGTCTTGACCTCACTGGACATTATTTTCCCCATCTTAAAAGAGAGATTTTTCTAGTTTTCTAGACATTCTAGTTTCCTGTGACCTGTCCAGAGTCCTTTCCAGCAGATCTGCCAATAAGGTCTGCAAGTCCTAGGACAGGGTTCCTAGATACCTCTAAGAAGCCAGCAGGAATGGGAAGCCTTGATTTGAGAATCTTGTATTTTGGGTTGGTGCCTACAACTGGGTTAGCCATGCTCAGGGCTGGAGAGGAAAATCCTGGCATCCAAACACATGTAAGCACAGTATAATAACAATGTGTCATCACAAATGCAAAACCAAACCAGAAACCTCAGGAAAGTCTAATCCAAAAGTCAGGCTATTTGCTTTTGCGGAACTGAAACAACTGAAACACTGAAGAAAAAAAGCTTTGCCAGGCATGGTGGATCACACCTTTATTCCCAGCACCTAGGAGGCAGAGGTAGGAGGATCGCTGTGAGTTCAAGACCACTCTGAGACTACTTCATAGTGAATTCCTGGTCAGCCTGGGGTAGAGTGAGGCCCTACCTCGAAAACACAAAAATAAAAACCAATTTTTTAAATTAAAATTTTGTTTGTGCTGGGCGTGGTGGCACATGCCTTTAATCCCAGCACCTGGGAGGCAGAGGTAGGAGGATTGCCATGAGTTCAAGGCCACCTTGAGTCTACATAGTGAATTCCAGGTCAGCTTGGGCTTGAATGAAACCCTACCTTGAAAAACAAAAAAACAAAAATTAAAAAAAAAAGTTTTGGGAACCCTACATTGCCCTCCTGTAAAATCTACACTTACATGTGCACAAAGCAAAGGCAGAAAAAGAAGACTGGATTTGCCTGGCCTATACTGGAGCAAACTTGAACCCCCAACCAACCAGAGCCCTGTGGACATTTAGACCCAGCCCCTCTACCAACACAACCAGGCAAAGCCAGAGGCCCAGCAACAGAAAGACGTTCCTCTCCACAGAGAAGGATACAGTGCAGTCCCTTCTGCTCTGATTTCACGCTAATGAACAACCTGGAGAAGAAGGTGAATGACAAAAGGCCTATGGATGTAGAAGGGTCAGGAAATGAGAAACTATGAAGACCAACCTTTGGAAGCTCTCCTGAGCACACAGCAAACTACACCTATTTCATGGATGATGGACTCCAAACCATCAGTGATTCTGCTCAAGGAAGCAATCCCAACCTCATCGTCTTCTTTTTATTAAAAAAAAGGGGGGGGGGCTGGAGAGATGGCTTAGCAGTTAAGGTATTTGCCTGCAAAGCCGAAGGATCCCCGTTTGATTCTCCAGGACCCGCGGAAGCCAGATGCACAAGGGGGCGCAAGCATCTGGAGTTTGTTTGCAGTGGCTGGAGGCCTTAGTGCACTTGTTCTCTCTCTCTGTGTCTCTCTCTCCCTCTGCCTCTTTCTCTCTATCAAATAAATAAATAAATAAAAACACATATACTCCTGATCCAGGAGTGGTGGCACATGACTATCATCCCAGCATTTGGGACGCAGAGGCAGAAAGATCATGAGTTACAGGCCAACCTGAGCTACATGGTGAAACCCTGTCTCAAAAAAACAAAAAAAAACAAAAAAAAAAAAAAACAAGTACTCCTACTGTGAGCTGGAGAAGTGAAGCCCTAAGGAATCTATCTGATCACTACTTAAAGAGGTCTGACAGTAATCATTCCATTTATCAGAGACATACATTATATACATTACTTTCTGTAACAGCTCTGCGAGGTAAACATTATTATCCCCATCTTACAGATCAGGTCACGTGGCCAGGTTCAGGCAGCTGACAAATTGCAGAGTCAGACTCTATAAACACAGGTCAGCATCCGCATGATGCTCTTTATACCACCCTCTATCATCTTTAGCAAAGGAGACAGACAAAGATAGATGGAGGCCCAGCCAAAGGGAGAGGACAGACAGGGCTCTGGGTATTCCAACTGTGCAACTCTTTATCTGCCACATAGTAGGTGCTAAGCACATTTATGGTCAAGAGCTGGGAGGCCAGGGCGCTGCTGAGGTCCAAAATGTCACCTTGGAAGAGAGCTTTAGTCTCTTTTATTCTCCTCTGGCCCTAAGCCACAGGGTTTCTGCCCCAGAATATTCCTAGCATTGGAGCAAGGGAAAGCTGCATCAAGTTCCCAGAAAAGGAATGAACTCCAGTGAGCATGGGAATGGGGTGGGGCAGCCTGCAAGAGCGAAAGAAAAGGCTTGGGACACTTTGGCTGGAAAGACAAAGAGGGGAGGGGAGGGGAGGAGGAGAGCCTATAAACTTGCCAGAAGCTTGGCCAAGGTGAACCCCGGCTCCCGGCGCCTTCCAATGGCATGCATTCCACAAGACTGGCCAAGTCTCAGAATCGGCGGCCAGGGGGAGGGAGCCTCCTTTCCCGCAGCCAGGAGAACTTGGTTCGGGGCTAAGCCTGCTTCTCAGAAGGGGATGTGGAATTCTGAAGATGGAAACACAAGCGCTGTAAGGCTCTGAGCAAACACACTTGTGACGGGCAGGTGGCCTGGTGTATTTGGGAGATGTGCCTCGACATGTGCAGTCTATATCGACGTGACCTAGAGGCCCCCCCACACGCACAGCAACCCCCCTCCATGAGGACACAGATGTTTGAGATGCGCTCGGTTCCCACAGATCCAGCAGGAGCGGGTTTCTGCGGGGCAGCCTGGAGCCATCGCAGCTCCAATCACTCCCGCAAAGGTCACAAGGCCAGGCCCCAGGCAAACATGAGCCCCCCTCCCGCCTCGACCCCTCACCTCCTCGCGTGCCAGCGCCGCCCCCCGGCACCGGGGCATCTTGGCTGCAAAGGCAGCGGCCCCGGCCGGGGAGCTGAGGTCCTCCGCGGTCATCTCTAGAAACTCCGCGACGCTGAGCTGCTCGGGCATGGCGAGCGCTGGGCCGGGGCGTCCGGGATGCGAGAGTGGGGCGCGGGGGGCGCTGCACTGCACCGCGCCGAGCTTGCCTCGACGCCCGCCGCCCTTCCAGGCCCCGCCTGAGCAGCCCCGCCCCTAGCTGCCCCGGCCCGCCCCGCGCCGGACCTCCCAGCCTCGCTTCCCACCTTAGCCGGGACGGTCCAGCCCCTGGCCCTCGCCTAACTCCTAGGCCCCGCCCCCATCCCTGAGTTTCACTCTCTAGCCACGCCCCCGGCCCCTGGCCTAACTCCTAAGCCCCGCCCCCACGCTGAAGTCCGCCTCTAGCCCCGCCCCCAGCCCCCTCTCTAGCCCCGCCTCCGAGACGCAGCGCCCTTCCCCGTGCCCTTGACCCCGCCTCCTGCTCCCTTCTGCCTCCACCGCTAAGGCCTCCAGGTCCCCGAAGTCTCCGCCTCCCCCGTTTCCCTTCTACCCCAAGTCCTCCCGCCTCCTGAAGTCCCACCCCTCGGTCCCGCCCCTGACTCCATAGCCCCGCCTCGGTCCTCCTGGCCTCTCTTGGCCACGCCCCCATCCCCTTCGCCGTCCTCATTGGTCTCCCAACACCGTAGCCCCGCCCCCTGATTCTCCCTGCCCCACCCCCAAGGCCGCGCCGTCCCCGAGGCTCCGCCCCCGACCCAGCCCCGTAGCTCCTCAGCCCCGGCGCTGTGTTCCCGCTCTAGGCCCCAGCCTGGAGGCCTCCCGGGTCTGAAGGCTCCGGCCCCGCCGCGGCCCCTTCGGCTGCTCTGCGTCTGGCCCCGCCTGGGGCTTCCCAGCCCGGCTGATCCCGCGCTGCCCGCCTCGCTCCCTCCCCTGCGTCCGCTCCGCAGACCGGGCAGCGCTCTCTCCTCTCTCCTTTCCACGCCCGGCGCCCTATGCCCACTGCCCCCTGTCTCTTCCTCTTCCACCGACGCCCAGGCTGGTCCACACGCCCGAGGCTGAACCTCAGCCCCGTGCAGGACCAGGTCGCACCTCTGCAGGCTGCCCGACTTTGGGAAGACGGAACCTGTTTCCCCGTGTGTCGGGTGCTCCCGCACGTGGTTGTGATGCTTCAAATAACCTACCGCGTGCTTGGATTCATGCTCCAGGCGTTCAGTAGCTCATCTCCCCCCTCGGGCTACCTTCCCCTCTCACCCAGGCCTTCTGGACAACTATGGTGAGACACCTTTCCCCTCTCAGCCATCTGCCAGCTCCTGGGGCTGCTGACGGATGGGGTTCAGGACGGAAATCTGTTTAGGGTTTTAGTTCCACAGCCTGAGGTCCTGTGAGCTGAAGAACAGGGGCTTTGAAGTTGGACAGACCTAAATCTCCGTCTTGATTCTGCAGATGTCAACGCTGAGGGGACAGAGACACATCTCAACAGCTGAGCTGAGGAGTTCTAGTATTTTAGGAACCTTGACTCAGGCAAACCCAGGGTTAGTAACTTTGTTTCCCCCCCTTCCCCCTCCCCCCGAGGTAGGGTCTCACTCTAGCCCAGACTGGCCTCGAACTCACAGCGATCCTCCTACATCTGCCTCCCAAATGCTGGGATTAAAGGCATGTGCCACCAAGCCCTGCCTAGGATTCATGAGTTTAACACAGAAGAGAATTGCAGGCCCAGCCAATATGAACCAGACTTGGGATTTATTAGAGATTATGATATAGATTTTAAGAACAAGGGTTAAGAGAGAGGCACTCAGACAGAAAGACATACCCCAGGGGCAGGGGAGATTGCTTGGCAGTTAAAGGCACTCGCTTACAAAACCTCACTGCCTAGGTTCAATTCCCTGGCGTGCCCATACTCTCTCTCTTTCTCCTGACAAATAAATAAAAATATTTAAAACCAAGAAAGAAAGAAAAAAAAAAAAGCCAGGCATAGTGGCGCACACCTTGAATCCCAGCACTCCCAAGGCAGAGGTAGGAGTTGAAGGCCACCCTGAGACTCCATAGTGAATCCCAGGTCAGCCTAGGCTTGAGTGAGACTGTACCTCAAAAAGCCAAAATAATAATGACGATAATACTCAAAACAAGAAAAAGGAACAGGAAGACACACCCCAGAGCATGGATGTGCATTTTCCTGAGAATCACCAAATATAAGACATAACCAAGCAGGAGTGTTGGCTCTTTGGGAAAGAATCACGCAGAGGAGGAATGAGACATACCCAAGTGTGGTATGGGGTTCTCAAGGAAAAGCCACACATCATGTTCTTAGCTCTACCTGTATTTTACCTTTTTTTTTTTTTTTTTTGTGTGGCTTTCAAGATACATCTCCAAAGGTTGCTAAGAAACACTTTCCCCCCTGTCGATAAGTGAGATTATAGGATGGTTCTGGAGACGCCTTAGATAGAATTATAATCTGATGACATAAAATCAGGAACACCGGGGCTACACAGGGGTTTAGAACTTGTTCTTTCTCTGTAAATGGTGTTTCTGGTGAGATTCCTGAAAAATTGCATGTCTTCAGCTGGGAAGAGAGAAAGGCTTTAAGCAGTTGTTAATTGTGCTGGATTTTTTTTTTTTTTTTAATCTCTGCTGGAATGAGGCTTCAACCAGACTCCCTGGTAAAGGCCTCCTTTCCTTTCTCCTGTCCCCAGCATTTTCCCTGTCTTACGTCTTACTTCCCTGATGTCTGTGTGCCGTTGAATCAACTGCTTCTGTGATTTAAAGTAGTCTGTGGGGCTGAAGAGATGGTTTAGCGGTGAAGGCACATGCCTGTGAAGCCTAAGGACGCAGGTTTGATGGTCCAGGTCCCATCTAAGCCAGATGCACATGGTGGCACATGCATCTGGAGTTCATTTGCAGTGGCTAGGGGCCCTGGCACGCCCATTCTCACTCTCTTCCTCTCTCTGTCTCTAATAAATAAATAAATGAAAATGAAATCTTAAAAAAAAAAAAAAAAACACAGCCAGACGTGGTGGCCCATGCCTTTAATCCCAGTACTTGGGAGGCAGAGGTAGGAGGATCTCTGTGAGTTTGAGGCCACCCTGAAACTACATAGTGAATTCCAGGTAAGCCTGGGCTAGAGTGAGACCCTACCTCAAAGAAAGAAAACATAATAATAATAATCTATGTCATGTCATGCCCAAGATAATGTTTATCTTGAATCAGAGTAGATGAGGGATGTAAGGATCCCAGTTTTGATATGCCTAAATTTGGATCTCCAAGCTGCATTCTGCTGTGATCGTGTAGGTAGTAAATTGGGAGTGCTGATACTGCTACAGGGGCACAGAACGAGTTACACATGGTGACCACTTGGATTTGACAGAAGTTGGTACCATCCTCACCACATAATGGGACCCAGCAGTAAGCTTTCTTCGTATGCCAGGGGTCTGGGTGGCTCATACCTGCGGGATAAAGGCAGATGTGGAAGAAGGGGTGTGGTGGAGAAATGGTGGCAGACACAGCTGCTGGGAGGGGCCAGAGGTTACCGATGCTGAAATGCAGTTATCTTGGTGTTTGTCCAAAACCAGTCTTGGTGTAATCCACACGTTTTCTTTGACCTCTACCTTGAAAGTTTAAGTTCAATTATTTTGTCAGCTGTTCCAGTTTCAGTGGAATCTTGTATTTCAGGTTCATTATAACAAATTGTTCTCTGAAAAAAAAAATTTGATATACCTAATGCAAATTAAGTATTCCCAGTATCATAACATTTTAAAAAAAATTGTTTATTTTTATTTATTTATTTGAAAGTGACAGACAGAAAGAGGCAGAGAGGGAGAGAGAGAATGGGCGCGCCAGGGCCTCCAACCACTGCAAACAGAACCCCCCAGAACCCTGGCCCCCTTTTGGGATTGGTTAAAATGGGTCCCCGGGGAATCGATTAGAGAAGTTCCACAGAAAGGACAGATGGGGGGCACTGGAAGAAAGAGAACAGGGCTGGGGTTAGGACTCCAGGTGAGTAATGCCAATTCTCCCATTCCCTGGCTGTAGGAGGAGATTGTCTTGACCTCACTGGACATTGTTTTCCCCATCTTAAAAGAGAGATTTTTCTAGTTTTCTAGACATTCTAGTTTCCTGTGACCTGTCCAGAGTCCTTTCCAGCAGATCTGCCAATAAGGTCTGCAAGTCCTAGGACAGGGTTCCTAGATACCTCTAAGAAGCCAGCAGGAATGGGAAGCCTTGATTTGAGAATCTTGTATTTTGGGTTGGTGCCTACAACTGGGTTAGCCATGCTCAGGGCTGGAGAGGAAAATCCTGGCATCCAAACACATGTAAGCACAGTGTAATAACAATGTGTCATCACAAATGCAAAACCAAACCAGAAACCTCAGGAAAGTCTAATCCAAAAGTCAGGCTATTTGCTTTTGCGGAACTGAAACACTGAACACTGAAAAAAAAGCTTTGCCAGGCATGGTGGATCACACCTTTATTCCCAGCACCTAGGAGGCAGAGGTAGGAGGATCGCTGTGAGTTCAAGACCACTCTGAGACTACTTCACAGTGAATTCCTGGTCAGCCTGGGGTAGAGTGAGGCCCTACCTTGAAAACACAAAAATAAAAACCAATTTTTTAAATTAAAATTTTGTTTGTGCTGGGCGTGGTGGCACATGCCTTTAATCCCAGCACCTGGGAGGCAGAGGTAGGAGGATTGCCATGAGTTCAAGGCCACCTTGAGTCTACATAGTGAATTCCAGGTCAGCTTGGGCTTGAATGAAACCCTACCTTGAAAAACAAAAAAACAAAAATTAAAAAAAAAAGTTTTGTTTGGGAACCCTACATTGCCCTCCTGTAAAATCTACACTTACATGTGCACAAAGCAAAAGGCAGAAAAAGAAGACTGGATTTGCCTGGCCTATACTGGAGCAAACTTGAACCCCCAACCAACCAGAGCCCTGTGGACATTTAGACCCAGCCCCTCTACCAACACAACCAGGCAAAGCCAGAGGCCCAGCAACAGAAAGACGTTCCTCTCCACAGAGAAGGATACAGTGCAGTCCCTTCTGCTCTGATTTCACGCTAATGAACAACCTGGAGAAGAAGGTGAATGACAAAAGGCCTATGGATGTAGAAGGGTCAGGAAATGAGAAACTATGAAGACCAACCTTTGGAAGCTCTCCTGAGCACACAGCAAACTACACCTATTTCATGGATGATGGACTCCAAACCATCAGTGATTCTGCTCAAGGAAGCAATCCCAACCTCATCGTCTTCTTTTTATTAAAAAAGGGGGGGAGGGGCTGGAGAGATGGCTTAGCAGTTAAGGTATTTGCCTGCAAAGCCAAAGGATCCCCGTTTGATTCTGCAGGACCCGCGGAAGCCAGATGCACAAGGGGGCGCAAGCATCTGGAGTTTGTTTGCAGTGGCTGGAGAACGGTTCATCCATTCTCTCCCTCTCCCTTTCTCTCTCTCTGCCTCTTTCTCTCTATCAAATAAATAAATAAATAAATAAAAACACATATACTCCTGATGCAGGAGTGGTGGCACATGACTATCATCCCAGCATTTGGGAGGCAGAGGCAGAAAGATCATGAGTTACAGGCCAACCTGAGCTACATGGTGAAACCCTGTCTCAAAAAAACAAAAACAAAAAACAAAAAAAAAAACAAGTACTCCTACTGTGAGCTGGAGAAGTGAAGCCCTAAGGAATCTATCTGATCACTACTTAAAGAGGTCTGACAGTAATCATTCCATTTATCAGAGACATACATTATATACATTACTTTCTGTAACAGCTCTGCGAGGTAAACATTATTATCCCCATCTTACAGATCAGGTCACATGGCCAGGTTCAGGCAGCTGACAAATTGCAGAGTCAGACTCTATAAACACAGGTCAGCATCCGCATGATGCTCTTTATACCACCCTCTATCATCTTTAGCAAAGGAGACAGACAAAGATAGATGGAGTCCCAGCCAAGGGAGAGGACAGACAGGGCTCTGGGTATTCCAACTGTGCAACTCTTTATCTGCCACATAGTAGGTGCTAAGCACATTTATGGTCAAGAGCTGGGAGGCCAGGGCGCTGCTGAGGTCCAAAATGTCACCTTGGAAGAGAGCTTTAGTCTCTTTTATTCTCCTCTGGCCCTAAGCCATAGGGTTTCTGCCCCAGAATATTCCTAGCATTGGAGCAAGGGAAAGCTGCATCAAGTTCCCAGAAAAGGAATGAACTCCAGTGAGCATGGGAATGGGGTGGGGCAGCCTGCAAGAGCGAAAGAAAAGGCTTGGGACACTTTGGCTGGAAAGACAAAGAGGGGAGGGGAGGAGAGCCTATAAACTTGCCAGAAGCTTGGCCAAGGTGAACCCCGGCTCCCGGCGCCTTCCAATGGCATGCATTCCACAAGACTGGCCAAGTCTCAGAATCGGCGGCCAGGGGGAGGGAGCCTCCTTTCCCGCAGCCAGGAGAACTTGGTTCGGGTCTAAGCCTGCTTCTCAGAAGGGGATGTGGAGTTCTGAAGATGGAAACACAAGAGCTGTAAGGCTCTGAGCAAACACACTTGTGACGGGCAGGTGGCCTGGTGTATTTGGGAGATGTGCCTCGACATGTGCAGTCTATATCGACGTGACTTAGAGGCCCCCCCACACGCACAGCACCCCCCCTCCATGAGGACACAGATGTCTGAGATGCGCTCGGTTCCCACAGATCCAGCAGGAGCGGGTTTCTGCGGGGCAGCCTGGAGCCATCGCAGCTCCAATCACTCCCGCAAAGGTCACAAGGCCAGGCCCCAGGCAAACATGAGCCCCCCTCCCGCCTCGACCCCTCACCTCCTCGCGTGCCAGCGCCGCCCCCCGGCACCGGGGCATCTTGGCTGCAAAGGCAGCGGCCCCGGCCGGGGAGCTGAGGTCCTCCGCGGTCATCGCTAGAAACTCCGCGACGCTGAGCTGCTCGGGCATGGCGAGCGCTGGGCCGGGGCGTCCGGGATGCGAGAGTGGGGCGCGGGGGGCGCTGCACTGCACCGCGCCGAGCTTGCCTCGACGCCCGCCGCCCTTCCAGGCCCCGCCTGAGCAGCCCCGCCCCTAGCTGCCCCGGCCCGCCCCGCGCCGGACCTCCCAGCCTCGCTTCCCACCTTAGCCGGGACGGTCCAGCCCCTGGCCCTCGCCTAACTCCTAGGCCCCGCCCCCATCCCTGAGTTTCACTCTCTAGCCACGCCCCCGGCCCCTGGCCTAACTCCTAAGCCCCGCCCCCACGCTGAAGTCCGCCTCTAGCCCCGCCCCCAGCCCCCTCTCTAGCCCCGCCTCCGAGACGCAGCGCCCTTCCCCGTGCCCTTGACCCCGCCTCCTGCTCCCTTCTGCCTCCACCGCTAAGGCCTCCAGGTCCCCGAAGTCTCCGCCTCCCCCGTTTCCCTTCTACCCCAAGTCCTCCCGCCTCCTGAAGTCCCACCCCTCGGTCCCGCCCCTGACTCCATAGCCCCGCCTCGGTCCTCCTGGCCTCTCTTGGCCACGCCCCCATCCCCTTCGCCGTCCTCATTGGTCTCCCAACACCGTAGCCCCGCCCCCTGAATCTCCCTGCCCCACCCCCAAGGCCGCGCCGTCCCCGAGGCTCCGCCCCCGACCCAGCCCCGTAGCTCCTCAGCCCCGGCGCTGTGTTCCCGCTCTAGGCCCCAGCCTGGAGGCCTCCCGGGTCTGAAGGCTCCGGCCCCGCCGCAGCCCCTTCGGCTGCTCTGCATCTGGCCCCGCCTGGGGCTTCCCAGCCCGGCTGATCCCGCGCTGCCCGCCTCGCTCCCTCCCCTGCGTCCGCTCCGCAGCCCGGGGAGCGCTCTCTCCTCTCTCCTTTCCACGCCCGGCGCCCTGTGCCCACTGCCCCCTGTCTCTTCCTCTTCCACCGACGCCCAGGCTGGTCCACACGCCCGAGGCTGAACCTCAGCCCCGTGCAGGACCAGGTCGCACCTCTGCAGGCTGCGCGACTTTGGGAAGACGGAACCTGTTTTCCCGTGTGTCAGGTGCTCCCGCACGTGGTTGTGATGCTTCAAATAACCTACCGCGTGCTTGGATTCATGCTCCAGGCGTTCAGTAGCTCATCTCCCCCCTCGGGCTACCTTCCCCTCTCACCCAGGCCTTCTGGACAACTATGGTGAGACACCTTTCCGCTCTCAGCCATCTGCCAGCTCCTGGGGCTGCTGACGGATGGGGTTCAGGACGGAAATCTGTTTAGGGTTTTAGTTCCACAGCCTGAGGTCCTGTGAGCTGAAGAACAGGGGCTTTGAAGTTGGACAGACCTAAATCTCCGTCTTGATTCTGCAGATGTCAACGCTGAGGGGACAGAGACACATCTCAACAGCTGAGCTGAGGAGTTCTAGTATTTTAGGAACCTTGACTCAGGCAAACCCAGGGTTAGTAACTTTGTTTCCCCCCCTTCCCCCTCCCCCCGAGGTAGGGTCTCACTCTAGCCCAGACTGGCCTCGAACTCACAGCGATCCTCCTACATCTGCCTCCCAAATGCTGGGATTAAAGGCATGTGCCACCAAGCCCTGCCTAGGATTCATGAGTTTAACACAGAAGAGAATTGCAGGCCCAGCCAATATGAACCAGACTTGGGATTTATTAGAGATTATGATATAGATTTTAAGAACAAGGGTTAAGAGAGAGGCACTCAGACAGAAAGACATACCCCAGGGGCAGGGGAGATTGCTTGGCAGTTAAAGGCACTCGCTTACAAAACCTCACTGCCTAGGTTCAATTCCCTGGCGTGCCCATACTCTCTCTCTTTCTCCTGACAAATAAATAAAAATATTTAAAACCAAGAAAGAAAGAAAAAAAAAAAAGCCAGGCATAGTGGCGCACACCTTGAATCCCAGCACTCCAAGGCAGAGGTAGGAGTTGAAGGCCACCCTGAGACTCCATAGTGAATCCCAGGTCAGCCTAGGCTTGAGTGAGACTGTACCTCAAAAAGCCAAAATAATAATGATGATAATACTCAAAACAAGAAAAAGGAACAGGAAGACACACCCCAGAGCATGGATGTGCATTTTCCTGAGAATCACCAAATATAAGACATAACCAAGCAGGAGTGTTGGCTCTTTGGGAAAGAATCACGCAGAGGAGGAATGAGACATACCCAAGTGTGGTATGGGCTTCTCAAGGAAAAGCCACACATCATGTTCTTAGCTCTACCTGTATTTTACCATTTTTTTTTTTTTTTGTGTGTGGCTTTCAAGATACATCTCCAAAGGTTGCTAAGAAACACTTTCCCCCCGTCGATAAGTGAGATTATAGGATGGTTCTGGAGACGCCTTAGATAGAATTATAATCTGATGACATAAAATCAGGAACACCGGGGCTACACAGGGGTTTAGAACTTGTTCTTTCTCTGTAAATGGTGTTTCTGGTGAGATTCCTGAAAAATTGCATGTCTTCAGCTGGGAAGAGAGAAAGGCTTTAAGCAGTTGTTAATTGTGCTGGATTTTTTTTTTTTTTTTTTAATCTCTGCTGGAATGAGGCTTCAACCAGACTCCCTGGTAAAGGCCTCCTTTCCTTTCTCCTGTCCCCAGCATTTTCCCTGTCTTACGTCTTACTTCCCTGATGTCTGTGTGCCGTTGAATCAACTGCTTCTGTGATTTAAAGTAGTCTGTGGGGCTGAAGAGATGGTTTAGCGGTGAAGGCACATGCCTGTGAAGCCTAAGGACGCGGGTTTGATGCTCCAGGTCCCATCTAAGCCAGATGCACATGGTGGCACATGCATCTGGAGTTCATTTGCAGTGGCTAGGGGCCCTGGCATGCCCATTCTCACTCTCTTCCTCTCTCTGTCTCTAATAAATAAATAAATGAAAATGAAATCTTAAAAAAAAAAAAAAAAACACAGCCAGACGTGGTGGCCCATGCCTTTAATCCCAGTACTCGGGAGGCAGAGGTAGGAGGATCTCTGTGAGTTTGAGGCCACCCTGAAACTACATAGTGAATTCCAGGTAAGCCTGGGCTAGAGTGAGACCCTACCTCAAAGAAAGAAAACATAATAATAATAATCTATGTCATGTCATGCCCAAGATAATGTTTATCTTGAATCAGAGTAGATGAGGGATGTAAGGATCCCAGTTTTGATATGCCTAAATTTGGATCTCCAAGCTGCATTCTGCTGTGATCGTGTAGGTAGTAAATTGGGAGTGCTGACACTGCTACAGGGCCACAAAACGAGTTACACATGGTGACCACTTGGATTTGACAGAAGTTGGTACCATCCACACCACATAATGGGACCCAGCAGTAAGCTTTCTTCGTATGCCAGGGGTCTGGGTGGCTCATACCTGCGGGATAAAGGCAGATGTGGAAGAAGGGGTGTGGTGGAGAAATGGTGGCAGACACAGGGGCCAGAGGTTACCGATGCTGAAATGCAGTTATCTTGGTGTTTGTCCAAAACCAGTCTTGGTGTAATCCACACGTTTTCTTTGACCTCTACCTTGAAAGTTTAAGTTCAATTATTTTGTCAGCTGTTCCAGTTTCAGTGGAATCTTGTATTTCAGGTTCATTATAACAAATTGTTCTCTGAAAAAAAAAATTTGATAAGCCTAATGCAAATTAAGTATTCCCAGTATCATAACATTTAAAAAAATTGTTTATTTTTATTTATTTATTTGAAAGTGACAGACAAAAGAGGCAGAGAGGGAGAGAGAGAATGGGCGCCCAGGGCCTCCAACCACTGCAAACGAACTCCAGATGCATGTGCCCCCTGTGCATCTGGCTAACGTGGGTCCTGGGGAATCGAGCCTCGAACTGGGGTCCTTAGGCTTCACAGGCAAGTGCTTAACTGCTAAACCATCTCTCCAGCCCAATCATAACATTTTAAAGGAATTCTCCAAATACTCATTCTCTGTGTGTATGTCCCTCTCTGCTGGAGGTTGAACCCAGGACCTAAGCCCCCAAACCCCTTTCATCCATCACCATCACCACATCATTGGCCTTGATTTGAATGATCAAGGCAATGGATGTAGCAGACAGCATGTCCTTGGCTCATGCTATCACTACCCTACATCTGGTGCATACTGGGCATGCAACAAACACTCCATGACATGCCATTTTGCTGATGACCAAAATCACTTAACTAGTGAGTGGTAAGGGCAGATTCAGAACCCAGGCTTGTCTGATGTCAAAGCCCCTCCTGGGGCTTTAATCCCAGGGAGGCAGAGGTAGATGGGTTGCTGTGAGCCCGAGGCCAGCCTAAAACTCCCTAGTGAATTCCAGGTCAGTCTGAGCTAGAGCGAGACCCTACCTCGTCTAACTTCCAGAGGTAGGTTCTAGACTCATCTCCAGATGGTGGAGAGTTCCTGATTCAAATCCAGATAAGGATGCAGTCCAGTGGGGGGAGGGAGGCAATGGTTGCAAAGAAGCCTCTTCACCCTTAGGATTAAATCTGTACTTTTTTTTTTTTTTTTTTTTTTTTGGTTTTTTGAGGTGGGATCTCACTGCTAGCCCAGGCTGACCTGGAGTTCACTATGGAGTCTCAGGGTGGCCTCGAACTCAAGGCGATCCTCCTACCTCTGCCTCCCGAGTGCTGGGATTAGAGGTGTGCGCCACCACAGCCCGGCAAATCTGTACTCTTTTGCAGGGACCTAAACTCCTTCCTAATCCAGAGCTACCTCTCAGTGTTTCAGAATTAGAGAACCAGCCGCCGTCACCCTGCCTGCTTTCACACAGGCTGCCCTTCTACCCGCGTGACCTATCTAACTTCTTTGCAACTTCAAAGCCTAGAGGCCATACACGTCACTGTTCCAGAAAGATGATTCAGTGCCCTGGGCTTTCACAAACTCAGAAAAGGTTGAGGATGTCTAGAGAAATTTGATGAGCACATAAAAATATCCATGTTTAAAGTGTACATCTTGGGGGCTGGAGAGATGGCTTAGCAGTTAAGGCACTTGCCTGCAAAGCATAAGGACCCAGGTTTGATTCCCCAGTACCCACGTAAGCCCGTTGCACAAAGTGGTGCGTGTATCTGGAGTTTGTTTCCAGTGGCTAGAGGCCCTGGAACACCCATTCGCTCTCTATCAAAAAAAAATTTTTTTTAAGTTTATAAAAAGTGTACATCATGGGGGGCTGGAGAGATGGCTCAAAGGCATTTGTTTGTAAGCCTGCCATCCCAAGTTGGATTCCCCAGCTCCCATGTTAAGCTGGGTACATGTGTCTGGAGTTTGAGTGGCAGAAAACCCTAGCGCGCACACGCGCACACACACACACACACACACACACACACACACACACACACACACACACAAATAAATGAAATTTAAAAGGTGCACATGGGGCCTGGGGAGATGGCGCAGCAATTAAAGGCACCTGTTTGCAAAGCCTGCTAGGCTGGGTTCAATTCCACAGCTCCCACATATGCCAGACAACAAAAAACGGTACAAGTGCCTGACATTCGATTCTAGCAGTCAGAGACCCTGGACAGCCCTCCCTCATACACACATGCAAATAAAAATTAACAAAAAAGGGGGCTGGAGAAATGGCTTAACTGTTAAGTGCTTGCCTGTGAAGCCTAAGGACCCCCATTTGAGGCTTAATTCCCCAGGACCCACGTAAGCCAGATGCACAAGGTGGTGCATGTATCTGGAGTTCATTTCCAGTGGCTGGAGGCCCTGGTGCACCCATTCTCTCTCTCTGTTGCTCTCAAATAAATAAAAATTAACCAAAAAAGGGGAGTATATATGTCAACCCATCTGCATAGCTGGCTGCCATTATAGTTCCCTAAGAAGAAACTTGAAGCCGGGCATGGTGGCACACGCCTTTAATCCCAGCACTCGGGAGGCAGAGGTAGGAGGATTGCATGAGTTCGAGGCCACCCTAAGAATACAGAGTGAATTCCAGGTCAGCCTGGGCTAAAGTGAGACCCTACCTCAAAAAAAGAAAGAAAGAAAGAAGAAAGAAAAAGCACATGAAGGACTGGAGAAACAGCCTAGTAAGTAGGAGGTCCTGGCAAGCCCTTACTCTCTTGTCTCTCTTAAATACGTGCATATTTTAAAAAGAAATGCTAGGGGCTGGAGAGATGGCTCAGCATTTAAGGTGCTTGCCTGCAAAGCCTAAGGACCCAGGTTTGATTCCCCAATGCCCACATAAAACCAGATGTCCAAGATGGCACTTGCATCTGGAGTTTGTTTGCAGTGGCTAGAGGCCTTGGCACAGCCATTCTCTCTCTCTCTCTTAAATAAATAAGTAAATAAAAGAAATAGTAATGAAAATGAAACCTAAGCTGGGCGTGGTGGCACACGCCTTTAATTCCAGCACTTGGAAGGCAGAGTAGGAGGATTGCCATGAGTTCGAGGCCACCCTGAGATTGCATAGTGAATTCCAGGTCAGCCTGGGCCAGAGTGAGACCCTATCTCAAAAAAAAAAAAAAACAAAAAGAAAAGAAAATGCAAACCTATAACAAAGATGTACTTTGTGTAGGTACTCTCCTAAGCCCATTACCTTCAGTCCTCTCAAAATTGGCTCCCCTGTTGTTCAGTTTGTTTCCTTATTTTTTCCTTCATACCCTGAGTCTGCCAGTGTGTAGAAGGACCCACTCCCATTCTTTTCCAGACCATGACCTCCATAACCCTCTGGCTTCAAGTTAAACAAGATGTTTCCCACCCAAAGATCCCACAAAGTACTGAAAATTACCCAAGAGCCAAAGACAGCCACTCTCCAGGGTCTTTATTTGCATATCCTCAGAGCCTAATCTTAGAAGCTCAACTCTTAGATCTGAGAAAACTGGATGGTCCCAGGATGGGTCCGACACAAGGCTTCACGTTGCACAACTCCAAGCTTGAGGTCCTGTAGTCTGTGTCTGGGCAGTCCCCTAACCCTGGGCCTTTCACAGCCTCTACAGCTGGAAGGTGAGGTGCAGTACCCCGAGTGCCCACTAGGGAGAGCCAGGATTCAGGCGAGCTGCAGGCCGCCTACTCAGCCAAGAGCACAAAGCACAGTCATGGAGACTGACCTACCTTCATGGACCCAAGGGTAATTTCCAGAGAAGGGTGTGAACTGATAAGATATTACAAAAATCTGAGGTTGTCGTTGGATTCACAAAGGGTTGAATACATAAAAGGTTGGAACAGCCAGGGGAAGGGGGGCGGGGGGGGGAGGGCCCTGGTGGTACACACCTTTAATCCCAGCACTCTGGAGGCAGGGGTAGGAGAATCGCCAGGAGTACAAGGCCACCCTGAGACTACATAGTGAATTCCAGGTCAGCCTGGGCTAGAGCGAGACCTTACCTCAAAAAAGACAAAAACAAGCTGGGCGTGGTGGCGCACACCTTTAATCCCAGCTCTCGGGAGGTAGAGGTGGGAGGATCACCGTGAGTTCGAGGCCACCCTGAGAATGCAGAGTGAATTCCAGATCAGCCTGAGCTAGAGCTAGAGTGAGACCCTACCTTGAAAAACCAAAACAAACAACAACAAAAAAAAACCAAAACAAGCCGGGTGTGGTGGTGCACAGCCTTTAATCCAGCACTTGGGAGGCAGAGGTAGGAGGACAGCCATGAGTTTATTTACAGCATGTCCCAGGACATCAAATAATAATGAAAATGAAGACATTTATCAAAGATGTACTCAGTAGGTACTCTTCTACACACAGGACATCTCCCAGGGATGATTTCCCAAAAGCTGGTTGATGTGGCATAGGGGTAAAATGATACCTCACTGATTGCCCAGTAGGACAGTGATAAAACTAAACTTGGCCCAAGTTCACCAGGCAGCACGTGGTGAAACTATAAGAGAGCTGCCGGCAGCGTGGCTGCGAGTCAGTGCCCCAGTGTCTTCTTCCAGCTTCCCTGGCCTAGATAAAAATGGGCCTTTGCAGTCAGGTTTGCATTGCTGGCAGAAAATACCTGACCAAGAGCAGCTTGTGGGAGAAAAGGGTTTATTTTGGCTTACAGACTCGAGGGGAAGCTCCATGATGGCAGGGGAAAACGATGGCATGAGCAGAGGGTGGACATCACCCCCTGGCCAACATCAGGTGGACAATAGCAACAGGGGAGAGTGTGCCAAACACTGGCAAGGGAAAGTTGGCTATAGCATCCGTAAACCCTCTGCCAACAATACACCACCTCCAGGAGGCTTAAATTACCAAATTGCCATCAGCTGGAGACCTAGCAATCAGAACACATAAGTTTATGGGAATCAAACTACTGGGGTGGGGGTAAGCCAGGGTAGAACACTAAGAAGTCCAAGGGGAAGGATGGCCAAGGTCCTCCACTTCTGCCCCTGCCTTCTGCAACAGCCAGGGAAGGCCCCCAGCACCTTGGCTCAAGTATAGGCTGTCCTAAAGTCTGTATGTGTGTGTGTGTGTATATATATTTTTATTTATTTTTTTATTTTATTTTTTGTTTTCGAGGTAGGGTCTCACTCTAGCTGAGGCCTACCTGGAATTCACTATGTAGTCTCAGGGTGGCCTTGAACTCGAGGCGATCCTCCTACCTCTGCCTCCCAAGTGCTTTTTTAAAATATTTTTTAATGTTTATTTTAGAGAGATAGAGAGAGAGGGATGGGAAGGAGAGAACCGGCACTTCAGAGCCTCAGCCACTGAAATCGAACTTCGGATGCTTGCACTATCTAGTGGGCATGTGTGACCTTGCACTTGCCTCACTTTGTGTGTCTTGCTAAGGGGGGATCTGGAGAGTCGAACCTGAGTCCTTAGGTTTTGCAGGCAAGCACTTTAACCATTAAGCTATCCCTCCAGCCCCTAAAGTCTTTTCTTGAACCCAATAAAGACAGGCCTGGATTTCAATTCTTACTGACTTGGGCAAGCCTCATAATTGACTCAGAGGATATTGTAAGGATGTAAGGAGAGTATGTTCATAAAGCACACAGTATGATAAGCACTCAGAAGGTGGTGAGCGCTACTAATCTTTCTCAAAGAAATAAAATTTGTTACACCTGTATTACCAGACTGGCTTCAAACTCATGAGCTCAGGGATTCTACTGTGTCAGCCTCTCAAGTAGCTAGACTACAGGCATATACTACTGTGTTTTTCTCATTCTAGATTTCTGGAGATTTGTTTTATGATTCTGGAAGCCAGAAGTCTGAAATGCGATTTACTAGATTGTGATGGTTATTTTTTGTTCATTTGTTTTTTGTTTCTTTGAGGTAGGGTCTTGCTCTAGACCAGGCTGACCTGGAATTCACTCTGCAGTCTCAGGATGGCCTCCAATTCACAATGATCCTCCTACCTCTGCCTCCCGAGTGCTGGGATTAAAGGTGTGTGCCACCATGCCTGGCCAAAAAATATTTTTAGGGCTGGAGAGATTGCTCAGCAGTTAAGGTGCTTGCGTACAAAGCCTAATTACCTGAGTTTGATTTTCCAGTACCCATATAAAGGCAGATGCACAAAATGTCCATATCCATATATATTTAGGGCTGGGGAGATTGCTCAGTGGTTAAACACACTTGTTTGCAAAGCCTGCAGGCACAAGTTTGATTCCCCAGCATCCACATAGAGCCAGGTGTACAACATGGTACATGTTTTCAGTAGCAAGAGGCCCTGGTATGTCCATTCTCTCTCTCCCTCTCAAATAAATACGTAAACATTTTTATTTATTTATAAGCAAAAAGAGAGGGGGGGCATTCTAGGGCCTCTTGCCCCTGCAAATGAACTCCAGATTCATGCATCAGTTTTTGCATCTGGTTTTACATGAGTACTGGGAAATCAAACCTGAGCCTGCATGTATTGCAAGCAAATGCCTTTAAGCACTAAGCCATCTGCTCAGCCCCTGCTGATCAACTTTGGTTGTCAACTTGACCAGATTTAGAATCATGTAATAGACAGATCTCTGGGTGTGTCTGTGAGGACATTCATTCCAGAGAGGTTTAACCGACTAGAGAAGACCCACCCTGCATGTGGGTGGAACCACTCAATGGGCTGGTAAGTCCCAGGTTGAACAAGCAGGAGTAAAATAACTGAGCAACCACGTTTGTCTCTCTCTGCTTCCTGACTATGGATGCAAAGTGACCAGCTGCCTCATGCTCCTATACCATCGTCATGCCTTCCCGTCATGATAGACTGTACCCTCAAACTGTGAGCCAGAGTAAGCCCTTCCAGAAGTTACTTTTGCTAGGCATTTCGTCACCATCAATAGAAATAACTAATGCACTGGGCCAAATCACCGTGGGCAGGGTTGCCCTCCTTCTGGCTTGGTGTGGTGGCTCCTGCCTATGGTCCCAGCAGTTGACAGCCTGCGATAGGACGGGTGTGAGTTTGACATCAGCCTGGGTTACAGAGGGAGTGAGCTTCTGGGGAGACGACTCATTGCGTAAAATGCCAGCTGAGCAGCCACGAGTATGTGCATTCAGAACCCATGTTGAAAAGGGGGAGGAGGGAGCTGGGAAGGGAAAACAAGGCAAAACAAAACAGGACAGTGGCAGGCGTTTGTCGTCCTAGCCCCACCCTTGGCAAGGAGAGAGGCAGAGGCAGAAGAATCCTCCAGCAGCTCAGGGCCTGGCTCTCCTGGAAAACGCAGAAGTGAATCAAGTGAGATCCTGCCTCAAAAGACAAGTGGACGGCAAGACCACACCTGAAAGTTTTTCCCTAATCTAACCTCCGCACAAACAAATACACGCCCCACTCTCACGAATGAACACACACGCGCACACACACACACACACACACACCACATAACACACTAAAAGAAAAAAAGTCATGGAGCTGAGCCGGGCGTGGTGACGCATGCCTTTAGTCTCAACACTGGGGAGTTGAGTTCGAGGCCAGCCTGGGGCTGCAGGACAAATTCCAGGTCAGCCTGGGCTAGAATGAGTTCCTGACTTGAAACAACAACAACCACAAAAAGAAGTCATGAAGCTCCCTACCTCTGTAACTTCCCTCTCCCTGTATTGTTCCTGCCTGGTAACTGCTCAATAAAAATGTGTGGATTGGCATTATGGGGAACTATTGACCTGGATCCCGAAGAAAAGTGCTGGCAAAATGCACAGAAGTAAAACAGCCAAGCTGGGTGTGGTGCAGCCACGTTAAGTACCTTTGCACTGGGAGGCATTTTCCTTAGACGCCGCTGACCAGTGCAGTAGCAAGCACGCGCGTGCATCACCACATGGGACAAAGGTCCACGGAACCGCAAGCTCACTGCGATTCATCCGACAAACACTTCCCTAGGACCTCCAAGGAGACTGCCAGTTGCTGACTGCCAAGGTTACAGAGCAAAGAGAAGGATGGTCCTGAAAGGGCTGAGACCTTGAAGAAGAGTGTGAACACAGCGAAGTCATGGGATCAGTACAGCCCAGGAGCCTGGAAGTGCAGCTCTCTATGGGGGGAAGACCTCTTGTGGCTTTTTTTTTTTTTTTTTTTTTAATTTTAACCTGGAATTCACTATGTAGTCTCAGGGTGGCCTTGAACTCACAGCAATTCTCCTACCTCTGCCTAACGAGTGCTGGGATTAAAGGCATGCGCCACCATGCCCAGCATTTTTAATATTTGAAAAAGTTTATTTGCAAGCACAGAGAGAGAGAGAGAGAGAATGCCAGAGCCTCCGGCCACTACAAAGGAACAAACTCCAGATGCATGTGCCACTTTGTGCATCTGGCTTTATATAGGTACCTGCGGAATTGAACCCTGGTGGTTAGGCTTTACAGGCAAGTGCCTGTCTCTTTAGCCCTTATTTATTTACTTGAGAGAGATAGAGAAAGAGAGAACATATTTGTGCACCAGGGCCTCTTGCCACTGCAAATGAACTCCAGATACATGAGCCACTTTGTGCATCTGGATTCCGTAGGTGCGGAGGAATCAAACCAGGGCCTATAGGCTTTGCAAACAAATTAACCACAGAGCCATCTCCCCAGTCCTAACCGCTTGTGACTTTGACACTCTCTGCATTCTTCCTGGGGACTTGTCAGAGGACCTCAAACACGCGTACCCTCACACCATGTTTCCCATGCTTCGCACCCACGCTTGTATTTGCAGCACCACTGGTCACTTACTTTATTTGAGAGAAGAGATAGTGTATGGCTGTATCAGGGCTGCAAACAAACTCCAAGCACATGTACCACTTTGTGCATCTGGGTTAATGTCCATATTGGGAAATTGAACCCAGGCTGGCAGGCTTCGCAAGCAAGTGCCTTTAAGATGGCTGAGCCATCTTCCCAGCTCCACCACTCACTTTCTAATGGGCAAGGGGTTGGGTTTATTTATTTACTTATTTTGGTTTTGTGTTGTTTTGGGGGTTGGTATAAGCATGTATACATGCCCGTGCTGAACCCCATGTGCTTGCCTGCCACAGTGTGTACTCACCTGCAGTGACCAGAGGGGAATGTCAGGTATCCCGCTCCATTGCTCTTCTGCCTCTCCCCCCCACCACCACCACCTTTTTTGAGAGAGAGAGAAAGAGAGAGAAAACGGGCAGGCCAGGGCCTTTCAGCCGCTGTGGAGGAACACCAGACGCCAGTGCCTCTTTGTGGGCACGTGTGGCATTGCATGCTTGCATCACTGTGGTGTCTGGCTATCCCTAGGATCTGGAGGATTCAAACAGGAGTTCTTAGGCTTCGCAGGCAAGCGCCTTAACCATCTCTCCAGCCCTCTTCTGGGCATTCTTATCTGAACCAGATCTCTTACTGATCCTAGAGCTTGCTGTTTATACGGAGTGCTCTGGCAAGTCTTGGGTCTCTGCTTGCTTACAGGAGTGGGTTTATAGAAACGCGTGGCCATGCCCAGCTGTTTACATGGGCCCTGGGAACTGAACTTAGTCTCCTCAGGCCCTCAGACTTGCACAGGAAGTGCTCTTAATTAACCACTGAGCCATCTCTAGCTCAGGCTTGTGTTTTGCTTCCCAGAATCCAGCATTGAACATCCACAGAAGTCTATGAACAGGGTGGAGGTCCCATCGTATCCATGAGGAGGCAAAGCAGCATGCCCCTGGAGGTTTTTTTTTTTCTTCTTTTGATTTTTCAAGGTAGGGTCTCACTCTGGCCCCAGGCTGACCTGGAATTCACTATGTAGTCTCAGGGTGGCCTCGAACTCACGGCGATCCTCCTACCTCTGCCTTCCGAGTGCTGAGATTAGAGGCGTGCGCCACCACGCCCGTCTGCCCTGGAGTTTTGATGACTGGGCTGGAACTAGGCTGAGACAGATGAGGGGTCTCACTCACCCCCCTTTTGCCCTGTGCCTAATGTACCACTTCGTACAAGTAAATCTACCTGTCTGAGCTGCACTGGGGGTGATCAAACATAATCTAAAAGGTTGTTTTAAAATAATTTTTATTTATTTACTTGAGAGAGAGAGAGAGCAAGAGACAGGGAGAGGGCAAGAGACAGACAGACAGAGAGTGAGTATGGCCCTGCCACTGCAAACTCAAAATGCATGTGACACTTTGTGCATCTGGCTGTATATGGTTACTGGGGAATTGAACCCTGGTAGTCAAGCTTTGCAAAAAAGTACCTTTAACTGCTAAGCTATCTTTCCAGCTCTCTATAAGGTGTTTTTAAAAAATATTTTATTTATTTATTTGAGAGAGGGAAGAGAGAGAGAGAGAGAGAGAGAACTCCAGGTGCATGTACCACCTTGTACATCTGGCTTACATGGGTCCTGGGGAATCGAACCGAGGTCCTTTGGCTTTGCAGGCAAGCACCTTAACCACTAAGCCATCTCTCCAGACCTATTAGCTATTTTTTTAAAAAATATTTTATTATTGATCGATTGATTTGAGAGAGAAAGAGGGAGAAAGAGAGAGAGAGAGAATGAGTGTACCAGGGTCTCCAGCCACTGTAAATGAACTCCAGATGCACGTACTACCTTGTACATCTGACTTACATGGGTCCTGGGAATCAAATCCGGGTCCTTTGGCTTTACAGGTAAGAGCTTTAACCTCTAAGCCATCTCTTCAGCCCACTATAAGGTGTTTGAAAGGATGAAATAAAATAAAACTTGATCTTTGGGCTGGAGAGATGGCTCAGTGGTTAAGGAACTTGCCTGCCAAGGCTAAGCAAGTGAGTTCAATTCCCCAGGACCCACGTAAAGCTAAATACACAAAGTGGCACATGTGTCTGATGTTCCTTTGCAGTGGCTAGTGGCCCTGGTGCGCCTATGCTTTCTCTCTATCTGCCTCTTTCTGGCTCACTCTCACACGAAGAAACAAACAAAACCTGATCCTTATCAAGAGCTCCATGAAGCACAGCTTTTTCTCATTTCTGCATTTGGCAGAGGCCACCAGAGGGCAGTAGTGCCCACCTTGGGAGAATGCCTTCACCAAGAGCCAGCCAGGGCCAACCAGACAAGCCCTCAAGGTTGATTCCTGTATAGGTAGGAGTGGATTTATTTTTCTCTCTCCCCTCCCTCCCTTTCCCTTTCCTACTGGATTCCTCCCCTAGTAGTCTCATTGTATAGTCCAGGCTGGCCTCTTCACTGCCCCTCTCCTGCCCCAGCCTCTGGGGTGCTGGAATTGTGGGCAACACACTCAACCCCCAGAGGTCCTCTCAGGCCATGTAGCTGTTTGCTCTGAATTGAAACATTCCCTCCTGGAGGCAAGCTCACTCTGACTCAGGAAATGAATGAAACTTACAGGGCTTAGGAAGCTTCTGGAACAAGATTCACAAGGCCTGGTCTCAAGGTTATCTAAGCAATTGGCCAAGCTACCTACAAGTCTTGCTGGTAGGTCCAGGGATGCAGCCTTCCTGAGTGGTCAGCCATGTTGGGAATGGGCTTTTTTTTTTTTTTTTTTTTTGACAACTTCCATGATTGTAAACAGTATCCCATGGTAATGCCCTCCCTCCCCCGCACTTTCCCCTTTGAAACTCCATTCTCCATCATATTCCCTCTCCCTTTCAGTCAGTCTCTCTTTTATTTTGATGTCATGATCTTTTCCAACTCTTATGATGGTCTTGTATAGATAGTGTCAGGCACTGTAAGGTCATGGATATCCAGGCCATTTTGTGTCTGGAGGAGCACTTTGTAAGGAGTCCTACCCTTCCTTTGGCTCTTACATTCTTTCCACCACCCTTGAGCCTTGGAAGGTGTGATAGAGATATTGCAGTGTTGAGCACTCCTGTCACTTCTTCCCACCACCATGATGCCTCAGAGACATCCCAAGGTCACTGCCATCTGAAAAGAGAAGATTCTCTACCAAAAGTGAGAGTAGCATTAATATAAGGGTATGAACATTAAGAGAAATGCTTACTGGGCAGTTTGATAATCATAGTATATACATTTAGCCAGACAGCAGCAAAAGTTACACCCCTAGGGCTCATGACTACCCCTCTTTTAAGTTTTCAGTATCAGAGATGTATTCCCTCCCATGGAGCAGGCCTCCAGTCCAATTAGAGGGCAGTTGGTTTCCACCATGACAGACGTGCCACTATTGCACCCGTTGGCTCATTTGGCCTGGCTGGCAAAATATAAGGCTTGCAGTGTCCACTGTGGAGTATCTTCACTGGTGATTTCTCTTTCTCCCATTGAACTGCATGCAGAATGGCTTTTTCCAGCTTTCTGTCAGCTGGTCTACATGGAGGAGGTTATCAGCTTAGTTCCAGCAGGATTTCTCAGTGGCCTTGCAGCCCAAGTATGTGGAGTCTTCAGCAATAGTGTCTTGGGGATAGGCTTTTTGATGACAGTGGCTGACTGAGTCATCAGTACCCCTGTAGTCACTCCCTTCCCATCTTCTGAAGTACAATCCAGGGTGGACTTTGGTCGGTTGTTGGGGTGAATAAACATTTGTTCGTATCTCATGAAAGGCCACACAACAGAACATACACTCCAGAAAAGAGATGTGGCCTTGAGTAGATTAACAAAGCCGACAGCCAATGGAGCCACTGAGCAGCACCTGGATCACTGGAACACTGGCATGAGCCTGGGAGCCGGGGAACTGGGATTCACTGGGATGCTGTACTCTATTTCAACCATGGAGCCAAGCAGCCTTCGTCCAGAATGACCCTTATGTCCTCTGTGCAGTCTTCCTTTTCCAAAAGGCAAAAGTCTCCTTCAGGTCCCATCCACAATGACCTCCCTGACTTAATACTGTCCCTAAGAAGTGTCTGTCAGGACTCACTCCAGTGTCCCCTGTCCTTCCCTGATGGTAACATCTGTAACAGTTCATTAGATGACTTACCCAAGCTTTGCCAAGACATTATGAGTAGAGAGTCTTGGGGACCCACAGCCTGGATTCCATCACTTACTGTGTGACCTGCATATTTCCCCAACTTTCTGTTTCCTCTTGGGAAACATGAGCCCAATATCAATCTCCACAAAAACCCACCTCTTAAAGTTTTCCTGAAATTAAAGGGCATTACACATGCCAGGCCCTAGCTTGTCTGCCAATCCTGTTGAGCTATACCCTCCTCAAGAAGAGGGAATGTTTCTTTTGTCTTTCTGCTTTCCTTCCCTCCCTCCTTTTTCTTATCTTCGTAACTGAGCCATTACGTTGCTACAAGAGAGAAAACGTTGCACAGTAAAATCGTTACAGCTCCTGGCGTGTGGCAGTCTTGAATCAGAGCTGAGGCGTTTGTCTGTCACCACCGCATGTGCCGTGCAAAGTGTGTATGCTGTGTGTGTCGAAGTCTCTGGTGCGACTCAGGCGAGCACTGCTAGGAACACTTGGGTGGTCAGGGGTGGTGGCTCAATGATCCCAGACTCAGGAGGCTGAGGTAAGAGGATCACTGCGAGTTCAAGGCCAACCTGGCTTAGAATGAGATCCTGCCTCAAAACAAAACAGAAACGAAAGCAGAAGTATTTTGGATTCATTGAATGTTTGATCCCGAATTCGCTTTTGGTTGTGGTGTGATCAGAAACCTTTCTTTCAATTACGTGACCCTGTAACAGGTTTGACATTCAAGCTATGAAGCTTGAGTTAGGATTTGGATGTAAGATCCATGCAGCCTGGGGCCATGGCTTTCTCAGCAGCCAGCAGGCACAGGCACATAGCAGATGCTGGGTACATGTGGACACACACACACACACACACACACACACACACACACACACACACACACACACCTGTAATCCCTAGAGACTGGGGCAGGAGGGTTGGAAGCGCAGAGTCTGGAGCTGAGGAGACAGCTCAGCGGCTACGAGCTCTTGTGGCTTAAGCATCAGGGCCTCTTGGGCCAGAGACTGCCAAGTTGCGTTTCCCAGAAATCACCCAAAAAGCTGGGTGTGGCGAGTGCATCTGTAACCCCAGCCTGCAGGGGTGGAGATCTGAGAATCATTGGGGCTCACTGAAGGTTTTGGGAGAGACACTGTCTCAAGGAAATACATGGATGAGCTATAAGAGGACACCTGATATTCTCTGGTCTCCATGCTTGCACATGGGGTGCATGTATCTACACACACACACATACACACACATGGGCATATACCACACATCACACACAAACCACACACATGCAAAAAAAAAAAAAAAAGTTCAGGGCTGAAGAGATGGCTTAGCAGTTAAGGCACTTGCCTGCAAAGCCAAAAGACCCCGGTTTGATTCCCCAGGACCCATGTAAGCCAGATGCACAAGGTAGTACATGCGTTTGGTGTTCATTTGGAGTGGCTAGAGGCTCTGGTGTGCTCTATCTGGCTCTTTTCTCTCTCTCACTCTCTCTTTCAAATAAATAAATAAAAATGTTTTTAAAGCTGGGTGTGGTGGCACATGCCTTTGTTCTGTGGTGGTACACATTAATCCCAGCACCCAGGAGGCAGAGGCAGGAGGATTCCTGTGAGTTCAAGGCCACCCTGAGACTACATAATGAATTCCAGGTCATACTGAGCTAGAGTGAGACTCTATCTTGAAAAACAAACAAAACAAAATGTCTTTAAAAAGTTCAAAGCCAGACTGGGCAACTTAGCAAGAGCCTATTTCAACACACTGTTTAAAAAAAAAAAAAAAAAAAGGTAAACTGGGTGTGGTGGTGCACACCTTTAATCCCAGCACTCAGGAGGCAGAAGTAGGAGGATTGTTGTGAGTTTGAGGCCACCCTGAGACTACAGAGTGAATTCCAGGTCAGCCTGGGCTAGAGTGAGACCCTACCTCGAAAAAAAAAGAAAAAGAAAGAAAGAAAGGTTGGCCAGCCAGGCCACATGAACCAATGGGTGCAATAGTGGCACATCTGTTATGGGGGAAAACAACTGCCCTCTAATTGGACTGGAGGCCTGCTCCATGGGGGGGAATACATCCCTGATACTGAAAACCTACAACAGGGGTAGTCATGAGCCCGGTGGGTGTAACGTCCACTGCTGTCTGGTTAAATGTATATACTATTCTCACCAAACTGCCCTGTAAGCAGAAAGAATGTAAGAGCCAATGGAAGGGTAGGACTCCTTATAATGTGCTCCTCCAGACACAAAATGGCCTGGATATCCATGATCTCACTGTGCCTGACACTACCTACACAAGACCATCATAATAAGAGGAAAAGATGATGAGATCAAAATAAAAGAGAGACTGATTGAGAGGGGGAGGGGATATGATGGAGAGTGGAGTTTCAAAGAGGAGAGTGGGGTTTCAAAGAGGGGGGGAAGGAGGGAATTACCATGGGATATTGTTTACAATCATGGAAGTTGTCAATAAAAAATAAAATAAAAAAAAGAAAGGTGTGGGCTGGCGGGATGGCTTAGCAGTTAAGGTATTTTCCTGCAAAGCCAAAGGACCCAGGTTTGATTCCCCAGGACCCACGTTAGCCAGATGCACAATAGGGTACACATGTCTGGAGTTGGTTTGCAGTGACTAGAGGCCCTGGCGTGCCCATTCTCTCTCTCTCTCCTTCTTTCTCTGTCAAATAAAGAAATAAAAATAAAATAGTTGGGCTGGAGAGATGACTTAGTGATTAAGGTGTATGCCTGTGAAGCCTAAGGACCCTGGTTCGATTCTTCAGGTCCCATGTAAGCCAGATGCAGATGGTGGCACATGCATCTGGAGTTCATTTGCAGTGGCTAGAGGCCCTGGCACACACATTCTCAATCTCTCCCTTTCTCTGTCTCTAATAAATAAATTATATATATTGGTTTTTGGAGGTAGGGCTTCGCTCTAGTTCAGGCTGACCTGGAATCACTATGTAGTCTCAGGGTGGCCTCAACTGACTGCGATCCTCCTACCTCTGCCTCCCGAGTGCTGGGATTAAAGGCGTGCGCCACCACGCCCAGCTAAGGCGTTTTTTGATCAGGGTTTGATGTGACCAAGGCTGGCCTTGAACTTCTGTTCCTCCTGCTTGCACCACCCAAGTGCCAGAAGTACAGACATGAACTACCATGCCCAGATCACTCAGGTCTTCTTAGAGTTCTGAATATCTTAATTTTTCTAAAATTTCATTTTTGTTACCAGGAAGGTTCAAGCAACAAACTAAATATATGGAAGTTTTGTCTGAGCTGGGATGTAGCCCATGGGTAGAATTCCTGCCTAGCATGCCTGAGGTCCTGGGCTCAACCCCCAGCACTGTGGAAATGGGGTGTGGTGGTTGCACCTGTAATCTCTAGCACTCGGGAGGCAGAGACAGAAAGATTAGAAGTTCAGTGTCATCCTCTGCTACATAGTGAGTTTGAAGCCAGCCTGGACTACATGAGAACCTGTCTCAAAAAAAAAAAAAAAAAAAAAAAAAAAAAAGCGAGCATGGTGGCACACGCCTTTAATCCCAGCACTCAGGAGGCAGAGGTAGGAGGATCGCTGTGAGTTCAAGGCCAGCCTGAGACTACATAGTGAATTTCAGGTCAGCCTAGACCAGAGAGAGAAACTACCTCGAAAAAAAATATTTTTGTCCTACTGGTTTCTGCCTCTCTCTCTCTCTCTCTCTCTTTCTGCTTGCCAAAAAACAAAAACAGGGACTGGAGAGATGGCTCAGGGGTTAAGGTGTTTGCCTGCAAAGCCTAATATTTAACCTGCGTTCAATTCCCTAGTACCCATGTAAAGCCAGATGCACAAGGTAGCACATACATTTGGAGTTCATTTGCAGTGGCTGGAGGACCTGGTGTGCCCTTTCTCTCTTTCCCATTCTCTCTCTCTGCTTGCAAATAAATAAATAAATAAATAAGTATTTTTAAATTAATATATTTATTTGAGAGTGAGAGAGAGAAAGGCAGATAGAGAGAGAATGGGTGCACCAAGACCCCAACCATTGCAAACGAACTTTAGATGCATATGCCACCTTGTGCATCTGGCTTTACACGGGTACTAGGGAATTGAACGCAGTTTGAATATTAGGCTTTGCAGGCAAGCACCTTAACCCCTGAGCCATCTCTCCAGTCCCTGTTTTTGGGGAATCGAACCTGGGTCCTTTGCCTTTTCAGGGAAGCAACCTAATTGCTGAGCCATCTCTCCAGCCCAATAAAAATATTTTTAAAAATTAAAAAAGCTAAAAGAAGCCAGGCACGGTGGCACACCCATTTAATCCCAGCACTCAGGAGGCAGAGGTAGGAGGATTGCTGGGAGTTCGAGGCCACCCTGGGACTACATGGTGAATTCCAGGTTAGCCTGGGATAGAGACCCTACCTTGAAAAAAAACAAAAAGCAAAAAACAAAACAACAACAACAAAAAAAAACCCTCATTTCTGGTCTTCAGTCCTGTGACATTCTCCCTCCCCCACCAGCTTCAGGCACCCCATGGGTTCTGCTGCCAACACATACCTGCCAGGCTTTGGCCACCTATAGAAAGAGGAAGCAAATTCTCAAAGCAGGCGCACAGCCTCTACAAGGAAGGAGCAGGGTTATGACCCCACCCTGGCATAGGGTGGATGCCCGTGACTGTCAGATAAATACTAACCCTTGCTCAGCAGAGCAAAGTAGCTCAATTCACTCTGCGCAAGCAGGCAGGGGCTTGTTGTCCTTATCTGCTTTTGTGAAGGGGAGTGTGCTGGTGATAGAACCCAAGGTCCCATCTGCGCAAGTCCTATCCCTAAGCAACACCCCAGCCCTAAGTCACTCACTCACTCACTCATTGATTCATCACATGAACGTAGCAGGTGTATTGTCCTTGTATCCCTTGAACAACCCGCCTGTCTGTGGTTTTCTTTCTTCTTGCAAGGCTCTGTTCAGTCTGTGTTTTTTTGTTTGTTTGTTTGTTTGTTTTGTTTTTGTTTTCAGATTTGTTCCTCTATTTTTTTGTTCTTAGTTTTTCCAGGTAGGGTCTCACTCTAGCCCAGGCTGACCTGGAATTCACTCTGTATTCTCAGGGTGGCCTCAAACTCACGGCAATCCTCCTTCTTCTGCCTCCCAAGTGCTGGGATTGAAGGTGTGCACCACCATGCCTGGCTGTTCCTCTATTTTTTTAAAAAATATTTTATATTTATTTATTTGTTTGACAGAGAAAGAGTGAGAGAGAGAGAAAGAGAGAATGGGCACGCCAGGGCTTCCAGCCACTGTAAACGAACTCCAGACGCGTGCACCCTCTTGTGCACCTGGCTAACGTGGGTCCTGGGGAATCGAACCAGGGTCCTTTGGCTTTGCATGCAAATGCCTTAACTGCTAAGCCATCCCTCCAGCCCCCTTTTTTTTAAAATTTATTTTTATTTATTTATTTGGCAGAGAGAGAGTGTGTGTTCCTCTATTTTTAAAATAACCTGTAACTCTTTAATTTTTTAAATTATAAAATTATTATATTTATTGAGGGAAGTAGAGCCAAGGAAAGGCACCCATGTGGCTAGAGATTCCACAAGGAAGGCCTGGAGAAAAAAGCATGGAAAGAAAAGAGAAAAGAAAGTCCAAGGAGCTCCTGCCATGTGGGGAGCTCAAGGGGGTAAAGAACCCATGTGGAGAGTAAGGGCTAGGGGGCCTCCTGGCTGGGCCTGGGCCTGGGCTGAGCCAGCTCATGCCCAGCTGAGGGAAAAACTCCCCCACAGCTGGAAGTTCCCAAGTGACCACAGGGCTCTTAAATTTTTTTTTTGTTTGTTTGCTTGTTTTTATTTATTTATTTGAGAGCAACAGAGAGAGAGAGAGAGAGAGAGATTATGGGTGCGCCAGGGCCTCCAGCCACTGCAAACGAACTCCAGATGCATGCGCCCCCTTGTGCATCTGGCTAACGTGGGTCCTGGTGAATCGAGCCTCGAACCCTGGTCCTTAGGCTTCACAGGCAACCGCTTAACTGCTAAGCCATCTCTCCAGCCCGGTTCTTTAAATTTTTACAAGCTTTATTTATTTTATTTATTTGAGGAGAGAAAGAGGCAGTTAGAGAGAAAATGGGTGTTCCAGGGCCTTCAGCCCTGAAAACAAACTTCAGATACATACACTACCTTGTGCATCTGGCCTACATGGGTCCTTGGGAATGGAACCTGAGTCCTTTGGCTTTGCAGGCAAGCGCCTTAACCACTAAGCCATCTCTCCAGCCCAACCTGAAACTTTCTTTTTTTTTTTTTTTTTTTAATTTTTTTGTTCATTCTTATTTATTTGAGAGTGAGACAGAGAGAGAAAGAGGCAGAGAGAGAGAGAATAGGCGAGCCAGGGCTTCCAGCCACTGCAAACGAACTTCAGATGCGTGCGCCCCCTTGTGCATCTGGCTAACGTGGATCCTGGGGAATCGAGCTTCGAACCAGGATCCTTAGGCTTCACAAGCAAGCGCTTAACTGCTAAGCCATCTCTCCAGCCCAGGTTTTTATTTATTTATTTTTATTTTATTTTACTTTTATTTATTAAAGACAGAGACAGATAGTGAGAGAGTGAGAATGACCGCAGGGCTTCCAGCCACTGCAAACGAACTCCAGATGCAGGTGCCACCATGTGCATGTGGCTTACATGGGACCTGGAGAATTGAACCTGGATCCTTAGGCTTCACAGACATGCACCTTAATTGCTAAGCCATCTCTCCAGCCCGAGATTTTTATTTTTATTTATTTATTTTTATTGTTATTTCAACCTGTAACTTTCTTATGTTGTCCATGATGGGTTGTACATCTTGTGCTTAAGATACTTAAGGGGAATAATTCATTGTTTTCTTAAATATTTTATTTATTTATTTGAGAGAGAAAGAAGCAGACAGAGAAAGAGAGAGAGAGAGAGAGAGAGAGAGAGGGAGAGAATGGGTGTGTCAGGGCCTCCAGCCACTGCAAATGAACTCCAGATGCATGCGTCCCCTTGTGCATCTGGCTTATGTGGGTCCTGAGGAATTGAACCAGGGTCCTTAGGCTTTGCAGGCAAGTGCCTTAATTGCTAAGCCATTCCCCCAGGCCCTAACTTAGAATACTTTGAGAGCCATCACAATAAGTCCCTGTACCCATTAGCACTTACCCTCCTTTCCATCTCCCACAGACTTTAACAACCACTAATCTACTTTGGTTTTTTTTATATTTTATGCATTTATTATTTATTTATTTATATAAACAAACTCCAGACACATGCACCACTTTGTGTGTCCGGCTTGACATGGGTACTGGGGAACTGAACTTGGGCCATTAGGCTTTGCAAGCAAGTCCCTTTAATCACTGAGCTACTCCCCAGCCTTCTACTTTATCTTTATAGGTTTGCACATTTGGGATATGTCATATAAATGAGATCATGACTCTTATGTCTGGTTTTCACTTAGCGTGCTAAAACTCATACACACTCTATGTATCAGTACTTCTTGCACTTTCTCCTTACTAAATAACACTTCACTGTGTGAGTGCATTTTGTCCTTTCTTTCTTTTTTAATATATTTATTTATTATTTTTTTTCACTTTTATTTATTTATTTGAGAGTGACAGAGAGAGAAAGAGGCAGAGAGAGAGAGAGAGAATGGGCGCAGGGCCTCCAGCCACTGCCAACGAACTCCAGATGCGTGTGCCCCCTTGTGCATCTGGCTAACATGGGTCCTGGGGAATCAAGCCTCGAACCGGGGTCCTTAGGCTTCACAGGCAAGCGCTTAACTGCTAAGCCATCTCTCCAGCCCTAAACACATTTTTTTTTTGTTTTTTTGAGGTAGGGTCTCACACTCTAGCCCAGGCTGACATTGAATTCACTATGGAGGCTCAGAGTGGCCTTGAACTCACAGCAATCCTCCTACCTCTGCCTCCCGAGTGCTGGGATTAAAGGCATGCACCACCACGCCTGGCTTATTTATTTATTTATTTAGGAGAGAGAGGCAGACAGAGAGAATGGGCGTGCCAGGACCTCCAGCCACTGCAAACGGGACTCCAGATGCATGCCCTACCTTGTGCACCTGGTTTACATGGATCCTGGGGAATCAAACTTGGGTCTTTTGACTTTGCAGGCAAGTATGTTAACTGATAAGCCATCCCTCCAGCCTTCTTCTTTTGAGGTAGAGTCTTTCTCAGGAATTCACTGTGTAGTCTCAAGATGGCTTCGAACTCATGGTGATCCTCCTACCTCAGCCTCCCAAGTGCTGGGATTAAAGGTGTGCGCCGCCATGCTCCGCCTATTTTATCTTTTCATCAGTTGATAATCATTTGAGTTGTTCCACTTTTGGGCTATTATAAGTGATGCTATTATGAACATTTATGTACTTTTCTGTGTAAACTTATGTTTCTAATTCTTTTGGTTCTATATCCAACTATTGGGTTGCGTGGAGATTCTGTTTGACTTTTTAAAATTTTTTATTTAATTATTTATAGAGAGACAAAGAGAAAGAGACACCCAGAGAGAGTGAGTATGGGCATACCAGAGCTTCCTGCCACTGCCAACGAACTCCAGACACATGTGCCACTTTATGCATCTGGTTTTATGTGGGCACTGGGGAATTGAACTCATGCCATCAAGCCTTTAACCGCTGAGCCATCCCTCCAGCCCCGTTTGACTTCTTTTTTAGTTTTTTATTTTATTTTATTTATTTTTTTTTTTTGAGGTAGGTTCTCATTCTAGCCCCTGTTTGACTTTTTGAGGAAGTGCCTAACTTAGAAAAATAAAAAAAATTATTTAGTCTGGCTTAGTGGTTAAGCGCTTGTCTGTGAAGCCTAAGGACCTCGTTGGAGGCTCGATTCCCCAGGACCCACGTAAGCCAGGTGCACAATACAGCGCATGCGTCTGGAGTTCATTTGCAGTGGCTGGAAGCCCTGGTGTGCCCATTCTCTCTCTATCTACCTACGTCTTTCTTTCTCTGTCTGTCACTCTCAAATAAATAAAATTTTAAAAAATTATTTATTGTGTTTGTGTGAGTGTGCGCACATGTGCGTATGGATGCCAGAGAACAACTTTTTACTTTGGGGTGTCCGTGTTCCACTCTTTTGGAGACTGGGTTGCTTGCCACTGCAAATGAACTGCAAACAGTCTTCCTGGCCTAGGAGCATTTTGGAGTCTCCTGGTTCCACCTCCCATTGTGGCTGGCATAATGGGATCACACTTTGCATCTGGCTCCTTGTGTGTAGCTGGGAATTGAACCATAGCCAGCAGGCTTTGCAAGCAAGCACCTTTAACCACTGAGCCATCTCTCTAGGCCCCTGCCTTTTTTTTTTTTTTTTTTGAGACAGTGTCTCTAGCCCAGGCTGACCTCAAATTTAGGTAATCCTCCTATGTCAGCCTCCTGGGTGCTGGGATTAAACGCATAAACTGCCATGCCTGGCTTAATTTCATTTTTCATTAGTTGGTAGATGTTTGGGTTGTTTCTGTTTCTTGGCTATTAGGAGTCATGCTTGATGTGTTTTTTTAAAAAGTATTTATTTCTTTATTTACAAGCAGAGAGAGAGAGAGAGAGAGAGAGAATTACGGGTGTAGGGCCTCTAGCCGTCACGTACAAACTCCAGATGCATGTAGCACTTTGTGCATCTGGTTTTATCTGAGTACTGGGAAATCGAACTTGGGTCATTAGACTTTGCAGGCAAGCACCTTGACCACTAAGCCATCTCTCCAGCCCTTGCTCTGTTTTTGTGTGGACATATGTCTTCCTTTGGGTATACATCTAGAGCACAATTGTTTGGACATATAGTAACTATGTATTTAATGTTTTGAGGAATTGCTATCAAAGTTCCCACAGTGTCTGTGCTAGTTTTCATTCCCAATAGCACAGTATGAGGGTTCTGAACTTTTTTTTTTTTTAATAGGGTCTACAGTTTTATAATTCCACTGGTACTGTTGGTGGGGGGGTGTCCAGTTTCTCCACAACTTTGACCTATTTCTTTTTTTTTTTAATTTGATTTTTATTTTCAAGGTAGGGACTTGCTCTAGCCCAGGCTGACCTTCAATTCACTACGTAGTCTCAGGGTGGCCTCGAACTCACAACAATCCTCCTACCTCTACCTCCCAAGTGCTGGGATTAAAGGTATGTGCTACCACGCCCGGCTTTAAATTAGATTTTTATGTATTTATTTGTATGTGTGTGTATATGGGTGCACATGCCACAGCCTGCGTGTGGAGGTCAGAGGTCACCTTCAAGGTGTCCTGTGCTCCACCTTCTTTGAGACAGGGTCTCTCGTCCCTGCAAACAATCTGCCAGACTGGAACACGGTGCACGTTGCAAAGCAGTAACGAATCCTGTCAGCCCATAAGAAAAAGTAGCAAAGACAGAAGGAAATCAGTCCAGAATGATGGAAACCTGTTCTGGTTCTCAACTTGTTAGTTTACTTATTTATTTTTGAGAGGGGGGAGGAGCCAGGGCCTTTCAGCCACTGTGAACGAACTCCAGAAGCGTGGGCCCCCTTGTGGGCATGTGTGGCATTGCACACTTGCGTCACTGTTGCGTCTGGCTATACATGGGATCTGGAGGATACAAACAGGAGTTCTTAGACTTTGCAGGCAAGCACCTTAACCGCTAAGCCATCTCTCCAGCCCTGCTTTTTTTTTTTTTTTTTTTGAGGCAGTGTCTCACTCTAGCCCAGGCTGACCTGGTATTCAGTCTGTTTATTTATTCATTTGAGAGAGAGAGAACAGTCATGCCAGGGTTTCTTGCCACTGCAAAGGAACTCCTGATGTATATGTCCACCATTTTGGGTATCTGGCTTTACATGGAAACCTGAGCCATCAGGATTTGCAAGCAAATGCCTTTAACCACTTAGCTATCTCCTCAGCCCTAGACTTACTATTTTTATATGCTTTTTTTCTTTTAATATTTTATGAGAGAAAATGGGTGCACCAGTACCTCTTGCCACTGCAAGTGAACTTCACATGCATATGCAATGTTGTTTATCTGGCTTTGTATGGGTACTGAGGAATTGAATCAGGCTTTGTAAGCAAGTACCTTTAACCACTGAGTCATCTCCCCAGCCCTCATAGATGTTCTCATAAGGACTGAGAAAGTTCTTTCTCATTCCTAGATCATTTTTTATTTTTTAATATTTTATTATTTATTTATTTGAGAGACAGAAAGACACACAGAGAGAGAGAAAGGCCCAGGGAGAGAGAGAAAGAGAGAGAATGGTGTGCCAGGGCCTTCAGCCACTGCAAAGGAGCTCCAGACACATGCGCCCTCTTGTGCATCTGGCTTACATGGATCCTGGGGAGTCGAACCAAGGTCCTTTGGCTTCTCAAGCAAATGCCTTAACCGCTAAGCCAGCTCTCCAGTTCCATTTTTTTTTTTATTTTTAGAAACTCGTAAAGAAAGGCTGGAGAGGTGGCTTAGGGGTTAAGGCACTTGCCTGCGAAGCCTCAGGATCCATGTTCAACTCTCCAGGTCCCAAGTAAGCCAGACGCACAAGGTGACACAAGCACACAAGGTCACATATGCACACAAGGTGACGCAAGCATCTGGAGTTCGATTGTAGTAGCTGAGGCCCTGGCATGCCAATTCTCTTTCCTCTCTCTGCCGTTCTCTCTCTTATAAAGGTGTGTGCCATCACAAGCAGCAGAAAAGAAAAAAGGAAAGAAAGAAAAAGAAAAGGAAACTCATAAAGAAGCTGGTCATGGAAACACACTTGTAAACCCAGCTCTTTGGGAGGCTCAGATACAACCATCATATGAGCTCAGAAACTGAAGACATCCTGGCCAACATAGCAAGAATGAGTCTCAAAAACAAATAATAATAACCATGAACTTTGTCAAATGTTTTCTCTGCATTTCCTGTGATATGACCTTTGTCCTTTATTTTTTGTTTGTAAGTGGGTATGTGTGTGTGGACACGCAAGGACCTCTTGCTACTACAAGTGAATACCTGTCTGGATGTGGGTGGCTGGGGAATTGAACCTCAACCAGCAGGCTTTGCAAGCAAGTGCCTTTAACTGCTGAACTATCTCTCAGGGCCCCTTTGTTCTTTTGATATGGTATGTTACATCAGTTGGTTTTTGGGATGTTAAAACAACTCTGCTTTCCTGGGATATATTATATGGTGTAATAGGTTTGAATCAGATGTCCCCCATAATCTCAGGTGTTCTGAATGCTTGGTTCCCAGTTGACAGCGATTTGGGAGGTGGAGTTTTGCCGGAGGCAGCGTGTTGTTGGGGGCAGGCTGAGAGGCGTTACAGCCAGCTCCCCTTTGCTACAGTGTGGCTCACTATCCTGCTGCTGTGGCAGGAATGATGCCCAGCTTCTGCTCATGCCATGTGTACCCTGCCACTATGAAGCCTACAGACTGTAAGCCAAAATAAAACCTTCCCTCCCATCAGCTGCTTTGGGTTGGGTGTTTTATCCCAGCCAGAAGGTAACTGCTATATATGGTGACTAAGCCCTTTGATTTATGTTGTCAAATTTAGCTTCCTGGCATTTTGTTGGGGATTTTTGCATCTCTGCTCATAAGAGCCTTCACCTCACTTAGTTAATCCTATCCTAGACAGTGCTGGGTCCATACACAATTTAAGGCTTAAAAAATTCAATCTGGGCTGGAGGGATGGCTTAGTGGTTAAAGCATTTGACTGTAAAGCCAAAGGACCCAAGTTTGATTCCCCAGGACCCACATTAGCCAGAAGCACAAGGGGCTGCACATGTCTGGAGTTCGTCTGCAGTGGCTGGAGGCCCTAGTATGCCCATTCTCTCTCTCTCTCTCCCTCTTTCTCTGTCAAATAAATAAATTAATTAATTAAAGATATGCAATCCATTTTGGGTCTTGTTCTAGCCCAGGCTGACCTGGAGTGCACTATGTAATCTCAGGGTGGCCTTGAACTCACAGGGATCCTCCTACCTCTACCTCCCAAGTGCTGGGATTAAAGGCATGTGCCACCACGCCCAGTGAGAACTATACTTTGGAAAACTGATTTCTTGGAAGACTTGCATGCTCCTGAACTTCACTCTGAAGGTAGGAAGGAATCAGGGAGGGGCATCCCGTCCTGGAAGATGAGTACTTTTTTTTTTTTTTTTTGGTGGGGACGTTTCAAGGTAGGGTCTCACTCTAGTTCAGGCTGATCTGGAATTCACTACGTAGTCTCAGGGTGGCCTCAAACTCAAAGAGATCCTCCTACCTCTGCCTCCCAAAGGCTGGGATTAAAGGCGTGCACCACCACGCCTGGATGAGAATTATACTTTTGAAAGCGCTCTGATTTCATGGGAGACACATGCTCCTAACTTCAGCCATGTTTGAATCTGGACTCATTAGGACTCGGAATTCTGGGTCCCACCTCATTAAGACTCCACCCCTCCCTACCTTTCTTTACTCGGCAGGCCTGGGTATGGCCTGAACCTGCATTTCACACACGTACCCAGGGGATGCTGAAGCTACGTGGTCTGGGAAACCCACTTGGGGAAGCAGGTGCAGAGGAGTTAACAACAGAACGCTGTGAGGAGTCGTGTGGGCACAGTGGGTCACACTTCAGGAAAAGGAAGACGTTTCTAGGGAAAGATCAGCTGGGCAAGCCTTTCTCATTGACAACCTCTGGTCCCCAGCCAGGGGACACCAGACCCTTGGTTGGTAATGAGTGTCATTCAAAAGCACAACAGGGCTGGGGGTGGAGCTCAGTGGTAAGGTATTTGCTTAGCACGCAAGACAGCCTGGGTTCAATCCTGAGCACTGCAAAAAGAAGAGGAAAAAAAAAGAAAAAAAAAACACAACAAAAACAAGGTGTTCACAGCTGCCGTTGTTTAATGCCCCGTATCACAACACAAGGAAATTCAGCTGGTACTCAAGGCAGGACTTGGGGTGAAATTAGACTAGAGGTAGGTAACCCTTCATGGAGCCCCAGCATAGGAACCCCCCCGACATTCTCTATTCTGAAAACAACGACACCTGCAAGGCTTCTTCACCTGTGTAGGAGCTATCGGTCTGGCTAGACTTGTGGCTGCCATGGTCCCTGAGGGGCCTTGTGGGACAGTGGGGTGCTCTGATGAGGTGGGACCTCCAGACACAACAACAAAAAAGCTGTTTCCCAAACGACCTCAAAGGCTTCAAACGTGCTGAGGCACAAAACACGCCGGCAACGCTAACCCGTGCAGAACGGGCTGAGAACACGCACGGAGCAAACCAAGCCAAACCACCCAAAAGCCAGTTTATAAGCTGCCCAGGTCACCACGGAGAAGAGCTCCATCCTGGGACCTTCAGCGGCGTCAAGAAAGCGCTCTGTATTTCCAACTCTAACAAATGAACACTACTCACTTCCCCCGGGGGTCCCCGGACCTTTGGTGTCCCTGGGGACATGGGGGACTCGGGAACTCCTAGCGGGGCTGAGAAACATCCTGGCAGAAATCATTCACCTCAGAAACTGGCATCGCTCCTGCCCTAGCTACAGTTTCCATGGCACCTAAAAGAAATACCACTCAAAATGGTCAAAACAGGGTGTACCCCACACTCTTCAAGCATTCTAAGGAACTTGGAAGGCTTCAAGTGTTACTGGCAAGGAAGAGGCATACGCTTGTTCCCCACACTGGCCAGGGAGCTCGACCCGGGAGGTCCGGTCCCTTGGCTGGGCAGGGCTTGGAGGAAACAGGCCAGAAGAGGGAAAGGCTCCATCCAGCCGGCGCTGGTTCTCCAAGGAATAAGCTTGAATTCTAAACTTGCACTAAACTCACTCTAACAGGTGCTACAGCGTCCTTTCCCCTTTTCTCCGACCTAGACAGATCTCCAGGCAGCATCCGAGAGGCATGGAGGCCAAGCACCTCTGTCCTCAGAGTTGGCATGTGGCTAAATGGCAGCCCAGGAGGGGCTTTAGAATATAGCAACACCACCTCAGTACCACCTGCACCAAGCCAGATCCCATGCAGCAACCCCCACTCCCTGCCCAAGGACCTCCTTGGTCTAAGGCATGCTGGGATTCCAGATGGGCTAGTGAGACCCTCTGTTCGGGGGATATCAAAGACACTTCTATAAAGCATACAAAATCAGAATGGGTATGTCTGTGAGCTACTGGCCGCTCCTGGGAGGGGGCAAACTTGGGGATCCAGAAAGTTGAGTCAATGACAAGACAAACTGTCCCAAACTAGGCATTAACTCACATCAAGCCCCACATCCAAACTACAAATACCAGTCAGTCAGCTCAAGAGCAACCCAACACAGACAATTTCATATTGTGTTTTGTTTTTGTTTTTCGAGGTAGGGTCTCGCTATAGCCCAGAGTGATCTGGAATTCACGATGGAGTCTCAAGGTGCCCTTGAACTCACAACGATCCTTCTACCTCTGCCTCCCCAGTGCTGGGATTAAAGGCGTGCGCCACCATGCCAGGCTCAATTTCATATTTTAAGTCAACTTAATGCTACAATTTTTTTTTATAAAAGTGCTGCCCTGCTGAGCCCCGGAGGAACCCTAGCTCCCTGAGGGTGGGTGGAAGGCCTCTCAGACCCCCCACCCTTGGGTGCCCCTCTCCAGAAGGAGTGCCCAGAGCACTCCCTGTCCCAGGAGGGGCTGGAGAGAAAAGCTGACTATATGGACTTCACCTGGCCTACAGGACTCTGGAAGGTCAGCTGAAGGCCTGTCCCAGAATTCCCACAACCCAAGAGGTGACACCAAAGCCCATCTCCTCACCAACTGCGGAGGCTGGTCTGCAGCAATGACTCTCCTCCCTGTCACCTCAGCATTCCAGCGTGAAAGAGCCAACATATCACCAAGCCCATCACCTCTCACCTTGGGGGCCCGTGTGAGAGCTTGGGAGAGGAGCTCCTTAAACATCCCCTCTAACAACCGTAGCAAAGAAAGAAAGGAAAACTCCTAGCAGAAAAGCAAGAGCCACTCCTAAGAGCGCTTCCTGTTTTCATGTCACTCTTACCCCTGCCTCCACCTCCCTGGTCTCTGAGCAGGACATGGCGTAAGCATGAAGGAAAGGCACCCCTGGCAGCCATGATGGCTGTCTCTACATTCCTGTTTCCCTCAGGAGCTGATTCCTGGAGGGTCGCTTTTATATTCTGAGGTGACAGAGAGATAAGTTGTCTCACAGGAAGAGGACTTCCTCGAATACTAGCTGCTCCAGTTTTCAGGGGAACCTCAATGCTAGCCCCCCCCCCCCAGTATAGCTACCAGAACCTTCTCTAAGATGGAGGAGACTGGGAACCCAGGCCACTGCCTCAGCTGCAGAGGTCAGGCTGAGAGGTCAAAGGGCCTGGCAGTTACTAGAACGAAGAGGCCTGAGTGCAATCAGCATTCCAGCAAAGTTAGATGGCACCCTCGGAGACCCTGGCCCACTGCTGTGAGGAGTCCAGGAGGTTGGCCTGGACCCCTGAAAGCCAGGTCTGCCCTTAGACAGCGGGGGCAGGGACGGACCTGTCTGAGGAGATCTTGCTAGAAACTAGAACAGACTCCCTGCTAAAATTCAGGGAGGGCAAACAAAACTCAACCTGCAATAAATACAAAGGCATTAAGTGCTTCTTGAAAAATCAAGGGACCAACTAACTAACCCCTCAGAAGGAGGTGGCAGGGCCTTTCCCTGTACTTGGTCACCTGCGCCTGTGGTCCTTCAGGTAAGGGGTTGGAGGTCAGAAGAGGGAGAACAGGACCCGGCCCCCGATAGGCTCCTCACCCACTTCTTCCACGTCTCCCCAGCTGGCTTCCCACCGGCAGGAAGGCTGGGAAGAAAAAAGGAGCTCCCCTCCTGGTGAAGGTGGCATCTCGTGTTCCCTGACTCCACCCAGGCAGAGGGGCCATTGTCAGTCTACATGAGGAGGTAGAGAGAGAGGGCCAGAGCTGCTGGGCACGCTGGGCCGCTCAATTAATCAACAGGTCTCCGAGGTCGTAGGAGTCGAAGAGGTCACTGATGCCCTCGCCCTCATCCATGCCCCACAGGTAATCGTCCTGGTCCAAGGGTGGGGTGAAGCTTATCAGAGGAGAGCTGCAGGCCAGACTCGGTGACAGGAACTGGTCTTCGGTCTGCTGCAGAAGCGGGTGCGACAGCTCCAGCATGCTGTCGGTGGCTTCCAAGGGGACAAGCGGTGGCGCTGGCGGAGGCAGGGCTGGTGCGGGTGCTAGAGACAAACAGACAAGGGTCACGCCTGGCCCTCAGCCCGCAAGGAGAGCCTTCCTGCTCTTTGGACAACTCTGAGCCCTCTTCTGTCTTCCCCCACATTTAATGACATGGGGGGGACTCTCCAAACTTTCTCCCTTTTCCCTCCACTGGGCACAGTGTCTCTCAAAATCCACCCAAGGCTTCTCCTTCTATTTTTATTTTTTTAAATATTTTAATTTTTTCAGACACACACAGAGAGAGAATTGGCTTGCCAGGGCCTCAGCCACTGAAATCAAACGCCAGATGCTTGCGCCACCTAGTGGGCATGTGCAACCTTGCGCTTGCCTCACTTTCGTGGGTCTGGCTAACATGGGGCTTTTCCCGCAAGTACCTTAACCACTAAGCCATCTCTCCAGCCCCGAGGCTTCTCCTTCTGTCTTCAAGCCCTGAGACCATTTCATCTTTTTTGAATCATTAGTTTCCCTCACTTTACTCCATTATCCTATCAGCACACAGACACCCTGCTAACTCCTACTTTTCAAAAGTACCCTTCCCTAGGAGATAATCCTTTCCACAAATGGTGCTCAGAAAACAAGATGTCTGTGTGCAAAAGAATGAAGTTACACTCTTATCACACCATGACAAAACAGCTCAAAATGGAGCAAAGACCCAAATGCAAGGTCTCAATCTACTAAACTTTTTTTTTTTTTTTTTTTTAGGTAGGGTCTCACTCTAGCTCAAGCTGACCTGGAATTCACTATGGAGTCTCAGGGTGGCCTCGAACTCACGGCGATCCTCCTACCTCTGCCTCCCGAGTGCTGGGATTAAAGGCGTGCACCACCACGCCTGGCTCAATTTATCTACTAAACTCTTATAGGAAAACCTAAATAAAAATTTCATGCTAGGTGTGGCGGTGTACACCTGTAGTTCCAGCACTCAGGACACAGGAAGACTCCGAGTTTGGGGGCAGCTTGGACTACAGAGCACCACACAGCAAGACTCTGAGCCAAAACAGTGGAGCTGGGAAGATGGCTCAGTGGTAAAGTGCTTGCTGTGCAAGCATGAGGACCTGAGTTCAGGCCCTCAGGTCCCACATAAAAATGCTGGGCATGGTGTCGCCTGTGTCTGGAATCCCAGTGCTGGGAAGGTGGAGACAGGGCATTCCTAGGGCTCACTGGCTAGCTAGACTAGCTGAAGTGGTGAGCTCTTAGCTCAGCAAGAGACCTAGTCTCCAGGGCAGAAGAGATGACTCAGTGTTTAAGTGCGCTTCCTGCATAAGCACGAGAGCCTGAGGGGGCCTAAGAATGCCAAAGTTCAGATCTCCAGATCCCACATAAAACAGCTGGGTGTGGGGCTACACACACACACCTGTGACCCCAGTCCTGTAGGGGTGCAGAGACCTGAGAATCGGAATCCCCCAAGTTCCAGAATTAGTAAAAGAAAGCCAGGCATGCCTTTAAACCCAGCAGAGATAAGATCACCGTGAGTTCAAGGCCAGTCTGAGACTACATACAGAATTCCAGGTCAGCCTGTGCTAGAGTGAGACCCAACCTTGAAAAAACAAAACAACAACAACAACAACAAAAAAAAATAGAACAGAATTAGTAAAAGGAAACTGAGGCTTAAGACAAGACCAGGAAGAAAAGAACAGAGCAAGACACCAGCCATTCCACTCCGGCCACTGTAGGTGAGCACCCCCAACTAGAGTCGCCCTTTATACCACAACACACACACACAACACAACACACACAGTAGAGAGAAAGAAAAAAAGAAAGATCTTGTCTTAAAGAATGAGGATGAGGTAAGCTCGGGTGTGACCAGGCATGGTGGCCTTTAATCCTAGGCAGAGGTGGGAGGATCACTGTGAGACCTGTGAAGTCGAGGCCACCCTGAGACTACAAAGTGCATTCCAGGTCAGCCTGGGCTAGAGCAAGACCCTACTAAAAAAGAAGAGATATGATTGAGGAAGGCATCCAACACCCGAGCCCCGGCCCCCATCCACACACATAAACACCACCATTGCTCCAGATACAGCTCAGCAAGAGCACTTGCCTCGCATGCGCAGGTCCTGGGTTCAATCCCCACCCTGACACACGGTCTTAGCACACTGCTGGCATTACAGTAAGAAGCCTCAAGACACCCTGCTGCTCCTTAACTGGGCTCCCACTCTGTTTTCTCAGGATAAACAAGGCCCAGAGTTTCCGGAAGCGGTAACTGAGGCTCAAGTGTGTGGACTCTTGTCTTTCCTGCCACTGGTCAGGGCCCCAGTGAGCTCCCGTGGTCACACCTATCTCTCCACTACACTTTGAACGGCCCTCACTGATTTTTCTCCCCACAAAGCACACCAGGTCTAGACAGTAACTCTCAGCCCACATCCATTGCTATTCAAAAAAAAAAAAAAAAAAAAAATGGACTCATGGGGCTGGAGAGATGGCTTAGTAGTTAAGGTGCTTGCCTGCAAAGCCAAAGGATGCAGGTTCGATTCCCCAGGACCCACATAAGCCGGATGCACAATGTGGCGCATGTGTCTGGAGTTTGTTTGCAGTGGCTAGAAGCCCTGGCACACCCATTCTTTGTCTCTCTCTCTCTCTCAAATATATAAATAAAAATATGCTTTAAAAAAATGCCGCCGGGCATGGTGGCTCAAGCCTTTAATCCCAGCACTCGGGAGGCAGAGGTAGGCGTATTGCCATGAGTTCGAGGCCACCCTGAGACTACATAGCCTGGACTAGAGGGAGACCCTACTTCGAAAAACCAAAGAGAAAAAAAAATAAAAACAAACAAACAACACACACATACACACTCATGCTGTGTCAACCCCTATGAATGGATCCCTCAATATTCAGTAGGGAATTTTTTTGTTTATTTTTATTTATTTATTTATTTGAGAGTGACAGACAGAGAGAAAGAGGCAGAGAGAGAGAGAGAGTGCGCCAGGGCCTCTAGCCACTACAGACGAACTCCAGACGCGTGCGCCCCCTTGTGCATCTGGCTAACGTGGGTCCTGGGGAATTGAGCCTCGAACCAGGGTCCTTAGGCTTCACAGGCAAGCGCTTAACCACTAAGCCATCTCTGCAGCTCGGGAATTACTTTCTCTTTTTGACAGCACTAGGAATCGAACCCAGAGCCTTGTACCTTGCTAGGCAAGCATCCACTGCTGAGCCACACCCCAAGTCCTCTTTACTACTTGTTATTGTGTGTGTAGTCCATGTGGTTTGGTGTTTGTATGCATGTGTATGTATAGATATGCACAACTGTGTGCACAGGGTCTTCCTCTATTGCTCACCTGCATATTTCCTCAGGTGGAGTCTCTCTCTGAATGCAGAGCTGCAGGAGTTTTTGGTTGTTTTTGGAGGCAGGGTCTCCACCCTAGACCAGGCTGGCCTGGAACTCACTCTAGCTCTAGCCTGGCCTCGAACACACAGCATTCCTTCTAACTTAGCTCACCGAGTGCTGAGACTAAAGGTGTGCGCCACCACGCCCAGCTTGAGACTGCTGTTTTCACAAGTCCCAGCAGTTCTCTGTGTGTCTTTGCTCTCTACAAGACTAGGGTCACAGACCTGTGTGGCAATGCCCAACTGTTTCGGTGGATCCTGTAGAACAGAACTCAGGCAGGCTCAGGCGCTAATGCAGATGCTCTTACACGCTAAGCCATCTCCCTAGCCTCTTTCTCTTTTTCACTTTTTTCTTTTTCTTTTTCTTTTTTTTTTTTTTCAAGGTAGGGTCTCACTCTAGCCCAGGCTGACCTAGAATCACTATGTAGTCTCAAGGTGGCCTCAAACTCACAGAGATCCTCCTACCTCAGCCCCCACCTCTCAAGTGCTGGGATTAAAGATGGGTACTACCACACCTTGTTTGTTTGTTTGTTTGGTTTTTCGAAGTAAGGTTTCACTCTAGCCCAGGCTGACCTGGAATTCACTATGTAGTTTCAGGATGGCCTTGAACTCATGGTAATCCTCCTACCTCTGCCTCCCGTGTGTTGGGAATAAAGGCGTGTGCCACCACACCCGGCTGCATGCATCACTTTTTGCTTCTGGCTTTAAGTGGGCAATGGGGAATTGAACCCAGGCTGGTAGACTTTGCAAGCAAGTGCCTTTACCACTAAGCCATTCCCTATCCTTTTTTTTTTTTTTTTTTTTTTTTTTTTTTTTTTAGGTAGGATCTTGTTCTAGCCCAGGCTGACTTGTAATATACTATGTAGTCTCAGGGTGTCCTCAAACTCACAGTAATCCTCCAACCTCTACTTCCCCAGTGCTGGTGTATGCCACCACACCTGGCTACATATATATGCATATATATACCACTGAGCTTCACCGCAGCCCCTGGGCTTCAGGTCTTAATGTGTAAAGCTGAGGTAAAACGACGTCCTTGATTTTACCATGGGGTCTACCATCTCTACTCAAGGTCTCAGAGACCAACTAAAGTACAGGTGCTTCTGGCTTCAGAGAGCTGTGTACACATGTTGACAGCTGAGAGAGAGGGCAGAGCAGCTTCTAGAAGCAGGGATGGCAGGGTGGGGCACAGGCCTGGAGTAGGAGATAGGCATTGAGGAGGTGCCCAGAGGAACAGATGGCTGGCATCTGAGCCCTGATTTGTGAACAACAAACACAGGGAAGGTCACTGGTGAAGAGGCAGGAGTCTGGGCTCTTGCCCTGGCTCTGTTGTCCACTTGCTATGAGGCTCCAAGGGAAGCCACCTGTCTCCTCTGGGCAGTACTTGATTCATGTATAAAATGAAGGGGGGACTTAGATCAGGGGCAGCAAGTGTCTGTAAAGGGCTGGACAGCATTTCAGGCTTTGTGGGATACATGTGGTCTCTGTAACACAGTTGTCCTCTACCTAACTCTTTAAAAATGTTAAAATAAAGCTAGGCATGGTGGTGCACATCTTTAACCCAGCACTCAGGAGGCAGAGGTAGGAAGATCGCTGTGAGTTTGAGGACACCCCTAGGAGACTACGTAGTGAATTCCAGGTCAGCCTGGGCTACAGCAAGACTCTACCTTGAAAAAAAAATTAAATTAAATTAAAATTAAAATATAAAAACAGGCTAAGGTTTAGGTCAATAGTAGAGTGCTTGCCTAGCATATGCAAGGCCCTGGGTTCTATCCCCAGCACTGCCACTAAATAAACAGAGAAGCAAAAAGTCCAAGTCAGTGCTATAGAGATGGTTCAGTGGTTAGGTGCACTTCCTTTAAAACAATTTTTTTAAATCTATTTGAGAGAAAGACAGAAAGAAAAAAAAAAAACCTCCAGATGCATGTGTCACTTTATGTATCTGGTTTTATGTGGGTACTGGGAAACTGAATCTGGACTATCAGGCTTTGCAGGCAAGTACCTTTAACCTCTGAGCCATTTCTCTAGCCCTTTAAAACTTATTTTATTTATTTGAGAGAGAGAAAATAAGTGTGCTTCCTGTTCAAGCATGAGAGCCTGAAACTGCCTGAGTTTGAATTCCCAGATCCCACTTAAACAGCTCGGCATGGCCACACCCAGCCCTTCAGAGGAATAGAGACCAGGAAACTGGGCTCAAGAAAAATAGCAAGCTCTTGGAACAGTAAGAGAATTGACTCCAGGGCTGGAGAGATGGCTTAGCAGTTAAGGCACTTGCCTATGAAGCCTAAGGATCCAGGTTTGATTTTCCAGGTCCCACGTAAGCCAGATGCACATGGTGGTGCGTGCATGTGGAGTTCGTGTGCAGTGGCTAGAGACCCTGGTGCACCCATTCTCTCTCTCTCTTTCTCTTTCTTTCTCTCTGTTTCCTTGCAAATAAAATAAACAAGAGAATGGGCAGAAAAAATGATGAAGCAAGACAGCCGACGTTCTGTTCTGGTCACCCCAGGGAAGCTCCCTGCACCACACTGCAGGGAGTTCACAGGGCACTACAAAGACACACACACACACACACGTGCACGCGCGACAAAAATTAAAAAATAAAGTCAAAGCAGCCTCCGTCCAGGGGCCAGATATAAACAAACCAGTTGGCCTGCCGGCAATTTCTCTCTCTCTCTCTCTTTTTTAAATATTTAATTTATTTATTTGAGAGAGAGAGAGAGGCAGATAGAGAATGGGTGCACCAGGACTTCCAGCCACTGCAAATGAACTCCAGATGCGTGCGCCCCCTTGTGCATGTAGCTGATGTGGGTCCTTGGGAGCAGAACCTGGGTCCTTTGGCTTTGCAGGCAAGCGTCTTAATTGCTAAGCCATCTCTCCAGCCCCAATTGCCTCTTTTGAGTTTAAGAAATAGAAGCCAATCTGTGTTCTGCAGAACACTGCGCAGGGCCTCTGCCATGGACCACTTCTAGTTCTAGCTCTGCCTTTGTTTAAACACTAGGGTTCTAAGTCATGGGAAAAGCGAAACGCTGGCCTGCAGGGCCCCGAAGAACCTGCCCACGTGACCTGGCACAGGATCCCAGCGAAGGACCGAGCCATTCCGCAGAAGTGCCTCCTGGCTTCCCTTCCCCCTCCTCTCACTTCTGCCCTCCTTGGGAGCTCAAAGAGCACTCCCCCCCCCCCCCCCCGCGCTTGCCAGGGGTCAGCAGCTGTACCACTAACGACTTTTCAGCCAGGGTGGGGGCCCTCCAGCCAGGAGCCCTTCCCAGGGTGTCCTGGGCCTGCAGAGACACTGCTGAGCTGCACTAGACCAAGGGTTAGGACAGGCACGCTGCCTCCCAGCTGCAGGACCTTGGGCAAATTGCGTCACCTCTCCACCTTGGTTATTCATGTCTAATCTGAGAATAAGCCTTCCGTCAAGACATACCACAAGGGCAGCGGGAGTTCCTAGAACAGACAGAGTCCTGGTACCAAAACCCTCAAGTTAGAGCCGGGCGTGGTGGCACACACGCCCTTAATCCCTTGGGAGGCTGAGGTAGAGGATCACCGTGTGTTCGAGGCCACTCTGAGACTACATAGTGAATTCCAGGTCAGCTGGGCTAGAGCGAGACCCTACCTTAAAAAACAAAAACAAAAACAAACAACCAAAAAACTTTCAAGTTACTGTCTCCTGAGAAAATTATGATTCCTCCTCTGGCTACTGAGGCAGAGGACTGAGAGTTCCAGGACAGCCTGGGCATCAAAGACTTTGTCTCAAAAAAACAAGGAGTGGGCTGGAGGGATGGCTTAGCGGTTAAGGCGCTCGCCTGCAAATCAAAGGACCCAGGTTTGATTCCCCAGGACCCATGTAAGCCAGATGCACAAGGTTGCACATGTATCTGGAGTTTGTCTGCGGCGGCAGAAGGCCCTGGCGTGCCCATTCTCTCTCTCTCTGAAATAAGTAAAAACTAAAACTAAATTAAACAAAACAAAACAACAACAACAAACAAGGAGTAGCAAGGTATGCTGGCTCATGGCTATCCCAACATTCAGGTGGCTGAGACCAGAGGATCCAAGGAGCAGCACTAGCTCCCCAGTAAGATGGGTAGATGCGAGCTTTACCAAGCATGAAGTCCACACATTATGGGAGAGAGACAATGGAGAGGATGCTGGGTATCCAACAACACAGATATGAAAGAGTTAAGGGCAGCTGTTCTGCCCATCTTCTGTCCTAGGGGACAGAGGACCTACCTGAAGAGGCCATGGTCTCCGTGACCTCAGAGTCGGCGCTGCTGCTGGGCTGGACACAGTCAGTGCTGAGGGTAGAGGTGGAGGGGAGGGGCTCCTTAGCAGGACTATCTGGTTCCTGCACCTCCTCAGGGCACAGGTAGACTTCGATGGGCCCCTGGGTGCTCTTCAGATATATCTGCAGGTTCTCCTGCAAGAGGAAGAAGAGAAGCTAGAGCATGGCCCTGGACACCTGGATACCGACCCACAGGTCAGCAGCTGTGGATACACGTAACCGCCACCACCCAGTGCACATGCTCAGACCTGGAGCTGGACACAGAAGCCAGCCCCACCTCTGCATGGATGTGGTTATTCTGTTGTCCTCCGAGCTCCCAAGTCCCCTTCTTGTAAGAGGACACTTTGATTTTCCTTGGGGAAATCACTGTCCCTACTTTCTGGCCATTCAGTTTGGGGACTCCGGTAGCTAGTTTGTGATGCATTTGGGAAAGCCACAGTGACATGATTGGTTCAGAGGGGCACATAGTCGACCCAACCAGCAGTCAGTGCAGGGGTCTGGCTGGACTTGAGAGAAATGGGAGGTCCTTCCTGCTGGAGTGGCTGAGCTGGAATCCACACCAGCTCTCTGCCACAGGGAGGGAGCCCATCTGGAAACAGCACAGAGACAGGTGGGGACAGACAACATGAGACAGATGTCAGCCATAGTTTAAGTCTGCGCATGCAGCCTTGTCTCCAATCTCTAAAGCTCTTCCAGGACTTGGTCTTCCCCCCCTTGCTACACACTAAAGCCAGTTGGACTTGGTTTCTCCACCTTGGGCCCTCCCTACGACACCCCCACATAAGACACAGTTGGTCAACTGTGTCACATGTGCCACTCAGGCACAAGGCTGTTTCCCTATGCAAATACCCTCTAACACCCTGGGCTGGAGGGATGGTTTAGTGGTTAAGCGCTTGCCTGCAGAGCCAAAGGACCCAGGTTCAATTCCCCAGGACCCACGTATGCCAGATGCACAAGATGGCGCATGTGTCTGGAGTTTGTTTGCAGTGGCTGTAGGCTCTGTCACACCCATTCTCTTCCTCTCTCTGCCTCTTTCTCTCTCTCTCTCTCTCTCAAATAAATAAAACAAATTAATTTTTTAAAAAAGCCTAAAACCCTGACAGATGAGCTAGAAAGTAATATGGAAGCATGCCCAAGATGTCTCAGCCAATGGACATTTAATTAGTATGTAGAAAAAGCATGGAAAGATGTGAAGTCTGGCAGTGATCAGGGAAGACTTCCTAGGAGGAAGTGACTCCTCTCACCCCCTGACTATCAGTCAAGAAGGCAAGGAAAGGGAAAGTATTTCATCATACACGAAGGTCTTGCACTAAGCCTGTGCCCAGTGTAGCAAAGCAAAAGCAGATACGGATGGCAGGGGAGAGGAAGTAGGATGAGAGAGTCACTAAGGGCTTCACAGGGAATATTAAGAATTTTAAGGAGGCCAGGCGGGGTGGCGCACACCTTTAATCCCAGCACTCAGGAGGCAGAGGTAGGAGGATCGCCATGAGTTTGAGGCCCCCCTGAGACTACATAGTGAATTCCAGGTCAGCCTGAGCTAGAGTGAGACCCTACCTCAAAAACAAACAAACAACAACAACAAAAAAGAATTTTAACGAGATGGCTTAGCTGTTAAGAGCACTTGCTTGCAAAGTCTACAGGCCAGTATTCAACTCCCCAGTACCCATGTAAAGCCAGATGCACAAAGTGGTACATGGTCTGGAGTTCATTTGCAGTGACTAGAGGCCCTGGTGTGTGCATACTCACTCTTTCTCTCTCTCAAATAAATAAGAATAGTTTTTATTTATTTATTTATTTATTTTTTGAGGCAAGTCCAACAGACTGGACTTTTTTTTTTTTTAATGCGAGAGAGTGAGAGAGAAAATTGGCATGCCAGAGCCTCTATCCACACTAATGGAACTCCAGATGCATGTACCATCTTATGTGGCTGTGTCACCTTGTGCATCTGGCTTAGGTGGGATCTGAAGAGTTGAACATGGGTCCTTAGGCTTTGTAGGCAAGCACCTTGATCACTAAGCCATCTCTCTAGCCCAAGAACAGGTTTTTTTAAATTATTTTTATTTATTTGAAAGTGACAGAGAAAGAGGCAGCTAGAGACAGAGAGAATGGGCGCGCCAGGGCCTCCAGCCACTGCAAATGAACTCCAGATGCATGCGCCCCCTTGTGCATCTGGCTAATGTGGGTCCTGGGGAATCGAGCCTCGAACCAGGGTCCTTAGGCTTCACAGGCAAGCGCTTAACCGCTAAGCCATCTCTCCAGCCCAAGAACAGTTTTTTTTAAATTATTTGAAGCCAGGTATGGTAGTACACACCTTTGATCTCAGCACTCCGGGAGGCAGAGGTAGGAGGATCACTGTGACTTCAAGGCCACCCTGAGACAACATAGTGAATTCCAGGTCAGCCTGAGCTAGTACAAGACTGTACCTTGAAAACCAGAAAAAAAAAAAAAAAAGGTATTTTCAGCTAGGTGTGATGGGTCATGCCTTTAATCTCAGCACTTGGGAGCCTGAGATAGGAGGATCACTAGGAGTTTGAGACCAGCCTGGGCTACAGAGTGAGTTCCAGGTCATCTTGGATTAGAATGAGACCCTGCTTCAAAAAAAAAAAAAAAAAATACAAAGCCAGGCATGTGGTTGTGTGCACCCTTAATTCCAGCACTTGGGAGGCTGAGATAGGAGGATCACTGTCAGTTCAAGGCCAGCCTGAGACTAATTCTAGGTCAACTGGGCCACAGCAAGACCCCACCCTGAAAAACCAACCACAAAGTTAGGCAGATGGATCACTGGGGCTCCCTGGCTAGCCGGTTTGGTCTAATTGTGAGCTCCAGGCCAATGAGGGCCTGTCTCAAAAAAAAAAAAAAAAAAAAAAAAGAAAAGAAAACGGTATCTGAGGAATGACTGGCCTGCAAGGTTAGCCTCTGGCCTCCATGTGCATACCCACAAATAAAAAGAATGTTGGTCTTGTTCTAGATATTGTGATCCATGCCTTTATTTGCTTTTTTTTTTTTTTTTTTGAGGTAAGCCCAATAGACTGTCCTTTTCTTATGCATGAGAGCGAGAAAGAGAGAGAGAGAGAGAGGGAACACACGCTAGGGACAATTGGTGCATCAGGCCTCCAGGCTCTGTAATCGAACTCGACATGCTTGTTCCCTTGTGCGCATGTGCAACCTTGCGCACTTGCATCACTTTGTGCGTCTGGTTTATGTGGGACCTGGAGAGTCGAACATGAGTCCTTAGGCTTCCTAGACAAGTGCCTCAACTGCTAAGCTACCAGAGCAGCCTTTTATTTGCTTTTTAACATTTTATTTATTTATTTGTAGGACAGAGACAGAAAGAATGGGCAAACCAGGGCCTCTTGCTGCTGCAGATGAACTCCAGACATATGTGCCACTTTGTGCATCTGGCTTTTTGAGGGTTTGGGGAATCGCACCTGGGTGGGTTGGACTTTCAAGCAAGTGCCTTTAACCACTGAGCCATCTCCCTAACCCAATCCATGTCTTTAATACCAGCACTTGTAAGGCACAATGAAAGAGGGCCACTACTTGAGGCCAGGCTGGGCTACACAGTGAGTTGAAAGCCAGCCTGACCTACACAGTGAGACCCTGGCTGGGGAGATACTCAGTGGCAAAAGCGCTGGCTGCACAGCTGAGTATCTGAGTTTGAATCCCTAGACCTCATGTAGAAGCTGGAAGCTGTGGTGAGCTCCTATAATCCCAGAGCACCTATGGTGAAAAGGAAGGCAGAAACAGAGTTTTCTCTAGAAGTTCGCAAACAAAACGGTGAGCAACAATGAAGAGACCCTGCCTTCAATGAGGAGGAAAGTGAGGACAGACCCAAAAGTTGTACTCAGAGTACCACACATGCACTGTGGTGTGTCTGTGCTCACACTCAAGCATATAAACACACACACACCAAATTAACAACAACAACAACAACAAAAGACCAAGTGATGCAGGCATGGTTCAGCGGCAGAGCCTTTGATGAGAATGGGCAAGGCACTGGGTTCCATCCCCAGCATTCAAAAAGGATTTTTACTTATTATTATTACTTTTTATTTTGGCTGTTCTCTGTAAGCCTTGTAGATAGTACAAGGCTCTGCAGGACAGTGCTATACCAGTGGTCCCCAAACTACAGGATCCTGGGAGCAGTTCAGTGCTTCACAAATGGCTCATTGCACAAAGTACATAGAACATAATGGAAAAATGCTTCATAAGCAGTGTTTGGAAGCATCACTTCATGGGACTTGAGTATTACATATGTTGGGGCTGGAGAGATGGTTCAGTAGTTAAAGCATATGCCTGCAAAGCCTAACGACCCGAGTTTGATTTCCCAGTACCACATAAAAGCAAATGTACAAAGTGGCACATGCATCTGGAGTTTGGATGCAGCGGCTGGAGGCCCTAGCACACCCATTCTCTCTCTCTCTTTGTCCGGTGTGGTAACACACATGTTTAATCCCAGCACTTAGAAAGGCTGAGGTAGGAGGATCGCTGAGAGTTTGAGGCCAGCCTGAGACTCCACTGTGAACTCCAGGTCAGCCTGGGCAAGAGTGAGACACTACCTCAAAAAACCAAAACACAAAAAACAAAAAACAAAACATAAGCTGGCAAGTGCTGACTCTCAAAGAACAATGCATTTCTTAACTATCCGTCAAGATCCAGAGTTACAAAGCATTGTCCTAGTGAGTCTAGAGGCCTCAACAGACCTTATTTATTATTTTTATTTGCATGTGTATTTGAGTGTGTCAGAGTATCTTGTCCCTACAAACACATGCCGCATGAATGTGCTATTTTCTGTGTCTGGTTTTACATGGGTGGCTAGAGAACTGAATACAGGCCAGCTGGCTGTGTAAGCAAGCACCTTTAACTGCTGAGCCATTTCCCTACGCCTGGTGGGTTTTTTTTTTTTTTTTGGTCTTGGACCCAGAAGAGCATGATCGGGAGAGGATTTCTGCCAAGTGCTAATGTGGTTCTATAGGCACATGCATAGGTATGGGTACGCGCAGGAACACCCGGCAGGAGGGATTAAGAAAAGCAGAATCTCTGGGCAGGAAGGGAACAGAGATTTCCTCAGGCCAATACTCAGTCATCACTTCCTTTTTTTAGCTTACACAATTTCTGACCCAAATTAGAGGCCACCAATATTGCCAGGGCCACCAACACAAACCAGTGGAGCCTAGGGCCAGGCAGTGCCTGGGTACCTCTCCAGAACTGCCCAGGACCTTCCCACGCACCTGCCGTCACCGGCTTCCCCTCTCACCTCAGCCCCATCGGGCACTTCCAGTCTTGTCTGTGGAGGGGCCTTGACCACGATCACCGTCTGCTCCTTAAAGTTGCCCACAGCACGGATGTCTTGGTAGGTCACATAGGCCAGTGTAGGGTCAGGAGTCAAGAAAAGTATGCTGGGCATGGTGGCCCATGCTTTTTTTTTTTTTTTTTTAAGATAGGGTCTCACTCTAGCCCAGGCTGACCTGGAATTCACCATGTAGTCTCAGGGTGGCCTCGAACTCATGGCAATCCTCCTACCTCTGCCTCCCGAGTGCTGGGATTAAAGGCATGCGCCACCACGTCCGGCTTAAAGTAATTTCTTTTATTATTATTATTTATTTTGGGGAGGGGGAGAGAAAGAGGCAGAGAGAATGGGTGCACCACGGCTTTCAGCCACTGCAAATGAACTCCGGACACGTGCACCCCCTTATGCCTATGTGCGACATTGCACACTTGCATCACTGTGTGTCTGGCTACGTGGGACCTGGAGTTTCGAACATGACTTCTCAGGCTTTGCAGGCAAGAGCCTTAACTGCTAAGCCATCTCTCCAGCCCTCATCCCAACACTTCTATGGGTTCTGAGGAGCAAAGTCAGATCCTCACATTTCAAGGCAAGCATCAACTGAGCTATATCCCCAGGTATCATATATATTAATTATTTATTTGCAAACAGAGACAGAGAGAATGGGTACACCATGGCCTCCAGCCACTCCAAATGAACTTCGGATGCATGCACCACTTTGTGCATCTGGCTTTACATGGGTACTGGGACACCAAACCCGGGTCATTAGGCTTTGCAGGCAAGCGCCTTAAACCACTTAACCGTCTCTCCAGGCCTCTTTATATTTCTTATAATGCCTAGCATCCCTCCAGTAATACAAGGTCAGATCCAAAACTCAATTAGACAAGCTTATTTGGAAAGCATATGAAAGAACCTCAGCATGATCCATGCTCTTCAACCTCATCATTTCAATCCTAAGAACATGACCTAAGGGGGAAGATATGGGGAAGTGGGGGCCTGAGAAGATGGCTTCATGGTCAAAGGCTCTTGCTTGCAAAGCCTGCAGGTCTGGGTTCAATTCCCAAGCAACCCATGTAGGCCAAACCACAAAAAAAAAAAAAGTGGCACATCTGGCATTCATTTGCATAGGCAAGAGGTCCTAGGACTCCCATATACATACACATATGCAACAAAAACAGTATCTTTTAAAAATATGGAGAAATATTCTCTATACATAAGGTTCTTCACTAAGTTGCTTATGAAAAATGGAAATCTCTTAGCCGGGCGTGGTGGTGCACGCCTTTAATCCCAGCACTCGGGAGGCAGAAGTAGGAGGATCGTTGAGAGTTCGAGGCCACCCTGAGACTACAGAGTGAATTCCAGGTCAGCCTGAGCTAGAGTAAGACCCTACCTCGAAAAACCAAAAAAAAAAAAAAAAAAGAAAAATGGAAATCTCAGACTGGAGAGATGGCTTAGTGGTTAAGGCGTCTGCCTGCAAAGCTTTCTGGCCCAGGTTTCAGTTCCCCAGGACCTCCATAAAGCCGGATGCACAAAATGGCACATTCGCCTGGGTTTTGTTTGCAATGGCAAGAGGCTCTCGCACACTAGTTTCTCTTTCTTTCTCTGCTTGAGAATGAATACATAAAAATATTAAATGAAAGCCAGGCGTGGTAGCGCATGCCTTTAATCCCAGCATTTGGGAGGCAGAGGTAGGAGGACCGCCATAAGTTCAAGGCCACTCTGAGACTACATAGTGAATTCCAAGTCAGCTTGGGCTAGAGTGAGACCCTATCTCAAAAAAAAAAAAAAAAAAAAAAAAAAAAAAAAAAAACTAAAAGAAAAAAAGAAAGAAATCTAGACTGAATCCAAACATCAATTCTAGGCCTTATTAACATATTAGAGCAGGTAACCAGCCATGGCGGTACATGCCTGTAACCCTAAAACTTGGAAGGTAGAGTCTCAAAAAAGAAAAAAAAAAGTAATTTTAATAGGCTGGAGAGGAAAAAGACACTAGGGAAGACAGAAACAGATGTGTCTGTCCCCTTGGGAGAGCCAGTCCCTGCAGGGAGGCATTAAGGATAGATTTGAACCCACCCCCGTCCCCCGAGAGAGGATATTTCTTGTTGCCTTTATCCTCCGTCAGGTGCTTGAGGCTCGCCGAACAGCTCTGGATAAGCTGGTCCAAGGCCTGCTCCGTGCTCGTCAGCTCCTTCAGCTCCCGCTCCAGCTGCTGCTGCTTCGTAGCCCGGGTGGGCTCTTCAAATATTCCCCTGCCGCTGGGAAGAGAGCAGCCCCGAAGTCAGTATCAGTCCCTATTGGTACCCCCCCCCCCGAATCCCACAGCTGCTGCGCACAGCTGCACCATGGGAACAGGTGAACCCCAGCCCTCGGTGAGTCACATGATCTACAACGGTGCCCCCTGGGCAGTGCCAGCGAGTGGTGATGCCTAGCTCCCAGGGGACCGTTGTGGATTGGAACTCCTAGGGGGTCTTTCCTAAGCCAAGAGAGGATCTCAGGACCCCTTACACAAGAGAAAGGAACAGCGGTCCTCTCAATCCTTTCCACCTCCTTTAAGCATCTCCATTCTGCTCCACCCCTTCAGGCTCTCGTGCTATTATTTCAACCTTCTCTTCTTCCTCGCTCTGAACGCACTGGCTCTGTTCCTACCCATAAACCCACCGCGTGGTCTTAGCCGGCCCCTGGCACTTGTGCCTGGTGCAATGTTGCTCCCAGTGTGACACTCACACCCGTCGGCCCTCACAGGCCCTGGCCTCAGCACATGCACCCACTGGACGGTGCCGTCGCCCCGGCTCAGGCACTCACACCCACTGGATGTTGTTCTTGGACTTCTTGCGGATGAGCTGGATGCCCTCCAACACGTTGGTGATGTCGTAGATACGCCGCTTCTGCACGTCCAGCACCTCGGCTGCCCAGTTCAGGTCCAGGACTCCATCCTCCGACTCGCTCAGGAGGTAAATGAACTTCTTGGTGAGCAACCCCAGTGACGTGTCATACCGGGTCTTTTCCCCAGGCGACTTGGGGGCTGAGGAAGGAAAAAGTGCACTTAGTTCAAGGACAGCCCACCTGGAGTCTCTCCATGGGTCTAGAGCTGTTAAGGATTTTTTTTTTTTTTTTTGGTTTTTCAAGGTAGGGTCTCACTCTGGCCCAGGCTAACCTGGAATTAACTATGTAGTCTCAGGGCGGCCTCGAACTCATGGTGATCCTCTGACTTCTGCTTCCTGAGTGCTGGGATTAAAGGTATGCACCACCATGCCCAGCTTGTTTTTGTTGTTTAAATTAACACCAAACATCTTTTATTTGGAAGTACTTTTGTGGGCTATATAAACTCTAATACATCAATAAATGTTCTATAAGTAATCATAGTCCTACTTCTAAAAACTGCAGCTATAACTGTAATGATTACAGGATTTTTACTAGCCACAGGACTAAACAGTGCAACCCTCAACCTCACACCTCAAATTCTCATCTAGTTATCAATTCTGTTCTCTACTAGAATCCTTCCCATCCATTGTTCATCGTGCCCTAACAATTAAAAACTTAAAAAATTAAAAACAATTAAAAACCAGGCATGATGGCACATGCCTTTAATCCTAGCACTTGGGAGGCAGATGTAGGAAGACTGCTGTGAGTTCAAGGCTAGCCTGGGCCTAGAATGAATTTCAGGTCAGCCTGAGTGAAACCCTACCTTGAAGAACCAAACAAAAGAATTTATTAATAATCTTACAAAATATAGCTTATAAGCTACTTGGTTTGATTAGAAATTAAGCTCCCCAAATGTATTGCTAATTCACAAATGTTAGCATCTATCATTTCCTCAAATCAAAGAGGTCTCGTCAAACTACATTTTCTGTCATTCCTCCTAACCCTGCAAATCTCTATCCTATTTGTTATAAGTAGTTTCTTTTTTCAAAAAAAAATTTTTTTTTGAGGTAGGGTCTCACTCTAGTCCAGGCTGGCCTGGAACTCACTCTGGAATCCCAGGCTGACCTCGAACTCACATTGATCCTCCTACCTGTCTCCCAAGTACTAGAATTAAAGGCATGTACCGCCATGCTCAGCTCTTAGAAATAATTTGAAGCCCCGCCTTCTCCCACCCTCCCACCACCCAGGTGGTGACCTGCTTGCCCACCTGCAGAGCTCCATGAGGCAGGAGGCTGAAGCCTAAGGGGAAAGTGACTTACTCCAGGTGTCAACACCAGGGGACCCTGTCAGGACCGGAATCCTAGTGTTCTGATTCCTGGTTCATAGCACCTTTCCTCCAAAGCTCAGGGCAACAGCTCCAACAACGGCTTACTGTGTGAGGGTCACTGTTCTGAGCACTTCCCTTATGTGACGGCATTTAATCCTTACAGCACCCCATAGGCTTGGTGTACAAATACAGACGGAACTTGTTCAATTCATCAGTGCTGGTAAAAGGTGGGATTCAAATCCACACAGTTTGCCGAGCATGGTGGCGCACACCTTTAATTCCAGCATTCAGGAGGCAGAGGTAGGAGGATCGCCGTGAGTTCGAGGCCATCCTGAGACTACATAGTGAATTCCAGGTCAGCCTGGGCTAGAGTGAGACCCTACCTCAAACAACAACAACAACAACAACAACAACAAAATATAGGGCTAGAGAGATGGCTTAGCGGTTAAGGCGCATGCCTGTGAAGCCTAAGCACCCAGGTTCGATTCTTCAGGTCCCACGTAAGCCAGATGCAGATGGTGGCGCATGTGTCTGGAGTTGGTTTGCAGTGGCTAGAGGCCCTGGTGTGCCCACTCTCTCCCTCCCCCACCCCTGTCCCTCTAATAAATAAATCTTTTAAAAAAAATAACAGCCACCAAAAAAATTCCACACAGTTTGGTACCAGAATCTTCCTTCTTACCTATTATCCTACCCTATCAGTTATGCCAAGAATCAGGGTTTAGGGAGGGAGGGAACAAGCCTGGATTTGAGCACATTTTTATAGATGCATGCTTGCTGTTTCCTTCCCTGTGCAGCCCAATAATTATCCAGCGGAATCAGTCACATAACACCAAGTGGGCGGCCTCATGAACAAGGTCTCTTTCTCAATGACGTTGATGAGGCAAGACCACATCCACCTCTCAGCTGCAGCACCTTAAGCCACGGGGGACTTGTGCAATCAAGTGACTTAAAAGTCACATAGAAGTTAGTGACCAAACTAGTTTGGAATCCTGAGTTTTAGTCTCAGGAAGGGAACTTTGGAATTCCTTAGCACACAGATGGCAAGTGTTTGGCGCGTGCGCACGCACGCACACACACACACACACACACACACACACACACTGCTTGGTCAAGCTTTGTGATCATGGCAGACATGATTAGTCAATCATAGTCCTGTGGAGCTTCAGAATCCTTTAGTCCAGCGCTCTGGATAGTCTCTAACAATCAATTGGAGAGTAAGCTTTCTCATCACTCCTGACCCTCCTGTACCTTGGTTTACAGAAGATACAACTTGGGTTCACAGAAAATGAGGGGACCAGTCAAGTCAGGTGAGAACCCTCCACAGATCCCCAATTCCTGGCTCTCATGATTCCCACCTGATTTTATACTTTCGTCATGAGGTCTCTGGAACCTAAATGAGCATCTTTCCCAAACACATTTGCTTAAAATTCCAGTCTAACCAGAGTATTGACCGCAAGCCCTGCAGCTTAGTTTGAAGGCTCCAGCTAGCAGCCCCAGAATCTTAAGGACTTCCGGGGTGGCCTACGTGAGATTAATCCAAGTTTCACTCCCCTCCCGATCACTTAGCACTGTCTGCTTGTTGGAGACAGTTTCTATTTACCCCTAGGTCCTCTCGGATCTGGAGTCTCTTTTAGAAGAGATTGCATTGAACTAAATATGAAAACTTAAAGATGAGTAGGCTTCCAAATAAACCCTGGTGGTCACCGTTAGCCCCTGAGAGCGGGTGCAAGTCTCAAGTTGTGTCACCAGTGCAAGGGACCCAACCCTATCTACGCGGCAAAATCAAGTGTGAGAACAGAGGTGATGACCTTGGCAAAGTGGAAAGTTCAATACAAGATTAAGCCTGGTGATTTGAGGCAGAGCTGTTGCCCTCTGCCCCACCCCACCCTGCCCCACCCCAGGTGCCCCATTAGAAGAAGCTCTTACTTTTGGGACTGGGCAGGCCATCCGCGAAGATGCACTTCCCTTTGGGAGTCCGGAACTCAGGGACCACAGGCCTCCCGATGCCCTCCAGGTCCAGCTTCCTTTTAGCCTTGGATAGAGGTGAAAGGAGAGACAGAGTTTGAGGATCAGGCCTTCTGTTAGTCTTTCCCTGACCTGGAGCAGGAGGACATGGAGGCCACCAGCAGCCACCTCCTGTGTTTGTTGGCCACCAGTCCTGCTGCATCATGGCCTCACCTGGTAAGGAAACGTCAGTGTCCCCCCCCCCCCCGAAGTGAGTGCTCAGAGTACAAAGCCGATTTCAGGGGGTTAATGAAACTCCCATCTTTGCAGCTCAGACCCCAGATGGAGGTCCTACCCAATCCTAAGTGGCTGAGGGCTCAGGGCTCCTTTAACCGCAGTCGTTGCCCACCCCCATACAGGGAGGAAAAAGTGGGTTGGGCCTAAACCACATCAGGCTGGGGACCAGCCCCTCTGCAGAAGCAGCTGGCTCAGGCAGACCGGGTGCCCATCACAGCCCCACAGCTGGTCCTTATCAGGGTGGGGATGGCATCCTCCCAGACCCAAGGGACTTCCTGGCTCAGTGCCACACCCAGGGAGGTGCCCACATCGGGAAGCAGTGCAAACATCTCCCCCACCCCCATGTTTGGGGCTCCAGCTCGAGGGCCCACAGCCTCCTGAATAGACTGCTCGCCGTTCTTTCTTTGCTGAGCAACAATGAGACCTTCCACAGTGTCTTAAGGACAAGCAGCTGAGGCCCTGCTACCCCTCCCTGTTCCCGCCAAGCTTGGGAAACACCTGCTGGGGAAACCAAACCACAGCCCATCTGCTCCTCTCACCCAGCCACCAGCCACCACCCCACCCACCACTGCCACCAGAGGGCCGCAATGAGGCCAGGGCCACACTGCCCAGAAAGGGCCTCCCTTCTGGTTAGGGCTGGGCAGGGGTGGGGCAGGGGCAGGGTAGGGACACTGGGGCACTGGGGCACAGGGCAAAGGGCCAACAGGAGTCTCCAGCATCCTCGCAATCTTACTAAACGACTCCAGGGAAATGCTCCGTGGCTCAGAACCTCGGTTTCCTGTTCTGTGAAACGAAGCAGAACTTCTGACATCAAGGGCTATGGAAAGGACTCAGGAGTACCTTCTGCAACATTCTCAGCATGTGGCTCAATGCACAGTAGGGACTCAGGAAATTAACACTACCTTCCCCAAATCTGATTTCAGCATCTTCCTGGACACACCCTCTGAGGCGGTTTCCGTCTTTCTCAGTCCCCCGGACACCCCCTCCCTGACTGAGTGGTCTATTTTAACACTTGGTGGTGAGGTCATGCTCTGCAGGGCCGAGCCTTCTAACTGCTGCAAAGCACAGCTGGGCAGACAGGTGTCAACTCCCCTCCATTACTCCTCCCTCCTCTGAGAAGTCTCTCTGGATTGATGGAGCTCTGCTCTTCTCCCTGACCCCCTAACTAGGCACAGACAGACTCCAAATCCAGCTCTTGAAGTCTCTCCTGCGTATTCAACGGTCAAGAGTTCTAGACTCTAGGGGCGAAGTCCTACCCTGCCGCTAGAGCCAGACCCAGTCACCCACTGAGACCTTCCACTCTGAGCAAAACCAGCATCCAGCCCCTGGCTGAGCCTCCCCAGACCTAGCAGTCCCCATCTTTAAAGCTAATGTAATTAAGACTAATGGGTGCCAAAGCCTTTGTCTGTTTTGATCAAGGTGGTTCACCCTAGGACCCTTCATCCATTCAAAGGCAGAGCGAGTAAAGGACAAAACAGGCCGACCGGCCTCTTTCTCCTCTCCGTCCAGAACCTCGCTCACTACCTGCAGAACAGGGCAGGATACCTGGCTCTGTGGCGCACTGGAGCTCTAGACAGAACAGGGTAGGAGGGGACCCCGACCAGCCCCATCTTGGGCCTATCACATGCTCCCACCATCTTGAAGTATTAGTATGGCACTCTCTCTCTCTTCACAGACAAGTGAACTCAGAGAGGTTTATTTAGGTGCATGCTCAAGGTCATAGACAGAAACAGAGCCAGTGTTGGAATCTAGGACTGACTAACTCGAAGACCCTATGCCAGGCTGCTTCAGCTCATCCACACACATGTCCCCAGGACGTGCTGGAACGTGGGCGACCCCCGTCATCACTGTACACACTCACACGCTGCCCTTCTCTTTCTTTCCATCACCATGTCCCGCACTCTAGAGGTCTTTAAGCAGCAAAACATCCCCTACTGAAAGACACCTGCCTAACACCTTTGGGCACTGCCCAGAAAAAAAAAATTAGTACTGCCTGGGCTAAGCCAAGGGTGGCAGAGAATAAGCCCCAGGGGAGGAAGAACCCAGGCCTTGGGGTCAGAGAGATCTGGCTCAAAGCTAGACCTTCCCTTTCTTTGTGCTAAGTGAGCAGAGAAGTCAGGTGACCCTGACTCACCTATAGAGTTGGGCTAATCTGCTCCACTTCTGCCAAGGAGTTAGTAAGGAGGCAGTGCCAGGGAGCACTCTGCCCAGAGGCCAGTGCCCATACAGGGGCTGCCAGCGCTCAGGCGTGGGCCACCAGCAAGGATGGAGCTGAAAGAAGACAGCAGGGCTCAAAGACAGAAAAGATCTGCGACCACAACCAGAGGCCAATGCGGCTCTAACCTGGACCCTCTAAGGCAGCCTGGCTAGGGTTCAAGTCCACTTGCAAGACCACTGAGCGTCAGAGGTCCTGACGCAGAGCCCCCCCCCAAGTCAAGAAAGCAGCCTGCAGAGGGGAAGTGCCTTACCCAAGGTCACACAGGGGTGAGAGCAATCTTAGAAATCACCTTGCATTCAGCTCCTGGCTTTGCCTGTGGTCACTGGGACAGCCTGGGACTTACCACCTTCCCCCTAAGACTGCACTTTCTCTTTTGACTTGGCTCACAGAGGTCAGAAAATACTTACATATGCTCAGCCTACTCATTCAGCTACCCAGGGAGGCTGAGGAAGGATCTTTCTGGTTTGCCTGTTTACTTTGAGATAGGCCCAGGCTGGCCTTGAACCTTCAGCAGTCAACCTGTGACAACCTCCTGAATGTACGGATTATAGGTGTCACCACACCCAGATTGTTTGAACCCAGGAGTTCAAAGCCAACCTGGGTTGGAGAGATGGCTCAGCAGTTAAGGCACTTGCCTGCAATGCCTAACGACCCGGGTTCAATTCCCTAGTACCCATGTAAAGCCAGGTGCACAAAGTGGTGCATGCATATGGAGTTCATTTTCAGTGGCTAGAGTCTCTGGCACATGCACCCATTCTTTCTCTCTCCTTGCAAATAAATAAATTTAAAAAAACTTTATAAAATTTCTCAAAAGAAATTTGGACATATACGCAAACACCTTTAATCCCCGCACTAGAGAGGCCAAGTTGGGAGAATCACCGTGAATTCAAGGCCATTCTGGAGCTATAGAGTGGGCATGAACTCCGGGTCAGCCTGGGTTAGAGTGAGACCCTACCTCAGAAAAAAAAGGAGAAACATTACAGAACACCATTGTCCTCACAGAGCCCTACAGGAGTGACAAAGAATGAGGCCATCTGCCTGGCCAGAGGTGGGACTCCATGAAGGAGTGTCCTGTGGCAGCAAGAGTACTGGACAGGGGGCAAGCAGACCTGGCTTCTGGCCGTCCTGCCATTCGGTTTGTTGCCATGTCTTTAATGGACAGCCTTCCACCAAATCCTGCCCACCTTGCACTTTGCAACCTGCCCACAAAGCAGGAGACCACACCCAGGGCTGAGTCTGGAGAGGCTCCAGGTCACACCCTTGTAAAATGAGTAAGCAGGGGCAGGCCTGCCCTCAGGGCTGAGGGGCCCTGGCATCTGGAGATGGACCAAAGATGAGTTCTAGGCCTGGCAGGTCTTTAAGGAGTCTGGTGCAAGGAGACGCCCCCACTTCTTGGCTTGTGACTTAGGCAAATGACTTCACCTCTCTGCTCAGTTTCTTCACCGGCAAGGGGCCTCATCCTGAGCATCTGAACCAAGATGAAGTATGAAGTGGGCCCAGCAGTGCCTGGCATACAAGAGCCATTCTTGCTAAGATCTTGAGCTCCTCTGGGAGGAAGGAACAGACAGATGCACTCAGTTCTGGGAGGGCCTAATGCAGTTCAAAACCTCAGCTGTTATTGAAACTCCACATCTAGAAGCAGATGGCCAGAGGAGAGACTAGCTCGCCACTGTGCCCGCTCTCCTGGGGGCACCCAGTTCCAGGGACAGTGAACCCTGCATCAAGACTGTCTGGCTTAGCATGGTGGTGCACGCCTTTCATCCCAGCGCTTGGAAAGCAGGAGGATCGCTGTGAGTTTGAGGCCAGCCTGAGACTACATAGTGAATTCCAGGTCAGCCTGGGCTAGAGCGAAACCCTACCTTGAAAATTAAAATAAAATAAAAAGGAAGAATGCCTTGTGGGCAGGGTCAACTGCACTCAGTCTCCCTGTATGACCTGGGACAGGTCACATCCCCTTTCTGACCTTTACTCCTCCCCCACCGTAACACAGAGCTTCTTGATCTACTTCAGAAGCTACACAAATTAGGCTATAAAATGCTGAACATCAGACAAAGCAAGATAATCGTTTTCCTCAGTTGCTTGACCTGTAAAATGAGTCTACCTCCAGCCCTGTTAAGAAAGGGGTCCTGGAAGGTAAAGCAAAGCCTGATTCCAAAGGCAGGAATCGGGGCTCTGCTTGTGACCAGTTGTCTCTGGGGGCCATAGGTCTTATCCCAGTATCCCAGTAACTTAATACATCCTCAACTAAGCAAATCTACAGCACAACCCCATCCTCCCTGCTTCTAAAACCCAGGCCCTGGAGGAGTAACAGATGAACCAGCACTGCAGCTGCCCTATGCACACGCGCATTGTCAAGAAGAAGAAACTGAGGCCCAGGCTTGTCAAAGTACACACAGTCAATTAGTGGCAACCAGGCTGCCCCACCTTAAATCCCCCCCCAGGCTTTTTCCCACCCCACTCCCACAGCACACACCCTGAGCTGCAGCCTAGTGCTCCCACATGGGCTCTCCCTGACAGCACGCCAGGAGGACTGAGGGAGACAGTCTATTGCAACAGGATCTCCAAGAGACCAAAATTTCATTTGCACTTGGTACTGACTGTTTTGGGAAAGAAATCCAGGCTTGGTTGGGGGAGGAGGGGCCTGGGAACACTTGGAAAGGAAAAAGCTGGACAATTTGAAGTTTGTCTAAGCCAAGCTGGACCCGAGAGGTCTATACCACTGTCTCAAAGTACCCAAGAATCCCCGGGGCTCGGATAATAGATAACTAGCTTCTGGGACGTCCAATGAGGGAATGAATGAACTATGGCAATGACCGTGCTTTGTGGACTTTTCCAAGGTCACAAAGACAGGAGAGACATTGGGTCGTGTCTCCAGACTCCCAGTCAAGCGCTCATTCCACTCCAGAACAGCGGATGATATTACAACATGCAATCCGAAAATCAAAGGTCTAATCCTCAGATATTGGGGGCAATGGCTAGGTCTGAAAACTCCAGTTCCCACCTCCCCAGTTGGACCTGCTTCATTCACACTGAGCCTTAGGCGCCCCTCCCTCTGGTCCACCCGGAAAAGCATAGGGGAAGCAGTGGAGGGTCCCCCAGCATTACCGGCAGCCGGCCCGCGGGTACGCATCGCACAACTTGGCCCTCCGGTCCGTGGGGAGTGGCGTCCAGGCAGGTGCCCAACGCCGCACCGGGAGGTACGGTCTGCGGGTAAAGCGAGGTGTAGTAGGTGGTGGTGGTGGTCGGGCAGAGCTGGGGGCTGCTGAGACCCGGAGGCCACAACTGCGTGGGGCTCAGAGCTGACACCACTTGTGTGGGCTGCGCAGTGGCCGGAGCCAGGGTCCGCGGCCCGCGCAGCATGGTGAGCGCGGCGCCCCTTTGCCCACCCGGGGCCGTGGCACACCCGCGGGCACCTGCGGGCTCGGCAGCGGGCGAGCAGCTCACACGGCCCGCGGCTGCATGGCGCGGCGCGGACGCCGGGGGAAGCCGCCAATGGACGCCTGCTGGGCAAAAAGCCGGACCCTCCCCTCCTGGCCCGCGGCCCAGCCCGGCTGCGCTTGGAGATCACCCGGTGCGGGTGGCACTGCCAGGGGCTGTCCCGCCCCGGCCTGCGCCGCTGAGACCCCCCTGGGGTCCGGCTCGTGTGGGGAACAGGGCTCGAGTGAGTGGCCGCGGACTCCGCAGGACACGCGTGCTCTCGGACGGGGACCGGACCCCGGACGGCTCCGCTTCGCTCTCTGCTCGCTCGGCTCCCCAAGTATGTTTTCTTTCTTTCTTTTTTTTTTTTTCTGTGTTTCTTTTCTTCTTCTTTTTTTTTTTTTTTAGCGCCAAACTACGTGCCGCGAAATTCAGATCTCCCGCGGAAAATGCCGTGCTCCCATTGGCTGCTGCAACAAGGACAGGCTCCACCCCCGTCCCCGGAAAGGTGCGGTCTCCGAGCCCAGATTGCAATTGGAGCGTCTCTCGGCTTAAAGGGGCCGCGACACCTGCCGGCCTCCGCGGATGCAAGCCGAGGAAATGGGGCCTCGATTCCCTGAGAGTAGAGGGGGGGAAAACATTCGGCAGCGGAGTCTGAACTTGAACCCTGATTCTGCAGGGCCCCAGGATCAGGGCCCTAGGATCTATTGTTAGTTTGCATGGTTGCTTAGTTAGGTTGTAAACATTTACATTCTCCTTCCCATTTGAAATGAAAGCCAGAGACGTGTTCCTTTTTCGCTTGGTGGGGCTGGGGTCGCGGGCGGTGGCTAGCATCTATTGAGCGTCTACTGTATTCCCAAGCACATGCTAAATCATAACGTGGGTTGTTTGGCTTAATTGACTACAACAATCCTGGGACGTGGGATGATGATCCCCGTGGTAAACTTGGAGAGCCAGAGTAATTTGCCCAAGGTCATACTGAGAGATTTGCTGATCTGAGAACTAACTGGCTGTTAAATCTGGGACAGTCCAGCTTCCAAACCCTTGTTTGTTCCAATAGAGTTCCTCTTTGCCTCCATTAAGCTCTGCCCTGCCCTTTGCAGGCACAGCAGGAGTAGGGGATCCATAGCGCAGAGATCTGCCTTGTTCACCTTTGTAGTCCCAGGACCCAACACTCAGGAAGTAGTTAAGCATCCCCAAGTTTCTTCTAAACAGTCCTTAGGCCACAACAGGCTCCCTCCCTCCCTGACACTACATAGTGAAGTCCAGGTCAGTTTAGACTACAGCGAAACACTACCTCAAAAATAAATAGATCAATAAATACATACCTCGTGTGGTGAGTGTTCATTTACTTTCTCTATCTCTTCAGTTTAGAGGCTAGGAAAAGTGAGTGGTGAGTGACAGAGCTACAAAAGCTGCCTGCCTATGCCAGGTCTCTGCGGGTTTATTTTATTTTATTTTTTTTTATTGGTTGTTTGAGGTAGGGTTTTGCCCTAGTCCAGGCTGACCTGAAATTCATTATGTAGTCTCAGGGTGGCCTCGAACTCCCCGTGATCCTCCTACCTCTGTCTCCCGAGTGCTGGGATTAAAGGCGTGTGCCACCATGCCTGGCACTGCGGTTTGTTTGTTTTACATTTTTATTTATTTATTTTTGGCTTTTTGAGGTAGGGTCTCCCTGTAACCCAGGCAGACCTGGAAGTCACTATGTAGTCTCAGGCTATCCTTGAACTCATGAAAATTTCCCTCCTTTCAAAATTTTATTCATTTATTATTTATTTGAGAGATCAAGAGAGAAAGAGGCAAAGAGAGAGAGAGAGAGGAAGAGAGAATGGGCGTGCCAGGGCCTCTAGCCACTGCAAATGAACTCCAGATGTATGTGCCACCTTGTGCATCTGGCTTACGTGGGACCTGGAGAATCGAACCTAGATCCTTAGGCTTCTTCGTAGGCAAGTGCCTTAACCACTAAGAAATCTCTCCAGCCCCTGTGTGTGTGTTTTAATTCAAGTTCAAGGCTTGGCATTCAAAGCCTGTCAGAGTCGGTCCCCAGCTTAAGACCTCATCAGGTTATGGAGGATGAGGTAGCCCAGGCTTTGTCACCTGCATTCCTGGATTCAAATCTAGGCTCTATCCCTGTACTAAGCTATATGACAAGATTTTTAAATTCTCTGCAGGGGGCTGGAAAGATGGGTCAATGGTTAAGGCCCTTGCCTGCAAAGACCCAGGTTTGATTCCCCATTACCTATGAAAAGCCAAATACACCAAGTGCTGCATACATGTGGAGTTTGATTGCAGTGGCTAGAGACCCTAGTGTGCCCACTCATATTCCCTTTCTCTTTCTCTCTGTTTAAAAATAAATAAAACATTTTATTTATTTATCTATTTTGAATTTTGAGGTAGGGTCTCACTCTAACCCAGGCTGACCTAGAATTCACTCTGTAGTCTCAGGCTGGCCTCAAACTCACAGCAATCCTCCTACCTCTGCCTCCCAAATGCTGGGAGTAAAGGCATGCACCATCACGCCAGGTGAATATATTTTTTTAATTTATTTGAGAGAGAGAGAGAGAGAGAGAGGGAGAAAGAAGCAGAGATAGGGAGGCAGATAGAGAATGGACACGCCAGGGCCTCCAGCCACAGCAAACAAACTCCAGACACATGTGTCACCTTGCATATCTGGCTTATGTGGGTCCTGGGGAATTGAACCTAGGTCCTTTGGCTCTGCAGGCAAGCACCTTAACTGCTAAGCCATCTCTCTAGCCTAAAAATAAATGAAATTTTTTTTATTTTAATTCTCTGAGCCTGGCCAGGCATGGTGGCACATGCCTTTAATCCTAGCACTTGGGAGACAGAGGTAGGAGAATTGCCATGAGTTTGAGGTCACCCTGAGACTACATAGTTAATTCCAGGTCTGCCTGGGCCAGAGTGAGACCCTACCTCAAAAAATAAACAAACAAAGCCGGGCGTGGTGGCGCACGCCTTTAATCCCAGCACTCGGGAGGCAGAGGTAGGAGGATCGCCATGAGTTCGAGGCCACCCTGAGACTCCATAGTGAATTCCAGGTCAGCCTGGGCTAAAGTGAGACCCTACCTCAAAAAAATAAATAAACAAACAAACAAACAACCAAACAAACAAACAAAATGTCTGAGCCTTGGTTTTCTCATCCTCAATAACACCTCACAATATTGTAGGGGAATCTCAAGAGACAGTACACGTGAACCTCAAGGATTGACAGCGGTGATTGCGATTCTTACTTCATCTCCTGGACACAGACCTCTTTAGCCTGAGTATCTCATTTGATCCTTCAGGGCCCAGCTTAAACCTCCTCTCCTCTGGGAAGCCTTTCCTGCCCGCTTCTCCTCTCTCATCCAAAATGTCTCTTGGGGCTGGCCTGGTATGGTGGCGCATGCCTTTAATCCCAGCACTCAGGAAGCAGAAGTAGTAGGATTGCTGTGAGTTCAAGGTTGGGCTAGAATGAGAATAAGATCCTAGCTCCAAAAAGCAAATAAATAAATAATAATAATAATAAAGTAAACAAATAAAAGGGCCTCTTGCCCCCTTTGAACCTTAGTGTATCCTGCCTCATCAAACAAGGCTTCCCTGTCATGTCTTATGGACCAGTTGAGTTCTCACCTCCCGCTGCATGGGTCTCTGTCAGATCTCTTTGACTACCCTTCAGCAGCTAGAACCTACCTGGCTAGGCATGCAGAAAATAGCTAATAAATATTGATCACGGCTTGATCATCTGCCCATCAAAGGGGAGCAGTAGTTCATGAGATCCGAAACCCCAGTGAAATCCTGCTCTCTACTTCCTAGCTGAACAACCCTGGACGGCCGTTGCTCACCTCCCTCTCCGCACTCCCCTTTCCTCAGCCACCCAACACAGATAAAGCTCCCACCTAGCCTGAATCACGGGTCTTCAGAGACGTCAATTTTTTTTTTTTAAGGCAAGGTCTCACTCTAGCTCAGGCTGACCTGGAATTCACTAGGTAGTCTCGGGCTGACCTGGAACTCACAGCAATCCTCCTCTCTCGAGTGCTGGGATTAAAGGCACGTGCTACCGTGCTGGCTTCAGAGACGTCGGTAACTTGATGATGGACATGATGGTGGCTGGCATGCATTGAGAACCTAAGAACCTACCACGTGTGCTTTGCCTTGGGTTTCTGCTCACACACGCTGCACAACACACCTCTGAAATGGAGGCGCTGTTATTATCCCCATTTTACAGATGAGGGATCCTGGAAGGAATTGTGGCAGAGCAGGTTTGGGGAAGAAGCAGGGCCCCAGGGCCAGGGAGGGAAATGGGGGTGGCAGGGTGGGGCTGGGAGGAAAGAAGGGAGCCAGCAGTGAGGGGGCTGAGAGCCAGTTCTCTGTGGTTGAGTTTCGGGCAGCTGGGGCTGGCTTTGGAGTTTCACTGCCTGGGAACTGATGAGTTCCTGCAAGAGGTGTGAGTACAGAGCTGAAGTCAGTCAGTCTCCCTGGGCTTGAATTCTTGCCCTGTCTCTGCATGACTGGTGGTGTAATCTCAAGCTGGTTACTGGACTTCTCTGAGCCTCAACTTCCACATCTTTGAGAGGGGAATGGCAGAAGGCACCTTCTGTTCATTCACTGGAACCACCCAGTTGGATATGGAGAGGCCTTAAAAGGGTGCAGGTGAAAAGTAGGTACTTGGCGACCCATTATTGCAGTGAGGGCTCCCCACTACAGTGTCACACAGGTACAGTCAGGACAAACGAGGAAACTGAGGCTGAACTATGTAAAGAGAACAGACTAGAGGCTGCTTAGGGATGGAACTATGCATCTGAACTCAGATTTCTCTCTTTCTCTCTACAAAGGCACAGAGATTTTTTGAACAAAGTCCCAGTCTCCAAAGCCCTTGTTCTGCCAATGAGCCAGGGGTTCCAGGGCTGCAGACATTGCCAGAGGTAGGAAGAGTGTGCCCGTGCCAGGCGTAGTGTTGCATACCTGTAACTTCAACATTTGGGGAGTAGAGACAGGAGGATGAGGAGTTTAGGGTCATTGTGAGTTTGAGGCCATAAGACACTGTGACACTGTCTCAAAAAGCAAAAGCAAAAGAGTGAATGGATAAATGGGTGAGTTAGGGAATCCTTAGGACTATTTTCCAGATGATGAAAGGAAGATACGGGCATTAAGTGACTTGCCTGAGGCCAAGAGCTAGTGAGTCACCAAGTCTTTGGCTCAGCCAGGAACAAAGAGCCTTGGAAAAGTCCCCATCTGGACACAAGCTTCCATGCTCGGTGGTTGCATCTTGTCCCTGGCCTGTCTTCCATAAAACACCTCTGTTCACAGTTCAAAGCACTTGCTACAGGCTTCCTGAAGAACAATATGGTGGCATCTGCCTTGAATCCCCAGCACTTAGAAAACTGAGACAGGGGGCTGGAGAGATGGCTTAGTGGTTAAGCACTTGCCTGTAAAACCTAAGGACCCAGGTTCGAGGCTCGGTTCCCCAAGACCCACGTAAGCCAGATGCACAAGGTGGCGCATGCATCTGGAGTTCGTTTGCAGTGGCTGGAGGCCCTGTCACGCCCATTCTCTCTCTCTATCTGCCTCTTTCTCTTGTCTGTCTGTCGCTCTCAAATAAATAAATAAATAAAAATAACAAAAAAAACGTATTTTTTAAAAAAGCACCAAAATAATACAGAAAAAATGTAAAAAAAAAAAAAAACTGAGATAGGAGGACTTCCTCTAATCAAGGCCGCCCCACACCCCAGCTACAGAGCAAGACTATATCAGACCAAAAAAAAAAAAAAAAAAAAAAAACTAAAGAAAACAGCTGAGTGTGGTGGTGCATGTCTTTAATCTCAGCACTTGGGAGGCAGGGGTAGGAGGATTGCCATGAGTTCAAGGCCATCCTGAGACTACATAGTGAATTCCAGGTCAGCCTGAGCTAGAGTGAGACCCTACCTCCAATGAAAAACCAAAAAGAAGAAAAAGAAAAAGGAAGGGAGCTAGAGAGATTGCTTAGCAGTTAAAGACACTTGTTTTGGTTCAATTCCACAATACATGTAAAGTCAGGTGCACAAAGGGTGCATGTATCTGGAGTTTGTTTGCAGTGGCAAGAGGCCCTGGGGCACCCATTCTCTCCTCTGCCCCCCACAAACATGTGTGTGTGTGTGTGTGTGTGTGTGTGTGTGTGTTGGTTTTTCTTTCAAGGTAGGGTCTCATTCTAGTGCAGGCTGACCTGAAATTCACTATTTAGTCTCAGAGTGGCCTCAAACTCATGGCAATCCTTCTACCTTGGCCTCTCAAGTGCTGGCATTAAAAGTGTGCACCACCATGCATGGCTAATAAAAATATTTTTAGTTTTTAAAAAAATATTTTAGTTCAGGTTGGAGAGATAGCTGAACAGTTAAGGCACTTGCCTTGCCTGCAAAGCCTAAGTACACATGTTGGAGTTCCAGGTCCCACATAGCCAGACGCACAGTGATGCAAACGTGCAGTGTTACACATGTGCACAAGGGGGCACACGCATCTGGAGTTCATTCATAGCGGCTGAAAGGCCCTGGTGCGCCCATTCTCTCTATATATATAGGTAAGGTCTTGCTCTAATACAGGCTGACCCAGAATTCACTATGTAGTCTCAGGATGGCCTCAAACTCATAGTGATCCTCCTACCTCTGCCTCTTGAGTGCTGGGATTGAAGGTGTGCACCAACACCCCTAGCTAATATGTATAGTTTTATTCAGTAGAAACTTTGTATGAACACATAATATGTTGGTACCATCATTTCTCTCCTCCCTGTCCCCACTCCACTGTGGGCCCTCCTTAGTGGGATTGCTGGTATTCACCATGGAGTTGTGGGTTATGAATTGTGACAGCAGCCGTCAGTCATTGTGGGGTGGGGGCAATGTCTCTGGATATTCCCTCTCACCCTGTTGCTCTTACAATCTTTCTGTTCCCTCTTCCACAAAATTCCCTGAGCTGTGGTGGGTGTGCTTTAAGTCTGCACTGGTGTTGAGCTCTCAGCGGCTTCTGGACTTCTGCTTTGGTGCACTTTGAATGTCCTCAGTGTCTGTCTCCCTCACCCTGGCCCAGATGGTCAGGCTCACCATGGAAGCAGCACGCTTGCTCATCTTGCCCTGGCTGATGTGAGAGGGGAGGTTCATCTCCTGCCTGGGAGTCAGCTATCCTTGTCTTATTGATAGATTTTGGTTGTCCTTGGTTCTTGCTGCTTTAATGGCATGTGGTACAGCCCTCTAAAATATATAAAAGATGCTCAGGGGCTGGAGAGATGGCTTAGTGGTTAAGGTGTTTGCCTGCAAAGCCAAAGGACCCAGGTTCAACTCTCCAGGACCCACATAAGCCAGATGCACAAGGGGGCTTATGCATCTAGAGTTCGTTTGCAGTGGCTGGAGGCCCTAGCATGCCCATTCTCTCTCTTTCTCTCTCTCTCTCAACCTGCCTATTTCTGTATCTCTCTCTCTCTCTCAAATAAATAAATAAAAATAAAAATATTTTTTTTAAAAAAGATGCTCAGAGCCGGGTGGGGGGTGGTGCACGCCTTTAATCCCAGTACTCAGGAGGCAGAGGTAGGAGAATCACCAAGAGTTCAAGGCCACCCGGAGACTATATAGTGAATTCCAAGTCTGCCTGAGCTAGAGTGAGACCCTCCCTCACAAAAAAAAAAAAAAAAAAAGATGCTCAGGGCTGGAGAGATGGCTGGCTTAGCAGTTCAGTGGTTAAGGCACTTGCTTGCAAAGCCAAAGGACCTCAGTTCGATTCCCCAGGACCCATGTAAGCCAGATGCACAAGGTGGTGCATGTATCTGGAGTTCATTTGCAGGGGCTGTAGGCCCTGGCGCACCCATTCTCCCTCTTTCTGTCAGTTTCTCTTTCTCTCTGCCTCTCTCTCTCTTAAATAAATAAATAAATGAATGAAAATGCTCAGCATCATTGGTCATAGGGAAATGATAAAACCCCAGCGAGATGCTGCTCTCCATTCTCTGGCATAGCTATCCTGTAGGAGATAGACAGTAGCAAGTGTTGCCAGGATGGGAAGAAGCCGGTACATTGCTGGCAGGAAGGCAGGTTGTTGCAGCTGCTTCGGAGAACAATTTGGAGGTTTCTTAAAGTCACACACAGATGGTGCAGGCCTGTCATTCCGGAGCTCGAGAGGCTGAGGCAAAAGGATCTCAAGTTCAAGGCCAGACCGGGCTACATGGTGAGATCCTGTCTCAACATAACCTCTACACTTGCTGCCCCAAACAAAAGACACGCAGGCACCATAAGACAGAGTAAATCCACTCCCAAGTTTATTCCCAAGACTTGAAAACCCTACGTCCACATGACAGTGAATATACAAGTGTTCATAGCAGTACTGTTTATTCATAACCTCAAAGTGGAAATAACCCAACTGTCCATTGACTGATAATTGGATAAACAAAATGCAGCGTAGCCATACAATGGAATGTTACTTAACCATGAAAAGAAGACAGGCTGTGAGAGATGGCTCAGGGGTTAAAGGCACTTTCTTGCAAAGCTTAACTGCCTGGCTTCCATTTCCCAGTACTCACATAAAGTCAGATGCACAAAGTGGTGCATGCATCTGGAGTTCATTTGCAGCAGCTAGAGGCCCTGGTGTGCCCACACTCACTTTCTCTGTCTCTCTCTCTCTCTCTCTCAAATATATATATTTGTTTTTTCAAGGTAGGGTTTCTCTCTAGCCCAGGCTGACCTGGAACTCACTATGTAGTCTTGAACTCATAGCAATCCTCCTACCTCTGCTTCCCAAGTGCTGGGATTAAAGGCATGCACCACCATGCCCAGCCTATAAAAAAATTTTTTTAAAGAAAAGAATGTGCTGGAGAGATGGCTTAGTGGTTAAGGCACTTGCCTACAAAGCCAAAGGACCTAGGTTCAATTTCCCAGGACCCACATAAGCCAGATGCACAAGGGGGCGCACACCTCTGGAGTTCATTTGCAGTGGCTGGAGGCCCTGGCACGCCCACTTCCCCCAACCCCCGCTGCCCCGCCTATTTCTCTCTCTCTCAAATAAAGAAAAAAAATTTATAAAAAGGAAAAAGAAAAGAAGGACTAACACATCTGTGGGCCAATCTTGCAAACAAAAGGAACTGAATACCAAAGGTCACATATTATAGAATGCCATTTATATAAAATACCCAGACAGGACTACAGACACAGGGAGAGAGAGAGAGAAATGGACTAGTGCTGAGCATGATGGCACACGCCTTTAATCCCAGCACTCAGGAGGTCGAGGATCACTGTGAGTTCAAGGCACCCTCCACCCTGAGTCTACATAGTGAATTCCAGGTCAGCCTGGGCTAAAGCATTACCCTACCTCAAAAAAAAAAAACCTTGGAAAAAGGACTAGTGTTTGGTGGGGATGGGTCAGTCTCCCTTTCAGATGAGGAAAAGTGGAGCACGGAGGAGTGAAGTGAGACCCTGTGCCCACCTCTCTGTGTGACTATGGGATGTAGTGATGTCTCCTCTCTGATGAAGGGAGGAGGAGTACACAGGCTGCCAGGGATGCAAGCCCCTGCTTGGTGGGCTAGCTCTCTCCTGGGGGCCTCTGACTGGAGGCTGCCAGGGTGTAAAGGGGAACACTGCCATCTAGAGGTGAGCTGTGGCACAGGCCAAAGCCGCAGCCGCTGTCCTTTTCATCACCCATACCCCCTACTCCCCACCTTCTCCCCTCACCCCACAAAAGGATGCAGCCCTGGTGGGAAGACCAGGGCTACCAGTATGGCCAGATTCTTTCCAGATGTTTCCAGATCCTGGAGATGGTTTTCACAGATGTTGAATCCTGTGGCGGTGACGCCACACGAAAGGAGGCCATTGGTTGCTGATGCAGCTCGGTGGTAGAGTAGGTGCAGAGGCGGTGAAGTCAAAGCCCTTGTACTGGGGAAAAAACAAAACACCGAGGGCCTGGGGAGACGACTCGGTGTTGGTAAAGCACTTGCCATAAAAGTGCGAGGACCTGCACAAGTCAAGATCTCCAGACCCCATGTGAAGCCGGAAGTGGCTGCACAGCTCCGTAATCCCTGCGTGCCCACAGAGGCAGAGACAGCGGAGTCTCCGAAGCTCACAGGCTGTTTAGCTTGATGTCTGCACCAAGAAACCGCCACCCAAAGACAAGGGGGCGGGGGCGGGAGAGAGGCGGCAGCAGTTAAAGGCACTCGCTTGTGTTCGATTCCCCAGTACCCAAATAAAGCCAAAGCAGATGCACAAAATGGCCCATGTGTTCTTTTGCAGTGGCAAAAGGCCCTTGCTCTTTTCTCTCTCTCTTTCTTCCTTTCCTTTCCTTCCTTCCTTTCTTTCTTTCTTTCTTTCTTTCTTTCTTTCTTTCTTTCTTTCTTTCTTTCTTTCTTTCTTTCTTTCTTTCTTGTTTTTTCAAGGTAGGGTCTTGCTCTAGCCCAGGCCCACTGAAATTAAGTCTCAGACTGGCCTCGAACTCATGGCAATTCCTCTACCTCTGCCTCCCGAGTGCTGGGATTAAAGGCACGCGCCACCACGCCCGGCTTCTCTCCCCCCTCCACCCCTACGCCATAAGTAAATAAAATTAAAAACAATGTGGAGGGCTGGAGAGATAGCTCAGCTGATAAAGGCACTTGCTAGCACAGCATGTCCGACCCAGGTTCAGTTCTCCAGCAGCCGCAGGAAAGCCCGACACAAAGTGGCTCACACGCCTGGTGTTTGTTTATAGTGGTAAGGGACCCCTGGTGTGCCCATACACACACAGGCGTGAAAAAATTTTTTTTTTAATTTTAATGTAAATAAATAAAATTGTTTAAAAAGTGGAAGGTGAGAAGCAACCCCTAAGGTTGACCCCTGACCTCCACACACATGCTGGCTGCGGCACATGTGCCCGCGCTCACACATATGAGCACACACTCTCACACACACACAAGCATAATAATTTAATCACCGGAACCAGGAGCGGTGGCTCACACATTCCAGCACTTGGGAGGCTGAGACAGAAGGATCCCCAGGAGCTATAGGCCAGAGTCTACTGAATGAGACCTTATCTTAGGAAGGAAGGCAAGAAAGGAGGGAGGAAGGAAGACAGGGAGGGAAGAAGAAAGGGAGGGACCAAAGGAAAGAAGGAAAGCAAGGGAAGGAGGACCCAGGAAGGTGTCCAGAGCAGCTTGGGAGATCACTACCTACAGTTCATGGAATTTTCAGTCTATTCCTTCCTGTTCCTTATCACTGACCTTGTCACTCTCTAGCTCAAGGCCTGGCAAGTAGCTGCTCACCATGGCCTGTCTATGCCCAGGCCACAGCACCTCTGGTCTTCAGCCCTTTCACACATGGACCTTGAGTTCTGATCAACACGCCTCTCCCAAGTTTGCCTCAGACCTACCACATTCTCCTTGAGATGCCTCTCTTTATCTCTTTCCCCGGAGAAACCTACTTGTTTTTTTTTTAAATAACCTATTTTTATTTATTTATTTGACAGAGAGAGAGAGAGAATGGGTGCACCAGGGTCTCTAGCCACTGCAAACAAACTCCACATGCATGAGCCCCCTTGTGCATCCCACTAAATGTGGGTCCCGGGGAATCGAACCCAGGTCCTTTGGCTTTGCAGGCAAATGCCTTACCCACTAAGCAATACCTCCAGCCCCCAAGAAACTTAATTCTTGCCATCAAATATCTCTCTCTCTCTCTCTCTCTCACTCTCTCTCTCTCTCTTCCTCAGACAAGGTCTCACATAGCTCAGTTTGGCTTCCCACTTGCTACATAGGCCAGGCTGGCCCTGAACTCAAAATCCTCCTGCCTCAGGTTCAAGGGTGTTGGGGTTATAGGTTTGTAGCACCACACCCCTTTCCTTTCTTTGAACTAGATAAACAGGCCATTGAGAATGCCCTGTACTCTGTGTTCATGCCTGATTCAAACACCATTCAATAAAAATAAGTGTGTGTTGCCAGGTGTGGTGGCACACACCTTTAATCCCAGCACTCAGGAGGCAGAGGTAGGAGGATCACTGTGAATTTGAGGCCATCCTGAGAATACATAGTGAATTCCAGGTCAGCCTGGGCTAGAGTGAGACCTTACCCCGAAAAAAAAAAAAAAAGTGTGTGTTAACACTTCAGACCAAGAGAACTGAAACCCAGGATAGTGAAATTGAGTATACAAATCAATGGTTGGAGAGATAGCTTAGCGGTTAAGGCACTTGCCTGCAAAGCCAAAGGACCTAGATTCAATTCCCCAGGACCCACGTAAGCCAGATGCACAAGGTGGTACATGCATCTGGAAGTCGTTTGCAGTGTCTGTCTGTCTGTCTCTCTCTCTTGTGCTCTCTCAAATAAATAAATATTATTAAGGAGAGAGAGAACCTAAATCAAATTCACTGGTAGCATGATCATGAACAATGCTCTGGGTCTGATCTCCAATACTAGGAGGAAGAAGAGCTGGAGAAAAATCCCCGGCCTGTAGATGTAGCTCAATGGTAGATCACTTGTCTAGTCTGAGCAGGGCCTTGGGTTCACTTCCCAGCATAAAAACAAAATAAAATCCAGATCAATTGATCTTAGCCAAAATGCCAAGGGTGGGAAGCAAACAGATCGATTACTAAAAGTGGAAAATAAACCTGGTGTGGAAGGTCATGCCTATAATCCCAGCAATTGGGAGTCTGAGGCAGGAGGATCACCATGAGTTTGAATTTGAATTTGAATTTGAGGCCAGCCTGGGCAACTGGATAAGTTCCAAGTCAGCAGCTTTGGTTAGCGTGAGACCTGGTCTCAAAAAAAAAAAAAAAGGTTGGAGGGATGGCTTAGCGGTTGAGGCATTTGTCTGCAAAGACAAAGGACCCAGGTTCAATTCCCCAGGACCCATGTAAGGCCAGATGCCGATGCACAGGTGGCCCATGTATCTGGAGTTCATCTGAGGTGGCTGGAGGCTGTGGTACACCCATTCTTTCTCTCTCTCTCTTCTCTCTCATTCAAATAAGTAAATAAGTAAATAAAAATAAAAATATATTTGAAAAAAACCTCCACATCCCATGTAAACATCTGGGTATAACCCCAGTCTAAAAGGGAGCAGAGACCTAAGAGAATCATCATACTCCCCCCAAGCTCTGAAATTAGTGACAGAGAGAGAGAGAGAGAGAGAGAGAGAGAGAGAGAGAAGAGGCTCCAGCTCAAAACAAGAGCAGGCAGAAGAGCAATAGAGAGGTTCATCTAATGTTCTACTGCAGCCTGGGCAGGTGAGCATATGGGGTGCCCCAAAGGCACATACATGGGCATACACCACATACACACACACACACACACACAAGATTTTTAAAAGTTGGAAATGAGACCACAACCCTTTACTTGTTTATTTATTTGTGGGTGGCATGTTATGTGTCTGGGAGTGTGTGGAAACATATACATGCCTTCCATGGTGTGAGTATGGAGATCAGTCAGAAATTAACCCAGGGGGCTGGAGAGATGGCTCAGTGGATGAAGTGCTTGCCTGCAAAGTCTGATGACCCAGGTTCGACTCCCCAGTACCCATGTAAAGTCAGGTGCACAAAGTGGTGCGTGTGTCCAAACTTTGTTTGCAGCAGCTAGAGTCTCTGGCATACCTATTCCCCCTCTCTCTCCCTTCCCACCCCTCGACTTGCAAATAAATAAATAAAACTACATTTTAGAAAAGTAATTAACCTGGGTGTCCCTCCTCTCCTTCCATCTTCTTTAGAGACGGGATCTCTTGTTTTGCTACTGCTGTCTGAAAGCTTCCAGATTCTCCTGGCATTGCCTCCCGCTGCCATAGATCACTGGGATCACAGACATGTTTGTCACTTTGTCTTTGGGTGCTTTGTTTTTGTGGGTGCTAAGGAGGATTGAACTTGAGTCATAAGGTTTGCAAGCAAGTGCTTTTAACCACTGAGCCATCTCCTGAGCTTCCAAAGCTCTCTCTCTCTCTCTTTTTTTTTTTTTTTTTTTTTTTTTTGGAGGGGGCGGGATAGGGTCTCACTCTAGTCCAAGCTGACTTGGAATTCACTATATAGTCTCAGTGTGGCCTCAAACTCAAGTTGATCCTCCTACCTCCAGCTCCCAAGTGCTGGGATTAAAGGCGTGCACCACCATACCTGGCTTTTTTTCATTAAAATAAAAAAGTTATTTGTCAGGTGTGGTAGTGCATATCTTTAGTCCCAGCACTCAGGAAGCAGAGGTAAGAGGATCACTAAGTTTAAGGCCAGCCTGAGACTACATAGTAAATTCTAGGTCAGCCTGGGCTAGAGCAAGACCCTGAAAAAACAAAACAAACAAAAATTTATTTATTTGCTTCTGCGTGTGTGTGAGAGAGAGAGAGAGAAAAAAGGAAGGGAGGAAGGAAGGAAGGGAGAGAGAGAGAGAGAGAGAGAGAGAGAGAGAAAGAAAGAAAGAAAGAAAGAAAGAAAGAAAGAAAGAAAGAAAGAAAGAAAAGGCCAGGCTTGGTAGAGCACGCCTTTAATCCTAGCACTTGGGAGGCAGAGGTAGGAGGATCATAGTGAGTTCGAGGCCACGCTGAGACTACATGGTGAATTCCAGGATTCCAGGTCAGGCTGGGCTAGAGTGAAACCCTACCTTGAAAAGCCAAAAAAAAAAAAAAAAGAAAAAGAAAAAGAAAAAGAAAGAAAGAAAAAAGAAAAGAAAAGAAAATGTCCACATGCTCCAGGGTCTCTTGCTGCTGCAATGGAAGGTCCATTCAGCTCTATATGGGTGGCTGGGGAATTAAACTGGTCTGGTATACTTGGCAAGCAACTGCTGAGCCATCTCCTTAGCCTCTTTTTTTTGTTTGTTTGTTTTTGTTTTTGTTTGTTTGTTTGTTTTTGTTTTTTGAGGTAGGGTCTCACTCTAGCCCAGGCTGACCTGGAATTCACTATGGAGTCTCAGGGTGGCCTTGAACTCAAGGCGATCCTCCTACCTCTGCCTCCCAAGTGCTGGGATTAAAGGCATGCACCACCATGCCCGGCAGCCTCATATTTTTAAAAATAACTTTATTTATTTATTTGCAAGCAGAGAAAGCAGAGAGAGAAGAGAGACAGACAGAGAGAATGGGCATGCCAGAGCCTTCAGCCATGGCACATGAACTCCAGTTGTTTGTACCACTCTGTGCATCTGGCTATACATGGGTACTAGGGAATCAAACCTGGGTGGTCACAGCTCTTTATATTTATTTATTTATTTAAGAGATAGAAAGAGGCAGACAGAGGGAGAGAGACTGAGAGAGAGAGACAGAGGGTATGGATGCACCAGGACCTCTAGCCATTGCAAACAAACTCCACATGCATGCATCATCTTGTGCATCTGGCTTTACATGGGTACTGGGGAATCAAACCCCAGGCTGTCAGGATTTAAAGCGAGTACCTTTAACTTTTAAGCCATCTCCACAGGCCCTCATATTTTTTTAAAATTGTTTATCGGGCTGGGGAGATGGCTTAATGGTTAAGGCACTTGCCTACAAAGCCAAAGGACCCAGGTTCAATTCCCCAGGAGCCACATAAGCCAGATGCACAAGGTGGTGCATGTGTCTGGAGTTTGTTTGCCACAGCTGGAGGCCCTGGAGTACCCATTCTCTCTCCCTCTTTCTATCTGCCTCTCTCTCTCTCTCTCAAATAAATAAACAAAATTATTTACTTACAATTTTTGTACATGCATATAATGTCTTTTGATAATATTCACCTCCCATTACCTTCTCTTGCTCCCACCCCCTCCACTGAACCCCTTCTTTCAACTTGTCCAACTTCTACTTTGATGTCTTTTTTGCGTGTGTAACCCACTGAGTTTAATTAGGGCCGCTTGCACAAGCTTGGGGTGGGGCAGTGCTATTTACTGGCTCATGGACACCTTACCAGTGACCGGAGAAAAGACCAGAGCTCTTTGCAAGAAGACACCCAGTGCCTGGAATCACTGGTATTGGATGGTGAGGGTTAATCTCCATCCTCAGAAGTTGGATATGACCCCTTCCTCCATGTCCTTTGAGGAATCTGTTTGTCTCCAATCCCATGGGGACCACAGCTGTTTCAGGCTCTGCCTGCCCCATCAGATCAAATGTGTGCTTTGCCTTAAGTCCCAAGTCAAGCGTGGTGCCCGCTGAGAGGGAAATGTGCAGAACTGCTTATTAGACTCATCTCCATGAGAGGTTCGTGAAGTAGTTGAAAGATCACTCACAGTTCCTTCCTGGGAACATTGACTCAGTCTCCCTCCAGAGCTTTGTGTTGTGGAAGATGCTGAGCAGGGTCCTTGGAGGCCAAAGAGGTCACCCTAGGGGGTGAAGTCCTCATGTATCTCCTTGTCAAGACGCTTGGAGAAAAGCCCAACTTCCCATTCCATCCTACCTCCCACCCCCACTCTCCCACAGGCAGAGATCACTGAGCATCCAAAATTCAAAATACTCCAAAATCCAGAGCTCATGTTTTCAACCAGTGTGAGGAATGGAAACTTGGGATCTTACACGTACTGGGCAAGGGCTCTACCACTGGTAAAGACCACCAGGAAAAATCCAAAACCTTTTGAGCCCTGACATAATATCACGGGTAGAAAAGTTTACACCTGATCCCACGTGACCAGTCAAAATGCAAGTCCAAAATAGCTCAGATGGTAAAGGACTTACCTAGCATGTGACAGGCCCTGGGTTCAACTTCCAGCATTGCAAAGAAGAACACAGATAAACTAAAAAATTGTATATCAAATTACCTTTGGGATATATACATGCATAATCCACATACAGTGTATATAAACACAAATGTGTTTTGTGTTTAGATTTGGGTCCCTTCGTTAATTTGCATATGCAAATACGTCCAAATTTGCAACCTAAAACATATCTGATCTCAAGCATTGTGGATAAGAGTGCTCTTTCCCTGGAGGAGCAGAACGATTGCGTTCACACCCTGGACCCACTTAAGTTATCACAACAACCCCATGAAGATGCGAGAACTGAGGTCATGGGCTGGAGAGATGGCTTAGCAGTTAAGGCATTTGCCTGCAAAGCCTAAGGACCCAGGTTTGATTCCCCAGGACCCACGTAAACTACCTGCACAAGGTGGCATTTACATCTGGGGTTTGTTGGCAGTGGCTGAAGGCCCTGGCACGGCCATTCTCTCTTATCTGCCTCTTTTATTTTCTCTCTCTCAAATAAATAAAGAAAAATAATTAAAAAAAAAAAAGAGAACTGAGGTCAGGAAAAGTTCAGTGATGAGCCCCACATTACATTTATTTGCTGTGTGACATCACCTTTCAGAAGACTCACAAACCTTGGGACTGGGGAGATGGCTCAGTTGGTAAAAGCACTTACCAGACAAGCATAGAGACCTGAATTCAGACCCCCAGTGCCTACATATATGCTAGGTATGGGAGTGTGTACCTGTAAACCCAGCGCTTTGGAAGTGGAAACAGCTGGATGCCAGGGCAAACTGTCTAACTAGACTAGCTTAGTCTGCAAGTTCTAGGTTCAATGAGAAGCTTTCTCGGCAAATAAGGTGTCGAGCAATTGAACAGGACACCCAGCATTAATTAACCTCTGGTCTCCACATGCATGTGCACCTGCACACACCTGTGCTGCACATACACATAACACACACACGTGAAGTAAGAAAGATAGATCAAAGCTGGGCGTGGTGGCGCACGCCTTTAATCCCAGCACTTGGGAGGCAGAGGTAAGAGGATCACCATGAGTTCAAGGCCAGCCTGAGACTACATAGTGAATTTCAGGTTAGCCTGGACTAGAGTGAAACCTTACCTCTAATAATAAAAAAAGAAGAAAAAATAGACCAAGCCAGGCATGGTGGCACATGCCTTTAATCCCAGCACTTGGGTGGCAGAGGTAGAAGGATCGCCGTGAGTTCAACGCCACCCCGAGTCTACATAGTGAATTCCAGGTCAGCCTGAATTAGAGTGAGACCCTACCTCGAAAAACCAAAATAATAACAACAATAAGGATAGATCAGGCCTGGAGAGATGGCTTAGTGGTTAAGACAGTTGCCTGCAAAGCCAAAGGACCCAGGTTCGATTCTCTGACTCACATGAGCCAGATGCACATTGTGGCACATGCATCTGGAGATCGTTTGCAGAAGCTGAAGGCTCTGGCACACCCATTCTCTCTATCTGACTCTCTCTCTGATAAAATAAATAACTAACTAAATAAAGTTTTAAAAAAGAAATCCTAAACCAGGTGTGGTAGCACATGCCTTTAATCCCAGCACTCGGGAGGCAGAGGTAGGAGGATCACCGTGAGTTGGAGGCCACCCTGAGACCACATAGTGAATTCCAGGTCATCCTAGGCTAGAGCGAGACCCTACCTCGAAAAACAAAACAGAAACAAAAGAAAAAGAAAATAAATCTCTTTAAAGAAAAAAGAGATCACACCTATGACCTCCATAGCCTCCGTAAAGGTATACATTGTCGTCACTCCCCTTTTACAGCTGAAGCAACCAAGACTCAGAGGGTTGGGTCAGTTTACCCAAGGCCACAGGGCAGGTGACGGTAGAGACAGCTTTTGACTTAGTTATCACGCTTCTGATCACCTGCTGCCATGCCTCGGAATGTTCTCTCACAGCCTGTACTTCAGGATGTGTAAGTTAGGATAAAAATTACCGCCTCGCAGAGTGGGTGCGATGATTAGCTCTCACTGCGTGGGCTTCTGGGGCGTGGGAGAAGAAAGAGAAAAAAAAAAGGTTTTTTCTCTTTCTCTCTGTCCAGAGCGGCCACTGACAATTACAGCAACTGGACACCAGAGGGTAGTCACGCGCCGAAGACCTGAGCTCTGGCCAGGCGCGTGGTGGTTTCAAGGCTAAGGACTCTGGGGAGCCTTGGGGTCCAGGGCATTTCTCACCCGCGCGGAACCTTAGGCTGACCCATGAGGTCTAATTAAGCCTTAACCCTACCCCAGGCTCTTTTTTTTTTTTTTACCAAAAACACACTTCTGAGATGGGTGGAGGAGGGGTGCATATTGAGGGGGATCCAGCTGTGTCCCATTTGGAGGTGGCAGTGGTGGGGGGGCGGCAATTACCAACAGTTCTCTCCTGCTGGAGGCTGGGTTCCTGGAGCCGCCACAGCTGCAGCATGTGTGTGTGTGGGGGGGGGGGGGCTGGCAGGGGCGAGCTTTGGAATTGTCTCCCTCGGGGTTTCCATGGCTACAGATTGATGCCAGTAGCCCACTAGGCTGAGAGTCCTTTATCGGTATTGTCTCCTGGAGAGACAATGGGCTTTGGGTTTGGGGGGCGGTTCTGTGTAGAACACTGCTACAGCTGGGGCCTGTTCTGTGAGTCCCTTGACCCCAGCTGCTGGAGCTAAGGAAGGCGGGTGAGGGGGGTCAGCTTTGGGGTACCACGCTTACTGCTCCAGAGGGCCGGGAGCAAGTCAGAGGCTCCCAAACAGCAAAGCCGCAGAGGCCTCCAGGCACTAGACGAAAGACAGACGCGCTCGCTTTGGAGCTGGCTGGCCTTGATGGAATCATGATTCCACCCTCGTTGACTGTGTGACGTGGACAAATTACCTTTTTGAGTTTCCTGGACATGTGGGGACCACACCTACTTCACAGAATTGCTGTGAGGAGTCTACAGGTCAAAAGCTTACAGAGAAGCTGAGCTGAGTGAGAGGGACTTGGGGCATAACTTAGAACCAGAGAACTGGCTCTTCTGTCTAAGCCTCAGGTGTCCCATCTTTAATTTGGCCACTTGGGAAGATTTAAAGGATGAAATGAAACCACTTGGAGGGTTGGGCACATATCTCAGTGGAGCACTTGCCTTGCATACACATCATTGTCATTGTTGTCATCATCATCATTTATTTAAGTGTTTAATGGTGGCACATGCCTTTAGTCCCAGCACTCTGGAGGCAAGGTAGGAGGATCTCCATGAATTTGAGGCTAGCCGGGGCCTACAGAGTGAGTTCCAGATCAGCGTGAAAAAGAAAGAGAGAGAGAAAGCTGGAGAGAGTGTTAAAGGAACTTGCCTGCAAAGCCAAAGGTCCCAGGTTTAATTCCCCAGTACCCATGTAAAGCCAGATGCACAAGGTGGCCCATGTGTCTGGAGTTCGTTTGCAGTGGCCTGAGACCCTGACATGCCCATTCTCTCTCTCTCTCTCTCTATCTCCCTGCCTCTTTCTTTAAAAAAAGAAAGAAAGAAAGAAAGAAAGAAAGAAAGAAAGAAAGAAAGAAAGAGAAGAAAAGTTCTTGGAAAAATAGAGATCAAGCAACTAATTATGAGCCTGTAGTTGAGTTGGGATATCCAACATATGATCTCAGGGTGCTTGTGGAGGTGGAATCTTTGGTGCTATGGAAGCTAAGGGAAGTTTTTCTAAAGGAGGCAGGACTTCAGTGGACCATGGTGGTCTAAGAATCAGGGGATGATTCCAGACAGATCTGCCATACTGTGTCAAGAAAAAAAGGAAGTCCAGGAGGGACAAGGAACTTGGCATCTGCCACGCAGTTTAAGATCTTCCCTGGTCTCTGCTGCCCTCTCCAAGGAAGGGTTTGCATAGGTGAGAAGAAAAGGAAGATGTAGGGGAAGCTATTATCACTTATGTCCTATTCCCGGGACATCTTTATACAGGGCAAGTTGAGCGTTTGCTCCATTTTATAGATAAGGCAGTAATGATATGTAGATGTGTGGTAGAGGGGAGCAAGGCTGGTGGTTGAGTCCAGGGCCTCATGCATGCTAGGCAAGCAATGTCCCTGACGCAGGACTGTGACTGCTCCAAAGTGACCTGGTCCCCAAATGCAAAGGCTCAGGAATACAATTCTTATTATTTTTTTCTAAAGTATGGAACATAGAACTTGTTTGACGGGAAAGGCAAACAGTTTCTTTGTATTTAAAAAGTCAGGGGCTGGGTTGGAGAGATGGCTTAGCGGTTAAGGCACTTGCCTACAATGTCAAAGGACCCAGGTTTAATTCCTCAGGACCCACGTAAGCCAGATGCACAAGGTGATGCATGCGTCGGCAGTTCATCTGCAGTGGCTGGAGGCCCTGATGCACCCATTCTCTCCTCCCCACCCCTCTCTGCTGCTTTATTTCTCTCACCTTCTCAAATAAATAAATAAAAATATTTTTATAAAAATCAGGGGCTAGGGAAATGGTTTAGTGGTTAAGGCACTTGCCTATGAAGCCTAAGACCCAGGTTCCATTACCCAGTACTCACACAAACCAGATGCACAATGTGGTGCACGTGTCTGGAATGTGTCTGAGTTCCTTTGCAGTGGCTGGAGGCCCTGACGTGCCCATTCTCTCTCTATCTGCTTCTTCCCCTCTGTCTCTCCCTCCCAATCTCAAATAAAAAATTTTTTGTTTATGTTGTTTTTCAAGGTAGGGTTTCACTCTAGCCCAAGCTGACCTGGAATTCACTATGGAGTTTCAGCGTGGCCTTGAACTGACAGCGATTTTCCTACCTCTGCCTCCTGAGTGCTGGGATTAAAGGCATGCCTCTTTCTCTAAAAAAAAAAAAAAAAAAAAAACAAAAAAAAAACAGTGGAAAAGGCCAGGCATGGTGGTACATGCCTTTAATTCCAGCACTCTGGAGATAGGAGGATGAGACCCTGGCACTCCCATTCTCTGTCTCTTCCTCTCATAAATAAAATTTTTAAAATTCTTTAAAGAAATAAAATAAAATTCCCAACAGCTTTATGTAGGCAGTTGTGGAAGATTTTGCCATCTTCCTAGCCCCTTGATTCTTTTGTGTGTTTTATTCATTTGTTTGTAAACAGATAGAGAAGAGAGAGAGAGAGAATGGACATGCCAGGGCCTTCAGCCACTGCAAACAAACTCCAGATGCATGTGACACTTCGCGCATCTGGTTTTATGTGGGTACTGAGGAGTCAAACCTGGGTAATTAGGCTTTACCGGCAAGTATCTTGACCAATAAGCCATCTCTCCAGTTCCTGTTTTATTTTTTTGAAATATGGTCTTGCTATGTAGCCCAGGCTGGCCTAGAATTTATGATCTTTCTGCCTCTACTTCTTGAATGCTGGGATTACAGACCTGTGTCACCATGCCTGGCTTCAAAATAATTTTGAGCTCTCTCTCTCTCTCTCTCTCCCTCTCAAATAAGTAAAGTTTTTTTTGTTTGTTTGTTTTTTAAGGGCTGGAGAGCTGGCTTAGTGATTAAGGCACTTGCCTGAAAAGCCTAGGGACTCGGGTTTGATTCTCCAGTACCCATGAAAACCTGACACACAAGGTAGCTCATGCATCTGGAGTTTGTATGCAGTGGCTAGAGGCTCTGGAACACCCATTCTCTCTCCCTCTCTCTCTTTCAAATAAGTAAATAAATAAAACATTAAAAAAAAATCTTGGGGCATGGGGGAGGGGAGGGGCTGGAGACATAGTTCAGTGATAAAGTACTTGCCTAGCATGCCAAAAACCCTGAGTTAAGCACCAGTACCACATAAAACAAAACAAACAGTAAACTAAATCTTACTTTAAAAAATAACCTTGAGCCAGGCATGATGGCGCACGCCTTTAATCTCAGCACTCGGGAGCAGAAGTAGGAGGATTGCTATGAATTTGAGGCCACCCTGAGACTACATAGTGAATTCCAGGACAGCCTGGACTAGGGCAAGAGCCTATCTCGAAAAACAAAAATAAAATAAAATAACCTTGGGAGGAAAGGTTTTCCTTCCATTTCAGAGATCAAAAAACTGAGGCTCACTGGTCTTCTCTGGCTGCCCATACTCTGTAAAATGTAAATGAAATAATTGAGGAGGCTAGGGAGATGGCTCAACAGTTAAAGGTGTTTGCTTGCAAAGCCTGCTGGCCCCAGGTTTAATTCTCCAGCACCCACATAAAGCTGACCTTACATGTGTGCCATGTCATGCACACTCATACACACAAACACGAATAAGCAAGTAAATGAATTTTAAAAATAAAATAAAGCCAGACATGGTGGTGCACACCTTTAATCCCAGCACTCAGGAGGCAAAAAGTAGGAGGATTACTGTGAGTTTAAGGCTAGTCTAGAACTACAGAGCAAGTTTTAGCCTGGGCTACAGTGAGACCTATATAAAAAAAATAAAAGAAAAAGAAAGAAAGAAAGAAAAAGGGAGAGGGCTGGAAAGATGATGGATCAGTAGCTAAGGCATTTGCCTGCAAAGCCTAATGACCTGGGTTCAATTCCACAGTACCCATGTAAAGCCAGATGCACAAAGTAGTGCATGTATCTAGAGTTCATTTGCAGTGGCTAGGGGCCCTGGCATGCCCACTCTCTCTCTGTCTCTCTCTGTATCTGTCTCTCTCTGCTTGCAAATAAATTTATTTTAAATTTTATTTTCATTTATTTATTTGAGATAGAGAAAGGCAGAAGAGAGAAAGAAAGAGAGAATATGGGTGTGCCAGGGCCTCTAGCCACTGCAAAGGAATTCCAGATACATGTGCCACCTTATGCATCTGTCTTACATGGGTCCTGGGGAATCAAACTGAGGTCTTTTGGCTTTGTAGGCAAGTGCCTTAACCACTAAGCCATCTCTCCAATTCATATATATATATATGAAATAGCTGAGGCCACCCTGATATTATATAGTGAATTCTAGGTCAGTCTGGGCTAGAGCGAGACCCTACCTGGAAAAAAAAAATTTATAAAGCATATGCTATTTATGTAAGGCGTATAGATCTTAGCCTCATTTTATTTTTAATTAATTAATTGTTTGGCCTGTGTGTGTGTAGAGTATGTGTGGTGTGGTGTGATGTGATGTGTGTGTGGTGTGTGCCCGTGTGTATAGATGCATGGACCCTGTGCCCTCCATGAGGAGGCAGAGTAGAATGTCTGGAGTCCTTTCGCTCATCCTCTTGAGGTGAAGTCTCTCACTCAACCCAGAGCTGCCATTTTTGCAGTCCTCCTGTCCCCCCACCACTCCCCAGTCAGTAAGCTCCAGTGATTCTGTGGCCTCCTCTACCACCCCCAACCACCCCACCCCTAGGACTGGGGTTACAGACTTGCATGGCCATGCCCAGCTGTTTACCTGGGTGCTGGGTAGTCAAATTCAGTGGTCTCAGGCCCTCATGCATGCACAACAAGCACTGTGGTGTGTTTTTGTTTTTTAGGTAGGGTCTCACTCTAGCTCAGGCTTACCTGGAATTCACTATGTAATCTCAGGGGAGCCTTGAACTCACGGCAATCCTCCTACTCTGCCTCCCCAGTGTTGGGATTAAAGGTGTGCGCCACCACGCCCAGCCTCACAACAAGCATTCTTAACCACTGAGATAATTCTCTAGTTTCCCCCCCCCCGCTCCGTTTTTTGAAAGAGAATGATTTTGGTCTGGGGATATAGCTCAGTTGGTAGAGTACCTATCTAGCATACACAGGCCCTGTGTTCCATGCCAAGCATTACATCACACCAGGTGTGGTGATGCATGCCTGTAGTCCCAGCACTGAGGAGATAGAAGCAAGAGGATCAGAAGTTCAAGGTCATTCTTTGCTACACAGTGAGGCCAGCCTGGGTTACATAAGACCCCGTTTCAAAAACAAAACAAGGGCTGGAGAGATGGTTCAGTGGTTAGAGGTGCTTGCTTGTAAAGCTTGATGGCCTTGGTTACATTCCCCAATACCCATGTAAAGCCAGATGCACAAAGTGGCACATGTGTCTGGAGTTCATTTATAGTGACAAGAGGCCCTAACTTGCCCATTTTCTCTTAAAAATATTTTTTTTAATATTTTATTTACTTGGGTGAGCGAGACAGAGACAGAGACAGAGACAGAGAAAGAAGCAAGGCTGGAGAGATGGCTTGGTGATTAAGGCACTTGCAAAGGATGCAGGTTTGATTCACCAGGACCCACATAAGCCAGAAACACAAGGTGGCTTATATGTCTGGAGTTGGTTCGCAGTGGATAGAGGCCCTGGTGTGCCCATTCTCTCTCCCTCTCTCTCTCCCTCTCTCTCAAATAAATAAATAAAATATTTTTTAAAAAAGAAAGAGCCGGGTATGGTGGCGCACGTCTTTAATCCCAGCACTTGGGAGACAGAGGTAGGAAGAGCACCATGATTTCGAGGCCACCCTGAGACTACATAGTGAATTCCAGTTCAGCCAGAGCTAGAGTGAGACCATACCTTGAATGCCCCCCCGCCAAAAAAAAAGAAAAGGAAAAGAAACAGACAGTGAGAGAGAGAGAGAGAGAGACAGAGAAGGTGAATGGGCACATGAGGGCCTCCTGCCATTGCACATGAACTCCAGACACTTGTATCACTGTGTACATCTGACTAGTGGGTACTAGGGAATTGAACTCAGGCTATGAGGCTATGCAAAAAAGTGTTTTTAATCACTTAGCCATTTCTCCAGCAACCCCCCCCCAAACATATATGTATATATCTTTTTTTGGTTTTTCAAGGTAGGGTCTCACTCTAGCCCAGGCTGACCTAGAACTCACTATGTATTCTCAGGCTGACCTCGAGCTCATGGTGATCCTCTGACCTCTGCCTCCTAAGTGCTGGGAGTAAAGGCGTGTGCCGCCATACCCAGCAAAAATTTAAACTATATTTTTATTTATTTGTAAGCAGAAAGAGAGAAGAGAGTGGGCGAGATAGAAAGTAGGGGCACACCAGGGCCTCTTGCCACTGTAAACAAACTCTAGATGCATGTACCACAGTGTTCATCTGGTTTTACATGGGTCATGGAGAATCAAACCTGGGCCAGTAGGCTATGCAAGCAAATGCCTTTAACCGCTGAACCATCTCCCCAGCCCCTAAAATCTTTTTTATAATTTATAATTTTAATTTTAATTTATTTACTTGAGAACAACAGAGAGAGAAAGAGGCAGAGAGAGAGAGAGGGAGGGAGAATGGGCACGCCAGGGCCTCCAGCCACTGCAAAAGAACTCCAGATGCGTGCACCACCTTGTGCATCTGGCTTACGTGGGACCTGGGGAATCAAGCCTTGAACCAGGGTCCTTAGACTTCAAAATCATCATCTTTTTGTTGTTGTTGTTGTTGTTGAGGTAAGGTCTGGCTCTAACCCAGCCTGACCTGGAATTCACTATGTAGTCCTAGGCTGGCCTCAAATGATCCTCCTACCTCCGCCTCCTGAGTGCTGGGATTAAAAATGTGTGCCACCGGGGCTGGAGAGATGGCTTAGCGGTTAAGGCTGCTTGCCTGCAAAGCCAAGGGACCTTGGTTCGATTCCCCAGGACCCACATAAGCCAGATGCACAAGGGGGTGCATGCATCTGGAGTTCGTTTGCAGTGGCTAGAGGCCCTGGCGTGCCCATTCTCTCTCTTTCTCTGTCTCTCTTTCTCTGTCTGCCTCTTTCCCTCTCTTAAATAAATAAATAAAAATAAAATATTTTTAAAAAATGTGTGCCACCACACCCAGCTAATTTTTTTTTTTTTTTTAAGCCCCAAAGGTGGAAATGGTGAGTCTCTTTCACAGATGGGAAAGCCAGGTCTGAGAGGAGACTCTACCTGTACAAGACTGTGTAGAAAGGGGAGGACAGGGCCAAGTCAGGGCTGGGGCTGCCTTGCCTCACTCCACAGAGCACGATGAGTGGCCCGAGAGTGGCTTGCAGCTCTTCATGGCTTGTTCCAGCCCACTGGGGAAGCAGCAGGGCATGGCCCGGCCTTCTCAGGGCATGTTTGATGGTGGGCCTGCGTGCTCATGCAGGCACCTGTGTGGCTGTGTGAAGTTGGTGCAGTGCCAGGTCTCGCCAAGTCATGTGATAAAAATCTGCTACATCGTTCTGAAATGTCAATTTGACGTAAATAACAAAATGGAAACGAGACACTGTGATGTTTCATGAAGACGACAGAGATGGCTACAGAATACAAGAAACACAAATTTCTCACAGCATGATGGAATGACAAGCTATGACGAGGCGTGTGGGGCAGGGAGACCGGTAACATGCCAGTGGCCCTGGTGCACCCGCTCTCTCTATCCGCCTCTTTCTCTCTCTCAAACAAATAAATAAATGGAAACTTTGTGTGTATGTATTATGTGTTCGTACCATCATTTCCTTCTTCCCTGTCTCCATTCCACTGAGGGCTCTCCTCAGTGGGATTGCTGGTATTCCCCATGGGGTTGTGGGTTATGAGATGTGACAGCAGCAGTCCTTGTGGGGGAGGGGCAGTACCTCTGGATAGTTCCTCCACCCTGTGGCTCTTACATTCTTTCTGCCCCTCTTCCACAAAATTCCCTGAGCCCTGGTAGGTGTGTTTTAAGTCTATTTATTTACTTACTTATTTTTCATATTTATTTGTTTGAGAGAGAGAGAGAACGAGAGAGAGAGAGAGCGAATGGGTGTTCTAGGGCCTTCAGCCACTGCAAATGAACTCGAGATGCATGGGCCACCATGTGCATCTGGCTTACGTGGGTCCTGGAGATCAATCGAACAGGGGTCCTTTGGCTTTGCAGGCAAACGCCTTAGCTGCTAAGTCATCTCTCCAGCCCCATTTTGGTATTTTTGAGGTAGGGTTTCACTCTAGCCCAGGCTGACCTGGAATTCACCATGTAGTCTCAGGGTGATCCTCCTACCTCTGCCTCCTGAGTGCTGGGATTAAAGGTGTGCGCCACCACACCCAGCTGATTGGGTTTTCTATGAGGCATTCTTTCCACATGACCTCTGAGTCCTGGGACTATGAAGTGGGAATTATAACACTAACTGCGTGTTCTATCAGGTTGCTGGATGTCTTATACCTAGTTCCTCACTGAGTCCTCCCGATGCCTACGAGCACAGGTTCCTGGATTCCCACAGTGTAACACGGAAGAGAGTTCAAGGGCTCGTCCAAAGCTCAGGAGTGGAGGCGGGTACGCTATTTGCTTCTCAGACACCAGGATGCTCCTGGGTGGCAGGAAGGACTGGGAAGTGTCCAAATGCTGGCAGGCGGTACTGAGATGCTGTGATTGCATCCTGCCAACTGCAGTGCCATTCTGGAAAGATGGGAAAGGAACTGAGTCAGGAGCCTAACACCACACCCATCAAACTCCCTGGTGGGATCACCCAAAGCCTACCAAGTGCCAGGGAGTCTTACACTTGTCATCTAATATAATCACCACATCGATCAAGTGAGGCTCAGAGAGGATGAATGGACCTACCCGTGATGACACAGCTGATAAGGGACAAAGCTGGGGTTTCAACCAGGGTCTGTCTGATCCCCTGACTCACACAGAAAGCTCCATGGGGAACGCGGGCCTGGGAGGATGCTGGTCTGTAGAATGCATTGGTTGGTACTGTTCAAAGTTGATTTTTCTTTTACTTTTCCTTATTAGTGCTGGAGATGGAGCCCAGGGAGCCACATGCCACCACCCAACTACGTCTCCAACCTGTGCTAGCTTTATTTTTAAACCTGTGTGTGTGTGTGTGTGTGTGTGTGTGTGTGTGGTTTTCCAGGGTAGAGTCTCACTCTAGCCCCAAGCTGACCTGGAATTCACTATGTAGCTTCAGAGTGGCCTCAAACTCATGGCAATCCTCCTACCTCAGCCTCCCAAATGCTGGGATTAAAGGCATGTGCCACCACGCCTGGCTGAAACATATTTTTATTTACTTAAGAGAGAAATAGAAGGCTGGGCGTGGTGGCGCACGCCTTTAATCCCAGCACTCGGGAGGCAGAGGTAGGAGGATCGCCGTGAGTTCAAGGCCACCCTGAGACTCCATAGTGAATTCCAGGTCAGCCTCACCTAGAGTGAAACCCTACCTTGAAAAACCAAAAAAAAAAAAAAAAAAGAGAGAGAGAGAGAGAGAGAGAAATAGAGACAGACAGAAAGAGAATGAGTATGGGTGCACTAGGGTCTCCTGCCACTGCAAACGAACTCTGAACTCCAGACACATGTGCCACTCGGTGTATCTGGCTTTATATGGATACTGAGGAATCGAACCCGTGGCTGTCAAGCTTTCAGACTTTACAAGCAAGAGCTTTTTACTGCTGAGCCGTCTTTCCAGCCCCTGTGCAAACTTTTAAAAGAGCTGCAGACAGCAAAATCACTGGATACGAAGGTTTTACATTAGGACCCAGGCCCTGACATTGACTTCAGGTAACTCTTGTTAGGTCCTCTAATAGTTGTGAGGCCACGGGGTGAGATAGTTCAGTCCTCTTTCCAGGCCATTACCATGTAGAATAAATGCTGCGCACTAGTGAGTGGCCTCTTTTGAGCACCATCTTGTTGCCCTCCTTGTATATGGAGATGAATGCACAGTGGAAAAGGTGATTGACGGGATGTAAGACCACACATAGCTCACCCCTCCCCCCATCTGGATGAGCCTCACTCGGGAAGAAGCTGGCATCATGATCACATCACACATCTGGAAGTCCTGGCAGACCTAGGAGACCTTCCCTGGTCCTGTTGGAGATGTGAGGGGCAAGTTAGGGGAGAACGTGGTTGTCTATCTTGGTGGTCCTCAAGTCTCTTCACTTCCTTTATATTAACTACAGTGGCTTGGTACCCGAGCTTGTCTTGAACTGCTTTGTTGGATGCTTAAGAAATCACAGGCTGGAAACCAAAGAAGATTTAGCAAGAACCAGGGTCACCCAGTCGGGTGATTCTGGGAGTCTGCTAGGCCTTAAGTACCCTCATTGCCACACAACACACACTTTTAGCCTCAAGTCCACTGGCTGCCAGCTGGCCAGCGACCACCTTGACTTAGGGTAATGAGTTTCATGTGTTTCTAGGAGAACCCAGCTAAGTTTTCCTACCCACAGATCTTTTGGTCTTCTCTTCCCAGCTTACAGCTCACACTTGCTCCATTTGTTCCTGGTGAGGATCCCAGGGAAGGGACTGAGTGGGCAGTGACAAGGAGACAAGACAAGGAGGTGGTATTCCAGAGCCTCAGGGTAGGAGGCTGTGTCTCCCAGCAGTCCCTGGCAATCACTCTGTGAGAACTGTGGACACAGACCTCAGCCCCAAAGCAGGAAAAACAGCCTTTGCTCTGGTTAGGGTTAGCACTGTGAAAAGAGTCTTGGGTGAGAATCCAGGATGCTTGGGTTTAAATTTTTTTTTAAAGATGTCATATTTATTTATTTATTTTTGTTTTGTTTTACATGTATATGTGGTGTGCATGTTTGCACTTGTGTGTGGAGGCCAGAGGTCAACATCAGGTACCGTCCACAGTTATTTTCTACCTTAGGATTTTTTTTCTACTTTATTTATGATAGAGAGAAAAAGGCAGGTAGAGAGACAGAGACTGCAAACAAATTTCAGACACATGTGCCACCTTGTGCATCTGGCTTTAGGTGGATACTGGGAAATTGAACCCAGGTCCTTAGTTTTTGCAGGCAAACACCTAAACTACTGAACCATCTCTCCAGCACCTACCTTAATTTTTGAAAATGGGTTCCTTGGGGCTGGAGAAATGGCTTAGTGGTTAAGCGCTTGCCTGTGAAGCCTAAGGACCACAGTTCGAAGCTCAATTCCCCAGTAACCACGTAAGACAGATACACAAGGGAGCGCATGCGTCTGGAGTGCGTTTGCAGTGGCTGGAGGCCCTGGAGCGCCCATTCTCTCTCTCTCTCTCTCTCTCTCTCTCTCTGTCACTCTCAAATAAATAATACAAATAAACAAAAAATAAAATAAAATAAAGAAAGAAAATGGGTCTCTCACTGAATGCAGAGCTCACCGGTTTATTTAGCTAGTTGAAGTAGCCAGCAAGCCCAGGGGACACTCATGTCCCTAGTGCTGGGATTACAGACACATACCACCACATCTGACATCTTTACATGGGTGCTGGGAATCTGAACTTAGGTTCTCATACTTGCATGGCAAGCACCTTGCCAACTGTGCTTGCCAACTGAGTCATCAGTCCAGCCATGAGATGGAGTCTCAAGTATCCCAAGCTGGAGTCAAACTCACTATGTAGTAGACTTAAACTCTTGATCCTCCTACCTCTATCTCCTAAGTATAGGGATTACAGGCACGAGCCACCATGTATGGATCATTTTTTAAAATTTCTTTTTTTTATCTTATTTATTTGAGGGAGAGAGAATGAGCATGCCAGGGCCTTCAGCCACTGCAAATGAACTCCAGACACATGTGCCACCTTGTGCATCTGGCTTACGTGGGTCCTGGGGAATTGAACCTGGGTACTTTGGCTTTGCAGGTAAGTGCCTTAACTGCTAAGCCATCCCTTCAGCCCTCTTTCCTTCCTTCCTTCTTCTTTATTTCTTTTGGTTTTTCAAGGTAGGGTCTTGCTCTAGCCCAGGCTAACCTGGAATTAACTCTGTAGTCTCAGAGTGGCCTTGAACTGCTGTCTCTGCCTCTGCCTCCCAAGTGCTCAGATTAAAATAAAGGCATGCACCACCATGCCCAGTGTCTTTTTTTTTTTTTTTTTAAGTTTTTAAGTTTTTCTGAGCCAGGGTTTTGCTAAGTAGCCAGGGCTGGTTTCAAAGTCAGGATCCTCTTGCCTCAGGCTCCTGAGTGCTGGGTTTGCAGGCAGGTGCCATTACATCCCACTTAGGAGTTTTGTCTTACCACGACCTTCCTACGAGGCCCTGAGCAGGCTCCTGTCCCTCTCTGGGCCACACACACGACTTCTGAGGACTCCTCCATCCCTGACAGGCTTAGATGTATGTATAAGGAAGAGAGTCCCTTGCCTGCTAAACACAAGTGGTCCTAAGTTGGGGTCCTTTCCTATCCTGGCCAACCTGGACTTCTGGCCCAAGGAGTCTTCTGCTGGTAATATCTGGCTCACAGTAGGAGCAAGGTGATGGCGAGGAGGAAGAGGGGGGAGGGTGTCTCCAACTTGATGGACAGCTTGCATGGCAAAGTGGAAGGCTACCACCATGGAGGGATGTGAGTGTCAGCCTGAGGACGGGGGTCCACAGAGAGCTACCCCTCCTAATTTGACTTGTCAAAGGCCACCCCAAACCTTGGGCTCAGTAAACCTAACTCCACCTATCCTGCCCACAGCCTGACCCCACACCTTGTCCACTTATGCCAAGCCAGTATCAAGTTCTACCCACGCTTGTCCCCAAACTCATGCCAGACTAGTGGGAACCCCCCCCCCCAATTCCGGTCACAGTGACCCATCACCCGACTGTATGCAAACTGACCCCTTGACCTTGCCGCTGATTGACCCCTGACAGGAGAAATAATCAGAAAAAACAATTCGATGCTCAACTCCCCGAGTGCAGTAGGACATCGCAGAGGACAGCAGGGGGCAGGGCGGGGCTGGGGAGACTGGGGCAGAGGGCAAAGGCTTCCCGGAGGAGCCTGGTGGCCTGAGGCCACTCTCAGAAGGTCGGAAAGGCCTGGTGCAGGGCATGTCGCAGGCGCTCGAGGAATGCGAGTTGCCTGCAAGAATGAAGGAAGGAAGGAACGGGGTGCGATCCAGGCGGCCGCCGGGCCGGGGCAAGGCTTGGAGAGGCAGGAAGCGGGGTATGGGGGGGGTGGTGATGCATGGAGGCTGCAGAGGGCCGAGCGCAGCTGGGGGCAGCGGGAGAGCAGTGGGGTCAGCGACTCTGCCGGGTGGGCGCCCTCCCCCCCCCCCCAGGCCGGGAGGCTGGGAACTGGCGGCCGCGTTGCTGCTGCTGCTGGCTGCTGCTGCTGCTGCTGCTGCTGGCAGAGCGGCGGGGGCGCCGCGAGGCTCCGGATGGGCTGCGAGCCCCGCCCGCAAGCTGCGGAGGGAGCCGGAGCCAGAGCGGAGCCAGAGCTCAGACATCCGGGCGCCAGCGAACACCTGCGAGCGGCCCCCAGGGCCTGCGGGGGGGTGGGGGGAGGAGCGCGGGCGCCAGGCCGGGGGCGGGGCCTCCGCGTGGCTCCGCCCAGTCGGGCTCCGCGCCACGTGGGCCGAGGCTCCACCCCACCCCGGCGCCGAGGAGCCGCGGCTGGAGGGAGGGGAGCGGCTCTCTTCCCTCCCCCCGCCCCAGACCCGTCGGATTGGGTACCCGGCAGCTCTGCGGGAAAGAGAGCGACAGGGGTTTTTAGGGGTGCAGTCTGGGGAAGCGTGGAGGCCAGGAGATGCTGTAAGGCCCGGAAAATCGGTAATTAGGGGGTGTCCCACGCATTTACAACGAGGGAGCACTTAACTGGCTTTCTCGGAAGGCCACCCTTTCTGGTGTCCCTGGCATGAATTTGAATCACTGAGTTGTTACTTAGGAACTGTGCGGCCATGGGCAGATTATTTCGCCTGTTCTGAGTTTGTTTATTTGTAAAGTAAACATATCGCCCAATCGTCTGTGCTTCTAGTAACCACTGAGCGAGCCATCTCCCCAGTTCTCAAACGTCTGTGTCTCAGAGCTGATGCCAAGATCGCCCATGAAATGAGAGCAAGACCCTCAGACAACAGCGAATCTTGTAGTTTAGGGAGCCTGGTTGGATATTTGATGAGTATGATCTTTTGTCCTAACCACAAAACTGCAGGGAGGGTACCATCACCTTCCGTCATACTTTGGCAGGTCTGGGGGAGGCCTCGGGCTTTTCTTCAGCAAGCTTCTAAGGGACCAAACATATTCTGCTCAGGGAAAAGAGCCGTCTGAAATAGAGGCGATAGCGTGGAGTTTGAAGCTTGAGAAAGCTGGCGTTCCTGAACCCCTTCTGCCACTTCCACGCGGCGACATGGATCAAGCGATTCAGTGGTACCCACCTTGCTGGGCGGCTGTGATGGTTAGGGAAAAAGATTGAGATGAAATGGACTCTGGCACCTAGTAGGCACTCCCAGAAGTGATTAAGACAGACGACACTGTCGTCTCAAGAGTTTGCCGACCTAGGGCTAAATTGCTTTCACTCTCTCATGACTAATGGATTGGCAGGCTGTCCTAAGCTTTTGTCCTGGCCACCTGAACCTCTCAGCCCAGGGAGTCTTGACAAGCAATTTCCTTGGAATTAGCTTAATAATACCTGGTAGGTGTGTGATGCATTACAAAGAACTTTCCCATCATTATCTGCTGTCCTAGGAGGCAGCAGGACTTGGAGAGAAGTGGCTTGTACAAGGTCAAAGCACTGCGGCTCTTTCAGTCTTTCAATAGTCCTGCAACTTCTGAAAGGACAGGAGGTGGGGTGCTGTGCGGGAGAGTATGGCCCTCTCAGAACTGCCCTCTCCAGATGTGCCGCTGCCCTGTACAGATGTGGAAACTGATGCACATGAGAGGCAGTCTCTAGCCTAGTTATAACTGGTATGTGGCAGATCAGGGATTTGCATCCTTGTTGAGCCTGTCGCTAGAGAACACAGCACATCTAACAAGCAACCCAAGGTGGGCAGCCAGGTTGCCTTTTGGGGGGAGGGTCAGGATAGTGTGACACGGGTTAGTTTTATCTTCTACTCCCAGGCCTGGCCCCTAGGCTCAGCTGAGATCTTACATTTAGTTTGGGGCAAGGGTTTCTCACTCGGAGGCTGAGGGCTTCCAGGAGATTGGAGATCTGCCATTACTCTGCGGGGGGGGGGGGGGGGGTGACTTCTGAGGAGTGCTCATACCTTCCTTTAGAGGAAACCAGGACCCCGAAGCAGGTTCAGAACCACTGGCCAGGGGGGGCAAGGATGGTTGAGAAAAGAGGTTGCTCGCGCCTTCAGCATAACCTTGCTCACCCCAGAAAGCTCAGCAGGGGTGCTTTACACACAAAGGGTGATGACATGACCTGTTTGTAATGAAATACTAACATAAGGCATGCCACGGGCCAACAGGCAGATGAGATCCTGTCATCAACAGAAATCCAGAGAGGCCAGGCACCTGGTGCAGCCCACCTGGGGAGCCAGTAGATGAGGGTAACATAGGTTAATGTGTTACCTTCTGCCTTACTTCCAACCCGGCCCCAGAATGAATGGCCAGTCCCAGGCCCTAATCCCTGTCTACCCCAATCCTAGTCATTAAGGTTGGAGGCATAGAACACAAGGAGGCATGAAGGCTGTGGGGATGGGCTTCCTCACACTCCAAGCTCAAAGACTTGAGTCTACAGAGTCTCAAGGATATTTACCAGCATTTCTTAGCTAACCTGCATCCTTGTCAGAGTTGGCTGCAGACTGAAGGAGTCTCTCTGGCTTTTCTTCCAAGTTTGGAAGCTCAGGAGGAAATCAGAGGTAGCATGAGGGAAATGAAACTGGGCTGGTGCTCAGTTTATTCATCTTTGAAATGGGTCTATCAGCCACCACAAATGCCTAGGCACCTGATGAGGCAAACTCTGGGCCCCACTCTTGACCACATCCCCTGCTAGAAAGGCATCACGGAGTAATTAATGACATGAAAGAGAAGAGTCACTACTAAGTCTCCAGGGATCCAAAGTGAGTCCCAAACATACTGGGTTAGTTTCTGTAAACTGAATGGGATCCTTGCTCCCAATCCCCCATCATGACCGCTTTCCATCGTCCCACCTATCCTTTATAGTTTCACCTGAGAACGTCCTCATCTCCAAGAAAACTTATTATTCCCAAGCTCCAACTAAGGATATTTCTTCCCTAAATCAGCCATCTTGAGAAAGACCATTAGTACTTAAGGAATGAGAAGATCATTTAAAGTGTTTAAAAATCGTTTATTATGCAAAATGTTAACTTTTATAAAAAGTTTAATATACATCGCATGATTACAGAAAGTCACCTTCCTGCAAAAAAAAGGTACAAAAGCTATATACTCTATTATAGAGTTCATAAACAGGGCAGCAGAGCCTTTCTCCAAGGAGACCAGAAAACCAGCTCTAATGCCGCCTTGGCAGAGTTGGCAGGGCAGCCACTCGCCCACCCCCCTTCTAGCCCCTCCATTCTCAGCAAAGACAGTCTTTTAACACTTGGGCTGGGGTGGGGGGGGCAGGGTGACGTTGCCCAGCTGCTGAGCAGCACTAGCTCTTCGGGGCCACCCAAGTTCACAGTCCTTCGCTCTCGGGCGCCAGGTCCAGCCTCGTGGCAGGGTTTTTAGGGAAGTAAAGTGGGCAAGGCGAGGTTGGAGCCCATCCATGCCCTCGGGCTTCCGGCCGGAGAAGGGTCCCAGCGTGTCAGGCAGGGTCCCAGGCGGAACGGGCGCCAGCACCTGCGTTCTGGACGGGGGAGGAGAGAAGAGCGAGAGAGCCGTCAGTTTCCGCCCGGCGCGCAGAGGCGGGGGCCGCCGCAGACGAGCCGGCGCCAGGGAGGAAACTTGGTCTCTACCTCCAGCTGATAACTCTGCGCCCCACATTGCCTCCACCCAGTTGGCGCCAAAGGACCACAGGCGGAGCTATTTGTTCCCCAGCCCCCTTGGAAATGACACGGGTGGAAGGGGGGGGGGGGAGCGGGTGTCTCTTTACTACTCCAAACAGACTTTTCTTTTAGTCCAACGTGCGCACTTTCCTCGACCTGTGGCCACCGGGGAAGGGCAGAAGCAACGTGTGCCAAGAACACACGAGATTAAAATTGGTTCTGCCATTGATTAGAAGTGACCATGGAGGATATCGCTCCCTGACCTGCATTTCCAGAAGCCCAGGGAAAGGTGACCCTTTAAAGGTCCTATCGACAGCCAGAGGTGCCGTGCAAACCTCCCTTCTCCCTGGGAAAAGAAACTGACTCACCTAGAGGTGCCAGGACGGCCGGGTCAGTGGCAGAAGCTTCTTTTGTCGTTGGAGATCACAAGCTCCGGGGAGAGCTCAGCTGTCTGGTTAAGGAGGGCAAGAAAAAGAGTTACGCAAGGCACTCGGGGAGCTCGAGGGACCCGCAGCATCCCAGCCTGGATGTGTCCACACAGCCCCGCCCCAACCCGCTCGGCTCCTGGGCGCGCACCTGGATAGGGAGATGTGGACCGTCCGGGGGTCCCGGAGCCGGCTCGGCCAGGACCACCTGCAGGTCGAGGATGTAGTCGATGACGCGCTGCAGGATTTCCACCTGGCTAAGCTGAGTGCCTCGCGGGACTCCGGGCACCAGTTCCCGCAGGCGCGAATAGCAGTGGTTCATGTCGTCCAAAAGGCTCAGCGGTTCCTCGGCCGCCGGGCTCTTGCCGCGGCCCCGCGCGATGGCCAGACTGCGTTCCGACAGGCAGCACACCGCCTCGTAGCAGCCGCGAACCGGGCTCAGCGCCTTCATGTCGAGTGAAGCTGGGGGGGGGGAAGAAGAAACCGACGAGCACACACACCCTACAGCAACTGGCAACGCACGGACGCTCGCCGCCACCCGCTCTTATAGAGCCCTCGCAGAAGACACGCCCCTTATTCAAAATAGCCGCGCCGGGCCACGCCTCCGCCGGCCCTGGGCCACGCCCCCTCGGCCCTGGGCGTTCACAGCCCGCTTAAATTGCTAACAGGCTTCCTCCGGCTGGTCTGACGCCGAAGACCGCGGAGCCGCGGAATCAAAGAATGAGGAAGCGCTGATACTGGGGGAGAGGCGGGCCTCTTCGCCAGCAAGGATTAAAAAAAAAAAAAATCATTTAAAACTATTGACTTTTAGAATTTGCTTCTCTCTTTTTTTTTTCTTCTGGCAGCGCCCCAGATCTTACAGCTCCCGTGTCCCCTGCAAGTTCACTCCGAGCCTAGCACTGGTTCGAACCCACAATTCTTCCGAGGTCATAAATCCCTGAACAGCTAAGAGGCTCCCCCCTTCTCTTTCTCTCAGATTTTTCAAGGGAAACTTGTAAGGAATTAGTGCCGCCTTGTCCCCCAATTTGCTGTTCGTCTGACCTCCAGACTCACTGGCGTCAGGAATTATCTTGTGACCAGAGGGAAAAAAAATTAATTGCGGTGAAGCTGAGGTTACAATGAAGAAAACAGATTTGGGCTAGGCGCTGAGATTGCAGAAGGAGGAGGGGAAGGGGTTTGAGCAAAAGAACACTTTATTTGAGCAACAGAGGAAAAGAGGGAGGGGGAGAGAAGAATACTTTTTTTTTTTTTTTTCCCTTGCATGCAGAAAGAAAAGAGCACGGACCCTTTGCCCCATGAACTCCACGAGGAACCAAATACATGCCCAGTTGTTCTTAGGGAGTGAATTTGGACAAGATTTCAAATATGGGGGAGCAGTAGGGACAATTTCTATATAAACCTTTTAAGAAGTCCCTTCCTCACTGGGTCAGCAAATCTCTTTTTAACTCTTCCTTCCCCACTTGTGCATCCTCTTTCTCTCCCCCCCTCCCCACTTTCTGTGCAGAAAACAATGGCAATTTCATTGCTGTTGTCTGTCCCTTTCTGCTGTGGAAGGGCAGCCACCTGGACTTGATTATTCTTAGCTCTGCTGAAGTGCCTCCAACTCCATGTAAGAGACCAGAAAGGGGAACCAGCAGGCAGGCAAGCTAAATCCCATATTGTAACAGGACATTGTATTCAGTCTCTCCCCAGACTTTTGAGAATCTGTAATTCCAAGATGCCAGTTCCCATCTTGGAAGTGAACAAGTAGGATTCCCCCAATGATTGCCTTCTTAATCAATCGGCTAGTAAATATTTATGAAGCTGCTTCACATAAAACAGTGTGTCCTGCTCTCAAGGATCTCACCATGTGGGGAGACAAGATTAAACACAGGAAACAATTAAGAGTTCAGTAGTGTGTGGCCCTGATTAACAGGACAATGGGAGCTCTGAGCTAGGACAGTCCCAAAACAGTTACAGTGGGAAGGATGCTACGCTGGGAATCCTGGAGCCCTAGGTTCAGTATGCCAGTTCACATAGTCTTGAGCAAACCCAAGGGCTCCTGGCTGTAGTAGCTTTGTGAGTAATACGGGGAGATGGTACTGAGTGGTTATTTTTGGACAAGTAGGTGTGCAATGGCAAAGGGCCCAGAGAAGGGATATAAAACATCACACCACAAGTAATAATAAAGCCAGTCTTGAGGCCTCGTGTTTTTCCCCCATCATACCACCAGGCTCTGTGTCCCAAGAAAGAGGTCTTCTAAAGTTTTCTCCCTGGAATATTAATGTTTTCAAGGACAGCCCTTTCAGTATAAGAAAGAGGGGGAAATGACCTGTGAATAGACAAGTCAGCCTGTATGTTCTGCCCACGTCAAGTGCCAGCTTGGTCACGGGAAGGGAAAACAGAGGCTGTGGGGGACTCCTGAATGACCAAACAGAGGACCCTTTCTTTCACTGTCATGTAGACTTCTGTGGTTTGGGCAAAATAATCAAGACAGAAGGTTTTAGAAATATCACAGCCTTCAAGGCCAAGCAGGTCTCTATTCGAATCTCTATGACTCCCATTTGCTAATTGTATGAGCTTTACATAAATCACCTCTTGTTGCCTCAGTTTTGCTGTCTATAAAATGGAGCTAATGAAACGGATTCTTGAATGCCTCTTCGATGAGAGGCACTCGGCACCCTCCCTCCATCCCTGAGCCTCCTCAGTTCCCCTGGTGCAAGCTGCTGGACATGGGGCCAGGTGTGTGTGGTAGGTGTCAGCCCACCCAGATTCTCTTTTTTCCTCCCCCATTCATTCCTACCACCATGCCTCCAGCATGGGTAGCGGTTGATGATATGTAATTTCACATTTATTATTTCTCATGATGCTCTCCGTGGAGGACGATGCAGTGGGCTCAGCAAATGGATCCTGTCTTGTCCATGTCACTAACTTGCCTTTGGACACATTTCTTTTCTTTCCTGGACCCTGTTTTCAGGGAGGGGCGGGAGGGGGTAGCAAATGACCTTTAAGGGTCTTTTCCGATCTAAGAGTCTAATTCTGAAAGGAATGGGTTACGGTTGGGTTGGGAGCACTGAATAGAGTTTAAACCCAAAAGACTTCTTTTCCTTGCAACAGCGGACTGGACGGCTCGCTCGGGCTTTCTGCAACTTGTTTAGTGGTGATGGGGCCTCAGCCTCTTATTCCAAATGTCTCTGAACTTTCTGTTCCCAGTTCTGCTCCTTTTACCAGCTTTTTCCCCCCTCTTGCATTTTTTATTTTTATGAAAGGATGTCATTAAGGCTTTTGTCTGCGCTGTTTTTGTTTCAGAACTTTTCTCACAATCCTATTTTTTGTTGAGGAATCCGCTCCTTTGCCCAGCTGTGGGTCCCGGTCCCACAGCTGTGTTGATCTAAGACTCAGCCCCAGACAGCCTGGCGCCAGGGTGGGACGTCATGCGTTCACACAGGGATGCGTGTCCCAGGCAACCTTTCCTCGGGCAGTCACCGGCCGGCGACGGCCGCTGCCGCCAATGAGCGCCCGACACCCGAGAACGGGGCCGGCTCTGCGCCGCCCCGGCCGGCCGGAGAGCGGCTAGCGAGTTGCAGATGCTAAGAATTTGATAACGTCCCCTGAATTGGGGCCCTTTAACGTCTTCTCCCCCCCCTCCGTTTCTCTTTCAGTTCTTTCTTTTGTTTATTCCTTTCCTTTTCAACTTCTTCCTTTATCTGTGTATGCATATAGCTTTTCTCCTCCTTTTCTTTTTCTTTTAACTATCTCCTCCCAGTGTCAGGAATCATCTTGTAAGCATTTCCAGGAACTGGATCTTCCTTTGCCAAAATTATAAAAATAATAATAATAAAAAAAAACCCCAATGGTGCGCTCTCTGATTTTTTTTTTTTTTAAGGAACTGTCTGAACTGTAAGATAAACTGTTTTGCCTTAAAATGTTGAAGCGTGCTGGTAGTGGGGGTCTCTGAACTCTTTAATTTCAAAGTCAAAGTAATGGTGATGAGGATTGCAGATGTCTTTTGCCTAAACTGGGTTGTATCAATCTAGCTAGCTATCTTATCCCCATGTGTAGCTGTGGGGACCAAAGGGGCCTTAGAACCGTGTCCAAGGTTATGTGGGATGTCAGAGACTGACTTGTGACCAGGATCCAGTTTTCCTCTTCTTTTGACTCCCTGTCCGCTTGCATCCCAGCCTTAAGTGATCTGTGTGACCTCAAGGTTTCTAGAGGGTGGACTTTCTTTTTATTAAAACTTTTTACTTATTTTTATTTATTTGGGAGAGAGAAAGAGAGAGAGGCAGACAGAGAGAAAGGGAGAGAGAGAGAGAGGGAGAGAATGGGCACGCCAGGACCTCTAGCCATTGTAAAGGAATTCCAGGCGCATGTGCCACCTTGTGCATCCGGCTTATGTAGGTCATGGGGAATAGAACCTGGGTCCTCTGGCTTTACAGGCAGGTGCCTTAACCACTAAGCCATCTCTCCAGCCCAAGGGTGCACTTTCTTCTAATATATGTCTGTCTGCTCAGAAGGTGGCTGTAATGGTGTGGTGAGGGCTTCCCAGCCCCTGGCTGAAAACGTGTGCCCTCAGCAAGTCTGGATACCAAGTACAGGCATAAAATGCAAGGAAAGAGGAAAAAAAAGTCCAAATCAAGGCAAGGCTGAAATCTTTGCCCAGGCTACCCCCGCTCACTGCATCTCAGTTATCTCTTCTCTAAAATTGGGAGGAAAAGAATATTCACCTAGCTTCCAGCTGGGCAGAGCACTGGGACAAAGGGTGGGAAGCCTTGTGGCAGTCAGGTAATTAGCTTTTCGAGCTACATGTGACCATGTGTTCCCAGGGATAGAAGGTGCCCCTTCAGCTCAGTGGTTCCTGTTAAGTTGGTTCTCAGGAATTTGGGCAATACAGCAAAAGTAGTATAAGGAGCATGGGGACCTAAGTTCATATAGCGGTGGAGATTTCAGAAGTTTTCAAAATGGGCTACTCAGAAACATCTAGACCTATCATTACCACCAGCATTGTTTGTTGAGTCTTGTTTGCCAAAACCTGTTTGCTTTCTCAAATGTTGGTTTTGCTTTTGTTTGTGTGTTTGTATTATTATTATTATTGTTTGGAGGGGGTTGTGGTGCTGGGGATAGAACCTGGGGCCTTGTGAGTGCTAAGCATGAATGCTATGTAAGCACCCTTTCTTACTCTGGGCCCCAGCCTTAGCTCTGCAGATTGTCATTGACTGTTCCTTTGAAGATAAGGCCTCACTAGGTAGCCCAGGCTGGCTTCAGATTCAAAATCCTCCTGCCTCAGCCTTCTGAGTGCTGTGTTTTCAGCTGTGCACCACAACGCCTGGCTTCATTGATCCATTTTATGGACAAGTATAGAGAGGTGCAGAGAGGTGAATGTGCTCACCCAAGGTCACATTAAGTACTAAGTGGCAGATTCAAGATTTTCACCTGCCTGGAAAGCGTCTGTCCTCCTGTCCCTATGCTTTTCCTTCTGTCCTTCCAAGGAAACTCCTGGGCAGCTTGGGCCTGAGAAGCTTTTATTCTTCCAGATTGAGAGAAGCAAAGGCAGGGTGTTTTCTTTTATTCCTCCAGACTGAGAGAAGCAAAGGCAGGGTGTTTTCTATACACAGACTCCAGAAAGCATTTATTCATTTAGAGAAATGATTCTGAATCTTTTTATTTCTTTCTTTGTCTTATTTTTTATTAACAACTTCCATGATTGTAAACAATATTTTCTTTTTAAAATATATATCTGTGCCTGTATTGGTGTACATGTGCTATGGAGGGTATGTGGAGGTCAGAGGACAACTCATTTTGAGGGAGGGGGTTTCCTTGTTGCTTAGCTTCCAGGAGGGGTTAGAGAGACAGCTTAGTGGTTAAGGCATTTGCCTGCAAAGCCAAAGGATCCCGGTTCGATTCTCCATGATCCACGTAAGCCAGATGCACAAGGGGGCACATGTGTCTGGAGTTCGTTTGCAGTGGTTGGAGGCCCTGGTGCGCCCATATTCTCTCTCTCTCTCTGCCTCTTTCTTTCGCTCTCTCTCAAATAAATAAATAAATAAAATTTTTTAAAAAGCTTCCAGAACATTCTCCTGTCTCTGCTCCCATTTTGCTGTAGGTGCACTGGGATTGCAGAAGTCTGCTACAGCTTTCGGCTTTTATTTGGGGTCCAAGGACCCAAACTCAGTTACTCCAAGTTGTGCAGCATGTTTAATTCACTGAACCATCTCCCCAGGCCTCTATAAATTTATTTTGGTGCTAAGGATGGAATCCATGGGCCTTATACATGCTCTCCCACTCCAGCTATCCCTTCCATATGATGTTTCATCTTAAAGTCCCCAGTGACTGCTTTTGCATTCACTGGAGTTGAGTGCCTGCTTCTCTTTACCTTCCAAGCTAAAGCCAGCTGAGCTTGGTCCAGCCACCTCACCCTAAAGCTAACTCAGTCCTTACTTCACCAGGTAGGCAGTGACCATGGGCATGCTTCAGGGCTGGCTCTGAACCTGAGGTGGGAGGGGAGAACCCACAGGCAAACCAGAAGGGGTGCAGTATGGGTTCTGTTCTTTATTTTTTTCTTTTCTTTTTCTTTCTTTCTGAGGAAGGTGGTGCTTTTGAGATAGGGTCTCTCTATGTAGCACATGCTGGCCTCAGACTTGGAGCAATTCTCCTACCTCAGCCCCCAGAGTACCGGGATTACCAATACGCACCATCACACCTAGTGGACAGGTGGTTTCTATTTTATATAATCTGTCTGGAGTTTTGGGGGGTGGGTATTATTATGATCATTTCCTAGACAAAGACACAAGTTCAAAGAGCTGCCAGTGGGAAAACCTCCCCACAGTGAGGATTTGAACCCAGGCCTGTGGCTCAAACCCTGATACACCCACAGACAGACATTCAAGCTGCAACACTACACAGGGCCATGGAGGAGGGCCAGGTCCTTCACCTTAGCTCTTCTAGATAAGACAGACAGGGACACCCTTGGCCTCATTCTCTGCTAGGGGAAAAGACTGAAGCTTTTAGACTTTGGAAAGCAACAGTAAGTTATAAGGGAACTCACTCTGGCTTAACAAATAGCAAGAAGAAGAAAAAAAATCAAGAATAGGCTGTTAGAAGGTCTATTTCCAACGTGGTAAATTCTGCCCCAGTAATCATCTTTGGGAGATCACCATTTTAAAAGGCAGGATTTATTTTATTTATTTATTTATTTTTGATTTTGTGAGGCAGGGTCTTACTGTAGCCCAGGCTGGCCTGGAACTCACTTTGTTGCCCAGGTTGGCTTTCAACTCATGGCAATCTTCCTACCTCTGCCTCAGGAGTGCTGGAATTAGACGCGTGGGTCACTACACCCGTCTTTATTTACGTATTTATTTAGGTCTTTTGAGACAGGATCTCGCTGTTCAGCCCTGGCTGTCTTGGAACTCACTACTGTAGCTCAAGCTGGTCTCAAATTTGTGACAATCCCCCTGCCTCTGCCTCCTAAGTGGAGGGATTACAGGCATGTGCAGCCATACCCTGACCCAGAGGATTTAAATTTTAACTGCAGGGAGCCTCCAGGTATATCTCAGAGGTGGAAAGCTTGAATAGTGTGAACAAGGCCCTAAGGCTTGATCCCCAGCACTGCAAAGAACACAAAAATTGAAAACATTCAAATGCAGGCTGTGCTGATGGTCTTTTGATTCCATAACTCCCAGGCCTCACGCTCTCTGCAGCAGACTAACAGAAACAGTTGGGTTGGAGCCCCACCAATGGGGATTCAGAAAAAGTCTTGGAAGGATGATGGGTCCAGGATCCAGGACAGGAAAAGATGAAGGCAATAAAAAGGCCTTGAGGAGCAGTGTTCACCCTGCCCAGACATTGTCTCGCCTTGGCTCAAGTCCCAGCAGCAGTTCAAAGGCTGCCAGGGGAAGGAGATGGGAGGGGAGGGATAGGCCTGGTGACAGACTTGACCCTGCCAGAGAGGAAAGGGCTCCTCCACCCCCACTGGGCCATAGCTCTACAGTGAGCTGGAGATGCTAAGATGCCAGAAGGCAATGGCTCGGGCTACAACTCACAGGGAGCCTCCTGCCGGCCAGTTCTGTCCCAGAGCACAATCCTGATGGTGGCCCAAGTGTCAGCAGGTTTATGTGAAACTTTTCCTGAGGGAGTGCCAGTCATGAGCCTGACCTTAACCTCTTTCTTTCTCTCTGTCTGTTTCTCTCTGAGGCAGGGTCTCTCTCTCTCTCTAGCTCAGGCTAACCTAAAACTCACTGTGTAGGCAGGCTGGCCTCAGACTCAAGGCAATCTTCCTACCTCAACCTCCTGAGGGCTGGAGTTAAAGGCATGTACCACCACCCCTAGATGTTTGCTTCATTTTGCTTTATGAGACACGGTCTTGCTATGTAGCCCAGGCTGGCCTCAAACTGTCTGTCCTCCTGCCTTTGAAGGGCTGGGACTATAGGCATACTCCACCAATCTTGACTTAAACTGGACATTTTACATAGATGGATGTACGTAAATCCTCAGACTGATTAAGGCTCAGAGAGGTTCAGGTAACTTGCCCAAGGTCACACAGCTGTTGGGAGGCTGGACAGGGTTTACAGAGTGCAGGGCTTATCCTCTGGGGATACAAGGGTAAAAGAAACTCATTTAGGCATTGTGTGTTTGGAGTGTGAGCCTTTCTCGCTGGCGTGAGCTCTCCTGAACCTTGTGTGTCTGGGCCCCCCACTGAAGCAGGCTGCCTGGCTGGGCTTTAGCTCCATGGCAGAGTTATCTACAGCACTTGCCTAACATGCACGAGGCTCTGGGTTCTATCCCCAGCAGTGCAGAAGTAAAAATAAATAAATAAATAAAATTTACAAAAAAAATCGACTAAATGCACCCTGCCCCTTTGAGGACTGCGGCTCCCTCCCCACCACATGGCCATCCATATGCCCTTCCCTTGCCTGCGCGGACTGTCCCTCCAAGTGCCCTCTTCCGCGGAGTCCCATCTTCCCGCAATCTCCGAGCCAGGTGTGCAACAGGGCTAAGCGAGGGTGACAATGGACAGGAGCGCCAGGGTGGCCTCTCCCTCCGGTCCCTCTCCACCGCGCGACCCTCCCGGGCCTCACCCATGCCGGTGGGCAGCCTCACCCGGCCCCGCCCCGCCCCCCCCCCCCCAGCCCCGCGGGCCGGGCGCAGCTGCGGGGCACAATCGCCGCCGCCCCCCGCGCAGCCCCTCGTCCAACAAAAGCCGCTTTCTTTTCCCACAACAGATTAAAAGACCGGGAGGGGGGGGGGTGAAAAATAGCTTCTCCAGCCAGTGGCGGGGGAGGGGCGCGGGAAAAGCTGGGGCTTTGGGGATGCTTTGATGGCCGATGTGTGGGAAACCCGGAGGAATGTGGCCGCTCGGCCGGTCGCCGCCGCGGGGCCGGGCTCCGCCGGGAGGGTCCGCCCCGCCCCGCCCCGGGGACAGGGACCCGCGCGCCCCCCGGCGCTCCCTCCGTCCACCGCTCCAACTCGCTCCCCACCCCCCCATCGTCCCCTCCTACTCTCTCCTTCCCAAGGCTCCGATCTCTCTCTCTCTCTCTTTTTTTTTTTTCTCATTTCTGCTCCCTTCCCAGCTTCTCTTTCGGAGTCTATGCATTCATCCCCAATTCCTCTTTGTCTGGGACATTCTTTGCTGTGCCTCCTGGTTTCCGCGTCCCTTTCCCATCTCTTTCTCTGCCTTCAACTGTGGCTTCCTACGCTGAGGTCAAGGCGGGCGCTGGATTCGGCATCTCCTCTGTGGCCCTTTCTCCTGCCTATTTGGAGAGGTGCTGGGAGGTGGGAGGTTTGTCCCAACATCCTTCCCAGCACGGGTGTATGTACTGATGGGAGTGGAACTACAAGATTTGGGGGAGCCAGCCCCCAGAAAGGACCCTTGTAGACCCTGGTGCAACTGAGCTTAGAAAGAAACATGGAGGTTCTTGGAGGCCTCCAAGGGTTGGCATTTATTTTCAACCCATTTAGGTCTGTGAAAGGAATTCCTAGCCCAGGATCAGATGGTGGCCTTGGGACACTGATGGGAGGTGGGTTGTCCCCCTCCTCTTTCTAGTCCTTGGGACAGGCTCAAGACAAAGGGCTTCCAGGTGGTGAGGGTTGAAACCTTCCAAGTAGAGAAAGTGAGGAATACGTGGGACCCCACACACGCAGCACCTGCACTGGGCCCTTGGCAGCCAGTTGCTTGCTGACCCTGCTGTGTAACCCCTTTCTCCTCCCTGGGCATCAGTTTCCCCACCTGTAAAATGACGTGTTCGTTTAGATCAGTAGTCCTCGGCCTTTTATTTCACCCACAGATCCCAAGATTCAATAGATTTCAAAAGCATACACTTATTTATTCATTTATATGTGTTGTGTGTGTGTGTGTGTGTGTGAGAGAGAGAGAGAGAGAGGAGAGAGAGTGAGAGGGCATGGACACACCAGGACCTCTTGCTGTTGTAAACAAATACCACATTTCTTTTCTTTCTTTTCTTTGGGGGGAGGGTTTCCAGGTGGGGTCTCGCTCTAGTCCTGGCTGACCTGGAATTCACTATGTAGTCTCAGGGTGGTCTCGAACTCACAGTGATCTTCCTACCTCTGCCTCCCAAGTGCTGGGATTAAAGAGTGCGCCACTATGCCCAATTTCCACATTTCTTTTTTTCACCACTATTTGAGTTCAGCTTATAAGGGTGGCTTGGGAATTGAACCCAGAGCCAGAAGGTTTTGCAAGCAAGCATCTTTAACTGCTGAACCATCTTGCCAGCCCCCGTTGCTTATATTAATTAATCTGCTTTTTTCATTTTGCCTTTATGAAAGACTAGTATTCAGTCAGGGTTTCTGATTATCATGATTCATTACCATGCAAAGCTGTTCTAATTCAGAGGACAAAGACACCCCACACAGACCCCCCAAAGATACACCAGTCTCAGCCAATGACTCCCCAAAGCTCTTGGTGTCTCAAGAATCTGAGCAGTAAGATGTCATGGAAGACACAAGCTTTAGAGTCATAATGGTGGTTTTGAATCACTGTGACCTTGGGCAGGTCATATTCTCTCTCAATTTTAGTTTCCTTCTCTGTAAAAAGGAGTAACATCTGGGCGTGGTGGTGCACGCCTTTAATCCCAGCACTGGAGAGGCAGAGGTAGGTGGATTGCCTTGAGTTCAAGGCCATCCTGAGACTACATAGTGAATTCTAGGTCAGCCTGAGCTAGAGTGAAACCCTACCTTAAAAAAAAAAAAAAGGAAAAAGGAGAAACCCCCATCCCACAGTACTGTAGTGAGGTTTGTGTCAGATATAAATGTGTAAGATAACATACTAAAATGTAAGAAATAGGTATTCAGTAAACAGGAACTGTCCAAGAACTATACTGCAAACCACAATGTGAGCCACATATGGAGAGGAAGGGCTGGGGCTCACTAAGGGATGGAGAACTGGCGTAGCATGCAGGAGGCCCCAGATCCAACCCCAGATAGCAAAGAACAAGAAAACTTTTCTAAAGGACAGTGAAATTAATTTCAATAATATAATTTCAAACTGGATGTAGTGGGTCACACCTGTAGTCCCAGCACTCAGGAGGTAGAGGCAGGAGAATTACTCCAAATTTGAGGTCAGCCAGGGCTACACAGCAAGAACTTCCTCAAAAATAAACAAACAGAGGCTGAAGAGATGGTTCAGCTGTTAAGGCACTTGCCTGCAAAGCCTACCAACCTGGGTTTGATTCCCCAGTACTCATGTAAAGCTAGATGCACAAAGTGGCACATGCGTCTTGAATTTGTTTGCAGTGGCTGGAGGCCCTGGTGCACTCATTCATCGCCCCCTCTCTGCTTGCAAATAACAAGCAGGGGCTGGAGTTATGGCTTAACAGTTAAGATGCTTCCTTGCAAAGCCTAAGGACCCAGGTTTGATTCCCCAGTACCTTCATACAGCCAGATGCACAAGGTGGTGCATGCATCTGGAGTTTGTAGTGGCTGGAGTCCTTAGCACACCCATACTCTCTATCTGCCCCTTGCTCTCTCTTAAATAGATAAATAAATAAAATAAGCAAACAAATATGTATATATATATATATGTCACATAAACATATATATATGTCTACTGTTCCAATTTCAACATAGAACTAATACAAAGCTATTATTTTTACATTCGTTTTTGTAATAAGTCTTCATGAAGTGAAGTGCAGAATGTAAGAGCCAGAGGATGGAAAGGAATTGCCATGGAATGCTGTGTTCTGATCATGAACTGACCAGTGCATTCATGACCTCACAGCAGCTGTCTCCCTGCACAAGACCTGCACAATATGGGGCCCATTAATATGTCACATGGATGATGGAGGAGGGCAAAAAATAAAAAAGATATCAAAATTGCCGGGCTTGGTGGCATACTCCTTTAATCCCAGCACTCTGGAGGCAGAGGTAGGAGGATGGCTTTGAGTTCAAGGCCACCCAGAGACTACATGGTGAATTCCAGGTCAGCCTGAGCTAGAGTGAAAACCCTACCTCGAAAAACCAAAAAATAAAAATAAAAATAAATAAATAAATAAATAAAGGGGCTGGAGAGATGGCTTTGTGGTTAAGGCATTTGCTAGGAAAGCCAAAAGACCCAGGTTCCATTCCCCAGTACACAAGTAAAACCAGATGCACAAGGCGGCGCATGCATCTGGAGTTTATTTGCAGTGGTTGGAGGGCCTGGTGCACCCATTCTCTATCTGCCTGTTTATCTCTCTCTCATTCTCTCTCTCTCTCAAATGAGTAAATAAACAAGTAAATAAAAAGGTTTAAAAACAAAAGATATGGAGTGCATTTTACAATTCAACACATTTCAGATTGGACTAAGTACATTTCAGGGGCTGAATGACCACCCAGAATTGGTGGCCGTAGATTAAACAACACTGATCTAATTAGGGAAGAGAATTGGGATAGACATTAGAGAGGGGCTTAGCCTTGAAGCCCCAGAAGACTTTTTCATTTATTTGCAAAGAAAGAGAGAGAATATGGGCACTCCAGGGCCTCCTGCCACTGCATATGAACTCCAGATGCATGCACCACTTTGTACATCTGGCTTTATGTGAGTACTGGGGAATTGAACCCAGGATGTCAGGCTTTACAAGCAAGCACTTTAACTGCAAAGCCATCTCTTCAGCCCCTCGCCCCCACCCCAGGGAATTTTGACACATGAAAAGAAAGGCTGCAGGTGGGCAGCGGAAGAGGGTAGAGCGTGAGGGAAGGAAGATCATCAGACATGGGGAGAGGCCAAGGGGAGGGTGGATAACAGCCAAGACTGCAAACTCAGAGGGAGGGGAGCTCTCTGGAGAGCTCTGAGGACTAGGCTCAAGGGCACGAAGAGTGTGAGCGGAGAACCGGAGATCCACTAGCTCAGAGTGGCTGTCTCTGGGACCTCCATGTTATTGGGCTGGGCATAGAGCTCAGTGGTTACCTAACATGTGTGAGCAAGGCCATGCCTGGGTTCAATCCTCAATAAGGCCTAATGGCCCAGATTCAATTCCCCAGTATCCACATAAAGCCAGATGTACAAAGTGGTGCATGTGTCTGGAGTTTGTTTGCAGGGACAGGATCCCTGGTGTACCCATACTCACTCTCTCAATGTCTCTCTCTCAAATAAATAATTTTTAAAATAATTCTTTTATTTTTATTTATTTGCAAGGTGAGAGAGAGAGAGAAGAGAAACAGAGAGAAAATGGGCACATCACAGCCTATAGCCACTGCAAACGAACTCCACGCATGTGCCCCTTGTGCATTTGGCTTACGTGGGTCCTGGGGAATCAAACCTAGGTCCTTTGGCTTCGCCGGCAAACACCTTAACCTAACCCACTCTTTCTTATTTTTTAAAAATTTATTTATTTCTCTGTCTCTCTTCTATCTCTTTCTACTTGCAAATAAATAAATAAAATATTTTTTAATTTATTTATTTGAGGGCTGGAGAGATGCCTTAGCAGTTAAGCGCTTGCCTGTGAAGCCTAAGGACCCTGGTTCGAGGCTCGATTCCCCAGTACCCACGTAAGCCAGATGCATAAAGTGGCGCATGCATCTGGAGTTTGCTTGCAGTGGCTGGAGGCCCTGGTGCACCTATTCTCTCTCTCTGTTGCTCCCAAATAAATAAATAAAAATAAACATAATTAAAAATAAATAAAAAATAAGAAAGAGCTGGTTGTGGTGGTGCACGCCTTTAATCCCAGCACTTGGAAGGTGAGGTAGGAGGATCAGTGTGAGTTCAAGGACAACCTGAGACTATATAGTAAATTCCAGGTCAGCCTGAGCTAAATCAAGACTCTACCTCAAAAAAAAAAAAAAAAAAAGAAAAGAAAAAGAAAAAAAGAAAGAAATCCCTATTAGCATTAAGATTCACTGTACCAGCTTTGCAAAAGCTTACCAGCCTGAGTTCAATTCCCCAGTACGCATGGAAAGCAGTATGCAAAAAGTGGTGCATGCATCCGGTGTTCATTGCAGTGGCAAAAGATTTGGTGCTCCCATACACATACACACACACGCTTCCAGATGATTCTCCTGTCTACCTCCCTTCTAGTCATAGGTGCGCTGGGATTATGGACACTAGCACTACAGTGTCCGGCTTTACATGGGTGCTGGGGATCCAAACTCAGGTCCCCATGCTTGTATGGGGAGTGCTTTATCCACTGAGCCATAATTTATTTGCATGCAGAGAGAGAGAAAGAAGAGAGACAGAAAGAATGAACATGCCAGGACCTCCAGCTACTGCAAACGAACTATAGACTCATGCACCTCTTTGTGCATCTGGCTTTATGTAGGTACTGGGGAATTGAACCTCAGTCATTGGGCTTTGCAAGCAAGTGCCTTAACTGCTAATCCATCTCTCCCCAAGTTATATATATGTTTGTTTTTCAAGGTATGGTTTCAATCTAGTCCAGGCTGACGTGGAATTCACTCTGTAGTCTCAGGGTGGCCTCGAACTCATGGTGATCCTCCTACCTCTGCCTCCTGAGTGCTGGGATTAAAGGCATGCACCACCACTCCCCAGCCCCTATTTATTTATATATTTTTGTTTCCCCAAGTTTTTTTTTTTTTAAAGTTAAACCTGGGCTGGAGAGATGGCTCAGCATCTTTTAATGCTTGCTTACAACACCTGCTGACTACAGCTCAGTTTCCCAAGGACCCACGTAAAGCCAGATGTACAAAGTGGCACATGCGCCTGGAGTTCATTTTGCAGTGACAAGAGGCCTGGTGTGCCCAGTCTCTCTCTCTCTTTCTCTTTCTCTATTTATCCCTGTGCTTGTATATACACACACACATTTTAACTTTAACCTAAATTTACTCTACGGCCCAGTAATCTTCCTCCTAGGTGTCTGATACCCAAGAGAGAGAAATGGAAACATGTCTACCCAAAGACTTGTGCAGATATGTTCATAGCCACAGTTTTCATAATCACCGACATGTGGTATGACAAATGTCCACTCAATGAATGACTACATCAACAAAATATGGTGCAGTCATAAGACAGACTATTGTTCAGTCATAAAAAGAATAAACTACTGAATATGTAGCTGGGTGGCTGGACCCCAGAGACATGCTGAGTAGAAGGAGCAAGGCTGGAGAAATGTAAAGTTACACTTATGTGAAATTTCCACAAAAGGCTAATCTAGAGCCGCGCATGGTGGTGCAAGTCTTTAATCCCAGCACTTGAGAGGCAGAGGTAAAGGAGTTCGAGGCCACCCTGAGACGACAGAATGAATTCCAGGTCAGCTTGGGCTAGAGTGAGAACCTACCTCAAAAAAAACCCGAAAAACAAAAACAAACAAACAACAAGGCTAATCTATAAAGGAAGAGTAGTTGGGCTAGAGAGATGGCTTAGCGGTTAAGCGCTTACCTGTGAAGCCTAAGGACCCGGTTCGAGGCTCGATTCTCCAGGACCCACGCTAGCCAGATGCACAAGGAGGTGCACGCATCTGGAGTTCGTTTGCAGTGGCTGGAGGCCCTGGCGCACCCATTCTCTCTCTCTCTCTATCTGCCTCTTTCTCTCTCTGACTGTCACTCTCAAATAAATAAATAAAAATAAAAATAAAGGAAGAGTAGCTTAGTGGTTTTCTCAGACCGGGGAGGCAAAGGGGAGTGATTGCCGACGGGGACATGGTTTGTGGAGGATGATGAAAACATGCTCAAATTGATGTGGTGAGGATTGCACCACTCTGAAAATATGTGAAAAAAAAAATCATTGGAGGCTTAGATTTTATGGTATGTAAATTACAGCTCAATAAAGATCTTAGAAGAAGAAAGGAATGGCTGGAAAGATGGCTCAGCATTTAAGTGCCTGTGCTTCCGGAACAAGCATGAGGACCTGAGAGGGCCCGAGACTGCCCAAGTTCAAATCTCCAGAGCCCATGTAAATAGCAGGGTGTGACCATGCGTGTCCTGTGAGGAGTGAAGACTAGAGAATCACTGGGGCTGCCTAACAGCAAGCTCTGGAATCATAAGAAGCAAGGCCTGCGAGTGATGGAGGGAGATATCTGTACTCTCTTCTGGCCACTGAATGCGAGAGCACAGGGTGCTGCGTCTGCACACACATGTGCGTACACCACACACACACACCTTCACATACCCCACATACATGCAAAAAAAAAAAAAAAGTTAAGTTAGGGCTGGAGGGATGGCTTAGCAGGCAAACGCTTTAACTGCTAAGCCAAAGGACCCAGGTTCGATTCCCCAGGACCCACATTAGCCAGATGCACAAAGGGGTGCATGTGTCTGGAGTTCGTTTGCAGTGGCTAGAGGCCCTGGCGTGCCCATTCTCTCTCTCTCTCTCTCACTCACTATCTCTCTTTCTCTGTCAACTAAATAAATAAAAATAAAATAAAATAAAATAAATAAGTTAAAAATCGAGCCAGGTCAGCCAAGCATGGTGGCACAAGTTTTTAATTCCATCACTTGGGAGGCAGAGGTAGGAAGATCTCTGAGAGTCCAAGACCAGGCTGAGAGTATGTAGTGAATTCTAGGTCAGCCTGGGCTAGAGGGAGACCCTACATTGGAAAAATAAAATAAAATAAATTAAAATAAAATAAAATAAAATAAAATAAATTAAAATAAAATAGAATGCCTTCTTTCTCTAGGATCCCTAGCCTGTGAGGTGGGTGTTACTACTCCAGTTTCAGTTTGGGACACCTCAGAAAAGTGGAGCCACTTTTTCCTAACCTGCATACCTATGCTCCTAACATCTGACTGCCTGGACTCTGCTTGGGCGGAGCCCTGTTCCTTTAAGGCCTTTAACCCACACTGTTGTCACCAGACCCATTTTCAAGCTGTTTCTTCTACGGTGGGAGTGGTGGTGGTGGGAGCAGAGAGCCTGGGGTAAGTTTGGGATGCTGGCAAAGACTTCTTGTGAGAACGCTCAGGCAGCAACTGAACCAGGGTCATTCTGAGCAAGCTCCTCGCCCTGACACCCACTCCCCAGCATGGCCTACTCCCAAGGGAGGGAGGAACTTGGCACCAAGACTAAGACTAGATTCTGCACCACAGTCCTGCCCTGATCTACACCCTGGGATCTCCTGGATCTGGGACCATGATCTCTTCCTTTTCTCCTTTTTGGGAAACAGACTCTCATGTAGTCCAGGCTGGCCTCAAACTCACTAGGTGGCATAGTGTGGCCTTGAACTCACAGAAATCCTCCTGCCTCAGCCTCCAGAGTGCTTGGATTACAGGCATGAGCTACCAAACCTACCGAGTCTATGTTCTCCAATTCCAAACTCAGTGTCCATGATCAATTTACTTATCTTTTCCAAACCTCGGTTTCCATGTCTACAAGATGGAAAGTGATATTCCTCTCTCAAAAGGTGCATGTAAGAATTCAGAGACCAGAAGTAAAATTTACATCATCTTACCATTTTACGTAGATCACTTGCATTACAGTGTAAGTTGTTAGGGTTTTTGGTCTGTTTGCTTGTTTGCTTTTGAGACAGGGTCTGGTTATTTAGTCCAGGCTGCCCTCAAATTTATGCTCCCCCTGCCTCTGCCTCTTGAGTGTTGGATTACAGGCTTGTGCCACTATACCTAGCTTACGTTAAGGTTTGAAAAGCTCCTTCATTTATAAAAGAGGTGAAGAGAATAGTGAACACAGTAAGAAGAGTCAGTATTTATGGACACTGATCTTTTAAAGATTTTATTTTGGACTGGAGGAATAGCTTAGCGGTTAAGACATTTGCCTGCAAAGTCAAAGGACCCAGGTTCAATTCCCCAGGACCTACATAAGCCAGATACACAAGGGGGTGCAGGCATCTGAAGTTCATTTGCAGTGGTTTGTCTCTCTGTTTCTCTCTCTGATTCTGTCAAACAAACAAATAAACCTTAAAAAAAAAAAAAAAAAAAAAGGCTAGCCTGATAGGCTAAAGGGAGACCCTACCAAAAAAAAAAATCATTTTATTTATTTATTTATTTTGTTTTATTTTTAATATTTATTTGAGAGAGAGAGGCATTTAGAGAAAAAGAGAGAATGGGCATGCCAGGGCTTCTAGCTACTGCAAACGAACTCCAGACGCATGCGGCCCCTTGTGCATCTGGCTTACATGGGTCCTGAGGAATTAAACCAGGGTCCTTAGGCTTGGCAAGCAAACACCTTAACTGATAAGACATCTTCCCTGCCCTTATTTAGTTTTTTTTGAAGTAGGGTCTCACTCTCTAGCCCAGGCTGATCTAGAATTCACTATGTAGTCTCAGGGTGGCCTTGAACTCATGGTGATCCTCCTACCTTTGCCTCCCGAGTGCTGGGATTAAAGGCACGTGCCATATTTTGCATCTGGCTTTGTGTTGGTCACTAGGACATTGAACCCTGGCTGGTAGGCTTTGCAAGATAGTGCCTTTGGTTGGTATTGTATATATGTAAGTAGAAAGATTGAGATGGGGAGGGGATATGATGGAGAATGGAATTTCTAAGGGGAAAGTGGGGGGAGAGGGTACTACCATGGGATATTTTTTATAATCATGGAAAATACTAATAAAAATTGAGAAAATTTAAAAAAAAAGATAATGCCTTTAACCACTGATCCATCTCCCCAGACCCTGGGCACTGCTCTTGGTGTATTTCAAGTGCTTTACACACATGAACTCATTAATCTTCATAACAAACTTATAAGGTGGGTGTCAACATCCTTTCCATTTTACAGATAAATTTGAGAGAGAAAGAAAGTGGCAGATAGAGAGAGAAAGAATGGGCACGCCAGGGCCTTCAGACACTGCAAACTAACTCCAGACACATGCGCCACCATGTGTATCTGTTTTACATGGATCTTGGGGAATTGAACCTGGGTCCTTTGGCTTTGCAGGCAAGTGCCCTAACTGCTAAACCATTTCTCCAACCCCCTAAAAATATTTTTAATAGTATTTATTTGTTGTTTTGTGTTTATATGTATGTATGCCCATGCCATGGCACCCACGTGGAGGTCAGAGGTCAGCCTCAAAGTGTCTGAGCTTTTCTTCCACCTTCTTTGAGGTAGGGTCTCTTGCTGCTGCCAACAAATACCAGGCTAGCTGGCCCACAAGCTTCTGAGGCTTCTGGCTCCGCCTCCTGTTGTTATAGGTACACTGGGATTACAGACCTACACACATGTGCCACTTTTCGGCTGGCTTCACATAGGTATTGGGGAGGATCAAACTCATGCCATCAGGCTTAGCAAGAAAGCATATTTAACTGCTGAGCCACCTCCGCAGCCCCTGAAAATAGTTTTATTTTGGTGAACCAATGAGTTTATTGGGGTTACTTACCGAGCAGGGTGAAGGGTTGCTTACAGGAGCGATACATGATTCAAACTCAGCCTTACTATGAGAAGTCTCATCCCATCCTGGATGACTCAGAGGCAGCTGAATCACCAGAAAGGCCACCTCAGCGTAGGTGATGACTCAGGGACGCTGCATCCTGGAACACACTGCTCCTCTTGCAGGCAGCTCCACTGAGGAATCTCGCCCAGATATTTTATTTATTTATTTATTTGAGAGAGAGAGAGATAGAAAGAGGCAGACAAGAGAGAGAGAGAGAGAGAGACAGAGAGAGAGAGAGAGAGAGAACAAGTGCACTAAGGCCTCCAGCCACTGCAAACAAACTCCAGATGCATGTGCCACCTTGTGCATCTGGCTTATGTGGGTCCTGGGGAATTGAACCTGGGTGCTTAGGCTAGGCAGGCAAGTGCCTTAACTGTTAAGCCATCTCTCCAGCCCTCCAAAGTATTTTAATGTTCTTTTTGGCATGTGTAAGTAGGCATGGTGTGTATGCATGTTCATATGCATGTGCGTGCGTGCGTGCATGCGTGTACACGCGCGTGCATGGAGGGCAGAAGTTGATTTCCTGTGTCTTCCTCAGTAGCTCCTCACATTGTTTACTGAGAAAGCATCTCTCACTTGGACCCAGAGCTCTAAGGTTCAGATAGTCTAGCTGGCCAGTTTGCTCTGGGGATCCTCTGTCTCCCATTCTGGGGTGCTGGGATCACGGGTGGCTACCACACCCACCTGACTTAAAAATACCTACATTTTGTGCTGGAGAGATGGCTTAGTGGTTAAGGCGCTTGCCTGCAAAGCCTGTGGACCCAGGTTCAATTCCTCAGAACCCATGTAAGCCAGATGCAGGAGTTCCGTTTGCAGTAGTTAGAGGCCTGGCGCACTCATTCTCTTTCACTCTCATAAATAAATAAAAGTAAAATATTTTAAAAAATAGGACTGGAGAGATGGCTTAGTGGTTAATGCATTTGCCTGCAAAGCCAAAGGACTACATAGTGAATTCCAGTCAGCCTGAGCTAAAGTGAGTCCTACCTCAAAAAAAAAAAAAAGGATTGTAGAGATAGCTTAGTGGTTAAGGCATTTGCCTGCAAAGCCTAAGAACCTAGGTTTGATTACCCACATAAGCCAGATGCACAAGATGGTGCATGCATCTGGAGTTCATTTGCATGCATCGTACCCATTCTCTCTATCTGCCTCTCTCTCTCAAATAAATAAATTAAATTAAATTAATATTTTTTTATAAAAAAGGAAAGAGAAAGAAAGGGTTCTTGACTAGTTCTAAAGTCACCAAGCATGAAGTCCACCTTGCTGGGGAGGAGTTCTGCAGGTCAACCTCAGCCTAACTTCCTGTACTCTACGATGCTCTGCCGTTACCCACAGATGATAGCTGGTCCCTTAGGGAGATGATTGGTCCCTTCTCCCTCCAAACCTTCCCCTGAGGCATCCCCTTTGGTACCTACTCACTGGGCTCCTGACCATTTGTCTCCCCTACAGGCCCTGCTGGCCTTCATCCCTATAGCCCACAGAGCCTGTGTGTGCCACATGGTCTTTCATCATCTACTCTGAGCTGATGGGGTGCAGGTGGCCACCAGAGCACACCAGAGTGGCACCAGGCCAAATCTAGCCCTGGAGTTAGTTTGGTATGGTTTTTCTTTTCTTTTTCTCTTCTATTTTTTTAAAAGATTTTTTTTTTAAAAGAATTATTTATTTATTTGCAAGCAGAGAGAGGACAAAGAGAGAGATAGAGAGATAATACAAATGGGTGTGCCAGGGCCTTCAGGCACTGCAAACGAACTCCAGATGCATGCACCACCTGTGCATCTGGCTTAACGTGGGTACTAGGGAATCGAACCTGGGTCCTTAGGCTTTGCAGGCAAGCGCCTTAACCGCTAAGCCATCTCTCCAGCCCTATTTTTTTCGTTTTAAATATGCAGTGATTTCAGAATTAGAAAACTTAGGGCTGGAGAGAAGGCTCAGTGGTTAAAGGCATCTGCTTGCAAAGCCTGATGGACTGGGTTCAATTCCTCAGTACCCACGTAAAACCAGAAGCACAAAGTGGCACATGTGTCTAGAGTTCATTTGCTGAGGCAGGAGGCCTTGGTGCACCATTCTAATTTTCTTGTACTGCCTGCCACTTTTTTTTTCTTTCTGTTTTTGCTTTTGTTTTTGTTTTTTTGAGGTAGGGTCTTGCTGTAGTCCAGGCTGACCTGGAATTCACTATGTGGTCTGAGGGTGACCTCAAACTCATGGTGATCCTCCTACCTCTGCCTTCTGAGTACTAGGATTAAAGGCAGTGTGCCACCATGCCCAGCTGAGAATAGGATTTTTCTATATTCACCTGAAATACTGGCACATCTGGTCAAAGTCAGCCCATCTTCATGCATTACAGTATCATCTGGGGCTACATTAAGTGCCATTGGCCCCTTTAGAAGGAGCGTGTGGTCTCTGGTAGCCATGATTTCAATTCTCCCCAGTTGAATAGTGTGCTAGGCAGAATAATCATCCCCTCAGATGTATACAGAGATGCCTCAGCAGTTCAGGCACTTGCCTGCAAAGCCCAAAGATCCAGGTTTGATCCCCCAGGACCCACGTAAGCCAGATGCACAAGGCGGCACATGTCTGGAGTTTATTTGCAGTGGTTAGAGGCACTGGCACACCTATTCTCTCTCTTTTGTTCTCTCTCTCCCTCTTTCACTCTTTCTCTCAAATAAATGAGTGCATAGATAAATAAACAAATAAATAAAATATTAAAACAAAGTTTTTTGCCAGGTATGGTGGCACATGCCTTTAATCCCAGCACTCGGGAGGCAGGGGTCAGAGGATCGTTGTGAGTTTGAGGCCACCCTGAGACTACATAGTGAATTCCAGGCCAGCCCTACCTCAAAAAAACAGAAAAAAACGGAGAAATCTAGGTTCAATGAGAGATTATTAGGGAAATAAAATAGAAGAACAAGCATCTATACACACTAAAAAATAAAAAGTGCCAAACATGATGGCTTACATCTTTAATCCCAGCTCTCAAAACTGAGGTAGGAAGATCACCATAAATTGGAGGTTAGCCTGGGCTAAAAAGTAAGTTTCAGGGGCTGGAGAGATGGCTTAGTGGTTAAGGTGCTTACTTGAGAAGTCTAAGTATCCCGGTTCAATTCTCCAGGTCCCATATAAGCCAGATGCACATGGTGGCACATGTGTCTGGAGTTCGTTTGCAGTGGCTAGAGGCCCTGGCACGCCCATTCTCACACACACACACTCTCTCTCCCCTTCTCTCTGTCTCTAATAAATAAATTAACTTTTTTTTTTTTAAAAAAAAAAGTAAATTCCAGTCAGCCTGGGCTAGATTGAGACCCTGCCTAAAAAAAAAAAAAGTGAGGCGGGTGTGGTGAGCCCCGTGTGGTAGTGGCACACGCCTTTAATCCCAGCACTCGGGAGGCAGAGGTAGGAGGATTGCCGTGAGTTCGAGGCCACCCTGAGACTACATAGTGAATTCCAGGTCAGCCTGAGCTAGAGTGAGACCCTACCTCGAAAAACCAAAAAAAAAAAAAAAAGTTGAAGAGGGAGCAGTCAACCAGAGAGAGATATGTGACACTGGAAAAGGTTGGAGAGATGGAGGAAGAAGCCAGAAAAAGCAGGAAATGGATTCTAATTAGAGCCCCCAGGAAGGAGCATGGCCCTGCTGACACCTTTATTTTAGCCCAGTGAGGTCAGGTTGGACCTCTAACCCACACAGCTGTAAGTTAATGCATTTGTGTTGTTTCAAGCCGTTGGTTTGTAGTCAGCCATTTGTTACAGCAGCGATGGAAAACAGATCTGGCTGATACAGCATTGTTCAGGGTTCCAGGGCTGGGGCATGGGGCCCAGCTGGGGGACGTGCTGGAAGTATGTGATACACTTGGCTTAGAATGTTCTGGAAGCCTCATCAAGGTGAGTTCCGGGCAGAACAGAGGCTGGTCCAGAGAGCCTAGCTGAGGTATTACAGGCCTGGGGCTGCGCACTCAGGAATCTCCACTACAGTCAGCTTTCCTCTGAGGTCTGCGCAGGAATCTCACCTCTGGCAGAGGACAGGATTAGAGGGTCAAAGTGGATAGCAGGGAGCACACCTAGACGGGGTAAAAGGCCGTCAGAGCCCAAGGTAGGAGGGCCAGATGTGGGCTCTGAGGGGAGTGTATGGCCACAGGGCAGGAGTTGTTTCGGAATGCAAGCCTGTTTCAGGCGGCGCTGGTTGGTGTGGACATGGCTGATGGCCTGGGATTGCGGAAGGTGACCGCATGCCTGTTTGAGCTGCTCTGAACCTGCCCCTGAACACCAGCTAAGCTTGCCAGCTGAGGTCTACTTACATGCCCAATATAACCTGCAGTAGGCCAAATTCCTGTGAGGCAACTGAAAATCCAATGTCTTCTAAGCTTTCGTGAAGGACTACTGTAGGGGTTCACTAAACCCGACCTGCCAAGGAGGGTCTTGTGTAACAGTGCATGTCGTTTTAGCCCAAAATATGAACTTGCATTTAAGGCAGCAGGATCTGAGAAGATATACCTTCTGGGCAGGGATATAAGATGCCACATGGACCTGCCTCACTTGTAGACCAAGCTCCTCCCCCCACCACAAGGTCTCCTGTCTTCTAGCCATTATGCCCTTGAAATATATTTGGATTTTTTTTTCCAGTTTAATTTCATTACAATTCTTCCAATTATTTTCTGGAGATCCTAGGTAACCTTGCTTATTTTCTTTCAGTTATGATTATTATTATTACATTTTTTTTTGAGACAAGGTCTTGATGTGTAGCCCAGGATGACCTTGAACTTTCATTGAACCTAATGCCTCTGTCCTAAGAGTGCTGTTATTACAAGAGTGTGCCACCATGTCTGGTTTAATTTTTGTTACTTTTTTTTCTTTTGTTGCAGTACTAGGAATTGAATTTAGGGCTTGCATATGCTAGACAAGCATTCTACCACTGAGCTGTAACCACGTCCTTTGTTCGTTTGTTTTTGGTTTTGTTTTGTTTTTTGAGGTAGGGTATTGCTCTCTAGCCCAGGCTGACCTGGAATTCACTATATAATCTCAAGGTGGCCTCGAACTCACAGTGATCCACCTACCTCTATCTCCTTAGTGCTGAAATTAAAGACATGTGCCAGCACACCCAGCTCTTTTTTTTTTAAATGCTTTATTTGTATATTTACTTATGAAAGCGAGAGAGAGAGAGGGAGAGAGAGAGAGTGGGTGCTCGAGGGCCTTCAGCCACTGCAAACAAACTCCAGATGCATGCACCACCTTGTGCATCTGGCTTTACATGGGTCCTGGGGACTCGAACCTGGGTCCTTAGGCTTCTCAATCAAGTGCCTTAACTACTAAGCCATCTCTCCAGCTCCCCTTTTTTTCTGGCCCCCCTTTTTAAAATTGAGAACTTTAACATATGACTATATTGTAAATTGGTTGTGTTTCTATGGGGTCATACTCTACGTCCCCTCTCCTCTATTCCTCATTCCACCAAGGGCCCTCTCAGTGGGGCTGGTAATCATGGTGGGGTCATGAATCCACCAGTTCATTTCTGTGGTTGAGGACAAGTCCTTTGTTTCTTTAAGATTCATTTAATACTGGGGCTGGGGAGTTGGCTCAGCAGTTAAACATGCTTGCTTACAAAGGGAACAACTTGAGTTTGATCCTCCTTCGCACCCCAGTAAAGCCAGGCACAAAGTAGCACAAGTGTCTGTAATCCCAATGTACCCATGGTAACGAAAGACAGAGCCATAGAGGCAGAGCCCCAAGTTCACAAGCAACAGCTGCAAGACAGACCCTGTTTCAAAAAAGAATGTGGAAGGAGAGGAAAACTACCTGGAGCATGTCCTCTGACCTTCATAGGTGTGTATGTGTCATGCGTGCACACATAAACATCATACATACATATCACACACATACACATCATACATACATACACATAAGCACCATACAGACACAGTATACATCATACATACATATACATATACATCGCAGACAAATAAAACATTTTAAGGCTGGAGAGATGGCTCTGCAATTAAGGCACTTGCCTGCAAAGCCTAATGACCCGGGTTCAATTCCCCAGGACCCATGTAAAGCCAGATACACAAAATGAGAAATGCATCTGGAGTTCGTTTGCAGTGGCTAGAGGCCCTTTTGCACCCATTCTCTCTCTGTCTCTGTCTCAGTCCTTCTCTCTCTTTCTCTCCTTGCAAATAAATTTTTTAAAAAATAAAAAAAAAACATTTTTAAAGGTTTTCTAAAAGTTTTCATTTAATATTTCCTAATACATTTACTACTATAGCACTATATAAATATTAACTTATCTCATCATCATAACACCTTTTTTGTTTGTCTTTCTGAGGCAGTCTCACTCTAGCCCAGGCTGATCTTGAATTTACTCTGTAGCCCCAGGCTGGCCTCAAACTCATGGTGATCAATCTAACTACCTTAGCCTCTCAAGTGCTAGGATTATAGGTGTGAGCCAACATGCCTGGCTTTCCTGTGCTAATTTTGAAAATGTGTCCCCTGGACTGGAGATGGCTTAGTGGTTAAAGGTGCTTGCTTGCAAAGCCTGCTGGCCTGGGTTCAATTCCTCAGTTCCCACATAAAGCCAGGTACACAAAAGTGGAACATGTACCTGGAGCTCATTTACACTAGCAAGAAGCACTGGTGCATCCATTCGCTCTGTCTCTCATCTTATATAAATAAATATTTAAAAAAAATTTTTTTATTTGCGAGAAGAGAGAGAATGGGTGCTTCAGGGTCTCCAGCCACTGCAAATGAACTCCAGATGTATGGGGCACCTTGTGCATCATCTGGCTTTATGTGGATACTGGGGAATAAAACTCACATCCTTAGACTATGCACATTAACTGCTGAGCCATCTCTCCAGCCCTTTTAATTAATTTACTTATTTATGAGAGAAAGAATGGCCACACCAAAGCCTCTAGCCACTGCAAATGAGCTCTAAATGTATGTGCTACCTTGTGCATCTGGCTTACATGGGTCCTGAGGAATAGACCCTAAGTCCTTGGTTTTGCAGGCAAGTGTCTTAACAGCTAAGCCATCTCTCCAGCCCTTTTTAAAAAAGAAAACATAGCTGAGTGAGGTGATGCACGTCTTTTTTTTTTGTTGTTTGTTTGTTTGTTTTTTGAGGTAGGGTCTCATGGCGATGCGCATCTTTAAAAAGAAAAAGAAATAAAATGTGAGCCAGGTGTGGCACACGCCTTTAATCCTAGCACTTGGGAGGCAGAGGTAGGAGGATTGCTGTGAGTTCAAGGCCACCCTGAGACTACATAGTGAATTCCAGGTCAGCCTGGGCTAGGGTGAGACCCTACTTCAAAAACACACACACACAAGAAAAAAAAAAAAGGAAAGAAAAAGAAAATGTGTCACCTAAATAGACATAGAGTGGTTAAGAGCTTTCTGCAAATCAAAAGCTCACCTGGGAGTCAACCCTAATACAAGTCTCATCCCTTCCACTGATGGGCCCAGGGCCTGAACTAAATCCCTTTCCCTCCTTAAACCTCAGTTTCCCCATGTGTACAATGAGGGGTTGAGCTGGAGGCTTTCAAAGGTCTTCTCTCTGCAGAATTCATTGGCTGGGTGATTCATTCCAGATCCAAACAAATTCCCCTCACAAAGTCCAAATTCTTCCCAAGACTTAGTCATTCCAGGGTTTGAACTTTCTCGCAAAAACCATTTGAAAAATTCCAGCTTGAAAAAAAAAAAAAGCTATTAAAAGAAAGTAAAAGTTTCAAAACCAGATCCTAAGCAAGTAGACCTGAAAAAGACACACAGATACTCAAGGTAGAGCTGAGAACAGGATATGAAACCTTGCAGGCCTGCGCTGAGAAAGTCTTCACAGGCCTTTCGAGATGCTTCTATTTCAAGATACGAGCCGCCCACTGGACCTGATAGCTCCAGAAACAAAATAAACCTTCAAGAAACCACAGTTCTTATCTCAAGGCAGAGTTAGCTCACCAGTGTGCTCGGGCCTCAAGGGTTCCACACGGAAGACAAGGCTGAGACCTGTGAATTCCCCTTCTGCCTTGTGTCAAGCCATTGCTTGTTGAGAGATCACCTTCTGCGCCCACCTTTGGTTGGCTGAACTGACTGAGTTTGTAGCCATACAGCTTCCCGGGTTCACAGCGGAGCCTTCGATGTCACAACTTCGGGTTAGCAAGGCCTCGGTGTGGTTCTGGCCTACTAGACTTGGGGTTGGACACTCTAGCCACTATCTCCAGCCATGCCCAATGCCTGGCTATGGTCGTAAATATCTGTGTTATACTTATCTCAGCCAGGAAACATGAATTTTAGCATACCACGTAGGATTTCGTGTTCTTATGAAAAACAAAAATGTAAAAGAAATTTATAAGCTGAGGGTATAGCTCAGTGGTAGAGCATTTACCTAGCCCATGAGAGGTCCTGGGTTCCATCCCTAACACTGCAGACAAAATTGTAATTTGAGGGGCTGAGGAGATGGCTCAGTAAAGACATACTCATGTAAAGCCAGATGAGCCAAGTGGTAGCTATATCTGGAGCTTGTTTGCAGCGACAATAGGCCCTGGCATGCCCATATTTTCTCTCTCTCTGTAAATAAATAAGCTAATTTTAAAATATTTTTATTTATTTGCAAGCAGAGAGAGAGAGAGAGAGAGAGAGAGAGAGAGAGAATATATGTGTGCCAAGGCCTCTTGACACTGCAAATAAACTTCAGACACATGTACCATTTTGTGCATCTGGCTTTACATGGGTACTGGAAAATCAAACTCAGGCCATCAGGCTTTGCAAGCAAATGTCTTTAGCCACTGAGAAATCTCTCTAGCATCCCCCCATATATGTATATGTATATATGTTACATTTATTTATTTGAGAGAAAGATGCAAAGAGAGCGAGAGAAATGGTACTCCGGGGCTTCTGGCCACTGCAAATAAATTCCAAATTCATGCACCACTTTGTGTACATAGGTCCCGGGGAATCAAACCTGAGTCCTTTGGCTTTGAAGGCAAGTGCCTTAACTGCTAAGCTATTGCCATATCTTATTATTATTATTATTATTATTATTATTTTTGGTTTTTCAAGGTAGAGTCTCGCTCTAGCCCAGGCTGACCTGGAATTCTCTACGTAGTCTCAGGATGGCCTTGAACTCAAGATATATTTTTTAAAAAAGTAATTTGGGGCTGGGAAGATGGCTCAGTAGTTAAAGACACTCTCTTGCAAAGCCTGTTGGCCCATGTTCGATTCCCCATCACCCACATAAAGAAAGAAAGAGGGGCTGGAGAAATGGGTTAGCAGTTAAGGTGTTTGCCTGCAAATCAATAAGGAGCCATGTTCGATGCTCCAGATCCCACATAAGCCAGACACACAAGGTGATGCAAGCGTGCAAGGTTGCACGTGCACACAAGATGGCACACACATCTGGAGTTTGATTGCAGTGGCTGGAGGTCCTGGAGTGCCAATTCTCTCTATCATTAAAAAAAAAAAGAAGAAGAAGAAGAAGTAGGGCGTGGTGGCACATGCCTTTAATCCCAGCACTAGGGAGGCAGAGGTAGGGGGATTGCTATGAGTTCAAGGCCACCCTGAGATTACATAGTGAATTCCAGGTCAGCCTGGACTAGAGTGAAACCCTACCTTGAAAACAAAACAAAACAAACAAACAAACAAACAAAAACGAAAGAAACAGAAAGAGAAAGGAGAGTGTATGAATAGTCTATTCCTATAGGAAATTCCGTGCATAAAATGTAATACCAAAGTTGGAGCAAGACTGAAAGAAATGCAAATGTTTGTGACAGTTAAGAACATCTTTTTCAACTCTTACCCTTGGTGGTGCTTTTTCAGAAAACCACTAACTTTCACTGACACTTCATTTGCTCTGTAGAAGTTCAGAATGTTTCAGAAAGGGTCACCATCTGGCCCAAACCTGTTTTTCTTTCTTTCGTTTGTTTGAAGACAGGGTGTTGGTATATAGCCCAGGGTGGCCTCAAACTTCAAGCAAGCAATCCTCCTGCTTCAGCCTCCCAGATGGCATTGCAGGCATGCATACCTGGTTCTCCTCTCCTTACTGGTCCTCCAAGGTCTGATTCAAAGCCCTCTTCCCTCAGGGATCATGTGCAGATCCACATGCCCCGCCCCCCGCCCCACCCCCACCGTTCGGTAAACACAAGGCTGGTGCTCTTTCCTTGGCCTTAAGCCAGTCCTGCCCTGTGACTGCCCTTGTACCTTTTAATCTAATTTATGAGTCAGAAAATGAGGGTAGGAACTATTATTCATTCAATGCTTTCTCTTTTCCTTCCTTCCTTCTTTCTCTCCTTTCTCTTTCTTCCTTCCTTCCTTCCTCTTTCTTCCTTCTTTCCTTTCTTCCTTCCTTCCTTCCTTCCTTCCTTCCTTTCTTTCTTCTTGTTCTTTTCTTTCTTTCTTTGTTCCTTTCTTTGTTTGTTTCCTTCTTTCTTTCTTCCCTTCTTTTTTTTTTTAAGGTAGGGTCTCGCTCTAGCTCAGGCTGACCTGGAATTCACTATGTAGCCTCAGGGTGGCCTCGAATTCACAGCAGTCCTCCTACCTCTGCCTCCCAAGTGCTGGGATTAAAGGCGTGCATCACCACACCCGGCTTTCTTCTTTCTTTTTGAGGCAGAGTCTCACTCTGTAATCCAGCCTCAAACTCATAGTGATCCTCCTACCTCAGCTGCCTGAGTGCTGGGATTAAAGATGCATTACCACTATTCCTCGGTTTATTCAGTGCCCTCTTGGTGCCAGGCATCTTGCTGGCTCCTCACTATACACTATATATCTGCCTCATTAGAAGAAGCTCAAAAACTATTTTTTGAATGAATGCTTACTAACACCTAATAATTCAAGGATGCAATTGTTATTAGCATGGCTATTTTACAGGGGAGGAAACTGAGGCACTGACAGGTAATGTCTGCATGTGCACTCCGAAGCTAAGGTGCAGATCTTTCCTGCTTATTTATTTCTACAAATACACATTTTCTCCTTAAGTGTCTTGCCCACAGTGAGTGCTCAGTAGATTGATTGGTCACACACACAAACACATGTGCCCTGCTCTCCCATCCCAGTCATGATTATGTGTTCTCCTTCCTCAGTTTACACTCTTCACTTCTACAGCCAATCTAAAAAGCATCCCATGAGCCGGGCGTGGTGGCGCACGACTTTAATCCCAGCACTTGGGAGGCAGAGGTAAGAGGATTGCAGTGAGTTTCAAGCCAGCCTGAGACGACATAGTGCATTGCAGGTCAGCCTGGGCTAGAGTGAAACCCATTTTCTCTCTCTCTTTCTCTCTCTCTCACACACACACACTCACACACACAAAAGGCTTTGTAAGCAAGCACCTTTAGCCAGTGAGCCATCTCCTCAGCCCCCACCATTCCATTTCCAACGAGGCAGTGGGCTGCATTAATGCAAGATGATTGCTGTGCCCTGGCTAATTCATTCTCACAATGAAGATATGACTTGCTGAACCAGGGGTGACGGTGGTGATACAGTCGGTTGAAATTATAACCCCAAAGAGTTTAACCCTTGGAACCTGTGAAATATGGTCTTGTTTGAAAGCGAAAATATTTACAGATACAATTAAGGCTCTTTAAAAAAAGGATTTATTTTATTTATTTATTTACTAGAGATAAGAGAGAGAGAGAGAATGGGCAGACCAGGGCCTCTAGCCACTGCAAACGAACTCCAGGTGCATGTGCCACCATGTGTATCTGGCTTACGTGGGACCTGGAGAATCCAACCTGGGTCCTTTTGATTTGCAAGCAAGCATTTTAACCACTAAGTCATCTCCCCAGCCCACAGTTAAGGCTCTTGAAATAAGATCATCATGTATTTAGGTGCTTTTACAAGAGAAAAAAAAAATAGGTGAAATTGAAGATAGAAGCCAGGCCCAGTGCCACAGATCTGTTATCCCAGCCACTCAGAATGCTGAGGCAGGAGAGTTGAAAGTAAAGGCCAGCCTGGGCAACTTGGTGAGATCCTGTCTCAAAATAAATATAAAAAAAAAAAAGGTCTGAGGATGTGAAGATGTTTAAACCCTGACCCTGGCTGGCACTGAGCAGCTCGCTGAGCTTGCGTAACGTGCTTCATACCACAGAGCCTCTCTGCTCTAGCAAATGGAGAGATAGCGCTCTGCCCTTCCTTTGTGTTAATGTGATGATTGCGCTGAATGGTCCTAGGGAACGCACGCAATTGCGAGCTGTGTTGCAAACGGAAGCACAGTTCCAACACACAGTAGGTCATCAGAGAGGAAGTGGGTGCCACTTGTCAATGATGATGATGGCTCACGAGGGGACAGTCCAGGAAGAGCAAGAAAGTAAGAAGAACCCTGCAGCAGCTGGTGGCCAGTTTTCCCAGAGGAGGAATGAGAGACAGCGAGGGCCTCTCGGGCAGCTGTTTCCTGGGGTTGTGATGTCACCGGCCCATCCAGGAGGCCACGGTACCCAGGCCTGCTGCTGCCTCCCAGCTGGCCAGTTCCACTTCCTGTGCCCTGAGCCTGCCCTTGCTTGCTTTCTCATGACCTCAGGAGGCAGCTGGACTCTGACTCAGTGACCAGTGCTCATCTGCAACTTGGGAGAGCAAGGCCCCCTTACAGCTCCCTGGGGCTCCAGCACCTTGGGAGGGACTTTGAGAGTAACTCGTGTCTAGTGATTTTCCTACTGGATTCCCTCGAGCCCCGGGCTTCTGTGGAAGCATCTCAGGGGTCACTGAAGCTGGGGAGAGTGGCACCTCTGGAAAGCAGCAGGTCCCCTAAGCAGGCGAGTTCTGATGCCACTTTCTTCTTTCCAGGACATCCTGCTTTTATCATTTCTAGGTACTGAGTATACTTGTCAAACCTAATGTGACCGGGCGTGGTGGCACACGACTTTAATCCCAGTACTCGGGAGGCAGAGGAAGGAGGATCGCCATGAGTTCGAGGCTATCCCGAAACTACATAGTGAATTCCAGCTCAGCCTGGGCTAGAGCGAGACCCTCCCTCAAAAAAAAAACCAACAAAGGGCTAGAGAGATTGCTCAGTGGTTAAGACATTTGTCTGCACTGCCTACGGACCCAGGTTCGATTCCCCAGTACCCACATAAAGCCAGATATACAAATAAATAAAGCGAACATTTTGGTGGGGCATGGTGGCGCATGCCTTTAATCCCAGCACTCGGGAGGCAGAGGTAGGAGGATTTCTGTGAGTTCGAGGCTACCCTGAGAAGAGAGAGTGAATTCCAGGTCAGCCTGGGCTAGAGTGAGACCCTACCTTAAAAAACCAAAAAAAAAAAAAAAAAAAAAAAAAAAAAATCACCCTAATGTGGAACTAAGACATACTGTGACAAAAGAAACTCACTGTGTGCAAGCCTTGGATAGGGACTGAGGAAATGTCTCAGTGGTTAAAATCCCTTGCTTGCAAAGCCTGAAGACCCAAGTTCAGTTCCCCAGCATTCACATAAAGCCAGATGCACAAAGTGGTGCATGCATCTGTAGTTTGTCTGCAGAGGCAAGAGGACTTGGTATGTCCATTCTCTCTCTCTCCTTGCAAATCAGTCAATTAATCAATCAATAATAGGGAGGTGGCTCAGCACTTTAAAGTGCCTGGGCCAGAGCAAGACCTTACCTCAGGAAAAAAAAAAAAAAAAATCAGTTGGATCCCAGCAGCAGCTGTGGTGGTGGCTTATCTGCTCTGACTCACCTTGTCTCTTGTTGCTTCCAGAGAGACACATGGCCTCTGGTGTGGCTGCCTCTAAAGGTGTCAGTAAGGTGTTCAGTGACATGAAGGTGTGCAAGTTTTCAATCCCAGAGGATGTGAGGAACTGTGAAGAAGTTGGGGTTCTCGTGCCTGAGTGAGGACGAAAGGCATGTCACCTTGGAGGAGAGCAAGGAGACCCTGGTAGGTGGCAGGGGCCACACCGTGGACAACTCCTACCCACCTTTGCCAAGATGCTTCCAGACTTGTCCAGGACTCTTGCACCTTAGAAGGGACCCTAAATAGTAACTCCTTCTGGGCGGGGGCAGGGGAAAAGGCTCAGAGAGTAAGAGTGCTTGCTGTGCAGGCATGGGGGCCTGAGTTCGGTTCCCCAGCACCCACATAAACAGCTGGGTGCGGCCACGCATCCTTATCCTGTGGGGACCAGAGCCTGGAGAACGACTGAAGAGTACTCTGGTCAGCCAGTCTGATTGAAAACAGCAGCCCCATGTTCAGCAAGAGAGTCTGCCTTCCGGAGACACGTGGATAAGCCACGTGACCTCACGTGTCACGTGAGGATAACACCCAACATTCTCCTGTGGCCTCTGCATGTTCATGTCTAGGGCATGTGCATCTGCACACACATGTTGCATGTACCACATACACACCCACTGTACATACTACACACATGCAAAAAAAAAAAAAAGTGACTCTTGGGCTTTGGGAGATAGCTGACTAGTAAAAGTGTGGACCTGACTTCAACCCCCAGTTCCCAAGTAAAAAGGCCTGATTGCCGCTTTGCCTTCTAGATGCATTCTTTAAGACCAAGGGGATCAGGAAGGAGGGCCTGGCACTCACTTTCTGGGCCCCTGAGTGTGTACCTTTCAAGAGCAAAGTGACACAGGTCAGCTGCAAGGACAAGCAAACTGCTACAGGAGGCGAAGGGCGCTGCACCCTGGCAGCGACCCTGGGCAGCAGCGCACTCATCTCCCTGGAGGGCCAGCCTTGGTGATGTCCACCAGCCCCTGCTGGGAGCGTCTGGCAGCCCCAGACCTGCCCTCTGGGGTTGCAGTCTGCCTCCTTCCTGTCACAAGAGAGGGACTGGGGAGCCTACCATATCAACCCTTCACCCCAGTTGCTGAACAGTCCCCAACCCCTTGGCCTTCCCTCTTCCCTCCATCCATGATGGCTCTGGCCTTCCCAAACAATTTTATTTTTCTTTTTTAAAAATATTTTATTTTTACACTGGGCGTGGTGGCGCACGCCTTTAATCCCAGCACTCGGGAGGCAGAGGTAGGAGGACCGCTGTGAGTTCGAGGCCACCCTGAGACTCCATAGTGAATCCTAGGTCAGCCTGGGCTAGAGTGAGACCCTACCTCGAAAAACCCAAAAAAAAAAATATATATATATATATTTTAATGTATTTATTTGAGAGAGAGAGAGAGAGAGAGAGAGAAAGAAATAGGCAGGTAGAGAGAGAGAGAGAATGGGTACGCCAGGGCCTTCAGCCACTGTAAACAAACTCCAGATGTGTGCGCTCCCTTGTGCATCTGGTTTATGTGGGTCCTGGGGAATCAAACCGGGATCCTTTGGATTTTCAGGCAAACGCCTTAACCAGTAAGCCATCTCTCCAGTCCCTTTATTTATTTTTCTGAGTCAGGGTATCATGTACACCAGACTGGCCTCAAACGCCATATGTAGCAAGATGATCTTGAACTTCTGAACTCCTGCTTCTACCTCCTGAGTGCTGGCATTAAAGACCTGCATCACCACACCCAGTTTATGTGGTACTGGGATCGAATTCAGAGCTTTGTGCATGACAGGCAAGTACTCTACAAACTAAGCCACGTCCTCAGCAAACCCCCCCATCCCCCCGCCATCACTTGATTTTCTGAGTTCTCTTGGGATGAAGCAAACCAGCTTCTCTCTGGGCACTCAGTTTGGAGAAGCCTGCATTTATTATTTTTTTATGACAGCACTATTCCCCACCTGTTCTTCTGCATTCCATGCTGCTAACTTCTCATCACAATAGCTACTGCTTGTCTGTTGAGCTGTGTGTGTGAATGGAATGTTGTGGAAATGACCCTTCCCTGCACTGGCTGGCTCCCCTCCCTTTTCCCTGGGTCTTGGCCACTCATGGGAACAGAGCTAGTAAGGGACTTTTAATTAAAAATATTAAAAAGGGCCGGGCGTGGTGGCGCATGCCTTTAATCCCAGCACTCGGGAGGCAGAGGTAGGAAGATCAGTGAGTTTGAGGCCAGTCTGAGAATACAGAGTAAATTCCAGGTCAGTCTGGGCTACAGTGAGACCCTGCCTCGAAAATAAATAAAATACATACAAAATAAAATTACACACACACACACACACACACACACACACACACACACACACACATATATATATATATATATATATATATATATATATATATGGGCTGGATAGATGGCTTAGCAGTTAAGGCACTTGCCTGCAAAGCCTAAGGATCCAGGGTTGTTTCCCCAGATCCCATGTAAGCCAGGTGCACATGGTGGCACATGCATCTGTAGTTCGTTTGCAGTGGCTAGAGGCTCTGTTGCACCCATTTTTTTCTCTCTCTCTCTAATAAACAAAGAAAAATAAAATAAAACAAGATAAAGGGGTGAACAGATGGCTTAGTGGTTAAAGGCACTTACTTGCAGAGCCTGCAGTCTGGGCTTTGATTCCCCAGTACCCATATAAAGCCAGATACACAGAATGGCACATGAGTCTAGAATTTGTTTGCAGGGCTCAGCACATCCATTCTCCCTCCCCCCTCCCTGTCAAATAAATAAATTAAAAAAAAAAAATTTAGAAAGGCTGGATTGCCAAGTAGGAGGGTGCATTAGTTAGCACATTCCTCAGCTGGTGGGATCTCAATAAAAGCTTTTCCAGTGGGAAAAGAAAAAAACTTGTGGAAATAAAAAATAGAAGATGAGCAAATGCCTTTAATTCCAGTAGTTGGGAGGCCGATGTAGGAGGATCACAGTGAGTTCAAGGCTAGCCTGAGACTACATAGTGAATTCCAGGTCAGCTTGGGCTAGAGTGAAACCCTACCTTGAAAAAACAAACAAACAAACAACCCCCCCAAACAATAAGTAAATATAATAAAATTGAAAAGTACATAAAAAGACACAACAGCACAACAGTAATAACCTCAAGGCTGAGAGGGCAGGTCAGGGGAAGAGCACTTGCCTAGCATGTTTTGAAAGACGAGTGCCATCCTCAGCACTGAGAAAAACAAAAACAAACAATAAAAAAACGCAATCTCCAAGACTAGGAGAGAGGAACATTAAGCTTCCCAACACAAATATTTAAGGAGAAAGAAAAAGTAATTCCCTTGATTTGATCATTGTACACTGTATACAAGTATGGAACTGCCAAAATACCCCAGAAATATGGGCGATTATAGTTGCCAACTATTTAAAAAATTAACCTGATGTAAGAGCCAAAGGAAGGGTAGGACTCCTTACAACGTCCTCCCTCCAGATATAAAATGGCCTGGATATCCATGACCGCATAGTGCCTGACACTACCTACACAAGACCATCGTAAGAGAGGAAAAGATCATGACATCAAAATAAAAGAGAGACTGATTGAGATGGGGCGGGGATATGATGGAGAATGGAATTTCTTTTTTTTTTTTTCTTTTTTTTTGGATTTTTGAGGTAGGGTCTCACTCTGGCCTAGGCTGACCTGAATTCACTACGGAGTCTCAGGGTGGCCTCAAACTCATTGCAATCCTCCTACCTCTGCCTCCCAAGTGCTGGGATTAAAGGCATGCGCCACCATGCCCAGCCTGAGAATGGAATTTCTAAGGGGAAAGTGGGGGGAGGGAAGGTAGTACCATGGGATATCTTTTATAATCATGGAAAATGTTAATAAAAATTGAGAAAAGAAAAAAAAAGTAAAAAAAAAATTAACCTGGGAGCAGGAGGGAGTAAGCAAAAGGTTCCTGCTGGTCTGGATTTGATTCCCCAGCCACTCATGTCGTGCCTGATGGTGTTTTTCCTGCAGCAAGAGATACACACACACACACACACACACACACACACTTCAAGTAAATAAATAAATAATTTTAAAAAATTAAGCAGAAGTTAACTAATAAATGAATTAAGGGCTGAGGAGATGACTCAGTCTATAACCAGCTTACCATGCAAACATGAGGACCTGAGTTTGTATCCCCAGCACCCAGGTGAGAGGTGGGCAGGCACTCTTGTAATCACAGTGTCGAGGAGGGAGAGACAGGAGATCTTTGTGGCTTGCTGGCTAGCTAGTCCAGCCAAATCAGTGAGCTCAAGGTTCAGTGAGAGGGCCAGGCTCAAGAAATAAGGTGAAGTTGCAGGGCGTGGTGGCACACGCCTTTAATCCCAGCATTCAGATGTCAGAGGTGGGAGGATGAGTTCGAGGCCACCCTGAGACTACATAGTGAATTTTAGGTCAGTCTGAGCTAGAGTAAAACCCTACATCAAAAAACAAACAAACAAACAAACAAATAAAAAAAAAAACAGAAAGAAAGAAAGAAAAGAGAAATAAGGTGAAATATGATTGAGAAAGATATTCAACTATCCAACATCAACCTCTGGCTTCCACATGCATGCATGTGCGTGCGCACACACACATACAATATACCTACACACATATGGACATGCATACATACCCATGCACACACCAAACACACATACACATGTAAAAACTAAAATCAGGGCATGGTGGCACACGCCTTTAATCTCAGCACTTGGAAGACAGAGCTAAGAGGATCGCTGTGAGTTCAAGGCCACCCTGAGACTACATAGTGAATTCCTGGTCAACCTGGGCTAGTCTGAGACCCTACCTCGAGAAACCAAAATAAATAAATAAAAATACATAAATTTGTTTGCAACTTATAATAAAAAGTCCTCCAATTTGTTTTGTCGTATGTATGAATGTGTTTATTTATTGACTGATTGATTTGCAAGCAGAGAGAGATAAAGAGAAGAGAGACTGAGAGAGAATTAGTGCATCGGGGCCTCCAGCCACTGCAAAGGAATTCCAGATGCATGTGCCACTTTGTGCATCTGGCTTCACTTGGGTACTGGGGAATCGAACCCAGGTCGTTAGACTTTGCAAGAAAGCACTTTAGCTGCTGAGCCATCTCTCCAGCTCCTGTTTTATCCTTGTATTCATTTTTCTAGCTGGGAGACAGGCTACATGAGATGTGGCCCATGCATGGTCACCTTGGAGAAACAATGTTATAGTAGGACCCTGGCTTCCTGCTCAGGCCAGGGTCCGTTTCTACAGTGCGTGGTACCAGGAGTCAGGGGACGCACCCATGCTCCCAGCACGTGACAGTCCCCATCTCATTCCCAGCACACGGGACGTGGCTCAGGTACGAGGCAGATCTAACTCGGTGCCTAGGAAAGGTGCGTGGAAGCCACACAGCGGTTGTCTGGCCTCTCAAAGCTCCAATTACCTTCCTGATCCAAAAGGAGGTGTCGCTGCCCGCAGGGGCCCCTGGGAGGATCTAGCTATTATTTGTTATTTTAGTAACTGTGTTGACAGCACCCAGTATGTGCCAGGCATCTGCTCAGCTTTGGAGGCAGCAATGTTAGGGATGTTAGGCATCTGCTCTCCTGGGAATCTGCATTTTTATGGAAAAGGCCAATGAGCAAGTGATCAGATAAATAAACAAGAAATTGTCCAAGAATAATGTGAAAAAAAATATACGTATATGGGCTGGAGAGATGGCTCAGTGGTTGAAGACACTTGCTTGAGCAAACCCTGCTGGCCCAGGTTCAATTCCCCAGCAACCATGTAAAGCCAGATACACCAAGGGAGAAAATGAGTCTGGAGTTTCCCTGGCGCACCCATATTCTTTGTTTCTCAAATAAATATAAGGAAATGGCGGCGGGGGAGGGGTGGTGGTGGAGAGATGGCTTAGCAATTAAGGCGCTTGCCTGCAAAACCCAAGGACCCAGGTTCGACTCCCCAGAACCCACATAAGCCAGATGCAAGGTGACATATGCGCACAAGGTCATGCAAGTGCACAAGGTGGCACACGTGTCTGGAGTTTGATTGCAGTGGCTAGAGGCCCTGGTGCACCAATTCTCTCTCTCATAAAAAAAGTATTTTAAGCCAGGTGTGGTGGCGCACGCCTTTAATCCCAGCACTCAGTAGGCAGTGGTAGGAGGATCCTCATGAGTTAGAGGCCACCCTAAGACTACATAGTGAATTCCAGAGTGAGACCCTACCTTGAAACACACACACACACACACACACACACACACATATTTAGGCCAGTCGTGGCAGGCACATGCTTTTAATCCCAGCACTCAAGAGGCTGAGGTAGGAGGGTTGCTGTGAGTTTGAGGCCAGGCTGACACTGATTCCAAGTCAGCTTGGGCTAGAGCAAGACCCTACCTTGAAATATATATCTTTTTTTTTTTTTTAATTTGGGCTGGAGAAATGGCTTAGTGGTTAAGGTACTTGCCTGTGAAACCTAAGGACCCAGATTCAATTCTCCAGATCTCATGTAAGCCAGATACACATGGTGGCCCATGCGTCTGGAGTGGCTAGAGGTTCTGGTGTGCCCATTCTCTCTCCTCCTGCTCTCGTCCACTGTCTCTAATAAACATATAAAAATTTTTTAGAACTTTAAAAAATTATTATAAAAGGGAAAAATAACAGCAACAAAATAGAAGAGAGACTAGTTGGAAAGCAGAAGGGATTCAGTGGAGGGGAAGAGGGAAGATGGTGGGAGGGATGATGATCATAATATATTGTCTATGTGTATGGACATTGTCAATAGACAGTTAAAAGGGCCTGGAGAGATGGCTCAGTGGTTAAAAGCACTTGCTTGCAAATCCTATCTGCCCGGGTTCAATTCCCTAGTCACCCACATAATGCCAGACTACAAAAAGTGGCACATACATCTAGCATTTGTTTGCAATAGCAGAGATGCTAATACACACATGTGTACACATACATGCAAATAAATAATTAATTAAAATAAACAAATGTGGGATGAGGAAATGGCTCAGCAGTTAAAGGCACTTGCTTACAAAGCCTGATGGCCTGGGCTCAATTCCCCAGAACCCACATAAAGCCAGATGCTCAGGTGCGTATAACTGGAGTTCATTCCCAGTGACAAGAGTTCCTGGCATGCCTATTCTCTCTCTCTCTCTTTCCAGGTAAATAAATAAAATATTTTTAAGTTATAAAATTATTCGTGTGTGTGTGTATGTGTGTGTACATGTGCCAGGGTCTCTTAACTTTGCAAACAAAAGCCCAGACATGTGACCACATTTTTTGTGTCTACAGTCAGGTTTTACAAGCTTTTAACCACTGATCTCTTTCCCTAGCCCAAAGAATAAATTTTTTCTTTTTGGGTTTTTTTTTTTTTTTCTGAGGTAGGGGCTTACTCTAGTCCAGGCTGATCTGGAATTCACTATGTTGTCTCAGGGTGGCCTCGAACTCATGGCGATCCTCCTATCTCTGCCTCCCAAGTGCTGGGATAAAAGGCGTGTGCCACCATGCCCGGAAAGAATAAATTTTTTATGATGAAAGTAAACAGGGCAACAAGGCAACAGTGTGCTCCTGACTAGAAGAGGCAGTGGAGGGGAATCCTTTAAAGAGGCCATATTTGAACTGAAGCCGCTATAACATGAGCACTTCCCAAATTAATGCTAAGAAAGGTGTCAATGCTCAAGAGTTTCTTCTGTGAAGGATGAAACTAGTCACCTGACTATCCACTTGTATTATAACTGAGTTGTTATATAAATACAAATTTGCAACGGGCATAGCCTCATGTCTGCTTCTCCACTTGAGGGTGCTTTTTTTTTTTTTCCATTATTTGTGTGAGTACCACCTTACCTTACGATCTGGGGGTGTTGGTTCTCTCCTTCCGCCTTGTTTGAGACAGTGTCCCTCTTGGTATTGACAGCTGGGGAGGTCAATCTAGCTGGCCCGTGAGCTTTGTCAAGGATGGAATGCAAGTCTTCAGGCTCTCTAGGCCAGCATTTACGGACCAAGCCTGAGCTATGTCCTCAGCCCATCAGGCTCAGACAGGTAAATTGTCTCACCTGACAGAAAGCAGCAGAGCTTGACCTTGGGTTGAGTTTGAGTTGATCCTGGAGCCATGGACTTAACCATCACCCAAGTTTGCTCGTTACTATCTGCACATAGAGGGTGCTCAGAGAAATCAAAATCTGGGCTGGGGAGATGGCTTAGCGGTTAAGGCGTTTGCCTGCAAAGCATAAGGACACATGTTCAATTTTTCAGGTCCCATGTAAGCCAGATGCACAAGGTGGCGCATGTGTCTGAAGGTTATTTGCAGAGGCTGGAGACCCTAGTGTACCCATTCTCTCTCTCCTTCTTTCTCTCTCTGTCTCAAATAAAAATAAGTTAAAAAGAAAAGAAATCAAAATCTGCTTGTGTTGGAGGAGAGAACTGACTGGGCCATCCGGGACATTCCAGACTCTCAGAATGACTGCCTCTGCGGGGCACCGTAAGATCTTGGGCTCATTTTCCATGCTTTGCTCCCTCCAAGCTAACTCCCTGATGTCCAGGGCAGGGGGCAGGGCACAGGGAAAGGGACTCAAGGCTGTAGGAAACGTGCTGGAGTGAGGCACACGCCAGCATGTGCAATCATCCTTGAGGGTTGTGAAATCTAGACAAGTGCTGAGACCATGACTCACGACTTTAACGTCAAAGGAGGAAATTCCAAACAAGGAGTTAAGAAGAGCCGGAGTTCACAGAGTGTCCCTTGCTGGCTGTGTCGGCCCCAGCCCCTGACTCCATCCTTGAGTCACCATTGGCATCTGGAAAGCAGATGGAGCCTTGTACCCGGCTCCCAGGGCCCAGGCTCCAGGTGCTGTCTCTTCTCATTCTGCTTTCCTGGCTGTCCCATGTTTAACTGAGCTCTGGCCCACAGGTCTAGAGGGCTTGGGGTTCAAGTCCTGACTCAGCACTTAGGTGCCCTTGGCAGGTGTCTGGGCCTCAGTACTCTTATTCAAGGATTAACCTGTAATTGCAGCAGTTGAGAGGCTACGTAGCAGGAAGATGGAAAGTTCGAGGCTAGTGTGAGCTACGTAGGGAGATGCTGACTCAAAAGCAAACAAAAACAAAATGAATTAGCTAGGGCTGTAGATTCCCACCTCCTGGAGGCTATGCGCGGGACACCAGCTTTAAGAGGTCAGCATCCTCGCCTGTTGTGTACACTGCTATATTCCAGGGCTGAGGACCATAACCAGCATAGAAAAGAGCCTTAGTAAGTATCCAGGAATGAAAGAATTGTAGTGCTGGGCACATAGTAGATGCTCGGGATCCAGTCACTATTATCATTATTATTTTCGAGGTAGGGTCTTGCTCTAGCTCAGGCTGACCTGGAATTCACTAGTCTCAAGCTGGCCTCCAACTTACAGCCATCCTACCACCTCAGCCTCTCGAGTACTGGAACAAAGGGTATACACCACCATGCTCTGCTCTCTGCACATTCTTTTTCTGGCTCTTCCTCCCAACTGCAGTCTCACTACGCAGTTCTGCAGATGGTCTCCAAGATGGGTTTAACCTGGGACGCAGAGACCTCCTTCCTGCAGCTGTGGGGAGGGACAAACCAAGGAGAGGAAACACCTGATAGAAAGGGAAATGAGTAGGACGTGGTTTCACACACCTGTGATCCCAGCACTCGGGAGGCAGAGGTAGGATTGCAGTGAGTTCAAAGCCACCCTGAGATTACATAGCGAATTCCAGGTCAGCCTGGGCTACAGCGAGACCCTACCTCAAAAAAAAAAAAAAAAAGAAAATGTGGGGGTCAGTGGGGATAAGAGGGGAGGAGAGGCTGGCTTTGGGAGAGGCTGTGATCTGCCTGGAGATGTAAACCTAAGTAATTACTATGTGATGGTTCTCATTCTAGAGTAATACTCATGGCACTCAGTAGAGTGCTTGCCTAGCATGAAGCACTGGGCTGGACCCCAAGCAATATATAAGCTGATGTACACGTTCCCTTCCCACTGCTGGGACAAACCACCTAGCCAGTGGCAGCTTACAGAAGGAAAGGGTTTATTCTGGCTTACAGTTTCCAGGGAAAGCTTCATCATGGCGGGGGAAAGCACGGCAGAGCAGACAGCCAGGGCGGCACATTTTGTCACAGAAGCAGAAAGGAGCAGCAAGAGAACTAGCTCTCAACATCCATTGAACTGGACTAATAAACCTCAGGACCTGTCCCCAGAGACACATCCCCTTCGGCGAAGCTCCGCCTCCCCAAACCTCCACCACCTTCCCAAATCGCTGGTGGAGACCAAGTATCAAAACACATGAAGCCAGGCGTGGTGGCACACGCCTTTGATCCCAGCTCTCAGGAGGCAGAGGTAGGAGGATCGCCTTGAGTTTGAGGCTACCAAGAGACTACATAGTAAATTCCAGGCTAGCCTGGGCTAGAGTGAGACCCTACCTCAAAAAACAAACAAATACCTTTAATCCTCACACTTGGGGGGCAGAGGTAGGAGGACAGCCTGGGCTAGAGTGAGACCCTACCTTGAACCCTCCCCCTCAAAAAAAAACATGAGGCTATGGGGAACATTTTACATTCAAGCCACCCCAACTGGGTACAGTGGCACATTCCTGTAATCCTAATGTTTGGGAGGTAGATGCAGAAGGATTAGGAGTTCAAGGTCATACTTGGCTACAGAATGAATTCAGCCTGAGATATATGAAAGCCTGTCTCAAAACAAAACAAAATATAAGAGCTGGAGAGATGGCTCAGCAGTTAAAGGCACTTTCTTTCCCAACGCCAGCCTGGGTTTAATTCCCCAGTACCCACATAAAGCCAGATGTTGTTTGTTTTTGCAGTGCTAGGGATTGAACCTAGGGCCTTATACATGCTAGGCAAGCACTGTACCCCTGACTTACACACCAGCCTTTTGTTATGTTGTTAAAATTTTAAGCTTTTATTAACAACTTTCATGTACATACATAATGTATGTATTTATTTATTTATTTGATAGGGAAGGGAAGGAGAGAGAGGGAAAGAGAATGAGTACACCAGGGCTTCTTGCCACCAAAAAGGAATTCAAAAAGAAGGTGACACTGTGGCTTTATGTGGATACAGGGGAGTTGAACTTTGCAAGCAAGTACCTTTAGCTACTCAGCCATCTTCCCAGCCCCATTTTGGTGTGTTTTGAAGGATGGCTGAAGATGAGAAAGAGTATTCGAGACTCTAGAGGAGTAGGTCAGTAGTATGCAGGAGCTTAAGATTCAGGAGAGAGAAGTGACGAGGGGGCCGCTGAATGAGTGTGTAGAGAGGTGGGTGAAAGTGGCCTCCTCAGACCAGCTGCCCGGCTTTGACTTACCCAGAAAGCCCTGGGGAGCTGTGGGACAGCTGCCAGTGTCACCATGAGTGGGCGAGGATGGTGAGACAGTGCCCAGGTAGGACGGGCGGGAACGAGTCCTCCCCCCCCCCTCCGTGGCTCTGCTGCTGGACATATAGCGCAACCACTTGTAGGGTTTGCTGGAAGCCTGTTTCTGGCCTGAGGTGACTCAGGAATCTAAACTTCTTTTCTTCCTTTTTCCTTCTTCTTTCCTTCCATCCTTCCTTCCTTTCCTTGCCTTCCTTCCTTGCTTGCTTCTTTCTTTCTCTCCCTCTCTCCCTCTTTCTTTCTTCTTTCTTTCAGCAGTCTTACTATAGCCCAGGCTGACTCAGAACTCACTCTGTAGCTTAGGCTGATCTGGAACTCACAGAGATTCCCCTACCTCAGCCAGCCTCCCTCGTGCCGAGATTAAAGAGAGGCAGAATAACGGTTACAAGGTCATGCCAGAGCCTCTTGCCACTGCAAAAGAACTCCAGATGCATGAGCCACTTTGTGCATCTAGCTTTATGTGGGTGCTGAGGAAGTGAACCTGGGCTGGCAGGCTTTGTAAGTATCTTTAACCACTGAGTCATCTCCCCAGCCTTATCTTCTTTCTTCCTTTTCTTTTATCTTTTCTTTCTTTCTTTCTTTCTTTCTTTCTTTCTTTCTTTCTTTCTTTCTTTCTTTCTCTCAACAGGGTCTCACCATGTAGGTTGGCTTGGTACTTGCTATATAGCCCAGGCTGGTCTTGAACTCTTAGCAATCCTCCAGCCTCAGCTTCCCCTTCCCAAGTGCTGGGATTACAGGTATGAGCCACCACCATATTTCAATAAAGGCAATCAGGGAGTATCCCAGCAATGAAACAAACAATGAAAGCTCCAAGAAGACAAGAATCTCTCTGGAACCTCAGGTGAGCACCTGGCATGCCCCCGTTGCTCAAGAGCATTTGTTGAATTAGAAGCTGCTCTGAGGGACTCCTGCAGCCTGTGGCTTCTGGAAGGGCTTGAGACTGAGGTGGTGGACAGCAAAAGAGAAAGCTGGACCTTGAACTAGACTGTTCATCCTCACTGAGGGGAAGGGCAGGGTGGGTGAGAACGAGTTTAAAATAGGTGACCTTTCAAGCAGATGCTGGAGGAAGGAAGGGCTCGCTGACATCACAGCTGTGAAGCTCTGTGGTGGCCAAGGGGCAGGGCTCTCAGCACAGGCCCCCAGGCTGTCAATCCCACCTGCAGGCCAGTTATCCAGGCCAAACCAGGGCTGGGGCCTGGTCAGAGGAGGGCTGGGTTGGCGGCCCAGCCTGACCTCCTTGCTTCTCCCTTCACCCCTCCTCTAGCCACTCATTGCCCTCCGCATCAAGGAGACCTGGGCAGCGTCCCCATCTGGAAGGTGGGGATCTGGGAGATGGGGTTTGGATGAGAAAGTCTCGGGATCAAGGCCAGGTATGTCTGCTCATGCTGCATGACGTCACCCAGCTACTCAAGACCGCACCACTGGCCTTCCTCCCGTCTGCCTGGAGCCTTCATTCACACTTCACCTCCCTCTTTTCCTGTGTGGCCAGTACACTAGCACCTTCCTCCTAAGCAAGGACTCCCCATCCACCCAAACCTAGGGACACTGGGGACACTAGGTCCAGGGCAGGAAGAAGCATGATCTCACCCAACAGTGGTTCTAGGCTGAGTTCTGTCCATGATACCATTAGTGGACTTTCACCTCCTGGCCTTAATTTTTGTTCTCTCTAATGGGTATATTTATCTGGTAGCTTGCAGTTAAGAATAAAAAATGGAAAGTGGGAGCCGGGCATGGTAACACACGCCTTTAATCCCAGCACTAGGGAGGCAGAGGTAGGAGGATCACCATGAGTTCGAGGCCACCCTGAGACTCCATAGTGAATTCCAGGTCAACTCTCTTGTGAAAGTTGATTTCATTTGCTTTTCCTTCTTCCTTGGTCCTAGCTCCAGCCATTGTTGCCATTATACTTTTTTAGAATTTCTTTCTTGGGCTAGAGAGATGGCTTAGCGGTTAAAGAACTTGCCAGTAAAGCCAAAGGACCTGGGTTTAATTCCCCAGGGCCCACGTAAGCCAGATGCACAAGGTGGCGCATGCAACTGCACTTTGTTTGCAGTAGCTGGAGGCCCTGGTGTGCCCATTCTCCCCCCACCAAAAAAATAATAAATACTTAAAAAATTTTTTTTTTCTTGATGGGGTCTTACTTTATAGCCTGTCTCAGTACTGGGTTTGCACATGCATGCTTCCCACACCTGCCTGCCTTAGCAGAATCTCTTGATAAGTTATGATCAGGTTGGATGCTCTCGGACTGGCCCATCATGAAGCCTACATACACCACAGTGTTGCTGACCTTGAGGACTATGGCCCCTGACTCTGAGAAAATACCAAGTGCCCTGCTGGGGACATTACATATGCATGAGCCTCCTTCCTCCTCAGTGTGTGCTGCTACCAACCCTACCCAGAGAGCAAAGCCCGGGAGGAGTCCTGACTTGTCCAAACAGAGATTCATGAGTGATGAGGCTGGAGGAATGAGCAGGACCCAATGAGTGCCAAGCGTCCCTCACAGACAGCTGATCTTGAGGGTGGCAGGGAGCCACGGCAAGTTTTTTTTTTTTTTTTTTTTTTTTGAGATAGGGTCTCCCTGTAGTCCAGCCTGACCTGAAATTCACTCTGTAGTCTCAGGGTGGCCTCTACCTCAAGGTGATCCTCCTACCTCAGCCTCCTGAGTGCTGGGATTAAGGGCATGTACCACCATGACCAGCCCTGGCAAGTTTTGGACAGAGAGGTAATGTGATCAGACAGGGTTGGTGGGGGGGAGGACAGAAGAAGGATAATGGTTTAATTCCCATTTTCCTGGGTGGTAAGAAGGGAGACCTGACCTGCACCAGGAGGGACTTGGGTGGGGAAGATGGGAAACAAAGCTGGGACCTAACGTGAGTGATGAGACTGGGATTGGGTGGGGAGCCTGGGGCAGGCCCAGATCATCTCCTTCAGAGACTGGGCATGGGCTTGGATGAGCTTCTTTTGCTTCTCTGAGTCTCCAGTTCCTCATCTGTGAAATGGGCTTACTCACAGCCTGACCTCTGGGGAGTCATGCAGGCAATAAGCAAGACATGCAAAACTTGCTCTTAGGCAGGGCCTGGCACACAGGGAGGGCTCGGGAACTGCCCCCCACCCCAGCATCGTGGAAAGTGAGACTTTGTAGTGATTGTCATGGTTCCTGGGACAGCTTCTAGCGGGCCGGGGGCCTCCACTCGTGCTGCATACGGAAGCTGGGCAGGCTCAGGTGGGCTCCGTTCCGTGTGGCTTCTCTGCTTCCTGGCAGGGAGGGTGGGGACAACAGCCCAGCCTGCAGGTGCTACCTCCTGTCCCTCCCTGTCTATTTCCAGTGTATCTGCCGGAGGCCACTGCAGGTGTGGGCAATGAGTCAGAGCCAGGCTGAGAGGACAAGGCGGCCCTGGGGCAGCCTCCCTTCTCGGTCTTTTCCAAGTGCACATTCAAGTTCCAGAGGCGGGCGGGGGCAGCGTCAAAGACTCCTCATCAATGTCACCAAGAGAACATGGAGACAGAGCCCCCCTCACATGGTTCAGATCCACCTCTGTGCTGCCTGGGGGCGAGGCTACGTGACCTTGTGACAAATCACTCATCTTCTCTGAGACTCAGTTTGTTTACGTGTAAAACAGGAGAAATGATGGTAGGGTCATAACACAAAGGCCCAATCCAGTACGCAGGCTGCAGAGGCAGCTGGGAAATTCTGGGAGAACACCAGGCTCACTCTAATCACCATCACACACGTGACCTGTTAGAAAAGAGCTCTGGGTAGGAAGAGACCTGGACTCTGGAACTGGTTTTCGAAGCCACTTGGTTGAGTGTCCTTGGGCAAGTCCTCCAACCTCTCTGGGCTCAGCTTCCCATTTTTGAAATGAGGGACTTGGGCCCCATGGCTCAAAAATCTGACTCAGTGTCCCCTGAGCTGTGGCTGAGGCAAGTACAAGGCTCCTCCGTGAGAAACCAAATGCATGCGAACCATGAGTCAGTGGAAGTGATCAAATGCATGGTGACCCTGGGCTCAGCCAGCCATGGGCCGAGGCTGAGGTCTCTGTAGGCAAAGAAGGATATTGTCGAGGTACCAGAGGAGAGGGCAGGAGCCTGGCAAGCTCCCAGATCATCGCCAGTTCCCTGCTGTCCCCAAGGCTGCTCCACATGGCCACATGCACCTGTCAATCAGGTTTGTCCTCACAGCACACCAGGAAGCACTGTGAGGGTGAGCCTCTCCCCTTCTCGCCCGCGTGGAACCAGTCCAGAGAGGAGCCGGTACTCTTCCCAAGTCCCTGAGACCACACCTTCACGGTGGTTTGCCCTTTGAGAGGTCACCTCCCCCCTCAGGCTGGCACTCTAAACCCTAAAGAGAAGCCCAGCTAAGTGACCGAGAGTTAGCTACTGAAGAATCTATATTTAGATTTACAGAACCCAGAACATCTGGAGACTTCAGATCACATCAGAGAGGGCCCCCCCTCCTTTCTCTTTACGCCTTCATCAACCAACGCTAAGCATGTCAACTGCTGTGAGGTTTTTTTCAATTTATTTATTTAATTTTTTTTTTATTTATTAGAAACAGAGAGAGAGAGTGAGAATGAGGGCACCAGGGCTTCCAACCATTGTAAACAAACTCCAGACCCAGGCACCACCATGTTCATCTGGCTTACGTGGGACCTGGAAAATGGAACCTGGATCCTTAGGCTTCACAAGCAAGCGCCTTAACCACTAAGCCATCTCTCCAGCTCTGCTGTGAGTTTTAACTTGCATAAAAGTCATTTGAGCTCAGGAAGCAGAGGTAGGAGGATCACTATGAGTTCGAGGCCAGCCTGGGACTACAGAGTGAGTTCCAAGTCAGCCTGAGCTAGAGTGAAACCCTACCTCAAAAAAATCAAAAATTAAGCCGGGTATGGTGGCGCACACTTTTAATCCCAGCACTTGAGAGGCAGAGGTAGGAGGATCACTGTGAGTTCAAGGCCACCCTGAGACTACATAGTGAATTCCAGGTCAGCCGGCCTAGAGTGAGACCATACTTTGTAAAATCAGTCAATCAATCAATCAATCAATAAACAAAAATGATAAAAAGTCAGATGCTTGTCTAAAGAACTTTGGGGCCAGGCATGGTGGTGTATGCCAGGAGGCAGAGGTAGGAGGATCGCCGTGAGTTCAAGGCCACTCTGAGACTACTGAATGAATTCCAGATCAGCCTGAGCTAGAGTGAGACCCTACCTTGAAAAAAAAATGACAACAAAAAAAAAAAACTTTGGAAAACAGAGGTCCCTTGATGTCCCAATATTCTAGCTAGAAAAGAAGGGGAATAGGAGATACCCACTTGCTCACAGCCCTATAAACCCTCCTATAAAAACCATTTCATTGTATTTATTTGTTCGAGACAGAATGGGTGTGCCAGGGCCTCCTGCTGCTGCAAATGGAACTCCAGATGCATGTGTCACTGTGTGTGTCTGGTTTGATATGGGTGCTGAGGAATCAAACTCAGGCTGTCAGGCTTTGCAAGCAGGTGCTTTTAACTCCCCATCTCCCCAGCCCCATCCCAAGATGGTATTTTAGGAGACGAGAACTTCCATCTCTCATGGTGCTACAGGTCCTCTATATAAATCTAATGTCTTTCCTATTAACTCCCGTCCCCTGAGAGTCCTGCCTTTTGGACACGGAGCAGCTGGACCTGGGACCCATAATACCACAAGTCCTCAGCTAAGTAGAGGTGGCAAACTTAACCTGATTCTACTGCCCCCAGGCCTTTCCTGCCTGGCTGTCCAGGCTGCTTTCCAGGGAACTTTCTCCGTTCCATCTGAACACCGCCCTTGCTCTGGGCCTTCCCCTGCACCCAAAGTCCTCTCCAAGTCTCCCTTAAACTTTTTTTAAAATGTTTTTTATTGACAACTTCCATAATTATAGACAATAAACTATGGTAATTCCCTCCGTCCCCATTCCCTTTCACAACCCCACTCTCCATCATATCCCCTCTCCCTCTCAATCAGTCTCTCTTTCTTTTTTTAAATTTTTTTGTTTGTTTATTTATTTATTTGAGAGAGACAGAGAGAAGGAGGCAGAGAGAGAAAGAGAGAGAGAGAATGGGCGTGCCAGAGCTTCCAGCCTCTGTAAACGAACTCCAGATGTTGTGCCCCTTGTGCATCTGGCTAATGTGGGTCCTGGGGAATTGAGCCTCGAACCGGGGTCCTTAGGCTTCACAGGCAAGCACTTAACCGCTAAGCCACCTCTCCAGCTCTCAGTCTCTCTTTCATTTTGAGGTCATGATTTGTTCCTCCTATTATGAAGGTCTTGTGTAGGCAGTGCTAGGCACTGCAAGGTTGGCCCTTGTTTTGTTTTTGAAACAGGGTCTCACTATGTAGCCTTGGCTATCCTAGAACTTTCTATGTTGGATGTAGTCTAGGCTGGCCTCAAACTCACAGCAATCCTCCTACCTTAGCAATCCAAGGGTTGGGCTTATAGGCACGAGCCACCATGCCCAGCTCTTTATTTATTTATCTGGGGAGGGGGAATGCCAGGATCTCCTGCACTGAACATAAATACCAGATACTTGCAACACTTTTTTATATTTTTTATTTATTTACTTATTTGAGAGAGAATGGGCATGCCAGGGCCTTCAGCCACTGCAAACAAACTCCAGACACATGCACCACTTTGTGCATCTGGCTTACGTGGGTCCTGAGGAATGGAATCTGAGAGCTTAGGCTTTGCAGGCAAATGTCTTATCCTCTAAGCCATCTCTCCAGCTCCTGCACCACGTTTTGTGTCTGGCTTACATAGGTAGCTTTGGAATTGAACCCAGGCAAGCAAGATTTACAAGCAAGTGCCCTTAACCAGCCCCATGTTTCTTCCTTACAAATATTTGTTGAGGGCTGGAGAGATTGCTTAGTGGTTAAGACACTTGCCAGCAAAGCCAAAGGACCCAGGTTTGATCCCCGAATACCCACATAAAGCCAGATGCATGAGGTGGCACATGAGTCTGGAGTTCATTTGCAGTGGCTAGAGGCCCTGCTGTGCCCATAGTTTTTTTTCTCTCTCTCAAATAAATATCTAGAACTATATTTAAAATATTTGCTGAGTAGCCTCTATGGTGCCCAGTTCTGCTCGAAGGCACCAGGGATCCAGGCAGATGAGTAAAATGAAGTCCCTGCCCTCACCTGGGTTTCCAGATAGTGCTGATGGGGAAGGGGGGTCCTAAGTCAATGAATAGAGCTACAGACTATGAGAACATAGTGTGGGATGGGGTATGATTTGAAAGTGGGGCTCAGATATAGAAACACCCAATTGTAATGTCAGTGGCAAGTGCTGATTCTGAGCTGGGTGCAAGCTTGATGGACAGGCAGCTCAAAGGGGACTCTGAGAGGGTCATTAAGGATGACATCACAGAGATGTGGCCACCTAAGCTGAGCTGTGGAAGGCAGGGTAATAGGCCAAGAGCTGGGGGAACAGCAAGTTGGTGCAACCCTCACACATGCGCAAAATAGGGTAGTGTTGGAGAGGATGAGCTGAAGAGGAGTTGAAGGACTCAGGAACCAGACAGACGCCATGACAGGCTTCAGAGTCCTCAGTAGGCCTAAGTTTCTGTTTCCTGGCAAGATCTCCGGTAAGGGTGAGTTTAACATTTACTGGAAACTGACTATGCCATACATTCCTGAAGTCATAAGATAAGCTCAGTTCCCCTAGCCCCAGCCCGCCAACTTTGCCCGCCAAAATCCTAAACCAACCAGAAGAGTACACTGTTTAAATCAACCAATCATGTACCCATCCCTTCTTCTATGTGCAAATCCCTATAAAAACCCTACCCTCGCACTACTCGGGGCTCTTGTACGGATCCACTGTGTTGGTGAAGTCAAGAGACCGAGCTTAAGCCCGAAATAAAGCTCCTTGCCCTTGCATGCGTGTTTGGTTCTCCTTGGTGGTCACTGCGGGTGCCGAGAACTGGGCATAACAGAGTCAGAGGGTTAAGGACGCCTGAGTGTCAAGCTCAGACGCTTAGACTTGCCCCTGAGGGTTGCAGAGCAGGGAAGTAACCCCTGCAGGTGGATTTTAGGCTCCCACAGTCACAGTGGCGCCCAGTGACTGGAGGTGTCCTGAGAAGGAGGGCGTTCAGGTGTGAAGAATCCTAGTGAGGCTAGGCTCAGTGTGGGGGTAGGGGTGGAGTTGAAAACTTGGAAAATTTCATCCCCCAGTGGAATCCAGAACTGGATTCAGCAGGCAGAGAGGGCCCAATTAGAAACCGGAAGCAGCATGGGGGTGCCCTTAGATTTGAGCCAGAGAGAGCCAGACAGGTCCAGGCTGCAGCTGAGCAGAGCGGTACGGGGAGCCAGACGAGTCTGTTTTGCAGAGGTCACTGGCAAGTGTAGGGCTGGTCGTCCCATCTGTGATTAGCTGAGTCTTACCCAGCTCCTGCCCCATGGAGAAGCCAAGCTCTGGCCAGGTCTTTTTTTCTTTTTTTTTTTGGTTTTTCAAGGTAGGGTCTCGCTCTAGTCCAGGCTGACCTCATACTCACAGCAATGCTCCTACCTCTTCTCCCAAGTGAAGGGTATTGCAGTCAGGTTCACATTGATGGTAGAAATCACCCAATCAAGAGCAGATTGTGGGAAAAAAAGAGGTTTATTTTGGCTTACAGGTTCCAGAGGGAAGCTCCATGATGGCAAGGAAAATGATGGCATGAGCAGAGGGTGGACATGACCCCCTGGACCACATAAGGTGGCCAACAGCAACAGGAGAATGTGCCAAACACTGGCAAAGGGAAACTGGCTATAACACCCATAAGCCTGCCCCCAACAATACACTGCCTCCAGGAGGCTTTAATTTCCAATTGCCATCAGTTGGGGAACTTAGCATCCAGAACACCTAAGTTTTTGGGGACACCTGAATCAAACCACCACAAAGGGATTCAAGGTATGTGCCACCACGCCTGGCCCCAAAGGGGGGAAGGGGGACTGGCTGCTTCTTAAACTCCTACTGGATGCATCACCTCCTCACAGCACATTAGCCCCATGAATGGTTGAGTGAATGAAGGTTCAGCATTCTTAAGGGCCTGGCTGAAGGAAACAGGTCAGCCTAAAGGCTGAGCTAGGCATGTGTGGCTCTGCAATGTTGACAGTCCCTCCTCCTTGTTTTGGGTGTAGACAGAAAAGGGAGTAGGGCAGCTGCCACTAATGTTTCCTTGCTGATATGTGACTGTGAAGGGGGCCTGGAGCTGGAGCCTGCCATCCATGCCAGTACAAGTGCTTTTAGGGGCAGGACTGTGTGTTTGTGTGTTTGTGGTTCCTTCAAAATTCACTTTGAAACTTAATCCCCAAAGTGACACTATTAATAGGCAGGGCCTGTTGAAGTGATTAGGCCAAAAGGATTCCACCTTCAGGGATAGCATTAGTGGCTTCATAAAAGGCCAGAGTGGGCTAGAGAGATGGCTTAGTGATTAAGGTGCCTAAGGACCCAAGTTCGATTCCCCAGTATCCACGTAAGCCAGATGCACAAGGTGGAACATGTGCCTGGAGTTTGTTTGCAGTGGCTAGAGACCCTGGTGCACCCGTTCTCTCTCTCTCTCTCTCTCTCTCAAATAAATAAATAAATAAAATATTTTTTTTTAAAAAAGGGCTGGAGAGATGACTTAGTGGTTAAGGTGCTAGCCTGTGAAGCCTAAGGACCCGGGTTCAATTCCCCAGTACCTACGTAAATCAGATGCACAATTTCTTTGGTTTATAAGTTATCCAGTCTCTGATATTGTATTGTAGTGGCCCAAACTGACTGAGACAGTTTCCTTCACCATGGCAACCTGAGCACACAGTAGGTGCTCCTACAGGCTTCCTGAGTGAATGAGTGGCCTTGGGCTTCTCTAGTGACTGACCCATCCAGCTACTCCACTGGGAGGCACTTAATTCGTGAAGACTCATCCAACCCAGCCAGGCAGAGGCATACCCCAAAGCAGGGCCCCCTGAACAGCCACACTGGCTTCTCAGTCATGGCAACATTTTCCTCCACTGTGGGTTCTCTCTGTTTAGCCCCAAGTGTAGCCTTTCCTAGACAAAAATCTTTCTCAGGACCGGGTGTGATGGAGCAAACCTTTAATTCCAGCACTTGGGAGGCAGAGGTAGTAGGATCGCCATGAGTTCAAAACCACCCTGAGACTACATAGTGAATTCCAGGTCAGCCTCGGCTAGAGCAAGACCCTACCTCAAAAAGCCCCCTCCCCAAAGAAAAGAAAGAAAGAAAGAACAAGCCAGGCATGGAGATGCAATTTGTAATCCCAGCACACAGGCAGCTGAATCAAGAAGATTGTGAATTCCAGACCAGCCTGGACTACATAGCCTGGACTACAAAAGAAATGAAAGAATGTTAGAAAGGAGGGAAGGAGGGGCTGGGGTGTAGCTCAATGGTCCTTCATCTTCTTAGCTTGCTCAAAGACCTAAGTGCTATCCCCAGCAAATCCCCCAGGGGGGAAAAAAAAAAAAAAAAAGAAAGATGCAGAGTTAGGGGACAAGGAAATAAGAGGTTCCCACAGCTGGGGGTTCAACCCAGCGTGCAAAGCTTTATGGAAAGCTTCATTTTGAGCTGCAACCTGGGGATGAGAAGGGCTGACCTTGTGAAAGCAGAAGGAATAGCTTGTGTAGGAGCAAGGCAGGGATGCACCAGAACCCTCATTTATTTCCAACAAGCAAATCGATATGTAATTCTTTGGCTATTAGCGGTGTCCCATTTATTTCTGCATTGAACGAATCAAGCTCCTACTGTGCAGGCAGCCTGGCTCCCAGGCCCTGGGGACAAACAGTGCTGAAAGTGACATTCTTGTCACTCAGGTCCAGGACCTGGCATCCCATGGAAAAAAAAAACGCTGTCCCACTGTTTGCAAAGGGCTCCCCAGCTCGGATCCCTGGGGAATCCAAACAAACCCCACAGGTTTCATCCTCCCCGCTTGCTTTCCCTCCTGTGGGTTCCTGCGCTGGACCCAACCTCCATGGGCTGAGCTTCCCAGCTTCCGGCCTGTTCCTCCCCCCAGCCACCTGGGTACAGAGAGGGGCCTTCATCCATTGTTCCTGCTTCCTGCCCATCCATCTCCAGCTGCAGGCTCGACCCTGTAGGCTCTGGCTGACAGGCCTGCCTTTCACCAGGACACCCCAGGGGGTAGGGAGGGGAGTGGTCCGGGGAGGAGGCTGGGACCCTGTGATAAGGAAAAGTTTCCTGCCCTTAGGAGGTGTTAGACTAGGAGAGCCCAGAGGAAGGGAAGCAGGCCTGACCCCCAAGGCTCCCTATGCTGGGAGAAGCAGCAATTAATGATCCTTGACCCTTAGGGCCTGCTGTATTTGGGTTCCGCAGCATCTTTCCTGGCTTTGTTGAGGATCTGTGGAGTGAGCACTAGGTTTGGAGTAATGCAAGCAAGTTTCTTTTTTGGTTTTCCAAGGTAGGGTCTCACTCTGGCCCAGGCTGACCTGGAATGTACAATGTAGTCTCAGGGTGGCCTCGAACTCACGGTGATCCTCCTACCTCTGCCTCCTGAGTGCTGATATTAAAGGCGTGCGCCACCACGCCCAGCTCCAGGCAAGTTTCTTAGTCTCGGATTTGACAGATGTGACAGATAATCTGATACCGCATGTCCAGCAGGTCACATATGAGAACGAATGTGACCTATGTAGGACTGATGGCTACAGAACATTATTAAGTAAAAAAAGTGTAGCCAGGCATGGTGGTGCACACCTTTAATCCCAGCACTTGGGAGGCAGAGGTAGGAGGATCTCAGTGAGTTCAAGGCCACCCTGAGACTACATAGTGAATTCCAGGTCAGCCTGGGCTAGAGTGAGACCCTACCTCAAAATATCAAAACATAAAAATAAAACAAGAAGGTTATAAATGGACGCCTTGATGGAGCCCCTACTGCACACCAGCTGCTGTCTCAGGCAGGCATGGACCTCAAGACACCACAAGCCCTGTGTTCTAGTTCTTAAGACAGATAAGCCAATAGACAGCTCATGCAGTCAGCTGCAGCATTCAAACACACCAGCCAAAAGTGTGCTTCCAGGGCTGGAGAGGTAGCTTAGCAGTTAAGGCACTTGCTTGCAAAGCCTAAAGACCCAGGTTCAATTCTCCAGGTCCCACATGGTGGTGCATGTGTCTGGAGTTTGTTTGCAGTGGCTGGAGACCCTAGTGTGCCCGTTTCTCTCCACCCTGCTTCTTTCCCTCTGTCTCAAATAATAAATTAAAAAAAAAAAAAAGAGCAGGGCGTGGTGGTGCACACCTTTAATCCCAGCACTTGGTAGGCAGAGGTATGAGGATCACCGTGAGTTCGAGGCTACCCTAAGACTACATAGTGAATTTCAGGTCAGCCTGGGCCAGAGTGAGACCCTACCTCGAAAAAAAAAAAAAAAAAAAAAAAAAGTGTGCTTTCGGAGCCAGTACTGTCACTAAATTAGCTGTGTGACCAAAAATAAATTCCCTAACCTCTCCATGCTCCAGTTTCTGAAATCTCTAAAATGGGAGCAACGGTGCCTTGTGAAGTCATTGTAAAGACTTCGTGATCACTTGACGTATAGTAAGTGCTCCATAGTTATTGTTCTAGGTGCTGTTGAAGTTGAGATTAGAGGGTGGGTGGAGGGGTGCTTGGGTGGGGTGGGAGTGGAGGCGATGACTTGATGAGCTGAACCTTCAATGGTGTGGATGAATCAGCCACTTCCTGGCAGAGGAACCAAGTGGTCCTGGCAGGGCACACTATGTGCAAGGTCATGGGGGCCAGAGAGACTCGGGTGGTGTAGAACTGCAGTGTCCTGCGTCCACAGTCAAGGGCTGGGGTCAACATCAGTGCCGAGACCCAAGCTGAAGCCCTAGACCCACCAGAGCAAGGTTGGGAAAGACCAATGCGTGGTGGCGCACACCTTTAATCCCTGCACTTGGGAGGCAGAGGCAGGAGGATCGCTGTGAGTTCAAGGCCACCCTGAGACTACACAGTGACTTCCAGGTCAGCCTGGACTAGAGTGAGACCCTACCTCGAAAAAACAAATAAAAAGAGAGAGAGAGAGAAGGGCTGGAGAGATGGTTTAGTGGTTAAGGCATTTGCCTGCAAAGCCAAAGGGTCCTGGTTTGATTCTCCGGGACCCACGTAAACCAGATGTACAAGGGGGCGCATGCATCTGGAGTTCGTTTGTAGTGGCTAGAGGCCCTGGCGAGCGCATTCATTCCCTTTCTCTTTCTTTCTGCCTCTTTCTCTCTATCAAATAAATAAATCAATTAAATATATCTTTAAAAGAAGAAGGCTGATTCAGAGTGAAACATCACGTGTCTGGGGTTCTGGAAACACGGTCAGGCCATCAGTCGCCCAACATTGTCCCTCTCCTGATACTGGCAGAGCATTTACTGGAAAAGCCATAGAAGCTGAGTTTGTCAAAAAGCATGGACTAGGCATGCTAGTGCACACTTCTAATCCCAGCATATTCAGGAGGCCAAGGTAGGAGGATCGCCATGAGTTCAAGGCCACCCAGAGACTACAGAATGAATTCCAGGTCAGCCTGGGCTAGAGACCCTACCTTGAAAAACCAAAAATAAATAAATAAAAGCATGGTGGAGGCTGGGAAATGGCTCTGCAGTCAAAGGCACTTACAAAAACTGCTGGATGGGGTTCAATTCTCAAGCTGCCCATGTAAGCCACATGCTAAAAGTGGTGCAATTGTCTGGTGTTTGCACAGAAGAAAAGGGCCCTGATGTGCCCATACACACAAACACATGTAAATAAATTAAAAAAAAAAAAAAAAAAAAAGCATGCACTCTGCTGGCGGCCCCACGGGGTGGAAGCCTGGCATCTGCCTTCGTTTGGTGTCTGCTTACCTCTGCACAAGGGCATGTCAGTCACTCAAGAAGTGTTGTCTGCCTAACCCGTCTCATCCCTAAACCCACAGCCACCCCTTGGGTTTCGGTAACAGCAGAGCCTCTCAGCCTCTCAGGGCCAACAGAGTTGAGGGTGCTTATCCGTGATGGAGAGGCTGCAAGTAATCTCTCCTGGGGGCCCGCACGGGTTTGAGCGACCACAACCGTAAGGACTTCCTCCCACCACTGCGCAGAACCAGAGCCGAGACAGCCATGGGCGGGGCCGCACCTTGACCAGAACACTTGGTTTTGCAGACCTCTTCCCTGCAAGCCTTCCTGCACTTTATTGTTTTTTTTCTTTGTTTGTTTGTTTGTTTTCAGGTAGGGTTTCACTCTAGCCCAGGCTGACCTGGAATTCACTATGTAGTCTCAGGGTGGCCTTCAACTCACAGCGATCCTCCTACCATTGCCTCCCCAGTGCTGGGATTAAAGGTGTGTGCCACCACGCCCGGCTTCTGTTTAAATATTTATTTATTTATTTGCAAGGAGAGAGAAGCAGAAAGAGAGAGAGAGAGAGAGAGGCACATCAGGGCCTCTTGCCTCTGCAAACCAACTCCAAATGCATGCGCCGCTTTGTGCATCTGACTTTATGTGGGTACTGGGGAATTGAACCCAGGCCAACAGGCTTTGCAAGCAAGCACCTTAACTGCTGAGCTATCTCGTCAGCTCTATTCTTGTACTTTAATCAAACCTCATGTCAGTACCCTAAAGACAGACTAGGGGGTTCCTGAAGTCCCCACCGGTTCCAGTTCCTGATGTGGCCACACTGATGAAATGTCCTCTCTGCTGTCCACCATCACTTGTATCTGCAATTGGAGCCTTGGGGGTGGGCGACAAAGCCAGCCCTTTGGAACAGCAGAACTCAGGCAAGTTAGGCTACCTGCAAGAGGGCTTTTAAAAATATTTTATTTTTGGGCTGGAGAGATGGCTTAGCGGTTAAGCGCTTGCCTGTGAAGTCTAAGGACCCCGGTTCGAGGCTCAATTCCCCAGGACCCACGTTAGCCAGATGCACAAGGGGGCGCATGCATCTGGAGTTTGTTTACAGGGGCTGGAAGCCCTGGTGTGCCCATTCTCTCTCTCTCTCCTCTCTCTCTCTGCCTCCTTCTCTCTGTTGCTCTCAAATAAATAAATAAACAAACAAAAAAATTTTAAAAAATATTTTATTTTTATTTATTTGGGAGAGAGAAAATGAGGCAGATAGAGAGAATGGGCGTGCCAGGGCCTCCAGCCGCTGCAAATGAACTCCAGATGCGTGCGCCCCCTGTGCAACTGGCTCACATGGGTCCTGGGGAATTGAACCTGAGTCCTTTGGCTTTGCAGGCAAACACCTTAACCACTAACCCATCTCTTCAGCCCCAAGGGGGCTATTTTTTTTCCAGCAAGGGGCCTTGCAGAAAAAATGGGGCTGGTCTCTGGACCCCCTCCCCAAGTTCACCATTGAGACTCGGTGAATGGGGGAGAACCAACTCTACTGTGCATAGGTGACCTGAGCCTGCTGGCGCTCTGGGGCTGCAACCAGGCAAGTACTAGACAGGTAGGTACTGGACGAATATTGGGAAGTACTAGATGGATACTGTGTAGATACTAGATATATATTGGACAGACACCCAAGCTACTAACCAAGTACTAGGTCAGTCCTGAGGGGTACTGGGCAGGTACCGAGTAGGGTACTAGTAAGTGCTTGACAGATACCTAGGTATTGCTGAGTGGGTTCTGGCGAGCACTAAGCAGGATGCTGGGTGGGTACTGGACAGGTACTAGGTTGTACTCAACAGGTACTGGGTCATTACTGGGTGAGTACTAGGCAAGGACTAGGTAGGCACTTGACAGGTACTTAGTCAGTACTGGGCAGAGTGCTGGGTGGATACTGGGTAGGCACTGGATCAGTACTGGGTAAATAGTGGGCAGGTTCTGAGCAGTTATGTCACAAAGGAGATTCCTTCCTCAGGCCCTGTGCCTCCTGCCTCCTGGGTATCCCAGAACCCAGTGCCAATCCAATTCATCCACCCCTCTTGTGGTGGTTTTATTTCCAGAACATTCTTTTTGTTTTTGGTTTTTCAAGGTAGGGTCTCACTCTGGTCCAGGCTGATCTGGAATTAACTATGTAGTCTCAGGGTGGCCTCGAACTCACGGCAGTCCTCCTACCTCTGCCTCCCGAGTGCTGGGATTAAAGGCGTGTGCCACCACGTCTGGCTCAGAACATTCTTTTTTAAAAATATATTTTACTTTTTATTTATTTATTTGAGAGAGAGAGAGAGAGAGAATGGGCACTCCAGGGCATCCAGCCCCTGCAAACTCCAGACGTATGTGCCACCTTGTGCATCTGGCTTATGTGGGTCCTAGGGAATCAAACCTGGCTCCTTTGCTTTGCAGGCAAGCACCTTAACCACTAAACCATCTCTCCAGCCCCTCCCTCCCGAACATTCTTGAAGCCTTCAGGCCTCTCTGCTGGCTGGCCCTTTTCCAGACCACCACCCCTGCCTGGGGCCAGGGTCCCCTGCTGTCTTCTGACTTTCCTGGTCGCCCCTCCCACACCCCACCACAGGCAGGGCCAGCCTGTGCCAAGGCAAACCCTATCCCACGCTAGGGAAAACATTGCCTCTGTGGTCTCGGTGACTTGGAATCCAACCCTGGAGCCCAGCAGGGGCTCTAAACTACACCGGCACAATGCTCCCAGCTACCGTACCTTCTCCTGGGGTCTTGCTCTGTGGCTGGTTCCCTGCTTGACCCGGGTCCCTCCTTTCAGGGCTCCCTAGTCTCCCCACAGTCTTTGTCTCAGCACCTTCCCCTGAGTACTGGCTCACCTTTCATCTGTTGGGTTTGCAAGGACAAGGTCCCGTCGAGGTGGGTCCAGATTAGTCCTTTACTCAATGGCTGGATCCGAGCTGGGTTCCAGCCCTCCCTGCTAAACTGGCCAGTTTTTTTATTCCGGGGTGCAGAGAAGGGCCTCAAAAGAAAACAAAGCCCCCATTCTTGTGCCATGCACAAGACAGCAACAGGGTACAAATTTCCAGCCCCTGGATGGAACATTGCGATTTAACGTTATACCCTCATGCGCTGTGTGACCTCGGGCTCATCACTTTCCCTCTCTGAGCTCAGTTACCCATCTGTAAAAGGAAGTGGGGAGAGGGTGTGCTGTTAATAACGAAAAGCCTCAGAGGGCTAAGAACCATGAGCTGATGGGTCTTTTCTGTTCCCGGGGAACTGGTTAAATGACAGAGTTATTTCTATGAATGAAATGCTGCTGGTACCACTTATAGTGAATATGCAAATTCATGCAAATCATAAAGAACCCTAACAGCTTGGTTCACAGGACCATGGACTGGCCAGACCAGGATGAAGAGATAAACTTTCTTCATATTATCACGCCTGCTTGGATATCTTTCCCTACATCCCACTCTGCATAAAGGAAAAGGGCTCCGAGAGGGAAAGTGACTTGTGCAAGGTTTCACACAAGACGCTGACAAAATGCGAGTCTCAGCCAGGTCTCCATTCTGGCCCTTTCTTCACCTGTTCTTCCTGCTATTTAGCCCCAGGCCTGGGGCTGCACATGTTGGAAGGGAAGGGAAAGGAAGGGAAATCTTGGATCCTCTCATGAGCAGAGGGTATTGGAATAAGCTTCAGAAACAAAGTCAAACAAGGGTTGGAGAGATGGCTTAGCAGTTAAGGCACTTGCCTGCAAGGCCTAAGGATCCAGGTTCAACTCCCTGGTACCCACGTAGGCCAATGCACATGGTGGCACATGCATCTGGAGTTTGTTTGCAGTGGCTGGAGGCCCTGGCATGCCCTCTTCTCTCTCTCTCTCCCTCATTCTCTTTGTCAAATAAATAATAGAGCCGGGTGTGGTGACATACACACCTTTAATCCCAGCACTCAGGAAGCAGAGGTAGGAGGATCACCATGAGTTCAAGGCACGTCAGCCTGAGCTAGAGAGAGACCCTACCTTGAAAAACCTAAATAAAAAAAAAAAATTTTTTTTTTTTTAAGGGCTGGGGAAATGGCTTAGCAGTTAAGGCATTTGTCTGCGAAGCCAAAGGACCCAGGTTCGATTTCCCAGGACCTGTGTAAGTCAGATGCACAGGGGGCACATACCTCTGGAGTTCGTTTGCAGTGGCTACAGGCCCTGGCGTGCCCATTCTCTCTCTCTCGCTCTCTGCTTGCAAAAAGAAGAAAAGAAAAGAAAAAAAGATGGGATTCATGTTTAGCACAGCCCAGCTGGAGACAATGAACTCAAGCGGACAACTGAGAGTCCCCAGGTGAGGGTGGCAGGCTGGGCACTCCTGTGAAAGCAGCAGCCTGGCGTTTGTGTGATTAAGCAGGATTACTCTGAGATCCAGGCCGCTGACTGATCCGGGACTAGTTGGACAAGAGCCACTGGGAGTCCAGTTCTTTGGCTCAAGTGCTAGTCTGCTTGTAGACACTGAGGGGATGGAAGTGATCATCTGACTGGGCAGACAGCATGCGTGGTTCCTGTTTCCTTTTTAAGACAGGCACTTCGGCTGTATTGGTTTCTCTGTTTTAGGCATGATGGGCCCACCTCCTGGCATGAGGCCTCCCATGGGTCCCCCAATGGGAATTCCCCAGGCAGAGGAACTCCAATGGGCATGCCCCTCCTGGGATGCGGCCTCCTCCCCCAAGGATGCCAGGGCCCCCTTCCCCCCCGGGGAATGCACCCACCAAGGCCCTAGACTCATCTTGGCCCTCCTCAGCTCCCTGCCTGTTTCCCGATAAGGCTATACGTAACCCTTCTGTTGTCTGTGGCCTATGAAACTGGTTTACAATAAACTCCTAAGAGAGAGTGGGGGGGGGTTAAAAAAAAGAAGAAGAAAAGAAGAAGAAGCAGGCTGGCTCTGAGGCCGAGGAACCAAGGGGAGGACTGTGCATGAGCACCTTGGGGTCTACTTCCTGCCCACACTCCCGCCGGCTGTCCGGGTCGGTGTCCACGCAGAAGGGGCGGCTGAGTTCACCGAGCCAGCAGCCTGCTGAGAATCCAGGGCAGAGGCAGCTCCACTTTGCTCCCTGGAGGATCTTATTCTCCTCTTCCAGCTTGTTAAAGAAAAACCTGACAGTCTCAGGGGACCACAAGTCAAGGATTTCTCAAACACTTATTTAATACCCACTAGGGCAAAGTACTAGCACAGGAGGCAGATAGATATGTATATATGTATAAATAATCTCGAGGGCACATTTTCTTTTGGTGCTGGGTACTACTACACTCAGGGTTGCACCTACGCTGAATCCCAAACTGGGGCACATAACCTGCCTAGAAATTTTCCAGACTCAAAGTTTATTTATATGAAAAGACTTTTAATGACTTCTGTTACAGGTTGAGTTGTGTCCTCCAAAAAAGATATGTTGAAGTCTTCACCCCGAGTACCTCAGAATGTGTCCTTATTTGGAAGAAAGATTGGTGCACATAGAACTACTTAAGATGGGGACATCCTGGTATGGGGCAGGGGTGGCCTTAACCCAATATGTCTGCTGTCATGCTATGAAGAGGAGAGAAAGATGCATGGGACACAGGCCTGGCACTGAGACAAGAGTGATGGACACCCAGGCCTGATGACCACCCCCCAGCAGCAAGGAAGGAGCCATTGCTCAGAGGGGGCCTGGCTGAAGACACCTTGATTTCAATCTTCTGCCTTCAGAGCTTGGAGGGAAGAAACTATAATTTTATGGTACCATGTGTGTGGTGCTTTGTCCATAGTAGGACGTCAACATTAAATTACACTGGTGGCTGGCGAGATGGTTCAGTGGTTAAAGGCATTGGCTTTCAAAGCCTGCTGTCTAGAATTGACTCCCCGGCACCCATGTAAAGCCAGACACAAAGTAGTGCATGTATATGGAGCTTGTTTGCAGGAACAATAGGTCCCGGTGTGCCCAATTACACATGCATATGCACATACCCACATGTGCAAATAAATTTTTAAATGTATTTAAAAAGTCACATGTGGGGCTGGAGAGATGGCTTAGTGGTTAAGGTGCTTGCCTGCAAAGCTTAAGGACCCAGGTTTGATTCCCCAGTACTCACTTAAAGCCAGATGCATAAAGTGGTGAATGTATCTGGAGTTCATTTGAAATGGCAAGGGGCCCTAGCATGTACATTTTCAATCTCTCTCTCTCTCTCCTTGCAAATAAATAATTTTTTTTTTTTAACAAATCACATGTAAGGCCAGGCATGGTGACACATGGATTTAATCACAGCACTCAGGAGGCTGAGGTAGAAGGATTGCTGTAAATTCGAGGCTAGCCTGGGACTACAGAGTGAGAGCCTGATCAGCCTGGACTAGAGTGAGGCCCTACCTTAAAAAAAAATGGGGGGCTGGTGAAATGGCTTAGCGGTTAAGGCATTTGCCTGCGAAGCCTAAGGACCCCGCTTTCATTCCCCAGGACCCGCGTAAGCGAGATGCACAAGGGGGCGCATGAGTCTGCAGTTCATTTGCAGTGGCTAAAGGTCCTGGATCACCCATTCTCTTTTTCTCTCTATCTACCTCTCTCTCTCTCAAATAAATAAGTAAATAAAATATTTTTAAAAAATGTAAATAGCCAGGCATGGTGGTGCACGCCTTTAATCCCAGCACTTGGGAGACACAGGTAGGTGGATCACCATGAGTTCGAGGCCACCCTGAGACTACATAGTGAGTTCCAGGTCAGCCTGGAGTAGAGTGAGACCCTACCTCGAAAAACCAAAATAAATAAATAAATAAATAAATAAATAAAAATGGAGGGTTGGGGATTTAGCTCACTGGATGAGCACTTGCCTAGCAAGCACAAGCCCTGGGTTCAGTCCTCAGCACCAAAAAATAAAAATTAAAAAAATAACAAAATGGGGCTGGGGAGATGGTTTAGTGATTAAGGTGCTTGTCTGCAAGGCTAAAGGACCCAGGTTCATTCCCCAGGACCCACATCAGCCAGTTGCCCAAGGTGGCGCATGCATCTGGAGTTCATTTGCAACAGCTGGAGGGCATAGCGCGCCCATTCTCTTTCTCTCTCTTTCTGTCTCTGCCTCTTTCTCGCTCTCTCAAATAAATGAATAAAAATAAAGTATTTTAATTTTTTTAAAAAAGGGCTGGAGAGATGGCTTAGCAGTTAAGGTGTTTGCCAGCAAAGCCAACGGACCCAGGTTCAATTCCCCAAAAACCCATGTAAAGCCAGATGCACAAGGTGGTCCACGTGTCTGGAGGTTGTTTGCAGTGGCTGGGGAAGCGATGACTGTCCTGTTACAGCCTGTGCTTGAGTACACGGCAGGTGCGCAGTGAGTGTTTGTGGGAAGAGCTGTAGAGCAGAGAGCCAGCAGTGGCCATGGAGGCTTGGGGACAGCTTCACAGGTTAGCCTGCCCATCTTATTGAGGTACAAGTGGCAGTGGTGGGGGGGGGTGTGGAACCACGAGAAGGCAAATGAGAACCACTCAACAGCAAGGCAGTGGGTGAGCAGAACCCCAAGCCCCACTCCAGCACCCCAGCCTTGTCTCCAGCTCCCCCATACCCTGCTCTCTGTGGTGCCCCCCACATACTGTCACCCACGCAACCCACCCTGTCCCCAAGCAGCAGCTTCCTCTGACTCACATTTTCCACCACTGGGTGGGGCCAAGCAGGTGGCAGGTGAAAACATCTTCAAGGTGACCCTCCCTGCCTCCTCCATCCCACCCAAATGTCCCCACCAAGGCTTGGCTCCCGTCTCTGCCCTGTGCCTATCCACAAGGCCCTGACTTCAATGGCTCAGAGCCAGCTGGCGGATATGCAGTGTGGCCCAATGTCTTGGACCAGGTGCAGTACTTTGTTTGAGGCATGGCTGTGATGTGGGACTGTAGATAAGTCCCAGCCTTCTCCTGAGTCTGTGAACAGTCCCTGAGGCTGTCGTGGGGCTACAATGAACAACGGAGCAGTGACCAAAGAGACACCACAGGAGCTCACAGAAGCAAGCAAGATCCCCGTCTCTGGGCCCCAGTGCTGTCCCCGGTGCTGAGGGTGACCTGTGAGTGTGTTTTAGGAGGTGAGAGGCAGACTCCAGTAGGCAGAGCACTAGCCTGGTAGTCAGACACTTCGGTTTGGTAGCTGACTCTGCACAACCTTAGCATATCCCTTCTCTTTAGGGCCTGACCTGAGTGGCCCCTGGTCTCTCAGTGCGAACAGTGAGGGAAGGCAAGGCTGAGGAAGGCTGGGGCAAACTTGCAAATGGACGTGTTTGTAAATGACCCCCGAGAGCCTGGGTGGGACGCGGGCTTCGGGCCAGTTCTCCAGCTTCTCTTGAAGGTTCTTTGCTGTCCTGTCGGTCCAAATCACAGCCCATCTCATTAGCTAGGCCAATGCCACAGCTGTGACTGCCTCTGCCTCCCCTTCCTCCTTGCTACATTACCAAGCAAACCTTGAACTTGACATTCTCCTGTCTCAGCCTCCCAAGTGGCTGGGATAGTAGGCCTGTGATATCAGGCCCCACTCATGTTTCCTTCTGCCACTGTCATGAGCCTTTGCTTAAAAAAAAAAGAAAGAAAGAAATGCATTTATTTGTTTGCAAGCAGAGAGAGAGAAAAGAGACAAAGAGAAAGAGACTTGGCGCACCAGGGCCCCTCACCACTGCAAACAAACTCCAGATGCATGTGCCAGTCTGTGCATCTGGCTTAAGTGGGTACTGGGCAATTGAACCTGGGTCGTTAGGTTTTGCAGGCAAGCACCTTAACCGCTCAGCCATATCTCTAGCCCCTTCCTGTTTATTTTATTTTATTTATTTATTTGGGAGAGAGAAGCAGATAGAGAATGCATATGCCATGTCCTCTAGTCTCTGCAAATGAACTCTAGACGTATGTGCCACTTTGTGCATCTGGCTTATGTGGGTACTGGGGAATCGAACTTGGGTCTCAGGTTTCACAGGCAAGCACTTTAGCAATCTCTCCAGTACACCCCCCCCCCTGCTGCTTTTTTTAAGATCAGTAAAGAGCTAGACATGGTAGTACCTGTTTCCAATCTCAGCACTTGTGAGGATGAGGCAGGAGGATCAAGACTTTGAGGCCAGCCTGAGCTACATAACAAGACTATCTCAAAAAAAACCCTAAATAGGGGCTGAAGCTATGGGTCAGTGGGTGAAGCGCATGCCATGCAAGCATGAGGACTTGAGTTCAGACCCGCAGCACCCAGCAAAAGTGCCAAGTGTGGTGATGTGTGCCAGTATCCCCAGTGCTGGACAGGCGACGACAGTGACTCTGGAGGCTCACTGGCCAACTAGTGTAGCCAAAAGAGTGAGTTCTAGGTTCAGCAAGAGACCCTATCCACCTGTAAGGTGGAAAGAGTGACTGAGAAAGATGCCTGATGTGCACCTCTGGCCTCCACATGCATGTGCACACACAAGTGCTCCACACACACACACGCACACACACACTCCTCTAAATACCTCTCTCTGGGGCAGAATCAGGCATGATCTTTCTGGAGCTGCCACTCACCTCCCAGAGCCCTCCAATCCTACACTCACTCCCCATGCTTAGATCAAGGCTCTGTCCCTTGTCTTCAGGTTTGACGGTGAGCATTGAGTCTCACTCACATCCAACGCTCAGCACAGAGCATGATGGGGGACGGATGGGTGGGTGAGTGGATGATGGGTAGGTGGGGAGTCACTGGATGGGTGGGTGGATTGATAGATGGATAGGTGAGTGGGTGAGTGGGTGGATGAATGGGGTGGGGGATGAGTGGATTTGTGACTAAATGGCTAGGTGGGTAGGTAGATGGATGGGTGAGTGGATGGGTGGGTGGATGGAAGAATGGGGGATAGATGGATGGGTGGATACAAGAATGAACTTGATGTGGATAGGCATATAGGAATACAGCTGGGGGATTCCATGGAACCAATGGATAATTGAATAGTGAAGAGGCTGGTACAAACTCAGCTACTAATCATTACTTTTTTTTTCTTTGAAACAATGTCTTTTGTAATCCAGGCTGAACTGTGTGAACTGTGTGTTTGTATAGTGTAGGCATGTGTGCGTATGTAAAGATAGAGAACATCAAGTGTGTGTACATGTGTGCATGTGTGTGGTATATATAGTGTGGTGTGTGTTTGTATGGTGTAAGGGTGTGTGTGTATGTGGTATATATAGTGTGGTGTGTGTTTGTATAGTGTAGAGGTGTGCATGTGTGTGGTTTATGTAATATGGTGTGTGTTTGTGTAGTGTAGAGGTGTGCATGTGTGTGGTTTATGTAGTGTGGTGTTTGTGTAGTGTAGAGGTGTGCATGTGTGTGGTATATGTAGTGTGGTGTGTGTTTGTATGGCATAGGGGTGCGTGTGGGGGGGTATATGTAGTGTGGTGTGTGTTTGTGTGGTGTAGGGGTGTGTGTGTGTGTGGTTTATGTAGTGTGGTGTGTGTGTGTGGTATATGTAGTGTGGTGTGTGTATGTGTATGCGTGTGTGTAGAGAACATCAGGTGTCCTCTATCTCTCCTCTGAGACAGTCTCTCACTACACCTGGATCTGCTGTTTTCTATCTGACTGGTCGACCAGCAAGCCCCAGTGATTTTCCCGTCTCAGCTCCGTGCAGACTTGGGGTGGGGTTGGTAGAGCTGCAGCGCTGGTTATTACAGGGAGCAGCAGCTTGTATGGTGACAGCCTCGGGGCTTATTTTATTAGCGCCGGTGGGCGGAGCCACCTCTTGACAGGGGCCTCCAGGAATGGTCCCCAGCCTGGAGCCACAGGACCTAGATGTTCAGAGCTGGGCGGCTGGCACCTGTGATTTTCATCTGAACTACAGCACCGTAGCACCAACGGCCACGGCTGCCCAAGCCCCTGGTAGAGTCAGTCTCCCTTCACATTGTCACTCATGTGACCTCCGTACTTGCTTGGGGATGTGTGGTATCTGCAGGCAGCTATTATGGGCTGTTCGCTTTGTAGGTGAAGACTTGATACTCAGAAGGCAGATGGCTCGTCCGTGGTCACAAAGCAAGTCAGACCCTCGGTGCTAGACCTGGACCCACACAGCTTAGAGCACCGACTGGACCCAGATGGCCCCTGCACAAGTCACTTCCCTGTGTCTCAGTGTCTTCATCTGTCAAATCAGGATAACAGCAGCACCCACTTCACCTGGTTCCAGGAGAGACAGCATGAATTACATATATAAAGCACTTAAAACCGTAGATTGAGGGACAAGGGCTATAGCTTAGTTGGTAGAGTGCTTGGCTAGCATGTGCAAGGTCCTGGGTTTGATTTCCCAGCGTCATATAAACTTGATGTGGTGATATATTCTTATAATCTCAGTACTTGGGAGGTGGAGGCAGGCATCCGATGTTTAAGGCCAGTCTGGCTATTACCAAGGCTCTTGGTTGCCCACCAGAACTAGATGGTAAGACCCTATTGCTGAAGACACCAACTGGTTCAGTTGTAGGACACAGAAGTCAAGGTAGAGCTGAGCCAGAAGCTTCCTCCCTGCTGACCAGCTGCACCGTTCTGGAAAGTGCTTTACAGCCTGCTGGGAGAAAAAAAAAAAAATCATCAATAATATTAACCGGTAACGGACTGTGCAAGCTACACAACTGGCCGACCAGGTAAGATGTGCCCACTAGTGCAATAGTGACATGTCTGTTATGGGGGAAACTAACTGATTTCCGATTGGATTTGAGGCCTGCTCCATGAGATGGAATTCATGCCGGGTACTGAAAACCTGAGCAAATTTCCTATGGCTGGTGAGGTCATAAGCTCAAGAGGTGAAAGCTACTACTGCTGCTTATGTATATTACAGCCACCAAGTGCTTATGCTGGCGCCCATATGTTAATGCTACTCTCACTTTCAGTTAGAGAAGCTTCTCTTTTCAGATGGCGGTGACCACTGAGAAGACTCAAAACTCATCAAAGTGCTGAAAACAAGTGACAGTGGTGTGCTCAGCATTGAGACATCTCTATCACAACCTTCAAGGCTCAGGGACCATTGCAGAAGAGGTGATGGAAAGAAGGTAAGAGCCAAAGGATGGGAAGAGTGCTTTGGAATGCTGTCTTGCAGACACAAAGTGTCATTTGCATTTATGACTTCACAATGGTTGTCACTACCTGCACAAGACCTGCATAATAAGACGGGGAAATGATAACATTAAGATAGAATAGGGAGGGGCTGGGTGTGGTGGCATATGCCTTATGCTGGGAGGCAGAGGTAGGAGGATCACTGTGAGTGTGAGTTTGAGGCCACTCTGAGACTACATGTGAATTCCAGGCCATCCTGGGCTAGAGTAAGACCCTACCTCGAAAAAATTTTAAAAATAAATAAATAAATTAGAAGAGGGACTAGTTGGAAAGAAGAGGTTCAGTGGAGGAGGCATAGGATGGGGGGCACAAAAGAGGTTAGAATGGTGGGAGGGAATTATGATCAGTGTACACTGAGGTTCATGGAGGTGGTCACTAAAAAGTTTAAAAACAAGAGCCGGGTGTGGTGGCACACGCCTTTAATCCCAGCACTTGCGAGGCAAAGGTAGGAGGATCATGAGTTGAAGGCCATCCTGAGACTACATAGTGAATTCCAGGTCAGCCTGGGCCAGAGTGAGACCCTACCTCATAAAACCAAAAGAAAAAAAAAAGTTTAAAAACAAAACAAAAAACAAACAAACAAACAAAGGCCAGCCTGGGCTATAAGAGACCCTGTCTCAAAAAGTAAACAAGGGCTAGAGAGATGGCTTAGCATTTGAGGTACTTGCCTGAAAAACCTCAGAACCCCAGTACAGCCTGGGGTTCAAATCCCCAGAACCCATGTAAGCCAGATGCACATGGTAGCACATGTATCTGGAGTTTATTTATAATGGCTAGAGGCCCTGGTGTGCCCATGTCCCCTCTCTATAATAAATAAATTAATTTAATTAAATATTTTTAAAGTAAAGAAGAGCCAGGGAGATGGCTTAGTGGTTAAGGTGCTTGCCTGCAAAGCCTATGGACCCAGGTTCGATTTTCCAGTACCCACATAAAGCCAGATGCACAAGGTGGAGCATGCATCTGGAGTTACTTGCAGTGGTCCTGGTGCACCCACTCTCTCTCAAATAAATAAAAATAAAATATTTTAATTTTTAAATTATTATTTTATTTATTTATTTATCTTGGTTTTCTGAGGTAGGGTTTCACTGTAGCCCAGGCTGATCTGGAATTCATGCTGTAGTCTCAGAGTAGACTCGAACTCATGGAGATCCTCCTACCTCTGCCTCCTGAGTGCTAGGGTTAAAGGCGTGCGCCCCCACGCCTGGCATTAAAAATATTTTAAACAAAACAAACAGCGAGTAGAAATAGCCAGCAGGACATGGTGGCATGGGCATTTTAAAAAGAAATACCAGGCTGGAGAAATAGCTTAGTGGTTAAGGCCCTTGCCTGTGAAGCCTAAGGACCCATGTTCGACTCCAGATCCCATGTTAGCCAGAGGCACACAGGTGAAACAAGTGCAAGGTTGCACATGCCCACTGGGTGGCGCAAGCATCTGGATTTTGATTACAGTGGCTGAGGCCCTGACACACCAATTCTCTCTCTCTCCCTCTGTCTCACTTGCTCTCGCTGTCTCTAAAATAAAATAATAATAATATAAAAAGAAAGAAAGAAAGAAATACCCAGGCTGAGCATGGTGGCACACGCCTTTAATCCCAGCACTTGGGAGGCAGGTGTAGGAGGATCACTGTGAGTTTGAGGCCACGCTGAGACTGCAGAGTTGAATTCCAGGTCAGGCTGGGCTAGAGTGAAACCTGACCTCAAAAAAAGAAAGAAAGAAAAGAAAAGAAATATCCGTTGGGGCTATGATTCTTGCACCTCTGGAGTCCACTTGCCAGCCACATCAAAAGAGGATGTAAACTGTCCCTGTATGACCCTGGCTTTCACAGGCCCTGGCTGAGTCTCTGCCATCACCAGCGTCCATACAGTACACTTGCTATGCCACGCTTGAGATGAGCGCCCTCAGGGACCCTTTCAGTCCCACACCTCACAGCCACCTCACTGCTATCCCAGACAAGGAAACTGAGGCCCAGAGAGAAGCAAGCAGCCACCTCCAGACCTCAGAGCTCGCAGAGCCAGGCAGCCTGCTCCCAAGCGGGGGGGGACTGGTAATGCTCCCCGCGCTGCAGGAAGCCCCCGGTGCCATGATTACCGGTATTGTTGTCCCACACAATGCTGAAGACTGCGACAATACCACAATCACAGAGGGGCTTATTTCCACGGACTCCAGGGGCGGGGCGCGGGCTGGAAAAAGAGGCTGCCGGCAGGATGCTCCCCACAAGCAGGGGAGACCTGCAGCTGCGGCCCAGGTGCAGCGGAGAGAGTGGGGCAGGAAGCGGGCAGGCCGCTGCTTTCTTTCCTCTTCTTTCTTATTTGTTTGAGAAGCAACTTTACTTTCTAAATCGGTCATTGTCACCCGTTGGCCCCCACCCCACCTGGGCCAGGGCCCCTGGTGACACAGGCTCAAGAGGAAGCTCCAGGGGACAAGAGGGAAGAGGACTAGATATGACGGGGTTCGGCCCAGCTGGATTTGGGGGGGGCTTCTTCCCTGGCAGGGGCATTGGGGACAACCTCCCAGGAACCCAGGACCTTGCTGATGAACCTGCCTGAGGTGTGACTTGAGTCCTCGGGCTCCAGTCCCCCGGGAGGAAGTCAGGGTGGTGAGGGGCATGATGTATTTAGCGCTGAAGACCTGTCAGTCTGGGCAAGTCACATCCATCTCTGAACCTCAGAGTGTTCACCTGGAAAGTGAGAGGAGCTGGAAAAATAAGACAGTAATTAAACAACAAAAGGCAGATAAGGTGTGAGCACTTAGGTATATCTTCCAGCTGGGAAGTTTTTGTTTGTTTGTTTGTTTCTGTTTTTTTCAAGGTAGGGTCTCACTCTAGCCCAGGCTGAACTGGAATTCACTCTGTACACTCAGGGTGGCCTTGAACTCACAGCACTCCTCCTACCTCTGCCTCTCGAGTGCTGGAATTAAATGTGTGCACCACCACACCTAGCTAGAAGTTCTTTTTTAATTTTTATTTATTTAATTTACTTATTTATTTTTAAGCACAGAGAGAGAGAGAGAGACTATGAATGGGCGTATCAGGATCTCTTGCCACTGTAAATAAATTCCATATGCATATGTCACCTTTTGTGTCTGGTTTCACGTGGGTACTGGGGATTTGAACCCAGGCTTTGCAAGCAAGTGCCTTTAACTGCGGAGCCATCTCTCCAGGCCTGGCTAGCCAGTTCTTTAAGAAGCCACCAGTCCTTTGGCATTTACCATGTGCCAGGTACCTTGAAAGCATTCTTTACACATTAGCTCACTCAGTCAGCTTGTGAACACCCTTCTCACTTAACAGGCTCAAAGAGGGCAGCTCAGCCAGTGGCCCAGCAAGGAGTTCTCATAGCAGCTTTGGAGGAAGCTTCTTAGCTTCTTTCACAAACTTCATAAATAGGAACCCAAAACGAGGCACCAGGCCATGCCAGCGAGGGACCCGAGACTTCAACCTCGCAAATCCCACCTGACTCACCCTCTGAGTTCTTACTACCATGCTGGCCGGTGGCAGAGGTCAGGGGTCAGCTCCAGGACACAGAAGTGTTCACAGCAGTAGCAATGGGCACCCGAGGCAGGCAGGGCACAGTGCCACACAAATGAGAGGTCATCTACTATGTACTGAATGAATGAATGAATCCCTAGTGGTGAGTTATTTCTTCAGTTAACCTCCCCAACAACCCAGAGAAATAACCAATGGAGTATCATCCCCATTTGACAGATGAGGAAGCTGAGGTTGAGAGAGAACCACTCACTTGCTTGAGAAACAGAGCTAAGATGAGGCAAGGCAGGATTTGAACCTTGGCATCCTGACGCCAGAGACCATAGATTTAGCCATTATAGTGGCCATCATTCCCTTATGATAGGCTCAGTACCTTCTGCAGTCACTTATCACTTCCCCATGCAGCTCCCCTCAACCCTGGGGTGGCAACAGACACCTGGTGGCTTTGGAGTCACCAATGCCTATGACCAGATTTTTGCATCTGTGAGCCTAAGTTTTCTTTTCTGTCACAAACAGGGACTGTATAATTTCTCATTATTCTTTAAAAAAATTTTTTTTAATTCATTTGTGAGAGACAGTGAGAGAGAGGGGGGAGAGAAAGAGGCAGGTAGGGCTGGAGGGATCGTTTAGTGGTTAAGGTGTTTGCCTGCAAAGCCAAAGGACCCAGGTTCGATTCCCCAGGACCCAAGTTAGCCAGATGCACAAGGGGGCGCACACGTCTGGAGTTTGTTTGCAGTGGCTAGAGGCCCTGGCGCACCCATTCTCTCTCTCTCTCTCTCTCACTCTACCTGCCTCTTTCTTTCTTTTTGTTTTTAAATATTTTATTATTTGTTTATTTGACTTACACAGAGAGAGAGAGAGAGAGAGAGAGAGAATGGGTGCACCAGGGCCTCCAGCCACTGCAAGCGAACTCCAGATACATGTGCTACCTTGAGCATCTGGCTTTAGGTGAGTACTGGGAATGGAACCTGGCTCCTTAGGCTTTGCAGGCAAGCGCCTTAACTGCTGAGCCATCTCTCCAGCCCTCCTTAATTATTCCCGTCCATGTTGCTAAATGTGCTGTGTCTAAGCCATGCATTGCGTGTGTCTGTTCACCTGTTTCGAGGCCTGTGACTGCCTGAGACTGCATGGCACAGAGTGGACTGGAGCGCCAGGGACAGGAGACAGTGACGGGCTTCCATGAAACGCTCAGGAGCCATGGAGACCGCTACCTGGGGGCCCAGGGTACAGGTCATTTGTAAGGAGTGGATGTTTGGATTGAAGAGAAGAATAGGACTGCGTGTCAGATGGCCTGTGTTTTAGATGATGTCCACCCCAGATCTTTCGTGATCTTGGACAATCATTTGCTTCTTTCTGGGCTGTTGCCCCATTGACAAGTTGCCTGCACCACCAGACTTGTGAATGAAATTGTCTCTGGGGTTCTTTTTTATGTTTGTTTGTTTGGATTTATTTTATTTTTATTATTATTATTATTATTATTATTTTGGTTTTTCGAGGTAGGGTCTCACTCTAGCCCAGGCTGACCTGGAATTCACTATGTAGTCTCAGAGTGGCCTCAAGCTCATGGCGATCCTCCTACCTCTGCCTCCCAAGTGCTGGGATTAAAGGCGTGCGCCACCACGCCCAGCATAGGACTTGCTGGTGATCATAGCCCCCCCATCTTGCCTCATCCCACTGTTCTTACCCCACTATGGGAATTCTAGCTGGCTCTCCCTTCCCAGAGGACTGGCTCCCATGCTTCTTACCTGGGCCTGGCACCCTGTTGTCTTCTCTTTCTCACTTGGCAATCTCACCCTCAGGGGACTGGACCTCAGAGCCAGCCCTGCTGATCCTGACCAAGCTGCCCGCTGCTCTGAGCCCCATCCTTTCATACACATAATGGAGAAAACAGCCTCTGCCTTGTGTGGAAATGCTAGCCGCACCAGTACCCAACCCCTGTGAACACTTAGGAAGTGCCAGTGTCCCCTGTACCCTCAGCAGCTGCTCCAGTGACCCTTGGTGGGCCATGTTTCTCTGGACTCCCACAACCCAGTCCCCAGAGCACTTATACCTAGAATCCTTACCACCTCCCACCAGATCCATTATCTGTTTCACACATGGCCTCAGAATGTGTTCTCATCCCCCCCCGCTTTCTCTTTTGGAATGTCAGTATACATGCTTGTATGTATGTGGACACGTGTGTGTATGTTCAGGTGCTTATGCATGTATGTGCATGCTGAGGTCAGAGAGAACTTGACAGTAGGTGTCCTCCTCAGTCACTTTTCCCTTTATTATTTTATTTATCTATTTATTTGTGAGTGAGAGAGGAGAAAGAGAGAATATGGGCATGCCAGGACTTATTATTGTAAACAAACCTCAGACGCATGCACTACTTTGTGCATCTGGCTTTATGTGGGTACTGGGGAATTGAACCAGGGCCATCAGGTTTTGCAGGCAAGTGCCTTTAACTGCTGAACCACCTTCTGAGCCCCCTTTATTTATTTATTTATTTTTTGAGTCAGGGTCTCTCGTTGAACCTAGAGTCCTCAATTCTGCTAGAGTAACTAGCTAGTGGGCCCCAGGGATCCTACTATCTCTGCCTCCCCAGCACCGAGATTATAGGCACATGGCCCACACCTGGACTTTTTGTTTTGTGTTTCCAGGTAGAGTCTCACTCTGGCCCAGGCTGACCTGGAATTCATTATGTAGTCTCAGGGAGGCCTCGAACTCACAGCATTCCTCCTACCTCTGCCTCCCGAGCACTGGGATTAAAGGCGTGAGCCACCATGTGCCAGCAATACACCTGGCTTTTTATGTGGGTGCTAGGTATCCAAACTCAGATCCTCATGCAAGCACTTCTCCCACGAAGCCATCTCCCCAGCTCATTTTTATCTTCTTTGTTCCTGCTGTGTCCTGCTAGGTACTTGTCAAGATTATTGAATGACTGAATGCCTTCTGCCTCAGTGGTGTGAATGTATATGGCTCTCCTTTCCACCCTGATCTCTAGGTGTGACCACAGCTGCCACCACCATTTATTTCTCCACCAGCACCATGTGTAGCTCCCAGTGGCCAGGCATGATGGTGCATGCCTACAATCCCAGCACTTAGGAGGCAGAAATAAGAGAATCAGAAGTTCAAGACTAGCTTAGGCTATATGAGACCATGCCTCAATAAATAAATAAATAAATAAATCATGGGCTGGAGAGATGGCTTAATGGTTAAGGCGCTTGCCTGCAAAGCCTAACAACATGGGGAATCAAACCCCAGTACCCATATAAAGCCAGATGCATAAAGTGGCGCATGCATCTGGCGTTCGTTTGCAGTGTCTTGAGGCCCTGGCACTCCCATTCTCTCTTTATTTGCTTTTCTCTATATACTGGCAAATAAATAAATAAAACATATATTTAGGTCAGGCATGGTGGCTCACGCCTTTAATCCCAGCACTCAGGAGGCTAGACATAGGAGGATCACTGTAAGTTCAAGGCCAGCCTAAGACTACATAGTGAATTTCCAGGTCAGCCTGGGCTAGAGCTAGACCCTACCTCAAAAAACAAACAAACAAAAAATATGTGTATATATATATATATATATATATATCACAAGCCAGGAATAATGGCCTATAATCCCAGCACTTGGAGGATCCCTGTGAGTTTGAGGCCATCCTCGAGTACAGAGTGACTTCTAAATCTGCCTAGGTTAGAATGAGACCTTGTTCAAAAAGAAAAACTAAAGCAAAAAGAAATAAAAAAAAGAAAAGAAAAGAAAAAAGAATAATAAAAAAAAAACTAAGCTAGACATGGTGGCACACGCCTTCAATCCCAGCACTTGGGAGACAGAGGTAGGAGGATTGCCGCAAGTTTGAGGCCACCTTGAGACTACATAGTGAATTCCAGGTCAGCCTGAGCTAGAGTGAGACTGTACCTCAAAACAAAAGTCAGAGAGATAAGATAGAACACTTTTCACGCAAGCCTGAGTGCCAGAGTTCACGACCCCCGCCCTCACATAAAAAGCCAGAGGCAGTGGCGGGCCCTCGTGCGCCCAGCACGCCTGTGGGAGAGAGAGGCGGCAGGGACGGGAGAATGTCCCGGGAGCTCGGGGGCCAGCTAGCCTGGTGAAAGTAGTGGCGAGCAACGAGGGACCTGCACCAAAGGAGGCGGAAGGCAAAGACCCACACCCAAAACTTGTCCTCTGACCTCCACACACACACTGTGGCCTGCGTGTCCCTACACTCACACACATGAACATATATGCCCACATACATGTCCGACACCTTCCCCCCCCAAAAAAAACCATAAAAATAAAGCGTAGCTCATATTGAGTACATTATTAAGGTGTTCTCTCACTCACACCCCTCAGCCACCTCCTTCCCAGGTAAGCAACAGACTCTGCAGAGGGGAATCTGTGCTAGGGAAACTGAGTCCCACAGAAGTTCTACCTAGTGATGAGGGTGGAGCCCAGAATCCTTCCTAGAACCTCTCTTCCCTGGAAGAATCTGACTCCTCGGAGCCTGGCTTCCACTTCTCCGTCTCCTTCGTTCTGGGTGTTCTCCAGGGTTCTGACCTCAAGCCTGGCAGTGAATTAATTTTTTTTAACTTTATTATTATTTACTTATTTGAGAGAGAGAGAGAGAGAGGCAGAGAGAGAGGGAGAGAGAGAATGGGCATGCCAGGGCCTCCAGCCACTGCAAACGAACTCCAGACACATGTGCCCCCTTGTGCAGCTGGCTTAAATGGGTCCTGGGGAATCGAACCAAGGTCCTTTGTCTTTGCAGGCAAAATGCCTTAACCTCTAAGCCATCTCTCCAGCCCTGAATTAATTTTTTTTAACATGTATATGTGTGTGTGTGCTATATCTGTTCCTTTACTCACTGCTGTGGCCAAATACCTGACAAGAAGCAACTTGAGGAAGGAAGGGTTTATTTCAGTTTACAGTTCCAGGTTTCGGCTCGAGGCAGCCGTCCACACCCAGCAGAGAAGACGCTGAGAGATGAACAGCACTGCTCAACGCTATGTCCGGGACCCCAGCCCAGGGAGTGGGGCCGCCCACAGTTGAGGTGGGTCTTCCCAGCTCAACGAACCTAATCAAGATCACCCTCATGGGTGTGCCCAGAGGCCCTTTCTTGGGTGATTGATTCTCAGTCCTGTCAAGTTCTCCAGTAAATGCTACTATTCTGTTCCAAGAAGTTGATGTCCATCTGTCTGTCCCCTTCTCATTCTCTGTTGTCATGCCCTTCATCCAGGTCACTTTTGATTCACTGCCACGGTCTTTCTCCGTCCTCTTTCTGAACCCATCACTGTTGCTGCAGTGATCCTTCTAGAACCCACACCCAGCCACGTTGTTCCTCTGCTTCCAATTTTGCATGGCCTCCCATCAACCTCAGGTTACCTCAAGATAGTTGCAGCTTCCCAGGGTGGGACACTGGGGGTCCTACCTAATTTGGCTTCATCTTGAACCATTTCTTTCCCCAACCTGTGTTTCAGGCATACGTCATGCCCCTCCCCTGAACACAGTACACGCTTTCCAAATGGAAGTTATCCCTACCTCCCTCTCCCCTCCGCCACAACCTCGGCCTCTCTTCAGAGAGCCCTCACCAAGGCTACCTCCAGGCTGTCCTCCTCCCTGGGACCTCAGCTTAGCTCAAGGCCTCATCTTCTCTTCCCTCCCCTATGCTCCCAAGACACTGGACCTGGCCTGGGGGTGGGGTGGAGCTGACAGGGCCATGACCTTGAAGGTAGGATGGGACCTGGTCTTCCTCATCACCCTGAGGCCAAGGCTTCACACTAAAGTGAGGGTACTAAACGCCCTTCATCATAGGGATTTTGTTGTGCTCACCAATTAGCCCTGGCTTGGCTCTTTTTGGAGGGGGCTGGGTCTCATGTAACACAGGTTGGCCTCAAATTCCATATGCTAAGGATGACCTTGAACTGCTGATCCCTCTGCCTCTACATTTTATGCAGTGCTGGGAATGGAACCCAGGGCTTTTTGTGCACGCTAGGCAAGCACTCTGCCCTGAGCTACATCCTCAAGCTCCGTTGACTGATTGATTGATGATTGATTGATGTTTGAGATAGGTTCTTGCCATGTAGCCAAGCGGACCTCAAGCTGTCCATCCTCCTGCCTCAGCCTCCTGAGTGTTGGCATTACAGGTGTGCACCATCACAGCCAGCACATCATCTGCCTATGGAGAGAGGTTGTTGCCCGTTGTCATTTTAGGAAACTGAGGCACAGGACAGTTAGGAGACTTGCTGCTTGTTCTTCCTGCGCCTAGGTTATTGGGATGGTTCCCCTCCCTCCCACTCCAGCTCAGCAGCCTGGCACTGGGAGGCAGAGGCGTTCAGAGGTTCAGAAGTCAGTAGTAGGGCTGGAGAGATGGCTTAGCGGTTAAGGTGCATGCCTGTGAAGCCTAAGGACCCAGGTTCAATTCTCCAGGTCCCACGTAAGCCAGATGTACATGGTGGCACATGTGTCTGGAGTTCGTTTGCAGTGGCTAGAGGCTCTGATGTGCCCATTCTCTCTCTCTTTCTCTCTCCCCTTATCTCTGTCGCTAATAAGTAGATACATAAATAAATCTTAAAAAAACAGTCAGTAGCACAGGTGGCACCCTGTGACCTGGGGGAGTGCCCACTTAGGACGGGAGGGTGTAAGGGCACAGGGTCTCAAGTGGGCGTCCGTGGCATCTCCCCACGGCCTCCACCACCAACAGCAGCAGTGAGAACCCAGCTCCCTGCAGCACAGCAGGTGCACCGTGGGGCGTGGGCGTGGGCGAGGGACCCAGGCAGGCGGGGCCCCATGCCCGTCCTCCCTCCTGCCCACCCTCTTTCCAGAGGCTGGTGGCAGGTGAGTGGGTGTCGAGGAAGCGCGCCAGGCAGCAGAGAAAACAGGACGCCGCAGAAATCGGTTTACTCACCTGCAGCTGCGACAAAGGCCCGGGGCTAATAAAAGCAGGGCTTCCTGTTGTCTCTCATTAAGGCCCTGCGCCTCCCCCAGGCCCGTCCGCTCCCAGCTGCAGCCCCAGCTCTCTAACCGATTGCCAGAAACCTGTAGCTACCCAGTTCAGAACTCTCCAAGCCTGATCCCATCACCTGCCCAGCACTGGGTGGGGTGGGGGTTAAGGAAACCTGGAGGGTGGCCTTCTGTCACTCACTGGGAATGACCAAGACGCCATCTGACAGACAGTACAGATCCCCCGTGTTTACCCCTGCTGACTTACGCAGTTTGAGACCTTAGTGTTGGAATCAGAGACCCATTCCACCAAGCCCAGCATTACCTGGATTTTATTTATTTATTTCTGATTTGTTAAAAATATATTATTTATTTATTTATTTATTTGAGAAGGAGAGATAGAATGTGTGTGCCAGAGCCTCCAGCCACTGCAAATGAATGCCAGATGCATGCTCTACCTTGTGCTTACTGGGGAATCAAACCTGGGTCCTTAGGCTTTGCAGACAAGCACCTTAATGACTAAGCCATCTCTCCAGCCCCATTTTTTTTGTTTATTTTATTATTTGTTTATTTATTTATTTATTTGAGAGAGAGAGACAGAGAGAGAAAGAGGCAGATATATAGAGAGAATGGGCACGCCAGGGCCTCCAGCCACTGCAAACGGACTCTAGATGCATGTGCCACCTTGTGCATCTGGCTTACGTGGGTCCTGGGGGATCAAGCCTCGAACGGGGGTCCCTAGGCTTCAGAGGCAAGCGCTTAACCGCTAAGCCATCTCTCCAGCCCTCTTCAGCCCTATTTTGATGTTTTTGAGGTGGGGGGGTCTCACTCTATAGCACCAGCTCTCCTGAACTCACTTATGCAGACCAGGCTGGCCTTGAACGCATGGCATTCCACCTGCCTTAGCATCCCAAATGCTGGGATTACAGATGTGAGCCACCACACCCAATTTATCTGGATTATTTTATGATTTCTCCTTGTTCATTCATTCATTCAGGCTTCATGTAGCCCAGGCTGGCCTCAGACTTACTCTGTAGCCAAGGATGATCCTGAACTCCTGACTGTCCTGCTTCCATCTCCCAAGTGCTGGGATTACAGAGTTGCATCACCAGACCCTACCTACAGGCTTTTCAGACGGCCTTCCTAGCTCCTCTTCTGCTCTCACTGTAGTCATGGCAATCTCTTTCTGAGACAGAGTTCCTGCCTTGTTGTCGCTGCAAATCTCAGGGCTGTGGACAACGCCGCTCGAAGCTCCCGGGCCGAGACATACTCTCACTTCATGCCTTCTCTGCTATCTTGGGAGTATGTCTCAGCCTCAGAGCATCCAACGACCATTAGTCTTGGGTTGCTGAGGAGACCGGGGAAGAGGGGAGTTGGAGAATTTCCCAAGGTTGCATAGCCAGTAAGAGCAGAATTGGGACTCGAACCCACGTTTCTCTGTCTCCAAAGGTGTTGTTTTCAACTGTGCTGCCCTTGAGCCACCTCCTCCCAGCTAGGCCAAGATTTCCTCTTTTCTGTATCTTCCCTGGTGTCCAAGAGGACACCTGGCACATGGTAGGTGTTTGTTAAATGAATGAATGAACAGATCTGTCTGCGTTCCCATTTGATTCTTTTCTTTCACTCGTGTGTATACAGTATGTGGGCTCTGTGTGTGTGTGTGTTGTATTTATACGTATGTGCAGATGTGCATGCCTTGTGCACACATGTCAGGGGCCAGATTGGACTTCAGCTGTCCTCCTCCGTCACTCACCTGCATGTTTCCTTGAGACAGAGTTTCTCACTAAACCCACAGAAGCCATTTTCAGTCAGACTGGCTGACCAGTGAGCCCCAGTGACTCTAGCTCTGCTTCCCACAGGACCTGGAGTTACTGACATGCATAGCACCCCCCCAACTCGGGCCATCTTGAGCCCTCATACTTACATAGCAAGCATTCTTACCCACTAAGCCATCTCCCCAGCCACCCTATTTGATTCTTTTAACAACCCTAGGAACTACAACACTTGGAATTTTAGAAATTTCTTTTACTATGTAATATTTAATGAATGCAAAAAAAAAAAAAAAACCCATTGCAAGTATGTGACATCGGCAGGAGAATTTTAGCCATCAAGAATTCCTAGTTGAAGAACCAAGATCTCAGCAGCTATCTGGGTGAGCATCTCCATTCACTTCCCCTCCCCTACACAGGGGCGTGTTTGAATGTGGGTGCGCACGCGCCATGGCGTGCACATGGAGGTCAGAGGACGGCTTCAGCTGTCAGTCCTGACCGTCCACCTGGTTTGAGGCCGAGTCTCTCGTCGTTCACAGCTACGTAAATCAGGCTGGCTTCTGGATTCTCCTGCTTCTGCCTCCCTTCTCACCACAGGTGTGCTGGGATTACAGATGCTTGTGCTAAGGTGTGCAGTTTTACGTGAGTGCTGGGGATGCGAACTCAGGTCCTCACACTCGCGTGGCAAGTGCTTTCCCAGCCTGTTTTGTTTGCTCTACATAAACGATGCAGTGCACACGCACTCTTCCGTGCTTTGGTTTTTTTGTCACGCCTCTCTGTTTCTAAAGCACGCACCATTGTGCACTTCAGCTGTCGTTCACTAATTTTCTCTGCTTTCTGGTACTCCGCTGTCTAAACAGCTACACTCTGTACTCCCCAGAATGTGGGTTGTTCCAGGATTCAAAGAAAACATTATTTATGTATTTATGAGAAAGAGAGAGAATGGGCGCACCAGGACCTCCTGGCCCTGTGCACAAACTCCAGACATGCGCACCACTTCGTGCATCTGGCTTCACATGGGTACTGGGGAATCAAACCAGGACCATCAGGCTTTGCAAGGAAGTGCCTTTAACCACGGAGCCATCTCCTCGGCCCAGCTTCCAGGATCCTTTGCTGTCAGCAGCAGGCTGCGTAGACTGCATGCCTAACACTGCTCTCACGGCTCCTGGCCTGTGACATGTGGCTTCGTGAGGCACTGTCATCCTGCTCCTCAGTGACTTCCCTCCCCCTCCTTCCTGTGCCGTGACACAACTCCAGCTACTTCACATCCTCCTCAGTACGTAATGCCATCACACTTCTTTTCCCCTTTGCTTTGCCATTTTGCGGGGAGGGGCATTTATTTATTATATTTCTCTTGCATCTCTGTGTGTGGTGTACATACATGTGTGTTCATATGTGTGTGCACATGGGGGCCAGAGGTTGACATCAAGCGTCTTTCTCAGTCACGCCCCTCCTTATTTATTGAGGCAGGATCTGTCTCTGAACCTAGAGCTCACCAAGTTGGCTAGACTAGCTAGCCAGTAAGCACCAGAGAGCCTCCTGTCTCCGCCTCCTAGAACTGGGGTTACGGGCGCATGCCACCCCAGCTGGCATTTTACATGGGTGCTGGGCATCCAGGCTCAGTTCCTCATGCTTGCGTGACAAGCACACTACCTACTGAACCAACTCTCCAGTCCCTCTGTTTTTTCTTTTTTAAAAAAAAAAATTAGGGCTGAAGAGATGGCTTAGCGGTTAAGGCGCTTGCCTACAAAGCCAAAGGATCCAGGTTCAACGCTCCAGGACCCACATAAGCCAGATGCACAAGGTGGCGCATGTGTCTGGAATTTCTTTGCAGTGGCTGGTGACCCTGGTACACCTGTTCTCTCTGTCCCTATCTGCTTGCAAATAAAGAAAAATTATTTTTAAAAATTGATTGATTGATTTTGTGTGTGTGTGTGTGTGTGTGTGTGTGTGTCTTGCTGCTGCAAAGGAATGCCAAATGTTTGCACACTTTAAGACTGGCTATACATGGGTGGCTGGGAATTGAACCCCAGCCAGCAAGCTTTGCAGGCAAGCTCCTTTAAGTGCTGAGACTTCTCTCCAACCCTTTAAATTAGCTTTTTTTTTTTTTTTTTTTTGGTGTTTTCCGAGGTAGGGTCTCACTTTAGCTCAGGCTCACCTGGAATTCACTATGTAGTCTCAGGGTGGCCTCGAACTCATGGTGATCCTCCTACCTCTGCCTCCCGAGTGCTGGGATTCAAGGTGTGCACCACCACGCCCGGCTAAAATTAGCTTTTAAGACCCACATTCCTAGTGGACAGAGCTGGTCCCAGAGCCACATGTGACACCAGAGCCCTTGGTGCCAGCCCTTGTGCCTCTAGTCACCCATTCCTCAGTGTCTGCCGAGCACCTTCTCTGTGGATCTGGGAGAGGGACAGAGAGTTAGAATTGGGAGCAAGAAACCCGGAGCCTCTCACTGGCCGGTGGCCTCAGGTGAATCGCGATATCATATCATCGAGCATACTTCTGCTTCCTCGTCTGTGAAGTCTAGATATCAGTCACAGGATCTCCCCCCAGACTGGCTGCCTGAGGACTGAAGGCCAGGAGTCCAGCAGGCAGGCAGTGCTGGGCAAGTGAACATGCAAGCTCACAGCACAGAAGACAGACAGACAGACGGCACTGACTGCATTGAGCTCCCCGCCCCAAGGAAGGAGACAGACACAAAACAACTAGATAACAGAAGGATGTGGCTTGTGATAAGGGAGAGGAAGAAAAGCGCTAGGTGACAAGACAGTGTCCAGGCACTGACTCCTCTGGGTGTCAGGCCACGAAATCCCTCCTAGAGAAGGTGACATTAGGACCCAAGGTATGAAGGACGAGAAAGGGAGTCCAGGGCAAAGAGCCAAGGGGAGAGTGGCCCAGCAGGGAGGCAAAAGGTTAGTCCAAAGGCCCTGAGGCAGGGATCCAAAAGCCTTCAAGGCGATCAGTATTGCCAGGGCCAAGTGAGCCAGGAGGGAAGGTCAGGAGAGGAAGCTGGGGAGTGTCCGGGTCCGGGTCCGGGTCCGGGTCTGGGTTCTCACTTGGGTAGAGTGGGGAGTTTCAGAGAGCAGGGTGTTGTGATGTATGTCATTAGATGATCTGTCCAGCTGTGTGTGAGGGTCAACTATCTATGAATTCATCTAAATGCTTCTTGAAGCCACCAGTATTTTTAGCCAGTGTCCCCTCTCTGTGAAGCAAAACTTCCCTTTATTGGTCTTAAATGTATTGTTTTTGGGTTTCAAGGGGAGCCCCCTTCTGCCTTGTAGCGGGGAGCTAGTGAGGCAAGGTGAGCTTTGCGGCAAGAGTTGTGGCAAGGGAAGGAGAGGCGGGGAGAGGAGGAAAGAGGGAAGGGTCTCCCAGTGCTACGCAACCTATTCCTCCTTTCGATACCAGTGTCTTCCTACCTGTAGAAGGACAGTATGTGATTCTGTGATGGCACAGGCCTGCCGTGAGCTTAGCACTTAGAGGCTGTGGCTTGGGGTTCACAAGTTTGAGGCCAGTCTGGAATCACAGTGTGGGTCACCATGCTGGCCTGAGTCTTACAATCTTACACACACACACATAGGCACAGAAGCACACACACACACACACACACACACACACGAATACATACACATGCACATATGCATGCACACACACATACCCGCATGCAAGCGCGGGCACACAGGTAGCACATATGCACACATATACAAACATGCATCTACATACAGACACCTACATATATACATATGCACACACAGCCATTTTTATTTGTTGTTGTTGTTATTGTTGTTGTAGTTTTTGAGGAGGTAGGGTCTCACTCTAGCCCAGACTGATCTCCTCACTATGTAGTCTCAGGCTGGCCTTGAACTCATGGTGATCCTCTTACCTCAGCTTCCTGAGTGCCAGAATTAGGATTAAAGGTTTGCACCACCAAGTCTGACCAAAAATTTTTTAACCATTTATTTATTTTGAGAGAGGGAGAGAGAGAGAATAGGAGTGCCAGGAGCTTCAGCCTCTGTGAACAAACTTGTTACGTGGGCCCCTGTGTGCATGTGTGACATTGTGCGCTTGCTTCGCTGTGCGTCTGGCTTACGTGGGACCTGGAGATTAGAACAGTTCTTAGGCTTCAAAAGCAAGAGCCTTAACCACTAAGCCATCTCTCCAGCCCCTGGCTAAATATTTGATTGAAGTCTTTTAGTTTTGTTTTCTTGTTGAAGTTTGGTTTCACTGTAGCCTAGGCTGACCTGGAACTCACTCTGTAGCCCCAGGCAGTCCTCAAACTCATGGAGATCCTCCTACCTCAGCCTCCCAAATGCTGGGATTAAAGATGTGTGTCACTTCATAGACACTTCTTTCATTCTTTCTTTCTTTCTGTGATTTTTTTTTTGTTTTTCAAGATAAGGTCTCGCTGTAGCCCAGGAATTCACTATATAGTCTCAGGGTGGTCTTGAACTCACAGTGATCCTCTTAAACCTCTGCCTCCCAAGTGCTGAGATTAAAGATGTGTACCTCCACAACTGGCTTTCTTTAAAAAAAAAAAAAAAATTTTTTTTTGAGGCAAAACCAACAGACTGGTCTTTTTTTTTTTTTTTTTTTTTAAATGACCGAGAGAGAGAATTGGCATGCCAGAGACTCCAGCCACTGTAATCCAACTCCAGACACATGCATCACCTTGTGTGCATGTGCAACCTATGTGTTTGCGTCACCTTATGCGACTGGCTTATGTGGGAGCTGGAGAGTCAAATATGGGTCCTTAGGCTTCTCACACAAGTGTCTTAACCACTAAACCATCTCTCCAGCCCCCCTCCCCTTTTTATCTATTTATTTACTTGCAAACAGAGAGAAAGGAAGAGAAAGGAGAGAGAGAGAGGGAATAGGTCCTTCAGCCACCGCAAATGAGCTCCAGACACATGTAACATTTTGTGCATCTGGCTTTACGTGGGTACTGGAGAATTGAATCTGGGTCCTTTGGCTTTGCGAGCAAACGCCTCAATTGCTAAGCCATCTCTCCAGCCCCTCACAGACATTGTTTCTTTGCTCCCTTTTCAATTACACTTTTCCATGAGTTTTCTGGGCTGTCAGTGACTGTCTCTTTTCTCTCAAGTCCCTTCCTGGAGCTTCTGCCAAGGCCATGATCTTGCACAACCTAACCCAAGGCAGCTCTCAGTTCTGCTCATCCACCCGAGACCAGGCACCCCTCTCCCCATGTTCCCATTGCTTCCTGGACCCTGTCTCTGGTGGTTTTCTCCACCTCATAGCCCCCTCCCGCCTTAGCAGATTCCCTATCTCTCCTCTCCTTCCTCCCCAGCCTAGAGACTCATCTCTAGCTGACTTAGTGCTCTCTGCTCCTGCGGCTGTGAACATCTCATTTTACCTGTGATGGTCTGTCTGTGTCTTAGCCTAGAACCCCACTCAGCCCCAGACTGCGGCATCTCTACTCTGCATCCAACCAACATGAACCTACACACCACACGACACACCCACAAGCAAGCCCCTCTTTTCCCTCCACCCCCAACACCCTTGGGTCTTCCCACCCCATCCTTCCCTGAGCGAGCCACACAGCTCAGACCCTCCACACTCCTCTCCAGCTCCCCTCACAGACCTATCATAAGGACGATGAACGCCACTTCCCAAAGGTGACCACTCTGACCCTCCCCGCTCCACTGCCACTACCTGAGGCAAAACCTGCAAATTTTAGCCTGAATTTGCATGAAAGCCTCCTGAGAGTGCTCCTCCCGGCCGCCATCCTGACCCCTCCTGTTTACTTTCCACAGAGTAGCTAAGATATCTCACTCCTCTGTTCAAACCCTCAGAGGTCCTTTCTCACTGCAAGAAAATGTCACACCTTTCCGTGGCCTACAAGGTCCTGAGGGAGCTGTGAACACCCTCAGCACCCTCCTCTGCCTTTCCCTCCCTTGCTAGGCTCACTGGTGACGGCTGTGGTGCGGCGCTTGGGTGTTGAGCAGTCACGTACAGGGCACCTCAGGGCCTCTGCACCTGCTATATCCCTAGACTATTCTGACTCATTTACTCGTCCACAGAGCTCTCCTCTTCCCTTCCTTCCCCCCTTCTTTTTCTTTTGGGCTGGAGATGGAACACAAAGTGTCTAGAGTGCCAGGACTCAGGAGGCAGGAGGGCCGTGAGTTTGACCCTGTCTCACGAAGACAAAATAAAAAAGAGCACATGCCAGGTATGGGGGTGCATGCCTTTAATCCCAGCACTCGGGAGGCAGAGGTAGGAGGATTGCCATGAGTTCGAGGCCACCCTGAGACTCCATAGTGAATTCCAGGTCAGCCTGGGCCAGAGTGAGACCCTACCTCGAAAAACCAAAAAAAAAAAAAAAAAAGCAATATATAAGACCCCCCAGAGAGAAAACTGGAAACATCCACACCACAGTGTTAGCAGCAGTTTTCTCAGGGAAATGGAATTATGGGTGTTCTCTTTAGCTTATCGGTATGACATAAACCAGCGTTGCCCCATGTTGCGATTTGTGACGACAAAAGAGTGTCACACCTCCACTGTCCATATGGCCACCGCTAGCCACATGGCTACTGAGCACTTGACAGGTGACTATGAGACTAGAGGACAGTGGTTTTATCGCACTTGCTTCCCCTCCACCAGCCGGAGGTAGGGTCTCACTCTAGCCCAAGCTGACCTGGAATTTACTGTGTTGTCCCAGGGTGGCCTCGAACTCATGGCGATCCTCCTACCTCTGCCTCCCAAATCCTGAGATTAAAGGCGTGTGTCACCACGCCTGGCTTTTTTTTTTTAATTTTTTTAATTTTTATTTATTTATTTGAGAGCAACAGACAGAGAGAGAAAGAGGCATAGAAAGAGAGAGAGAATGGGCGTGCTAGGGCCTCCAGCCACTGCAAACGAACGCGTGCGCCCCCTTGTGCATCTGGCTAATGTGGGTCCTGGGGAATTGAGCCTCGAACCAGGGTCCTTAGGCTTCACAGGCAAGTGCTTAACCGCTAAGCCATCTCTCCAGCCCACGCCTGGCTTTTGCACTTGTTTTTTCTTAGGCATAAGCGACAAATTTTGGCTCTGCAGAAAGGGAATGTTTTTGTGTGTTCATTCTGTCCTGTCTACTTGCAGAGCCCCCATGAGGTCCCCGTGAGAGCCAGTGTGACTGCCACAGCATTATAAACTGTGAAAGTCTTATACTCGAGAGGCGGCCAAGTGATCCTTCTTCCCCTCACCTGAGACCTTTTTTTTTTTTTTGGTTTTTTGAGGTAGGGTCTCGCTCTAGCCCAGGCTGGCCTTGAACTCATGGCGATCCTCCGATCCTCCTACCTCTGCCTCCCAAATGCTGGGATTAAAGGCATGTGCCACCACGCCTGTCTCTGAGACATATCTTCTCCTTCTCTTGAGGCCCCAGCGAACACACAGCCCTACTCACAAGCATCTTTGGGTGGTCTCTCCAAGGGGAAGGAGGGGACACAGGTCTGGCCTCCTGAGAAGACAAAACATTCCCAAATCCTCACTGGCTGGTGCATTCACTAAAGGGCACTGCTAACTGCCACCCCCAGAAGTAGGCATGATACCCACACGGGTATTCAAGTCCAGGCTTTGGAGGAGTGATGAGTCACAGAAGGCAGGAATTGAAGAAGTTCAGCTCAGTCCCTGTGAGCATGCCACTTTCCTGAGGGGCTGTTTTCCCTTTGGTCAAAGCAGGGACTAGCTTGGCTGCCTGGCAGATCCCGTAGTTGATGGGGTGATAGGGTGGAAAAGTAAATTACAAAGGTCTGCAGAGGTGTTCAAGGTCAAAGAATGTACCAACACCGTGTGTGTGCGTGTGTGTGTGTGTGTGTGTGTGTGTGTGTGTGTGTTTTCTTTTCTAAACAGGGTCTCATGTGGCCTAGGCTGACCCTGGAACTTACTATGTAGCTGAGAATGATCTTGAACTTTAAAAAAAAAAAAAAAGTTTATTTTTATTTATTTATTTGAGAGAGAGAAAGAGGCAGAGAGAGGGAGAGAGAGAATGGGTGCACCAGGGCCTCCAGCCACTGCAAACTAACTCCAGATGCATGCTCCCCCTTGTGCATCTGGCTTTCATGGGCTCTAGGGAATTGAACTGAGGTTCTTTGGCTGTGCAGGCAGATGCTTTAACTGCTAAGCCATCTCTCCAGCCCTTGAACTTTTTTTTTTTTTTTTTTTTTTTTTTTTTTTGAGGTAGGGTTTCACTCTAGCTCATGCTGACCTGGAATTCACTATGTAATCGCAGGGTGGCCTCAAACTCACAGTGATCCTTCTACCTCTGCCTCCCAAGTGCTGGGATTAAAGCCATGCACCACCATGCCCAGCTATGTTTTTTTAATTTTTGTTTATTTATTTGAGAGACAGAGAGAAATAGGCAGGTAGAGAGAAGCAGAGAGAGAATGGGTGCACCAGGGCCCCCAGCTGCTGCAAACAAACTCTAGATGCATGTGCCACCTTGTGCATCTGGTTCAAATGAGTCCTGGGGAACTGAACCTGGGTCCTTTGGCTTTGTAGACAAGCACCTTAACCTCTAAGCCATCTCTCCAGCCCTGATCTTGAACCTGTGATCCTCCTGCCTCCACTTCCTGAGTGTTGGGATTACAGGTATGTACCACCATGCCCAGTGATATTATTACTATTAATATTTTATACCAACATCACAGTGTAGATAAGAATAAGTAAAATATCAGGAAAATTATCCATCCCCTATGAAGTTCTGGGCCAACGTGAGGTAGCAGTCAGTCTGGAAACAGATCATGGCCTCTCCCCTGAGGACCTGGCATGGGAGAAGAGGGGTGAGAAAGGCATAAAGAAATACCAAACTACTTGTCCTGTCCATGGGCATATATCAGGCCACGGGCGACTGAAGGAAACCAGACATCCACAGCCTCTGAGCTCAGGCAGCTTTCACAGGAAATGGGGAACCTCACATTCATCAAACAGCCACTCAAACATATAATTTAGACGGCATGATAAGGGCTGGAAAGAGGAGCTACAGGGGCTGCGAGAACAGCTCAGCAGTAGAAGGCACTTACTTGCAAAGCCTGCTGGCCAGGGATTGGATCCCCCAGCCACCCACGTAAGCCAGATGAAGAAAGTGGCACAAGCATCTAGTGTTCCTTTGCAGTGGCAAGAGGCCCTGGCAACCCTCCCCCCCCTCCCACACACACATACAAATAAATGAATATTTTTAATAATTTATTTGAGAGAGAAAGAGACAGAAAGAGAGAGAAAGAATGGGTGCACCAGGGCCTCCAGCTGCTGCAAACCAACTCCAGACTGATGTGCTACCTTGTGCATCTGGTTTACGTGAGTCCTGGTGAAGTGAACCTGGGTCCTTTGGCTTTGCAGGCAAGCGCCTTAACCACTAAGCCATCTCCCTAGCCCCAATATTTTTTTTTTAAAGGGGAAAAGTTGTGGCTGGGGAGATGGTTCAGCAGTTAAAGGCACTTGCTTGCCAAGCCTGCCTGTCCAGGTTCAATTCCTCGGTACCCATGTAAAGCCAGATGCACAAAACAAGCATCTGGCATTTGTTAGTAGCAGCAAGAGACCCTGGCACATGGAACCACACACACACACGTAAATAAATAAAATCATTATTATTAGTTTGCATAGTTTTATTTATTTGAGACACAGAGAGGAAAGGAGAAAGAATGGGTGTGTCAGAAGATCTTGCTGCTGCAAACAAACTCCAGATGCAAGCACTGTTTTGTGCATCTGGACTTTAAAAATTATTTTTAAGCTGGGCATGGTGGCGCATGCCTTTAATCCCAGAACTCAGGAGGCAGAGGTAGGAGGATTGCTATGAGTTCAAGTCCACCCTGAGACTATATAATGAATTCCAGGTCACCCTGGGCTAGAACAAGACCCTACCTCAAAAAAAAAAAAAAAAAAAAAAAACACGCTGGTCATGGTGGCACACATCTTTAATCCCAGCACTTGGTAGGCAGAGGTAGGAGGATCTAGATGAGTTCAAGGCCACCTTGAGACTACATAGTGAATTCCAGGTCAGCCTGGGCTAGAGCGAGACCCTACCTTAAAAAACCCTGACACACAGGGATGGGATACCTTCCAGTGAATTATTGGCCAGGGAGGTCCCTAATGCCCCCAAAACATTACAGGCCATTGCCGAGGCCCTTGGTTTCCCACCAGGAATAGATGGTAAGACCCTATTGCTAAAGACTCCACATACTTGGGTTGCAAGGCCACTGAGAAATCCTGTAGGAACTGAGCTGAAAACCTCCTCCATGTAGACCAGCTGACAGAAAGCTGGAAAAGCCACATTGCATGCAGTTCAATGGGAGGCAGAGAAATCACCAGTGAAGATACTCCACAGTGGACACTGCAAACCTTATATTTGGCCAGCCAGGCCAAATGAGCCAACGGGTGCAATACAGGCACGTCTGTCATGGTGGAAACCAGCTGCTCTCTAATTGGACTGGAGGCCCACTCTATGGGAGGGAATACATCCCTGATATTGAAAACCTACAACAGGGGTAGTTATGAGCCCTAGGGGTGTAACGTCTGCTGCTGTCTGGCTAAATGTATATACTATGCTCATCAAACTGCCCAATAAGCACTTCTCTTAATGTTCATACCCATATATTAATATTAATGCTACTCTCACTTTTGGTAAAGAACCTTCTCAGCCGGGCGTGGTGGCACACGCCTTTAATCCCAGCACTTGGGAGGCAGAGGTAGGAGGATCACCGTGAGTTCAAGGGTACCCTGAGACTCCATAGTGAATTCCAGGTCAGCTTGGGCTAGCGTGAGACCTTACCTCGAAAAACCAAAGCAAAAAAAAAAAAAAAAAAAAAAGAACCTTCTCTTTTCAGATGGCAGTGACCTTGGGATGACTCAGAAGGCATCATGGTGCTGGGAAGAAGTGACAGGAATGTTCAGCACTGCAATATCTCTATCACACCTTCCATGGCTCAGGGTCCATTGCAGAAGAGGTGGCAGAAAGAATGTAAGAGCCAAAGGAAGGGTAGGACTTCTTACAATGTGCTCCTCCAGACACAAAATGGCCTGGATATCCATGACCCCACAGTGCCTGACACTATCTACACAAGACCATCATAATAGGAGGAAAAGATCATGACATCAAAATAAAAGAGAGACTGATTGAGAGGGGGAGGGGATATAATGGAGAATGGAGTTTCAAAGGGGAAGGTAGGGGGAGGGAGGGCAGTACCATTGGATATTGTTTACAATCATGGAAGTTGTTAATAAAAATAATAATAATAAATAAATTTTAAAAACCTGGCACACCCATTCTCATACTCTCCCTCTCTGCTTATAAATAAATAAATAAAATATTTTTAAACTTATTTTTGAGCCAGGCCGGGACGTAGTGGCGCACGCTTCCATCCTAGCACTGGGGAGGCAGATGTGGGAGGATCGCTGTGAGTTCCCCTCCTGATGACAATTCCCCTCCAGACTGTAAGCTGACATAAACCCTTTCTTCCCATCAGCTGCCTCTGGCTGGGTGTTTTGCCCCAGCACGGTGAGAGGCGGGGTGTATTTTTCTGGGTGGAAAGCTGGAGGAGCGGAGCGGGGCAGGGTGGGCGCTCGGCAGCTGCAGCGAGGCCTCCGTAGGAATGACGAGAGGCAGAGAGCACTGTTTGAGAAGCAGAGGGGTACGACTTGGTGCAGGACGTGGAGATATTCCAGCGCACAAGCTCTGTGACCAGGAAGGTCAGAGGTTCGGGACTTGAGAGACCTGGGGAGACTTTGTAAGGAACTGAGCTCTCTGGGCTTTGTGATGTAGGCCGCAGCTCCCCTAGTGGAGAGAACGGGTAATACAGTCTACGCAGCGCCCAGGATGTGCCAGGCCTCTCCTTTCATACCCACATCCTGCAAGGCCCGGCGCTGTGATTGCTCCCACTTCACAGACGAAGAACCCGAGGCTCAGTGAGACTGCTGCTTGGATACGAACCCCAGCCAGTCTGACCCCAAACACATATTTTATTTCATTTATTTGAGTGAGAGAGAAAAAGGAGAGAGAGAGAGAGATTGAGAGAGAGAGAATGGGTGCACCAGGGCCTCCAGCCACTGCAAACGAACTCCAAATGCATGCGCCACCATGTGCATCTGGCTTTTTTTTTTCCCCCTTTTTTTTTCGAGGTAGGGTCTCGCTCTAGCCCAGGCTGACCTGGAATTAACTATGTAGTCTCAGGGTGACCTCGAACTCATGGCAATCCTCCTACCTCTGCCTCCTGAGTGCTGGGATTTAAGGCGTGCACCACCAAGCCCGGTGCATGTGGCTTATGTGGGTTCTGGGGAGTCGAACCTGGGTCCTTAGACTTAGCAGGCAAATGCCTTAACCACTAAGCCATCTCTTCAGCCCTGAACTGTCTTTTAACCACAGTTGTCATACTGTTCCTGTGGTTTTGGGTGCCACGAACTGGAAGAGTTGGGGTGGAGACATGGGCAAGGCTGAAAGGGGCTGGGACCAAATCCTGAGGGCCACAGGGGTCAGCTGTGGGGACCAGGACCTCCCTGCCGCGGGTGGGAAACCCGGTCACAGGTGCTCCTCTGAGAGGAGGGAGAAGGGAGACAGGGACAGGGTCGGTGAGCCTGCGGAGGGTGAGGCCTGGTCCGGCAGTCCTCAGATTGAACAGGTGGCTGGAGGGGGGATGCCACAGGTGAGCTGTCCAACTTGGGAATCAGGATGGTGCAGGGCTTTATACATCATTCATTCGTTCCTCACTCATTCAGCATACCTCCATGGAGCATCTACTGAAGGTCCCGGTCCTGAACAAAGGGCTGAGAACAGAGAAAAGATGGGACAGCACCCAGAACAGGCCTGGGGAGCTGCAGAGGAGGCAGGGGAGGATGATGAAGATGCAGCCTGTGGGGAGGCTGGGAGCCCCTAAATTGTACCATCCAAGGGCAGTTGCCTAAAAGCTCTGCGACTCAGGAGAGGTGGGGTTTGAAATATGGGTTTTTTGTCTTTTCTTGGTATGTGGCTTTATTTCATTGTTATTTAATTTTCATTTATTATTATTGTTATTATTTTGTTTTTTCCAGGTAGGGGGTTTCACTCCAGCTCAGGCTGACTTAGAATTCACTATGGAGTCTCAGGGTGGCCTCAAACTCGCCACCATGCTGCTTGAATGTGAGTTTTTTGGTTCTTGTTTTCCTTTTCGAAAATGTCATTATGTAGTTGAGCGTGGTGGCACACGCCTTTAATCCCAGCACTCAGGGAGGCAGAGGTAGGAGGATCACCTTGAGTCTGAGGCCACCCTGAGACTCCATAGTGAATCCCAGGTCAGCCTGAGCTAGAGTGAGATCCTACCTCGAAAAAGAAAAGAAAAAAAAAAGAAAGGCAAAGAACCAACTTGAAGTTGTCCTTTGACCTCCACACTGCACACTTGTAGCAGCTGTGTGTCTACACACTCTCACGTACACATCATGATTTTTTTTTTTCTGAGATAGAGCCTCACTCTAGCTCAGGCTGATCTGGAATTCACTATGGAGTCTCAGGGTGGCCTTGAACTTCTATAAATCACATCTTGTCAAGGTCTTAAAACAGAGGGCTGGGAAAGTGGCTCGGTGGTTAAAGGCAATCTCTTGAAAAGCCTGACAGCCCAGGTTTAATTTCTAAGGCAGCCACCCACATAAAGCAGTGGCAAAAGTGGTACAAGCATCTGCCTGGCTTTTGCTACAGTGGCAAGAGGCCCTGGCATACACAGACATATACAGACAGACAGGTAAAAATAATCCAGCACTCGGAGGCAGAGGTACGAGGATCACTGTGAGTTTGAGGCCACCCTAAGACTGACTACACAGTGAATTCCAGGTCAGTCTGGACTAAAGTGAGACCCTTTCTCAAAAAAGCCAAAATAAATAATACAGGGTTAGAGACATGGTTAAGCGGTTAAAGGCACTTGCTTGCAAAGCTTGACTGCCCAGTTGGATTCCCCAGTACCCACATAAAGCCAGATCCACAAAGCGGCACTTGCGTCTGGAGTTCAGTGGCAGGAGGCCCTGGTGCTCCCATTCATTCCCCCCCCCCCCCCGCCGCCTCTCTGTGTAAGTACTTGCAAATAAATAAAAATATTAAATAATAATACAGTTAAGGTGACTAAAAACTAAGAATCTCACCTTTTCTAAGAATTCATGAATCAGGAGGAGAGATTATTCCAGATGGAGAGACCAGGTTGGAGGGTGGCCGCGGGAGGGACCTGCCTCACTGTCATTCACAGCTCTATGCTGACCAGTCCAGAGCGCCCATTGTCTCTGCATCCTGAAGCTATCATTCCAGAAGGAATGGGGCCATTCTCACTTCACAGACAGGTCACCTAGTCCCAAGGCCATTAAGGGGATACAAGCAGAGACGCAGTCCCTCCACCCTGAGGTTTGCCGCCTCCAGTTGAGGTCGCGGTCCTGGAAGAGAAGCCGCGGTGGTCCACGCACTGGCGCTTCTCTGGCGCCACCTGCTGGCCGAAGTGCGGAACTCACGGGAAGAGGCGCTGGCTTCTGCACTTGGCCTTGGTCTCCCTGGTCAGCTCTTCTGTCCACTGTTTCCTCCTAGCAGCCTTGGCTGCCTCTTAAGTCCAAACCTTCCTATGCGGAGACCTAGAGACTTTTCAAGGACGACCCTAGAGAAGCAGAGGACCCAGGCGCTATGCATCTACCATGTGCCCCATGTGAACATAGACCTCAGAGTGCCCTTGATAAAGAGAGCCCCGAGGGTGAGGGGTCAGGACCCCTTTGGGCTGGTTTACGCATGGGGACTGGGTTGAGGCTATGGCCTGATCTACCTGGGTGCATCTGGAGAGCAAGAGATCCTGTTTCATTGTTGTTGTTGCTTTAATATTTTATTTATTTGAGAGGGAGAGAAGGAGGCAGACAGAGGGAAAGAATGGGTGCGCTAGGGCCTCTAGCCACTGTAAACAAACTCCACTTGCATGTGCCACCTTATGCATCTGGCTTATATGGGTACTGGGAATTGAACCTGGGTCCTCAGGCTCCCTAACCCTGTTTCTTTTTCTTTTCTTTTCTTTTCTTTTGTTCTTTCTTTCTTTTTTGAGATGGATGCTTGTTATGTAGCCCAGGCTGGCCTCAAAATGGCCATCCTCCTGCCTCTGCCTCACTTCAGGATCTGCCTGGGCTGGAGACATGGTAACATTTCTGTTTGAGCATTGTGCCCAAGGTCACGCCGCGATAAACATGATCCTAGAATCTGAGCCCAGGAAGGGAGAGCCCGGAGAAAGGGATAAAGGGAAACAGAGAGAGGGAGCCATCACAGAGATCTCAGGGCAGACACCAGGCAAAGGGAGCAGAGCCCTACTAGGTCTGTCGATGTGTGTGTGGGGGGGGGTGCCACAGAGAGGGGACCTGAGAGTGCCCTGTCTCTGGGACCTTCTGCTTAGCCTGAGTGTGGCTGTGTGAACTGGGACTGGTCAGCAGCCTGAAAAACTTCTTTCCCACAAGAATTGGAGCTGACTTCTAGTTATCTTTTCCAACTAGCTGGACAAATGGATCACAAGTTCATGGCCAGCCCAAGTTACATAGTGAGACCCTGGAAAGGAAAGGAAAAGAAAGGAAAGGGAGGGAAAGGAAAGGGAAGGGAAGGGAAGGGAAGGAAAGGGAAGGGAAGGGAAGGGAAGGGAAGGGAAGGGAAGGGAAGGGAAGGGAAGGGAAGGGAAGGAAAGGAAAGGAAAGGAAAGGAGAAAGACAAACAGACAAAGAGAGAGAGAGAGAGAGAGAGAGAAGTCCCCTTCCCTAGGAAACCTTGGGTGGCTGACATGGAGTGAAATACCCATGTTACACAGTTCAAATGCCTCTCCTGCCAAGTGCTCCTCATGTGTGTACTGGGGTGAATATTTGTGTGTACTCCGTAGAAACTGTGTATTTGACCCAGTCAGAGCTGAGGTAGGTAAGAATTAGAATACCGGATCAAACCCAGACATGCAGGGGCTGATTGTAGAGGACCCCCGTCTCCTGAGCCCCAGGCTGTGGCTTCTTCTGAGAGAACTCAGGGAAGGGGGAAGATCCCCTCTCCCTGAAGTAGTGGGAGTCAAGCCAGCTGCTGCACTGTCTGCTTCACGGCTGGCCATCATCCTGCTCTTCCCTCCCCTGCCCCCCCCCCCGACTCCCAGCTGCAAAGACCCCAACCGTATTCCTAGGAGTTAACACAAAACCTCACACAGTGGGTTCGGAGATTTCCAAGTACTTGTTGGAGGAAAGAAAGAATAGACGAGGCAGGGCTCGGGTGGTAGGGGTGCAGGTTTGTTGAGGGTACAAGCAGAGTTGGCAGGGAGCAGTGGCACGGGGGGGGGGGGGGGGCAGGGGGAGAAACACCAGCTCACATGTAGTCACTCTGATGTGTGACTCTTCCTAGAGTCCTTATGGCTGCGCACAGCCTGTGGGCCACACTAGGCCCTCTGTGCTCCTTAAAGTGGGCCTCTGGCACCTTAAAGACTGCTGGGGAGGCCAGGCCCTAGCGGAAGTTGGGAAATAAGGTACCCTAAGATTCCCTTCCTTCTCCATCTCCCCAACACTAGCTCCTTGACCCCTGTGATGGTTGACACCGATTGTCAGCAGTGAGGGGTACATTAGGTTAGCCTCTGGGCATGTCTGTGAGGGGTGATCTAGGTTAGGTTAACTGAGGTAGGAAGGCCCACCTTAACTGTAGGCAGCACCATTCCGTGGCCTGGGGTCCTGGACTGGATGAAAAGGAGAGTGAGCCCGGCGTAGGGGCGCACACCTTTAATCCCAGCACTAGGAAGGCACGGTAGGAGGATTGCTGTAGGGTCAAGACCAGTCTCAGACTACATAGTGAATTCCGGGTCAACTTGGGTTAGAGTGAGACCCTACCTCGAAAAAAAAAAAACAAAAAGAGAGAGAGAGCAGGGCTGGGTAGATTGGGGAGATGGCTCCTCAGTGGTTAAAGGCACTTGCTTACAAAGCCTGCTGCCACAGGTTTGATTCCCCAGTACCCACGTAAAGCCAGGTGTACAATGTGGTGCATGCGTCTGGAGTTCTGTTTTCACTGGCAAGAGGCCCTAGTATATCTATACTCTCTTCTTTCTCTCTCTCTCTCTCTCTCAAATATAAAAAATAAGGGCCTGGCGTAGTGATGCACACCTTTCAGCCCAGCACTTGGAAGGCAGAGGTAGGAGGATCGCCTTGTGTTCAAGGCCACCCTGAGACTCCATAGTGAATTCCAGGTCAGCTTGGGCTAGAGTGAGACCCTACCTTGAAAAGCCAATAAATAAATAAATAAATGGCTGGAGAGATGGCTTAGCAATTAAGGCACTTGCCTGCGAAGCCTAAGGACCCAGGTTCGGCTCCCCAGAACCCACGTAAACCAAATGCACATGGTGGTTCATGCATCTGGAGTTCGTTTGCAGTAGCTGGAGGCCCTGGTGCACCCATTCTCTCTCTCTCACTCTCTTTCTCTTTCTCCCTCCCTCTCTAATAAATAAATAAATACAAATTTGAAAAAATTTTTAAAATAAATTTTTTTTAAAGAGCACTGGCTGAGCGGCTGTCTTCATCTCTGCTTCCGCGCCGTGCTGAGAGTGACCATTAGCCCCGCGCTCTGCTGCCAGGCCTCCCTGCAGTGATGGACTGTGAGTTGGAACTGTGAGCCGAAGTAAACTTCCTCCCTTAAACTGATTCTGGTCAGGTATTTTGTCCCAGAAATTCAATTTGCATTTCTTTGATTCCTCAAGATGTTTAATGGTCTGCACATTAGTTATTTGTGCATTTACTGAGGTTTCTTCTTCTTCTTTTCTTTTCATTCCCTTCCTCTTCCTTCCTTCCTTTTTTTTTTTTTTTTTTTTTTTTTTTTTTTTTTTTTTTTTTGAGGTGAGGTCTTGCTCTAGCCCAGCCTGACCTGGAATTCACTATGTAGTCTCAGGGTGGCCTGGAACCCCCAGCAATCCTCCTACCTATTAAAAGCATGTTGCCAAGTGTGGTGACGCACGCCTTTAGTCCCAGCACTCAGGAGGCTGAGGTAGGAGGATCACTGTGAGTTCAAGGCTACCCTGAGACTACATGGTGAATTCCAGGTCAACCTGGGCTAGAGTGAAAACCCTACCTCAAAAACAAAACAAAATAAAAGCAGCGTGTTGCCACCGGGCATGGTGGAGCACGCCTGTAATCCCAGCACTTGGGAGGCAGAGGTAGGAGGATCGCCGTAAATTCAAGGCCATCCTGAGAGTATATAGTGAATTCCAGGTCAGCCTGGGCTAGAGTGAAACCCTTCCTTGAAAAACCAAAAACAAAAACTACCACTCTTGGCATTTTTAACTTTCTAAATAATATTTTTAATTTACTTACTTACTTATTTGTTTGTTTGTTTATTTATTTATTTGTGAGAGAGAGAGAGGCAGATAGAGAGAATGGGCGCACCACGGCCTCTAGCCACAGCAAATAAATCCAGAAGCATGAGCCACTTTGTGCATCTGGCTTTACTTGGGAATCCAACCTGGGTCCTTTGGCTTTGTAGGCAAGCACCTTAACCACTAAGCTATCTCTCCAGGCCCCCTTTTTGAACTTTTTGTTGACAATCTCCATATACGCAATGTACCCTGATCATATCCCCTCCCACCAAATGCTTCTGATTTTAGAGATTTTTTTTCTTCTGCAATGTACCCTTCCCATTTCAAAGTGTTCTTTTGTGGAATAACCGAATCACACCCACATGACAGGGTATGACCTTTTTGGCTTGAAGCAATCTCTGAGGCAAGCGGGGCCCCACCCAAGAAATCACCTTCCTCATGGGCTGTGCTGATGCCAGCAAAACCCAGCCTAGAGTCATCTCCCCAAGCCCTGACTCACTTCGCTGGCTCCCTACTCGGCAGCTGTGTCCTAGCACAAGTCCCTCAACCTCTCTATGTCTCAATTTCTTTATCTCTGAAATGAAAGCCAGAGGAGTAATGCATGTAAAGTAAAACGTTGCCTGGGCGTGGTGGCGCACGCCTTTAATCCCAGCACTTGGGAGGCAGAGGGAGGAGGATCACTGTGAGTTCGAGGCCACCCTGAGACTACATAGTGAATTCCAGGTCAGCCTGGGCTAGAGTGAGACCCTACCTCTAAAAAACAAAAATTCTCTCTCTCTCTCTTTCTCTCTCCCTCTTTCTGTCTCAAATAAGTAAATAAAATAGATAAAGATTCATACCTTTTGGGGCTGAAGAGATGGCTTAGTGGTTAAGCACTTGCCTGTGAAGCCTAAGGTGCCCAGTTCAAGTCTTGATTCCCCAGGACCCACATAAGTCAGATGCACAAGGTGGTGCATGCATCTGGAGTCCATTTGCAGTGGCTGGAGGCCCTGGCCCACCCGTTCTCTCTCTCTCTCAATCTCTCTCTCTCTCTCTCTGTCACTCTCAAATAAATAAATAAAAATAAACAAAAAATTTGAAAACAGAAGATCCACAGCTTAAAAAAATATTATGGAAGTTGTCAATAAAAAGAAAAATGGAAAGGGTTAAGTGGGAGGAGGGAGGGCATTACCATGGGATTTTTTGTTGTTGTTGTTTTGTTTTCGAGGTAGGGTCTCACTCTGGTCCAGGCTGACCTGGAATTAACTATGTAGTCTCAGGGTAGCCTCGAACTCTCGGTGATCCTCCTACCTCTGCCTCCCAAGTGCTGGGATTAATGGCGTGCGCCACCACACCCGGCTTACCATGGGATATGTTTTATAATCATGGAAGTTGTTAATAAAAAAAAATTTGAAAAAGAGAAAAAGCTCAGTAGCAGAGGCCAGTAAGCTAGAAAGGAGATATAAAGGGAGTAGAAAGGGAGAGAGGTGGCATTTAATAGGATGGTATTGTATATATGTAAGTAGAATAGATTAATGGGGGTGAAAAGGCCCAAGTAAGGTCAGGGGAAGAGATTGTGTAAAGGAAAGGTGGAGGAAAACTACTTTTTTGGACAATGGAACACTCAGGAGCCATAGATTGTTACTACAAAATTTTCAGTGCCAGGGATGGGATACCTTCCAGTGAGTTGTTGGCCAGGGAGGTCCCTGATGCCCCAAAAACATTACAAGCCATTGCCGAAGCCCTTGGTTTCCCACCAGGAATAGATGGTAAGACCCTATTGCTGAAGACGGCTCATGCATGGGCTGCAAGGTCACTGAGAAATCCTGCTGGAGATGAGCTGAAAACCTCCTCCATGTAGACCAGCTGACAGAAAGCTAGAAGAAGCCATTCTACATGCAGTTCAATGGGAGAGAGAGAAATAACCAGTGAAGATACTCAACAGTGGACACTGCAAGCCTTATATTTGGCCAACCAGGCCAAATGAGCCAACAGGTGCAATAGTGGCACGTCTGTCATGGTGGAAACCAACCGCTCTCTAATTGGACTGGAGGCCTGCTCCATGAGAGGGAATACATCCCTGATACTGAAAACCTAAAACAGGGTAGTCATGAGCCCTAGGGGTGTAACGTCTGCTGCTGTCTGGCTAAATGTATATACTGTGCTCACCAAACTGCCCAGTAAGCACTTCTCTTAATGTTCATACCCATATATTAATATTAATGGTACTCTCACTTTTGGTAAAGAACCTTCTCTTTTCAGATGGCAGTGACCTTGGGATGACTCAGAAGGCACCATGGTGCTGAGAAGAAGTGACAGAGGAGTGCTCAGCACTGCAATATCTCTATCACACCTTCCATGGCTCAGGGTCCATTGTGGAAGGTGGCAGAAAGAATGTAAGAGCCAAAGGAAGGGTAGGACTCCTTACAACTTGCTCCTCCAGACACAAAATGACCTGGATATCCATGACCTCACAGTGTCTGACACTATCTACACAAGACCATCATAATAGGAGGAAAAGATCATGACATCAAAATAAAAGAGAGACTGATTAAGAGGGGGAGGGCATATGATGGAGAATGGAGTTTCAAAGGGAAAGTAGGGGGAGGGAGGGCATTACTATGGGATATTGTTTACAATCATGGAAGTTGTTAATAAAAAATAAATTAATTTTTAAAAAAGAGGGCTGAAGAGATGGCTTAGCAGTTAAGCACTTGCCTGTGAAGCCTAAGGTCCCCGGTTTGAGGCTCAATTCCCCAGGACCCACGTTAGCCAGATGCACAAGGGGGTGCATGCATCTGGAGTTCGTTTACAGAGGCTGGAAGCTCTGGCCTGCCCATTCTCTCTCTCTCTCTCTCTCTCTCTCTCTCTCTCTCTCTCTCTCTCTCTTTCTCTCTGTCTGTCTCTCTCTGCCTCCTTCTCTCTGTCACTCTCAAATAAATAAATATAAAAAAAAAGAATGGGGGCTGGAAAGATGGCTTAGTGGTTAAGGTACTTGCCTGCAAAGCCAAAGGATCCCAGTTCGATTCTCCAGGACCCATGTAAGTCAGATGCACAAGGTGGCACATGCATCTGGAGTTCGTTTGCAGTGACTGTAGGCCATGGCTCTCTCTCTCTCTCTCTCTCTCTCTCTCTCTCTCTCTCTGCTTCTTTCTCTCTCTCAAATAAATGAATAAATAAAATATATATATATTTTTAAAACTATATATATAGGGTGAGACCCTACCTCAAAAAACAAAACAAACAAACAACAAAAAAAAGCACTCACTTGTAAAGCAGTGGCAAGAGGCCCTGGCACACCCATTCTCTCTCTCTCTCTCTCCTTGCAAATAAAAATATTTTTTAAAAAGTCTTCCTGGGCATGGTGACATATGCCTTTAATCACAGCACTCAGGAGACAGGTCAGTAGGAGGATCACCGTGAGTTTGAGGCCACTCTGAGACTATATAGCGAGCTCCAGGTCAGCCTGGGCTAAAGTGAGACCCTACCTCGAAAAAAAAAAAAAACTTTTGTATGACATGTGTGTTTGTGGGAGTACGTCTGTGTGCCATGGTACATGTGTGGTGATTGAGAACAACCTCTGGTATGAGTCCTTGCCTTGCCTTTGTTTAAGGCAGAGTCTTTCTTTTAAAATTTTTTTTGTATATTTAATTTATTTATTTGAGAGCAACAGAGAGAGAGAGAAGAGAGAGAGAGAATGGACACGCCAGGGCCTCCAGCCACTGCAGACGAACTCCAGATGTGTGCGCCCCCTTGTGCATCTGGCTAACGTGGGTCCTGGGGAATCGAGTCTCGAACCGGGGTCCTTAGGCTTCACAGGCAAGCGCTTAACCTCTAAGCCATCTCTCCAGCCCGAGGCAGAGTCTTTTGTTAGGTGCAAACACCAGGCTAGCTGGTCCACAAGCTGCCGGGGAGTCTCTTGTCTCTGCCTCCTTTTTCATAGTAGGAGCGCGAATTCCAGATGTGGATCACAGCCTCTGGGATTACATGATGGGCCCTGGGATTGAACTCAGGTCCTCACCCTTGTGCAGCGAGTGCTTTGTCCATTGAGCCATCTCCCAGAAAGGAAAAAAAGAAAAGTCCAGGCATGGTGGCTCACACCTTTAATCCCAGCACTTGGGAGACAGAGGTAGGAGGACTGCCGTGAGTTCAAGGCCACCCTGAGACTACTCGGTGAATTCCAAATCAGCCTGGCCTACAGCAAGACCCTACCTCAAAAAAAAAAAAAAAAAAAATTAAAAAGAAATCTTTCATGACCTTCCAAATGTTGTTTCCAAAGAGAAAATTTCCCAGGTGTCACAGGGCATGTCTTTTTCTTAAAATATCTTTTATTTATTTATCTATTTGAGAGAGAGAAAGAGGCAGAGAGAGAGAGAGAGAATGGGTGTGAGAGAGCCTCTAGCCACTGCAAACGAACTCCAGATGCATGTGCCGCCTTGTGCATCTGGCTTACGTGGGTCCTGGAGAGTCAAACCGGAGTCCTTTGGCTCTGCAGATAAAGGCCTTAACTGCTAAGCCATCTCTCCAGCCCAGGGGGCATGTCTTTAATCCCAGTGCTTGGGAGGCCAAGGTAGGAGGCTCATGGTGAGTTCAAGGTCAGCCTGAGACTATATAGTGAGTTCCAGTTCAGCTTGAGCTAGAGCAAAACCATACCTCAAAAAAAAAAAAAAAAAGAAAGAAAGAAAGAAAGAAGTTATCGCCAGGCGTGGTGGCGCTTGCCTTTAATCCTCTGCACTCAGGAGGCAGAGGTAGGAGGATCGTGGTGAGTTCGAGGACACCCTGAGACTACATAGTTCTTTCCAGGTCAGCCTGGAACAGAGTGAGACCCTACCTTGAAAAACCAAAAAAAAGAGAGAAATTATTATTATATTTGGGTGGGAGAGATGCTTAGTGGTTAAGGTACTTGCCTACAAAGCCAAAGGACCCAGGTTCGATTCTCCAGGTATGAAAGCCAGATGCACAAGGCGACCCATGTGTCTGGAGTTTGTTTGCAGTGGCTGGAGGTCCTGGAATGCCTCTTCTCTTGCTCTCTCTCAAATAAATAAATAATAAAATATTTTTTAATTATTTGTTTGTGTGAGCGTGTGCTCTGCCTGAGTGCCAGTGCAGATTTACCACAGCGTGTATGTGGAGGTCAGAGGACACCTTTCAGCTAGGTTCTTGCCTGTCTACCTCATTTGAGGCAGGGCTTCCCACTCTGAACTCCTCTGCTGTTCTTTTTTACTTATTTTTATTTTTTTACTTTTTGCTTTTTCAAGGTAGGGTCTCACTCTAGTCCCAGGCTGACCTGGAATTCACTATGTAGTCTCAGGGTGGCCTCCAACTCATGGCGATCCTCCTACCTCTGCCTCCCTAGTGCTGGGATTAAAGGCGTGCGCCACCACACCCTGCTTATTTTTATTTATTTATTTATTTACTTACTTACTTATTTTTCAGGGAGAGAAAAAGAAGCAGAGAAGGAGAGAGAGAATGGGCATGCCAGGACCTTTAGCTCACTGCAAATGAACTCCAGATGCATGCGCCCCCTCGTGCATGTGTGCATCTGGCTGTGTGGGACCTGGAGATTTGAACATGAGTTCTCAGGCTTCACAGGCAAGTGTCTTAACCATTAAGCCCTCTCTCCAGCCCCCTTCTGCTGTTCTTTGATGTGCTCTCCCCAACCTTCTGAGAAATTCTCCTATTTCCATCTCCCATCCCTCTATCAGCATCAGCATGCTGAGATTGCAGAAACCTGATACAGATTTTTTACAAGGGACCTGGGGATCAAATCTGGGTACTCCCACATTAGCCTGACTACTTTATCCACTGAGTCATCCTCTCAGCACCTTTTCTTTGGGAAAGAGGCTGGTGACATTTTCCCCCCGCTCCCAGGCTATAAGAGTGGCATCTTCACCAGTTCCCACTGTATTTTTTTTTTTTTTTTCGAGGTAGGGTCTCACTCTAGCACAGGCTGACCTGGAATTCACTATGTAGTCTCAGGGTGGCCTCGAACTCACGGTGATCCTCCTACCTCTGCCTCCCAAGTGCTGGGATTAAAGGCATGAGCCACCATGCCCAGCCCCACTGTATTTTTTGAGGTTTCTTTTCTTCCCAGAATGGGATGTAAAGGTTCCAACAGACCAACCCCTGGGTCTCTGAGGAGGGGTTGGCATGAGTGGGCAGCATAGGCACCTATGGCAGAAGATGGGGAAGTATACATGAGATAGGAAGGGCATGGCAACTGTAGGCAGAGGAGTCAGGTGTGACAAGTGCCAGCTTGCACTTCTCTGAAAATCAGCTCAATGCCAAGGTGGACAGGGGAGAAATGAGCCTCTGACTCTTAACACAAAACAAGTCCCCTCCTTGTATTAAGTGATGCTGTTATCCAGGTCTTTCTGTGGTTTAGAGAACTTAAAAAAAAAAAAAACTGGGGAGTGGGTGGGTGGCTGCACAGATGACTCAGTGGTTAAGGTTCAATTCCCCAGTGCCCACGTAAAGCCAGATGTACGCATCTGGAGTTCATTTGCAATGGCTAGAGGCCTTGGTGCACCCATTCTCTCTTCCTTCCTCCTTCTCTCCTTGCAAATAAATAAATAAAATGTTTGTTTTTAAAAAGAGGGGGCTGGAGAGATGGCTTAGCGGTTAAGTGCTTGCCTGTGAAGCCTAAGGACCCCAGTTCGAGGCTCAATTCTCCAGGACCCACATTAGCCAGAAGCACAAGGGGGCGCACGCGTCTGGAGTTCATTTGCAGTGGCTGGAGGCCCTGGTGTGCCCATTCTCTCTCTCTCTCTCTGTCACTCTCAAATAAATAAATAAAAATTAAAATATATATATTTTAAAAGCCAGGAGAGCTGGCTTATCAGTGAAGGTGCTTGTCTGCAAAGCCAAAGGATCCAGGTTCGATTTCCCCAGGACCCAAGTAAGCCAGATGCACAAGGTGGCACATGCTTTTGGATTGTCTTTGCAGCAGCTGAAGGACCTGGCATGCCCATAATCTCTGCCTGTTTCTCTCTCACTCTCTCTCTCTCTTTTTCAAATAAATAAATTAATTTTGTTTAGTTTTGTTTTGTTTGCTTATTTTTATTTATTTGAGAGCAACAGAGAGAGAAAGAGGCAGAGAGAGAGAGAATGGGCGCTCCAGGGCCCCCAGCCACTGCAAATGAATTCCAGATGCTGTGCCCCCTTGTGCATCTGGCTAACGTGGGTCCTGGGGAACCGAGCCTCGAACCAAGGTCCTTAGGCTTCATAGGCAAGCACTTAACCACTAAGCCATCTCTCCAGCCCTAAATTAATTTTTTAAAAGAGCCAGGCATGGTGGCATATGCATTTAATCCCACCACTTGGCAGGCAGAGGTAGGAGGATTGTCATGAGTTTGAGATCACCCTGAGACTACATAGTGAATTCCAGGTCAGCCTGAGCTAGAGCAAGACCCTACCTCAAAAAAAAAACAAAATAGGCTGGGCATGGTGATGCACGCTTATAATCCCAGCACTTGGAAGGCAGAGGTAGGGGGATCACCATGAGTTCCAGGCCACCCTGAGACTACATAGTTAACTCCAGGCCAGCATGGGCCAGAGTGAGACCCTACCTCGAAAAATCAAAATAAATAAATAGATAGATAGACAAAAATAAATTTTAAAAAGCCAGGTATGATGGCACACCCTTTTAATCCCAGCACTCAGGAGGCAGAGGTAGGAGGATCATTCTGAGTTCAAGGCCACCCTGAGACTACATGGTGAATTCCAGGTCAGCTTGGGCTAGAGCATGGCACTACCTTGAAGAAACAAAAAAGAACAAAAAAATTTTTTAGGTAATCCTCCTGCTTCTGCCCCCTGAAAGCTGAGATTAAAGGGGTATACCACCACACCCAGCTTTATTTTAATTTTTTGGTTTTTTTTTTTTTTAAGTAGTGTCTCACTCTAGCTCAGGCTGACCTGGAATTCACTATGTAATCTCAGGATGGCCTCAAACTCATGGTAGTCCTCCTATCTCTGCCTCCTGAGTTCTGGGATCAAAGGGGTGCACCACCACACCCAGCTTTTTTTTTTTTTTTTTTTAGGCAAAGTCTTACTCTAGCTCAGGCTGACCTGTAACCCACTCTGTAGCTCAGGCTAGCCTTGAACTCACCAAGATCCTCCTACCTCATCTTTCCAAATGCTGGGGTTAAAGGTGTGTGCCATGATAGCCACTCAGGATTACAGGTCTAGGTCACCATGCCTGGCTCCTAGTTCTGCTCCTTTTTTTTTCAAGGAAGGGTCTCACTCTAGTTCAGGCTGTCCTGGAATTCACTATGTAGTCTCAGGGTGACCTCGAACTCACGGCAATCCTCCTACCTCTGCCTCCCCAGTGTAGTTCTGCTACTTTTTAATGGTGGTCTTCCAGTGCTGGAGAGATGGCTCAGTGGTAAGAGGTGCTTGCTTACAATGCCTGGCAGCCTGGAATCGGTTCCCCAGTACCACATAAAGCCACAAAATGGCACATGCGTCTGGAATTTGTTTGCAGTGGCAGGATGCCATGGTGAGCTCATTCTTTGTGCTTGAAAATTAATTAATTAGGGCTGGAGAGATAACTTAGCAGTTAAGGCATTTGCCTGCGAAGCCAAACCCAGGCTCGATTCCCCAGGACCCACATAAACCAGGTGGACCAGGTGGCACATGCATCTGGAGTTCGTTTACAGTGGCTGAAGGCTCTGGCACACCCATTCTCTCTCTCTCAAATAAATAAAAGAATAAATAAATAATTACAAACATTTCAGGGGCTGAAGAGATGGCTTAGCGTTTAAGGCACTTGCCTGTGAAGCCTAAGGATACAGGTTTGATTCCCCAGGACCCACATAAGTCACATACACAAGGTGGCACATGCATCTGGAGTTCGTTTGCAGGGGCTGAAAGTGCTAGCGTGCCCATTCTTCTCTCTCCAATAAATAGATAAAATATATATTTTTTTTAATTTCAAAAATATGCCGGGCATGGTGTCGCACGCCCTTTAATCCCAGCACTTGAGAGGCAGAGGTAGGAGGATCGCCATGAGTTCAAGGCCACCCTGAGACTACATAGTGAATTCCAGGTATTAGTAATGACATAAAGGAGCTTAAGTCCGGGTCTGGAAGGAGATAACCAGTGAGTCTCTTGGCCTTTAGCAATCAACAAACTCAGCAAGATTTGTCCAGACCAGTCTGTGCTGGCCACTGGAGGCAGAGTAAATCCAGGAGAGGCAGATGCCCAGAAAGACCCAGGAGGAGATCCTAGGGCGGTGGGCGGAGGGCGGAGGGCAGCAGTCAGCATCTCCGAGCTCCGAGCGCCCCCTTCCGGCTGGACTGGCTCACCGCGGTGCCCAGAGACCGCAGAGTTTCCCACGCTGGGCGGGCGGCCTCCCCGGGAGCCAATGGGGAGCAAGGGATGCGAGGGAGGGACGCCAGGGGCGGGCCGGGCCGGTGGCTGCGAAAGCCGGAGAAGCTAGGTGCTCAGCGACTCCTGGCTCTGGAAGAAGGATCGTCTTCCAGGAAGCTGGGGAATCCTACCTAGACCACCTGCCTGTCTGAGAACCATGTTCCCTCTCAGGTCTCACTACAGCGGTTGAGCTGGTCCAGCCCAGGCTGACCTGGAATTCACTCTGTATTCTCAGGGTGGCCTTGAACTCATGGTGATCCTCCTACCTCTGCCTCCCTAGTGCTGGGATTAAAGGCGTGTGTGCCTTTTAAATATATTTTTGTATTATTTTTTTTGAGAGAGATATTGAGAGAATTGGCACACCAGGACCTCCAACCACTGTAATCCAACTTTAGACGTGTTCACCATCTTGTGCATGTTGCAACCTTGCATGCTTGCATCACTTTGTGTGTCTGGTTTAAGGTAGGACCTGGAGTGCTCACCCAGGGTCCTTAGGCTGGGGTAGAAGAAAGAACTCAAATAAATCTCTCAGATATATTTTTTTTTCGAGGTAGAATCTCACTCTAACCCAGGCTGACCTGGAATTCACTCTGTATTCTCAGGGTGGCCTCAAACTCATGGCAATCCTCCTACCTCTACCTCCCGAGTGCTGGGATTGGCTTTGAGAGATTTATTTGAAAGAGAAAATGAATCAAGAGAATGAATCTGCACCCCAGGACCTCTTGCCACTGCAAATAAATTCCAGTTGTATGTACCACTTTGCATCTGGCTTTAAGTGGGCACTGGGGAATCAAACCTGGCTTGTCAGGCTTTGCAAGCAAATGCCTTTAACCATTGAACCATCTCTCCAAACCTGGGATGGTTAATCTTGATTGTCAACTTAATTGGATTAAGAAACACCTAGGGGATTAGTAAAGCACACCTCTGGGTGTAATTGTGAGGATATTTCCTGAGAGATTAGGCCCCAAGGGATCTGACCTAATGAATAGATTAACCCCTTGATGGGTTCATAGTATTATGGCATTGTTGGAAGGTGGAGAAAGGTAGGAAGGGGGAAGGAAGTCACTAGATGCTATCCTTGAGGGCTAGATCTTTCCCCCTCCCTTCCTGTATTTGTGGCTTGGCTGCTGTGGTAGTTTGAATGGATGGCCCCCACTATATTCAGGATTTTATTAAAGTTTGTAATTTAGATCTGCAGCCACCTGGCTGGAGGAGGTGTCACTGTGGGCAGATCCTAGAGTCCAGCCCTGAGGTGTGGGCATGGATTGAAATTCCAATCTAAAGATACACAAAGTTCAGGAGCTTTGCCTGGAGTTCCTAAAGTGCTTGCTTGTGGCTTGTGGCTTTTCTCTGTCTGCTTGGACCTGTGAAACAGGCCAGCTTCTTCTGCCATTATGGAACTTCCCTTCGATCTTTAGTAAATCCCTTCCTCCATAACTGTGTCTGGTCTGGAAGTTCATCCCAGCAACGAGAGGCTGACTACCACAGCTGCCGTGCTGGGAATTGCTCTCCTCCTCCCACATCTTCCCTGCCAGGACAAACTGACCCAGCCAAAATAAATCACCCTGGTCCAAAATTGTGTCAGGTGTTTTGGTCCTGGACAAGAAAAGTAATTAATCCAATAAATGAGGAGGGAGGCATTTTTTTCTTTATTGGTGTTTTGTTGTTGTTGTTGTTGTTTCCAAGGTAGGGTCTCATTCTAGCCCAGACTGACCTAGCTAGAACTCTGTGGTCCCAGGTTGGCCTCGAACTCAGCAATTTCCCTCCTCTGCCTCCCGAGTACTGGGATTAAAGGCATGTGCCACCACACCTGGCTTCCACATCACTTTTTGTGTCTGGCTTTACTTGAGTGTTGGGGAATTAAACCTGAGCCAACAAGTTTTGCAAGTAAAATATCTTTAATGACAGAGCCATCTCCCCAGCCCTGTTTTGATGTCTTGCTTCATATTTTTTTTTTTTGTTCACTTTTTATTTATTTGAGAGTGAGAGAGAGAGAGAGAATGGGCGCGCCAGGGCCTCCAGCCACTGCAAACGAACTCCAGATGTGTGCGCCCCCCTTGTGCATCTGGCTAACATGGGTCCTGGAGAATCGAGCCTCGAACCGGGGTCCTTAGGCTTCACAGGCAAGCGCTTAACTGCTAAGCCATCTCTCCAGCCCTTGCTTCATATTTTTGCAAGTCTCTCTATAGCTAGATTCTTGCATCTTCTTCATTCAGTCAGTTGCAAGTGCAATTTAAAAAATGTATATTTTTATTGATTTTTCAAGCAAAGAGAGTCAGAGACAGAAACAGACAGAATGGGTGTGTCAGGACCTCTAGCCACTGCAAATGAACTCCAGATACATTTGCCACTATGCATCTGGCTTTGCATGGGTACTGGGTAATTGAACCTGTGTCTTTAGGGTTTGCAGGCAAGCAAGTTAATTGCTGAGCCATCTCTCCAGCCTGCAATTGCAATTTTTAAAATATTTTTTTAAGAGAAAGACTATGGGCATGCCAGGACTTCTAGCCACTGTAAATAGCTCAGATGCATGCACCACTTTGTGCATCTGGTTTTAAGTGGGCACTGGGGAATTGAAGCCCAGCCAAAAGGCTTTGCAAGCAAGTGCTTTATACCACTGAGTCATCTCCCCAGCCCTGCAACTGCATTTTGATCCACAATGAATCTTGTAGAGAAGATGAAAAGGAAAGTTACATCTTCATAAATTCTGAAAATAATTTTAATTTTGAAAACCCTAGAGAATACATTAGCATTTGGAGGCCAGAGGTCAACACTGGCTGTCCTCCTCAATCATCCTTCACCTTATTTATTTATTGGTTTTACAAGGTAGGGTCTCACTCTAGCCCAGGCTGACCTGGAATTCACTGTGGAGTCTCAGGCTGAGCTCCAGCTCACAGTGATACTCCTACCTCTGCCTCCTGAGTGCTGGGATCAAAGGCATGTCCCACTGACCTTATTTATTTATTTATTTATTTATTTATTTATTTATTTATTTATTTATTTGGTTTCTCGAGGTAGGGTCTCACTCTAGCCCAGGCTGACCTGGAATTCACTCTGTAGTCTCAGGGTGGCCTCGAACGCATGGTGATCCTCCTACCTCTGCTTCCCAAGTGCTGGGATTAAAGGCATGCGCCGCCACGCCTGGCTAACCTTACTTTTTTAAAAATATTTTTATTTATTTATTTGCAAGCAGAGAGGAGAGAGAGAGAGAGAGAGAGAGAGAGAGAGAGAGAGAGAGAGAGAGAATGGGCATGCCAGAGCCTCTAGCTGCTGCAAATGAACTCCAGGTGCATGTGCCACTATGCATCTGGCTTTATGTGGGTACTGAGGAAAACAACCCAGGTAGTTAGGCTTTGCAGGAAAGAACCTTAACTGTTGAGCCATCTCTCCAGCCCCCATCTTAGTTTTTGAGACAGGGTCTCTCACTGAACTTAGGGCTCACAGATTCAGATAATCTACCTAGCCCTCCTCCCATTCCCACCTCCTTAGTGCACCACCAAACTTGGCTTTCTATGTGGGTACTGGGGATATGAACCCAGGTCCTCAAGCGTGCATGGCAAACACTTTATCCACTAAGCCATCTCTCCAGCCCCATCGTCTAGTGTGTATTGTAAACTATGATAGACTTTATAAAACTTTCTATCAGTGCTGGGCAGTTGCACAAAGTGGTACATGCATCTGGAGTTTGTTTACAGTGGCAAGAGGCCCTGGAACACCCATTCTCTCTTTCTCTCCATGACTCTCCTTGCAAATAAATAAATAAATAAAAATATTAGCCAGGTGTGGTGGCACACGCCTTTAATCCCAGCACTTGGAAGGCAGAGGTAGGAGGATCACTGTGCGTTCAAGGCCACCCTGAGACTACATAGTGAGCTCCAGGTCAGCCTGGGCTAGAGTGAAACCCTACCTTGAAAAAAAAAATTGCTTTTAGGGCTGGAGAGACGGCTTAATGGTTAGGCATTTGCCTGCAAAGTCAAAGGACCTCCATTCAATTCCTCAGGACCCATGTAAACCACATGCACAAGTTGGCACATGCATCTGGAGTTCATTTGCAGTGGCTGGAGGCCCTGGCACATCCATTCTCATTCTCTGCCTCTTTCTCTCCAAATAAAAAGAAAAAATTAAAAAAATATATATTTTTTCAGCTGGGCACACACCTTTAATCCTAGCACTGGGGAGGCAGAGGTAGGAGGATTGCTGTGAGTTCGGAGCCAGCCTGGACTACAGAGTGAGTTCCAGGTCAGCCTGGGCTAGAGTAAGAGACCCTGCCTTGACAAAAACAATAAAAAAGGGGGCTGGAGAGATGGCTTAGTGGTTAAGGCACTTGCCTGAAAAGCCAAAGAATCCAGGTTTGATTCTCTAGTACCCATGTAAAGCCAGATGCACAAGGTGACACATGCATCTGGAGTTTATTTGCAGTGGCTAGAGGCCCTGGCATGCCCATTCTCTCCTCTCTCTCTCTCTCTCTCTCTCTCTCTCTCTCTCTCTATCTCTATCTCTTTCTATCTGCCTCTTTCTCTCTCCAATAAATAAATAAAATATTAAATATATATTTAAAACCAACAAAAAAGGCTGGAAAGATGGCTCAGTGGTTAAGGCACTTGCCTGGGAAGCCTAAGGACCCAAGTTTGATTCTCTAGGACCCATGTAAAGCCAGATGCACAATGTAGCTCATGCATCTGGAGTTTGCTTATAGCAGGTGGAGGCCCTGGCGCACCCATTCTCTTTCTCTCTGTCTGCCCCCCCTCTCTCTCTCTCTCAAACAAACAAACAAATAATATATATATATTTAAAGTGGAGCTGGGTCTGGTGGTCAGGATCTATAATCCCAGGTACTTGGGAGACTGAGACAGGAGGATCATGAGTTCAAGACCAACTTGGGCAGTTTATCAAGACCCTGCCTCAAAATAAAAAGTAAAAATATCAGACTGGGGAGATGGCTCAGCAGTTAAAGGCATTTTCTTGCAAAGCCTGCCAGCCCCAGTTTAATTCCCCAATACCTACATAAAGCCAGATACACAAAGTAGGTGCGTCTGGAGTTTGTTTGCAGTGGCTGGAGGCCCTGCACTTCTCTATCGTGGCGTCTCAACATAAGCTGTTTTGGGATTCTCCTCTCTCTCACACACACGCCGTTTCACCCTGCCCTCTCCTTTCCTCCCTCCCCTTTTCCTGATTTCTTGGAAGGTGAGATAAACAACTTACATGACCAGCTCATTTTTTGTTCTTTTTTTTTTTTTTCCTTTTAAGTATTTTTATTTTCAAGCAGACAGAGATAGAAAAGAGACAGAGAGCCAGGTGTGGTGGCATACGCCTTTAATCCCAGCACTCGGGAGGCAGAGGGAGGAGGATCGCCATGAGTTCGAGGCCACCCTGAGACTCCATAGTGAATTCCAGGTCAGCCTGGGCTAGAGTGAGACCCTACCTCAAAAAGCCAAAAAAAGAAAAAGAAGGAAAAAAAAAAAAAGGGAAAGAGACAGAGAGAATGGGCATGCCAGGGTCTCCAGCTGAAAAGCCAACCTGACTCCATTTTAACAGCAAGAGCCATTTTGGTACAATGACTAAGTTAAGTTTCTGTTTCTCTGAGTTTCTATGTCTGAGCTGGGGCCACAAATTGTTCCCTGTTACTGTTCCCAGGATTGTGTATTCATAACGTCCCAGGAAGTAGTTTAACTGTAACGGCTGGTCCGCTTCTGTCGCCATGCTTGCTTGCCTCTGAAAACCCCCCAACCTGTGATTTCTATGGTTTTGCCCTATAAAAAGAACCTGAGGGCTGGAGAGATGGCTTAGCAGTTAAGCACTTGCCTGTGAAGCCTAAGGACCCCGGTTCGAGGCTCGATTCCCCAGGACCCACGTTAGCCAGATGCACAAGGGGGCGCACACATCTGGAGTTCGTTTGTAGTGGCTGGAGACCCTGGCGCGCCCATTCTCTCTCTCTCTCTCTCTCTCTCTCTCTCTATCTATCTGCTTCTTTCTCTGTCTGTTGCTCTCAAATTAAAAAAAAAAAAAAAAAAAAAAAAAAGAGCCTGAGAAGCTGACTCTCTATGACCCCGCCATAGGGAGGCAGCCATTGGACCGGCTCTATTGTGTACAATTAAAAGCTTGCTTCAATTGGCCATAATTTGCATTCGGTGGTCTTTATTCTCATGAATTCTGGCTTAACACACCCACTGCAAATGACCTCCAGATGCATGGGCCACTTTTTATATCTGGCTTTACGTGGGAACTGGGGGAATCAAACCTGAGTTGTTAGGCTTTGTAGGCAAATACCTTAACCACTGAGCAACTTCTCCAGCCCATGCTGTTTTTTTTTTTTTTCTAAATATTTTATTTATTTATTTGCAAGAAGAGAGAGAGAAACAGAGAATGGGTGTGCCAGGGCCTCTAGCCACTGCATACAAATTCCAGATGCATGCATCACCTTGTGCATCTGGCTCTACATGGGTACTGGGGAATTGAGCCTATGTCTTTAGGCTTTGCAGGAAGCACCTTAACTGCTGAACTATCTCTCTAGTAACCTCCCCACCCCCCTTTTTTTTGAGGTAGGGTCTCACTGTGGCTCAGACTGACCTGGAATTCACTATGTAGTCTCAGGGTGGCCTCAAACTCATGACAGTCCTCCTATCTCCGCCTCCCAAGTGCTGGGATTAAAGGCGTGCACCACCACGCCCAGCTTTTTTTGCTCTCTTTAGCTCTTTCTAACTGCAAATTTCCCCCCTCTTCAGTTCACAGGGTCCCTCACCCTGCTTTATAGGATGAAGTGTTACTCTATTCTGGAATTGCCGGTAAGAGCCAGTTAAGACCTTTCAAGAAAACTTGTTCTAATTGCGTCTTTTGACATATCTTTATGCTTTTCTCCTCAGCGCTTGCTGTCTTCTGTCATATTCTTTATTCCTCCACCAGCTGTCACATCTCCCTCAAGGCTCACCCCAGCACCAAGGACAGTGCCCAGTACCAACGTGCCAGGGCTCAAATACTGACCAAACTCTCCCTGCAAGACTTCTGGAGCATCACTGGGCCTCGTGTGAGATGACTTCAAGATAAACACCCCCTCCTACTTGATTACAATTTATTCTGGTCAAATGATGAGGGCACATGCCAAGGTGCATCTGCTGAGATTTTCACACAGCTGTTAAAATGATCCTCCTACCTCAACCTCCCAAACTGGGATTAAAGGTCTCTATATGAAGCCCAGCCTTGCCTTGAACTTGCCTGGTGACTGACTTCCTTCAACTCCTGCCTCCATATTATTTCAATTGAGGCCAGCCTGAGACTACATAGTGAATTCCAGGTCAGCCTGGGCTAGAGTAAGACTCTGCCTTTTTTTGGTTTTTGAAAAACCAAAAAAAAAAAAAAAGAATTAAAAAAATTAAGAAAAAGAAAAATACACAGATGAGCAATGGAGGTGAACACTTGATATTCTCTGACTGCCACAGGCTAGTGCTTGGGGGTCACATAGGTACATACATGTGAATCCACCCCATATACCACACACACACATACACAGAGAGAGAGAGAGAGAGAGAGAGAGAGAGAAGCTGGTGATCTTAGGCACCTGCTTAACTGCCCATGTCCTCATTATTATTTTTTTTTTTTTGAGGTAGGGTCTCACTCTAGCCCAGGCTGATCTGTAATTCACTATGTAGTCTCAGGCTGGCCTCGAACTCACAAACCTCCTACCTCTGCCTCTCAAGTGAAGGGATTAAAGGCGTGCGCCACCACTATTTTGGAAAACCACGGGTCCAGCTCTTGCAGCGGCGACACATACAGTTTCTAGTATCGTCCACTAGGGGGAATCAGGGCGCTGTATCGCTCCTCGCGAGACGCGCCTCTCTTTCTCGCCTTCCTCTCTTTTGTTACCCTGGGACAGGAGCCCGCCTCCTGTCCCATAAGACCCGGGGCCGGAAGCTTTGATCTCTCTTCCTGTTCTCCATCATGGCGGTGAGTAGCAGAGAGCTGCCTTTGCTTCTCCTATATCCATCGCCATCCGCGGCCGGTGGGGCCTGCGGGAGGCCGTCTCGCCCGCGGCCGGAGGAGGACAGAGCCCGCCGTGCTGGTCGGATGGGGCCCGGCAGGGCTGTGCGGGCCGGGCGCGCGGGGCTCGACGGTCACTCTCGGCCCGTCCTCCCAAGAGTGGGCTCAGGTCAGCAGCCCAGAGGCACGGCCTGGGGGCCGCGGTGAGGCAGGGGGATCGAGCCTGAAGGTCCCGGGGTCCGCGCTCCGTGGAACTTGAGGCTTGCTGCTTAGCCAGCTGCAGCCGCTCCCTCCGCTTACGGACGGCGCCAGTCTTCGGCCTGGGGCGGCGGACAAGTTGGGAATGGGATGGGAGACGCCGAGTTGCCACGTGTTTCCGTGGTTCTAGTCTCTTCCCCATCGGCCGGCCTTGCAAGGGAGCATCCCTGTCACTCTATGCCTTCAGTCCCTTAGGGTTCATCCTCACTGTCGCTTCCTGTCCCAAATACCTGTTGGCCCGTCCAGTGCGTGGAGGCACAGGTGCTCCCGAGCTGAGGTCCCTTCATGCCTTCCAAGCAGACACGTTGGGGCTTTAATCCTGAGGGCTTCCGTTAAGAATTTGGGAGTGACCAGAAAGGAATGGGGTGTGCAATCGGAGAAAACAGAAGCGGGTTCTCGGCTGTGTCGCGATGAATGTTGACTGCTGTGCCGCCCTCTTGTAGCAGGACCAAGGTGAAAAGGAGAACCCCATGCGGGAACTTCGCATCCGCAAGCTCTGCCTCAATATCTGTGTGGGGGAGAGCGGAGACAGGCTGACCCGGGCAGCCAAGGTGTTGGAGCAGCTCACAGGCCAGACCCCTGTGTTTTCCAAAGGTCAGTGGTGGAGGGCTTGGGAGGTGGGTGGGTGGGTGGGTGTTTTGCTCATCCCTTGGTGGGTTTGTTTTATTTTTATTTTTTCCAAGTAGGGTCTCACTCTGGCCAAGGCTGACCTGGAATTCACTATGTAGTCTCAGGCTGGCCTTGAACTCTCGGTGATCCTCCTCCCTCTGCCTCCTGAGTGCTGGGATTAAAGGCGTGTGCATCTGGCAGTTTTTGAACTCACCTGCTGTCAGGTTTATTTAGAAGGTTACAGTTGGCCTCCCTTAAAAACTTCAAACACTTAAACTACCCAAGTATCTGTCCTATGGAGTTGGCTGTGGAAGTGGAGTGCTGATGTTTTTTCTATGTATGAGCAGACTTTAAGCAGACCTTGGTAATTTAAGGTGTGAGGCAGATTAGGAATGTAGTAAAGGGTATTAGGCCTGGTTGACAGGTTACCTACATTGCCTGGATTCACAGCATAGCTTTAAGCCAGGTGTGGTGGGACACAGAGGTAGGAGTTCAGCCTGAGACTACATAGTGAATTCCAGGTCATCCTGGGCTAGAGTGAGACCTACCTCAAAAGCTTAAAAGGGGCTGGGGCTGGAGAGATTGCCTAGCGGTTAAGGCTCTTGCCCACAAAGCCAAAGGACCCAGGTTCATTTCTCTAGCACCTACGGAAAGCCAAACGCACACAAGGTGGCGCGTGTGTCTGCAGTGGCTAGAGGCCCTGGCACACCCCCCATTCTCTACATATCTGCTTCTTTCTCAAAATAAAAATAAATCAAGCAAAAAAAAAAAAAATAACCATAGCTTTACCTCTTACTAGAGTGACTTTAGGACCTCTACTTTTGTGTAAAGAGGATAACATTTTGGAGGAAAAAAGAAATTAGTTTATGTGAAGCACAAGTTCTCTTGCTTTGGGATAGTGGACTATGCCTAGTCTGAGAAGCTTTTGGCAACTATTAGCTCTCACCAGTAGTGTGATCCTGTATCCCATCCTGTTGTCACCCCCTCTCCCCAAGCTTGGAATCGAACCTAGGGCTAGGCACGGTGGCACATGCTTGTAATCCTAGCCTTCAGGAGTCTGAGGCAAGGAGGCTTGCTGCAGGCTTGAGGCTAGCCTAGGCTACATTTAAAAAGTGCCTTTGCATGATTGGCTTTCTTACTTGTGCTTCTTTGATTTACTGTGGTAGGGAACTGTCCTTCTGGAATAACATAATTTCAACTTTTTGATTGCTGACATGGGTGGATTAATCTAGAAATGGGAAATTTGTGGACGAAATTAATACATTGGGCACCCCGTAGGCTGTGAGTCCCGATGGTGTCCTGGGGAAGGGGTGAGTGCAGAGTGCAGTGGGAGACAACTTTCCTCCTTGTTCCTCTTGTCTACAGCTAGATACACCGTCAGGTCCTTCGGCATTAGGAGAAATGAAAAGATTGCTGTCCACTGCACAGTCCGTGGGGCCAAGGCAGAAGAAATCCTGGAGAAGGGTCTGAAGGTGAGGCTGAGCCCCTGGCCCGGTGACACTAACGAGCGCCTACTTAACATACGGTGACAGTGGCAGTGATCAGACTTCACATACTCTTTTTTTTTTTAATTAATTAATTTATTTATTGAAAGTGAGGGAGGGAGGGAGGCAGAGAGAGAGAATGGGCGCGCCAGGGCCTCCAGCCACTGCAAATGAACTCCAGACGCGTGCGCCCCCTTGTGCATCTGGCTAACGTGGGTCCTGGAGAATCAAGCCTCGAACCAGGGTCCTTAGGCGTCACAGGCAAGCGCTTAACCGCTAAGCCATCTCTCCAGCCCTTCACATACTCTTATTGGGTGCTGTGTGCTTTCCACATTCAGTGGGGCTAAACTGTTTTCTTCTGTTTAAAACTTTCTTTTGACCTGGGAGTGAGTCTTTGCTTTACTTGGGTTTTTCTGTAACCTTTGGAAATTAAAGTCCACAGTTGGGAGATGTTTTGTGTGTGGGGAGTAGATTGTCCTCCTAGGTAGCTTGTACTGGATTGTATTTTTGCTTGGGGGGTGCATGTTGAGCTCATTTTGGGGGAGGTAGGAAGGGTTTGAACATGGCAAGTAACTGGTCTGTTGCATTTTTTTCCCTCAGGTGCGAGAGTACGAGTTAAGAAAAAATAACTTCTCAGATACTGGAAACTTCGGTTTTGGGATCCAGGAACACATTGACCTGGGCATCAAGTATGACCCAAGCATTGGTATCTACGGCCTGGACTTCTATGTGGTATGAATCTCTAAACCTTTCCTTCTCTGGCCTGTGCAGAAAGGGAATCTGCATGTGTGCTACCTTGATGTGTGTGTGCTAGGTTGAAGCTTTGTCTGGTATCTGCATTGTGTTCTCCCCCTTGGGAAGAGGTGTCCTGTTTGTGGAAAATAGACATGGAACACCAATCAAGATAGACACTGCCCCTGCTCTTGAAGCTTTCTGGGTGGAGTGCAATACTTGAGGGTAGCTACAGTGAGGGATGTGTGAATTACCATGCAGGGAACATAGAAACAAGCTTGCATGATGTCTGTGTGCACACATATGTGCAGGTACACACACACGCCCTCTGAGTAGGGATTGTCACGCAGGAATGGCTTACTGCAATGTTTTTGGTTCGACTAAAAGTATATAGCTGGGGCTGGAAAGATGGCTTAGCAGTTAAGGACTTTGCTTGCAAAGCCAAAGGACCTAGCTTTGATTCCCCAGGACCCAAGTTAGCCAGATGCACAAGGTGGCTCCTGCGTCTGGAGTTCCTTTGCAGTGGCTGGAGGCCGTGGTCTGCCTGTTGTCTCTCAGTGTCTCTTTCCCTCTTTCTCTATGTCAAATAAATAAATAAAAAATTATTAAGAGTAAATAGCTGGGCTGGAGAGATGGCTTAGCGTTTAAGATGCTTGCCTGCAAAACCAAAGGACCCAGTAAGCCAGATGCACAAGGTAGCACATGCATCTGGGGTTTGCAGCGACTGAAGGTCCTGATGTACCCATTGTCTCTATCTGCCTCTTTCGCTCCCTCCCTCTCTCTCAAAATTAAGAAAAAAAAATAGCCAAAAGCAAGTGTAAAGCCCAAGTGTTGCAGCGTGTTCTTAAGATTCGGGCGCTCAAGCAGTGATGGGAGTTAGGTGCTCACTGGGAGCCAGTAGGAGCAAACCAGGAGAGTATTTCTGAGCTGAGGTACAAGTGAACAGATACTGTTTTCCTTCTGCTTCTCAGAATCATACATTCCCACAATGTTAAAATAGATTTCCACCCTTTTATTTTGAAACATGGTCTTTGAACTCTCTTGCCTCAGCTTCCTAGGTGGTAGGATAGTGGTTTCTTTTTGTTTTTTTTGTTTTGTTTTGTTTTGTTTTTTTGAGGCAGGCCCTTATGTATCCCAGGCCAGTCTCAGACACTGTAAGCTGAGTTTGACCTTGAACTTGCCATGCTTTTGCCTCCACTTCCCAACTGCTGGAATTTCAGATACTTATCACCATGGTTGGTTTATGTGGTAATGGGGAGGGAACCCAGGGCTTCATGCTAGACAGTCTCTCTACCAACTGAGCTATGTAATTGAAACATACTATTTACTTGAGAGGGAGGAAAAGAACGAGTATAGGCCAGCCGGCCTCTTGCCACAGCATCTGGCTGTATGTGAATACTAAGGATTGTACCTGTAGGCTTTGCAAGCAAGTGTCTGTTTTGAAAGAATGGTGCTTTGGACTTTGGGGAGAGTGGTGGGGGAGCCTCACTGACCTTGGATATTAGGTGAGGAAGAAAGAAGGTGCTGAAAGTTGAGCCTGCAAAGCAGAAGCATTTGTACAGTATGGTGCTGTGCTGTCTGGGATCATAGTGACCTTTCTGCCAGACTCAGATCCTGGGCCTTGTCTGTCTGCTCTGGATTTGGAGCTGGCTGAGTGACTGTTGGTTTTCTGGGACAGGTGCTGGGTAGGCCAGGTTTCAGCATCGCAGACAAGAAGCGCAGGACCGGCTGCATCGGGGCCAAACACAGAATCAGCAAAGAGGAGGCCATGCGCTGGTTCCAGCAGAAGGTAACGCTGCTTTATCTCGAGTGAAATGGTATTCGGTGTTGATGCCGGGGCACTATTTGGTGGGTGGCTTCTTTAGAGAGAAACTATTTGGGCAACTTGACAAATAGGGGCTTCCTAGGCTGGTGGTTTAACAACCCCAAAATTATGCGTGTGGGTAGCTCGAATCAGGTTGTGTATATTTGCTAATGTTGATGTTGCCTCCTATTCTAAAAAGATAAAACCTCTTCTCTTTCAGTATGACGGGATCATCCTTCCTGGCAAATAAACCATCTAAATGGCCAATAAAATGTTTTCTGTGACATGTACATTACTGCTGTGTGTTTTTGTGAAAGGAGCTTGGCCATACTCAAGTCCCTGGATCTCAAGCTACTTAAGGTTTCCATGGGAATATCTGGTAACAACCCTGTCCTCCTTGGATGCAAGTGTTTCCTGGCAGCTGAGAGCCCAAGCACTGCTTGTGCTTGACTTACTGTGTCGATGGCTGTGGTGCAATAGTCCTGACTAAACGGATTTTGGAGAAGGGGGAGGTATGGTTAAGCTAGGGTTTGGATTTACTGTTTTGTTTTTTGAGAGAGAGAGAGAAAATGGGCACTGCAGACAACCTCAAGACGCAAGGACCACCTTGCACATCTGGCCTACATGGGGTCTGGGGAATTAAACCTGGGTCCTTTGGCTTTGCAGGCAAGTGCCTTAACAAAGCCATCTCTCCAGCCCTGGATGTAGTCTGATTAAAGGCAGGATGAACTACTGCAGCAGGCTCCCTTCTGTGCAGTGATTTGGTGTGTAGCACAGGGATCTCACACTTTTGATGTGATGTTGAGATTAAATTTTGTTGGGGGGGGGGGTTTCAAGGTAGGGTCACACTAGCCTAGCCCGGGCTGACCTGGAATTGACTATGTAGTCTCGGAGTGGCCTTTAACTCAGTGATCTTCCTACATCTGCCTCCCAAGTGCTGGGATTAAAGGTGTGCACTACCACATCCGACTTGAACTCTTCAATGAAAATATGACTTGTTTTGTATAATTCATAATACTTTTATTTTTAATATTGCAGAGAGATACAGAGAAAGAACAGGCTGTCAGGGCCTTCAGCCACCACAAAAAGAAAAATCCAGATACATGCACCGCCATCTAGCTTATGTGGGTGTTGGGGAATCAAACCCCGGTTATTAGACTTTACAGACAAGCACCTTAACCACTAAGCCATCCCTCCCAAGATTTTGTTGTTATTGTTCATTCCCCCCCCCCCCCCAGGTAGGGTGTCACGCTAGTCCAGGCTGACCTGAAATTCACTATGCAGTCTCAAGGTGTCCTTGAACTCCTACCTCTGCCTCCTGAATGCTGGGACTAAAGGTGTGCACTACCACGCCCTGCCCAAGATTTCTTGAATAAAGTTAACTTTCATGAACTTCCTGCTGTGTGGTCTTTTGTTTTTTCTGCATCTTAGGTGTAAGGCCAAGGTCTCAAACAAAACCTGGGCTGGCCTCAAACGTGATCATCCTACCTTAACCTCTCAAGGTGTTATAACACCAACCTGTATTACTTTAATTTACTTACTGGCCATGTATCTGTGTGTGTGCACACCAGGGACTCTTACTGATACAAATGAATGCACATTCAGCAGTGCTGGTGTGGCTAAGGAATTGAACCTGGGCTGGCAGGCTTTGCAAACAAGTGTCTCACCACTGGACCATCTCCTTAGGCCCCTGTAACTATCAGTTTATCACATTCCTGGGGTCAGGTGTCGGCCACCATGCCATTAAGGGTAATTCCACAGTACTGGGACAACTAGCCTTTTTCTTCCAAGCATATGTTCTACACTGCACAGTGGTAGAGGAGAGTGAAGTGATTATTTGCATTAACAAACATGATGGCCTGTCAGTTGTATGCTAGGAAGTCCTAGTCTGTAGTAAACATAATTGCAGAGCAAGGTGGGAGGGAGTAGGCAGGCAGGGTGAGGGCACACTTAATCCTAGCACTGGGGAGGCAGAGGTAGGAGGATCCCCGAAAGCTTGAGGCCGTCCTGAGACTACATAGTGATTTCCAGGTCGGCCTGGGCTAGAGTGAAACCTTGAAAAAAAAAAAGGTCTGGGGGGCAAGTTAGGGGGAATATTGCCAGCCTACCATCACTGTGCAGCTTAGACTGCTGAAGCAGGGAGGCCAGTGTGGTTATTGTGTTTTGTACTGTTAATGTCCAGTAGGAGGACCCAAAGATTAAAGCTGTCTGTATAATGTATTTTTTTTTGGGGGGGGGGAAGGTTACATGTTTGGCGGCCAGAGGGAGATTGATATTGGGTATCTTCCTCAGTCTTGACCTTTTTTTGTTTTTTGAGGTAGGGTCTCACTCCAGCCCAGGTTGACCTGGAATTCACTGTATAGTCTCAGGGTGGCCTTGAACTCATGGCAATCCTCCTACCTCTGTCTCCCTGAAATTAAAGGCATGTGCCACCATGCCCGGCCTTGACTTTTTTTTATGATTATGAATGTAAAGTTTGTTAGATAATTTTGGTAAAACCGTAGGTGATGAGCCAGCTCTCAGATGTTCCTGCTCAGAGCCCAGTGTAGACAACACTATTGGCCACCACAGCTAATAGCACATTAACTGGTTTCAGGCCAGGTTTTGGCTCAATAAGTGAACAGCTACAGGATAGGGCCAGCATAACTTCAGATGGTCCCTTGTACCTGCAGACTCCTTTGCTCAATAACACATCAGTGCATGTCTTTTTTTTTTTTAACAGTTACCGTTTTTATTTATTTGAGAGCGACAGAGAGAGAGGATGGGCGCGCCAGGGTCTCCAGCCACTGCAAACGAACTCCAGACACATGTGCCCCCTTGTGCATCTGGCTAACATGGGTCCTGGGGAATGGAGCCTTGAACCAGGGTCCTTAGGCTTCACAGGCAAGCGCTTAACTGCTAAGCCATCTCTCCAGCCCTCAGTGCACGTCTTAAACCTCCATGTCTGCGCACAGGCTCAGAGGTCAGCAGCAGGATGTGTCACAGACAATGGACACCGAAGCTGTGGTCAGTCACGGGGGCCCATTCCACGGGGCTGCGCTGCAGTGTGGTCCGCGCGGGGCCCCAGAGGGCATGCCACTCCTGCCCATGGCAGCAAGGTGACTCCGAGGTTGCCGGGCACAGCCCACGCTCCCTGAGCCCACTACACATGGAGTGACCTTACTTATTAGAACCCAGACACCACCCAAGAGTAGGTAGCCAGCAAGCCCAGGGGTCTTCCTGTCCACCTCCCCCACTTAGGGACTTTTTATGTAGGTGCTGGAGATACAAACTCAGGGCCCAATGCTTGTGCAGCAATCCCTTCATGGGAATTCCTTATGCCAAATTACAAAAATTCATACGTGATAACTGCACTATTAAAGAGTAGAGGGCTTAAGAGATGGTTCAGCAGCTAAGTCTAAGGACTTGGGTTCAATTGCCCAGTACCCACATAAAGCCAGATACACCATGGTGCCTGCATTTGGAATTTGCATGTGCATCTGGGCCCCCTTCTTTTGTTATTTTCACCACTGCACCCTCCAAAAAAGGGAGGAAGGAAGGAAAATAGCTTAGGCAACTGAAAAAGAGGAAGGTGGACTAGAGAGATGCTCAGTGGTTAAGGCACTTGCTTGTGACCCAAGTTCATGTACCCACATAAAGCCAGAAGCACAGTGGTGCGTGTATCTGGAGTTCATTTGCAGCGGCCGGAAGCCCTGGATCACCCATTCTCTCTTCTATCTTTCTCTGCAAATATTACAAAAAGAAAAAAAAAAGTGGAGGATGCTAAATTTATGGTCCTGAGAACTTCAGGTCTCCAGCTTCATCTCAGGCACCATTTTCCTATTCGGTGCAAAGACAGCTACCAGCAGCTATAAGCCCACCATGGGTGGTCCTTAGAAGGATTTTATTTTACTATTATTATTTTTGGTTTTTCAAGGTAGGGTCTTGGTCTAGCCTGGGCTGACCTGGAATTCACTATATAGTCTCAGGGCGGCCTTGAACTCATGACAATCCTACCACTGCCTCCCGAGTGCTGGGATTAAAGGTGTGTGGGAACATGCTTGGCCCTTGTTACATCATGTAACCCAGGCTGGCTTTGCACTCACTGTGTAGTTGAGACTGGCTGTGAACTGACTCCAGGAGTGTTGGTTATACACCTTCTGACCTCTGGTTCTCCCGCTGCAGTACCTGAGTAGAACTACAGTGATTTCTGCTTTTTGCTTTTTCTTCAGTGCTGTGGCAAGTTGCACACAAGTAGCCCTTAAATTCAGTTGTTAATTTCAGCCTCGTGCTAACATCCTCCAAGCAGCTGGTAGTGAAGATCATGTGACAGCAACCAAAGGAGCCTGAACCCTAAAGAGTTAAGCCCAGGCTGCAGCGTGCAGCTAGGCCAGGGCCCACAAACAGTGTAAGCTGCCGTCCTGTGGGGACCAGGCTGGTGCCTGGGGGTACAGAACCACTTTCAGAGCAGCTTGTTATGGAAACTGCAGTGTGCTTGTCAGAGGGGAATCCAGCCCTAGGCACCTGGGGGCACCGGGACGCCTGAACTTGACTCCTCACAGTGCAGGTGCGTGGACGCTTGGGAAAGGAGCAGATGGCTTGCCTCTTGAGCATGTGTTTATCACTGAATTCTGCTCAATACTGCGTGAGGTGTGGTGAGAGCACAGATTTGGAGTTTAAGCACCCGAAGTTCCTCCATGGTGGGAGGTGGAGCACCCAGCACTTCACTGACAGAGGCGTTTTGTCTTTTTTCTTTTTGATTTTTAAAATACCACATTTTATTGAGGTCTTACAAAGGAGTGTGGAAAGGCTGAGAGGTAAGGGGAAAACAAAATGAGGAGAAGAGAAATACACCACGTGGAGCCCAAAAGCCCATGTGGGCCACTGTGTAGCTTAGGAGTCCATGTGACCAGATTGCATAGGTTTGTTTTCTATAAAGAACTCAGCAGCAGCACCTGCCCCTCCAGCCCTGACGCTAGAAAATACTTACTGCAATGGTTAATTCAAGCCATTCCACGTGAATTCAGGAGTTTGTGTGTGTGGACATATAAGGTCCCTCCAGGATAGAATACACCTTAATGGATGATGGTTAGGATTCATTGTTATTATTTATTTTTTTCGGTATTGTATATATGTAAGTAGAAGAATAGATTAAATATTTTTTAAACTTATTCATTTATTTGAGAGAGAGAAAGGCAGAGAGAGAGAATGAGCACACCAGGGCCTGAAGCCACAGCAAATGAACTCCAGACACATGCCACCTTGTGCATCTGGCTTACATGGGCCCTGGGGAATTGAACCTGGGTCCTTGGGTTTTGCAGGCAAGTGTTTTAACTACTAAGCCATTTCTCTAGCCCTCGTTATTATTATTATTTTAGTTTTTCAAGGTAGGGTTTCACTCTAGCCCAGGCTGACCTGGAATTCACTATGGAGTCTCAGGGCAGCCTCGAACTCTTGGAGATCCTACTACCTCTGCCTCCTGAGTGCTAGGATTAAAGGTGTGAGCTACCATGCTCACACACACACACACACAAAGCCGGGAGTGGTGGTGCATGCCTTTATTCCCAGCACTCGGGAGGCAGAGGTAGGAAGATCGACAGGAGTTCGAGGCCACCCTGACTGCATAGTAAATACCAGGTGAGCCTGGGCCAGAGTGAGACCCTACCTCAAAACACACACACAAAAAAAATTTATTTGTGAGCCAGGTGTGGTGGTGCATGCCTTTCATCCCAGCACTCAGGAGGCAGAGGTGGGAGGATCACTGTGAATTTGAGGCCACACCGTGAGACTCCATAGTGAATTCCAGGTCAGCCTGGGCTAGAGTGAGACCCTACCTCGAAAAACGAAAAAAAAAAAAAAAAGTTATTTGTGTATGTGTGGAGGGAGGCACACCAAAGCCTCTTGCCACTGCAAACAGAATGGCAGACACTTGCTCCACTTTTTATGTCTCTGGCTTTATGTAGGTGGCTGGGAAATTGAATCCAGATGAGCAGACTTTGCAGGCAAGCACCTTTAATCCCTGAGCCATCACCTCACCTCAGCCCTCTTGATCTCTCTTCCTTTCTTTCTTTCTTTCTTTCTTTCTTTCTTTCTTTCTTTCTTCCTTTCTTTCCTTCTTCCTTTCTGCACCTTTAATCCCTAAGCTATCACCTCACCTCAGCCCTCTTGACCTCTTTCTTTCTTTCTTTCTTTCTTTTTTTTTTTTTTTTTTTTTTTTTTTTTGGTGTTTCGAAATAGGATCTTGCTGTAGCCTAGTCTGATCTGGAACTCACTCTGTAGTCCAAGCTGGCCTGGAACTCACAGTGATCCTCTTGCTTCTGCCTCCTAGGTACTGGCCCTCAGGATTTTTTTCTTTCTTTCTTTTCTTTTTTCTTTTTCTTTTTATTTATTTATTTGAGAGTGACAGACAGAGAGAGAAAGAGGCAGATAGAGAGAATGGGTGCACCAGGGCCTCCAGCCACTGCAGACAAACTCCAGATGCGTGCGCCCCCTTGTGCATCTGGCTAACGTGGGTCCTGGGGAATCGAGCCTTGAACCGGGGTCCTCAGGCTTCACAGGCAAACGCTTACCGCTAAACCATCTCTCCAGCCCTTTTTTTTTTTTTTTTTCTTTTGGTTTTTCGTGGTAGGGTCTCACTCTAGCCCAGGCTGACCTGGAATTCATTATGTAGTCTCAGGGTGGCCTTGAACTCACAGTGATCCTCCCACCTCTGCTTCCCAAATGCTGGGATTAAAGGCGTGCACCGTCGTGGCCAGCTCTGGATAATGATTTTGAAGCCAGCCTGAGCCACAGAATGAAATCAGGTCTTAAGAAGAGGTTCTTAAAGCCGTATCCTGTAACATTTGTCACAGGGCTGGTCTCACTGTTGACGTGCCTCCCTTGAGACCAAGTTACTCAGATCGGGCACACACATCATTTACTAGTACCTAGACAAGGCCTTGGGTAAGTCTGTGCTGTGTGAAATAGATCGAACACTTCAGGGTTGTTGTCCAGAATTAAAGTTAGCACAGGTGAGTGTGGGTTTGCATCCTGAGAAGCCCTTTGGAAAATGGAAATATCCTAAGTTGAAAATGCTTGTAGTACGCTTATTCAAAATCATAGCAACCCAGCACACCATAGCGACTGTGTACCCATGATCGCATGGCTGGTGGGACTGGAGCTCGCTGCTGCCGCCCAGCATCAGGAGAGAGTATCTTACTGCATGTGGCTAGGGAAAAAGTCAAGATTTGGGAGCAGAAGAAATGGTTCAGCAGCTAAGAGTGCTTATCACACAAGCATAAGGACCTGAGTTCAAACCCCAGCACTCATGTAAAAAGTTGGGTGTGGCCACACATGAGAAAAAAAGTCAAAATTCAAAGAATAGTAATTCTACCATATGCAGATCACTTTCTACCATCTTCTTCTTCTTCCTTCCTTCCTTCCTTCTTTCCTTCCAGTCAAGCCCAGCAGAGTGGCCTTTTTTTTTTTAATGAGAGACAAGAAAGAGAGAGAATTGGCACACCAGGGCCTCCAGCCACCGTAATTGAACGCCAGACACATGAGCCACCTTATGCGCATGTGTTACCTTCCACATCATCTTTTATGTCTGGCTTACTTGGGATCTGGTGAGCTAAACATGGGTCCGTAGGCTTCACAGGCAAGTGCCTTAACCAGCTAAGCCATCTGTCCAGCCCCACCATCTTTTCTTTTTTCCCATGGTAGAGTCTTACTTTAGCCCAAACTGGAACTCACTCTGTAATCTCAGGCTGGCCTCAAACTCAGTGATCCTCCTACCTCTGCCTACAGACTGCTGGGATTAAAGGCAGCATGGGCCACCGTGCCCAGCCTTCCAACTATCTTGTAAAGTCAAAACATCCTGGCGCACATCTTTAATCCCAGCACTTGGGAGGCAGAGGTAGAAGGATTGCCATGAGATCAAGGCTAACTTGAGACCACATAATGGATTCCAGGTTAGCCTGGGCTAGAACAAAACCCTACCTTGAAAACGAAAAAAAAAATCCTGAATGAGACCATCAATCTGGAATTGTCTCTGTAAATCATCTGGCACATAAGAGGAGCTATTTAAAATATTAAATAATGGGCTGGAGAGATGGCTTAGTGGTTAAGGCGTGTGCCTCAGAAGCCTAAGGACCCAGGTTCGATTCCCCGGGACCCACGTAAGCCAGATGCACAAGGTGGCAGATGCATCTAGACTTCGTTTACAGTAGCTGAATGCCCTGGCATGCCCATTTGTTCTCTCTCTCTCTCTTTGCTTCTTTCTCTCAAATAAATAAAATGAATAAAATATTAAATACGCCAGCGTGGTGGTGCATGCTTTTAATCCTAGCACAGGTAGGAGGATCACTGTGAGTCTGAGGCCACCCTGAGACTACCTATTGAATTCTAGGCCAGCCTGGGCTAGAATGAGACCTTACCTCAAAAAAACAAACAAACAAAAATTCCCCAAATCATAAAGGAATGAGACGAGGACCCAGGACTGGATCCTGATGCTTCAGCATCGAGAGATTGGGGGAAAGAATGTAACTCAGCAAGGGACAGATATTAAGAAGGAGGGAGCAGGGTTGGAGAGATGGCTTAGTAGTTAAGGTGCTTGCCTGCAAACCTAAGGACCTGGGTTCGATTCCCCAAGACCCACGTAAACCAGATGCACAAGGTGGCGCATGCGTCCAGAGTTCATTTTACAATGGCTAGAGGCCCTAACACACACGTTCTCTCTTCATCTGCCTCTCTCTCTCATAAATAAAAAAAAAAAAAAGGAGGAATTAGGGAAACGCAGAGTCTGGTGAATGTGTGAGAAGCGCTGCTGAAGACCAAGGAGCACGAGGACATCCGCGCGCTGAGCAGTGACCCAGGCCGCCACAGGAAGAGCACTGGAGGTCCTCCTGCCGCTGCGCGACGGGCAGCGAGCCTGCGCAGAGTGAGCTGAGAGTGAACAGGGTGAGATAATGGCATGGACAGAGGTGGGGAAATAACTTCATAGCAAAATCTAGTAGAGAAAAATAATAGACTTGGGAGAGGCTAGACTTGCTGTAACGATGACCTTGAATAGGGAGAGAGCTGGCTTTTAGCACTCCCATGGAGGATTAGATTTGGGTAGAAGCCTGTTTGGGTGGTAAGTTGGGAGGCTAAGTGTAGGATGGGATATAGTTCTACAGAAGTCCTTTCTTTTGTATTTATTTATTTATTTATTTATTTATTTATCTATTAGAGACAGAGATGGAAAGAGAGAGAGAGAGTGAGTGAGAATGGGTGCACCAGGGCCTCCAGCCACTGCAAACGAACTCCAGACGCATGTGCCACCATGTGCATCTGGCTTATGGGGGATCTGGAGAATTGAACTGGGGTCCTTAGGTTTCGCAGGTAAGTGCCTTAACTGCAAAACCATCCCTCCAGCCCTTATTTTGTTTTTTTTTTGAGGTTGGGGCTCACACTAGCTCAATGCTGACCTGAGATTCACTATGTAGTCTCAGAGTGGCCTCGAACTCAGTGATTCTCCTACCTCTGCCTCCCAAGTACTGGGACTAAAGGCGCGCATCACCATGCCCAGCTTTCTTTGGTCTTTTGAAGCAGGCTCTCACTGTAGCCCAGGCTGACCTGGAATTCACTCTGTAGCCCAGGCTGGGTTTGAACTCATGGCGATCCTCTAGACCTGAGCCATCACGTCTGGTTTTCCTTCCCCTTGTGGCGTTTATACAGAGATTCCTGCTGGGTGTGGTGGCACACCCTGTAACCCCAGCCCTCTCAAGGCAGAGGTAGAAGGCTCGCAAGCTTGGGCTGGCCTAGACTACATAGTAAGGACTAGTTCAGCTAAGGGTACATAGCAAGACCCTGTCTCGAACAAACAACCTCTAAAATAGAGAACTGGCCATCGTGGTGCTCGTGCTTGTCAGCTGAACATGCATTTGAAGCAGAGCAGCAGCAGGAGGGTTAGAAAGCACTGCGCTGATTGACAGCACTCCTTACAGTAGACCTGTGCATTACGTGCGCTTGTAACGGAGGAGGGAAGCAGCTTGGAGTCACTGCCTGGAAGCAGTGGGGCTTGAGCCCTCACTCTGTTCCTTCTGACTATAACTGGCCTCAAGAGGAAGTGTCAAGCGCAGACACTTGAGCTCAGTTTTATCTGACCTGGTGTATGATCATAAGAAAATCAGAAAACTTAAAGAAGTGGAGGAACAGCTGGCGTGGTGGCACACGCCTTTCATCTCAGCCCCAGCACCCAGAGACTGAGATAGGAGGATCTCCATTTGTCCCAGGTCAGCCCGGGCTACCGCGAGAGATCCGGCCTCAAAAACCAAAACAGCTGGAGAAAACAGTCACTGTTACAGCCTCTCTAGGAAGTCTCGGTGTGGAAATCCCCATCAAAACGGTGGTCACTTTTCTCTTTACATCTCCTGCAGGCTTCCGCCCTTTACCACGTCAACTAAAGGCCCATCCATCCATTCCTCTAACAAGTATTGTTGAGCACCAGGCCTGTGCTGGGCTCAGCACATGGTACTTACAGTCATAATGATCAAGGTTGAAGTAGAAGAAAGAAGAAGAAAAGACAAAAAATAATACATATTAAACATAATAAAATTACTGTTTGAGGGCTGGGGGTATGGCTTAGCAGTTAAGGCGTTTGCCTGTAAAGCCAAAGGACCCAGGTTCGATTCCCCAGGACTCACGTTAGCCAGATGCACAAAAGGGCGCCCATGTCTGGAGTTCGTTTGCAATGGCTTGGAGGCCCTGGCGCACCAATTCTCTCTCTCTCTCCCTCTTTCTCTGTCAAATAAATAAATAAAATATTTTAAAAATTACTGTTTGATCAAAAAAATGAATTTCACTTCTGGGCAAATACACAAAAGAGCTAAAATAAGGAGGCTAGAGAAATGGCCCAGTGGTTAAAGCTTCTTGCTTTCAAAGCCTGATGGTCTGGGTTTCATTCCATAGTAGCCACAGAAAGCCAGAGGTCCAATGTGGCACATGTGTATGGGCTGGAGAGATGGCTCAATGGTTAAGGCACTTGCCTGCACAAAGCCTAAAGGCCTGGGTTGCTGTCCCAGTACTCATGTAAAGCCACATGCACAAAATGCTACGTGTGTCTGGAATTCGTTTGCAGTGGCAGGAGCCCTGGTGTGCCCATTCATTCTGTTTCTCTACCAACAAATAAATAAAATTTATTTAAAAAGATGAATGTTGCCAGGCATGGTGGCACATGCCTTTAATTCCAGCACTCAGGAGGCAGAAGTAGGAGAATTGCCATGAGTTTGAGTCCACCCTGAGAATCCAGAATGAATTCCAGGTCAGCCTGGGCTACAGTGAGATCCTACCTTGAAAAACCAAAAGAAAATGTATACTTACCTGGCAAGGGAGACATGATGATCAGGAAGGTGGTTATCCCAGGGCAAGGTTTATCCATTGTAATGACCCCTGCGATTTCCCCAAACGCAACTGTATAATTTATGGTGGGGGGACTGCATTCGTGATCTTCCCTGAAAAAAAAAAAAAGATGAATGTCACTGGGCATGTTGGGGCACATCTTTAATCCCAGCACTTGGGAGGCAGAAATAGGATGATCACCATGAGTTAGAGGTCACCCTGAAACTACAGAGTGAATTCCAGGTCAGCCTAAGCTAGAGTGAGACCCTACCTCCAAAAACCAAAAAAATACATAAACAAACAAACAAATAGGTTGGAGAAATGGCTTTTTTTTTTTTTTTTGAGGTAGGGTCTCACTCTAGCCCAGGCTGACCTGGAATTCACTCTGTAGTCTCAGGGTGGCCTCAGACTCATGGTGATCCTCCTCCTCCTACATTTGCCTCCTGAGTGCTGGGATTAAAGACGTGCGCCACCTGGTTCCACTTTTAGCTTTCAGTGAGTGAGTTATTGGGGATATAGGAAGCAAAAGTAAAAGAAGATATGGTAAGTAGTAAATAAAGGATAGAGCGTCAAGGCTGGAGAGAAGGCTCAGCAGTTAAAGGTACTTGCTTGCAAAGCCTGATGACCTGAGTTCAATTCCGCAGTACTCATGTAAAGCCATATACATATACATATACATATACAAGCCCATGCATCTGGAGTTCATTTGCAACTGCTAGAGGTCCTGGCACACCCATTCTCTTTCTCTCCTAAATAAGTTATTTATTTGAAAGAGAGGGAGAGTCACCCGTGGAGATAAACAACAGTGGACACTGCAAGCCTTAAGTTTGACCAACCAGGCCAAATGAGCCAACGGATGCAACAGTGGCACATCTGTTATGAGGGAATCCAACTGCTCTCTAACTGGACTGGAGGCCTGCTCCATGGGAGGCAATACATGTCTGATACTAAAAACCTATGACAGAGGAAGTCATGAGCCCTAGGGGTGTAATGTCTGCTGGTGTCTGGCTAAATTTATATACTATGCTCATCAAACTTCCTGGTAAACACTTCTCTTAATGTTCATACCCATATATTAATGCTACTCTCACTATAGGTTAGAGAAGTTTCTCTTTTCAGATGGCAGTGACCTTGGGATGACTCAGAAGGCACCATGTGCTGAGAAGAAGTGACAGAGGAGTGCTCAGCACTGAAACATCTCTATCGCACCCTCCAAGGCTCAGGGTCCATTGCGGAAGAGGGGGTGGAAAGAATGTAAGAGCCAAGAGAAAGGTAGGGTAGGACTCCTTACAGTGCACTCTTCCAGACACAGAATGGTGTGGATATCCATGACCTCACAGTGCCTGACACTAGGCCCTCATAACAGGAGGAAAAGATGATGACATCAACATAAAAGAGAGACTGAGAGGGGGCGGGGATATAATGGAGAGTGGAGTTTCAAAGGGGAAAGTGAGGGTGGGAGGGAATTACCATGGTTTATTGTCTATAATTATGGAAGCTGTCAATAAAAATAATGAATTAGGGCTGGAGAGATGGCTTAGCAGTTAAAGCATTTGCCTGCAAAGCCAAAGGACCCTGGTTCAATTCCCCAGGACCCACATAAGCCAAATGCACAAGGTGGCACATGCGTCTGGAGTTCATTTGCAGTGGCTGGAGGCCCTGGCATGCCCATTCTCTCTCTCTCTCTCTCCCTCCCTTTCGCTTAAATAAACAAATAAAGTATAAAAAATAATGAATTAAAAGAAAAATATTTTTTTTAAAAAAAGAAAGAAAGAAAGCCGGGCGTGGTGGCGCACGCCTTTAATCCCAGCACTCTTGAGGCAGAGGTAGGAGGATCGCCATGAGTTCAAGGCCACCCTGAGACTACATGTTGAATTCCAAGTCAACCTGAGCTAGAGTGAGACCCTATCTCGAAAAACCAAAAGGAAGGAAAGAAGGAAGGGAGGGAAGGAAGGAAGAAGTCTTTTTCCCAGAGTGAGCCCTTCCCCCAGAGTAGGCGGCCCTCGTGGAGGGGTCTTTATGTTGGGAAGCTCTGGGAGAAAAGAGCCCCTTCCTCCCACCTGGCTGCCCATGGTGCCGCTTGCTGGTGAGGGCTTTCGCTTACACATGCATCTTTCCTGCTTGGCTATCCTTTCTCAGCCCTGGAGCAAGTTTCCTCAGCCTTCCCAGGTAGCCTGAAAACTAGTGGCTCTCCAGGAAGCCTTCAGACCTTCAGGCTGGATGGGGACTACTGAGGCAGCCAGCCTTGTGGACTGAGCAGCTACCAGGTTCCTTAACTCTCACGACAGCAGACTGCTGTTGGTGGACTGCCTTAAGATAACCCAATACATTTCCATTTTGTTTCATTTTATTTACTTGAGAGCTTTTTTGGAGGTTCTAGCAGGGGAGCAAGAATAGGAAGCTGGGCATATAATAAGCCTATAATTCTAGAATCTGGGATGGCAAGGCAAGAGGATTGCCATGAGTTTGAGGCCAATTTGGGCTATAGAGAATGAGACGCTGCCTCCAAAAGAAATCTAGGGGGCTGGAGAGATGGCTTAGCAGTTAAGGCGTTTCCCTGCAAAGCCAAAGGACCCAGGTTCACTTCCCCAGGACCCATGTGAGCCAGATATACAAGGTAGCACATGGGTCTCGAGTTAGTTTGCAATGGCTGGAGGCCCTGACACACACATTCTCTCTCCCTCTCCCTCCCTCCCTCCCTCCCCCCCCCCTCTTTTTCTCTCTCAGAAATAAATAAATAAAAATAAAATACAGGGGCTGGAGAGATGGCTTAGTGGTTAACGCATTTGACTGCAAAGCCAAAGGATCCCGGTTCTACTCTCCAGGACCCACGTAAGCCAGATGCACAAGGAGGTGCATGTGTCTGGAGTTTGTTTGCAGTGGCTGGAGGCCCTGGCACACCCATTTTTTTTTCTCTCTCTCTCCCTCTTTCTCTCAAATTCTCAAATAAATAAATAAAATATATATAAAAAATACAAAAAAATCTAAGGTAGAAACCATACTAAATGGCTTTAACCAGCCAAGCCTGGTAGCACACACCTTTCATCCCAGCACTCAGGAGGCAGAGATAGGAACACTGTGACTTCAAGGCCAGCCTGGAGATACCGAGTGAGTTTCAGGTCAGCCTGAGCTAGAGTGAGACCCTATCTTGAAAAAAATATATATGACTATAAGGAGGTATTGAGGATTTTTTTTTCCTTAGGGCCTTGCTATGTAGCCCAGGCTAGCCTGGAACTCCTGACCCTTCACAGATGCCTGGATTACAGGTGTGTGAGCACCACCCTGTCCTGTTTTCAATGGCCTGTCAGTTGAATTGTACTTTGTATATGTTTAGGTAGTTGACTGACAATAACTGCGGCCATGTTCTAAAGATGGGCACAGGGCTGGAGAGAGGGCTTAGCAGTTAAGGTGCTTGCCTGAGAAGCCTAAGGACCCATGTTCGATTCTCCAGATCCCACGTTGGCCAGACACACGAGGGTGAGGCAAGCACAGGTCACACATGCCCATTAATAACACAAGTGTCTGAAGTTCAATTGCATTGGCTGAGGCCCTGGCGTGCCAATTCTCTCTTTCTCTCTCTCTAAAATAATAATAATAAATAAACCAAGGATGGTCACAGAGACCTTCCAGTAAATGGGATGGGGCTGAGGTTTAAGTGAGGCTTTTCAGAGGAAGTGATTCTCAGCCAGAAAGTTAAGGGTTGGGATTTTTGGTTGACAGATAGACCTCAAGGTTACCGCTGGACAAGTTTAGGAATCTCTGAATCTGCCATAGTGAATGCAATACAGTATGAGATAAGAGGAGGCAGAAGTGAAACTGAAAACACTAGGGACTGTAGTAAGCACTTCTCTTTTTTTTTTTTTTTTTTTTTTTTGTTTTGTTTTGTTTTTTTGAGGTAGGGTCTCACTCTAGCTCAGGCTGACCTGGAATTCACTATGGAGTCTCAGGGTAGCCTTGAACTCACGGCAATCCTCCTACCTCTGCCTCCCGAGTGCTGGGATTAAAGGCCTGCACCACCACGCCCGGCTGTAAGCACTTCTCTTAATGTTCATACCCTTATATTAATGCTACTCTCACTTTTGGTAGAGAAGCTTCTCTTTTCAGATGGCAGTGACCTTGGGATGACTCAGAAGGCATTATGGTGCTGAGAAGAAGTGACAGAGGAGTGCTCAGCACTGAAATATCTCTATCACACCTTCCATGGCTCAGGCTCCATTGCGGAAGTGGCGGCAGAAAGAATGTAAGAGCCAAAGGAAGGGTAGGACTCCTTACAACGTGCTCCTCCAGACACAAAATGGCCTGGATATCCATGACCTCACAGTGCCTGACACTACCTACACAAGACCATCATAAGAGGAGGAAAAGATTGTGACATCAAAATAAAAGAGAGACTGATTGAGATGGAAAGGGGATATGATGGAGAATGAAGTTTCAAAGGGAGAGTGGGGGGAGACAGGGCATTACCATGGGATATTTTTTATAATCATGGAAGTTGTTAATAAAAATTTGAAAAAAAAACAAAAAACACTAGGGGCTGTGATAGACCACAGGCTTCATGAGGGATCTAGAGGAGTCTTCATTGCAGCCTCCATATCAGTGAGAAATCTGGTCCCTACCAGCAAGGGCTTAGTGCTGGTGAAATGATGGATGAGGTGGACATGCTGAGCATCCCACCAACAGCCTGCACTCTGTATCCTGGAGACCAGTGTTCTTTGCCCTGGCTGTATATTAGAATCACCCTGGGAAGTTTAAAAACTATAAGTCTTATGATTATATTGAAAGTATGGGGCTGGAGAGATGGCTTAGCAGGTTTAAAGCACTTGCCTATGAAGCCTATGGACCTAGATTCAATTCTCCAGGTCCCATGTAAGCCAGATGCACAAAGTGGCCCATGCATCTGGAGTTAGTTTACAGTGGCTAGAGGCCCTGGCATGCCCACTCTCTCTTTCTCTTTCTCTCTGTCTCAAATAAATAAAAATTTTAAAAATCGAAAGCATGTATGGAGGTTGTCAATAAAAATAAATTTAATTTAATTAATTTATTTATTTGAGGGAGCAATAGAGGGAAAGAGGCAGAGAGAGAGAGAGAGAGAGAGAGAGAATGGGTGTGCCAGGGCCTCCAGCCATGGCAAATGAACTCCAGACTCACGTGCCACCTTGTGCATATGGGTTACGTGGGTACTGGGGAATCGAACCCAGGTCTTTTGGCTTTGTAGGCAAAGGCCTTGACCGCTAAGCCATCTCTCTAGCCCCAATAATTTTTTTTTTAAAAACCCAGCATGTGAGCTGGGCGTGGTGGCACACACGCCTTTAATCCTAGCACTCGGGAGGCAGAGGTAGGAGGATTGCTGTGAGTTCAAGGCCACTCTGAGACTACATAGTGAATTCCAAGTCAGCCTGGGCTACAGTGAAACTCCACCTCAAAAAACAAAACAAAACAACTCAAAGTCTTGGGCTAGGGATGTTGTTCAGTTGATAGGGTGTTTGTATAGTATGTGTGAAGCCCTGAGCTCGGTCCCTATTACCAGAGGGATCAGATGTGGTGGTGCTTGTCTCTAATCCCAGCAGTCAGGAGGTGGAGGCAGGAAGATCAAAAATTCAAGATCAAAGTTGGTCATGGTGACAAATAAATAAATAAGATACTTTGCTTATTTATTTGAGAGAGAGAGAGAGAGAGAGAGAGAGAGAGAGAGAGGCAGATAGAAAGAATGGGTGCACCAAGGCCTCCAGCCATCGTAAACAAACTCCAGATGCATATGCCACCTTGTGCATCTGGTTTATGTGGGTACTGGGGAATTGAACCTAGGTCCTTAGGCATCACAGGCAAACGCCTTAACCCCTAAGCCATCTCTCCAGCCCAAATAAAATATTTTTTTAATGTAAAACTAAAAGTGTTGCTGAGTATGGAGGTACACATCTGTAAATCAGGATTGGAGGGAGGGTGAGAAAAGAGGATTACAAATTCAAAGTCAGGGCTGGGGAGATGAATCAGCGGTTAAGGGGACTTGCTCACAAAGCCTGACAACCCAGTACCCTGGTACCTATGTAATGCCAGATGCCACAAAGTGGCTTTTGTGTCTAGGGTTTGTTTGTAGTGTCAAGAGTGTCTGGTGTGCCCATCTTGCTCTGTCTCTTTTTTTTCTCTCTCTCCCTGTTTGCAAATAAATAATAAAAAATTAAAAAACAAGTTCAAGGTCATAGTTAGAGGCCAGCCTGGGCTATATGAGACCCTGTCTCAAACAACAACAGAAAACAAAAGCAAAAAGCCAGGTGTGGTGGTGCATGCCTTTAATCCCAGCACTTGAGAGGCAGAGGTAGGAGGATTGCCGTGAGTTCGAGGCCACCCTGAGACTACATAGTGAATTCCAGGTCAGCCTGGACCAGAGAGAGACCCTACCTTGAAAAACCAAAACAACAAAACAAAAGCAAACCCTAAAAGTCTTCACTCTGAACTTCAGGACATGTGGAGCAAGTGTGAAGCGCACTGCCCAGGCGCCAAAGTGATGCTGATATTTAGGCCCCAAGGGACCACTGAGGGCTTTACTCAAATTTGCATGTTAGAATCTTTTTGAATTGACAGCTTTTGGGGAATGAATGGAGTCCAGATGGCATTGATTGAGTGAGTCTAGCTATGAAGATGGAAGACGGTATCCAGGGGCTTAGGAAGGCACAGTTGATGGATCTAGTAACTAGAGGCATACTGAGGGCAGAAATCAGGAATAATGAATAGTGTCCTTGCCTGGAGTGGAATTGTGGACACAGAAACATCTAACTAGCTCTGGAAATAGCTGTCGGGTCTCTACTGGCTTTCTGAATGTTCCCAGCCCAGGATTTCCCTACGCTGTTTGCTGTGGCCCTGAGTAATTCAGCTCCTTTCATTTCTTCTTTTCCACCTTCCCAGCAGGGCAGGGACCAGACCAACAGGAGCCCTTTCCCCCTCCCCCCAGTTCATGCTGCTCTGAAGACAGAAGGATGCGCTCTTCTCTTTCTCTCTCATATGAAGTCTCTGTGTGTTGAAGTCAGTCTGGCTTCAAACCAAGAGTTCAAGCAATCTTCCTGCCTTAGCCTTTTGAGTAGCTGGATATACAGGTGTGCACCAGTTCCCTGCACCCCACCCCCACCCCCTGGTAGGGTTTTGCACTAGGCTGACCTGGACCTGGAATTCACTATGCAGTGTCAGGGTGGCTTTGAACTCATGGTGATCCTCCTATCTCTGCCTCCTGAATGCTGGGATTAAGGCCATGAATCACCACGCACAGTTTAGAGTTCTAATTAAAAACTACCCTATGAGCCGGGCGTGGTGGCACACATGCCTTTAATCCCAGCACTGGGGAGGCAGAGGTAGGAGGATCGCCATGAGTTGAAGGCCGCCCTGAGACTATATAGTGAATTCCAGGTCAGCCTGAGACCCTGTCTCAAAAAAAAAAAAAAAAAAAAAAAAAAACCTACCCTATGGGGCTGGAGAGATGGCTTAGCGGTTAAGTGCTTGCCTGTGAAGCCTAAGGACCCCAGTTCAAGGCTGGATTCCCCAGGACCCACGTTAGCCAGATGCACAAGGGGGCGCAGGCATCTGGAGTCCGTTCGCAGTGGCTGGAGGCCCTGGTATGCCCACTCTCTTTCTATCTGCCTCTTTCTCTCTCTGTCTGTTGCTCTCAAATAAATAAATAAAAATAAACAAAAAATTAAAAAAAAAAACTTCATTTCTTGGGCTGGAGAGATAGCTTAGTGGTTAGGCACTTGCCTGTGAAGCCTAAGGACCCCAGTTCAAGGCTGGATTCCTCAGGACCCATGTTAGCCAGATGCACAGGGGGCGCATATGTCTGGAGTTCATTTGCAGTGGCTGGAGACCCCGGCATGCCCATTCTCTCTCTCGCTGTCTCTCTCTCTGTCTCTTTTTCTCTCTGTCTGTTGCTTTCAAATAAATACATAAAAATAAACAAAAAAATTTTGGGGGGGGTTCTTAATTTTTATTAACATTTTCCATGATTATAAAAAAATCCCATGGTGCTACCCTCCCTCCCCCCACTTTCCCTTTGAAATTCCATTCTCCATCATATCCCCTCCCCATCTCAATCAGTCTCTCTTTCATTTTGATGTCATGATCTTTTCCTAACAAAAAAATTTTTTTAAAAGCTTCATTTCTAATCTTTAAAAAAAAAAAGAAAAACTACCCTATGGGGCTGGAGAGATGGCTTAGCAGTTAAAGTGCTTGCTTGCGAAGCCTAAGGACTTAGGTTCAACTCCCCAGAACCCACATAAGCCAGATGCACATGGTGGCCCATACATCTGGAGTTCATTTTTAGTGGCTAGAGGCCCTGGCGTGTTCATTTTTTCTCTCTGTTCTCTCTCTAGTAAATAAGTAAATAAATAAATAAATAAATAAATAAATAAAAATAAATCTGTAAAAAAAAATTTACCCTACAGACAGAGCTGGGGAAATGGCTCAGTGGTTAATGATTTGATTCCCCACCCACCCATGTAAAGCCAATAAGCATTCATTTACAGTAGCAAGAGACCTTGGCAACTCATATACAATTCATATTCAATGCAAATAAATAAACTTTTAAAAGATATCTACTATTGGGGCTGGAGAGATGGCCTAGCAGTTAAGACGTTTGCCTGCAAAGCCAAAGGATCCTAGTTCAATTCTCCAGGACTCACATAAGCCAGATGCACAAGGGGGCACATGCATCTAGAGTTCGTTTCCAGTGGCTAGGGGCCCTGGCATGCCCATTCTCTCCCTGCCTCTTTCTCTCTCTCAAATAAATAAATAACATACATACTTTAAAAATATCTACTATTATTTGAGAGAGAGAGAATGGGCGCACCAAGGCCTCTAGCCACTGCAAACGAACACATTGTACATCTGGCTTACGTGGGTCCTGGAGAATCGGAATTGGGTCCTTTGGCTTTGCAGGCAAGTGCCTTAACCACTAAGCCATCTCTCCAGCCCTAAACTCTTTTTTTTTTTTTTTTTTTTTTTTGAGGTAGAGTCTCACTTTAGCCCAGGCTGACCTGGAACTTACTCTGTAGGCTGGTCTCAAACTCACAGTAAACCTCCTCCCTCTGCCTCCTGAGCTCTGGGATTAAAAGTATGCACCATCACGCCCAGCATAAATAATTTAAAAAAATATTTTTTTCAGTTATTTTGAAGTAGGGTCTCACTCTAGCCTAGGCTGACCTAGAATTCACTATGTAGTCTCAGGCTGGCCTCAAACTCACAGTGCTCCTCTGACTTCTGCTTCCTGAGTGCTAGGATTAAAGGTGTGTACCACCACACCTGGCATATTTATTTTTTTGAAAGAAAGAGAAAGAGAATGGATGCACCAGAACCTCTAGCTACTGCAAACAAATTCCAGACTCACACACCATCTTGTGCATCTGGCTTATGTGGATACTGGGGAATAGAACCTGGGTGCTTAGGCTTCACAGACAAGCACCTTTACCACTAAGCCATCTCTCCAGCCCTTCTTTTACTTAAAAAAAATTACATATATATATATATATATATAGTCTCAAGGTGGCCTTGAACCCACAGTGATCCTCTTACCTCTGCCTCCCGAGTGCTGGGATTAAAGGCGTGCGCCACCACGCCCAGTTTAAAAATATTTTTATTGCTGGGCATGGTGGCACATGCCTTTAATCCCAGCACTCGGGAGGCAGAGGTAGGAGGATTACTGTGAGTTTGAGGCCACCCTGAGACTACATAGTGAATTCCAGGTCAGCTTGGGCCAGAGTGAGACTCTACCTCAAAAAACAAAAACAAAAACAAAAAAAATTTATTGTTTATTTGCAAGGAGACAGAGAGAGAGAGAGAGAGAGAATGAATGGGTGCGCCAGGGCCTCCTGCCACAGCAAATGAACCCTGGACACATGTGCCACTTTGTGCCTCTGGCTTTACAGAGGTAATGGGGAATTGAACCTGGACTGAGAAGTTTTGCAAACAAGCGTCTTTAACCGCTGAGATATCTCCCCAGCCCTGTTTCTTTCTCTGTAAAATTTTGGTGTTAACACCCACCTAAGGCTGTCCCTAATGTGAATAAACATGTAATCCTCTGCTACCAGCACCAAGCTTCCCACTTGGTTTTGTGGTGTTGTTTCCATGGCTGGTCTTCCGTTATGCTACATCACAGGGGATCTGACATCTTTGTCCCTGAGTCCATCTGCCTGTCTTGACAACTCTGCTCCCAGGAATGGTCTTCACTTGCGTGGGGTGTGTGCCTGTCAGGCCTGCACTGACTGTGGTGGAAGTCTCTGCCCTTGGGTACTGGGCGATTTCTCTAGAGTAAGTTCCTTGAGGGTTGCAGGTCACGCTGGTTTGAGCACAGTTGTTCCAAATGGCTAGTTTGTTTTCTGTCCTCAAGGTAGATGAGCACTCTGTGTCACAACCCTTATAAGAATGCTTATCAGTGCCAGGCCATTTTGGCCACGATTAAATGATATTCTGTATGCACTGCCTTTGTCTTGGGTTCTCTCTACACCTTTCACTTGAGCAGTGTGGCCACGTCCTCTGTCCCACACAGACTCTCATGACTCTGGTCCCATTGCATCTGCTGCAGCCTCAACCGGAAGTACTTGTCCACTCACAGCTCTCCAGGGAAACTTTTCCAAGATGTAGATCAAATGGTCCCTCTCTGAACCATCTCCTTTCCTCTTTGCAGCGTTAACCTTCCCTTCTTTGTACATACTCATTCAACTAGTTCACTACTCCCTGTCCCTATGCGGAGGAAGGAACCTAGGGTCCCTCAAATGCTAGGAAAGCACTTCTCCACTGAGCTACAGCACGCCCCCTCCCCCACACAACTCTGAGGTCACCAGAGGAGAGAAGATAACAAGCTGCATCTTGATCCTGTTGAGTCATAAGGGGACAGCAAAGGAAATGGAGGAGTGAATGAAGGTTGGACGGCATCTTTCAAAGTGGCTTCTGAGGCAACAGGAAGCAAGGCAGATTGAGAAAGAGCTTGAGTTTAGCTAGATGTGGTGGTGCACACCTTTAGTCCCAGCACTCTGGAGACAGAGGTAGGAGGATCACTGTGAGTTTGAGGCCACCCTGAGACTACATAGTGAATTCCAGGTTAACCTGAGCTATAGCAAGGCCCTACCTCAAAAACAGTAACAACAACAACAAAAACCCCAAACAAACAAAAAACAAAAAGTTTGAGTTTAGCAGGACATGATGGCACAGCCTATAATCCCAGCTCTTGGTAGACATGAGGCAGGAGGTTTGCCCAACTTTGAGGCCAGTCTGGAGTACATAGTTAGCTCAAGCGTGTCCAGGCTACACAGTGAGATCCTGTCTAAGAAAACCAAAGTAGGGCTGGAGAGATGGCTTAGCATAGCAGTTGAAGCACTTGCCTGTGAAGCCTAAGGACCCAGATTCAATTCCCCAGTACCCATGTAAGCCAGATGCACAAGGTGGCGTGTGCATCTTGAATTTCTTTGCAGTGGCTGGTGGACCTGGCATGCCCATTCTCTCTCTGTTTGCCTCTTCCTATCTCTCTCTCTCCTTTCTCCTCTCAAATAAATAAATAAAATATTTTAAAAAAAAAAGGGCCGGGCGTGGTGGCGCATGCCTTTAATACCAGCACTCGGGAGGCAGAGGTAGGAGGATCGCCGAGAGTTCGAGGCTACTCTGAGACTACGTAGTGAATTCCAGGTCAGCCTGAGCCACAGTGAGACCCTACCTCGAAAAAAAATAAAATAAAATAAAAAATAAAAAAGTATTAAAAAAATAAAAAATAAAGGGCTGGAGAGATGGCTTAGAGGTTATGCACTTGCTTGTGAAGCCTAAGGACCCTAGTTTGAGGCTCGATTCCCCAGGATCCACGTAAGCCAAATGCACAAGGTAACGTATGCATCTGGAGTTCATTTGCAGTGGCTGGAGGCCCTAATGCGCCTATTCTCTCTCTCTGCCTCTTTCTCTGTCTGTCTGTCACTCTCAAATAAATAAATAAAACTAAGCCGGGCATGGTGGCACACGCCTTTAATCACAGCACTCAGGAGGCAGAGGTAGGAAAATCACCATGAGTTCAAAGCCACCCTGGCCTGGGCCAGAGTGAGACCCTTAAAAAAAATCAAAAATAAATAAATAAATAAATATAAATAAAATTAAAAAAATAAAACAAACAAACAAACAAACAAACAAAAGGTATGAGAGATAACTCAGCAGTTAAGAGCACTTCCTGTGTAAACTGGAGAGATGGCTTACTGGCTAAGGTGTTTGCCTGCAAAGCCTTAGGACCCTGGTTTGATTTCCCAGTACCTACATAAGTCAGACATGCAAGGTCGAGCATGTGTCTGGAGTTTGTTTGCAGTGGCTGGAGGCCCTGATGTGCCCACTCTCTTTTTTTTCTCTCAAATAACTAATTATAAGCATAAGGACCTGAGGAGGCCCAAGAGACCACATGGGTTCAGTTCTCAGGACACAAGTAAACAGCTCAGCATGGCCACGCACATCTATGACCACAGTCCTGTGGGGAGCAGAGGCTGGAGAATTGCTGGGGCTTGCAAGAAAACAGCAAACTCCACGATCAGTTAGGATAAATAAAAGAAACAGACATAGTGGTTCTCACCTTTAATTCCAGCATTCAGGAGGTGAAAGCAGGAGGATCACAGAGAGTTTAAAGCCAGTGTGGGACTACAGAGTGAGTTCCAAGTCATCCTGGGCTAGAGTGAGACCCTACCTGGAAAAATAAAAAATAGAATAAGGGGGGCTGGCCGGACATGGTGGTGCATGCCTTTAATCCCAGCACTTGGAAGGCATAAGTAGGAGGATTGCTGTCAGTGTGAGGCCACCCTGGGACTACATAATGAATTCCAGGTCAGCCTAAGCTAGAGTGAGACACTCAAAAAGAAAAAAAAAAAGACGGGGGCGCTGGTTTAGCAGTTAAAGTGCTTGCCTACAAAGCCAAAAGACCCAGGTAAGCCAGATGCACAAGGTGGAGCATGCATCTAGAATTTACTTGCAGAGACTGATGGCCCTGGCATGCCCATTCTCTCTCTCTCTTGCTCTGTATATATCTGCTTCTCTCTCAAATAAATAAATATCAAAAAATTTTTTTAATTTTTATTTTTGGTTTATAGAGGTAGGGTCTTGCTTTAGCTCAGGCTGACCTGATACTCACTATGTAGTCTCAGGGTGGCCTCAAACTCACAGTGATCCTCCTACCTCAGCCTACCGAGTGCTGGAATTAAAGGCGTGCACCACCATTCCAGGCTTGCCCTTTTTTTTTTTTTTTTTTACCTTTCCAAGTCTTGGATGGTTTGAATGGTTGATAGTACTTTACCAAGTGGTTTATTTATTTATTTTTAATCTTGTTTTGTTTTTCAAGGTAGGGCTTTGCTCTAGCTCAGGCTGACCTGGAATTCACTATGTAGTCTTAGGGTGGCCTTGAACTCATGGCTATCATCCTACCTCTGATTCTGGAGTGCTGAGATTAAAGGCATGTGCCACACAACCACTGCAATCGAACTCCAGACGCATGTGGCCCCTTGTGCGCACGTGTGACATTGTGCACTTGTGTCACTGTGCATCTGGTTTATGTTGCACCTGGAGAATCGAACATGAGTTCTTAGGTTTCACAGGCAAGTGCCTTTACCACTAAGCCATCTCTCTAGCCCTATTTATTAATTTTTAAATTTTATTTACTTATTTATTTGCAAGGGGAGAGAGAGAGAGAGAATGGGTGTGCCAAGGCCTCTAGCTGCTACAAACAAATTGCAGATGCATGTGCCACATTGTGCATCTGGCTTTATGTGGGTACTAGGAAATTGAACTTGGTTCATTAGGCTTTGCAGCAAGTGCTTAACAGCTGAACCATCTCAGCCCTGTAAGGTCAGGTGTTTTCACACAATCTCATTCAATCTGCACAGTGCTGGGCAGCATTTTCATTCAACTCAGTAGCGACTGAGTGCCTACTAACTGCCAGGCATAGTGCTGCCCACAGTTCTTTCATAATGGAACAGCCTCTAAAATCATGAGCCACTCAACAAGGTCCTTTCACTCTGTGCGTCCCGCTTTACGTGGGTCCTGAAGAATTTACCTGGGTCCTTTGGCTTTGTAGGCAAGCACCTTAATCACTGAGCCATCTCTCCAGCCCAACAAGGAGCAAGGTCCTTTTAAATGGCTGTGTTTCAAAGTATGGTAAGTAACAGAATTGAAACAAGATGAAGCGCTAAGGGAAGGTTACTATCTAGACACAGTGTATATAAATGTGCAACATTTTAAAGTATCAAGTTAGTCAGGCACGTGGCACATGCCTTTAAACCCAGCACTTAGGAGGCAGAGGTAGGAGGATCACTGTGAGTTCCAGGCCAACTGAGAAAGACTACATAGTGAATTCCAGATCAGCCTGGACCTGAAAACTCAAAACAAACAAACAAAAAAGTATCAAGTTATACTTGTTACTTCCCCCCCTCCTCATTTACTGGGGATTGAACTCAAAGCTTCACACAAAGTTAAGCACACACTAGTATCACAGAGTTGCAACTTCTGCCCTTTTATTTTTATGGCAGCTTCCTCCCCAAGCCCCAGAAAATACAGATTTTCCTTGGACTGTGCTCCAAGGGCACTGGAGAATGTCACAGCCTGTCCTCTTTAGACAGTCTCAGAGAATCTGATATCCTTAAATTTCTAGTGGGAAGTTTAATCCAACATCAAGGCTTCCTGTCTGTCCAGACTCCACTTACTAGAGCTTGCCATCTGTATTTGATGTGCCACGCCTAGCTTTTCTTCTTCTTCTTTTTTAAGGTAGGGTCTCCCTTTAGCCCACGCGGACCTGGAATTCACTATGTAGTCTCAGGGTGGCCTCGAACTCACAGCAATCTTCCTAACTCTGCCTCCCAAGTGCTGGGATTAAAGGCGTGCGCCACCACGCCCAGCTTCAAGTTCTTGACAGCCATAAGCAACTACTCAAATACAGAATAAAATTTTTTAAAGGCTGGGCTGGCTGGAGAGATAGCTCAGTGGTTAAGGTGCTTGCCAGCAAAGCCAAAGGACCCAGATTCGATTCTCCAGTAGCCAAGTAAAGCCATAAGCACATGGTGGAGCATGCATCTGTAGTTCCTTTGAAGTTGCTAGAGGCCCTGCTGTGCCCATTCTCTCTCCTCTTTCCTCTCTCAAATAAATAATAAAGGGCATGGGGGTGCACGCTTTTAATCCCAGCACTAGGGAGGCTGAAGTAGAAGGATCACTATGAGTTTGAAGCCAGCCTAGGAGTACATAGTGAATTCCAAGTCAGCCTGGGCTAGAGCCAGACCATACCTTGAAACAACCTCTAAAAAAAAAAAAAAAAAAAAAAAAAAACACCCAAAGAATAACAAAAAGTTTATTCACAAGTCTTCAACTGCTATTTTTTTTTTTTGAGACATCATTTTACTCTAGCCCACAATGACCTGGTACTCAATCTAGCCCAAGCTGGCCTCAAACTCCTATCTCAGCATCCTTGAGTGTTGCGATTAAAGGCGTGAGCTACCACGCCCAGCTTAAAAAAAATATATTTATTTTTTTCCGAAGTAGGGTGTTACTCTAGCGCAGGCTGACCTAGCACTCACTCTGTAGTCCTAGGCTGGCCCCGTGTGCTGTGATTAAGGGCGTGTGCCGCCACGCCCGGCTTTACGGCTTCCTTTATATATAGGTGACCAGTGGCAAATCACTCTGGACTCGCTGTGCCTCAGTTTCCTCGCAGGGAAAGTGAGGCTGGTTCTCCTCCTTTCCCCGGCGCACGGCGGCCGGAGTTAGGATAGCGTTAACTTCGCCCAGGGCGCGCTCAGGTCAGGTCCGCGGTCATCAGCGGGGCCGAGGGCCGCCGTCAGCCCCCTCTCCCCGGCCCAGGCGCATCCCGGCGAGGCGCGCGGGCGCGACGTGCGTCGGTGGCCGGGGCTCCCGCGCCCCCCAGCGGACGGGTGCCCGGAAGGGACAAGCGTCGCTTCCGTCTCGGCCGAGGCTTTGCACGGAGGGCGGAGCCGAGGCCCGAGGACGCGACGCGAGCCCAGTTCCGGCGAGGAGGCCGCGCCAGTGACAGCGATGGCGGCGGAGTCGGCGCTCCAAGTTGTGGAGAAGCTGCAGGCGCGCCTGGCCGCGAACCCGGACCCCAAGAAGGTGAGCGGCGGGCGGCACGACGCGGCAGCGCGTCGGGGGGATGGCTCGGGGCTGGGGGACCGGGGATGGGACTCCATAACGGTCGCGGGCCCGGGCTCGGGCGAGTCTTCTCCCCCGCCCGCAGCCGGGCCCCCGCGCGGCGCTGTGTGGACTTCGTGGCCGGCCGTGGTCACGTCCCGCGCGGCGAGGACGCGCGTGTGTGTGTGTGTGTGCGCGGGCGGGGGACGGACTCGCCGCGCGGACGGACGCCGGCGGCCTCGGCCTGTCCCCGTCCCGCTCCTTCCTGCCGTCGTGCTCGGGGCTGGGGCGTCCGCGCCTCCCGGCTTTGCCTCCACGGCGGCGGCGGACCCCGCGGCCACCGCGTCCCGGGGACAGCTGTTTCCTGTCCCGGACCGAAGGGCACGCCGCCCGCCCCGGCTCCGCTGGACACTAGCAAGCGGACATGTCGCTCTCGCTCGGATTCCTTCCCGGGACGCGACGATCGCCGCCCTCCCGTCCCGGATGCCCGCGGCGGGCTGTGGTCGCGGTCCGGTGCCGCCTGGTGCCGTGCGCAGGTGGGAGCTTCTCGGCCGCCCGGGCGCGGGGCGCGCACGACGGTCCGGTAACTCCCGTGGTCGCCCCTGTCCGAGACCCCTTGCTTCGGCTGGACTCTTCCTTGCCAGCCCCCTGCCATCTTTCGCTGCCCCGGCTCCTCGGGTGTCTCGGGAGAGGGGCCGGGCCGGGGGGGTTGGGAGGATCGAAGTTTCCATTGGGGTACGCGGATGGAAGCACTGAAGGGTGTGACTTTGCTCTGCCGGCATTCTAGCCCGGGCCCGCGGTTCCTAAAAGGTCGAGTCGGGGGTAGAAGAGGAAGTAATGGAGGGGAGGGCAGTGGCGATAAGGTAGGGGTTTTAAAAAAAAGAAAAAAAGAAGCCGACTTCCCATCCTTTTGCTAGTTCTCCACTTCTTCGCTTGAGCTTCTACGTGCCAGCTGCACGTAAGTGCCCCGTAGATGTTAATCGCCCATTTTCAGGATTTCTACTCAAGGGCCTCTTTCACTTTTTATCTTGTTCCCAGCCTGTCGCGTGGGACTTTCTCTCCATTTCCGAAGGTTTCACTCAGCCTCTCACCGCTAGGCCCACTTATTGGTTTATTTTTTGGGTTTTGAAGGTAGGGTCTCGCTCTAGCCTCGGCTGACCTGGAATTCACTCTGTAGTCTCAGGTGATCTTCCTACAACTCTGCCTCCGGAGTGCTGGGATTAAAGGCTCACTAGGCCGCTTTTTAATTCCCCTCATTCAAGCACAGCTCAGAAATCTTCTTTAGGAAGCTGGGTTATAAATCAGTGAAAACTTAAATGCTTTCTTTCAGTTGTGGTGTGTGATGCTTTCTGTGGAGGCTTTTGTACCTAGTGGCCAGGCATATTTACAAGTTTCTTTTTACAATAACCGTTTGTGAACATCCAATAAACGGTCATTATTTCTGCATACCAGGTTGTCTTCCTGAGCACTGTAAGAGTTGTGACTGGCTTTTTAAACCTTAAAGTAATATGAAACCACCCTCATTTTATTTTATTTTATTTTTTCCTTTGGGTTTTTCAAGGTGGGGTCTCACTCCAGCCCAGGCTGACCTGGAATTCACCCAGTAGTCTCAGAGTGGCCTTGAACTCTTGGCGATCCTCCTACCTCTGCCTCCCAAGTGCTGGGATTACATCTTTTTTTTTTTTTTTTAAGATTTTCTTTTTTAAAGTTATTTTATTCAGAGAAAGAGAGAGGCAGAAAGAGAGAGAATGTGCTCACCAGGGCCTTCAGCCGCTTAAACAAACTCTAAACACATGTGCCATCTTGTATCTGGCTTATGTGGGTCCTAGGGAATTGAACCTGGGTCCTTTGGCCTTGTAGGCAAACACCTTAACCACTAAGCCATCTCTCCAGCCCTTTCATCTTTATTTCTATCAGATTATTTCTTTTTCTTCTTTTGTTTCTATCAGATTTTTTTGTTTGTTTTTTGTTTTTTGAGACTGACCTGGAATTCACTATGTAGTCTCAGGGTGGCCTCAAACGCACGGTGATCCTCCTACCTGTGCCTCCAGAGTGCTGGGATTAAAGGCGTGCGCCACCATGCCCGGCTCTTTATTTTTTTTTTTTTTTAAGATTTTCTTTTTTAAAGTTATTTTATTCAGAGAAAGAGGCGAGCACTCTATTACTGAAAGCCCCATTTGGGCTTTCTTTTCTCAGATAGAAAATCACCTGAGGGCTGTAGCTCAGTGGCAGCTATGTGAGTTCCTGGGTTCCATATCCAGCACTAGGTAGGGCACAGTGGGGCCATGAAGGGAAGGAATCACCCAGAACTTCTGGCTCTGTGTTGTGAAGTGAGTATTTTATGAGTGTGAAGGAAATGTTGGGAAATCCTTTTGTAAAGGCTGCAGTTCTTGCCATGCAGATATGAGCTAAAATGCAGAGGGAAAACTGCAAACTGGTGTACTCGCCTTCTTCCTCCCAGCCTTCTTTTAACCCAGCAAGTTCCCACAGGTTGTTGAACTTGCATGGTGATTATAAAGCAGTGTTGAATTTGCAACCAAATCTGCTTTCAGACTATTATTAGCCAGAAGGTGGATTCACCCCATGTTCCTGAATCTCCTGGTATTAAACTTTGGTGTTAAACTGTGACTCTCTGCTTTTACTTTAAGTTCATCTGTAGTCTTAGGCTTACTTGAGAGAAGGTGCCAGCAGGTCAGAACCACTTTGCTTTGGTTCCCTCTGTTGAAGTGGAAATGGTTTTCATGGATGTTAGTTACCAACCCTGTTACTTTAAAAATAATATTTAATTTATTTAATTATTTGAGAGAGAGGCAGGTAGAGGGGGGTGGGTAGAGAGAATGGGTGTGCCAGGGCCTCTAGCCACTGCAAAGGAACTCCAGATGCATGTGTGCATCTGGCTTTATGTGGGTACTGGGGATGGAACCTGGGTCCTTAGGCTTCACAGGCAAGCGCCTTAATCGATAAGTCAGTCCTTTTTTGTTTCTCTCACTCTTTTTTTTTTGTCTCACTCTAGCCCAGGCTGACCTGGAATTCACTATGTAGTCTCAGGGTGGATCCTCCTACCTCTGCCTCCCAAGTGCTGGGATTACATCTTTTTTTTTTTTTTTGTCTCACTCTAGTCCAGGCTGACCTGGAATTCACTATGTAGTCTCAGGGTGGATCCTCCTACCTCTGCCTCCCAAGTGCTGGGATTAAAGGCTCACTAGGCCGCTTTTTAATTCCCCTCATTCAAGCACAGCTCAGAAATCTTCTTTAGGAAGCTGGGTTATAAATCAGTGAAAACTTAAATGCTTTCTTTCAGTTGTGGTGTGTGATGCTTTCTGTGAAGGCTTTTGTACCTAGTGGCCAGGCATATTTACAAGTTTCTTTTTACAATAACCGTTTGTGAACATCCAATAAACGGTCATTATTTCTGCATACCAGGTTGTCTTCCTGAGCACTGTAAGAGTTGTGACTGGCTTTTTAAACCTTAAAGTAATATGAAACCACCCTCATTTTATTTTATTTTTTCCTTTGGGTTTTTCAAGGTGGGGTCTCACTCCAGCCCAGGCTGACCTGGAATTCACTATGTAGTCTCAGGGTGGATCCTCCTACCTCTGCCTCCCAAGTGCTGGGATTAAAGGCATGTGCCACCATGCCCGGCTCTTTATTTTTTTTTTAAGATTTTCTTTTTTAAAGTTATTTTATTCAGAGAAAGAGAGAGGCAGAAAGAGAGAGAATGTGCTCACCAGGGCCTTCAGCCGCTTAAACAAACTCTAAACACATGTGCCATCTTGTATCTGGCTTATGTGGGTCCTAGGGAATTGAACCTGGGTCCTTTGGCCTTGTAGGCAAACACCTTAACCACTAAGCCATCTCCAGCCCAGAATAATGTCCGTTTTATAGGGTTAGATGAGGTAACCATTAGCATGGCATCTAGAACACAGTGGATGGGATATGTGTCCCTCTTCTATAGATTCACTTTGTACAGAACCAGCCCCATTTTGAGTGTGAAAACTACCAAGAGCACAGAGGGATAGCAGATGGAGAGATAGAGGGTCTCTATTAAGAACATGTTTGGATGTTGGAGAGATGGTTCAGTGGTTAAGGCCCCTGCCTGCAAAGCCTAAGACCTAGGTTCAACTCTCCAGAACCCACATAATAGAGATATACATGGTGGCTCATGCATCTGGAGTTCATTTGCAGTAGCTAGAGACCCTGGCATGCCCATTCTCTCTCTCAAACAAATAAACTAATTAATTAAACAAAATAACACATTTGGCTTTTTGGGTTGAAGCAGTGTGGCAGGTGACACGGAGATTCCAAGGCGTGTTACTGCAAATTTTGGATATTTCTCAATCATCTGTTACCAGTTCCCACAAGCTGCACAGATGGTACCTCTAGTTGATAACATAAGTTTTCATCTACCTGAGGATACCCAGTATGCTTTTGCCTTGTTATTGTACCATTCTTTCTTGGAATTTACTGAAATTCATGCGGTAGGGAAGTCTTTCTCTTCTATTGAGTAAAATGAGCTTGAAACCCTTCAAGATTTTGGTTTGATCTGCTAGCCCAAAGTGAAGCACAGTAGTCAGCTTTGAGGTGAACACACTGTCCCTGACTTCTGGCCCCATCCTTCTGTGTTGGCTTTGTGGAGGTCTTGGGGTTCATTGTCCCTTTGGTGACCTCCTTTGCCATGTGGTCTCTACGCTGTCAAATACCATAATGCCAGCGAGGAGCGCCTGTGCTTCGTTCCAGTGTGCTAAGCAGTATTTATATGAACTATTGTGTGCACTCTTGTCTTTTCCTGAGGACTGTGGTGACTATGTTAGATGTTCCTCAGCTTGTTAGGCAAGCTAAAAACCTGACCAAATACAGTTTCAGTATTTGTAAAATGGGGAGAGTAATATCCAATTTTAAAAATTTTATTTATTTGAGAGAGAGAGAGAAAGAGGTAGAGAGGGAGAAAATGGGCACACCAGGGCCTTCAGTTGCTGCAGATGAACTCCAGACACTTATACCACCTTGTGCCTTTGCCTTACGTTGGTCCTAGGGAATCAAACCTGGGTCCTTTGGCTTTGCAGGCAAGTGCCTTAACCATTAAGCCATCTCCAGCCCCAGAATAATGTCCGTTTTATAGGGTTAGATGAGGTAACCATTAGCATGGCATCTAGAACACAGTGGATGGGATATGTGTCCCTCTTCTACAGATTCACTTTGTACAGAACCACCCATTCTAAATCTTTTCAGGAATTTTAAAATTTCCTTTAAGAAAGGGAATTGGGGCTGGCAAGATGGCTTAGCTATTAAGGTGCTTGACTGCAAAGTCAAAGGACCAGATTCAAATCCCCAGGAACCAAATAAGCCAGATGCACAAGGTAGCACATCTGTCTGGAGTTTGTTTGCAATGGCTAGAGGTGCTGGCATGCCCATTCTCTCTCTATTTCTCAAATACATGAATAAAAATAGCTGGGCTTGGGGGCACATTTCAGGAATTTAAAAATTTCCTTTAAGAAAGGGAATTGGGGCTGGCAAGATGGCTTAGCTATTAAGGTGCTTGCCTGCAAAGTCAAAGGACCAGGTTCAAGCCCCCAAGAACCAAATAAGCCAGATGCACAAGGTAGCACATGTGTCTGGAGTTTGTTTGCAATGGCTAGAGGCGCTGGCATGCCCGTTCTCTATTTCTCAAATACATGAATAAAAATAGCTGGGCTTGGGGGCACATGCCTTTAATCCCAGTACTCTGGAGGCAGAGGTAGAAGGATTGCTGCGAATTCAAGGCCACCTGAGAATTCCAGGCCATAGCGAATTCCAGGTCAGCCTCGGCTAGAGCAAGACCCTACTTCGAAAAATCAAAAATAAATAAATACAATTTTAAAAAAATAAGGAAAGAAATTGGCATTAACTTCTGTACCTAGTCATAGCATATAGACTATGTACCAAGAAATACACATACAGGAATGAAAAGAAAGAGAGAGAGAAAGAGAATGAAGGAAGGAAGGAAGACAGACACAGGCTTGAAGAAATGGCTCAGCAGTTAAGGCTCCTGCCTGCAAAGCTTAAGAATCTGAATTTGATTCCCTTGTACCCATGTAAAGCCAGATGCACAAAGTGGCACGTATCTGGAGTTTGTTTGCAATGGCTAGAGGCCCTGGCGCACCTATTCTCTCTCTCTCAAATAAATAACCTATTTTAAAAAAAGAAATACACATACTTTTTCCTGAGTTGGATGATAGTGGAGGACAATTTTCAGTCAATTGTGTACTTTCACACTTCTCAGATATACCACTAGGTCTCTTACTCCGAGTCAAACAAGATTATCACCCGTGATAGAATTGCTCTGCCTAGTGACCATGTTAAGTAATTATAGAAGCAGAATGACCAGAAAAACATACTTGTTACTCCACCTAATAGTAGTATGGCATAACAATTATATCCTGGTCTATATTGGAGAAAGAGCAGGTGGTATTATCAAATATTTAAATATAAAGGCAGCCATAGTTGTCTATTTTATTTTTATTTGTTTGGAAATGGGTCTCAATCTAGCCCAGGCTGACCTGGAACTCATTCTGTATCCCCAGCTGTACTTGAACTCATGGAGATCCTTCTGCCTCAGCCTCCTGGGTTCTGGGACTAAAGATGAGAGCTGCCATGCCCAGCTTTATTTTGGCCTTTTGAACTACTTGAAATTTGCAGCACTCCTTATATGATATTTTTTTATAGCATAAATATTTCTTTCCCTGCCTTTTTTTTTCTTTTTTAGGATTTTTGAGGTAGACTGTCACTGTAGTTCCAGGCTGGCCTTGAACTTACCCTGATCCTCCTACCTCTGACTCTGGTGCTGGGATTAAAGGCATGCACCACACCACCACGCCTGGCCCATAAACATTTCTTAGAAAAGGCTTAGCCAATCCTGACTTTTGGTAGGAATAAAGTAGTGGAAATTGGCTGAGCAACATCTGGTTGGGGATCAAGGGTAGAACATTTCAGAGCTGCTGGTTAGTGAAGGAGACAAGTAATAATGAGCATGATGAACTTTGACAGTGCTGCAGACACTAAGGACTGCTCATGCTTGTCCCTGTCAGTCCTCACGTGAAGCACGGGCAGGATCCAGCTTTGCAGGTGAAGTAACCAAGGTAAAGAGAGGTTTACTCACTTGCCACAAGATCACCTGGCAAGAAGGTGACAGCCAGTCCAGCTCTAGAATACCATCTTGAACTCTGCTGTGCCAATTTTGACCTAGTTTGGGGGCTTTAGAAAGGAAATGGTAGCTTCAGATCGCCTGTCTAATCTACACAGGCATTTTATGCTCTGACAGCAGAGCTGTGGTTGGCAGCTCAGAATTGCTCTCGGCTTCCTGCTAAGCCTAACAGTCTGGAAACGTGGAGGTTCTCTTCCTGTGGAGACCTCTTCTTTCTCCTTTCCTCTGTGCTGGGCCTATGGGGAATCTCTCTAAATTTGGTATTTTCTCAGATTCCCTGCAGAGTGATACCTGCTCGTGACTTACTTTCTTTCTTTTTTTTTTGAGGTAGGGTCTCACTCTAGCCCAAGCTAATGACCTGGAATTTACAATGTAGTCTCAGACTAGCCTCAAACTCACAGCAATCCTCCTACCTCTGCCTCCTGAGTGCTGGGATTAAAGGCATGTGCCACCATGCCCGGCTCTTTATTTTTTTTTTAATATTTTATTTATTTATTTGTAAGCAGAGAGAGGGAGAGGGAGAGTGTGTCACGCCAAGGTCTCCAAGCCACTGCAAATGAACTCCAGATGCATGTGCCACTTTGTGTATCTAGCTTTATGTGGGTACTGGGGAATTAAACCCAGGTTGATAGGTTTTATAGGTAAGTACCTTAAACACTGGACAGTCTCTCCAGCCCCCTCTTTAAAAAAAATAAAGACTCATCTATGTATTTACATGTTTCAGTAGTCTTGTTTCAGTTAGTTATTATTTTTTTCATTGTTTTTACTATTTATTTTTTATTTTTTTTATTAACAACTTCCATGATTATAAAAAATACCCCATGGTAATACCCTCCCTTCCCCCACTTGCCCCTTTGAAACACCATTGTCCATCATACCCCCTCGTCTCTTTTTTACTTTTGATGTCATGATCTTTTCCTCCTCTTATGATGGTCTTATGCAGGTAGTGTCAGGCACTGTGAGGCCATGGATATCCAGGCCATTTTGTGTCTGGAGGGAGCATGTTGTATAGAGTCCTGCCCTTCCTTTGGCTCTTACATTCTTTCTGCCACCTCTTCCGCATTAGACCCTGAGCCTTGGAAGGTGTGATAGAGATATTGCAGTACTGAGCACTGCGGTCATTTCTTTCCATCACCATGATACCTTCTGAGTCGTCCCAAGGTCACTGCCACCTGAAAAGAGAAGATTCTTTACCAAAAGTGAGAGTAGCGTTAATATAAGGGTGTGAACATTAACAGAAGTGCTTACTGGGCAGTTTGATAAGGATAGTGTATATATTTAGCCAGACAACAGCAGACGTTACACCCCTAGGGCTCATTATTTTTTGATTTTTTTGATAGGGTTTCACCTAGCTCAAGCTCACCTGGAATTCACCATGCAGTCTCAGACCAGCCTGGAACTCATGGCAATTCACCTACCTCTGCCTCCCAAGTGTTGGGATTAAAGGCATGTGCCAGCATGCCCAGCTCAGTTTTTTAAATTTATTTTATGAGAGAAAGAAAAAAAAATGGATGTGCCAGGGCCTCAAGCCACTGCAATTGAACTCCAGCTGAGTACACCACCTTGTACACATATTGTACATCTTGCAAACGAGGGTTCTGGGGAGTCAAACCTGGGTCGTTAGGCTTCACAGGCAAGCACCTTGACTGCTAAGCCATCTCTCCAGCCCCTTAATTATTCTTTTGAGGCAAGGTCTCATTCTAACTCAGGCTGATCTGATCTGGAACACAGGACAATGATCCTTCTGCCTCAGCCTCTTGAGTGCTGAGATTAGAAGCATGAGACTCCAGTTTATTATTAATTTATTTATTTACTTCAGAGAGAGAGAGAGAAAGGCAGATAGAGAATGGGCATGCCAGGGCCTCCAGCCACTGCAGATGAACTCCAGACACATGTGCCCCTTGTGCATATGGCTAATGTGGGTCCTGGGGAGTTGCACCTGGGTCCTTTGGCTTTGTAGGTAAACGCCTTAGCCGCTGAGCCATCTCTCCAGCCCTCTTTTTGGTTTTTTGAGGTAGGGTCTCACTATGTAGTGTCAGGGTGGCCTCAAACTCACACTGATCCTCCTATCTCGCCTCCCAAGTGCTGGGATTAATGCCATGTGCCACCACTCCCAGCTTTCTTTTCTTTTTAAAAAAAACATATTTATTTATTTATTTGAGAGAGAGAGAGAGTAAAGAAGATGCAGACAGAGAAAATGGGCATGCCAAGGCCTCTTGCCATTGCAAACTCTAGACACATGTACCACCTTGTGCATCTGGCTTCGTGGGTACTAGGAGAATTGAACCTGCATCCGTAGACTTCGCAAGCAAGCACCTTAACCACTAAGCCATTTCTCCAGCCCTCCCCCACCTTTTTGTTTCCTCAGATAGGGTTTCACTCTAGTCCAGCCTGACCTGGAACTTACTTTGTAGTCTCAGGCTGGCCTTGAACTCACAGCAGTTCTCCTTCCTTAGCTTCTCAAGTGCTGGGATTAAAGACATGTGCTACCTTACTTGACCTTGTCTTTTTTTTGAGACAGGGTTTCCCTCTGTAGCCCAGGCTGACCTTGAACTCATGGTGATACTCTTGCCTCAGACTTCTGGGATTATAGGCCTGATCCATCACACCTGGCTTATTAATAGTTTTTTGATTCTCTGTCTTTTTTTGTTTTTTCAAGATAGGGTCTCTCTGTAGCTCAGGCTGACCTGGAATTCACTATGTACTATGTAGTCTCACGGTGGCCTCAAACTCACAGTGATCTTCCTACCTCTGCCTCCCAAGTGCTGGAATTAAAGGCGTGCACCACCATACCTGGCTCTTTCTTGTATGTTCCTCCCTCTGCCTCTTTCTCCTTGGTGGAGCAGAGCAGTAGAAAGCACAGTATCCCATCAGGCTTCGTGGTGTGGGCTATAATCCCAATTGTTCTGGAGACTGACGCAGGAGGACAGAAATTTCAAGGACACCCTGAGCAGCAGCTGGACTGTTTGAACAATGAAAAGGAGGGTTGGAGATCTAACGTGGTGGTAGCCCACTTGTTAGCATGCATGACCACAACGTTTTATCCCGATTCCCAAAGCTTTTCTGAGCCTGTTCTCTCACTTGTTACTGTTATAACCAAGGAAGCATTTTGCCATCAGATGTTCTTATTCCAGGGATTATGACTATGACTTTGTAGAAATTAATGATTGTTTTATTCTCTCTGCAGTTATTGAAATATTTGAAGAAACTTTCCATCTTGCCTATTACAGTAGACATTCTTGCGGTAAGATATGTGTACCTTTAGAAGCTGGGGAGATGCTCAGTCAGTAATGCTTTTGCCTCACAAGCATGAGGCCCTGAGTTCAATTCCAGGTACCCATGGAAAATGCATGCATACACACGTGTTCTTTTTTTGTTTTGTTTTTCGAGGTAGGGTCTCATTCTAGCCCAGGTTGACCTGGAATTCACTATGTAGTCTCAGGATAGCCTTGAACTCATGGCGATCCTCTGACCTCTGCCTCCCGAGTGGTGGTGGGTTTTTTTTTTTTTTCTCCTAGTGGTTTGAAAGGTATGTGTTACCATACCTGGCTTTTTTTCCCCCTGCTTGTTCTTTCTCAGTGAAAATGATCATGTGATTAAATTTTTAAAATATTTTTATTCATTTATGTGAGAGACACTAAAAGTGAATTTAGGGGCACCAGAGCCTTCTGCCACTGTAAACAAACTCCAGATGTAAGTGCTACTTTGTACATCTGGCTTTACATGGGCACTGGGGAATTGAACCTGGGCCATCAGGCTTTGGAAGCAATTGCCTGTAACTGCTGAGCCACCTCTCCAGTACCCTGAATTTTTGAGTATCTCATATACTTCATATGCTTCCCTCTAGAGAAAGTGAGGGAGGCTGAAAGAAAAGGTTTTGTTAGTAAAAGAATCCAGGCACAAACTTCTCCATATTGTGTGAATCTGTTTCAATGAAATGTTCAGAACAGGCAAATCCATAGACAGAAAGCAGATGAGTAGCTGCCAGGAGCTAGGGAATTCAGAGGAGCAGGGCTTCTTTATATGTTCTGGAATCAGATAGTGGTGATGGTTGCACAGTATTATGAGTTCTGTGGAAATTACTAAATTATGTATTTGAAGATGGTGAATTTCATCATTTTTGGCCTTTTGGCTAAGATCAAGTGTGGTATCTGTCGTCAGGTTACTTTATCCTGTCAGGACAATATATTAAATGGATTTTGTGGCTGCGAAGTGGCACAGGAGCTTGCACCATCCACTTCATGCATTGATTTGGTATTGCAGTACCTCCAGGAACGGAGGGGGGGGGAAAGGATGGTGAATTTGGTTATGTGCCCCTTTTTGGGGCAGTGGGGGTGGCAAACACAGGGCGTTGTACACAGTATGAAAGTGCTGTACTCTCAACCCTATTATGTGGATTTTTCAGGAGTCTGGGGAGGGTTAACCAAAACTTAAGATGTTTTGAAAAAGCAAACAAAAAAAAAATAAATAAATGGGAGAAAAAAAATGAAAGAATAAAATAGGAACATTGGCTTTGGCATCTGCTAAGCCAATATTCAAATCCAAGTTCTATGACTTTAGGCTTTGCCTTTGTACAGTGAGGCTGATTTCTGCCTTTCTGGTTATAGTAAAGACAAAGAGTATGCAGAGCCTTTAGCTCAGGGCCTAACACCTGCCCTACCTCGTTACATTGTTGTGGTTCTGAGGTGTTTAATAACATGTTTCTCTGAATCTGTGCTTTTCACTTGGTGTCATTAGAGATTTGGGCATAGGCAGCAAAATAATTCAGCATTGAGACTTGGGTTTTAGTAAGGAAATATTTGCTTGTTGCCTTCTCAAAACAGGAGGCCTTATTTGTTTAGAAAAAAGTGATCTTAGCTCCATAATCCTCAATCACTTCCTCTGTTAAATTTGTAGGAGACCGGGGTTGGGAAAACAGTAAACAGCTTTCGAAAACACCAGCAAGTTGGAAACTTTGCCAGAGACCTAGTGGCCCAGTGGAAGAAGCTGGTTCCTGTAGAACGGTAGGAACTTATTCCTTTCATTTTATTCCGCGTCACGGTTTTCGTTATTATTTCATTCTTCGTGTTTCAAAGGAGGGTCTCACTGTAGTCCAGACTGATCTGGAACTCATCTATATCACAGGCTGACCTAAAATTCATAACAATCCTCTCACCTCTGCCTCTCCAGTAAGGATTATAGGCACAAACCATCACAGTGCCCAGCTTTTCCTAATCTCTTGAGACATTATTACTCTGTGGCCCAAACTGGGCTTGACTCTTTAGCAATCATCCTGTCTCAGGCTCCTGAGTACTGAGATTATAAAAATGTGAGTGACCACACCTAGCTTCTAATCTCCTTCCAACCCCACTATCTACCTTTGTGTAATGAAATTGGATCTCATGTTTCCCAAGTGGTTCTGGAACTTGCTGTATGGCCAAGGATCGCTCTGAATTTTTGATCTTATTGTCTCTATCTTCTCTCTACTATTTATGGTTTATTTAATGTCTTTTTTCTTAATCTCAGGGTGGCCTTGAATTTACGGTGATCCACCTACCTCTGCCTCCCAAGTGCTGGAATTAAAGGCGTGTGCCACCATGCCCAGTTTACCCAAGCATTTTTTTTATTGCCTATGAAAATTAGTCCCTTGGTTTTTTCCTCTTAATCTTTTTTTAAATTTTTAATTCATTAATTAATGAATTATTTATTTGAGAGAGGGAATGGGCGCATCAGGGCCTCCAGCCACTGCAAACGAACTCCAAATGCATGCACCACCTCGTGTATCTGGCTTATGTGGGACATGAAGAATCGAACCTGAGTCCTTAGGCTTTGCAGGCAAGTGCCTTAACTGCTAAGCCATCTCTTCAGCCCCAATTCATTTTTAAGTTTTATTTTTTTAATTGATTTATTAGAAAGAGAGAAAGAGACAGATGAGAGAGATAGGCGAGCCAGGGCCTTCAGCCTCTGCAAACAAACTCCAGATGCATATGCCACCTTGTGCATCTATCTGGCTTATGTGAGTCCTGGGGAATAGAACCTGGGTCCTTGGCTTCACAGGCAAGCGCCTTAATAGCTAAGCCATCTTTCCAGCTCCAGCTCCCAATTTTTTATATACCTACTAACCATTTTTTTTTGTTTGTTTGTTTTTGTTTTGTTTTTCAAGGTATGGTTTTGCTGTAGCCTGGACAGGCCTGAAATTCACTATTGAGTCTCAGGGTGACTTTTGCCTCCCAAGTGCTGGGATTAAGGGCATGCACCACCATGATTGGCTTCTTTCTTTCCTTCTTTTTTTCCTTCTTTTCTTCCCTTTCTCCCTCCCTCGCTTCCTTCCTTCCTTTCTTTCTAGGAAAGAAGGGTTTATTTAGTTTTAATTTTGGGTTGCAGTCCATTATGGCCTGAAAACATGGCAGCAGGAGCTTAAAGCTCCTACATCTACAATAAGGAAGAAGAAGCAGAGAGAGACCAATCTCTTTTACTTTATTTAAGTTTTTGCATTTATGTGTGTGTGGTGAGAGTGTATGTGTTTGCATGTGTGGGCACACATTGTGTATACAGAGATCAGGAATTGACATTGGGTATCTTCCTCAATTGTTCTGCACCTTATCTACTGAGGCAGGATTCTTCACTTGAACCCAGCTCTTGCCAATTTGGCTAGCTTAGCTAGCTAGTCATCTTGCTTCAGGAATCCCTTATCTCCACCTTCTGAGAACTGAGGTTACAGGTACATGAGACAGGTACAGATGCATGGATACTGGGGTCCATACTTTCTCTCCCACTTGTGTAACAAGTGCTTTAACCGCTGATTCATTCTGCCAGCCCCTGTCTGGAATTTTGATCCTTCCACTCTACGCACTGAGTGCTAGAATTAGAGTCTGGCTCTGATCTTGTTTCTATTCTTCTTGTTCTTACTATTTTCAAGGTAGGGGCTCACTAACGCAGGCTGACCTGGCTTTACTGTGCAGCCCTAGGATGGCCTCAAACTCACAGTAATCCTCCTACCTCTGCCTCCCAAGTGCTGGGATTAAAGGTGTGTGCCACCATGCCTGGCTGATCTTGTTTCTAACAGCCTCCTCTTCAACTCATGTGAGTTCAGTGTTTTCCCCCTTTGTCTGAAGAGGAGTACACTTAGATTTATTTCTGCTTTGTCTGCTTTTGTTTTATTTTAGAAACAATGAGGCTGATGAACAGGACTTTGAGAAGAGCAGCTCCCGCAAGCGTCCCAGAGATGCTATTCAGAGGGAGGAGGAGATGGACTACCAAGAAAGCTGGCAAGCCTCTGGCAGCCAGTCCTGCAGCCCTGACCACAGACAAAAGAAACACAGAAAACTCTCAGAGCCTGAAAGGCCTCACAAAGTGACTCACAGTCATGAGAGGAGAGATGAGAGGAAGAGGTGTCATAGAGTGTCACCACCATACTCTTCAGACCCCGAGTCTTCGGATTATGGCCATGTTCAGTCCCCACCATCTTCTGTCAGTCCTCATCAGATGTATGTAGACCACTACAGGTCCCCAGAGGAGGACCATGAGCCCATCGCGTCACACCACAAGCCTGGAAAAGGTCACAGTAATGCCTTTCAGGACAGACTGGGGGTTAGTCAGGATCGACACCTGAGTGAACCCCACGGGAAAGGGGCTATGAGCCAAAACAAGGAGCACAAATCTTCCCATAAGGAAAAACGCCCCCTGGATGCCAGGGGTGATGAGAAGGCCTCTGCTTTGAGCAGAGAAAAATCACACAAGACCCCCGCAAAAGAGGAAAACCGAAGGCCACTCTCAGGGGACAGCACCAAGGAGAAGCCACCCTCTGCTGCTGTCAAAAAAGAGAAAGAAAGAGAAAGCAGCAGTCACAAGAAGAAGTTTTCACCCTCCTTGGAAGTTGTTTCAGACAACCATCTTAAAAAGCCGAAACATAAGGACTCTGAGAAAACCAAATCGGATAAACACAAGGCAAATGTAGACAGCTTAGACATAGCAAAAGAGGCAGGGGCGGTGTTACCCAGAGCAAAAGAGAAACTTTCTAACAACCTAAAGACTCAAGAAGGGAAAGTAAAAGTTAATTCAGATCGGAAGTCCCTGGGTTCTCTCCCTAAAGTCGAAGAGACAGACATGGATGATGAGTTTGAGCAGCCTACCATGTCGTTCGAGTCATACCTCAGCTATGACCAGCCCCGGAAGAAAAAAAAGAAGATTGTGAAAACTTCAGCCACAGCACTTGGAGAAAAAGGACTTAAAAAAAATGATTCTAAGAGCACTGGTAAGAATTTGGACTCAGTTCAGAAATTACCTAAGACGAATGAAAACAAGTCAGAGAAGCTGCAGCCCACTGGAGCCGATCCTGCCAGGCCAAGAAAGGTAACCCTATCACCCCTCTGAGCCCCTGACCCTGCCAAGGCCCTGGGTTTGATCCTTAACACCTCAAAAACAAAGATAAAATCATTTTTCCCCCTGAGATGTCCTGTTGTTTCCGCCCTACCTATGTTTATTTCTTGGCCTATGTGGTGTCATTCATGACTTCTACTGCCCTTCAGCCAGGATGAACGTATGGATTCTGGCATGGTTCACACTGTGAAGGGCTGAGCTAGGACAGAGAACTATCTTGTAACATAGGGCTCTGCATTCACTGTTCTTACAGGTTCTCACTGATGTGTTGCCGGTGTTGCCAGATATTCCCTTACCTGCCATACAAGGCAACTACCGTCCCCTTCCTTCCCTCGAGTTGATGCCGTCCTTCCAGCCAAAGCGGAAAGGTAATCATAGGTGTCTTTTTTTTTTAAATGGGAAAAATATTTGAAAATTCCTTCATGATCTAGTACCATAACTCACTAATATAACATCTGATTTGGGGCATTTCCTAAGAGTACAGGCTCTGGAGTTTGATGGGTTGCGTTGAATCCCAATACTTGTTTCCACAGGTTATATGACCTTGGTTAATGCCTTCACTTCTCTGGACCTCAGTTTTATATTCTGTAAATACCTCATAGGGTCAGGTGGATCTGAAAGTGGTGATGCCAGTAAAGCTTTGAGTCTAGACTTCTTTAAAAAAAATTTCAAGCAGAGATAGAGAATGGGCGTGCCAGAGCCTCTAGCTACTGCAAACGAACTCCAGGTACATGTGCCACCTTGTGCATCTGGTTTTGTGTGGGTATTGGGGAATCGAATCCTGGTCATTAGGCTTTGCCACCAACCGCCTTAACCACTGAGACATCTCTCCAGCCCCAGACTTTTCACATTGCTAACAGCTTTTTATTCTATATGCTCTGTGTGTGTATGTGTGTGTGTTTTGTTTTTCTTTTTTTTAATTAATGTATTTATTTATTTATTTGAGAGAAAGAGGCAGAGAGAGAGAATGGGTGCACCAGGGCCTCCAGCCACTGCAAACAAACTCCAGATGCACACACTACCTTTTATACCTGGCTTACATGGGTCCTGGGAATTGAGCCTGGGTCCTTTGGCTTTGCAGGCAAGCATTTTAACCACTGAGCCATCTCCCCAGCCCCTGTCTGTGATTTTTATCCAAAATGCCTAGCTGGATGTGGTAGCACACCTATAATTCTAGTATTTGGGCGAATGAAGCAAGAGGATCAGGAGTTTTAGGCTTACATAGCAAATTCAAGGCTGTCCTGTGCTACATGAGACCCTGTCTCAAGACCAGGAAAAAATAGCCAGGTTTTGGTGGCAAAGGAATAAGGAGTAACAAACATGTCTGCAGGAGACTAGCAGTTGCAATCAAGGCTCATCTACATGGTCGCCTCTTAAATACCACTGTCAAAAAAAATATTGGGATTAATTGATGCCTCCTGTTTACAGAGCTTTGCCTTCTTTCCTTTTCTTAAGCTCTATAATACTCTATAACAAAATCCAAAATCTCTTATTTTCAAGGTATGGTCCCTAGCCCAGGCTGAGCTGGAATTCACTATGTAGTCTCAGGCTGACTTCAAACTCACAGTGGACCACCTACCTCTGCCTCCCTAGGGCTGGGATTAAAGGTGTGTACCATCATGCCCAGCCTTTTATTATTTATTTATTTATTTTTAATTTTATTATTTATTTAGTCTCAGGCTGGCCTCAAACTCACAGTGATCTTCGTACCTCAGCCTTCTGTGTGCTGGGATTAAAGGCATGCGCAACCATGCCAGGCACTAAAATATTTTAAAATTTCCAAAAAAAAAAAAAAAAAAAGGTTGGCCTGGGGAGATTGCTCAGATGAAAGGTTCTTGCTTGCAAAGTCTGACAACACAAGTTTGATTCTCCAGTATCCATGTAAAACCAACAGAAAGAAAGTGGTGCATGCATTTGGAGTTTGTTTGCATCAGTAAGACACCCTGATGCACCCCCCCCCAACACACATATGCTATTTAAAAAAAGGTTGTGTGGTAACATGGAATGATCTCTGAAATTTATATAAGGCTGGGCATGAGTGAAGGTCTGTAATCCCAACACTTGGGAGGTGGAGGCAGAATGGTCAGGAGTTCAAGACTATCAGCTCAGCTATATAGAGATTTGGAAGGGCTGGAGAGATGGCTTAGTGGTTAAGGCGTTTGCCTGCGAAGCCAAAGGACCCAGATTCCCCAGAACTCACATAAACCAGATGCACAAGGGTCATATGCGTCTGGAGTTTGTTTGCAGTGGCTACAGGCCCTGGTATGCCCATTCTGTCTCTCTCTCTTTCTCTCTCTCTGTCTTCCTTCTCTCTGCTTGCAAATAAATAAAATTAAAAACAAAAATGAGTTAGAAGCCAGCCTGGTGGACTACATGAGACCATGTCTCCAAACCAAAAATATGTGGTCAGTTAAAGTTATGTGTGTAGTAAGCAATTTTTTAAATTAAAAAAAATTTTTTTCTTTATTTATTTGAGAGCGAATAGACAGAGAGAGAATGGGTGCACCAGGGCCTCCAGCTACTGCAAACAAACTCCAGATGCATGCACCACCTTGTGCATCTGGCTTACATGGGTACTGGGGAATCGAGCCTCGAACCAGGGTCTTTAGGCTTCACAGGTAAGCGCTTAACTGCTAAGCCATCTCTCCAACCCTGTAGTAAGCATTTTAAAGGGGATATAGTTCCTGTTTGCTTGTTTTCGCAAAGTCTGGAAGATTCCACAAGAAGCAGATAGCATTGGTTCTCCTTGAGAAAGGGAAAGAAACTGAGAGTGGGGTGGAAGGAGGATCTTGGCAGTATAGCTTAGGCCTTTTGTGAACTTATTTGTTTCTTTTCCGCCCTGTAGCATTTTCTTCACCCCAGGAAGAAGAAGAAGCTGGATTCACTGGACGCAGAATGAATTCCAAGATGCAAGTGTATTCTGGTTCTAAGTGTGCCTATCTCCCCAAAATGATGACCTTGCACCAGCAGTGTATCCGAGTGCTTAAAAACAACATTGATTGTAAGTCACCTGCTCTCAAGCGCACTGTCACACCAGGACCTTGTCACTGAGTTGCTTGGCTCATGTTCAGCACTCTCACCTTTGATTTCTCTGCAGCAATCTATGAAGTAGGAGGAGTCCCCTACTCTGTTCTTGAACCTGTCTTGGAGAGGTGTACACCTGATCAACTATATCGCATAGAGGAATGCAATCACGTGAGTGTCCTACCTAGCTAGCTCTAGAAGTAGCTTTTATTTATTTATTTTTCTAGGTAGGATCTCACTCTAACCCAGGCTGACCTGGAACCCACTTTTGTAGTCCCAGGCTGGCCTCAGACTCACAGCGATCCTCCTACCTGTGCCTCATGATTGCTGGGATTGCACCACAAGGCCCCCCAGAAGTAGCTTTGACTCTGGATTGGCTGTGGCTGAAGTGCAGGTCAGAGGTCAGATCGCTAGTCTAGGCATATTTGCTTGCCAATGGGCCTTTAACCAAGTGTAGATTTAGTACCTGCTCTTTAGTCTGCATCTTATGTGTGTCTCTTAAGTGGGATTTAAAGCACTTTCAGGACCTCCCTTGAGTTTAAAATATGTTATTGATTTGAGAGAGAGTAAGAAGAGGCAGAGAGAGAATGGGCACGCCACAGCCTCTAGCCACTGCAAACAATCTCCAGATGCATGTACCACTTTGTGCATCTGGCTTTACATGAGTAATGGGGAATCAAACCTGGGTCCTTTAGCTTTTGCAGGCAAGTACCTTAACTGCTAAGCCATCTCTCTAGCCCTGGTTTCTCCCCTTCCCCCAATATTTCATTCATTTATTTCCAAGGGGAGGAGAGAAAGAGAAAATGAGAGTGGGCGTGCCAGGGCCTCTAGCTGCTGCAAACGAACTCCAGATACATGTACCACTTTGTGTATCTGACTTTACATGAGTAATGGGGAATCAAACCTGGGTCCTTAGGCTTCACCAGGAAGAGTCTTAACCACTAAGCCAACTCTCCAGCCCTGGTGTTTGTTGTTTATTTATTTATTTGCTTGTTGTTTGTTTTGTTTTTTTAAGACTTTATTTTTTATTTAAGACAGGGAGAGAGAGAGAGAGTGAGATTGGGCACGCCATGGCCTCTAGCCACTGCAAATGAACTCCAGATGCATGGGCCACTATGTGCATCTGGCTGGCTTACATGGGACTTGGTGAATTGAACCAGGGTCCTTAGGCTTCTCAGACATGCACCTAAGCCATCTCTCCAGCTTTTTTTTTTTTTTTTTTTTTTTTTAAGTAGGGTCTCACTCTAGCCCAGGCTGACCTGGAATTCACTATGTAGTCCCAGGCTTGCCTCAAGCTCCCAAGTGCTGGGATTAAAGGTGTGCACCACCATGCCTGGCTGGCACCCAGCTTTTAATTTTTTTTTTTCTAGGCAGTATCTAGCCTAGCCCAAGCTGACCTGGAACTCATGATCCTCCTACTTCAGTCTCCCAAGGTCTGGAATTATAGATAGGAGCGACCATGCTTCCGTCTAATATCTTTTCTTTGGTTTGTTTTGCAAAGTAGGGTCTCACTCTAGCCCAGGCTGACCCAGATTTCACTCTGTAGTCCCAGGGTGACATTGAAGTCATGGCGATCCTTCTATTTCTGCCTCCCAAGTGCTGGGATTAAAGGCGTGCATCACCATGCCTGGTTTCCCACTTAAATATCTTTTTAGTATTTTCTCTTTCTTACACTTGTGGTATTTTAATACTGATCATTTCTAGGTAGAAAGAAGGTATGTAATAAGAGTTCTGGACTTTATTTCAGGTATTAATAGAAGAAACGGATCAATTATGGAAAGTTCATTGCCACAGAGACTTTAAAGAAGAGAGGCCTGAAGAGTACGAATCGTGGCGGGAGATGTACCTAAGGCTTCAGGATGCCCGGGAGCAGCGGCTACAGCTGCTTACAAAGAATATCCGCTCTGCACACGCCAATAAGCCCAAAGGTAAAGAAGGGGAGTGGGCCAGGGCGGCTAGGTGGGTGTTCTGGGCAGATGCAGGCCTCTGAATATCTCTTGCCTTTGCAGGTAGCAGGGGTCATGTTTCTTCTGCTGTTGTCCATGCTGCCTGACAGTGGGATTATGGGGTTGATAATGTTCTAGTTGGGGAAGCATTTACAAGCCTCCCTGCTTAAGAAAAAATTACACTGTCTGTATTTCTCCTCAGGCCGACAGGCAAAAATGGCCTTTGTCAACTCTGTGGCTAAGCCACCTCGTGATGTCCGACGGAGGCAGGAGAAGTTTGGAACTGGAGGAGCAGCTGTCCCTGAGAAAATCAGGCAAGATCTCTGCTCCTGCCTGGGCTTTACCCTGAGAGGGAGCTGTGAGGCAGGAAGTGCCGTGTTTTGGGGGTATGGGCAGGCAGTGCAGAGTGTGGGCCCTGGAGGCAGACTGCTATGAGGATGGGTAGGGCCTGACTCATGGAAGATGCTCTCTTAGGCTTTCCTTTCCCCCATTTTAATAAAAGAATGATGTCTAGGGGCTGGAGAGATGGCTCAGCAGTTAAAAGTGCTTGCTTGCAAAGCCTGACAGCTAGGTTTAATTCCCCAATACCCAAGTAAAGCCAGATGTACAAAAGTGGCACATGTGTCTGGCATTTATTTGCAATGGCCAGAGGCCCTGATGCACGCATTCTCCCTCACCCTCAAATACTTATAAAATATTCCCCCCTCCCTGCCCACAAAAAAATTTCTAGGGGCTAGACTATTTTTTCTATACTACATGAGCACTACAAAGTACAGACTTCAGCAGTGAGAGGTTACTAGTCAGAGGCTGAATGACCATCAGAACTCAAGGTTCCAGCCCCACTGTTCAGAGCCACAGTGAAGTTTCCTAACAACAGGCCAGCTTTGGGCTGTTCAAACAAAGGGCAGATTCCTCCCACTTGCACACACAGCTAACAGCTTTGTTCTGTGTCTCAGGATTAAGCCAGCGCCCTACACAACAGGAAGCAGCCATGCTCCCACCAGCAGCAGCAACAGCTTTCACTCTAGCCCTGAGGAGCTGGCCTATGATGGTCCCAGCACCAGCAGTGCCCACTTGGCACCAGTGGTCAGCAGCACTGTTTCCTATGACCCTAGGAAACCAGCTGTGAAGAGTAAGTAACGTGGGTACTGACTTGAGAAATATTACTGTGCAGTGATTAGAGGACCTGGAGGGGGAGAATCCTGGCCCAAGTGTTAACTGGGCCTAAGCCAGCCAGCTGAGGGCAGACAGGGTAATGTTTGCTTAAGCCCTTCTGATACCTGTTGCTTCTCTGGGAGATTGGGGCCAGGGACTATTTGCTGGTTGGATGTTTGTGATGCAAAGTTAAATTATGGGGATTATGGCCATTCAAGTCAGCAAAGACTCCTGATTTGCCACCTCCCTGAGTATATTGACCAATCTTCCAGCTCTGTGATTCAGATGATCAGAGTTGGGGATGGTGGTGCTTCTCAGCCTGCAGGGCCTCAGTGAGTATCTGCTGTGTGCAGTGTTAATAGATAGTTGCTACTATATCCAATTCTAGGGTGATACACAGCCAAGAGGGACAAGACCTGATATGGCTTTTACTGTAAACCACCTTAGTGTGTGTCTGAGCTGCCTGATATAAAACAACTGCCTGGTTTCTCTTCACAGAAATTGCCCCAATGATGGCCAAGACAATTAAAGCATTCAAGAACAGATTCTCCCGAAGATAAACTTAGGACTTGCCTTGGAAATGAATTTTGGAGCTGAAATACAGGGATGATGGGGACTGGGAAAGAGGGCTTCCAAGGAGACTGGCATCTTTTGCTTTGTGGAACCTTTGGTTTCTGACTCCTGCTTGGCCGCAGGTGCCTCTCCTGCACAGCACAGCCCCATGCCCAGCCTGGAGCACACTTCAGATTTCTGAAGACGATATGAAGCCTCAGTCTTACTGAGGATTTTAAGGTCACTTAGCATATTTGTAAGCTATAAGATATAGTTTTAATTAATAAATATTGTCCCCAGATTGTATTTATAATATACCCCAGTTTTTTTTTTTAATTTTTTTTTGTCCTCTATCACATACTAGCCTTTTGATTTCCAAGTCCTTTATGAAAGTTAGAGGAAAGACTAGTGAGAGCCAATCCTGCCCAGGTCAGTTCTCCTGAGTGGACTGTGGTCCAGAGGAGCATCTCCAGAGCCTGTGTGGTGCTTACTGCATGTGGGGTCAGGAGTGAGTGCCAGGCTGCCTGTCCTGGAGGGGAGCCCTGACATGAAGGGACTCCTCAGTGCTCCTGGGCAGGTGCATCTTTTTTGTACCCTTCAATAGTATTTATTAAAGGAGGCTGTGAAGTCTAATGTCTTTCCCAACCTCTAGAAATCGTGTCCCCCTTTTTTAAGATGAAATTGCATAAAACCTCAGCAGTTTTATAATTTCTAGCTTATGGTTCAAGTTTTAGGTGCCTCCCCCACACCTTGCCCTATCTCTTCACAGTAGCAAGAGGAAAACAGGCATGGCAGGACTCCTTGCAGCTCTGAATGCGACTTTGGTGTTTTAAAAGCCAGCGCTCTCATGGCTTGTTCCTTGTGCATTACTATAGGAAGGGAGTGGTTTTAAGAGTTGTGGTGCGCTTTTGGAAATTGTTTTTGGTTTTGCCTTTTGTTTGAAAGGAAAGATCATGTGACTGAAAGAGCACAACCATTGCTGTGTCTGGTAGAGAAGTGTGCACTGAAGCCTCATCTTCTGAGTTTGGAGGCAGGAGTAGGAGGAAAGGCCCACCTAGAGAATAGACTAACCTGTGCATCAGATTGGGGGGACCCAGCCCCTGGCATCCATCCAGTTAGGGAAGGAGGCTCTCATTTTCCAGTTGACACAGGAACAAGATCATAACTAGGAAGGCATTTTTAGCTCTTTGTGGCTGTCAGAGGATTTGGGACTTGGTAGAAAGCACTTGGCTTTGAGCCAGGTAGAAAGAGATGTTACAAATGTAAGCTGTGCATCCTTAAGAAACTGTTGAGATGGTAGGCAGCGCCTGCAGAGCTTGACCCTCAAGCTTACCCACAGACTCTCAGAGCTTAGAATATGGTACCCACTGTCTTAACCATTCTAGGGACCTCAATTAGGCTAACAGAAGACTCCAGGGCAGTGTGGGAAACCTGCAAAGTCAAGCTTATCTCACTTCAGTGTGTATTGCTGTGCGGAAGGCCTACTGTAATGGGATCCAAGTATTGCCAAGTTTTAATTTGTTGTGCTTTGGAATTTGGAAAAGCATTGTTTCTTTCTCTTGACCACTTGTTTTACCTTACACCTCTTGTCTCCCAGCCTGATCCTGAATCTAATGTATGAATGCCTTTTATCCAAAATCAAATGGACTTTTGCATCAGGGGCCAGGCACCTGTTGCCTAGAATAGCTTCCTCTAGGTGTCCACCACCTTGGGTTTATGCCTTAGCTGTGTTTCCAAAATTTTGTCAGTGAAGCATTTTTTCATGTTGCAGATTTAGTTGTGTATGATTTAGCTCTCCTTATTGGGAGTTTTTAGGTGGGAAGGGAAGCAAGAAAGGACACACATTTGTTCGTCCCAGCATCAGTATCCAGTTTAGTCACATGAAGATTTCTGATGAAGCCTGTTGACATAGAGCCAGATGTTTCTACACCCCTCTGAGAGTGTCCTGCATCAGGGATGTGACGTGGTGAGAAGAGTAAAGAGGCGGAGGGAATTAAGTGTCCACCCAGCCTTCTCACCAGCTTACTGGAATGGCTGCAGAGCAGTCACAGTGATGTTCAACTTTTGGTCTCATTTGTGAAAAGTTGTGCAATTTTTTCTGTGCTACACTACATACGAATCACCAAATGACAGATCACCCTCTGTGATCCATGGTGGAATGAGCAGGTTCCCTGGGGCTTTCGCTCTCTTTCTTGGAGGCAGGAGGGGCAGGATCATGCAGCATCCTGCTCTTCATTTGTATTTTTGGTCCCAAAATGTAAATACAATTTTCTATGTTACTTTTTTGTGGTAACTACAAGATGAATATTTTAATTAGATAAGTTATACAAAAAGGAAAATCCCATGTCTAAATAAAAAAAAGAGAGATCTACCTACTGAGCCTTTCTTCCTTCTTTTGTCAAGGAAAGAGAAGTCAATTCTAAGATGACTCCTTTTTGCCCCTACACAGAGGCAGTGATCTTCAACTTGGGTTTCTGCTGATAGATAACATGACTAGGGAGGGAAGGGGAGTTTCAGAGACAGAACCTGGGCAGCAAAACGGGATTCCAGTGTAAGGAGCGCTTGTTGGGGACCAGCACTATCCCTTGTTTTACTTGGAAAGCCTGAGCAATTATAGTTAGGAACTGTGGCTCAAAGGCAGAGTAATATAGCCAAACTGAAGAGGCAAAAAGATTTGAAATCCAGGCTCTCTGCTGCAAGGCTTTAGCCCTTCCAGCCCAGATGTCACTTATTAAGGCTTGGAAGGACAACCATACTCTACTGGAGCAGTAGTTCTCAACTGGACATCATTTTGCCACCACTACTATGGGGATGCTGGGAGCGTCCAGTGGCCCAAGGCCAAAGATGCTCCTAAACATTCTGCCAGACATGGGGCACTCTCCCCCAATGTGGACTTACTATACTCCAAATGTGAAGGCTGAAAACCCCTGGGCTTGGTTATTTTGTAGTAATAACTTTTTATTTGTTTATTTATTTTTAAGTATTTTGTTTATTTATGTGAGGGGAGGAAGAGGCAGAGAAACCAAAAAAAAAAAAAAAAGTGCTGGGCATGGTGACACACACCTTTAATCCCAGTACTTGGGAGGCAGAGGTAGGAGGATCGCTGTGAGAGAGACCCTACCTCGAAAAATCACAGAAAAAAAAGGAAGAGGCAGAGAGAAAGAGAATGGGCGTGCCAGGCCTCCAGCTACTGCAAATGAACTCCAGACGCATGCATCCCCTTGTGCATCTGGCTTCCATGGGTCCTGGGTAATTGAACCAGAGTCCTTAGGCTTCCCAGGCAAGTGCCTTAACTGCTAAGCCATTTCCCCAGCCCTATCTTTATTTTGTTTGTTTATTTGAGAGAACCTGGATCCTTTGGCTTTGCAGGCAATGCCCTTAACAGATAAGCCATCCCTCCAGCCCTGTAGTAATAACTTCTAATTCGAGTGCCTGTAAATGGAAAAGGTTTCCCTACATCTGCACAGTGGGTCTGTGAGTGACTCCTCATGTCACCTCATAAGGATCTAGACTGAGGGATGTGTATCTCTGTGCTTTTAAGATTTCCAGGTGCTGACCTGACGGCTCACACCTTTAATCCCAGGACTCAAGAGGCTGAAATAGGAGTTCAAGGCCAGCTTGGTCTACAGAGTGACCAAGAGACCTTGCCTCACTCTAACCCCAGCTCAGTGGTTAAAGGGAACTTGCCTGAAAAGCCTGCCAGGCTGGGTTTAGTTCCCCAGTAGCCTATATCAAGCCAGATGGACATTCATTTACATTGACGAGACTGGTGCACAAGCACACATACGCAAATAAACTTTAAAAGAAGTATTTCAGGAGGACTTTAGGGGATGGTATTGTATATATGTAAGCAGAAAAGCAGAATACTCAGGGTAGAAAGGCCTAAGTGAGGTCAGGGAAAGACATTGACCAAAGGAAGGGTAGGGGAAGAGTTAATCAAAATCAAAGAGGGGGCTGGGTAAATGGCTTAGTGGTTAAGGCATTTGCCTGCAAAGCCTAAGGACCCTGGTTTGATTACCCAGGACCCACGTAAGCCAGATGCACAAAGTGTCCATGCATCCGGAGTTTGTTTCCAGTGGCTGGAGGCCCTGGCGCGCCTATTCTCTCTTTTTCTCTGCCGACTCTCTCTCTTTCAAATAAATAAAAAAAAGAATTTTGTTTTAAGTCTAAGAGAGTATGAATAAGTTATATGGAAACAAGCTCTTTTGGACAATGGCACACCCAGAAGCCATAGAAAATTTTCAGTGTCAGGGATGGGATACTTTCCAGTGAGTTGTTGGCCAGAGAAGTCACTGATGCCCCCAAAACATTAGAGGCTATTGCTGAGGAACAGATGTTCTGAGACTACATAGTAGCAGCCTGGACTAGAGCAGGACCCTACCTTGAAAAATAGAATCAAAAACAAAACAACAAAAAGATTTAATTGGCCAGGCATGGTGGTGCAGGTCTTTAATCCCCAGCACTTGGGAAGCAGAGGTTGGAGGATTGCACTATCATTCATCTATCTATCTATCTATCTATCTATCTATCTGTCTGTCTGTCTGTCTGTCTGTCTGTCTGTCTATCTATCTATCTATCTATCTATCTATCATCTATCTATCTCTGCCTGTCCCTCTCAAATAAGTAAATAAATAAAATATTTTTCTTAATTGGGGTTGGAAGCCGGGTGTGGTGGCACATGCCTTTAATCCCAGCACTCAGGAGGCAGAGGTAGGAGGGTTGCCGTGAGTTCAAGGCCACCCTGAGACTCCATAGTGAATTCCAGGTCAGCCTTGGCTAGAGTGAGACCCTGCCTCGAAAACAAAAAAAAAAAAAAAAAAAGAAGCAACTTCAGCGGTTAAGGCATTTGCCTGCAAAGTCAGAGGATCCTGGTTCGATTCTCCAGGACCCATGTAAGCCAGGTGCACAAGGGGGCACACACATGCATCTGAAGTTCCCTTGCAGTGGCTGGAGGTCCTGGTGTGCCCATTCTCTCTCTCTCTAATAAATAAATAATAAATAATAAAAATAAAGACATCCAGAATGGATACTATGCCAGGGCCTTCCACCACTGCAAATGGACTCCAGACGCATGCGCCACCTTGTACATCTGGCAGTACGTGGGTCCTGGAGAATCGAACCTGGATCCTCAGCCTTCACAGGCAAAGCGCCTGAACTGCCAAGCCATCTCTCCAGCCCATTTTTAAAAATTTATTTATTTATGTATTTGAGAGAGAAAGAAGCCGGGCGTGGTGGCGCACGCCTTTAATCCCAGCACTCGGGAGGCAGAGGTAGGAGGATCGCCGTGAGTTCGAGGCCACCCTGAGACTCCATAGTGAATTCCAGGTCAGCCTGGGCTAGAGTGAGACCCTACCTCGAAAAACCAAAAAAAAAAAAAAAAAAAAAAAAAAAAAAAAGAGAGAGAAAGAAAGAATGGGCATTCCAGCCACTGCAAAGTAACTCCAGATGCATGTGCTCCCTTGTGCATCTGGCTTATGTGGGTACTGGAGAATTGAACTGGGATCCTTTAGATTTGCAGGCAAATGCCTTAATTGCTAAGCCATCTCTCTAAACCCCTCTCCAGCTCGTTTTTATTTATTTATTTGAGAGAGAGAAAGAAGGGGAATTCCAGATGCATAGGCCACTTTGTGTATCTGGCTTATGTGGGTACTGGGGAATTGAACCTGGGTCCTTATGCTTCACAGGCAAGTGCCTTAACCACTAAGCAATCTCTACAGTCCCACAAGGGGCCTTTGATAGTGTCAATTAACCTCTACTTGCTTATTTATTATTTATTTACCAGTCCTGGAGATGGAAGCTGAGATCTTGTACATACTAGGCAAATACCACTACTTAAAAATGTCGTTAGCCTGGCGTGATGGCATACACCCTTTATTCCCAGCACTTAGGAGGAAGGGTTAAGATGATTGCTGTGAGTTTGAAACCAACTTGAGACTACATAGTAAGTTCCAGGTCAGCCTGGACTAGAGCAAGACCTTACCTCAGAAATAAATAAATAAAAGGTTGTGAGCTGGTGAATATAGCTCAGTGGTAGAGTACTTGCCTATATGTGTGAAGCCATTAATCCAATAACGCAAGTGAAATAAAATAGTGGGAAAAATTAATAGTAGTCAACCTCCCTGTCTCAGTTTCTTCCTCCAAAAGCAAGGCATCAACCTGGCACAGCGATCCTGTAGGTGCCTAGAGCAGCACCTGTCATGTGGGAAGAGCTGAGGGCATGTGACCCAGGCGGAAGAGGATGAAGGTGGAAAGGGCATCTGGTAAAAGGCTGGCGATGTAGCTCAGTTGGTAGAGTGTTTGCCTAACATGTATAAAGCCCTGGGTTCAATCCCTAGCACCAAATAAACCGGGTGTGTTAGTGTACTCCTGTAATTCCAACTCTGAGGAACTGGTGGCTGGAGGTTCAAGGTCATCTTGGCTACATAGTTTGTAGCCAGTCTGAGACATAGAATACCCTGTTTCAAAATAAGTAAGTACATAAAGGGTTGTTACATCTGAGGAAAAGGCTTTGTCTGCAGTAACTGGTAAGTGCATACTGGTGAGTAAGGGACTGAGTAGTAATCACTTGGTGAATGGTGGTAATATTTGGAGGAGGTTAACTGATTAAGTACATGACCCCAACTAAGGAGTGAGTTGGGCTTTAATCCCAGCAGGCAGAGGTAGGAGGATCGCCATGAGTTCGAAGCCACCCTGAGACTACATAGTGAATTCCAGATCAGCCTGGGCTAGAGCGAGATCCTACCTCGAAAAACAACAACAAAAAAGAATGTGACCCCAGTCGAGCACGGTGTTGCACGCCTTTAATCCCATCACTCAGTTTGGAAGGCAGAGGTAGGAGAATCGTCGTAGTGAGACCATACCTTGAAAAACTACACAAAATGAACTCAAGAGGCTGAGTAAGACCCTGCCTCGAGTTTAAAAAAAAAAAAAAAAAAAAGTCCGGGTGTGGTGGCACACACCTTCAATCACAGCACTCCTGACACTGAGGTAGGAGGATTGGAAGCCAGCCTAAGACTGCATAGTGACCCCACCACAAACACACACAAAAATCATGATTCCAGGGGGCTAGGCATGGAAGTGTAAACCAGTAATTCCAGGACTTGGGAAGCTGAGGCAGGCATGTTTCCATAGTTTTAGGCCAGCCTGGGCTATAGAGTGAGACACTGTCTCAAGAAAAAGAAAGTACAGGACTAGAGAGATGGCTTAGCAGTTAAGGCACTTGCCTGCAATGCCAAAGGACTCAGGGCTAGTTTTCCAGGACTCAACGTAAGCCAGATGTACATGGTGGTGCATGCGTCTGGAGTTTATTTGCAGTGGCTAGGAGGCCCTGGTGTGCCAATTCTCTGTCGGTCTCTCTCTCTCTTTCTGCTCAAATAAATAAATAAAAATAAAGGACATGTGGGCTGGAGAGATGGCTTAGCAGTTAAGCGCTTGCCTGCCAAGCCTAAGGACCCCGGTTTGAGGCTCGATTCCCCAGGACCCACATTATCCAGATGCACAAAGGGGCGCACAGCGTCTGGAGTTCGTTGCAGTGGCTGGAGGCCCTGGCACGCCCTCTCTCTCTCTCTCTCTCTCTCTCTGTTGCTCTCAAATAAATAAATAAAAATAAACCAAAAAAATTTTTAAAAAAATAAAGGACATGTAGAAGCCAAATTATGGGCCCAGCCTGCTTCTGCTGCACTACACTGCTCACTGGTAGATGCCAACTTAATCCCTTATGGCTGGGGAGGCTGAGGCAGGAGAATTGCCATGACTTTCAGGCCTGCCTGGGCTGTAGAGTAAGTTCTAGGTCAGTCTAGGCTAGAGTAAGATACCTGCTTCAAAAAACATCTCTTCTGTGTAAGATGGCAGCATAGTAGCCACACCAAAGCAGTCTAGGGACGGAAATAAGCAGACAAACAGTAAAATGCATTCTTCTACCAAAAATTGAAGGTATATAAGCTATTATCAACCACAGCAGAGAAGCAGGAGAGACTCAGATCTTCTAGAAAGGAGGAAGTGGCCAAAATCCCCCTGAAGCCCCAGCAAACTTGATCTGCGTACCTGGCCTCCCAGGAGCAGAAACCAGGTGAAGGTGGTGCAGAAATTCTCTGGAAAGATCACTCCAACGCCAGAATAAGTGAAAGTAGAGGCACTTATTATCAGGGGTCAAAAAGCTCGAGGTAGTCCTCCAAAGAAGCTTTGGCCCAGAGCAGAGATTTTATTTCCATTTTATAATTTTCATAGCCAAGGGGAAGGTTAAGTGAACAAACAAGATGTGATAATTTGCATATCAATCATTTCTATAGTCAGGCCACCTTAACAACTTCTTTTTACTTTGTTCTAGCCTAAACTGTCAGGTTCGCATTGCTGGCAGAAATCACCCAACCAAGAGCAGCTTGTGGGAAAAAGGTTTATTTTGGCTTACAGCCTCAAGGGGAAGCCACACGATGGCAGGGAAAACGATGGCATGAGCAGATGGTGGACATCAACCCCTGGTCCATATAACGTGGAAAACAGGAACAGGAGAGTGTGCCAAACACTGGCATGGGAAGACTGGCTATAACACCCATAAGCCCGTCCCAACAATACACTGCCTCCAGGAGGCTTTAATTTCCAATTGCCATCAGCTGGGGAACCTAGCATTCAGAAGACCTAAGTTTGAGGGACACCTGAATCAAACCACCACAATCCCTTCCGGCCCTTTCTGGACAGTGCCTTCTTTGGGATTTTTCCATCTGCTGATAAAGATAGGTTTTAATTCCTCAGCAATTAACTCAGTGAATCAGGTTAACTTTTAGCTTCTTTTCTACCACATTTCCTCCTTGTTTTCATCATAACATCTTATGATTTTGTATGCAATGGCTGGTATACCTAATATCACCTGTATTTTATTTAAAAATTAATTCCAAAGCTGGTCTTGGTGGCTCACGACTTTAATCCCAGCACTTGGGAGGTAGAAGTAGGAGGATTGCCGTGAGTTCAAGGCCACCCTGAGACTCCATAGTGAATTCCAGGTCAGCCTGGGCTAGAGTGAGACCCTACCTCGAAAAACAACAAAAAAAATTATTTCCAGTCTTGAGTAAGCATGACCTTGAGGGCCAACTATGTGTCAGCTGTCATTGGGAATGCTGACACGGTTATCATTAAATGTTGTATTTAATTTTTAGAAGCAGGAAGTGGTTTATGATTATTGTCCTTGAAAATGTGGATGGCAGGCTGGAGAGATGGCTTAACGGTTAAGGCATTTGCCTGCAAAGCCAAAGGGTCTCAGTTCGACTCTCCAGGACCCATGTAAGCCAGATGTACAAGGGGGTGCACGCATCTGTAGTTTGTTTGCAGTGGCTAGAGGCCCTGGCGCACCCATTTTCTCTCCCTCTCCCTGCCTCTTTCTCACTCTTAAATAAATAAATAAATAAATAAATGAAAACAAAGTTTAAATAAAGAAAATATGGATGACAACACAAAAGAATTATAATAAAAGAGCCAGGAGGGCCTTCTCTGTACAAAATTAGTCAACAGGAGTGACTGCGACTAATCTTATTGTGAGGAGGAGAGCATAGGGCATTCCTGCAGTAGAGGGGGTGGTTATACCACATTCTTCAAAAAGAGACAGATATTTTTGCGGAATGAAAAGGATGTAACATGAGGCCATAGTAAAGAAATGTATCTGTTCAGGGGTGAAAGACATAAAAATCTCTTGGAATCAAAGTATTTTTATGCATCTTATGAGGTTATCAAAGGAGCTGGGATGGAGTATGAGACTTAATCGCAACCACATGAAACTACAGGGAGTGACTCACATTCAAACCACAACAATGACCTAGAAGGTGATGTTTCAATTTATGGCTTTTCAGAGATCTGCACTAGAAGGTGGTGAGAGAGAGAGAGAGCTGGACCCCAGCCCAACTCTTCTTCTCTTCCTTGCTCTAGACTCAGATCCATTTGCCTGGCAAGGTACCTTGTGTGCACACATGCTTACACACACACACACACACACACACACACATCATAATCTGCTGGTGCGTGCTCTGTCCAAGGACTGCCATGTTAGAAGAGTCCACCAGGTGTCCGTCCCAGTGTGTGATGAAGAGCCTCAAAACAAGGCACATCATCAAGCTTCAGAATACCAGGGGCCACAAGAAAGTCTTCAAAGCTTCCAGCAAAGGGAGGGAGGAGCCCACACAAAGGACCAGGAATCAGAACAGCATTATGTCTCTGAAAGCCAGAAGGAAATAGAACACTAGCTTCAGAATTATAAAAGAACTCATCCACAACCAGATTATATATACAAGGAGAATAAAGACATCTTCAGTCCACTTACCACGCCTGGTTGTGGTAGCCAGCTCCATAGTGGCCTCTGAAGATTTCTGCTTTTTGTTGTTGTTGTTGTTGTTTTTTGTTTTTTCGAGGTAGGGTCTCACTCTGAGCCAAACTGACCTGGAATTCACTCACTATGTAGTCTCAGAGTGGCCTTGAACTCATGGCAATCTCCACCCTCTGCCTCTCAAGTGCTGGGATTAAAGGCGTGTACCACCACACTGGACTTTCTTTTCTTTTATTTTCTCTCTTTTTTTTTTTCAAGGTAGGGTCTCACTCTAGCTCAGGCTGACCTGGAATTCACTCTGTAGTCTCAGGGTGGCCTCGAACTCACAGCAATCCTCCTACCTCTGCCTCCAGAGTGCTGGGATTAAAGGCGTGCGCCACCACACCCGGCTTTTTTTCTCAATTTTTATTAACATTTTCCATGATTATAAAAAATATCCCATGGTAATACCCACTTTCCCCTTTGAAATTCCATTCTGCATCATATCCCCTCCCCATCTCAATCAGTCTTTTATTTTGATGTCATGATCTTTTCCTCCTCTTATGATGGTCTTGTGTAGGTAGTATCAGGCTGACCTGGAATTCACTATGTAGTCTCAGGGTGGCCTCAAACTCACCTCTGCCTCTGGAGTGCTGGGATTAAAGGCGTGAGCCACCACGCCTGACTCAATAATTTATTTTTTAAGCGTCTAAGGAGAGAGCTGAATATAGTTCACGTGGTTCATTGCCTATAATCCCAGCAATTTGAGAAGGTAAAGCCGGCAGATGGCCATGAGTTCGAGACCCGCCTGGGGCTACAGAGTGAGTTCCAGGTCTGCCTGGGCTAGAGTGAAACTCTGCCTCGAAAAAAAATAAAGAAGTAAAGAAAGTGTCTATAGAGGTGAGTGTGAGTGCTAGGCGTGCACGTGTGAGCAGAGATAACGCGGCGCTCTCCGGTCCGCAAGGCCTTATCACCCCACAGCCTCCCCGCACCACTCCCAAGATATGCGGCGGTCAAAGAAGAAAAGGCACACTTTGGTCTCCGAGGAGGACCCGCCCCGGGCCCAGCCGGCTGCTCCGAACACCCGCTGCGTTCCTCTGCCCTTCGTTTTCCGTGCCAGGGCCTCCCGTCTCCGGGACTGTAAGTGTTAACCACTAGAGGTGCCGTCAAACGTCAATCTCCCGTTAGGCCCCGCCCCCCCTCGGCTTCGCGCGCATGCGCCGCGTAGGGGCGCCTTTTACGACGCGGCGGACGCGGTGCTTGGCGGCCCGAGCGACGCGGAGCGGGCGCCGAGCGAGCTGGGGCCGGAGCTAGTCTGGGTGTCCCGGGCGGCGGCGTTGCCATGTCGCACGGCCACAGCCACGGCGGGGGCGGCTGTCGCTGCGCCGCCGAGCGGGAGGAGCCGCCCGAGCAGCGCGGCCTGGCCTACGGCCTGTACCTGCGCATCGACCTGGAGCGGCTGCAGTGTCTCAACGAGAGCCGCGAGGGCAGCGGCCGCGGCGTCTTCAAGCCGTGGGAGGAGCGGAACGACCGCTCCAAGGTGGGCCTCCCCGGCGGACCCGGCTCGCTGGCCCGAGCTCTCCTGTGCTGGTGTCCTGCCAGTCCTTGGCGAGGCGAGCGGGGGTTGCGTCTTCCCCACTTTGCAGAGAGGGAAACTGAGGCCTTGAGAAGAAAGATGGGCGCTTCGGCTCCGCACTGCTCAGTGCCCCCAATCCCAAGGCTAGTGAGGGGAGGACGGCCGTGTGGGTGGCTTTCCTGCCATCGGACTATTGGTCCAGTGGCAGCTTGACCATATCACCTGGGCTTTAGGGACAAGATTGGTGTCTGTCTCCCTTGGAGGCCCAGACCCTTCTGAGAACTATGCACGCCAGCACCGATCTTTCACTTCGCAGTTCAGGATCCCTCTGGTTCGGATGGTGTACGGCGATTAGAACACTGTCCATCAGTTAGTTCCGAGTGAACAGGTCCCGAAAACGAGGAAGTCTTAACCTGCATTGCGTCCTAGTTTGTGGAACTGGGTGGGAGATGCCTGAAATTGTAGGCGCTCAGCAAATATTTCTTTCTCCTCCTCACTCCTCCTCCCCTCCAGTTTGTTGAAAGCGATGCAGACGAAGAGCTTCTATTTAATATTCCGTAAGTATCTCCTTGTTGCCGGCCTTAGGCTAGATAGATAGACTGTACCCTGTGCTCTCCTCAGATGGCTTCATGCATTTGTTGTATCAGGAGCACACATCTGTTTCTGGAAATGGGGTGGGTTTGAAGAAGAAAGCATCATAGTTTTTTTTTTTTTTTTTTCCGGTGCATACTGGAGACAGATGTATTTGTTGAGTGTTAATTGAGAAGTTGGGTAAATTTCTTCGTCTTGTAGGATAACAGAAAATTGAAATTATCTAATACAAGTGGCAGATGAGTGACTGGAGCTGACGAAGGGGAGGGGTCTTGCTCAGGGTCATGTAGCTGCACAGGGGTTCAGCCCCAGGTTGGCCACCCTCTCTTTTGCTTTCTGGCAGGTTTACTGGCAACGTCAAGCTCAAAGGCATCATTATAATGGGAGAGGATGATGACTCACACCCCTCGGAGATGAGACTGTAAGTGGCAAAGCCTTCATGAAGCTGCTAGTTTTCTTCCTTTGGTAACGTTTGATTCCAGAATAGTGTCACTTTTCTTCTACCAAGTTCGTTGGTCTCTCTTTTAGAATAGGTTGGTCAAGCTGTGTATCCTGGTGTACACTCGCAATCCTACCCCTCAGAAGGCTGAGGCAGGAGGATTGCTATGAGTTCAGTATTAGTCTTGGCTACATAGAGTACTGGGCTACGAGGGCTACCTAGAAAAACTCTCAACACCAAACTAGACTTGTCATTTACATTGGAACTCATTTACCTTTCTTCTTTTTTGTGTGTGTGTCTGCATATGTGATATGCATGTGCATGTGGAGGCCAGAGGTTGTGGTTGGGTGTCTTCCTTGCTCACATTCCTGTTTACTTACTGAGGCAGGGTCTCTTAGTTGAACTCAGACCTCACTGACTGGGCTGGTCTGGTTGGCCGGTTTGCCCTGGGGATCTTTTGTCTCAGCCTTCTGGTTGCTGTGTATGCGGCCACACCCATCTGGCATTTATGTGAGCACTGGTCCTCAGGCTTGGGCAGCAAGTGCTTTATCCATCTCCCCAGCCCCACACTTAACTTTTCTCGAATTAATGGCTTTATTTATTTATTAGGCAGGATCTCATGTAGCCAAGATTGGCCTTAAACTCCTGATCCTCCTGCTTCTACCTCCCAAGTTCTGGGATTACAGGCATGTGCCACCATGCCCAGCCAGCTGACTGTTTTATTTTTTTCTTTTGTGTTTTTGTGGTGCTGGGAATGGAGCCTGGGACCTTGTGAATGCAAGGCAGGGGCTCTAGCATTGAGCATCACCCCATCCCAGCCTAGCCCAGCCATTGGGGCCAACAGCTTGTTTCCTTTGCACAGTGCTTACTGTGGCACCAGGCGCTCAGACAGCATTCTGTAAGTGCCACATGTTGATGACTTTGCAGTTTCTCAGTGACCCAGCTGCAGATCTCGAATGTTCTTCCTGGATTCTGCTCTTAGCCTAAGCCACCCGCTTCCCTCTTACTGCTGGATACAGTAATCACCTCTGTGTGTGTTGTGCCTTTCTGTCGGTGTCTGTGTGGCCTTTGGTTAGCAAAGTTTACGTACCTCTTACAACACTAGGTCTGTTGCTGCCACCAAAGCTATTCCCCCTTCCAGGCAATTTGCCTCACTCCAGGATAGTCTTCCTAAAAGATGAGGAAAAGTGCTTTTTCAATCCTGGCACTAAAATCAAGGAAACCTAAATTTAAGAATTTCAAGCTTGTCATGATGGCTTACACCTGTAATCCCAGCACTTGGTAGGCTGAGGCAGGAAGACTGCTGAGAATATGAGCCAGTTTGGACTTCACAGTGTGTGTGTTTCAGGCCAGTTTGGGCTACAGACTGAGACTCTGTAAGGGCTGGAGAGATGACTTAGCAGTTAAGGTGCTTGCCTGCAAAGCTAAAGGACCCAGGTTTGAGTCCCCCAGTACTCATGTAAAGCTAGATGCACAAGGTTGCATATGTATCTGTGGTTCATTTGCACTGGCTGGAGGCCCTGGTGTGCCCATTCTCTCTTTCTACCTGCCCTCTTCTAATAAATAATAAGATTTGAAAATAATAATTCTTTTTTTTGTAATTTTTTAATGAGTGACAGCATAAGTGAGAGAGTGAGTTGGTGCGCCAGGGCCTCCAGCCGCTGCACTCAAATTACAGACACGTGTGCCATCTTGTGTGTCTGGCTTATGCAGGTCCTGGAGAGTTGAACATAGGTCCTTAGGCCGCACAGGCAAGCACCTTATCTGCTAAGCCATTTCTGCAGCCCAAAATTAAATTTTTTTGGGGGGGGTGGTTTTCAAGGCAGGGTTTCACTCTAGCCCAAGTTGACCTGGAATTCACTGTGTAGTCTCAGGGTGGCCTTGAACTCACAATGATCCTCCTACCCCTACCTCCCAAGTAAAGTAAGGCATGCGCCACCACACCCGGCATCCAAAAGTATTATTTTCATTTTATTTTATTTTTTTGTTTCTGTTTTTTCAAGGTGGGGTCTCACTCTAACCCAGGCTAACCTGTAATTCACTATGTAGTCTCAGGGTGGTCCTGAACTCCCAGTAATTCTCCTACCTCTTTCTCCCGAGTGCTGGAATTAAAGGTGTGTGCCACCATGCCTGGCTTAAGTAAATATTTTAAATTTAAAGATTTGTGTGTGGAGGGGAGAGGACTACCTCAGGTGTTACCCTCCAGTATACCATTCACTTGTGTTTTGAGGCAGGGTTTCACTCTAGCCCAGGCCGACCAGGAAACCCACTATATAGTCTCAGGCTGGCCTCAAACTCATGGCGATCCTCCTACCTCTGCCTCCTGAGTGCTGGGATTAAAGGTGGTGTGTGCCACCATGCCCAGCCCATTCACCCGTTTTTTTATTTATTTAATTTTTTTTTTTTTGTTTCGTTTTTCATGGTAGGATCTCACTCTAGTCCAGGCTGACCTGGAATTCACTATGTAGTCTCAGGCCTCGAACTCACTGTGATCCTCCTACCTTTGCCTCTTAAGTGCTGGGATTAAAGGCGTGCACTACCACTCCTGACTTGTTTATTTTTATTGTCAACTTTCATGATTGTAAACAACATCCCATGGTAATTCCCTCCATACCCCCACTTTCCCCTTTGAAACTCTACTCTCCATCATACCCCCTCCCCTCCTTCTCTCAATCAGTCTCTCTTTTATTTTGATGTCATGATCTTTTTCATTCACCTGTTTTTGAGACAAGGTTATTGGCCTGGAGCTCACCTATCAGGCTAGGCCAGTGAGCTCCAAGGATCCACCTGTCTCTGCCTCCCCAGCACTGGGATTACAGGTGTTCACCACCATGCTCTAACACTTACATGGAAACTAGGCCTTGAACTCAGGTCTTCATGCTTACAAGATAAGCACTTTACTGAAGGAGCTATTTCCCCAGCCCCCAGACAAACAAATAATTTTATTTTGGCTGGTGATGTAGCTCATTGATACAGTGCTTGCCTAGCATGTGTGAAACTCTAGGTTCAATCCCTAACACTGCAAAAAGAAAAAATCTTCTGAAAACTTGACTGGTCTCAATGGATTTTGGAGATTCTAGAACATGATACTGTATTTGAATGTTAGGAGCATGAATTTAAAAGCATATGCATTGCCCTGTGTTTTGGTGCAGACCTTTAATCCCAGCACTTGAGAGGCAGAGGTAGGAGGGTCATTGAGAGTTTGAGGCCACCCTGAGACTACATAGTGAATTCTAGGTCAGCCTGAGCTAGAATGAGACCCTACCTCGAAAAAACAAACAAACAAAAAGCATATGCACCCATATAATAATTTTAAGACATTAACGTGTGATTGGGTACTTTTGTGGCTTCTGACAAGTAGACATTCTTCCTGTTGCTTTGTGGTTAGAGTGTGGACTCTGGAGGAAGCTGGGTTCATTTTCTGTCAGTACCCTTGTGAGATCCACCATGACTTTGGGACATTACTTATCTTCCCTAGGCTTTGATTTTCTTATGTGAAATGGAAGTAGTAGGAGTTCCACCTCCTGATTATGGGGAGGTGAGTGGTACAATCCTTAACCAGTCTAAACACTGTATAAATTACTCTTGATGTATTTTATGTACAGTTAGTTAAAAAATGCTACCTCGTCATCTATGACAGCTGTTTACACATCCAGGAAAGGTAAATTGAGAGGGTTTGCTTTTTATTTGGTTTCTGCTTTAGCCCAGGCTGACCTGGAATTTACTATGTAGACTCAGGGTGGCCTTGAACTCACAGTGATCCTCCTACCTCTGTCTCTCAAGAGCTGAGATTAAAGGTGTGTGCCACCATCCCTGGTGCTTATTTATTTATGTGTGTGAGAGACAAAGAGAACAAGCCTGGGCACACCAGGGCCTCCTGCCACTGCAAACAAACATCAGACACGTGCTCCACTTTGTGCATCTGGCTTTATGTGGATACTGGGGACTTGAACCTAGATCGTTAGGCTTTTCAGGCAGACACCTTCACTGCTGAGCCATCTCTCCAGCCCTATTTTTGTTTGGTCTCGTATAGCCCAGGCTAGCCTCTGACTTGTCAGGTAACTGAGAATGGCCTTAAACTTCTGATCCTGTCTTCAGTTTTCTAGTGCTGGGATAATAGACATGTGCCACCACTCATCTTTTTATTTTTATTTATTTGCAAGTAGAGAGAGGAAGAGTGAAAGAGAAGAGAGGCAGAGGTTGTGCCCACCAGGGCCTCCAGCCACTGAAAAGAAAGGAACTCCAGACACAAGGTACCACCTTGTGCATCTGGCTTTATGTGGGTACTGGGGAACCAAATCCAGGCCGTTAGACCTTGCAAACAAGCAACTTAACCACTGGGCCATCCCTCCAGCCACACCCCACTCATCTTGAAAAGCTGCCATCCTTTTTTTTTTATTATTATACGTCCCCCCCCCCCCCAAGTAGGGTCTTGTTCTAGCCCAAGCTGGCCTCAAACTCATAGCTATTCTACCTCAGCTTTCCAAGTGCTGGGATTAAAGGCCTGTACCACTACACTTTTCTTTTTATAGTTTTTGAGACAGTGTCCCACTATGTAACTCAGGCTGGCCTTGAACTCCTGGCAGTCCTTCCTCAACCTCCCACGTTGTGGGGTTACAAGTATTGAGCCACTGTGCCTGGCAACTAGTCATGTTAACCATAGTTGTCCTGTGTTTCAGGATATTAGACATTATCCTTTAAAATATTTTTTAAAAAATCTATTCGAGAGGAAGTGAAAGAGGCAGATAGAGAAAATGTGCATGCCAGGGCCTCCAGATGCATGTGCCACCTTGTGCATCTGGCTTATGGTGAGTCCTGGGGAAATGATCCTGGTCATTAGACTTTGCAGGCAAGTGCCTTAACTGCTAAACCATCTCTGCAGCCCTTAAATTTTTATTTTATTTTATTTATTTGAGAGACCAGGAGAAAGAGGCAGGGCGGTGGGGTGGGGGAGGGAGAGAATGGATGTGCCAGGGCCTTCAGCTGCTGTAAACAAATTCCAAACCAGGCATGGTTGTGCCCACCTTTAATCCCAGCACTCAGGAAGCAGAGGCAGGAGGATGGCCATGAATTCAAGGTCACCCTGAGACTCCATAGTGAATTCCAGGTCAGCTTGAGCTAGGCTGAGACCGTACTGCAAAAAAAAAAACCTCCCGATGCATGTGCCACCTGGCTCATTTGGATCCTGGGAAATTCAAACCTGGGTCCTTTGGCTTTGCAGGCCTTGGTTCTGGTGGCCACTGTCCTCTTCCTGCCTCCATGAGTTTAGCTTGTGTAGCTTCTAGATGTAGGTACTTCTGTTCCTGGCTTGTTCACTTAGTGCACCCTGCCAGCGCTCCATGTTGCCTCAGTTGACAGGATTTTATTCTTTTTACAGTTGAATAATATCCACAGTGTATATATATGCGCTACATTTTCTCCGTCCATCCATGCATTGATGGACACCCAGGGAGTCTCATCTGTTGTGAACAGTGCCATGGTGAACAGCAGGTGGCAGTAGGAGCTCAGGTATCTGACTCAAAGGTCTCCTTTTCTGTGGTACATGCTCAGCAGTGGAATTGCTAGGTCCTCTGGTAGGTAGTGCTTTCTTTGGAGGATTTTCCTTAATGGCCCTCCTAATTTGCATTCCTGTGAACAGTGTATGTGAGTTCCATTTTCTCTGCTTCCCCATAACTATTTCTTTTCTTTATTTTTGAGGTAGGGCCTTTTTCTAGCCAAGGCTGACCTGGAATTCACTATGTGGTATCAGGCTGGCCTTGAACTCACAGCAGTCCTCCTGTCTGTGCCTCCTGAGTGCTGGGATTAAAGGTGGGTAGTGCCACCACACCTGGATGCTGCTTTTTTTTTTTTTTAATAGCCTTCCCAATGAATGTGATGATATATCTCATTGTGGTTTAGATTTGCATTTCTTTTGATTAGTGACATTGAGCAACTTTTTGTACTTTTTTTGAGGCAAGCCCAACAGACTGGCCTCCTTTTTTGTGCATGAGAGAGAGAAAGAGAAAGAGAGAGAGAGAGAATATTGGTGTGGCCCTGCAGTAGAATTCCAGGACATGTGCACCACTTTGTGTGCATGTGCAACGTTGTGTGCTTGCCTCACAGTGCGTCTGGCTAATGTGGGAACCTGGAGAGTTGAACATGAATCCTTATGCGTTGCCGGCAAGCGCCTTAACTGCTAAGCCATCTCTCCAGCCCATTTTATTCATATTTTTTGAATGGTCATTTGTGTATCATTATTTTTTTTTTTTTCAAGGTAGGGTCTCACGGTCGACCCACCTGAATCTGGAATCACTATGTAGTCTCAGGGTGGCCTTGAATTTACAGCAATCTTCCTACCTCTGCCTCCCAAGTGCTGGGAAAAAAGTGTGCACCACCACACCCGGGCCTGTATATCTTATTTTTTTGGTTTTTTGGAGACAGAGGTCACACTGTGTAGCTTATGCTGGCCCAAACTTGAAATCTTCTAGCCCTGCCTCTTAGTGCTTTGATTACTCCACTGTGAGCTGACCCTGCCCATCTTGTGTAACTATCAGGCTAGGCCAGTGAGCTCCAAGGATCCACCTGTCTCTGCCTCCCCAGCACTGGGATTACAGGTGTTCACCACCATGCTCTAACACTTACATGGAAACTAGGCCTTGAACTCAGGTCTTCATGCTTACAAGATAAGCACTTTACTGAATGAGCTATTTCCCCAGCCCCCAGACAAACAAATAATTTTATTTTGGCTGGTGATGTAGCTCATTGATACAGTGCTTGCCTAGCATGTGTGAAACTCTAGGTTCAATCCCTAACACTGCAAAAAGAAAAAATCTTCTGAAACTTGACTGGTCTCAATGGATTTTGGAGATTCTAGAACATGATACTGTTTTTGAATGTTAGGAGCATGAATTTAAAAGCATATGCATTGCCCTGTGTTTTGGTGCAGACCTTTAATCCCAGCACTTGAGAGGCAGAGGTAGGAGGGTCATTGAGAGTTTGAGGCCACCCTGAGACTACATAGTGAATTCTAGGTCAGCCTGAGCTAGAATGAGACCCTACCTCGAAAAAACAAACAAACAAAAAGCATATGCACCAATATAATAATTTTAAGACATTAACGTGTGATTGGGTACTTTTGTGGCTTCTGACAAGTAGACATTCTTCCTGTTGCTTTGTGGTTAGAGTGTGGACTCTGGAGGAAGCTGGGTTCATTTTCTGTCAGTACCCTTGTGAGATCCACCATGACTTTGGGACATTACTTATCTTCCCTAGGCTTTGATTTTCTTATGTGAAATGGAAGTAGTAGGAGTTCCACCTCCTGATTATGGGGAGGTGAGTGGTACAATCCTTAACCAGTCTAAACACTGTATAAATTACTCTTGATGTATTTTATGTACAGTTAGTTAAAAAATGCTACCTCGTCATCTATGACAGCTGTTTACACATCCAGGAAAGGTAAATTGAGAGGCTTTGCCTTTTATTTGGTTTCTCAAGGTAGGGTCTTGCTTTAGCCCAGGCTGACCTGGAATTTACTATGTAGACTCAGGGTGGCCTCGAACTCACAGTGATCCTCCTACCTCTGTCTCTCAATAGCTGAGATTAAAGGTGTGTGCCACCATCCCTGGTGCTTATTTATTTATGTGTGTGAGAGACAAAGAGAACAAGCCTGGGCACACCAGGGCCTCCTGCCACTGCAAACAAACATCAGACACATGCTCCACTTTGTGCATCTGGCTTTACGTGGATACTGGGGACTTGAACCCAGGTCGTTAGGCTTTTCAGGCAAACACCTTCACTGCTGAGCTATCTCTCCAGCCCTATTTTTGTTTGGTCTTGTATAGCCCAGGCTAGCCTCTGACTTGTCAGGTAGCTGAGAATGGCCTTAAACTTCTGATCCTGTCTTCACTTTTCTAGTGCTGGGATAATAGACATGTGCCACCACTTATCTTTTTATTTTTATTTATTTGCAAGTAGAGAGAGGAAGAGTGAAAGAGAAGAGAGGCAGAGATTGTGCCCACCAGGGCCACCAGCCACTGAAAAGAAAGGAACTCCAGACACAAGGTACCACCTTGTGCATCTGGCTTTATGTGGGTACTGGGGAATCAAATCCAGGCCGTTAGACCTTGCAAACAAGCAACTTAACCACTGGGCCATCCCTCCAGCCACACCCCACTCATCTTGAAAAGCTGTCATCCATTTTTTTTTTCTTATTATACGTCCCTCCCCCCCAAGTACGGTCTTGTTCTAGCCCAAGCTGACCTGGAATTCACTGTGGAGTCTCAAGCTGGCCTCAAACTCATAGCTATTCTACCTCAGCTTTCCAAGTGCTGGGATTAAAGGCCTGTACCACTACACTTTTCTTTTTATAGTTTTTGAGACAGTGTCCCACTATGTAACTCAGGCTGGCCTTGAACTCCTGGTAGTCCTTCCTCAACCTCCCACATTGTGGGGTTACAAGTATTGAGCCACTGTGCCTGGCAACTAGTCATGTTAACCATAGTTGTCCTGTGTTTCAGGATATTAGACATTATCCTTTAAAATTTTTTTTAAAAACTCTATTTGAGAGGAAGTGAAAGAGGCAGATAGAGAAAATGTGCATGCCAGGGCCTCCAGATGCATGTGCCACCTTGTACATCTGGCTTATGGTGAGTCCTGGGGAATTGATCCTGGTCATTAGACTTTGCAGGCAAGTGCCTTAACTGCTAAACCATCTCTGCAGCCCTTAAATTCTTATTTTATTTTATTTATTTGAGAGACCAAGAGAAAGAGGCGGGTGGGGGAGGGAGAGAATGGATATGCCAGGGCCTTCAGCTGCTGTAAACAAATTCCAAACCTGGCATGGTTGTGCACACCTTTAATCCCAGCACGCAGGAAGCAAAGGCAGGAGGATCGCCATGAATTCAAGGCCACCCTGAGACTCCATAGTGAATTCCAGGTCAGCTTGAGCTAGGCTGAGACCCTACTGCAAAAAAAAAAAAAAAAAAAAAAAACACCTCCCAACGCATGTGCCACCTGGCTCATTTGGGTCCTGGGGAATCAAACCTGGGTCCTTTGGCTTTGCAGGCCTTGGTTCTGGTGACCACTGTCCTCCTCCTGCCTCCATGAATTTAGCTTGTGTAGCTTCTAGATGTAGGTACTTCTGTTCCTGGCTTGTTCACTTAGTGCACCCTGCCAGCGCTCCATGTTGCCTCAGTTGACAGGATTTTATTCTTTTTACAGTTGAATAATATCCACAGTGTATATATATGCGCTACATTTTCTCTGTCCATCCATGCATTGATGGACACCCAGGGAGTCTCATCTGTTGTGAACAGTGCCATGGTGAACAGCAGGTGGCAGTAGGAGCTCAGGTATCTGACTCAAAGGTCTCCTTTTCTGTGGTATATGCTCAGCAGTGGAATTGCTAGGTCCTCTGGTAGGTAGTGCTTTCTTTGGAGGATTTTCCTTAATGGCCCTCCTAATTTGCATTCCTGTGAACAGTGTATGTGAGTTCCATTTTCTCTGCTTCCCTATAACTATTTTTTTTCTTTATTTTTGAGGTAGGGCCTTTTTCTAGCCAAGGCTGACCTGGAATTCACTATGTGGTATCAAGCTGGCCTTGAACTCACAGCAGTCCTCCTGCCTGTGCCTCCTGAGTGCTGGGATTAAAGGTGGGTAGTGCCACCACACCTGGATGCTGCTTTTTTTTTTTTTTAATAACAGCCTTCCCAATGAATGTGATGATATATCTCATTGTGGTTTAGATTTGCATTTCTTTTGATTAGTGACATTGAGCAACTTTTTGTACTTTTTTTGAGGCAAGCCCAACAGACTGGCCTCCTTTTTTGTGCATGAGAGAGAGAAAGAGAAAGAGAGAGAGAGAGAATATTGGTGTGGCCCTGCAGTAGAATTCCAGGCATGTGCACCACTTTGTGTGCATGTGCAACGTTGTGCTGCTTGCCTCACTGTGCGTCTGGCTTATGTGGGACCTGGAGAGTTGAACATGAATCCTTAGGCTTTGCAGGCAAGCGCCTTAACTGCTAAGCCATCTCTCCAGCCCAATTTTTCATATTTTTGATGGTCATTTGTGTATCTTTTTTTTTTTTTTTTTTCAAGGTAGGGTCTCACTGTAGCCCACGCTGATCTGGAATTCACTATGTAGTCTCAGGGTGGCCTTGAATTTACAGCAATCTTCCTACCTCTGCCTCCCAAGTGCTGGGATTAAAGGTGTGCACCACCACACCCGGCCTGTATATCTTATTTTTGGTTTTTGGAGACAGGGTCTCACTGTGTAGCTTATGCTGGCCACAAACTTGAAATCTTCTAGCCTCTGCCTCTGAGTGCTTGGGATTACCACTGTGTGCTGCCCTGCCCATCTTGTGTATCTTCTTTTGAGAAATGTCTGTTCACATCGTTTGGATTTTTTTTTTTTTTTTTAAGTTTTCTGAGGTAGGATCACACTCTAGTTCAGGCTGACCTGAAATTCACTATGTAGTCTCAGGGTGGCCTCAACTCACGGCGACGGTGATCCTCCTACCTCTGCCTCCTGAGTGCTGGGATTAAAGGCATGGTGTGCCACCATGCCCGGCTTATTTTTATTTACTTATTAGAGATAGAGACAGAGAGAGAGAATGGGCACGCCAGGGCCTTCAGCCACTGTAAACCAACTCCAGACTCATGTGCCACCATGTACATCTGGCTTACGTGGCACCTGGAGAATCAAACCTGGGTTCTTAGGCTTCGCAGGCAAGCGCCTTAACTACTAAGCCATCTCTCCAGCCCCAATTTTTTTTTTTTAATTGTTTTTTGAGGTAGGGTCTCACTCTGGCCCAGGCTGACCTGGAATTCACTAAGTAGTTTCAGGGTGGCCTCGAACTCACGGCAATCCTCCTACTTCTGCCTCCTGAGTGCTGGTATTAAAGGCATGTGCCTCCACACCTGGCTCATTTGGATTTTTTTAAAAAAGTTTTATTTATTTATTTGAGATAGGAAAGAGGCAGAGAGAGAGAAGGAGAGAATAGGCATGCTGGGGCCTCTAGCCATTGCAAATGAACTCTAGGTGAATGTGCCACCTTGTGCATCTGGCTTACGTGGGTCTTGGGAAATTGAACCGAGGTCCTTTGGCTTTGCAGGCAAGTGCCTTATAACCAGTAAGCCATCTCTCCAGCCCTGAGACACTAATTTTAATTTCTCTGCTGCCTTACAGTGGTGCTCATAACCGTTCACCATCATTACTCTTTGTGCAATGCCCTTAAGAAACACTTTGAAGGGCTGGATAAATGGCTTAGTGGTTAAGCGCTTGCCTGTGAAGCCTAAGGACTCCAGTTCGAGGCTCGATTCCCCAGGACTCACGTTAGTCAGATGCACAAGGGGGCGCATGCATCTGGAGTTCATTTGCAGTGGCTAGAGGCCCTGGCGCGCCCATTCTCTCTCTTTCCCTCTCTCTATCTGCCTCTTTCTCTGTATGTTGTTCTCAAATAAAAATAAAACAAAACAAAAAAAATTTAAAAAAAAAAAAAAAGAAACACTTTGAAGGGCTGGAGAGATTGCTGTGCTTACAAAACCTGGCAGCCTGGGTTTGATTCTCCAGTACCTACTAAAGCCAGGTGCACAAAGTGGAGCATGCATCTGGGGTTTTTTGTAGTGGCTAGAGGCCCTGGTGCACCCATTCTCTATGTCTGTCTGTCTCTCTCTCTCTGCTTGAAAATAAATAAAATATTTTCTTTACTTATTTTTTGATTTCTTGAGGTAGGGTCTCACTGTGGCCCAGGCTGACCTGGAATTCATTATGCATTCTCAGGGTGGCCCCGAACTGACAGCAATCCTCCTACCTCTGCCCCCTGAGTGCTGGGATTAAAGGTGTGTGTCACCACACCCAGCAAATAAATTTTTTTTTTTTAAAAAAAGGAAAGGTAAAAAAAAAGAAAAAAGAAAGAAATGTAAGATGGCTGAGTGTGTGGGGTGATGTTTGGACATAAATGTTGCTTGAGTATTGGGTTACCTGAACTTATCTCCTGGTCTTATGTTCCTGCCAAAGTATGTACTTTTTTCCATGAGTAAGCCGTTTTCTTTCACATCCTCAGATTGGTCTAAAGGTGCTGAGTTGCTTGTTTTCTCCCATGAATTCCTTGCACGTGACCCAGATTGAGACATCTCTGTGTATTGCTTCTCATGGGATCATAACCCACTCAAAGTTGCAACTGGGTTGTGCTGCAGTTTATAGCTCTTCATTCTGCTTCTTTTATTTTTATTTATTTATTTGATAGAGAAAATGGGCACTCGAGCCTCCAGCGACTGCAAATGAACTCCAGATGTATGTGCCACCTTGTGCATCTGGTTTAACGTGGGTCCTGGGGAATCAAACTTGGGTCCTTAGGCTTCACAGGCAAGCGCCTTAACTGCTAAGCCATCTCTCCAGCCCTTCTTTCTTCTTGTTGTTCCTCCCTCCTTCCCTCCCTCCGTGTCTGTCCCCCCCCCCCCCCTTGGTGGAGTCTCGCCCAGGCTAACCTAGAATTCCCTGTATAGTCTCAGTCTGGCCTCAGACTCACAGTGATCCTCCTACCTCTGCCTCCCAAGTGCTGGGATTGAAGACATGTACCACCATGTCCAGCTTTATTTATTTACTTTTTAGAGAAAGTGAGAGAGAATTGGCGCACCAGAGCCTCAGCCACTACAATCGAACTCCGTATGCTTGTGCCACCTAGTGGGCATGTGCAACCTTGTGCTTGCCTCACCTTTATGCATTTGGCTTACATGGGATGTGGAGAGAGATTGAACATGGGTCCTTAGCCTTAAATGCTAAGCCATCTCTCCAGTCCTATTTATTTTTTTTATTTAGGATTTTTTTTAACTTTTATTTATTTATTTATTTATTTGAGAGCGACAGGCAGAGCGAGAAAGAGGCAGAGAGAGAGACACAGAGAGAATGGGCGCGCCAGGGCCTCCAGTCACTGCAAACGAACTCCAGACGCGTGCGCCCCCTTGTGCATCTGGCTAACGTGGGTCCTGGGGAGTTGAGCCTCGAACCAGGGTCCTTAGGCTTCACAAGCAAGTACTTAACCACTAAGCCATCTCTACAGCCCTTATTTAAGATTTTTGAGGTAGCCCATGCTGACCTGGAATTCACTATGTAGTCTCAGGGTGGCGTTGAACTCATGGCGATCTTTCCTGCCTCTGCCTCCTAAGTGCTGGGATTAAAGGCCTGCGCCACCACACCTGGCCCTATTTATTTTTATTTATTTATTTTTTTTAATTTTTTTAATTTTTTATTTTTTGTTTTTTTGAGGTAGAGTCTCACTCTAGCCCAGGCTGACCTGGAATTCACTATGTAGTCTCAGGGTGGCCTCGAACTCACGGCGATCCTCCTACCTCTGCTTCCCGAGTGCTGGGATTAAAGGTGTGCGCCACCATGTCCGGCTTCCTATTTATTATTAAAGGAGACAGGATCTCACTATATTGTCCTGATTGGCCCTGAACTCAGCTCAAGCACTCTTCCTGCCTCAGTCTCCTGAGGAGCTGAGGCTGTAGACCTGTATTACTGCATCCACCTCTCTCTTTGTTGCATATAAGTACTGGTAAAATGTCAGGGTTTTTTGTTTGATTTTTTGGTGTGTGTTTAGTATGTGCTGTGTATGCACATGTGTGTGCAGAAATACATGCCCCATGCGCATGTGCAGAAGCCAGAGGAATGAGCCTTCCTCTGTTCTTCCATCTTATTTCTCTGAAAGAGTCTCACTGAACCTAGAGCTCTTTATTTCTTGGTTAGACTGGCTGAGCCCTGTCTCCACTCCCCTTCATGCTCGGGTTACATGCAGGCTTAGTCAAGGATGGCTGGCTGGTTTCCTTTCTCTTTCTCTCTTTTATTCAGTTTTTCAAGATAGAATTTCACTCTTGTCCAGGAAGATCTGGAATTCACTTTGTAGTCTTAGGCTGACCTCAAACTCATAGTGATCCTCCTACCTCTGCCTCATGAGTGCTGGGAATAAAAGCATGTGCCACCACGCTCAGCTCTTTCTAGGCCAGGCTGACCTGGAACTCCCTCTGTAGCCCAGGTAGCCTAGAATTCACAGCAGCCCTCCTACCTTAACCTTCCAAGTGCAAGGATTAAAGGCCTGTGCTATTATGTCCAACTATACCTGGATTTTTACATGTGTGGGAAAGATCAAACTCAGTTTTTTTTTTTTTTTGGTTATTGGTTTGTGGAAGTAAGGTCTCACTCTAGCTTAGGCTGACCTTGAATTCGCTATGTAGTCTCAGGGTGGCCTCGAACTCATGGCAATCCTCCTACCTCTGCCTCCCGAGTGCTGGGATTAAAGGCATGTGCCACCACGCCCAGCTCCCAAATTCAGGTTTTTAATCCTTGTGCAGCAAGCACTCTTACCCACTCAACCATCTCCCCAGCCTTGCAACATGAAATTTTGACTCCAATTTTTTTTGTTTTTTGTTTGTTTTTTCGAGGTAGGGTCTCACTCTAGCTCAGGCTGACCTGGAATTCACTGTGGAGTCTCAGGGTGGCCTCGAACTCACGGTGATCCTCCTACCTCTGCCTCCCCGAGACCTGGGATTAAAGGCATGTGCCACCATGCCCGGCTTGACTCCAAATTTTGATTTCTACTTGATGGAATTAAAGCTAGTTGAGAAGTCCGTAGGGATTTTTGTTTGTTTGTTTTTTGAGGTAGGGTCTCACACTAGCCCAGGCTGACCTGAAATTCACTATGTAGTCTCAGGATGGCCTTGAATTTACAGCGATCCTCCTACCTCTGCCTCCTGAGTGCTGGGATTAAAAGTGTGCACCACCACGTCCAGCTCCATAGGGAATTTTGAAAAGTGGAAAAAATGTGATGATGCACATTTCTTGACTCTTCTTTCCTTTCCTATTTCAGATACAAGAACATTCCACAGATGTCGTTTGATGATACAGAAAGGGAGCCAGATCAGACTTTCAGTCTGAACCGGGATCTTACTGGAGAATTAGAGTATGCTACAAAGTAAGCATGGGTCTTGGCCTGTACAACCTTTGGTTCGTCTTAGGGGCAGGGAGTTTAATAAAGATATGTTTGTTTATTTTTTGCATGTGTTTATGCATGTTTGTGTGAGTACATGCACATAGATGTCCATGCACGTGTGTGCTAGTGCATGAGAAAGCCAGAGGTTGACATGAGGGCTTTCTCAATTGTTCTTCGCCCTGTGTGTGTACATATGTATGGTGGGAAAGCATACATGATATAATATTTGACATTAAAAACAATGATTTAAGGGCTGGAGGGCTGTCTTAGCAGTTAAGGCATTTGCCTGCAAAGCCAAAGGACCCACATTAGCCAGATGCACAAGGCAGCGCATGCGTCTAGAGTTTGTCTGCAGTGGCTGGAGGCCCCGGTGTGCCTATTTCTCCCCCCCCTCTCTGTCCCCCCCCTTTCTCTGTCAAATAAGTAAATCAATAAAAATAAAATATTTTTTAAAAAATGATTTGAGCCGGGTTTGGTGGTACATACCTTTAATTCTAGCACTTGGGAGGCAGATGTAGGAGGATCACCATTAGTTCAAGACCACCCTGAGACTACATAGTGAATTCCAGGTTAGCTTGGACTACAGTGAAACTTTACTTACAAAAAAGAAAAATGGGGCTGGAGAGACTGATTGAGAGGGTGAGGAGATATGATGGAGAATGGAGTTTCAAAGGGGAAAGTGGGGAGAGGGAGGGCATTACCATGGGATATTGTTTACAATCATAGATGTTGTTAATAAAAAATAAATAAATTATGATGGTCTTGTGTAGGTAGTGTCAGGCACTGTGAGGTCATGGATATCAAGGTCATTTTGTGTCTGGGGGTAGCATGTTGTAAGGAGTCCTACCCTTCCTTTGGCTCTTACATTCTTTCCACTACCTCTTCCACCATGGACCCTGAGCCTTGGAAGGTGTACTAGAGATATTTCAGTGCTTAGCACTCCTCTGTCACTTCTCAGTAGCGTGGTGCCTTCTGAATCATCCCAAGGTCACTGCCATCTGAAAAGAAAAGCTTCTCTAACCAAAAGTGAGAATAGCATTAATGTATGGGTATGAATATTAAGAGAAGTGCTTATTGGGCAGTATGATGAGCATAGTATATACATTTGTCCAGACAGCAGCAGACGTTACACCCCTAGGGCTCATGACTACCCCCGTTTTAGGTTTTCAGTATCAGGGATGTATTCCCTCCCATGGAGCGGGCCTCCAGTCAAATTGGAGGGCAACTGGTTTCCCCCATAACAGACATGCCACTGTTTCACCTGTTGGCTCATTTGTCCTGGCTGGCCAAATATAAGACTTGCAGTGAGTATATATTGTTGACTTTCCATAGTCTATGCAGAGTTACAACTCCACATCTACATGGAATTTTATTTTTTTAAAGTTTTTTAAATTTTTATTTGTTTATTACACAGACCGAGGGAGAGAATGGGCATACCAGGGCCTCTAGCTACTGCAAATGAACTCCAGATGCATGTGCATCTGGCTTATATGGGAATTGGAGAATCGAACTTTAGGCTTCATAGGCAAATGCCTTAACCACTGAGCCATCCCTCCAGCACCAAGGAATTCTATTTTTAGCCTTATGAAGAACTGCTATATTGTTTTCCATAGTGACTGTACTATTTTCATTATCTCCAACAATGCAGAAGAATTTCATTTTCTTACTTGGGCATAGTAACTCATGCCTTTAATCCCAGCATCCATGTTATGTATTGAAAGAAGGTCTCGGGCTGGAGAGATGGCTTAGCGGTTAAATGCTTGCCTGTGAAGCCTAAGGACCCCAGTTCAAGGCTTGGTTCCCCAGGACCCACGTTAGCCAGATGCACAAGGGGCGCACGCGTCTGGAGTTCATTTGCAGTGGCTGGAAGCCCTGGCGCGCCCATTCTCTCTCTCTCTCTTTCTCTCTCTCTCTTCTCTCTCTCTCTCTCTGTCACTCTCAAATAAATAAAAATGAACAAAAAAATTTTAAAAAGAAAAGAAAGAAGGTCTCTTACTTGAACCCAGAGCATGCCAAATTCAGCTAATCTAGCTAGTCAGCTTGCCCTGGGGATCCTGTCTGTGCCTGCCTGCCTGCCTGCCTGCCTTTCTTTCTTTCTTTCTTTCTTTTTTTTCCCTAATACTTTACTTTTCTTTATTTGAGCATATGCACGACAGAGAAATAGGCAGGGTGGGGGAGAGAGAGAATAGGCACACCAGGCCTCCAGCCTCTGCAAATGAACTCCAGATGTGTGTGCTCCCTTGTGCATCTAGCTTATGTGGGCCCTGGGGAATTGAACCTGAGTCCTTTGGCTTTGCAGGCCTTAACCACTAAGCCCTTTCTCCAGCCCTCGTCTGTGCCCTTTTTAAAAAAATTTTTTTTTGTTTATTTTTATTTAGTTATTTGAGAGCAACAGACAGAAGGAGGGAGAGGGAGAGAAAGAATGGGCGCGCCAGGGCTTCCAGCCACTGCAAACGAACTCCAGATGCATGCACCCCCTTGTGCATCTGGATAACGTGTGTCCTGGGGAATCGAGCCTCGAACCGGGGTCCTTAGGCTTCACAGGCAAGCGCTTAATCGCTAAGCCATCTCTCCAGCCCATCGTTTGTACCTTTTGACTGCAGAAGTTACAGTAGAATGCTGCTCCAGCCCAGCATTTATGTGGGTGCTGGGAATCCAAACTTAGGTCCTTAAGCTTGACAGCAAGCACTTTTACCCACTGAGCCATCTCCATCCAGATATTTTAATGTAGACTTTAAGCACAAGGATTAAGAGAAAGAGAGCCTCCCCCCTCCCCTCAAGAGCACCGGGTATGAGTTCCTCTGAGGAAGTTACCTCTTTACTTTTTCTGAAACAGGATATTGCTGTATAGCCCAGGCTGGCCTTTGCCTCCCCAGAGCTGGGATTTTTAGCATGCATGTGTACCGTCATGCCCTTTGTCTAGAATAGCAGGAGCCCTGATGCCAGTGAGCATGCAGCCTATGAGATTGCCTCTTCTCTTGGCCACTCTTCTGCTCTCTGGGCATTGAAAGCCAATTAAAGACAGCAGAGGGAGCTTGATCCTTGGCTGGCCAACTTTTGGCAGAGATTCAGTGATCTTCTCAGACTTGTTAACTTGGAAGCAATGCGCAGATCTGAATGGCTTCCTAGGGTGGCTTTAGGAAACTTGCTTTCAGAATGCCTCTGCATACTGGGCTGATAGCAGGCAGAATCATGAATCGCACGGACGTGAACATCTTATCTTTTCATTTGTTTTCCTTTTTTTCCCCTTGGTTTTTCAAGGTGGGATCTCACTAGCCCAGGCTGACCTGGAATTCACTATGATCCTCCTACCTCTGCCTCCTGAGTACTGGGATTAAAATTAAATTTATTTATTATGTTTATTTGAGAGAAAGAGGATGATAGAGAGAATGGGTGCGCCAGGGCTTTCAGTGGCTGTAAACGAACTCCAGATGCACGTGCCCCCTTGTACATATGGCTTTCATGGGTCCTAGGGAATCGAACCTGGGTTCTTTGACTTTGCAGGCAAGTGCCTTAACTAATAAGCCATCTCTCCAGCCCTCTTCTGTTTTTGTGAGACAGGGTTTCACTCTAGCCAGGACTGACATGGAACTCACTCTGTAGCCCCAGGCTGGTCTTGAACTCACAATGATCCTCCTATCTCTGCTTCCCAAGTGCTAGGATCAAAGGTGTGTGCCACTATGCCCCCTCCCCCCCCCAGGTAGGGTCTCACTGTAGCTCAGACTGACCTAGAATTCACTATGTAGTCTCGGGGTAGCCTTGAACTCTCAACAATCCTCCCACATCTGCCTCTGAGTGCTGAGATTAAAGGTGTGTGCCACCATGCCCGGCTCATGCACATGTTTTCTGTTTTTATGAGACTGGGTCTTATTATATCATCCTGGCTGGACTGAAACTCACTATGTAGAACAGGCTGACTTCAAATTTGTGGCAATCCTCCTTTCTCTGCCTTTTGGCCAGGCTAGGGTTACAGTGTGGACTACTCCATCTCTCTCTTTCTTTCCTTCATTCCTTCCTCCCTCCTTCCTTCTTCTTTTTTTTTTTTTAATAAATATATTTATTTATTTGACAGAGAGAAAGAGGCAGAGAGAGAGTGAGAGAATGGGCACACCAGGGCCTCCAAGCCACAGCAAACAAACTCCAGATGTGTGTGCCCACCTTGTGCATCTGGCTTACGTGGGTCCTGGAGAATCATGGAAGCGATTTGGTGCAAAGGAAAAGACTGGGAAGGAAGGATCCAAGTGTGCTCTCTGACATTTGCCTGTGTTGTGCCTCGGGCTGGAGCTGCACTGTAGTCTGTCCTGGCAGTGAGTTGCTCATGTAATGCTGACCTGTGTCTTCTTTTCCTCCTTCCCATCCTAGAATTTCCCGGTTTTCAAATGTCTGTCATCTCTCCATTCATATTTCAAAGAATTTTGGAGCAGATACCACAAAGGTCTTTTACATTGGTCTGAGAGGAGAGTGGACTGAGGTAAGAGGGTTTATAAATATGTATCTGCACACCATGGGGGGCTCAAGAGCGAGGGAAGAGAAACTCCAAATGAGATGTCAGCTGCTCCATGGGTTTATAATTTTTCTTGACTTTGTTGTTTATAACTGACCTTTGACAGCCTCTAGGTATTTTTGAAGGGATTGAAATGACTTTGTAAGCTCATAGATCGACACTCAAATTCTCTCCATTCAGCATTTGCGATAGTGAGCTGGGATGCAGATTGGTGTAGCTTGCTCAGCATGCAGGAGGTCCTGGGTTCCATTCCCAGCACCCCTACCCATCCTTGATGAGCTTCTTGTTCTAAGCACCAGAGATGAGATAAATGCCATAGACAAGTTCCTGTGTAGCAGGGATTGGATACTGTCAGCTGTTGAAAATCATTTTTTTTGGGGGGGGGGTTGAGGTAGGGTTTCACTCTAGCTCAGGCTGACCTGGAATTCACTATGTAGTCTCAGGGTGGCCTCGCGATCCACCTACCTCTGCCTCCCAAGTGCTGGGATTAAAGGCGTGCGCCACCACGCCTGGCTTGAGAATCATTTTTTTGTTTTGTTTTGAAGGTAGGGTCTTGCTCTAGTCCAGGCTGACCTGAAATTCATTATGTAGTCTCAGGGTGGCCTTGAACTCAACAGCAATCCTACTCTGGCCTCCCGAGTGCTGAGATTAAAGGTGTGCGTCACCACGCCCAGCTGAGAATCCTTGATGAAGTCAGGAGGGGAGCTTTCGAGGTGATGGCTGGGGAGGAGCCCAAGTAAGGACTGTTGTACTTTATGTGTTCTGTGAAAGGACAAATCCTTAGGGGCCACTGACTCTGCCTTTTCTTGCAGTTCCGTCGGCATGAGGTGACCATCTGCAATTATGAAGCATCAGCCAACCCGGCAGACCACCGGGTCCATCAGGTCACCCCACAGACACACTTCATTTCCTAAGGGCTAGCCCAGTTCCCTTAGGCGCTGTTCCTGAAGATGGGTGACCACCTGCTGGAAAGGACACGTGAGGCTCCGGCGAGAGTTGCCTGCCACAGCCTCAGCCAGGCTTTATCTTTGGGGGTTGCTGCAGGAACCCACCACTGGGAGTGGCGTGGGTGTCACGGGACAATCATGATTTTCTAGAGCACTACAGAACTTGGGTCTTTGGCTGGGTGGTGTCTGGCAGTCCTGGATATGTTTGCTTTCAGTCAGTGTGGCCATGGGATCGCAAGTGTCTTGTTGCTCTGTGCCAGGATTTTTGTGTGAGTTGTTTTTTCTTTTTTTTAAAAGAAGCTTCCTGGGCTACAAGAATTCTTCTGCAGCCTGAGGTTTGTGTGTGTTAGTCATCAGGAGTGTCTCCAATTAGAAACCTGTGTCCATGCCTGCTCCTTCTCCTGTTGTTGCTCAGCATTCTTGTCAGGGTGTCCAGCTTGGCGTTGTCTGTCACACACAAGTGTCCCATAGTGACAGCTGGAAAGCCAGGAGTCGCTGATGCTGCGTGACTCTTTGGGGAAGGACTTTCCCACTGCCTAGCCAAGCATTCTGGGGGAGAACGCTGGGAGTCATTTCTGTTTGTGGGTTATCGCTTGGGGTAAGTCTGAGCCTTAGTGAACATTCACCTGGAACCCCCTTGATGTTTAATAGCTTCTAACTTGTAAGCCCAGTGCCAGAATTTATTCTTCTGTTCATGGCTTTTGTTCACTGTGACTAACCTTCCTAATAAATCTTTGCCAGACTTCATGTTCGAGTTTTCTTGTGTTCTTGCTGGTACTGATGGATTTCCATTTTATTAGGAGCTGGATTAAACTTGAAAGTTTTTTTGGTCTAGATAGATAATAAGTGCCACATTTAAATTGAGAGTAGATTAGCTCTTCTCGGAACATCAAACTTAATTCTGTACAGTATGGTAAAAATGTTCTACTTCCACATTTTGTTTTGTTTTTTCTTTTTTTCAAGGCAGGATCTCTACCTTAGGCTAATCTGGAACCCACTCTGTAGCCCAGGCTGTCCTTGAATGCACAGAAGATCCTCCTACCTGGGACTAATGGTGTGTGCCACTGTGCCTGGGCTTGCTTCTACATTTTGTAACGAGGATATAAAAACCTATATTCCTTTTCTCTTAAGAGGAAGTAATTGGGCTGGAGGGATGGTTTAGCAGTTAAGGCCCTTGCTTGCAAAGCCAAAGGACCCAGGTTTGATTTTCCAGGACCCACGTAAGCCAGATGCACAAGGTGGTGCATGCATCTGGAATTCGTTTGCAGTGGCTGGAGGCCCTGGCACAACCATTCTCATTCTCTCTCTCTCTCTCAAGTAAATAAATAAAAATAAAACATTTTTTTAAAAAAGAGGAAATAGTCTATGGTATGACGTTTGCAAAAATAAGGAGGACAGATGCTGGAGACAACAAAAGAAGTGAAGATGAGGAGGATTAATGAGCCAAATATTCACTTGAACATGAACCAAAGACTGAAAACACAGCAATGGAGAATTTAAGTGTCTGAAAAAGGATTTGAGATGGCCCATACTCTCCTTTGCAAACAGAAGGAAGAGTTGGTAAGGGGAGTTCATGCTGAGTAATCCTGGAGAATTCCTCTGAGGGATTGGCCCACACTTACTGGGAAGATATAGCCACTTTCTCCAGAGTATCCTGGGAAAATGTGCCATCCCATGTCTTGTTGAGCCTTAGAATTCCAAAATGCAGCATGACATCAGCTGGAAAGTGTGCGTAGTTCTTGGTACATGAAAGTTCCCCACACAGCCACAGCCTTGGGTTCTTCTGAGGATTAAAAGAAGGGTTGTAACTCGGCAGCAGAGCACCTGGCTGGCATTTGGTGGGCCCTAGGTTTGATTCCTAGCCCCTGGGGGGAAGAATAGGTTATCTTTAAAATTTGGGCTGAAGGAGAACATTAAAAGCCTCAGAACAGACTAGCCCTTCATTAGTTCCACTAATAAAGCATGTAGTACAAGTAGCCCCTGGGACTGGGCCTCTGGTTTAAAGCTTCATTCAAGTATTTGCCAAAGTGCCATGGTGCTTGGGAGACTGGAAGAGCAAGAACATAAGGCAATTCTGTTGGGAAGGAGGCCAGTCATACTGCTTTCTTAGATATTTATACCCTTTCTCTTCTGACATCCAGTCTGGGGCCCTTGGTTTGCTGTGGTTCCTTGTACCTGGTTTTCCTGCCAGAATCCTGGTATTCCAGGCTCCATCACCATGCCTTCATTCCGCAAGAACAAACTGCCTCTTGGCCTGCAGGAAAGTGCTTTGTTGAACTTCCAAGCGTGTATGTACTGCTTTCTTTTGGTCCAGAGAAAGAACTAGTGTAGGTTAAACTGGGAGAATGTGTCCTCAGCTCATGGAGGGACAAGTGTGACTCATTTCCTGTTTGCAAATCTCTACAGGTTCTCTTAGGGCTGTGGTCCTTTGATTCAGCTTGTCTCCCAGCCTCTGTAGACCCCGAGCCCAGTTTCCACTTCAACCAGTGCAAAGTGACTCAGTGGTGACCAAATGAAGCCCTTTTGTTCTTGGCTCACTTGATGGTGGCATTTTGTGCACCCTGCACGGCATCACTCATCAAGGACAGTGCCAAGCCAATACCTGCTGGTGTTGTCCATCTATCCTGTGTGGCCTGTGGACTTTCCCAGGATCTTCAGAGTGATTAAGGCTTCACACTGTGATTTCACAGTGTACAAAGCACATTCACACAGCCTCAATTTGAGCCTAACAGCAAAGCTATGAAGTAGGCAGGGTTGTTATTATCAACATTTTATAGCTCAGGAAGCAGGTCAGGAATGGAATCACAGTGCAATCTTGCGGTTGTTTATTTACTTCCCTGCCGTAAGCCTCAGTTTCCTCATCATTAGATTGGATTGGAGGACTAGGTGATGTCGGGTCTTTTCAGGTCAGCGTGTATAAAGCATGAGAACCAGTGTGGAGGATGAACAAGTGGGAAGATCTAATGTACAACATAAAGAATGTAGTATTTAGTTCTTCCAGCTGAGGCTATAGCTGCACTTGCCACTGGAAGGAAACTGCTAACTTGAGATGATGGATATGTTAATGTGTTCCACTACAGTAACCATCTTACTACATCTGTATCTTTTTCCCCCCCCCCCTCGAGGTAGGGTTTCACTCTAGCACAGGCTGACCTGGAATTCAGTATGTAGTCTCAGGGTGCCCTTGAACTCACAGAGATCTTCCTACTTCTGCCTCCTAAGTGCTGAGATTAAAGGCGTGTGCCACCACACATATGTTATCTTATATTGTATCATAAAACAGGCATAAATGAAGGGTTTATTTGGAGTCAGTGGTGGCAGCAGCATCAGGTAACCTGGGAGCACCAGCTAGTGGGGGTGAGTGGCTGACTGGAGACCTTAGGCTCTCTTAAGAGACCAAAAACTATAAGTAAATAAAATGTAGTTTTAGAAAGGCAAAACAAGGGCTGGAGGGATGGCTCAGCAGTTAAAGGCACTTGCTTGAAAGCCTAATGGCCCTGCTTAAATTCCCCAGTACCCATGTCAAGCCAGATGCACAAAGTGGCACACGTGTCTGGAGTTCCTTAGAGTGACAGGAGGCCCTGACACACCCATACTTCTCTCTCTCTCACGCTTTCCTTTCTCAAATAATCAAAATATTTTCAACAACAACAAACAACAACCAGGGGCAGTAGTGAGTACCGGGAGCCACACATCAGTGTGCCCTGCCCCGTGGGTCTGGGAAGATGGGAAACTTTGTGTTAACAGGGCGAGCAGCGCCTCTCGTTCAGGAAGCCCTCCCGGGAGGGTCTGGGCGGCGGTGGACGTGGGGGCCCCGATGTCCTCGTGCAGACGCTGCAGGTGACAGCGCCCCGTGCCAGGGAGCGGCCCCTAGCGCGGCAACATGGCAGCTCCTAGCCCGGAGTCCCGGCCCCGCTTCCGGATTCCGTACCGCTGGCCGGGCTACTTCCGGCAGCGCGATGGCTGGTTCCCCGGACTCCAACGGAAGTTCCGGCGGGGGCGGCCCGGGGGGGACGAGTGTGTGTGTGCGGGAGAAAGGGGAGACTCGCCCGAGCGGTCTCGGAAGCCCCTGGAGCGAGGTACCGGGCGGGCGGGCGGGCGGGGAGGGAGGCAGGGCCGGCGGCGTCCCGGGCCGGCGCGGCGGGGAGGCGGCGCGGCCGGGGATGGGGCCGGGGAGCTCGGGCGCCGAGGCGCTGTCCAGTCCTGGGGACCTGGCCAGTGGAGCTGGGCCGGGCGAGGGGCTGCGCGCGCGCGGGCCGAGGGCCACTTCGCGGTCGGAAGTGGGGGACCCCATTGTGGGCGGAGGACTCCCCCGGGGTGACACGGCAGCGAGCCCCTTTGTGGGCAGGTGCAGGTGCTCCCCGGCCCAGGGTAGAAGATGCCACCACTGTGGAGCCCGGGGTGCCTCCGGGTCAGAGCCCAAGTTCCCCTCGTGGGCACAGAGGAGAGAAACGCCGGGTCCAGCGGGCAGACACCACCTCAGAGGGGGAGAGCTGCGTGGAGATGGGAGTTCCTAGGGCAGAGAAGGAAGTGGGGGGTACCAGCTTAGGACGGGCGGCAGGTGCTTTCCTTGGGAGAAGAGGAACCCCGGGGTTCGAGGAGCAAGGTCCTCTGCGATCGTTGCCCACGGCGAGGAGGGCCCGTCGGGGTCGGAGCTGGAGGGTGGGAACCACTCAGGAGGGCGGGGCGCCCCGTGAAGGCTAGGCACTTAGAGGCAGGTAGCGGAAGCTTCCGGGAGTTTGGAGGATGCTAGGGATGGGGAGGGGCCGGCCAGCCTGACATTCTTTTGTGTTGGGAGTCCCAGAACCTGTTCAGTTGGGGGCTCATTTGGAGTCAGTGGCGGCAGCAGCAGCAGCAACAGCGGCTTTGGCAGTAGCAAAGCAGGTAGCCGTGCAGCACCAGTTGGTGGCCTGGGGTGGCAGACTGGGAGACCTTAGGCTCTCTTAGGACATGGGCATGCACCAGTGGCTCTGGGAATTTCTGACTGAGCCAGAAACTGCTTTGAAGATAGAGGCTGGCTAGAAGGGACGGGCCGGGGTGGGGGGGGAGAGGGGGATTAGAAGCCTGTTTCCCTGGCAATTTGCTCCCTTTCATTTCCCTCTAGAGCAGGAGTTGGAGGTTAGGAGACCCAAGGGCTGCAGAGAAGGGAAGAGGCAGTTCATACTAAGAGGCTTAGAGGATTTGGAAAAGCAGCAGGGGATGTCCTGTGTCCCCCCCCCCACCTCCCAACCTAGGCCCTGAGCCCTGCCCCAGGCTTCTCTCTAGCATGCACATGCTCTTGGGTTGGGTCAGAACTAAGGAACACTAGTAGTTCAGGACCACTAGGCTGGCTGCTTTTGCTTCTCGGCCCTGGGATGGGAGGAAGCTTCCTGAACATCTTGCTCCAGACTTCTCGCCTGCCTTTTTTCTCTGTGCCCTGGATCAAAGATGTGTGCTGTGTGGGGCTGATGGCCTGGGCGAACCCCTCTGGTTTGGCCTTGCTCTTGACAACCCCCTCATTCTTGTGCAGGCCCAGCCTGCAGGGAGTCCTACAGTGTATGTGTGGTAACACCATGTCTGTGCCCCTGCTCACCGACGCTGCCACCGTGTCTGGAGCTGAGCGGGAAACGGCTGCGGTAAGGGCCCCTGGGTCAGCCTTGGTGGTGGCAAAGCTAGCTGTAGGGGGTGTGGGAAACATGGAGGTGGTAGTACGAGAAGAGAGTAGCCTGAAGCCAGGAGGCTCGGGTTTAATAACCTGTTGTCTCCCACCCCATGTCCCCTGGGTTCCAGGAGGGGTGGGTCCAATTTGAGGATCTAAAGGGGTTCTTTCCATCTCTCCATTTCTGAACCTTCTCCAGGTTATCTTTTTACATGGACTCGGAGATACAGGGTGAGTGAACTGGGGATGGGTGCTCCTTCATCAGGCAGGGCTGGAGGGCCTGGGTCCCTCCCCCTCCTTCCTACACCAGCGCCTCTTCCCCTTCCCTCCTACAGGCACAGCTGGGCTGACGCCCTCTCTTCCATCCGGCTCCCTCACGTCAAGTACATCTGTCCCCATGCGTGAGTGTCACCCCAGCTCATGGGGGGTGGGTGGCTGAGAGAGGTGGTCCTGAAGTCCTAGGCCTGTTTTCTCTGGCTTCTGCCTCCTGGGGCTTGGGCTCAGAACAGTCAGGCCATTTTTAGCCTTAGCTCCATGGAGCCCTAGGAATATGCTCTAGGCCCAGCCCCCAGTGCCAGGGCCTCTCAGACCCAAGACCTGCTGAAAACAGGACCTCTTGTGGCCCTCTCCCCATTTACTCACCCCTTTGAGCTGGACTCCATCATGGGGCGTTGGGCTCTGCTTCTCCATCCTTCGGCTGATGCCCCAACCACAGCGTTCAGCCCCACGTGGCAGGTTGCCTGGCAACACCTGAAACACAAGCCCTGCCTGCTGGGAGGGGTTCCCAAGGGCTGCTCTGCCCCCTCCCTCCCTGGCTCTTTGCTGTGGCTTTAACCCTCCTGAGCATGATGAGCCCTTCTGCCTCCCCCTCCCCAGGCCCAGGATCCCTGTGACACTCAACATGAAGATGGTGATGCCCTCCTGGTGAGTTTGGGGCTGGAGGGAGATGGGAGCTGAGGGAGCTGCAGAGGCTGGCCAGGTCCTCCAGAAGCTGCTGCCTCTGCTTGCCCAGGTTTGACCTGATGGGGCTGAGCCCAGATGCCCCGGAGGATGAGGCTGGCATCAAGAAGGCTGCAGAGAACAGTAAGGCCCCAGCCCTCCCTCATCGTTCCCTCCTCACACCCCCTTCCCTATCCCTGAAAGTGCTGGGCAGTGCCCTTCTGGCTGCCCTCAAGATTTCAGCAGCTTCCTCCACCCAGTCTTGCCCTCCCCCACCCCCCCAGTCAAGGCCTTGATCGAGCACGAGATGAAGAATGGGATTCCTGCCAATCGAATCGTCCTGGGTGGCTTTTCACAGGTGAGGGGGCAAAGATGGGAAGGGACTGGGTAGGTGAGCTGTGCTCTCCTGACCCATCATTCTCTCTTCTTTCTAGGGTGGGGCTCTGTCCCTCTACACAGCCCTCACCTGTCCCCACCCTCTGGCTGGCATTGTGGCATTGAGCTGTTGGCTGCCTCTGCACCGGAACTTCCCCCAGGTAAGTTCTCCCCCCCACCAGGTCCCTCCTATCTGAGGGTCTTCGTGGCGTGGGTACTGTGCTGCAGCTCTGGGAATGCTGTGTGTCCACAGGCAGCCAATGGCAGTGCCAAAGACCTGGCCATTCTTCAGTGCCACGGGGAACTGGACCCCATGGTGCCTGTACGGTTCGGGGCCCTGACAGCCGAGAAGCTCCGGTCCGTCGTCACACCTGCCAGGGTCCAATTTAAGACATACCCAGGTGTCATGCACAGCTCCTGTCCTCAGGTCAGTGGGGACATCCTGCTCTTGCCCTCTCCCTCCTCCCTCTAGCAGGGAGGCTCACAGGGTCTCCCCTTCTCCCCAGGAGATGGCAGCTGTGAAGGAATTTCTCGAGAAGCTGCTGCCTCCGGTCTAACCAGCTGCTGGCCCCCAGTTCCCAGGGGACCCAGCACATAAGCACGGCACTATCTTGGGATCTGAGCCGGTCAAGCCCCTGTCCCCTCCTTCCCCACCTCACCCACCCTCTTCCCACAGACCTCTGGGGCAGGCAGCTGAGGGTGGCCAGGCTTTCCCTGCTGGCCCTGGCCACCTAGCAGCCTGCAGCAGGGGCAGGCTGCTTTCCTATCCCACTTCCCTGGAGGCGGGCCCCAGCAGCAGTATTGGAGGGGCTGTAGGCAGCGGGAGAAAGGGGCCCAGCCGCTGACCCACTCACTCAGGACCTCACTCACTAGCCCCGCTTTGGGCCCCCTCCTGCGACCTCAGGGTTTGGCCCGTGGGGCCCTCCTGGGCCCCTACCCCAGTGATTCTGCCCAGATAATCGTGCGTCTCCTGCCCCACTGCAGCTGCTTCTCAATCATGAATGTGTCCATGGCCCAGGGCCCCTTGCTGCTGTGGGCTGCCTGTCCATGGGCAGGCGTGTCAGTGAGGAGGTAGAGTCCTTTGGGGGCCTCCCCTCAGTGGTTCCCATCTTGGGGGCTGGGCCCTGCCTCCCATGGCTCTCCCTCACAGGCCTGGAGCCTGCAGGGCTAGATTGAGGCTCAAGATCCCCTGGCTGTCTCACCCCCACCGTATCCCCATTCTAGGGCCAGGGAGGTGGTGGGGAGGAGTTGTGTCTTGTCTTCTGTCTCCATGTGGTTTTGGGTGTTTTTCTTGTTTTGTCCTGAATTCCAATAAAATTACAGAAATTGCTTCCTCAACTCTCAGGCCTGCCTGATTGCAGTCAAGGGCTATGGAGTGACCATCTGCAAGAATCTGCCCCAGGATAAGAAGACATTTTTATTTTCAATATTTTGGAAAGCTCCCTTGTAGCAGTATAAGTTAGTGCCTGAGAGGAGTCTGTGGTCCCAGAACCCTGCCCCTTCATCCAATCTGATGGTCCTGTGAGCTCCTGCACCCTTGGGAGAAACCCTGGCTTCTGGTCAGTGGAGCCCAGATTTCCTGCCTGGAGGGCTGAGCGACCAGCTGGGGTTTGAGGTAGGGCAGCTTCAGCTTGGCCACAGCGCTGGGGTGCAGGGTCTTGTCAGAGGCTGGAGAGCAGGGGCAGCTGCCTCTCTTCTTTTTCTGGTCCATGGTAGGAGGTCCTTAGGCCTGTGCTCCAAAGCCTGAAGGATTCTGCTTCTGCCAGCGCCATAGATCTTCACCTGCGACAGACATGGGTAGTCAGGAGCTGCCCAGACCAACCCAGAGCAGAGTTATCTTTGGAGCCCCTGCCTCTCCCGGGTCAGGCCCACACTCACACATCCTATCTAGTCCCAAAGCCGCTGTCCAGCCCAGCTCCTCGTGTGCCAGGCTGGGGTTAGCATAACAGGCAGCCACATCACCTTCCCGCCGGGCCACCACCTTGTACGGGATCTGTGAGGGAGGTGGTGGAAGCTTAGTGGAGAGGGGCCCTGGGGCTCCCCTAGTGCCGGCCAGGTCCTCAGGAAATGCAAGTGCAGATCGGTATCACTGCAGCACCCGCCACTTCGTTCTGGGGCACTTTTGCTCTGATTGCAGTAAGAGGCTGAGCCTACCTTCTTCCCTGAGGCCTTTTCCATGGCTTGGACCATCTGTAGCACCGAGTAGCCTGTGCCAGTCCCCAGGTTGTAGATCTGCCCAGGAGAATAGAGGTTATGGAAGGGGATGGACCAGCTACCCCTCTGCGCCCATTTGCACAGGAACCGACCCCTTCGCTCCTACCCGGCAGCCACACTGCTCCTTCAGCTTTTTCAAGGCCGCTATGTGGCCCTTGGCCAGATCCACCACATGGATGTAGTCCCGGACACCTGCAGAGGAAAAAGGTGGTTGTATGGGGAGTGTGTCCCCCTTTGGTCTCCTTGTTCCCAGTTCCTGGATCCTCCAAGTTCTAGCTCACCTGTGCCATCCTCAGTGGCATAGTCATCACCAAAGACATTCAGGGCTTCCCGTCGCCCAATTGCCACCTAGGGCAGAGGTGAGGTCAGCTCCTCAAGTGTCTCTGGCACCACTCCTGGGCCACCCTAGGACTCTTCCCCCCTACCTGGGAAACGTATGGCATGAGGTTGTTGGGGATGCCCTGGGGATCCTCGCCAATGCGGCCGGAGGCATGGGCGCCCGTGGGGTTGAAATACCGAAGCAGCACTGCATTCCAGGCCTGTGGGGTGGATGTGAGACCATGGGGCCCGCATAGGCAGTGCACCCCGGCTGAATCCACAGCCCTCTACCCCATCTGTGTCTGTTCCGTGTTCTCTATAGAGATGAGCAAGGGATGGGGCCCTCCCTGCCAGTACTGGGCCATTGGGCAAGCCACTGCCACTTCTGAGCCTCAGCCTCCTTGTGGAGAAGGTGCTCAGGATCCCAACTCCAGCTTCAGGGGGGCTGTGAGGAGTCCAGTCAGTGAGCAGAGCCAGGGCTGGGGAAGAGACCTTACCGTGTCTGCCCGGCACAGGTCCCGGATCATCTCTTCGATGAAGAACTTGGACTTGCCATAGGGGTTGGTACAGCCCCCAGTTGGGTGCGCCTCATCCAGAGGCAGGTACTGGGGGTTCCCGTACACGGTGGCTGAGCTGCTGAACACCAGGTTCTTCACTCCGTGGGCCCTCATGATCTGGCCGTGGAGGGGAGGGTCAGTGGCCTGTGGCTCACGCATTAGTCCCACTGGTTACTCCACCCTGCGGGTGGGGCTGAGGTGATGGGCACTCATTTATAGAGAAGGAACCAGGCTGGGAGGTAAAGAAAGGCATATGTCTAAGATGGTACAGCCTGGGCCTTGCCTGACTCTCCCACACAGGCCCTTATTGTAGCTGGCATGCCAGTTTGGGGCCTGGCTGGGGCCTCCCTGGGGTCTGCGTCCCCATCCTCTTACCTCCAGAAGCTGGATAGTCCCTGTCAGGTTAACTCGGTAATAGTCCAAGGGCTTCTGCACTGATTCGCCCACAGCCTTGAGCCCGGCAAAGTGGATGACAGCTTTAAAACTGTGCTGCAGGGGTGAAGGGTAGTGTCAGGGGTGGCTTTGCAGTGCATCCCCTTACAACACCTCTCCTGCCTGCCAGCCAGCACCCACCTTCTTAAAGAGACGCTGTAGGGCTGCCTGGTCCAAGATATCCATTTCCTCAAACTCCACAGGGCGGCCTGTCAGCTCCTGAACACGCCGCAGGCTCTCAGGCATGGAGTCCCCTCCTGGTGAGCCACCATCATCAGGAGATAGGGGTCCTGCACCCAACCCCTCCAGCGACCACATCCCACCCTCCTCACTCACCACGGATGGCATTATGGAAGTTGTCAATGACCACAGGTGAGTAGCCGGCCTCCAGCAGCTCCAGCACCGTGTGGCTGCCGATGTAGCCAGCTCCGCCTGTTACCAGCACCTTTTCTGCCATGGCACCTGGCCAGGGACACTGAGTCTGAGAGGTGGCTTGGGCTGCACGCTCAGGTCCTCCCTCCAGGTGGATGCTAGGCCCGTGCCGTCACCTAGGAGGGGACACAGCAGTGGGCCCTAGTTTAATGGGTGGCTCCCGTGTCAGCCCCGGCTCCTCTGGGTACCGTCGCTTTCTGGCTTCAGGGGTTGAAGCTTCGCAACCCTCTCAATGCCAGTTTCCACCTCTAAGACTGATTGCACACACACCACATGGTAGGGACGAGGTCATTTCAAAGGCCTGCCACCTAGTATATGTGGAAAACAAACATATATGTACCATATTTTCTACCACTGACGTGGGGTTGGGAAGATGCCACACTGTCTGGAGACAGGGCAGTCCTGCGCATGTTCAAGGCAGCAGGACTACGACTTCAGGATCTCGGGAAGGAGCCTGTCCACTCAGACTCGGGCCTCCACCATTACTAGGTGGCAAATGGCTCCTGTGACTAATACCTTGTGTTTCCAGGCAGTCCTTCCCTCTCCTCTCTTCAAGGGTCAGCTGAGAGGAAGCAGAAAACATGCCAGATGGACTCAAGGGTGGGGTCCTCAGCCAGGCAGTCTGAGCCCAGCTCTGGGGCTGCAGCACCACCTCCACCCCAGGGTGGCCAGTGGTTCAGCCTCAGCCCATGCCAGGACCGACAGGGTCACTCCCAGCTTGGAGCGAAGGATTCCACCCAACTGTGGCTGGCACCGGGTGGGCTAGTGGACGACGTGGACTTGGGCTTGCGTTCCACTGCCAGGTGTGCCTCCCCGCCCTGAGCAAACTCTGCAGGGAAGGGGGCGGGGCGGAAGACCAGACACTGAGGCCTTTCATTCCGGGGACCTGGCTGCTACCACCTTCCTCTAGGCTGCCTCAAACCATTTCTGGGCTCATCCTGCCCCACCCCACTGGACTGAAAGCCCGCCGCGTGCCAGGATCAGTACCCAATACCTCTGCTATCTTACTGAGTCCTCCCCATATCTTGATGAGGCAGGTGTTCCCCTGACACTTGACAGAGAAAGGTAACAGGGTCAGAGTGCAGTAATTCACCGAGGTCACAGGGCTAGTGAGAGGCGGCCTGAGCCTCTGGACTAGAGGGAAGCGCTCACCTCTCCCCACCGAGCCCCCCGTGTGGCTGCGGAAAGCGATCGATCGCGGCGACAAGGGGGCAGGGGGGTGGCCGGGGGCTGAGCCGAGGACGGCTACATCCCGGACCCAGGGAGTGACCCGGCTCTGCTACAGCCTCCTCAATTTCCCCAGTCTGTACGAAGGAGCGGGGGAGGGGGCCGTGAGCCTGGAGCGCAGGAACTTGACCGAGCGCGAGCTTGGAGCCGGGCTCCGAATGAATGAACCCGCATCGCCCCCGCCACGGTAGCGGGAAGCGCGAGAAGGGGCGGGCCTGGTCCTGAGTGACTGCTCGGAACGCAGCCCGGCTCTCTTAGACCTCCCCCGCTCCCGGCCGACCACCCGACCCTTCCGAGCCCATCCAGCCCTCCATCCCGCCTCCCAAACCTGCCGGCGATCGTGCGACCCGCGCAGACTCCAGCGGCGCCGCCTCCCGCGCGGAGCGGCTGGCCCTTTAAGGCCTGACAGCTCATCCGGGTCCCGCCCTCGCCACGCCTTCGAGAAAACGTGTCCATTCAGTTACGGACACTACGGGGTCCTTGCTGGACAAAAGTTCTGTGCAGTTTGTACGCGATCGCGCAGTGCACCGTCACGGAAAGCGGAAGTGGGCGGCCTGGGCACCATCACGTGACCTTGCGGTAGCTGAGGAATGGTCCAGGGAGGGCAGCTGTCCTTCGGGGACGTGCCTTCTGCCCCTTCTCCGGCAGCTGTACCCTGAAGGGTCAAGGGTCACACACTCAGCCAGCCAATGAGCCTCGTCCCCACTTCTAGACGTAGGCGTTGAAGCTCTCTGGAGATTTCTCCCAAATTCTTCCGTGCGAAGCCTGGCATGTAGCGGGAAGACACTGGGCCGCCCCGGGTGCATGGCATTGCTGAGGCCATCAGGGCTGTAGCCTGGCAGTCCAGCTTGGGAACAGAACGAGCTGGGAAGGAACGATTAGAGGGCTGTAGAAATTGTCTTGCTTTCCCTGAGCATGCACAAGGTGAGCTGGCCCCCATCCGCTGGGAAAGGTGTTTGTACCTAACTGCCTGCCTGCCCTTTAGGATAATTTTGTTGTTCTGTTTAAAATAAGAGGTGCCGGGCATGGTGGCGCACGCCTTTAATCCCAGCACTCAGGAGGCAGAGGTAGGAGGATCATCATGAGTTCGAGGCCACCCTGAGATTACATTAGTGAATTCCAGGTCAGCCTGGGCTCGTGGGAGACCCTACCTCGAAAAACCAAAAAAAAAAAAAAAAAAAAAAAAGTTTGTAAGAAGCAAGGACTGGGGAGATGGCTCAGTGGTTAAAGGCGTTTGTCTACAAAGTCTGCCTGCCCACCCAAGTTTGATTTCCTAGTACCCACATAAAACCAGATGCACAAGGCTGGAGGGATGGCTTAGTGGTTAAATCATTTGCCTGCAAAGCCAAAGGACCCTAGTTCGATTCCCCAGGACCCACGTTAGCCAGATGCACAAGGGGCGCACGCGTCTGGAGCACGTTTACAGTGGCTGGAGGCCCTGGCGTGCCCATTCTCTCTGTCAAATAAATAAATAAATAAATAAAATATTTTAAAAATTAAGAGCTGGTTATAGTGGTGTATCATGCCTTTAATCCCAGAATTTGGGAGGATAATGCTGCTCACAGAAGCCAGAGGTTAAAAAAAAAAAAAAAAAAAACAGCCAGTGACAGTGGTAGGGAAACTTCCCTACATGTTGTTGGTCATGGAGGTTCCAGAGCTCCCCCCAACAATATAAGCTATTGTGATTGCTGTTGGTTGTCCACCAGAAATATATATGATAAGACCCTATTGCTGAAGACGCCACACACTGACTGCAAGATAAAGAGAAATCAAGCTGTCTAGCTTTCATAGTGCCCGAAGGTGCCATGCTGGTGGCTGCAGGAGAAACGTCAACAGTCTTGCCCAGTAGTGGAGCCTGCATGCTACACAATGGACCTACCAGGCAAAATGTGCCCATGGATGCAACAGTGGTACAACTGTTGCAGGGGTAACCAATTGCTTTCTGATTGGCTTTGAGAACGGAGAACCCCAACTAAACTCAGTGGGTTACAAACAAAAAAGGACATGAGAATAGAAGTGGGACTAGCTGAGAAGAGTTCAGTGGGAAGGGGACAAGAGAAGGTAATGAGGGGGGTGAATAAAATAAAAATACATGTCAATAAAGGATGGGGGCTGGAGAGATGGCTTAGTGGTTAAGGTGTTTGCCTGCAAAGCCAAAGGATCCTGGTTCAACTCTCCAGGACCCATGTAAGCCAGATGCACAAGGGGGCGCATGCATCTGGAGTTCATTTACAGTGGCTGAAGGCCCTGGTGTGTCCATTCTTTCTCCCTCTCTCAAATAAATAAAATAAAAAATAAAGTTAAAAAAAAAAAAAGGATGGGATGGGATGGGATGGGCTAGAGGGATGGCTTAGCACTTGGGGCACTTGCCTACAAAGCCAAGGGACCCAGATTCAATTCCCCAGGACCCATAGAAGCCAGAGGCACAAGATGGCACAATTTAATCTCAGCACTCAGGAGGCAGAGGTAGGAGGATTGCTCTGAGTTCGAGGCCACCCTGAGAATACAAAATGAATTCCAGGTCAACCTGGGCTACAGTGAGACCCTACCTTGAAAAACCAAAACACAAACAAACAAACAAACAAAAAGGACTGGTGCATGCCTGAAACTGCAGTAGTCAGGAGGTAGAGGCACAGGCACGAGGAGGACTGAAGTTCAAGGTCATCCGTTACAAAGTTCAAGGCCAGCCCAAGATATAAAAGACTCTAGATAAGTTAGACTGTGGGGAGGAGGGCAGGCTAGGGATGATGTGTATGAACCTGTGATCACTGAGGAGACCTGAGAAAGAACACAGTACAAGCACTAAGGACATGGGTGTACTCACCTCCAGGAGTGGCCTGGGCCTGCCTGATCAGACACCACTTGTCATTGGCTTGTGACACTCTGCTTAGGGTTGGGATTCTAGGGCACTGATGCCTTTCTGGGGACTTATGCAACTGCCTTGGCCCAGACAGGCTGGGCTGGTCAACATTCCACCATGGATGGTGGAAGGGCTCAGAAAACCCTTTTAGATACCCTGGTCTGCCCCCAGCACTGGTGGTCTCAGGAGTAAGCCCTTAGCCCTGGCTCGCAGTAACTAGACTGGGCATGTGCAGAGACAGGACAGAAACCTAGACATAAACCAGTTCACAGCCTCATTTCCCCTCAGGATGACTTTGTTCTACCCATAAACACACACATTTGCATGACTGCGTACTGGAAAATTAAACCTTTAATTATGTAAGCAGTTTTCAAAAATCATGTTCAGAGTGGAGATTTTCCAGAGATGCTGCAGTTGGCAAACGGCCATCACAGAAGCTCACCCCTCATCCCTTTCAGCAAACGCTCTCTGCTAGCTTGGGAAAAGTCACCATGCCCTGTCCTTGGAAGTACAGAAGCAGGGGCCCACAGCCATGGCAGGGTGGAGCTGCAGAGGTCAATCAGCTGGCAGACTCACCCAGGAGACCAAGGGCCATCCCAAGCAGGTTCCCGGTGTCTTCAGGCAAGCACCTCTGTGGGGGCCGGTCTACAGTGAAGGGAGACACTTACGTAGCCCCCAAGGCTGCCTTGTTCAGCCTCAGGCCTGGCAGGGAGGGCCAGAGGCCACCTGACTCCTCTGCCCTCTCATCTCTTTCTGCCAGGAGAAGAGAGACCTGTGTGGTACCCGCTCCTTTTAATTTCATTCTCATTTCCATCCCCAGCCAGGAATCACCCAGGCATGCCATCCTCCCAGAGGCCCCCAGAGTGGGTAGGCAAGGGGTTCAGAGTTTACAGGTAGCTTGTGCCACTTTGGAGCTGGTTTTCCTGTTCAGAGCTTGGCAGATAAAGTCCCCTGCTTCCAGCAGCTTCTGGAGGTTTACGCCCTTGGAGAAACAAGAGGATGTGGTAAGTCAAGGCACATCCTCAACACTTGGGGAAATGTCAGACTAGACAACTGTGGCATGAAAGAGGAGAAGACAACCAACAGGAGCTTGTTCCAGAAGTGGCAACCAACTGCCTACGAGGCTGTGTCTACCTGCCACCTACGGTTATTTTTTTTTTTTTCAAAGGGTTATTTTTTCTTTTCTTTCTTTTTTCGAGGTAGGGTCTCACTCTAGCCTAGGCTGACCTGGAATTCACTACGGAGTCTCAGGGTGGCCTCGAACTCATGGCAATCCTTCTACCTCTGCCTTCTGAGTGCTGGGATTAAAGGCGTGCGCCACCATGCCTGGCCAAAGGGTTACTTTTTCTAACAACCCCTTATAGTGATTTGTGGGGCCACCAGCAGAAGAGGCACCTCATGAATCTTGTTCAGTCTCCATCTCAAGGGGTTCGTCCAGGGGTAAAACTCTGTTCATTTTCTGGGCTGCCAATGGCACCCAGAGCCTTGCTCATGCTAAACAGAAGCAGCACCTCTCGACAACCTCTGTAACAGCAGCCCCCTCTGCTGATGCATATCACGTGTGTTGAGTACTCTATATCGTTTCTTTTGGTGCTGAGAATTGAACTCAGAGCCTTACCACTGAGTTACACCTCAAGACATGCACTTTTTTTTTTTTTTTTTGCATTTTCTTAATTCTTAATGCAGCCTGTGAGATAGGTGCTATTTTACTCTCGCTACTCAGGTTTAGAAGGTCACACAGCCAGTAAGGGACATTTTATGTTTTATGCTTATGTCTGATACTTCAGAGACACAAACATACAAATTTTATGTTTTTTTTTTTTTTTTTTTCTGAGGTAGGGTCTCACTCTAGCCCAGGCTGGCCTGAAATCCACTATGTAGTCTCAGGGTGGCCCTGAACCCATGGCAATCCTACCTCTGCCTTTTCAGTGCTGGGATTAAAGGTGTGTGCCACCACACCTGGCCAGAACTGGGTTTTAAACTATATGACGTCTATGCAATCACTGAGGTCTCTACAGACTGGTGGCGTGTGGGGGAAGGGGACTGTAATTCCACTGTCCTCATTTCACTAAGAGCAAAGCAGGCTCAGAGGGAAGTGAGTCGCTGCGGGTCACAAAGCTGACCCGTCAGGACTCTTTCCATACTTCCTGGGGCCTCCCAGAACCCAGACAGAGACAGCATTCCGAGACTCGGGCCTTCCCGTGCTCATGTTCATAGTCAGGTTCAACCATTCTTGAGTCTCTTCTGCCTCCACTGCTTCCTCTGCTGGGGTATTTTCTTCCTTGTTCCCTTCATGCTTGCCTCTTCCTTGCACTTTGGGTCTCAGTCTACGGCTGCTTCCTCAGGCCCTTCTAGGCCACCAACCAAGCCCCTCCCACTGTTGAGCCTCATGTTATTCCTTCAAACACACCCAGGATGCTCAGGCCCATTTCTCCAGGCCAACTGTCTCTTCTACATAAATGGTTGCCTGAGACTCTTCTCTGCTACTTCAGAAACACAAAACCACCACAATCCCTTGCTACATTCCCCTTTCTAATCCCCCACCAACCCCAAACACATCCATCACGCTGGCCAGTTCAGGACTGGAGCCAGCAGGGGGCAGGCAGGCTTACCGTGTGAATGCCCAAGCCAGACAACATGTAGACCAGGTCTTCAGTGGCCAAGTTCCCTGATGCCCCCTGTGCATACGGGCAGCCTCCAAGTCCCGCCACAGATGAGTCCACGACACTCACTCCCATCTGGAAACATAAGGGTGGTGAAACAGGGCTGCCAGTGGAGACCGGACTGTTGGGAGCTGCTCCTTGTCAACCTCCCTCCTTTGTGGCCTGAAATTCTCTCCTTTGCTCTGATTCTGTCCAGCGAAAACCCCACTGAGGGGCAGTGGTTCTCTCTATTCCTGGAATCCAGCCCGTCTCCTCTGCCTACACTGCTCCCTCTGCTGGTGTATCCCTTCATGGCTCCTTTGGGTCTTAGCTCAAGGGCACCTCCTCACAGGCCCTTCCAGGCCACCATCCTAGCCCCTCCCACTACTGACATTTCAGACCCAGTGTTTACTAATCCCCCCCCCCATAGCCTCACAGACAAGAGCCTCTAATCCCATGAGAGCTAGTCCCATTTCCCAAGGTCAGTCACTTCCCACTCTCCTAAATGACTATCTCATTATTGCCTCTCATTGCAAGTCTACCAGGGGCACCCCCATCCTCAAAGGGGAAACAACAGTCAAAAGAGACTTCACTTGCTCCATCAATCCAGCACCTACATCCGCAGGCACCCCTGCTTCCTCACTGCTGCCTGTGGCCACTCTGGCCTGCTTCAGGATGCGCCCAGTGAGTTTCCTCTCTGGTTCTTGAAGCCTGTTCCCCACTCTGCTGGACCCTCCTCCCACACTAGTCTGGGGTCTCACCCACCTTTTACAAATCCTTTTGGAAGCTCTCCAACCTTACGTCCTTGGCCCCATTCAAAGCAAAATGCCTCAAAAGCACTCTCTCTACTATCTGCCATTCTTCCTTGAACCCAGCCTTGAATGGATTTGTCACCACCACTCTTCCACAGAAAGGTCTAGTCGGGACCACAGTGACCTCCATATAGCTAAGTGCAAAGGTCAAGTCGAACATCCTTGTCTTAAACACTCTTCACATGCTCTCATAGCTCCACAGCCCCTCCTCCATGCTCAGTCTTCTGAGATGACCTCTGTAGCTGAGACACATCAGCTCTCCCTGACCACTGGGAAGGTGTTAATTATGGTTAAGTCAATACTACATCTTACAAATCACTATTAGGGTTATTGACAAGTTCTTTTTTTTTTTTTTTCTTCAAGGTAGGGTCTCACGTTAGCTCAGGGTGACCTCGAACTTAAGAGGATCCTCCTACCTCTGCCTCCAGAGTGCTGGGATTAAAGGCGTGTGCCACCACACCCGGTGATGACAAGTTCTCTAAGAATCTCTCTCTAGCAAACTATCTTTTTTATTTATTTATTTATTTTTAGTTTTTGGTTTTTCGAGGTAGGGTCTCACTCTAGCCCAGGCTGACCTGGAATTCACTATGGAGTCTCAGGGTGGCCTCGAACTCACAGTGATCCTCCTACCTCTGCCTCCTGAGTGCTGGGATTAAAGGCGTGCACCACCACGCCCGGCTCTAGCAAACTATCTAGTTGTTGTTTTGAGGCAGAGTCTCACTCTAGCCCAGGCTAACCTGGAACTCTGTAGCGCAGGCTGTGTTGGTTTGATTCAGGTGTCCCCCACAAACTTAGGTGTTCTGAATGCTAGGTTCCCAGCTGATGGAGATTTGGGAATTAACACCTCCTGGAGGCAGTGCATTGTTGGGGGTGAGCTTATGGGTGTTATAGCCAGTTTCCCCTTGCCAGTGTTTGGCGCACATTCCTGTTGCTATTGTCCACCTGATGTTGGCCAGAGGGTGGTGTCCATCCTCTGCTCATGGCATCATGGAGCTTCCCCCTTGAGCCTGTAAGCCAAAATAAACCTTTTTCCCACAAGCTGCTCTTGATTGGGTGATTTCTACCAGCAATGCGAACCTGACTGCAACACAGGCTGACCTCCAACTCACAGGGGTCCTCCTACCTCAGCCTCCCAAATGAGTGTTCTGATTAAAGGTGTGAGTTACACCCAGCTAAGTTTCTATTTTCAGCACTGTTTCTGAGGCTCATTTTCCTTTAAATAAGCAAAATGCTGGGGGCGGGGCAATCTGACTCCCTAAATGGCAGCTGCAGAACTCTCTTACTGTCCATGCTGCTTTGAGTGAAAGGACCACCAGACTTCACAGCAGGTGGTCTTTTACCAGCATTGGTCACACTCCACAGGGGCCTTGAAGCAACTATGCAAAGACCAGTTGATGGCCCACTATGAAGTGCGCCAGGACTGTCTGAAAGAGTCTGGATCACTTTTTACAAGCACAATGAACTAGAAGCCAGAAGGGGAGCACTTCCCCTGGTGGAGGGACTACTGTGACTGGTGCAAGGCTGTGATTGGTTTGAGCCCCGCTTCTTGGCTACCTACATAAGCAGGCTGCTCGGGCTCACTGAGTGATTGGCTGGGAAGCAGTCTCTGCCAACTGCCCTGGTGTCGCAGTTCACTGAGTGATTGTGCCCCACCTATGCTCAGTGGTGCAGGCTGGGTGCAAACACGACAAGCAGTGAGGGCAGCGGCAGAGAGAAGCACATTCCACCTGAAGCCCGCATAGCTGAAGACCCTGTGGGTGCTGGTGCAGCTCTGACTGCATGGGCACCACCTGCAGGCATGGCCAAGATACCGCCTAGTTCCCCATCCTGATGCCAGGCTCCTGAGCAGCTCTGCTTGCATCTGGCCCCAGGTTCCCAGTACCAGATGTTGGCAGCAGGGTGGAGGTCTTGGCACAGCCACTTGACAACTGAAGCGGCTGCCTACAGCGGCCTGGGACCCACCCCAAGTAGAGCCCACATCTGAATCCGCCTGGTGCCAGCAGTGCTACCGCAGTGACCCACCCGCTGATCCTGACTGGCAGGAGCCTTGCTTCTGAGTGATCTTGGTACCCAGTGTGTGGCTCCTGAGTGACCTCCCTGGGTACCCCAGCTGCACCCTGGACCCCAAATGCTGTCCTGACAGAGAGGCAGGAAGCATGAGCCCTGACAGTAGCCACTGAAGACCGGAGGAGCAACTGAACAGGGGGAGATGAAGAGGAGAGAAGCTAAAGCAGTGATGGGAGCGAGCTGAGGAAAGGCAGAGGGGGCTGGAGACATGGCTCAGCGGCTAAGTGTGCTTCCTGTGCCAGCATGAGGGCCTCCAGGGGTTCAAATCTCCAGATCACCCATAAACAGCAGGGTGTGACCACAAATGCCTGTACTCCAGAAGCAGTAAAAGCAGACTCTGGCTCAGAACATGGCCAGGAGGAAGAGTGATGCAGTGCAACACACGCTCTGCTCTGGCTACACCCCACTGCAGATGGGTGCTGCAAGGGCACATACACACAGCATTAAAAAAAAGGTGGGGGGGGGGGCTGGAGAGATGGCTTAGTGGTTAAGCGCTTGCCTGTGAAGCCTAAAGACCCCGGTTCAAGGCTCAATTCCCCAGGACCCACGTTAGCCAGATACACAAGGGGGCACACGCATCTGGAGTTCATTTGCAGTGGCTGGAGGCCCTGGCACGCCCATTCTCTCTTCTCTATGGGTCTCTCTGTCGGCCTCATTCTCTCTCTGTCTGTCACGCTCAAATAAATAAATAAAACAAAAAAAATTTTTTTAAAGGTCGGGGGAGGAGAACCTGCAGGCTCTAGTCAGCAGAAGAGTTCCAAAGAGCTCTCAAGTCTTCAGGGCCAAGGATCTCAGACCCTGGTTAAGAGTTGTAAGGCAAGGTGGGTGTGGTGGCGCACGCCTTTAATCTCAGCACTCAGGAGGCAAAGGTAGGAGGATTGCCATGAGTTGGAGGCCACCCTGAGACTACATAGTGAATTCCAGGTCAGCCTGAGCTACAGTGAGACCCTACCTGGAAACCCCCCCCCCCAAAAAAAAGAGTTGTAAGGCCACTGCCCCGATACTGCTGGAGGTCTGCAGGGAGACTTTACCGCTAGAGGGCGCCACTTCCACTTGCCTACTGCCTTGCTCAGGGCAGCCTTACCTTTCATTAGGAAATGAAAGCTACTAGAAACCAGCGTTTGAAGATTAAACATATATATTTGCAAGCAGACAGAGGAGAGACAGAATGAGAAGGCGGGGGGAAACAGGCTTGCCATGGCCTCTTGCCACTACATACAAACTCCAGATACATGTACCAGTTTGTGCATCTGGCTTTATGTGGGTACTGGAGAACTGAACCAGGTCTGTCAGGCTTTGTAAGCAAGTACCTTCAACTTCTGATTCATCTCTCTAGACCCAGCATTTGAAGAGTTTTTGGTTTGTTTTGTTTTTTGAGATAGGGTCTTTCCCTAGCCCAGGCTGAACTAGAATTCACTATGTCTAGACCCAGCATTTGAAGAGTTTTTGGTTTGTTTTGTTTTTTGAGATAGGGTCTTTCCCTAGCCCAGGCTGAACTAGAATTCACTATGTAGTTTCAGGGTGGCCTCAAACTCATGGTGATCCTCCTATCTCTGCCTCCCGAGTGCTGGGATTAAAGGTGTGGTGGTGTACGAAAAGATTCTTGCTTACCTACCTACAATTTCTATACAAGCAGACACAAGAACCTCAGGTAGCTGATTAGTGAGAGCTACACAATCTCAGACCTCACAGTTTCTACCAATTCTAGGCTGAAAACTCCAAAATGTTTCCCCAGATACTCCCTGAAATGGAGATTCACACAACCAACAGCTTCTCTGATAGCTCCACTGGGAAGTCTAGCCAACCACACGCCTGCTTCTCTGGGCTTCCATACCACTCACCATCTTTCACTGGATCACTGCGGGTTTCAAATGGGTTCCTGTGCGGCTCCTACCCTCTCCCTACAGTCTATTCTCAAGCTGGGAGGAGGCTGGGAGCTTCCCAGCTCAGGCAGAAAGCCCTAGGGTCCTCCGAGGCCTGACAGGATCTGGTTTTCCTTTACCTGACACCTACCATCCTCCACACAATCACATGGCTGTGCCAGCACCTCCTCTACGTTCCCTGGACTCAGTAAGCACACCCTCTTGGGCCTTCACACCTACACAGCCCCCTCTCTTGTCCATCAAGTGGCACCTCCTGCTGGAGGCTGCTCGCTGTAAGACCTGGCACTCCTTTAACCTGCTTTGTTTGCCCCACAGCACTAATGGCACCAGGTATTTACCTGTCAGTGTATTATCTCTCTTCTCACCAGGGTGCCAGCTTCCTGAGGAGAGAAACTGTTTTGGTCACAGCTGAATCCTCAAGGCCAGGAAGAGTGCCAAGGACACAGGTGTTCAGTTGCAGCAGCTGAATAAACGACCTCACACTCTACCTGCATGTCTCCAGTCTTCCTCACTAAAACACCAGCAACCAAGAGGGCAAGAAAGGCCCTGCCTTGTCCCCATTGTCAGCACTTAAGAGCACCTGCCATGTAGCAGTAGTACACTATGAATTTCTGGAGTGACAGATGGAAGCTACTCATCACCAGGTGTCCACCCTATTCCCTCCCAAGTCTGTAAGGACTCGGAGGACACGAATCCTGGGTGTTATCACAGTCAGATATACGGTCCTCACCTGACTCCCCTTCAGTATTACGAAGCTCTTCTGCCAGTCACCCCTCCTCTTCCCTTCTCCATTGCTTAAGTTTTCTGTCCTTCAAGCCTCACTGAGGCACCTTTTGTTTAATCTTCCCTGACCTCTTTGGCTGGAAGGAAGGCCCTCTAAGCTCTTTTATATATATATATATATATATATTATTTATTTAAGCAGGAGATAAAGAGGCAGAGAGAGAGAATGGGCACGCCAGGGCCTCCAGTCACTGCAAACAGACTCCAGATGCATGTGCCACCATGTGCATATGGCTTATGTGGGCACTGGGGAATCAAACCTGGGTTCTTAGGCTTCGCAGGCATGCGCCTTAACCACTAAGCATCCCTCCAGCCCCCCCTCTAAGATTTTGCACTGTGTGCTTCCTCCCCTCCTGGCATCTGTCATACTATAATAGGATTATCAATCATGTAACTCCCACAAGACAAAGTGGGCACTTTCAGGGCAGAATCCATGTCTTTGTCTACCACTGCCAGCTCCAGACCTGGCACACTGGCATCATTAGTAAATGTTAGAAGATTAAATGATACTAGAAGGCACCTTCCAAAGAGCTCCAGTATGGGTAGGCCAGTCTCCTGTGACAACTCCAACAGGGTTTCCACAAGAAAATACGGTGTTTTGACATCCTATGGAGCAACTGGAGTCAACCCACCTGGCAAGAACTAAGACCCTCTGAGACTTAAGGAGTTTAGAAGATGAACAGAAAGGGTAAATTAAAGCCAGGCGTGGTGGTGTATGCCTTTAATCCCAGCACTCAGGAGGCAGGGCTAGGAGGATGACTGTGAGTTGGAGACCAGCCTGGGAGTTGCAGAGTTACCCATCAGTCTGGGCCAGAGTGAGATCCACTTTAAAAAAAAAAAAAAAAAAAAAAAAAAAAGGAAGGGTGAGTTGAAATAAAGGCAAGAAACCAGCATGGCGGCATGACTTGTAGGCCAGTTACTGAGCATGGGTGTTGAGGGGCAGGATCCCTTGAGCCTAGGAGGCTGGTCTGCTTCTGTAGCACGGCAAAACCCCCACAAACAGCTATATGACTATAGTCACTTGCAGAAGTTGAACACTAATAGTGATTTTTTTTTTGTTGGGGGGGGTGGTATTTTGAGATAGGCTGGCCTCAAAAACTCCTGATTCTCCTGCCTCTGCCTCCCAGGTACTGGGATTAAAGGTATGTACCAACAGTCCCACAAAAACTCCCAGGCTGCCAGCCCAAAATTGAGCCAGTTTTTCCAAATGTTAAAGATCAGCATATATTCCGGAATTAGAGATGGGGAGGTGGCCAAAGCCCCATTCCTAAACTGGACAGTGAGAGCCCAGCAGTGGAAAGGGAATCCACGTTTCATTTTCTTACCAATGTCCATAGCCTGCCATGGTAGTTGGTGTCATTCCACTGGATCTTAATATCCCACTTGAGATCCCCGCCTTCGTTCTCAACATTATATAGGCAACCGCCTGTAACAATAAAGCGAGTTCCTGCTTCGACAAGACTCCTCAGTGTGGTTTTTCTCCGGTGACTAGGAGAGGTTCTGAGTCGTCGACACTCATCCTCCTCCTCAACCCCTTGGGAGGAACCAGCGGGCCTGGTCCTTCCTCGGCACTACCTGTCAGGGGGAGCCTGGCACCACTTTAGGCAATTACCAACCCTGCAGCCCCTAAACCATTAAGAGAAGTCCAAGTTTTTCACAAATGTTAAGCATTCTCTGGGTTCCAAGAGTGACCTCTGCTGGGCTCCCTAGGAGAACTGTGAAAGTACACTGAGATTCTGGAGGACTACCCATTGTTCAGCTTTGCAGCTGAATAATTTGGGGCAGAGGATGATGTCCTTCAACAGGAGAAAACTTTTTTTAAATTTTTGAGGCAAGACCAATAGACTAGCCTTTTTTTTTTAAATCGGGGGGTGGGGGTGGGGTATGTGGGAGAGAATTGGTGTGCCAGGGCCTCCAGCCATCATAATCAAACTCCAGATGCATATGCCACCATATGCCTATGTGAGACCTTGTGTGTACGTCATCTTGTGCAATCTGGCTTATGTGAGATCTGGGGAATTGAACATGTGTCCTTCAGCTTCAAAGGCAAGCGTCTTAACCACTAAGCCATCTCTCCAGCCCCAACACTCACTTAAACACACACACACGCACACACCCCCCTTATTTGGGCTAGAGAGATGGTTTAGCGGTTAAGGCATTTGCCTGTGAAGTCTAAGACCTCATGTTTGAATCTCCAGGTCCCACATAGACAGACACACAGTGACACAAGTGCACAGTGTCATACATGTGCACAAGGGGTTGCATGTGTCTGGAGTTCCTTCACAGAGGCTAAAGGCCCTGGCATGCCCATTCTTTCTCTCTGTGCCTCTTTCTTTCTCTCTTTCAAAAAGTAAATAATAAAAAAATATATTTATTTGCAAGCAGAGAGATAGAGAGGAAGGGAGGGAGAAAATATGGGCATACCAAAGAATATGACCTCTAGCCATTGCAAACAAACTCCAGATGCATATGCCACTTTGTGCGTCTGGCTTTACATGGATACTGGGGAACTGAACCCAGGTATTAGGCTTTGCAGGCAAGTGCCTTAACCACTGTCCCAACTCTCCAGCCCCAAAATTCACTCTTATTCCCACAGCAGTTCTGCTTGAGTGAGAGGCGAGCTGGCAGCAGCCACATCAACAAGCTGCAGACAAATGTAACGTTGACTTTGAGTTCCACAGCAATGGTTAACAAGGCTGGCTTTGTTTTTCATCATGTTGGGGGTGGGATCCAGGACCTTCCATATTGGAAGGTAAGCGCTCTACCACCGAGCTATATCCCTAACCCCCAGTTTATTGTTTTCATTTATTTATTTATTTTGGTTTCTCGAGGTAGGGTCTCACTCTAGCTCAGGTTGACCTGGAATTCACTATGTAGTCTCAGGGTGCCCTCGAACTCTCGGCGATCCTCCTACCTCTGCCTCCCGAGTGCTGGGATTAAAGGCATGTGCCACCATGCCCAGCTAAAAAACAAAAAACATTTTGTTTCATTTTTCAAGTTAGGGTCTCATTCTGGCCCAGACTAATCTGGAATTTACTATGTAGTCCCAGGCTGGCCTCAAACTCATGGTGATCCTCCTACCTCAGCTTCCTGGGTGGAATCCTGGGTGGGATTAAAGGCGCCCACCACATTTGGCCCCAACCCCTAGTTTACATGTTGTTAGGAAAGCTACTCTGCAGGTTATGCCAATACAAAATTAGGAGGTTTGTTTATGTTGTGTTTTGTTTTGTAGTTTTTTGAGGTAGGGTCTCACTGTAGCCCAAGCTGATCTGGAATTCACTATGTAGTTTCAGGCTGGCCTTGAACTCCCAGTGACTCTCCTACCTCTGCCTCCTGAATGCTGGGATTAAAGGTTGTGAGCCACTACACCCAGCTAGGATTTTTATTTTTTTTTGAGACAGGGTGTCATGCAGCTCAGGCTGGCCCCAAACTCCCTATATAGCTGAAGGTGACCTTAAACTTACGGTTCTCCTGCCTCTACTTTCCAAGTGCTGCAACCATAGGCAGGTACTACCAAGTCTTGCCTTTTTCGATTTTTTGAGACATGGTGTCACTTGTAGCTCAGGCTGGCCTTCAACTCAAATGCTGTGAGCGCTGGTGTGTGCCACCATGCATGGCCTTGTGAGCATCCTCTTTAATGCACTGTTTTTGTTTGTGTTTTTTTTGGGGGGGGATTTTTGAGGTAGGGTCTCACTCTAGCCCAGGCTGACCTGGAATTCACTCTGTAGTCTCAGGGTGGCCTCGAACTCACTGTGATCCTCCTGCCTCTCTACCTCCCAAGAGGTGAGATTAAAGGTGTACGCCACCATGCCCAGCTCTTTAAAAATGCATTATTAATACACCTAACAACAACCAAAAAAAAAAAAAAATAGAAGGGCTAGAAAGATGGCTTAGCAATTAAGGTGCTTGCCTGTGAAACCTAAGGACCTAGGTTCAATTCTCCACGTCCCAGGTAAGCCAGATGCACAAGGTGGTGCATGCATTTGGAGTTCATTTGCAGTGGCTGGAGACCCTGGCATGCCCATTCTCTTTCTCTCCCTCTCTCTGTCTCTAATACATAAAAAAAAAGAGATTTTTTTTTTAACAGGAGATGAAACCAGATTTGTCTATCCTTATGCTCTGAGAAAATGGTCACATGCCTTTCTTACCTGCAGGGCCACCAAGGTGTTGGCCAGTGCTTGGCCATAGGTATCATGGCAGTGGACAGCCAGGGAATCTACAGGCACCTCATGCATGACAGCAGACAGCATGTCTTTCATGAGCCCTGGGGTGCCCACACCGATGGTGTCCCCCAGGGAGATCTCGTAGCAGCCCATTGAGAACAACTTCTTGGCAACCTGAGAAAGCAAGCAGGCACTTAGAGGACCCTCTAGCCACCAGCAAGGTATAACCAGGTCTCAGAAGCAGGGACCCTTTGCCCAGGCAAATCACCTCCCTTCCTGAGGTGAGGCGCTGAATCCTACTGCGTCCTTGTTTCTGACAACTCTGATGGGCACAGTGAGCCTCACCCACGGGCTGGGAGACTGGGGTGCGGGGAGCAGAACTGGCCACTGCAGTTGTCCGCTCCCAGCTCCCAGTGTCACACCCAGGCACTGGGGTCAGGAAAGCGGCTTCCTTTCATGCAGCCTCAGGCCCTGGCAGTAAGCCCTGTGAAGTCATCTGGTCTTGGATGCTGGCTGTGTACTTTTAAGGAAATGCTGGGAACTAGCTTTTTAGAAGTTCATTTGTAAACCATGGCAGCCCTGCAAAGCTGGGGTGGTTTGTGCCTCCTAAGGGGAAATGCACACACCTTGTGCTGGACAGGGCAAGGAGGGGTGTGGTGGGGCAAGGGAGAGATGCTCACCAGTGATCAGCTAGATAAATGACGTGGTAATGCCCCTCCCCTGTGCCCATGTGCAGAGGGCAACCAAGTAGTGACAAAATTGGAATCTGAATCATGTGGGCAGAGAAGGAGGTGTGCCTGCAGAGAGCAGGTAAAATCTGTGCTTTTGTGTGGGTGTGTATACACGTGTGTGTAGAAACAAAGCCTTGCCTGACTAGGAAAGGGTGGTGAGGGGCATCTGTGCATGCAGGGACAGGCAAGGAAGCCACCCTCACAAAACCCTGCCCACCACACACACACCTCCGCTACTTTAGCCGGGGAGACCTTCCCCTCATAGGGGCATCCGAGGACACAGGAGACATACCTGTAGGAAGACAGGGAGGAACGGCGTCAGTGCCCCAACTTTTCAGCCAGCAGGGCTGAGGCAGGGTAGCTGTTTGACACACAGCCCTGGTGAGCCCACAGTCAAAACATGAAGCTGGGCAGGAGGCCCAGTGCTTGGGTCAAAGGTTAACTCTGAGGTAGAGCAGAAAGGCAGTGTGGCCTAGTGCCAAGAGGAAGCAGTAGAGGCCCATAGTTCCAGAGAGACAGCCAAGATTCTCGATAGAAGAGAGGGCACCTGAGCTGCCTGGAGGGGTGGAAAGGCAGACCCACGTGCTAGGGGAGCTGGGGCAGTATCAGCAGAGCAAGGATTGGATGAAAGCAAAGGCCAGAAGAGGAGCAGACTTGGGTCAGTAGCAGGCTGGGCTGGCCTGAGGGCCAGTGTGTTGCCACAGGAAGTGTCCAATCATTTATTTAGCTGGTGTTTACTGAGGTGAACACAATGTGCCAGGCACTGGGCACAGAGTAGTGAGCAAGCTCCACCGTGCCTGGGCTCCTGAAGCTTTTCCAAGTGCAGGCGATGGCGGGAACAAGGGCAGTCGTGGAAGGAGCTGAGAAGCTCAAAGTGACGGCTGTGAAAGGACACGCCATGCCACACAGGAAGCAGAGGAGGCTAAGCGAGGGGCGAGGAGGACCGCTGAAGCCATGGCACTTGAGTTCAGAGAAGGGAGAGTTTTCGGGGGGAGTGTTCCTGGAGCCTGGCATGCTCAGGACAGAACAGCTGAGACACAGAGTCAAGGGCAAGGAAGTACGTGACCAGACAGAAGGGGAACACAGGCTGGCCACACATCTTACAGGTATGCTGATGAATTTGAGTTTTAGTCTCAAATGTTTCCTAACCCCACTGCCCTACTGGTGCTGGGGAATCACTAAGACCCTTAGAGTTAGGCCAGGCATGGTGGCTCATGTCTATAAACCCAATACGTGAAAGGCTGAGGCAGAAGGATTAATACAATTACAAGACCAACCTGGGCTAAAAATAAAACAAAACTGAACAAAAAATAACTTCATAGTAAAGCAAATATTAAGAGACATAGTGAATTAATAAGTCAAAAACTCTCAGCATAAATGCCAGGCATGATGGGCATGCCTTTAATTTCAGCACTCAGGAGGTAGAGGTAGGAGGATCACTGTGATGTCAAGGCCACCCTGAAAATACATAGAATTCCAGGTCAGCCTGGGTTAGAGCAAGACCATACCTTAAACCCCACCACCAGAAAAAAAAAAAAAAAAGGTCTGGAGAGATGGCTTAGCAATTAAGGTGCTTGCCTGCAAAGCCAAAGGACCCAGGTTTGATTCCCCAGGACCCATGTAAACCAGATGCACAAGGTGACACAAGTGTCTGGAGTTCATTTACAGTGGTTGGAGGCTCTGGCAATCCCATTCTTTCTCCCTCTCTCTGCCTCATTCTCTTTCAAATAAATAAAAATTTCAAAAATCTCAGTGTAGGCTTTTTAAAATATTTTTATTTATTTATTTGAGGGGGAGGGAGGGAGGGAGAGAGGGAAGGAGGAAATGGGCATGCCAGGATCTCTAGCTACTGTAAATGAACTCCAGATACATGTACCACCTTGTGCATTTGGCTTATATGGGTCCTGGGAAATCAAACCTGGGTCCTTAGGGTTTGCAGGCAAGCACCTTAACCACTAAGACTATTTCCAGCCCCTCAATGCAGTTTTTTAAAATTATATATATATATATATAATAAATGGTTTTTGTTTTTTGAGGTAGGGTTTCACTCTAGCCCAGGCTGACCTGGAATTCACTCTGTATTCTCAGGGTGGCCTCGAACTCATGGCGATCCTCCTAGCTCTACCTCCCAAGTGCTAGGATAAAAGGCATGCGCCACCACACCCGGCTTAAGTTAGTTTTTTTAAATATTTTTATTTATTTGAGGGCAGAGAGAGATTAAGGATAGACACAGAGTTAAGGAGAATGGACATGTAGTTCTTGTACTGCAAATGAACTTAGACACTTATATCACTTTATGCATCTGGCTTTACTTGAGAACTGGGGAAGCGAACCCAGAGCAGCAAGCTTTGCAAACATGCACCTTTAACCATTGAGCCATTTCCCCAGCCCTTAGTTTTCCATTTTAATTCTCCCATTTATTTTCCAACATTGCT